>OY756360.1:11519388-16319388 GCA_963576895.1 Ceraclea dissimilis
CCTACTGTATAACTTCATAAACCCTCCGATGCGACGTATGGATTACTCTTAAAGTATTCTTATTTGTATGGAGTTTAGATACAGGCTGAAATAAATTGTTTGGGAAAAAATGCAATGAATTCATACTTAAAACCCATAGTTTCTCTAGTTCTTTTATTTTTGTATTTAAATTACCCCTACATTACTAAAAATTGAATAATAAAAATTTATATGAATTATTGCGAATACGAATCAACCGTAAATCGAAGAAAATTTGATGGTGTTTGTGCACTGCCACCCAGAGTCTTTCTCTAGCCATGCTGTAGAAATTTGAGACCACTTCGTTTTGCGGCGTTGCCATCACCGTCGCTAAGGAAATGTATGGAATAACAATCCCTTAACAACGAGTATGATGGACCGCGTATTATATTCTGTAACAAAATTTGATAGCAGTAGTAGTCTTGTTTGATCATTTTGCTATGTTGCCAACTCTTACAGCATGGCTAGAGTACCTACTCTAGGAGGCAGTCGTTTGTGCCCTTTTAGCTATCATTGAGTTGTTTCTTATTCAAGATGTCAGTATTTCACATAAATAGTAATGCCTTCTAGTCCAGTAGATCAAATTTCATCATATTTTATAGATAAAATCAGTGAGCTCACCTCCTCACGAAACAGAGAACTCGAAATATAAGTAGAATACAAACTGACCAGGTGGAGTTCTAACTACATCCATTACAACGTAGGTGTGCACTGTGCAACTTGCGATATTGTATGATACTACATGAATTTATAAGTAGAATTTATAAATAGTCGTAGTTAAAAGGCTTCAACACAATCAGCAACTCTATAACATTAAAATGTGGGTGGGTCCTTGTATTGTATTAAATGCTAAATAATCACCATATGTAAGCTTAATCAGCAAATTCAGAAAATTGGGCTAATGCGCAATATCCCAGATAGAGTGCACCTCTGACACTTACCGACATCTTCTTCAGCTCGTAGCCATCCACTCCTAGACGTAGGCTTCCTCCACCTCTTTCCATGCCAAGTGATCTTGGACCTCTTGCATCTATGTTGTTCCGACATGCTCAACGACATACCATTAATTAATCGATGAGAAATTCTCCTGTTGATCTGTCTTGAGACATATGAGGATTCCATTTTTATAATTATTCATTGTCACTATAGGGAGAATTCGTCCCTACCGATGGGCAACCTTTTCACTGAGTTTTATTGCAATAAATCCGAAATTATTACATGTATATGAAAATAAGTTATAGCTCGTTTTATAGCTAAGACTATGGTAATTAATTCGTTCTCTGACTACGAGTATTTTCCTGTAGCTCTTATCAATTTTCAACCAATTTAGTTTAAAGACATTTTTTTAGTAATTTAAATGAATTTCGGTTTTGGACCGGCCGCGGCCATTGCGGGTAAACTGCTAGTTCTACGAAAAAATTGACTTAACATTTTTGTAGAGAATTTAGCAAGGATTATTTTTGTCATTGACTACTTTCTCCTATCTCTTACCATATTCCTATAAAATGCGAAAAACTGCGAAAAGGGACCTTTTCGGGGGGGCAGGTGGGGTTGCGGCAGGATTTTGATAGGCAACCCTAGTGCGATGTAATACCCTATTGGTAAGCTATCATTTAAACCACATTTCGATCAAAAAACAGATACGTCATAAATTAAGCAGCGGGCTCTTGGACTATTAACGCTGCTTTTCCAGCAGACCTGCTTTCTATTTCTATGTAATTGCTTTTTAAGGGCTTGGCACCAAGAATGACGTCACAGTATTTTCTCACGGCATTAAGGTTCAAAATCGCGCGACAATCGTATGATAAAAAGGTAAAAATAGCGTTTTTTTCCATTTTTTAGGGTTAATTTTGCGTCTATCAAAAAACTTTTACGGTTATTCCCTAGATTTTAATGCATATTATCAGTACGAAAAAAAAATTACTCCGCGACTTTCGTGAAACGAGTTTCCGTCTTTCGGAAAAAAGATCAGAGGTGTTTTAAAAATTTTTTTTTGAGAAATCTATACAAGATATAAAGAGTGTGCATACCGACATTTCAAAAATTTCTAAAAACGGGAGACCTTCTATCTCGACAACCGTTACTAAATATGCTTTGAAACAAAATAGGGTAGATGCATTGAACCTTTATCTAGGGAATAACCGTAAAAGATTTTTTTTATCTTGTATAGATTTCTCAAAAAAAATAATTAAAAACACCTCTGTACTTTTTTCCGAAAGACGGAAACTCGTTTCCCGAAAGTCGCGGAGTAAAAATTTTTTTTTGTACTGATAAAATGCATCAAAATCTAGGGAATAACCGTAAAAGTTTTTTGATAGACGCAAAATTAACCCCAAAAAATGGAAAAAAGACGCTATTTTTACCATTTTATCATGCGATTGTCACGCGATTTTGAACCTTAATGTCGTGGGAAATGTCTGTGACGTCATTCCTGGTGCCATGCCCTTAATTCTAATTCCAATTTAGATTTATTACTGATTAAAGTTCCGGACTTTTGTACTATTTTGGTGTATTTTTCCTATCAACAGTAAATTTAATTTCTGAAAAGCTTTCGAATCATTCATTAACCGTAAACAAATACCACGAAGGAACAGAAAGTTAAAGTTTTTTTTTATTCAGTCAATACAATTTCAAGCAATATGAACTCTTTGAATTAGGTATACAAATTGTGCAGTTAACGTTTTGCAGGCTTTAAAAATTTAATTCGTCCCGCAAGAGGAGAGTTTTCATTTAGTCATAAAACTCAATAGGCAAAAGCAATTAAGTGCCGCTAAATGGGTCTAATTGAGCTACCAACAGTCACTCAGCGTTGCATCAACTGTTCACAGAAACATTGCAGAAATACTCGTAAAAGCGTACAAATTGTACATTCAATCTGAATCATATTTTCTCAAACTATATTGTGATGTTAAATATTATATCACAATGGATTGTATTTATATCAATACACGTCACACTAAGCACTTGAATGGTCCTGAGGCTTTTTGTCACATAGGTTTACTATATTAAAATAATTCAATTTGGTTGTAATGATATGGGGAATTATAACTACATGTTACACCTCGATGATAACATTATTATACATCACAGAGCTTAGCTTACTGGATTGATGGCTTTGTTACTTTGTTATTATTTTAATACTGGCAAAGCAATACGAAACAAAATACAATACCAAATAATTTAATTCCCTATGATGATAAACGAATGTTTGGATTAATATCGTAAAACATAACAAGGCTTTCAAGGTATTGAATAAATACGGTTTACTTTCAGTTCAAAGCGGACAAAATATAATTGATAAATTACTATCAGGGGTATCTAATTAGGTATTAGTACGTTCCCCGAAGTCCCAACAGTGTCGCATTTCCAACGAAACACATTACGGCCACACGAAATACACAGTACGGGAAATGCGAATTTTCTGTAAATAGAGATTCTCGGAAATTAGGCAAGGATTGGAATGTTTTCAAATAAGTTTATTGATAAAATTTTCAAAAGACTCTCATTTCTATAATTTTATTTACCTAGGTACCTACACATCTAAAGTTTGTGGAACAAATCGAATTGTAATTTTTTGTATTTTTTTAAAACACGCATCGAGATAACCACTTGTTATTTTAGTATTAGTTTCACATAATTCGTATTTACTTTAGCACCCTTATGATTATATAGGTTCGCATTGTTAGACAAGTATGTACTATGCAGTAACAGTTAGATATCGATTGAGTAATGTTACAACTTGAAACATTTTTTCCTAATACGGTTAAATTTTTAAAGGCTAATAGTGCTACAACTTTAATCGTAAAGATAGTAGAGTGGTATTTCGATATTCACCAGCGCAGGGGGAAAGCGAGACAAACTTTTTCATACGCGAATATTTACTACCCCAGCCTTTATTCATCTACATCTAGGAGGAGAAAGGTTGCTGCGTACTCAGAAAGGCAAAGACAAGAGAGAGATCCGAGGCATCCTCTGTTTGGTCACAAACCTCCGGCAGCGAGATTTAAATCTAGGAAAAGTTTCCTAATAACGACTTCTCCCCTAAAATTACCACCTGATAGGGCGAGACTATGACACTGGAACACACAACGCAGTGAAAGTCAGGTCAACCTGCTGGAGATATTGGGACCGAGACACCAACCACCATTTTGCACATGGAAAACACTAAATATGCTTCGAGTCGGTGTAACACGGTGCAAAAAGAATCTGCATAGGTGGGACATAAGTGTGGATGAGGACATCACCTGGGGCTGTGGAGAGATCCAAGATGACGAACACCCTCTTATCTACCGAGATATGGCGGAGGGTTGTGATAAAGTGAACCTATATAGAGCCAATGACAACTCGATTGCTGCTGCAGTGTATTGGGGTGGGTTGGCCTAGTGTAAACGGATTCGTTAAGTAAGTAAAGTATTTTTTTTAAGGATCTAGGCTTGCTTACACAAACCCAAATACTTTCCTACACAGCTTGCACTAGGCTAAAATCCTGTATCGCAAAGTGTGGAATAAATCGCCAGCCCCGGGGTTTGAACCTGGTACCACCCGTTTGAGAGACTGCCGCCTCAACCAACTGTGCCAACCATGTACTCCTAAATATCTAATCTAATCATTTTTAAAGTCGGCAATCTAATTATTACCGACTGTAAAATCCGTTTGTATCATAGAAACATGATCGTTATAGAACATTAATTAACATTTAAACCTGTGGAAAAGAAAGAGGTAAGAAGACAAGGCTATTTAGAGGGAGGGTAATACTGTTTTGTGGACAGGTATTAAAAAAAATTGGGGACCATTTCGACCAATTCCCATTTGAGTAGATACTATCCGTGTACGTTAAAATTCTGTACGAGATTGTGGGTAAAATAATTCAATATGATAACTCTATGATGTAATAAAATTTACAAGTGGACTCCAAGCACAAGGAAAATTTCAAGGAAATCATGAGCTTTTCTAAACCTTCATTGGTTTTTTTCTTATCCTATATCGAGTTATTAGATACTTAATTTCCCCATGTGTTGTGCTGTGTTGTAATATCAAACAAATATGAATGTAAACACACCTTACATATAGATTTAATATACGGTGACGGTGTTAGAACTTTTGTTCAGGAATACTAACAATAAAATTATATTATTGCATTATTCCTCCCGCACAGCACGCTAAGTCGTAATTCAATTACTGTGTACTGTGTAGTGTGTTCACTATTCACTATTTAGCACTCATACTAATGTTTGTATAGATATAGATTAATACAATAATATTTTAGCACTACATCGCATTACCTAAATCATAACTCTCCCTAGAGTATTTCCAACACGACCAACTGATTTCAAAACTATCCAGACCCGACTTCACTTTATGTGTCAGTGACATCCCGCACGCCGCCTCCCTTGCGGCATAGACAGAGATATCCCAAAGTCACAATGACCTATCCTATCCCTACACAATTTTTTGTGCTTCCGTCACGTTCATGCAATTCGTCATACACACTCTACAATTTCTTTTACACAAAACACCTCGGTTACAATTTTTGGACAGCCGCACCTCCTTGCACCCCTTCTTTCTCCCAGATATATTTTATTTGTAACACTTTGATCATTTATCCTCTCTATATGTCTCAACCATCTCAACTTGTTCACTTTCAGAAGATTTCATGGTATGAAATTCATCGATTTTGGTTATTTTCTCCACATTAACGTTGATTTATCTAAATGTGGTTAAGATTAAATTTGTTAAATTAAGACAATGGTTTAACATTTGACATATCCTGACCCAGAATCTAAGGGTCACTGACAAATGGAAGTGGTTGGAGTGGAGGAGAATGCTTCTTGAACAATGGAGATAGGATAGGGGATATTTTGAGGTTAACAACTGACAGTGGGTATAGGGACCTATGTACTACGTAGATAGTGGGTATTATTGGAATGTGGGTTTATATGTCTATATAGAGATAACATCCTATAGGGGCAAACTGAAAGCTAATAGTCTTTGTTAGATCAAATAATTAAGCGTATCTTCAGTACCTACTTATCATTATCTCCCTATTGGAAATAGTGAATAACTACTTCTCTAACTTTTGCTAACGTTGGGAAATTCATCGCATAGGTATGTCTTTTTCAGGAAAATGTAATATGTCATCTGGAAGGAAGATGTATAATAGGGTCCTATCTAGGTATATTTACCTAGTGTAAGACTACAGACAGATATAAAGTTTGTTCAGATAGAGGATTTACGTTAATTAGATCATTATCCTAGCTCGGTCTCTCAGATTTGTGTTTAATTAATGTATGATTGGGAACAGATTATATCCTAATACCCAGAAGTATGAAGGTAGGTATGTGTGATTATACCATTTCTTTTATTTATTTATTTACTCAGATAGCACACACACAGACAGCAACATATAGATACAAGATGGTAAACACAGTATAAAGAAACATCATTACTGCCCTATTTCAGGTGCACACATATAGTTAATCATTATAGGTCAATTTATATTATACTATTCTACATTATAACTAATTCAACAAACAAAACTAAAAAGGACAGCACATACAAACAATATTAAATTCATTGGTCATAGCAGAGACTTATACCATTGATATTCACCTAACCTAAAAAATTGCGTTGTCAAAACATTAAAAAAAAGCAATCTGTCAAGTAGGATGGCATACAATAATACAACGCACAACCAATAAATTATTTGCCTGTAAATTAAGAAAAAGAAGTAATAAGTATTAAATTATTTAGTCGTCATATAGTTAGGTGCATATCAAGGTCACATAATAGAGCAATACTTAAAAAACGCTGCTTTATCGAATTTCTAACATAAAATCCCAATTACTTTTAAAAAATGCATAGCAAAAAGTAGAAACAAACTTAAATAAAACTACAAAGTAGACACGTAGTGCATTCGTATGAATTGTATGTACGAGTATGCCTGTGTGTGTTTCAGTAAAGCGGAAATATCTGATTCCAAAACTTAGGATATAAATCACGATGATCCCTCAATCCCTTAAATCCTTAACGGGTGGAATATCACGAACATAAATATTTACATTTCATAAGCGAAGCCATAATTTACAATGTAGGCAGAAGAAGAGGAATTTAAGTAGCTACCTACCTAGAATAGTATGTCTCCACTGCGTATCTTGTCTTGTTGTTAGTGACCGATGTCCACATGGTCACATCTGTCGCAATCCACTGACTTTCACCCCCAACTTGCCACCCTAACTAAATAAACTTCTTACTTTCAACTTCTTAGACAATAGACATGTCTCTCAAATATAATAATTATCTTTAATAACATCTTGAGACATAGTTAGATATACATCTTCATTTTTAAATTTAAATCAATCTTAAAGTTTTGCTGCATGTAGCATATACTCGTAGATGCGATGTTCCGATGATGTTTTAGTATTCCTCCGTATTTGTAGAAGATACTTTAACAAAAACATATAAGTAGAAAATTACGATCATTGCATGTTAATACGAGTATATTCGAATGTTGCATAGAGAAAATAAAATTTGATTTTAAAAAATCTTGGAAGAGACCTGAATCAAATGGTAGTCTTGATGATTTCCACACACCTCAATCCTGGGCCCACAGTCTTCACCCTGAACCAATGCACCTATATCTGAATAAACCTAATAGTTACATAAAGTAATATATTATTTTTGACAGTATAGGGCGGTCCCTAAAAGTTTTATTTCAAAATGATAGTTATGAATATCAATAAAAAAACATATTTACATTTGTACATTGATTCTTGGACATTTGTGGACGGACCATTATTCTTTAGAATTTATTCCCTACTCCCCCTAGAAAGGACAAACTATTGTACTTTCTTATACCGACACTGTGAAAGCTGATATCATACTTCACGTTGTATATCTCTACTAGGCTTTGTTGTTGATCTCTGAAACGTGACGTCACGCATCAACTATCTCAAACTTGGATGTCCACTCCTCAACTTCGTTGGTAAACAACATTAGGTACGTATCAAACTACCAAACAAGTCATATAACTAATTTACACAATATGCTGGTTAAGTTCAAAGTTTTTTTTTACATTCTTAATAGATGTTCAACAATGAAAAGTTTGTTACTGTAAATAGATATTATCGGAAGGAATATAGCAGGGCTGTACATACGAGAATATACAAGTATAGTATAAAAGTATTTTGGTACACACATAATTCACGTTCTGTGAGTTTAAATTTCTCCTAATATTTATGCAACTTCTCAAGCACAATTATAAAATGTAGGTAACGGTGATTTTTTTAGTAAATGGATTTAAATCCATTTACATTTACTCAAATTTAAATAAATTGTTTTTTTGTATAATATTTTTTTGTATCTTATAATAAAATTAAATTCAAATAAAACAACACTACCTACCGGGCGTGAAGTTACTTAAGAACACGATTCCCATCGAGTTACCTTTTGAAAAAATGATAGGTTTAGTAGTGTCTAATCTGACGTAGTCCCATAAGAAATGTTAGCCCCGGCAATCCACCCTTCGCCGCTGCTACCTACTGCGAAGAAAAATCAGATAAAGACTAAAACTTTAAATATTCAGAAAACAGCGGCTACACATTTGTAAGAAAATTTGTGTTTTGAAAATGATGCTTGTACTTGTATATGTAGATTTATCTGATTTTGATATCATTGTATTGTAAGCTTGCCAGTGCCGCAATGGGTAGGTATTATGATCAATTCAATATTAACACAAATACATGAGGATATTGATGAGTGGTAATAGCCACTGATATGAAATCAATGCGATGTCACGAACAGACATTGTTTACATAATATTAAATCATTCAAATTGTTTGTGACCGCTTGTATTGGCACATTGTGTTATCCTTCAACCTTCATTATAATAATCACGCCGTATCAAACATTTATTAGTACCATTATTAGTTAGAGATGTTGCATCTATAATATGTCTTCAGTTTGAAATATTACGTAATATCCCATTTAGGTACGTCAGTGCCAATAACGTTTTATTTAATTTATTATCTATTGTTATACAGCTATTGTACAATATTGACAATGGACATTGAAGTAGGGCCAAGAAGACGGGGCAGACCCCTGACCACATGGATGCCCACAATCGCGAGAGACTTAAAGCAGGCGAGGCTTCGTGCGGAGGATACGGGGGACAGAAGGACTTGGAGGATGAGGACTAGGATAGCCGATCCCGAGAAAATTGAACAAAGGCGAGGGCAAAGAAGAGAGAAGTTATATAGCTATTGTATGTGTAATTAAAATCTTATTCTCTATCAGTTACGTAAAGGTAAAAAAAAAATATTTTATTAACTTTAGAATAAACATTCAATCTACCATTTGTCACAGAACTTGCAAAAGAATATCTACACAAATATATATTTAAAATCTTCACTATATATCTCTTGCAGTTGCAAAGATCTCTGGCCACTCCAACCACAATATCTTTTCAAAATTTTATTTATTTTATTTATAGAAATTTACTTTCCCGAGTTCAAAGTGTTATATTACCGAGTATTACCGAGTGCGCGAGTGTTCACGAAGTCTTACGAAAAATCATCGATTACACGTACGCTAGGCATTTTATGTATTTTTTTTTTTTTTTTTTTTTTAAATAAGATGAATCTGGGTTTATCGAAATAAACCCAAATACATCTTCGCACACTTCACAGAAAGCTTAAAAGCTTGTGTTGTGAAGTGAAGTAGGTCGGGGATTGAACCCGCGCCCACTGGATTAACAGTCGAGCGCGTTACCAACCAGGCTACCGACCAGATGTAATTAAATTAATTCCGTAAGGATTTATTATAAACACCAACTCAAACTACTCTCTTCAAAAAGATTGTGCTTTCATTTAATTCTTTTGATAGAATAATTAATTACAAAGCTACCCGCATCGCACCCTACAAAAAAATACGTGAAATATGTTTTATTTGATGTGCATGTTTGTATATGTACACATTAATATAATTACATTTATATTATTTGAGGCATCTTTCATGTGATATTATTATTTAAATATTTTGTTTCTGTATAATATAAATGTTAAACAATAATATCTCTAAATTTTATTCAAAGCGCGAGTGATGCCATCAAACATAAACACCCTGTATTTGTGTTCATGTAATGTACAGGGAATTTTAAAACAAAATATGTATTGTATTTTATTATAAAGGGTGAATCGAATCAAACCGCAAAATATAATGGAATGTAAAAAATAAACTGTCGTCACGCTTACTAACTTAAGAGCATAGGTACGCCTTAAAAATTGATCATCTGTTATATTTAATCAAAATATAATTTGAATTAAAGATTACACATGGGGTAAGATACCTATGTGGAGAAAGTAAAAAACGATAAAAACCAGACAAAACAAAAACAATGTCTACAAACATTTCTCTACATTTTTTCATAGGACTATCGAGTTTACTCGCAATGGCCGATGGGCTGGAACTATCATGTTCAACCTCTTTCTATTTTTCATAATCAGTTATCCACAATATCCTCCGCTTTTTGCTCCTACTCAGGAAGGCGGATATCCATCAGTTATCCCTCTAAAGGTGCACTTACCGGGCAATTTTTCCAGCAACAGTTGCTCGGCAGATCGTATTGATCAACATAAAATCATTGCTGGAGCTGTGTCGAGCGATTGCTTCGGCAATATTTAACCGATTAAATATTTAGCAATTCGTGTCGCCGACATGAAGAAATATTGAATAAATATTGCGAAATAGTTGCTCCACTATAATTGCTCTGCATGAATATTTTCGTAACCCATTCTCGTCCAGAATTCACCCAGTGGAGCAATTTAGTTGCTCATGTGAGCGAACCTCTTAACACATTCTGGACCACTGTATGACATCCTGATGCTGGGTTCTGTTCAGTGGTGTAGGCTAGCCGTAGCTCGCGTACCTCTCTTTTTTTTCTAAGAGACGGGTTCCGGCACTGATAAATTTATCCGATATATATTATTTAGTTTCTAGTGTGTGTCATTGTCATTGTCAGTGTGAGGCTACGTACCTAAACGTACTCGTTCTCCGGTACTTTTTCATTTAGGACTTCAGAACTGGTTGATGGTTCTGTTTGCATTTGCAACCGGTTCAATGAAACTTCAAATACAATCATAACTACTTATGTTAAAATTTATCATACCCGTCACGTATTACAAGTAGAAGCGAATGACAGAGAAGGGGAATGAGAGACTGAGAGAGAAAGAGATATTATGGGTATTGTGTGCAGAAAGAAAAATAAAATAACGTTAAGCAAAATGTAATGACAGAAATAAAACGTTATGCCATGTCGTTTGCCGGCACTTTTGGGTAATCTGAGTATGATTTTTATTCCTATAGGTGTACTGACTTTGCATTCAAAGATTGGAAATATGTGGGGTGTGGGGGTTGGGGCGCAATGTGGAGATGGATATCTTACAAATGTAGATTATTTTGTAACGTTGAATAACACAATTCAAGCGCTGTATTATTTTTAGCTAAACAACCAAAACAAAATTTCAAGTACTTTAAGGGTGGTGTTAGTAAAGGGAACAAATACCTTACATAAGTACTCGTGTAACATACTCGTATAAGATGAAAATAAATAGTTATTATTTTACTCGTAACGTAATATTGCAAAAGGACATTTCTTAACGGAACTACCACCTGATTCACTGCATAAACTATTTAAAATAACAACATCGCGTGAAGGTTCCTCTTTTTTCAGAAACCCGCAATCAGACATATGTGATAAGATTCCTACGGCTTCAGAAATAAAAATCTTTACAATAATTTATTAATTAGAATATCCAAAATAGCCAGCAGTATACATAAGCCATTTGAGCTAAATATTTGTAGCAGAGTGGTAGTTTATCTTTGAGAATTTTTTTAGGCGGAGGCATGACTTTGCCAACACACTTCTCAGTATTATCAGCCAGAAGAGTCTACATATTATCATTTATGATTCACATATAAACTCATCAGCCTAATACTGGGAAAAATTCACCTATCCAGATATCACGGATATCACAGGATTAGGCTCAGATGCGCGGGGCCTAAAATACAAGCATTGTGCCTGAAATATCAGTATTTATAAATCGTCTTACAATAAATTAAAGTAAATTCTGAAGGTGGTAAAATTATTGCAGCGGGTTGATATCACCTATAGGTAGTACATTCAGTCGCCTACCATTATATTCAGATATGTCCTCAACAACCCCCACACCTCAAGGAATCACGTCAAACGACATCGACTCCATATTTTCTTGAAAAATAAGGATCAAATCCTGGGGTGAATATCAAATTGGGTTATTACATTCCTATTCATTGTGAATAAAACATTTTTGAAAAATATAAACTCAAATAATATTGCACACATATCCTACGACGCGACGCTTTATACATACACATTATATTTCATGCCTGTTTTATTATGAAACATGTTTTGTTAAACATCTTTTCAGGACTATTCTTAAGATGTTCACCAGAGATGGTAGCCACCCAAAGGTATTCCCTTCTTAAAACTCGCGACCCAACTATGACATCACGGCATTAAGGTTCAAAATCGCTCGAACAATTGCATGACATAGTGGTAGAAACATCGTTTTTTTTTTTTCATTTATTGAGGTTAATTTTGCTTCAATCAAGAAAGTTTTAAGGTCATTCCTTAGGTTTTAATGCATGTAATCAATACAAAAAAAACTCGTGACTTTCGAGAAACAAGTTTCTGTCTTTCGGAAAAAAAGATCATCCGATCTCATCAAAACACATCTGTGTTTTTCACATTTCTTTTTTTTAGAAATCTATACAAGATATAAAAAATCTTTTACGGTCATTCCCTAAGATTGTATCTACTCTATTGTTTTCAAAAACATATTTAGTAAGGTTGTCGAGATCTAAGGTCTCCCGTTTTTAGAAATTTTTGAAATGTCAATATGCATACTCTAAAGGCAAGGTAAAATGTAGCTAATGCAGAAATAATACAAGTACCAAAATGAACAGACACTGTATAAATATTGCCTTTTATTAAAATCGACTGATTCTGGCATAAAAATTCATAGTCTATAAAATACTGGTAACAGTTTTAGTATCAGCGGAAAATGTGATTTTTTTAAGGACGTGAAGTCATTTATATCGTTTATCTACCTTTGATGGTTTCTTTTAAAATATAATCTACCATTTAAAATACAAGGATGAATAATGTTCTAACATTTATCTAAGATTTCCAGATTGTCGTTACCTGCTAAGAATTGGAAAAGAGTATTTTTTACTGATATACGAGTAGTAGGTACCTTGAATTCAGGACTTGATAAATTTTGTACTAAGTTACAAAGTAACACTCGTACAAATTGATACTGATGCAATACCGTTTAGAGTGATACTCGTAGAATCGACAATATATGAAAATTCTTTGGTGTTGTATTGTATTGTTCCATTGGCCTTCCACTGTTGTCTTTTAGAATCGATATGGGTGACTTTATTAGCGTGTAATCTTGTAATCAAGATAATTTTAACGCTCTAATTGCCGAGCTTAAATTCCATCACACGATATATCTACATTCTACATATTATTTTGTATGTATCAATACTGCAACTATTTTGTCCCCTAATATTCCACAAAGGAGCATAATAAGATCTCAAGACTCTGCCACGCAGAATGGTGTGTTTCAATGCTTACATAACTGAGTGCGGCCTCCGAGCATGCGAAAGGAGCTTCGATGACTTCCTGTATCTGAATGAGCCAGCGACTGAATATATAAAGAACGTTCAATTGACGACCAAGCATGCTTGCGAAATTTATCATTGCCCAATGCACAACCTTCAAACTTTTTCCTTTGAGGTATGTGAAATACTTATTTTGACCATACGATAAATAAATAAAATACATGATAGAAACTTCAGTATAACTAAAATATACAATCCCTCAAGTAGGTATACCTAACAATCATATAATTTTTATTTATCCTTTATTACTAACATCCACCGGCATAGCAGCATAAAAATGCGGATTTAATTAGGCTTTATTTAATACATGGAAAAAAATCCTACCAATTTAGCTAATAGTATAAGTAGGTCCCTGCCCAAACATACCTACTTACATATTTAGTATGATTTACGATAATTAAAAATCCCTAAAAGGGAGAACACATTACAGTGGACAAAATTATACGAAAACGTTATAATAATAATTAGATTTTTTAATGCAAATGTGTACTTTATATTTAAATATGTTAGTCTACCAACATGTTTGTAGATAGACTTATACTCTAAAAGGTTTTTATTGTACAAAGGAAATATTTTGTTTCTAACAGCACAACAGCGTTTATTTAACATTGATTGCTTTATTATGCAGCCACCCACTGATACATTGACCCGTCGTACTTACGCTTTTCTACAATCGGAAAAGTAACTGAAAATTTTTAGTAATGCAACACACCTAATATTAAATTGTTACAAATGAGATTATTCTGTGGTATAAGTATTATAATTTCGCGAAAATTGACGTTTTTTTACTATTGTTAAGTAATATGTAACCTTAAATCGATATCCCACGGTGCGCGAATCCGGATTCGTACGTAGATTCACACGCCGTGGGAAGGGGTGAGTCCGTAAATCTACAGACACCTTCGTAGCGATTTGTATGGCGGTACGTACAAATCCAAAATCACGTACGAATCCGGATTCGCGCACCGTGGGATATCGCTTTTAAGTTTACAAGGGCGTAACTATAAACCATGTTTGAAATGTCAGAGGGAATTAATAAAAAATCAAGTTAGATCTATTCCTCTGTTTTAATCCTGGGAATTGGTTGACAGAAATACCTTGAATCTCATTATCAAATCCGCTTGGTCTTCAGCCACTGTCTTCCGAGTCACATCTGATCAGATCTCTCGACGTTGGCGCCCTGTCGCAAACTCTGAATTAGAGGGTATACGAATAATAATAATAATAATAAAAATAGCCGTGTGCCCGTTGCCGAGCATGTTTTTAGCTCCGAAGAATCGCTGTCACGTTATTACCTACTGATCCTGTCGATGATGCCATTGGAGGTGAGTATGAAGGCCGATTCTGGACATGCACACACTGTCACACTTTGGACAAGGCTGCTCCTCATTTGTGACGGGTCTGCGGGTGGTTCTGTTTTGCGGCCAGTGTAATTGTTTGTGATCCTCCACCAGTTGTTACGAGTATAGGAAGTAGGAACTAACGTTTCTGCAACGTGCAAGGGTCAGAAGGTTGAAGTGGTGAAACGTAACGATGGATGATTTGAAGCAGTCAGTATTACAAAAAAAAATGGTATCTAAACTAAAATTGAACTGCTGTGAGAGAAAATATTTAATCGTTACTCTTGGTTTTAAATTTTGTATTATATCACAAAGTATTCGTAGGTGAATGTAACGTTTTTAAAAGAAACAAAATGAAATAAAATTATTCAAATATTATGTAGGGAAACCCCGTTTTATAATACACAACGGAATTTGTTTTTGTTTAGGTCCTATAGTACTGTAAAATATATATGTATGTTATTCACTATTGTGAACAAAAAAAAAGTAGTAGATACACTTTTATACAAGTATAATGTATAAATTTTAATATTGGTAGATATTTACTATATTGTATTGAATAGCTGCAAAAGCTTGCAAAACTAAGCTGAATTATATATGCCCCAGAACAGGATGAAGAAAAACTATAGCATGTACGGTTGTTTTAGTAGCTGAAATTTTACTGTATCCTAATTAGTAGTGGGCGTTTAAGCTAACTAATGTTAACTTTAACAGATGCTAATGTTAACCTCTATTAATCGTTAACTGCTAACGTTAATATGTCGTCTCGTCGCTGATCAATTTCGGAGGTAATGATTTTCGTGATGTCATTGGTCACCGGTCAACAGGCGCTACTATCGATCGGTGACCAATGACATCGCAAGATTAATAACAATACCTACCTAGTCGTACATTTTTGTATTGATATTAATATTACTGTTAACGAGCAGAAATTTTTCTTAGTTTTCTTCTCGTCTGGTTGGAATATTTACTTACTCACTCTGGTATTGGCGTAGATTATTAACGTTAGCAGACAATATATTTTTATGTCAATAGTATTGACGTGTTAAATAAGAACAACTGTTGACGCAATAGCGCAGCGTGGGGGGTGCGGGGGGGCGGTCCGCCCCGGGCGGCACTTTTTAGGGGGCGGCATTTTTTGAGGAAAATTTTAAAAATCCATTAAATCATATTTGTTTCATTAAAAACTGGAAAAAATTTCGTCTGCGGCGCTATTTTTCTCTTTTTGTGGCATGTCAATATCTAAATTTTAGTTATCCCACTCCAGCCCAGAAGTTCTTTATTTTAATTCCTGTAAATTTTCGAGAATTTTGGATTTATATGCCTAAATAAGGGGGGCGGCGGATTTGATTTCCGCCCCGGGCGGCATAAACCCACGCTACGCCACTGTGTTGACGATTAGCTGTTGACCATTATTGACACAGCTCTAATCCCAAATTTAAAAAAATATTTACCCACTATCATATCATGTTATTTGACTCTCGGTAATATCCATATAGGGACGTACCCTGATTTAATATCATAAAAAGTATTTGGGTAAATACATGTATTTCCCCATGATAGCAGCTGAAATTATATAGCTACAATTTATAGAAATGATTTCACACCATTGGCATTGTCTATGTAACTTTACAGTTAACGATCGCAGGTAGAGTTGCAAGTAGATAATAGGTAATATATTATTATATTATAGGTATATAGGTGCGAGTACATGTAACATTCTAACAAGTCGAGAATGTTGAATCAAATTAGCATATTAATTGAATATTCCAACCAAACTTACAATTATTATTATTAGTGTATGCACGAACATTTAGTTTAGCTTAGGAATGGTATTACATACCTACCCCTACATACACACCTACCACTCATGTAAAGTATATTACGTTGGGGTTGATTTGTGGTTGGTATGCGCGACGCCACTGATTTGAACGTGTATTAAATTTCACAACAATAACTCTATTTTATTTGACACCCTTGGTAATTATTTTAATTTATAATTACAAAATTCCTTCAATGTTTTATTTACATACTAAAAAGTCTCAAATATTATAGCATATTTGGTTTGTTCAATTTACCACAGAGTCTTCCTTAACATTATATTTTCTAACAGCTTCTTTTTCGTTTTAAAACCAGAATCAAGGATCATTGTATATTAGTAATTCTTGAGTCTTTACTGTTTTATTGTTTTTTGATGTTCAAACTGTTTATTACTTATTGTAAGAACTAATTGCCGAGCGTTTTTCACTTTGACTAAAGCGCCACTTAGGTATAAAATGGAATCGTCTCGACAAGGTTAGTCATTTTGAATTTTTAGAAAAAAAATATAAGTGACTGTTTATAGAAAGAGTTCAAATGGCGTGTTAGTCATTTAGAATTTTCATGATTTTAAGGAAAGTGGTCAGTTACTTGCTTTGAATTAATAAACTTCGAATTATACTAAATATTAGGTTAGGTATTAAGGTATCAAGCGCCATCTAACTCACACACGAACTGACACTATTTATTAACACTATATACAGAAAAATTGAAAAAATATCCGCAAACAAAGCCCCCATACTTCTCATTTAAATCGGTTTACAAATAAAAGAGTTATCAAAGTTTTTCTGTTTTATTAACTTTAAATCGCTTTTCTTGTAAAGTTGACCAATGACTAAGTGGCGCTTTAATCGAAGGGAAAAACGAGTGGCGCTGAGTACTCGTAAGATCAGACATTTCACTCTACATAAATAAAATTAAGTATTTTGATTACCCATCTGTATTAATGACGGACTTTTGCTAAAATATCTGCTTTATTTATTTTTTAATTATGATTCTGTCTCTACTCACACACATATTTTTTTTTTTATTAATCTTGGTTTATCTGAATAAACTCAAATACACCTTTGTACACTTCACAGTGAACTTGAAGAGCTTGTGTCGTGAGGTGGAGTAGGTCGAAATCAGGGGTCGAACCCGCGCCCACTGGATTAACAGCCGAGCACGTTACCAACCAAGCTACCGACCACCTCAACATATGCCAGGCATTGTAATTTTTTAGTTATTTATCAACTACTTGTAACTCTTCCCTGTTTGAGTCTTCGAGTAGTTAATTCACATATTATACATGGAGACATACATGTGACATGTCTCAATCCTTGAGATGTTTCAATGCGCATATCTGAATATGATAATATGAACAATAATTTATACAACAGTAGCGTGACTATAAATTACTAGTGTTTGAAGGCCTGCTAAAAAGGACAAGATATTAGCAAAATAGTCGGAAAATTATATATTATTAAAAAAAGAAAGAAAAAACCAAAGGAAGTGTCGACTCTACGAGCAACCTTAATTTAATCTTATTTTCTTATGCGCGTAATATCAGATCGCCCCAAAATTAATGTTTACTTCCATTGTTGGAACAACTCTTCTGCCAAATATTTAAGTATTTCCATAAAGGTCAAAATTGCAGATAGACTTGGTGTTTTTGGCTCATTTCCACTCCCGTAAATTGTATGAAAAAAATTATGTGTTTGGGTGATTTGAATTTTTTTATTACTCGGAACTGTCGATTCATGAAAGAATTCTGAATGCCGTAGTGCAATATCTGTCGAAATATTTGGTATTTATTTTTCGACTTACTTTCAAGAATAATTGAGTACATGGTTGGCGCAGTTGGCGGCAGTCTCTCGAGCGGGAGGTGCCTGGTTCGAACCCCGGCGCTGGCGATGTATTCCACACTTTGCGATACAGGCTTTTAGCCTAGTGTAAGATGTGCAGGAAAGTATTTGGGTTTGTGTATGCAAGCTCAGATCCTTTAAAAAAAATAATAAAAATAAAAAATAAAAAATAAAATTTGATCTAAAAATTTTAACACAGCATGTCGTCAACATTCTACACTACTACGAGTATATAAATTATGGTCGATTTCTAAGAAGAGTTTTCTTTTCGTGGCCTTGTAATTCTATAGGAAACACACAAACAAAGACACAAAAAACATATATTTGCCATTTATTGCAATGGATTGTAATATATTCATAATATTATATGGCAATATTAATATGTCTAACTAACAAGACTGTGCTTTAAATTAACAAGAGTGTCGACGCCTAAGGAGCGATGACAATACATATTACTATACGTTCAATATCAGGAGATAAGAGGAATATCTATTCATTATACAAGGGGGGTGTTTTGTTTTAACACTAGTGTGGCATATATCGAATCAGAAGATGTAGAAATGAGATGCAATTAAAAACTGAGGAAGGTGAAATATATTTGCATGTAGGTATTGGATCCTCTTTACATTAAAATAGACAGGAGTCATTATTATGCTACGCGATCAAAGTGAGATGCCTTATTTCAATAGTAGTTGCAGGTTTTCACGATGATCCATATGTAGACTTGTTTTTCGGGTATAATCGTGTGAAGATCTGGTGATCCGACGTTTCGGCGAACGTACTGCCGCCATGGTCACGGATTGTGATCACACGGTCACAATCCGTGACCATGGCGGCAGTACGTTCGCCGAAACGTCGGATCACCAGATCTTCACACGATTATACCCGAAAAACAAGTCTACATGCTTTATTTCAATTGTAAATTATACACAAGTCTGTCACTACATAGTATACTAATATATTAGATGATTTTATAGCAATATATTCATCATTGTTCATGTATCGTGTATGCTCGTACTAACACGTTATAAAAAATACTATAACTAGAAGATTAAAAAATATAACTACGAGTTTCCTAATACTACCCACTTTAATTATCAAATCAACATCCTTTTCTCAACATCCACATCCACACCTTCATCAACATCCAGTTACTAATTAGGTACATAATGGTTGATATCTCTCGCCGTCATTTTGAATCAGTACGGGCTCATACGAACTATCATATAGGAAGCATACACAGTTAAAGAACCATACCTACAGTATTACGACGATATTAACCTTTTCACTATTCGTACTGTACTATAAAGTGTTCATGTCTATAGTATAACTATGCATGCTATTTCAGAAATTCTACTTCAAAATTCAATACAATAGCTTAAGTATACATTGTCTTATTATAATACGTATATTGTACAGTCACCAGATATAAACACATACCTTATGTGTAAAGGTAAGAAGGGGTTGACGAAGGTGGAAAATTTAACGTAAATTTCTCCAGGGGTTGACGTTGTGAAGTGTTGCATAAGTTATTTGAACGTTTAGTGAGTGCCGCTCATGGAATCATAAGCATTGTCTTCATAGTGTGTTGTCTCTTCAGAATATTATAGGTACCACATTCCTACATAAGTTCTCCACTAGTTACCTTCCTGTTCAAGATATTATGACAAGCGAGTTAAGTTTATTGACAAAGGAAACTACCACGAAAATTTGACTGGCATTTCTGAATTTCAAGAACCTACTTGATAGGAACAATATTTGGATGTACATATCTACCTGGACACTTTAATAAAGATCTTATTGTTATTAACGTAGGTATGTAGCATGAGATGTTAAATATTTTGTTACCTATTTTACCTATTTGACACATTGATTTTTTACATTTAATTTTTTTCCTGGGTTGTGTGGTATTGAGTCTGTTGTTTATGTATATATTTTTTTGATTAACCTAATTGTTGAGATGTATTTAAAAGGCTTTTGGCCGTATATGATCTAATAAATAAATAAATTTTACAATGACCAATGACTCGATGATGAATTAATAATACGCACTGCACAGGACCCGAATGGCGAAGCCTTGAAACCGTCCTGTGTTTCCTTGAGGAATGCTATAGACCAAAGGTAATATAATTGGATATTTCATAATTCTAGAATTTAATACTTGGTAAAGTATTTAAATAATTCCTGCGTACATATTTGCATTAAACACCCCGTGAAACTATTAAGTAAACATTTTTGCTATCATAAGTCTAGAATAAGCTTCTTAAAGTTAAGTAATAAACCTCCATAAGACTCTACCTCGACGAACTTTACCGTGACTTGGAGCCATTTTTATTTAAGCTTTTTTAAACCGGAAGCGTGTGTCCGCTATGGGACACCGGAAACAAAAACCAAGATGGCGATGAAGTTGAGTAATTCATAAACATTATTTTCATCGTTATTTTATTGTATAGTCTTATTGTAGAAGTGTGGGAAAACATTTTATGGAAGAAAATAATTTATGCTTAGGCCTTAAGAACTCTAGTAGGTAGTAAATACGTAACTGTAAGATAGTATATATGTAGGAAACTGTATTAGTATATAAGGACATTTTATGAACGTTGAGGGTTGTATTAAAACAGGGAGGGGTTTGTCGGGGGGAGTCCTTCTGGCGAACCCTGAGCCTTCTCTAGAGCTGTTTTTGAATAAATAATTATTGGATGACATAAGAACAAGCGTTCCTTCATCATCCAGTGTAAGTGGAAGGGAGCACCCCTTAACGAGAAGAGAATGATTCTAAAAAATATGAAAATGAAAAACACCGAGACCTTTCAAGACTTTATGTCTCATCTTCAGTGGGATGTACATTGTACGGGGCACACCGCACAAGGTATTTCAGTTTTAATTTACCTATTCAATTTACAATAAACTCTCCGTGGAAGCAAATAACTATATTTCTCGATTTCCTATTTTTTGTAAGTATTAAAATTTGCTTCCATAAAGTTGCTCTTCCAAATTCCACCCTTTACAATCTAGAAGATACGAAGAAAGGAAAAGCGGTCAAAACAGGTAAAGGTATTTTCAATTTTATGCCGTAAAATAATATTTTACTCGTCTTTTCAGAATATCCCAAAGAATGTTTGCTGCTAACTTCACCATTAAATAGATAAAAAAGGGTCTGATCATCGTTATAACAAAATTAATTGAGTTTCTTCCATATCTAACGTTAAGTAAGTTAATCTCATCCCAGACTCTCGGTGTCTAAATCTGTAATGGCATTTTACACAAGAATTAACCCTTCACATTTACTTAGCAACTTGATAGAAGCTTCAGCCTTAATCGCAAGTGATGTTTCTAATTATTCAACATAATCTTCTACGACGCTGAAAGCCAAAACCGTTAACTTGTATTGAAAGAATTACTGTTAGACTCTTCATCGATCTATTTCCATTATACAGACTTTGGAAGAGAATATAGTTTGGTTACAATTTTTTATATTATAAGGGAGTTTTAAATATTCCCTAAACGAAAACGTATTATCTATTTATGTATCTTGCTTTAGCTCTAAGAAGTCTATAGAACGCTTGACCCTAGTTTTAACTGAAAAAAAAATACGGTGCTGTGACTAGTTTGTTCTACCAGTGGCGTATATAGGTTTTTATTTCAGGGGGAGGCGGCGAAAAAACTCCCGAGTAAGGCAATTAAAATTTTAACATAGACGTAGTAAAAAAAAAACAGTAATAGCGTAATAATATTTTTTTCGTGAAAGCGAGTGAGATAGGTTGGCATTATAAGTGTCGTGTTAAAAAGGTAATAAAAAAGAAGCGCCGCTGGCGAAATTTTTTTGACAAATGGGTGAAGTGATGAACCTGGGATCTTTCTATAGCAGATGCAATATGCAATTACTATTGAAAGTGTTATTGTTTTAAATTTGGGGGGTTCAAATACAACCTTCAGTATTTTATAAATGATAATAAATTAGATACTTAATAAAGATTTAGTTTGGGTAAAAAGTGAGTAAGATAGCATAGATGTATTGCTGAAATGATATGAAAACCTCTTGACAGAACAGTATGGTACTCGTAGTATATAAATAAATTCTTCATCGCAATATTTTCGAGTAAATTTAATTATCGCTAAAATAATACAGAGTAGTAATTTATCTGACGGGATCAAATATTCATTACAACAACCATCAAGTTGGCATTTTGAGATTCTCTTAACAAAGACATTCTTAACCCACCCCTACAAGGGGGCGTTTCATCAGTTTGTTTAGACAAAGGGGTATTTATTATATTGTTAGAAGTACCACCATCCATCTACCATGATTTAGGAAAATAACCTGAAATATTATTATTTTTTTACCTTGTGAATGATAATCCACATTTTATATTATTTAAAAATATTATTATACACGAGGAAGAGTGAAGGGCGAAAACAGTGGCTTATATAGGATTTAATTTCGGGGGGGGGGGGGGATCTAATATTTGACTTTGGGGGGTGGAGGTAACAAAAATTTTAAGATAGACGTACAGTATAAAAATTATAATAGCGCCGCAGTCAAATTTTTTTCGTGAATATTAGTGAAAAAGGTCGTGTTTTAGGTTGGTATTACTATTGTGTGCTGAAAATACAAAGAAGAATAGCGCCGCAAGCGAATTTTTTTTTAATAGTGAGTCAAATGATGAACTTAAGTAACTTTCATGTTTTAAAATAACGTTTTTTAAAGAATTGTTCAATATTTCATTTATATATTAACATATATAAATGTATTCGTAACAGTAGGCCAACCCACATGCACTGCAATACACTGAAGCAGCAATTTGTTTTTCATTGGTCCCATAGGTCCGGTTTATCACATCTGTCCTCCATATCTCGGCACACGATGTATCTCTGGAGACCGTGGATCTCTCCACAGCTACAGGAGATGTCGTCATCCCCACTCATGCCCCACAAGTTAATTGAATATGAATTTACAAAAACTTTAGAATTTTGTTATTGGCTCGAACAGTTGCATCAAAAGACGGCTATGTTTTGAGCAAAAAGAATCGTAGAGTGTGTATGATGAATTGCATGTGTATGTAACGAAAGCAAGAAGTATGTATGTGTAAGGATAAGTAAATCTGGCGATCTGTCTCTCTGCCTACTCCGCAAGGGACGGGGTGTAAGATGTTTTTACATGTTTTTGCAAGCATTTCAAATATATATAAGTTGGTAATTCTTGAGCCTTTACTGGTCCACTTTTTGTTGATGTTGTATTGTTTATAATTTTTGTAAGAATGTCTGTGCTCTAAGAAAATAAAATAAAACAGAATAATTTAGACGACTCCTTTTTTATAATTTACTATGCCTGCAGCCTGTAGCTTTCATCATTTCTGGGTATATACCTATAGGCCTCTCTTCAAATTTTTATTTGGTTTTTGTTTCAATTGGTTACTTCGTTACCTACTTGCCTTGACGTTAATAATTCCTATAATATTTCATAATCAATTATTGTCATACGATGATTATTATCAAAAAACCTAATTATTTTTCAAAATAAACGAGGGTTAAAAACGTGACTTTTGACATTATTATAAGTACCGCGATTATAAAGATTTAATGCAAATAAAAACGATATTTGGGGTAAAAATATATATTAATCGGAACTTTGTAATAATTCACATTTTATAGTTTTAATCGTGACGCCATCGCAATAAATTATTGTAAAATAAAATATCTTTATCAGGTGTTGAATTTATATTTTCATAATACTGTGTAGGGATTTGGTAAGTAATTATTTGGTAGTAGTCATTATTTGAAACAGGAAAGTATTCAATCATATAAGCGTGACATGTTGAAGGAATATGGGTTGTACAATGAATTAATCTCATGTAAAATGTTATATTAATAACTGTATTTAATAACATTATCAACAACCTCATAATACGTACTCTAACCTCTCTTTTAAACAATATTTCCAGTGGAAATTTAATATTTATTATAGCAACTCTATCTAGACACGCAGGTATCTACGTCATACCTATACTGCTTATACACATACACACGTATATATGTGTAGGTATAGGTTCAAAATACTAATTAAGCTAATATGCAGCCCTAAGTACTTGCGTACATCTATAAGTACCTAATGATTTTCTAAAGATTTATGAAAATCTCAATTTATGTTTTGTGAGACCATCGGAATGAATTTAACTATGTACATGTCGTAGTTAAATTTAACAAGTAGTTATATCTCAACAGATATACAGCAAAGGATGGACCTTCCATCAGGCTTATGACTGATCGTCGGCTGGCTTATATAACGTGATCACTTTACACTTGTTCACCTATTCACTTAATCAGTAACATTCACCAATTCCAGTCCATCCATCTGCCGCGGGCGGGAATCGAACCCAGACCGCCAACCTGACAAGCCGGCATTTTACTGCTATGCTATGAAGGCTAGTAGCTGAGTTAAGGCGAAACGTGTATATATTGTACACAGCCCTCTATTGAGATTTTTTTGTATTTTTTTACATACTAGTTTCTAAACCTACTAGGTATATGGTAGAAACAGTTTTTACGATCTTATCTTGATTGTTCGCACAATAATAATCAAACGTGTGAATTGATTCTGTCTGGTCTAGTGCATTATTTTCATGTATTATTTGAAGAGAGGATTGATTAATAGTTTCCTAAAGCATCGTGTAGGTATATAGCCGAGAATAATTGATATTTAAATTAAATTTTCATCACAAACCTAACAATTGTATGAATTATGAAAGTCATTCATTATGATTAGAGTGATCATAATATTATAACAATACAACTGAATGGAGAACTCCCTTACACCCCTGTATAGGGTGTACTCACACCACACTACAGGGTGGTACCTTAATTAAAAGGGTGACACCTACCTTACAACAATAATTGGTAGAATACTACAACCAAATGGAATGAAAATAATTTTCATTAGGTACTTCTATAAATAGACTAGAACATTTTATGACGCAATCATTTAAATTAGGTAGATGTAATACTGGAAATGGCGGTGTGTTTTCAAAACAAACTATCAGTGGAAACTACTATCAACTAGTTTTATTAGGCTACAACTATACTATAGCGTCGTAGTAGGTAACCAGTAATGTAAAGGTAACCAGTGAATACTGTGTAGTATGTACTATAATACAGTGTACTTATATGATACGGAGTACCAATATGATAAAAGGGCATACAACGTTACTTAGCTCTTTCAAGACTGGGATCCCATGGGGTCTTTTATTTATTTTCGCTGGATTATACGAGAAACGTCCCGTTTTTCTAATACTAGGTACTCCAACAGCGCAAAAAGTTTTTTTTTTGTATCTGGGCTTGTATATACAGTAATTACTTTCGTCAATACATTTCGCAGGAAACTTAAAGTTCGTGTCGTGTAATGCTGAATACACTGTCAGCACCGAGATTCGACCCCAGAATTCCTAATTAGAAGTCCGCGCTCTAACCACCTGCGCCGACCATGTACTCAAATTTATTTACCCGACGTCCGGAAAGTAATTAATGTCTTTAAATATCTCCCGTACGTTCGTGAAATGAGTGAGCCGCTGGAAACCTAAGCCCTTGACGAGGCATTGTCTTTGTAAGCCTCCTCAACCAAGGCGAACATCTTGATATTATTTCGGAAGCAGTTTTTCAAAAATTTTATCGGGTATCGATCTTCCCATTCCTGATGATTTCTGCCGTATCACAAATTCAAAAACAGCTTTTGCGCCACGCGTGACCCTAACTGCGTCAGAGGTCGGACACGACTTCCGCCTAGTTCGTTGCATATAGCTTAGACTCCCCAGCGAAAATCCCACAACTAAGGATCAAGCTGCTGGCAATTGGTGGGCGGTTCGGAGACCAGTCTCATTACTTTCCAGACAGACCATTTATATATCCTGTATACCTAAAGTGAACAAAGCATATAAAAAACAAATTGAACCTAAATAAATATATAACCAATCGTAAATCATTGTTCACTAGGGTGAATTAACATATGGCAAAGCTACAGTTTCTTTCAGCTCACCTTATTTATGATAAAAAAAAATAACATTTACAAAGACATGAATGTGTAATTATATAGTATGGTACTAGATACCTCTACAAGTCTACACCCACAAGCAACCAGTGAAATGAATAACCACCATGAACCCTTACTAGGCGTGTGAAGCCTCAACGTTAATTTAGAAACGATATATATTTTCTAGTCGGCTGGTGTGAAATTCACTTCCGTTTGTTGCCTTCACAACCAAATGGGCATCAGTGGTTAAAATCCACAAAGAAATTTCCGCTTTATTCCAACATGATGCTCAACTGGTATATAGTATCTATACAGTATTATACACCTACCTACACACTACACAGAGCATACCTGATGTACGTAGGTTGATACACCCCTCTGCCAGATACCTTATTAAAGCTTTCTTTACAATAGGGAAAATTAATCTACGCAAAAATAGGAAAATTTATTTATAAATAGATACGTAGTGGATTATGTTATCCTGATACTGCCTGAAAAATAAATAAATAGATTCATATAAAATGAATACATTTATATTAATTATTTACACTTCAATTTAACAACACAGGATCAGGATGTTAGAAGTACACAATCAGAAAAATCTATACAAAACTGTTCACTAGGGCGAGCTTATCACTACACGGTTATTTTTTTCCAGATATACTTGTTATTCTAATAGTACCCAAAATATTTTCTGCGTCATGGTAATATTCTGTGTTGTTTTTCTTCTTCTTCTTCTTCTTCCGCAGCCACTCAGGTCCATTGTTGAACATAGGCCTCCCCTTTGGTCCTCCACAGCTTCCTGTCTTCTGCCTGCATTCATCCACGACCGGCACATTTCCTAATGTCATCAGACCACCTTGCCTGTTGTTTTATCACACAGTTATTATTCCACGAAATACGTCATGAGCAAAATGTATGAAAATAATTTGATTGCGTAATTCGATAATCAAAGGTCATGAGTAAACAATACTATTCCGAAAACACATTGCATACAAATAAAGTCAAAGGTTAATTCTGCAGAGTTTTATTAAAGGAGAATTAATTCTGTGGCATATCTTCCACTGAACAATTAATGCAGTATTTGATTCGTTTATTTTTCAGCAACGATATAAAGCCATCAATTTCAAGGGATGTCAGGTTTTAATAACCCCCTGGGATTTAACGCAAACCAATTTATTAAAAGAGCGGCAATTATATTACCGATTAATCTTAATGATTCTAATTATCATTAATTTATAATGCGATATTATTTTAATTACGCCGTCTATAATTTACGGTTAAAATAATGATCAAATTTATGAATCGATTCATTTACACAAAAAAATAATCTCTTTGCCTGTAGAAACGTAGAGTCGTTATATATTTTTTATAATAAAAAAGGATCTGAGTCCGTGAACACAAACGCATAAATACTATCCTACACATTTCATAGTAAGCTAAAACTTGTGACGTGAAGTGCAAAATACATCGTCGTATAAGTTCGCTTTAAAACTACCTGAGCCAACAATCTACTCCCTTCGTTTTTGTATGCACAGGTTTTTTTTCATAGATACATACAGTTTTCACGTCAGACCCACAGAATGTATGTAGGAAAGTATAATCAAATTATACTGCAAATATTCAGCCTATAACCCTTCAAAACAACAAAACCTCGAGCCCCGACTGTGAATGTGGTCGCCGCCAGACGATGGGCCATATAGTTGAGTGTCCAATTTTTGGTTTCGAGCGCGGTCTAACTGAAATCCACGGGGTCACTGCTGACGCTGCCAATTGGCTAAGAGATTTACCTCTAAATTTGTAATTGCCGGGTCTTTTGCCATATGCATTGAAAAAATAGTACTAGGTAATACTTTTTAGTATTGTATTCAATTTATAGTAAATTGAATGTTCTACGACTTTTACTAATATCATTTTCCTTTACAACCTACCCTTACGGACATATAAGATTAAAACTTCATAAATCTTAAATAAAATATAAGTATGACATTTTGGACGATGCATAACTTTTTTAATAATAACATTATGAAAAAAAAAGTTATAGGAAATCTAATATTCTATGATTCTTACTTGAATCTTTTTTCTCTAAGGTGCACCTGTAAAAAGTTATAATCATTAAACTGAAAAACGGCCGGAATTTCGACGGTTTTGAACTCGCCCTAGTAAACGCACAAGGGTGGGGAAGTGTCGCAAACTGTGCTTCTGAACAAAAGACCGACCTATATAACATATCAAAAAATCAGAAATACTTCTCCAGTTGCAAGGCAAGGTACCATTTTTATTCTTAATTCAATGGACTATACGAGAAGGTCGATCTCCGCCAATTATATTGAACTACCGATCTCATGGGTGAAATATAAAATATGTATACATATGTGTTTATATTCAGGTACTTATCCCTTTGTAATATTGCATACATAATACTGTATAAAGTGGCACTAGTATATCTATAAAACCAAGGTACTTAGGTACACAAAGCTTCACTCAACAGAAATATAAAACATATTAACATAAACCCTCAAGTGGGCTGTTGGAACTATTCCTCTTGTATATTTACATAGAATCCTAGGTTTTACAGTATCTACCCTCCACTTGAAGTTGTACTATGTGACTACGACTGTTTGATACCAATCTATTTTAAAATCAAGCGGTTAGCAGGTTAAAGACAAAATTTAAATGCAAATATTTTTACAAAACACAAGACAAAATAGATTAAACATATTTCAACAATGTAACATCTCAAATATTTTTTAATCATTTAATACAAAAAATATTATTATTAAGGTACCAATGATCACTAGCGGATCCAGGAGAGGGGCTAGGGGGCTGAATCCCCCCAAAACCACGAGTGACTTATATACAACAAATCTAGGGGTTTCAGCCCCTTAGCCCCCCCCCCCCCCCCCCCCCAAAAACGTTAAGTGACAGTAGTTTTTACCATGTGACGACATTCAGCCCCCCCTCCCCCCAAAAATTGAATCCTGGATCCGCCACTGCCTATGATATATGTAATTTATGACGATTTATTTTACCAACATAATATTTCCGTCAGTTATATTATAATTAGTGATAATGATAGGTACTCCTAAATTGTAACAAAAATATTAGCAAAAGTTTTATAATATTACCTCACAATTACAAACTTACCATTTGCAATTAAACCTTCCGTGATGATATCTATTCATACCATCAGGTCATTTCCCACAATTTATAGTAATCAGTTCATTATTACGTACTCGTAAATGCACGAATTAAACATTGTTTTATTAAAAGATGCACGCCATAATATGTAGTCTTGTAATGTATTCTTTGCACACACAACCTTCTAGTTGTAACTTCAATATGAGACATTTATAATGAGAGATGAATCTCATTGTTGAACTTTATGAAATGGTATATTATTATCTCATTACTAAAATTTAAATGTGGAATGTAGGTAAACATTATTAAATGTTTCGAATATTACTACATATGTAGATTTCTCTCTCCCATTCAATAATTCAGTACAAAAGAGGTAATGTTTTAAATATAATTGAACAGAAAAATGCTCGCCAAGGCGATCTTACATACATATCGCGAAATCGCAATATCTTCAAGCTAGCCTTCTGAAATCTTGTTATAAAATTGTCATGTTTCGTTATTGAACTAACACAAGTGTTATGTTTCCGCTTTATGTCACAACCCGGCCTCTTGGCGACGTTACACCATGCGACAATAGCACGCAAATCTCAATATTATACCCCACTAACAAAATGTCTTACAACCCGCAAACAATTTCAAACAATTCCCCACTTTATACGCCCACGTGAAAAACCAAAACCATCCAAACAATTTTCATCTATATTTCATCGCTGCATAAGGTTGAATTTTGTTGGAACGGTTGTTTTTATGATTGTAGTGGAATGTGATTTGTATAAGGTTTACAATCGCTTGAATAGTTTTTCCCCAGCGATTAATTCAAGCAGATAAGCGCCGCTTGCAAGTTAATGAAGTAGTATGAATATAATAGCGGACAACACGCTCTAGTGTACTCAAGAAAATAAATACACTAACCGGCAATAATACACAGTCAGTTGAGTAAAGTGTAAAATACAAATCTGAATCATAGTACTGTACCTAGTACCTATACAGTATACACTATACATTGTATGTGTAACGTAGCTTGTTTATAAAGGGTTCAAAGAAAAGGAAACAAACCAAAGATTTTCATTAATGTCGAAGGAATGCTTAAAACTACATTCTCAGTTAGTGGGTAGTGGGTAGGTTGATTAATAGAAAACTTTTGAGAATTAGCATTTTATTGGTGGTCTATACTCCTGCAACATGCTCGTCATGGTAGCGTCCGAGTGGTGCTTGCAAGTAAAAAGGCGTGTGGATTGAATGTTTGTCTTGACGTGTACGTAGCCGACGATTGACGCCTTTTTACTCATGAACACCGTTTGTTCGGAACTCCAACGGGCGTGTGGCGGGAGCATTAACTCAGAAACATTTTCTCAATCTATGTATTATTTATTTTATTTATTTACATTAATTAATAAATAGGTAAAATGATTTTTCTATTTAATTTAGGAATACAGTGGTACCTCAGGTTACGAATGCCTCTCGTTACGAACAAATCGGCTTACGAACAAAATTTCCAAACTTTATTTTATTTTACCCAAAAGATAACTCGATGAGAATCGTATACCTAAACCTAAACCTGCTAGTTTTATCTGAAAATATCTCCTTCTTCTTCGTCAGCCTTGGTCCCTCCACTGCTGGATGTAGGCCTCTTCCATTCGTTCCCAGTTCTTTCGATCCCTCGCCTTTCTGACCCACTGTCTACCCGCTACCGAGGTCATGTCGTCCGCCCATCTTTTCTGGGGCCTTCCGACACCTCTTCTGTTTTCCCATGGCCTCCACTTTACGAGTCTGGGAGTCCATCTATTCTCGTCTTGTCTTGCTATGTGCCCTGCCCATTGCCATTTGAGTCTTGCTGTACGATCCATGACGTCGACCACTTGGGTTCTTCGTCGGATTTCCTCATTTCTAATCCTGTCTCTGAGGCTCACACCCAGCATCTGTCTCTCCATGGATCGTTGTGTGCATTTTAACTTTTGGCAACTTCTTTGGGTGATGGACATTGTTTCTAGTCCATATGTCGTCACGGGCAGGACACATTGCTCGTACACTTTGCGCTTTAGGCATACTGGGATCTGTTTGTTCTCGAAGATGGGTTTAAGTTTTCCATAAGCAGCCCAGCTCAGTCCTATTCTTCTCGGCATCTCCGCTGTTTGGTTATCTTTACCAAATATCACCAATCTTAAAATGTGAATCTGAAATTGTCGACAAATAAATAAATAAATCTTTATTGGCCAGAGAAAATACGCAACGTTACAAAAACAAGACAATGGTAGTGAGCCAAAGGGCGAACTTATTGCAAAAGTAATATTTTACATTCAACCGATATACCTAGTCAGGTAGATCATATTTTATTCTATATTGTTGTAATGCTGTTAGTTTTCTAATATAGTACGTAATTTTATTATTACTGGTTTAATTGAGCTCATCATCAAACCATAATAATTCCACGCAAATTAAACATTGTAGTATACTCGTAATGTTTGTGGAAGGTGGAAGAAAATCCATCACCAATCCGTCCCTCCCTCGGGGGCTATGTTCAGTTCAGTTCAGTTTAGTTCAGTGTTGCCAAAAGGTGGTGGGAAGTTGCTTAATACAAACCTACACAGACAGTGCGCGGAGGTGAGTAACGCTCGCAAATCCTGTAATAACGCATTATAACAAAACAATACAGTCAGTTATACATAAAAAAATAATTGCTGCTGAAAATGGCAAATTTAATTAGGACATCTTGATTGTTTCTCACACGTGGATCATGATCGAAGAAAACAACCTATTCGGTTTGAAAATTCCGTTAGAAGTCTCATTGATGGATGTATTTTGATTATTTGTTTAATTAATTACAATTTTAGTTAACAAAATACGGAGATAGGTTAATGTTAAAGATATATATTTTATTGTTGTTTGTTTTGATTGTAACATATCGCAATGCTACAATCTCTGCCACCAGCAAACCCCGTAATGTTTACGAGAACCAGTTGAGTCTACTTAGCAGTACAATATCAAGACTAATATTCAAGTCAAGTCCACACGCTTGACGCTTGCCGCGAACTCCAAGCCTCAACAAACGCACAAAGTGTAAATACCATCGCAAGCGCTCGCTACAAACTGTCTATGATTTGCGAAAAAACCGAAAAATCTCACTAGCGCTAGTTCTTATTTTTTTCTAAGCAGCGGCCGACACTCACGAGATCCGGCTGTATAAAATCGACGTTGCGAAGTTAGTAAAAAGAGCTAAGGGTGAGAAGGTACACCCACTCTGATAGTTATTGTTTCCCAACAATTTCATACAAAGTTCTTATCTCTCAGTTGGCTGCACTGATATCGCCGCCATGACTGGCAACTGACTAACTGTTGTTAGATATAACTTGCTGGAGAATAACAGAATCGCTCAAATATAAATCAACCTTAAGGACCTACCTACTACTACCTCCCAACAACGGGAATAACTTTTGGATAATGAGAAACTATTATCATTTTCAAACCATCTCCACATTCATGGAAATGTAATCTTCTTAATTATGCAACAACAGAAAACTAAAATAATCGGATTCCGCAATATTAACGAATAATTTTCTAGAACAACTGTACCTACTTATACAATATACTTAGATAGTCGTACGTCGGTCAAGAAAGAGATGACCTCAGATTCAGATTAATTGAGAACTGCAATTTTGTTACTGGCAACAATGACATTTCTATTGAAATTCTACAAGTGTTGCGATTATGGTTGCCAAAAAGCTACAAGCAGCGCCCTCATCAAAATTGAGTTGAGTTTTTTTTTCAATATTAGTTTCTCGTGGACGTTTAGCGAGTTAAATTGAGTATAAATGTTAACGACGCTATAGTATCTTCATAAAACATGATACATACTCGTATATACATACAATGCATAGACAATATAGAATGTAGTCTCGAGAGTTTTCACAGTTTTCTCATGAAACAGCCAATCACGCATACGCATTTGTTTTCCCTTGAGATCAAAATAACCGTATTCTTCTAGATTATCTAATCGAACGCTTTTGAATTTTAAATGTGCGCTTATTCCTCACATTTCCAAGTTTTATATCGGGTACTAGAGACTTTCTTTTTGTCACGGAAACTTTCATACACCTTGTTAACATTTTTTGATATCATCGTATTTTCATCATAACATGATCACCAATAAGAGAACGAAATAGCAATACTTATAATTATATAAATGTCTAAGATAATTCCTAACTATGTGGTGGTATTTAGTATGGGGTAAAGTGAACGTGTAAACGTGAATTATTATATTACTCGTACATCCCTACCTAATAATATCTTAACAACATTTCTCTTATTGCATGATAGCATGAACAGTGAACACAAGAAGAAAATAATCTTGATGTATTATGTTCGTCCCGATCATCTCCCCTACATTACATCATTATACAATACTGAATACCAGTGACGAAGAGTGGATCTCTGCAGAAGGGAAGCCGGGTCTAACATTTCTTATTGGATTACGTCATATTAGACATTATTATACCTATAATTTTATCCAAAAGGTAACCCGATGGAAATCGTATTCTTAGGTAGCTTCACGCCTGCTGAATACATTCCACAAGTACACTCGTCCAGCTATCATACTCTGGACAATGGTTTATATATCAATAAAGCAGTATAATAGATAGCTAGTAGGTATACGAGTAACCTAATGAATAGGTATACTATTTAATATCCGTATATGGGTTCTAGAGGGCGTTACATTGAGTGTTAAGTGGCGGAAATTAAGTGTCTGTAGAACATTATTCTTAGCGAGTGGTAACGGCAAATACATTGTTACATACTTATTCAACTTAAGTGGAAAATTGAACTCATGTTTTGCAAATTTTCTGCAACACATCAATACTCATTCGAGCGAGCCGATTATTACAATCGACCTGTAGAAATGGATTATTATAAACGACTTTCTCGGATACGATCACATAGCTGCAATATTTTTTACTGTCGATATAATCTAATGTGCTATCAATTCACTGGCCATCGCCATGTCATAAACAGTTCGACAACGATACCAATTAATATTTATTTGTGATAATGAGGACTACGCGCTTTTATGACGCAAGTTTTATGACAAGTGTTACATCAGATCCATTATCATTTTGTCGTAGTTATCTGTATATATCTGCAGGCAAATTAATTAAAGAAGTTATATGAACAACATTTCTCTGTCCTAACACATTTTTATTTCACTGTTTATTTATTTAGTCATAATTTATTTAGTCATAAACGGCCGCAAGGCCTTTTACAATATATAATAATGATGTACAAAGATGTACGTCTTACGGTTTGATGGTACGGTGTGATGCTCTGCGGTTATCTATAATACCTAGACAAGATTTCTCCATCCTTCTTCTAATACTATTTTTGTTATCTAATTTAATGAATCATCTGTATTCAACAAAGACAAAGGCTTATTATGAAGTATGTAATCCCATAAGGCGACAGAAGAAAAGGAAGGAATAAGCCGTGAAACTTATGGCTTACACTGAAATATCTTAAAATTCAACAATGATCATTGTAATTTCATGTTTCCTCCTATTTATGTTACGGCTAACCATAAAGATTATATCAAACGCAAATAAATTGATGTGCGATAAAGTTCTTAAGAACAAATCCCCTTCGCTTTATTAACATTATACCGCCAAGACGAAGATGCGAATGAAGGAAATTCATCCCCTAATCTCCGGAACCCTTGAACCATAAGTACCTACACACTCTCAAGGAACACAATTAATCATTATTTTACACCACAATCCTTTTGTCAAACCATTCTAATGTTAAAACGTCTTACAGTATTATCGCTGATAAAAACGACGGAAGGATATTAAATTTTGCAAGCAATGATGAGAATTTATCATAAATTCATAACCTACATAATGAGATGTTGCTATAGCATATTTTCAGTTTCTTTTTCATTTTATCATACAAAAGCAGTTGAATATTAACCCATTATAAAAATAAGGTACTTAATGGATTTTATTGCCCCGTTGCGCATTGCATTCTATATTAGAGTATTTCAATAAGTGTATTAAAAAGAAATGATATTTAAAAATATGCGTAATCGTCGAGAAAAGACTATAAATGGGCGACCTGCGAGAGAATGTCAAGTTGTTAATAAAAAAGTATAAAGACCCATGTCTTGAAAAAAAAGAAAAAAAAAACCCATGAAAAAAAACAAGGAGATGCTAAAGAGATTGTAGTTATTACTATGGGATATTATATGATAAGTTCAACAGTCAACAGTAATAGATTCTGTAGGAAATTTGGTATATTTAGAATTGTCGATAAAAGATGCAAAACGACTTACATAGGCTATAGAAATGAAAATATGTGCAAATAAATAGTGTGTTAGTGTTGTGGGGTAATATTTAGTTAAAGAATAAATAACTTGTTTACTACATTTCCTAGGGACTTGTATGGAGGATGTATTAAGCTAACCTCTGCAAATGAAATCACACGCGTCAACATCCAGGCAAATAGCCCAGGGGTAGACCGGGTAGTCGATATAAAAATATTCGCAGTCGCAACTCGCAGACTAGTTAAACATCATGTCTACATCGCGTTGTGATGTTCCTTTGGAAAATCCCACATATTGTTATTCGTATTCACACGTACAAAGTTTTTTTTTTAAGGATCTGGGCTTGCATATACAAACCCAAATACTTTCCCGCACACTTTGCACTGGCTAAAAGCCTGTATCGCAAAGTGTGGAATACATCGCCAGCGCCGGTGTTCCATGTTAAAATATAACATTTATTGGCATATACTATAATACTCGTATATAGGTACCATTAGTTTATTATATTTTGATTAAGGCTTCACATTTATTTGGACTTTTTTTTTTAGATTTCTTGGATTCGTCTTATCATTGATCTAGGTACGATTAGTAAAACTTGACGAGGTGAAATGGCCTTTTTTTAGTTCACGCTATAGGAACATAACCTCGAGAGCGAACAATAGTCTTGTCAGTGCAATTCCCTCAAAAATTGTCATTGTTTACTAGTACTTATACTATAAAATTAGTATAAAAACGTAACAGAGTTTTTTTTAGTTTGATTTTTACTTGCCGATCATGTAAGGCAAAGTAGGAACCCGGAAATTCGGGATAGGCGCCTAACTATGACATAGTTAGGCACCTATCTATCGCCTATCTATCTATCCTATATGTCGCATAGTTTTCTGCGGCAGAAAAATCTTTGCAGATTTAACAGGACTATAGCGTGAGGACTATAATAAGCTACCGGTAATTGAATTTCTATGCTCCACAAGCGAGACGGACATACCAAAACATTGATCAGAACAACCCCATTATAACAAGAAGGTGCAGGTCTTTCGGGTGTAAAACATTTTAAGAAGTGACACAAATAAAAATAAATGCGTCTAACGAAGGGTATTAAATATTGTATTCATTGGCATGTTCTAATCCTACGTTAGAATTATTGCAATTAATTTAATGGGTACTGTACGATACATGGAATGCTTACCTATAATCTCTAATTTCATCAGCACAATAATAAACTAATGTATCATGGTTACTATGTAATATCTACATTTGGTTTTTGCTTCTCGTATTGGATGGGAAAACACAGGTGTTGGGGTAATTTATCCGTTGAGAATAATACGCTGTGCTGTAATGGGAGTTATTTTGTAAAGATTTAGAGAAAAACTCTTCATTAAGTTGGATGAAGATGTATCGAGGGGAATTCCTTAGAGCACCTTGCGTGTAGATTCTTCCTATTATTATGAGGCTCATTATTGTACAACGGCTACCATTAGTCATTCGAAAAAAGCTGTCAATATAAATTATCCTAAGAAAACCAAAACGTCGCTATTTACAATGCGTATTAGAAAAGACGAGGGAGAGGGAAATATCTTTAAGAGATTTTCTAAGTTGGAGAGTGTAACTTTGTATGGAAGGACATTTTAATTCACTAGTAGTAGTACAAAATACTAGTAGTTAAGTTACTGAAGATGAACCATTAGGTTTAAAAACGTTATAATAAATAAATAAAAAATACGTCAGTGGAAGTAAAACAGTGTTTTATTTCCTTTAATTAATTTTAAAATGTAATCTTTATATTATTTGTAATTGTCTGCCTATACCTAATAATGTTTTTTTTTAGAATTTGTTGGTATCAAATCGACTGTAAGTTTAGCTGTTTAAAATTCATGTTTTGTTATACACATCTGAAAGAGAAGACTAACTGGACGGTTTTACGTAATAGATTTATCAACCTTCTAGTGTCCTTGAACTCTTTGAAACAGTTAAGGGCATGGCACCAGGAATGACGTCACAGACATTTCCCACGGCATTAAGGTTCAAAATCGCGTGACAATCGCATGATAAAATGGTAAAAATAGCGTTTTATCCATTTTTTGGGGTTAATTTTGCGTGTATCTAAAAACTTTTACGGTTATTCCCTTGATTTTGATGCATATTATCAGTACAAGAAAAAAATTTTACTTCGCGACTTTCAGGAAACGAGTTTCCGTCTTTCGGAAAAAAGTACAGAGGTGTTTTTAATTATTTTTTTTGAGAAGTCTATACAAGATATAAAAAATCTTTTACGGTTATTCCCTAGATAAATGTTCAATGCATCTACCCTATTTTGTTCCAAAGCATATTTAGTAACGGTTGTCGAGATAGAAGGTCTCCCGTTTTTAGAAATTTTTGAAATGTCGGTATGCACACTCTTAATAACATTTCTTACTATTCGCTTCCAGTTGCCCGTTACTACGCCGTAGTCTGTTTGTATACAATCCATACAAGGACAGCATCTACCTAACTTATATAATAAACGTGAGATACCAAACCAAACGCTCTTCTTCGTCTTATCAAAATCAATAAAAAAATGTTAATTAACGCCATAAAAAATAAGAATTTAATTTCGAGTTTGTAAAATAATAAAACTCACTTAAAGGTTTTCTGAAGTCTTTCAATTGCGTTTTTAAATTAGTCCGTTATATTATACATAGTAGATATACTCGTATAGTAGATTTATAGTAGATAGGTGGGTATTTTCTTTTCTAGAATCTGCGTGTAAATTAATACCACCGCTCAATTTGTTGGAAGTTGTTCTATGATTTCCTTCAAACACATTCCACGTACAAAAACAAAAAAAAACAGGAAATACAAATAGTGATATTCCTACGATTTTACTAGTCGGTAAATTAATCGCAAAAGGGCCGAAAAATCCCAATAATAAAAATATGCTTCACAAAATAATTATCGATAAGATTTCCATAAGTAAACAAATCTCGATATTCCGTACGACTATTTAGTAAAGACCCATACAAACATTTTACCCTTTGATACGAGTATGTTCTGTAGAGCCCCTGCATTAGTTTGTAGCTAAGAATAAAATCTTGGTTTCCCTTAGTAGTAGTAGACATCATCATAATGTAGGAATAGATGAAACCAGCCACGCAATAGACCGTAGGTAGGTAGGTCTAGGTATATGTATATCTCAATATCTGAGTACAAGTAGATGTAGTATGGTATTTTATATGGACTAGGGTAGGGAGTCTATGGGAATATAATGTTTATTAGATCTTCAACTTTTTTACGACCAATTTAGGGAGCATAACATTGACATATTATAAGAAAGACGGGAAAAGAGTATAAAAATCATAACAGCGTAAAAAATCATATATTTTGTATAAACATCATGTTATATACTTTCCTAACGGTTTCCTGTCTATGAAATGTTAAGTCTGATTTGATAAAAGTCCCAAATTCCCAGTACTCATTCCAAAAAGTGCATTCTTTATTGCATAAAAAATGAGAACGGAGGGGGGGGGGGGCTGCGGGCGAAAAAGTCAGAGTCTATTCCTATGATTAGTGTAAATTCGGCCCTGGGCAGCAGGTAGGTATATAATCGTAGCAAATATTCAAAAATTAATATACAAAAAACGATAGAATGCATGTACCTGTTACAAATGAAGAGCGAAATTTTCAAGCAAGTATCGCGGTTTCTTATTTCCCCAACATCGATAAGCCTCCCCTATTCTTATTCTTTCCCCCTTCCTGCAGCACTCCAGAAGACTCCCTCCATCCCCCACAATAGTGGCTAATCACACTTTTGTTTTCCAATCGTCCTGAACGATTATTACCTTGTTATTCTGTTCCAGTATTCCCCATTAATTCCTTTTCAACATCTCTTTTCTACATCCACATCTCCACTATAGAGATAGTCACATCCCTATAATATTTTAGTTTACTTCATGGAAACAATTCAACGACGCTAAAATAAAGTTACAAATTTCCTGTATTTCCACTCTCTCTCTCTTCTCTGCACCATATCCCATTTATATGAGGTCGGCCGGCGGCTCGGATCCTCTCTCTCCATCTGCTCCGATCGCAGCAGTCTTCTGGAGTAAGCTCCAGGTGTTCCACGTCCCCTCTGATGGTCTCCTAACGGGACTTCATCGGCCGTCCTCTCTTTCTTTGTCCTTCCACAGACCAGTTTGTTGCCCTCCTCAGAGCCTGTATTTCCGCTATATACGCGTATTTTAAATATCATTTTCGTGGAAGTAGAAGTGGAACACATCTGAACGCTCTCTAAAATAGTTAATAGTGACTTCGTCCTTCACATGTACGAGTAACTCTGTAGTCTGTATTTGTCTATTCCATGAGGTTTTTATTAATTGGGCATTTGTAGATAATGTTTCTAAGTGACGATTATATAGATTAGGAATGTTCAGTATAGCTCACGGTTTTTTATATCTATAATCAATCTATGGTAATTTTTAAAAATAAATTCAATATCTTAATGTCAATACCTCTACCAAATTAAATTGTTCGGGTAGTAATTCAACTCGCTGTTCACAATTTATTTTAAAATTAAGTGATTATTTGATTGTTTAACATTACGTAACAACCCATCTGGTGGAGAGTTTGTTGTGTCTGAATTGTTAGAAGGAGTGCTCAGCACTTTGTTTAGTGAGCTCCAAAACAGCACTAAAATACTCAACTCCAACATAATAGCCCTAACTTGGGACTTTTATACCGAATAGTACTAATAATAATAGAGACAAACACTACAATAAGACTTCCCTCCCCTTCCTACTAAACACATAAACATTATCATTTGCTGTGGTTTTATTTGTTGACTTACTAAAGGATTAGCAATATTATTGTAAATGACTATTTACTACTAATAATTTTGTTATAGATTTTGTGAAGTAGAAGTATAAACCCAATATTAAACTATCGTTGGAAGGAAATTCAATCCAATACATCTTTATATCACATGTACAACAGTAAATTCATAATGCCTATACCCGTTATGTTTCCCAATAGTATAGTATGTGTCTTGAATCTTGAATCTTTAAGATTTATTATTGTTATTGGCATGTATTTTGAATTATTGAACTTATTATTTTATTTGAATGACAATATTTTGTTGTAGATTGTTTATTCTGATTATTTATATGAGGTCAAATTCTAGTGCCTTATTATTAGTATTTTTGATTTTATTGTTTTATTTATTCGAATAGCATTGTTGACTGGAGGACTGCTTATACTTATGGTGAAATTAGTATAATGATCTTAAACCGTGTGGTGAGATACAGAGCAATCAGCTCTAGTCCACCCACGGTAATGCTATTAAACATAGATGCGCCGTTCGCGTATTAATTAACACAAAATGAATTGAAATACCTATGTTTTTATATGTACACTATATATTATGACCAATAAAATCTAAAAATCTATCTATCTATCTATCTATCTATCTATCTATCTATCTATCTATCTATGTACGCTACATAAAAATGAATGAATCTGTGTAGGTAGCTAGGTAGATAGACCTACTCTGAACTCTACTTAACCATCCAATTTTCATTATATTTCGCATAGTTTTTCATCATATCGTAGAATAACTGGGGTTTTCGGTTCATTGACCATCACAGACTGCGTGAATATCATCTGTACCTACATACTCGTATATTTCTATTTACAACTTCATTTTAACATATCAGCCTAATTTAATAAGCTAGGGTCGTGAGTTACTACTTGTAGCTTCTAGTACATATTTAAATTTACCTACTTATATAAGTACATACGTTATTTGGTAGATAAAATTACAACGAGTACCATTTCCACGTTCCACATTTGCATAATCATTATATTAATAATTTTATTATGCAGATTTGCAGGCTATATTTTGTTTTGTCAAAAAATAATTACCATGATGTAAAAATATAGTAGCTTAAGGTTTGTAAAGAATGTAAAGGTCACCCATCCAGTAATGTACGTGACTGAAATTTATTATGAATCGCTGATGTTTGCCTAAAGAATTCACTTATCTTTTAAAATATAATTATCGTAGACTCCCTTTATTAATATAGCGGAGGTTCTGGTATACGTACCTTAGGTCCTAGCACTGTGATGCTTATACGAAGATACTCTTATGCCCAATCCACCAAGGAAGGAGAGCCCTAAGAAATTTCCATACAAAAACAGAGATAATATTCGATTTATTGAATAAAGAGACATTTGGCCCCGCTACCACAGCCAAATTCCATATGAAATGCAACATGCAACTCACCTAGCCTGGGCGGAGATATTTGGGCACCTAACGTAGGTGAGCTGCATGTTGCATTTCATATGGAATTTGGCTGTGGTAGCGGGGCCAAATGTCTCTTTATTCAATAAATAGAATAGTACATATCTCTGTTTTTGTATGGAAATTTCTTAGGGCTCTCCTTCCTAGGTTCAAGTTGGTGGGATTGGGCATTACTCTGCCAAAGACAAGAAGATTATGATGGTATAGTGTCTAAATTATAAAATTGGTAGATCATTTTTTTCATGCAAATGAAAAAAAGGTTTAAATCTAGGGTGGTCAACCTGCGGCCCGCGGAGCACTAAGAAAATAAAAATATAATATCAAATCCCAAATGAGAACACGAATAACCGATGAAAACTGTTTGCGTGTAGGAACAACCTCACTCTATCGATATGCACTTTGTTCTGCCACAGAAAATTAAATATCACACTAATTTGTTGTTTTTATATTAAACATTTTGTTAACTATTTAAAAAGTCTAATGTTCGATTCCCATTTTTGTTTTATTTTTTTGACTTAATGGGCGTCATCAGGAGGCCTGCGGCGCTACTTACGGTCGTGAACATCTTATAATATAACCGTATGTATTGCCTGTTGTAGAAAGACTATCAGACTTCACTCATTTTCCCCTTAAAAATTTCGCTTGCGACGCTATTTTGGCTATAATCTTTTCAATTGTTTTGTAAAATTAAAAAATTGGTTGTGCGGCCCGGTAGGCAGTCTCATTTTTAAAATTCGACCCGGCTGCTGAAAAGGTTGGCCACCCTCGGTTTAAATATTATTAATACTAACATACCTAAATGTATGGCTAACAAATTCAAGAGTTCTCTTATAAACACATTCCTAAAGCAGATTCACGGAAAATAATGACATACAAATTTCCGTCTGCTTCAAATGTAAATTAATTTTGTTTTTATTTACGTTTATAAAGTTGTAACAGTTAGAAACAAAACAGAAACCATACTAAGTAATAAGTACATGGAGCTTCCCCTTTTAAATCTTGTATCTCATAGTCTCTGTATTGTTACCAGTCGCCAGTTTACTCTAGCGGAGGAGTGAAATTTGCATCACAAAAAAGCCATGTCTTTTAATTAAAGCTGTAACCAGAAAAGGGTAATAAGGTTTCTTAATTCGAGAAACTCAATTAAAAATATTATTATCGTGTTGTTAGGTAACCGACGAGTTGGAGGCGGGAATAAACTTCGATTCAGAAAGTTTAAAAAAATGTTTTATTGAATTGTCTACAATGTATGCGTATTTTTTTTTTCTAGAGCACAGACAGTCTTACGAAAAATATGAACAGTACAACATCAACAACAAGTGGACCAGTAAAGGCTCAAATGGCCCCCATTTTCCCTATCTTTCTCTACGAGGCCAAAACATAAACAGTAAAATCCCGAGATCGTGCCAGAATTGATGCCTTTGAGATGTGGTGCTGGCGTCGCATGCTGAGGATCCCATGGACTGCAAGAAGGACGAATGACTCAGTCCTCAAGGAACTCAAAATAACGGAACGATTAACGGAATTCCGTCTGATTCCAGATACCTTTGATATGTGATGATGAAGCGACATAGAGACGTTAATTATTACATAATCCACCTTCAATTACTTAAATGTATAAAAATATAATAAATAAATGATACTGAATAGAATGGGATTTGATAATAATTAAGTAATTTATATAAATCTTGGTAACCCGACACCCTATTGCAATAACTCTATAACTCCGCGTTAATCTACATAGAAAGCAGTGCAGTAGCAGTAAAATATTCCAGAGGCAAAGTTTAAATTTGTAACGAAGCGAATCACAAATTCGTTTGCATAAATTACACATTGCCTTTAATTGCCCGAGCGGATTCGCGAGCAACGAAGCATCGGGACGCTGTGCTGGAATATATGTGAGCTACTTTCCTACAATTATATGTTATAGTACATAGCGTCGCGATGCATTTACATACAATATTATAAAGGCATGAAGCTTCAATATAGTATCTCACTAACTTTATTATACTTCGCTTGGCAGAACTGACATACCTGTAACTCTATGTCAAAGAATATTTATTTTATAGTGAAATAGGATATTATATTAGTTATCGATAGCAATCCGTCTGGCTCGACCGTTTTAATCAAATTCTCATAGTAAAAGGCACAGACGAGCATGCGTGAAGGGTGAAGCAAAAATACTTTCCAGGTTGGCTGAAAAATGTTTGCATATTATACCGCAATAACCATGTTAATTTCAATACCTACTAGCTTTATTTTATTATTACTAAATTGTTACAGGTAACCTAGGTGCATTTTGAGGTCTCCTCAAGACACAAGCTTTCTGAATTTTTAAAGTTTTTGGATTTTTGGAAATGTATTCTGTAGCTATATTATTTTCTCTAAAAGAGCACTTATATTAGTCATAAGCATTACAGAATTTTAGCATAATTTATATACTTACCTAGTTATTAACATTTGTTGTACTGTAGAAATTGTAGAAGCTGTTCTTCTCTATACCAAGCATGAAGATCTCTGGTAGAAACATATAGACAGTTTGTAATACTAATAATAATTACAATTGTAAATCTAGAAGTGTTCGACAATAATTTGCCACCAGAACCACAATATACCTACTAAAATAATCCATATATATCAGTAGCGAAACTAACTAAGAACACGATTCCCATCGAGTTACCTTTTGGAAAAATGATAGGTAAAATAGTGTCTAATCTGACGTAATCCCATAAGAAATGTTAGTCCCGGCTTCCCTTCTGCAGAAATTCACCCTTCGCCACTGATATATATGTAAGTAGTTATAGAATAGTACAGCTGCTATGGTTTACCAATAATTAATCAGGAAAAGGTATAAACTATAAAGCCATATAGAGCATTCTTGCGAAGTTGTGAACGTCGCGTCGGTTTGCACGGTTGGCTTGAACACGGATTTCCAAGTGAGAGGTGTCGGGTTCAAATACCTCCCCTGACTTTTAGCGACATAAATATTTTGCTTAGATACTGTGAATTCCGGACAGCAATATCATACAGTCAACCCAAAGGAATTTGATTCTAGATATACATATTTGAATAGGTAATCCATGTTTCTGTTACACAATTATTTTGACCTTATATTTTTTCCTTCTTTTATATTACCTACGAAGAGAAAATTTTAAAAACAATTCGTTTAGGTCCAACCTCATTTTCTGAATGATCGCAGGTTTTAAAAAAAAATCACGACCACCCGATTCAATGTTGCCAGAATTGGTCTGTCTATCGATCGGACTAGATACAAATCTTTAGAATATAATGTTATAAAACATTTGTCAGTATGAGTGAACATAAGATAATGTATATAGTAGAATTAGGATAGTATTGTTACATATCTATTATAAGATTATTGTTTAAGAGCACACGCCGACAAACTTGTCAGGTTTGGCGTGACTTAATTGTTGTAATTTGTATATATTTTATGACTAATTAAAAAAAAAAAAAAAAAACCTAGGTACTCCCTACTGAATACTGGACAATGGACATCAGTGAGTACATGGTAATATGAAATTCCTTGAATTTTTCTACATGTAAGTTGATTCGTTCTCTAGTCTACTGCTTCTATGAAGAATTTCTTACTATTCTTAACATTTCAACATACTCGTAAGAAGGCACTTACTGGTACTTACCTGAATATTTTATAAAAGGAAAAATATTTTGCATAAGTAGTATATTTTTATATCCACACAGGCTATTTCACCTTTAAAGAAAAAAAAATTTTTTCGTCTTTTGACTGCTTGCTCATTTAGCACTTTTTATTGCATTTTTTGAACACACTCTAATAACAATAAAAAACTAAAACACGACCTTTTTCACTCACATTCACAAAAAAAAATGGCGCTATTGTTGGTTTTTACATGCAACGTCTATATATATGAGTATGTTAAAAACTTTAGTTGCCTAAGGCCGGGTTTCCAGCTGCAAGAAAACTTCTGCAAGAAGTGTCCGACAGTCTGTGCGACAGTATACGGACTACGGAGACTACGGAGTTTACACCTGCAAGAAAACTTCTGCAAGAAGTATTCGACAGTCTTCTTACTTCTTGTAGAAGTTTTCTTTCAGGTGTAAACTCCGTGGTTAAGAACTATAGAGATAAGAATAGTCAGGTTAGTCTCCCCCAAAGTAAAAAAACTAGATAGCCCTACCCACCCGAAATGAAAACCTATATACCCACGGTACTGCTAATAATTGTTTTATATTTCATACTTCATATAGAAGTACCTACCTACTTGCTTGATTCCATAACAGACATCTGAAGGAAATTAAACATCACAAATATAAAACCGTGTTTCCCACTACCTTGCATCATCATCTGTACAATTAGGTATATATTCATTTTTATTCATTCTTCTAAATACCTATGTATACATACTTACTTACCTACCTACACTTGGAACAAATTCTATCTAAGGTTATTACTTATTATTAACTACTGGACAATGATTCAGCTAAATTCATTTTGCGTTTGTAGGTAATATTATCAAATAAATTGACGCTTATGAATAGTGCATAAGTAGTAATTTTATTAATCAAGTAATAAGTATTCTTGCTAGAAAGAAAAACTTCAACATTTCTTTATCCTTTTTTATACTTAGGTATACGAGGAAAATAACAATGCGCGATCATTTTAATGCAAGTGCGATGATTTTATGGACAAATCACTGGCTAAAAGACAGGGGCAGACAAGCCGACAATCAAAGACTGCTGGTGTACCTACTTATCTATACTAACGGTGTCACTCTGGGAGAAGGCGGAGAGGCTCGCCTGGAGAGACTTTGTTGGGTCCTTGTTCCTCCTAGAGAGCGGAAATAGTATAACAAAAAGAAAAAGAAGACTAATGAACACCTCGATACACTAGCAGATCCAGGGGCAGAAAAGCGTTAATCCGTTAATCGTTAATTAACGAAGTAAACATTTTGGTTAACGATTTAACGCTTTTCTCACCTCCAAAAATTGTTAACGGATTATTTAACTTCCGTTACATTTTACTTCCGTTAATTAAGTCCGTTAATATTTGATTGTTTGCACAGACATCATCCACTGGTGGCGCTGGCATTAGATAATCCAAGGGTTGTATGGGGTTATGTGTGAAATTGTATGTGAGTTGGGAGTTGGAAAAGAAATTTCACTTTGTTGGGATACATCGCGGATAGTTTAAATGTGATAGTAGTTGTACTTATGTAGTTCTATTTCATGCCATTTAACTGCGATTTTTTACATTAACGATTTAACGGATTAACGTTAACTTCCGTTACATTTTTAAAATGTAACGCTTTAACGATTAACGAAGTTAACTTTTTGATTAACGGTGCCCACCTCTGTCCAGGAGGACTAGGGAGCTTCAGCCCTTTTCGCCTGCGACGCTAATTTTTAAAATGCTTTTTTTATTTAAAGAACATAAATCAACCGATATCACAACCCTCTATTCTTCACTCAGTCTCAAAAAAAATAGCCTACGGCGCTAATCATATTTTTTACACCACAATGTCATATTTTGCTCGTGAGGATACAAGAGGGAGGGGGGGGGGAGTAGGTACCCACATACCCTCTTACGCAAAATTTGGAATTAATTCCATTAACTGAAATAGTTTGGTGAAATCGCTCGTCCCTCAGCCTCCCCCAAAAAATGAATCCGGGATCCGCCACTGCCTCGATATATTCAAAAGAATGAAGAGACTTCAACGTGTTAATTTCAATTTCTTTTAATAAAACATACAAAAATATAAGATACATTACAACATTGATACCTTCTGCTATACACGACAGCTATTCATGTTCAAATGCAAAATACTGTGTGTGTAGCTCCAACAGATCCAAAATACAAAATAATGTATAATATGGAGTCGTGGGGCTAAAGCTGCGGAACTAAAGACACTTTATATTTCATGAAAAAATGCAATATATGCAATACCCACATATGTAACTTTACAATACGTATTTATGTAGCAATATTAATATCAAATAAATAAATAATCACCACAAATGATATACCTACTACGCCCCCCACCACGGTTCACTAATATCTTTTGTAATTAAACACCAGTGGATTAATATCACTCCTTCTATTCACTCCCCAACCATCCTTAGAATCATAGTAGGCGTCGTATCTTTGATATCTGTGCCCACCAGGTCGTACGTCTAGTCTGATGAGATCTTCATCCCTCAATGCTCCAGCTCCTCTGAAAGGATCTTCAACTCTGGGATCTTCAAATATAGTAATTGTCTCGTGACGAGTCGTACCCGGATAATCGTTCCTTCTCAACAAAGGAGGTGGAGGTGGCGGCGGCAAGCGTCTAGGTTCGTCGTATAAATCTCTGGGTGGATATGGTCGTGCACTGTACTCTAATCGAGGAGGCGGGTATGGATATCTAGGTGGTGAAGCTTCAGCATGAATGACACCTCTATCTCTTTCTGTATAGTCTTGTGCTCTGTGTCGATTAGCTTGATCGCGTCTGTCATCTTCATAACGCTTTCTGTCATAATCCTGGTAATCTATATTTCTCCCTTCTGTTCCGCCTCTTCTGTCGTAGTTTCCTCTCCTCGAGTTGTCATTAATACGCCGTATTCCATCTTCACTACTCGTTCTGTATCTGTCATCAGCTTGATTGTCATATCTTCCACTTCCTCTATTATATTTCGATTGATCGGCTTCGTCTGAATAGTCATCGAAGTAACTACTATTATTGGACGATTCATCTTTGTGATAAGAGTTACGGAAACCAGCATTATGGTGTCCTTTCTTGTGACCCCTTCTGGAAGAGTCTCCTTCGTTTCTTTCCCCAGCATTATGTTTAAAATTGTGACCACCGACAAATTTATTATCATCATATATGTTTTTGCTGGAATCTTGATTTACATATTGGCCATTATCGACGGCTCCTACAAAATGGTTATTTTTGTTTTCAACCAAAGAATTTTTATTTTCTCTAATTTGATCACCGGCACTACTCTGTTGGGAGAGAGCTCTCCCATTAGCATTGTTTAATGCTTCCTTTTCACGTAAATTCTCTTCATGCACACCAATGGAAGAGGATACGGCAGTTTGCATTAAAGTCACTAATATAAATATTTTATAACAAATCATATTTGTTTTTCACTGAGCACCACCTTCAAGTTTATGAACAAATATGACACAACAACAAGACACGTTCCTTCGCGGGATGATGTGAGAAATAAACTCGGTTGAGTAATTCCAAAGTATTATATACGGGGGTAAAAAATCAGATTAATTTCACGGCGAATTATGATGACAATAATAGGATTTACACTAAAACTCGCCAAGTGGTGGAGACATGATTACAAGTCACAATGAATGTTAAGGTATATACATCTATTGTGGACACCGTAAATAATCACAGTCGTTCTTCTTTGACGTGGTCGAGGTCAGAAGCATTTGAAGTGATGGCTACAATATTCCGACCATATTCACTATACAAACAGGAATGACATTATATGTATGAATAGGTCTGACTCAGTGCAGAAATACCGAACTCCTACCAATCGTGTTAGAGGATCAGTGAACCGCAGACTGTACTAATCGAAGCCTTCACGGACGACCATCACAATGATATCACTATTGAGTATTGCTCCATGTACGAGTACGTATGTGGATATTCAATATAGCTATTGATTCACGTACCTACGAGTATATGTAGGTATGTTTACCTGCGGAACAATGGACCTAAATTTGATTATTAAGTAGAACGTGAGAGTCGGCATTACAGAAAAAGTGGACAAACGATTTGTCGTTCTGTTACCCCATTACCTCTGAACTAGGATGTGGGTAATACCTATTATATTATTATGACACACATATTTATTTTGTTTAATAAAATATCCCTAGATTGTGGATGTCGCGAATTGCAGGCGGATTTATATTGAATTGATGCAAATCTTATTTTACGCAAGATTGGTTTTTTGGATGGTACACACAAAACTAACTTAATTTTATTTATTTAAAATAAATACTATCTCATCTTCTTCTTCCTCTTGCATAAGGTTGGCTGACCTGTTTGTGATGACCTTTTTTTTGAGACATAGTGAAGAAGGTCTTGATGTGGTTTGTTTTTTTTTAATAAAATTAACAATGCGTCGCGCAATGTATAAAAAGTAACGCTAACTAAACAGCTCCCCAGACGGTTTTTTTTTACAAAAATGCGTGTATTTTCTATAGATAGGCATGTAGTACAAAATGTGAGCTAATTTGAGAGTCCTCAAACCTGAGGCCCTATGTATCTAGTAGGTACTTTGGGTACAGCCACCACCATCTCAACATTTCTCTCTTTCTCTAGTTATGATGTAGGATTAATGCACAAAAAGTTATAGGCGAGGTTGCCGTCACAGTCACTAAGGAAATGTATGGAATAAACGTCCCTTGACAAGGAGTATGACTGACGGACCACATACTATTATAATTATTCTGTTACGAGATTTGACAGGAGTGGTGGTCCTATTCCATCATTATGCTATGTTGCCAACTGTTACTGCACGGCTAGAGCACTTACTCTAGGAGGCGGTGGTACAGCATAATCTGCCACTGGATACACTGAGCCAAAATATTTGTGTAGTTATTACCTTTATTCCGAACAGGCACTAGGTAGGTATATTAATATGATATTATTCTATGTCTGTTCTGTAATACACTTTAGTCAAACAATAAATATTTATTCATAAAAATAATGTTCTTTTGTAGCGTTCCCATCTTCTTAATAGAGATATTCCATCCATACATCTGAACCATGACAAAATAAAACTCAACATGCAATCTTAATAAAAACTGTTTATTACCGAAATGATTCTTAAACTTAATAGTACAAATACAAAAGTCACAAAAGCGGAATAAAACAATAATTAATATTAGTAGTACAGTATCTTGATAACAATGGAGGTAAAATACTAATACTTCAATGTGCCACCAATCATTAATAAAATTAAAATAGTACGATACTTAGAAATATATCATGCATGACTGGTAACAAAACACTATTCTTAAGGCAGGTCCAGAAGCTACGTTTTGTGCAACTTTTTGTCTGCGCAGTTCAAAACGTTGCAGATAAAACGTTGCGTGTAGACTGGAAAACTGCGCAGTTTTGAATCCCGCGCAAGACTGCACAGTTGCAGCGATAACTGAGCGAAAGAGCATAGATATCTGCAACCTGTTCAGACAAGTCGGTGCATGTGGACAGTAGCACCGTTGTACAAAACGTAGCGTCTGAACCTAGCTTTACAATCAGCATTATTTATAATGCAACTGCAAGTCCATCACAATAACGTATGGATTAGTCAAGAAGCAAACTCATAATATGTATTATTCTTGCTTTGCAAATAAATGCGTAACTACATGTAGCACAGTATTCCACGGCGTAAGTAGGTCTTTTATAAAAAATTGTGGAATGGTACGAAAATTATTTTAGACAAAAAAAATAAGAAATCAAAACTTTGAAGGTCACAATGTTAATGATAGAAAAAATAAGAAACCAGTAAATTATTCCACAACACATCTTTACACTTTCGAAATATAAAAAGCTGCATTTTTTGGTTATGTCAGTTTGCTTTTCAACCTTTAATTTTATTCCGAATTAATGTAAGCCGAATGGTGATTTATAAATTAAATCTATAAGAAAATATATAATAGTTTGAAAGATGAATGATTGATTGGATGATACTTATGCTTATATATAAAACAAATAAATACAGAATTTATTAAATAATGGAAACCAAGACAAGACATTCTTAAACCAATGGTACATATTTAATTAAATAATCTTGTGGACTCTGCAGAACAACAAGGGTGTGAAATGAGTACAGGTAACAGCTACTATGTATATAGAAGCATTTATCACTTCAATATTAACTTAAAACACAGACTAATTAATTAAACCACCAATTTATAAGTACATATATGAAATAAAATACCGGATGATCTGGAAACATTCCATTTCAAATACTACTGTATTATTTATAAGGGATGTAATCTTTTATTCTCTTATCTTCTGATGATGCCAGCTTTCGGTGGCTGATGCGGAATGGTAATACATAATTGTATCCATCAATATTAAATGCATTCCGGATTTTTTTAAGATTTACTTTGCTTTCTAGAGACATAATATTCCACCAAATTAAATTACTGGTGATTCCTTCAAATACCATAAAAACTATAAGAATAATAACCTGTATGCGCATGAATGATCCATTGAAGTGAATACATGTATATTGTATAATAAATATGTATCTAATATTATATTAAATTGTGTACCTAAATTATAAAACCAATCAAAGTACGCCATTAGGAACACTGAGTGTAATGTTCAGTTCACGCAGTTTAGTTCTGATTACATTTATCATCTGATCCAGTGGAACCTCTGTCTCTTCTCTCGTCTTGATGACTCTCAACTTGACAACTCCTCGCTGCATCTCCGACTCTCCCAGTATGACGGCCAAAGGAATGCCATTGTCCTCGCAGTGCTGCAACTGAGTGAGCATCTTGGGATTCTTCTTGTAACATTGCTCAGCCTGATTCAAACAAAACAAATCATAACAGTAAAACAACATACTAACAGTGAAACCAAATAACTGCATTGCCACTTAATCATAAAATTGATTAGTCATTGCGAACATATATTTATACATTATATATTTTTAATATGTGTAGATGTTTTTTTTGTTCCATTGTTTACATTGATGCCATTGTCAATCATGAATTGGTTATTGAATTCCGAAATCTGAACTATATAAGTACATGAGTCTGTACAACAATTCATCAATCGTAACTAAATAACCAATTTCCAAATAACCGATGCAAATAATGCAGAATTTAATCAAACATGATCAACTGAGATGTTTGGGGGCACCATCTATGTCTAAAATAGGTGATCACATTTCCCACTTTTGGTGTTGGTGACATTATATTGTGCACTTCACCACACAATCAAAGTGCGCAAATACTTATATAATAAGTGTTTGCAAATACCTTTATTCCTGCATCCCAAAGTTCCTTACAAATCTTCATTCTATTTTCCAGGAAATTTTTCTGGGCTGAAGCGACGTAAACTTCAACTTCTGCGGTACGAACTTCAATTTCTTTATTGGCCAACTTGGCTTCAATCACTGAGAATATTCTCTCTACTCCGATACTGACACCAACGCAAGGGACCTGACAAAATATACAAATATAAATATTGGTTCTACTATGTGGAAATAAGGGATTACTCTGTACTCAAGACATAAAAACTAAAGGATCCTGACGGAAATAATGGGTACCTATAGCAAATGGCGAAATATAATGAGAATTTAATTTTTTGCCAAAACAATTAAAAATTCAACACTGGTGTATTTATTTACTGATAAGTCCGTTTGTTTGTATCTCACCTGTTTATTTTTAGAATCAAACATTCCAACGAGATTGTCATATCTTCCACCTCCAGCTACTGAACCGACTGATAACTCCTCACCTTTGGGAGTCACCTCACCTTGAAAAATAATAGCATGCTTTTTATCAACATTTCCAGATACACTTCTTCACCACTGTCCTCATATCAACTTATAAATACACCTTTCTTCCTTATAAAAACGTCATTTTATGAGTGGTTAAAGGACTCTAGGTATTGAAAAATTTTGTACATATAAAAGAAGCTCATACCTTCCAAATCTTCAAAGATTGCATGTTAACAAAGAAAGAAATTGTCAATAAAAATATTATAACTGGGCACTGTAGGTACGCATACTGCCCTCTATACAAGAGTAGCGAAAGTAAAATGAAATTATAAGTTAACAATAAGACAGGAGGTGGAACTCAGTAAAGGTTCAATATGTCGCTGGGTTCAATAATAGTATATCAAATTCTTTTTCATAGATGGCTCTATTCACATTGGTTCCCACCACATTTCTATTAAGATACTTGCTACCTACTAACTCATTGTCGCTACTTTATATCATTAACAATTGAAGAAACTCTTATAAAAACATCTGTTAAGAGTATGCATACCGACATTTAAAAATTTCTAAAAACGGGAGACCTTATATCTCGACAACCGGTAATAAATGTGCTTTGGAACAAAATAGGGTAGATGCATTGAACCTTTATCAAGGGAATAACCGTAAAAGATTTTTTATATCTTGTACAGATATCTCAAAAAAAAAAAAACACCTCTGCTCTTTTTTCCGAAAGACGGAATTTCGTTTCCTGAAAGTCGCGGAGTAAAATTTTTTTTGTACTGATAATATGCATTAAAATCTTGGGAATAACCGTAAAAGTTTTATGATAGATGCAAAATCAACCCCAAAAAATGGAAAAAACGCTTTTTTTACCATTTTATCATGCGATTGTCACGCGATTTTGAACCTTAATGCCAGTAGGGAAAAGACTGTGATGTCATTCTTGGTGCCAAGCCCTTAACATGCACATCTATGTAATGTTTATTTATGGTGTAAACATCTACTGTCAAATTCTATATTTACTATCTTTAAACAACATACAGACCTTCTTATCAAACAATAACACCTGCTTAAATATACATACAGAAACACACCTACTGGGAATTGATACGCAATACAAATTAATGTAACTGTATATATACACCTGCCAACTTATTGCTAGTTGCATTGCATTATAAGAAATGATGTGATGACTTGGATGGAAGCAGTGCACACAAAGTCATAAAGAGATTACAATGTAGATAGATATGCTTACCTTTTAACACGGCTTCATAGATAACCCCTGTGTAATAATCTAGACCTCTGGCCAAACTGAGGTCAAATAATATTTTATCTGTTAAACCAAATATCTCACAGTAGTTTAATAATAACTTAATTGCTTCTAATCCTTCCACAGCCGCTTTAGATTTGCATAATTTTTCATCTTGAAGTAACTTCTCGACAAGTTCTCCTTTTCCGTGTAGTCTAACAAACTCGCCGATGTTATCGGTGGCTTCAGGAGTTAAACCTTTCTCATCTATCATTTCTTTACGAACGTCCTCCCATGGAGACTGAAATAACATATTTTGCTTAGATAGATTATAGAACGTGGTTAATGCGGTTGATTGGAGTGCGGACTTCAAATATTGTTTTAATATCTCAGTGTTGACCATGTATTTTACACTAGATGACACATCCTTGTAGCTTACTGAGAAGCATACAAGAAAGTGTTTGAGCTGGTATACACAAGACAACATTTTCTTTGCGTTAAAGAAATGATATCTTAAAATAAATATTACAAATGTAATAATAAGGAGTTTACTAGTAAATGTAAATAAATATAGTAGGTGCTTAGTACATACACAACTGACCACCAAGAGAACTGTGGAAAACATGGAGGTCTTCTTTGTAATGACAATCCATGCCCTGGAAGTTTATAAGGGATAGAAAACATAATGAAATCATACCAACCTTGTCCAATTTATCTATGGAAGAACAAGCAGCTCTAAATTTATCCGATGATACACCACAAGCCTCAAATATGCCATCGAGTAACCTCCTGTGGTTTAGTTTGATAACGTAACATCCAATATCCAGAGCATCCATAATCTCAGCAACAACTCTCACACATTCTGCATCGGGAATCATCGGGTCATAAGCTCCAGCAATATCAAAATCCTTCAACGGAAATAATAAAATAAGTAGGTATAATATACCAGCCAATTCCTACATAATTATAAAACATTAGTAATGTAATAAAGGATATTAAATTTAAGTAGGTAATATAACTCAAGGTCTAACACATTATAAATTCTGCACATGTTATACAATAAGTAATTTCAACTTGGGTATATTATTATTATTCTGTATATATTTGAATGATTCTGATATAAAAATTATTTTTACTGTTGTAGTGTCGGATTATAGAGTAAAATGTGAATGAAGTATTCTGTTGATACAGACTTGTTCTGATGAACGTATACTCTTTTTAACAAGTATATTTGGATATAAGCAGACTGCACTTGCATCAATGTGTGTCTAGGAAATACTTATACAGAGGATGCTTGAATACTTACACACTGATAGAACTCTCTGTACCTCCCTCTAGTCATGGCAGGGTTATCCCTCCTGTACACTTTGGCTATGTGGTATCTCTTGATGGAGCTCACTTTGTTCATGGCCAAGTACCTGGCCAGCGGGACGGTCAAATCATATCTCAATGATAATATTTCACCGCCTTGATCTTTTAAATCATAAATCAGCTTAGAATCTTCTCCGTATTTACCAGTTAGTACTTCCTGTAACAAAATTCATATCAGAAATTCTAAGAGCAATTCTCTAAAACTTACTAAAAAAATTATTAGGACTATCAGGAGTACATGTGTCTATGTATGTCATTCTCTTATAAAGCATAAAACATTTTCAGATGATTTTTAAATATGAAAAGAGTTGCATTACAGTATAGAAGTTGTATAGTATTTTACAAAAACAAATCACAAAAATTAACTCTACAGCAGTGTTGTGAAAGTAATAAAGCATTTAAATGGAGCGTGAAATTATGATTGTTAAATGTCTGCAAATTGCCAACATTATATAAACATTCGCAATACAATTATTTCCTAACGTAATTATCTCACAATCGATACGACGAATAATTAGGTATTTTAGCTCATTATGTCTCTGCATTGTTGTTCTACAATTTAAAAAATATATATATTACACGATCAGACGAAGCAACCATTATAAAATACGCCATTTTCACAATATCTTCTAGAAAGAGAATAATTTTTACCTTAAGTTCAAAAACAGGTGTGTCTATTGTCTCGGCACCGTGTCTTTTAAAGACGTCGATTATCTTTTGCAAAACTCCCATCCGTAAGGCCATCTGTTGTGGAGAATAATCTCTTGTGCCTTTTGGGGTTTTGAGGGTGAACTTCTGTGGAGCTCCATCTTCACTACCGAGGGACGCTTTGAGCTCCAAGAGTTTGGCCACTTCTTCAGCTATCTGAAATAATAAATAAAAAACCACAATTGATATCATACCTAGAAATGACAACACATATAATTTTTACTAATAAGAAACCACACTTATAGAGAGATAATCAGAGATGATAAAAAATGTTAATACAACTGTTAAGTTATGTGTATAAACCAAATATGTATTGTAATGTGATCATTAACAATATGAACAATAAATCATTATTCTTATTAATTGGTAAGAGCTAAATAGGTCAGCAATTTGGTCAATATATTACTACACGTTGAAGGAGATAGGTTAATTATCAATTACTATTGTCGTAAATATGAATATGTATAATTATTTACATTACGCAATAACATAACAACGAACTGTTTTATCATAAGATTTATACATACATAAATATATATTTGAACATAGCAACTCGTTAAATTTTAGGATTTCTCATACATTTGCAATGACACTCACAAATATGTATGTGTATAAGATAGTAATTGAAATACAATGCATTCATAAATTTGTTGAATTAAATGAATAAATGAAAGTGAAAAGTCATTCGGCCGATGTTACTAAAATATAAAAGAATTGTAAAAGAGACTTTACGGGGATTGCCGCATTTAAAAACGGACACATTAAAATAATCACATTAATTGTAAAACAATACTCATGAAATTAAAACATATTACGTAGGCAGCTCTAATGGATGCAGAAACTAACAAATGTTACTATGCATTACATCAGATAAATACATCTTCATTCTCATAAACTTGGCATGATAATTTTTAAACAGAAAACAGCTAAAGGAGAGATAAATTGTAATTTCTCACAGTAGATTTCTGCATGATTTGTTGATGTGTAAATATAGTGCATCTCAAACGTATTCTTGCACAAGTAGTCTATTAGCTTATTGGTTATTGATTCTATCGCACTATTAAGATATCATGTCGCATGGACATACATATTGCATGAATGCATTGCCTCTGCATAATCCTTAAACTTATTTTACTACAAAATTATATATTAACCTGAGTTTGTACAACAGATGTTGAGAAGCGAAGGTAGGATATATTATTCATTTTCAAATTTGTGCAATGTTTCATAGCGTGATATAGCCGCACACCAATCATATTGATGTTTGTGTTACGCAGATGAACCAAACACTATGAAGAATTATGAAAGGGAGAGAAAGCCAACCTCTCAGCACTGTTGTTCCACCAAAAACAAAACCATAACAAGAATAATTAGAACTAAGAATGACATTACTCATGCTAAATATACATCGGGATATCTTACCTGGTCGTCTAAACATTTTCTTTCAAATAAATATTTGATATCATCTGATAACTGGGCAGATAAGTTGTTGTAAAACTCTGTTCTTTGATCAAAAGAGTAACTAGCTATGTGATTATACCATCTGTTAACGTGGGGATACACTTCATAATTTAATTTCTCTATTTTTGAGAATACATCGCAGTCATATCTAGATGGAGCATATCCAGACACATAACTATTTCTCTCAAAGTACTTGTTTAATTGCGATAGACTGTCTTGGGAAATGTAAAAATCTAGGTTTGTGGCTGGGCTTGGCTACAAAATTAATAATTAATTTACGAGGTTATTGTAATATCACGTTATTACCTACAAGAAAATGAAAGTAAATTGCGCTATTATACAAAGTTATTACATTCAATCCGCAGATGACGCACATAACCTTGGAATTTTTTATCCACCGCTATGGAATGATAAATATGTCCCTACTAAAGCACTTGAAATATTAGATTATAAATTGTTTTAACAAATGAACCTAGTACATAATATACACGTATCTAAACCAAAAACGATTAACTGAAACTAGTGAAAAATAAATTCAATAATTGCATCATTTAAGATCGAAAACTTACTTTATCCTGGGAAGCTTTGGCGGCTTTTAATTTTCGTACAACTTCACCTTGTACCTTTATTTGCTCTTGTAACAATTCACGATTTTCAGTCATTTCAATAGGGATAGAACACTTTAATATGATTTTTAAGTTACAATCCTAACCACTTTCACACTCCACGAATATTTTAATTAATTTAGAATTATAACATCTGTCCGCCTGTCACGTCTCTCCACAGAACACATATACTCTCTCGTCTCTCTTTTCTGATACACTTTTGTAATCTATGGCCTGTCATCAGTGTTGCCGTTTTAAAATACTAGAATATACTAGGGTAGCGGTCCGATCAAAGAGATTACATATTAAGTACTAGAGATCTGATTCTATGTACTTTCAATAGAACGGAAGTGTAGCAATTTCACGCTCGGCACTTTTTGGTATTTTAGAGTCGCAAATCTCACACTATTAACAAGATATTGAATAATAAAAACTAAAACATCTTTAAAACTATCGTTTTAGTCCTAAAAAAGTTAAAACTAATACAGTTTTTAACTATGAGAGCAAAATTTCGAAACCGTTGCCCACAAACTGTCAAAATTTTTCATACGATTTGACAGTTTGTGGGCACCAGTTTTGTTACACTTCTAGTATTGAGTACGCTGTCTAGGTAGTACTAATATATTATGTCGCTGGGTCCGATTTGTGCTATCAGCGCTAGCGACGCTCGCGGCAGTGTTGCCGTTTTCAAATTTGGAAAACCACTAGATTTTTGTCCAGAAAATACTAGAATATACTAGATGGGGTCGAAAAAGATACTAGAAAAATACCAGATAATTTTTTGGTCGACCTTTTTTTTTTTTAGTCCTCCGGGGGGGTCCCTAGGAAAAGAATGACTCTTGAAAAAAACCGTTGACCTTTTTGTTTTTCGTCACCAGCGCAAAAAAGTTCTGTCACAAAAAAATTGACGACGGGGGGGGGGGGAGATTTCAATATTTTATTACAGTTTTTAATCGTACTATTTTCTTTCGTACGACTAAAAATTTGGCGAGCGGGGGGGGGGATAAAATGAATAAACCAACTATATATTCACATTTTTTCCATTCATTTTTGGTCATTTCTGTATCTTTTGGTCATTGCAAACTACCGAAAAATACTAGAATTAGGTCTAAATATACTAGATTTTGATCAAAAATACTAGAATATACCAGATTTTCGGAATATACTAAAGAAAATACTAGATTCTTCAAAATGCCTCAAAAAATACTAGTTTAGTATTAAAAATACTAAAAACGGCAACACTGGCTCGCGGTGCAATCATGTGTCCCGTTTTGACTATCGATAGATAGCGTGCTATAAGCGCTATCCAATTCGGGACAGTTGTTTGCACGTGCAATCTGTCATTAAGACGATATTTGTTTTATTTTTGATTCAGAAAGTAAACTGAACGATATTATCACATCACCTGTTTATTCTAAAAGCACATCAGCAGAAAATAAAATCATTATTAACAATTTATATACATATTATCGGCGATATCTTTCAAACTGTTTCAGAACAAACGTCACTGTGACGTTTCCACACACAGTGCACTAGGTACCAAAATTTCGTGAGCGTTGTAAGCACCGGAAATAGGTATAAAATGATGACGTCACACGCAATCTGTTTGTAATGAAAGCGCAATTTGGACCAGAAAATAGCGCGCTCGCAACGCTTTGATTGCACAGATAGCTAAAACGGACCGCTACCTAGATTGGGTAATCCAAAGAGATTAGGTACATATGAAGTCTTGGATTTATAATACTAGTAAACTGGATGCGAGGCCGTCGCCATATTGTTCACGGAGGCCGGGGAAAAATACCAGATAATTTTTTTATCGACCTTTTTTTTTTTTTTTTTTTTTTTGGTCCTCCGCGAAAAAATTTCACTGTTCAGTGAAAATACGTCGACGGGGGGGGGGGGGGGGGAGGGGTCCCTAGGAAAAGTGAGTCTTGGGAAAAATTGACGACCTTTTTTTTTTTTTTTTCGTCGCCAGCTAAAAACTTCTATCACAAAAAATTTTATGACGGGGGGGGGGAGAATTCTATGTTTATAAATTTTTTTAATCGTGCTATTTTCTTTTGACCTTGACGACTAAAATTTTGACGAGCGGGGGGGGGGGGGGGTTAATAAAATGAATAAACCAACAATATATTCACATTTTTTCGTTCATTCTTTACTAATTTCTGGACGAAATTTGAAAGCGTAAGAAATTTTTGTTGCAAAGTGCCAGAAAATACTAGAATTAGGTCTAAATATACTAGATTTTGATCAAAAATACTAGAATATACCAGATTTTCGGAATATACTAAAAAAATACTAGATTTTTCAAAATGCCTCAAAAAATACTAGTTTAGTATTAAAAATACTAGAAACGGCAACACTGCCGGGGCCAACTGACATTTGACGATGATGACGTCACCAATAGTGGGAGAAAATGTGTTTGTCACCGATACAAGGTGACGTCACCGATAATGGCGAAGATGGAATCCGAGGATGTAGGCTTGTACTCTACTATCGCAGGCTTCGCTGGATGGAAAACCAAAGAGATTACATATTAAGTACTAGAGATCTGATTCTATGTATTTTCAATAGAACGGAAGTGTCGCAATTTCACGCACGGCACTTTTTGGTATTTTAGAGTCGCAAAGGTCACACTATTAACAAGATATCAATAATAAAAATTAAAACATCCTTAAAACTATCGTTTTAGTCCTAAATATCGTTTAAACTAATACAGTTTTTAACTATGAGAACAAAATTTCGAAACCGTTGCCCACAAACTGTCAAAATTTTCCATACGATTTGACAGTTTGTGGGCACCAGTTTTGTTACACTTCTAGCATTGAGTACTCTGTCTAGGTAGTACTTAATATATTATGTCGATGTGGAAAACATAGGTGTTTGTCTATACATTCTGTTCGGTTCTAGCTGGTTCTAGGGGAAATGGCCAGTTAGGCAAAAGAAGCAAAATGGAGGATTTTCCATACTAAACGGGCTATAACGGGTGTGTGAGACGACCGGAATGAACTTATATGTTTTAATTTAACTGTGGCGCATGCTTGTGGGTGACAGCTGAATTATGAATGGACTAATTGTCTTTATCTACATGTTATTACTTATATCTAAAGTTGTTGTCTGTTTTGTGCTTTTGTTTGTAATAAAATAAAATAAAAAATAAAATAAAATAGGAAACTGCGGTTTTCGGTAACCAGACAAAAACTCACAATGACAAAATCTCAACTGTCAAAAGGGTAACCTACTATTGACAGAATCGCAACTAAACACCGGAAAACCTGTTGCCGACAATTTCAATATTGTTGGGTTAGGTTCGTTAGGTTGTTTTTTTTTGTGCACACAACAACAAAACAAAAAAAAACGACGGCATCAGATTTTCCGGTGATGAGTTGCGATTCTGTCAATAGTAGGTTACCCTTTTGACATGTGAGATTTTTTCACTTGAGATTTTGTCATGGAACCGCGGTTTTCACATGGATTTTTGGTTTTCACTGTTTATATTTTAACTGAAAATGAATTATAGACATCATATTGACATAATTATAGGACCAAGGGATGTAAATAGTCCGTTAATCAGAATTTATGAGCAATTTTATAACACAGGAAACGGCACACGGTGGAAGTAAATTAAATTACTTTTATTTATTTTTCTTATTCTTTTATTTCAGATTTTCCTTTAAGAATTAAACCTTATGCATCGCTTAAGAAAAAAAATTAGAAAAAATGTGTTTTCAGTAGTTTCCTATCACTAATTATGATATTGAATATCACGGATGTGAAGACGTTTTAAATATATCATTTATTATGTAGAAATTTATTTTTTCATATTTTTTGTCATTTAAAGCTAATGTGTATGTATTTATGAATTTTCGTGCAATGTTTAATTTAAGTTGTAATTAATGGCAATAAAATAAATGTAATTTAATTTACTTCCATCGTGTGCCGTTTCCTTTGTTAAAGAAATTGCTTATAAATCCTGATTAACGGAGTATTTACCTACATCCCTTGGTCCTATAATTATGTCAATATGATGTCTATAATTCATTTTCAGTTTAAATATAAACAGTGAAAACCAAAAATCCATGTGAAAACCGCAGTTTCCTATAGCCCGTTTAGTATGGAAAATCCTCCATTTTCATTTTGCTTCTTTTGCCTAACTGGCCATTTCCCCTAGAACCGCAATAGTCGGCCAAGAGATGAATCCAGTTTACTAGAAGTATTATACATCCATGTATTAAGTACTAGAGATCTGATTCTATGTATTGTCAATAGAACGGAAGTGTCTCAATTTCACGCACGGCACTTTTTGGTATTTTAGAATTTAGAGTCGCAAAGGTCACACTATTAATTAACAAGATATCAATAATAAAAACTAAAACATCTTTAAAACTATCGTTTTAGTCCTAAATAACGTTAAAACTAATACAGTTTTTAACTATGAGAACAAAATTTCGAAACTGTTGCCCACAAACTGTCAAAATTTTCCGGTTCCATGTCAAAATCTCACATGTCAAAAGGGTAACCTACTATTGACAGAATCGCAACTCAACACCGAGAAATCTGGTGCCGTTTTTTTTTTTTTATTTGTTTTTTTGTGCAAAAAAAAACAACCTAACGAACCTAACCCAACAATATTGAAATTGTCGGCAACAGGTTTTCCGGTGTTGAGTTGCGATTCTGTCAATAGTAGGTTACTCTTTTGACAGTTGAGATTTTGTCATTGTGAGTTTCTGTTTGGCATGGATCTATAATACTATTCTAGTAAACTGGATGGAGAACATAGGTGTTTGTCTATACATTCTGTATGATTCTGGGGAAAATGGCCAGTTAGGCAAAAGAAGCAAAATGGAGGATTTTCCATACTAAACGGGCTATATGAAACTGCGGTTTTCACATGGATTTTTGGTTTTCACTGTTTATATTTTAACTGAAAATGAATTATAGACATCATATTGACATAATTATAGGACCAAGGGATGTAAATAGTCCGTTAATCAGAATTTATGAGCAATTTTATAACACAGGAAACGGCACACGATGGAAGTAAATTAAATTACTTTTATTTATTTTTCTTATTCTTTTTTCAGATTTCCCTTTAAGAATTAAACCTTTTGCATAATTTAAGGAAAAAAAAATTGTGAAAAAATGAGTTTTCAGTAGTTGCCTATCACTAATTATGATATTGAATATCACGGATGTGAAGACGTTTTAAATATATCATTTATTATGTAGGAATTTATTTTTTCATATTTTTTGTTATTTAAAGCTAATGTGTATGTATTTATGAATTTTTGTGCAATGTTTGATTTATGTTGTAATTAATGACAATAAAATAAAAGTTATTTAATTTACTTCCATCGTACGCTGTTTCCTCTGTTAAAAAAATTGCTTATAAATCCTGATTAACGAACTATTTACATCCCTTGGTCCTATAATTATGTCAATATGATGTCTATAATTCATTTTCAGTTAAAATATAAACAGTGAAAACCAAAAATCCATGTGAAAACCGCAGTTTCCTATAGCCCGTTTAGTATGGAAAATCCTCCATTTTGCTTCTTTTGCCTAACTGGCCATTTCCCCTAGAACCGCAATAGTCGGCCAAGAGATGAATCCAGTTTACTAGAAGTATTATACATCCATGCTGTTTGGTTACCAAATTTTCCATACGATTTGATAGTTTGTGGGCACTAGTTTTGTTACATTTCTAGCATTGGGTACTCTGTCTAGGTAGTACTTAATATATTATGTCGATGAGATTCTATGTATCTTCAATAGAACGGGAGTGTCGCAATTTCACGCACGGCACTTTTTGGTATTTTAGAGTCGCAAAGCTCACACTATTAACAAGATATCAATAATAAAAACTAAAACATCTTTAAAACTATCGTTTTAGTCCTAAATAACGTTAAAACTAATACAGTTTTTAACTATGAGAGCAAAATTTCGAAACCGTTGCCCACAAACTGTCAAAATTTTCCATACGATTTTACAGTTTGTGGGCACCAGTTTTGTTGCACTTCTAACATTGAGTACTCTGTCTAGGTAGTACTTAATATATTATGTCGCTGGCCCTGGGTAACCAGACAGAAACTCACAATGACAAAATCTCAACTGTCAAAAGGGTAACCTACTATTGATTGATCGCAACTCAACACCGGAAAATCTGTTGCCGACAATTTCAATATTGTTGGGTTAGGTTCGTTAGGTTGTTTTTTTTTTTTTTGCACACAAAAACAAATAATAAAAAACAACGGCATCAGATTTCCCGGTGTTGAGTTGCGATCCTGTCAATAGTAGGTTACCCTTTTGACATGTGAGATTTTGTCACTTGAGATTTTGTCATGGAACCCCATGGATCTATAATACTATTCTAGTAAACTGGATGGAGAACATAGGTGTTTGTCTATACATTCTGTATGATTCTGGGGAAAATGGCCAGTTAGGCAAAAGAAGCAAAATGGAGGATTTTCCATACTAAACGGGCTATAGGAAACTGCGGTTTTCACATGGATTTTTGATTTTCACTGTTTATATTTTAACCGAAAATGAATTATAGACATCATATTGTCATAATTAAAGGACCAAGGGATGTAAAAAGTCCATTTTTTTTTTTTTTTTTTTTTTTTTTTTTTTTTTTTTTTAATTTTTAAAAAAAAATGAATCTGGGTTTACCGAAATAAACCCAAATACATCTTTGTACACTTCACAGAAAGCTTAAAAGCTTGTGTTGTGAAGTGGAGTTAATCAGAATTTATGAGCAATTTTATAACACAGGAAACGGCACACGATGGAAGTAAATTAAATTACTTTTATTTATTTTTCTTATTCTTTTTTTCAGATTTCCCTTTATTAATTAAACCTTTTGCATAATTTAAGAAAGAAAAAATGGTGAAAAAATGTGTTTTCAGTAGTTGCCTATCACTAATTATGATATTGAATATCACGGATGTGAAGACGTTTTAAATATATCATTTATTATGTAGGAATTTATTTTTTCATATTTTTTGTTATTTAAAGCTAATGTGTATGTATTTATGAATTTTTGTGCAATGTTTGATTTATGTTGTAATTAATGACAATAAAATAAAACTTATTTAATTTACTTCCATCGTACGCTGTTTCCTCTGTTAAAAAAATTGCTTATAAATCCTGATTAACGGACTATTTACATCCCTTGGTCCTATAATTATGTCAATATGATGTCTATAATTCATTTTCAGTTAAAATATAAACAGTGAAAACCAAAAATCCATGTGAAAACTGCAGTTTCCTATAGCCCGTTTAGTATGGAAAATCCTCCATTTTGCTTCTTTTGCCTAACTGGCCATTTCCCCTAGAACCGCAATAGTCGGCCAAGAGATGAATCCAGTTTACTAGAAGTATTATACATCCATGTGGAACCCTGGCCCTGACAATGTAGTCAAGGACAAAAAAATATTTTTCTACCGATTTTTTTATTCCTTTTTGGCAACACTGCCTTGAGTAATCAATGTCAAAATTGCGTCAGATGCCAGATTTCGTTTCGATACTCCCATGGATGTATAATACTTCTAGTAAACTGAATTCATCTCTTGGCCGACTATTGCGGTTCTAGGGGAAATGGCCAGTTAGGCAAAAGAAGCAAAATGGAGGATTTTCCATACTAAACGGGCTATAGGAAACTGCGGTTTTCACATGGATTTTTGGTTTTTACTGTTTATATTTTAACTGAAAATGAATTATAGACATCATATTGACATAATTATAGGACCAAGGGATGTAAATAGTCCGTTAATCAGGATTTATAAGCATTTTTTTTAACAGAGGAAACAGCATACGATGGAAGTAAATTAAATAACTTTTATTTTATTGTCATTAATTACAACATAAATCAAACATTGCACAAAAAATCATGAATACATACACATTAGCTTTAAATAACAAAAAATATGAAAAAATAAATTCCTACATAATAAATGATATATTTAAAACGTCTTCACATCCGTGATATTCAAAATCATAATTAGTGATAGGCAACTACTGAAAACACATTTTTTCACAATTTTTTTTTTCTTAAATTATGCAAAAGGTTTAATTCTTAAAGGGAAATCTGAAAAAAGAATAAGAAAAATAAATAAAAGTAATTTAATTTACTTCCATCGTGTGCCGTTTCCTGTGTTATAAAATTGCACATAAATTCTGATTAATGGACTTTTTACATCCCTTGGTCCTTTAATTATGACAATATGATGTATATAATTCATTTTCGGTTAAAATATAAACAGTGATAATCAAAAATCCATGTGAAAACCGCAGTTTCCTATAGCCCGTTTAGTATGGAAAATCCTCCATTTTGCTTCTTTTGCCTAACTGGCCATTTTCCCCAGAATCATACAGAATGTATAGACAAACACCTTTGTTCTCCATCCAGTTTACTAGAATAGTATTATAGATCCATGGATACTCCATATACGTTGATATACATTGATATACGTGTCGGTGCTTTCTTGTGCTTCGAGGTTATGTCGGCGAAACGGTAGTTTCTCCAAAATAGTGCTTGTAATAACTTAAAGTCGAGTAGAATTACTTCTGCCAGTAGTCAAATGTAAGTGCACATTATTTATTATTGTAAATAGTATGTAATTTTTGGAATAGAGGACTATTATTGAACATGAATTGATATAGTGTAGTAGCCTAGAGATTTCTCAATCCAAATATCTCCATTTGGTCCAAAGTAACTTTTACGATTGAAACAATCTTCGTGTGTTGTGTGTATATTAGTTTTATTTTATTATTTGAAGGTGAATATAACTGATAATTATAACATCCAATTATTTCATGTGTATTGATTGTTACAGCAGCTAAAAATGGCAAAGCGTTGTCAACCAGAATGGGCCACACCCTCAGGGTGTGAGAGACCAGTATTGAAACTGTTTAACAGTCTTACAAGAAAGAAAGAAAAGTTTACGCCACTCAATGGCAACGATGTAACTTGGTATAGCTGTGGACCTACAGTGTATGATGCCTCACATATGGGACATGCCAGGTAATATAGTGTGTCGGTAAATAACTTAATTGTCATATTAATTGTATTATTGAGTGTGTAAAGAAAGTATTTTCAATCGATTGAAATTTCTTCTAGGTCCTACATTTCCTTTGATATCTTGCGTAGAGTTTTGTCTGATTACTTTGGTTATAACATTTTGTACGTAATGAATATAACAGATATTGATGATAAGATTATCAGAAGGGCGAGACAGAATTATCTCTTTGAGCAATACACTGCAGATAATAAGTCTCTGGAAATTATAATCCAAGATGCAAAAACAGTTATGAATCTCTTTGAAAATAATGTAAAAACAACTACAGATCCAGACAAGAAAGTAATGTTGAACACAATGTTAAATAAGTAAGTGTTTTTGTTTTAATATAAAAACAAGTAATATATACAGGGTTGTTTCTTGATTTTTGGGTAAACCGTGTGAAGATAAACTTGATCGACGTTTCCACACTCCTATTGGTGTCCTCCACAGAGGAAGACACCAGTAGGAGTGTCGAAACGTCGATCAAGTTTATCTTCACACGGTTTACCCGAAAATCAAGAAACAATGTCAATCGCACACCGTGAAAACCTTCAACATTTACTAATATATACAGGGTGTTTGATAGATGGATGTATATATCTTCAGGGGAGATAGTAGAGGTCATTTGGGATCTTTTGAGCTGAACTTAGCTTAGTCCAAAGTCGCACGGTTCTCAAGTTATTCGAGATTTTAACTTTTTATCTAAAAACCCCGAATTTTTCAAGATTTACCCCAATAGTTTCGTAAGTATAGGTACTCAGTTCTGTAATTTTTTTTTGTCTCTTGAATATGTGTTTGGTCTATTAAACTCATTAGTTTTAATCTAAAGTAACAACAATGATAAAAAATATCCGATTAAGTTTCGATAAACAGTTATTTCAAAAACGAGTCACGACTTTAGATGAGATTTTCCTTAAGAAGAAAATTGCCTTAAGATTCAGAAATTTGGAGAAAACTTCTCTGATTTATGCTCTTTCAAATGATGTAAAAAATATGATAATAAAACATTAGTTTCATAAAGATGTGATACAATAACTGAAGTTATCTACTACATTCACACACTTTCTCTAATAATTCTGTCTCTAAATACTTACCACATTTTATATTTTTAGTATGACGTTGGCAGTAGATGCTTTGAAAGAAGCAGTAAAATCCAACGATGATGCAAAAATCCAATTAAGTAAAACTAACTTCTTAAATGCTGCTAAAGATCCCATCTCTCAGTGGCTAGACAAAGAGAAAGGCTCCACTGTCAAAGATAATCATATTTTTGCAACGTTACCAAGATATTGGGAAAAAGAGTTCCAAAAAGATATGAAAGCATTAAACGTAAGTAGTAGGTATATATTCATTAAATAAACTAACTCCTGTTTTTCCTGAATGACCATGAGTAGTCCATACGATATAATATTGTAAGGTGATTCAATGTAAGAAATATAAATGAAACGTTGTATTGTTCACAAAAAATCTCAACTTTTGCCGTACTGCCCTGTAGTTTCTTTTGTCACACGTGGTACCAGTAGCCTGGTTGTTAATGCACTCTACTGTTAATCCAGTGGGCGCAGGTTCGATCCCCGATGCCGACCTACTCCAATTCACGACACAGACTTTTCTAGCTTACTGTGAAGTGTACAAAGGTGTATTTGGGTTTCTTTCGAAAACCCAGATTTATTAAAAAAAAATTCATGTGTATCTTTTAAGTCATTGTGTCGTCAAAATGTTTTCCTATTTCTAATTCCAGGTCCTACCTCCAGATGTGTTGACGAGAGTAAGTGAATTTATTCCAGAGATTATTAAATTCATTGAGGGAATAATAAACAATGGTTTAGGATATGTTGCCAATGGTTCAGTTTATTTCAACGTTGGTGAGTTTGACAAGAGAGATAAACATCATTATGCTAAACTTGTCCCTGAAGCCTATGGAGACACAGCATCTTTACAAGAAGGAGAAGGTATGTAGTATATAACTCAGTAATTTTATAGGAATACTGTTTGTAATATCAATTGAAAATAATTTGTATTCAAATATTTTATTACTCCAAATCTATAAATTAGATGAACAAGCTGATTTGATTGTGCTTGTCATGACTATACATAGGGAATCTGGATGCCTGGGTGCCATAAATTATTACTAATCCTCTAATCCATAGCTGGCTCGTGACCAAAAGTATTACTTCTCTTCGAATTTAAATTACAGGGATTTCCATCTTTACCTGAATTCTATACAACCATCAATATCTATAGGGGAATACAACAATAGTGATTTGTAAACAACAAATTCCACGTAACTTGTATCTGCGTGCATTATGTAGGCAGTATTAACAAAATTTGCGAAGTGAATAAACTGAATAATATTTTTATTCACTCTACGTCCCTGCATCCAAGTCGTAAAGAATCGAAAACGCCTATGCATAGTCATGACATACGTATTGATAAAACTATCTCTGTTTTGGTATAATATGAGAGTAATTTTATTAATAGAAAACTTCTATGTACTTTTAGGTGATTTATCTGAAGAGACGGGTGAAAAACGTTCACCAAATGATTTTGCGCTGTGGAAGAATTCTAAAAGTGGTGAGCCAGCCTGGGAGAGTCCATGGGGCTTGGGTCGTCCAGGTTGGCACATAGAATGTTCGGCTATGGCTTCTGAGATATGCGGCAACTCTCTTGATATCCATACGGGAGGAGTGGACCTCAAATTTCCCCATCACGATAATGAAATCGCACAAAGTGAGGTAAATATAAGTTTTATTAATGACCTGCTTATCTTCCACCATCTATTCCAGCTGTTCCCAATTCTTTTTGGCTACGAAACTCTAATTGATCTACCTGTTTTTGGGGGAACCCTATCTCAACAGTAAAAAAGCAAATTGATAAAAATTACATTTTAACACCCATGACACGTTTGTATGTTATGTTCGATTTGAAAAGAAAAACTACGTTTTTAGTTAAAAATCTTTACTGCACGTAGGTGTTTATTGTGAAGAATGAAATTTCAGCATTCACTGACAATACGCTCTTAACTGTTGGAACCCCTGTGACCCTTGTGAATGTAGGAACTGCTAATCTATTCTCAATGTCATGTTTGTTGTATGTTTGTGCAAAGAGAATGTAGTGTGTTTGTATAGACATACAATTCACTGGTTACCCCATTATTACAGTTAATGTGTAGTAGTAGTAGTACATACTTGGTAATGATATTTATTCCAGGCATTCTTCAACAGTCCTAACTGGGTGAATTACTTCCTCCACACTGGCCATCTTACAATAGCAGGTTGTAAAATGTCCAAGTCATTGAAGAACTTCATTACAATCCAAGAAGCCTTACAGAAGAATACTTGTACACAGCTGAGGTTTGCTTTCCTTCTGCATTCTTGGAAGGATACTCTTGACTATTCACCTAATACAATGGAAATGGCTGTTCAATATGAGAAAATGCTTAATGTAAGTCACTCTATAACCATTTGTCCAGTGGCACAGTGTGAGTTTCTGCCGCCTGGAGTGTAAGTCAAATCCACTGCCTCCCTTGTTTAGGCATATAAATCCAAAATTCTCGTAATTTTTTTTCTTTTTTTTTTATAAAGATGAATCTGGGTTTATCGAAATAAACCCAAATACATCTTTGCACACTTCACAGAAAGCTTGTGTTGTGAAGTGGAGTAAGTCGGGGATTGAACCCGCGCCCACTGGATTAACAGTCGAGCGCGTTACCAACCAGGCTACCGACCACCTCTACTTTATATGAATTTTTAAGAACTTCTAGGCTGGAGTGGGACAACTAAAGTTTTGATATTGATATGGCATAAAAATAGAGCCACAGGCTAATTTTTTACGAGATTTAATGAAAAAATGTGATTTAATGGATTTTTGAAAGTTTTCCGAAAATATGCCGGACCCTAAAAAGTGGCGCCTGGAATGGACCGCATTCCCCGCCCCCCACGCTATGCTACTGCATTTATGAACATATAACTGTGGTAGTCTTTATGTTCATGAATACTTGTGTATTGTTTTCTAGGAGTTCTTCCTCAGTATTAAAGATGCAATACGTTGTGGTACGGGTGCTGGCACAGGTGGTTATTGGTTAGCCGCAGACGCTCAACTCTACACTAAACTAATGAATACTAAAGAATTAGTCCATAAAGCTTTGTGTGGTATGTTATATTATATTAATAATTTCTTTACATAGATGCATGATAAATATGAAATATGTGAATAGTCAATAATTGATTTTGAGAATAACATTTGGTTTTCAAAACCATTTTATACACTACTCGTCAAATAAAAGATACCTTTGACATTGTACATTTGTGCAAACAATATTTATATTGGCATTTAGAGTACATGGTTGGCGCAGTTGGTTGAGGCGGCAGTCTCTCAAGCGAGAGGTGCCAGGTTCAAACCCCGGCGCTGGCGATGTATTCCACACTTTGCGATACAGGCTTTTAGCCTAGTGCAAGGTGTGCAGGAAAGTATTTGGGTTTGTGTATGCAAGCCCAGATCCTTTATTTAAAAAAAAAAAAAAAAAAAAAAAAAAAAAAAAAAAAAAAAATATGTGGTCTATTTGATGTATAGTATTTCGTGCTGATACGAGTACAAACCTTTCTTTCGTTTAATCACATTAATAATATTGTTGACTTTCTTTGATGATGCAGCGGTATTTACCTACCTACAAATGACATACTTAACTCAAATTCGTAGAAACACTCACTATGCATGTTTTTTCTGTCCACTCTTCATAATATTGCGTATTGTTATTAGGGTAGAGTGAGGCTTTCCACGAGCACAGTCCAGATACTGGTGGATTATTTATGAGCAAAACAATAGTAGATAATAAAACAATAGGCTGGATTGGGATTGATGTTTGGGAGAATGCAAACGTTCTTGCAGATGTGTTATGTTATCTTAGCAGGTTTACAATATAGTTTTATATTTTCTAGATAATGTTGATACTCGCTGTGCCTTAGACAACATAAGAGATCTTGTCTCAGCTACAAATATTTACTTGAAAACTAAAAATGGCCCAGCAAATACCCCAGAAGCTCCAAGTGCTCCGCTTCTGGAGAGAGTTGGATTATATGTGACTGACTTGTTACACATATTTGGTGCCATCCAAGGACCCAAAGGAGGTATTGGTTTCCCGATTGGTTCCAGCGATGGAGGAAATGTAAGTTCACACAACTCTGACTAAAATTATTTAGAAATAATTGTAATATTTAATGGGGGTAATTTTTAAAAATAATATTTTATTTGGACTATTTATTAATAACATCTATCCATAAAATGCCTTTGCATGGTAAACGGAAATGGAGATTAAAAAAAAGTTTTTTGAAAATATGTGTGTATAACTAAACATAGATAATCTAACACAAATGCAGCAATTTAAGGTCTTTATATATGTTTACTGTACTTTTTGTTTAGTTTTACCAAAATCGAGTTAGTGATTTGTGAAATATTGTCAAAAAATCCTAAAAATGATTTATTTTCAAAAGGCTGTGTCCAAAAACTGTAGAATTTTGTTCAAGTTTTCATGAAACTTTTTCAGTTGGAAGCTATGGTTATGCCATATTTAGAAGCCATAGCCTCCTTTAGACAGAATGTGAGAGACGCAGCAAGAACATTAAAGGCCAGTGATATCCTTACATTGTGTGACTCGTTGAGAGATGACATCTTACCTAATCTTGGTGTAAGATTAGAAGATAAAGAAGGTAATGTCGTATGTAACAATAGTACGTACTAATATATTATCTAGTAGATATAACTCATCATTATGTTTATAGATCGCAGTGTCGTCAAGTTAGTGTGCCGTGAGCAATTACTGAAAGAAAAGGAAGAGAAGAAGAGATTGGAAGCGGAGAGAGCAGCTGAGAAGGAAAAAAAGAAACTTGAGCAGTTAGCTCAACAACAGGCTAAAGATGAGCAAAAGAAGATTCCTCCAAATGAAATGTTTAAGAAAGAATTAGACAAATATTCTAAATTTGATGAGAAGGTATGTATTCAGTATTTTCGTAATCATTATTGTAACTACAATCTGTCAAGAAAGAGATTACTTTCGATGACGTTGCTACATGTATTTATTTGGCATCCATAGTGGCAACACTTTAAGAAAATCAATAATAATGCCATTGTTGCCAGCTAACGAAATTGTGTAAGGCTCTCCACACATGCCATAAGTTCAGTTATCTGAATCGACCGTTAAAAGGTCCGACCAAAACCTCTCTCTGAATTCAGTGTTACCCTATTTTGGAGGTTTTGGTCGGAGCTTTTTTGCAAATGGTCGATTCAGTTAACTGAACTTCCGGACGTGTGTGGGGAGCCTTAGTCTATCTTGTGGTATGCATTACTATTACTCATCAGTCATCATATGGCATGCATAATTTGTTGCTTTAATATTTATATGTCTCCTTTAAAGATAAACTCATTTTGATTGTTTCTTTTCTTTAACATTTCAGGGCCTTCCAACTCATGATAACTTAGGGCAAGAATTAAGTAAAGGACTCATAAAGAAACTACAGAAACTTCAAATAGCGCAAGAGAAGAAATATAATGAATATTTAAGCTGTACGAATGGACAGTAATACATATTGTATGTATTATTAGTAACTTTGTAAGCCAACCTAAATGCAATAAGTTATTCAATTTATTGCACATTTAAACATTTCGTACATTATGAAATGTACAAAGCATTTCTCTGATTTTACTAACAAACTGACCAAACACATCTTATATAATTTTTTCATCTAACTATTCAAAGATATCAATTTATTATTAGAAGAATCATAGTTAAAGGTATTATCAATGCTAAATGTCTTTCGGTTAACAATTTTGGTTAAAATGCTCGTACTAATTAGCTGTGATTCACTAGCATAGCTGTAAAAAAATAGCGTGGAATCGCGGTCACGTGGTGTCGCCGGCATCCTGCTGTTTTAATTGGTGCACTGATTTTCTGAATGCTTTGTGTAAGGGATATTAAGTGAAACAATTTGAAACACAAAAAAATCATTCAATTAAATATCGTACTATTTTATTTATTTATTTTATTTTATTCATTAAACAAACAGACAGTAATACAAAAAATCTTAAATCTTAAAAAATAGTAACTAGTGAAAGTATACCAATAGATGTTTGTTATCAATCTTACTACAATGGCAATTATCCTCTATGTGTTAATACTAATGGTAGAAAGCGAATTTACATACGAAAGAAAAAGAAAGATAATACAACAATATAGTATCAGTTACATTACATATGCTCAGGAATAGGAAAAGGAAAAAGGAAAGAGGAAAAGGAAAGTTTGTAAGAATATTTGCACTTTTCAACCGGCCACTTGCCCACACATACTTCTCAGAACCAGACCTTTGAACTTACCTTGTGTGTGTTGGTGTATGTCAATTTTATTAAAGAAAGCATTGTAATTACCACAGGCATGTCGGATGTATGAATTTTGTACATAATTGGTGCTGCACTGAGGTAACCTGAATGTTAGGGTTGATCTCGTCCTTCTTGTGGGACAATTGAACCCAACCTCCTCGAGCAGCTTACTGGAGTCAACAATATTATTAAGTAACTTATATAAATAGATCATATCCGACACAGTATGCCGATTCTCAAGGGTTGTCATCTTATGATGTCGAGCTGAGAGAGAACAGTCATCGTAAGGCAAATGGCATCTGTAGTTCAAGTGTTTTAAAAAATTTTGCTGTACTCTTTCGATTCTATTTATGTATGTAATGTATTGGGGGTTCCAGGCATCCAGGTCACAGAGGCAAATTCGAGACAGCTGCGCACGTATGTGTAATAAAGTGTTTTTAAGGTACTTATAGATTTGAAAGGTTTGGATACCCTCAGAATAAAGCCCAACTGCCTGAAAGCCTTGTCAACGATTCCCTCAACGTGATTATCAACGTGATAAACAATGATTACTATTTGATATTAATTGTAATTATTAGATATCATGTCTACGCCTTGTATCTGTTTATGGCTTAAGATATTAGTCGTAGGTTTTTTTTTATTTTTTTTTATTTAATACATAGAAAATACAATATAACATTATCTACATGTGCTGCAAAACAGTTGGTTGGCATTTGTTGTACATGTACAGTTTGTGTAAATTGTATACTATTTTTATATTTATATTTTATGTATATGCAATGTGTGTATAGGTAACATTTCCATAGAGATTGGGACTTAACTAAAATACATAGAATGATAGTCAAAAACTGTGTTTTGTCTGTGTCTTACTGTTTTTTTACTTATTTCATAGCATCTCACTTTCTGGGGGCTTGTGTATTCTATATTTCAAAGTTATTTGTTACTAGTGGGTACCCGTGAAAATAATTCATGAAAAATTAGCCATTTTTTATTAACTGACTACCCATACTGCCACTCTATCACGACCTTCAAAGTTCTTCGAAGGAACATATCAGAGAGATAACAAGGCTCAGTCTTTTCCCATGCCCCTGCTATTGCTGTTGATAATGCTGCACTAATAATGTTCTGTTATCATTGTAGCAGGAACAATGTACCTTAAAAGAGTCGGGTGTTCCTGTGCATGGGAAACCCTGTGTGTCTTGCATCATTAAAACATGCCCTAGAAAGGAAACACTCAAAATAATCTATAAGTAATATTGCCGTCTTTTCGGTAAGAAGACGGGGTATGGAGAATGGGTCGCTATTTAGTGTGAAAAAATATAGGGTCTTACCTGCTTTCCATACTAATTCTACATACGTTCCGACTATAGGTACCTACAGTAAGTATGGCCGTGTTGTATTTTCAGACGAGTGTAGAGAGAAAGTCACAAGCTGCAGTTGATGGTACGTAATATACCTGTGAGTAGTCGGCTGTAGGCTGCAGCGATATGAGATAAAGATTACAAATTTGATATGTAGAATTTGTTTTAAAACTGTTTGCTTCCCCAGAATAATGTCACACCTTCATCATGATATCTTTATGACAGCTGTTTTTACGTAGCTAATCAAAATAGTGATTGTACTTACGCTCACGGTTAAGATTGATAATAAGTAAAGTAAGTATGTTATTTAGTAGTCCTAATAGTTTATTATCTATTTTAGCTCTCATTCGTTGCCTCCTAGGATCGCCAGTCTCTAAACACAAACGGCAACTACGAGTATATTTAAGTGTCTCTCTATTTTCACCACAGTGACTTATAGTGAAGTACCTATGAGTTTAGTAGGGATGATAGCAACCTTTTGCAATATTCAGTACAGTACATACCTATTTATAGTATTAAATTTAATGTTTCATAAAGGTACATTTCTCACTTTTATGCAGGGAAAATTCAGAATATTGGAAACAAAGACGATGCCAGACGCCTGGAGGCTCAGTACAATAGTACCATTGTATAAAGGAAAGGGTAGCAGATACGAGTGCAACAACTACCGAGCCATAAAACTGATGAGCCATACTATGAAGCTGTATGAGAGATTAATAGAAAACAGACTGAGGCAAGAATGCCCCCTCTCCACAAACCAATATGGTTTTGTAGCTGGCTACTCTACCACTGATCCTGTATTTGCCCTTAATACTATCGCTGAGGAATATCGTGCCAAAAACCATCCTTTGTACATTGCATTCCTTGACATGGAAAAAGCCTTCGACAGGGTTCCACGTAATACCATCTGGTGGAGCCTGCGCAGGAAACACATCCCAGAAACTTATATACGTGCCATAATTGATATGTACCAAGATGCAAAATCCACCATCAGAACCACAGTGGGTACGACAAATTCCATTTACGTCACCGAAGGAGTCCATCAGGGCTCAGCATTGAGTCCATATCTTTTTGGTATTGTTATGGATGCACTGACGGAGGAGGCACAGAAACAGGCACAATGGACATTTATTTACGCAGACGATGTGGCAATATGCGCCGATAATAGAGCGCAGCTGGAGAGTGCACTGCAGGCCTGGAGAGACCAGCTGAGGTGCGGTGGACTGAAATTAAGTGTATCAAAAACCATGTACATGATCCTAAACGACCCTGGCACAGACACAACGCCAATTAACATCACTGGCCAACAGATAGAAAAGTGTCAGGAATATAAGTACTTGGGGACCATGATCCACTCTTCTGGAGACCTAGACACAAATATTCAGCACCGAATATCCTCGGCTTGGTTGAAATGGCGGGAGGTCACCGGCGTGACATGTGATAACAGGATGCCAGTTAAACTCAAAGGGCTAATATACAAGAGTGTCATCAGACCCGTGCTTACATATGGCTCAGAAACATGGAATACCTCGCTAAGGCATGTCCGTGCCGTACAGACAGCAGAGATGAAAATGTTGAGATGGATGTGCGGTGTCACAAGGCTTGACAGAATCCGAAACTCCTACATTCGTGGGAGTCTAGGTGTACGCGACATCTCTGACAAGATCCAGGAAAACAGGCTGCGTTGGTACGGACATGTCAGCAGAAGACCGCCAGAGTATATTGGCAACAGGGCACAAACACTACGTGTCCCTGGTAGGAGGTCCCGAGGAAGACCCAAGCGTAGGTGGCATGAGGTGGTGAGGCAGGATATGAGCGAGAACGACGTGACACCGGAAGATGCGCAAGATCGAGCGAAGTGGCGGCGAAAGACCCGAAAGGCAGACCCCACCACCATGTGGGATTAATAATGCCCAGGAGAAGAAGAAGAGATGCAGGGAAAATTCAACTCAGCCTATTTCTGTAAGTAATGAAAATGCTAAAGTTATTTTTATGTGTTTATTGTGTTAGCAAAATACAAAAGGATGCGATTAGGTAGATACTACTTAAAGATTTAATTCAGCAACCACTTTGATGGTTCGAGATATGAGATCACTTTTAAAGTCCCATAACCTAGTGTCTTTTGTAATATATATGCCGTAACTTTTATCTGATAAATCACCATTCAGTTCTTTCCTGTAATGATTCATCTGAGCACGGTTAGTAGACACATCAAAAGAAAACTCAGATTCCTTGGAATGAGCAATTGGTAGATGGTTATGTAATGCAATCACTTCATCTGTGTTGAAAAACGATTTCACATAGAAAAGAGGTGGAGTAAAATTAAGAGACCTATGTACATGTTGCAAAATATGCATGTATGAAGGAATATGGGTATACGTTCCTTCAGGTGTCATAGAACTCAGAAAGAATGTATTGCGTACACTCAGAGATGCGTATCTTTTTCCTGCCGTATCTTTTTCTAAATGCATCAACAGTTCATTCCAATTTGCTGCCTTCATTGGTACAATGATTTCATCAATGTCTAATAGAGTTATGTACTTATATTTATACATTAGTCTGTAAAAGCAATCATTATACAAAACTAATTCATTTAAAGATTTCTGAATGTTGAAGTCCAGAAACGAGTGTCGAACGTAGGGAATATTTGGCTGCCCAGGAGGAAGTGTTGCTTCCCTAACGTCAACTTTTCCTTTCTTGATGTAGTAATGTAGAACTTGTTTAATTTTCGGATGTAATTCCAAATGATAGAAATATATTTTGTCTACTCCCATTAACAGAATAAATTCGATCCACTCGACAAGTCGTACTGAAATATCTCTTGTAGGAAAGTCTAATCCTTTCACACAAACTGTAACATACTTAGATTTTGTATCATTATTGAAGATCACTCGAATCAAATTATTTGCGCTGTCACATGGATGTTCAACAATAGACACAGCTTTCGGGACAGGATTTGCTTTCGTTGGTGCAACACACCCTAACACATATGTCGCATCTTTACCGTCTTGATGAGAATGCCAAAAATCTCTCCAGGCGTAATCTATATCAAGTATTGGAGAAATCACTGGTTCGGATTCACCATCATACCACAAATGACAGAACAATTTCCCTTTCATCTGGAAGTTCTCGATGGTTCTGTTGATCATGGTCAATATTCTTACGTAATTTTCAGGCAACGTTAGTTTTCTCGTGTCGTAATAAGCGCTGTAAATATGAATTGTGGAAAAGTTGGATAAATCAACTGTTTGCCAATAGACATCATCTATGTTATGTGTGAGTAGATCTGGAAATGGAGCACACGAAGAGTTCATATAATACATGTCTTCCATTTCATCTTTGACATTCATCCAGTATCCGATTGGAAGATTTGGATACATTTCGGCTATTATTTTAGTTTGATTCTCGTCATCCACTATATTTGATATTATGTTGGGCCATTGTGTTGTTCTCTTTTCAGGAACTCTTCTTTGATACGAGATCTCATTGTTTGATTTTGTATGGAATATCCACAGGAATAAAAACATTAGTGATGTAAATATAACGAAAGCTTGTAGTCTTCTCATTCGCACTTGTCTGGAATAATATAAAGGAGGTGAATACAATACAAGTGTTTCCATAAGTTTAAGAGCTTAACTTAAATGTTTCTATCTATCTATAGTAAGTGTGGCCAACCTTTTCAGCAGCTGGGCCAGATTCTAAAAATTAGATGGCCTACCGGGCCACTCAACGAATTTTTTAATTGTGCAAAACAAAAAAATAAATATATAGGCTTGTTTCGGGGGGGGGGGGGAGGCTACAGAAATGAAATTGTGTTATGTGTGTCCAAAAAAGTGAAATGGCGCCGCAGGCGATTCTTTTTCCGAAACTAAGTGAAGATGCTCGCAACAATTTGTATGAAAAACGTTTTATAATTAAAAAGAGTACCCAAAATAGCGCCGCAGACGAAATTTTTAAAGGAAAAATAAGTGATGAATCTGATTGTCGATATTGAGTAAGGTTGTTCCTACACGCAAACAGTTATCATATCACTCGTGTTCTCACTCGGAATTTAATGTTATATTTTTATTTTCTCACTGGTCAGCGGGCCGCACGTAGACGCCCGGCGGGCCGCGGGTTGGCCACCCTAGATCTATAGTATCTATACCCTCACGCCACGTCCTTTGCAGGGTAGACATAAATATTTCACTTATGGGCCTAGGCAGGAGGGGGGTTTTGGGGTTCGCCAAAAATTTCGCCTGCGGCGCTATTTACGAGGTTTTTCCATCTGGCAATACTAACATTTTTGCTGCCCTCCCCTAGTTTTGAAGTTGGCGACGCTCCTAGTTGCTACTTATTGTCTCTGGTCCAGAGCCCGAACCCCCCTAAATGAATTCCTAGCTACGCCCCTGGCATTTCACTTACACATAAATAAATAAATAAGTAAATATAACTGTTTACCTGTAAATCACTGCAGAAATCCAGTTTTTACCACAAAACATTTTTGCAATTACAGTTCTGTAATACACGCTATTAAATAATCTGTATCTTCTTTTTCAGCTTTCCACACAGTTTGCTTACATTTTTAATTACTTTAGTGATAATTATTGACGTTTTATTACTTACAGTCGCTCCTAATTTTACTTTCAGAGCACAAATGAGGTGGTCGGTAGCCTGGTTGGTAACGCGCTTGACTGTTAATCCAGTGGGCGCGGGTTCAATCCCCGACTTACTCCACTTCACAACACAAGCTTTTAAGCTTTCTGTGAAGTGCGCAAAGATGTATTTGGGTTTATTTCGATAAACCCAGATTCATTTTATTTAAAAAAATAAATAAAAAAAAACATTTTTCTATTACTTTGTTTTTCCTGTAACTTTTTTCATTCCGGGATGGGGACATCCAATTTTTCAATAAAAAATACTTTAGCAGACATTCCTTTTAACACTTCTTGTAAAATTTCTGGTTTCATGAATATAATAAGTTAAATCAAACAATAACATATAATAATTCTGAGATTTTTTCTCATCCACAACATCAATGAATAGAGACCGGATTATATGCATTTGCATATTGGCATATGCTTTTGCATATTTTGGCAATTTATTCAGGATTTTGCACATTTCAACCAACTGATCATCCATATTTGGGTATATTTTCTTAAATTTTAACTGTATTTGTAAAATTTAAATGTTTCAAAAACAAAAATGTTGGTGTCTAGTTGAAAACGTAGTAGGTAAACAAAGTAGTTTAATAAAAAAATAATTGCCAAATTGTAAATTAAAAAAAAACAATGCTTTATGACTTCACATCGTAGAACTGTTTTTCGCAGTCTTCCAAACGATACCAAATATAAATTTAATAAAAATTAAGTTAAATAAAATCTTGTAGTGACGTTTTTTTTTTGCATATCTCGGAGAGTAAAATCTCTTTGTCAGATGATAAGCCCTCGATGTTTATCGAGATTGTCGTGAGGGTTGGCCTTGATAAAGGCCTTTTTGACATTCGCGCTTTGAATGGTTCTTTCTCTGACTCTCCGGTGGTGGAAGGATTTGCCGACATAATGTCGTTTCCAGGGACGCCCGATTGCTCTATATATTAAACAGCTCAATCTTCGTGGAGGCTCCTTCCGTGTCCCCGTATTTAATTTGTTGATTTGTTGTATTTATTTAAATTTGTGTTGTATATTTTGGTACTTTTCGGTGGTTTTGTTGCATATTTCGAGCATTTATGATGCATATTTGCTTGCATATTTCAACCATTTTAAGCTGCATATAATCCGGTCTCTATTAATGAACCAATAATTTATTTTCTAGTGTTAAAATTTACCTAAATAATCCATTTGTTTACTAAATGTTTTACATTTCAGCTCCTAAATGCAAAATTTGCGGTAGGGTTGGAAGTAGGTATGGAATTAGGGCAGTACATTTTGTATAAATGAAGAAAAGAAATAAGAAATGTAATTGTAGTATTGAAACAGAAATGTTAATCACAGTGATAGATATTCCTTAGTTAATGATGGAATAAATCAATTGTTCTAAGTCACGATGAATACTAACATGTGTAGAAGTACATGATAAGTTATCAATGTTATCTACTTCTACCATTGTCATCAGTGGCGTATATAGGATTCCATTTCGGGGGAGGCAACAAAAATTTGAACATAGACGTACAGTAAAACAAATATTAAAGCGCCACAGACGAAATTTTTTCGTAATCGTAAGTGAAAAAGGTCGTGTTTTAGGTTGGTATTAATATTGTGGGCAGAAAATATAAAAAATAATAGCGCCGCAGGCGAAATTTTTTTGGATAATGGGCGAAGTGTGTCGAATTGTATTGTGTTTTATATGTATGTGATGTCTGTATGTGTTCCAATGGCAAATAAATAAATAAATAAAAAGTCATGAACTTGAGTAACTTTCATGTTTTAAAATAACGTTTTTTAAATTATTGTTTTACATTTCGGGGGGGTCTATATACGCCACTGATTGTCATTGATAACTAACAATAGTATGAAATAAAAAATGGATATAGATAGGTTGACACGTAAAATAAACACATACGAGAATAATTACTCATAGTTTTATAACTCCATACCATTTTTTATGAAGGATTTTTTATACTCATTTTAGAAAATGTATGACATGATGAGAAAATGTGTGGTAATAATGTGATTATTTTATGTGAGGTTTTATCATTTAATATGAAAAAATATACATAAATACCTATTCCAATCTCTAGTGGGCCCTGCCCCCCTCCCTGACGACGCCCACGAGTATATATCTTTCCTTACAATGATATTGGAGCAAAACTTGAGTAATTCAGGTATTTTCTATATCTATAGAATGTGAATATCTTTGGAGTTTGGACTAAGTTAACTTTGTCTCAAAAGATCCCAAATGACCTCTACCACAGTACCATCCCTTTAAGAGGTCCGTATTCATCTGTATATTGTTTGCCAACTGCTGAATCCTTGGGCGCCAAATATAAGATGACTTCCAGGACCACTTCAGGTGCATTCAGGGACCACCAGGTAAGAAACACTGCACCTTTACTGCGAAAACATTCGGCATTGCCAAAAGTAAAATGAAATAAATATGTAGGCATAAAGTAAGGAAGCTATATTCGCTATATTTATTATAACGTACCATTCCTATAATTATATGTTGGTTGGTATATAAACTTGATACCTACTACCTAGTATGTACCTATACCTATGTATAGGTATTATAAATAAGTATATTCAACAGTGGTGTATATAGGTTTTCATTTGGAGAGGGGGGGGACTAACCCCAGAGTACTCAATCTGATTTCTTTAAAGTTCTTGAGCCAAAAAAACTCTTGGAGGAGGCAATCGTGGTCGGTAGCCTGGTTGGTAACGCGCTCAACTGTTAATCTAGGTGGGCGCGGGTTCAATCCCCGACTTACTCCACTTCACAACACAAGCTTTCTGTGAAGTGTGCGAAGATATTGTATTTGGGTTTATTTCATATACCCAGATTCATTTAAAAAAAGATCAAAATTTTAACATAGACGTAGAAAAAAATCAGTAATAGCGCCGCATGCGATTTTTTTTTTAAATATGAGTGTGTTGATGAACCTGGTATCTATCTAGATGGCAAATCATTGTTTGACACTTCGGAGAGGGGCTGGACGTCCTCATCCCCTCCCCCCCATATACGCCCTTGATATTCAATACATTTTGAAATAATATAATTTGACGATATTAGGTACCTACCTAGTACCCAGGCATTACGAGCAGAGAGGTAGAAAGTTTGATTTACGCGTCTTGATATTTTTATAAAGTTAATCATGAATTATTATTAAGATCAGATGAAACCAAATAGTCGAATATCAGCTTTAAAGAAGCCAATTAAAAGTTTTAAAGAAATCCATCCACACTTATCAAGAAATGTTAAGGGCTTGGCACCAGAGCTGGGCGGTACTCGAGTACAAGTACTCATACATTGTACTTTGAGTACTTTTTGTGTACTCAGTACTCAGTCACGAGTACATTTATTTATATGTACTTGTACTTGTATTCGGCGCATTTTAGACCAAAAAAATACTCGAATACTTTTCCAAGTACTCGAGTACATTTCAAGTACTCGAGTACATTTCAAGTACTCGAGTACATTTCAAGAACTCGAGTACATTTCAAGTACTCGAGTACATTTCAATCATACTATGCAATAAGTATATTTTTATGCAAGTAGAGACTTGTCAGTTGTCGTTTCACCACCGTTTCACAGTGGTAGAGTGTGGAAGTGTTATCATAATAAGGAAGAAGGTGTGCGAAAAGTTATTAAAAGAAAGTAAGTATCATTTTCATATCTAATATATCGTCACTGCGCCTACAAAATCCCATGTGTGGTAATATTTTAGAATATGACCGTTGTGTTTTTTAAATTATTTAACAACACGCATTGATTCAATTAAACATTAAGGGTACGCATACGGACATTTCAAAAATTTCTACAAACTGGAGACCTTATATCTCGACAACCGTCCTAAATATATGCTTTGGAAAAAATAGAGTAGACACATTGAACCTTTATCTAGGGAATAACCGTAATAGATTTATTTTATCTTGTATAGATTTCTCAAAAAAAAAAATGTGAAAAACAAGGCTGATCTTTTTTCCGACAGACGTTTACTCGTTTCCCGAAAGTCGCGGGGATTTTTTTGTGTACTGATAATATTCATTAAAATCTAGGGAATAACCGTAAAAGTTTTTTGATTGAAGCAAAATTAACCCCTCCCATTTTTACCATTGTTTTATCATGCAATTGTTCACGCGATTTTGAACCTTAATGCCGTGGGAAATGACTGTGACGTCATAGTTGGGTCCGGACCCTTAATATCTATAAATATAATTAATAACTACGGGGTTGAATTTTAGACATTGCCGTCTTTACCATAATGTTAAAAACATTATAATAATAATGTACATAATTGTTCACATAAGCGTCGGTACCAGGATGGCGTTGTGAACCATCATCTTCGCCTTTAGTGACACATTACTACTTTTTAGTCCGAGAGCCCGCTGCTTAAAATATGACGTATCTGTTTTTTGATTGAAATGTGGTTTAAATGATAGCTTACCAATAGGGTAACACATCACACTAGGGTTGCCTATCAAAATCTTGCCGCAACCCCCCCTGCCCCCCCCCCCCCCCGAAAAGGTCCCCCTTCGCGGTTTTTCGCATTTTTTAGGAATATGGTAAAAGATAGGAGAAAGTAGTCAATGACAAAAATAATCCTTGCTAAATTCTCTACAAAAAATGTTTTGTACATATTTTCGTGGGACTAGTAGTTTACCCGTAATGGCCGGGCAAAAACAGGATATTATTTGAAAAAAAAAAATCTTATTATTTTTCCTTAACATCCTTCCACCCATCATCACTAACATTTTACGAAAAAAAAATGTGGATGGATGTGACCAATCTGCAGCTCATATTTGATGCTAAGGAGAGGGGCACCTTCCGCTCTGCCAGGTGGAACCGCGACTATAATCCAGATCTGTGCCTTGTCACCAGGGACGGCTCGGGTAGATCCCAACCTATTTCTCGTACCGTGGCCGGGGACTTTCCCCATAGTCAACACAGGCCTGTGATGGCTACGATTGGACACACACTCACAGTCATACACTCCATACCAAAACCCTGATGGAACTTCCAGAAGGCGGACTGGGCAACTTATAAGACCATCTTAGACAACGAAATTGAGACCCTAGATCCACTCCCTACCAACTATAAAAAAAATGTGGACCTTATACTCGCCACAGCGAAGAAAACAATCCCCAGAGGCTTTCGAAAAGCGTATGTGCCGGGCTGGAATGAAGAGTGCGAGAGACTCTATAATGAATTTCTGAACACTTAAAATCAAAACGTAGCGGACCAACTGCTAGAGTCTCTCGACACAGCCCGAAAAGATCGCTGGTCTACACTGATGGAGAGCTTAGACTTCAAGCACTCAAGTCGAAAGGCTTGGGCTCTCCTTCGGAAGCTGGGTCAGAGCCCCTCCCAAAATCGCCCAGCCCGTGCATCTGCGAACCTTATAGCAAAATTTGTACAATGGTCGTGTGCATACGAAAGAAGAAGAAGAATGAAAAAATGTAATGAAATTTGGTGTTTCATTGGTCAGTGATGTACTCGGTACTCTGTACTTGTATAAGTACTCGAGTACTTATTACTGAGTACTTGTACTTGTACTCGAGTACATTTTGTGTACAGTACTTGTACTCAGTACTCGAGTACTTTTTGCCTGTACTCGGAACAGCTCTGCTTGGCACCAAGAATGACGTCACAGTCTTTTCCCACTGCATTAAGGTTCAAAATCGCGTGACAATCGCATGATAAAATGGTAAAAATAGCGTTTTTTCCATTTTTTGGGGTTAATTTTGCGTCTATCAAAAAACTTTTACGGTTATTCCCTAGATTTTAATGCATATTATCAGCACAAAAAATCTTACTAAACGAGTTTCCGTCTTTCGGAAAAAAGATCAGAAGTGTTTTTTTTTTTTTTTGAGAAATCTATACAAGATATCAATAATCTTTTACGGTTATTCCCTAGATAATGGTTCAATGCATCTACCCTGTTTTGTTCCAAAGCATATTAAGTAAGGGTTGTCGAGATAGAAGGTCTCCCGTTTTTAGAATTTTTTGAAATGTCGGTATGCACACTCTTAATATGTATCCATATATTCCCATATCGTTATACGAGTATATGTAGTACATACGTAGTTATAATTGGAAAGTAATAAAAAGTAAAATAATTGCGAAATATTGCTATATACTATAGAAAGATCCCAGGTTCATCGCTTCACCTGTAGTACTAGTCTAGTACCTGAAAGAAACACTGATGGTAAAGCACTAGCGGATCCAGGGGGGTAAGGGGGCTGAAGCCCCTCCCAAAGCCATGAGTGACAGTACTTTATATCTCGCCATTGTTCCATATATATGGACAATCGTTTTTGTAATCTAAGCTGACATAACTCTTTGACTACGAATTTTAAAATCCATTATTGATTGACTAATTGTACTACTTAACAATTTTAACTTAACATTATTTATTTGACTATTATATTGTATTTCCGCCGTATCAAACTACTTATCTCCTAATTTTCTATGTTTCATATTTTGTTCCTGTGTGTGTGTGTTTGTGCTGTTTGTTTGTGCAGTGTCTTGTTCTATTTTTTTAATTTTCTATTATGTTGTTTTTCGAACTTTTGTATGCTTACTATACATGGTAAATCTTGAGCCTTTGCTGGTTTGTTTGCTGTTAATGTTAACATACACATATACTCTGTAATAACTGTTTGTGCTCGTTAAGACCAATAAAATAAAAAAAATAAACAACGGGTTTCAGAAAAATTACATTATTACCACATCGTTTTCTCATCATGTCACGAATTTTATAAAATTACCATATTGTTTTGTAAAAACGCACGCGGCGCTGCTTTTTAGTACATTTTTTTATAAAAAAAATATACCAAACTACCTACATAACGATTTTCTGCATTCTGTCTCAACAAAAAAAAATCGCCTGTGGCGCTCTTAATTTTTTTATACCACAAGGTTTTGCACGTGTGGATACAGAGGGGGGAGGGTGGTCCAGTATCCACACACCTCTTACGCAAAATTTGAAATTAATTTTATTTTTTGAAATAGCTCGGCGAAACCGACCCTAAGCCCCCCCCCAGAAATGAATCCTGGATCCGAGAATGGAACCTGGAGAATGTGATCGAAGAAACGAAGTAGTAATAGATTAAGTAAGTAGCTAACCTAACCTATCTAGCGTAAAAATCAAGATGAAGCGATAGATTTCAGATCTTCCTCTATAATTTCAGTGTGCCTTCCATCATAACATTATCCCCCGTTTTCACCAACTTTTACCTAAGAAGGAGACCCCTAAGAAATTTCCATACAAAAACAAAGATAATATTCTATTTTTTTACACGCAGGCCTACCAACCACACCCTAATTCCATACAAAATGCAACACGCAACTCACCTACATTAGGTGCCCAAATATCTCTGCCCAGGCTAGGTGAGTTGCGTGTTGCATTTTGTATGGAATTAGGGTGTGGTTGGTAGGCCTGCGTGTCAATAAATAGAATATTATCTCTGTTTTTGTATGGAAATTTCTTAGGGGTCTCCTTCTTAGGTAAAAGTTGGTGAAAACGGGGGCTAGTCTTCGTGATGTATCATTTTAAAATTGGTTGTTTTAAAGTTTATTTACTTAATTTGATATTAAGGTTACCAGGTCACTCTAGGACAGGAATTAAAATTTATCTAATAAATGATTAGGTACATAATTAGGAAATCCATGAGGTGACGTCCAGGGGAATAGAATATTTGAGAAATATTTAACTCTCAGATAGAGTGTACACTGTACAGTACAATGGTCGTTCACATACTAGAGAAGTAGTACTTAATTAATTCATGGTTAATACTCAATACCTACAAACATGGGAGTCATCAGGGGGGCAGGTGCCCCATCCTAGAGATTGGAATAGGTATACACTTTTTCGTACTAAATGTTGAAACTTCACAAATTTCACATTATTAGGTACTTCACGTTTACCCTCATACCAAAAAAATTCTGAAAATAGTATGAAAATCCTTTAAAAAAGAATGGTTTCACAAAAAAAATGACTGCGGCGCTATTTTTTAATGCACTTTTTTATAAGAAAATAAACCAAAGTACCTACCTACATAACGACCTTCTGCATTTTGTCTCACAAAAAAAATATATTGTGCTATTTTCGCGTTCTCACTAACTTATAGAAGTTTTGAATTTTGATTGCCCCCCTAACTCCGAAGCTGGCGACGCCCATGCCTACAAATATGTACTACTTTTCAACATATTCACAGTTGTCCCTGTCTACGTATACCACTTATCGTGTTAGTGTTCCTAAATATCCAAGCAATCTGTAAATTTATGTATTGGTAATCTCGTATAGTTATCCTAGAAGAAGTGTACAAAAGTTATCATTTTTAAGGGCTTGGTACCAAGAATGACGTCACAGTCATTTCCCACAGCATTAAGGTTCAAAATCGCGTGAACAATCGCATGACAAAATGGTAAAAATTGCGTTTTTTCCATTTTTTGGGTTATTTTTGCGTCTATCAAAAAAACTTTTACGGTTATTCCCTAGATTTTAATGCATATTATCAGTACAAAAAAATTTACTCCGCGACTTTCACGAAACGAGTTTCCGTCTTTCGGAAAAAAAGATCAGAGGTTTTTTTCACTTTTTTTTTTGAGAAATCTATACAAGATATAAAAAATCTTTTACGGTTATTCCGTAGATAAATGTTCAATGCATCTATCCTATTTTGTTCCAAAGCATATATTTTAGTAACGGTTGTCGAGATATAAGGTCTCCCGTTTTTAGAAAATTTTGAAATGTCGGTATGCAATATGCATACTCTTAAATTATTAAAAAATAATGTTTTCATTACTTTTATTGAAGGTAAGATACCTGCCTTAAAGGTTATCCTATATGTTCGTATGTACCAGTACCTAGTACCTACCTACAGATATAGATTCAGAGAGCGTTACAATATGACATCAAGTGTCGCGTATGTTAATACAGGTAGGTACTTGTTTAAAATCATTAGAAGAGAAAGTTTTCCAGGCAATCTGTCTTTAAGACACGGCCAGGACCTCATAACAAGTTTAAAATATATTTTACATGGAGCTGAGTAATTACTTACAAAATTTATATAAGCCGGTTTATATTTTGATATCAGGGGGCTGAGAAAATCCAATCTCGCTTTTCCATTAATTATTTAAATCTCATTAAACTCCGACTAACTTGTGGCACACTCAGGGCCGTCAAAGGAAGTTTTTTTTTATTTTAATGGGACGCATGACAGAGACGAATTAATAACATAAATTTCTTCGAAGATGTTTTACGTTTTATTTTAATTTAGTCCATCAATTAGGTGTAGAATATATACTAATAGATAAATATGAAATTAGTGGCTTAAGAAACTCCTTGGATCACCAGATTTCTTTTGAACCAGTTTGGACAAACGAATAGGATAGTCCAAGAGCCCGCTGCTTAATTTATGACGTATCTGTTTTTTGATCGAAATGTGGTATAAATGATAGCTTACCAACAGGGTATTACATCGCACTAGGGTTGCCTATCAAAATCTTGCCGCAACCCCCCCTGCCCCCCCCGAAAAGGTCCCTCTTTGCGGTTTTTCGCATTTTATAGGAATATGGTAAGAGATAAGAGAAAGTAGTCAATGACAAAAATAATCCTTGCTAAATTCTCTACAAAAAATGTTTAGTCATTTTTTTCGTAGAACTAGCAGTTTACCCGCAATGGCCGGTCCAAAACCGAAATTCATTTAAAATACAAAAAAAAAGTATTTAAACTAAATTGGTTGAAAATTGATAAGAGCTACAGGAAAATAGTCAGAGAACGAATTAATAACCATAGTCTTAGCTACAAAACGAGCTATAACTTATGTTCATACATCTAATAATTTCGGAATTATTACAATAAAACTCAGTGACGAAAATTCTTGAAATTTAGTTTTTCATAAAATAACCAGTGATATAGCGCCGCAGGCCAAATTTTTTTTCCATAAAATATTAGTAATAATGGGTGGAAGAATTTGAAAGAAAAAAAATCAAACTTATTTTTTTATTTTTTCAAAAAATATCCTGTTTTATGACCGGCCATTACGGGTAAACTACTAGTCCTATGAAAAAATTGACTTAACGTTTTTTGTAGAGAATTTAGCAAGGATAATTTTTTTCATTGACTACTTTCTCCTATCTCTTACCATATTCCTATAAAATGCGAAAAACCGCGAAGAGGGACCTTTTCGGGGGGGGGGGGCACGGGGGGTTGCGCCAAGATTTTGATAGGCAACCCTAGTGCGATGTAATACCCTATTGGTAAGCTATCGTTTATACCACATTTCGATCAAAAAACAGATACGTCATAAATTAAGCAGCGGGCTCTCGGACTAGAAGATCATGTGTATGATGAATTAAATGTGACGATATTACGAATTCTGTGTAAAGTGGAACTAAATAGTACCTATGACATTTATCCTCTCTGCACACCCCACGAAGATACGAAGTGGAGAGATACCAGAATGTCGCGATTTAATTTTTTTTAACACATCCGACCATGAGTTAAAATACATTAATTTCTAACTCAGTAGTGCTTTACATCTCTATTAGATGAGCTGACCCTTCATGTTGCTTTTTTCAACAGTTATAAAGAAGAATTTCAACGGTTAAATAAGTACTTAATCGTAAAAAATATATTTTAAAACCAAGATTTTATGACTTCACATCCTATATCCGTTTTTCGCGGTCTTTCAAACGATAGGTACCATCAAGGACGCCCTTTCGGTGTCTTGGGTCCACCACCAAAAATAAACTGATTCGAAATTTGTAAAAAGATACGAGTTCTATACTCATAAACCACTTTCGTGAAATACGAAACGATCGCTCAGTGTCTCCCGAAGCTTGAGCTGGACAAAATCTGACTTACGATTTGGATTTCTTTTCCGATACACACATGACCTCACACAACCCTTGGATCCCCCTAAAACTTTTTACATCTTTTTTTTGTTTCTGGAAAAGAATGATCCAATTTTATACAGAAACATGTTGTCACAACACATTTTACGTTCGTAGTTTCAGATCTCTAAATAGTCAGGAAGTGGTTGAAAAATCGATTCCAAGATTTTGTCACGGACAAAAAATAATAAAAAATACAACGGATCGGGTGGAGTTAAAAAAAAAACTTTAAAAATTCTTAAAATAGGCAAACACGATACGTACATATTGTTTATATTTTTTGCTTCCTAATTCGGCTCTTATTAAGCTGTCGGGTGCTACATCTTTCAGAGTTTTGGCCACAAGGGCGCTTCGCTAATCGCAAAGTTTTTAATCGCTTCAAACTTAGGCCAAATTCTGTAAACAATATGGCCAACACAAAGGCTCCTCCCTGCGAGGAGATCCTCTCTACCTACCCCGTGAAGGAGGTGGGACTAGTGGGTAGGAGGAAGCAATACAAGGATGCTGGGTAGACGTAAACCTCCTCGGTAAATGATATTACTTAAGAATATTAGTATTAGAAGCATTTAAAAGAAGGTAACTTTCAGAAATTTTTCAGAATATTAAATATCCCTTACACACCTACATGTTTTACTACCTGTATAGCGTACATATATACCCATGGGCGTCGTAAGGGGGTAGGGGCGCAGCTGCAACCCCCCCTAGAGATTGGAATAGGTATATATTTTTTCATACTCAATGATAAAACCTCTTAAGAACACATTATTACCACATGTTTTCTCATCATATTGTAAAATTTCTTTTCAAATAAACCAAACCACATAACGACCTTCTTCAGTAGTCTGTCTCACAAAAAAAATTGACTGCGGCGCTATTTACACGTTTTTCATGCTATATCATCTATATCGCTATAGATATCAGCTATATCGCCCATGAATATAGCTATATATGTGTACTCAGTCCATTGTTTACCTTAAGTACCTTAGTAAAAATAACACAATTTACATACATGCATCTAAATACTACCTACAATCTATTACAAAACCAAACGATGTTTGATCTGGATGTTCTAGTTCCAATAAACAATTAGTATGGTACACGGGCGTCCGCAAGCAGGACACTTGCCCCCCTGGATTGATTGAAAATAGTCAAATAATGTTTAAACTTTTATTTTAAATCATTCATGTTAGTATAAAAAAAGTGTGGAGGGGCAGAACGCTACAGTATGCCCTTCATTTCTGCAGTGTCCTCTCCGTTTGTTCACCATACAAATACGCTACAGTAAATTATAACTACATTAAAACATTAAGAGTGTGCATACCGACATATCAAAAATTTCTAAAAACGGGAGACCTTCTATCTCGACAACCGTTACTAAATTTGCTTTGAAACAAAATAGGGTAGATGCATTGAACCTTTATCTAGGGATTCTAGGGAATAACCGTAAAAGATTTTTTTTATCTTGTATAGATTTCTCAAAATAAATAATTTTAAAACACCTCTGACCTTTTTTCCGAAAGACGGAAACCCGTTTCCCGAAAGTCGCGGAGTATTTTTTTTCTTGTACTGATAATATGCATTAAAATCTAGGGAATAACCGTAAAAGTTTTTTGATAGACGCAAAATTAACCCCAAAAAATGAAAAAAAACGCTATTTTTACCATTTTATCTTGCGATTGTCACGCGATTTTGAACCTTAATCCCGTGAGAAAATACTGTGACGCCATTCCTAGTGCCATGCCCTTAAATACTAATAATATTTTTCCCCCCTTAGAAAATTTTCTGCGGGGGCCCGTGGTATGATACACGTGATGAACCATCATAACTTAATTTTACTTATCCAGCTTAATTTTTTGTCTACCTGGTCTAGCAGGTATAGGTATATAATCACAGAAGGTATGTTTCCTTGAATATTGGTGAAGATAGATACCTGCAGTTAATTTCCTCTGGCATGGAAATACTTGTCATTTGTCAAAGGTGAGTTGCAAATAGATACAAAGTAAGTATATTGGCTGCAAGATGATATTTCCTCTTTATGATCACCAGAGTATTGGAAGAACTCATTACTATATTCCCTACTGTACAGAATAAACGTATAATTGCGAAACCGATCGTCTTACATTCCCGGTATTTCCCCATCCCTGAAAACCCTCTGTTTTCCCGCTTTTTTCCTCGACGCGGAACCAAGGGGGCGATGGGGATGGGGTGGTGGGCTGGTAAAGAATGAGGGTGGCAGCCTAAGTAATTTCGCTTAAGAACTCTAAACGTAATTAGTCTGGGGTGGGCGGTAGGAAGGGCTTGAAAGTTTGAGAGGGTTGTATTCGCGCTCAGTATATTTATCAACCTATTACTGGGCGCGTTGTCAAGGGAGCGGTTCGGTGTTTGCCTTCACCCGCTCTGCATAGCAACATAATATTATATTATAAAACGCTCTTCCACTCATAACCTCGCAACGCCTCTGGACAAGTTTAACTTTCTCTTTGATACAGCCGTAACTACCCACTTCTAACTCACCACTGTTTTCCGACTCTGATGCTAGGTAACTACCTATGTATATTATTATAGGTACTCAGGTATTTTTTACCCCAAAGACTTTAATGTAAGGATTCTACAGGTTTAAATATTTAATCCACACCAACATTATATGTGAGGGTACCTACCTAGTACCTACGTACATAAGATATCGTACATTCTATGTAATAAGTACTACATCATTATATTGCAATGTTTGTATGGACATTGTTATATCCGGGACGGGAAAAACTAAACCGGAAACACGTTGGATAATTAAATCTATCTGTATTTAGCTTTTAAACCAGTAAATGTAAACGTAAACTTAAGTCAGTTTCATATTTATGAGGATTGATTAAAAAAAGTTATGATGCTATTATTTCTGAGAGAAACGTCAAATCAGAACTACCTAACTAAGCAAAGTGTCCACTAACTATATTAGTACTTAAGAGTATGCATACAGGGACGGATATTCCTACAGGACAACTGGGGCGACGCCCACCCAAAAATATTACGTCCTCCCAAAAATATTACTCCACAAACGCATATAAAATTTAAGTATGTATGTATGTATCTACAGTATCTATACACAGTATGTATATGGAAGTATAACTACCAACCAACATTATACAACTTAAGAATAGTATACCGTATTATATTACCGTAGGTAGTATCCTTCTCGAAGATACTACCTACCTATAATACGCTAAGCTGTGACTATGAGCTATAATATACTAATGCAATACCATCTGGTACGGGCAACGTCGAGTCTTGCCCAAGATTTCTATAGAAAACATGACCTGCTTCATTTATGGTTTCAGTACTCGGATGTAAGAGCATCGAAGGGCAAATGTTATGTCGCCCCTATGGGTCCCCAGATTTTATTATAAGGTTTAGTAGATGGCCATAAACAAAAAGAATAGATAGAATTTCTTAGTCACAATACTATGATGATATTTTTACTAATGCACGCTTACTATTAGTCCAAATTTTACTCCCCGGCATAGAAAGTCGCATCTAGTTACAAAAATGTGCTCACTAGACACCATCAACACATGTACGGACACCCGAAATTTCTCTATTCATCTAAATAGTTTTTTTAATTACTGTTTTTTGGACACATTTTTACCATCATTTTACAAACTTTGTTCAAACTCGATAGTTGCATAACGTTGTTACACGCGTTCGGTTAATAATTATTATATCCTATTTTATTTTCTATTTTTAGTAATATGCAATAGGTATGCAAGAGTGTTTAGTGTTGTTCTGTAATTTGTTAAGTTTAGTGTTTCCCTAAATTTTAAATTTTAAAGTTCAATAGGCATAATATAATACTGTTTAGTGTTGATGGTCTTTAGTATGACACGTAAAGTTTTTCTCTAAATTATAAATTTGTTTTGTTACTATTCAATAGGAATATAAGGGAGTTTAAAGTTGTATTTGGTGTGATATACTTGTAAGTGTTTCTTCAGTGTTCAAATTTAGTAGGTAAAGTACTTTTTTGTAAGTACGTATTATTTGTGTTTATACTGGACATATCGTAAAATCGCAATTTACGCCGACCATGAATACTGTAAAGGCTTTGCTTGGAAAATCATTACCATACGAAGATAAATTGAGTGTGAAAGTTTTGGGCCCACATCGTCCTGACTTAAAGTTAAATCAGGAATATTTTTTTTTTTTAATTTTTTTATTTATTTAGTAATATAATACAAGTACAGTTGTAATTTTTCAGCAAATAGGTACAAGATTTACATAGTTTAATGTTGTCCTTCTCTCTCAATAAGTAAATAAATACTTGAGTAGAGAGAGGAGTGTTTACAATGAGTGCATACTATTCATGATTATTAACATTAGTATATATCATTAGCATTACACAGGGCTTCTATACAATATACGTCACAACCATATACTATATACAGAGTGTCCCGCAAACCAACGCCACCCCGCGAAGGGGCGTGTAAATCTAAAGTCTATTCACGCAAATTTAATCGAAATATGTATGAAAAATACTCGTGGCTCTGTGGATGCGAGGTAAAGAACGCATTCTTCTGTTTTCCTTGCCTCATTTTCGGAAACGAAGATGTTTGGGGAACTACTGGTGATAAGGATTTAAAACATCTCTCTGAAAAAATGACCAAACACGTTTCATCCAAAAAACACATGAGTAATAATCTCAGTTTTAGTCTACTTGGAAAGATAGATATTAGAAAGCAATTAAATGATGGATACAGGCAATCAGTCATAAAGCAACATGAGGCTGTCGATAAAAATAGACATGTTTTATCTAGAATAATCGATTGCGTAAAATTTTGTGGAGTGTTCGAACTTGCACTACGAGGAAGAGATGAGACCGAAAATTAAGAGAATCCCGACATTTTCAGAGGATTGGTCAACTTTGTTTCTTCATTAGACAATGCATTAAAAGAACATTTGGATACCTCATCTGCATTTAAAGGCACATCAAAGACAATTCAGAATGAATTGTTAGATTCGATGCTAATAGTTTGCAGAAGAGAAATTAAGAAGCAGATAAACCATGCAGACTTTATAGCGATTCAAGCAGATGAAACTACGGATGCTGCATGCATGACCCAAATGTCTGTTATTGTTAGATACTTGAAGAACTCGAAGGTTATAGAAAGATTTTGGGGATATTTTAGGCCTAGCAATCATACAGCTGAAGGATTGGCGACGGTATTAATCGACCAGTTGAAAGAGATCGGGGTTAACAATACTCCAAATAAATTGATCGCCCAGACTTATGATGGGGCTTCTGTAATGAGTGGTGTTCGCGGAGGCGTCCAAGTTTTGGTCAGAGAAGTATACCCCCAGGCAAAATTTATTCACTGTTACGCGCACCAAAGTAACCTTATCATGCAAGAAGCCTCGAATAACATCACTGCAGCAAAAATATTTTTTGCCAACATACAGGGTATATCGACTTTCTTCTCCAGATCAGCTAAACGAACGCAAATATTAGATAGCATTGTAAATAATCGTTTACCCAAATCTGCACCTACTAGGTGGAATTTTCAAAGCCGGGCTGTAAATTCTATTTACGAACATAAGGACTTGCTATTGGAGTGTATGGAACACATCTACGTGACGGAAAAAAATGATACATCGGCAATTAATCAAGCGTGTGGATTTGTTAGATTACTGAAAAATAGTGACTTTTTGTATTGGTTAAACTTTTTTCATAAGGTAATGCCAAATGTTGACATTTTATTTAATCAGATCCAAAAGGATTCAGTTAATTCCTCTACTATGTTTGAAATAATCAATAATTTTGTTAGGTCTATAAAAACAATTCGAGATGGAATTCCTGTTGAAACGCTTGATTGTATTCAATCGCAGTCATCAAAACGAAGACGGGTGGAATCTGTTGGAGAACAAAATGGGGTAATTGCGATTAATTATTGTGACAACATTATTGCAAGGTCTCAAGAGCGATTTCAATTTACGGGACACCTGTCGGCAGCTAAATTGTTTGTGGTAAGATTTTTCAAAGACTACCATAAAGTGTTTCCTACAAAAGACTTTACAACTACACTGTCGGAGTACCCAATTATTGATGGACGTAAATTTAAAACAGAATTAGAAGTTTTATATAGTCGGGACGATATACATTGTGCGAGTGGAGCTGTGGCCTTACTACAATTAATAGTAGAAAAGAATTTAAGTGAAATATTTTCAGAGTGCGTGAAAGTACTCTCAACAATAACGACGTTGCCAATGACGACAGTTGAGAATGAGAGATGTTTCTCAACGCTCAAAAGGATCAAAACATTTTTGAGGAACACAATGGGTCAAGACAGACTTAATGCATTAGCAATGTTATCTATAGAAAAAAGACTGATTAATTCGATGAGTGATTTTAATCAGCAAGTCATAGACGTTTTTGCTCAAGGGAAGAATCGTAGGATGGATTTTATTTATAAGTGATTGATTGAAATCTTATTTATCTAGTGTTTAGTGACTTATTTAATAGTACTGTTGAAAGTTTTAGTTTTAAGACAGCCCAATTAAGTGGATAAATAATAATAGATAATAAACCAAGTATTTACATAAGCGTTGTTAACCAAGCACCTGATGATGGAATGAAATTACAAGCATCCACCTTGTGACTAATTGGTAAGTCTTTTAATTTATTTTTGTTCATGTAAAAAATGAAAATTATCAATGATAAGTACTACCAATTGCAGTTTTCGTCAATAACGTTTCGTTTATATCAGGTTTACTATATATTCGTATATTGTATATTACGTACCATCTTAATGTTGCGGCTTGAAATACGTAGTGGTTTTGATCTATTTGGAAAGATAGATATTAGAAAACGAATAGGTAGATGATGGATACATCCACCATAAAATAATCGATTGCATAAAATTTTAGTATCTTCGATAAGTATCTGCCTGGTGACTAATTTGTAAGTTTCGTACTTATTGTTTAAAAAAATAAAATAATCATGATAAGTAGTTCCAATTGCAGTTTTCGTCAATAGCGCTTCGTTTATATCAGGTTTATATATAAAATTACGTACCAAACTTAATGTTACAGCTTAAAATATGTATTAGGATGGGGGAAGACAGAAAAAGTCAAGGATGGCGCTCGTATTAGGTATTTATCGTTTTAGGTAGGTATATCGGATTTTAGTTTTGCCTCACATTGCCCTCCCATCCCCCCAACCCACGAGCCGCCACTGATGCATACCGACATTTCAAAAATTTCTAAAAACTGGGGACCTTATATCTCGACACCGTCCGTTACTTAATATGCTTTGGAACAAAATAGGGTAGATGCATTGAACCTTTATCTAGGGAATAACCGTAAAAGATTTTTTATATATTGTATAGATTTCTAAAAAAAAAAGTGAAAAACACCTCTGATCTTTTTTCCGAAAGAGGGAAACTCGTTTCCCGAAAGTCGCGGAGTAATTTTTTTTGTACCGATAATATGCATTAAAATCTAGGGAATAACCGCAAAAGTTTTTTGATAGACGCAAAATTAACCCCAAAAAATGGTAAAAAACGCTATTTTTACTATTTTATCATGCGATTGTTTACGCGATTTTGAACCTTAATGCTGTGGGAAATGACTGCGACGTCATTCTTGGTTCCAAGCCCTTAAAAGTAGTTATGAATATTTTGTAGTTTTTTCCATAAGGGCTATAGTATACATAACGCATCTCTCGGTGGATGTAAATCGAGTAGGTGACATAATGTATGAGATTTTTTTACACAGTGTTTTATTCTCCCGCCGGGGGGTGGGGGGTCTAAGAGTATACCATACCCAATGCTTTCACCCCACAAGAGAGAAAGTACATTGAAAAATCTTCCTTGTATTGCTCCAGAGCTTTTAAAGATTTATTTCTAATGTCACAACGCTTTTAAAATACATAATGAACGTTAAGTGATAAAATAGGTAAGTACATTATTCTAAAATGTTTCATAAAAAAATGTTTAAACTACGCACGTTTTTGTTTCACAGTGAATTCCTACCTGTGCAATTACAATTATCTAAATTTGGCAGTATTTAGGAGATCAATAAATTCCACATTAATAAAGAGATTCGTGTATTATCTTTCGGAAATATTATCGTGAAATTATACACATACATAGTTTCATCAGTCAACCAGGTATTAACACCAAAGCAACTGAGGCGGGATGTAATAAATATTACTACCAACTGAGGATGAAACAATTCAGGAAAGTGTGAACCTCTACCTAGTCCCATAGTTCTAAGTGTTCAAGCGAGACAATACCTACAAGCAAAAAACAAACATATTTTTCTACACTCGATATTTCTTGAGGACTTTCATACAATTGGAATATAAAGTTAATGAGATGTAACCTCCAATAATGAAGTATCAAGGTGTTTTCTTTCCTATGTGAGTGCATATGTATAATATTATATTCCCAACGAAGCGTATCAGGCTTGAAGAATCATATACGCTAAAAATTAGTGGGTGACTTCTTTCTCCCCCGAGCTTAGCCTTTCACCCCCCAGGGCCATTGTTTGCGGCGCTGCCTCAAAGAATTCCTCAGTACAATATAATAGGGAACTCAACCCTCCCGATCTCTCACGAAGCTGAGTATAAAGAAAAAAGGAGCCTTCCCACCCATAAAACTCTTTTCATTTCTTAATAATGAATAGCGGTTTTCCTATATGTACCTACCTACTAATACATTATACCTACCTAAACATTCTAAATTTGATCTGTATGAGAAGCAACAGGGTTACCTCTCTGCACTTTTCTTATTCATTCTGCAATTAAATGTTTTGTGTTTTCCTGTAGTATGTATTAAAAACGACAGTGATTTGAAATTATTAGACAAGCCATATGGATCATTATATACTCGTAGTGTAATTTATCCAACACAAATACAATCACTATCCAAGTACGTATTACTTTACTAATGATGGTACAGACATTGAACGGTTTTTATTCAAAACGAAACCGCATTCATTTATTATAGCGTGCGAAAATACAGGTCAGTCTAAAAAGTCAACTTTTTACATTTTACTTTGTGGCTCCCTGTCTCCTTTGACAACAAAAAACGCCAAATTTGTTAAGAAGTGAGTTGGGTTATATGTAGTATACTGCCTCGCTACCGAATGAGAACATTGAGAACTGATATCGTCTTCTTTGATGAATCTTTGTACTTGTCGATAGATGGAAGAGGATAATATAACATGTTGAAAGAAATAGATGAAGCCAATGTTGACCTTTCCGTCTTTATTATATTTCATGTTAGCATCTAAAGGGAGTAATGACAAACTCAACACTAATATAGTAGGTATTATGTTATATAGTACGTAGTATCTATAATACCATCAATATATATTTCTCGAATTAGTCCACTCCACTGTGCACAGTGGCGTAACTAGGGGGAGGGGGGGCGGTCCACCCCGGGTGGCGCATTTCAGGAGCGGCAAAATTTATTTATTTATTTTCAATCACATACGGCTTTTTAGGCCATTAGTACAAAATATATCATACGACAATAAAAAGTAAATCAAAACACAAACAAAACAATATTGCAACACATATATGTGCATCCAACATCCTGTAATGAACTGGGTCCATTCCGGGATATTCACTGGGAATATTCAAATTGAGAAATAGGTGAGCGAAACTCAAACATATAATCATGTCATATAAAACAAAATAGGACACACAACGCAAATTTCAAATCATTCATATAATTGTAAAATAAATTAGTCAATAATCATACAAAATATATCCGCTATATACCCACATATAAAAGAATATCATTCATAATCTTCAAATAAAAAATAAAATACTTAGTCATAACAAAATCACATAAAATGAATCAGCCATATACCTACATATAGAAAAATAAAAATAAAATTCAAATTAAAATACAGTGTATAAAATCAAATCAGACACTAAATAAAAGAATATAAAAAAAAAAACAAAAGACAAAGCAGTACAGCATATAAAATTGGTCAGTGTTCAGTCAAAATGGAACTACATATAAAACAGCCTTAATAAAAAACGCAGAATTTTCTAAAATTATTATGAAAATCAATTAAAGCACAATTATTTCATGAAAAAAATTGACTGCGGCGCTATAACTAACGCCTTTTATTTATACTCAAGTGTTTTTTATTTCACGAAAAGTAAACGAGATTTTGATCACAATTATTTCCCTAATCGGTCGTTTGCCCTATACAATACCTATAAGTAACCAGATGTGTTATACTATGTAGAATGTAGATACTCGTACTATAGGAAGATAAGCAGGTTAATAATTTAGTCCACTTGTATAAAAAATTTCGCCTGCGGCGCTTTTTTGTGCTATTTTTATTTAAAAGCCAATGTTTTATGAGACGTAGTACTTGTTTTCTATATTTTTATTTGAAGAAAATAAACAAAACTACATCACGACCTTCAGTTTCATAAAAAAATTCTCCTGCGGCGCTATTTTTGCACCTTCTTATGCCACAACTATATTACAATTTTATTTGCTCTGCTCTAGCTTCAAAACTGTGGGTAGATTATGTACTTGTATCGGAATTTTATAGGTCGGAAATGGGGCGGCATTTTCAGAGCGGCGCTAATGCTAGTTACGCCGCTGACTGTGCAATAAGATAATGAAAAAAAGGTAGCATATTGATGCACATCAACATCATATTTGGTGCATATTAGGCAATTTCTAAGGGGGGGGGCAGCTGCCTCCCCTACATACAAATGTTTCATAAAAAATTGCCCGCGGCGCTATTGCTTCTTAAAATCATTTTTCGTAGGTACATTTCGTCCAAATTATTTTCATTTCAATCAAACGACATCACGACCTTCTTTACTATGTCTAACAAAAAAATTCGCTTGCGGCGCTATTACCCGTTTTTCATTCCGTATCATTTAAAAAATATATATTTTGCCCCCCCCCCCCTAGTTCTGAGGATGGCGACGCTCATGTACATCCTTACCCACACCATACATTTTCCTCATACGATGATTTTCTAAGGACTGTATATTAATATGAAAGTTATTCATCAACCTCATATGATTCTAATCAGTCCTAGTACCCATAGTGAATATAGTGATCACATGAAATTGTGCGACTTCTTCGCTAGCTAATCATTTTTATAATAGATTAGGTACCACGCAATATTATAAGATCTACTAAATAGATTTAGCATATCTTCAATTATCATTTCAGCCCTCATAATATTATTATGAATTTCGGACATAGAATATAATATTCAATTATATAATACTGGTGTTATCCAAGTCATGTTCCCATTGGAAAATTTTGCAAGTTCCATTAATATCTATGTAAATCTAAAGCAGCGACGCCTTCGACTCTTCTCACTAGACATCGACATATTTTTTTTATTATAGATGCTTAACTAAAGTATATTTTTATACAGCTTAAAGAGAGAGGTGGTCGGTAGTCTGGTTGATAACGCGCTCGACTGTTTAATTTAATTTTAATTTTATTTATTAATAAAGTTACAAATACAAAATTTATAACTTAAAATTAACAATTACAGAACACAATATACATATTTTTTTAATAACTATAAAAATACACTTTCAGACGTCGTTATCTTTCATTCATTCATTCACACAGGTTGTCACGCGACCAAAGCCATTGATCTTTTTTCAAATAAGTAATTGTAACATCTCACCCGAAAAGTCGAGAGAGTGGCGGCCCCCCTGACGTCCAATGGCAGATTATTGAACAGCCTAAACCCCTTATAAATCCGTTAATCCAGTGGGCGCGGGTTCGATCCCCTAAGCCGACCTACTCCACACCACACAAGCTTTTCAAGCTTTCTGTGAAGTGTACGTAGGTGTATTTGGGTTTATTTCGATATACCCAGATATATATCTATAAAATGTGTGTTTGTTGTTTACTTTAAGTTTGAATAAATAAAAATAAATAAATAAAATTTAATATAAAACCTATTTTGATCCGCAGTGCCTAAATCATTTTATAAATAAGTCTATATATACGTGATGAAAAAATTACTCTATAAATGTAGGTAAGTGCAAAGAAGAAAATAGTTTAAACTAAAAATTTACAAATTCAGTATGTTCTTCTTCTTCTTGGACACCAGTTTATGTACCATAAGGAATAATCTTAAATACCTACCATTTATTAACCTTTAATCACTCCAAAGTAAGCTTCACGCATTCAGATCTTCATCTGATGTTGAAGCCCATTAGAATGTCAAAAAAAATGCGAAATTTCTTTCCGTAATCCTCAGCTTTAAAAATGTGCCAACTGTCAAATGTCAACAAAAAATATATTAACTCTTAGGTAATGTTAACCTCTACACAGTGGCCTTCTAGATTTTCTTCGGGGGGGGGGTGAAACGTGGGGGGAGCGATAATTTGATCATAGAGCAATAATATCATATACGATTCTCATATTGATCCGATTTTACAATACAGACTTTGTAATTTTGACCATAAATAAGTCATCCAAAGTACAGGACGTCCTTCCTACTTTAAAAAAAAGAATATCTTAGCATTGTGGTAAATTAACGCAGACCCATGAAAGATATGATTTCCTCCAATAAAAATACAACAAAGAAAACACAATCCAATGAACTCAGATTTCATTTGTATATAAAAACTGTTGCAATTTAGGGTATTTAGCTATATTTAAAAAAAGGAAGTGATGATGGAAATCTTGTCAACTTTCGTTTAAAAGGACAACGCAGTTGAATAGATTTCTCATGAAAAAACGAATGTTTAATGAATCATACTAATGCCCCGTGAACTACCCCTGGATCCACTAGTGCCTCTATACATAATCTTTGTCATCGTCAAGTCTTATAGCGTAATAAATTCATGCGGCAGGGTGGATGTGTTAAATGTTAAGAGTGAAAGGACACAAAAACGAAGAGTATACGAAATGACGCCTTACTGCCAGGCGCTGTGAATTCATTTCATCCTAATTATTTTCATACCTACTGTCTTTTTCTCCGCAGGCATGGCGGTCCTGAGCCTGGATTTTACTATGTTGTAACATCAAAGAGATATTTGATTTTACCAGCCTATGTCCTAACCTATCATCTACTCGCTAGAATTTTAATATACCTTCAATCAAAAAAGTCGCAAAGTTCTCCCATGTAAAACTGATTCCTGAACATAGGTGATTTAATACCTATAAAATAGTGTGATGATTTATTTTAATAGAAATCATTGGGTATATTATTAATCAACTATTTGCATTTTATAGAATTCAGTTCATCTATAACTAGGACCGTCGCGTCGTTTAATATCCTGGTATGACCAAGGCCCCCGTGCACGTAACACATATGTAGAGTTCTTTATTCCATTGCATATAAAAAGTATTCAAAATACCATACAATAATATTGCACAGGTGTTATCAGAGAATGAATTCACCCCAAAATATTTTTACTGTTCACACTTGAATGCAATACAGTTGTATTCTACTCGTTTGTTCAGTTGTATTGATTTGCTCCTCTACATTATACATAATATTAGTGTGATACTGGCCGAGCAGAGCATTAGTTCGATAGGTTAGGCACGAGTATTGGAAATACCAGTTGAACAATTGACAATGAATTTGAGGCAGAGGTGTTTCACGTCTCATGTAATCCATCTTTATTCTTTAAAGATTCGATATTATTTTTGATAATTTCATTTACTCATTACATTTTCTACATAAGTGCATACAATATGTGATAAGTACCTGCTTACTTCAGAGATTATACAATTTCAATCCGATGTTCAATGTATGAGGTGATTCATTAATACGTATGACGTGACTATTGTACTTCGAATCTGAACCTTATACCTAATCTGTACCTATAATCTACTCGTATACTTAAACATATAGGATGACTTTTTGATGATTTTCAGGATGATTTTTCATTTTTGTAGTGTCGTGTGTCTAAAAGATATCGGATGGATAACGAAAAAATGATGCTTGCAACTGCGAGACGGTTGACACATTTTACAAAATAAACATAAAAAGAAATTTCAATGTTGTAATAACTTTACCCTCCCTGTTTCGACTCTGTGATCTGAGACATGGGATGTTATTTAGGAAGATTTAGTCTTTCCAAAAGAAAACACTTTTTTTCCGAAAGTCTTTTAAAGACGGTCGATTTAACATAACCTATTCATATTAGAAATTTTCAGAAATAACACAAAGCTATTGCTTTCCAACTCGAAAGGGATTGCAATAAATGAGTCATTCCGAATCTGACGCTGTTTGTTTTACCGGAAAACCTTAAATTTAATCATATCTCCATTCTATGAGCGTGACATATCTCACAACAAGAAGTAGCCAGCGACAATCATGTGAAAATGCTTTATATTGTGATAACACGCACAGTGGCTGGAGGTTTTTTAAAGGTTCTGAGCTGGTATATACAATATACATGAACCCTTGCGCACTTCATATAGTGTGATTTTTTAAATATAATTCTGATTGTTAGTGTAACTCCCGAAATCAATAATGCTGTCTTCATAGTGACATTGTGTTATTTGTTAGATGAAGTTGGTCGAGCGTTTTTTATTTCTAGCAACAGTCTTAGGGTAGAACAGAATACTATACGAGTGTCGACTGTCTGGTATACGAGTATGCATCACTGACGAGCTGAGGTATTTTTCTTACAATATGGTGAGAACTGAGGAAGTAACTGAGAAGAATTAGATTTCGTGTCAGCCAGTAGAATCTAAAAAAAGTCACTTGATTAGAGAATCACTTGAATTATGGTGTGACGTTTGTGTCTATAAAATAATATTTCAAAGCATGAGCTTATCCCAGCTTGGACCCGAACACCCGAAGGCTGGGTGACAGGGTGAAAATCTTCTATTGGACTAACAGTTCACCAATCAAATCAACAATATCCCAGTCTAAGTATATTTCCTTCATCTCAACACAGTATTACAACAGGCTTACAATATAATACCTATACCGATATATTATTATAATCTTTTTTCACATCAAAGAGTTCCCTCGGACAATCATCATTGTGGGTACTGGGTACAATAGTGTAGTGAGGATTTAGTATGCTTATAATCCATTATTCCAAAACATACAAATTCAATGACCTTTTATCAAACGGACACTAAGTATTACTTGGTATTACGATCAGTATATTAGTATATACCTACTATCTCTCTATTCTTTATTTTCATTGTGTAATGTGTAGGTGGAGGTACATAAGTTTAATATAAAATGATTTATTTATTTATTTATTTACACATCAACGGCTAAAGCCTTTAACAATTTCTTGTTGGTACAGTGTCAAATACATAATCAAATACAAAAAAACATTACTATTTCAACACAACAAATCAACAAATGATGTCTACTTAAAATTTATCTATCAGTCATTATTACCATTAGATATAGAATCTACTTGAAATAATAAACCTATTTTTGCCTCATTTCCATGTGGCAAGACAGGACAGTGTTAGATGGTCACCTAGAATCCTTGATGTGACAACAAAAGAGAGGTAGGAAAACCACAAAAAAGGTGGACAGCTGATGAACTGATGACATTGTCCAATATGTACCTACAGTTTACGCGTCGTAGATGGCAGCAGATAGCTCGGGATAGAAAACATTGAACGAGTTTATAAGAGGCCTATTTTCAGCAGTGGAACGTAAGTGGCTATAGCAGTAAGCAGCACTTATTAGGCCGTGTTTCCACCTGCGAGAAAACTTCTGCTAGAACTGTCCGACAGTCTGTCAGACAGCAACTTGCATGTGTAAACACCTTTGCAAGTTCACTCGCGACAGTAAGCCGCTAGATTCCTGCGAGTAGTTGTGAGTGCAATAAATTGCAAGTGTAAACACGTTGACAGCTTACTCGCGACACTTCTAGCAGCTAGCCGATTATTTTCGTATATATCTCGCATTCGCGGCTAGCCAGTTTAGTTTTTGATACATGAATATGAGGAAGTGTCAGACAGTATCTTGCATAGTGTAAACACCTTTGCAAGTTCACTCGCGACAGTTAGCCGCTAGATTTAGCCGATAAGTTGCGAGTGCAATAAATTGCGAGCCTAAATACCTACACATCTACTCGCGACAGTTCTCGCAGCTTATCGAAAAGTTTCGTATATCTCGCACTCGCGGCTGGTCAGTTTTGTTTTTGATAAATGAAAATGAATCGACAGACACGTGAATAGTCTCGAGAAGACAGTGGCGGATCAAAGATTCAAATTTGGAGGGGGTTGAATGTCGTCACGTGCAAATAGGACCTCCTTGCATGAAAAATTTGAAGAGCGAATGGAGAGGCGAATTTTTTTAAAGAAAATGCGTGAAATAATGAACCTGCTTGTTTTTCTATAGCAGGCCTGGGCAAACTTTTTGAATGAAGGGCCGTGCAAAATTAGATTATTTATCAGTAAAAATTAAAAAAAAATAGATTATTTATCAGGGTTGGAATAATGCGCCGCAGGCGATTCGAAAAATCGGTGAAGTGATTTTTTTACCAAACAACACCTATAGTAGTTTTAGAAAATTCATGACATATTGAGAAAACGATGTGGTAACATCATGATTTAAGAAGCCAATGGCAGAACGAATTTAAAAAATCAATGATCAAGAAGAGTGGAAGTCTATGCTACTGAACATAGATACAAATTATTTGCCAGAAATGGAATAATACGTCGTAGACGTAATATTAAAAAAAAAAAACATATTGTAGCATTATGTGAACCTTCTTGGGGAGGAAGCAGGATAGGTGTTCCGACGCTTACATAATACTTTGCCCAACAATATGCATGAAAAATGGCTTTTATAAAAAAGTGATTAAAAATAGCGCCGCAGGCAATTTCTTTTAATGAAATAATTGTATTTTGATGGACTTTCATGAAAATTTATGTTATGATGAGAAAACTTGTGGTAATAATGTGATTTTTAGTGATATTTTATCATTTAGTTTGAAAAAATATATACCTATTCCAATCTCTAGGGGGGCAGCTGTCCCCCCCTGACGACGTCCATGGCCTAGATGATATATATAAATCCTGCTGGAGTTATTTCGAGGCTCTACTTGCAATAGCTGTCGCAACTTCTAGCACGCGTGTGTAAACACCTCTGCGATAAGTTGCGACCTTTGATTATTGAAGTACTTAATCAAATATATTTCGTCATAGTGACTAGATCCGTTCTAATTCATTTGTTTCAATACAACGCTATGAAATGTGTGTGAAGTCATTTCTAGTCATTTCTTCCTTTTCATGTAATTCAATAAGTATTCTTTTGTTGATATTTGACGTTTACGATTTTCACAGTGTCAAAATGTGATTGTAATTAGATATTTTAACGTTAATATCCAATTGTTTCGCTCATCTAAGGATGCATTTTAATTAAAAAAAAACATTTTATTTATATATTCATACAGATAGCACACACACAGACAGCAACATATATATATACAAGATGGTAAACACAGTACAAAGAAACATCATTACCGCCCTATTTAAGGTGCACACATATAGTCAATCATTATAGGTCAATTTATATTATACTATTCTACATTATAACTAATTTAACAAACAAAACTAAGAAGGACAGCACATACAAACAATATTAAATTCATTGGTCATATAGCAGAGACTTATACTATTGATATACACTTAACCTAAAAAATTGCGCTGTCAAAATATTAATAAAAAAAAAAAGTAATCTGTCAAGTAGGATGGCATACAAATACAACGCACAAGCAATAAATTATTTGCCTGTAAATTAAGAGAAAGAAGTAATAAGTAAGTATTAAATTATTTAGTCGTCATATAGTTAGATCATTATAAGTCTGTCAAATCGGATCACACATAAACAATTATTACAATAAAAACTTAAGACTAAAAAAATTAAAATCTACATATAATAATAACAACACAGTACCTGTATCGCACTTGGTGGAGATCATGTGGGAATAGGGAATTAGGTAGGAATATAAGGGAATGATTTGGATGGAAGGATTCATGAAGTAATAAGGATTAACATCAGTCGGTTGACAGTTGTTGTGTCTGTAAGGCATTGCTTATCAATATTTTGAAACGATGCGGGGTAGCAACAAACATGTCGACTCCACAGAATTTGGCGTTGTAGTTATGCATTGCTCTATGGAGCGGATTTCGTACACCTGCATTAGTTGACGGGATGTTTAAGTGGAACGGTCTGTATGTTCGCCTTTGAGATGGGACACGGAAGCCGATGTCCGCCAACAATGGAAGTACATCAATTTCGGCCACGCACACTTTTCTCAAGACACACGCGTCGATGAGTTCGCGCCTTTTCGACAGTTCGATCAAGTTGTGTATAACGGAGTTGGGGAACCTACGTCTGCAAATTCTTATAAATTTGCGTTGAAGTCGTTCGATGTCTTTGGAGTATTTATCGTATAGCGGGTTCCAGATAGTAGAGCAGTATTCGAGTTTTGATCGGATGAATGACGTATAGAGTTGGACGATAGAATCTTTGTTTTTGAAGGCCTTGGTTGCTCTAAGAATGAATCCTAATAGTTTGTTGCACTGGGTCAGCATGTCATTAATATGTACGTCGAAATGGAGCTTACTGTCATAAATTATACCTAAATCTCTAATTACGTTCAGTTGTTCAAGTTCAGTTCCGTTTATTTTATACGTATGTTTGATGATTTTCCTGTTTTTAGTAAACTTATTGAATTACATTTTTTAAGATTCAACTCAAGTTTATTCTGTTGACAATAATCGTATACTCTACTGAGATCGCCATCAAGGTTAATGGCATCGGTCTCACTACGTATTTGGCTATAAATCTTTAGGTCGTCTGCAAACAGTAAAAATTTAGAATGCCGGAAACAATCACCTATGTCGTTAATAAAAATCGCGAACAACAATGGAGAAAGCACAGAACCTTGCGGTACTCCTGATGTGGGTGTAACATAGTTGGAGTTGAAGCCGTTCAATGTGACGGTCATCAGTCTATTGGTTAAATAAGAGTTGATCCATCTCAGTAAGTCACCGTGTATTCCGTAAGTTTGCAGTTTTCTCACCAGCAATGAGTGATCAACCTTGTCGAAGGCCTTCTTAAAATCAGTGTATACAGCGTCCACTTGGATTCTTTTATCCATTGATGTAAACAAATAGTCAGTGTAGATGAGAAGATTAGAAACTGTAGATTTATTTTTCATAAATCCATGTTGCTCGGTTAACAAGTGTGGTCCCAGAAAGTGAGACAGATGATCCTTTACTATAGATTCAAATATTTTGGATATGGGTGATAGGATTGAAATCGGACGGTAGTTGTTAATATCGGCTTTATCGCCAGATTTGTGTATAGGGGTAACGTTCGCCTTTTTCCATATGATTGGAAAAGATCCTTTTTTAATACTTTTGTTAAATAAAATTCGCAGAGGTTTAGTTATATGTGGAGCACAACGCTTGAGTACTAAAGGTGATAGCATATCAGGCCCGACGCCCTTGTCAACGTCCAGACTATTTAGTTTGTTGTACACTTCCGAACTCAGTATATTTATTGTTGAAAGTGAGTTTGATGTGTGTGGTGGGTATAAGCTGTCAAATTCAGGGTCTGATCCCGGATTTTTGTTAAATACGGATTCAAAAAAGGTACAAAATAAGTTGGTTATCGTTAGAGGGTCATTTGAGGTTGTGTCATTGTAATGCATGTTCTTGGGATAATTGTTGGAGGATTTCATGTTATTTACATATGAAAAAAAGGGTTTAATATTGGTCTTTAAAGATTGTTCTATGTTATCTACATAGTTTCTGTGGTCAATTTTATGCGCCGCTTTGAGTCTAGATCTACAGTTGGAAAATATAGCATAGTCATTATCGTTATTGTATTTCCTCCATAAGTTCCAATATTTGGTTTTCATTTTGGCGAGGGTGATCGTTGCTTTTTTATACCATATTGGGAACTTTGTGGACTTTGGCACCTTTTTGGGGGTAAATTCGTCAATGATAGAAAGAAATACTTCATAGAATTTGTTCACCGCCTCCTCAACCTCAGCATGGTCGAGCAAGTCATTCCAGTCTACACTGTTTAGTCGATGGTTTATTTCGTCAAAGTTAGCCTTATAAAAGTTGTATTTAAGTGTGGTATTGGTGTCTAAATGAGTTTCAACAACAAGGGGAATATCAATTAGAAGTGAAGGATGGTGTTTATCCTCAGGTACTAGTGGGGAATCACAACGGACAACACGACATGGGAGATCGGATAGTACTAAGTCTAAAATTGCATTATAGTCATTATAAACTAGGTTATATTGATTTACATTGAGGAATGACATCGTCTCCACAAGGAGCTGAGCCGCTGTACCACTCTGAGATTGAATACGAGCCGTCCCACCATCGTCGCCCTCAGTCCATTTTATCGTTGGTAAATTATAGTCGCCTATGAAGCACATATACTTGTTTTGATCATTTTGCACAGATTTGTTCGAAATGCTATCAAAGTATCTTTCGTAATCACTGAGGGGTGAGGGGGACGACAAATAAGTAACTCCAATTATAACACTTACCTTTTTCTGTCTGCTATTCTTGGACAACAGTTGGAGTGTAATGAATAGGTCCTCGCCGGCTGTCTCCCACTCTGGTTCTCGTGTGCAATGAAGGGTGCGTAGCACAGCGATTATAACTCCTCCTCCGTCTTTTTTATTAGTCGTTTCAAGATTTCTATCTCTGCGGTAAACGATGTAGTCATCTCCAAATAGTTCATTATCGTGAACTCCATCTTTGAGCCAGGTTTCAGTGAGGAGAACAATGTCAAAGCCATTGACGATAACATTAGTGCGGAAAGTGTCCGTTTTGCTCTTGAGCCCCCTACAGTTCTGATAATAAAGTTTTAAAGTGCCCGTGGGTGGTGAAAATCTAAATGTTTAAGTAATTCTAGTGACATTTTAACATGTCTCCGCCACGCCCTGCAACGCATGCGGGACACAAAACCGACAAGACTGACTCTATGGTAAGGATAGGAAATGGTGAGGTAGTGAAGGATTTTAGGATATTTGCGATGGGTACTTACATTGAAATTTAGATTATTTTTTCTAGGTCGGTTGTTGAAGAGATCGCAATCGCTGGCTCGCCGACGTCTTTTCGTACGTAGATTCTGGCATTTTTTACCCATGTAAATTTCCACTTCTTTGATTTGGACTTCATTCGTGCATCCCTGTATAACAGTTTTGTTCTTAAGGTGAGATGTTCCGTGATGTAGATTTGTCTCTTCTTGTCTGGTATACCGATGTCGTCTGTCGTCACTCCGCGCTTGAGTTTTGCTGCCGCTAAAAAAGCATCTCTGGTTTTTGACTGGGAAAATTTGATGACTATATTTTTTGGGCGGTCTTGCATAGCTGCGATGTGATTTACACGATGTACTGCCACAATGTCTCCTTGAGTTACGGTGACTCCTATTTTAACGGCCAGTGATTTGCATATGTCAATCAGATTCTCTCCTTTTCGTTCCGTTATATTTTGCATTTCCAAGTTGCAGCGCCGCGCCCTCTGCTCCGCGTCATTAGCTTGGTTGTCCAAGATAGTGGTGCGTTGTTCTATTTCATTTATGCGTAAAAATACTTGTTCGTGATCAGCCTTCAGCTTGTTGAAACTTTTATCTTTCTCCTTCATGGCTATTTCGAATTCATCAACTTTTTTTATATAGTAATTTAATGATTCCATGATTCCATTGTACTTGTCGTCGACGTTCTTAATCACCTCATCAAATCTTGACGATATGTTGTTGAAAAACAATTCGAATTTGGCATCAATATATTTTGTTAAGTCCATACTTAGACCTGAGTCGTTAAGTAACGTTGATGAAATCGGCTCGACCACAGTGACGGTGGCAACATTATCTCTGGGTGTTGTTGTGGTCTTGGTGTTTACATTTTTGTCTGTGGTCAAAATGGACTGGAATGGAATGGTTATTATCCCCTAACGTGGTTTTTCGGACTGTGGTTATATATTTAACCTCAAATTGTAATGTATCTTTCTATCGGTAAGCTTCCGTATTTTGGTTGATATCATTGTTAATTTATGCACCTTTCGACTAAAAATGAGACAAGTAGATAAGGCTTATTTAGTGATTTGACTTATTTTTACGCTTAAAATAACATCGCAAATAATATATTTTTATTAAATTACATCTGCCATAGGCACGTGATATCATCATCGAATCACACATCGAGCCATCGATATTTTAAATTCGCTCCCGGGATTTTACGAATTATAAGCGATTTCCAATATTTTTTACGTATAAATTAATAATGATATTAACGAAGGAGAAAAGATATATTTACATTTTCTAGCGTAATCCGCATTTCCACACGACATTTGGGCATGTAAAGTATATTTTTATTACCTTCAATGTTGTCTTGGGTGGGCGAAATGATTGTTTTTAAGCAGGATAATATATAATTATATGATCGACATTTAGACAGCTTGAATTTCTGGAATATCATAAATTATGAAATGATAATCGTTTTATGTAAATCATTTAATATATATAATGAAATTAATTATAAATAATTTTAGCGGCAGCGTATTAAGTTAATGAGTTTCATTATACAAATTTATTTATTTATATAATTAATCCTTTTTTTTACCAATACAACACAACATGTTAAAAAAATGGTATCGATGGTATTCAATATCGATGTTAATATTGAGCATTTACATCACATTAAATCATTCAGTAAAGACAAGAAGAAAAAGAAAATTGGAAACGACGCTCGAAAATAGTTCGAGGCTATGGTTGCAAATCATTTGTTTCAATACAACACTATGAAAATGTGTGTGAAGTCATTTCTTCGTTTTCATATAATTCAATAAGAGTATTCTTTTGTTGATATTTTACGTTTACGATTTTCACAGTGTCAAAATGTGATTGTAATTAGATATTTTAACGTTAATATCCAATTGTTTCGCTCATCTAAGGATGCATTTTAATTTAAAAAATCATTTTATTATCCCCTAACGTGGTTTTTCGGACTGTGGTTATATATTAAGCCTCAAATTGTAATGTATCTTTCTATCGGTAAGCTTACGTTTTTTGGTTGATATCATTGTTAATTTATGCACCTTTCGACTAAAAATGCGACAAGTAAGGCTTATTTAGTTATTTAACTTATTTTTACGCTTAGAATAACATCGCAAATAATATATTTTTATTAAATTACATCTGCCATAGGCACGTGATATCATCATCGAATCACACATCGAGCCATCGATATTTTAAGTGCGCTCCCGGGATTTTACGAATTATAAGCGATTTCCAATATTTTTTACGTATAAATAAATAATGATATTAACGAAGGTGAAAAGATATATTTACATTTTCTAGCGTAATCTGCATTTCCACACGACATTTGGGCATATCAAGTATATTTTTATTACCTACAATGTTGTCTTGGGTGGGTGAAATAATTGTTTTTAAGCAGGATAATATATAATTATATGATCGACATTTAGACAGCTTGAATTTCTGGAAAATCATAAATTATAAAATGACAATTGTTTTATGTAAATAATTTAATTTACGTAATGAAATTAATTATTAATTCTAGCGGCAGCATATTAAGTTAGTTGGTAACATTATACAAATTTATTTATTTATATAATTAATCCTTTTAATTTTTTTACCAATACAACACAACATGTTCATCAACATGTTTAGAAAATGGTATCGATGGTTTTCAGTATCGATGTTAATGTTTAGCATTTACATCACTATTATAGAGAAGAGAGTTCATTGTGTAAGAAGAAGAAGAACAGGATACACACTTCGAAAATAGTTCGAGGCTATGGTTGCGACAGTAACTTCCGCGAGCTTCTCGCACGCTATTTATTGCAGCGAGAAATAGCAAGAATTCATATCATATGTAAACGGTATTGCGAGAAACTTCTGCAAGACTTCCGCAAATGTTCTTGAATGTGGAAACACGGCCTTAGTATGTAGGACATTCAACAATATTTCATGAATATTTTCTAAAAAGAAACTCTTCATTTAAATTTTATTGTAATGATTACTTTTACCTATAATAAGAGTCGCAAGGACAATAGTATTGCACCAGTATTTTTGTGATTTTGCAATCAATATTAAATATAATGTTTTGTTAACTCATTACTAACAACTGTCAACTTTTTTGGTAACGGAATAATATGTGTTTTAACCTTTTCTAATGAAACAGTTTTTAGCAAATTCCTATAAATATATTATTAAGTACTTATTTGCACTTAAAGATCATCCCCCTTTTCTGCCCATTTTGATCCCTTTAATAAAAATTTAGAAAAACGGCCAAACACCCTATCCTATGAGTAATTTTGATTGGAGAATCTATGTGCCAAATCTTAAGTTCGTACCATGTCTGGTTTACAAGTTATTCGTATACTCTAAAAGCTTTCAACCCTATTTTTCAGCCCATTAGGGGCGAAATTCCCAAAAATTCCTTCTTAGTGGAGGGTTTTGAATTAAAACCTATCTGTTTTCAAAATTTCAGTTCTCTAGGATTATTCGTTTAGGCTGTGCGTTGATGAGTGAGTATTTAAGTCAGGCACTAGGAAAATGGATGACAATAATTACATCGGATGTGCTCACTGCTCATACAATGAAGAAATTTAATTATGTTATAAATTGAAATTATTTATAAAATATATACACACCACATTCATTTCGTTGTCCATTTTATAAATTTACTTTTAGAAATGAATTAACTGAGGCAATATTAATTTTTATTTAACAAAAAGCCTCTCTTTCCACTTTTCATCTCTGTTGAGAATATTTCTTACTGATGTAATTAATCTTGATCTCAGAAATTAATCTCAATTTCAGAAAGAGAGAGGGAAGGAAAAAGAGAGAGTGTGGGATAGAGAAGGCTTTTTATTCTTTTAATTATTCGTAAATATCAGAGAACGTTTTAAATTATCAAAAGGCAAATTGGATTCTTGAATTATTTGATACTGTAAAGCTATTCCATTTAATTGTACACAAAGATGGCCAGAATACAAAAGTCAATTGTGAATTGGAGATATTTTCCAGTTTCTTTGTGACATGGCGACAAAAGGCCAGAGAAAAGATGGGGTGGGGGAGGATTGTGAGACTGGATGATGGCAGAGACATGGGTTGGGTAAGCTGGGAAAATATAAATTAATATAATTTACAAAATCTCCGTGTAATAATTTTTCCCTAAAATGTAGTCGTTCTTGATTGTCAAACTTTGTTGCGCCAAATATCGTAAATTTATTTGTACTCGTAAGTTGATATTTTCATTGCAAGTCCACTAGAATATCTATTAATGCTTATTTATAACTGTGATGCCTTATACTACAATGAGAAAGTTGGCAAATAATACGAAAGGTTATCTTTCGTATTTACTTTTCGAAGGTGTTTCGTATACAACGATGTCCTACATTCTCTTCCACAACATAGAAATTTCTTCTAAGAGTAGCGGTGAGAGACTGAAAATAAAAACATACTTACTCGTATGTCATGCATGAGCATTATGAGGAGTGTTCATTGCTGTTCCCCGGAGACCCAAGGTTTCCAGGAGACTCAAATAGCCTCCACGGAGCGGGACAGGATGTTACGGACTGGCTACATCGGCTATAGAGAAGACAATGGCGCAACCACAATCGGTGAAGAGTCTGCCCATATGCGGTACGAAAGATAAAGTAAGTAAGTATAGGTTCTGAATAAAGATAGGTAATGTTGGATATGTGATTATAAGGCATATTTGATGAACCAATAGTCTAAATACAAGACGTAGGTAGGTATATCAGATTCCTGTGTTAAGAACCTCTGTCAATGCTATTGTAAAATGCCGCATTTTAAAGGCACAATTTTTCCCTTTCCTCTTTACGTCATTTATAATCTCTCCTTAGTATTTCGTTGTACATTTTAAATCACCTATTACAGTTTTAATGGCGGCTTTCGTTACTCGTTTATAATTAGGAAAAAAGATATTTTTTCTCGAATGAAAGGAAAGTCGATAGCGTCTTAAAGAAAATTATAAATTCATCAAAATCTCGTATTTCTTTTCGCTTCACTGTTCATCCATCTTAAAGGAGTTTTTTTTCCTTCAAAATTATTCATTAGCGCAATGAGGCGAATGAGTGTTTAAAGAGATTTTTTCACATACACGAGTATATCATCTATACACACACATGTATACAGCCGTAGGTATCTCATTAATTATTTACATATTTATGTAAATATAAAATACCTATACACTTATTTAATCAGAAACTCGAAATCAAAGAAAAAAGTATTTTTTTCTCTCATCTTTATTTATTATGAAAAATAATTTTCATCGAACTTTAAAACATACGAGTTTGTATATAAAATTACACGTAAATCATTAAATGAATACCCAAAGAGAATTTGAGTACCTATAATTTCCTAAGTAAGAATAGGTATATCTAATATAAAATGAAATTAAATCCTAAATAAGTTTTTATTCTACACGTGTTAGTTATACGTATTCGTTATACTAGATTACATATTATAATATCTACCTCTTTGATTATTGAAGTACTTAATCAAATATTCTTTCGTCATCTACCTAATACTTATCATTAGGCTTTTATCGTATAGATTTCTAACTACATATTATAGGGAGCGAACTTTTTTAGTACCTAAAGATTTTAAAAAAAATCGACTAGTGATATTTCGTTTCAAAAAAATCTACATTATACATAACTACTGTTAAGAATCGTTTTTCTAAAAAAATCACTTGCAGCGCTAATTAAGTATGTTGGATATTCCTAGAAATGCAGGTAAAGAGGTCGCTCTTAATGCGCCTGAGCTACCCGGGGATGTGGAGGACCTTAAGCCCGCGGGGTTTTCCTTCAATGTGTGGCCCTGATACAACTTTATCGGCATAGAGAACGAGTGATCTCTGAGATAAGAAAGACCTCATGTCATAAAAAAGGGTTATGTCATTATTATGTATGAGTAAAAATGTATCAGCTAATAATATACCTACATAATCTTGTTGATTGTATTTCAAGTTCACAACTTCATAATTGTGTAACGCTACTACATATTATTACAACTTATATAAAAAATGCTTTGTTTTTTATTATTTCGCTTAGGGTAAATTATCTTAACTGAGAAGTCACCCCGCGCTTTCTTTAATAAAAGAAAAGAAGGGTAGATTCTGTATATAGATAGATTATAGATACGATGGTTTATAATGTAATGTAGGTAGAAAGGTAGGTAGGTTTGAAGTGTTGTCTGGATATCACTAACTTGCCATTTGCATATTTTCTATTCCAATGAATACGAATAAGGACAAGGAGTATCTCCTCTTGTATGGAGTGGCGGTTGCTAATAAATCACAATATTATAATTATTAAATGGATTGAATAAAAATATTATAATATCTCGGTGAACCTTATACACTAAGTGTTTTAAATTATTTTTTGTAGATATCTACAGATAACAAATGTACCTACTATTTTTATTGAGCTCTTAAGAGTATGCATACCGACATTTCAAAAATTTCTAAAACCGGGAGACCTTCTATCTCGACAACCGTTGCTAAATTTGCTTTGGAAAAAAATAGGGTAGATGCATTGAACCTTTATCTAGGGAATAACCGTAAAAGATTTTTAATATCTTGTATAGATATCTCAAAAAAAAAAATTAAAAACAAAACCTTGATCTTTTTTTCGAAAAACGGAAACTTGTTTCCCGAAAGTCGCGGAGTAATTTTTTTTTCTTGTACTGATAGTATGCATTAAAATCTAGGGAATAACCGTAAAATTTTTTTGATAGGCGCAAAATTACCCCCAAAAATGGAAAAAACGCTATTTTTACCATTTTATCATGCGATTGTCACGCGATTTTGAACCTTAATGCCGTGGGAAAAGACTGTGACGTCATTCCTGGTGCCAAGCCCTTAAATCTGTATTTAGAATTGACACACTTTCAGGGACCACAGTGCACTTTTACACAGTGGGTCCAATTCTGTTACTAATGAAGTCCGTAGGTAGTACATATACGCATAGTAACTAAAATAAGACGTTCTTTTTTCCATTGTTTCTTAGTAAAATAAATTTAATTACTTCAAAAAGCTACAGAACTGGATCGAATTATATGTAGTTGCTATATCCATTGAAATACTATAATGGAATGGGCGTATCTATAATCGTATATTGCTTACATTGCAGAAAATCTGCGGTGAATTCTCTCCTTTCATACCTATATTGTACGTATATTTAAGACATGAAAATTTTGAGTAAATGTCCACTACCGCTATGTACTCGTAAATAGGTTTCCCGATTGATTTTTAAATTGGAATTACTTTAGCCTAGTTAGTATACTTAGGTACCTACCTACTATTAGTAATTACTTATCATAATCAGAATGTCGAATAAAATATTTGCATAAAGGTGACCCAAGTACTGTAAATTATAAAACCTTCTGTCTTTGCACTGTCAGAGAGGATTTCAGATTCGGTAATTTATTCTGGAAAAAGAAATACTCGGAGATTACTAGTCCAACTCATCCCCCCCAGATAAAAAAGGCGACCCTTTCTTAGCAATGTTAAAAAAATTTGAATATATTTTCCAACATTACAAATAAGTACGAGTACGTAGTACATCTAGATACTGACTACCTACTCGGCGTTATACTTTACTTTTTGTTCTATGCAATTTAATTATTACGAAGAATAGCACGGGGTGCCGATCTACCCCTTTATAACGTCCCCCTAACGAAAAAAATCACCCCCCACAAGTGAGAGGGTAGAGAAAAGAAAAAAAGAGTATGCAAATTCAGGATAAAATATAGCCCGTAAATGCCACCGTCTCTAAAAGAATATTAGAGACGTTTTTCAGTGGGTTGCTCGCCAACCGGGTTTACATTGTATCTTTTTAACTACTCATCCACAGTGTGATCACAATATCATTGTGTAGGTATGTGTATTATCAGTACGAAAATAATTTGATTAGGTACTTCAATAATCAAAGGTATTTTCTATTAACTATGTTAGTAGACACATCGTAACTAGTTATATTGTAACATAGTATATTATATAGAATTAATTTACGTTCCTAATGAAATTCTACGTAAGTACCTAAGAATATTCAGGCAAGCAATTATTTTTTTATAAAAAATCTGGGCTTGCATACACAAACCCAAATACTTTCCTGCACACCTTGCACTAGGCTAAAAGCCTGTATCGCAAAGTGTGGAGTACATCGCCAGCGCCGGGGCTTGAACCTGGCACCTCCCGCTCGAGAGACTGCTGCCTCAACCAACTGCGCCAACCGTGTACTCATTTTTGTATCATTTTGATCATACTAAGTCTAAAAAATATGGGTTTTGTATTATTATATCCAGATATAGTGAACATCTTTTGACCTGCGTATAGGTAGATAATAATTATGTGTGTGATATGTACATTGTACAGGTTAGGTAATATCAGATTAATGGTTATTAAAACATGTTCCTTCTTGGGAATATTACAATACGACTTACTTCACTTTGATCAATAATTAATTATGCAGGTACTCCAGATTTTGATAAACTTTCCAGCACACTCCACAGTAAGCAATTTTTTATCCCAAAGTGTGTAATATTGGAAGAGGTACGATGGCTTCACAACTGAGATTCAAATCTTGACTGGCATCTATAGCAGAGAGACTCCAACATAATCTTCATATGGCACTATCCCAACTTATTGCCTCTGAAGGCTATCGACGTCGGCTCTTCTCGTCCTTAGGTTGGGTGCTCTTCTATTCGTTATGTCATCTTTGTCTAGCTATGGCCATTTCTCCGCAGTATCCTGTCGCATTGTGTCATTCAGGTATTCTTTGGTCTCCCTCTTGATGGATGTCGAGGAAGATTCATTTACATTACTTTGTTAACGGCAGTATTGAGTCAATATAGGCGATAAATCCGCCCTTTGTGTGTATATTTATGTGCAATAAAGTTTTTATTTATTTATTTATTTAATATAATTTTGTTTATCTACAAAAATTTACAAGAATTTGTGGTGCAAAGTACTTTAAAAAGATTAACGATTTAAGTAAGAGGCTAATTAGACAAATTATAATTAGTTGAATGGAAAGTTTGGATAATTATCCGATATTAAAATATGATTTTATCAAAAGTTTATTTACAACAAAAAATATTAATTGAATTAATAATTTCGAATCGTTCTGTAGGAAGAGAGGCGCCTCGCTATTGTGTTCGCTAAGGAAGATAAATTAAAAAATATAATTACAATGCGTATCCCATAATTCTCGCGAGAGGGCTCGGCAGGGTTAGGTGTGGAGGAAGGGTAGCGTGGGGACGGAGGGTAGGGAGAGGGCCCGTGGGGTGAGCCGTGGGGTGGCTGTACAGGCCCGCGGGGAGATAGCTCACCCCACGGATGCGGCACTCCCAGGAATCGAAGGGCCTTAAAAGCTATGTTACAAATTAAAAATTACTAACTCGTGAATGTGTTATTAATATCTATCTGTTTTGTTCATTTGATATCCCCATTGTACCTACCTAGGAATATAATTACCTAGAAGTACTTCGTATTCATTTCATATAGGAGCTTAATTAAGAGAGTTCAATACTTGAACTGTATTACGTTTTATTGAGAAGTGGATATTACGAATGCAGGTACATATATTTCACGATTGTAATTTACTTTTCATAGGTACCGTTCGTTATTAAATCCATCATTCTCATGTAAAAATACTGTAAAATTAATAACTACTAATCATCATATTATTTATGTGTCTAAGAGTCAATCGATGACTATCAAAATATTACACAAAAGAACCTGGCATTTAATTCTGTTAGGTATATATATAGATGTGGGACGGCCACAGCTGAGATGGAGAGACGATCTGGTCCGACATGTCGGTGCAACCTGGATGCAGTCTGCACAGGACAGGACAACATGGAGGCAGATGGAGGAGGCCTTCGTCCAGGAATGGACGGAATAGGCTGATAAAGAAGAAGAAGAAGAAGAAGGTATATATAGAGATTAATCTTTCAGAAGAATTAACTGATGCACCTACCTACATCACACACGCTCATGTAATGTGTTTAAGCATAACATTAATTACATATTTACTGTGAATTAAACAGAGATCTAACATCCATCTGATATGTAACAAAATATCTCTCTGTTATTATGTTTAGGGTGCAGAATCCAGAACCATTGGTTCACTAACATATTATACTCCCTTACTTATGTATGTTATGTTTAAATTATGCTAATTTAATCTCTATTAATGTGATTTATCAAAATGCTCTCATTACAAAATATTTAGAGTCACATGTAAATTTTCAAAACACGCATGCGCTTTTGTTATGCTTTAGTTTCATTCAACAAATGATTACGTCATACTATGCTCACACATGCTGGAGGCATATGTGGAGTGAATACGTATCATACATGTGTATAGAGAGGAATGTACATTCACGTGATAGCAACAAGTGTCTCGCCGTATTATATCTACTGTACACCGTACTACAATCTACTTAACTTATACTACTACTTTGGCAGATTTACTACGTGCTACGGGAATGCTGTAGGTTACTGAGCTCAGATTCAGTTTTTTTTCAACAATATATGAAATAATGTTTGAAATTTTGCTTATATTCAAAGACTGAAATAATGATACGAGGTATTTTCCCAAAATAATGAAATATCTTGACTGATGTAAATGTGGTATTCCAATGAGTGGCATCTACTCGCACCGCAGTCCTGAAGTACCGAGGACGTATTTGGAATAGTTAATGAATATTGTGTTCCAATTGAGCTATAAATTACTTGATGTAATGTGTAAACATCTCATTACAAATGCACCACTAAATCTTGATTGCGTGCTTAATAAATAATAAAACAAAACAGTTCAAATAAATTGGAAAGAACGAGAAAAACAAATGAAAAACGGTCGCCATGTTTGTCTTCCTCTCACGATTTGTGGAGGAAGGCTAAAAGTGCCTAATGAATATTAAAAACAAAAAAAAAACAATCCAATTCTTCCCTAGTTATCAAAATAAAAAAGCCACCCTGGGGGTGGGTGTGAGGTGGTGGGGGTGGGTGTCTTGGAGTGAATCTCCCTTTAAACTCGAATATAAAAGGAGAACATAAAAATGCATGAGGATAGCTCGCGAATATACCGACCAACTACACGGCAGAGAAAGGGTGAAGGAAGATCCGATGGGGAGGGGCAGGGAGGAGAGCGGAGGCAGGAGGAGGAAAGAGGATGAAAAGTAGGTACATCTTAAATTTAACATTTTTCATGCGCAATATGAATACTTAAGAGTGAAAAGGATACAAGATGGAGAGAAAGAAAATAACTTCAAAGAAAAAGCATTGTAAAAATGTTAAAGTTTTTGGTTGTATAAGGCTTTTTCTTCTTTTTCATAATTTTCCTTTGTTGTAATTACTCGTATATCCACCCACTTGGCGCCGTCACTGAAAGGCCTGGTTGAGTTTCATGGATAATTTGTCCAATGATTTGCAATTCTCTAATATTATTTTATATCCATTGTTTTTATATTTCCATATTGATACATACATATGCATTGTACATACGAGTACAGTATATAGGTAGTACAAATTAGTATATTATGAATTCATTTTGATGGCAAAATCACCCGTAGACGGGTTCGTGCCATATTTAAAGAAGAAGAAGAATTCATTTTGGCTTCGGATTTTTGAAACTGACTTGGAATTAATTGCAAATTTCTTTCTATAAATCAATATACTCGTATTAAAATCAAAACTAAAAAAAAATTAACAAGTTGCATGCAAAATAACACAGTTATAATGAATGTTTGATTCTCGTGAACACAAAAGATTCTGTGTTTACAAGTAATATGAATGTAGGCGTGTGGAGCCAATTCATATGATGGGTATGTAATTTTGTATATATAATGTGTTTGTATTTTCTTATAACAAATTATGTATTATTTCATTGCCTTACAATGTTTACAATCCTATTAGAGATACCTAATTATTTTTGAGGAAAATTTAATTGAAGTACAAACAATTCAAGCAGGTAGGATATATATAAGAGTACAATTAATGGAACAAAACTGGGATAAAAAATACACAGTTATTAAACAGCATAATGTTTTTATCTTAAGGTGGCTTCCCACGTCCATGATATTGCGTCGGACGCAGAATTTTCTATACACAACATATTCAGCATTACGAGTATTCCACATAATTCATAGTGAAATCATTTTAAAGAGAATAGTAATGAATACTATGAGTTAACTCCAGATTTCATCTACATATTGTATGGGTGCCTACGTGTTAGTATATTTTATTGTTTTATATTCACTTATTTGATTGATTTGTAATGCTTGCGTGCTGTGGACATTCTTATATAATTGGGAGGTTAACGTGAATTATATATTTTGTGTATGTCATTTAGTATGTTTGTTAACTTTCTGTGTGTGTGTGTGTCCCGTAAATAAATAAATAAATTTTGCCTTACAAGTATTTTCCCAATTGAGCCCTAATATTAAACGCATAAATTAAAAATTCGTAATCTCATAATCGTCTTTAAAAATATTAATATGTTGTAGGTACCTCCCTATTAATTAATTAATTTCAAAATTAAAACCACCTCTCTTCCATCGGACGAAGATCTCTCCATAATCCAACGTGAGATCCTTACGTTGGTATACCTGATAAGTATAACTATGTTATTGTAACCATGGAGATATATTCGGCAATTCCAAGTCTCTCAGACCTTCCTTCTTAATATCATAATCTGATTAAATTACGACAAAACATCATCATGTGGTGGAAATTAAGGGCTTGGTACCGGGAATGGTAAATGGTAAAAAATGGTAAAATTATCGTTTTTTTTAATTTTTCGGGGTTAATTTTGCGTCTATCAAAAAACTTTTACGGTTATTCCATAGATTTAAATGCATATTATCAGTACAAAAAAAAATTGCTTTGCGACTTCCGGGAAACGAGTTTCCGTCTTTCGGAAAAAAGATCAGAGGTGTTTTTGACAATTTTTTTGAAAAATTTATACAAGATATAAAAAATCTTTTACGGTTATTCCCTAGATAAATGTTCAATGCATCTACCCTATTTTGTTCCAAACATATTTAGTAACGGTTGTCGAGATATAAGGTCTCCCGTTTTTAGAAATTTTTGATGTCGGTATGTATACTCTTAATTTTTCCGGGACTTTTGAAATCAGTATTTACGTAGATTTTCTATGGACTCCATCTCCATAGGTAACAATAATATTATCATTCAATTGAGACCATTTTAGGCTATATATATTTTAACATACATATACTCTTAATGTTTCCGGGACTTTTGAAATCAGTATTTACGTAGATTTTCTATGGACCCCATCTTCATAGCTAAAAATAATAATATCATTCGATTGAAACCATCTTAGGCTATATACTTTTTAAAAGATTCTCCTGAATTCGTAATCTATACTCTATCTACATTCTATCTATAATCTATCTATATAAATAAAATAAAGTCGTCTTTTTTTTAAGTGTTCGCGTAACTCCTGCATTTACCGACGGATTGTTGCGAAAATTTAGAAAAACATTTGCGATAATATACTCTGTATTCTAACGTAGCCGATTTTTGGAGAAAAAGTTTTTCCTAAGAGATGCCATGATGATGAGGGAATCCAAACGTTGCGTGAGGTCATGAATGGTATCATATGAAAGGGCGTTGGAAAATAAGTTCAGGTCTTAAGTCACATTTTGTCCAGCTCGACCCTATAAAATATACCGGGTTAGTATGTTAAATATACCGTTGCGAAGCGTAGGTAACTCAGCTAGTATTCTTTATAATGAAGCATCTTTCAATAATGCTATATGGCGTAACTAGGGAGAAGGGGGTAGGGGGGGGTTAGAGGGGGGTCCCAAAATTAGAGTCTAATATTTATATAGGTACCGACTAGGTAGTAAGTAAGTACTTTTAAAAGAAATAAAATATTCCCCATTCATGTAACTACGTACCTGTTTTTCGGCAAATGGAAAATATATCTTTCATATAGGTTTCATAGGAAAAAATAAACTATTCCAAACTATCCAACGACATGCCATATGCCCCAGCTGTTCCCCTTAAAAAATCCAAGAATGGACCCATCCGGTTTGTATACAGGGTGTCCCGTAAATCAACGTCATCCCGTGGAGGGGTGATAGACCAGCTCATAACCTACCAGAAAATTGAAATATGACATTAGTGAAAATCGCTCATTCTCGAGATATCGGCACTTTTTTGTTTTTCGTGAAATTCGACACCTTCGATCAGTTTTTCGATCGCCACGGTCACAAAATTCAATATTATGGGATTAAAATTTGTGATTCGTAATCCTGAATAATTCAGCTATTTGAGAACAGTCTTAAATAAAACCTATTAATTCACAATTTTGAAAAAAAGAACATCGTTTCCGCCTCTCGAGCTTTTTGTTTTTTATTAGCAAATTTTGACTCCTTTACACTGTAAAAATTTAGTATGACATTAAGCTAGCAAATTATATTAAAAACTTTCTCATTTAGTGTAGTTTTTAAAAAGGTACAAAACTGGATATAGTTCCCTTTACAAAAAAAGATACTCCTGTTTTACTTCAAAAGGACCTCATTATAAAAAAAATCAAATGCAGGGTTATAGCTTCCTTATGTCCAATATTTGGACAAGTGATAGAGGATGACAAAATATGAAAAAAAGTTTAATAAATGTATGTCGAAAAATCAACTGTTTTGGAGTTATGGTCTTTTGAAAATTGAGGAGTATGAAAATTTCTCATTTGGGTTTTTTGACTATAACTCATAAACCACCGATTCGATTTTGACAAAATAAATTTAAAATCATTGTAAATAATGTAGGCTTGCGATAATGTTCCTAATTTCTGCCTTTTCTTCAAATTTTTTTTTTAAATTCTGTTAAGAAACATGTATTTTTGTGAATAATAATATTTTTTTACAGAAATTTCACTAGATTCTAAAGAAGAAGCCACAAATTAAAATCTTTATCGCAAGCCTACATTATTTACAATGATTTTTAATTTATTTTGTCAAAATCGAGTCGGTGGTTTATGAGTTATAGTCAAAAAACCCAAATGTGAAATTTTCATACTCCTCAATATTCAAAAGACCATAACTCCAAAACAGTTGATTTTTCGACATATATTTATTAAACTTTTTTTCATATTTTGTCATCCTCTATCACTTGTCCAAAATATTGGACATAAGAAAGCTATAACCCTGCATTTGATTTTTTTTATAATGAGGTCCTTTTGAAGTAAAACAGGAATATCTTTTTTTGTAAAGGGAACTATATTCAGTTTTGTACTTTTTTAAAAACTACACTAAATGAGGAAGTTTTTAATATAATTTGCCAGCTTAATGTCATACAAAATTTTTACAGTGTAAAGGAGTCAAAATTTGCTAGTAAAAAACAAAAAACTCGAAAGGCGGAAACGATGTCCTTTTTTTCAAAATTGTGAATTAATAGGTTTTATTTTGGGCTGTAATCAAATAGCTGAATTATTCAGGATTACGAATCAAAAATTTCAATCCCATAATATTGAATTTTGTGACCGTGGCGATCGAAAAACTGATCGAAGGTGTCGTATTTCACGAAAAACAAAAAAGTGCCGATATCTCGAGAATGAGCGATTTTCACTAAGGTCATATTTCGATTTTCTAGTAGGTTATGAGCTGGTCTATCACCCCTCCACGGGATGACGTTGATTTACGGGACACCCTGTATAAGCCATATTATTCTCCATATGAGCTTTCATGAAAATTGTTTTAGCCGCTTCGAAGACAATGGCATGATTTCTATGACTGGAATCACTCTATATAAATTGATATAGAATCATTGTTGGTATCACTTCGGTAAAGAGATTTACTCAGTACTTGTTGTTGCTTTTCAGTACACCATAGACTGAGAAGCTGAAGGAAGTCGGAATCCGAGGGAATGAAGGAGGAACTTCGCGAAGAGAAAGTTTAGTAAGTTGGGTGGGGGGAAGAAAGAGAGTGAGAGTAGAAATAAGGGGGCATCAAAGGGAGTAATAAGAGGAAGAGGGAGACAGAAGGAGAGATGCCTGGACCCGACAGCCGCACAACTCACGAAGAAGATTGCGATCGGACTATTTAAAAATATTCAAATAATGGAACGGCTTATTCGAAATTTAAATTGCGGAAAAACACCCACACCCTTTTGCTCCGATAAAATTCGAGAGAAGAATTTAAGATAACTGTACGTTTTGTTTCTAACTTCGGGGAGGATGATTAAACATGACCCATCTGTATAACAGGGAACTTTAATAGGTACTACCCCCAGCCTACATCATCTGAATGAATTATATACCTATAGACATTTTATACATAGTAGTACAATTACCTACTGAATTAAATAAGTTGAAATGTTGACACAAGTCCTCAATTCTTTGACAAAAAAGTTTAAATTTATCAAGTAGCTAAAGGTAGATATTAACATTAATATAGACATTAACATTTTCGTGGCTTGGTGGAAATATGGGGATCCCCCAATCACATTAATATTTTTTGACGAAAGTTTTGTATTAATATATAAATTTATTTTAATTCATTTGTAATAATTGAACTTTTCTAGAATGACTCATTGCTTAATAAAAACATTAAAAAGCTGTAACATATATTAATATTACTTACCCAATCATTTGTAACGGTGAAACATGTGTTTGTTTTAAATGCAGCAAGTTTTTATACACATTAAAACATTATTAATCGAACTTATAAAAAAAAAACGTAGGGGTTAAATAAACTGTATATTTAAAAATTGAAACAGTAAATCACCTGCGCGCGCAGCTCCCGCGATACAAATGAAAATATATCGATCAAAGCGATGAGTAGGCACAACAGCTGATTTTTTATTTCATTTTAAACTGCACCTACCCACGGTATTTTTTTCTTCTCTCCTCTTCTTAATTTATTCAACCCTTGCGTACTCACAATATATCTACCCATAATACCAGTTGTAACATAATACTGGTAAGCACCTACCTATACTACGATGTTAGTAGGTACTTTAATATGTACAGGGTGAGATAATAGTGATACATGGCAATAAACATAATTTAAATTTTTAAACAAGGAACAGAACAGTGCAAATGTTTTGTTTTTTGTTACTACCAAGTAAATGTGCAATTTTTTTATATTGCATTCAAATACATAATTATACAAACGTAGATAGGTACCACCACTAGGGTGAGTTTATAAGCAGTTTTGTATAAGTTCCGTTAATTTGTAATGTAAAAACACTAAGTAATTAAAAAATTGTTAGACATTCACTTGTTTTTGTAGGGCTTTGTCGTAGAAATAAGTGTCATGTGTTTTTTTTAAGTCAAACCCTAAAATATTCTATGGAAGTCAGAAAACAATAATATTTTGATTTTTTTAAGCTTCAAAAAAAGTATCCCCAATTCCGGTTTTCTCATTTTTTTACAGAAAACTATAAAAGATATCTGAAAAGTGTGCATGGAGAATGAACCTTGATAATTTTCCAAATTTTTCGTTTTTCCAATAATTTTAAATTTCCAATAATTACTTGTATTTTGTATTTATTGCAAGCAATAAAATCACATGATGGTAGTTGACTAGTGCAACACTCGAATACGAGGAATTTAAAGAATTATTTTGGAAGATTGAGAAAAGGGAATGTTTTATGATTATAAAAACCACCTAAGTACACAGTATATTTAGAATTCTTCCATAAGCTAATTTTCAGGGGTCGTCAAGGAGAAATTATTTTGGTACCATCACCTCTGACCCTCCATTCGCATTCTTCAATAATATAGACATAGATATGATGTATTCCTTCATAACATATAATATAGTTGTCAACCCACATGTCCGTTCAAAGTGAATGGCATTGAGTTTATTTGAAAATAAGTTAATTTCAGTATTATAAGCTTGGATAAATTTTATCGAGATACTATATGAGTATAAATTTCTTCTTTTAGAGAGTACCGGCCGGCAAAAACGCAGTAATTTGTTACGCCGACTGGTATTATATTTTAATACAATTACATAAATTAATAAAAAATAAATTCGGTTACGAACTATGATTTGGCGTTTTATGACATAGCTTTTATATGGGCATGAAAGTATTTGTATAAGTGTATACAGATCGTGTTTATAAAGAATTAAATATTGTATTTATTAATTATGCATTTAACAATTAACAATATTTGCTGTATAAGACGATGCGGTCGACTGTGTTGCCATAGAGACAACTCATCCTTGAAGGGATGGGGTAAAAAATACTGTGGAGGGTTGAAAAAAACTCGTAGGGTGACTCAATAAGTACATAAATACTCTTACCCCCCGGTACTGGCGATCGATATTAACTCTTTCTCGGCGCGCGGGGTGAGCGAACCGTAATTACGACCCTTTGTAATTGAGAAACTACGCAACTACCTACTCACATCTACAAATAGAATATATTTGGATTACTTTATTGTTATTAATTAATTAATTACATTTACCTAATTGCTTAATTAATTAAAAGCCAGTCTTATATTATTTTTGATTCGTGAAGACTTGAATAGTAGGATGATGTATTCTTCCAATGCATTTGTAGTTCCACCAAATAATTTACGTAATTCAATAATCTATTAAATCAATTAATTTATAGGCATAACAATTTTAAGGTTAAAATCTTCACTGTTGGTACCTTCAAGTAGAAAGTATTCGACTATCTTTGCCTACAAGTTATAAATAAACGTATCTACCTACGATAGGTGAATGAGCTACTGCATGGCAGTGGCGTATATAGGATTTCATTTCGGGGGGGGGGGGCGATCTAATATTTGACTGTGAGGGGGGTGGAGGCAACAAAAATTTGAAGATAGACGTACAGTATAAAAATTATAATAGCGCCGCAGGCAAAAATTTTTCGTGAATGTGAGTGAAAAAGGTCGTGTATTAATTAATATTAATATTGTGTACAAAAAATACAAAGATGAATAGCGCCGCAGGCGAAATTTTTTTGAATAATGGGTGAAATGATGAACTTGAGTAACTTTCATGTTTTAAAATAACGTTTTTTTAAGAATTGTTCAACATTACGGGGGGGGGCGAGGCCCCCCCCCCGAAATTGAAAGTAATTTGCAATTAGGTACCATACATCTAGTTTAATTTGAAAACTTTGATTATTGAAGTACTTAATCAAATATTTTTTTTGTCATTGTTTGAAAATATCAAAACGTTTATAATGAAAATATAAAATAAACAAACATAAAATTAATAAATTTGCATTTATTTTGCAATAAAACATAATGCATTATTTGTATCTACCAATCTAATAATGGATTTCTATTATAACATCATACCTGTTCTTTATGTCCTGTTCTTTTCACTATCGTCCCTAGGATCAAGTGCACGGTGTTTTTTATATTAGAACCTCATACTATACACGTGCAATACATTTTTTTTAGTTTCTAGTCACCCAACATCTCCACGTGACTCAGAACCCTTTTTTAAGCGACACGCATAACCCTTTTTTCATGTCGGGGAACGGTGATGCTGTGTTGTAGTGGATGCCTACTACTAAATATTCTTTCCAAACAAACTCGAGCTGAATCAGTTTTATTGGATGAACCTCCGTACGAAATCATTTCACAAATAAATTAAATCTAAATGTTTATTTACAGTAGGTATCTCCAGACATGGTGATTTTGGAGTCAACACTTTTATTTTATCCGCTGTTAAAAACATATTCGGATGTTGCGTACATAGGCAATATGCACAATACGAGTAGGTACATGTTTGCTGGATTTCACCACCTATCATTATTTTTCATACAAAATTTGAGCTAGATGGCTCCTATCTCCGTTATTCGGGATTCATCACCCGGAAAGTTGGTGAAATCCAGCACTGGTGTTCATTATTTGGTTTTGAGATAAAATTATCATTAAATAGAATCTTGCAGACACATGTTGGCATGATAATTTACTTATCGATTAGATAGATATTATTTTTTTCGTACTTATTGATTGATTCGGACGTAACTTTGTGCTAGTTGCTAGTAAACTAGTAAAATTTAAACCACGTATAATTTAATTACGCGGTACCGGTTTCAACAAGGAATCTGTTATACCAAGCACTACGAGTATAATTAAGCTACATTTTTTTTTTCAAAACAATAGACCTATGTCTTGATTTGCACACAAATGAGGAGTTATTTTTGCAGGATATTATATTTTTCTGAAGGTTGAATGAAGGAAAATTTCACGTAGGTATATAATGTTTACAACAATATGAAGAATAAGCTCGAAATAAAATAGGTATTTTTTAGATGCAACCCTTTTTTTGTAAGTCCCTCCGGAGACGCAGTATATGTACGTGTGTGTGGGAAAGCGCTGTCGTGTGTCGTATAAACATGTTTGGAAATATACTAACACAAGTGTACACGTATGAATGTGAATTGTGAAAGTATATAGGTAGAAGCACTCGTGTGTGTGCGTGTTAGTGTGTGTTTTATATCAGACATGGCACGATGTTGCGAGACAACCCTTTTAGTGCTTTGAATTTACAATGTCAATATAATAATGTGTGGAAGACCAAAACATCAAAAACCACGTGAAACTTGAGTATTCATAAAATGCAACTGATGAGTTTATTTATCTTATTTATTTATACGAGTATTTACTTCATCAGCGATAATTACAAATTGATAGAAATAAATGATGTCTTAGAGTAAAATATGCTAATATTTACCGTCTGCTTACATGTTATTTTTTGAAAGTTCTGAAACATTTAAGTAGACAGTAATTTTGCCAAATACAATTTAGACAGATACAGAAGACATACTTGTAACTCAAATATTCAGCTACCCTAACCATCTATACCATCACGACTTTCTCACAACGTGGGATAACCAACTACAGATGTAGGTACAAATGTAGGCATATTACTTGTCAAATACACGATATATGCCTACAGTATAATACATACAAAATGGTGAGATCTGTCTTTATGGCTGTTAGATTAATATGAGGCAACCTTTGTGTCAGCATCCCTCCGTCACTTTCCATCCCTTGTACTTTTTACGACTAGAGCGTGATGTAGACTTCTCAATCTCCACTCTTACTTTCAATGAAATTTAAATGAAAGGTTTCACAACGCTATAAAGTGTTCCATGTGTATCCATTACTTGTTGATATTATGTAAATATCTTTTTATCCGGTGACTACCTTTTGTACTTTTTTTGTGAAATAACTGAAAACAAAGGTTAATTAATGGCACTTTCCTTGGATGAAGAGAATAAAGATACCGCAACTACTGTATACCTACCAGACTGCTGACTGTCCTACCTACCTGTCGTTCTCATTCACAATCCTTCACAAATTTCTGTGCAAGTAGCAAGTACACATGGAATATGGACATACCAGGTCTTATTTAATCACCCTAATATTTTAGTAAGGTTGCATAGGTATACGTTGGTAGTACAGATGCATGCTTTTCCTGACATTTTGCTAAACGAGTCTGTTCTAGACGGGATAACTTTCAGACAACACATTTTGAGAAATTATATATACTCTTAAAAAATCTAATACCTTTTGGGGTTAAGGAGAAAAGTGACTTTAATTAAAAAACGAAATGTTAATTTCAGCATTGATCTGTCGCCTTTGTTTAGATCTTATAACCAACTCTTTTTTGTAACTGTTTAACACCATGTGATACGAATTAACCCGCATATCCTACCGAATATAACGAGGTTCAAATGCTAAAAAACTGGGTAAAATATATCCTTTGTGCCCCCATAACCAACTTAAAAAAAACACTCTAAGAGAGGTAAATAAACAATAAAAAATATACGTAAAAACCGCAAGATGTTCAGCGCATGCGCCTCGGTAATCATCTCTGGTGGCGACCCCTTTTCTGACGAATTTTATAATGATTATTTTCATTTCCTTTCAAATTTTTAAAAGGATAATAGTTACCTGTTAACAATAAACATTTTTAACAATTTTAAAGTTTGTGAACATAATAATTCACTTAAAATATTCATACTTCTTATATTGTGGCAATTCCTACATATTACATATCATAAAATGAGATTTGCATACTACATTTGATTACCTACATGATTGGCGCAGTTGGTTGCAGCGTCGGCCTCTCAGGCAGGAGTTTGCGGGTTCGAATCCCGACCCTGGCGATTTATTCTGCACTTCACGACAAGTTTTTAACTTACTGTGAAGTGTGCAGGACAGTATTTGGATTTATGCAAACAAGCCAAGATCCTTTTTAAAAAATCATATTTCTTTCAGCTATGGGATCAAATTGTGTCAAAGTTCCTACTCATGTCTACTTTTTATAAGGATAGGTAGGAACTTCATACAAAGATAAACCAATATACATTATATACTCGTACACACAAGTTTGTGCGCATATATTTTCACTGCTTACGTGTCTAGAAGTCATTATAAAGTACATAGTCTGTACATAGTAAGTTGATGACAAATTAATCTTAATGTTGATGTTTTACCGAAAATGTAACTGTATCCGGTTGGGATGGTTAGAGGGCGAACTTAATGTAGTAGAGTCAATATGTTTATACGAGAAGTAGATCTACACGACGTCTAGGAGGAGGTAGTGGGGGTGATACTGATTAGATTACATATTAAATAATTATATTGACCTGTCATGGGAACATTAAACATCATTATCATTAACACAAGCTGCTGGCAATACTATACAGTATACATGTCATGATGTTAATGAATCTCGTAAGTATCCTCAGGGTATTGCGAATCATTAGGTACGATTAAAGTCTAATTTTATTAGGGTATATTTCTAATATTTGCAAAGTGTGAAATTTACACCAGATAAGATAAAAAGTGTGGGGCGGCCACAGCTAAGATGGAGAGACGACCTGGTCCGACATGTCGGTGCAACCTGGATGCAGTCTGCACACGACAGGACAACATGGAGGCAGATGGAGGAGGCCTTCGTCCAGGAGTGGACGGGATAGGCTGATGAAGAAGAAGAAGAAGATAAATGCTGCACTGAAGTTTCCACTTCAGACGCTATCAAGCTAATAACTAATATGTGAGCACTGAAAATAATATGCGTAATTCAGATCACAAAAACATCATCCGAAATATCAACCAGTAAAGCAGTTTTTGCAAACGTTACATTATACTATCAGTAGGTACTATCACCGCCACCTCGACGTCTTTCTCTAGCCATGCTATAGTAAATTGGAAAATTGGCAATATCGCATAGAACCACCACTCCTGTCAAATCTCGAAACAGAATATAATACGTCTCGCCTTTAATGTTGAATGCATTAATCTTACATCACGGCTGTAGAAAGAGAGAAATGTCAAGGTGGCGGTGATGCTATCATTTTTTAATAATATTCAAATCAGACATCTCTGAATTAGTTGGCCAACACCGGCACTACATATAAACATAGATTAAATCCTCAAAATATAAAATGGTAAACATTGAATTAATTTACTGCTAGTTTTTGTAAATACACCAATATACTCGTAGCTTTAAGTGCACGTTATTTGACAATATAGGCACATACCGGAGGTGAAGGTTAAAAAATGGCAGTACAATAATTCGATATGTTTAGCAACATCTGTTCTATATGTGATGTTAGTTTCTTCACTACTGACCTACTTCTCTCTGAGATATAATACAGTCCTTTACCTTCACCTTTACAACCGTCATGAAATGATAACAATAGTCACCATACACTTTAGTTTCTGTTACCCTTGCACGCGCTTTATTGTAACCCTGCCCGTTTTTTATACGTCAACCCTACGCGCATTTTTATTTATTATTTATATAAAAAAAGGTGTTCGCACATTTTTATACCGTTGCTTCTTGCAGTGACGTAGTTTTTTATTTTTATTTTATAAACAACTCTAATACTGAATTTCGGGAAAACTCTAGCCCCCGTTTTCACCAACTTTTACCTAAGAAGGAGACCCCTAAGAAATTTCCATACAAAAACAAAGATAATATTCTATTTTTTGACACGCAGGCCTACCAACCACACCCTAATTCCATACAAAATGCAACACGCAACTCACCTACGTTAGGTGCCCAAATATCTCTGCCCAGGCTAAGTGAGTTGCGTGTTGCATTTTGTATGGAATTAGGGTGTGGTTGGTAGGCCTGCGTGTCAAAAAATTGAATATTTTCTCTGTTTTTGTATGGAAATTTCTTAGGGGTCTCCTTCTTAGGTAAAAGTTGGTGAAAACGGGGGTAATACTGATAGCGGAGATAGGAGCCACTTATCATTATTTTTCATACAAACTTTGTGCTAGGTGGCTCCTATCCTCACCTAAAAAGTTCGTGAAATCCAAAAAAAGTGTGGTTTTATTTAGTGCGTAGGTATCTTTATGCAAAGAGAATTTCGAAATAGAATAAGTGTTAGAAGTAATAAGAAAGAACATTGTACATGCTCGTATATTCGTATGCATAGCTTTTGAAGGAATTTTCGGGATTTTCTTATATTTTTAAATGGATCAAAAGACAGGATACTAATTTTATATGTCTTCCTGCTTCCTACAATTCGCCTCACATCATCAGACCATCTTCCTTCGCCCCTTTTGCTGGAATAAAAATTTAGGAATCAAATCGAACTCGATGTTAGTTAGTTAATGTAGGTCTTCTTTCGTGTGCGAATACAACCATTGTACAAATGATCTGGGAGTCTGGGTTTTATCGCTTTTCAGTTTCATTTGTACTTCGGTCTTTCGCTACTTTGGCAGATCTTTAGACGCATTCAGGGATGCGTTGCCCGGGGTGAACCAACTTGGAGGCGTTCTACTGTCTCACCCCGTTAATGTAGGTACGAATATTTTATAAATACTTACTTTTATTGTGTAGTACCTATGCCTACAGTTTTGTTTTGCCACTGGATTGCAGGAGTTAAATCAAGAGTAGCATTATATTAGTGTGTGTGTGTGTGTAACTCCACTCCGCCGCAGTATATACGAGTAAGTTACCACCTGATATTGTAATGGCGCGTGGCGGACTCGCGGAGAAGACACCAGACCTCGGAAACCTTTAATCAGATTTTATTTTCGTGTAAATATTTTTATATAAGAAAAAACTTAACATAAGGTGAACAATCCGGTCTAAAAAAAATTAATAAAAACAAAACTTTAAGCAGAGGTCATTCAAACGGAAGGTCCCGAGCTCGAATCTATGATGGTACAAATGAATACGTGTTACATACAGGAACTAAGCCTCTGGATGAAAGATGAAGGAGTTCGAATCCCAGTTGAGTGAGTGATTTACTCTCGAGCTACTACTGTGTAGCGTGCATGGAGACTATGAAGAATTTTGGGACTATTCTAATACCTTCGAAACCAATAGTGATTTTTTATAATATGTCAGATAGAATATTAGCAAATTGTTTATATACATTGGCCAATACCAATATGCAATACAATAAAACCCGATATACACAGGTATACCTACGCTGATAAAAAATATTCGTTCATCTGTTGAGTACAATAGGCAATACAATATTATATTTATTCTGTTACATATAAATTGAAAACATCTTCAATTTGCAATGCTGCGTCGCGCCGCCCTCAAAAGATTCCGATTAGGAATACACCTTTTTTTATACCAATTTATAATAACAAATTATACACTTATGCAGTACCTATACAAATAACTCTATGCACATACCTACATAGGTGTGTAACAGTGGAGAAGAAATGATTTCTGCAGAAGGGAAGCCCGGGCTAACATTTCTTATTGGATTACGTCAGATTAGACATTATTGAATCTATCATTTTATCCAAAAGGTATCTCGATGGGAATCGTGTTCTTAGGTAGCTTCATGTCTGGACTGTACACTGTGCAGGTACATTTCATGTCCGCGAATGCCATGATTCAGCAATAACTGATTAATCTTAAAATAATAATGGAAGGTTAGAATATTTTTCCGATTAGGACAGCATGTCCGATGACTTTGTATTTTCCCCAAAATCATATTTTAAAAATAACGTTTACCCTGAAAACTTTCGTCATGTATAATTCCAGCGAGTTCAAACATATTCCATAACTTTAATTGTCGTTGAAATTTATAGTTATCTACTCGTATATATATAAAGCAAAAGTCTGATTTTTGTAAGTGTTTGCATTACTCCCACATTTTAGGATGGATTGCTGAGAACATTTGCGATAATATAGGCTGTGTCCTTACGTCGCCGGTTTTTGAAGGAAAAGCTTTTTCCTAGGAGGTGCCATCATGATGAGGGGATCTAAGGGTTGCGTGGGGTCGAGTGTGGTGTCGTATGAAAGGGCTATGGAAAAGAAATTCAGATTTTTAGTCACATTTTGTCCAGCTCAAGGCCTATAAAGTATGCAGGTTGGTTTGTTAAATTTGCCGTTGCAAAGCACGGGTAACTCAGCCATATTATAAAACGCGCTCGACTGTTAATCCAGTGGGCGCGGGTTCGATCCCCTATGCCGACCTACTCCACTTCATGATACAAACTTTTCAAGCTTACTGTGAAGTGTTCAAAGGTTATTTGTTATTTCGATAAACCCAGATTCATTAAAAATAATAATAATAACAAGGTGAACTATACAATTTAAAATCATAATTATGAAAATTTGGCCAGTTTTTGAAGTTTAACAGCTCCGCTGCTGCTTATTTCAGAGGAAAATTTTATGTCTAGTTTGTACGAAATTTTATAATTATTTTATAAAAGATTGCCAAAAAATAAAATATACCTACCTTATTTTTTTTTGTATATTTTTAGTCATGTGTCTGTTATATGTTTTTAAGAAGAAAATTAAACATGAACACCTACTTTCATTCTTCTTCTTTTTATGTCTTATTAGATATTCCCAATGTTGACTATTCTGCTCCCATAGAAATTCTTATTTCTTATAAATAAATAGACAGATAAATATACTTATAAATAAATAAATCTCACAGATGTGAGTAAATTTAGACAGGCGTTCCATAAAAAAAAAGTTACCTCGTGAAATTGTTTATCGTTATTTTTAATCTCATGTGGGTAGAAATATTTTTTTCACAACAAAATTATTTTTCAACACGTGTAAGATTGTACTTGTATAAAGTCTATTTGTTGTATGATGTGTTGATCTAGTCGAGTTCACTTTGGAGAACGATCCAGAATAAATGGAGGACAATAGTGAGTTATCCTTGACATTGTATGGAGCCATGGAGCACGCTCTCAATATAAATCGATTCATCCTCTCTCTTCATTATATTCACCGTGATTCCAATACACATACAATGAAGCACATGTCGATGTCGATACGACAGACTGGACAGATATTCCCAAACTCGGAGAGAATATTTTGTTATTGTTATTGTTGTGTATCTTATTCACCAATAAAAGTGTAGATAAATAAATAAATAAAAATAATATTTTGATAACGCACCGACACTGAAACTTTTATGACAAAAATAAAGTAGTACATATAGTCTCACATTTTTCCATCGACTCTTCAAATTTCAAAATAAAGGCGCGCATTCTGCATATGTTGCTGGACTTAGGTATGTACAAAGTCAGATAATTTCTACGATTTTAATTCTAATACAGGTAGGCATGTCTAGTCGCATTGTATTTATAGAAAAATACAACAATCACGAAAACAAAGCAACACAAATATTATAGGTTTTACCTATATTTACCTATTAAAATAATATAGTGTTTCACACACATCTTACCTTCGTAAAGCGTATTCAGAGGTTTGTGCCTATATATCAATAAATAGTTTTTCACAGTTCGCTAAATAAAAGTTACATAAAAAATACAATAAATTCGTGTTTAAAGTTTGTAAACCAGTGAAGTGTTTTAAAAAAACGCGTAGGAGGAACGAATGGAATTAAAACTGAAACTTGTGCAAAAACATGATTGATTTTAGTTTTAGTATTGTCAAGTTGGGTGGAAATAATTTACAATACCTATAACTGCATAGGAATATAGAATATTACATGTAGGTATATAAGTATTTTAAGGGCTTTTCTCTTTGTAATATTATTTGTACAAAGTAATATTATCCCGTTGAGTGTATCAAATTATATTGTAACATGTTTTTTAGAATTAATTCGCAACTTGAAACAGATTTTTTTCAACGGGTTTTTCTGTGTCGTAATGATTTTACCTATCCGTCACAATGTGTTTTCCCTTTATTAAATTTGACGGGACTACCTAGTACCTACGTTATTACTATAGTTTGCACGCAGCATATTATTCTACCACCCGATCACATTCATATCTCATACTAGAGTTCCTTTATTGTTAGAGGACACACGTCTTTATATATATCGTGGTATAGTATTTCAGAGAGATTTATGTCATCTTTACTAGATACTTAATTTTAAAATACAGGTCTACCTGTAGGTAATATATAATTCCCTTACTGATGGCTAGGTACACAGTGCATACACGTTTACCTTAGACGTCAGCTAATCGAAATGAGATTACAGTCGAACTTGGTTAAAGCGAACACGAAGGGACCGCGTATATTTGTTCACTATACCCGTGAAACGCTATAGCCGTGAAGTAGGTATACTATGTAGGTACATCATTCTTACATGGTTATATGCCAACATATATGTACTAATACAGACGATTGTGATGATTTCTACATTGTTCAAGCCAATCATTATTACGCCTGAAACGGTTTTGTATGCGGGGGCGTCCGAGGCTAACCTGGACCGACCATGTCGACCAAATCCTTAAAAAATTTTTGAATAAGAGAAATCAAAGAATGTGTGTGATACGGAATTAATGTGACGGAAGCAAGGAGTGTGTGAGAGTATAGGGCGGTCTGGCGTTCTGTTCTCTTTGCCTGCCCCGTAAGAAACGCGACGTGAATTAGATTAGATAAATTAGATAGCGGAGGGTGGTAAATTTTTTTTTTGGACGCATCAACATTTTTCACTCCATGTTCAATGTCATGTAGACTCATTTTTCGGGTGTCAAAGGTACAAATCGATAATTTAAACTGACTTGAGTATCTAAAAACAACTTTATTACTAAAAACAAAACGAGAGAGTGGGGTGCAGTAAAAAGAAAACATGAAATTTTTCTATTGGCTGATGCACTATAGGTAGGTACATTGCAACAGCCAATAAATTGCCCAGGTATTGTATTCAATTGATGTTTTGAAAACATTGAGAACATACCCCCTTGAACTTTTGAATGCCTAATGTCCATTATTGGATGAAAGAGTTGAAAAAAGATGGAGTTTACTAAAACAATGGGCGGAGTTAAGAGATTAGATTTAAAGAAAACTTTCCTTTTTATTATCACCTCATAAACATTACAAAGTAAACAAATGAGTAAATGACTATGAGGTAGCATTGTCTTCTAATATGGGGTAATTCCCGCATTATAAAAACAATGGTCCCTAACAGTTTGCGATGTTTAAGCTTACGAAACATAATCCTACAATAGATCTAGGATTCATTGTTCTTTTCCGTGCAACAATTTAATGCCGTATTTGAAGACAATGGTAGGTACCTGAACCTGGTCCCTATCTTATGATTTCGACACTTAACATAAACATTACGATAATTTAGTTTTCTGTCCTTCCAATAATCCAAGTAATCGGTATGTAACGTACATAGTATTCTGAGACAAAAATAACTTAACATTATATGAATTTTTGTGTTTTTTGAATGATAATATTGTTCCGAGAATTAAATTTGTGCGCTATACCCGTGAAGCGTCTTCGTTATAGCCGTGACGATTTACATACAAAATACAAAAATTCAAACGAATGTCGAGCATTTGTTCGCTATGGCCGAGAATTCACTATACCCGTGATCGCTATATCCATGTTCGACTGTATATGTCAAAAAATCTTTCTGATTAAGAAATGGAATGCATACAAGTATAACTTAATTAGAATCAAAACTAATCATTATTTAAGTTAATAACCTGCCATATTTTCATGCTTTCAAAAAGCTCTGACAAATACATTCAATACCTACGAGTATATGTTATAGTTTTCTAACATTAGGTAGAAATGTACGAGGGCTATTTTTTTATCAAGTTACGTTTGTGCTTCTAAGTAAGCACGAAATACGAATGAGAAAGATCTGCACATCACGAGATTGCGCAACTCTTCCACCATAACCTCTGCCATTTTCAAAACGGATGCATTACTCGCAGTCGAGTTACGAAGTATACGAAGATTTACAATCGGAGAACATTCAGATTTTAAGGTCCGCCCTAAGGAACAATTTCTAGAAATTTTAAAGTCGGCGTTAAGAAAAATTATCAGCAAAGCCCTAAGATACAGGAAGGTGTGGGATCGTTTGCCTCTGACTACCTAAGGTGGTCAAGTCTACCCGTGGTCCGCGAGGTTCCGCGAGGTTCCACGAGGCCTACACTAAGGGCAGACTGACCATATCTTCATCAGGTACTTCAGCTTGTTTTTCTTTAAATTTTGTGCAACAGCACCATACCTATCTACACTATCATCACTCATGAAGTGTTTACCGTAATTTTTTACCATTCTGCAATGGGTTTGAGCAGCATTTCGTCCATTTGCTGGCAGAAAACGGATTGCAAGTCGTAACTTATATTTGGCGGGAGAACCGATCGAGGCGGTCATGTTCAATTGCCCGTAACTCGGCTGCGAGTGACGAATTCGATCTGAAAATGGCAGAGGTTGTAGTGGGAGAGTTGCGCTACCTCGAGATGTGCAGATCTTGCTCTTTTGTATTTCGTGCTTACTTAGAAGCACAAACGGAACTTGATTAAAAAATAGCCCTCGTAGATTCGTTTTTCGGGTTGATCGTGTGATGTGATCACTGATCAGATGATCCGACGTTTCGGCGAACCTATACTGCCGCACACGATCAACCCGAAAAACAAATCTACACAATATGGATCATCATAAAAACCTGCAACAACTATTATTGGGTAAAATTACTAATTAGGCATACCTACTATGTATTTCCTGAGTAGCAATCAAATGACATGATATAATACGAGTATACCTACATATAAGTATGTGACACTGACATATCAATAGAATAAGTGTCTGCCATAATCCGCAGCCACATTCTTGTACCTTTTGGTATTTGTTTTAACCGTTTCCTTTTATATTACACTACCTAATGTATTAGATATGATGTAATGTGTTAGGATGCCGCGAATGTGTGTATAGATAGGTATACCTACCTTAACCCAGATATTACAAAAAAAAAACAACGTTTCCTTGAAACCCCGTTTTTAGGCCAAAAATGGTAGTTTTCGCATAAAAAAACGTCAGATGTTTCTTGATGATAGTCACTTCTTGCATAAACATCTGCAGTTTAGTGACGGGACTTCAATAAACACGTTCGACAGAAGTAGATAATACCTTCCACTAATATATTTAATGATTATTCGATACCTCTTTAAGTTGATCCAACGCACAATAATTTGTATTCTTTAGTATTATTATTTTGTTATAAATATAATTATCTGTTGGCTCAGGTAGATCAACCTTATATTTTATCTTGATCTAAGCAAAAGTGTTTAGTGAATAAGATGTGTGTTGTTGAAAAGAGACCCAAAAAGCAAATTCATTATTAGGTAATAATATGTAGGTACATATAATTATGTAATTTTTACGAAATCTTAAGTACTATATTATAGACATACCTAGGTGTATTTATCATATTTATCTACCTCTCATTCCTAGATTTCTTCTCTTTTCTATAAAGGTGAATACAGGTAAGTATGTGCAAAACACTATGCCCTATAAAACTTATTATAGTTATTATTACCATCATATGGGCCAATATATGTATTATCTTATTTCCGAAATGTAACGTATATTTTCCCTATAGATTTGTAATTATAAAAATAATAGCTCCATTTCGAAATGTTTCACTTATTATCATAACGTACTTCATTAGTGAATTGTACTGTGGGCTGTGGGGACCCATCACATCACTTGCTCCCTGTATTATAAATTAAGAGGGTATTTTTGTCATTTAACTATACTCAGAGTGTGCTGACTACTGAATACAATAATATATTGTATTTTAAATTCCACTGAAATATAACATACTACATAATATAGTGTGTTTTAGAAAAAGCATAAAAAGTGTTAACTTCATCCACCTTTATTTTAACTTCCTTAAAAATAGGGGAATTTACAAAGGGTGATCATTATGAATGTATTTTGACAGGGCCGAAACGTTTAAAATAAACATGCATCTTGCTAGTTTAAATTTCGTGTAAAGGTAAACTATGAGAACATCAGTGGTATCAGAGATTAGAAGAGAAAAAAATTACGAGTAGTAAGGCCTTTTAATCAAATGGTAGGCATCATAATATAATCATACTTATTTATTCTTTAACCTATTATTATTGAATATAATTTAACAATAGTCGCAGAATTATAAATAAAATTACGCAGCGATCTCTTCCTAAGTCTCACCGATTCGAGATTTTCATCTATCTATCTCAGAGAGAATAGAACGCTAGATCGCCATAACCTTACACACACTCCTTGCTTCCGTCACATTCATGCAATTTTTCATACCTGCCCTTCGATTTCTTCTACTTGAAACTCGTCCGTCTTTGAGGATTCGGCCATCATATCTGGCTGACCTGGAGACTCTGGAGTCAGTCTCGGATGATCATACTTCCCCACACATCTTCGGTTTACATATTACATGCAAGGGCGCGCATTTATAAAACGTTATTTTAAAACATTTATATTAACTACATATCTGCCATCACTTCATCCATTTCTCAAAAATAAAATCGCCCTGATGCACGTCCTTTTTCACTAACCTTTGCGGAAAATTTTCCGCGGCTTTTACCTTTTTTAATAGGTACGTCTGGATCGGCCCCCTCCGAAATGAAAAGCTATATTCGCAACTGATTACATATACCTAGGCATATATTATACTTATTTATTCATTTAGCATCCCGAAACCATCTTCCATCCAGCGATGAAATGACAACTTTTTGAATGAACTGTGCCTTGACTGCCTTGTAACCTCCGCATGTTTCTAAAATGTACGACGCAGTATATTCTAAGTACAGCTCTGTGATTTTTTTATGATGTAGTATCGTATGTTTTAGGGCAATAGATGCAATATTAGAAGCGACTCGTGCTGTTGATGGAGCACTACTGAGGGTTATTAGCGGTTTTTTTAAGGAGTTGACTGTTTTTTTCTTTCGTAACGCATTCCATGTGTGTACATTTCTATTACTCTTGTTTCATTACTTGGAAATCATGCAGTCACAATAACAGAAACATGCAACTTCTTATTTTTAAAACTAATGATAGATATTGTACTTAGTTTTATTCGCTTGTATGCCATGATACTTGATATATGTTTGAAACATTTTCGAGAAGCTCGTGTACTTAGGTAAATATTAAGTAGCAATAGGTATTTGCCTTAATCAAATTTCTATTTACTAAATTAGTCAAATTAAAGAAGCTCTCAGAGTTTATATTAATTAAAAAGCATCGAGTCTCACAAAGTGATCTTTTGATAAATGTGTACACAGTAATTAGAATATTTTATTGTGAAAGTGATATCCACTAAGGAAAGTCTAGAGGAAAGGGAGATGGGGATGGAGGCAAAGAATGAAGAACAATAAAAGAGACAAAGAGGCCTTCGTTAACAACGGTCACTCGACGAGAAGGAGGAATAATGGAAATGAGAAGAGATTTTATCATAATTAAATTTTAATTGATCAAATAAATAAAACTCGAAACGGTATATAGCTTCTCTAATTTCACATAAAAGACCAACGCCCATTTCATTGAGATTACTTAGGCACAAAGTATCTACCTAGTACCTACCTCTTATACCCATACAAAGATCCGGGCCTCTGAGACTTTTACATAAGAATTTATACTTGTAAATGGGCTATAGTACATGTTGGCTGTTGTATATAGAGGAACAAAATTAATTGGTTAAAACTCCTCTGTGAGTCCTTTCCCCCTTTCCCCTCCCCGTCCCCGCCCCGCACCCACTCTTGTTCTCGGTGCCCCCTTCATTACTTTTCCTTTTGAAGACGTTGAAACGGAGGGAAATAAAAGAAAAAGCGATAGATGGAGGGGGTGGAAAGAGAAAGGCTCTCCGGCACTTCGTCTTGGAGAGCAAAAATAAATTATAATTCTTTTCATCATCAGGGTTGCCAGCTATCTGCATACCAAGGGCGGCACGTGACGCTTATCTAAATATTTTCATCTACAGACTCATTGCTAAATTACTCCTAAAGACAAATAATCACTGAAATATTCAATTTAGTTTTTTCGCAATGGATATTTATTTAGTGCGTAATAAATATTCTATTTTATATTGTTTCTATTCAACAATTAGTGTTTTTGACGTGATTCATAAGACTTACTTTATATATTTTTCACAACTACGTATTCGATGTAAAAATACCATTTCCCACATAATTAACTTGTTGAAATATAGAGATAAGTCTTTGGGATATTTATGGCATAGAAATGTAGATTAATGATAGGAATGACTAATTACTATAATTTCAAAAGATCATTTTGTCCGAAATTCCTTTTTGAAAATTAAAAGTTTGATTAATTTATATTAAGTCTCCTTATCAGCATTGTCATCTCCCGAAAAAGAAGCCAAAAGTGACATTATCATCTCTTTCTTAGTTTAAAACGTTTCACTCCTAATTACGTTTTAATGTTCGATTCCTAATTAATCTCCGCCCTCCACGCACCACCTGTGGAGTGCGTGAGGTGAGGTAAAGAGAAAGAGGGAGTGAGTTGGACGGGGGGAAGGGGGTGAACAAATTTAAGAAAAAAAAATGAAAAAAGACTGAAAATACCTTTTTACGAATCAATTCCTAAACTCAATGAAATAGAACGGTACCTAATTACTTAATTTGCTTAATTATCAAAATGGTAGGTACATGCATACTCTAATTCCAATAACATAATAGGATTATATTATTTATGCATGTAAGTAGGTAGCAGTGACGGAGGGTAGATTTCTGCAGAAGGGAAGCCGGGGCCAATATTTGTTATTGGGTTTCGTCAGATTAGACACTATTATACCTATCATTTTATCCAAAAGATAACTCGATGGGAATTGTGTTCATAGGTAGTTTCGCGCCTGGTAGGTAGGTACTTGCTGGAAGGAGTTTGGTTATTAAATTATGCTTTGGACGAGAACAAATATCTCCAAACACTCGCCATAAGTATACTCGTATCTGCCTATGTTACAAAGGTAAGGGACAAGAAATACTTACATAAATAATTATAGAGACTAACATAATCCATTAACCGTTTTGGTATTTAATCACTATAATCTATCTGGATGCTGTGTCACACTCGAAAACAAATAAGCAAAGTGAAAAGAATGACAAATTTTGAACAATTACGTGCGTCATACTTACTGTTATTTTTATCTCCAACTTAAAAAATTAATCTGAGTACCTACCTTCTTTCTTTTCTTTAGCCTTTTTCCCTCCACTGCTGGATATAGGCCTCTGCAAACTGTTTCCACTCGTCTCTACTCTGACCCAGATTCCTCCAGCTATTTGGACAATGTCTATACTGCTTTCTCTACCCCTGTAGTTGATAACTTTACTGAATAAAACCTCCTCAATATTTGTTTTCGTTATTAAAATCGCAATTTTAAGATAGGTACGCATAATCAGCTCTCTTTTGGTATGACAGGCATATATGCAAGAAGCTATTTAATCTAAATCTCAATCCAGGACCTTTGGCGGCATCTCCAGCCAAATCAGTCTCTCCTCACACACCTTTGCCACCTGCTTCTGGGGCAGCCCACCGCATCCTCGGCTTCTAGAGCTTTTATTGGAAACCGTTCCTCTGGCATCCGGATGACATAACAGTTGTGTTTCATTTCAAAATATGTTTATAGTGAAATACCACTAAGAACTTTCGGTCAAATACTGTACATTGTTGTTAGTTGTTGGTCATGTAGTGCATAAGTACATTTACGAAGTTTGCTACTTTAAATTCTTCATTTGAAACACAACTTCCAAAGTACATGGATTCTTCAGGACCATCCGGTTCATTCTCATGGTTCGATGTGATTATGTTTGCAGTGGGTAGGTGTAGGTACTAGCACTAGGTAGATACCTACTGTACTGTAATACAGAACATACAATATCTACTCCGTACCTTCTTTAAAGCCGTCGTCTTGGCGATGTACCATCCACCATTTACCTCCCTCGCGACACCCCTGTTTTCCAACCCTTACAACACCGCGGGGTAAAGAAAGAGTTAATATTGATCGCGTTTTTTATATTTCATTCAACCCCACTCGAGTACTTTGTGTACTTGCAACGTTATTTTTTTACCCCATCTTTCGTTTGGGGTGGTAATTTTTTTCACCCATCGCCGACAGGGTTGATGCTTTGACATGTGCATAATTAATAACAACTCTTCATACCAATCGGTAAGCACTTATAAAAATAATGAATTTACTTAGGATTCCGGCGAACTAAAGACGATCGATTATTCATCACATCACAAGACTGTGGCTAATGGGTATTCATAATTGAACTCGATTTGATAGACTGATGAGATCACTCAAAGAGTATCCTTGCTCTTCATCATTTGCTCCGATGGTAAATTATCTTAATGAGGTAGGTTGCTATTGCATTTGCCGCCCATATTTAAATTTTATATAAATATATTATACAGTATATTATAATAATAATAATAATAATAATATATTATAATAATAATAATAATAATCTTTTTTATATGGACGACTTAAAATTATTTTCATCAAATTTAAATAATCTCAATAAATTAATTTCAGTAACAAAGGATTTTAGTGATACAATCAAAATGGAATTTGGTATGGATAAATGTGCAATAATTAATGTTAAAAAAGGGGTTATCGAACAAACAAATGAAGTGATTAATAACACAGTAAATTTACCAAATCTTACATTAAATGAAACCTATAAATATTTGGGAATAAATGAATCACTGGGTTTTGATCATGTATTTTTAAAAAATAATGTAAAAGCGCGTTTCATCTCTAGATGCAAATTAATTTTTAAATCACTTCTTTCTGGACATAACAAAATTAGGGCAATTAATTCATGGGCAATTCCAGTAATTTTGTATTCATTTGGTATTTTAAAATGGAACCAAACGGAATTAGACACACTAGACAGAAAGGTGCGTACTACAATGACAAGATATCGAATTCATCACCCTAGATCCTCCATGATGAGACTTTACCTTCCTCGCAAAAATGGTGGCAGAGGATTACTTAATTTAAAGAATTTACATAATAATGAGGTAGAGTCTTTAAAGAGATTTTTTGTAACTCATAGGAGTAAAGTAGGCTATGAGGACTTGATAGATTGTGATTTGAGGTACACACCTTTATGTCTCTCGAATCCTGGTGCTTCACTACCGACAATGTCAGTTGAAAATCGAGTAGACATATGGAAAAGTAAATCTCTTCATGGCCGTTTTCACCAAGTTCTGACATCTACAAATGTATGTTTTGAAGACTCAATCAATTGGTTAAGGTTTGGTGATCTATTTGGTGAAACCGAAGGTTTTGTTTGTGCAATACAGGATCAAGTCATTGTAACAAATAACTATGCAAAATTCATTATGAAACAACCAAATATAATTGATAAATGTAGGGCTTGTGGTCAGATGGGAGAGACATTACGACATATTATGTCGGGGTGTTCTCTTTTGTGTGGCACTGAATATTTGCAGAGACATGACCAGGTTGCCAAAATAGTTCACCAAAGATTGGCTTTAAAATACGGTTTACTCGATGAAGAAACTGAATATTACAAATATCAACCATTGTCGGTGCTTGAAAATAGCATTGTTAAGTTGTACTGGGATCGACCAATACAAACCGATCGTACAATTCCAGCTAATCGACCGGATATTGTATTGGTTGATCGTAGGGAAAAAAAGACCTATATTGTGGATATCACTATACCACATGATGAAAATCTCCATAAGGCTGAGCAAGACAAGATTACCAAATATCTTGATCTTGCTCATGAAATTATGGAGATGTGGAGAACACCTTCCACTGTCATCATTCCTATAGTGATGTCCACAAATGGTGTCATTCCTAAGAGTCTCAAAGTAAATCTTGAGAAGCTTGGATTGCATGGTGGGCTTCAATACGCCATGCAGAAGGCTGTCCTACTATCATCTTGCAGGATTGTTAGAAGGTTCCTCTCTCTATAGCTCTTAAAAACTCTCTCATGATAAGTGCATTCTAGTGCACATCGTGGGAGAGGGGGACATCCATTAGTATGGTAAAATGTTTTTAGTTCTATGTGATGTGTTTGTTTATTTAAAATTTTGTATTAATATTATTACCTATTATTTATTTTATATTTTTGTAATTTTTTATTTTAACATGTTTTTATATATTATTTGGTTTAAACGAATGTATTATATAGAGCTGAAAAATTTTGTATACTATTGTGTTAATAAAGTTGATTTGGAAATAATAATAATAATAAAAATCTTTATTGCAATAATAAAACATTACAAATGGCGGGTTTATTGCCAGTGGCAATATCTGCCAACCAACCAATTTTGATATTACAAAATAAGAAAGTATGTGTGTACAAAGCGTACAGTAAAAAGAAACAATGAAACATGAAAGAAAAAAAATAATAAAAAACAAAATAAGAATAACAATAGCATGCATAAAAAAATACACATAAATAAAATAAAATATACCATACATACATAAATATAGTTAAATAATAGGGATATAGGAAGGGAAAGGATATTAGGAAAAGGGTTTATTGGGTAAGATTGGTGGGAGAATTGTTTTGGGAGAGATAAAGATGCTTCAGTTTATTTTTAAAAGAGTGAATTGTAGGAGCGAGTCTGATGTGAAGAGGAAGATCATTCCATAATCTGGCTGCATGTGTAGTAAAAGAGGAGGTGAAAAAAGACGAATGGTGCGAGGGTATAGCCAGCGTGCGTCGTCCACTCGAACGTAGAGGTAGGCCATGAGATGCCAAGGGTGTGAAGTTAGATTTGAGATATTGAGGTGAGGCGAGATTGTTAAGTACATTGTAAAGAAGGGAAAGAATATGAAGGTTGCGACGCTGTTTCATAGTCAGCCACAAAAGTTCACTTCTATATTCAGAAATATGGTCAAATTTACGCAAGCCATAGATGAATCTAATGCAGACATTCTGTAATCTTTCCAATTTCATGGTTTGATCGCAAGTAACATCAAGATAGGCAACGTCTGCATAGTCAAGAAGAGGCAGCAGCAAAGTTTGAGATAAGAGTATTTTAGTAGGTTTTGGAAGGAAGTTCTGATGTTTTCTCAGAGAATGCAGAGAGAAAAAAAGTTTGCGGCTGGTTTCGGATATTTGAGGTCGCCAGGAAAGAAACTGGTCAAATATGATTCCGAGATTTTTCACTTTTTCAGACAACTTGATAACAACGTTATCAAGAAGGAGAGGGGGTATCGAAGACATATTAAGCTTAGCAAGAAGACGTGAACTCCCTATGAGAATGGCTTGCGACTTGGACGGATTGAGTAACAATCCATTCTGCTGCGACCAATGCGAGACGAGACTCAGTTCATTACTCATATGATCAACAGCAGACACGATTTGATTCGGCTCGAAATGAGAATATATTTGGAGATCGTCAGCATACAGATGAAACTTAACAGACAGGTTTTCAACTACCGTATTAATGAAAATTGAGAAGAGAAGTTATATATATATTCCTACAACAGTGTAGAAGAATTAATGATAAACATTGTCGGGATTACGACCGACCTCGGCATGGCTTATTATTTTTGGCTTATGACCTCGGCATGGCACTTTACACTTGAGAAATATTCGCCATTTCTCGAGTGTAAAGTGATCACATAAGCCATGCCGAGGTCGGTCGTAAGCCCGACAATGTTGTAGGAATACTACATTTTATATATGTACTACGCAATGTAGAAAAATTTAACGCTTTACACGGATAATTTGTAAACCAAAAATAATAAAGTACGAAAATATTTTTTCTCTATATAATTTTACTGAGGACGCTGAGGAAAGCAGCACTGCTCGCCCTAGCGAACAAATGTCATGGTATACTATTGTTTTAAATTTTAACATATCTACCTACGTATTAAAATTTATGCAGGTAGATTGCACTTGACGTATAAATGAATGAAATTATCGCTGGTCTTACCTGATAGTTGGTCTTTTCTTGTCTATTAAAAAAACAGGATTAGAATGAAGATGGCGCTGAATCTGAATTTTCCTGTCAAGCATGCAACTTCCATCCACAACTATGTATGTATGAAAATCAGGATATAAACGAACTCTAACTGTAGAACAAATGTCGAATTCCCTTGTCTTACTGTTGGCATACTCGTAACTATATTTTTTGTAATATGAATTTGATTTCATCATCCCTGTATACCATCTTGTCCCTAATCACAGTCTCCCTAATGTGCAAGACTGAGAGTAGGTACTAGGTAGTGTAAGCAGGTACCTACATAATATTTTGCTTTGCATATTCCTACCCTCCTCTCTCAACCCGTGCATATATTATTCATTATTTTATTTCATACATTACGTCTTTTTAGCGATATGACGGAGCTTTTACTCGGCTTTGTTAGCATTCCTACTAGGTATGACTGTGACACATTATAAATTATAACACAACAGTGTATACCTACCAGTGACGATGGGTAGATTTCCGCAGAAGGGAAGCCTGGGCTAACATTTCTTATGGGACAACGTCAGATTAGACACTATTATATCTATCATTTTTTCAAAAAGGTAACTCGATGGGAATCGTGTTCTTAGGTAGCTTCGCGCCTGATACCTACCTACCTATAAATAAATTGTTACAGGTTCATTGCACACTATTGCACTCACGTCACAATCCGTGACCAAGGCGGCGGTAGGTTCGCCGAAACGTCGAATCATCTGATCACATCACACAATCAACCCGAAAAACAAATCTACACTCTATTAAATAATGTTTGTTTATAGAGATTAAAAGAAAAATAATTATATAAGTATTTAGATTTAAAGTAAGAAACATTATGCGACCGGTGAGATAGTTCATATCTTTGAATATAAATTTACTATTGGAATCTAATTAGATTTTGGATTTTTATCCATTAGGCACATTTCTCTTTTTTATTTATTCGCCATGAGCATTGAGCGTGGTGGAGAACCTACATCCTACATTGTTAGAACAATTGGTTGGAGCAGGTCTCTGAAGCGGGAGAAGAATTCGAATCCCGTCGCTGACGATGTAATTTGCACTTAGGAATTTATTAAACATTGGGGTATAAAGGTAAGTAAGTAAAAATAGAATAAATTAAGAAAAACAAACATTTTAATAGATTTAATAATAATAATATATACCGGACATTTAGATCATGAAACAAGATAATATTATTATAATAAAATTATGAACAGATGTAAGTATAGAAGAAAAACGTATTTTTATAATTTTATTTTACATACATCCAATGGGTACACATATTATTAGATATATTCACCATCAAAATCTCACACTTGAAGTAATAAACACATTCACTATATAATACGATGGAAAATATCGCGATTCTGATCCTGATTCTGATACAATACAATCAATTGGAAAATGAATCGCGAGTCATATTAGAAAAAGTATTTATCTCTTCAATTGTGAGATGAATTAATAATGTTAATACTAACCGGGAACATTCATCACATTTCATCAATATAATACACAATATTATAAATTAATTAATAAAAAGTATGGCTCCATTATAATATAATTATAGTAATATACATGGGTTTTGAAGACAGAATCACATACAAAATAATATAAAGTTGTATAATGATTATTTTTATCATTAATTAACCACATTTTATTTCCGTCTTTGTAATTGCATACAATAGTTTTGAAAATTTTCTACTCCATTTTTAATCAATTTTACGGTGAGGGTGATGATTATGTGAGAAAATAAAATTAGATACACACAGTTTGTCAAGAAAGAGATAGTCTTGAATTAATTTGAAACCGCAATGTCATGTGCTGACATCAATGCCATTTTTATTAAAATTCTTTAGTACACTTGGGAAAAAGCTTCATGTAACGCCTTCATCGAAAAGCAACTCTTACTTGACAACCTGTGCAATGTACGTTGTACATCGTATAATTCCTTGTATTTTCGTATTTGGAGGTAGCTACATAAAAACAATCCCGATTTTTGATCTACGCACATGGTTTCAATGCATAGAACCATTAAATTATTATCAATACACGTGGTGTCCTGATTGATATAGACAACGACCATACAACACACCTTTACACATACAACGTTACAGATTGACAAATAATAACAAAAATGTATGAGAAATAGAATAATAGTATACAATAATAGGAAAATGTACAATACACCGTGCTGAGAGAAAAATAATATATAATAATATGTATATCAATAATTTAAAAAATAAACAAATAATAACATTTAAAACTAATACAACGCAAGAAAAATTGAATTCATATTAATAAGGACGATAGAGATCTTTCAATTATGCTTTCGTATTTAATATTAATAAAAAAAAAGTTTTTTATCATATATGGCAACATGAGTTCGATAAAATACCAATAATTAATTGCTTATGGTACCATGATATCCGAAGCCAGCGATAGTATACAACCCTACACCCGCGAATTCCATCACCACCATGATTGGTGACGTCACCTTGTATCGGTGTCAAACACCTTGTCTCGGTGACAAACACTTGAACTACGGAATATTTTTTCCCATACATTTTCTCCCACTCTTGGTGACGCCATCGTCGTCAAATGTCAGTTGGGCCCAGCCTGTATGATAATATGGCGCCGACCTCGTGATATCCGAGGTCCGTGTAATTTTATCATGGAGGCCCGGTCTAAGTGACATTTGGCGATGATGACGTCGATGGAGAAAATATTCCGTAACACAAGTGTTTGTCACTGAGACACGGTGACGTCACAAGAGTGGGGTTACCATGGATATGTTATTTGAATGTCAGAGCTTAGATAATATATCGACGGATTCGTGATATCAATATTGCGCAGCGTTGAATATTTGTATTTTTGAAACAATTTTCTGTTATGTTATTGTTGTAGCAATATGTAATATAAATATATGTAGATATTCTATTTAAAATCAGTCTTGTATATTTGCAAAAATGTTTCAATCACATAAAACATATTTTTTATTTTTTATTACACGTGTATTAGTAAACCTAATCAATATTAGGTATAGAGTATTTTATTATGAATATAATTTATTGTTGAGTCCACTGAATACGTATATCATAATAGTATAAATTCTTCACATAATACACTGAAACATCAATTATTAAGTAGATATATAATATTTTGTTTATCATTGAGGTAGGTCATTGTGTCATTTTATCTCATAATTTAAAGTATTTTTTGTAAAGAGTGTTCTATACATGTGAGCATGGGCGTCACTGAGGGGGGCAGGGGAGGGGACAGCTAGTGAGCGTATAGATAGATATTCTAAGAAAGCATTTTATACTAGAATCTAATTAGAATCTGCGTTTTTTCTTATGAGCTTTTATCATGTGCGGTAGGGGTGGGGTTTGTCGGGGGGCTCCCTTCTAGCTAACCCTGAGCACAGCTCTTAAAAATATTTTGCCAAGAAGTACAGGTAAAGAGGACGCTATATGCACCTGTCCTACCCGGGGATACGGAGGGCCTTAAGCCCGTGGGAGTCCTTCAATGTGTATCATGTGCGGTTTTTTCAGGAAACCATAACTATTGTCTGTCACTTATGTAATTAATGTTATGTAATCTTATATACCTATGTAATGTATGTATTGTTACTTTTTGTACCATTTGTTTCAATTTGTAATTTTGACGACATCGAATTACATCTAGACACTCGTAGGTATATATCTCAATCAAAACCTAAAACTAAAAGAATGTCTTTAAGTTTTATATTAAGTCAATGTAATATGTATTTTGTATACTTTTTTAAATATTTCTTAATTAGATACTATATAATAGGTAGGTATCCAGACTATATATTACGATGTACCTATTTGTTTAAAAAATACATAATACCTAATAAAAAATATGTAAAATCCGATATTTGGCAAATTTCAAAAATATCTTTGGATCTCTAAAACATATTCATCGTTCATCATTCCTTTGTACATCATATTCTAATAATACCTATTACATCAGATCAAGGGAAATAATGACTTTTTAAAATTAAAATATTAATTTGGCATCGTTACATAAAAATAGGTACCTAATATATATAATAAATATACAAAGGTATAACATTCACTATAGTTAAAAACTCACTAATGTTCGATACAATATTTGAGTAATTGAAGAAAGATGAAGAAAATTCTAATTTGTATAAAAAAATAATCAAATAGTCAATAAACGGGAAAATAAATATTCACCCTGTTAAATAAAAACTTAAAATATAATAATTTATAACTATGAACTAATACCCGTATTAAAGAAATCAAATCAGTAAATGATGAAAATAATTAATATAAGACATAATTAGACTAATTAGGTACTGCACAGCATTCAGAGGTAACCATAATTTTTTTCCATTAAAACTAGGTAGGTACTTTTTATTCTTTTTAATAATATCTATCTACAAATATTCAGGTAGGTACCATCAAATTCCTTAAATGTATATAATGTACTAAGATTAGACAATTTCATCGATACATTTTTATGCTATTTTTACATAGATAGTTTAATTTAAAAGGAATGTATAACTTTATGTACATAATAGGTATATAATTTCTCTTCACATTTTGTAACACTTAGTAAGAAACTCGATAATGAAATAAGATTTCGATTAAATAGACATTAACATGACAATGATGCAGTGCAGAATACAAATACACATAGTAAGTAAACTAATATATTGTGATGTGACGATATTATAGAAATCTTATATCACCATGTAGTTTCATACGACAAATATTGTGAACATACTCATACAATTTCAATATTAACAATGTGAATCAACAGGTATGCACCTATGTAATGTAACTGAAGTTGATATTATAATATATCTATGCTATGTTACACTACGTATATTGGTTGGAGAGATAATAAATATGAAATACTTAGAAGTATGTTCACATGAATAATCACACCCTAAGTAAAATTTCTCAATAGAACGCGACTTTCAAATTTCCTAAATAATTTTTCATTGTTTACAAAATAATACTGAGGTAATAAAGGTCGCGAATATATTTTCATTTCTATTCGATAATTTTCGGTCGATCAACACAAAAAACTTTGTACAAAATAAAAAGCCAGTCAAATGATAAACTGGTTTGAATTCGTCAACAATAAAAGCAGCGATTGGATGACTCCCCTCAATATTCTGGACCATTATTTCTTTCTTGACTTAAAAGAGTCGATCAAATAAATACAATGGAATATAATACCGTAACACAATAGCCTTAATAATCCACTATTGTTTAATTTCTACAAAATACTCTGTTATTACCAAATACCAACTAGTAAACTAATACGAAACAAGTAAACAACGTGATTTTAGGTTATTTCTTGTATTATTTATTATTGATGTCAAAATTATAGCATTTCCAGTTTTTATTAGAAATGTAAACTCACTTATTATGTGTGAAATTACCGGTATAGTTATTGGTGTCCATTGTTTGACGACAGTCGTATCAGCTTCCATATAACTTGATCGGGCCGGTATGGTACTACTATAATAGATAATCATTCTGGTCTACGATACCTATATACTTCCACTTACTTTCTCGTCCCTCAACTACGAGATCATGTGTGAAAAGAAGAATAAGTAAAGCTTATTCACAAATTTTAAACAGGATTATTGTTTTCGCGTTTTCATCTCAAAATAATACTATGTTAAAATAGTACTTCTTGGTTAGTGGATACTGTAGGTAAAAAAAACGTTTAACATGATTTGATTTTTTTATAATACACCAATAGTAGTTATTGAATAGATTGTATTACTATTATAATTTACTGGTGTACGCAAAAACTAATCTTGTATTTCAAATTCTAGACAAAACATTGCTTGTCCTTGAATATTTTTCAGACGTACCTTGTTTTGCATAATACAAGAAATCTTCTATGGCAAGATAATATGAAACAATAGTCTCGTAGAATGTCCCAAATAAAACAATAAACTTTACTCTAATAAACAATGCCTCAGAGTCTATTATTAAAATGACAGGAATTTTGCATACTCGCATATTTATTGAACCATTTTACAACAAAATTGCAAAATCCAAAAAAAATGTTTGAAAAGAATAACGCAAATCATAATTTATATTGACTTTTAAAACTTTACATGGAAGAGTGGAGCAAAACTACCGAACTAAAGCATTTTTTGCATATTCCTTAAAATTTCTAGGCAAAAAATTGACCGCCAACAAAAAATAGAGAAAACCGAGCGTTGCAAACTATGTAGGTAGTATATTATGTATTTACGAGTATATATTGAAGAGATGAAAATAATATAAACCATTTTTTTATCTTCCGGATGCAGTTTGGGAGATTGGTACCCTTACCTACCTAGCTACCGACGCCACGCACCTCTTCTAGCTTTCTGTAGATATTTCTAACGAGTTCGTACCTCATCCAATATTGAAATAAATACGAGGAGGTATGTATCTCCATTTAAAGTACAGGTATCTCAAACAAGAACAATACCAACATCATAACGTAAGTACTATATAGTTTTAATAATAGTAATAAAATATGGAGGGGAGTTTGCAAAGCGGTATAATATCAGTGACCAGGGCACAAGATGGTGCTCCATGGTGCACTCTATTCAAGAGGAACTTGTATACCGGGATAAATATTTTTCACGTTTTGTACAATGGCGTAAAGACTAACGCAAGATGCCTTTTGTGAAATACATTCGAGTCATAATAAATCTAACACTTAACTTAAGAATAATTATATTTACAAAATAATTTGGTAACATTACTGACTGCTGAACTTAGGCGCTAAGATACATAATGCCTACGTCCTATCGAAAGATCTTCAGGCTCCGTTTGTTCAGGCAGCAACGAACAGGGTAAGCCCTCCGAAGAATCGCTGCAGGAGAGGGGCGAGGGAGGAGAGGGAGAGGGTAAGGAGGGTGATGCCAGTGCGGCCAGGTGAGGTGGGAGAGGGGGACATTTGTGGTGTAACAGGTGATGGCGACGCCTGAAGCTTCCTCCACACCTATCACAAGCGAAAGGCTTGTCACCGTTGTGTAATGCAGCGTGGGCCTTCAACTGGTTGGAGTCTGAGAAACGAGCCTGGCACAGAGGACACCTATAAGGTCGTTCTCCTGTGTGGACGCGGAGATGCCTCCTTAGGTTAGCCACCTGCACAAAGTGTCTGGGGCAGTGGGGACAGCTGTAGGGCTTCTCCCCGGTGTGTAATCTCAGGTGAGTCTTCAGGTGATGGTCTCTAGTGAATCTCTTATGGCACTCTCCACATTCAAAAGGTTTTTCACCGGTGTGCGTCCGTTCGTGATTCTGTAATACATGTTTATATCCAAAAGATCTAGAGCATACCTTGCATGTGAATAATTTGTCTCGAGGTGGCTCTCTAGCTGGAGGAGATCCTGCAGACGACGGCGGAGATAAAGGTGCGGGAGGACTTAAATGCGCCGAGGGTTCCCTCTTACCTACCGACCTTCGCTTTCTGGTTTTCTTCTCTGTCTCGATATCACCGCTACTACTCGTCACAATGTGATTATTATTGAGTTTTCGCGGCGGTGGAGAGGGACTAGAAGGACAAGGAGGACACGGAGGCCATGCCAAAAGAGCTTGATGGTAAAGGGCCGGTGATAAAGTGGGCAGGCCAAGTAATGCCGCCGTATGGCTGGCCAATAGTTGTCCAGCATTTAACATCGGTGGATAGGGACGCTCAGATCCAGTGAGGCCTCCCACACTCTCATGCTTCATACTACTCAGTGCTCTCACACACACTGCACCTGAGAACAAAAGGAGACAATTCTTAGAAACGAATAAACAAATTTCAATCTTCTATTGCACAGTTCCCATCTCAAAAGTAAATAATGGAATCAAAATATAAAGTGCAACATCATGCAACTTGAACTATTACACAATGTAAATAAAATAAATACACAGAATATTTGCTTAAAGAAATATTGTATGTCACAATGGACCAACCGCCCCGGGTGATGACCATTATTTTTATACAGAATATCTATTTTCATTTCTTGCACGACAATCAATGTATTGTGAGGTATGATTGCGGAATTGAGAATATATTGTCATTTATCATTTTCAATTGTGATCAATCCACGTGCATCATTATTGCAACGTACCTACAACATCTTCAAGATGGTATTTTTTGTTAGTTTAATTCACTACCCTACCCCACTTGAATACGGTTTACTATTAGAAGCTAAATGCGTAACGAATAATCCTAAAATTATTGCTGAGTATTCATACGTATATGTACAAACATATACGTAACCATTTTACCCCTATACACAAAATTTCTTTAAAAAATATACAATACGCATCCTATACATTTTATATATAATACCTTACATTTATAATGTTAGGTATTATATTAGCAACATTGTTATTCCAAAATATATGAATTTACTAAAAGCTACTCAATTTCTGATAAATAAAGGAGTATGCCCTATACAAAATATTATATATATTACAATCTTTACAACGATAAAAGTACGAAGACTTAAAACATACTCGTATAGGTGTCTGGTGCCCTAGCACTAATTATTCCCGAAGAATTTGGATACACATTATTAAATTTATGAAAATATAGATTGTAAAAATACATAATAATATGTGCTTACACATAGACATTGTTTTATATAGCTATAAATATAATCATGATTCATGAGTAGTAGGTAGCACGTTATATACATATATTATTGTGATATCTAACCCTTAGGACTGTTGAAATTCATTACATTAAATTACTTACTTCCTTTCACATTTATACAGCTTTAGCTAAATACTATTGTGTTTTGTATCTATCTATCTATCTTACATATACGTACATAATATTAACGTATGTAGTTCTTTGTCAACATTGAATCCATTGAATCTTGATTTATGACAAATTAATTGGAGACATGGGAAATGGACTGTATATATTCTATTTCTATATTAGTTATGTATGTGATTTTCTGTACTAATATTTTATCATATGTATAAACTCACGATATCTAAATGATGTATGTTAGATATTGCCTACATAAATGACAAATAATAGAAATATAACTATAGAAGAAACCTTATGGAGTAAATTAGAATCGGTATTATAAAGGGACAGAACTATAATTGTCTAAAAGTAATAGTAATATCGCTACCAAATCTTTCACTATCCAATAGAATCTAGGCACAAGGAAGTATACAAGATAGTAATTATAGGAATCAGAATAGCTTTTCATCAAACTATAAGATTTCATAGATAAGATGGAATAGTGTATTATCACGATATTAGCGCGCTTTAACTATTAGGAGAACATGTCTTCATTAGAGGTTTAAGTATTTAGTAAATAGAGCAAATCACTCCTTTCCACGCATTCAATTAGCCATAAGTTTTACCTTATCAATCATTTCCCCGCTACCCTCCGAGGCAGTGTTTGTTCAGTAGCGCCTACTGAGTAGAGTACTACTGTATAGTGAGTGGTAAAATATCCCTTAGTCTACCTCCCTAGTCCCTACCTCCTAACTAGAGGGAGGAATTGCGGTGAAGAGAGGCGCAATTCATCAATATTAGACTTCGTTAAGATGGCCGACCAGAGTGAGCGAGCCTTTACAATATCCTATTGACAGGATCGGATTTACAAATGGTAGTTGTATTACTAACCTTCTTCGAGTCAGTAGAACAAAACAACACAAATGTACGTAAGTTGAGATGTATAAAGAATTAATGTTAATTTAGAACTAATGATTTTATTTGGGAAACTCCGGGCTGTAGCATTGGCCCCTTATATACGTGAAGTGTCCTGTAAGGGCTCAGTGTTCTTAGACTTCCATTAGACGCTTTTCATCTTATTCAGCAATGATTTGCCACCCGATGTGAATGCACGTATGCAAAAAAAAATTAAATTGGATTAATAAATAATATAGTAAGCACATACTTAAGCCTAAACATGGGATAATTTGAAGAACAGTGACATTTCCAGGCAGGCAGCCACATCAGTATTCACTCATAAAGTACCTACCTCTCAGTAGACTAATTGAGAAAGCGAATAGAATCGCTAATTATACGAGAATCTATAAAAGGGCTGTACTTACATAAGTACAACATTATAAAATACGTTTTTGAATCCGCACCTTATTTGTACGCTCCTCAAACTTTTCACTTAAATGAAAGTAAAGTCGACTACCTTTTTAAAGACATAAAATAATAATAATAAAGAAAAAACACAGTAGTAAATTATTTTTATTTTATTAGTGGTGGGTAGTTGGGATTATATTCACCCCCGCGGGCTGTTGTTTCGAGGTGAAATGAGCCCAGCACTCCCGGTAGTGAGCCCAGGTGCCTAACGACTTGGAAAGGACACAGTTAATGGTATTCTCGCGGAGACACAGGGAAATAATATCATTCATATTTTAATACTTTACTTTTATAACAATTTAAGAATACCAAGAAGTTTTATGGTTTATCGATATTTTGAAACATTAAAGGTATGCATATTGACATTTCAAAAAATTCTAAAAACGGGAGACCTTAATTTGATCTCGACAACCGTTACTAAATATGTTTTGCAAAAAAATAGAGTAGATACATTGAACCTTTATCTAGGGAATAACCGTAAAAGATTTTTTAACATCTTCTATAGATTTTTTTTTAATTGTGAAAAACACCTCTGACCTTTTTTCCGAAAGTCGCTAGGAAAAATATATTTTTTTACTAATAATATGGTACCACATAGTGGCAGTCAACTCTAAAACAGTGATTAGTGTCCAATTAAAACAAAGTGTATGAATCAAATATGTAATTAAAATATAATAGGTATTAGGTATGCTCATAGGTATTATATGGGGACGAATGCACGTAGATATCTTAATATATTTTAATATCGTGATAATTAACATTATTCTCCCAAAAATTCTTAATTAGCAACCATAATGTAAAATAAACTACGTTTTAATTAATGTGAAATCTATTCGCGTCGCTACACAAGAACCGACGCTTCGGGCTCCTTCATGTCCAAGATGGCGTTATTAATTGAGAGCCCTTAATTAAATTTGGAATAATTATAATTAATTTTAATAAAAAGGAAATAAGGGTGGAAAATGAGAACGCTTCGCCGTCTTCTCAGTTCTCGAGTATTTGAAAACCCCCCTATATCTTAAAACACAGCAAGTAATAATACGTAACGTATGTATATACGTCTACACGTACTCGATATAGGCAGGTATCTAATAAAATAGAATCTTAAAGCTGGGTACCCAACTATGACGTCACGGTCATTTCCCGCGGCATTACGGTTCAAAATTGCATGATAAAATATTAAAAACAGAATTTTTTGCTTTTTTTTAGGTAAGTTTCCGTTAATCAAAAAACTTTTACGGTCATTCCCTAGATTTTAATGCATATTATCGACACAAAAAAATCTCTGCGACTTTCAGGAAACAAGTAGCTGTCTTTCGAAAAAAAGATCAGGTATTTTTCACGTGGTTTTTTGAGAAATCTATACACGATATAAAAAATCTTTTGCGGTCATTCCCTATAAGAACTGTTCAATGTATCTACTCTATTTTTTCAAAGCATGTTTAGTAACGGTTGTCGAGATCTATTAAGGTCTCCCGTTTTTAGATTTTATTTGAAATGTCAATATGCCTACTCTTATGTATACTCACTAATCATTATATTCATCCCATAAGTTAATTAAAAATTTGCTTTTTTCCAAATATTTTTCCTTTTGCTGAAAATGCGTCCGTCCTTGATATGATCGGCCCATTAATCCCCAGATTACAAAATTACTACCATACAAAGGAGATTCGAATCTACCGGTACATGTGAATGAACTAATTTAATAACCTGCATCCCGATTACTCTAAATATTATCAAAAAACACATATAAAAAGAACTAACGATAAAATTATTGTTCTCTAATTAGACATTTTACCCATTGTATACCAACAGAACTAGAGATTGTGAATGGAACTAAAGAGTCTGTTAACATGTTTAACCCATTTAACAATGGGTTATTATTGCCTTATTAGCTACTAGGTAGTATTATATTATAACAAAACACTAAACCTTTTTTTAACCTACGAGAAATTGCGTAATCGTATAACCCATTCAACAATGAGACAATCATAAAATGATTATGTGTAGTTGTAAAACTCTTTCAATATAACCTACCGCCAAATATTATTACATACTTTGTTTAACAATTATCATTCTAGCTTCTGAAGAAAGCTCAAAAAAGAAAGCTATCAAACGGAACAAAAGAATGTCATTGTTTACGATTTATGACAAACATTTTTTAAACAACAATTATTAGTTTTTTTAAACATCAATAGCATAATTGTTTTTCTATTTTTGTCTGTGATACAATACGGAATTGTAATACATATTGTTAAAAAATGTTTTCTTTTATAACAAAACACAATAAAACTCCTGAAATGGAAGCTATAGATGTCATAAATTGTACTTGTTTATGATTGGCACCCGCTTTTTTAAAAAAAAAATGTGCGTGAAGAGGCCTACATTATCAATAGTTTTTTAAATGAATTTATATATCTGAAAGATTACCAATTTTCATTATGCTTTCAACTATCAATTGATTAAAAAATAATGTTATATTCCACCCGTATTGCAATGCACCTATTTAGTACTTTACGTAGACCTCAGTTTGTTCTATAATGGTCCAATTTCACTTGGAAAGGCATGCCTCCAGTATGATGCTTTTAATTGCGATAAAGGGGCAAGGGCTCTCTAAACCTAACTGCTTTGCTTCTTCGTTTCAGAGTGACGACATAAAAGAATTAAAAGTAATTTACGTTTATAGTTTAAAACGTATGCGATGGGAATTCATATATTCATGTACTAAAAGGATTAAACTGTACCTAATCTACATAATACCTATTATACGTAAAAACTTAATCACATCAAACTACGGTTTCATTACGTAGTAAAATATAACCAGGTGAATATGTACTTGGAACCTTGATGGTATGTATAAGTGTCTGATTAATAATTACACTATTGACGACTTCATAGGAAACCTAAGCAAAATTTTCAATAGTGCGTAGGTAGTACTTTAATAATTGGATCACATTTCAAATTCTCGCATCGGAGCTCGGAGGTTTCACTCTATGTACAGTCAACGGTGCGTGGTGAAACTATCCATAGAGTAAGTTTTATGGGTTGACTGTTAAACTGTAGGTGTAAATATTGTGCTTCAGCAGCGGGATTGAATACAATACTGATTGAATACTATTACGGGATTGACCCTATTACTCGGGAGGATAATACCTACATGGACATTGGACACCTACCTTATTTATAAATAGTCCATGATTATTATCATAATATAGTTGTTATTACTTATTACACAGTTATTGGACATTCTTGATTTTGAGAGGACATTGGGAGAACGTTAACGTTTTAGACAATGGGTATTTTCACGCCTGCTACCTACCAACTCTTAAACTTTAAGAATCTGCGTTTTTGGTTTTGCCTCGTGATGTTTTCTTATCGGGATTTACTATTATATAACTATGCAATATACAATATACATAGTATCTTAATTTATCTCAAAATTAATTACCTATATGTACGTTTTATTCAGGTAATACATAAGTATAATTGAAATTAAAACTCAAGTGATTCCATCAAGCACAAAAACATTGCCTAAACGTATATACTCGTATTTTATACTTTTTACATTAGGTACAATATTTTTTCTGTACCTAACAGGAGTGCCGATGTATATGGATCACCTCACCAGAGATGCATTTTTGCTTGCTACTCTGATAAAGAAAATTACAAAATTAAAATATGTACTGGGGGCGCATTTTGATCGGGAATGAGTAACCTAGGAACCTCTTTCAGAGTAGTTACGCCACTGATTGTAGGTAGCAGTGACGAAGGGTGAATTTCTGTAGGAGGTAGGAGGGAAGCCTGGACTGATTAAATCTATGATTTTAATATCCTAAATTAAAAGATCAGTCCATGGGAATCGCCATCTTAACCTATAACTTAATTTTACAAACCATCTGCTTGCAACAATTTTGAATCAGCTATCTAGGTAGGTACTTATACTTACTGGTTGGTTGTAAGTCGATTTTTTATATACCGATTAACGTTAAATATGGATATCTTATAGGTATTTCTAGACAAGATATGTAGATACCTAACAGTGGCGAAGGGTGGATTTCTGCAGAAGGGAAGTCGGGGCTAACATTTCTTATTGGATTACGTCAAATTAGACACTTTTATATACATACCTATCGTTTTATCCAAAAGGTAACTCGATGTAAATCGTGTTCTTAGGTAGCTTCGCGCCTGGTACCTAAAGGTGTGAATTGAGCGCGTGACTTACAGGACTCTCGAAAGAAATCAGTGGGCGTGGAAGAAGGCTATACCTATTGCAACCCGGGGATCCCACAGGGAAGGTATTTCACTTCCATCATTTCATTATCAAATTATGTCATTTCAAAATAATCTGTTCCCTAAATAGTTTTTATGATAACGAGTGATTTGGTTCACTTGGTTCATTAATTATTTATACATATTAAAAGATATTAATTTATTTTATTGATTATAACATATCGGGGAACAATGTACAGCTAACTAGTAACTACATTACCTACCTACATGAAATTAAATAATAACTTTACTACAATCAGAGTAAATCGTCTGATGTTTATTAAGAGTATGCATACCGACATTTCGAAAATTTCTAAAAACGGGAGAACTTCTATCTCGACAACCGTTACTAAATTTGCTTTGGAACAAAATAGGGTAGAAGCATTGAACCTTTATCTAGGGAATAACCGTAAAAGATTTTTTATATCTTGTATAGATTTCTCAAAATAAAATTTTAAAAACACCTCTGATCTTTTTTCCGAAAGACGGAAACTCGTTTCCCGAAAGTCGCAGAGTAATTTTTTTTCTTGTACTGATAATACGCATTAAAATCTAGGGAATAACCGTAAAAGTTTTTTGACACACGCAAAATTAACCCCAAAAAATGGAAAAAACGCTATTTTTACCAATTTTTCATGCGATTGTCACGCGATTTTGAACCTTAATGCCGTGGGAAAAGACTGTGACGCCTTTCCTGGTGCCAAGCCCTTAATTAATCAATGTATGAATAGTTAATTAAACCTAAAATTCCTAGAAGCGAATCAAATGTAAATTGATAACTAATAATATATGTATTATTAAATAAATTTGGTGTAATTATCTAAAGAGGTTTAAGTAATCAAATAATTGAGTATAAAATATTCAAAGTCATCTTTATCAACACAATATTTTTAAATCCGTGTCCGGGCATTAGTTCACCACCTAATGACTGTAAGATCTCTTTCTATATAAAGCACCCGATCACGCGTGATACGTGTCATGTAGAAAAATCTTGATATAAAAATACCTAACGATTTCAATTTTCTTTTCACATTGAATTCATCTGATTATGATTAGGTACATTTAAATTATTTACGTGCATTCAAGGCACGTTGCATCAGAATATTTAAAATAATGTTAGTGCGTTAATTTATTTACGTACCAGGTAAGTATACCTACTAATTAAAATGTTTTCACTAGGTATATTATATAATTCATAAATACCTAACAATGATAGGTATAGATATCTTTTGATAAATTAAAACACAATTTAAATAACTTAAAATTTAAAAATATACCTATAAGGTTGAATGAGTTCACTCGCAGACGAGTGGACGGTCCAAAGTATATTGGTAAATATAAGGTTTAAAAACTTTAAAAATAAATTAATGTTTTCAGAATCCAATTGGATTCTCCAGTGAAAATTGTTATGATAAATTTAATAATATTGAATGAATGCTCCATCAATATTTTGTTGTGTATGTAATGTTTAAATTGGTCCTTTAAAAAAGTACATAGCATGCATGAAATATAATATCGAAAAATAATATATCTAGAAATTATTAAAATAAAATGTATTAAACACATAGGTATTTTTTTTTATTTTATCTTGTTACAGATGAAAATTAATAACAAAACGGAATATAAACAAACAAAAATTAGGTAGACATAATATTGTCTTACAATATAAATAACTTACCCCTAGAAGTCTGATTTGATTGTAATGATAACGCCATTCCCTCTTTAGGTTGACCAGTTCTTCATCATCTTCACATTGGCTTAATATATAATAATCAGTAATCACTCGACTGTCAGTCTCTCAAATCACTTGCCAAAAAGTTTAACATAAACCAATAATAATAAAAAGGAATACAGAACTCAACCAAACAAAACAAAATCAAAGTCACTCAAAGAAATAACACAAATTTATCTGTCATAATAATTTACAAGTCGAAAATGCTCTTTGAATTAAAAAATATATTGTTCGTATTTGAGAAGTGTTCGAATCATAATAACAACAATCTCTCGTGGCTCAATACAATGACGTCTACTCTCGCAGCCGTACCGTGGCTGGTTTGACACCGGCCGGTCCGTGTTTGACCTACCGCAACACTGAAAGCTCCCGTACGATAGGGGCTGTACCAACCCCCACTCTGGTACCCGCCCCCCAGCCCCCTCACCCCGCATGTAGTACGCGGAGCCCCTTCTCTCTAAACACATGAATTGGTAGGTGTGTACTAGTGCATATCCATGTGACACAACAATTCAACTACATACGAGTATATCCAAGAACCTACCCACATGCTACACTTGAAGTGAAGATAGACCTACCTACCATATATTCGATTGTTTACAACTCGTGGTTCATCTGATCTCATCTCTTTACACAACACTTGCAAACCATCTTCTTTCGTATGCCTGCGACCATTGTACAAGTTATCTAGGAGTCACAGCTCCTCGTCAATGTTCTTCGAATAGTCTACATATATTGTCGTGGAATTCTTCCAGATTCTCTACAAACCTCCTGCGGTACACCTCTCCAATATACTCGTAATATATTATGTTCGATAATCTCGACCAATGATAATACATACATATCATGACATGAAAAAAATATTTACATTCCATTGCGTTTAGTATTTAAAGCTCTGACCCCAACTCGCTTCTCGGCCTGTTGGCTAAGATCAAAGTGTAGTATGATGTCACGGTCATTTCCGGTCCAAAATCGTATGAAATAATATCATTTTTTTTTTTTTACTTTTTGGTACTAATTTCGCCCCATCAAAAAACTTTTACGGTCATGTACTAGAATGCATTTTATCAAGACAAATAAAATATAATTCTCCGCGACATTCGGGAAACTAGTTTCTATTTCTATCTTTCTGAAAAAACATCAGAGGTGTTTTTCAGGTGTTTGAGAAATCTATACAAGACATAAAAATCTTTTACGGTTATTCCCTAGATAAAGGTTCAAAGTATCTAGGTTAGGTTCAAAGTCTCCCGTTTTTTTAATGTTTATAAAATGTCGATATTTTAATATTGCAGGGGGGCAGCTGCCCTCCCCCTAGGGACTTTATAAAAATCACATTATTACCACACGTATACGTTTTCTCATCATATCAAAAATATTCAAAAATTAGAATGAATTAAAATACAACGGTTTCATAGAAAATTATGCCTGCGGCGCTAATTACCTGTACTTATTCTTGCATTACATATTGTTTAAGTATATGTGCCTATGATTTTTATTTCACGAAAAATAAACTAAATTTTTATCGCGACGTTTTTTTTGGTAGGTCTATATGCTTATGTCTTCTGAAAAAGAAAATTCGCCTGCGGCGCTATTTTTTTTGTGCATTTTATATAGGGAATATTTCTTACAACATATCACTACTGACTGCTTACAACACACTATTATATATTTATAAATTTTTACTCAAAGAAGATAAATTTAACTACATATGTAGGTAACGACCTTCTTCACTTTGTTTCACGAAAAAGAAGTTGGTCTGCGGAGCTTATACGCATTTTCATACTACATGTTTTTTTTTTATTTTAACGTATTATATCCATAGAAAAATTTATAACAAAATGAAATAGGTACATATTTATTAACGTATTAACGTGAAAGCTCGAGGCACATTACTGTACTTTCTTTCTTTACTTTCCATTTGGATGGAAGTTGGTACAAGCTTTCTTCAAAGGTACGCAATGCCGAAGGCCCTTTAACTTATCGCTCTTGGGGCCTGAACATCTCTAGAAAAAAATTAATAGGTAAATACCTAATTCACTTCTTATGATTTAGGTATTATTTTTCAACAAACTAGTAATGTATAAAAAACATGCTTCAGTACTAAAGGAACAATTACCTAACATTAGTTTTGTGAACATATAAAGTGACTAATGTGGTTGAGGTGGAGATGGGCGGGGCACATTGCAAGAATGCAGGACAACAGATGGACGAGGAGACTGCTGGAGTGGAGACCAAGGGGCGACAAAAGACCACAAGGGAGTCCACCTACCAGATGGATGGACGATATCAAGAGGTTTGCCGGATCCCAGTGGATGGGAATCGCACAGGAGCGGGAGACGTGGAGGAGGAGGAGAGGGGACGCCTATGTCCTGCAGTAGGCAACCCCGGGCTGATGATGATGATGATGATAAGAGAGTATACTGTACTGTATGATATGTGGTTGTTAACTATTAGAGTAGATCGGCTTGCAAAGATAATGGGTACTTGTTATTCATAGTGGGTAATTAAGATAAGATTGTAATTAATCAACTATCATCATCATCATCTTATAAACTTGTCCAAACGGATGCAATTTATAAAGTTGTCCATCATTAGATTGGTTTCTATTGTGAATGTACGAGTATAAAATGTGTGGTGTATCTATCAAGATAATGAGATGTTATTTTAATATTATGTATTATTTATCATTGAGGTGAGCTGGTCAAGTCTACTGTAACCTCTAGCATATGCAATGTATTATAGAAAAAAATTGTACAATTCAGCGAAGTTTGATCAAAAGAACACTGATAATCGGATAACCAATAGTATCTATAGTGCTAGTGCTTCCTAACTAATCTCTCATTAGTAATGAGAGATTAGTTTACAGTATTGTATTGTATGTATCCAATCAAACTTAAATAATATATGCCTCTTTTGCTCTGTATACTTGGACGTTTGAATGAGGAAATTAAAACCTGAATTTAAAAGCTGTTTTGTCATGTAGGTACCTACGTCTTTCGGCAGATTTTGTGCACACTCGATAGTTGTCAAATGTTGGAAAAAATCAAATAGATATCGTCCATTATTCAATTTACAGTTTACAGTAAATAAATTGCAAAGCTAAACATTTTGAAATAATTTCAGAAACTACAGATAGTGATACATTTGTATTATATTTTATTTAAACTTTTCTTATTATTTAATTAGTAATTTCGCCTTGGTTAAATATTATACCAATACTGACGCCTGTTTAGCGGGCCTTTCAATCTAGTGCTAAAGTTAGAGAGGAGTGAACAAAGATTTATTTTTTAAAGAGGTAGTTACTTAATTATTTTTAGTATAGCTGTCCCCTAAAAATAATATCACTGCATAAGTAGGTAGCATACTGCATCCTCCCTTTATTATTATTATGAGAGTTTTTTATCTCCGCTTCTGCGGAAACAAAAAGGGACTTTTATCTATAGAACCTATACTATGTAACGTAGGTAGAGGTGTCTATCTTTATTTGTATAGGTGTGTATGTAAGTAAGAATAGTTTTTTATAAAAAAAATAATTCTTTTTTTAAAGATATCACCTGCGGGACGCATGCGCGAGAACGCGTGCGAGCTCCCCCTCTTCGAGTTTACTTTAGGATCTATTTAAGAGTGGGGATAGACCTTAGGCATATTGTGTGGTAACCTCTCAGAGGAAAGATACAACAAAAAACTGTGTAGATTATAAATAATCGTCACAGTGGCGTAGATGCATCAGAACTCAACGTAATCAAGAAAATCAGCTGTCGAGTGATAGGTATGGTGTGAAAGCTGGGAGTACAGTGAGCTTGAAAAGCCTCATCAGAAGAACCAGTCGACATATCTTCTGGTACAGAGTTAATGAGAGAGTTTTCACTCGTAAAAAAACAATGTAACCAATGTAATTCTACCATTCCACGATGCCTGTAATCGTAGTTTTAAATCAACCAATGAATTGGAAGCATATAACCTAAACTTGAAGAGTTTGAACAAACTGCTCCACTAATGCGAGTTTGTCACTAAACAGTGCAACAGAGACATAGAAACCGCCGGTTAGTGGTAAAAAAGCATGTTTATAAAACTTGCTTCAAAAATGTATAAAGAATACCACATACCTGTGTGCCAACAAAATGTATTATCGACTGATGACACATCATACATACATATACACATCCACGTCCGTTCCCTATGTGGAGCATGTGGTTGTCACCCAGTTTTTCCAGGATTTTTTTGTTCTGGGCCAACTCCGTTGCCTGTTGCCATGTCATTGCAGCCAGGCGCAGCTCTGATGTGTACAGTCTCTGGCCACCTATTTCATCCAAGGTCATTGCAGGCCTGCCCTGGCGTCTGTTACCTACAGGGCGATATTGGAGACAGACGTTGTTATTGCTATCAGCGGGCATGCGTAAAATGTGCCCGAGCACGTTTAGCCTACGAGTCTGTATCACTTTATCAATATCATTTTATTATTAAAATAAAATAAGTAGACAAATATTTCCATACTTCTACGCCCATGTGCATAAAAAACTAAAATAAACATTAGGTATTATTTCTATAGTACTTAGTAGAAGTGTTTGGTTGCACCTCATAGTACGTAATACATTACAGAAGTATGAAATGCATTTTATCATACATATGCATTATAGATGCATATGTATTCCTTCACATAATGTAGTAGGTTTATTTATTTACAAACCATCGTCAATAATAATAAAGATAAAGCAAGAAATTATAGTTGCAATAATCTAATAACTAAATATTTATAACCTGGTAAGTAAAATTATCAATTTCTCTATAATGTACATAAAATATCGTCCATTATATATTAATTTGATACTTAGGTTTAGGTATACATATAAATATAATGAATATACTGACCATGACTGTATGATTCAGGTTGACTGTAAGATATTGCTATTGCAATAAGTCCGTTCTTCAGCATACTCCTATAGTCTTGATTTGTAGCTAATCGTGATTTTTGGCTAATAAAGATTTATTCATTTATTTCTTACAATTTTTGGGCATTAAAAAGACGTACCATACTGATTACTGATACTACTGATTAGGATACTGATACTACTGATAGGTACTGATTAGGAAACTATAGATTAGATACGAGTACATTATATCGTCTGAATGAAATATAATTCTGTTTAGTTCACCTGTTCTTAGTTCTTACCCATACATATAGTATCTATATATGTGGCGTATGCTATCTCCTGTATAAGTACTAACATATAAGGGTATATGCAATATTATTTTCAAGGTATAACTACCTATCATGAACAGAGAACACGGTGTGTATATTTCATTCATTCGGTGGGAATTATCTATCTCAACGCGCGGAGATAATATTATGTGAAGGTAGTTCTATATATATCTAGTGATACTGAGTGCAAACATTGTTTTTTAATGAGGGATATCTTAACACCCCTAGTGATTATAAAATAAAGGGGCCTCTTATTTGATAGTTTTTTTGTATAAAAAAACTTACATCTTCGCCTCCTTGTATTTTTATCGAACTAAGGCACGCGCTAGGATACCTTTGATACTTATACAATATACACCTTGTACTCTATATAATTTATTATATCACAGTGACCTAGTATATAAATGTGGTCGATATGTGACTTTCCCAAATGAATTCAGTCCAAAATGAATTTATTTCAATGAGAGATGATGATAATTATTATTACGAGTATTATCGTTTGGCATCAGCCACCGAAAGGTGGCGTCGGCAGAAGATAAGAGAGTCAAAGATTTTTTGCTGTTACATCCAGGAGACGCTAGAGAACACCATCCAAATCATCAAGCTATTGCAAGACGTTTGGAGTGGCGTTATGTATGTCGGTATGTGTCAGAGAACGCTCTCTGAGGGCACATCTCCACTATGTGCTGGATAGTCTGTATTGGTTCTCCACAGTCGCAGGCAGGGGATTTCCTGCCTGATAATGAAAATCGTCGACAATATTATCTGTAGGAACACCTACTTAGTATAGTCAATAACTAACTATACTATAAAGCAATGAAATAAAGTTCACCTATCATGAGAATAATCTTGCCTATAAAAAATTAGACGAATATAAAATCACAAAATAAAAAATGGACCTATGTAAATGTACCTACATATTACTTTTTCGACTAATGTCTAACAAGTAGGTGTGTACTTACATTTATAAAGTAAGTAAAAAATCGTATCGAGTCGCTGTAATATTTTCATTACCTAGTAATAAATTACTTTCCTGTCTCGGTAATGGCGACATTACACAATCACACAATTGTGTTATACAATGAAAAAAGGATTTAAAGTAGAATTATTGCGAGGATTGAGTGGGGCATTAGTGTCAATAAGGGCCTCTCCTTGGAAACATATTGCAGGATAATTTCACCCCATTACAAGCGGAGGTAATACAATGTAAGTTAACGAGTTGATATCAAAAAGCTTCCGTTTAAAAGGATGTTAAATAATAATCTCAGTAATTTTATTTTGTAGACGATACCTAAACGTATTTATTTACCTCCGGTAATTTTACTATATAATTCAGATCCCCATTATCATCCTTTTTAATTATTGATTTCTTTAGATAGACTTATGCTGGATTTCACCTACTTCTTAGGTGACGAGGAGCGAAGACAGAAGCCACCTAGCACATTTTTTTTTATGAAAAATAATGATAAGTGGCTCCTATCTCCGCAATTCTTAACCTAGTAAGTTGTTGAAATCTTGCATTACTCACTTACTTATATGCTTACTTATCTGGTGGTGGATGGATGCAGTGTCCCCAAGACAGGAAGCTGTGGAGGACCAAAGGTTCCTATGTCCAACAATAGACCTAAGTGGCTGCAGAAGAAGAAGAATGATAAGTGGCTCCTATCTCCGCTATTCCTCACCTAAGAAGTTGGCGAAATCCAGCACAAGACTGTAAGATATTTCATAGACCATCTGAATGTTGGATACTACATACGAGTATATTACACATATGAAAGAAGGTACTGTCATGTATTAGGCGACACTGACGATATAGAAAGGCTTATTTATCACTTGTAAGTTTTCCGTGGATTTAGGATTACACAAGGAGTTTGGTTAAACGTCACGTTTTATCATCATACAATTACACGTGACACAATTACGTGGAAGTAGGTACCTATACAATATTATACAATACCTATAATAACAAATATATGGCCATCATTAGGTATATTAAATTGTGCTCCTGTGATAAGTATAGAGTCTAGTTATATGTATAGGTAGGTACTTATTATCTCACGCTAACACAGCACGTTCAATCCTGAATATGATAGGTATTCAAAAAATATAAAGTGATGTCGTACATAGGTACCTACCAAGATAATGTACCTCCTGTAAGTACCAAATATAGGTAGCTATAAGTATTATTATGAGAAGGCAATAAAAGCAATTATCTTCTTTTTAGAATGCAACAAATTCGTTAAAATCTAACGGTATATACATATCTTTACCTACATACGTATTGTGTTTTTAGAATTCAGAACGTTTTTTAGAGAGATATTCAAATTTTCATTCAACATTCATTTCTATTATTCATACCTTCTGATATCTTAATCTAAAATAATTGAACCTTTAAATAACAACTATAATCCAACGACATTTTTCCATTTCACGTCACTGTTAAAATCACTTGAAATCAGGATTTTTCCACAAAAATATAAATTAGTTTTATTCTATACATTGTTACAATTATTCCATATCAGTCAATCTCATGCTGGTTTATTATAATGCAATTGCAAGAATCAAATCTATATCAATCGATATTCGACCGTTACGAAATATAAAAAGACCACGTCAAAGTAGGTACAGGCATTACAATAATAATATGTAAAATATCCCCTAAAACTGGTTTGTCCAAAATATTGTAAAACTGCAATCAAATTGTCAAACAATGGGCAATGATCGATTGTTACTCCACCATCGAATTCAATCAATAGTTACTTTTTACATATTATACTCGCATAATTTTATACTAATCCCCAGAAAATGTCAAAAATATACGGAAGCATTGATGCAAAATGGGATATTATTATGTTGTTACCATGCAATCACAGATTTTGTATGTTAATGAACAGTTGCAAGAAATTCTGAAGAAATCAAACTGTTCAAGTGAGTAGATCTCAAAATCCTCGGCTGTTTTCCAAACTGTTAATTGTAAAGGTTCTAATATAAACGGTTTTTTATTTGAGACGTGGATCTTTCTCATATTTTTCTTGATCACTACAACTTGTCATATTTATTTTTGCACTTTGGTTGTACTTAGTAGGTATTATCAAGGCCTACGCAAGATTTTCTGCCGCCTTAGGTGAGAAACTCAGGAGCAACACCTCCCACCGCAGCCCAAGTGTTTGAAACAGTATTCAACTAAATTTTGCTACTACACAATATCATAAGGTTCAATGATACTGAATTTCAGTAGATTTTTGATTCGTTTTACTGCATTGATTCGACATTTTTTAGTATCAGGTACTATTTTTATTAAAGTATTTTCTTTTTCGTCACCTTTCTCCCGTGCGGAAAAGTAATTAATACCCGTATGTACCTACTCGTAAAACTGCTCTGAATCACAAAGACTATATATAAGTCATGAGATAGATGACCTAAAGCAGGTACCTATTAGTTTATTACTAGACCCTTTTTATTGATTTAGTTTGAGGATAAATGATTTAGAATAATATTGCAAAAATACGTTACTAAATTAATTGCCGATTATAAATGCAATGTGGTTTTATAAGCACTATGCATATTATTAAAAAGATGTGTATTGTTACATTGTATTGTAAGTACATATAATAAGAATGTTCCTAGTAGCGTAATTCTTATAAAAAAAGTTACTTAAGAGACTTGGTACTATTGTATCACAAAACTGCTATATACTTAGCGCAGATTCTTTGTTCTTATTCTTATTTTGCAGTGTTAACAATAGAAAGAAACACCTATAGATTGTATAATTATCGGTAGGTATGTACCAAATAATTATAATAATATTCGAAATATAGGACTTTGATAAAAAAAAATACCACAAAATCTAAAAACAGCCTTCAGCTCAGCGGGCTTTCTGCCTGGAATGAGCTTCTTCTAAATATCAAGAATGTAAGGATAATTATTGAGTTCAAGAGTCAACTAAAAACTCATTTGTGCAAAGTCATATACGTTTTCATTTCATTCATTTCAAGTTATGTATATACGTGCTCGTATAGCAATGTACCCGTCTATAAATAATATACTTAGTTTAACACCAGAAACTTATTCATCGATTCCTTTAATTAGGTATAAGTATATTCACTTATTCTCATCCGTAAACTTCCATTGAGCTTATTTACTAGGTACTATACGGTATACCTATATCGCCATGCAAAAATATTTTTGATCTAACGAAAAAATGTCTTCGATCACGTGTACGTATAAAAAATAAGTACCGTACTATTGTGCAATCTTCGTCATGGGTGCACTGGTTTTTAATTCATCAGTTATCATAAACCTCAAATCGGATCGAATTTTAACTTACGATATGCGTTGCACTCACACGACAATAAAAATACGTTAAAATAAAATGAAAACAAGTTTTTAATTCGTGTAACATATTTTTATCCTAAGCCCCCCTGGGCAGCTGACCAACCATCTGAAGGACAGCCCCACTTTTTGCATTTCAATAAAAAAACAACTCATGAACAAGGCGGTGGATACAAGAGAAACATAATCGTTATTTTTTTTTTCTATTATTCCCCAGAATTTGCAAGGGTCAACCATTATTTGGAATATTTTCTTTTTGCGGATATTCATCTAGATCTGTATTTTTTATAAGAATATCTCCAGGTAGTTGCGTTATGATGCAGATGGTGAATTCTTAGAAAAAATAGGTCAGTGTGACTAATATGACAGGAAAACATTTAAAAAAAACATCAACCGTCTATTTTATAAAAGTTTTTAATCTCGCGGTGGTACATACTACATACTACATGTACCTATGCAACCTATGAACATTGTAGCTCGTGTCTCTTGTCACAATTGATCTTTTTATGGAAATTTTAAAACGATAAAAAAAATTACAATACAGGATTCCACCGTTAATCTGTTTACAGGACATATGCATTGTTATTGAGAAAATTGTAACATTTTTTAAAATAACAGACCAGATTGAATTAAGAGATAAAGAAACATATAAAAATACATCTTTTTTCATTTTTAGAGTCCCAACTTTAGACTCACATACGATGATATATCTACAAACTTATTTAGTTTTATTTTTTTATAACATCTGATAAATATACGTAATAAATTATTGTATTATAGCCAATTATGATAATGTTTTATTTTATTCTTTATAAATTAACAAAATACACCCTTACAATATACATTTGAACAATAAAATAAACAGCATTAAATATTTTGTAGAGTATGTAACATACTGAAAGAAAAAAAGAATATAATGCCCTCATATGTATGTACTGTAGGTATATAATTGCATGTTTAATATTATTTCACTATAGACATCCACAAATTATTATTATGGACGATGTTTTACCCCTATGGTCCAGTCATACCCATTGTCATACACATATATGTGATAGTACTAGGTATATAATTATTGTGCAAGATACATGTGTGTGTGTATTGTGTAATATGGCCAGGCCATTCACAAGATTTGAACTGGCGGCTATTTGATGTAACAATATACAGTATATCCACACAATGCATTATTCACATTCACCCTATCACTATATAACTCTCTATAGCTGATGGATGTTTTCCCCTTCCGCATGCTGGAAGGCTTTCCGATCAAAACTAGATATATCCAAAATCGAATAATCTTTGATTAATTATGACTTATTGTAATCAGATACAGAGCTGTTGGGTCTAATAATTTGTATTTTGTACATAGGTTGTAAAAAAGACTAATAGTAAAACTTTTTCTATTAGGATTAGCTGGCAGACATCGCAGCACTGCGGTTAACTCGCCCTAGTGAACAAGTGTTATATTTTGTAATGTTTTATTGTTTTATTGTTCTCTATCGTCCGTAGGCCCATTCGGGCACCTATGGACTCGTCAATTTTTACAATATCATTTCATAGCATACAGTTTACATATCTCCGTATCTTGTTCACCAAAAGAATAAATAAATAAGCAAGAGAATTTCGTGAAAGTAACAATTCATTGGGGGCTTGGTATATAAATTCATTTCATTAAAGACACGTACCGTACGAATATATTACGCTATTATTTTTTAGTTCCAGTAAGCTGATAACTGTATAGTCTTGATATTAGACTATTATATCTGCGTATCGACAATCGACATTGTCGTTTTTTTTTTTCAAATTTCTTATTTATGACAAAAAGTCTATTTCCATAACATACATTATTCCTATTTGTGTTACTGAATCGAACGGGATCCGCGGGATATTCTAAAAATTATAAAACTGGAGGTGACTTTATTTGATTTGAAGGAGTATGATCTGCGCAATAAGGAAGAATAAGAATAATAACGCGGAACTGTCCGTTGCATTCGGACACACACAAACACTTATACATACACCAAAACTTCTATTGAGGAAAGTGAAGGTACGATCCAATCTTTATAAATACTTTACAAATATATTAGGTACGTTATAATATTCTATAGAAATCTTTATATGTATTATACACACATAGACGAGTAAGTAGATAATATTTCTGCCATAGAATTATAATGGTATAAACCATATATAATCTAAGATTTCTGCATTGTTAAGATGTTTTATTGTAATATTGAAAACCCTTACCCTTATACACAACTCTACTGGTCAATAGGACGAAAAAACATGCAAAAAATAGGCCTACATGATGAATAAACATATATTTTTATGCATTTGATAACTGATGGGATGATAATATTACACGCATTGCATTATATTATTATGTACATATAATGTAACATATGTTGGGACATTCTTGAAAGCTTTTTACATACCTAAATGTGTATGTAATTATACGATTACGTAAAATATCTGTCTCAGCTGCTTTTGTCATAGTAAAAAATATTCAAGTAACTGGACAACGTCCTTGTGTGATTGGTAAATTTATATTACACGATTTTATAAAAACATGCACTCATTTATTTAGCACTCTTACATTTCTTGTTTCATGCTATGTCTCTGACGAAATGCTAACAGAATCCTTTACACTCTTTACTATTGATATTGTGCATAATATCTGCTGTATATTCCATATAAATACTTTATGTCCAATTATGCAAAACTGACCAATAGGGTCTAATGACGATAAACAACAATAAACAGTATATAACGTCTCGAAGGTTTTTCTGACAACTATTTTGATCCAATGTTTTCCCAGTTTTATTAATCTTGTGCAATATGTATTCATTACTCATTACAGGGTCTCTTCCATTTGTAATACATAGTCCTTAGGAATATGTTGTAGGTTTGTTGATGATGAATTATATTATAGTATGTAATTATGTATGCACATTGCACACTGCACAACGAGTTCTACGGGAGTCCTAAGAGCTCACTTTTTTATTCTTAGGAGTAGGGTACCTACCAAAACGCCTCTATCTGTTCAAGCTAAGGTTCTATACTAAAATTATCGAAAAAGTTGAAGGTAAGATGTACTTGTGCCTAATATAATGTACGTACATGGATACAAGGTAAATACTCCGTACGATTTAAATTATTGTAATTCTACTTTACAAAAGACATTTACTCTATCTGCAAATAGAAGAGATGTTTGTATACGGGTTGCAGTATAATTTGCCATACTATTTTACTGTCACGCCTTGATGTGGACACAAACTATCATCCTTTTCATATTTTACGAATATTTGTGATTGAAAACCGTATGTATTCATAAAGAGAATTTGGACATCTCAAAAGACCATTGATTGAAGTTTGATACTATATAAAGAATGGCTACATTTTATCATTGTTGTACAATCGTTGGTCTTGTTATTTTTTGGTTGAAAATAATAATTGTACTTATGTACAACTTACACTAGATAATACGCTTATACGGTTGGACGTTGTTTCTTCTTATAACTAATTAAATTTTCATCAATTAATTGATTCAATGTATTTTTTAGTGAAGGAAACCTGAAAACGCATTGAAGATAGGCAGATGTTTTATTTCTCCCCTTTGTTTTACTTGAAGGCACAACTCATGACAGAAATGCATCTACCCACTAAGCTTTCACAATGATGTTTAAAATATCTTCTTCTTCTTTCTTCTTCTTCAGCCCTCTGTCCTCCACTGCTCGATATAGGCCTCTTCCATATTCTTCCATTCCTTTCTGTTGTTTGCTGCTTGTAGCCATTTTTCCCCTCACAGCGGCTATGTCGTCGGACCATCTCTTTTAGGGTCTTCCGACGCCTCTTTTATTCTCCCAAGGTCTCCGTCAAGATTTTTGGGGTCATCTTGTAAGGTCTTGTCTTGCAACGTGTCCCGCCCATTTCCATTTCAGACTTGCTACGCGATCCAAATGACATCTGCTATTTTGGTTCTGTTCCTAATTTCTTATTCTATCTCTTAGGCTTATACCAAACATGGATCGTTCCATGGATCGCTGTGTGCATTTGTGCGTTTTAATAAACGAGACAATAATAGATAAGCAATATAAGCGGGCTATGCTAAAGCTTAAAAATATGTTTTTCCAATATCTACTGATAAAACATCAATATTTTATAAAAACCTTTCCAATTGTCTACATATATAATATTATATGTATATCTACATACTACTCAATGAGACTGTGTAAGTGATGTTGCAAAATGTCCTGATGTTTTTATAAACTTTGTCCCTATTTTTTAGCGTCCAGCTGCGAATGAAATTGTCTTAGGTGGACAAGTCACGTCAGCTGACATTAACAGACGATGTTTATATTGGAAAGTAAGTGTAGTACTTACAAATGGGTGTAATCTTGAAATAATAAAGACACAGAGTTTATAGAGAAAATATGAAATAAGCGCGTTGGTGCAAAAAAACACAATATAATAAAATATTATATGGATGAGTATAATATGAATTATGAGCTTTTCTCATTGAACGTTCGTTGTATTAATCTAAGATTTTATTTTGATAAGTTACTAAGTTGTACTTTAAACTTATGATGTAAAGTAGGTTCATATGTACGAGTATCCCTATTGCACCGCATAGAATACCTAAAAACACACAATTTCGATTTCTTTAGATTACCATGAAAACCATATTATTAATAGGTACCATATTTATTTCACAAATAACAGTAACATAAGTAATGAAAGTCGCCGCTAGTAATAATTCACGTCAAGAAATTTGATAAACTCTGCTTGCTCGTATATGCATATGTTACATACGTGACGGCCAAATTAGGAGTGTGTGTAAGGATAGGGCTGTCTGGCGCTTTGTCCTCTCTGCCTACCCTGCAAGGGACGTGGCGTATAGAAGAAAGGAGTCCAAGAAACATTTTCATAAAAATAATAAGTAGGCAAACTTAAGCGTTTTTTTTAAATCATGTACTCGTAAAATGGCCGCTGCAATCATTGCTGTACCAATTTACAACATCAATCGTCACAACAGAGAATCATACAGACACAATAATTGCTTTTTTTTGCATTTCATTGTACAGGTAGAAAGATAGTTACAGCTACATAATTCCCTGTCTACTGTGTCTACCCTACTTATTGACATTTATTCACACAATTCATGATAATATATCCTATAAAATAAGTATACTCTGTCTTTAGTCGTTTTCATTTCGTTGTACGAGTAATTTCAGATTTTAGCCCAGCTTAAAACAATCTAATCAATGTGTTCCTTACAAATTCTGTTGAAATAAAACATTGTCAAAATGCTTCTTTGATGTTGAGTATAATGTTGAGGATCAGAATATCCCCTAGGGGTCATTGGAGGATTCTAATTTACATCAACTCCCACTTAAGTCCTCCATACAATTTCACACCCTGTTTCTCGTTCCACTTTCTTAATAATAACTTATTCATAATCAATCATCTATGTACGACGTGGTAAATACAAAGAACCCGAGGAAAAAAAATTTACAAGGTCTATCATAAAAATTATTTTCATTTTCACAGAATTAGCTTTTTGATGAAGGACGCTGATTCTTTATTGTCTGGACTGGAAAAACTTTTCCCTGAAGATCGCCCAAATTCCTCCCTCTGCTCTAATATCAAGGCAACCAAGATTCTCACAAAGCAACAACGCGCTATTAAAATTAATGACTTTTCAATTAGAAACTGAGAACTTCGGCTAGGTAGGTACTTAACGTAAGACGATTTTTATAAAAGAAACAAAATCCTATGATGTAATAACAAAATTTCATATACTTATTGATAGAAATAAGTGCAGGTATAGCTGAGCGCGATATTTCTCACAAAAATCTCCTTCGTAGCCTCTCAAATCATTTCAGATAGGATTTCTAATTTCACTAACAATGAAAATCGTATTAGGTGCACTAAATTCAATATCAATTTAGAGTTATTAAATATCTGAAAAACTAAATTGCATATACGTATTTACTCGTTGTTTTTATATTTTTTTGTATGACTCACCTTACTATACTTACATGAACATTTCGTACACAAAAAGACATTTCAAATATAATTATATTATTGAAAATGGCTCACCGTGGCAAGCTTAGCGCGATCTCTTTAATAAGCTATCCTTGGCAAATATAAAATTGAGATGGACCTATATTTCATTATGTACATGTTACTATTTTTTAAAATCATCGCAATAGGAAAATTTATTTTGTAAAAATGTAGAAAGATAGTTTCTTCATCTCCACACTGCCTGTTATCTCTCCTCTTCTCTGTTCTCCACTCCTCCTCTCCCACATCCATCTCCTCAAATAGCCTTCCTCCCCACACTTCCTTTTTTCGTCCTTCTTTAAAAGTTTAAGTAGGCTGTATCTGACATTGTTTCTTCTTTCTCGGAAACACTCTTTTCAAACGTCATCGTGTTTTAATTAATATTTACTTAGCATATTAATACCAAATTTAAAGAACGTAGGTACTTTCACCTTGGAAAATATTCATCTTGTATTTTTATGAAACATTTAATAAAGTTGGATAAGCTATAAAAAAATAGATTTATGAAGAGAAATTTGAAAAAAAAAATAGAAAATCCAGTTTTTTTCCTCAACAGAAACGAGACATTCATTCACATAATGTAGTTTCATGATAACTCCCTTGGGGAGGAATTCATATGAAAATTCAAACCTATTTTTTATTAAAACGTAAAGATTATGTACCTACATTACCTACAATAATTAGGTATTATATAGGTACGTACTTTTGGTCTGTTCCATTTATTGTCGTACGGAATTTAAGAATTTGTAGGTACATCTAATTGTTCATAAGATCAGATTAAATCAGAAATAATCACCATATTAAGTATGGTTCATCTACTACAAATATATATTTTTCATTTGGAGACAATTTGTACAAAATTAGTAATAAATATAAAAAATTCGTTAATATTAGATAAGTATACTACGGAATACGAACATTATGAACAATCCATTTTTTAAAACAAATATTTAGTCAAAACATTACCTTTGAAAACATTTATTTATTTATTCTTCCGGCTAACTTAGCTTGTCGCAAAATCGAGATCTCTTCGAGAAGCTAACCTTTATACAAAAATTTGAGAAAAAAATCTTGACCGGGCATCACAAACATTCATTAAATTGCAAAATATATATAAAATATCATAAAAGTGTCAAATATGTAAAAACAAAAAACTAGTGGTAATATTGTAACTCTAAAAACAATAAAAAACAAAACTACGCCCCAAGAAGGAGGTAACCTTGAAGGAACAAGGGCCGTGTGCTGGAAGTGCGTGGGAAAAAAGCTGGAATCGCCAAAAGACGCTGATCGTTGGATAGCTGCCGCAGTGGTAAACCTAGACTCGCTAAATGTTCCAATATTTCTTTGAGATAGTGGGACGATGAAATAAGTTCTGTTTTTCCATTTTTTATAAATCTATAATCCGCTTGATGTCTCGCAATTCCCAAAATAATCTGTTTTTCAAGTAGGTATGGTCTAAGTATTTAATCTTTTTTCTCGTAAATGGCATATTGTCCTTTTTAGATCCTGTGTTATTATTTCCCAAATGAAGGTTCACAATACCGAATAATGACAGGTGACAGGACTAAGCAGTTCTTAGATTTATTCATAGAATAAAACTCCCTATAAATCCCTCTAAACATTATTTTTTAGAAATCTATGTGCGAACATTTGCGATGATATGAGGTGGTCGGTAGCCTGGTTTGTAACGCCCTCGATTGTTAATCCAGTGGGCGCGGATTCAATGCCCGACTTACTCCACTTCACAACACAAGCTTCTCAAGCTTTCTGTGAAGCGTACAAAGATGTATTTGGGTTTATTTCGATAAATATATTTCGTGTTTTAACCTCGCCGGTTTTTGGAGAAAAAGGTATTCCTAAGAGATGCCATGATGATGAAGGGATCCAAGGGTTGCGTAGCATCGTATGAGAGGGCGTTGGAAAAAAGTTCAGATCTTAAGTTACATTTTGTCCAGCTCAAGCCTATAAAGTATGCCGGGTTGGTTTGTCAAATTTGCCGTTGCGAAGCACGGGTGATTCAGCTAATATTCTATAAATGTTATTATTCTGTGTTCTTACTACAGATACCTAATCAACAATTCTAGATCTTCTACGAAACACCTAGAATAACATTTCTTCAAAAGATGATTGATATGCCTACTCACACATCTCCAAATATACCAAACTTCTTATTGAAAACATCAGGCAAATACTACTTCAGTCTTAGGACCTACAGCTACAGATAAGCTGAGTGTTAAAAATATATACCTAAACCAACGAAGAACAGTGCGCAAAAATACAAATAATTTTCCAAGGATGTATTAATTTTTACCTATATAAACCTATCCGTTCGATCAAAAATTGGGTACATTGGTCCTTCAATCGCTTCCATATATCCCTATAGTCAATAATAAAAAATATAAAACACCATTATGAATGTATTAATCCGATACATAATAACAAAAATCTTATTTCCGCTTCTTCCCACAATGAATAATCCATCAGTTTCTGTCCATTCATCGAGATTTTTATTTTCGTATTTATTAAAAACATTTTTACTATCCATTCTATGTCACTTTTTTGCTTCTTGAAAATGTTGCATGCTCTTTTATTAATAATAGGATAGAAAACATACGAGTACATAAATTTAAGGCGCTATATTTCACATTTTTTAGTATTCATTTATTTATTGAATTACCGGAACTAAGCCTTTTATATCAACATTAGACAAATATACAAATTTACATACCTAATAATCGAATAATTCATATATCACAAATTCAGCACTCATGCAAAATATAGCATAATATGGGATGAAAGTACATATCTATATCATAGCTATCAAATCTATAAGAAGTACCCGGTACATACCAGTGTCAGTACTGGGAATTTACCTAATCAATATACTTACCTATTTTTTCCACTCCCTTTTCTTATCATTTCCATTATTTCTTATTATTTACACTATATTGAAGCGTTTCGTGGGCAGGTACAAATCAATTGAACATATTGGCTACCAATGCATTCATTATTTTATTGATTAAGGGACAATATATCACTGAATATAAATGATTAATATTTCGCGTGTCTAATCAGTTCAGGATGAGAAATATAAAGAAATTGTGTGGAAACTGGAAATGAATAGGACACCACTGAGATGTTGATGAATATTTCATATAATAATAATTAAAGTGGTAGAGAGAGGCATGAGAGAGGTAGACAATAATTACTACAGCTTCCTATATTCACCTAATATAATGTTTTTTATATAAAAATACACACAATCGTAATTTAAATTATGTGTGGATTTTTTATTCATAGATCTGCATGCGCGGGCCCACGGAAGCAATATGTAGGATCTAGGCAAATCGATCATTCATTATTATAATATTTTTTGCATAACCGCATTTGTGTTTGAAGTTTCTATTGGAAATATGAGATTGCAATTTCCTGTTTTATTTAAATAAAACACATTTTTTTTGCCAACATCCATTGTTTACTGTAATATTTTCAAGCTTGGGAATGGTTTCAATTTCGTTGTTGCATAACCGTCAGAACACTTTTGATTATTTTTTTCCACATTTGGTTACTTCATTATTATTATTTGGCAATATTTTAGGTAAACGATGAAAGTGAATTTTTGTATCCACTAGAGGGGGCGGTGTCACATTTCAAGAGTTACGGAAGCATTGGGAATGAATAATCAAATAATTTTTAAATTCGAAAAGGCACAATCTATAGTATTGTGCATATGATTAAGCCCTAGGAAACGATTTTGTATTATAAGCAGATACAGTACAGATGAATTTTGAAATGTAAATTTAGTCCCTGATACAGAGGAAGGTATTTTGCTTATGTATCCATGTAATAATTACACAACAATAAATATAATGTTCGTAATAAGAAAACTTTGTAGGGAAAGTTTCTTTGTGAAACTCAATAGCAATTATGTGTATTAATTATACACGTAATTGCTATTCAGTTTATTATTGTTATTATTATATAATATTCTCCTATAGGTAGGTACCATTTTTTTACCAAACCAACCCCACAATTTATTAACTGAAAGATAAAATGTATCTTTTTTATATCCCGTGACTAAACACATAACAAAAAAAATAGGTAAGCAACATGTTATTTAGATTTGGCAACATGGTTAAGATGTGAGCTTTGAACCATTTGTTTTTTTTCTATAAATCTTTTAAATTGCGAGATGTTGTTAATAACGTTCCCATAGTAACCCGACACTTTGGGTCCAAAACTAACCGATTTCCCTTTCTACGGAATTCACATCGGGTCAATCTACCTCTACCCAAATACTAATGCACTCAACTCATACTAATATAATACTTAGTTATCACATTAGATTGCACACAGTTGTATGTATGTATAGGACTGGTAAGATAACGAAAGAAAAGGAGAAGATAGGTATCCTACTTCTTACCTTACCTAAGCTATAGTTATTCCTATTAATTAATTATTAAGTATAGCTAATATAATAGTTTAATAATCTTTCATATAAGTAGCTATTTTAAAGGTATCAACGTTATTTCTTATAGGTATGTAATATTGTATAATGATTGTATAATTACACGCCACCATTCACAAAAAGGGAACATGAGTAGGTATTGAGTATGTACATATAATATAATGTGTGTACATTGTTTGAATACAAATACAAGTGTAAAATAATGCAGAACTGCGGACAGCACGAAACCTATAAAGAAAGCAGTAGTACAACGCATTCCACACTGAATAAATGCACAATATAATTATTATTAATCACATGTTGTGGAACTAACTGCAACCTTCAATGCTCCACATAGAAACACTGGGAGATCATAATGTGATGAGTGATAACTGAAGACTTCGTCACTCAGAGGTCAGAGGTGTTTTGTCATTCCAGTAGAAACCATTAACCGCTCCCCCCTATTGTCTGTACAGTGTACAGAACATCTGTGTTGTTAAAATTACATGTCAATTCGTAGTATATTGCTAGGAGCTTTAAGCATACCAAAAGTATGCACAGGAAAAAGGTAGATAATCTGATTTGCAATCCACAGCTTTATATACCCTCAAACTTCCCTGGAAACGATAGTGACATTAGAAAGTATTTACATATACTCGTATATGAACAGATCGTGTACTTTATTCATTAAATGTACCTACAACTGCCGCAAGACATGGAGTACCATCCTTCCACCTTTCAGATTGTCTTCCTACATCCTACATCTTTCCATAAAGAATTCTACAAAATCTATATTCAACTTCTTTCAACTCTGTCAAGATGCCGTTCCAAAGTATACAAGTCAATAAAACAGAAAAATGAAATTCTGTGTTGGTAACAACTGATCCTGGAAGAAACTGAAAGTATGTATTTTATTGTTATCCTTTGAATGTTTTCGCTTTCATAATCATGTTCATGTAGATTTTTGAATGTATTTTATTACAAAAGTTTCTATAAGCAAATATCTCTAACTATTGATAGATATATCGGCCTACACAGCGTTACATATTATAATTTTAAATAATGGATTCTCGCAACATACACGTGCATATCTTTTGTATAATTTTAATATGTATTACTTATTCTTATTCTTTTTGCAAAAACTCGATAAGTCGCCTTACCTGAGAACCGAAAAAGGATATTATTATTCATAATAAAAATATCTTATGTACTTTATTGTGTTTTGAAAAAAAAATGTATGCCGAATAATAAAATAAATGTCTGGTAACTGGAGCACGCCAAATTTTAACCATTTGCGTAAACTAATCTATCCCAAAACCAGGTGATGAAGTATTTTTAGATATTTACATAAGATATTTTCATAACATTTTTAACTCATTTAATATTTTTGAATACTTAAGTACCTATAACATAGAATTATAATGGTATATAATCTAAGACCTATAAGAAGATAAGTGGGTGCCTATCTATCACAAAAACACGTAGTAATGATTGATGGTTAATATGATGATTGTACCGCTGCTGAAGCGCTGCTGCTAACACGTTCTTCCGAATTAGTCGATTAACTGCCATCAGAAACCGAATCATTGATATGATGTTGTTGTTTTTATAAAGTTTTTATACCTAAATTACATATGAAACATGAAATGATTCTAAATGCTGGTACAAGTCAAATAATACCCTCGCAAAATCAAAAAAATATAATATGAAAGCATAACATTTAGTTGTTATGGTTTATGTAGGTAGGTTGATTTGATACATATAAGTTTATATCAGTTATCCACCATAAAGTATTCTATGTCATTTCATTCCGTATCTTGATATAAAGTTGACGAATACATTCAACATTGTCATCTTATCTCTACATTCCGCACAAATTTTATTTTGAACAGGTAACCAACCAAACTATTACAATAAATCTATTCTTTACTTTACTATATGCGTCAATTAAAAATATCAGTTTTGTAACTTGATAAAGAGTGCATACCATATATTATTATTATTATTGTTGTGATTGAATACAAAATCTCAGGTAGAAAGTGCAAGTGGTAATGCAAATTCATTTTTAATTTCCCCCAACAATGCGTGAATCTTCTATGGCGTGAATTTAAGATTTTTACTATGTCATCTTTATGATAATACAAAAAAGTGACATTCCAAATCAAAGAAATTTTATAAATTCAATGTATCGATCCAAAAGTGTTTTGTCCTGATGTAAGTAAATAATAATATGTAACAATAACATACTATGTATATTTTTCACTTTTCAACATTCCATTTAAAAATTTAATAACGTAAAAATATTTAATCATCGCGATTTTAATGCATTTGGTTAGTCTAAAAGTCTACATTTTTTTATCCAGAAATGTTTTTTGTTGTTTAAATTGCAGTATCACACGAAGATAGGAGCAGGTATATTTGCAAAGGATTCATTGTGTCGGGTTACGCTAAAAATTCAAAAAGAAGGAAGAATAATAAACCGTCTTTTGACCATGATCTTATAGAAGAATGGACAAAGGGAAGATTCAGGGTCCTAATTGCCTCAATATGTATCTCCTAACATTGTTTACAACCTTTTTTCAGTTCAACATAATATTTTATTTATGTTACAATTTTACGCATTTATTATCAAAGTCTATTTACGTCAGAAAAAGTCTACAAAATATTCGTGCAAACTTTCATACAACTTTCTCTTTTTAACTCGAAACAGTAGTAGAAGAACAATAACAGTATCCATGCAACAATACAAAATTGCAGCGTAATATAATGCATTTCGGATGCTGAGTGAACTAGAATACTCGTAAACTTCCTTCGCACCAGTAAAAAGTACCTACCTACACCAATTTTGTAAATTTTGAAACCCTATTCGAGAAAACTTTGTACAAATTGGTACAAATATAGGTATTTTATATGATATACCCAGTAGGTAACTGCGTCCTTTGCATCGATAATTAGTAATTACTAATTACAATTACATCTCCGACGGGGTCGCCCCAGCACAACTCGGCGACGCTCCATGCTTGCAGAGTTGAGGAGAGCCGATCTACATTGGCCGGATGTCAAGACCATGACCCAGGACAGAGACCAATGGAGAGAAGTTGTAGCCGCCCTATGATCCCCCAGGAGTTAGAGGACCAAAAGAGAGAGGGAGGGAGAGAGAATTACATCTCAAAGAAACATATTCCACGAACGAAAATATTTCCAGAAATCATCTTCTGTGGTTAAGGACATGAAAAATAATTTGTTAAATGAGTTAGAGGTTTATTATAGATAGATGAGATTATTCTAAGGGATGTGTAAATTATTCGCGTATTTCTACCTACACCTACTTCATATATCACTCACCCTATTCTATATTTTCCAAGAAGTGGATACCTACTGCAGTTTTTTATTTCTTCAGAAGAAAAGACGGTCATAAATGTTATAAATGATTTGTTTTCGTCGCATTGTGCAACTAGAAACCCAACACCCTTTTATCGAAATGATGATAGAAAGAAAAAAATGAAAAATAAAATAGGCAAATCTTAAAATCTCAAAGATCGGGGATAGGATCTGCATCCAGAGATCGTTTGTTTCGAGACATATTGATCATTCTATTGTAAGAAGAGACGTGTATGTAGATCGGTCAAAGAGGAAGATGCCGATTTTTTGTCCGGTTTTCTAAAACCAATTGAATAGTTTTATGCCTCGGGCCGGGTTGCTTCTACCTGCTATATAATACATAATAGCATAACATAATATCTACAAAAGTATTTAGTATTATTGGGCAAAATTGTAACCCGAACAGATATGTTCTGTGGAAAAGATTTAGCAAACGATTAAAGGGGGTACTAAACCATAAGCTACTATATTTTCGTCTGTTACTCAAACGAAAATTTACAACTACATACATATTATCAGAAAAATATAATACTTTCGAGTCCGGACAGCTAATTATCATTTCTGTTTTCTTTTTATTTATTCAATCTGTCATGAAATCCAATTAGGCCAATAAAATAGATAATTAACATATTACATAGATCAACATAATATAATATCTACAATAGGATTCTCCAAAATTCACATCCTGGAGAAGAGGCAGGCAGACCGTGAGCCATGTTGTGCCGGAGTACAGTCTCTCAGCGTATGGAGGAAACCCGGAAGAATTCTTGACACTCAATGAATCGGTAACTGATTATTTTAGAAATAATGCTTTAATCAAACATGTAAATTAATGGTCTAATTGATGTCTAATCTAATTGAACCATGGGATTAATAAATAAATAATTTAGATACGAGCACCTATTCTATTAGTTTTTTTGTTTTTCAATCATTGAGGGTAAAGGGATTCAAGCAAACTTTCCAACTAATCTAAATGGAAACGATTATTAATATCTTATGTTCCTTCGAGAGTAAACTCAACCATAAAATGCTGTTACATAATAATAATTAGTTATCTTCTGTTCAATAGTTTAGTAATTAGAAATAGTATGTTGAATAATCCACATCGAATAATTTTATAGTTTTTTTTAATAATAGTATATATTTTAAAAAGGTTTCGCATCCTACTCTTAGGCAAGCGAACCTTCCAAGAAAATAAAAGTAAAAGTGAAAAGAGACTTGGGTGTGACGACCCTAGGTTTTAGTAGTCCCATAGGGCCCTGAGTCCTAGGCAATAAATATTATAAGTTGAGAAACAATCCAAATATGCTCCAGAACCATAATATTTTTACAATCTTTTTTATTGATTTTCCAATATTGATGTTGTTTAATGTTTGCCGAAAAATATTTGCATACTTATTATGCAGTTTGCTTTTATTATTTGCAGTGTAAATTTTATGACAACCGTTTTTAAACTGGGTTTATGTTTTTATGATTTTGTCTGTGTTCTTGGTTTGTTGTAAACTCAGGAGTGCGTTCTGTATCCGTTAAAATTCACTAAGCGATTCGCTCGATTGTTTATGGTTCTATTGTTCGCCGTTCTATCATCGGTGCGTTTCACTCGGTTGTGCGAGTCAACGTGTTCTATGTGCACGGTTGACACGCTCGGTTGTTGCGAATAACACCCAACAAATTTGTTGGGTGACATTCGCTCGCCATAGATAATAGAAGGGTCCGCACGTGCAGTTCACTCACTCTTATTAACACGCAATATGTCTATCCCTCTCTACCAATGAAGAGTGCAGTGATATCGCTATCTCGATGTATATCTATCAACTCACTCTTATTAGTACTCTCATATCTCTATCTCTGTTTGACAATTCCAATTGGAACAATCACCCAAATGCGTTCTGCTTCGCGCGATAATCACTCGTTGACACGCTGAGTGAAAATTAACGGATACAGAACGCGGCCCAGATCATGGAAGAAACTTTCAAAATAAACATCTTCTCTGTAGACGCCATGCCCTACAGAAGGACGACATAATGTACGAGTATGTGTCGACATGGTTATACATTATAATCAATTAATCATTACGTAATACATATTTTCACTAATCAAATCATTTATCCTTATCACCCCAAACCTGAGGCAATAAAAACTCGTACCTATATATATAAATTAAATTACATACTAATTACATAATTAGGTAGATTTTGAAGTTGGTAGTCATTTAATTGTTTTCATAACTTTAATTGAAGAATGTAAGGCGAAACGAAAAGGAAATGAAAGCATTTTTTACAAATAATCGATTAGAAGAAGTTTACATATTCTTCAATATCAAGGGAGGTCGAGAGAATGTCAATTCATTTTATGATAAACTCTTGATAAACTCGCCTTCGTAAACAAATTGGATTGTGCCTATCTTATTTATTACACATTCCACTGCATTCTTTTGATTAGGAAAGTGTAATTATGTATTAATAAACTTTGGTGCCATAATATAATATACGTGAACATTTCGATGGAATCGGAGAGTTTGTATATGACAAATTGCATAAATGTGACGGAGGCTAGGAGATGTGTGCAAGGACTGTCTGGCGCTCTGTCCTCTCTGCCTACCCTGCAAGGGACGTGGCGTGAGGGTATAGATAGACATTTCGATGCCAGAACATATTAAGAAAAGTATTCAATACGCTCATTGTGTATAAGCTTAGATTATTGAAGTACCTAATCAAATTATTTTTCGTCATATTGTGTATAAGTATGACTACCTAGTAAGTACCTTACCTACGTATATTATACAAAACGAAAAATTCCTTTTACTGATCTTTAAATTATTAAGATTGATGCATTACTCGATTACCTGTCGATGATTGTAAAAGGATACGCTAACACAGAATCAAGATGCTTTGTACACTGTGCATTGCATAGGTAAACAATATGCATTGTAGATATAGATAGGTTATATTAGGAACCCAACATAATATGCGTTTTTACTTTTACCTTTACTATTATGCTATTATTATTGCATGAATAATATTTGGCTGGTCATGGGAACGTTAGATCAAAATTACATAATATTAACAAGAAAGAATATATTGCCTAAGAAAATATACACGTACTCAATATATCAATGACATTTTCTTGGAGACTTATCTTATGGATAATGTTAAAAACTTATTTAAGTATGAAATAGTTAAAAAAAACGTTTTAAATTAGTTAGTTAGTCGTCTTAATTAGTTAAATCAATGATTTTGAGGTATCAAGTAAATCAAATCATAAATTAAATACAAATAGAAGTCAACGCATTTCGGAACAGTAAGAAGGACGTTCAATTAAATGTTACAATTCTTTACCATCTTTGGCAAATTTTAAGCCATTTAACGCGTCGCAACTTATCAATAGTAAGTACATACATACCTAACTATGGTACCTAAGTAGCAAATCCATTTCAAAGTGTAGAGAAGTGAATATCCCTTCGTGCAAATATCTTAGGCAAGAACCGCGTATGCGCCACCTTGAGGTATTTTGAGTTTTTCATGGATATTAGATCCGCACCTATTTCAATCATAAAAAGTCCGAGTTTCCATGCGTAATCCCAGTTTTTCAAACCATCTATGTCGTGGAAATGTATAGAGTTAGGTATATTAATGGGTGATGCAAGACGTTTTTTCAGTTTCAGCATTGTGATTTATACGCGGTTCTTCCTTAGGACGGCTTCTGTCCTGCTTCAAGATCGCCCAATGTTCTTGGGTATATTTTAGATAACTTCTAATGCTAGATATGATCGGATAGAAGATATGTCGAGTATTGTGGAGGTAAGATATTTTTTGGCACATTTGCCTTTTGTGTGTTAAATTTCAGTTAGAAATCCTAAAATGCATGTACAATAAGAAATGTATAGGTATGTGTATTATAGTAAAATGTATTGTGACTTTCGCCAGACAAAGGATTTTATGATAAACATTCATTCGTGTGAATTTACCCCAAAATTAGGAAGTTTTTGCGCAAAAGGGATAAATTTGAATAGGATATTGTAATGGTAATGATAATAATAAATTTTACTACCTTTTGCTTTAAAATAAAATTTATTTACGCAAGGTAACCGGTCACGCTGAATGTTGTAAGGGTTGCGTGGGAATAATATTTTTTTCGCAACATGCATCGCATTGGGTATCTATAGTAACTCTACCTACATACAAATACTGAGAAGATTCCGCAAGGAAAGGGGAAGGTAACTAGGTAGTTTATTTATATAAGAATTCTTATTATTTTACCTATTTTTATTTGTTTTGTTCAGCAAAACTTACCAACAGGTGTTTTATCAAATTAAACGAAGTATAGGGACTAATGATCGATGATATGGTTACAGCTTAGGGTTACAGTCTTGTAAGTTGGTTTGTACCAAGCATATTTTCGTTCTTTCTTTCCACGCCGTCCTATCACTCACCAATCTCCCAATCTCAAGTATAGTAATAATCTGGTTCATATAACTGCTTCTTGAGCGACCTCTAACATTACTGCCCTCTACCATTCCTTCTGCTATGGTGATGACTTGATGAGCAGGCCGGGGTGCCTGATGTTATGGCCTATCCTTCGCGCTGGCTGTTGAGTAATCTTATTCACGATTTGTCTTGTCTCTCCGGCCTTACTCAACACCTCGCTGATTGTGGTGTGGTCTGTCCAGTCAGTCCAGTGTCTGTAGCATCACATCTCAAAGGCTGAAAGACGTTCGTGACTATAAATAGTTTAAATCCTGATAACGGTGAAAAATTAAAACAGATAATCGAATAAGTCCAATTTTCCATATATTTTTAAAAAGTCACAGAATGTTTCAGATTTATTTACGTTGTTCAAATACGACAACGAACATAATCGTATATTGAATGAAATTATAAGAGAGACAAATAGGTGTTTGCCTTTATTGTAAGCAGAAATTTTATTCTACTTATAAGATTAGCATGCGTTGCAAATTATCATATGCCATATGGACCACGACATAACAGACACCATCAGCTCAATGTGTAGGGTGTAGGTACAAGTTATAATAAGTATGTATGGTATATCGTAAAATTGACAATAATGCAAAATGACGTGTTAATAATTGTGTAATCTGCACGCAAACTGCAGATACCTTAATACAATAACATAATACCAATTTATTATATCAATCGTTATACAACGTGCTCGACTCTTGTTATAGTTTGTCGATTTGATTATTACGTATTTATATATTATAAAATGCATGGGCGTCCACAGGGGGGGGGGCAGGGGGGACAGCTACACCCCACTTCTCCTTCTTCTTCTTCAGCCCTCTGTCCTCCACTGCTGGATATAGGCCTCTTCCATATTCCTCCATTCCTTTCTGCTGTTTGCTGCTTGCAGCCAGTTCTTTCCCCCTACAGCGGCTATGTCGTCGGACCACCTTTTTTGGGGTCTTCCGACGCCTCTTTTATTCTCCCAAGGTCTCCATTTTAGTATTTTTGGGGTCCATCTTGTGGGGTCTTGTCTTGCAACGTGTCCCGCCCATTACACCCCACTAGAGATAGGTATATATTTTTTCATACTAAATGATAAAACTTCACAAAAAATCACATTACTACGACACATTTTCTCATCATGTCATGAATTTTCTAAAGTTTGTATAAAAATCCATGAAAATACTATTGTTTCATAAAAAAATTGCCTGCGGCATTTTTTTATTTCTTTTTATTCTTAACATTTTTCCTACATAATATTATGTACATTTTCAAATAAACCATATCACATCACGACCTTTTTCACTACGTCTCACAAAAAAAAATCGCCTGCGGCGCTATTTACGCGCTTTTCATGTTATATCATTTTCGTAATTTTTTGTTGCCCCCCCTAGCTCCGAGGCTGGCGACACCCATTATAGAATGAGTATGTATGTAATACTTCATTGTATTCTGAACTCAGTAGCATTCGACACATAATCAACTCAAAAGGATTTATAATCTGTTTATTTGAGTTAATCTCACGAACTAAATCATATTAGGAAGGTACCATACTACAGCATAACGCATCATGCCTACCAACTCAATGTGAAATTGAGCCGTTATGATATTTTGCAATTAGTTCAGCAATGCCGCACTACCATAGAAATATTTATTTATTCTTAAAGTGAACAATGTACCCATAGGCATATATTTTTTTTAACATAAAACAGATTTTAAATATTGTTAACTAGGGCGAACTTATCGCAGAGCTGCGATTTCTTCCAGTAAAATATTTAGATGATGCATATATATAAATCTTTTTGACCTACTGTTTCAGCATTTCTTAGAAATATTCGTTTTGCATAATGCGAAGTTACGTATATACAATTTTTGAGGGAAAGTCCAAATTCAGCAGTCATCTTTTGCCTATTTTATTTCGCTTGAGTTTTAACAAATCAGTAGCGATATAACCTACAGAATAAAAACCAGTGATATGTTATAAAAACACATTTGATTGCTTTATTGTTTAAAATCGCAGTTCTGCGATAAGTTCGCCCTAGTGAAAAACGATTTATAATCTGTACTATGTCCATTTTTTATATTTTTATATGTATTTATTGTTCACTTAAAGTTTAAATAAATAAATAAATAAAAATTCGTTGCATTTGCTCGTAGACAACTAGAAACCGTAATTGCATAGTGCACATTCTTGAAAAATGATTTTTTTTTTTGACATACACGATTTTGTAGACTAACTCCTAGCATACTTATTGTAAATATGTACTAAACCCACTATTACTTTGTGAGTTTGTGGTGTTTTTTATGTAAGTATAGATATTTTTACAGAATAGAAAACTAAAATACTAAAAATAAACCCCCTTCTTTAATATGACTTGGAAGGCGTGTCTCCCTCTTTATGCTTGGCAGGGTACCCTTTCTTATTTTGTAAGTTAATTAGTATGTAACTGAATACAAATAGAGAGCGAAGTAGTAGCGCGTGTTGGGTAAAAAAACTTGACACGGTGTTTTTTATCACAAAATGAATGCACACACTCCAAAACATAGAATTCATATTAAGAGTATGCATACCGACATTTCAAAAATTTCTAAAAACGGGAGACCTTCTATCTCGACAACCGTTACTAAATATACTTTGGTAAAAATAGGATAGATGCATTGAACCTTTATCTAGAGAATAACCGTAAAAGATTTTTTATATCTTGTATAGATTTCTTAAAAAATATTTTTAAAACACCTCTGTTCTTTTTTCCGAAAGACGGACACTTGTTTCCCGAAAGTTGCGGAGTAAAATTTTATTTTTGTACTGATAGCATGCATTAAAATCTATGGAATAACCGTAAAAGTTTTTTGATAGACGCCAAACTAACCCCAAAAAATGGAAAAAACGCTATTTTTACCATTTTATCATGCGATTGTCACGCGATTTTGAACCTTAATGCCATTGGAAAAGACTGTGACGTCATTCTTCGTGCCAAGCGCTTAAATCGAAGCTTCGAAATAACAAAACATACTTCCTTACAAAATGTAGAAAAGTAAGTAGCACAATCTATAATAAGATTAGGTATAGGTGTTGTATATTCCTATAATATACTCCTATCTACACAAATTAATTATCCATATTATAATGAGTGTCTGAAACTCAATTACAAGCAAAAACACATTATAATACTACTATACCACTAGGTACCCAATAATGGTGTAACCAGTGAATGCCGCATACGTATAGTAAAAAAACTAACATGCGCTTTGGGCTCCTCCTCCACCATCGGAAGACAAAATTTTTCCTATGGAGGTTTTACGAACACATACTCGTAATGAAAAAGGTCGTGAAGAAATAATGTACAAATTGCCAGAGTCCAATTGCACAAACTATATAGTAGTATAAATAAAACAGTATTAAAACGAGCACACATATTTCACAATTTATAGGTTGTCGTGTAGGTATATTTTCCTCTATCATTTTCTTCAATTTTCTTTTTTCGTACTACGTAATATGAGTAAAGCGCGTAATAGAATGTCCGAAAGACATAAAATATTAGTTACTAACATAACACCATACTTCCTAGTTCCTACTATAGGTACTAGGTAGGTGTATCTCTTTTATCTTATTATAGTGTTTTATACACAGAGGAACATTCTCCTATCAGTCAAATTCCCTCTCATTCGCTCCTTTGTAATCAAACAGAAGGATGAAATCCAATACGCAGGATCATCCATCTCTGTTTATCAAATAGTTTTAGTATATAACCCTTTCACTTTGATGTTTTTTATCTTATAAATACAAACATAACGTAACCCTTTGATTAACGAAAGGGGTAAAGGATCCCGACCAATGGGAGAGTGAGGCGGGCCCGCGATGTCTGATGGGGGGAGGGGGCAATTAACCCCCCAACTCCACTGTATATCTTGTGTAACACCATCCTAACCCTTCTACAACGGGATGATAAATTATCTACCGACGCTAATGGTAAAATGAAAGGGTTGAGTACATAACGGACTATCTACTAAGTTAACCCTTTTTTATTAAAAGGTATATAAGTGCACTTGTACTTTATATTTCATCCGAAAGAGGCACCTATCTAAATCCCAATTAGTTTTTTTTATTTATGTGTTTGTCTTGTTATCCATTTATATTTAGATACCACTTAGGTACTTTTACCTTTAACCTCATCAGACATTGGTAAATTGTTGCATTCAATGTATTTTTGCGTGTTATGTGGGAAAAATCGCAAAACGTATATGATGAACGTTTTGAACATGCTGAAAGAGAGAGATATAATTTATTTTTTTATGAAGTGAAACTCAAATACATATTTTGTACACTTTACAGAAAGCTTAAAAGCTTGTGTTGGGAAGTGGAGTATGTCGGGGATTGAACGCGCGCCCATTGGATTAACAGTCGAGCGCGTTATATATATATACCAACCAGGCTACCGACCACCTCCTATTGGTATATAGACAGTATTGGTAGACAGAAACGTATATTATATGTCCTATTACCTATGTGTAGCGGAACAAAATGATCACTAATATTTATAAAATGCTTAACAATAATCATTTCATTTTTAGGATGTTATTTTAAGCAATAATGTAATATAATTTATTTGATACAACTACATGTACAAATGAAAATTATTTGATGGAGGGAAAATAACAGTAACAATTAATCTAAATAGAAAAAAACAGTTGTGAAAAGTAGCAAGAACATATATCTGTACAGTATACAGTGTACCTACTGTAACTTAGTTAAAACGACTCGATCAACATTTTCAAGTAAGTCTAAGTATACAAGTATATACTATACATATTATAGCACTGGCCGCTTCACATTTTTTCACAGTGATTTTGAAGTGACACAGTGAATTATGTACTATTGTGAACTATTGCCTTAGGTATTCAACTATACCTACGGCAATAGTAAATTTATTCCATTTTATATATATGCTACTAATTTTTATATGCCCATTGCCCGCCCTTATTTCATTATAATTAGTTAACATTGTGTGAATAAGCCCCTATATCCTATTCTGTATACTCATTACCCCACTACCCATTACTCCTTCCATCTAATCATGAAGATCGCTTATGTAAGTAGATATTAATAGGTATGACTTTTATTTATTTTACCGCTAGATAATATTAAATATGTACTAACCAATTTGTAAACTTTTGCGAGTCCTTTTTTTTTATCTTTGTCGACTATGTAGTGATTTAAGATCCTATCTCTCTGCAGGAAGGTATACTCGTATATATCGGGAAATTTGCCATTATAAATTTAATATTTTAACGATAAATCGCTAAAGTAATGCGTTTCCTCTTGGTACGTCGCCAATCCATTTTAGTATCGAAAATATTTATAGGTACGTAGATATACTCGTATATGTAGTATACAGGAATAAGTACACTATATATAGTACATAGATTATTAATTTTATACAAAACTTTCGCCTGCCGTAAATTGCGCGTGTTATGTATATCAAATCAAGTAAGAAACAGGTAATCCTATTTAGAAACATGAAAACATTTTCATCGTAATCGCGTAAGGGGACACTTTTGATATTTTTTAGCACAGCAACCAAGGCCATAGAATGTAGGCATGCCTTATTCTTAACATGCATATGCAACAGCATAAGAGAGTATAGAACTATTATTAGTTCCTGGTGGATACTTATTTAGAAGTAAAGTAGGAGGCTCAGGGTACATAATAAGATAAGGATCTCCTGTAGGATGATACTATGTTATGACTGATGGGTCACAGAATAAAGCGTGTAATAAAATTATAATTGGAACAATATATAAATATATATGTATTTATAATTCTAACCCATATCAAATTGTTTACTTCCTCTTTCTATTATTTGAACACTCCTTAAGGAGCTTTTGAGATAATTTTAGTTATTAGGAAGAAATTATTTATAGGTATGTCCAGTGGTAGATCCGGGGGAAGGGCTCCCGGATCTACCGGCTGACCCCCCCCCCCTTCCCCATATTTTTATAAAAATGTGTATAATCATAATATGGAATGATTCTTATTTAGAGAAATAGGTGGGCTAAACCGTCCTCCAGAGCCTCCCAAAAATGAATACCTACCCGATCCACCACTGGGTGTGTCAAACATTTGTCTTTTCTTAGATGTAAGAGATCTACCTAAACCTACGACAGTGCTACTAATTACCGCGTGGTCATGTCTAATCAACAAATAATAATATTTTTATTTTGGGAAACAAAGTTCATACAGTATTATAAGTAAGACGTTTTTGTAAAAATAATGGTGTGAGAAAAAATAGTAGTACTACTCAGTATGATAATAAGCAGTAGGTAACAGTTAGTAGTACTACTCAGTATGATAATAAGCAGTAGGTAACAGTTAGTAGTACTACTCAGTATGATAATAAGCAGCAGGTAACAGTTAGTAGTACTACTCAGTATGATAATAAGCAGTAGGTAACAGTTAGTAGTACTACTCAGTATGATAATAAGCAGTAGGTAACAGTTAGTAGTACTACTCAGTATGATAATAAGCAGTAGGTAACAGTTAGTAGTACTACTCAGTATGATAATAAGCAGTAGGTAACAGTTAGTAGTACTACTCAGTATGATAATAAGCAGTAGGTAACAGTTAGTAGTACTACTCAGTATGATAATAAGCAGTAGGTAACAGTTAGTAGTACTACTCAGTATGATAATAAGCAGTAGGTAACAGTTAGTATAGTACTACTCAGTATGATAATAAGCAGTAGGTAACAGTTAGTAGTACTACTCAGTATGATAATAAGCAGTAGGTAACAGTTAGTATAGTACTACTCAGTATGATAATAAGCAGTAGGTAACAGTTAGTAGTACTACTCAGTATGATAATAAGCAGTAGGTAACAGTTAGTATAGTACTACTCAGTATGATAATAAGCAGTAGGTAACAGTTAGTAGTACTACTCAGTATGATAATAAGCAGTAGGTAACAGTTAGTAGTACTACTCAGTATGAAATTAAGCAGTAGGTAACAGTTAGTAGTACTACTCAGTATGATAATAAGCAGTAGGTAACAGTAGGTAGTACTACTCAGTATGATAATAAGCAGTAGGTAACAGTTAGTAGTACTACTCAGTATGATAATAAGCAGTAGGTAACAGTTAGTAGTACTACTCAGTATGATAATAAGCAGTAGGTAACAGTTAGTAGTACTACTCAGTATGATAATAAGCAGTAGGTAACAGTTAGTAGTACTACTCAGTATGATAATAAGCAGTAGGTAACAGTTAGTAGTACTACTCAGTATGATAATAAGCAGTAGGTAACAGTTAGTAGTACTACTCAGTATGATAATAAGCAGTAGGTAACAGTTAGTAGTACTACTCAGTATGATAATAAGCAGTAGGTAACAGTTAGTAGTACTACTCAGTATGATAATAAGCAGTAGGTAACAGTTAGTAGTACTACTCAGTATGATAATAAGCAGTAGGTAACAGTTAGTAGTACTACTCAGTATGATAATAAGCAGTAGGTAACAGTTAGTATAGTACTACTCAGTGTGATAATAAGCAGTAGGTAACAGTTAGTAGTACTACTCAGTATGATAATAAGCAGTAGGTAACAGTTAGTAGTACTACTCAGTATGATAATAAGCAGTAGGTAACAGTTAGTATAGTACTACTCAGTATGATAATAAGCAGTAGGTAACAGTTAGTAGTACTACTCAGTATGATAATAAGCAGTAGGTAACAGTTAGTATAGTACTACTCAGTATGATAATAAGCAGTAGGTAACAGTTAGTAGTACTACTCAGTATGATAATAAGCAGTAGGTAACAGTTAGTAGTACTACTCAGTATGATAATAAGCAGTAGGTAACAGTTAGTAGTACTACTCAGTATGATAATAAGCAGTAGGTAATAGTTAGTAGTACTACTCAGTATGATAATAAGCAGTAGGTAACAGTTAGTAGTACTACTCAGTATGATAATAAGCAGTAGGTAACAGTTAGTAGTACTACTCAGTATGATAATAAGCAGTAGGTAACAGTTAGTAGTACTACTCGGTATGATAATAAGCAGTAGGTAATAGTTAGTAGTACTACTCAGTATGATAATAAGCAGTAGGTAACAGTTAGTAGTACTACTCAGTATGATAATAAGCAGTAGGTAACAGTTAGTAGTACTACTCAGTATGATAATAAGCAGTAGGTAACAGTTAGTAGTACTACTCAGTATGATAATAAGCAGTAGGTAACAGTTAGTAGTACTACTCAGTATGATAATAAGCAGTAGGTAACAGTTAGTAGTACTACTCAGTATGATAATAAGCAGTAGGTAACAGTTAGTAGTACTACTCAGTATGATAATAAGCAGTAGGTAACAGTTAGTAGTACTACTCAGTATGATAATAAGCAGTAGGTAACAGTTAGTATAGTACTACTCAGTATGATAATAAGCAGTAGGTAACAGTTAGTAGTACTACTCAGTATGATAATAAGCAGTAGGTAACAGTTAGTAGTACTACTCAGTATGATAATAAGCAGTAGGTAACAGTTAGTAGTACTACTCGGTATGATAATAAGCAGTAGGTAATAGTTAGTAGTACTACTCAGTATGATAATAAGCAGTAGGTAACAGTTAGTAGTACTACTCAGTATGATAATAAGCAGTAGGTAACAGTTAGTAGTACTACTCAGTATGATAATAAGCAGTAGGTAACAGTTAGTATAGTACTACTCAGTATGATAATAAGCAGTAGGTAACAGTTAGTAGTACTACTCAGTATGATAATAAGCAGTAGGTAACAGTTAGTAGTACTACTCAGTATGATAATAAGCAGTAGGTAACAGTTAGTAGTACTACTCGGTATGATAATAAGCAGTAGGTAATAGTTAGTAGTACTACTCAGTATGATAATAAGCAGTAGGTAACAGTTAGTAGTACTACTCAGTATGATAATAAGCAGTAGGTAACAGTTAGTAGTACTACTCAGTATGATAATAAGCAGTAGGTAACAGTTAGTATAGTACTACTCAGTATGATAATAAGCAGTAGGTAACAGTTAGTAGTACTACTCAGTATGATAATAAGCAGTAGGTAACAGTTAGTAGTACTACTCAGTATGATAATAAGCAGTAGGTAACAGTTAGTAGTACTACTCAGTATGATAATAAGCAGTAGGTAATAGTTAGTAGTACTACTCAGTATGATAATAAGCAGTAGGTAACAGTTAGTAGTACTACTCAGTATGATAATAAGCAGTAGGTAACAGTTAGTAGTACTACTCAGTATGATAATAAGCAGTAGGTAACAGTTAGTAGTACTACTCGGTATGATAATAAGCAGTAGGTAATAGTTAGTAGTACTACTCAGTATGATAATAAGCAGTAGGTAACAGTTAGTAGTACTACTCAGTATGATAATAAGCAGTAGGTAACAGTTAGTAGTACTACTCAGTATGATAATAAGCAGTAGGTAACAGTTAGTAGTACTACTCAGTATGATAATAAGCAGTAGGTAACAGTTAGTAGTACTACTCAGTATGATAATAAGCAGTAGGTAACAGTTAGTAGTACTACTCAGTATGATAATAAGCAGTAGGTAACAGTTAGTAGTACTACTCAGTATGATAATAAGCAGTAGGTAACAGTTAGTAGTACTACTCAGTATGATAATAAGCAGTAGGTAACAGTTAGTATAGTACTACTCAGTATGATAATAAGCAGTAGGTAACAGTTAGTAGTACTACTCAGTATGATAATAAGCAGTAGGTAACAGTTAGTAGTACTACTCAGTATGATAATAAGCAGTAGGTAACAGTTAGTAGTACTACTCGGTATGATAATAAGCAGTAGGTAATAGTTAGTAGTACTACTCAGTATGATAATAAGCAGTAGGTAACAGTTAGTAGTACTACTCAGTATGATAATAAGCAGTAGGTAACAGTTAGTAGTACTACTCAGTATGATAATAAGCAGTAGGTAACAGTTAGTATAGTACTACTCAGTATGATAATAAGCAGTAGGTAACAGTTAGTAGTACTACTCAGTATGATAATAAGCAGTAGGTAACAGTTAGTAGTACTACTCAGTATGATAATAAGCAGTAGGTAACAGTTAGTAGTACTACTCAGTATGATAATAAGCAGTAGGTAACAGTTAGTAGTACTACTCAGTATGATAATAAGCAGTAGGTAACAGTTAGTAGTACTACTCAGTATGATAATAAGCAGTAGGTAATAGAAAATCATTAAAATATATAGTAATATGAAATGAAGATTCTGTGACGAGAGCACATACACATCTGTAAAGTATATACATACTCGTACATTGAAGCGATAATTTATTACAATATAAACCTAAGACCATGTCTGTTGACCCACTAGAATTAAATTTGTAACTTACGTAATTAACTATATATACCTACATAGTGGTCAATGATTATAGCACCATAAAGTTTCTGTGTAAGTTGTCTAAAATTGTAAATATTTCTATGAAAAAATACCAAAGTATAAAGGTAAACAATATACACACACCTTGTTAGTTTTTTACTGTTGCCTTTTGATACTGTTGCCTTATATCTTTCTACAACTTACAATCGGAAACTTGAAACCTACAACATTTTCATTAAAAATACTAAGTCAGGTAGTTAAATTTTCAAAACATGAACGAGAAAATTTAGCCAATTTTTAGAGCTTGACAACTCCGCGGCTATTTATTTTTGAGAAGAAAATTATAAACCAAATTTGTAGGAAATTTTATGTACTTTCATTCTGCTAAAAAGATAACCTACAAAAAGTTGTTAATTTTCAAGTTCATATCCAGAATTCGCCAGAAAATGGAAATTTTCGCCATTTTTCCACTTTTTCGCCTTGTTCCGTCACGAAATTTTGTTGGCAAACCTCGGATTCCTCGGATTCCTCGGATTTCCATCGATAAATCTAATGGCACCGTATTAATATCTGTTTTTTTTTCGAAAAGGTGCTACCACACCTACACCGATATCGTTATAGTTGTCTGACATATGTCATAGTGTATGATCGTATTAGCCCGCTCATTCTCCCACTAACAACACATAAATAACCAGCAAGTTGATGTTATACTTACTACGTCATTTACTTATTACGTACGTGAGCCATAATAAATGTCAGATTCTTGTTATGGATTTCAAAATTATGGTTGAATTACGGAATTAAGGAGTCAATCTACAACATTTGAGTGTATTTTATTAGTGTATACTGTAAGTGACATAGGAAATTAGACCTAACAATAGAAAGTAGATAAAATTTGGGTGTGTAATATACGTTATACGTGCGGTAGTAATTAGTCTGAAAAGGTGATAAAGTTACTTTAACACTTACCCTATATATGTAGGATGCTATACACTTAATTGTACAACACTTACGGAAAATTAAATTTACCGTTATTTCACACCTATAAAAAGACTTTTAAATCAAAGCATATTCAAGTAGGTACACGGTGGCATAGCTAGATTACCTTTCTATTGATATGGTCGCGGGAAATCATCTGTATACGAGTACTTTTATTTCCATATCGCCGCTCGTTTTTTACTTTGACTTAAGCGCCACTTAGGTATAAAATGAGTTATATATATCGTTGGAATCGTCTCGACGAGCTGCGTCGAATGGTCCAAGTTCAAGGTCAATTAGAGAGCTTTTTTGGTCGTTTAGTCAAATAAAAAACCAACTTTTATCTTTCAAAAAATAGGTAAAGCGACGAAAATTACAACTTATAAATCGCGAATGGCGCTTTGTTTTGCTAAATTTTCCCAATTCATGAATGTTTGGTTTATAAGAAAAACAAACATAACACATAAAACAATGCGAGTGGCGCTTTAGCTTTTTTGACTTATCAAAATTATTTAGACAGATGCACTTTAGTCAAATCGTATAATATTAAATCTAAACATGTTCTACGTTTAGTCACATTTACATGATACTAAATAATGTTAAATTGTCGTTTAGACTTTTTGAATTTTGGATATTAGTCGTTTCATGTCTTTTAAGTCATTTCTACTAAATACTGAATTAAATAAAAATGGCCATTAGTCACAGTAGATTGTTACTTTTTAATTTTATGTAATGCGTTAACCATTCTTAGTAATTGTTTATAATTGAATTTGCACTTTAGTATTTTTGCGGTTATAACAATAGCTGATATTTGGTAAATCTGTCGTCGTTTAAGACAAGATGTTTGAAACAGAATTATAAGGTTTGAAAATATTATTATCGGTCGTTCAACTAACAAATTCATTGTCAATACACGTGTTGCTTTTGTGTGCGATGGGCGCGAACGTATATACCTATATAGAATATATTTAAGAAATATTTATAAAGAATATATTTAGAAAAATTTTACTTACCTTCTTTTTTTAAACAGATATGAAGATGAATACCTAGAGTTCCAAGACATTGATCTTCAATTTTTATTACTCAAAAATTCTTTATAAAATACAAGAGTTTGTGTGTTAGCCATTTTAACTTGGAAGTGTTTGGAAAACATGGTTGCATTAATCACTTTGAATTATAACGATTTTATTTTCAGTGCTAATTTAGACATTCTGCTTGATACAGTTTGTCACAAAAAGTTCTATTAGCCATTTTGAATTTTTAGAAATAATATATAAATGACGTGTTAGTCATTTTGATATTTTTGAGGAAGAGTACAAATGGCGTGTTAGTCATTTTGAATTATTAGAAAATATATATAAATGACGTGTTAGTCATTTTGTTTTTTTGGAGGAAGAGTACAAATGGCATGTTAGTCATTTTGAATTTTCATGATTTTAAGAAAAGTGGTAATTTACTTGATTTGAATTAATAAATTTCGAATTATACTAAATATTAGGTTAGGCATTAAGGCATTAAGCGCCATCTAACTCACACAAAAGAGACTATATTTATTAACATTATATACTAAAAAATAGAAAAAATCCATCAACAAAACCCCCATACAACTTATTTAAATCGGTTCATAAATAAAAAAGTTATCAGGGTTTTTCTGTTTTTTTAAACTTTAAATCGCTCTCCTGAAAAGTTGACCCTGTGTCGCTTAAGTCAAAGTAAAAAGCGAGCGGCGATATTATTTCTGCTCACTGTATTTTTTCTTAAGACACGTCTAATGAAATTTCATTGGGTATAAAGTAATGTACGAGTAGGTATCACTTCACTATACTTTATGATAGCATTGAGTTATTTCTTATACGAAAATTAATAAGTATGATGTTTTTTACGTACCTAATTAATTATTTTATTCCGTGTATTTTTGATTAGAGGTAATGTGTTTATAATTTTTGTTCATAGGAATGTAAGTATGTAGGTACTGGTACATATTCATAATAATAATATTGATGGTTTCTTAGATAATAGAGTATCTTATAGCTCCAAATATAAAATACTTTTGCAGAGTATAAAGAACAAACAATTCATATAATACTCAACAAATCTCCAATGAACGATCCATCAACATACACATGTACTGACATATTATTATAGAATATAATAAATATGTAGATATAGAGATCGCACTATGGATGGCTAGAAAAGATATCAGGAAAGTCTCTCAAAATCCATCAAAAACATTTCACTTTTGTTCGCATTGAGTGATATAAAATACTTATATATTTAAAGAAGGATTACCCTCGTCCACTCCATCATATTGATTGAGGAGTTCTGGACCGCCATTGGTCACTGCCTCCTGCTTCTCCCTTCACCATCCCATCTTCTACTTGCTTCACCCCTTCACGCATTTCCTCCCATGAAGCAAAGGGGAAATCTCTCCCCATAAATCCTTAGTTGCAAACATTTTATTTAGTAAATATCTTACAGCAAATTACCAAACTATTATTTACTATCAATCAATCCTAATCAGAATATTAAAAATTTGACACATGGAATCATGCGCCACCTCTGCTTATAGGTAAGCACATCTCTAATTAGCGGTGGATCTAGGATTTTTTGAGGGAAAAAAGCAGAAATGCTGGACCTCAGATTAAAGTCATCAAGCTTTATCCAGTTTTACGCTTTACAATTTTGTACATAAGCTTTCGTTCTGTGTGGAAAATAATAACATGAGTAGGTACTATGCTGTCATAAATCACTCGAGAGCGAGTGCATTGCCATAATTAAAGTTATTTTCATAAAGTCATTGAAATAAGTGTTTTCTCAAAAAAAAGGAGAAAAAATATTAAATCAACACATCTAAAAGTAGCGTCCATAGTTCTAAAATGAAAAAAAAAAAAACATCAATAGCACCTAATGCCTAACTTATGACTTATGAGAATACTAATCGAATTACCTATACCGATATACTAGTAAGTATGTTAAACTTTTTGTCAGAAAACTGACTAAAATATTATTCTGCACATCGTGAAGAACGGAAAATCTTCAGTTCTTGTCTCCAAGCATATAATATATTTTGTAATGGTGTCATATCACTGTAAATGTTTTTAGAGCTGAGTGAAGGAAGAAGGGTGGCTATCCGAACATCATCCAATTCATTTATTATAGACAGACAGTCGTACACAACATTCACTAGGCGTATGGTGTATGGTGTGCGAATCAAAATAGGGTTGATATTATTTCACATCATCAGTATAACTACCTAATACAATACATGGATTATAGGTACATAGTAACAGGCACTGTAATATACTGTACGTATACATTTATTTAATGACTCTCTTGAATCTTGGATTTAAATAGACAATAGAGAACAGAGCGCGGGTTCACGAAAGTGAATTTTATTCGATTACCAGTTCGAATATATAGAATCTGATGACATGTATAGAAATAATTAGCAATAATAATACAGGAATAATAAGCAAAATTTGCAATGTCCCAGATTCGATTCCCGCCCACCTCGTGCTAAGTATTTTCTTCCAATATACCAAGAACCATAGTGACATTTATTGTGTTTCAAATTGTCTAAGAAAAATAAGCATTTAATTTAATGTTACTATGGATTGTTATCTAATGTGGAAAGCGAACTTTAGTAATGAAAGTTTGATGTTAGTAAGCACATAATCTTTTATTCCCCCCCTCTATAGATACTATATGTAATTTAAAATATAGTTTATATAAAGTAGATTATATGATATACATACATATTAGATACTATTTTTGGTTTAAAATTGTAACATTTATATTATTATACCTACTTAAAGTATTTTCACAACCCTGATGCCTCTTTATATTTCTTGAAAAGTTGTAACTATGAAAATGTATAGGTATGTAGGTACTTATACTATAGGCACCTAGGTACCTACATATTATGGAGTTACATGAAAACATACTCATGAAGATATTTAACAAGAAAAGTGAGAATAAGTAAAATTGAGATGAAACTTTAGGCCGATGAGAGAGGAGAGAATAGAGAGAGTTTTGGATAGACAATAGGAAGACAAGAGAACAAACAGAAGGAAAGAGAATATATTCTTCACCGAACCTTGTTTGTGAAACTCAAGGCACAACTTATTTTCCGCGGTCTGCTGAAGAATGATGGATCACCTTCCCCTCCTTTTCATCTTCACTCACCCCTCACCCTATTTCCTCCCCCGGGTCACCCTACGGCCTACACTACAGAGTCTCCACTAAAACCATATTACAGGTCCGCAGTTATGACGAATCCCACGCCCAGGCTCCATAAAGACCATCAGCTTGTAGGGAGATATAATAGAATAAGCCTCATATTAGACATATCTTAATAATAAATTCCATAAAAACTTTTACACTTAAACATAATTTTATCTTTATGAATTAAACAAAGACATGTGTACAACTAATTCTATGGTACACCTATTAAAATTTAGAACTTATTCTCGTACCTACTACTTAAGTACCTAATGGGTTTTAGGAGAGCTCATTAAATCAGTTTATTCAATACTTATTAGAAAGATCATCAGGCACGACTATTCGGTCAAATGTTCAATCGTAAATTCTAAGTAGGAGACGAATGTCACACGTTGAGATAAATAAAATATTAGATAATATGTATAACAGTAATAACAAAGAAATTTGTTTTCAGCTTTGTGTATTAGACATATTGCATCCGAGTCCCGAGTTCAACTCTGATAAATGTTCTCTGAAGAAGCTATTTTCCTTTATTCTTCTGTCCATCCATACGCATGTTTTCTTTTCGACCACGTGAAATAATATCTGTAAGGTACAGAAAAGTAAGTTGATAAATACACAATGTAACAAAATCAACAGAACTACATAGTACATAGGTAGTCACTACATAGTAAATTAATTTGCTAAAGGAGTGTTATTGGATTTTTAATAATCGCTTTATTACTCTGCTCTTTGAAGGTAGTAGTAGTATATAGACATAGGCAGTAGGCACTAACATTAAGTGGGCAAGCAAATGTCCAAATAACTCAACTCAACTATGAACTATATTAAAAAAATACTGAAATCTTCTTAGGGAAGCATTTCTTAATACCATTAGTTCTAAATTGTTTTAATATCTCTCTATCTTACTAATAATTATTCTGAGATTGTGATATGTTTATTTTACCTAATAATGAAGAGGTTACTGATGATGATCGATCTAACTTTTGCTTCTTATAGTAGGTACTATTCGGTTATTCTCACAATATATTAGGTGTCTTCTAATATTCTATTATAATATCCTTGAAAGTCTATAGTCTACAAACACAAGACGTACCTAATAAAAATATAAAAAATATATTGTAAGGTCACATCTTTCCATACGTTAGGTACTACGACCAAAATTATAAGTTCAATAATAAAAAAAACAATGATACTAACCTAACTAACCAATAGAACAAAGGGCCCGATATACTCGTAGTTTTGCACATTAGGTAAACAAACTTGTGGCATTTTTTAATCAACATCTCTGTAACATAATACACAAAACTGATTACACTGACGGTTGAATTTATATTAATTATTTGTGAATTAAAATCATTTTATAGTACTTAAGTTTATAGAATAATAAATAAATAAATAAATAAAACTTTATTGGCCAGTAAATATATGTGACAACAAAAACAAAACAAGATAATACAGTGTGCCAAAAGGCGGACTTATTGCGAAAGCAATATCTTACAGTCAACCCGTATTCGAATACGTATTCTATAGACTTCAGCAATCATGCGAACATTGCAGACATATCCATAAGGATAAATTATATTAGTCACTTTAACAAATCTTTTAAAATCGGAATATTATGGTGTTAAAGTTGTGTAAGTGTATTCTGTCGAAGGAGAAAGCACCGGAATTAGTTATACTATTATAGTCTTTCATTCGCTTCCACCACGCTTCCTTTCAGAATGAAAGAGTGATAGTGAAAGGGGTTTAGTTTAACACGGAACGCCTGCAATCCTTTTGTTTTCTCCACAAAAAGAAATTACTACTATATTCAAAAGAAAGTTATCGAAGCTGAAGGACACACTTTTACTATCGTTTCACTATTATTTTACTACGGGCCGGGGGTCCAATAAACTTTTGCCGTCAAAGTAATGTAGGGTTGCGATTCACTCAAAATCAATCATTTGCAAAATATGTATCCTCAAAAAGTTATTATTGTTATTAAATAAAAACTAAGAAATAATACAGAACTATGTCTATTTCTTGATCTACATTTTATGTAAATCTGTGTTTTGTGAAATATTTACAAATGCAATTAAGTAAGTTTTATAACATTTACCTCATTGTAAACTGAAATATGTTTTTTTTATCTTTATTGTGTTTTTAAAATTGTGTAACTGATCTCCCAAAATGCAAACATTCTTTAATTCCCTCCAAATTGATTCCATCATTAAAATTCCATCTCCATATTAGCATCATTGTCAAAATCAAAATATTATTTATGTAAGATATAGATTTGGCAATACAGACTTTCCTTTCTCGTCCTATTACATACCTAATATGGATTATTTTCCTACGACCCACGTGAAATCGTTTTGCACTACACAAATATCGTCGTTCGTAGACGCAAAAAATAAGACAATACTATCTTTGCCTCTTTCTGTTTATTACTATGTATATTTTACAAACAATTCGCAAACAAAGTCCACATAACTTATTGGATGATTTTAGCCGAAAGGCTGTTGTTTTTGTGGTTGTAAATAATAATAAATTGTAACAATCAACTCATTTTGCATATTAAGAACATTCTCAAGGTTAAAAGTATTATTTATTTTATTTGCAGTAACCATACAATGGACAAAGGGATGCTTTTATTCTATATGCTTCAATTTTTTTCAATGTCTGCTATTATAATCTGTGAATTATCTAGAAAATGCTCTGTGTTCATTTGTCTCGTCCCATCGACATAGTTTTGGCAAAGCAATAATATTTACGAATAATATTATTTTTTGGTTGTAGGTATAAAATAACATACTCCTCTCATAACTCCAACTCCAGAAAAACGACTTTACTAGGTGCATTTCATAGAGTATATTTATACCTAAAATTCAACATGGAAGAAATAAAACAGAATGTTTACTATCTAGTTAAGTATCTATTTGGTATTTAAAATCCACACAATGAATTTAATGATACTTACCTCCGTGACTTGTGTTCTGCGATTTGCTGCTCCTCATCATTAACATTTCCAGGCCCAACAATCAAATAAACTTTTATTCGTGTCTGAATACACCTAATGTATAAAAAATCCTCTTCATGTGAAGGTATTTACTATGTAGGTTAGGTATATAGTTAAGCATGTGTTCTAAAATAAGCAGGACTCATAACAAACACTATATATTTTGTCTAATCCTGGCCTCACTTGTCATGTAAGACGTGCTTTTATTTTATCAATTTCAGAATTGTGCACAGTTTGGAAAAAACTTTACAACAAATAATAAATAATAAATTTTGTTGACAGTGTTATTCACGTTCTTGATGAATTAGATTCGTAAAAGATTCTCTGAATAAAACAAAGAAGAAACTCTTTGTGTGTTGCAAATTCTATTACTTACATTTTTTTAGTTATGCAAAAACTTTTACGGATTTCAACAAATTTGTAGACCATTGTATTATGATGCAATAACTAACTGTTTATGCAAATATAACACAATAGAAAATAGTAATAAATTATACAATATTATTCTTCTTTACGGATTTCTTCCAAGAAGAATATTACCGACTCGCCCAACGTCCCAAGGCCACGAATTTTGGAGAGCATCACATAACATATTTTTTTAACAATTTTTATCGGAGAGTTAGACATGTTTGTATTTTGAACATCTCCGTTATCAATATTTACCTGTAGATTACGAGCGAATAAAGAACGCAACTTTTCGTCAAACACACATCCTTCGTCTATCATATGATATTATGATATAACGAATATAGCATTCTGTACTATTTGTAGATTATGTATAAAGGTCCCAGGCCCTAATGTGCGGAGGCACTTTTATCCGTTTAATGATTTATATTCAATAATTGTGTGACATGTTCTTCATATCACATATATAATAATTTCGATCAGTCGATAACTCTAATATTATTTATCTATTTATTTATTTATTAAACAAAATTGTAATAATATAATACACATCAAAATACATAGATCATAGACATAGATGTAAGACATGCACATTTGGTACAGACATGGTACAGAATATTTACAGAATTTGCAGATTGCACCACCATTTGACTTCCTAATGAACATGGTAGATCAAACATGCAATGCGTGCACAATTGCACATGCACAATGCACATGTCACAATTTATCATAATATATAAACACCTCTGTGATCGACATATTATTTTATTACACATCAACTGCGAGGATTAACTGGGGTTAACTGGAAGAAATCGCAGTTCTGCGATAAGTTCGCCCTAGTGAACAACGTTTTATAATCTGTACTATGTCCATTTTGTATATTTATATGTGTTTGTTGTTTACTTTAAGTTTAAATAAATAAATAAAATAAATATATACCTATCAGTGGCGAAGGTTGGATTTCTGCAGAAGGGAAGCCAGGGCTAACATTTCTTATTGGATTGCGTCAAATTAGACACTATTATACCTACCTATCATTTTATTCAAATGGTAATTTGATGAGAATCGTGTTCTTAGGTAGCTTCGCGTCTGATACCTATATGTAGGTTTATAGGAGTATAAAGAAGCCTAAGTTACTATACTACCTACTTATATATTATGTATTAATACAATCTACGCACGTCATGGTAATAAAATCCATATTTTTTTCCTAAAATGATCGGGTAAAATTATATGGAAAAAGAATTCCATACCTCTAACCTCTAATTATCATAGAGAAAGTAGTTTTCATATATATCACAATATCACATGTCACCTGTGTTTAGGAGAAACACGAGTGCTTTTTTATTATTAATAAGAATATGGTGGGTTGTCCCCTACCCCTACCTTATTATGGAATGAAAACTTTATACGTATTAGATACTTCAGCCATCATTACGGCTATACAGTATACACGTACTTAATAGTTGAAAAATCATATACTTTGGTTATATTTTTCTTATTTAGGTAGACACTTAGCCAACTAGGAGCGTGTGATAGTACCTAATATGAATGTGTGATGTCATCAACGCGACATTCCATTTCCAGGTACAGGTATGCATGGTACCTACTTCCCACCTTAATTGAATCATATACCGTGGATAATTATCCACTTTTTCTTATTCCTTGAGGGTTCTCTCAAAAAATGTATTAATTTCTAAGTATAGGTTATAATTTAATTAATTGGTGGGTATCTGGAGCTAGAAAATGTTAGTGGAGTGAGATATAGAACTTTGTAGGCAGTGGCGTATATAGGATTTCATTTCAGGGGGGGGCGATCTAGTATTTGACTTTGGGGGTAGAGGAAACTATAAGCCTGGCCATTCAAACTCCTGCCGACGGATGAGACAGAAACGGTCAGAACCACGGGCGTATAGCCTACTTAGAAGTTGAAGGTGGAGGCAACAAAAATTTGAACTTAAACAATAAACATACAATAAAAAAAATGATGCAGGTAATAAAAGCACCTAGTAGGTCAGTAAAATTACCATGTGAAGCAATAAGTATGTAGTAACATTATTATATTTCACTATCCAATAAGAAATTAAACAAATTCAATTCTTTAGAGTATTCGTATACCTATGTACCTAGCTTATGAATATGTGAGTATGAGTATCTATTTAAATGTATGAAATTGAATACCTAGTCAGGTAACGAAATAATGTAGCTGTTCATTTCAAAGTGTATTAAAAATCGGAAATCACCTACTAGTCCAAGAGCCCGCTGCTTAATTTATGACGTATCTGTTTTTTGATCGAAATGTGGTATAAATGATAGCTTACCAATAGGGTATTACATCGCACTAGGGTTGCCTATCAAAATCTTGCCGCAACCCCCCCTGCCCCCCTCCCCCCCCCGAAAAGGTCCCTCTTCGCGGTTTTTCGAATTTTATAGGAATATGGTAAGAGATAGGAGAAAGTAGTCAATGACAAAAATAATCCTTGCTAAATTCTCTACAAAAAATATTAAGTCAATTTTTTCGTAGAACTAGCAGTTTACCCGCAATAGCCGGTCCAAAACCAAAATTCATTTAAAAAACAAAAAATGAATTTAAACTAAATTGGTTGAAAATTGATAAGAGCTACAGGAAAATAGTCAAAGAACGAATTAATTACCATAGTCTTAGCTACAAAACGAGCTATAACTTGTGCTCATACATCTAATAATTTCGGAGTTATTGCAATAAAACTCAGTGACGGAAATTCTTAAAATTTAGTTTTTCATAAAATAACCAGTGATATTTATAATTTTTTTTCCATAAAATGTTAGTAATAATGGGTGGAAGAATGTGAAAGAAAAAAAATCAAACTTTTTTTTTTATTTTTTCAATAAATATCCTGTTTTTTGGCCGGCCATTACGGGTAAACTACTAGTCCTATGAAAAAAATGACTTAACATTTTTTATAGAGAATTTAGCAAGGATTATTTTTGTCATTGACTACTTTCTTCTATCTCTTACCATATTCCTACAAAATGCGAAAAACTGCAAAGAGGGACCTTTTCGGGGGGGGCAGGGGGGGTTGCGGCAAGATTTTGATAGGCAACCCTAGTGCGATGTAAAACCCTATTGGTAAGCTATCATTTGTACCACATTTCGATCAAAAAACAGATACGTCATAAATTAAGCAGCGGGCTCTCGGACTATACGTAATCAGATAATCTTCTCGAAAATGTTTCATATTTAATTAAGTGTGAGGGTGGGGTGGGGTGGGGTGGAGGATAGAATTTTCAAAATCTTGCAAATATAATTTCCTAATATAACACATTCTATGTAGGTAGGTACCTGGTACCTACAATTCTCCAGCATACATAACCTATAGCTGCAAGTTAGTGTAAATCTGGATTAACTCTATTTAATATGTAAATATTACAAAAATAGCTTATATCAATATCAACACTTGCCAAACTGCAAAACAGTTTGTTGTCCCTTACTTTATTTTATAATTTTATAAACCTAATGCATAGGTACATATACATATATCGAACTTATTAACTAAATTACAATACTGCATAATTTCAATTTCTTATCCGACCACAATCCATATTTTTAATTATTTTTTCAGTTTTTTATTTTTCCTTATACCTTTTAATTATTTTGGAATGCCTCTTGTAAAATATTATGTCTTAAAAAGGTTAAAATACCCGCAACTTTCGCTCTGTCCAAATAATATCTGTTCCACCTATCCTGGAGGTATAGATGAATAAAAAAGTAGGATAATATATAATTTTCCTAATAACAATGGAGTCTCAAATCATCGACTATTAAAATAACGATGACATCCTTTTCTACATATTTAATTCAATTTATAGAACGCGCCATTTGGTATAGGCAGACGTTATATAAAGTATCCTATAAAATATAAGTAGTTGTGTGTCATACTTCGCTATAATAATATCATAGTACCGAATATAACTCTTCTTATGTTTTTTTAGATATTTTTTTAGCCCGCACGCGACCAGGTAATAAAAAATAGAAAAGAGGTTTTATATCATGTGTTTTATTTTTTATTCGTGGTGGCGGTGTCTATTTGAGGCACGGTTTATAATCCCTATCCTAGTGTTTTACAATATACGTAAGGCAAAAGACATGTATGTACCTACTGTAATATTGATTTGATAGTAATAATTCAGATGCGATCAGATATCACAAATTATTATAGAATCGTGTTAATAAATTACTCGTACATTCTACATAGTAAAGTAATGTAGCCATACAAATATTACACGGCACAAAAATATGAAAAACCTATGAACCATCCTCTACCGTTGTACTATCTGATGAACTGATTACATGGAAGTATATAACGAATTTTATCACAGATACCTACTCTACTAAACCGTATTTATTAGAGAAGGTAAAATGATAAATTGATAAACCTGCATAATTTTTTATATATGTATAAACGGATTAAAATATTACATTTGCTATGTGCTTAAAAAGGCTTGCTAAACAGACGACACTGGGTTATTAGAGCCTGTGCTCCTGTTTCGATTCATGATTCCATGTTCCACTAAAGAACTTGGTCTACATCTAGTGATGTACACCTAAAAACCATGCAAAATAAATACCCATTTAATTGAAGGAATATAATAAAATAGATAAAAATATGGGTTTTCTTCCAAAGTTGAGCAAAAATACATATTTTATACTTTTGTCTACTTTTGAAAAAAATATAAAATTGCTTTCTTCTGTAAAAGCAGAACTTGCAAAAAACCTTAGGAATAATAGTCAAGCAAACAGACATTTGCCTTTTTACATAATTGATGTTACTAAACCAAGGCTAATCGCTAAGCAACATGCTCACATTAATCATACCAACTGAAAACTCATACCTGCACTTTGTATATGAACGATATTATCTATATTCTATGCAATCAACTCTTATCGTTTTATCTAAGGTGTTCATAAAAGTAAACAATCATATAATTCTTACCTGATCAGTGATCTGATCACCGATCAACCTGCCTGCCCCGACCTTTATATTGAGAGTGAAATTGATAATAGTTTCCTAGAAGGGGTTTCGTTATTAAAAAATGGCGCAATACTAAATTGGAAGATCGGCAGATGAAGTTAAATGGGAACTTAATAGACAACCAAAATTATATGTGGATAAAGTGGAAGAAAGGTGTCGTGACTAGTTTACAGGGAGGAATTGGTCTATACTATTATTCGCATCTACGCCAACATTCATAACGTCGAAAGTATTTTTCAGCAGCGTATTTTATTTCTCGGAATGTAGGTACGTATTTAAGTCGGTCTCTGTCGAAAATTTATCGAAAGAATCGGTATTTGACAAACTCGTATTTTAAAAAATGATTATGCAAATTTCACGACCTCTTTACGAAGAGAATTAAAGCTGCCTTCTCCTAATTTCACAGTTTTTCAAAAGTATGCTAATTTTCCCAACTCCACTCTCCTGTGTAACGCTAATTGTTTGAAATTTTAAGAATTTATTCCCTCCCGATGAAAAAGAAAGCCGATTTTTTTTATTAATTCGGTCACCATTTTCGCATTAAGGCTAATGGTATTTTGTGATGACGTTTGATGTCTTGGTTGAGTTATTCATACTTAAATTATATTCAAAAGTTAATACAAGTTGTAAAGTTTATAATATAAATTTCTCTAAAAATAAGATAAAACTTTGAAAATATGAAGAACTTTAATTATCTTCGCATGTTTTTGAAGCTTTGTGTGGAAACCATCAAGACATTAAGACACGATTCTACAACTTGGTAAGTGTGTTTTAAATTTATTTGACTATGAAGTAAACGAAATAAGAAGATCATATTTTAGTTAGTACACAATTAATCAGTTACAGAATTGACGCCATTAAGTTACCAACTGCAATAAAAATATGCACAATAATAACAGCTATAATATAAGAAGAGTGCCTAAGTTGTTGGTTTATTAATGTACTTATTTTCTTTCTGATTCTCTCCTGGATCGTCCACAAAATCAGCAGGCAGCCAATTTTTTTTTATAAATTCGACAGTTGGCATCATTGTGACGGTCTACAAATTAATGTACATTCTTTATATTTTTTACCATCGACCCAAGAGTAGTTCTATCAGTAGATACAAATAGATTCTAAACCCGGCGTCTATAATGTTATTATTAAACAGATGAATAGTGTAGATATCCTTTCGAATCAATAATGATACATGTATTATAACAATAAAAAATATCGCAGGTAAGAAAATTTATAAAAAAATCCTATCATTGTCTAGTGAAAGATATTTTTAACTCAGCATTCACGTCTCCCTTTCTTATGAACGAGTGGCGGTAATAATATATGACTAGGTATGCACATTTTTTGTCTTAGGCACATGTTCAACAATAACGAATTAGGTATGGAGATCGTTTACGCACAACTTTGACATGATATTAGTAATTAATTGTTTCTAATCTATTAATTAAACCTATAAGGTAAAACAATATTCAAACTTCGAGTATACGAGTATTATACAAAAAATTATGACGTCAAGACACACCAAGGACAAGATTTTTTCGTTCGATATTAACCTATGTATAACCTATACCTACTATACTTATTTGAAAACTATTTTATAAGTTCTTCAAGAAAGTGGGTGGGTACCTAGATCTGCTACCTAGGTAGGTACCTCCCTGTACTTTATACTTACAGCTTACAGGTGAAACTGAGTAATGCGTGAGATTGTACGCACTTGTGAAAATTATATAAAAAATATAAACACTGTTTTATTTTCACTAGTACCTATGGGTTCTGATACTCAGACAGATTGTGGTTGCTAATTTCTAATCACTAATTACTACAATTAGTTTTTTTTGCTTTTAACACATTGTCCTGTGAATATTAAGGATAAAGAACTCGATTGCTTCAGAAACATTGCCATGTGAGCAATTTAGGGCGAATGATTTATTCTTTGAGGTTCTTTGTGCCAACACCACCGTAATGTCAAAGAGACAGTTGATACAGTTTAGCACGAGTCGCTTTATTAATTTAGAAGACTGGGTGGGTTCTGGGTACTGGGTATAATGATATCTACTTATCCCTTCTATTTCATCATAACTGTCATTATTTATAATAACAACAAGCCATTATGCACTCAAACTATTTCCTGTGTTTTTTATTTATTTTTTAGTACCTACTCGCGTAATCAGAATATTATATTATGGTACAAAAAGAGTTGGCTCCCTAACATTAAAAAAAAAGTAAATGACTTAAAAAAACGAAGGACCCTATGTTCCAAAAAAAATGTATCCGTGTAATAGTTTTCTTTATGTGACAAGGGATGCATTGCCCAACTCCGTTATTAACTCTTTATTGCGACGCGACGATTGAAGTTATATTTTTTACAATTACATAAATCTATATTAAAATAATTATAAAAATAGACTTAGGTATACATGGAAGAGTACATAATTTGAGTAGTATATAAGATTTGAGGTATGATTTTTTTTTTCTTTTTTTAAATGAATCTGGGTTTATGGAAAAGAACCCAAATACAAATACCTTTTTACACTTCACAGTAAGCTTGAAATCTTGTGTCCTGAAGTGGAGTAGGTCGGCATCGGGGATCGAACCCGCGGCCAACGGATTAACAGTCGAGCTCGTCACCAACCAGGCTACCGACCACCTGTATTTTAAATAGATGGAAAATATTTTAAATGGATCCATCCGGCGAGATAATATACTAAACCTACCAAATAGATTCTAGATAGGTAATACGATTTTAAACTAGGTACTCGTAAGTAACTACAAGTTGATAGACATGCGTTGAATGTTAACTGTACCTATACATCTAGTAGAACTAATGACATTTTCCCATTTTTCTAAGCAAACATAATTACGCCTTCGTACATGTACTAGTTTCATGGTTGAAAACTTGTTTAAGTTTTTTCCTTCTTTAAATAATAAATAAGTACGCGGGCCATTTAACCCAACTATCTATCATTTAACCCTTACGCGTGTCCCGTGTCTCGTGTAATGTTACGTTTTTAGAAAACGGTATAAAAAACATCTCGTTAAAAAAGCGAAAGGGGTGTAATTGATGAAAAAAATAAAGTTTGTTATGTAACCTGCTGTGGGCCTTACGGGAGCTATTTAACCAGTGGAACAGTATTTTGTTCTTCTTCCGTAACTCCAGGGCCGACACGAGTTCAAGTGGATGTTGTTTTAAATAATAACATCAATCTAATATTAATTCAGATATTTTTTTGAACCCCAGAGATAGTACAATTTCTCTAGTTGTTAATTGTTGTATATAGTATACCAATAATATTTCCTTGTTGTTCAAGACAAAAAAGTTTCTTTAACATTTTTTAAGGAAAAACCTTCAACAGTGATAATAGAAATATAATTTGTGTAAATGAGACAAAGTATAGGTATGTACAATAAGAATTGTGATGCGGTGTTTTTCAACATTTATGTGACATTAGGGATTCATTGTCCTTAAAAGATTCAAGATTGACGGCAAAAATAAAAAGAATGACAGAAAAATAAGGTCTGGAAATTGAATTAGGTACCCACGTCAGACTTCATATTTTTTCAATAGTATATTATCACCATTATCATGTCAGCCCCCCTGCGTCCATTGTCGAACATAGGCCTCCCCCATTGATTTCCACAGCTCCCTATCCTGGGCAGACCGCATCCAACCGCCTCCCGCAACTCGCCTTACATCGTCCGACCACCGTGCTTGAGGTCTACCAACACTTCTTCTGACTGTTCTAGGTCGCCACTCCAGGACTTTCTTTGTCCACCTAGAGTCTGTGGTTCTGGCCACATGACCAGCCCAACTCCATTTCTGACTGGAAACTATGTGATCGACATCGACAACCTTGGTCCTCTCTCAATAGTATAATTAACAATTAATTGCTTACAACATTTTTTTAATACTGAAGCTGATCCTGTGTATAATCCACACGGCTTCATTTCAATACTTTGTTAGTAATGTCAGGTATGTTTATACAAAAGGGGTTGAGACACTTGCATCACATTAGTTTTTTTACATTAAATAGTAATAGCTAGATAGACACACACATTAGATTTTTTTGTCCGTTATGATAATAAAACAACAAAAAAGGGTTAGTAGGATAAATGTTTTAATTAGGACAGTTGCCTCTTTTTACCTTTCGGCATAATATAATTTCATAACATATTCATTATTACTGTAATATGGACTTGGTGTGGGTAGGGAATGGAGAGTTGGGACATTAGATCAAAGATAATATTTATATCTCATTGCTATTCTAAAAGTTAATGAGAGCGTATAAATTTCAACAAAGGGTAGTCTTGTCCACTCATAAATTATTTATGACTGATTAGTATTTATGTGTAATGGACTTTTTATATTAAAAGTATTCATTTTTTTATTCTAGATTTATGTTTCGATGGTAGTGCTGTTACACTATACCCACCTAATGATAATTAAACAAAACGATATTCTGTTTTTTAATTAATTAGATTTTAACGAAAGCTCAATAGACAAAAGTTATAAGTGCATGAAATTAAGTACTGAATAATGAATTCTTCAATTAAATTAGGATTATCAAAGTTAAAAGCTTCTCTACTAATTTGCAGATATTTTTTTATAAATGAATCTGGGTTTATCGAAATAAACCTAAATACACCATTGTACACTTCACAGTAAGCTTGAAAAGCTTGTGTCGTGAAGTGGAACATATTTTAGATAATATTGTAATTGTAATTACTATAAATATCTAGGTTTTTATTATCAATTTATTATCAATATCTCTTCACAGATTTCTACTTTGCATTCAAACAAATTTATATTATAAAAATAAACCGTTACTAATAATTTCTAACAAGCATATTGTTATCTTCAGAGGCACGCGTCTCAACACCTATTCTATTAAAGTATCTATTAACTACGTATTCAAATCTTTACTCAGATATTATCTAAGCACAGGTGCTCAATATCCAGTACCTAAAGTCCTGGGGCCTCGAAGTGAATCTGATGGTACTCTTCCTAACCCTTACCAAGGTTTAATAATAAAAAAAAATAATATTATGTTTGCCTCCATACGCCGTGCAAACAGGTGATTATTTTTTATAATAAAAAGGTAAGAGTGAGATATACATAACAGGAAAAAATTACAAACACTCCAGTAAACCCTTTATAATCTTTCTTTAATAAAAAAAGGGTTGGGATGTTTGGAGTTCTTGACAAAAAAGCGAAAACGATCAAATACCTGCGTAGGTATATTACTGTTATGTTATGCTATTATGAATAGATACACAACAATATTGCATATTTGTATGATGTCTATCGATATATGTACCTTTATATGAAAAAAGGGTTTGTAAGAATTAGCGGCATGGTGCACCACACATCCCAAATAAAAGGGTATTTGCTTTATTGTGTGCAAATAAATATACAATAAATAGGTATTTAAATAATGTTTTGCCGGTAATATATGAAAGGGTTTTGTGTAAAATAAAAAAAGGTTACAATGTTCACATACAAGGCCGTGTAATTTATCGTTAAACAATATTCTGGGGTGACGCCCGTTATGAAAGGTTAATGTTATAAAGCAATGATCGGTTTACTTTTATTGAAGGGGTTTACACTAACTACTTAGTTTTGTTATACGCCACAAAAGGGTTATTATTTATATCAATCAATCGATACATCTTTTTTATGACATAATGCGGAAATACTTCCGGGAAATATGTTTTATTGTTGAGTAATTGGTGTACAATAAAGCTTATAATAGATCAATAAATATAAACACATTTAATAATTACACCCAAAACCCTTTCATTTTTTATATGAATGTAGGTACAAGAGCTATTAAGTAGTTAACCATAGTACTTTTATTACACAAGAGAGGGATATCAATTTCACCAATTAAAAGTACTAATTACTAATTACACATCATGTTAGAAGAAAGGGAATTATGTGATCAAATAGACCTGGGTACACAAACCTTTACAATCACTGTTGATTAATTTCAATTTCAAAGAGGTTATACAATATACATATACCTAGCGTTACATCACATTAACTTACCTTACAATACAACACACACAATAAATAGTAATAAGTAAGTATGACGTTGCGTTTGTTATTAATTCTTATTGTAAATGGACATACGAAGGCATATTAGGTATAAGTTTAAGTATACATTATATATAGGCACATACATATTCGTAAAAATCATGTAAAATTGTTCGCCAGAACAAACTCAATATTTTTTTTACTACTATAAATAAGAAAAAACTTGCCTCCAACTGAATTACGTACCTCCTTAGACGATTTGAGTAAATTCAAGAAGATGTTATATTCAATCACAACAGACGTGGTATTTCTCCTTCTTCAGCCTGCAGCCATCCACTGCTCGACTCAGGCTTCCTGTGTCCCTTTCCATGCTAAACGGTCTTGGGCCACTTGAATCCATGTTATTCCGGCATGCATCTCTTGATCTCCCCATCGGACCTATGGTCATCCGGGGTTTCTTGTACTATATAGTCCTATGACGCCAGTGGTGCTTAGTGTGTGTGTTATATTTCCCATATTATAATTTCAAATATGTATAACTGCAATCAGCTAAATCTAGTAAGTAATGGAAAAAGAACACAATCTCTATACTAACTTACTTATCTGCTCCACAGGTCAGGTCATGTTAAAGATAAGACATCAATACTCTGTAGTTTGTAATGCAATGTTGACTATCACCACATTATTTGTTTCTTGCCTTTTATCACGTAAGGATGATTTATACCAATCAACGAATGACGCCTTGTAGATTATAGTTTATTGGATCCCGATGAATGGAAAACCAATGTGCTTACTCCTTATAGGCTGGAAACTTAACTATTAATTCCTGCTAATTATCTACCTACCTCGTTGTATAATCTTCCAACTTACCGAACTATCAGATCTAAGTTAAGAAATAAAATATAGGTGTATGTATGTACTTAGATATATTAGTTTAACACATTCGATAAGCTATAGTGTGTGTATCTAATACATATTATGTTGTGATGTGCATACAATCGATAACATTAATAAATATTTAACCAAGGAAGTAACGAAGTGACATAAGAACGCATTTCCGTGAATTCGTTCATAATAAAAACGATCCTATCGCTTATCTACTAATACAACTATTGCGTAAACCCAAGGACGAAAAAAAAATCCTAGCAGTGCATAAAACTATGTAGGTATAGACTTGCAGCTGTCCTCCGCACTCACCAACTGCTTTATGGGACGCCAGGGTACAAAAGGGAGTAAGTGTGTGTAAGTATAACTAACATTTGTTCCGTATAGACAGTAACGTTACTTGGGGGATGCTGCGGACCAACCCTGATGCACATTCATATGTGGGGGCATTCTCCCCTTCCACAACCCTTACATAAGGTGCATGAAACGAAGGGTTCTGATGAACGGGTTTTCACTATTTTTTCCGTTGTTTCGGCTCTTCATCATTTGATACAAAAAATATTAAACAATCAAACGCGTGCAAAAAATGATCCATAGATTCGTTCACGCCTGGCTTTTTAGATTTTTTATCAATAATGAAAACTGGGTCAGAAGGGTTTTTTGCAGTGATAATAACCGCTTCGCGTGCCGATGTTTTGTGATTTATATGAACACCCTTTTTAATATTTTTTATCAAAAAATAGGCTGATTGGGGATTAAAAGAGGAATTTGTCGTCATTTTCTAAACATTGAATTCGAGTGAATGGGTTTCGATTGTTTGATATTATGACGTATTTCTACAATATGAAGTACCAGGAATAAGTTATCCAGCCCAAACTCTCGCCAGATATTGACATGCTGTCACCGCACTAAAATTTATTGCAATTGTTATGGAGTGTATATTATTTTTTATTTGTTACTCTGTATAATACCTACCTACATACACGACTCGACTATATCTGTCGACATAAAAATTATAAGTAATAAAAATATTAATAAAGTATAACTGAACTGAATGTGATAAGTTTTATTTATTAAAAATAATTTATTAAAATGAGTATACCTTAGTTTTTCAAGAAAGGTAGGTACTATTAGATTTCATACTTTGGGGCCGGGGATGATATTATCTTGATTAGATATACCCAGCCACTTGTGTTCCACTGCTGGACACAAGCCCCTCCTAAACTCTTTCTTGCTGTATTGGGTTATCTGCCGTCATCTACGACCCGCAAGCAAGATAATGCCATATGTCCATATCGTTGTCTGTCATACGCCTCTTTTGCTGTTTTAAGGCCTTCACTTCCAGACTCTAGGCGAAATTTACTTTATGAAACTATAAGTATAAAAACTTCTTCGTCGATATAATGTTTTAGGGAAATAAAACATTGCATTATGCGTCAGTTACCACATTAAATACATACTTACTCCACCAATACATTTTAGATGTGATGCATTAAGTTCATGTGTGTTTCATAATAATAATATGTGAACTAATAAAATATGCACCTTTTCTATATTTCCGTAAAAGGGGAATTTGCACACAGCGCCAGTAGAGCATAGGTAATACTAAACTTTTGTATCAAATGTATCTATACGTAGTTATTAAGTTATTTTACATATATTAGAGACATTATTGTTATTTCATTTTACCCCTACAATGTATTTCGTTTTAATAGTTCGTTTCAACTATCATTAATAAGTTTGGTGGGTTTATTACTCGATGGGTAATAAACCAAATTTCTTGCCGAAATTAAGTAACAAAGCTCCAAAAGAATTAAAAGAAAAAATAATTAAAAAGATGGTTTGCGGAATTATGATTGTGGTCGGATAATAAATTGAAATTATGGTATTGTTATTTAGTTAATAAGTTCTATTTATGTATTAGATTTATAAAATAGAATAAGAGAGCATCGCCAACAAACAAACTGTTTTGCAGTTTGGCAAGTGTTGATAAAAGTTATTTTTGTAATAAATACTTAAAAAAATAACAATCGATGTTTGTTAAAAATTGTGGAGATTATCTAGAAACCTTTTAGTATCTACGTATACAATCAGAAAGACTGATTAATTACTCATTTCAACGCGCATCTGAAACTCCCAGGCCAGAAACACCAAAACATATAGCACTCTGAACGGAAAGCACATTTAAGCCAAGCCAATAATGTATGAAAATTCTTGTTGGTGTAGAAAGTACACCTAGAGTATATAGTAGCAGGTATGTGTTACATTATATGCTTTCTGAATAAAACTGTTTGATGGATCACTTGTATTGAAAAATACCATGTGTATAGTGTGAGAATGATGCCAATACACAAATTAAATTAAATCCCCGCAACAGTTATGACGTAATTCATATTATACATGTAACGGGGTTTCAAAAGGATTCTCCAAGTTGTTATAACGGGGATGAAATAGATATATGTACTAGTAGTAAGTAGTACATAGCATTCGTGGTACAGGCAATATTATATACGCAGTTAGTCAAAGTTTCTACTTATTATAACCAAAAATATACACATATTCATCCCATCCGAAAGTTCGTTAGATGATGCTTCCAAAATTAATTATTAAATAGGCACATTTAAACCTTCATCAATTTTCCCATCATTTTATTATCGCAATACGGCAAGAGTTGGGTACTTACATAATATGTACGATTATATCATCTCTGTGTCGTGTATGTGTATGTACTTTGAACAGGTCTTTAATTATGGTTAAGTAGTCTCAAGCATATAGGTCTAATGCCGATCACTGCTTTTTAAATAAATATGCTATATTGGCTGTCGCTGATTATTGTATTATGTTCTCTCTCTTTTTAGGCAAAGCACACGGTTTCGAGTGATAGGTACATGATATTGCATTGTGTTATCAACGATGGATTTTAAACAGTGTGATGTTCTACGATGACTTATTTTTCTGTTTCTTCTCATTAACATACATAGATTCTTATTGACTAATTATTTGCTGTTTTGCTTGTATGCCACTAATGCCGTAATTTTATAAATAATTTTCACCGGTATTATATAAGGAGATATGTATTCCCTAATTACGTAATTGTCAGTAACATTGTGATGTTTGTATTGTTGAATAGTTACTAGGTATAATACTTCACTACTTTAATATTACTCACACATTGATATTACACAATATTATATAGTTAGGCAAGGCACCATCAGATAGTTCGGTGTGGGAGATGATGAGGGGTCACACGGAAGCACTCCATCTCTGCACCACCTTCCTCTCCTACTTCTATCCAGTCATCCCTTAGCGACCCTACAACAGCTATAGGCCATATCGGATTACAATAACCTGTCCATAATATATCTCATAGTCACAATATAGACTACCATCTCCTTCATCCATCACGCACATCCTAATAAAATAATACATATTATAGTCTTTAAATAGTAAATACTAACTATGGTAAATATCTAATTGCTCCCTCAAATTATATGAATTGTTAATAAATTTATAAACGCGTCGCCAATCAGTTTTATATTCATTTGTGAATTCTCACTCGTCCAACTATTTACTCGTATAAATGTAATAAACACCATTTTATAAGAAATCTTTCAGTAGATACAGTTGAAGCATTTAGAATAATCTTTATAGTATTACGAGTAGCTGTAGAATGCGCCGAACACAATAAACTTGTCTCCAGATTGAACAGATTATAATAATTTCTAGATGGCATGTATGCCTGTATGGGTGGACTGATAAGAGTGCTTCTTCGATATCTATTACCTATTTACTTATTTATCTATTGTCTCTCCATTTCCTTTACTAAAACTATATACCTATCTACCTACCAACATGGTACAAACTAATTAATATAAATCAGTCTTTCCTACATAATACCTACTGAATATAATAAAATCGTATGGGTTAACCTTGAATATGTACCTACCGGTTGTTATACATATACTCATGTTTAGTAAATATCCACAAATCGACCCAAATCTATTTCCTGTGACCGAATTGATCCTTAAAAATTATTACAAACATATGCAAAGGTTCAAAAATGTCAACCGTCATAACATAACACGTTGCGTATTATGAAGACATCCTGAATTTCTGTTTGTTTTTTACATCGGGTTTTTGAAAAGGATGCACTTCCAAACGCTTCCGTAATGAAATTTATGACAAAAACATGAAATTTTTAAAATACTAACCGGGATGATACACAACAAGATAATTATTGTAAGGTACCTACATCTCAATGTCTAATTAGCTGTATCATTGGGACTTGTATGAAAATAGCAAATCAAATAAACGAGTTAGTAAAACGATGCAAATAATTCGAATCTAATTATTTTAAATCATCATTTGATCCAGCAAATCATCATTTGATCCACGCGATTGATCCAGTTAATGAAACTTTCATGGGACAAATTCTCAAGGAGAAGATTCAATATAAGAACTGAGAAATCAAGAGGTAATAAAGCTAAATAATATAAGTGCTCAAATTCTGAAACTTTTTGAAATAAATATATTTTAAATTTATTTTATGACTGAAAAAATAAATTGGAGATAATATGAAATTAAGTCGTTTTTTTTTTATTATTTTTAGGCATTCCACGAGTGAAGAACGAGTGATCTCTGAGAAATTAAATAGTTAGTAGGTGTGAGTTGTAATGCTTGTGAAACAGGTAGACAATTGGTTTTTTAAAATTTATATATACTTACATATATTTCTAATAAATTAAATTATATGAATTACAACTAGGTACACGCATATTATAATAAACACGAGTATTACCGATCAATGCAATTCATCGTTATACTCTTTGAATCAGCGTATGACGCATGACGCTCCAATCGGCTCATTCTAAATAGTATTTTTACGGAAAATAAATTACCATAACACTGCCACATTTCGAATTTTTTATATATTCCACCATTATTCCACATAGACATAATATTGCACGACCAAACTTTTAGAGAAGTGAAAAATATTCGCACTAGTTAGACCCAATGGATATTGACATATTTATGTTGATGTTTCTGCATAGATTGTCGCAGTTGTTCTTCCATAAAATTGACCTAGAACAATATACATAAATGTCGTATATTTTATAAAATAAAATCATAAAAGTTTGTTTAAGTGGGTAGTAAGGTAGTGGGTTGGGGAAAGTCTATCAATGTTACATTACACCTGATTTTTTTTTGTTATTACTTATTATCAATGATTGTGTTACACATTTTGCGATTTGATTTTTACATCTACAATGTTGATAATATAGGTCCTAGCTACCAACAGCGCCAAGTTTTGTTATCAACCATGTTTGTCATTCCATACAATATACATAATATACTCGTAAGTTAGCACGATTGCTCCCTACGTAATGTATTTAATTCTTCGGACAAAGGGGGAAGTTGCTTTTATTAGTGTCGTCTTTGGGAATAATCGTGTAGCAATGCACATGTGCAAATTTGATTATACCTATTTGGTCTCTTAGACCAGTAATGGCGGCATTGCTCAATAATAATTTTGTAAGAGTATTGGCACTTGTTACATTATTATATATCACAAGAGGGTACCTACCCGTGAAAATCACGGAGGCTTGCTTAAATATGTTTTTGTGTAACCACCTATTACTATTCCACCCTTCAAAGTTCCTCGAGTAAACACAGGAAGATCAAAAGGCTCCGTCTTTTCCCCGTTACTCCAATATCGTCATGAAAGTCGTAAGACCAGATTCATATTGTCGACTTTTTTAGTTGGCACCCACCCCTGCAAGCCAAAAAACTCCTCTTACATGTCTATCTACATACATAGGTACTTTACACACATATAGATGGTGGGTACTTTAAATAGTTCGATTTGCAATCTTTACGTGTATAGGTACGTACCATATATGTAGTATGTATGAGAATTCGATTTTCATTTTCTGTCACGTTGTATAATATGGTACTTACTTGATTATTTCCACGAAAGAAATATTTCAAAACTATTTTCATTTATAATTTCATTAGCAGGTACGGTACCATTCGATATTTCAAAATTTTCATTCATAAAAGTTCTAAAAAATGAGACTTTGACGAACATTTCTAGCCACCAACAAAGGCGTCGCTGCTTTAAATTTACATACATATTCATCGAACTTGCTAAATTTCCCAATGGGCAAGCGTTACATACCTACATGGCTTGGATAATACGAGTATTATGTAATGGAATACTCAACTATATTGTGATAATACAGGTAGGTACGTAAAATATTCAAACATCTGTCAATTCTCTCATCCTTTCATTTTACTTTGAAATGACCCTATTACAAATGGTATCATTTTGCATATTAAATTTGTATTTAAAGGCGATTATACTGAATTATTATTACGTACTAAAGCTCCTTTTTAAAAAGAAAAGATATAATACCTATCTAATTATTTTATATCATTTGCAGACTCTTACTATAAACATCATTGTAGGCAATATAGACATCATACTTACAGGACTTTATTACATTGTATTAACTCTCTCTCAAGTAAGTATAAATAATAACTTCATAATTGATACTCCAAAAATATTACCCTGATTTATGGAGGTAGGTATTTACACATACATGTTTTCTGCTTTACTTTATCTAATAAGAAAATTTACAATAAGAGGGATAAATCTTCAAAAAGCTAGCAGATCGAAACACGTTTTTTTAAAGGTAGGTTTGTACCAAAAACAATACATTGTGCATCTTCTGATAACACAAGGGGGCAAATAGTGCTACAATGGCATTTTTTATGTGATTGTTTCCCTCAAGAAAGAGTCACCTCCTGTCCACTCCTTCGACCCCCGGAGATAACGCGTGGGTGACCCCTGACACAATCCACAAATCAAATCACTTCCTCCACATATCTAAACATCCCTGCCTTCAACTGTAGGTAATATAAATAAATATACCTTCCCTACAATGGTGGTAACATCACTGACACACGAGACTTGAACCAATTGGCCCCTGTAGCCCTGGGTCCTCGCGCCTACAGTAAACGAATTCTCAAAAATATAATATCTAACGAATTCTACACGACGAATTCCGCAAATGTTATCAAAGTCATAATATGTGTGTTGTAATCCTTTAGAGATTGGGCAATCCAGCGTCCTATCTATTTTGCCTATCCCTCAAGGGATATACGAACTGAGAGTACGGATGGATAGGGATATATATTATATAGAAAAGAGAAACAGACGAAATTTATTGAAAACGTACTTAATAAATCAATAAGATATTTTTTAATTAAATTGGTTGATCTATCCATGAACTATCTTGTGTAGAATATAAAATACCACTATACTTTGATCCCTACTCAATCCAATAATACCTAAATGAAAAAATGAGTAGACTAAAAACATATCAACTGATATGAAAAGACATTCTTTATTATTAAGTAATCCTTTTTTGCTTTTACTGTATTTATTAATCTTTCTTTATCGTCTCTTTTATCCTAAATCAGGATGTTTTCCGGCTTTCGCGATATTCTTTAAAGAATCAATAATGTAAGGTAATATTATTACTGTTATACTAGTATATTGATATACAACATCCTTGAATAAAAAGAGTCATGAAATGTTAATAACATCTTGGATCTAAATAATACCTGCCTATGTATATAAGAAGATTTCTAACTTTCACCGTAAAGAGAAGAGAAAACTATTAATTATATATAAATTACTACTAACTAATCAAAGTAGTCCTTTTTTTTTTATATACGTCTACCCGAAAAGATAATGATATACCTAGGCATAACACCAGGTTCTCAAAGTAACAAAAACGTTAATTTATCAATAGTCGGTACCTAAACTACGTACTCGAATTTTATATAAAACCTAGTCATTATAATATGGAATTAATATTTATATGTACTGGCCAAAGATGCGGTGGGTGCATCCACACTCAGACAGACAAGGATGGAGGAGACTCCAGGATTCAGCCAAGGCCCACCCAGGTCTGTCGAACTCATGACGATGATCTATAAATGAAATTTAGCAAAATACCTAATAACTGAAAAATATAGATATAGGGATATCGGAAATGATAAAATCGATACTGTGGATGAATACATATATCTGGGACATAAAATCAAACTTGGTAAAGATAACCAAACAGCGGAGTTGCCGAGAAGAATAGGACTGAGCTGGGCTGCTTATGGAAAACTCAAACCCATCTTCGAGAACAAACAGATCCCAGTATGCCTAAAGCGCAAAGTGTACGAGCAATGTGTCCTGCCCGTGACGACATATGGACTTGAAACAATGTCCATCACCCAAAGAAGTTGCCAAAAGTTAAAAAGCACACAACGATCCATGGAGAGACAGATGCTGGGTGTGAGCCTCAGAGACAGGATTAGAAATGAGGAAATCAGACGAAGAACCCAAGTTGTCGACGTCATGGATCGTACAGCAAGACTCAAATGGCAATGGGCAGGGCACATAGCAAGACAAGACGAGAATAGATGGACCCCCAGACTCGTAAAGTGGAGGCCATGGGAAAACAGAAGAGGTGTCGGAAGGCCCCAGAAAAGATGGGCGGACGACGTGACCTCGGTAGCGGGTAGACAGTGGGTCAGAAAGGCGAGGGACCGAAAGGACTGGAAACGAATGGAAGAGGCCTACATCCAGCAGTGGAGGGACCAAGGCTGACGAAGAAGAAGTAGAAGAAGATAGATATAGGTGAGGACATAGCCAAACGGTATGAACTTATTGCAATATTTTGCAATCAAGGCTTTATAGGTATATAATATAAATCAAAATAATTTATCTACGTAACTGTTTGTACAATCTGAATACACTAAGAAGATACTAGGTACTGATAACATTATTCCATGTTTTGTAGCACTCAGAGATCGAAGTAGTTGAGGAATCAATGGCTTGATGTTTTGTTAATGGTTATTTTTTTATATAACTGTGTGCTGTGTTGTCCAGTAGTAGTGTGGGTATAAGGGGAGGTGATTGTCCCTAGCAAAAAACTGCCCTCATCTCTATACGGCCCTCCCCTGGGATTCCTCCCTCCGGAAGGATTGCACACACATCTCCCTGCGCCCTGCGCCCCCTCCTGCACTCACATCCCCACATATAACCCCTACACTACACACACATGTACTCAACTTTTATTGTAACAACTTAGGTATTGCAGACATTGAAGTATTTTTTTTATGTTCTTGCATTACCGACCATTGCGTTCGCTGTATAAGTACCTATCTATGTATCTGATGCCTGTATTTTTTTGTGAGTTTAGATTGCTACACAAAAATGATACTTTCTCATGTTTTGTGGGTACCTATACTTGCATTAAAAAGATTATTTTTTATCAAATACGCTACACGTGATATGGTAATATAAATGGCTCATTAAAATCCGATGAATGTTATATTAGGTATTAATAGCATTTCGAAGAATATAGGTAAACAATACACCTACATATTATATTATTTAAATCTATAATATTGCGTATCCGTTTGAGCCTGTTATTCCATATTGTAATATTCAGAATTTACCTACGCTATAAATGTAGGTGTGATATTATTGATCTATTTTGTTTTTTTCTAAGCATGATAATGTAAATTACGTACCAATACGTATGACAGTAAAATACAAAGATGATAAGCGTTGTGATTGATATAACGACCGCCTGACCAATGCCTGTCCATTGAACATAGAAACTTCTTCAGAGCTTCAGAGTGAACCCAGGTCAGTAAATCGAGTCTAATTATAATATTGTAAATATATATATTAGGTAGGTTTACGTAGGTATATTCAAAATTTTACTTTGGTGAAAATAATCCACACTCGTAAAGCAATGTGAATTCAGCTAGTTTCACGATATTTACCCCTTCGTCTGATGTCGCCATTCACCCCTAACCATCCAGACACCTACACCCCATACCAACATGGCGGTCACCCTGATTCTCCTAGACCTATACAATAGTGAACAGGAGGCGATGCCTACAGGGTGACATAAGCGCACTAAAGTTTACCCTATCGAATATAAAATAAATGATAGCAGATACAAATGTTTCATAAACTTTATGAAGACGAAAGATTAAGACAACAAAAAAACCTGCCGAAATGGTTGTTCTCGATCTAAATTGAATCGAAAATAACCAATTAGCAAGGAGTTATACGTTCTTTATGCCAAGTAGCCATAATTTAGCATTGAAGCTCTTATAATTATTTTACACTACTATATCTTGAAGTCTGTTATTATATTTTATTTATCATATAGTCATACAAAGTACATCACATCAATATACTAACAATGCAATAATAATTAATAATCCGAGAGACACTATAAACCCATACATGACAATTGTGTATTGCCTTTGCCACTGCCACCTAAAGTCTTTCTCATTGCCAATGAAAACTGTTAAATGGTTAAAAATGTATGAAAACAATTCTAATTCGAATCCGCTATCGATTGCAATTTTATTTAACGTATATAGCTAAGTAGGTACCTACTCCTATAATAATATGCCTATCTATAAATTGTTACATGTACCTAGACCTAGTATGAATTCGTCTAACTATAATTTATCTATGTATCTTTTTATAGTACTCCTTGTTTCATATAACATGGCCACTGGCTACATAGTAATTCTATATAAAAAGTGTGACAAGACGGATGAAACGAAATGTAGGTATGCATATGCGGTCATATGTAAGTTCCGTAAGTGTGGTGATTAGGTGGTATGGAACAAGTGTAGGTAGGTGGATGTGTCTTTTTATTATTGCCTTGTCAGTTATAATATAATGCAGGTACATCTTCCGTCATGTCATGGTGAATTATCATCAATACTTTATTAGGTAAACTGCTTGTAATTTACCCTACGTATTAATTTAAATCTAATGTCATAATGAACCAATTAAAATAAAATAGATAGAATAGATAAATAGATAAGATAAAATAGGCCACTTACCTATTCGGACTCCACACAACAAGATGCAAAATAAACAAGCAAGAATTCGCGATCCATACAACATTACTCATTTTTTTGCTCAACAGAGACGAGAGGCATCTTTATTCACATAATGTATCACTATGTGAACTCCTTTGGGTTGGGGAGGAAGCTGGATGTGTGTTTCGACGCTTCGACTTCGAATGAAGAACTAAAGAGCAATACTCAGTATAATTTTGAACCCGTTTTACCAATTTCCTTGAACGTCTTTCAATAATATACATTTTACATACTATACGATCTACCCTCTCTTTGCAGCGCGTATCTCACGTTGTATCCTTACCTGAATAAATATATTTCATTTGATCGTGTGGCGGATGACACTGCGCTGCACTTAGCTCGTGAATGAATGAATGAATACCACAAAGCAATTCATAAAAAGAAAAAACAAATTTATATTCTACTTGCATTGTACAAGTAAACATATTATTTTAACCCCCTTAAAAATAGCGTTAAAAAGATGTACGCGTGCATAGATAAAAATACACTGCATCAGTGTCGTCATTTCAATCATTTCTTCCGCGCGCGTCGTTTTTTGTTAACATTTTTAAAAAGAGGGAATATTATTTTATATCATCCACGTCCACAAAACGTTTTTTAGTTTTTTTTATCCTGAATTGTAATGTTTTACCCCATTTTTTATATAAGTGTATTATTTCAAAGTATCCAGGAGTGACGCACTGTCGAGTTTCCCCCATTTTATAGATTTTTTGGCGCGCGATGCATGTCAAATGCTTCTTACTCCATCCATACACACCAAATAATATTTTATACTATCGTTTTTTTGCGTTTTCTGCATAAAATTACAAACACAAAAAATTTAAATGCAATTTAAAAAATACGCAAGGGCAACTGTTTCATTATTGTCCCTACAGATTTCTATTGATATGTCATATAGGTGTATATTATACTACCCTGCATACAGTTAGTATTTTTTGTGAATTACGTCCCTATTATTATAATTTTTAGTGAATGCTTTTATGATACATTTCATAAAAATCTGCATTCTATGAAAACCTTAAAATATGAAATACCGTAACTAAATTGCAAGGGCACAATGGACAGCGGAATAGATTTTTTTAGATTTAGTGCCGTGAAAAAAACAGTAGTCAAATTACGTAAAGAAAAAATAGGTTCAGCACGATACTAAAAGAGTACAAACAGAAGTTGAATTTTCATTATTTTACAACCGTCAGTTAGGCGCGTGGGGTCCACTCGGTCATCATAAATTACTATAGAGTTCTTTGTTGTTTTTTTTTTTTTGTTGGAAGAACAGTAGACAGAGCGAACAAAAGCATTCTGATAATATAATAGGAATCATTTGATGATTGTAATACTCGGCGTACTCCGATATCTTGACCACTTGTGCGACAAACGAGTAGGTATAATATAATAATATGTAGGATGTATTTTACTTGTTTGATGAACATGTGTTCACTTCGCAATATAAAGATGTCACACTTTTCATAATATAATACATTAAGAATATACCTACACATGGTATACAGTGGACTTCATCATCATCATCAGCCCGCGGTTAATAATTTAATCGCTAACATTTTTCCCGAATCAAGACAAATAACAACGAGATATTTTATCCTAATTTCAATCACAATGTGCAATGTACCTAGTACCTATTGATAAGCAAGCAGACAGTCAGTACTTCAGTCCATCATCACAGCATCCTACCTATATTCCGTTTTTTTCTTTTTAAGATGCAGCAGACACCTTGATTGATCGATGATCCTGAGATTAACTGAAATAACGTAGACACGGGAATAACTAACCTGAAGCAGTAACCACAGCCTTATTGTTTATAGGTACCTAGCTACGAAGATTCTCGATCTCGAAGTAAACCCAGGATACCCCAGGAAACCCAGGATTGTTATAAGTATAGGTATGTATCTCATCTTCAAGCACATATAATCTATAGAATGGAAGATGTCAATCGAATGAATTAATTTGCTTCATTTGTAAGAAAAAAGGACACTTGCTATTTATAAATGTACCCAAGTGTTTTTATCAGTAGTTCAGTAGTTGTACCTACAACTTAGATTGAAGAGTGAGTGGGCGGGTAGATAGCGGATAATGGAAGATATGGAGAAGGAGAATCTCGTAGAGACAGCAGCGGATAGTCTGTGGACACTGGATACTGGACAGTGTAGTGTGTAGTGTAAATATGTCTGGAGACAGGGAGGATGTCCATTAGAGCTTCAACCATCTCTATAGCTACTTTCCTATCATATTACATTTCAACTTCAATATTATTAGACAACATTAGTAGGATGCTACATATAGTATCTACATTACATACTTACCTACTTATCTATAGGTACAAAACACATACTCCATCGATAAAATACAATCAAATAATACCTATAGTCTATTTTCAGACAGATATTAGATGTGCATGGTTTAAGATACTAATAGACAATATTTATAGGTATATGCGGAGGCTTCACGGCCGGAGTCTTCATATCTTGTGTTATGGGTTTCCGGGCTAGGGGACCCCTAGTGACAAGTAGACCACGGCCTCCAAGCCCGGAAACTCATAACACAAGATATGAAGACAATATTTAATTAGGTATAACTATACCTACTACCTTCCTAGTCCCTACTTTTGTTTTGTTAAGATTTTTTATAAATATAATACTGTTTTATCCCATAGGACATTCCGATCTATAGTGAATGGAGAAATCCGAAGTCATATCTAACCATGTACCAAGCATTGTAGGTACCTAGGTATACATGAATATTAGGAGTAGGTATACATGTGTGTATACGCAATCGAATCGTTCCATTACCATAGAATCGTTAAGATTAGTTATCATGAACGTGCAAGGGACAGTTTTATTATTAATTTAAATAAAATATACATTTACTTACCTATTTATACACAGTTTGTTCACGGATTGGTTGATTTCCAATACAATAGGTAATAATGCGCATATAAGGGTGCTGATAGCTGGATAAGTGTATATAATATACCTATACACCTACCTACCTAACAACGATGCAATTTTAGTTTTTGTGGGTGTTTTTTTTTGTCCACAATCGTTTTTCTTCCTTTTTTGCGCTTTTATTTTTCCCTTGACCATAAATTATGTTCGAAAAGAGGGATGTGTCATTCGGAAGGGCTGAGGCCGAATAACAGAGAGGGTGAATGAAGTCCTCTAAGTTTTCCTGTCTAAACTCACTAACTACTTCCACATTACTTCTACATATGCCTTCTGCTCACAACAATATCTTTCTTGCGTAATACCTAGTTTGTCTTAGTCTTATACCTAATTCCTACACAATATAATACGAAAGATCCTTTAAAATGTAAAATGGGACAATTTCAAATTAATAGTAGAAGTAGATATACTTATATGTTCACTTATATTCATATTGTGTATCAACAACAAACATTACCGAATCCAATCCACAATCATCACCCATCAATTTGACCAAACAGGCAAATAATTGAAATGATGTTTTCTATTATTGTGATACATTATTATCATATTACCTACAAATAAACCCTTCACATCAAACAGAGTGAAACAACCCTTTATAAACCTTTCTCCCATGAATTTAACATAAAGTGAAACCGCATATAAACAAAACCCATGATCCCAAAATATGTACGTTGTTTATATTATGTAGCATTTCTGTCATTAAGTTCTCCGACAATGAAGAGACCGGTACAGATTTGCCTCTATTTATTGTAAATTAAAAACTCAAATAGGTAGGTACATTCCTGGACAATGCCTATAGGTAGGATTTTATAGCAAGCACATAGTCATTTCATTACTCTGGTCCATGGTCTCTCTGATTCAAAAAATTGATTGAATATTTTGTTATTTGAGATTTGCATTGTACACACCATGAAATACACTTGTTTACATTAACTTCTGTTTCTCCTGTCCCATTTAAAGTATTCATAAGACGAATCTGTAGGAAATTAACTTAAAATACCTATATTTTATTATCTGACCCATCCAAAATATGATAGGAACTACAATGAATACACATCATACAAAATACTGCTTAGATATTACATATTTATCCACAAATAGATGGACATTTTTCAACAAGTCCCAACGACGTGTACTCTTATTTACAAAACATAATATGAAAATAATTATGTAGAAGATAATAGAAACCCATAAGAGATAGATGAGATGACTAACCCTAAAATGCCATATTGCAAACGAGAATAATGTTCCATCTACCTACCTGTCTATCACATACTGAGGCTGGGGCCTGGGCACAGATCTAGTATGGATCTGTAATCTGTATATACCTAAGTGCCAAGTGGTACATTGTACCGAACTAATATGGCGACTATGGTGATATGATATATTCCAACTTTATCCCCTTTGGTTTAACTCAGGTGTTAACAATTTCAAGGACCGGTCTTTCTTTTTACATGAAAGTTATATCGTTTGTTAGTCTTCTCCATGGCACATATAAAGTAGTTTTGTGCTAGTTAATTACCAACACAAATCGCCGAGAATTGAGTCTCTTGTGATACTTCTTATTGACTGGATTCTTAATTGTGCAGAACAGAGAACTTGATCTGCCCTTTGAATTAATATAAAGCGGTAGTGTTTTAATACACACAAACTCAATATACTTTCCTATAATAGGTACTTATACACTTCGCGTTAATCCAATAGCTTGTATCGTGAATTATTCGAAGGACGACCAAGAATAAGAAAATAGTATCAATGAATTTCAAACGTTTAATAATTGTTTATCAAATTGTATCAATTCTCATGTTATGCTTATTGCTCATGATGATTTGAAAACACCTGAATTTTATAGTTGATGGTTGAACGCAACCCTTTTGTGGCGTCCTTCCTCCTACTAGATTCAAATACAATATGGGCATTGGGCACCACAGAACCATCAGGTAAAAATAAAATCATTATTGATGATGATAAGTGTTACATTAAAATTTCGATTGATTGACACGCTTATTTAGTGCAGGACTACTATATTATGTTTAATGGTTTTATTTTAATGAAAGCAAATTCACCTTGTGTATTATAGAACATGCTATAGGACATCAGAAACAATTACAAAGCCTAATGCAAGCCATCAAAATCAATATTATAAAGTAGGCATGTTTGGAATCCCCGTTTGTATTGTTTTTGCGCAGATTTCTAAAAAATGTGCTGTACTGAAAGAATTAACCTCAATAAATTTTCTAATTCTACCTGCTTGCTCTCAGTCTCTCATATACATACATAATATACTCGTACTTACCCATCCAGGAAATTTATTATATATAAGGTCTCCCGTTTTTTAGAAATTTTTGAAATATCAGTATGTATACTCTTAATAAATTCACTAGACTCTATACGTAAGTCTAGATCCTACGTATGAAAGTATGAATATCTAGATTTTTTACGGTTTTTTCTTTCATCCCTCATTCGTCGAGTTGAATGGGGTAAATATGCGACGTCCATTCACGTGATGTGCTCATTATATTGACTGTCCAGTAGTCGATATTTAAGCTTAGTAACTATCTTAAATAAAGATTTTTTTTCTTTTAAATACATACCTCTACTCTCAGTTTTCGGTATTATACACAAAAATGTAGTACAGGGGACACACATAATATATGAATAACAACATAGATACGAGTAACCTATATGAACTCGTGAATTGTAGCGTTAATATTTTACAAAATAGTTGTAGGGTTAAATGATTCTGAAAAGACTTATTCCAAAATATAGGAAGATAATAATACAAGAAATAATAGGTATATTACAAAATAATGTAAAGGATTACTCTCGCTACTTAATGCGCGCTTATCGTATGTATTACTATTACCTACAGAACATGAACAATAAGAGAAAGAAAGGATATTCCACTTTGGTAAAACGCCTCACCGCTTTTCTATAATACTTCTAGGGATATATCTAAGTTTGTTTCCTTTCATTCGAAATCTTTCTGTGCGTAGGTGACAGAGTAGAAACATATAAAGCATCAAGGATGCATGCTTCCTTCTAAATAACATAGCAAAATAGGTGCATGTTGTGAAAATTATCACTTACTTATTATACATTATTTATTTACCAAACTATATTGCGATTTCTGATGATGTGGTTATACATACACAAAATCAATACCCATAAATACTGTTAGCAGTAACCTCACCTTATAAGTAATGTACAAGGAATATTTGATGGGTGATGCTCGGTGGCCGGTGCTCATATTCATTCATCTATGTCTATGTCTTCCTCTTGACGATCAAAATGGCTTATTTCTTTGGCTAGTTCAGTATAGGTTTGTGCATGTTTTTGAATTTTTGAACATAAAATTATAAATAAATAAATAAAATAAAATAATCTTATTGTACAGGAACATACGAAGGACGGGCTTATTTCCAAATGGCAATTTCTGCCAGCCAACCAAAAGATATAATATAGGTATTGCCTACACTTAAGTACCCCATATATTAATTTAATAATTTATTATTATTGTTATATAGGTAAGTACTAGACTAGGTGTATATATAGAATTATTTGTCTGAAGCAACGCCTCCTAGAGTAGGTACTCTAGCCATGCTGTAACCGTTGGCAACATAGCAAAATGATCAAATCGGACCACCACTCCTGTCATATTTCATAATAGAATATATGTAATGCGTGGTCCTGTGATAATAAGTAATGAAGTCGCAAGTGAACTGCAAGTGTAAGCAGTTCTGTCAAACCTCGTAACGCAACAGAGTAGGTAATAGGTAGGTACATATATAATCTGCGCCGGTGCAAATATAGTCACAGAATATAAAGAAATTCTCATCAAATTGAACTCCAACAAAGCTATAATTAAAAACAAAGGTTTTTCCAAGTAAAAGAATCATATTTATTTATTGAACTCATAATGTTTAACAAAGTGTGCAGCATCACCCGTAAATCGGGTGCAAAGCCGTAATAAGTAAAGAAGAATGTTTAACAAAAGGAATTACTAAAATAGATAAATGCACAAATTATGCTATGTAGGTATTTCATATACGCAAGAAGAAGGGATATACTTTTTAACCAGCCTATTAATTTGCTATTGGTGAAGGAATGTAGCTTCAGGATATATTCCTTGTCTCTCAGTTGTGTAAGCTGTAAAACCATGTGACACTGGCTTCACAATCACAATATCAATTGTCATTGGGATTGAAAGTTACATTTTATCGTCATGATTTGATTGCCACCACCATCTGACATCTGGAAAAATAGTATATACATATTGCTTATTAATTGTGGAGTGGATATGATAAGTAGGTATAGGTGATTTCGATTGACCTTGAATATTCTGATATTTATTGAAAAAAACTTTAATTTCGCAATGTACATAATAACCGTGCTCTGGAAAGTCGCACAAACCCGAGAGAAGAACACCACAGTAAATAAAATGAAAATATCCGGCCGCGGACCGGAGGTTGAATTCACTGATCCACAATGTTCAATCAACTCGAACAAAATGTCATTTGGTAGGTTTTGGTAAGGTAGAGAAAAAGATAAGATGGTTAAAAACCCTGCCTTTCTTCAGTTATATCCCTATTTATGTATATATTTTTTTATAATTATAATAGTTAATAATTCAGTCAAACCAGTTAAGACTTCAGCTACACATCATAACATATAGTATACGAATAAATACCTTAGTAGAGATCTTACCTTTATCTTAACTCGATTGGGAAATGTAGAAATTACATTTATTTTATATATTGTAAAATATATTTATTTTAATATACAATATACACTTATTTTAATTATTGTAAAATAACACGGCAGATTCAAATTGCACGACATTACGACTTTTTTATACGTTGTTAAGCAGTTGTTATTTTCTGTCATGATATATCCTTAGCAACGAAAATGGCAACGCCGCAACGAGAGGTGGTCCTAAATTTCTACAGCACGGCTAGAGAAAGACTATCTAGGTGGCAGTGTCTGAAGTAAACATTTACGGATGGAGGATTATCTGTGGATGGAGGTACCTATAAAGATGCTCAGTCAATAAAGCTAGAAGGTAAAGACTTGTGAATGTTTCTTAAAAGAGGAAGACTTAGGTATGTATATGATATCAAAATGTATACCTGTATGTGTATATAGTATGTACGTATACTTAATGCGAGGGAGGGAGGCTACCTCGCTACTACCTATAGAACAGATTTAGGTAAATAGTCTCTCTAGATCATTCCCTTTCACTTCTACGAAGACCTTCCTTTCATTTTCATCAAACTTCATAAAACATTCATAGCAATCCTTTGATGTGACGCCACTACCACTTTCCGTACAGATCTGTCAGGCAAGAAAAATCAAATGAAACATCTTATTTAAAAAAGGGAAAACATCCTCTCTTTATAAAAATACGTCGAATTTAAAAGCTCTTTTTAATTGCGTTTTCCTCTTTTATCGTATGCTTCCATATTTTTATGAATATCTTTACAAGGACCTATAAACCTATCAACATCAAACATCGTATAGCTAAATAGCAATATTGCTGGAGGTACTTCTATGTACTTCTTATGGACTATAGCATATATTCCTAACCATTGAAGTTCCTGTGTTCCTCTCCATTTTCACACATCACTTTTTTTTATTAATAACTAAGGAATAAGATTATGAAATTTGCTTGTTTCCAAAGTTCGCATTACATAGTCGGAGAACTCAAACAATTTGAGTAGATTCAATTATTAACTTAGTCGAGGCCGAGGCCGATCTTAGCCAGTGCTGTCTTTACCATAAGGGCACACGTGACACGACTCACAAGGCCCACGCACAGAGCCACATTTTCATTTTTCTCCAGAGAGTGGACAGTCAACATTATTAATTATTATTATGCAGTGAGAGGATATGCAATACGCAAAGACTTACGTCGCCGAGACTTGGTCAGACCACAAACCTTGCCCCCCCCCAAATTAGGTCAGACTTCATACAATATGGGCCAATCCATAAACTACGGGTGTTACACCGTACGCATTTGAATGTATTTTTCACAATAGTTAGATTTAGTATCAACATGAAACGTATTAAAATATCCCCATTTTATACAAACCGTGCTATCAGATACTAAAAACCATGTTAAATATGGACGTTTACTGAATATTAATTACAGTTTAGTACTGTAACAGGGGTTACATGATTTGACCATCATGTTTCAGTTTTTACTGTAAATGTAAAAAAATCTTATAATTTACATATTAATGAACATATTTTCAATAATACGTACCTACGTTCACTAACTAAATAGAAATTTTTAAATTAGCAATGAAAGTTATTAGAATTGAGTTGTTGAAGGCGGCTGTACATAATTCACTTACAAGTGCATGTGTGTTCAAAGAATAGCTTAGAGTAGTTGGTGAGTTAATAAATGAAGACATCATGTGAAGTGAAAGCTATTGAAACAAGAATAATAGGCAGAAAATAATTGTTAACAATGTTAAGCAGTTAACCTATATTGCAGAATATTGTGAGACTCGTAACTCGTTGTTAAAACTGTTAAAAGTCTAAAACTATGTTTAGTAATGCAAACAATAGATCATCCTTAGATCATCATTTATCGAGTAACACTGACGTTTACGTACCTACAGCAAAATGCATTCGTGAATTTGAGAGAAAAGGTCGTGTTTTGGTGTTAACATTGTGAAGGTGGTGTACAAAAACTACAAAAAAGAGCGAATGAAGCCGCGGGAATTTTGTTTTTTGAAAAATGGGCGAAGTGATGAACCTGGGTGTCTTTCTAAATGTTTCAGAATAACGATTTTTATATATTTGTTTTACATTTCGGGGGTAAGGACGAGGGGTGGGGCAACTCACCCCCCCCCCCCCCCCCTAAATACGCCACTGCTCGATGTAATAAATTGCAAGTCCATCAGAAACAATAATCACCGAGGCATTCTTTATATGGACAGGGAGCTAAATAATAATAAAATAGGTAGATGTGTCTAATAATTTATTTCCTTTTGAACAAAAGAATCTTTTGCAGTCGGGATGGATATAATATAACTACCCTTTGGATAAAGTTTAAAATATAATACGTAGGTGTAGGTGGTGGATGAATGGTGCGTCTGATGTTTTTAGTGACTGGCTTCCCTTAGCCTTTCCTTTATAATTTATATTTATGTGTGTCAAGCGGACAATACGTTTCTTTTTGTTTAAAATGACCAAACAGAACCGCATCAGAATATAGTATGCAGCATACACTATACAGTAGGTAGGTATAGAGTTTGTCAATTAGGTATGAAGGGCAAAATAGAGTGAAGCCAAGGAATAGGAAGACTTCAGACGTCATGAGTTCAGACGAAAAGAAGCTCACCCTATTGGTCAATTTTACATGATTATTTGCCTAATTGTCTTGTATTTTATTAGTAGGTACTAGGTAGTTATATTTTAAACTTTACCTGCTAAGAATAATTAATAGAAGCCGCAATTTTAGTAGTAGGTATTATACCTACTAAATTTTAATTTTACATTTTTATTGCACCTTGATAGATGAGCATGAGACACATAAAAATATTGTTTTTTCATCTTAAATCAAGAGGTATAGAATCGGTAGTAGGTACCTAGTACCTACCTACAGTATTTATTTATTTATTCAAGGTACACATTAGACATGTGCGCCGGCTGCAAAAAAGCCGGCGGCGGCGCCCATGTCTAAAATTGCCGGCGGCGGCGCCACGCCGGCGGCGTGGATCCAAAGTGGGGGGAAGCATTGGATTTTTTTGCAATATTGTTTTAAATGATTAAATACGTATATGTGAAAAGGATAATGATAAAATCGATTTATTTATTTTGAAAAACTATGATTATTTCAATAATAAAGTGAAATAAAAGCTCATATTTGAAAAATAATGGAAAATTACATTATTGCTTTTTCATGGCGCTGGAGGGCAGGTCAAAATAAACTAATCCATAAAGTCAAACGCGTCAGAATGAGCCTCAGTATGGGCAGTGATGTAGTCGAACAGGTTTCTCTGGCAATATCTGGGCTGTTAGCTAAATGTTGGGTGGAATTCAAACTCCGAAATAAATTGCGATGACGAGGTCGACCTTCCACAAAATGCAAAACTCCTATGTAGCTGAGAACTACAGTTGAGCAAAAGCTGTAAAAACATATGTGTTTATGTGCTGTTGTTTGGAGTGGACGGGTAATTTAATAAAATTATGTAATTTAATAAAACTATCTTATTTGCGATGTTATTTGAGGTGTAAATATAAGGATAATAATTATTCAATAAGCATAAATTGTGGTGTTCTAGTCGAAAGGTTCATAAATTAATAATATCAACCAAAATACGTAATGCTTACCGGTGGAAAGATAAATTATAATTTGAGAGTAGTCTGTAATCACAGTCCGAAAAACCACGTTAGGGGATAGTAATTTCTTTTTTTATTATAACGTAGCTTTAGGTGAGCAAAATAATTGAATTTTTACCTTAAAATATCGAATTATAATCATTTTTTGACACTTTGAAGATCGAAAGCGTCAAAAATTACCAAATGAATATCGTTTTTGTCAAGAGAAAAGAAGTCATTACTATTTCCACAGTGTTGTGAATTCAAACTCTGAAATAAATTGCGATGACGAGGTCGACCTTCCACAAAATGCAAAACTCCTATGTAGCTGAGAACTACAGTTGAGCAAAAGCTGTAAAAACATATGTGTTATATGTGCTGTTGTTTGGAGTGGACGGGTAATTTAATAAAATTATGTAATTTACCTAATAAAACTATCATATTTGCGATGTTATTTTAGGCGTAAAAATAAGGATAATTATCAAATAAACATAAATTGTTGTATTTTTAGTCGAAAGGTGGATAAATTAATAATGATATCAACCAAAATACGTAATGCTTACCGGTAGAAAGATAAAATACAATTTATTTATTGCTACGGCTTTTAAGGCCATAAGTACAAAATATACGAGCATTATAACAATAAAAAAGTAAATCAAAACATAAAAAATTGAGAGTAGTCTGTAATCACAGTCTGAGAAACCACGTTAGGGGATAGTATTTTTTTTTATTATAGTGCCGCCTTAGGTTAGCGAAATAATTGGTTTTTAACCTTAAAATATCTAATTATAATCACATTTTGACACTTTGAAGATCGTAAACCTCAAAAATTACCAAATGAATATCGTTTTTTGTCAAGAGAAAAGAAGTCATTACTATTTCCACAGTGTTGTATTGAAACAAATGAAATATAGCGAATTTAGTCAAGTGGAATGAAAATAATGTTGATTAGGTACTTCGATAATCAAAGGCTAAACTAATGAAAAGAGAGAACGGTCGACCGAAAAGATGAAAGGCCGAAAATTTTGGTCAGATACTCTGCCAAAATTTACGTGGTTTAAAAATTTCAGCGTGGTATGATAAAATCGATCAAAAAACCATAAATTCTGATTTTTCCTTATAATTCCCAGTTACATAAAATAACGTTTGTTTTTAATTTAATTTCCACTATGAAGAACCAAACTATTAATGCCTTGTGGCCGTCAAAACTATAAATAAATTCCATCCTATTTCTTGTTTTAGAATCGAATAAATAAGACAATGCATTAAGTAGTTATTATTCGACATTTTATATAATTACTGAACCCTAGCATCCCCACAGCTGAATGCTTCAATTTTATTACCTGGAAAAGTACTTATTTCGATTTCTGTATCAAGAAACACAAGATAAATACTTTTGGTCACACGGATCCCACGCCGCCGGCGTGAGCGTTTTAACCGGCGGCGGCGCGCCGACCATGATCAACGGCGGCGCGCCGGCGCGGCGCTCATGTCTAGTACACATACAGGCACTACTTACGAATTAATTACAATATTAGTATACCACATGTAGTGTTCAAGTAACCCCCAGTTATTAGTGCACACAATTAGCTGATCGGTCAATAGTAACTACAAACAATAAAAATAAAATTATATAAACAAAAATTCTAAGTAAATTGTAAAAGTCTGATTAATAAAATATTGATATAGGAACTTACTTATAGCTTTATGTCTGATAAGTATTTTTAGTCTAATTCCTCTCTGTCTGATGAATCCTTTACAAGTCGATAACCTATCCTTAACATGTTGCGTTTGCCGTAATAAAAAACTTTTGTTCGTATTATACATATTCCTTTTCGCAAGATACCTACACCTCTTTTATTATTGAAGCAACAATGTACTGCGTGCAACCCATTAGTAGTTGGCATTTACGATCTTCCAGAAGCTATAATGTATGTCATGTGACATGTCCATGTCTTACTATATAATATAATAACAATAACCTCCTCTATTGTACTCCTCTATTGTACTCCCTTATTATATTGTCCTTTCCTTTTGCATTATACAAATTCTTCAGTCTTTTTTACATTATTTATCTACTTATTTTATTACTAAGGAATTGCCTACGCAATGCAAACAGACTGATGCAACTCGGTAGCCATTCTAAGTGTGACGTAAAATCTAAGAAAATAAGAGGTATTCGATAGGTAACAGCAGCTTACATCAGTGTGATTGTTTTCAGATTTATCTAGGTTGTAGGTACTGGTAGGTATTGCAAGTACCCACCGTTTTGTACATAGGAGAAATGAACCACATTATTATTTATTAGGTACTATTAGAGCAAAAATCGTTCTATTTTTTCTTAAACTTTTTCAAATTTTGTATGAGAATGTTAGCGCTCAATAAGAATAACGTAAGCGACAAGGTGAATTACTTATACCTTTTTAAAAGAAACCTGGGAAGAAATTTAAAAATCTAAAACAAATCAGCTGATTTGTTAAGATTATAATTAGCAGCATTTTGGCTAAACTATACTTTTATATCTGAAAAACTGAACGGAAAATCTTCAGATATCGTAAATTTTAGGGGTAGGTACTTTAGGAATATTTTTTATTCAAGGAATTTCCAAATCCTGTAATTCTAAAACAGCCAATCTGTAGCCCATATATTCATTTTTCACTGTCTTCAGTTTCAAGACGATTCCCTCAGTATCGGTTGAATAAAACTCAGGGCACGGAAGCCCAATGACAGCATATAGGCCCTTAAATCACAATAATTTAAGTAGTTTATAAAAATTGCCTGCGGCGCAAATTATTATTATCAGCAGCCGCAGGCGATTCTTTTATGAAATAACTGTATTTTGATGGATTTTCATGAAATTTTATGATATGACATAAGGCTCTAGGGCAGTATCCAAAATTAAACAGAGTATGTGATTGTAATTCAAGTGATATTGTAAATGTTATGTTATTTTGTAATAAAGTGATTTACTGAAATAAAAAAATAATAAAAAAAAGAATACTTAATGTGATTTTTGTGAGCTTTTATCATTTAGTATGAAAAAATATATACCTATTCCAATCTCTGGGGGGGGCTGCCCCCCCCCCCCCCCCTTGACGACGCCCATGTTTGCACATATCATTTGAAAATTGAAAGAGCATATATATCAGAGAAGCTTTCTCCAGATATCTGAATCTCTATCGGGCCAGTAATCGGGCTAAAACTAGAGTCATTCAGTGTTTTTTGATAAAAAGTGAAAATCTCGAATATCTCGAAAACCGTGAGACTTTGGACTAACCTATGTACACGAGTTCGAACTTCCTTCCATACATAACTTTTTCGCAACTATATCTCGTCAGGCAATATCTAACCCCATCTATTGTAATACTAATAAAATATTATTAAGCATTAGCAACGGAACACGCCACGCGACATAAGCGCACAAATTACAGACGGTTTTTTATGGTATTATTCGCTTACCCGTGGACGGTAGGTGAAACAGTTTACTCCGTTTAAGTTTTACACGTCGTGCGGTACGTCCGTGCGGTGACATTTTAGATTTTCGTTATTTATTTCATTTTTCTGTGAAAATCTAAAATCATGCAAGGTCCTGCAGTTTTTATGGACCTGTCTCTTGAGGACCAGGTATGCGTATAAAGATTTTATCACAGTTTTAACATATTTTTTTCATGTAATGATTTTAAGGTTAGTTTTAATGTTTTATACATATGGAGACAATTTTTAATATTATTTTCCAAAGGCTATTTCATTGTTATATATGGTTAGTTGAGTTAACCGCTATTTAAAATCATAATTTTTAATGGTTTTATGGAGATGAATGCTTCAAGGGAAGACTTCGACTACACCCTACTGAAGTGGAGGTTATGGGTTATACATTATGTCTCCACTATAATATACAGCTAAAGAGTTATTAAATAATATTATTAAACTAGAAAGAATAGATTTTCGCAACAACCTCAGCAATCATTTCACTGGAATTATAAATTCAATTTTAACACCAGAAATTTATATCATAGTCAAGTTGTGTGGTGCTCCATAGGGCTTAAGACATTCAGTGCACTTGTGTTTGTACTGAAATATTGAAGACCAATAGACAATAGTGTTTGATTGTTTTGCTTCATACTTAGGCCCTGATGCGAGCACTAGGACACGCAAAGGTTACATAGATATTACACAAGATATAAAATTAGGACAGTATGAAACATCAAAGTAGAATCCATGTCATTAAGGTCTAAAGTGTTATATCGGCATACAGTCATGAATTTATAAAACAAATAAAAGGTTTATCCGCAAAATAGTGACATTTAATTATTGGATTGTTTTCTTTTTAGGCCCAAGAGCTTCGCAAATACTTCAAGAGCTTAGGAGCTGAGATTTCAGAGGAGAAATCACCCAAAGGTATTGAAGATGATTTACACAAGATCGTGGGAGTTTGTGATACGTGTTTCAAAATTGGTAATGAAGAAGAAATTGACGCAATTCTAAACAGCATTGTCTCCATAATGGTTTCAGTAAGTTTCATTTGAGTTTCATCATGATGAATGGAAATGTGTTTTAAGAAGTTGATATATGATGTTCTTCATTGTAGATATCCTTGGAACGTGGAGAGAATCTCATTTTGGCTTTCAGTGAAAGGTTGTCAAAGGCTCCGGGACAGAAGTTAGGGATGGTAGCCCTTCAGTCGTAAGCATCTTTTGTTTACACAATTTTAACTGAATGATAACACAGTTTTGCTGAGCCAGTGTTACAGCATTGATTACTTTTATTTCTAGGCTCTGGAGGCTTTATAAGAATCTGGAAGCATCTTCTCCTCTGAGGTATCATGTGTACTATCACGTTGTTAATATTGCGTGTCGTGTGGGGCAAGTCAGGGAAGTGTTCACTGGAGTGGATCAACTCAAGAAGGAATTCTCCGCATGTCCTCCATCCTCGGAACAGATGCAGAAACTTTACAGACTTCTTCACGATGTTTTGAAGGATCATAACAGGTTTTTGAATTTGTTTACTATGAAAATATGTTTATTCATTATAAGAAATGCTGTGTAGTAAAATGCGGATATGATTCCTGTTTGTAGTGAGCTGGCATCCAAAGTTATGATAGAACTCCTGGGCACATACACAGCAGAGAATGCATCTTATGCTAGAGAAGACGCCATGAAGTGTATTGTTACAGCCCTGGCTGATCCCAACACATTCCTCTTGGATCCATTGCTGTCACTGAAGCCTGTCCGATTCTTAGAAGGAGAACTCATCTATGACTTACTTTCCATTTTTGTCTCAGAGAAACTCTCCAGTTATCAGTCATTTTATAATAATCACAAGGAATTTGTTCATTCACAAGGTAAGAATAGTATGTAGTATTTACAATGGGAACGTTTGCTTCTTTATTATCTGTTGAAAGTATTCATTAAGAATGTGTGAGACGAGGATAGCTAATTAATATTCACATTTCAGGACTAAACCACGAACAAAATATGAAAAAGATGCGTTTGCTATCTTTCATGCAACTTGCTGAGAGTAATCCTGAAATGTCTTTTCAATTAATACAAAGTGAACTTCAGATCAAAGAGGAGGAGGTGGAGGCATTTATTATTGAAGGTAATATTATTTTATGTAAATATAACACATTTTACTTTTATTCCATGTGTCATTTGATTGAATTTTTGCTTTTTGCAGTATTAAAGACAAAATTGGTTCGTGCCAGGATGGATGAAACGAATAAGAAAGTTCATGTATCGAGTACAATGCACAGAACATTTGGTAAAGCACAATGGCAACAGCTGAAGGATCTTCTTTATGTGTGGAAGTCAAATCTAAACAACATTCAAGAGGGAATGAAGAATGTTGCACAGGCACAACAAGAACTCTTATCTCAACAGCAGAAAGTATAATCTAATAAATGTCTACATAAATAAATCAATAGTTCGGGATTCTGTTCTGATAAGTAATACTAATTAAGTTTATGTGAACATTATTGAATTCAGAAATCCATAATTACTTATGTATTACTATTTATTTCTGCAATGTCCAGAAACATGAAGATCCATGTCTAAATATTATCTAATTTAGACCATCGCATTGACATTTTGTATTATTTTTTAATAATAATTAATTATATTATCATGCGAAGTTTTTAATTTATATTTCCTACTTTCCAGAGCGGGAGTCGAATACAAGGAAAATAAAAAAAACTAATGAATTTTGTTTAATATGTATGTATATATATTTTGTGTACCTCGCCCGAAATTGTTCTTTGAATAATAATTAATGTACATTTCATTTATCTTACTATATATGTATAATTACATTGCTGGTTTCTTTATAATATCTCTATTATATAACATAATCATGTACATGGTCTATACATAACATACTATGTATGCAGTATTGAAATATAAGGAAGATACATTGATGCATAGTACTTAGGTGCTATCTAGAAATTCTCTCTGTCGACAAACAAAATAATTCCTATTATTCAGGCATTAATTTCCCAGTGGTGACTCAGTCTGTTTTATGTTAAAGCTGCGGCTCTCAAAACACAAATGGGAGAAACCACGCAATATCAACAGCAAAGTAGTAACTGCTGGATGACCACTGTTATCAACCAATGCTATTCTAAAAAGGTTGTATAAAAACAACCTTATAAGTATGCATTGCACAACAAAACTATTAGTCCGAGAGCCCACTGCTTAATTTATGACGTATCTGTTTTTTGATCGAAATGTGGTACAAATGATAGCTTACCAATAGGGTTTTACATCGCACTAGGGTTGCCTATCAAAATCTTGCCGCAACCCCCCTTGCCCCCCCCGAAAAGGTCCCTCTTCGCGGTTTTTCGCATTTTGTAGGAATATGGTAAGAGATAGAAGAAAGTAGTCAATGACAAAAATAATTCTTGCTAAATTCTCTACAAAAAATGCTAAGTCAATTTTTTCATAGGACTAGTAGTTTACCCGTAATGGCCGGTCGAAAAACAGGACATTTTTTGAAAAAAAAAAAAAAAAATTTGATTTTTTTTCTTTAACTTTCTTCCACCCATTATCACTAACATTTTATGGAAAAAAATATTTGGCCTGCGGTGCTATAACGCTGGTTATTTTATGAAAAACTAAATTTTAAGAATTTTCGTCACTGAGTTTTATTGCAATAACTCCTAAATTAATTGATGTATGAAAATAATTTATAGCTCGTTTTGTAGCTAAGACTATGATAATTAATTCGTTCTTTGACTATTTTCCTGTAGCTCTTATCAATTTTCAACCAATTAAGTTTAAATTAATTTTTTTTGTTTTTTAAATGAATTTCGGTTTTGGACCGGCTATTACGGGTAAACTACTAGTCCTATGAAAAAATTGAATTAGCATTTTTTGTAGAGAATTTAGCAAGGATAATTTTTGTCATTGACTACTTTCTCCTATCTCTTACCATATTCCTATAAAATGCGAAAAACCGAGAAGAGGGACCTTTTCGGGGGGGGCAGGGGGGGTTGCGGCAAGATTTTGATAGGCAACCCTAGTGCGATGTAAAACCCTATTGGTAAGCTATCATTTGTACCACATTTCGATCAAAAAACAGATACGTCATAAATTAAGCAGCGGGCTCTTGGACTATATACTTACACTCTTATCACACAGTCTGGAATAAATTTTTACTTTTACATTTGAATGGAATAACTTGTACTTGGTATTACAGCTCTACTACCAACCCTATAAACTATCAGCTGTAATATACGACAAACATATTAATTACAATATTGCCAAACTTTGGGAAGCACCTGCAAATCACAACTATGTATGTATCAAATAATCTGGAAGTTATACAACACAAAGTAATAAATGAAATACTGACTGCATATAACTGGATACATATGCATGTACCATTAAAAGATTTCACATACTTAACATCGCAATAGCATGTGTACAGGGTTGCCAGTTATGTTGGGCAAAAAAACCAGAAAATTTTAATGTTTCCCCCTTTTACAATTTTTCTCTCGCAATTTTTGCTAATAATGAGTTTGGAAGAGGGATATTTTGCCGTAACAAAATATAATGTGCTTAGACAAATTTTATTTGATGCAAAAATGCTACCTATTTAAATAGGTACTCAGATTTTCAGATGGAATGTAATCAAGGATTATATTCTCTTGGGGGGACTTGATGAAAAATAAGTAATTGATAAGTCTGATGGAGTTGAACTTATTGAGGTCCGATTGAAAGAACCGAACAACCTTTTGTCTGGTTTTCAGATTTTTTCCACCCGACAGATTTAAGAAAAACCGAACATCTGGCAACCCTACATGTGTAATAAATCACTATCCTGGGTTGTACCCACTAGGAGCTTCATTAGGAATGACAATTACGTGAGGAACCCCTCCCCGCACACAATATTTATGTAGGTATAAACAAATTTATGTTAAGGGTCACTACTATGAAAATAGCTCGAAACGAGAACCAGAACAGAGCATCTCAAAAGTGGTTTTGATCAAAGGAAAAGTGAAGAGAGAGCTTTATATGATAACATTCATATTAAAATGATAATAGCAGAGAATAAACTGTTGATGGGAAGATAGGCAGGCTACCTTCTTTGATTTAGTAAGTCATAATTTATGTGTACCTTAATATGAAAAGCGATTTTAATATTTTCACTTTGTATAAATTCTTATAAATAAAATTGGTCCCTTAACTAAACAAAACCAATTGACAATAAAGATTTGTATCTTATAAATAATATAAGACGCTTCGTGTATTTTACACACCTAATGGTAAACACCTTATAGCATTCAGAGATTAAATCTTGATTGTGGTCCCAAAAATATGGTATGAAAAAACAAATGTGACATAATTTTCAGCATTACTATTATTAATAGCGAATTTGTTCATATTATGAGGTACTTAAACAATCTTTTGTAAACAGTTTACAAATAAAACCTTGAGTTACCACAATGGTAAGTACACCTGTGGGACCCTGATTACTTAAAGATTTCCGATAGAACTTAACAAAAACGAATGGAATCACATTGAATAAAGAATTACGATATAGTATTTACTATATTATAAACATATAAATTCCACACAATGGTTGGTATAATATCACATCATCCTTCAGGTGAAAAAACATGGAATGACAATATTTTTACTACTTACATTTATATATGTACTACTAAGCTAATTACACGAATTCATTTTGTCTTATAATTTGTTCTAATCTACATGTTATTATGCAACAATGTGTTTAACTATTACATTACATTAAAGGAACTCCAACTAAACATTTATTAGGAATCTGATATTAAATAACATTTAATTACATAATGAGGCAAATCAAAGATTAGTCGCTTCAGCAGTTTAATCAAAGATCCATGATGGAAGCTCATTGCAATATCTGTTATACAAATCATCGACAGTATAGATTATTACATCATTTGCAAATTCTCTTTAATAAACACGTCATGGAATTTTTATTTCATTACATTATCTCATAGGGTAACAAAACAATTCAAAAACGTAGAATAGGAATTGATTAATATTATAGTGTCCACTAATATACAAGGATATTCCAAATTTGTTATACAAATTAAATAATTAATTGGAACATTTTGGCAAAAAGCTACGTGTGAATATTATTCTAATTAAACCAGTCATGCTCTTCCAATTCTGAAAATTACATACAAAATTAACTCAGGCACATCAGAGAGCTTTGTTCTAATAAATAAGATGGAATGAAAGCCACTTGCTGTCCAATAAAATACTAGAATAAACCACTGCTGATACATTCTGTAGGTACTAGCAATCTGAATGTACAACAGAAAGAAGGAAGAGAAACCTACGAGAAATAATGCAAATACTTTTCTATACTTAATAGTTTTCCTAAATTAGCAACATACCTATTTTGTCCAGGAAATATTATAAAAAACCATTAGGTACCACAAAATAATGATAAAAATTGGAGGAATGATAAATACAATTATTTAATAAAAACTTATCACCATAAGCTGTGTAAAATAATCAGTGTATAGGAACACAATACTTTAAGATAAAGTACCTATCTGCAAAACAATATTTGACTTCGGTGGTACTAACACTGTACAGCATGCTACTGCTCCCATATTTCTGTCTTTTTGCTCTGGTATATATGCCTATTACATCAGCAGACTGTCAAGGTTCAAACTGCAAGCAAATGGGTTTGCAGTTGGTATTGTCAACAACATGAGTGAGACCAGGTAGGAGATACTAACCAAAAGCACACAATACAGTGATTACAGGGGTTAGCCAATTGTATGCAGAATGTATTACATGAACACCTAGTCTTATTAACAAGAATCAGATGAATTGTTGACCCTGTTGATTTAGCAGTTCTCATCAATAAAAAATACATACAGCCAAACATGGATATAGCGATCACAGGTATAGTGAACAAATGCTCGACATTCGTTTGAATTTTTGTATTTTGTACGTAAATCATCACGGCTACAACGAAAACCCTTCACGGGTATAGTGAACAAATTTTGGATACTCGGAACAATATTCTCATTCCAAAAACCCAAAAATTCCTATGTTTGGTTATTTTTGACTCAGTATGATACTATGAACATCGCATACCGATTCTTGGAAGGGCAGAAAAACTACATTATCCTAATGTTTGTCATGTGTCGAAATCATAAGAAAATTCTCAATAAGATAGGTACCAGGTACCTAATTCTTCTAATTACCTAAGTCTTCAAATACGGCATTAAATAATTGCACTGAAAAGAACAACGAATCCTAGTTCTATTATAGGATTGTGTTTATTATGCTTAAACAACATAAACTGTTAGGTTTATGCTGCGGGAATTATCCCATATCAGAACACAATGCTACCTCACAGTCATTTCTTTAGTTTACGATGTTTAAGACGCCGTAATAAAAAGGAAAGTTTTCTCCCTAAATCTAATCCCTTAACTCTGCCCACTGTTTTGGTAAACTACACCTCTTTTCAACTCTTCCGTTCAATAATGGACATTAGGTATTCAAAAGTTCAAGGACGTTTTTTCTCAATGTTTTCTAAACATGGATTGAATACAATACCTGAGAAGTTATTTATTGGCTGTTGCATTGTACCTACCTATGAATAGAATAATGTAATGTTTTAGGTAATATTGTAATCTTTCTTCCCCACCCCACTCCCTCGTTTAGTTTTTACTAATCAAGTTGTTTTTAGATATCCAATCAGTTTAAATTATCAATTCGCACCTTTGACACCCGAAAAAAAGTGTCTTCGAGACATTGAACATGGAGTAAAAAATGCTGATGCCTGCCAAATAACGGTTTACCACACTCCACTATATAATTTATCCCGGCTCACACCACGTACCTTATGGGGTAGTGAGAGAGGATAGAACGCCAGACCGCTCAATACTCTCACACACTCTGTGTTTCCATCACATTAATACCGTGTGTCATACACGCTCTCCAATTCCTCTTACTCAAAAAACGTAAATTCTTAAGGATCTGGTCTACATGGTCGGTTCAGGTTAGCCTTGTACGGCACCGCGGACTTGACCGTTTCGGGCGTAATAATGTTTGGTTTGACCGATTTAGAAATCATCACAATCATCTGTATTAGTAGATAAATGTAGGTACATAGGCATATAACCAAGGTCAGTACCTAAATGATGTACCTACATACTAGGTACGAATATACGCAGTCCCTTCGTGTTCGCTATAACCCAGTTCGACTGTATTCCACTAATTTTAGCTGGATAAAATATTTAAAATAATAAATATTATCTCAACATCCTAAGCAGTGTCGCAATTAACAGAAAAATAAATTAATAATATAAAAATAAATTCATTTACCCAATTCTAAAAATATGTAAATATAATTAATGGAATAGGTTGGTACATACACAATAATACGACATATACAAATATGTCTTTGCATCTTTTATGGCAGACTCCATCAGTCTCTTAATTTAGAATATGAAGATGGCAAAAAATTACTATCATACATATTTACAAAAATTGTAATATTTTGATGAAGGATCAATTTATTTACTAATTGGCTACTAGTTATGATAAATATGCGCTTTATAATATATCTTGTAGATTGAATCCTGGATCAGAATCCAAAGAATTAAGTAACTCTTGCGCTGTGAAATTACTAGAGTCGCCCGTTGGCATATTTTCTAAGAAGTCTAAATTAAAGTCGGCTGGTTGGCCAGGGAAGGAAGATGCTACATTGGTGTTATTATTTTGTAGGGATTGGTAATTGGTAACTGGTACTCCTCCGTTCTGTGGTTGCTGCTGTGGCTGAGGACCGCTGGGATTGGGACCCCCGGACCCACTCCCCATGTTGCCACCATTATTCTGATGTATAGAAATATTCTGGGATTGACTCATGTGAATATTTTGCATCTGCAATTAAAGAAGGGTTTTTATTAGGAATCATAATAACACAGTTTCATAATAAAATTACATATTATTTATCGACAAAACAATGGAGAGAATATTTGCCAAGTTATACAGCAATGACTTAAGCAAGATTATAATAATGAATGAATTGCCCAACCTGTCCTTGCATGGAGAGTGACTGATTCTGTTGAGCTAGTATGTGTGGAGGTAGTTGATGTGGATGTTGCTGTCCCGACATCATCTGTTGCTGCTGAGTACGAAGTAACTGTTGCTGGTGTAACTGTTGCTGCATACCGGGATTGTTCACTGGGAAGCCACCTAAACAATGAACAATTATTAATTAAGATATTTTCACCACTTGTGTGATTAGACGGAAATAAAATATAAAATTGTACCTTGAGTCTGTTGGTGTGGGAAGGACTGCATATTAGGATGTCTGACAAACTGGCCTTGTTGTTGTTGGATGAGCAATTGATGTCTCCAGTCAGGCATCCCTGTCCCACTAGGAATCCCCTGTCCTGCGCCACCACCTGGGCCTACATAGCGCCCCCCTGCATACACCATCCCTCCTCGCATCATAGGACCTACAACATAAATAGATATAGTATTGAATGGCATTGATAAGTTATGGAACACATCTACCCGCTTCAGTAAAATTGTAAAAATTGCCAAGAACCAATGAGTAAATTACTTTCACAATCAATCTTGTTCCTGTGCCTTATCGGGTCCCCGACATTGGGCAGCACTTGTGAGAAAACCTCTCAGAGGTGCATTCTCTGATGTTGAGCAGCCAGGACATTTGCTTTCTACCGACTCCCAGTTTTTCTTCTCCTCTTCAGAGGATGTGATATATCTCCTTTCGTAGGTTGAAATTTGGGCTTCCATATTCGAGCCAGTGTGGTTTCGCACATACTCAAAACTACATTGAAACATAAATGGCAAACTTTCATCTTTCCAATAAAGCCATTTTTATGGACATTGGCACAATTTTTAAGGGTTTAAAATCATTTTAAAAGTTTATACCTCGAAAAAATCACCCTATATTAATGAATTCCTTAAATAAAGGATCTTATTTTATTTACTGATAAAAATGAATTAACTTTACCTGATGGAGGTATAGGTTGGTTTATAGTTCTTCTAATATTGGCCTGTGCAAATCTTGCTTGTTGTTGAGCCATCGATGGACCAAGAGGTCCTTGGGTCGATTTGTAATCAGGTGGTGGCGGCCTCAACTGTCCTCCCATTTGTTGGAGTTGAGCTCTTAGCATCTGCTGCTGTTGCTGTTGTAACAACTTGGCGTGATGTTCCCTCGCCATAGCCATTCCTCCCATCCCCATTCCCATGTTAGGATTATTCACTCCCATTGAGCTCATAGTGGGTACATTCCCGTTAACCGATGTTGGCACATTACCCATGTTTGCATTTCCCGGAGACCCTCCTGAAGGCATAGGTGATGATGCTTGCTGCTGAGCCTGCTGCTGTCTCTGTCGCAAAGTTTGCTGAGTGAAATTGATTGTCTGTGACTGGGACACGGTGTATGTGTCGTTATTTCCCGAACCAGGACCTGTCGAAGTAACATTATCACTTAGTTCTCTCAAATAAATGAGTGCATAGGTAACATAATAAGAAAACATGATATTGTAAATGGTGTAATATAATGGAGTGTACACTGTACAGACCACTCACCTGTAGTGGAATGATGTTGATGAGGAGAGTTCCCACCAGGCTGCTGTGTGAAGAACATTCCCTGATGTGCCGCCACTGATACATTACCCTGAACCAGATCTCCATTCAGCTGCATGTGTTGACCGCCAGACACCTGAAACAATCATTTATTACACATTACATTACAGATTATGTCAATTATATCACTTATCCCACTATACTAGCTATTTAAAAGATCTATGTATCCAAATATTGTGAGATGTAAGACTCCAAGGAAGTGCATATCTCACATTTTAAAATAAAAACCAAATAAGGGTCAACTGCTAATTTATTTTCCTCTTTCTCTCTCTCTCTCTCTCTCTCTCTGTCTTTGTTGTTAATCATACCTACTGCGACTGCGGTGCTGTCTCTCAGACCCTACAACATATAGTGGAGGAGTGCCCTATACATAGGTTCCATGGAACGATGGAGGATTTTCATAGTTTGACGACCGAAGCCAAAATATGGCTGAGGGACAATCACGTAATTTTACCATACCTACAATATGGGGGCATACAGGGTGATTGGTTCCGTTGTTCAGATATTTGGAGAGGTGATAGAGGATGATAAAATATGAAAAAAAGTTGTCAATATTCTTTGTTGCAACAGGATTTCATGGACTACATGTTATTATTGGAACAAGGAGATGCATATCCAAAAAAAAACATTTTGGAGATATGGCCTTTTGAAAATCGAGGAGTAGGAAAATTTCTCATTTAGGTTTTTTGCCAATAACTCTTAAACTGCCGACTCGATTTTGACAAAACCAATTACAAATCATAGTAAACAATTTGGAAGATCCCAATTTTTGGGTTTTGATTTAGAATGTAGTGAAAATGTTGTTATTAAACATGATTTTTGCGGAAAGATTTGGAAATTTTCCTAATATGTAGCAAATTTCTTTAAAAATGGTCCATTAAGTGTCCATTTTTACATTCTAAAATAAGGCCTTAATCTTAATGTGTTTTCAATAATTCGGGTTGGAAAAAACCCGATATATCCCGACGATGGGATCACAGCGTCCGATCTATTAATGTCCAAGTGTATTCGCGAGAAGGTTAAAATAATACTATCGGCCTAAGAGGCCACTCCTAACAAACTTTTATTTAATCGAATTGTGATTTAAATGAAGATTTGCACATAGGGTCATAGTTCACCACAGGGTAGCCTGGAAAAATCTTGCCCTGTCACCCCCCTGGCCCCCCAAATTGATCCCCCGATGGGGTTTTCGCATTTTTTAGAAATATAGTAGGAGATTCGAAGAGATAAGAAATTCGTCAAGGACAAAAATAATCCTTAATAAATTCTCTACAAAAAATGTCCGAACCAATTTGGACTAGCAGTTTACCCGCAATGACCGGTCAAAGTACTGAAATTTTAATTTTAAACAAAAAATGATCAGTTTAAACCATTTTTGCAATAATTGTTCCGGATATTTTTTATCTCATTTTCACAAAAATCTCGAACACGTTGAATTAAAAATGTAGCCAAGAGTGCCAGCTTAGTCCTATTGATGCCAAATTTTGCCAGTAGCCTTATAAAGGTTCGAATTATCCATAACAATAATAAACTGAAACTGCCCCGTACATTTTATTCTCAAGGCCGCGAAGTTATCAGCCAACCCTCGTAACAGTAGGTACAAGCAAGTGCACAATCTACAATCATTCTATAAGAAGACAGGTAGGTACTCCGAGTTGTTCATGAGTCCTTATATATGAATTGGTTAAAAATCAAATGAAACATAATTATAAATAATGAATGATACAATTATTCCATCTTGTACACAATATTACATCATCTATATGAATTGGAATAGGAGGTTATATGATATGCTGGCGTGAAATGAATTTCCCCGCGTTTTCCAACTAATTTCCTGTCCCGCCACCGCGCTGCTATTGATTCTGCGTCATTTCCCCGCCGTCTCTTCTCTCTCTACTCTCTCCACCCCCCCCCCTCACATTTCAGACACTCCTTTCTTCTAATGCCATTCCTCGTGACGTATAATCGAATGATCGGCGCCCTTATTTCAATTTTTAAATAACGAACACATCCCAAATACTTAATTATAGATTCTTTCTACACATGTAATAATATGCGGTTAATAGTTTTCGACTGACAATAAAAAACCACAATTTATTTTTATTACTTATTTTATTTACACTATTGGTAAACAAGATACGGAGGTATGTTAGCATTGCAAATATATGAACATTTGTTAACTTGGGCGAGCTTATTGCAGTGTTGTGATCTCTGCCAGCTAACCCCAAATCCCAATATAAAAAGTATAAAGAGAATACAAAACAAACTAAATATGAAAAGAAATACATGTACAGTACATTGTATATACATACAAAGACAGTGCACATGTCAGTACAGATAATTATAATAAAAATAAAGATATGTTGTTCACTGATTGCAGACAGTCTTTTTACATTTTATTTAAATTCACTGTGATGGTTTTTATTTTTTGTCTGTGCGAAAATCTTGCAATTGATTTTTACTTAGAGACCTGAAACATTGCAAAGAACATAAAGTCGGTGACAATAAAATTCTGCATCGCATTGGATCTGCTTTCCTCGGAGACAAAAAATATATTTCAGGTCTCACGATTCATTTGTTTCACACCGCCGTGTTTCGTATTTTACGAAAAGTGCTTCATGACTAGAACTCATATATATTTTTAGAAATTTTGACTGTGTCAATTCTTGGTGGGGCGCCTTTGGAATGAGAAATCTAAGCACACCGGAAGGGCGTGTTTGGTATCGTTTGAAAGTCCGCGAAAAACAGTTTAGAATAAGAAGTCATAAAATCTTGTTTAAAAACATATTTTTACGATTACTTGTTGCACATCTACTTTCCTTCGCATTTTACAGTAACTAAGTTAGATGTATCGTGAAGCGCAAAATGCACCACGAACATTGAACACATACTCGTATTACATATGAATTTAAAACAGCCCTAATGGGATTTCGCAACAAATAATTATCAAGTACATGACATTTTGCTATTGAATATTAATTTATGTCTGAGTCTACCAAAGAAGTTTATTCAATTATATGTTACCTATTAAATAAAAATTTGGTATCAATGAACATTAAGTAATTAAGTAACGTAGTAAGTATAATATGGAAACACAATAATATTATGAGACATCTGGCTAGACGAGACAATACTTCATGACTAAGTAGCAGGAAGTCTATCTGTTATTGGGACGGTGGCTGGGTGACACGTCTTATTCCTTCCCTAGGTACACTCGTATAGAAGACATGTTTATGTTAACAAGATTGTAAGTGAAGCCACTTATAATAGACAACTAATAAGTACATACATATGTATATTACGAATTCAATTACCATAATTTACCACATATCATCACATTGTAACAGCGTTCATCTCGCACCTATCTTCCTAATGCACGCAGACCTATATTATACCTAATCCCTATATTTACTAACTGCTTATATTAAAACCTCCCGATGAATACTATAAATGCCTGTATACAAAAATCTAGTACTGTGGCCATCTAACACAAAAATTACGCATGGTTCGTAGGTGCGTGCCAGTAGGAGCGTTACAGCGTGAGGCGGTCACGCGACTTGATTGTTTGTAATGGCCAATGGGGCATCCGTCCGGCTCGACCTGCAGGTTAACAACCTGTTGGATGTCTCTGGCGGACCGACTAAAAGGGCTATGGGCAAGTTTCGCAAGGACCATATGGATCATAATGCATGGTAATATAGTATTATTAGCTCCTCATACATTAATCTCTATTATGTGGACACTGGACAGTGGGCAGGTATGTACCTTGTGAATCCTCAAATCACTCACACGTCAATGGACAAATTCAAGCAGATAATAAAACCTTCCATCAATAGATGATATTATTATCTATTAATGGACGACGACGTGGGTTATGATGTACCTACCGATTTTATTTTAGTGATTACACAACCTCGTATCAGAGTTACAAGTCCTCTGATTATGCACGGGCACAGCACAGCACAGCATACAAGAGCGGGAGCGGGTATTATTATTATTCACTTTTTATCAGTTTCTATTGCATAACTTTCTAAAAGCCCCTAGTCCCCCTAGTGCTATTCACACTAATGAGGTATTTATTTGCTCGAGAAATAATTAAACAAAGCAGAGAGTATTTGTTTATCTACTAGTATATAAAATTATTGATTCATTTAGATTTTCAATACCTATACAAAAGTAGTCTTGTTTAAAGATTAGACCATTGAATTAAGAATGTCTGCGACCTCTACACCCTTGTGCCTTCACTAGCGCGAGCCAAAAATCGTCGGAATTCCGACCGTTTATAACTTTTTACATCACCCTAGAGAAAAAAGATGGAATTAATAAAATTATAGAATATTAAATTTCCTATAACTTTATTTTATTGAGTTTTTCGTAATGTTATTTATTAAAAAAGTTATGCGTCGTCCAAAAAGCCATATTTTTGAAAAAAAAAACAATTTTTGCCGATTAATGAAGTTTTCGTATTATATTTCCGTAACGGTAGGTTGTAAAGGAAAATGACATTCGTAAAAGTTGTACAACGTTCAATTTAATACCTAAAAGTACTACTTAGAAGATTACTGAAATTTATATAGGTTTGTATACAAATGAATGAGTATTGCGCACATACTCACCCACCTATTAACTCATAAGAAAAATAATTTCTCAATATGCAAGTGTTTTTAGAAGTATTCTAATATAGGTAACGTAGGTATTTACTTTTAAGATAATAATAGGTATAATACCTACATAGTCGTATTTAAGTCTGTATTATAGATGCCTAGATATATGTACTATTATAAAATAACGTAATATAATAGTCACAAAGCCTACATAATACAATACCTATGTATGTAAAGTGAGAGATTGTACTGACATTGTTTCCAGTGTATTTCGCAACGTATTTATTGAGTAATAATGTAACATTGTCTATGGAATACGCTGCTGATTGATGTAGAATTAGAAAAAATAATGCAATAGAGTTGAGGCATACACAATATACCTACATTACCTACACACGTACATACTACATTGTGCTACGATATACCTATGTTATAACATGTAGGTAGACTGTAGAGGTACCAAGTACAGATATTGGAGATGGTATTGAAACGTAGACCACTTGGCCTAGTGGAAAGTGGGAAGGATTAACGTAACGATTCATTGTACAATATTACCTTACTAAACGTGCACTTGCACTTGCATGCATTTGTATATCCATTATCCAATCCATATACTAACTCCCTCGCTGTACAGATTTGGCGGTGAGGTATAAGAGACATTACAAGCATTGCAAAGAGTGCTATGAATGGCTATTGTGGTTAGGTACCTAATTAATGCACTTTAACAAATTAGGTATTGTGTTTGAATGACGAAACACATCTCAACGAATGCCGGCCTTCATTGCATGTAAGCTTCGTAAAACTATAGGTACATATAACTCCTCGACATCACCATTCGTTCTTTACTTCGTTACTAAATACATAGTAAATACTATGAGGGTGAGGGGTCTACACACTACACTCTACATACGAATACAGCTATTTCTACAGATATTTTTAATGAAACAACTGTGATTTAATGGATTTTCACAATAATTATTGAAAATTCATGACACGATTAAAAAACAATGTGGTAATGTGTGATTAATTTATCCTATGTATAAAACGGTGCACCGAGGTGGGTTGACTGACAAATTTCGGGAGGGTTAGGGTTGAACCCCCAAACTCCCTGTCTACGCCCATGCTTGATATCGTTTGGAAGACCGCGAAAAGCGGATCTAAGATGTTAAGCCATAAAATCTTGGTTTAAAAAATGATTTTTTTACGATTACTATTGTCTAATAAAATTACATCAGGTGTGCCAATTATTATTTCAGCTGTGAAGCCAAACTAATTCGGTGGACAATTTAATCAGGTTATGCATACTTTGGTTTATTATCCTTTAACATACCTGTCGTTTTTTTCGTAACAAACTCAGATTGTATACCATCATCAACCAAGGTGGTAGTTATGCCTAATTATTTCTCGAAATATGACGCAAACTTCTAATAATAAACCTCCGTAACGTGACGTCAGTGAAATTCGTACGTAGGAATCTGTATCTGTAGTATTATACCTATCCGCTTCTGATAACGTCACACAGATACGATGTATAGTACCTAGTAGGTACAATACTAAGAAAATATTTATCAACGCCCAGAACAGGCATTATGATAAAAAAACAAATAGAACTTCCAACACACTTCAGTATAAATATACATTTCAATTAGACTAAGCAAGGACACGTAGCTAATTCAATTGTTAGATACTCGTACATACATTACATACATAATACACTCGACTGAAAGAAATTTCACGTCTTTCAATACCTGTATCTTCTAAAAATGGACGATAGAATTATTAACCGTAAGCATTGCCACATATTAAAGTATAAATAAAAGAAGTTAATAATACCCTGTTATTAATTATTTAACATCGCTACACATACAGAATGTCCCAGGAAGTGCGACCCTAAGAAGTACCTAAATACCCCAATTTATGTTAGGTACGGGATTATTTTTTTTTTGTAAATTTTGAGTTATGTTTTTTTTTTTCTTATTTATTCGCCTAACCCCGACTTGCAAGACGTTATTGGTCACAGAGACACTAATTACTAAGATACATACTTACTTGATTTTCTAGAATAGTCGAATAATGTACCTTGTAGATACAAAAATAATTATGGGTCAATCTAATACTTACTGAAAAAAATGACGAATCTCAAAATTAGTCACAATTCAAAATTTGAGGACTAAATCTGAACATATCGTAAAAATAGTTTGTTACTTAGGTAGGTACTTACAGTGTACACTTCTTATGACAGTTAATAATGTAAACGTATGGTAAAATATGCACATATATTTTATTCCAGTGGGAGAGTTTCATTAATATTCTATTTGAACTTATTGATACCAATACCAATGAAACTACAACTTCCTATTAAACCAACAATATAGGTATTATGTATTGTCCCACAACCAGTATATATGTAAATATATAACACCTATCTCTACCCATACATCAATTCAACGATACTTAACAATTAGACGTTACATTAATAACAAGATAATCTGTATAGCGCCGTTTAGTGAGTCCATACCGACTACAAAGGTGCTTTGCTTTGATAACCTATTTACCTATAATACATTACATACTACATACTAAAATAATTTGAAAATATTTATTTAAAAGGTTTAATTTTGGCTGGCTCTTGACACCAGTCAGTCAGGGTTGACAATCAGGGTTGCCAGGCGTTCGGTATTTTACCGAACTGCTCTGTATTTTTGTTCGGTGTTCGGTATGAAAATATTTTTTTATAAAACCGAACCATACATCGTTCGTTTTTTTTAACTCACAAATTCAACAAACAATATCGTTGATTTTCTACAAATTCACAATTTGAGATCGTGTCGAGTGATGAGTCACGCACGCGGCTCGACTCACGAGTACGACATGAGTGATACGATGTGTGTGGGGGTGGGAGTAGTCCCTCGGTGAATGTTGACAAAACGTAACACACTATATTTTAGGCACTTCTTTTACGATAAATTATCTGGCAACCCTGGTCACAGTCTGATACTCTGATGTGCCTGCATGTTAGTCAATTATATAAGAAATTATCATCTTCATAATATCCACGTTGCGAATTAATCTACATTCTATTTTTTGGTGAATTAGTTGTAAAGAGAAAAAAGGCTAATCGTATACCAAGTTATATCTGAAAAGAACAATACCATGTCACTTGAAATTCTATATGATATAGATATATGTGTAATGACTATATACCTCAATAGAGTAGTCAGCCATTGATGGAAATGAATAATACTAAACACATAAATCCGGTCTTTTTTTTCTATATTGGCCTACACCCGTTCGCGAGTGATTTAGGATCCAAAGTCTAATTATCAAAAAATTCAACTAACGACACGTTTGGCGCCAATGATAAAAATATTACGATGAATTGCACTACAGTGATACTAATAATGGCTCTTTTTCGATTACTCAGCTCTGAATTGTTCACTTAAAAACGGCTCCGACGCTCGTACGAACATAACTTTTGAATATTGAATTGTTTGAACAGACCGTTTATTGAATTCAAAACTGTCATTGTAAAGCCAATTGGAAAATAAGCCCCAAAACCAGCCTTTTTAAGGATTGTTCCTTATTTATTGGGCAAAATACCTATTTGTTATTGTATGTTGTCATCTACACATCTACATATCTTTACGTATAATAAAAATGGATGTATGTGGGTATGTATGTGCGTATGTTTGTTCCACAATAACTCTGGAACGCCCGGATCAATTTCAACCAAACTTGGTATACAAATACCTAGCTATCTGGAAACAAATACTGTGTGGTAGATACTTCTGGGAGTTCTGGGAATCCAAACCTTCTCAAAAATTTTGCTGAAGATCCTAGGGTTGTGTGGGGTCGTGTGTGGCATCGTATGAAAGGGCATTGGAAAAGAACTTCAGATCGCAAGTTATATTTTGCCCAGCTCAACCCATCTGGAGACACCAAGTAATCGAGAGGATCCTGTCACTGCATACCACCGTGTTTGGTGTCTCATAAAGGATCTTCGCGAGATCTTTTGTCAAATTTTGAATCCGGCAAGTCATAGTGGGAGACTATCAGAATGAAGGAATCCATGCGCTCAAAGAAATACGTAAAATCTTCTAGAAGGCTGTGGAAACAAGGCGAACTTTGTAGAACCTTCTAGAAAATTGTAGAGATTAATCGAATATTGTAGAACCTTCTAGAAAGTTGTGGAAGTTAATAGAACATTGCGGAACTTTTTAGAAAGTTGACAGAATGAATGAACAGATGAATGTGGTTCGGGTCATACTGTCGGTCTACTTCACAAATTTGCCGTTGCAAAGTACGGGTAACTTAGCTAGTTTAAAATATTGCATCAGCTAAAAACCTGTAAAACCTACTGAGCTATGTAGGCAACAAGGTGTTTAAGTGATAGAGCTATCGGGCGCTAAGCTAACTGAGGTTCCTGAGAATACGATTCCCATCGAGATACCTTTTAATTTAAGATGATAAAATAAAAAGTCTAATCTGACATGATTAACCCTTCCCTCCTCTGAGAAATCCACCCTTTGCCACTGAGCTAGACACTTTATGTATTGCACATATGTTTCCCCATTCCCATTGCATTCTATACATCGATTAGGTAGTATTAGTATATAATATAATCAGTTACTGTGATATATACATTTATGTAGATAACAGCATTAAACATTGTTATTTGTAAGATGTCTCAACAATGATACACTTCCTCACACAACTCGTCACCACAATTCATATTTTATTATGCGCTCATGCTACACTTTCATACATAGGTATATCAGGTACATCTACATAACACATGTATATATGACATATGTAGTATAATATGTAGGTACACCACCAAATACGAGTAGGTACATTACATACTACTATCACCAACTTATCTTTTCTTCTCTCCTTTCTAGGGCTGTTGCGCCCGATTTCATATTTAATCGCACCCGTCGTAGCCACATACATAAACCGAACCCTAACGACGCATCCCTTCCGGGCTAGGCAGAGGATGGAACGGTCCTGTCCGTACATAAACTTCTTGCTTCTGTCACATTTGTGCAGTTTTTTATACATGATACTCTTCCTTTTCGTGCAAAAACTGTATTATTCACTATCGTATCGACCTATACAACATACCAAAATTTCACGACCACCTGAATATTGCGTCTCTATAAAAACGACTTATTTGTTTACAATTACCATAGGGGATGAAGAAGGGAGGGGAAGGGACTAGAGGGGACCATTGCAGTTCCCGGCAACATGGCTTTTTTCATTGTTTGAAGTCTCGGGAATAAGAATTCGTGCATAATTGCCGTTCCTCACCTTTCGCATCCTCAATTCGGACATCTGAATGATGGTAGAACGAAAACCATCATTTTTTCTTTGTATTATTTTATTAACAACAAAGCCTATTTTTTTTTTATTTCACTAGAGAACCCAACTTCACTTTTCCCTTACAAAAAAAATAAAATTAAAACTGAAATAGTCATTAAAATGACAACATAGAATGCACCCCATCGGCTACCTTTGAGGGGGTGTAAAAGAAACTTGGACCGAAATATGGGCCGGCAACATCCGATTCCTTTATCTTTGACCTATCCCCAACAATAATCAATTGATGGAACTCGCTCCTCGTATTGTACATACGAAAATACATCCAGCGCCTGCACTAAATAATCAAAACACAATACTGAATACAACGCTATACGAGTAGAATAAATGTGCCACAATATAAAGTTGGCGAAGTTATTAATAGACGTAGTGGCTGCAAATAGAATATACAACGTGTACTGAAGTGATCTAACTATTTATATTATGTTTAATAATATCCCTCTGATGATTCTGATGTTTATTTCATTCATTGAATGTTAAGAAACAGAGTAGGCACTACGCAAAAAGATGTAGGTGGGTACTGCCTTTGTGACGTACTCACCAGTCGTCAGTCCTCATAACTAATCTTCTTCTTCTTCTTCTTAAACTGCATCTAGACTCAGCGAATCTGTATTGACAGGATTGTTCTCCTGTGATGTGGAACTCCAGCTGTCTCTCCATCGCTTCGGTGGTCTTCCTGGCGGGCGTTGACCATCAGGCACCCCATGCAAAGCGATGTATGGGAGTCTGGCATTGTTCATTCTTGATACATGTTCATTAGGGATCAATCGAACATTGTAGAACCTTCTAGAAAGTTGTGGATGTCAATATAACATTGCGAAACCTTCTGGAAAGTTGTCCGAATGAATGAACAGATGAATGTGGTTCGGGTCATACTGCCGATCTACTTCACAAATTTGCCGTTGCGAAGCACGTAAACTTAGCTAGTTAACAATATTTCCAAAGGATAATAATTTACTGTTAATTGTTCTGTCAATACGAAATCTCTTTCTCTTAGTACTCGCTAATATAATAAATATAGTCCAAGAGCCCGCTGCTAAAATTATATAACTAGCGATATAGCGTCGCAGGCCAATTTTTTTCCATAAAATGTTAGTAATGATGGTTGGAAGGATGTGATACCTACGAAAATAATAAGTTTTTTTTTTTTCTAAAAATATCATGTTTTCTGCCCGGCCATCACGAGTAAACTACTAATCCTACGAAAAAATTGACTTTGACATTTTTTGTAGAGAATTTAGCAAGGATTATTTTTGTCATTGACCGCTTTCTCATATCTCTTACCATATTCCTATAAAATGCGAAAATCCGCGAAAAGGGACCTTTTCGGGTGGGGGGCAGGGGGGGTTGCGGCAAGATTTTGATAGGCAACCCTAGTGCGATGTATTACCCTATTGGTAAGCAATCATTTAACACTTTCGTAGGTCGTGGGAAGATGGTTTCCCAGCGGATGCAAAGTACAAAAAAAATCATTAGAAATCGGAATATACGTAATAGATTTGGAGTGACCTCTCTTGAAACATTAGAGAAACACTTTTTATAAAAAAATTGTTTTGGCGACACTCTGATGTCTTGTTATTAAGCGGGAAAACTGACATTTGTTTTTTGCTTTTCCTAAGCTCTAAGTGCCACTTATTTTATCAAAATAACATACATACATTTTTTTAAAAGCATATTTTTTTTGAAAATCCAAAAAAAAATGTATTTTTCTATAGGAAAATTCATTTTTTATGCCAGCAAAAGTTCCGTGGTAGACATTTTTTGTAGAGAATTTATTAAGGATTATTTTTGTCCTTAACAAATTTCTCTTATATCCTACCATATTTCTAAAAAAAATGCGAATAACCCCATCGGGTGACCAATTTGGGGGGCCAGGGGGATGACGCGGCAATATTTTTTTAGGCTACCCTGTGGTAAACTGTATGGCCCTGTGTACAAATCTTCATTAAAATCACAATTCGATTAAATAACAGTTAGTTAGCAGTGGCCTCTTAGGCCAATAGTATTGTCTTAACCTTCTCTCGAATACACTTGGACATTATCAAATCGGATGCTGTGGTCCCATCGTCGGGATATATCGGTTTTTTTCTAACCCAAATTATTTAAAACTTATTAGGGCTTCATTCTAAAATGTAAAAATTGACACATAATAGGGCATTTTTTAAAGTAATTTGCTATTTATTAGAAAATTTTTTTCCGCAAAAATCATCTTCAATAACAAAATTTTCACTAAATTCTAAATCAAAACCCAAAAATTAGGATTTTAATCAAAAGCCCAAATTATTTACTATGATTTGTCGTTAGTTTTGTCAAAATCGAATCAGTAGTTCAAATTAGTTATTGGCAAAAAACCTAAATGAGAAATTTTCATACTCCTCGATTTTCAAAAGGCCATATCTCCAAAATGGTTGATTTTTGGATATGCATCCTCTTAACTTTTTAATATTTTTTCATCCTCTATCACCTCTCCAAATATCTGAACTGCGGAACCAATCACCCTGTATAAATTAGGTATCATGTGTGAATTGATAAGGTGAAGCTTCGCTGCAAGAGATAGGAGATATAATATTGGAGGAGTAACAATAAGACAAACCTACCTAACCTAAGTAACGACCAGTTGGCGTGGTTCCCGTTACTCGATGCAATTACCCTATAACTAGACTACACACATACACAACACTGCCTACTATTGCAAGACATTTGCCATACCATCGCCATGCCATCTGCATAACATAGGTACTTACTTTATAATAAGTATACGTACCCACGAACATAAATGAACAATTTTGGTTTCACTCAATTTCGCTGTAAACATCTAGGTAGAGATTTGACTCATGCCCTCGCATGACAGGACTGGGACAGAAGAGGTCAGGACTACTCACACCTGAGTAACCCAGATTATTACCCGGGAGTCGGCCATTAAAATATGACCTATCTGTTTTTTGACGTAATGTAATTTAAATGAAAGTTTATACTAATATAGGGTTGCACCAGAGTTGTCTATCAAAATCTTACGCAGGTTTTCGCATTTTTAGATATATATATTAAGAGATAGGTAGGTATATTTTTTTTCGTAAACCTAGCAGTTTACGCGTAACGACCGGTCTAAATACCAATTTTTTTATAGAAGAAAATCACTAATATCATAGAAGACTACAGCCAACGAAAACTAACATGTAAATATCAATAGGTATGTATTAAAATTTATGTAGATAAGTAGGTATACAAAACATGAAAAATCCATAGAATAAGTTAAGAAGGAATCATAATTTTGCAGCCCAGAATAGTAGAGTTTATAGGCAGGTATATACAGGCAAATAGTTCGAGAGACGTGTACATGTGCAAAGAGTAGAAATATATACTACCTACCATTTACCTAGCTAGGATGAATAATTGAATTAAAAAATACGCATAATTGTCCGTCCATTCACTAATTAAATTGAACAGAAAATAGTAGGCAGAAAGACCATTGATGTAGTCAGCGTCAGTACTAGTCAGTAGTGTATGGTGAAGATGCCTCAGGTCTAGAAGGGTCAAACAAACGCGAGTGTTAGTAAGTGGCGTTGAACTGTAGTGGGAATATTGTGAAGAGATAATGCGGCGACATAACGATAACTGTTTTCTAGGTTTAACGGAAGTTTATAGTCCATTATATAAAGATAATAAGAGTAGTGATGCCTACTAATCGTAATACACGTTAATCTTGAATCGCATACTATACTACAGTAAACACTACTCCACCATCCCATACCAAAGCAGTTTGTACATTTCATACAATCACATACCAAACCAATAATACAATGGTATAATTGACGAAGTTCTTCAATTTGGCGCCTGTATATCTAAACTCCGTTCAAAAAGAGTCTAAGAAAGGCGGGTTACGCTGGAATTACCGTGACGTCATAGTTGGGTCGTGAGCTTTAAAGCTCGCGACTCAACTATGACGTCGCGGTTATTTCCCACTAATGGTTAAAAATAGCGTTTTTTTTTTTACATTTTTTTGGGGTTAATTTCGCTTCAATAAAAAACTTTTATGGCTATTCCCTAGATTTTAATGCATGTTATCAACACAAAAAAAACTGCGACTTTCGGGAAACGAGTTTCTGTCTTTGTCGGTTGTCGAAGTCTAAGGCCTCCCGTTTTTTAGAAATTTGTGAAATGTCAGTATGCATACTCTTAATGGATTTTCACGATAATTATTTATTGAAAATTCACGACACGATGAAAACACGACTTGGTAATAATGTGATTCATTTCTCATATGTATATAGTACGATGGATTGGCTGAAGAATTGGGGGGGTGGGGTATTTTTTTATTTTATTTCAGCGACCTTGAGATGATCGCATCACTAAATGGTACAATCGAACCAATTATAATAAAACAGGTACGCCTGTGTTCGTTGGGATAACCATGGGATAACGCCTTTCAAACAGAATGTGGATATCTTTGTAGAGTTTCACGCTCCTTGTTAATGTCTTCTCCATACTTCTCGGGTGTACCGTGTGTAGATTTTCGATGTTGTGAGCTTTCGGCCCACTTACTGGGGCCGTCTTTACGACTAATGTAGCCAAAAGCTCGACAACATCGATAATGTACACACGGTACACCTGGGAAGAATAGAGAAGAGAATGTGGATATATATCTCAATGAGACATATGTACAATTATTATTTAGCTATTTTTTACCCGTCGAAACATGTTAGCGAAGCCATATTTTAGATCAAGTCTACATATTTATTATACGTACAAAAACTATCAAAGAACCTCTGAGCGAGAATAATTAGGTAGATATTTCCTTTATGCAAGGGTCAAGTGAAGGAGTTTACATAGAGATAGACGGTACACATAATGCTAGAATCGTATAGTTAAGTCGGGGGGTCGGTGGCCCATACGGTGAGGATAAGGGGCTCTAATCAATACTAAACAGTATGCGGGGAGGGCGCAGCAAAGGCGAGACTCCGCCAGTCATCCACCCGATTCAATCTCCTAATTGCTACCCCTCTCGTCACAACCAACCACCCACTTCTGTTATGTGATCTCTATGCATTTTATCAAGGTCGATAGCCTTCGTATATGGACGTACAGATACTCGAATATAATACATTACGTGGTTATTTTTATTATGACCCGACATGGATAAAAACGAAGATAGTGCACATACCTAATTTAAAAATGTATTAAGAACATGTGCGATAAATATGTACCTACCTGCTTATGTACCTATTATATAACAAGCAATTTGACGAAGCTCTTTAAAAGTCTTTACGTCTTTAAAAAAATAATTTCAAAAGCTTGGATATCGACAACGACAACCTTACTAAATATGCTTTGAAAAAAAAGCATGTAAGTACATTAAACTTTTATCGAATTAACGTAAAAGATCTTTTATATTTTGTATGGGTGTCTCAAAAAAAAATGTAAATCATACTTCTGAATATTCTTTTGAAAGACTGCAATGTATGCCCAAAAGTCGCAAAGTTAAAAATCTTTTTCGTATTGACAATATGCATTAAAATCTAGTTAATGGCCGCAAAAACTTTTTTGAATGAAGCGAAATTAACCCTAAAAGTATTTAATACGGCCGTTGGACTTCTCGATGGAAAGTTGTGGGGTAGTCTGGATTTCCTTCAATCTACACGTATTTTGGGGTGCTGATTCCGAATCCGAGGTTTGCCAACAAAATTTCGTGACAGAACATGGCGAAAATTGGCAAAAAGGTCGAAATTTTTCATTTTCTGGCGAATTCTGGTTTCCTATAAATTTGCTATAAGTATATTTTTTTCTCTCAAATAAATAGCAGCGGAGTCAAGGTCCGAAAACTGGCCAAATTTTCTTGTTATTTAAATTTTGATAATGGAAAATGTATGGAGAATAGGTCACCTTGTTAAATTTAGCATCAAATTTTGACGGGTAATTTAAAAAAAAAGAGTAATTTTGCATAATGATGTAGAATGACAAAATACACGTAGAATGAAAGAAATGCAGACTACCCCACAACTTTCCACCGAGAAGCTGCATTGAGTTTAATTTCACTGCATTAATTTATTTGTATTTATTATTATTGTATTATATGTATAACATTTTTATGAAAATAAAAAAAAAATGTCCGCGAACAAAGTGCACTATTCATATTATGATCTTGACGACATATAGGGATCACCGTTTTTGACCCTCTTCGTAATATATGTACCAGGTACCTGGCACCTACATACAGTCAGCAGCTATAGGCCACAATGGTCGTTATTAATTAATAATAGGTAATAGGTGGCCACAATATAAAGGAAACTAATGGAAGCTGGACTTCAGATCTATGAGGTTACGTATGTAGATTGCAGATCTTGCTTTAATACTCTGCACGCCTTACAAATATGTACGTTCGTTAAAAATTACGTCATCGTACTACTTTTTTAATAAATCTGCTTTTATGGAAATACATAAACCCAAATACCTGGTTATTTGTACACTTTTCAGAAAGCCAGGAAAGTTTCTGGCATGAAGCGGAGTTAAGTCGGCACCAGGGATTGCACCCTAATACTATGTCAATACAGAATCAGACAATTTTAAGACTAAGTATAACATTTTGAAAATTTACAATCTACATCATAGCTTGTTTACAAGATTTTATTTAACTTTACTGTGGTGTTTTTTTTTTGTCTGCGATAGGATCTTACAATCGATTTTTCAACACTTCCCGACTACTTAGAGACCTGAAAGTTTGCAAACATACGTAAACTCGTTGACAATACAAGTTTGAACTGGATCAGCCAACTCCAGAGATAAAAAGGATGTAAAGCGTTTCAGTGGAATCCAAGGCTCGTATAAATAAGTCATGTGTGCGATCGTATAAAAAGGCGTTGGAAAAGAAATCCAGATCGTAAGTCAGATTTTGTCCAGCTCAAGTCTTGGAAGACATCCAGCGATCGAGAGGATCCAGTCACCGCTTCCAGTCAATTGCTTCACGAGTAGAGCTTGCATCCTTTCACAAATTTTGATTCTGTCTATTCTTAGTGGGAGGCGCCATCGGAATGAAGGAATCCAATAGCCCGGGAGGCCGTGTTTGGTTTCGTTTGGAAGACCTTATTTATTAATAATCCCGTTTGAGATTTTTGGATAAACAAACCTAGTTAACATATACGAGTAAGAAGTGAGAAAATACGTATGAGAGGTGATCTTTTAGTTGGAAGAGTTTACGAGGTAGGTACCCCCGAACTCCAACTATACATAATACATGCCGTTTGAAGTATCTACCTACAGTATCTACATTATTATTGATAACGAAAACTAGTAAACCTTGACTTTTGAAATCATCGATATAACTTGCATGATAATTGTCCTCAATACCTACTATAAATATTTTAAGCTTTTTTTTTCATCGGCGTATTTAATATACCTTTTTATTACCTATCTATATACAATTATATATGAGAAATCACTTATCACAAATCTATAAATATAAATCCACAGATTTGGTGGTGAAGAGATGGGCTAGTAACACTCTCCTCTGCAGTGAATCGGGTAAGCAGGTTGGATCCCTGATGGCAATCTAACTAGACACTATACGACACGAGCTTACTGTGTAGTATATGATGTACCTACTACCTACGTGTGCACTGTGCATCTGTATACCTGCTCATATGATATAATATTTCTAATCAGAATACTAGATACACATTTACCGCGTCTCTATAAGACTATACTCTCTGACAAACAATAATCATTTTACGTACGAGTACAACAAAAAAGACAACAATGTAACGACTAAAACCGGTTCCTCCGCGAGTCCATCCATCACAAGGCGCGGTGAACAACAACGATCATGTCACCATACGGGTGGAGATTGGAGAAACCAACAGTGAATGCAGGATACACTATACAGTAAGTTACATGTGTAAGTCGGTAAATATGCATTTAAAAAATAAGTAATATTGAGACCACACAGTGATTCTGGTGAATTAAATACACTGAAACATCTATACTCTATAGATATGAAAGTGGGAAACGTAAATCCCTCAAATACATTATGTAACAACTTCAATATCTTCTTCAATTCATATTGTTCACGTAATATTTAGAGGTGGTCGGTAGCCGGGTTGATAACGCGCTCGACCGTTAATCCGGTGGCCGCGGGTTCGATCTCCGATCGCGACTTACTCCACTTCACAACACAAGCTTTTCACGCTTGCTGTCAAGTGTACTAAACATGTATTTGGGTCCGGAAACTTTTTTAATATTCAAAGTAAAAAAATACTAATGTATGTAAGTACTTCTAATTATGTAGTCAAAAATACTACTTGCATTACAAGATTATAAGGATAAAAACTGATAAGTAAAGTTACAGACAGCTTTCCGAGTGATAAACGATAAGTGAGAAAAGATAAAGCTAGGAAAAAACTCATTTACCCAAAAAATGTTTTTGCTCTATTTCAAAAGTGACACTTGTGCGAAGCTTTGTAATTCAAGTCTATAAAGGAAACGAGAAAGATGCCTAAGCGAAAAGAAATATGTTTACTAATTACTAGAGACCGACCGAATATTCGGTTTCGGTTACGGCCAGTTTCGGCCAAAATAGCCGGTTTCGGCCCCAGTTTCTTTTTTTGGCCAAAAAGTGGCCGAACCTTCGGCCAAACCGAAACTAGCATCCGTATTATATCGGGCATTGTCGGGAATCTTCGGAACAGATTCACACTTTGTATTTGTATTCTGCACACTAGATTCCTTTTTTATTATACAAAAGTGAACTAGATTTATATCACTACCCATTTTAATACACATCTTTTATGTCTTCTGACAAAAATTTTGCCTGCGGCGCTACTTGAGTGGCCGTTTCCCTGATGCAACATAACCAAGTGTTCTACTTAACTGCAACAAGATTCATCACTTCGCCCATGGTATTCTACATACCTATTTTAGTATTCTATATACAAAATTGTATTCTACATACCTATTTTAGTTCAAAGATAATACCTATACACATGGGCGTCGACGTCGGGAGAGGGGGAGGCAGCTGCCCCCCCTAGAGATTGGAATAGCTATATATTTTTCCATACTTCATGATAAGACCTCACAATAATTTCATTTCATTTTTTTTTTCATTTATTTAATATCCACACACAATATAACAAAGTAAAAAATATAAGTAAGAAACAAGTAAGTATTGGATTTTATTGCCCCACTAGGCGAAAGCCTGTTCTGGGGCAATACTTACTACAATATAGTTCAAGGCTACATGTATGGAGAAAAAAATAACAAAAAAGCCTGCGGCGCTATTTATTTATTGCTTTTTATATGAAAAATTGTTCCTACATAATATTGTGCAAATTATTATGTACATTTTCAAATAAACCAATCCATATCACGGCCTTCTTCACCATGTCTCACAAAAAATTTTCGCCTGTGGCGCTATTTACGCGTTTTTCATCCTATATCAAATTTGTAAATTTTTGTTGCCCCCTTTAGCTCCGAGGCTGGCGACGCCCATGAATATACATATTAGCAAACTACACCATAACTTCCGGTACTTGTACCTGCCGAAGTAAAATTGCATTTTTTATGTCCCCCCCCCCCCCCCCCTAGTGTTACCTATGCCATGGATACCCACATAACTGATGACATAAGTTGTAGTTTAATGGGTTCCTTTCTTTTGTGCTTACATTGGTTTCTGAAAATGAAGCGTGCATGGTTTCCTAATAAATATCTTATAGGGAAACACTAGATATCAGAGCAGGGTACCTATAATATTTTTTTTTCAAAATTACAACTGAAATTCCCAAGTTTCGGTTTCGGTTTCGGCCGAAACTAGAAGGGGAGCCGAATATTCGGTTACGGTTTCGGTTTCGGCTAAAAATCCAGTTTCGGTCGGACACTACTAATTACTGTAGTATTTGAGTGATAGAGGATAAGGTGATGGACAAATAAGAAGAGGGTACAAAGTAAGAGTGCTTATAGTTACTACTTAACCAAATATAAAATGGTGAGCAAAAGCAAGTAGGTACCAATAGGTAGTTATATTACGAAAACGTTAAGAGAAAGGAAGTGAGAGAGAAGGAACAGTATAGCGTCGCAACATGCGATACACGATACTACACAATACACAATAATACACATTCTATCAAAACAATATCACTGTGATAATCATCATGCCTCCTATGCAAGTATGCAACAACTAGGTACTTTGTAGGTGTCGGTTTATATATCGCAGCATTACGCAGAATTAATATAAAAATATTCAATAGAATATACAATTTTTACCTAAATTGTTTTACCGAAATTCACACCCTTGTATCGAGTAACTCAGTCATATTAGAAAATCAAAATTAAGAGTATGCTTATTGAGATTTCAAAAATTTCTAATAACGGGAGACCTTAGATCTCGACAACTAAATATGATTTGGAAAAAATTCCTACTAAATACTGTGTTCCATTTTAATCATATTAATACCTAGCAATGTTTCCAACTTCCAAGTTACATTCAATGGAGTAATTTTCAATCAAACCTACATTTTCCACACCACGTAATGTTACAATATCTTTTCCCGAAAACAGGGAAATTTCTTTACGATCGAAATACACGAATTGAACGCTAAAGAGCTCTACAATATTGTAGAGACGTTGAAAATCATTTGCCTGCTAGGTAAATTTGGAAGCGAAGCAGTGATAGCAAATTGAAAAATGTCAATCCTCTCACGTAAAGAATAAGAATTATAAAGGAGAATGCTCATTTTGTATGGAGAAAAAACCCAGGCCCGGCGCAAACTAAATGTAACTCAAATGATAGGTAATAATTAGTAATTAAATATTGCATAGGGGGTATCATCGAAATCAATGGCTTAAGGGGTGAAGTACCTATTCGAATTTTTACAGGGGTCACACGAATACATAAGAAAAGGAGCATTAAACAGATACAATTGCCATTAAAAAGTATATAATATGATGAGTGTAAGGTAGCCCGTCCGATTTTTCTTCCTCTTCATCAGCCTTGGTCCCTCCACCGCCGGATGTAGGCTCAAAGGAAAATACTCATGAATTATGTAAAAAATAAATATGTCCGGCGCAAACGCAACGTGACTCAAATGGTAGGTAAAAACAAGTTATTAAATACTGCATGGGTGGCATCATCGAAATTAATGGCTAAATGCGTGAAATACCTACTTATTTGAAATTCACGAGACACTGATATTGCATAATTTCAGGAATTTTAAGTTGAAAGAGCTTTTAAACAATATTATTTCTTAGTTCCATATAGCAGTGGGGGACCAAGGCTTATGATGATGATGAAGAAGAAGACGGGCTACCTTATATTTATCATATTTTATACTTTTGAATCGCAATTGTAACTGTTTAATGCTCCTTTCCCTATATATTCGTGTGACCCCTGTAAAACTTCGAATAGGTATTTCACCCACTAAGCCATTGATTTCGATGATGCCCCCTATGTAGTATTTAATTACTCATTTTTACCTATCATTTGAGTTAAATTTCGTTTGCGCCGGGCCTGGGTTTTAATTGAGCATTCTCCTTTAAAATCGTCCTGGAAATTAGAAGTAAATAAATACGCGAGTAAATTTAAAAAAATGTTACCTGTATTCCATGCGAAGGATGAGATATGTGAAGATGTTGCGCCTGGTTGATATGAAGGCTACTGTTGTTCTGCTGTGGCGGTGGTCCTGATGGGGGGCGTGGTGGAGATGGGCCACCCATTGGACCTCGTGGGAGATATCCTGGACTACCACTTCCTGGACTTGGACTACCATAAGGTGAATATTGCTTATATGACGGTGGGAATGTGGGCTCTTGTTTTACCTGCTCTTGTTTGCGGAAAGCACCACCGGGTCCCGACAGGTAATCCTGTAGTTCGCCATAAGGCGATCGAGCATTCCGCGTACCGAGTCCCATTTGTTTGTGTTGATGTTGTTCAGCCATTTGTTTGAGGGTTTGTGCAGCCGGAGACAGTTCCCCTCCATACCCGCCTCCGGCACCTGGCCGTGGTGGAAAACCACGATTGGCTAACCCATTAGGACTATCACTACGTTTCACAATACCATGAATACCTTCTTCAACTTTCACTATTCTACTATCGTTAATTATACTATTGCGATCATCACTGCACAAATTATCTGAACTTTTGTCTTCGAAGTCAAATTCTTTCATAAACTCTGGATATTCCGATATTTCTGAGATGAGATCTTTAAACGTGTCCGACATAATGATCTCATCACCCGTTTCTTCTCCAATAAGGCCAGTGAAGCCGGGGAAATTGTCTTTTTCAAGAGCCGCCGCACACTGATCAAGATCCGCAAAATCATTGTCAGGCTCTCTTTTACACTCTAATAACGGAGTACCAGTTTCACTTTTCACAGACGTATTTGTCAAAGCTTTTACTGTAACGTTAGTAGAAATTTGTTGCGGTTGAGAATCAGCTGCCGAAGTGAACTCTAGTTGTTGTACTATCTCTACAGAGAACTTCGTAAGGTTTTCCTGTGGTCCGTTTGAATTAACCCTTTGAAGTTTGCCAGGTGGAGAGCTTTGCGCAGATCCAATGTTCACAACACTTCCAGAACTAACTCCTGTTCCAGGCTCAGCAGACCTCTTTAGGAACTTTTGTTGCTGAAACAAAAAGAAAGTAAATAAATTACAAACATTATTCTCTGGACGTATAATAAAAGTATTGGCTGCTGCTGTAGGTAGGTACCTACTTCACAATCTTACTTACATACCTATAAACATAATATCTGCATAATGCACACCTGTATATCACATGATTAACATGGTGCGAGAGCTTTATTCTTCCCCAAAATAAAATAGGTATGGGTTATAATATTTTTGCACCCTTTAATTAAACGCTTATACAGGTGGGTACATAAGCTGTTAGTGACACAGAGAGCTATGGAGAGGAAGATGCTGGGCATTTCTTTAAGGGACAGGGTACCAAATGTTCGTATCAGAGAGAAAACCAAAGTAACCGATGTGACGGAAAGGGTCGCTAGCCTTAAATGGAGCTGGGCCGGTCATATTGCCAGGTGCCAAGACTCCCGGTGGACCAAGAAGATAATAGAATGGTAGCCAAGAAGAAGCCGAAGAAGCGTCGGGAGACCCCAGGCAAGGTGGTCTGATGATATTAGGAAATAGGCCGATGGCAGGAAGCTGTGGAGGACCAAAGAGGAGGCCTATGTCCAACAATGGACCTGAGTGGCTGCGGAAGAAGAAGAAGACAGGTGGGTACTATATCCACACAAGTCGATCGACTTAGTGCGCTGTCACCTTTCAGTAAAGGATAGTGCGAAATAGAAATCCCGTAAAGCAATCTTACTCTAGAGTCTAGACATTGATAGATTGTTCAATGTCGATGTCCCAACGAACGAGAAGCAGAGTTTCAACGTTCAACCGATAGCAACATGCATTTGCTTCTAATCTAAATAAACTGGAGTTCTTTACAGAGACATATTACACCGTACTTATTTTTACAAAAACATAAATCTTACACATATTAAATACACAAACACATGTATTATACAAGCTGAATTGCCCGGCGTTGCCCGGGTATTACAGCTATTATGTTAAAAAAAAAAAAACAAACAAAAAGAAACCATGAAACAATCTAACCAAATATCGAACAACTAAAAAAATAATTATTTTTAATTTAAATGCCATCTATATTTGGGTAGCAAAAGTTTTATTTCAAACGTATAACAAAAAAAAACGACAATAAAATTAAATTAATTTAACGCCATCTGTGTTGGAGTAGCCAAAGTTTTATTAATTCGCGCGAGAGTATTGTGTTCCGGGTTCGCACGTCGCTGGGAAACGTCGCTACAGTACCTACCTACTACATACTACATACATATGTTGTACGAATACGTAAGCGTATACGCAATACATGTTTTTCAACCCTTAGACTAATTTTTTGGTAAAACTATGAACGAAATATTTCTTTGTTTTAAATGTACTATGAAAATGTATAATTACAGCATTAAATCTTTAATTTATTACTGAGATATGGTACTGTAAAAAAAAACCACCCCCAACCCTTTAATTTTATAAACTGATTTTTTTTTTGGGGACAGAATAACATATTTTGACCTTTTCTAAAGAAACCATTTTCTGGAAATTTCTATAAAAAATTTTTTTAGCTTATTAAGGGACATTTAAAAATCATCCCTTTCCTTTAAGCCCATTTTCATCCCTTTTAATTAAATTTTCGAAAAAACGGCCAAACACCCTATTACTATTTTCAAAAGAAGAATCTATGTACCAAATCTCAAGTTCGTACAATGTCTGGTTTCCGAGATATTGGCATACTCTGAAAAACTTTCAACCCTATTTTTCACCCCCTTAGGGGCGGAATTTCCAAAAATCGCTTCTTAGTGGAAGCTTTTGTATTAAAACCTATCTGCCTTCAAAATTTCACTTCTCTAGGATTAGCCAATTCGGCTCTGCGTTGATGAGTGAGTATGTCAGTCAGTCAGTCAGGACACTTTCGCTTAGTAGAAGAGATGTTAGTGTAAAAGCCCGTGTGATAATAAATCCCAGCTTTTATTTGTAATGAATTATTTTTGATTGTACAAATTTTTATTCTTGTAAAGCGTTGGATTTTTTCTACAGCCGTAGTAAATACATTGAAGTATTGAATATACATTGAAGTACTGTTGTGGGAATACTTCAATTTATTTGTAATATCTAAATCTTAGGAATTACCTTAGATCGAAGTTTTACTGTAACAGTGTGTGTGTGTGTATTTATAATCTTATACATATAATAAAAATGGATGTATGTATGTGGGTATGTATGTATGTTTGTTCCACCATAACTCTGGAACGCATGGAGCAATTTCGACAAAACTTGGTATGCACATACCTTACTCTATGGAAACGAATACTGTGTGGTTGATACTTCTGGAAAATTCAGAACCTTCTGAGAAATTTTGCTGACGAGGGGATCCAAGGGTTGTATGGGGCTGTGTGTGGTATCGTATGAAAGGGCATTGGAAAAGAAATTCAGATTGCAAGTTATATTTTGTCCAGCTCATGCCATAGGGAGACACCCAGTGATCGAGAGGATCAGGTCACCGCATACCACCGTGCTTGGTGGCTCATGAAAGATCTTCACGAGCAGAACACATATCTTTTGTCAAATTTTGAATCGGGCAAGTGATAATGGGAGGCTTGATCAGAACGAAGGAATCCTAGCGCCAGAGAATTACGTAGAATCTTCTACAAGGCTGTGGAAACAAGGCGAACTTTGTAGAACCTTCTAGAAAATTGTAGAGGTTAATCGAACATTGCAGAACCTTCTAGAAAGTTCTGGAAATTAATCGAACATTGCAGAAACTTCTAGAAAGTTGTGACAATTCGAACCTTCTGGAAGGTTTTGGAAATGAAACGAGCTTTCTAGAACAATCTGGAAATTTCCAACACTGTAGAACCTTCTAGAAATTTCTAAGAATGAATAGAATTCGAACCTTCTGGAAGGAGAAACGAACTTATGTAGTAGAACCTTGAAAGTTGTGCAAATTAATCGAAGATTGCTGGATGCCACACATTTTGATAGAAAGTATAAAAAATCCATAATAATTTTTCCAGTACTGTATGTGTGTGTCATACTGTCGATTTACTTCACCGATCAAATTTGCCGTTACGAAGTACGGGTAACTCAGCTAGTATAACAATAATGAAACATCCACATCTAGTGTAAACTTGATTATACGATTGACTTATGATAATTATTATAAGTAACATATTATCTACGCTACCTAACTAGGTACTGTGAGTACTGCACACTAAGTATTAGTACATTCCTAGAACAAAACATTATCTGTATTGTATTTACACTTTAGGTGTGATGCGTATACGTGTGTACTGTGTAGTTACTGTAGTGTGTACTGTGTACGAGTATGTATCTCTGAGTCTGATCAGTGATGACGCTGTGATGGGGCGAGCCGACAGTTCTTACGAAAATAATATTTTTTTTTATTCATTCATTCATTTACTGCGAAAGCCATTTACAAAAAACAGACAACATCATAATAACAACACCATTAAAAACAATCGGTTCAAACAAACAGTATCTAAGAAATCCACAAATACAATTTTCAATTTAAAAATGCAACATAATTTATTAATTAAGTGGTATATTTACCACAAACAAAAAACACATCTTACAAATGAAGATATCTAAGTTTATTACGTACGTAATCAATAATATATACGTTTAGTTGATTAGTTAATTACCTATAGACCATCTATAGACTTTTAGATAATAACTAGCTGAGTTACCCGTACTTCGTAACGGCAAATTTGATCGGTGAAGTAAATCGACAGTATGACACACACATACATCCAGCAATGTTAGATTAATCTGCGCAACTTTCAAGGTTCTACTAAGTTCGTTTCTCCTTCCAGAAGGTTCGAATTCTATTCATTCTTAGAAGTTTCTAGAAGGTTCTGCAGTGTTGGAAATTTCCAGATGGTTTCATTTCCACAACCTTCCAGAAGGTTCGAATTGTCACAACTTTCTAGAAGATTCCGCAATGTTCGATTAATTTCCACGACTTTCTAGAAGGTTCTGCAATGTTCGATTAACCTCTACAATTTTCTAGAAGGTTCTACAAAGTTCGCCTTGTTTCCACAGCCTTCTAGAAGATTCTACGTAATTCTCTGGGCGCTTGGATTCCTTCGTTCTGATAGAGCCTCCCACTATCACTTGCCCGATTCAAAATTTGACAAAAGATCTGTGTTCTGCTCGTGAAGATCTTTCATGAGCCACCAAACACGGTGGTATGCGGTGACCGGATCCTCTCAATCACTGGGTGTCTCCCTATGGCATGAGCTGGACAAAATATAACTTGCAATCTGAATTTATTTTCCAATGCCCTTTCATACGATACCACACACGGCCCCATACAACCCTTGGATCCCCTCATCAGCAAAATTTCTCAGAAGGTTCTGGATTTCCAGAAGTTTCTACCACACAGTATTCGTTTCCAGATAGTAAGGTATGTGTATACCAAGTTTGGTCGAAATTGCTCCAGGGGTTCCAGAGTTATGGTGGAGCAAACATACATACATACATACATACCCACATACATACATCCATTTTTATTATATGTAAGATTACGTGTTTCACATGAGCTGCATTGCAAAACAATGCTAATAATTGGAATTCTTAATACGTTTCATACCCAAATAAAAATAACAATAAAAACCCGCAGTAAGTACGCAACTTAATTGAGATCCCCAGGTCAAATTAATCGCGACCGTGCGTGACATAAGGTTTTAGTACTAATAGTACTACCACGAATAATATTCAAAAGATGAATCTACCTACTCAAATAAACACCTCACCTAATTTAAGTATTCTTAAGGCACAATCCGCACAATCAACATTTTTTCTATGTGGGGTTGTTATGTATGTTGATTATCAATAAGTGAAAATCTCAAGACTGTATAGCTATGTGATTTAAAGATTATAATAACGTTTTCTTTATTTTTGCCTCAAAACATGATCCAAGGAAATTTCGGTTTCGGCCGAAACTGAGACCGTTGCCGAAATTCGGTTTCGGTCGGACACTACATCTGCTTACGCAATAACTAAAATGGGAATGGAGAACTGTTATAATTGTTATAAAACAAACAAACTAAAATAATATCGTATTTTATTAAATATCTAGTTGGTATCTTGGATAAAACAGATTGCAGTGAGTGCTAGATTATACTTACTTATACATCATCATGCATGCATTTTGAAAGTGTTCACTTTTTCTTAGAGATACACGCTATTATTCTAAAAAATACACACTTTCTCGCTAGCACTGCAACCAAAGGCTCCCACATACTATAAGTGCATATCTACCAACAATTATATATCTTACATATAGTAATAAAAATGGATGTATGTATGTGGGTATGTATGTATGTTTGTTCCACCATAACTCTGGAACGCATGGAGCAATTTCGACCAAACTTGGTATACACATACCTTACTATCTGGAAACGAATACTGTGTGGTAGAAACTTCTGGAAATCCAGAACCTTCTGAGAAATTTTGCTGATGAGGGGATCCAAGGGTTGTATGGGGCTGTGTGTGGTATCATATGAAAGGGCATTGGAAAAGAAATTCAGATCGCAAGTAATATTTTGTCCAGCTCATGCCATAGGGAGACACCCAGTGATCGAGAGGATCAGGTCACCGCATACCACCGTGTCTGGTGGCTCATGAAAGATCTTCACGAGCGGAAAACAGATCTTTTGTCAAATTTTGAATCGGGCAAGTGATAGTGGGAGGCTCTATCAGAACGAAGGAATCCTAGCGCCAGAGAATTACGTAGAATCTTCTAGAAGGCTGTGGAAACAAGGCGAACTTTGTAGAACCTTCTAGAAAATTGTAGAGGTTAATCGAACATTGCAGAACCTTCTAGAAAGTTCTGGAAATTAATCGAACATTGCGGAAACTTCTGGAAAGTTGTGACAATTCGAACCTTCTGGAAGGTTTTAGAAATGAAACGAGCTTTCTAGAAACTTCTAAGAATGAATAGAATTCGAACCTTCTGGAAGGGGAAACGAACTTAGTAGAACCTTGAAAGTTGTGCAGATTAATCGAACATTGCTGGATGTATGTGTGTGTCATACTGTCGATTTACTTCACCGATCAAATTTGCCGTTACGAAGTACGGGTAACTCAGCTAGTCTAGACATAAACGAGAATTGTACGTAAAGAGATTAAGAGACGAACCTACATTGCCCAGCAACTTATATTATTGTGTTGTGTATGTAAATACTAAATAGTGAATGTATTTCAATTTCAGTTAGGATGATACAATACTATTCAGCTTACAGCTGTCACACACAGGTTCATATCAAGTAAATAATAGGTACTGGTACAAGTAAGCAATGGTGATAAATAATTGTTGGAATAACTATCAGTTCCAAAGACATGAACACAACAAACTATGATGTACAATGTACATTGGGTAAGTAAAATAATATATTCAAGAAATCAAGACTACTTAAGAGTATCGAGTTCACGTCTTGTTAATGTTGCCCAGCAGAAGAAATACGTAATTTCGCATTGATTGTCGAGATTTGACCAACAGTCAACACACGCTTCTGGTGGCATTAGGATGTAAAGACGGGATAAATTATAATACGAAATATAGGTGGAATTTTTGCTCTACACATGTTCAAAGATTTCTGAAATGCTGTCTCTAAGCGAGTAAATTGGAAAATTATACACCTAGACGAATTCGATATGTACCTACGTTCTACACATTTTATATTTATATCTTTTATGAGATTTGTGAACATCTATATCTCGCAAAAAATCGTCCATCGCTGTTTTCCAAATATGAACCATTTTGTGACATTAGGCACTGAATACTAATCCAGTAAAATTAAACACAAAGCAGTTCCTCGATGGAAAGTTGTGGGGTAGTCGGGATTTCTTTCATTTTATACGTTTTGTGGGATGCTGAATCCAAATCCGTGGTTTGCCAACAAAATTTCGTGACGGAACATGGTGAAAAATACAAAAAATGGCCAAAAAATTCATTTTCTGGCGATTTCTTTATTAGAACTCGAAAACTGACAACTTTCGTAAGTTATCTTTCTACGCAAAATGAAAGTTCGTAAAATTTACTACAAAATTGCTATACAAAATTTTTCCCTAAAATATATAGCAACGGAGCTGTCAAGGTCCAAAAAATGACCAAATTTTTGAATTGTTTTACATTACGAGAATCGAAAATGTATTGGGATGGTTCACCTTGTTACCTTCATACGCAAATTTTAACAATTCTTCTTTAAATTCATGAGTCATATTTTACCTCGTTGGAATCAGAAAACACAAAGAAAGCTATTAACGAAATTATTAGCTTAAACATTTCACTATATTTTTAAACAAAAATTATCCTGAAAACTTTCCTCATGTTTACTGATTACAACGAGGTAAAACGTGTCTCATAAATTTAAATAATTTTACATATAATAAAAATGGCTGTATGTATGTATGTTTGTTCCACCATAACTCTGGAACGCATGGAGCAATTTCGACCAAACTTGGTGTACACATACCTTGCTATCTGGAAACGAATACTGTGTGGTAGAAACTTCTGGAAATCCAGAACCTTCGGAGAAATTTTGCTGATGAGGGGATCCAAGGGTTGTATGGGGCCGTGTGTGGTATAGTATGAAAGGGCATTAGAAAAGAAATTCAGATCGCAGGTCATATTTTGTCCAGCTCAAGCCATCGGGACACACCCAGTGATTGAGAGGATCCGGTCACCGCATACCACCGTGTTTGGTGTCTCATGAAAGATCTTCACGAGCAGAACACATATCTTTTGTCAAATTTTGAATCGGGCAAGTGATGGTGGGAGGCTCTATCAGAACGAAGGAATCCAAGTGCTCAGAGAATTACGAAGAATCTTCTAGAAGGCTGTGGAAACAAGGCTAACTTTGTAGAACCTTCTAGAAAATTGTAAAGATTATTCTAACAATGTAGTCCTTTCTAGAAAGTTGTGAGAATGAATAAAATTCGGACCTTCTGGAAGATTGTGGAAATGAAACGAACTTTGTAGAGCCATCTGGAAATTAACGGAAATTCATCGAACATTGTAGAACTTTCTGGAAGGTTGTGGAAATAAATGGAGCTTTCTAGAACCATCTGGAATTTTCCGGAAGTTTATCGAACATTGTAGAACCTTCTAGAAAGCCGTGGAAATTACTCGAACATTACGGAACCTTCTAGAAAGTTGTGACAATGAATAGAATTCGAACCTTCTGGAAGGTTGTAGAAATGAAACGAACTTTGCAGAACCATCTGGAAATTTCCGAAAATTTATCGAAAGTTGTAGAACTTTCTGGAAGGTAGCGGAAATAGAACGATCTTTCTAGAACCATCCGGAATTTATCGAACATTGTAGAACCTTCTAGAAACTTCTGAGAATGAATAGAATTCGAACCTTCTGGAAGGTGAAACGAACTTTTTAGGACCTTGAAGAAAGTTGTGGATTAATAAACATTGCTGGATGTATGTGTGTGTCATACTGTCGATTTACTTCACAAATCAAATTTGCCGTTACGAAGTACGGGTAACTCAGCTAGTAATTCATAAAATTTGGTTATAAAGGTAACAAGATGAACTTTATCCATACATTTTCTATTCCCACACTTTAAAATAACAAGAATATTTGGCCAGTTTTTGCAGCTTGACAGCCTCGCTGCTATTTATTTTTGAGAAAAAAAAATTACACCAAATTTGTAAGAAATTTTATGTACTTTCATTCTGCTAAAAAGATAACCTACAAAAAGTTGTTAATTTTCAAGTTCATATCCAGAATTCACCAGAAAATGGGAATTTTCGCCATTTATCCCATTTTTCGCATTGTTCCGTCACGAAATTTTGTTAGCAAACCTCGGATTCGGATTCAGCACCCCAAAAACGTATAGAATGAAAGAAATTCAGACTACCCCACAACTTTCCATCGAGAAATCTAACGGCACCATATTATACTGAATAATACATAGGATAAGACTCCATAATCCTTGGTTTGAATATTTCGTACCTATTAATTGAATCCGTTATTGCGATGATGATGAATGTGTGGGTACCTATTTACATGTCTATAGTAATTATTATATTATGTGTGTTAATTTCATAGTCGCCTTATGTTATGCCTGGCAACAATGTGTTGTGCATGTTTCATTATAACATACCTAAGGAGACAAGGAACGCAGAAAAATTGACCACATGCCATATCACAGGGACATGTTATATTATACTCTCTATCGCGACTCAGATAATGCATACCTACCTACATACTTAATCTCTATTTTACAAACGAAAATCTTCCACTCACTCAACAACTCAGAGCCCGAACGGCTAATCGTAGGGAAGTAAAATTTTAAACAGACATATATTTTTTAATTCAAATCCTTCCACTAAGGAAAGATTTTCGGATATTCCGCCCCAAAAGGAGTGAAATATGTTTAGGTACCTACTATTAAATTTAGTAAATTGTTCTCTCAAATCTTTTCTTGGCATAATAGCGCGCGCAATAACGTGGTTTTAATTACCTACTGTTTTTGTTTAGACAGTCAATGCAGTAGTGACCACAGACTCTGTAAAGAGTTTTATTTTATTTATTGACATCAACGGCGTGAGCCTTTTACACAATTTATGATACAATACACAAGTTAACAATATTTTAAATTAATTAATTAAGGGAAAGTTAAGGAGTTAAAGGGAAAGTGTGCATACCTACTTTATTTATACCATGGGCCTAAAATTCCTTCAAAATAATTGTAGATTTTAAGCCTCTTTCACATTGAATTTGGTTTAAGAAAAGACAGTTTTACTTATCGTGTTTTAATGCCCCAGTGACTCTCATACCTGAAGGAAGAATAGTCAGAATGTTGTTCGTAAAGATGTATTACATTATTTTGTAGGGTCGTCCGAGATTCACCTGGGTCGATCATGTGGAGCAGACGCTCGATAATGTGTGGTTATTAAATAAAAAGAAGATGTGCAAGAACCTGCTATCAATACAACGAAGGTAAAAAGCGAATCGTGTCAAATAGAGCAATCTGGTTTGTGTCTGCCTCTCTGCCTAACCCTCCAAATTAACACTTGGGCAAAGGCGCGGGTTACAGCTAGTATAAATTATGAGTACATATATGTAAGTATACTGTGTCCTACTGAAAGAAAAGTCATCTAAGGATCGTGATAAACTACAACTACTGTTCAAAAATTCGTAAAAAAAAAAGAGTAGCATCTATATAAATTCTGAGTACCGGTAAGTTGTTCCAAATCTATATTACTAAGCAAGAGTCCCATAATGTGTAAGTGTACGCAAAACTCGCGCATTTTACCATGGATTGCTGTGAAAATTCACATAAACACTTCTACCGATCCGCTTTATTTTTTTAAGGATTTTTATTATGGATTATTTTTGTTCTTGATGAATTTCTCTTATCTCCTACCATATTTCTAGAAAATGCGAAAAACCCCATCGGGTGACCAATATGGGGGGCCAGGGCCTCATTTTATAATGTAAAAATGGACACATAATTTGCCATTTTTTAAAGAAATATGCTATTTATTAGAAAAAATTCAATTTTTTTCCGCAAAAATCATGTTGAATAACAAAATTTTCACTACATTCTACATCAAAACCTAAAAATTTGGATTTTTATCAAAAGCCCAAATTGTTTACTATGATTTGTGGTTGGTTTTGTCAAAATCGAGTCAGCAGTTTAAGAGTTTAAATCATCAAAAATCCTCGATTTTCAAAAGGCCATATCTCCAAAATGGTTGATTTTTGGATATGCATACTATTAACTTTTTTTCATCCTCTATCACCTCTCCAAATATCTGAACAGCGAAACCAATCACCCTGTATACCATATCAGTTTCTCTAACGTTCTGCCAAACACCCTGTAAGTATATCCGATACATATCAATAGAAAATCGACTTTTCGAAATATGCTTGCATATTAAGAATTTTGTTGTACAGAATGGTGTTAGTGTGAGTATACAACAGACGACAATTAAAAATATGAAAAATCTGAAAAAAAGGTTTATGGATGAACTGGTATTGAACCTGCGACCTCTAAATTCTTCGGGATACTAAGTATCTCTTTTTCCTTTTCGCTTTTTGTTACTTTTGTTACGCGCACAAACTAAATAGCAATGTTACTAGCGGACGATTCTATTCGTCAAGCAACCAAGCATAAGTGTAATGATAATGAAATTCCTAACAAGTTATTATATTTTATTCATTATCTTTTGTTTATGTTAATAAGTAATATAGACAATTCACTGTCTGGAAATAAGTGTATAATGTGGTAGGAGTAGAACCTAAAGGTTATCAAATGATAAATGATTGTGTGTAGCACTGATGTATCATGAGTTAGGAAATGTGTCTATACAATACATCCATATTAAACTCCCAGAGTTGGGCAAGCACCACATGACCAACTGGTAGAAAAGAACACACGACACACACACGTATATTAGGGAGAAGTAAATCAATCATCCAAAAATTATTTTCTTCAGCATGAGATAAAAATTATTATTAAATCGGTTTCATTACGCTATATAATCAAAAAACAATTAAATTACTGGATTTACTGCTTTATATCAGTTTAAGAGTTCATAGGATATATATCTTTCTTATAAATATTGGATTTTAAGGAACCCCCAATTACAAGTATACAATATAATATATTTCCCAATAGCCGAAACACATTCTGTACAGCGAATCCAAAACATAGGTACTTTTAATTTAATATTACCTATTATGACAATTACCTTGGCTGTATTATTTCATCTGTATCTGACTGTATCTACATAGTTAGGTGTGTTGTGTCTCATTGCTCAGTACTCACATTCACAAAATGATAAACAGATAATAATACATATAGACACACAAGTCTATATGTATTATAATGTAGGATTCTTCTACTGGTAACCAATACTTATGTTGGAAATAATAATGTTATATTGTATCCAGTATCTGAATCATAATACTCAGTACTCACTACTATGTTCATTACGAACATGCAGCAAAATTTACCATGACACAATTACAATATTATTACACAAAATGATTCATCATTACAAGAAAATTTGAGATACCCATTATCCTAAATAATTCATTAAAACAAGGGTAAGAGGTGGTAATAACGCACTCGACTGTTAATCCAGTGGATGCGGGTTAGATCCCCGATGCTGACCCACTTCACGACACAAGCTTTTCAAGCTTTAACTTGAAAGTGTACAAAGATGTATCTGGGTTTACTCGATAAACCCGGATTCATTTTTTTTAAATTAAAAATTGTCATTCAGCATTCATATCAGCAATTGTCATCATATATCTTGATTACTTTACCCCTATGAATAAGTACTATTGGGAAAATGTGAAGGTGATTTGAACGTGAGGGAATATAGAAATATTAGACATACCACATGCACACTGCTGTGTAAATTAGAAGTAAGACCGTGAGGATGTCCTTGAAGTTGATTCTGCAACTGTAAGGATTGTTGTTGAGGAATATCCTGCTGTCTCACTTGTTGTCTTTCACCTCCTTTCTTCACGGCCCTCTTAGATTTACCTTCAAGAAACCGCCTTTGTAAAGCACTCGTCTCCAAATTTTGTTGCTCACAAACTCCACTGAATGACTGGTCAAAGCGTGGAACACATTCTGTCTGTCTTCGGCGATAACTTTCAATCCTCCGCCTGGAGAAATACAAAACAATAATGGGTTAATGTCTCGATAATTTCATTAACAAAAGTATCCTGGCGGCTACAAACATAATTCAATAATATTGCTTTCTATTTTTATTGAAGAATATTGCTATTGCAACAAGTCTCGGACGTCACGATACCTCAAAGTATAGAGTACTTACTTAGATGAATAGTGCTCAGATCATCTTTCGATTCTTACTTGGTATCGGAAGGAAGTATTGATTACTTTACACGTATTGAAATGTCTCCCTTAAGATAGCATGTCATTTAAACTGTCAATCCAGGTGACAGATTATCCATTATAAAAAAATAAAACCGCTTCATACAGCATACAAATCCCAATGGCGAACTGCCTAATGCCTGTGACGAAAAGCCATTCTGTGACTGTCTAGAAAGATCTATTTTTTTCATTTATTTCAATGCAAAACTGACCGACATACCTATATAAAAAAGTATACATGTTTCCAAACATGTGTTGCTTGGATAATCATTTTGGCCGACTAGGTTTCACACGGCTCACTCTAAATCTAGGTACGGTCTTATCATCTAGAAAACGGTATCCTATTTATGACGAGCCTACTGGGTGATATTTCAATATTGCACGTACCTACTGCGCCCTTGAAGTGCACTGCACTAAGGTGTTATACAAATAGTCATTTTACTATTATTATTAGTCTTGAAATATCTGGAATTGGAATATCATTACAACATCCAGGGTTACAGTACAATAACTGCATTTATAGAACACTGTGGTCTTGCCTAGTACTACTGTACGCTTCCCGAGGAAGATATTCAGAAAACTTTTGATTACGCTAAGAAGTTCAGCGCTGGGAAAACAATGTTTTTACACATTAGGTACCTACCCAGGTAATGATAATACAGAACACTGATATTCACCTGAGTCTATCTACTACGGCTTGTCTCTTTGGATGTAGGACCTCGCCGCAAGGCTGGAGAGGCTGTTGAAGGGGGGGAGGGGGGCGCGGGAGGATGCCTCCTGCCTCCACACACCCACCCCCACTTCCTGCTAAGTGATCCACTGTGTACACCACACTTTTATACTACTACCCTCATCATTACCACACTTGGCACTTCACACTTCATAATAACACTGATTGGTAATCCAATGCAAGTTAATAATCACCACTAACAAAACTCAACTTCACTAACTCTTATATTATTTGATCCATTATAACTCAATGGATATAACATTAATTAATCAACCCCCACATACTCACTGAATTTTTCACCTACTTCAACTTAATATTTGTCAAATTATAACTTTCCAATCAGAAGTTAGGAAAAGAAACTAGGTACGAAATTAATATACTTAAAGTGATTACGATTAAATTCATTTACCAGAAAATCTATATTCCATTTAGAAACTATAATATTAATTAGACGTATCATTTAAAAGATTCAAATAAAAACACGACTGTTAACAGGTTGTTTGTAATAATCGCAATTTGTATCAAGTACACAACTGTCAAAAATTTTAACACATTAATATTTTGTAATTGAATAAAATATTTTCAAGCTTTCCAAATTGCTTTGTTCGAGTTAAAACATTGTTTTTAAATCTCCACTACAGTTTTACAGCGAACATAAAAATGATTTTTTTATATTAATACACATATTTAGCACTTTGTTTTCATTCCATGACACAGTGTAACTTTCAAATATTTGGTTAAAAAGGAAACTTTTCCGCATTTGACCAAACAATCCATTGCTAATATAATGAGTCGGGACCTATTCTTCAGTAATTCAAGGGAACAGTAAATCTTAAACGCCTTAATATCGTGATAATTAAAACCCCCAACTCACACTACGCTTACACCGACGGATAGTACACTACGTGAGCGAACATAGAAGAAGCCATTTTCCAAACTGAAGATGCGCTATTAGCACCCAGTCTGCATAGACAGGTAACTAGAAGAAAACATTATTTTGCAAACATTTTTCAACTTGAATAACCAATGATTTTGAAACGAAATACCTATTTAGATTTTTATTAAAATATTTTGGTTTCAATGCGACTTGTTTTGAAATATCTTCTATCTTTTTGTTTTAAAGAATAGGTAGGTACGTAGGGTATATTTTAATTTTAAATTTTCAGCGCAGTGTAAATCTATCGAAAATAACAATATTTTATATTCATGCAAGCAATAATTTAGAGACACTATAGGTACGTAATCGATAATAATAATATTATGTTAATTAACGCAGGTACGTACTATCTACCTAGCTAGAATAGTTAAGTAATGTACAGTGACAGTGGCGGATCCAGGATTCAATATGGGGGGGGCTGAATGTCGTCACATGGTAAAAAGTACTGTCACTCAAGGTTTTGGGGGGGGGGCTAAGGGGCTGAAACCCCTAGATTTGTTGTATATAAAGTACTGTCACTTAGCTGTCACTCATGGTTTTTAGGGGGGCTTCAGCCCCCTAGCCCCTCCCCTGAATCCGCTAGTGGTAATGTACCTGGCAGCGACAATATAATTATATTACCTACCCTAATAACTTTTAAAATAATAATTTTATACTTTTGTAGGTTGTGGTGCTACTGGGACATCTTAAATGTTGCCATTAAAAAAAATTACCGTGTTCGTAAATTATTGTAAAGCTGAAGATACACACGACAGATTTTGGGCTCCCGGAGACCAAAATCTCAGGTCTCTTGTGTGTAAGCACATCGGAGACGCGTGAAATCTCTCGATAAAAACCGTGTATTAAACAAACTGATGACAGGAGGCATTTTGGCGGCAAGATTTTGATAGGCAACCCTAGTGCTATGTATTACCGATGGTATTACCCTATTGGTAATATATCATTTAAACCACATTTCGATCAAATAACAGATACCTACGTCATAATTTTAGCAGCGGGCTCTTGGACTACTACTTTTTATATCGAACTATGACATGTAGAATGTAGAAAAGTGGCGTAACTAGCATTAGTGCCGCCCAGGGCGGACTCTGAAAATGCCGCCCCGCCCTAAAGTACCATACCCCAAGTATACGTGTACCAAGGGGTGTCTGCAGCTTTTAAGCTAAGCGAGAGCTACTAAAATTGTAATATAGACGTGGCACAATAAATCATATAAATGGCACAATAAATCATATAAATGGCACAATAAATCATATAAGCGCCGCAGGCGAAATTTTTATACAAAACGTAATGAAAATGAAGGTCGTGTTGTAATTTCATGTACTATCTTTGAATAAAAATAAGTACGTTTAACACGGTAACGTTTAAAGAGGACAAAAAAAGCGCCGCAGGCGAAATTTTTTAGACAAAAAATGGGTGATATGATGAACCTGGTTGCAGTGGCGGATCCAGGATTCAATTTTGGGGGGGGCTGAATGTCGTCACATGGTAAAAAGTACTGTCACTCAACGTTTTGGGGGGGGTTAAGGGGCTGAAACCCCTAGATTTGTTTGACTGTCACTCATGGTTTTGGAGGGGGCTTCAGCCCCCTAGCCCCCCCCCTGGATCCGCTAGTGAGCCTGGTTGTCTTTCGTTACAGGTATTGTATAGGGAGAGCGACCATGCAAGAAGAAACGAAATTTTTGTCATGAGATATCGAAAATCTAGCTTATTTGTCGTTAAATAAAAAAAAATACTTAGGCACCTAAGACGCAAAAAAGTGTTATTAGCGCCGCAGGCAAATTTTTTTAATATAAATTATTGTAATTTAACATATTTTCATAATAATTTAAGAAAATTCAGAGATATTTTTTAATTTGTGTGTTACGAGTATGTCAAGATGTTTTTTTTATATGTTGTTTCATTTTGCCGCCCCCTGAAATGCGCCGCCCGGGGCGGACCGCCCCCCCCGACCCCGCCTAGTTACGCCACTGATGTAGAAGTTTGTATAAAACATAGGTAAAATATGATATTCAAAATAAATAAAAGATCATTTCTTTAATAAACCAAATTTATTAAACACAGGTAGAAAAATAATATATAATACACTCAAAGTGTAAATACAGTGCTTTTGTTTTCAAAAATATAATATAGACTAGATACCCTGTATAATTCTATATAGCTAATATAGTAATTAGGTAAGTAATACTTATTTCTTCTTCTTGTTTTGAGATTTATTTTTATCATTAGATATTTTATGCATTAGGGTTATTACTAGACCAAGGAATGCTGTAATTAATGAAACTATCATCACATATTTGAGTCCGAGTTTATCTCCAATATACCCTGCTATAGCAGGGGCAAGTGTTCCTGATATGGAACGCACACTATTAGAAGCACCAATAAGGGAACCCCTTTGGTTGGGACGAGATTTGTGAACTAATGTCTCTAATCCAATGATTCTTAATATGGCATTGCCTAGTGCAAGAGGGATAAGCAATACAGTAAAGATGTACCACGAATTACATAATAAAATTAACAAGAATGTAACAGTTACTATTACAAAACAATGGAAATTTCTCTCTGTATATTCTAAATCTTTCTTGTAAAACATTTCATTAATATACTTAATAAAGAAACTACAAACAGCACCGATGACACCTTGGAATGAAATAGTATATCCAATCCACTTAGGAGACAAACCAAAATCATGTTTCAAAAGTGGGGAATAATTTGAATAAAATATACCCATACTAAAACTTATTAAACCTTTTAATAAAAATACATCCCAATATTTACGCCACTCTACATCTTTCAATTCCTGAAGAGATTTATTCCATCCATCAGCAAATATTTCCAAGTATGAAGGCTTCTGATGTGATGAATTGGGTTTATGGTGCTCCTTTTTATTCTTACTAATAAACTGAATGACTCCTGAAAAATAGTAAATTGTACAATTATTCATTATTATTCGTTACATTATATACGTAATACAACGCTACGGCCACTGTCCCTCATGGTGTAGTGGAGATGATCTCTGCTACCACTTGAACCAGCCAAGGTCAATCGTGAGCGTGACAATGTTCATCTTCATTTCTACATTGTTATAGGAATACTGCATTATATTTAGGGCTGCCACCTTTCAAAGAGGGTAGGCCCAGAGATTTTGGAATAAAATGTATTTTTTATTCAAGAATACATATTTTTTAGAGGAATCGTTTATTTACCGTATTTAAATTGAATGAGTATTACAAATTTATATACAATTTAAACAGTTATATTGGACCAGCTTGATTGTTAAATCCTTTTTACCTTTACCAGAGAGATGATTAGAATTTCTATTATGATGAAAATATGAAGTAGATGTGACAGAAAATTTTTATTGTAGTGTAAATGTGGAAGAAAACTCGCAAATAGTGCCGGAGACGGAAAATTTTTGCATGACTGAGCAAAGAAGGTCGGGGTGTAAACTTATTTATTTTCTATAAAAAGAAATAATAATACCACAATCATCAAAAAGGTAGCACCGCGAGTGAATTTTTTCATGAAAAAGTTTAATTTTTAATGGGATTTAACGGATTTTCATAATATATATAGGTAGGGAGGGGACTGTCCCGCTGTCCGTTGATAGTCAAGTCACTGTCTAACCACCCGGTCTGACCCGGAGATATACGATGCTAACCCGGAGCCTGGAGGACACCATTCAAACCCATAGACTCAGGGTCAAACCCGGAGAGGTGGCAGCCTCATTTATATATTAATGTATGTGATATTTCCCTTCATATGTACCTAGTTGTATTGCAGTCTCCCACTTATGCTGGATTTCACCAACTTCTTAGGTGATGAATAGCGGAGATAGGAGACACTTATCATTAATTTTCATACAAAATTTGTGCTAGGTGGTTCCTATATCCGCTATTCGTCACCTAAAAAGTTGGTGAAATCCAGCATCAATTTATCAAACATGTTATGTTAGATTATTAGAGTATAAAAGGAATAAATACTTTACCTGCATTGATTATAAACAGTAGACTGGTAACTGAACACACCATTGCAAAACCATTTTGTGGAAAATCTTCTATAATGTGACCTCCCACAGTAGGACCCAGAGCAATACCTATTCCTGATACGGCAGCCATCTTCCCATACACATCTGACTGATCCTCATGACTCACTATATCACTCACCATAGCTTTGCTTAATGTTTGAGTATGTTTGAAAATACCTGAATAAATCAAGCGAAAACAAATTATGTACTTTGATTGAACTAAGTTAAAAACTTAAAGAAAGTAAAGAATGAAACAAACCTAAACTAATTCTCAATATCAGCAAGAGATAGATGGACGACACAGAACCAAATAATAAATAAAGGACACTGCAAACCAATAGAGTTGTTAAAAGAACTGGCTTCCTTCCTTTCACATCACTAAAACTGCCCTGAAAATAAAACTCAGTATTAATTCAATAAGAGATTACGATCGTACGAAAAAACCTAAACACTTTTCTATACATTTCAGAAAAAGCTGATGTTGTAAAGTATAGGATGAGTACTTTGTAAGCTTTCTCAGCCGAAACACACGGATAAAATGTTTGTGGAAAATTACCCTAACAGCGACACACATAATGGCGTAATTAGTTTGCATTTTAGCAGCGTGTCCTGCATGAGCATTAGGGTGTCCCAAAAAAATCAAAGTTATTTTTTTGAGAAGCATACCCCCCAATTTTTTTCGTTTTATGTTAAAACACTCAAAAATCAAATTTCATGACCATTGGACCACGGGAACCCGTGCCGACTTGCATCCGAAGATCTCAGTACTTGAGTACTTAAGCGAGCGCATACTTGCATATAAAGTTCTGCCGCAATGTTGAATTATTGCTAGGAAAAGTGCAGTATTATATCAAAAAACATGTCTGTGGAATTAGGAAACTCTAAAAATAGTATATATGTTTCCAACAGGGGTTGTAAACCATCGAATAATAAGGTAAAAACTTCTCTTCTATGGACAAGTACTAGCTGCTTTGTTTTATAATATTTGTCAAATGAAATTTACAATTAATGAAAGTGATAATCTTGTCAATCTCGAGTGTGTTTTATTTTGGAAAAAGGCACGAATTCCTGTATTCCAGATACAACATAAGCGGAAGTCAAACATGCCATAAAACCGATGAATAATAAAAATTAGAGACCGACCGAAGGTTCGGTTTCGGTTACGGCCAGTTTCGGCCAAAATTACCGGTTTCGGCCCTAGTTTCGGTTTCGGCCAAAAAACGGCCGAACCTTCGGCCAAACCGAAACTAGCATCCATATTATGACGGGCATTGTCGGGAATCTTCGGAACAGATTCACACTGTGTTATGTATTCTGTACACTAGAGTCCTATTTTTTATTTCACAGAAGTGAACTAGATTTATATGACTATATACTTGCATTTTCAAAAAAAAAAAATTGCCTGCGGCTCTTCTTCTTGGTGACTTTTTTGTGAAAATACTCATAATTATTATTGTATTCTATATATTCCATTACTTAACCTCCCGAAAAAAAAAATGCATTTTCATGCCCCTTCCTAGTTTTACCGATGCCCATGAATACATAACTGAGAAGGTTGATGCATGGGCATCATCAGGGGGGGCAGGGGGGGGGCAGCCCCCCCCTCCTAAAGGTTGCAATAGGTATATTTTTTTTTATAGTAAATGATAAAACCTCACAAAAAATCACATTATTACCACACGTTTTCTCATTATGTCATACATTTTTGTGAATATCCATCAAAACAATTATTAAAAAAAAAAAAATTGCATGCGGCGCTATTCTTTGATACTTTTTTATAAAATATATTTCTCATACATATGTTGTGCCAATTATTATACACACTTCCAAATAAACCAAACCACATCACGACCTTGTATCACAAAAAAAATTCCGACTGCGGCGCTGTTTACGTATTACGCTTTTTTCATGCTATGTCGAATTTTTCAATTTATGTTGCCCCCTTAGCTCCGAAGCTGGCGACGCCCATAGGCTGATGTACTCGTACATAAGTTGTAATTGAATGGGTTGGTTCCTTTCTTTTGTGCTTAGATTGAGTCCCAAAAATGAAGTAATTTCCTAATAAATCTCTTAGAGAAACACTAGATATCAGGGTACCTACCTATAATGATTTTTTTTAAATTATAACTGAAATTCCTAAGTTTCGGTTTCGGTTTCGGCCGAAACTAGAAGGGGAGCCGAATATTCGGTTACGGTTTCGGTTTCGGCTGAAAATCCAGTTTCGGTCGGACACTAATAAAAATGTTCCTGATCCTTATGGTATAACCACAGAGACAATTAAGTATGCGGGAGAATCTCTTCAACAAGCAGTATGTATCGCTGTTCAATGAATGTCTCCAAGAAGGAATCATACCACAAGAAGTGAAACAATGCATCAATGAATCTCGTCCGCAAAAAAATGGCCATAGAAGGGTTGAAAATTATCGACCATCCTATCTGTATAAGCTGTTTACAAAAGTCATAAATGATAGACTCTCCATCAAATTGAATGCATACTAACCAGGACAACAGGCTGGATTCTTCCGGTGTACACCTCCACTCCATGGACCTTCCGAAAAGTTCCATGTTTGAAGAGGAGTAAGATAGGGACACAATATCTCCTAAATTATTTACATTGGCTCTGGAGGATGTTCGAAGCCCTTGATTGGAGCAATAAAGGTGTCAACGGCGAAAACCTTAACAATCTACGGTTCGAAGAGGGTATATTTTTATTTGTTGAACTAGAAATCACGATAAACGAAGCTTTACCACAGCTTTCCAGAGAATAGACTTTGAAATGATCATATCAAAGACCAAATACACGACTTATGCCAAAAAATCATATAATATCGTGGTAGATAAATAATTATCCAATAAGTTGATAGTTATGTATGCCTGGGGCAAACTGTAAAACGTGGAAGAGAAAATCAAGAGATAGAAATAGAAAGAAGCCGAGATTTAGCATGGGCTGCCTTTGATACGAGATGGGCGGCTATGTTATATCCTGAAGGCTCCTAAATACCCAAATTATCCAAAATGAAGATATTTGACGCTTGTTTTACCCCATTTCTCACCAATTACTGTGAAACTTTGGTATTCACGAAAAGAATTTTCCACACATTATTAGTTATAGAAAGGGCCATACAAAGAGCTGATCATGCAGCCATAGACGAAGAAAGTTCTGGAGTGGAGACCTAAAACAAGCAGTAGAAGTGTTGTTAAGGTCTCAAGGAAGGTGATTGGACCATATAATACGAGTTGTCGTAGGCGGGTAGATGCGGTCTGCTCAGGATAGGGGACTATGGAAATCTATGGGGGAGGCCTATATTCAACAATAGACACAAGGGTTCTGGTAATGATGATAATGATTTAAATGTAAAATAGTGATACATGTACGATTGGGCCAATTTTGTGTTTTATTTTCCCAAACTACATGAATTCTTTAGATATTTCATGAAATTTCAGTACAAATTATGAAGTTATGAAGTTTGACGTCAAGTCGGCACGGGTTCCAGTTGTCCAAAAGCGATAATATTTCATAATCAAGTATTTAGTACCAAAACGAAAAAAAATAGAGGGTATGCATTTCTGATTTCGAAATTTTTTTTTTCTCCATACATTGTTGGGACACCCTAATGAGCATGCTTACGAAGTACGAACCCTGTGCCCTGATATCATCATGAGCACTGAAGTTTCCACATATCATTGTGAACAAGAAAGATTTTTTTCTAAAACCAATTGAACCAAGTCAGCAAATAACATATTTAATTTACATTTCAATTTATTAATTTATGAAACACTCATTTACACTGATGCAAAGTACGCAACTGCGTAGGGCCCCCAAATTAGGTCAGACTTCATACAATATTAAAAAAATGTTATAACGTAAGTACATAATAGTTAACACATTTTCAATAATAGCATAAATCTCAAAAATCAAATTCTATACACAACTGAATTATAGTTAAGTAGGTAGTATTTTTTTTTTCAAAATTCATTAGGGCCCCCGGATATCTCAATCCGGCACTGCTCGTCTGCAATCTGTTCATTTTATTTGAGAATTTATCAAAACATACCTACAGATAGATTGCCTTGTTTTTGTACTAACACAAAGTAATTAATACTTCTGTAAACTTACCAAAAGAAAGCATGCGCTAAAGAGAGCTATAAACTATCAAGGGGATTACGTCTTTTATTCATCTAGAATTAGGATACTTACCACTAACGGACTAGAAAACAATTGTAGCCCTGAATAGAATGATCCCATAAGACCTACAACAAAATGTGATCCATTTAAAGATGTCACATGGGCATTTATATATGGCACTACCAATCCAACCGCAAACAAGTCCTGAAAATAAAAAAGAGTACATAATAGATGTGTGAGAGATGCTTTCATATTATTACCGAAGGAATCACTCAACGGAGACAAGCATCACAAGGATGCTGTCTGATATAACTGTGTCAAACGAACAGGGTACAGCTACCCTGCTATGTCTGCTGGATATGAGCGCAGCATTTGACACAGTGGACCACCATATATTACTAAATAAGCTGGAGAAGAGGTTTGGACTTGGTGAGAAGGTCATCGAATGGTTCAAGTCATATCTAACGTGCCGATCCCAGATTGTAAACTTCGGAGGCGCAAAGGCGGAGCCAAGATCTCTTAACGCAGGCGTACCGCAGGCGTACCGCAGGGCTCCGTGCTGGGGCCCCTGCTCTTCGTGCTTTATGTGGATGAAGTGGAGAACAAAGTTGAGGGTTTTGGTTTAAATGTATGTGCTTATGCAGACGATATACAGATATATGCTTCCGTTGCACCGGGTGAACAGGATGAGCTTGAACGTACCTTTCTGCGTTGCATCGATGCAGTGGCCAGATGGATGGCCTCAAATAGACTATGCCTCAATGCTGATAAGACAGAATTTATGTGGATAGTGTCGAATAGACGACAGCATCTTATCAGAAATAGTGAAATTGTAGTTGGAGAGACTCAAGTAAAGCCTATGTCTTCACTTAGAGTTCTTGGTGTGATTGTTGACAGTAGCCTGTCAATGGCTGACCAGATCGGTGCCACGGTTAGGAATGGTTTCTTTCACTTAAGACAAATCAAATATGTTAAACGTTGTCTCACAAAAGATAGTCTTAAGACATTGGTCAATGCTTTTGTAATATCAAGATTAGATTATTGTAACATTATATATACTAGATTGCCGGGTGTACAGGTGAGTCGGTTGCAGTGCCTCTTGAACGCCTCCGCTAGACTCATTATGGATGGTAATAAATATTGTAGAATAACTCCGCTACTCAGGGAACTACACTGGCTTCCAGTGTGTGCCAGAACTGAATACAAAGTATGCATGTTGGTATATAAGGCTATCCATGGTGAGTCGCCCCACTATATTAAAGAAATGTGTGTGAAAAAGAATATGGGCTGGAGGCATCGGACACTGAGGTCGGCTATGAGTCTAGCACATGAACTAGAAGAGCCGCGGAGGGCTGTTTCTACGGGTTATGGTGACCGTGCATTCTGTGCAGCGGGCCCAAGCCTGTGGAATGCCCTTCCACTCGATGTTAGGTGTGCCAAAAGCCTGGAGGAGTTCAGGAGGTTGCTAAAGACTCACCTTTTTGTGCGTACCTACGGGTCAGTCACTGGTTAGCCAATGATAGGTCAAGTTAGCCGAAACTGATTAGATTAATTATTTTGTTTATTAATCATTTTTATTATTTTGTTTTGTGACGATCCTATGTGGTGATTTAATTTTTACTGTTTGTGACGATCCTATATGGTGAAAAGAAAAATGTAAGGTGCCCTTGGGGCGATTTTATCGCTAAACGGCGCCTAAAGTTGTCCGATTATTATTATTATTATATTGTAATTATTTGAGAACAAAAATCAAAGGATAACAATACTGGATTCCCTTTTAAAGATTACAAGGAAACAAAAAATATTCAACACCATCGCGTACTATTCCATCATTGAAAAGAATGATAGTTTTGTAGATTTTCACGGTCCTTGCTAATCTCTTCTCCATTCTTCTTGGGTGTACTGTGTGTAGATTGTCAATGTCGTTGAGCTTTCGGCCTATTGCTGAGGCCATCTTCAGGACTATCTTCTACTACATTAGTCCTGAAGATGGCCTCAGCAAGTAGGCCGAAAGCTCAACAATGTCGACAATCCACACACGGTACACCCGAGAAGAATGGAGAAGAGATTGAAAAGAATGTTATGTCAGTTACGTGACGTTTAAATATTTGATTATCTAACATCTAAATAAATAAAGAAATGACTGCAAAATAAGTTTGACTTACAGTAAATGTAACGAAGTATAGTAAAAAATTCTTCACATCCATGTTTGGTGGTTCTCCGCTCAAATTTGGAGGAAATTAATATTGAATGTAATTGTTGCTTCTTTCCATGAATAGTGTGATGAATTTGTAAGAAAACTGAAAAGAATATATTGAAGGAAAACTGTGGTTCTGAAACATATATATTTTATGTATAAAAATAAAAGGTAGAGTATGTAATTTGGTTGGAAAATATGTTGAATATATATAATCTAGGCAATAATACTAAAACATATACCTACTTGTATGAGCCACAAAAAATCTTATCTCAGATAGTTGAAGGATATCATGTTTTATTTACTTATAAATATATGGATGCATATATCTATAAATTATAGGTATCAAATAATCAACTCTTGCACCTTGCAAACTTTGAGAATATTCTTATTATTGGGATTTTCCGTAGATGTACATGTGACAATATTGCTACCAATTGGCATTAATGGATAAACTGTACCTGTAATGTTTCACTGGATAAATCACTCGTTATCACTGTTATCAGGGTGGATTGTACTAATCACAGAACACATTGGTACTATTACTATTGATTGACGAATTATTTCGTTACCTATAAAATAAACCACCTGTCATTCGACATTTTCGACAATCAGTGTTGCCACACTTTTAAAATCCAAATCTATATTTCAAAGTCTAGAAATCTGTATAAATCTGTATGAGATTATAATAAGCCAAAATCTATATAAAAAGCCAAAAAATCTGTATAAATGAAATTCTAAAACAAACAAAATATTGTAGTTTATTGAAAAACGAACCTTTGTGGTGCCTTTTTGAGAAAATAACAGTACTCGTGCTTAGATAAAATATACTAGGTAATTTCTTTTTGTACATATTTTTACTCATTCTACAAATAAGATTTTCATCTATTCACTAATTATCAAATGACAATTGTGATCGAATCTGTTTCTTTTTACTTTATTCTTCTAATTTATCATAGAAAATTTCCAAAATCCCAAAAATCTGTATAAAACAGAGTAAAATTTGTTATCTGTATTTGTCTGTTCCCGTTGCCTGAAATCTGTATAAATACAGATAAATCTGTATATATGGCAACACTGTCGACAATCAACGAATAAACCCAATACCACCTATAGTATAAAGCCGTGGTACTAGCAGCGCCCCTAGCGGTAAATTCTTCGTCAAGGGGCCTAGGCCGTTGCCATAACGTATTTCCGTTGATTTTGTATGGCGGACGTGCGGTCGCCCTTCGTTGATACGCTATATTTGTTGTATAACAGTGATTAAATAGACTAAATACGGTTTAAAAACATTGCTTACGATGGTGAACAAGTGTTGTGTTACAAATTGTAAAGGAAATTACGCCTCAGGACCAAAAGTTCGTGTTTTTATCCTCCCAAAAGACTGTGCTGCGATCAAGATGGCTTCGCGCTATTCACCGGAAAAAAATATATTCCAAACCAATATTCGAGGGTATCTAATGATATTTCTCGATTATTTATGATAATAAAACGTTATCCCTGTGTCCTATAATGTGTACGCGTGTTATCGTTGACATTTATTTGTTAATTTTGATGTGAGGTTAGGTCGATTTGTGTACCGGTATAGTCGTGCGTATTTTGTATCGTATAAGTATATATATCCTTCCTTTACATTATTTTATGTAATGAGGTGTATAATTATTCTTTATTTCAAAGCCTAGAGTTGATCTAAGGAGATATTGTAGTTATTATATGTTTTATTGGTGACATCTTTTGCAAATTGTGTGGTATTGATGAATATTTTCTTGTTAAAGGTCTAATGGTCGAAAGTCAAATGTTGTTTTGTTTAAAATAACTCCCATCTTCCACTATCATATGTAATTATTTCATTAATAATGGAGAATTCTGGCGCTTGGATGACATTTTCAGGACAGAAATCGCAGAAGAACACTGACTTATACTCTACACAAGCCCAGATTTGACATTTCGCTTAGGCCTGTCGGCCGCCATTTTGGGTTGTGTGTCATAGCCTTTTGTTCTAGGTAGTATTGATAAACCGCGTTGAAGAACAATGTTTCATTTTAGTAGCGCCGATCGCTTTTGTATTAGTAACAAAAATGGTAGGGCGACCACGTGGCTCGCGTCATATTTTCTAAGTAAACAAAATATTATTTAATGTTTCAAAGCCTACTTGTAATTATTCCAGGCAAACATACCAACATTCTAGTATGGCTCTGAAACATACCTAATAGGTACTATAAAGAAAGTAATCACACAGGTAATAAATAGAAAAAAACAATTGAGAATTAATCAATTTGTATAACAACAGACGAATAAATATAATTAGAAAATAATAATAAACATATATACTGTAAAGCATGGAATATTTAGCATCCAAAAAACATTAAAAATCGATTTTTATAACCTGTGGGAAATATTTTTTTATTGAAAGAAAATCTAATTATCTAAAAAATCCGAGCAGGTCATTCCCTATACTATTTCTTAAGACATTTTGTTCATTGGTTTCCTTCTTTTACTTCTACATATACATATTTTGCATCTTGGATAATAACAAGAAAAAAAACAAGTGAATCTATGACGTGTGGTCACCTTACACTAACGAACAACCTTCCACTTCGAGCGCTTTCAACGTACTGACCAGTACTGACTTCCACACAGGTAAACAACAAAGGCCTTCTTTTACAACCCAGCCCGTGTTGGTACACACTCACACAATAACATTTTATGATCATCCGCCCTATACGTATACGCCTAGAACTCACTAATACAAAAGCGATACTCTATCTTATTTCAATTCTACTCTACCGTACGGGACCGCAAGGTTAGTACCTACAGCTTCTGTCGGACGTCATTTCAGTTTGAATGAATCATTCGAATAATTCCGATTATCTGAATTCATTCGAATATCCATCACTAGTATTTGTTTTGTTTGACATTGACATGTGTTCTGTGGAAATGACACTTCTCTCTATGAGGTTATGTCCAGTGTTGCCAACTTAGCGACTTTGTCGCCAGATCTAGCGACATTTGGACATGGAAAACGACTTTTAATTTTCATTTAGCGACAAAATATTCTAGCGACTTTTCTAGCGCCTTTTAGGTCCATGGCGCTTTTCGGTTTCGCTTGTAGTATTTTAATAGAAATGTACAAGTTAATCAAAGCTACATCCACTCTTTCTTCCGATAGACCTGAACAGTGTTTTGTTTATAGCAATACATACCTACTCGTACATACACCATACACTGTGCTCAAGGTTAAGTAACCTTGCACTCTGCTTTCCCTGCGAATTTCGATGCTGGGAATTCCCGAGACGTAAACCAATATTCTTAGGTAGGTATTTGGCTTTTCGGTGTCGTGCGTTCTTATTGATTTATAATGTCATTTTGTGGTATTCAATTTTTTCTCTCCTTTCCCCCCCCCCCCGTCGGACCAGCATTCTTACAAAACTTATTATAAAAAACGAAAATCTGGCGACTTCTGGCGACTTTTGAACCTCCGCTTAGCGACATTTGACTTTGTCGGGTTGGCAACACTGGTTATGATTTGAGTGTTGTATTTCTTTCTGGGTAAAATTAATAAATATAACTGTAACACGTTTTATGTCCATAATATACTTAATTAGTACCTATATTTTTTTTCCGACAAATGAAATGTATTTTGCTTTCATGTAAGTATTTCAACTTTAGGACAACATTGAGTATTGACTATTGACTCCATAATAATAATAAAATTATATCCTTCAGCTGTTATATTCCTTTACTATTTTTCCAGTAAAAAGTTTTCTGGTGTAAAGTAAATAATTAAAGACTCTTCATTGTCCTGCTCCTAGATAACCTGTTAAGTATATCTTATTAACATGGCGCTCCTCAATAAAAACATCCCAGGAACAAAGGTATTGCCTAATCGTGAGTTGATTATATCTTCGGGAAACTCTTCAGTAGACTTTTCCATAGGTGAGTTGTGTGAACTGAATTATTAGTTAACGACAATATGATAGCGAAAAAACAACGTGTTTTTATAATTTCTTATTGCTTTTTATTTTTAGGTGAAGGAATTCAAGTGGGAAGTATTTTTTTAATAGGTAAATATGTATTTAGAACTATTACAGTGTTGTGGCCCCACTTTTTGTGATAAACTTTTTTTTTTAATACGCTATTATATCTTGGCTCGACTGCGGGTGGGGTCGGACGGGCGCAGAGTTAGTCAGAATGTTTTTTTTAGTATAGAATTTAGTAAATTTACAATGTTTTGGACTTAAATGTGCAGGTAGTCAAAATGTGTTTTTTAAAAAGAATTTAGTAAATTTACGATGCTTTGGACTCGAAATGTCACTCCTGTCAAAAGTTTATCGTGTTTAAAAAAGGTGCTAAAAACTTAGCCGCGTGCTCAGACTCACCCGCAGCCAAACCGAGCTTAAAAGTACCGTTTTTAGTGCTTTTTTAAAACGAAATAAGCTTGACCTTGAATGGGGCCGCAGCACTAATAGTTCCACATATTTTTATAATATATTTACTGTGTTCAACATCTATAGTAGATTATGCAAATAAAGACTCAGGTTGTAGTACTATTTCAGTAATAAGGATGAATTTTGCTTATGTCTTTCATACTAAATCACTTCACTTATAGCAACTTCGAGTATAAATGAGACTTTGGAAATAATTCATAGATTAAGTATAGGATTTTTATCACGCATGAGAATGGAGTGACTTTAATTGTTGTATGTAGAGTCTATGTGTATGAAATAGCAAGATAATTCTAGAGGCAAAATATTCCTTGGAGTCCCTTTGCCGTCTTTGTAACTAAAACTGTAATGTATAGGAGTAGTGCATATAAATATTTATTACATTTCAGAAGAGGACTACAATGGAGGTTATGCCAAACCATTATTGAAATATTTCATAGCAGAAGGGATTATTTCAGGTCATCATACAATATTTGCTTCAAAGGAACGTGATCCTCATACATTTGTGAGTATAAATAATAAATATTAAGTGCTGCCAGCCTGACCCCAGAATTCCTTCAGCGACTAACGGTGCCAGATGTCAAACTTTAATACTGTGACAATAGTTGATCGACCATTGTCAAACGATAAACAAATATGATTCAGAAATCAAATTGATACTAGCTAAAGATTGGCGCACAATAATAAAAATACTCTGTGAATTTCATTAAACGCTTTACATTATATTATTTACCAGTCGCCATCTTGAATGTCTCATTTGTTGCAGTGCAGTGTTAGAAGGAATGTTATGTTTTTTATATACACAACATTTCCTGATTTATGCTGTAGCAGCATTATATATACATATGTGTATTTGTGAAGATTTTTCAAAATCCTTGGTTTGATGTGAAAATCAGACATCTTTGGCTGCAGATGTTAAGGAACCAGCATCCACAACATTCTCGAGTTCAGTCTCCAATGATTTCTAAATTAATATCTTCCGAAAGTGAAAATAGATATTGATTTTGTATATTTTGTTTTAGATTAAAGAATTACCATCAGCAGTTACAACTGTAGAGACTAAAGAATCCAAATTAGGTCACGAAGAAGAAATGAAAATAGCCTGGCGATATAAAAATACATTCATAGACTCCCATTCTATCCCAACTCAATTCACTGCAGCAGAACATAAATCTAAATTTGGTAACAATTTTGATTTGGAAAAGAAAATAGACCCAAAAATCCTAGAAAATTCACCAATTAGTGTATTTGAGTCTACATTAGATTATCCCTGTGATGAAGGTAATACCTATTTTTTGCATGATAGTCAAGTTTTATACTGTTGTATTTTGTATTAATTAACATAAATATATAATTAGATAAAACATTGTCTCAGCGTATACTGCATTGTTAATACTTACTTGTTGCAGCGATAATGTATAAGGAACTTATTCAGTACATAAAAAAGCAAATTAATGATCATGGATTTCTCAACACAAAACAGAAAAATAATATCTTAAGAATTGGTATTGAGTCTTTAGGATCTCCATTTTGGCAGAGTGATACAAATAAACCCGCGGAGGCTGGAAAAGAGGCTTTTTATCTTCGTAATTTCTTACTACATTTGAAATTCCTCTTAAGATCGTCTTGCGCTGTTGCATTTATAACAATGCCAACTCAATTGTTTGAAGTAAGAATTTGTCATTTTAATGAATTGTATAATAGTTTAATAGTAAGATAGGTTGGTTGTATGTAAGTAGGTAATAAAGAGATGGATATTCGAAGGTAGAATGAAGATTGAGTCTGTAGCTATCTTTTTACATACGCGTTACAATTATTGTAAGTACATATTATTTGGATATTATTACACCACATGTCCAAACTAAAATCTAATCTCTTTTAACTATATTTTCAGCACATTGGAACAATTCATCGCGTAAGATCTCTGGTTGATGTCTCTGTGAAGCTGGATGCATTTGCTGGAACGCCCAGGGAAAATATAGCAGTCCTTAAAAATTACCACGGACTGTTTTGCATAACTAAGTTAGCTGCAGTCAAATCACTCATTGGCACGGAGCCGAGAACATATGATCTAGCATTTAAAATGTATAGGAAAAAATTTGTAATTGAAAAATTGCATCTACCACCAGGTTAGTTAATAAAATATTATTTTTTTCTAATCTGATCTATTTTACTAAATTTCTTTAGCAACATTTTATAGTGTTATTAAATGTCTTAAAACTTTTGACCTGAAGAATACAATACATACAAAAGAAATAAGAATACCAAAGGCTTTACTTAATGCCGGAGCAATACTACAATGTATTTATTATACCAGAGATTCCAAGCAATTTTACTTATTAAATTAAATTTATAATTCCAGAATTACAAGAATCCTCTGAAAGGGAACAAGATGATTCAATAGGAGGCTGTGGATCCTTTCAAAAAAATAAAATAGATTTTTAGTTTTACCATTTCTTCAACATTTGCCGAATCTTTATAATTAATTTCTTCAGAAGCCGATTCGTCGCATATAAGTTTTATATCCGCAACATACAAGGATTATCTCAGTGATCAGTTTAGTCTATCAACTTCAATGAGTTCAAAGGTGCTATAATAATTCTGTAGGAATTTTATTATAGTCCGAGAGCCCGCTGCTTAATTTATGACGTATCTGTTTTTTGATCGAAATGTGGTATAAATGATAGCTTACCAATAGGGTATTACATCGCACTAGGGTTGCCTATCAAAATCTTGCCGCAACCCCCCCTGCCCCGCCCCAAAAAGGTCCCTCTTCGCGGTTTTTCGCATTTTATAGGAATATGGTAAGGGGTAGGAGAAAGAAGTCAATGACAAAAATAATCCTTGCTAAATTCTCTATAAAAAATGTAAAGTCAATTTTTTCATAGGACTAGTAGTTTACCCGTAATGGCCTAATAAAATGGCGTAATAAAAATTTTGATAGGCAACCATAGTGCGATGTAATACCCTATTGGTAAGCTATCATTTATACCACATTTCGATCAAAAAACAGATACGTCATAAATTAAGCAGCAGGCTCTTGGACTATTAGAGAGAGATTTATTATTAGAGACCGGATTATATATGCATTTGCATATTTTGGCAATTTATTCAGTATTTTGCATATTTCGACCAAAATCTACTGATCTTGCATTTTTAGGTACGTTTACTAAAATTTTAAAGTTTAAAAAACAAAAATTTTGGTGTCTAGTTGAAAATGCAGAAGATAAATAAAGTAATTTAATAAAAAAGTAAGTACCCAATAATATTAAAAAAAAAAAAAGATTTCATGACTTCACATCCTAGAACTGTTTTTCGCGGTCTTCCAGACGATTCCAAACATAAATTAAATAAAAATAAAGTTCAATAAAATTATATTAGCGGTAATTTGTTGTATTTATTTAAATTTATGTGGCATATTTTGGTACTTTTTGATAATTTTGATGCATATTTCGAGCATTTATGATGCATATATTTGCATGCATATTTCAACCATTTTACGTTGCATATAATCCTGTCTCTACTTATGATTTGATTGTCTCCTTTATAATTTATTTTATTATTAGAATTAAGTACACATTTCATTTACAATAAAATAACATATTTTGTCTTTGTATAACATTTTTGTTATTTGAACTCCAACTACGAGAAAAGTAGAGAGGAGAGGGGGGGGGAGAGTTTTGTTCCAGGTATTGCAATATGAAAATAACAAACAGATTAATAATAAAGCCAGCGCATAGAGTCCTAACTGTAATAATTTAGTAGTTACCCTCATGTTCATCAGAGCATATCTCCCCTAACCAAATGCTCCGACCAGCCAAAACACCTATCTATGTAATAATAAGCATATTCACTCATTAAACATACAACTGACTGACCGGTATATCACACAACACCTAGCATCAACAGTTGCCTGGGTGTAATCTCTGTGTAAAAAGTCTATTTTGTAATCCTCTAAATGAAACGCCTCTATTTTATTTGAATGTTCTATAATCTCATCATATTCCGACATGGAAAAGTGTGATTTATTTATATTGTGATGTTTTCTATTATAGCTACATATTTCACATATTTGAATTATAGTAATTACAAATGTTAACAATGACAAATAATTCCTAATCCCCACTCAACCATACACATTTATTTACATCACAGTACACAACTTCCTTCCTATTGTTATTGTTAATTTACTATCATTCCCTTTTAAAATAAACTAACAAACCAAAGTGATTGTTTTCATTTGGTGGACATTATTGTATTATATTATTATGTGACGGTGTTGCAATGTCTATGTTGTATTTTATTTTAATATTCATCTGTTGAATCTATTTTGTAAATTGTGTTGTGAATTATTTGCTGATTAATATTATGAGGTGCAGACAGTATTTGAGTTCCAAAGTGATGCTTGGGAGTTTTAATTTTGTTTTCTTGGTAAGTAGTAATTTCAATAATACTTTATTGCATTTAATTTTACTTTGTGTTTCATTGTATCACTGTAAATTTTTGCTTCCATCTACAACCAGTGATGTACCTATTTGAGTACTATACAATACATACATATTATTAGCTTATATAAGAATAATATCTATGTATACTATATAAGTGGATCACATACCACAGTCCTTTTTCCTTGCTCCAACCACTGCAGTATCGGTTTATTATTCTGTTTTTATTCTACTAAATACATTATTTGCAAGGATTGTAACAGCAGCCATGAACAATTCAATAGTTATTTGTATTCAATTAAGGCAATTACTAATTACTGTATAGACTTTTGGAAGCAGTCACTGGATGGAAATAAAGTGAGAAGAATTGTACGAACCACCTTACTATAGATAGGCAGTATTATATTTATAATGTCCTATATAAAAATAATTTATTATCTTCAGCTTTGTGGTCTCCTGCTGCTAGCTTTGGGTTTCCTTCTCCTATGTGACTCGCCCCGGATCCTTCTATCTCGTTTGTTAACTCTCCCAGACAATGAGGCTCCACAGCCCCCTTTCTACTACGCTGCCCTGGCTACTATTGGTGTTGGACTCTTCATGGCATCTGCTGGAGCTGTAGGATGCTGGGCTACATATGCTCGGGGATATTGTGTCCTCACATTTGTAAGTTTAATTTACAACACTATTTACCAAAATGGTCAGTCGTAAGCCCGACAATGTTTATCATTAATTCTTCTACACTGTTGTGGGAATACTACACTATTTATCAAGTTTTGTGGTTGTTTTTCATTTAGTTATGTTAGGTAGCTAGGTTATTAGTTGATAAAAACAAATATTTTCAGTATTTTCTGATGGTGATAACAGCTTTAGTTGGCCAGTGTGGTGCTTGCGTGATGGTTGTGGCCTGGCCAGGATGTTTGGGACTACAGGGAGCTCGTGGAGGTGCAGTGGGAGTTCTGCAGGCAACATATGGTGTCCCTGGCCATGAGCAATTCACAGCAGCTATGGATTTAGCACAAACAATGGTTACTGTCTATTTACCTATCCATCAATACATTTCAATAGTGATATATTTTAGCCTATCTACATAATATAATATTTTTCCAGTTTGAGTGTTGTGGAATGACAGATGGCAGGAACTATGAAATGTCTATGTGGCAGTTACGTCGTCTGGGACCTCGAGATCTCATCGTACCATTAACTTGCTGTGTACCAATGGATGATTCATATTCTTACTTAGACCCTAAGCCAGCTAATGAATCTATTTGTCAGGAATTATTACCGGAACATTTTGTTCCATTCAGATATCAACAAGTAAGATTAAGTATATAAATCATTTTATCCTTCTTTATTACTAAGTAGGTACATATATTATACAGTTTTAATATTAATAATCTAATTTCATTGTTTTTCAGGGATGTTTGTCCAAAGTGGAGATTTGGTACCAGCAGCAATATATTGGCTTTCTGATCATTTTATTTGTGGTATGTTTGGTAGAATTCGGCGTATTATTTAGTATTATATTAGTGTGTGTTAAACTGAGGAAGAAAAGAAAAGATACTGGATCGTTCATTATAAAACCGCTGAATAATAAAAACCAAGAAAATGTGTATCATAATAAAATGTATACGATAGAGCGACCAGTCACTGATACGTATATACAACCAGACACATTCTATAGCCCAATTGCAAAAGCTCCTCATTCATCACAGTACTATAACACTAAGAGAGATGAAATGGCATGAAGATTGGCCGATGATGCATTATCACTCACACATAGATTACAAACATTTTCAGATTATATTCTGAAATTACAGGCAGATTCATTAATGTGGTAATATTGATACCCCAAGATGCACTTGCAATGATCCCCTCACAATCTAACTCTAGGTCCTCTACAAAAGAAAAGAGGGAAGTACAACTTACACACTTGTATTAAAACAGGGATGATTATTTTAGAAAATGCAGATTGTACTTATTAAACCTGTAACAGATATTATCAGGTAAGTATGTCGTAGGATAATCAAGTCACTTGTTTAAATTTTGAGTATAATGCTAAGATCAAATCTACAAGAGTTTTATATTATCAAAAACAGCGATCGCGTTTTGGGCTGATTCAGAGCAAACATTTTATTTTTGCTGTTCTTGATTCCCATATATTGCAGTATAAAGCAGTAGCGTGTATAGGTTTTCATTTCAGGGGGGGAGATCAGTATTTTACTTCGGAGGGAGACTAAACCTGATCATTCAATCTGGTTTCATATGTTATATTTTTATGTTCTTAAGCAAAAAAAACTGTCAACGAAGTAGTAAGAAAGTGATGATAGTGCCACAGGCGAATTTTTTTTGAAAAATGGGTGAAGTCACAGTAAACCACACAGTATATTTTGGTTTTCTTTGTTTGGATGTGACCATGTTAGAAAAGAACTATTTTATTTCGACCCTAAAAATTGCTGTTAATAAAAAAAATTTAAAATAATGGATTTTCGTAATAACTCTCCAGGAATCGTTTTGAGCAATTAATGTTAAGAAATACCTGACCGGGACAAATGACTGTCGGTTCGGGATACGGACCTCAAAACCGGGACATATGGTAGTCCTAGTTTAGATACATAAGAAAGGTCGTGATAGATATAAATTTAGTTTATTTTTCGTGAAATAAAAAATACTTGAGTGTAATATTTAAAATTTGTATGGGCTATGACTGCTGTTGTTGCCATGTTAATATTTTAACATATGTGTAGTTTCAGAATAGGAATATTTATGGAGTCTCGACTCAGTTTATGTAAAATCGACAGATTGTTGTTTTTGATACCATAGGACTCATTTCTAATTATATTAATTACCAAATATGTGTTTTATTTGTTTATTTTTGGGACGATAAATATTACGTTATGGGTGATTGAATGCATCATTGTCTGCACAGATTAATTGTTTGTGTCATTGTAATATTAATAAGACTGTTTGCACAAAATAAACATGGCTGTCTTGAGAAGCTGTATTGTGTTATATAAATATACCTGTTAGTTTCTTTGATGGTTCTTGATGGCAAATATTGCTGTAGGTACCTGGTACATAGAAGTCAGTGGCATATATTTCATTTCGGGGGGGAGGCCCGATCTCATATTTGACTTAGGCGGGAGGGAGACAACAAAAATATGAAGATAGACCAAAGAGATTACATATTAAGTACTAATATATTATGTCGCTGAGATAGACGTACAGTATAAAAATTATAATAGCGCCGCAGGCAAAAATTTTTTCTTGAATGTAAGTGAAAAAGTTCGTGTTTTAGAGTGGTATTAATATTGTTTAAGGAAATACAAAGAAGAATAGCGCTTATATAGAATATATATAGATTTTTTTTTGAATAATGGGTGAAGTGATGAACTTGAGTAACTTTCATGTTTTAAAATAATGTTTTTTAAAGAATTGTTCAACATTTCGGGGGGGGGGCTCTATATACGCCACTGATAGAAGTATACAGGGATCTTTAATATAAACTGTAATAAAATATAGCATGCATCAGCATTATAAAACAAATGTATGCTTCTTTTGAAGTATTAGATAGTATATACTTGCATTTTTATGGCCACTAAGTATTGATGTATGTATGTAGGATAAGTGTTGTTTGTATCTAATGTGAGGTGTCTTACACATTTTCTAATGATATCTGGTGAAAATTCCACTTCACTGTGGGGAGTTTATCAATAGACCTGGAGACCTTTCATCATTCAGCTTTAGTTGGATGCAACCACTTGAGACATCTTGCATACTATTATTGTTTTCCTGTATATATTAGTATTAAAACTTTATTTCTAGATGTGTGTAAAATATAGTACTTTAATTGGCAATATTAATGTTCTTCTTTCATCCTTCCAATCCTTTTGAATCACTATATGACCAATCAACAATGGCAAAATACAATATAAAAACAATTATGTATAACTGAATAGAATAAGGCAGTTTAATAGACCCGGTGTAGTTATACGAATAACGTCGCATTTTTTAGGCCTTGCACATCCTTTGATATATCTAGATAGGCGAATGTTTCCCAATATCAATGTATCAAATATCCATGATTTCTGGCTGAAAATGATGAGCTGTTTTTTTGGCAAATCCTCCTCCGTATAAAACAGGAATATTATTATTACGCAGACACTGGAAATATGCTTTAATTCTCTTTCTTCTGCAGAAAATAATCTTCATGTACATATCTAAAGAAATATTCATCAACTTGTCATAAAGCAGTCAAGGTTTACAAATAAAATAAAAACCACAAGTAACATGTTATTAAGATTTATTTTTACAGAACAGATTGGCTACAAGTACCTTGCATTGCACTGCACGAGCAGTTTGCTTCTAACTATTATAACAATAATATAAGTTAATCGCCCACTGCTCACTGCTTATAGGCTGACGGTGACAACGATTCAGTACCAATAATTGTCATTGTTAATTCAAATTCAATATTAGGTATAATAATTCAGTTGTCCATCAATGATCTCTGTATAACAAATATACTATGTACATTCTCAGACTTCAGACTTTTACAATTCACAAAACTACATCCTTTTCACACAAACATCCTCTACTTCCATCACCCATTGACCCATCATCATGATGCACATTCATTATACACACTGACCCTGATTCCTCTTTCTAAATGTATCTTGAGAATTATAGTACATAATGTGATTAATATAGTGCAATGTGTTGTGTTTCACTTCTCCATTTGGTTATTAGACAACCTCTCCATCACAGCTTTTCGTTCATTTTAGTTTTGAGACATTATAATGTCTAGATTAATTATTAGAATGGCATGGTCGCTTTCTAAATGTAACTGAATGTGCGAGGGTGTGTGTGTGCCCGCTCATTATGTCACACAACCTGGAGTCAATGTGTGTATAAAGTATAGAGATCATTGCAACAAGGAATTCTAATAAATTTCAACAATACTATATTAATTTGTAATAAATTACTGCAGTGGGAGTCCAAACTATAAATACATAATAACATTATTAATGAAATGGACTGGCGGGGAATTTGTAAATGTGTAAATAATAATGTCTAATTTTATGACTGAATCAAACCAGTAAAAGTATACAAATATTTACATATGTATCAATTATATATTATTCAAAACATGACATATACAACAAAATAATTATAACACAGAAAACATACTTATTAAATAAATTGTAATAAATAATAACATTTGGTCAAACACATAATATAGTTGTCACATAAACACTGGTTGAGTCAAACCACACAAGTTATACATATGCATGTACAATACATAATACTATATATGTATACGTAGGTCATACGGGTAAGTGGTATGTGTAGTTAGAGAGAGCTTTGGCAGCAAAACTTAATTATACGGAGATCTCTTTGAAGTACTACCTAATAAATATTGTAGAGAGCAGTTAGTGTTCAATACAAACCAGTCACATGATAGAGATTATGAGAATAATACAACACATTACACTATCAAGTGTCAATCAATGTTAGAAAAGTGTGAAAACTACCCAGTATTTAATAAATTAGATAGAATATGACATGGGCTGCCAAAACTGTCTCGGACGATGAAGAAACTTTGGCCAAAATGTTGCCACAGCACTAATATAAGGATTGCCACATTGCCAAAATATGATATTAAAAATAACCTATTAACATATATATATAATACAACATGTGTGCTTCTTACCACATCTAAGACAGATCACATCGTTACTAATATTACAACAATTTTATAATATTAAAACTAAACATTTTCAAAAGCTATAAGGAACAACTAAAAAGGTTTTATGCTAAAATAAGCATATTGTATGTAATTTGCAACACGAACCAAAATTAAATTGTGTAACTGTGTGATGTACTTACATAATTAGAAGGTCGGTTCATGGCAAATTCTTATGAAAAATATCTTTTATACAATACACACGTGTACAATGTGCAGGTTTAATTAATTGACAGATTTAAAATATTAGGTACGCACATACCTACACATATACATACAATACATCACACTTAGAATCATCACTCATGTCTGGAGATCATTAAATAATAGGTGATTGTTGTTTACACACACAATACAAAATATAACTCTTCACATTTCATCTCACTCCTCACCTGCTACAATACTTTACAGTCACCCTTTCAATTATACCATGTGTAATACATACATTAATATATAGTATGTACATAGTACAGTGAAGTATATCCCTATAGGTACACTAGTTGCTCGAGTTTAAGAACCTTTTTTGTAGTGTAAGACAGCGTAACTACACGCAAGTCTGTACACGGAGTTGTAGTAGATGTAGTATTATTAGTGAGCGCACAATACAAAAGAATGCACACAGATGCGTTAGGCAGGTATATCCGTCCTTTCACGAACACTATAAAAAAGGCTCTTAAACTCGAGGGACTAGTGTACATACATACATAAAACACTTTACTGAACTACACCAGTGAATTTGGTAGATTCAGTTGCAATAATTTGTATATATTTCCGCAACAACCTACGTAAAGTCACTTTGAGATTTATAATTGAAGGTGGAAACAAAGTAGAAGAATATAAGCGAGATTATTCTCTATACATGGAATATGGATGCACTGCTAAACTACAAGGACCACTAAGATATTAAGTACAAGCGACTAGGACCTCCTCTACATGTTATATTAACAAATACATTAATAATTTTACATCCACCGTATTATAAACTAGATTTTATCAACATTACTATTTGCTACGGAATATAAAGTATCAAACGATATTACAAATTCTGCAAATTATGAGAAAATTTTCAATTTTCATTAATAATAAAATGACTTCTATCTGAACTGCAGAAGGTAGCACATATGTATAGAATTTAAAGAGAACATTGTGATGATCTTATTGTATGATATGATCAATGTATGGGATGGGATGATAATGAATTAGTAGTAGGTAGTAATAGCAGTGATCTCAGCAAATATAACCACATAGATATACATATAATATAATACATACGTATGTTCAGGCACTAAACTCTGCTGCTCTATGACAGCCTCCACTGTCTAATCTTTGTTTAAAATATTATTTATAAAATATTTGTCTCCTTGTACATATTTACACCTATATAATATTGTTACATATATCTACTACATAATCATATTATTCAACTTACATACACTTAGACTTTTTACCAATATTATAACATTTCACTCTTGTATTTTTTTTAAATCTTTCATAGGCAAAACATTACGTGTAATAATTAAAATATATAACTTTACTTTGTATGCACTTAGATAATTTTATTAACCGTAGGAGGTTTTCTAAACAAATAAAACATAATAATATATCACACTAGCTCATTTCTAAAATGAGTTATTTATAAAGTAAAACAATATATAGTATGTTGTAATAATAATACAATATTTGCCATCATTATTATCTTTATACAATTTGTAGCATACCAGGGGAGATCTATCAATTCTCAGAAAGAAGACATTATTGGATGCTGTGCTGGCACACATATATCTGGGTTATAGGAACAGCATAAGAGACAATTAATCAGCAACATCCTTAGTCAGTGGACTAAGCTGGAAAGAGCTTTCAGCGAAGCGTGGCCTTCTGCCTGGAATAAACTTCCCGCACACATCAGAAAAGCGTGAACAACCGCTGAATTCAAGAGCCAGCTTAAAACTCACCTGTTTAAAAAATTGTTTAGTATAGTATAGAGTAAGTAGATGTAAGTACTTAGGTTAGCTTATTGAATTGTAAAAGTCACCCTTGAGGTGGACTCGCTCCACAAAACGGTGCATTATAAATTGTCCATATTATTATTATTATTAAGTCCTTTTCTATTCACTCAATGTGGAATAATTCCAATCTACTAACCTGAAGACATCGGTGGGATAAATATATATAGATTACTTGTTTATAATGATGTGTGGTGAACATGTTAAATGGTGAGAGACTAGAGAATATGTATGCATGCACTATTAGTTACAGGCAGGGTGTTTTAGTGATCTTCCCTGGTACAGATAGGTCCTGTATGTTTACTGAATTCACTTTACTTTAGCAGACTGGTACTATTACAACATGGAAATATTGAAATATTTCTACTGCAGAACATATTATACTGTGGGATACCATTACTAACACTGCTCTACATTTACTGATTCAGAATACTATATAGTATCATTGTCATGGATGGGAACAGATTCAATCTACATTTAAAAAAAAAAACTGAGTTAATTATGGAGCTTTGTTCAGCAAAACATGGAGAATGCAATGGCGAAGTGACGTAAGTGGATTACATTATTTCAAAAATTATTTTTTAAATAATTGCGGAGAGCATACAGTTTGCGACAGCATAATTTTATTCTCGAAACAACTTGCGTGTAGCTTGTATTTGTACACCTTCACAGAAAACCTAAGGTAAACATGGCAGAGCATACAAACAGAATGTGATTAGTGTCAGTCACACAACTGTCTACTGGAGTCTCCACTGTCCATATCAAGTTTCATGGCCCTCATTTTGAAAAGTATTTATAGCAAAAATTCACTATACTGAATTTTTTGTTAAACTATGTACTTCTTAATAATCTTTGAGAAAAGAAGTTTTAACCTCAAATTGAAATAGGTACACAGCCTTTATAGTTGAAAATAAATAGGGCTGAATAATCCACAAAAATATATAAATATAGCTGCTGAATTTTAATTAAGATGTTAAAAGTATTAAATTTGTGCAATAAGGCACTAACTTGACGTTAGAACTTAATTTGTAACTCAAAGAGTTCCAGTTACGGTTGAATTCAACGAGCAAATAGACAAACATATCCCCCAATATAATATAAAACCTAAAGAGAAGAGTTGTAGAACAAATAATATTGGATCACAGAATTGTAATTATATAATTTATACAACACAGTTGATTTGACTTACCAAGACAACCAGAGGAACAGGCTTAATACAATAACCAATGACTATATTCAGTAATGCCTGAATTGTTGAACATCCACCCCATGTTACATTCATCTGTAGTCTGTAGTTGTAGTATACACAAAAACAATCTTATATTGTTTCTTTGGAATCATAAATTAAAATTAAAACCCATATTAAATAAAACCTACATATATGTACTAATAAATCAAAGTACATGTACATTCTCCAACACAGATACATAATCAAAGGGATTAGCTTTATTGAGAGATTACTACTAGGAAATACCCAATACTCGTGCAACTCAAAAGAAACTCTGATATACTTAATATACAATCTGTAGATATTCACATTATGTAGATATTCATGTATAGTTTTGCAATTTCTGTTTAGTACCTACTTAATATTTATGATCCCTGTGAGATCTAATGGACAAACTGCTCGAGTGAGTGAAGACTTAGTATTCCTAACAATTAATATAGTAAATAACAATGAGAACATATTAAGTACAGTACATGTATGTAGTGAATGAATTGTGAGTAGTGTTAGGATATTATTGATTGTTCTCTGGTTGTGAAGGCAAGTGAGAGTGAGTCACAGGTCGTGGTAAGGCAGACAGCAGACCCCGAGCAGGGCTGGTGCGAGGGCCAGGGCCGCCAGTAGGGGTGGAGGGCACTAGGCAGGGGCAGGTGCTGCACCCATCCGAACCCCCGGTTGTTCTACTATGGGTCTCAAACTTGCATCACCGTCTACTGGCCCACTACACGCCAGACTTTCACCTTGCGCCTGTGATTGAGATTGTGTCTGTATTAATTGCTGATCTGAAGCTGCCGCTGTAGCCGCTTCATCTGTTAATCTAAGAGCTATTTCCAAATCACGGAGAACTTCAGTTTCTTTTGGTTCAATGAGATTAAATCGCCTGAAAAAAAAACATAAGTTCAATAAGTATAGGTGTCAAACTCAATCTTTAGATAAAAGTATACAGGTACTAGGTACCTACCAATATTTGAATGGAAGAATTATTTAATTAAAAATAACAAATATTGTATGTAACCATTGAGATACTTGATATTGATTGAAACAATTTTAATAGTATGTAGATGTGTTAATTACCTGTCCAAGGCTGTGAGATGTGCAAAGGTAAGATTAAGATGCGCATGTAGTCCTAGTAACACAACTTCTCTGAAGTGTGCTGCATATAGGTGGGCTACAACGTGGAACAATAATCTCAATATCTTACGTACTATACTTTCAAACGATGTGGGGAACTCATTGGCTGAAAAATAAATCAACAACATTAGTTTGATTACAGTAACAAGTTCACAATAAATATATTTTATGATGAAAACACATTTTATAATTATCATTATATAGACACATATTCACTAAAACGAGGATTTATTATCATATACTATGTCAATTACATATTCACTAATTTACTTTTAATTAAACAAACCTAAAGAATAGGTATTTTATTTTGTCACTGAAAACCTCAGGAATAATCAAACCTTCAAAGAGAAAAACTATTAAATCTCTGCCTACTGCAGATGACTTGAATCAAATTTCAAAGTTGACTTTAGAAAGTCGCTGTTGGCTATGTACTTGTACTAAGATCTTAATTCCTTCCTTAATGCATTGAGAATTAAGTTGATGTGAATAGTTATGACTAATGAGTTACTTTTAACAGAAGATGAGCTAGAAAGGTAAATATGGTAAGGCAAGTGATGAGACAACTTACCATATTTAGTAGGAAATATAGACTCGTCACTGACTGTCTTCTGTGTGAATGTCATGACATAATCAATATATTGCGGTGCCGCAACTCTCGTCTTCTTCCCCTTCTCATCAAACCATGGGTAGGCCCTGGCACCAGGGCCCGCCATGTCAGGACACACTGTCGCTGTGCAGAATTCACTAACTGTGCCATATATGAGGTTCACATGGTCGAACAACGCTAACGCTGGAAACAAAGCAAATTCAATGGTTTAATAAGTACACAGTCAAGATTTTATTTTATTTATTTTTTAATTAATTAATGGCACAGAGCACATGCATTTAAATGTAATTTCAAAATTTTAACAATACATTCTCACTAGGACAATGTTATTACTATTCAGTCACTTCTTCCAAATAACCCAAATATCATCATCTCTACCTCATACAAATACCTACATAGTTTTTGTCTCGTCTTAGAAATAAGGTGATTCCTACTAAATGGAGTAATCACAGTATCAGTAAAACAGAATACCTAATTTAAAAATGATAAAAACCATTCTTACGTAGTGTTTTTGGCGAATTTCAAAGCTATGACTCAGTTTTCAGAAATTGAAAGTCTAAATATGTATATTTTTTGGCATATTATTGGAATCTCAGCGAAATGGGGAAGTATTTGACTGATCTGTAAAGTTGTTTAGTAATAAATATACGAAGTACATTTATTACGCACCTGCCGAAAATCATTATACATATTACTAACTAAATGTACCAGATCAGACAAAGAGGAACTTTCACAGATGATAAATTGTATTGTTATTTAGGTAGACATAGAGTAAAAGAAAAGCCTCTCATAATGTGATCACTGGACTGCACGAAAGTCTCAAGATCAAGAAGGAACATCTCACATTTCAGGAGTGATTCAGCGGAGCAGGGCGTGACATTATTCTATACAAAAAGTACATACTAAATCTATATGAGATTGAAATAATAACTGAAGACACTATTCCAGAGAATAAGTAACTGTTGGTATGGTAGCGAATGCTGTACAACTGTTTACTAAAAGAACCGGTGCAGTAAACGGTAATGTCGCGGTGTAAAGCGGATTAATATATTATATGTGAATTGTCGAGTAGATCACTGTTCTGTTAAATAAGTGAACACATCGGTTTAATTCGCGAGTAAGTCATACAGAAAATAAAACAAATACGCGATAGTATAATACAAATATTTGTGAAATCAATAGACTGACACAGTTTATGTATTATCTCAATTATCTCTATTGACATTGATTTTTATTATCTATAAAAATAATTCTTATTAATCTGCAAAAAAGAACAGTCAAGGAATTGTGAACCTCCAGAACTATGGAGGTAAGGGGAATGGGTTGCCAAAGTTAATATGAAAATTACTTAACCAAAATATAAGAATAACGAAGTGTTGCAAAGAGGGTACTGGTACTGCGGTACTGGCACTACGCAACACTTGGTGAAACCCCGTTATTGGTACGGAAGTAGGCGAGCAAACTGCTTATTTATATACCTACGTATGTACTATCTACGAAAATTTCAGTACATAAGTATGTATATGTTTTTGTATTGTCATATACACGGAACAGTTTCACATCTGTATCTAGGTGATGCAGCGACTAGCGTTCACTAGCAACATTACTATTTATGTGTTATTGTTCTATCAACAAAATTACAGTGTAAGAATAATTAACGAAACAACTAATTTGCATATTTCACATTTCATTAGATTTTTAATTTACATTTGTAAGTAAATCTCAATTCAAATAGACTATTTCTGTTTTCGACTGCAGAATAACACAAAGCATCTTTTATCAGACATCATCCAGTTCCTACCTGATATTAATTCGTAAGCTTTTGAATTCCTATCGCACAGCTAGTGTAGAAATATTGTACGTACGTAGAAATACGAACTCAGCATTATGGTGTCAGAACATAGTTATAATCATTACATTTTATATTTGATTTACTATTATTGAGGCAATATCACTTGGACATTCATAGACTCGTAAAATAGGTGTATAGGTAGTAGGTACCTACTCATTCAGCAGTCATATTCGCCTAATAGAAGTTATTAATATACACGACGATGATTTATTCCGTATTGCAGAACAAACAGTATGATTGACCCGGTCGGCGACCTTAATCATCAATTCAACGAAGAGACCAATTGGAAAACATATTAAACATTATTACTGGAATATGGAAATTAATATTAACATGATTGACAATCAGACTGGGTACACATTTATTTGCTATTAGATAATTATGTCTTACAATCGGCAACCAGTCTTGTTCATTTCATCGCCTGCCTACAGCTTATATGATGATGGTTGTAAAAAAATGATCAAAAGATCAAAGTAGATATGAATATACTCCTACATAGTTATATACCATATTAATGAAATGGAGAATAAAGAGTAAGTATGGAGAAGTAGAACTATAGGTAATTTATGTCACATTATTGTACTTCATTCACTTGATACAATAAGCCAGTGATGTCTTAATGTTTCTACAAACCTTCCTACATTCCTCATACACTATATTATAATTGAGGGCATCGTGTCATACAGTTATCATTTCATACATAACGATATGAAATCAAAACTAAAATACGCACATAAGCTTTACAATCTAAAGTCATCCCACTCCCTATTGAATGTCAAGTGCTTTCCCACGCAGGAATAAAATAAAGCACCCGAAGGAACATCTGAATATATATTTAATATTATGTGCTCCATACGGTACGTAGTATCATGTACATTTCTAAATAATAAAAATAAGAAAAGCGTTGGGAGATATTTTATGGAACAATTCATATAATGTGATTGCTTAGCTAAGTGGTTCCCAAACTTCTTAGCCCAAAATGATCCCTACGGACCCCGGAGGTCCCTGGGAGCATTCAAAGGGTCCCTGAGCAATGTCAGGGGTCTGCGCAAAATTTAATATAAAATTAAAAATAATGTAATTATTTCATCAAAACATTTGCCTGCGGTGCTAATTAATCCCTGTACTTCAGTTGTGTATTCTATTTATTTAAGTAGATACTTTTGGATTTCACGAAACATAATCCAAATTTACCTCATTATCTTTTTAGGCTTGTCTGTGTACTGCGGTGCTACGTATACAGTTGCTTGTCTTATATACAACATAACCAGGCGCGTTACCTACTGTACATAAAAACCGGTAAGTGTATCATTTAAAAAAAAAAAACTATTTTATGTTTTAAAAACATGTAGGTACCGAAAAATCAAGCACACTACACCACGACCGTCTTTCTTCATTCAGTTTCATAAGTCAAATTCGCCTACAACGCTATTTATATGCTTTTTACGTGTACAATTATGCTGTTTTTCCATTTGGGGGTCCCCGGCAAGTTTATTTTTACTATGAAAAGGGGTCCCTGAGGAAAAGGGGTATACCAAAATAGCTTGGGAATCACTAGCTTAGCATATAGACTTCAGGCTTTGGTGTACTATATAGGTATAGGTATAATCATCTGCTTGCTCGTACATATTTATATCGGTACTGTTTATATGAATGTTAGATATGTTATGAAATATAATAGGTATGTATTTCATATTTGATAGAAGATAAAATGTCGTGCTGAATAAGAACGTCGGCGTCGACTACATCGAGGATATAAGAGCCGGACCTCACGATTAATTCATTATTGGTTATACATATTTTAATTCCTACATACATTACTGTCAGGTACAATGTACAGTAAGTACACAACACATTAATGTAAATATCTCAAACTTTTCATGTTCGGCATCTCGTGATGATAGAAGACACCATTCAACAACAATCAAAAGACACTCTACAACATTAGGTACTAATAACTACGTTACCAACTAGTTACTAGGTATATGAATGTGGTTGTGGTAGGACACCTCTGATCACCCTTCATATATGTACATACATTGTACATCACATCTCTTACAGCAATAGGCAGAGCTGGGCAGAAAAGCGTTAATCCGTTAATCGTTAATTAACGAAGTTAACATTTTGGTTAACGATTTAACGCTTTTCTCACCTCTTAAAATTGTTAACGGACTATTTAACTTCCGTTACATTTTACTTCCGTTAATTAAGTCCGTTAATATTTGATTATTTGCACAGACATCATCCACTGGCGGCGCTGGCATTAGATAATCCAAGGGTTGTATGAGGTTATGTGTGGTATCGTATGTGGGTTGGGAGTTGGAAAATAAATTTCACTTTGTTGGGATATATCGCGATAGTGTAAATGTGACAGTAGTTATACTTATGTAGTTCCATTTCATGCCATTCAACCGCGATTTTTTACATTAACGCTTTAACGGATTAACGTTAACTTCCGTTACTTTTTTCAAAATGTAACGCTTTAACGTTTAACGAAGTTAACTTTTTAGTTAACGGATTATCGATTAACGAAGTTAACTTTTTGATTAACGGTGCCCACCTCTGGCAATAGGTAATGATTAGGTAGTTTACTTACTGTGTGACGCTAGCCATTCGTTTTGGTCTATTCCTTCCGGTATCTCCACCATATCTCTCATATCCATATCAGGTAGTTTTCTCTCTAAAAGTGTTTCTTCTAAATAAAGCTTGGGGTCACCTTGTGATCCATCTCCTTCGCGCTCCTTGCGACGGGCCTTTCTGTAAAAAAAGAAAGGAATGTATATTAGTACGGAACATTACTATGAAATCCTAATACATAATTACTACATGTAAATCATCTGTATTACACTATATATTACAAATCAGGAGTAGATATTTCCATTTACCTAACTTTATCTACCAGGCCACTTCAGTAATTGTTAGGACGTTGTGCGGAGAGTGGAGAGATAAGCAAACGAAATTCAATTAAGCAATCTGCTTAATTAATAGGTACCAACTCTATCTATAAATCATACCTACTGTATTGTATCCTGTATACCTACATCGTAATTTTAAATTCTCGTCAAATCCAATCATTTTTTTTTCAAATAGTATTTAGTATTACGTACTTATTTTATATCTTCTTACGTTTACTTCTTATGTACCTAGATATTATGTTTATTTATTATTTTTTTATTGTTCATGTTGTAACCACAATAAAATGTTCAGATGACTTCTAAAACGGTCGGTTGGTAGATACTTTCAATGGCAATAAACCTGCCATTACTGCAACAGAAATATTGAAAACCCAGATTACAGTATAACAGGAGTCTGGAGTATGCTGAGAACACTTTTAACCCCCGAAGTACTACGGTGTTCTAAACATTGGCCGGCGTTTGTGTTCTACTCGTATTATTGTGTGTAAATAAAATGAAATAAATAAATAAAATAATTTTTATTATCTCATTTTTTGACTGTAAAGAATATATCATTGCACTGAAAGAAACATCCACCAGGTCTGTTTTTTTTTCGGTAGCGTAATACATGCCTAAGCTTGATTTAAACATGAATGTTGTTGATTTAAACATGAACATACCGCTGTTGGTTAAGCGCGAAACCTAAACGTTACATATAGAGTCTATAACCACGCATTCAGTTTTACTTTAGTTAGAGCGATAATAATAATAATAATTGGATAATTTATATCGCGCCGTTTTGTGGGTATTCCCACCTCAAGGGCGCTCTGAGTTCCTAATCCCTATGTTGTTGGGAAGGATTTCTTGAATAAATGTGTTTTCAGTAGCCGTTATGCGTTACACATTAAATATTCCTGTTATATATATATATATCCTGTTCAATGTCACTTATGATATGTGATTATTTTGGTCAGCTGGATGAAGTTACATTGTATGTAATGTTCACTTAAAGAAAAAAGTATAAAATAATAAGAAGTAGATAAATGAATATCTTACACTGGACAGAAGAGAGAGTAAAGCGTGAGATGAGCCACCCGCGCCAGGGTGGTTACAGCGCCGCCCACCTTGCGGGTGAGAGGGCTCCAGGCCCACATGAGCTGGGGCCCTGGCCCTGGTGCTCTACCCTCGCACACACATCTCACTGCCACCACGTTTATTGTGAAGTTTTACTAGTACCACTTTATACAATAATTCTACATATTACGACAAAATGCACAATACACTAGTCACAAGAAATCACTTATGATTGAAATATATCAGCAAAGCTTCACATATACTTTATTATGAAGATGTTACAGCACTTTTTCACAGTATAAGCGAATGTGGACAACTAACATAGTTCTATTAGTTTCCCGTTATTGTGTACGTTAGTTATTATAACATGTAGTTCTTTGTAATGAGTTAATGAGTTACCATACACCACCACACACAAATTATAATAAATTCGAATTAATAATTTACACACCTCACATATAGAGAGAGAGACATATATAACATGTTGTACAACAGATGAGTAAATATTACCAGCTCTAAAAACAAATTTGCTTAAGATAACAAAAATAAATTAAGGCCGTTTGAAATTGTTTGGTGGAAGAGAAGAGGGGAGGTAACGCAAATAGCATTTAGGTAAAGTTAGCAATTAATTAAATTAGCGCACGAGTTCCAACACAGTGTAGTTCAAATAATTCACATCAAGTCGTGACTACATCTTTTTAGGTTCATTGCGAAATAGTATACGAAACACCAAAAATAGAAAATTTCTATAATAAATTAAGTCATTCTGGGTCAATGATGTAGATGTAGGTGATCTTATTAATGCACTAAGCATACTGTACACCGCAGATAAACGACATATCCGGATCAATCGCGGTACATACTATGTATAAGAATAATAGATCGTACCGAGGTAAGACATCAATTAGACGACTGAGTCTCGCGATCACTTGTATGTTACTGTTCGTGCTACAAGATTTCTGTGTGGAAAGCGTACAGTACAATACAACACTGTGCTTCGACGGTTGGAGTAGCGACTGACTCGTAGTCTCGTAGGTCCGTGTTGACGCGAGTGTTAGTGGGTCGACGGACTTGCCGAAGGAGGTCAAGTTTCCAAAACTCGTAAGAAGTGTCTAAAATCAATTCACTTACAAATGTTGCATGTAAAATATCAATTGGTCGCTATCATGTTCATTGCAAAAACAGTGCGGCACTAAGTAAACATAGGTAGAGTTCTAGTTAAGAACTGTAGAACAACACACAGTTCAATTTATGTTACGGAGGAACATACAATAATACATACACCACGCAATACCCGCCACTCTAAGATTTAGGAACTATGAAGGATTGCAATTAGTAATAACAAATAACAAATCAAATAAACGTTATTATGATCACACTGCATACAGACGGGAAACTTGTTTGGTAGCTTCATCACTCATGTCATATAACGGAGAGTGGGTATAACACCTACTACTATACCTACATACATATATTCATGATCAGGTCACAGAAGAAAGGGAAATCAAACGATGAAGAAAGGAAATTTCAAAACGGATATCCGTGACTCATCCTCCACCGCAAATTTATCACGTGTAACAATTATACGTTAATATTATAATGTAAGTTATCCTTCCTACGACTATTGTTCGTACTGGTGAAATTATGACACAATTTTATTAAAAAAAAAAAGAATTAGTCATTTACGAATAATTTGGCTAATTAAATTTACGAATAAAAGTAGGCAAAGTATAGGTGTAGTTTGGTATTATTCAACAAGAAATGAATACATTAACTTTTACAAATTTACATATAAAAAGCGTGACAGCCATTTTACCTCAAACAGGCATAGAGAATGTCAAAGTCGGAAACAAAAGAAGTAACTTGAAAGAAAACCTCGATGAATCGGTAAACTAGCTACATTACTTCCAGGTGATAAAACTAACTGGTAGATTAATGTGGTAGTCTAATATTATCATACGCTGTATGGTTTATTAGGTTAGATTTTTAAAAGTCAATTTTCTAACGAGCAAATGCATATCAATCGTAAATAACACAAGTTTGTCTTAAACCAGTGGAGGTTTAGTATGATTATTAGAAAAGTCACTTCCTGAACTTTATTAAATATCAATAAGTAGTTAGTTATCAGGCATCGGCGACCTACATCAGTCATTCATAGAGTCATATCATTTTATAAAAACTTGCCTAGTTGCGACAGGCATACGAGTAGGTGTTTACCCACCATTATATGCCTACATAGGCACTATCTAAAAATGTTTACTATTATCTATTTGCTTATTCAAAAAGGTGAAAAGCAGTATTTGGGTCCGTACATACAAATGCAGATCCTTTACTTAAAGACACTCTTCGATAAATACCGTGAACTTTAGTTAATTCTAGGAACCGAGCACTTACTTAAGCATGCAAAGGGTTGGGTTAAGGTTGGGATTTAAAATCTACTGTCGTTCATACTTGGGTATTAAATTTTGGAAATAGGAATACAATTATCAGAACAAGATGCGCCTAATAAATTAAACACAATATATACCTACTACCTACGTACGTTCATAAACATACACAAAAGTGATATCAAAGCGAATTGTTACATAAAATTAGTTAATATCGACGGACGATGAATAAAAATACACCACAACTGGGAAAACCGCACGGACAAACGTTTTAGAATTATATATTAAATTGACGTACAAAAATAATATAAAGTAAAACACGTTCTGATTGTGTTACCAAGGTGCGACTAGCAAACTTGCACTTCTGTTCCGCCTATGGTGTGGAGACTTGCTGGACTCACTTGAGAGGGGATGTCCTTGAGGTTAGCCCGCATATAGTCGTTACTTCTCTATTATTATAATATAATTCACATAAAATAATGTTAGCCATGGATAACAAAACAAGTAAAAAACAATGTACCTATTATACAAAGATTATCAAATGTAACTATAACGACAACTTCGCTTATTATGTAGAGAAGTCTAAAGTCATGTAATTATTACTACTTACATAAACAAGATTCTATGCATAGGTATAGCTTTAGCTAAACATAATAATTAGATACGGAACAGATCACATCAGTTGGTACGCTGCAACCAAAAGCATGAAATTACACTCATCATTCTCTCCTATGGCGCTACAGTCCATATCAAGCCTTAAGACCTCCCGCAACATTCGCCTCCAACTCCTCATTATACGATTTCCTATTCTCTTTAATCAGATTAAATAAAGTCTTGCACAATGCACATCTTTAGTGGTATCCTACTAGTAGTTGAGCCACGTAATACATAAGTTGATTAACTTAAGCGGGGTCAATACAATATTAATTAACGGTACCTTCTGCCTAATTGTAGATAGTGCGCTGTAAGACAATAGACGATGACCGTAGTACTTGTAATAGGACATAAGAATATCACTTATGGTTTCGTAACACAGCGTTAATATGACGTTGTTATATATACATAGAAACGTTATAAGGTATAATGATTAGGCTACACGCATTGTCATTTTTTATGGAAAGGCGATGCTGTCATAAGTAAGTGTCGCTGCGTTTTCACTTTCAAACTATAAAAAGCAACCGCTACATTATAATGGTACATACATAACAAAATACAATAATACATATAATATCTAAATTTATTTCCATAATGTACTGGTACCCGTATTTTTACGATGTTAATGCATTTCATGTTATCTGTATTATATTACATAGAAATGTATTTATTTACTCGCAGTTTTCTATTATACCTACGGCAGTCCACACAGACTCCATATTAAGCAGCGCGACAGCCTACATCAAAGTTCCACCTCAATATATTGAATAGTTACATAGAGAATATTTAGATTTCCCTACCGACCTCTATTCCATTGTTAGTTGTTACAATAAACGTAGATTTCTCCAACAAATAAATCGCATAGAATTCACGAATACAAACAGATCGTTTCACATTTTGATATTGTATAACCATTTCTTTATTGAAAGTATATAGTCCGAGAGCCCGCTGCTTAATTTATGACGTATCTGTTTTTTGATCGAAATGTGGTATAAACGATAGCTTACCAATAGGGTATTACATCGCACTAGGGTTGCCTATCAAAATCTTGCCGCAACCCCCCTTGCCCCCCCCGAAAAGGTCCCTCTTCGCGGTTTTTCGCATTTTATAGGAATATGGTAAGAGATAGAAGAAAGTAGTCAATGACAAAAATAATCCTTGCTAAATTCTCTACAAAAAATATTAAGTCAATTTTTTCGTAGGACTAGCAGTTTACCCGCAATGGCTGGTCCAAAACCGAAATTCATTTAAAATACAAAAAAAAATGTATTTAAACTAAATTGGTTGAAAATCGATAAGAGCTACAGGAAAATAGTCAGAGAACGAATTAATTACCATAGTCTTAGCTACAAAACGAGCTATAACTTATGTTCATACATCTAATAATTTCGGAGTTATTACAATAAAACTCAGTGACGAAAATTCTTTAAATTTAGTTTTTCATAAAATAACCAGTGATATAGCGCCACAGGCCAAAATTTTTTTTCCATAAAATGTTAGTAATAATGGGTGGAAGAATGTGAAAGAAAAAAAATCAAACTTTTTTTTTATTTTTTCAAAAAATATCCTGTTTTTTGACCGGCCATTACGGGTAAACTACTAGTCCTATGAAAAAATTGACTTAATGTTTTTTGTAGAAAATTTAGCAAGGATTATTTTTGTCATTGACTACTTTCTCCTATCTCTTACCATATTCCTATAAAATGCGAAAAACCGCGAAGAGGGACCTTTTCGGGGGGGGCAAGGGGGGTTGCGGCAAGATTTTGATAGGCAACCCTAGTGCGATGTAATACCCTATTGGTAAGCTATCGTTTATACCACATTTCGATCAAAAAACAGATACGTCATAAATTAAGCAGCGGGCTCTTGGACTAATACAACAGTTTAAGAAAATGAATAGGAATAAAAGAATGAATAATAAAATTCACCACTAAGTAGGTATAGCCTTAGTAATTTTATTTATCTATTCCGGAATTCACACTTGAATGAATTCCACTACGTACCTGCAAGTATACGTGTAGTGTAGATATACTATAATTTTAATAAAAAATAAGTGTAGATTAGTCACAAAATAATATCACAGCACCACTAAGTAACACCTTAACTCGGAGAATAAAAATAATATCCAATTAGGTATGCAGAATTATAATGATAAAAAATATATATTATCGATGTACAACTTTGTGTTTTTGTCCCTTAACCGCATACTAAAAATGTGCAATGAACGTCAAGAATAGAAAACTTCGTGGTTTATCATCACGATTCATCAATACTAAACTTTATATCATACATTCATGATACATTGTACCTATTATAATCACCAACACCTTGTCATGTTGTCATAATGTTATAAACCAATAACAATAAAATTAACTCTTGAAATGAGACGTGATTTGGAAAGAATAAGAACCACAATATAATGCTATGTTCTGTACTAGGAGCAGGATCTGTACCTGGAAGTGATGCAACGCTTCTTATGAAGAAATTGTACTTACATATCCCATTGGATATACCTACAGGTCACGAACAAAATTGGGAGAAATGACGAAACAATAAAAAAATATTGAAAGCGAAATACTAAACTTCGAGGTATTATATTTTGTCCAGGTACCTACGTAATTCACAAAGAGACAGACAGCTCGTTTTATGTAGGTGCAACAAGAGAACTCCCAAAAAAATTAAAACTTATAATACTTACAAGAGTACTCATATGTACCTAGATATCTTCGGTTGCTGGCGCTGACATTTACATATATATATAACGGAAAAATAAAATATTGAAATTTTGTATAAATAACTCCATAGCGGGTGCAATGCCCTTAATAGAAAAACAATTAAGATGAGTACTTATTCTTTATCCAGAATAAATACAAATCGTAAGCATGCTGCCTTCTTATCGCGTATTATGTGTTATGACATCAATGTACCTAATCCGCGAATGTACAATAGTTACATTAAAACAATATTGGTGCTTGTATTGAACTCCACTACGTACGTTATTTATTGGGTCGTCACAACTATAAAACATTTGTCATTTACACTATGGACCATGAACATACTTTTTTATACCATCAAATAATAAACTATCGGAAAGAAAACTACAGTATAAACTGGATGAGCGAGTTTGTAGAAAATGAGCAGATGTGACAACCGAAGCGAAGAAAAGCAGAAACATACGTACTAATATACTTACTTACCTGCAGTACACTTCTCAAACCCATTTTCTAATCCTTTCAAGTTGGAAAACGAATGCCAGATATAGAAATTTCCCTATTATAAAACCTGCTCAATGAAGCGAAGCATTTATAATAATAACGTCTATATTTTTTGCGTATCAAAAATAATGGTGAACGGTACGCAGGAAAATATAGTATAATAAAACTTTAGAAGCATTAGTTGACGAATAAAAGAAGCTAACAACTGAGTAATAACAATAAGAATATTTGTCATACTATGTAGATTGTATGTATATTCAAAAAGAAAGAAATAAAACAATATTTAAAAAAAAAATACCACGCTTTTCAATGTGCACAATGTGAAAAAAAAGCGTGGGGGCTTCTTATGGGGAAGAATGATATTATACAGAGAGCATATTATTATATTTGACCTTATTTTGCAGAAGAATGATTAATCAAGGGAATACAGGAAGCCCCCACGCTTTTTTTTTTCAAATTACTCGTATTTTATTCTTTTTAGAGCACATTGAAAAGCGTGGTATTTTAAAAGTTTTTTTAATATTTTTTTATTTTATCCTTTTTAGTTTTAGGCATTCTTCACAGTCATATTAGTCCTGAATATGGCTTAAGCAAGAGAGCTGAAAGCTCGACAACATATTAAAAATACACACGGAACACTCGAGAAAAACGAAGAAAAGATATAATATGTATATTTTTCAATGTACTCGTAGGTACTTTTAATTCGCCAATTCCCTCGTACAGTATAGTTGGCTATTTAGCTTTAATTGCTTAGATGATATTGTATTTCCCTCGTTGTTTCCCGATGGCTTGTGCTGGACAAAATATGACTTGAGGTCTGAATTTATTTTCCAACGCCCTTTCATACGATACCAAACATGGCGCTATACGGTGACTGGATCCTCTCGACCCCTCGGTGTCTCCCGATTGGTCGAGCTGGACAAAATATGACTATCGATCTGGATTTATTTTCCAACGCCCTTTCATACGATACCAAACACGGCACTATGCGGTGACTGGATCCTCTCGATCCGTCAGTGTCTCCCGATTGGTCGAGCTGGACAAAATATAACTTACGATCTGGATTTCTTTTCAAAAGCCCTTTCATACGATATCACACATGACCTCTCAGGACCATCGGATCCCCTGAAACGCCTTACAACTTTTTTGTCTCTGGAGAAGGATGATCCAATTTTTTATAAAATGTATTGTTCGCCAGTTTACGTACGGTTGCAAAGTTTCAGAAAGTAGTCTAAGTAGTCAGAAAGTTTTTAAAATTTGCATCGATGCATATAGACGCACTAAAGTCCGTGCCAAATATAATAAAAGCGTGTAATAAAAATATGAACGGTGTTGTAAACATAATGTACGTAGGTATACCTAGTTACAAAACGTTGGGATAATCTTTAACCAATATGTTACTAGATCACTCGCAGACGAGTGGAGGGCCCTGAAAGTACCTAATTTTTCTTTTTTTTTGTCATTTCTACACTTGTAAGAATTGTCAACTAATTGTTAGTTACTATACTTAGTGTACATTGCTTCTATATTCATTGGGTTGTCAGAATCACATAGGTATAGGTATTGTACAGATAAAACCTCGCTCTGTGTAACATTGAAACTACCGAGTAATCAAATATATGAACGGATCAATGAAATGGAAAAAAAACATTCACTATGAGTGACCTTTAACGCCTAATGCGAAGATAAACATGCAATAACAATGTAATGTTACGGATAGTATTATTGTTAATGAACATTGCTGGTAGTAAAACCGGATGATGAAAAAGTTATTTGAAATATCAACAAAAGCTATAGTGAAACCGCGAGGTGAACATCGTCAATAGTGCCCCCAATGCTTACAATGTAAAATGGGACGTCATGTTTTTTCTAGTACCTATTAGACTTTTTATATTCCGAAATCACCACCATATTAGTACACTTATGGTGGTACTGATATAATTTTCACTCTTTTTGTAGATCTAGGTACCTACCTACATGGCGCATAATAAATCAAGGCGTGTATAAATACGGAATCAATTTATTACACAAACAAATAACATTGAACTCTTATAATATTGCGTGGGAGAGAGCATGACGTCATTAATCTGGTTTATTTGAATGAAAGCACAAACATGATTGGTAAACTTATTAATAAACAAAAAAAACAAAGGGTACACGGTTAGCGCAGTTGGTTGAAACGGCAGTCTCTCAAGAGGGAGGTGCCAGGTCCAAACCCCGGCGGTGGCGATGTATTCCACACTTTGCGATACAGGCTTTTAGCCCAGTGCAAAGTGTGAAGAAAAGTATTTGGGTTTACGTATATGCAAGCCCAGATCTTTTTTATTAAAAAAAACCTTACTTGTATTTTAGAATTAGCATTAAATGATACTTATAGTTGCTACTAAGTACTAAAACATTTTGCTATATGAATTATCTACGAGTATGCCATTATCCTAACAAAAATTATACGTCACGCTTTCAGTTTATTGGCAGACTATCTGTGTGAAACTTACTGTATTATTTTACTGAGTTCGATGCTTTGAGCACGTGTCTGAAAATATTTCCTAATAATTTTTATTCTCCACGTGACATGTCGTACTACGTACTTGGTACGATTTCGAAAAGAACATGACATCATCTGAGATATAGTGAGTGGGTAATGGTAATGGGTAACGTGACATACCTACATACAATAAAACAAAGGCTCTCTCTCGTCAGTTAGTATATTCATATAGTCCAAGAGCCCGCTGCTTAATTTATGACGTATCTGTTTTTTGATCGAAATGTGGTATAAACGATAGCTTACCAATAGGGTATTACATCGCACTAGGGTTGCCTATCAAAATCTTGCCGCAACCCCCCCTGCGCCCCCCGAAAAGGTCCCTCTTCGCGGTTTTTCGCATTTTATAGGAATATGGTAAGAGATAGGAGAAAGTAGTCAATGACAAAAATAATCCTTGCTAAATTCTCTACAAAAAATGCTAAGTCATTTTTTTCGTAGAACTAGCAGTTTACCCGCAATGGCCGGTCCAAAACCGAAATTCATTTATAATACTAAAAAAATGTATTTAAACTAAATTGGTTGAAAATTGATAAAAGCTACAGGAAAATAGTCAGACAACGAATTAATTACCATAGTCTTAGCTACAAAACGAGCTATAACTTATGTTCATACATCTAATAATTTCGGAGTTATTACAATAAAACTCAGGGACGAAAATTCTTAAAATTTAGTTTTTCATAAAATAACCAGTGATATAGCGCCGCAGGCCAAATTTTTTTCCATAAAATGTTAGTAATAATGGGTGGAAGAATGTGAAAGAAAAAAAATCAAACTTTTTTTTTTATTTTTTCAAAAAATATCCGGTTTTTTGACCGGCCATTACGGGTAAACTACTAGTCCTATGAAAAAATTGACTTAACATTTTTTGTAGAGAATTTAGCAAGGATTACTTTTGTCATTGACTACTTTCTCCTATCTCTTACCATATTCCTATAAAATGCGAAAAACCGCGAAGAGGGACCTTTTCGGGGGGCGCAGGGGGGGTTGCGGCAAGATTTTGATAGGCAACCCTAGTGCGATGTAATACCCTATTGGTAAGCTATCGTTTATACCACATTTCGATCAAAAAACAGATACGTCATAAATTAAGCAGCGGGCTCTCGGACTAATAGCTCATAGCACTAGGATGTGTGCTGAAGAGAAAGACATTGAAAGTGTTACAATGTTACTTACAGACTACATAAATAGGTCCATATAATAAATAAATATACGCAAACATTAAAAGAACAAATGTCACGAGAATATAACACGAGTTATTCTAAGAATTAATTTAAACACGTATACACGATTAAAAATAACAGCACATTTAATTACGCGATAATTCAGTTAAATCTGGGTTGAAGAAGAAAGAAATAAAAACAATGAAGTATGTATGATACTAGCATTTACATGGATATATTTTTTTTTTTTTATTGTACGGCATTCCACCCGATGCCGAGTGATACAGCCATAGTACATACCTGCAACAGCCCTCAGTAGGAGCTGTGCGGCGCGGTAGCAATATTTCTATACTCAAAATTGCAACGATACTACATTATACTTGTACAGCGCACGGTCATAATATAAACCGAGCTGATTATTTCGATCGAACAATGGATTTTAGATTATTTTTTTGTATATATATTTTTTAAACTTTTTACTTATTAGGTAGTATTATTTCTTTGCTCTAAATAGGTATAAGCTTACATATTCTCTACAAAAATTTTTCATTGTATTTTAGGAATCTAACTATACTTCTCATAATAACAATATCTCCACTTGCCAACAGTGACTGAATACTAGTCGGAAACGGCGTCACATTCATTAATTCGCTAATTAATTCGTCCCGATCGAGGAGAGGACACTCAAAGAAGATGTGGTTTAGGGATTCCTCCTCATCACCGCACCTGCATTTTGGAGACTCGATCACTTTAATTTTATATAAGTGGGAAGCTGTGCAACAATGTCCTATTCGCATTCGGCACAATAACGATATATCGACCTTGGACAGTCTGCAATGTAGGAACCACGGGGATGATATAATTTTTTCTTGTATATTTTTGTAATGATTACCTTTAGGTGAAGATTGCCACTCAGAAAACCATCTATCTCCTATCTTTTTACGGATTCCTACCAGCATCTGTGATGCTGGAGGGGCAAATTTCTCAACTGGAGTACCCGAGTGACAAGCATCCTTAGCCAATTGATCGACCATTTCATTACCTACGATCCCGACATGGGCTGGGATCCACGCAATATGTATTGTAAAATGACTCTGAGCGAGATCAAACAACGCTTGCTTGATTGCCCAGAATGTCGCATCTCGAGGATCCTGTTTGATGTTTTTTAATTTATGAACGAGGCTAAGGGAATCGGTAAATATTACTGCCTTATATAGCTTTATCTTTGAAATTTCTGTCAATGCCTCCCTTAGTGCAATGCACTCTGCTGAGAACACCGACGAATTCCTGGGAAGAGTAATTTTCCTTTCCAAACCAAATTTAGGGATGCAAAATGCTGCCCCACACCATCCCCCAATCGATTTTGAGCCATCAGTAAACACGGGGGTGAAATCATTCCATCTAGAATCGATTTCTGAGTCAAACATCGCATTGACCATTGCCTGGCTCCACCCAGAAGCAGTTCTATTTAAACCCATTGACTCAGAGATCTGCGGTCGGAACATTATGGCCTCGAACGGCACCGAAAATACTGGCATATTTGACGCATTACAAGATGGAAGGAGTGTTGTTCTCTCTGTTATAGCGGTGCACAAAAATGGAGCACTAGCATCCTTCGCCCTGGAGGGTCCAGCGATTACCTCAACTAGAGACGAAAGCTTACTAAGCAAGGGGTGGTTCGAGTTTTGCATTTTTAGGATAAACTTAAATGAGAGAAATTCTCTACGAAACAGCAAAGGCATCTCAGCACACTCCACCTGCAAGGCGTTCACCGGGGATGATTTCATTGCTCCTAGTATTAGTCTTAAGCATTTGGATTGGACACGCTGTAGTTTTTCATTCAAGTAGGTGGGCAAAGGATCCAGGAGCTGGCATCCATAATCCAAGTGGCTGCGTACCAAAGCAAAATATAAAATTCTCATGGTTGCTGGGTTACAACCCCACCATACTCTCGATACCGCCCTGAGGACGTTCATGCTTTTTTCACACTTTGTGATAGTATGTTCTATATGTTCATTCCAAGACAACTTGCGGTTAAAAAATACTCCCAAAAATTTAACAGACTTTTGTATCGGAATATCTGTACCGTTCACCTTCACGGACACCTTCGGGAGTTTATGCTTCCTAGAAAATATAACGATGTTGCTTTTCGAAGGGGACAGACTAAGCGCACTGGCAGACAGCCATTCATTCAGTCTTGATAAAACTCTTTGCAAGTTCTCGGCAGCAACCGATATATTCCTGTTCTCGCAATATAACACAAAGTCATCCGCAAATTGAATTATTTCACATGGTGTTGTGACGATTTCCTGCAAATCCGCTGTATAAATATTGAAGAGAATCGGGCTCAAGGCTGATCCTTGAGGTAATCCTCGGAAAACTTTCCTGTGAATTACTCCCTCAGGGCAATCTAAACGAACGCAGCGCTCCGCCATAATGTTAATTATGAGTTGAGAAAAATTGTCTGGTAATCCCATTTTCGAAAGTTTCTGTTTCAATACCGTCAATGAGACATTGTCGTAGGCACTAGATATATCGAGAAACGCGGCAACAATATTCGATTTCCCACAGAATGCCGATCTGACCTCCGTTGTCAACACGCTAAGTCCGTCCAAACAAGACAACCCTCGTCGAAATCCATACTGCCATGGAGGTAGCAAGGAACCATTCTCTACGTACCACTCTAATCGTGTCTTCACCATACGTTCGAATATCTTCAGGAAGCAACAGGAAAGGGCAACAGGACGATACGAGGATGCCAACCATGCATCCTTACCCGGCTTTAGGATAGGAATAATGACTTGGACTTTCCACTGAGCCGGAATCATTCCAGAGTTCAGAATTGCATTGTACAGTCTGAGTAATAAAGAAAGGAGGCTCTCAGGAAAGTTGCGAATAAGTGCATAAGAGATGCCATCGTGTCCCGGAGCTGAATCTCCAGAAGACTGTATGACCATCATTAGTTCGTCAATAGTAAAAGGATAGGACCAGTGTGATTTATTATCCGATGGATTTGAAAACAAAGATGGAATTTCTGAAAGATGCGGAACATATGATGGCACTATTTTATTAGAAAAATCAGAAATCAGTTCTTCTCTCAGATTGGCACTTCCATGGGGCTTTCCAGAACCCCTAAATCTCTTAATTGATCTCCAGACTTCTGATTGTGGTGTATTCGGCGATAGGCTGGAACAAAAATTATACCATCCCTGCCTTTTTTTCTTTTTCATAATACGTTTGGCCTTGGCTTGTGAGTTCTTCGCCAGGATGTAGTTATCAAATGTCATATCTTTGTTGTACCTTTTAAGCATCTGTTTTCTTTCCTTTACAACTTCATCACATTCCTTGTCCCACCAAGGTGGATTTTTATTTCTTTTAGGTTTATTACTATTTTTTGCGATAAACCTTTCAGCTGCTGAAATAACAATTTCGTGGATATCTTCCGCAGCTCTGTTGATATTACTGGGGTCTATTGAGCATTCGTAATGCTCAGAGGAAGAATCCAGAGTTTTTCGGAATTCTGCCCAATTTGCCTTACTCAAGTTGTAAGTGCGGGTACCTCTGGGATTTACTTTTGGAGTATGGTTTTTCCCTAAGCGTATTATGATGGGAAAGTGATTGCTTGAATGAGTATCATCCAGAACTGTCCACTCGATCGAAGGCGCCAAACTAGCCGAACAGATAGAGAGATCAACTGCGCTGGGTCTATGGTTAGGGAGCGTTATTATTGTGGGTTGCCCGTTATTTAGAATACACAAGTTATGTAAATCCACATACTCCAGAACATTTCTTCCAGAGTGGTCAGTAAAAGCACAACCCCACATATTAGCGTGAGCATTGAAGTCACCCAGAAAGATCAAATGTTTTGTGAAAGAATTTGCTATACTGTTCCAGTATACTAGGTCGAAAGTCTTCTTCGGTGGAATGTATATGGAAACAAAAGTGATATCGTAGATTTGGGCAGCCACCACTTGAAAGTTAATGTTATAAGGTAAATTAATTTGAGTGAAAGGAAACTTGGAATCAATGAATAGGGCAGCTCCTCCTTTACCATCCAGTCTATCCTGTCGAAGGCAGGAAAAGCCATGGATTTCGAAATGAGACCCAGGAGGGAACCATGTCTCAGAAACAGCTGCAATGTTGATATTGTAGGATTTGATTAGTTGTCTTAATTCATGCCAGTTTGAAACAGCGCTTCGGCTATTCCACTGTAGGATTGAGAAATAGTGATTATTAGGATGTTGTAAAGCCATTTTGAGAGATAACGTGTTGAAGAGATGAGATTAATGGAGCAGCGTTGGACGGTAATTGATTTTCAGAAGAGGAAAGAGTTTCAATCAGTATATTTATGATGTTTTTAAGAAATTCTGTATTGTCGGAAACCAACTTGCTTTGAAGCTTGTCAGTTTGGTTGGGATTGATTTCATTACTATTGGGAGTGGGACTGTCTGTCAGAGCGCAACCATTTGGAGACGGTGAAGGAGTAGTTCCGTTTGGGAAGTACAGCAAAGATTCGTACTCAGCTCGAGTAAAAGAAGGACGAAGTGAAGCGTTGGGAGTTTTATATGTGAATTTACCTCGCGTAGTAGAGCGCTTAGAGCTAGAAGGATTAGAAGGAGCAGGTACAGAGTTGGATGAGTTAGAAGGAGCGAGAGAGGGATCAAATGACATAGTTTTGGCAGTTGCATTTGCATAGCTGTTAAAAGTAGGAGAGTTAGTAGACTTGGGGGGTGCCGTCTTTGCAGTTACTCTTGCATAACTGTCAAAAGACTGAGGATGGAAAGAAGCTGCTTGGATATATGAAATGTTTCTGCAAGCCATAGTTTGTTTAATTGCCTTTTGCCTTAAGTACTCAGGGCAGGATTGACTAATAGCCCTATGTGGCCCCTTACAATAAAAACATTTCGCATCTTGTGCTGTACAATCATTTGGTGTGTGGCTACCTCCACAGGTGTAACATTTTGAGGGTGAACGACAGATATTTTTTGCATGCCCATACTTGCAACAGTTGAAGCATTGTACAGTGGGGTAGCAGTATGTTTCTACAGTAAAAGAATTGTAAAAAATATATAGATGCGACGGCAGTGACTGACCCTCGAAGGTCAAAACCAATGACCGAGATGGTTTCCATACCGTCTCTCCAGATGACACATCCTTATAATTAATACGTCTGATTTTGGTTACTGGGCTCATGTCCGGATTAGAATCCGAGATTGATTCCAGAATCTCTTCTTCATTCACGTCCGTTGGTACTCCTCTTATGACACCCATTCGGGTGACATTGTGGGAGGGTATAAACGCCTTGTACGTTCCATTTGACGTTAAATAAATTGACTTTATAAATGAATTTGCCGACAGTGCACTTGCGAATTCCATTGCTATCTTGTAGCGTCCCTCCGCCTTAACCGATCCGTTGACGATATTAGGGATTTTTTTCGAATGCAGGAATTTCCCGAAACTCATGGGATAAATGGGTTTCCCCTCTTCGCACATTTGAACATATACGCTGAACGGCCCGTATGATTTTTGAGAATAAAAATGTTCCCTAAGAGGCATGGTAAACAATTGTTTAGCGTTAACATTTTTCGACGTCTCGCCCTCCTCGTCCACCAATCTTCGTTTACGCGAATCCGGAGGATCAGGAGGAGGAGGAGGAATGGGAGGGTCCGGAGTGTTCAGGGGCGGATCGATGTCCATCCCGTTGACGAAGTCTTATTTGACAAAATAATAATAATAAAAAAAAAATTCAAAACACAAAAAAATAAACTAAAAATTTCTAATAAACAAAAAGAGTCAGCTCGACTTTTTAAAATAAAAATTAATAATGAAGTTTTGAAATATAAAAGTATTGATACGCTCACGTAATTCAGCTAACACAGCAACACAGACGTCCAACCAGCACACTGTCACGATATCAACTGATGGATATATTGAAGACGACACAATATTCAGCAGTCACATAGCGGCACAATACACATTACATTATTAAAATGTCAACAGACGCTTATAAATGTGTCATTAGGTATGCTGTCCGCTTAACATGCAGATTAAAGGCACTTCTCACGCACAAATAAAATGAGATACTCGTAGCAACTTACTAATGTACATAAATGTGAAGTGTGATTAGCATGTGAAACAAAGACATACATACACGTTCAGTATAGAAATCTGACATCAATACCTACGTTCAAAAATAATTTTAGGACGAAATTCCGTTATGCGTATAAGGCAAATCATGTTTCATCAGAAGCCCCACAATTATACAATACAAAAACTACGAGTACCTTGCAAGGGACGTTATTATTAAATAGAATAGACGTGCTTGTTTCTAAAAGGACTTAACTTTTCAATCGTAATTCGTAATAATAGGTATGTGAGGGAGTATGTACCTATTATACCGAGTGGTGATATAGCATTGCGACATTATAATGTATGATTACTTACTATGTAAATGCGCGTGACCGGATAAAAACTCATATGAATATTGCCCAACATGAATAAATCCCAAAAAAGACAAGGGACAAAAGCTCAAATCTAATTGGATTTTGAAAATAAAATTAATTGTATCTATTAGTATACGATTTCTTTCAGTGTGTTAGAAACTACTATAGATTAGAAAAAAACCAAATAAATAAGCTGATCTGAAATGGGATAGACAATAAAATAGTCAACATTTTATAAAGAATTCATCTACTGGAATCCAACTAGAAAGTTTGGGGTTTTATCCCTTGAGCAAATTTCTTAAGGGCTTTTGTCATTTTTGGGATTTATTCATGTTGAGCAATATTCCTATGGGTTACAATCCGGGAACCGTAAATGCGATACATAGACATAACCTTATAGTGAATAGTGATAAGCTACATTTATAGTATGTTCTTTAATATACAGTGGATGCATACGCTGCATAGACGCAGGCAGACACGTGTGTGCGATGTAAATAGTTATAATGATAACATAAATAGTACCTACCTACATGTGGACGTGCTACTGCATGTCTTAATATATAAAATGCATCATGATAAAACGCTATAGTCCTCGCAAATATATGTGTATGTATTCAAATAAATTGAATCTCTGCATCATGTTACCTTAGGAATAAAAGGATTCAAGAAGAGTTCCATTTCATATTAGCCTTTCATAAACTGAATACATAACAGCAGTTCAACTAAATACAACACCGTCATAGTAATGATCTATTATTATATACGAGTAGTACATAGTTTAGAAGCTGTGTTGTTGTGACTAAGCGAGATTCAGTCCATTAGGTAGGTTGCGAAACACCATTGTTACAAATTAGAGTACTTACCTTCATAACCGCAAGTAAATACTTTCAGAACAATTAATTTAATCTGTTAAATATTAATTGCCACGGAAAGGTAAAAAAATAGTCTGGATAAAAAAGTAATTTGCAGCCTTTGGAATATAAAGTTGATTAGAAACAATGAAACTACGTATGTGAAGACTGGCGTTAGAATGCATTTCAAACACAATGGTCTATATTGCTTATCATTTGCAGCACTAGCGGATCCAGGGGGGGGGGCTAGGGGGCTGAAGCCCCCTCCAAAGACATGAGTGACAGTACGATATATACAACAAATCTAGGGGTTTCAGCCCCTTAGCCCCCCCCAAAACGTTGAGTGAGAGTACTTTTCACCATGTGACGACATTCAGCCCCCCCCCCAAAATTGAATCCTGGATCCGCCACTGATTTGCAGGTTTTTCAGGTATCGTCAGCTCAGGGCAGTTCAAGAAATCGTCATTAAATACTATTTCATTTCTGAAATGATTTAGTCTAGTCTCTTTTATATAAATTGATAAATATCTACGCGGCATGGCTTCCTATAACAGTGCGCAGGAAGCCTAAGATTCAGACTGACTCCTGAATTTATGTTCACATCGCAACACTGTACTTTTTAATACTTCATTAACAGTAGTAAACGAAGGAACAACCATTGTAGGTTTAATATACCAGGGTAAACTTGTCCCAACCTAGTGAATTTCTTCGATTTAAAAGACGGCAATTTGTATAAAACGGTAATTACGTACGTACATAGGTATTCGCGTCTATTAATATATGTAGTTAGACAACTTAGCGTGTTATGGAAATCACAATAGCTTAAATATAGAAAAATTTCTTATACCAAATCAAAGATATTGATCAACAGTTTTTCACATTGTGGCGAATAAATTTGACAAATATAAATAAAAGGATAGAAAAAAAATAAAAAGACTTTAATAATATATTTTTATGTTGAATGTTGTGACATTATAATTAGTAATTTAGTTGGTCAATCTTAATTTAAAACTACTTATACTTACATCATTACTAAACTTGTTCCTGAACTTTCATTGTTACTAATCTACTCGTACTTAGTATTCTGTATGATATCTTAATCTTTGACCCAGTTGTGGTTTGAGTCGTGACTATGGCGATAAATTAGGTATACATCTGTAGATGTTATTCAAATAGGTAATATATTGAACTATTTTGGTAACTTTTAGTGTACACTTACATTTATGAATTCATGTTTATTTCTCGGATGTAGGTATGTTTTTTTCGATTAGCCCAGAATAATTTTATATTACGACCGCTATGTGTTCACTAAAATATACCCTATACCTACATATTTATTTTATGTAATTATTTACACTTTTGGTGAACAAGATACAGAGATTTGTTAACACAACAAATGTAAATACCTACCTGCAAATACATTTTTTTACTAAATGTTACTATTTAAATGGAATATTATTTGATATTCTTTCTAGTGTCCGACCGAATGTTCGGTTTCGGTTTCGGTCGAGTTTCGGCAAAAAAACGGGTTTCGGTTTAGTTTCGGTTTCGGTGGCAAACCTGCCGAAACTACGACCGAAACCGAAACTGCATTCGGGAGTTTTCGCGCTGTGATCGGTCATGTTCGGCTGAATTCTGAATTCTGATGAAGTTGACATTGCCACTTTGGAAATAGAAAACCATTTGAAGATGTGCAAGGACGACGTTAGCGATACAATAAGTGAAAACTGTCATTCTGAAGATCCACAGCCATCTTGTTCATCTAGAATAGCGTCTCCAGAAAAAATAGAAGGGCTTTGGGACGCCCATGATAAATCTACTTGTTACTTAATAGAAACCTCTGGTGTGGAGAACAGTGATTGTTTATCTGGTTTATCATCACAAATTAAGCAAACCATTCAAGCATACTTGTCAGAGCCTAGGCTACAGAGAAGTGCAGATATTTATTCTTACTGGGATTCTAGTCCATTTCTGTCTTTGAGAAAGGTGGCACTGAAATTCTTGTCAGCTCCACCGACGAGTGTTTCCAGCGAACAACTATTTAGTGCTGCTGGACAAATTTATTCTGACAGAAGGAGCAACCTGCTAGGAGAAAATGCTGAAAAACTATTGTTTCTTACCTACAATATAAGATTGTTTAATTATAAATACTAATAAATAAATAACCATTTCAGATACCTACTTAAGCATTAGTACCTAGTCTCGCCCTTTGCATTCGTTTATAATTAAGTCGTTTGGTTTTTGTTTTTTCTTACTGAAGAAGTGTCATACAAAATGACGAATTAAGTTTATAATTATTGTTAATTTGTTCTTAAGATACAAGTGATTTATTTTGTTTTGTTAATAATTCAAATTTTAAAGTACATATTCGTATTGTGATGTTAGGTAACAACTTAAATAAGTAATTTTATGTTTAATATTAAAAAAATAAATAAAAAAGAATAATATTCAAAGGATGAATCTACCTACTCAAATAAACACCTCACCTATTTTAAGTATTTATAAGGCGCAATCAATAATATTTTCTTAAAAAAGGGGTTGTTATGTTGATTATCAATAAGTGAAAATATCGAAGACTGCATAGTTATGTGATTTAAAAGTAAAAAAGTAAAGTCTGACTGATTATAATAACGTTTTCTTTATTTTTCCCTCAAAACATGTTCTTGTAAGAAAGTTTCGGTTTCGGTTTCGGTTTCGGCCGAAACTGAGACCGTTGCCGAAATTCGGTTTCGGTTTCGGTCATAAAAACCAGTTTCGGTCGGACACTAATTCTTTCAATTAATTCAACCACTGACAAAACACAAACATTTACTTGGGTCGTTTGGGTGTGATATGGTATTGTGGTAATCGTTGATAATATGTAAAGTGTGCTGATACATTCATTCAAATGTTGAGTCGGTTGGCGGTGAATACGCAATATGGAGGTAGTTCGGGGTAAAGGTCGAGGTCACGGGGAGGCGTTGATTCACTGCCTCTCCACTGTGTGACTCAGGGGTTTCCCCTACTCCCTCCCTCTCACAGCCCGCCTAAAGGGCCCGCTTTTTCTTCCCCCGTGAACGCCCACTCTTAACAGTTCAAAGGGATGAGTGTGTGTAAACGGGACTCTTTTAAATTAAACCAAGTGATCCTGGAGTGTTCCCCATTTTATTCATCTATAGAAGCTTTTTTTTTTTTTACATAAATGTAAGGCGAATTAATAATTATTATTTAATTATCAAAGCCAATATTTTGTTAGATACTCGTATATTAGGTGAATATTGTACCAGAATATTAATACATAAAATATGTTATTTGCCCACACATTTTTTGATAAAACTGGCACGTCATAATTTTCACTAAAATTAATTTATTTGGTCCAATACGTGCACAACTCACACCTAGGTATATTACATAAAATAAAGTCATTTACAATTGTATAAAGGTTCTATGTAACTTACTTGTAATGTACTGATTTGTAATGTACCTACCATGCGTGCATGCTGTGGACACTCTTAATTGGGAGGTTAGCGTGAATTATATTTTTTGTGTATGTCATTATGTATGTTTGTTAACTTTCTGTGTGTGTCCCCAATAAATAAATAAATAAATACCCTATTTTTTCCAAAGCATATTTAGTAAGGTTGTCGAGATCTTAAGTCTTCCGTTTTTCGATTTTTTTAAAGTCTACACACCTAGCCTTCATAGTGAACATAACACACGGACACGATACTGTAATAATACATTAGGAGATAGAGAGGTACTGTTTGTTATTTGTACAGCATGTAGTTTGTCTGTACCCGATGATGCTTCCGAAATCTAAATAATGTAAGCATTGTAAGCAGTCATTATTGTAATGTAAATATACTGTGTGCCTACATGGTGAATATATTAATACCTATTTATACAAGACAATGACACTCATAGAGGTACAAATGTTGAGTATATAGGTACTAAGTTTACCTAGCATTTACAAAATAGTTTATTTAAGTAGTAGGTATAAAATATAAATATATGACACATACACACAAGTACCCATTACCTATATATACTATGGTGTATCATACGTGTATATACGTAGGCATACACAATTCAATGATTGGTCCAGAATATATGGCGCCACGCTACTTGGTACTCACAATATACGTCATTTGTTCAATAAATTGATAGCACATATCAAACTTAATAAAATAATTATTATTAGTATTGCGATAAAATAAATAACATACAATAATAGGTAAACATAAATACAGACTACAGAGTAACGATAATGACACGTACTGGTAATTTCATTTACATATATATACATACATATTTATATACTATAAGCGGTACTCAGACCTAAAATGAATGTAAGATATTAATGAAATACTATGTGTACATACTGTGCGTAAAAAGTATCTAGAATTACGAAATAAATCACCAAAATATAAATATTTAGAAAAAGTTTATTTTGTAGCCTTAAAAGTAGTTCTTCACGAGTGAAGAAAACTACACTAGTGCTCGCCCAAGTATTCCCCACCGTTTTATAGTCTGGTTTGGTGTATGGCTTCGCGTCCCTTCGGGGAATTTTCTTTCATGTAATCATTTGGCTCAAAAATGTGGTAATTTTCTGTCTCAATGGGTTAGTAATTATCTTCTGGATACGTTAAAGGCGTTATGGGTTGGATCAAAAGCCGGTAAGCCGTTATGAACATTTTGTCCTCAGTAAATAAACTAAAATCGTGAAGTGATATATGGAGCGATAATAATGGTTAGCTTAATATAATATTATGTAAAGTTTTATCGTCTAGTCACATCGCCCCATTATCGCCATCACAACCATGTTGAACTTTCAAACAGGTTTTGGTCAGAATTAATTTTCTCACAGTATCATAATAATCATCGGTCTAAGCGACGGGCTAGGTTCATAAAACCCAATTGCCAACCTGTTCCGGGAACGAGTATGATTTACAAGGTTAGAATACGGCGTGCTATACGGATTGTGGATTTTGTTCTATACAGACAGAGAGGCATAATATGTGGAAAGTAGTATTACGTTTGAACAAATTAGATATCAAAGTAGATATTATTTTGCTACTAACTATCCGATTAGTTATTAGATTTCATATCTCACATTAGAGTCATGTAAAGGAAATGTCAATATTTTACTGATTAATATTACCACATTGTATATTCCATATTGTATGACGGTTATCTAGTGGTTAATGCAGATATTTAATTTATTCTGTACCTACATTTTTCCTTGTGGACAGAAAAAACTATGTAAATAATTTGACGGGAAGGAAAACAAACTAATAAACAACGCAGCACAGGGATGTCATATATACAATACACCTAAGAAAATTATCTATTTATAAACTAAGTATGTATAAAAGGGCGTTGGAAGAGAAGTTCAAATCTTATTTATTTATTTATCTATAAATGTAATAACAAATATTACATTTAAAACATAAAATACAAATCAAAATATAACACAAAGAAATCATATTATCATCAAACAGCAAAAAATGCTGGTATGAGTCACTTAATTAGGTATCTAACTATTTTGGCTAACAGATGGATTAACGCGTTTCGGGTCTTACTGTCGATGTACTTCACCATCCAAATTTGCCGTTGCGAAGCACGGGTAACTCAGCTGGTCTATAATAATATAACATGTAGTGATGTAGGATCATTCTACATCATTGCTATGATCGAAAAACAAAAAATATGAGATTAATAGGTAATATCTACATCACCTACGCACAAACTATGTGAACTAACGTGTAATAAATACCTGAAGAAAATATATAATCTCTTTTGCACACATACACAAATATTACAAAACGTGGAATATGGATGATTTCAGATGAAATATCAGTTGTTTGTGTGCCTAGTTGGAAAATCTTACAGATTAGCAGTGGATGATAATTAATCGGTAATAATTATATTATAATGTCCTTGAGTCACGGTAGCTGCGTGTCGCGTCATACAAGAGAGTAAACAAGAGAGGGAAATAAAACAAAAGGCTCAGCGTCATAAATAATATAAAACTACTGAAAACAAATTTATTATGTAACAAGTAGTTATACAACATATTACATACCTATTTATTATATATGAATTATTTATTATATTCTCGCTTGTATTAGGAATATAAAATGCACAATTGCACACCATAGGTAGGTATAGGAAATAATAAAACTGCTCTACGCTCTGCCGTAATAAAATGACATCTAGACTCAATAATACGTAACACAGCTATAATATAATAAATTTAATACACACAAGTATGTAAATGCCAAGGTAAAAAATATAATAACATGAATACATATAATGCAAATATTAAATTATAATTGAAGTAGTCCAGCTTTAGACTGTTTCTAAAACAATACTCTTACGCCATATTTCCCTTCTCTGTATTTTGTAATACGCACTAATTTAATGAATTATATTTGATTTAACTAGTATACACTATACACTGTAGGCTGGGCCGTTTTCTTTTTTTGCCGATATTGAAAACGTAATAGCGGGGGTTTAGTGCCAAATGGTGACTAGATTACGTGTGAAAAATATTTTTCAATTTGAAGGTCATCTTCTGTCTCCGCATTGACCTTGAAGTTTTCCCATACAAAATAGAAATCCCATATAATTGATATTTTTTCATAGGCAAGTTACTTCGTTTAGATTTTTAAATACTAAAACAACAGTTCGTTTTATGTACCAATACACCTAAAAACATAAATAATAGTGAAAACATATGTAGGTAAATATATACATAGTTTTGTGATTATAAAATCTTTTTTCCTCTAAAATTGTGGCAATATACTACGAGGTGCTATCTTAGCTTACATAAAGTTTTCTCTTGATAATTTTGTTGATAAAGCTATTGAGGCTTCTATGGCAACCTTCACAGATCTTTCAAGTGCTTAAGTGTGATTATAAAAACTGTAAAAGTTGTAGAAATTTCAATGCAGCAATAAACTCTTGTTTAATCGTGTAAATGTAAAGAAATTAATGAATTCTGTCGTCGTATAGAGATAGCAAAGTACCTATGTAAGAGACAAACTTCTTAGTAGGTCTGCAAACATTAAGAAAGGTGATGAACACAGATGTGATAGTAACTAAACTAAAAAATCGTGGTAAAGAATATTAAAGGAACAAAATTGCCACATTTATTTAAATACGAATATTTCCTAATGATTTAGCCAACACAGCCCCATGAAAATTATGTCTAATGCTAAATGACTGACACGAGCTACAGAATTCTGCGATTCTATAGAGTATCCTTCAGAAAAATTGGACATCTGAGCATTTTATATTGTTAAAGTTTACTCAACAACTAGGTTCGCAATAAAGTGTTATTAAACCTGCAACGGTGGATCCCGTCACCAATGAAGGTTAGTTTTCTTGTCCAAATATTTACCAGATGAACTCAGATATACAGTAGAACCTATAATTCAAAGAAATAAGTATGCTAACCCAGAAAACTTATTACTAGCAATGTTAATCCATCCTCAAATTAAGCGTATAGGAAAATTAGCTGTGCGCCGTATTATGAAAGCTCGTACCGCTTGGAGAAATAAAAATCAAACTCTTTTCAAGTGCCAAATATGAATTTCGAAGCTGACGCATACTATTACTTTATACACTGTCAGAAAAATGTAAATGAATCACCTATAATACAAAAAAATGTCTGAGGAAGGTCTTCAGGTATTTATTGCATAAAATGCAAGGTATAATATATTTTTCTGCTTCTTCCTTGTCAAAATTAAGCACTTGAAAGATCTGTGAAGGTTGCCACAAATTCCTCAGTAGCTTTATCAGCAAAATTATTGAGAAAAAACTTTATAAAAGCTAAGATAGAATCTCGTAGTATAATGCCACAATTTTAGAGGGAAAAGGTTTCATAATCACTAAACTATGAAAACAATTACTTATGTTTTCACAATTATTTATGTTTTTAGGTATAATAGTACATAAAACAAGCTGTTATTTTAGTATTTAAAATATCTACATGCCTGTGGGAAAATATCAATTATATGGGATATTTATTTTGTATGGGAAAACTTCAAGGTCAATGCGGAGACAGAAGACGATGGAATTTTTTCATGAAATTTTGTACATAAATATTAGAGGTCATTTGGCAACAAATTTTCACTATTACGTTCTGATTAAAACAACTTTTTTTTCTTCCATACAAAGGTGACCCAGTCTACATACAGTATGCATGCATTGTTTAAAATGTTAGTAATAATCGCATGATTTAAACAAGTACCTACAAAATGGTATACATATCTTCAAAGAAGAATTTTGTTATGAGCTGAGAAAGATTTCATTACTAGATGTTGAATTATACGTTATAATGTATATATGTGTAGGTATATAAATCTAATACAAATCTTAGAACGCAACGTGTCTGCATTAACTACGTGTTTGCTAATATATTTATTATCAGGTAGAGTTATACACAACAACAACAAAAACATCACGTTATTGCAACGTCATAGCTGAACGGACGCGACATTAGGTATACCTATACCTACATAATACGTATTATGTTTAGTGACGGTCGATGATATGTAACATGTAGGTAGCATGTTAGTGTTTACCTATAACTAACTCTATAATAACTTGACCATAAAAACATCGTATGATTCCTAGAACGTGAGCACGTGATCACCCACGTAGATCTACTACTAAGTATCAATTGCGTTACGTTCATGGAAAACCTAAGATTGCAATCTGACAGAAGAAATCAGCAATATTAGTGATTCAACAAGTAATTCACAAGAAACTCTTAAATTTACTGAATGCGGTGCAAAAAATCGACCAAATATCATGTACCTAAATAAATCTGAGAATAAGACATTCTATAAGCGAAAGCAAAAACATACATGTACCCACCCGCATAGCATGTTGACTGTTCAGACTATTCCCAAGGGTTTCTGTCTCCTCGTTTTGAATTCAGTCATGAGCTGTCTTTCCAGTATTAATTCCGAATAGAAGGACATACAAATGAAATAAGGTGAACGTAGGTAGGTACGTATGATTGTTTACAATAATATATTTTTACACATAAGAGAGAAGAATATATTTTATACAGCGATAGTTAATAAAATAACCTTGGAGGAGAAATGGGTTAACGACGCCATTTCGTTGTTATGTACTGCGTAACATATTGTAAAGTTAGACATCATACAGAATACTAACAGAAAACAATACGTACTAGTATAGTTGGGAAATTCATGTGTATATTTACTACAGCGCGCTATTGGGTACATAAAATTTACATACATACGTATTTTAGACAAGAGTACTAGCTTGGAAATACAGAATAATAAAAAAATAACACAGAATGAATTACTAAAGTACCAATTTACTCATACCATCATGACAGAAAAACATCAATTTTCCTGGTATGCCGACTTACGGCTATTCTCATTAAACAGTTCATATTACTCGTATTTTTGCTGTTATGCAGATTTGTATTATTACGCCGTGAATTAATTTGTAACAATTTATTGCTTCAATAGAGAAGTTTGAAACAATCTGGAAACCAAGAAAGGCAACCAACTTGGTATACATACAGACAGGGGTTCCCACATGTACATTTATGCTTCAGGTACAAGGTAGAAATATAAATACTATATAGTATTATTATATTCGAGGTTCATTAAATGATGGACTATTAATTGCTATGTTAGGTTGTGTGACCTTACCTAAGTTAACTAAATGCTTTAATTATACCCAACTTATCGTTGATTAAATTAGAGACATAGCTACTAATTAAGACACATCAATTTGCATACACATAATTTACTAGAAGTAATAGCCCTGCTAAACAGCAGACATTACCGGCCGCTGGCGCTGACTTGTAGTTTTAATCTGGTTTCAATTCGATTGCATCTTGTGTGTTGTATAGCAGAAAAACACTTATGTTCCCATTGTCTTGTTTTTGTAATTCCGCATATTTTTCTTTAGCCAATGAAGATTTATTTATTTACGTACTTAGGTATGAATGTGAATATATCTTGTGTATGACTGTATCTCGTGTATGCGAAATAAAGCATCACAACAACGTAGTGTACTGAACATTAATTGTATTGAATGACCCGGTAGGTAGAGGATGACGACTGAGTACTGTAAGTAACTGAAAAAGCAGTATGAAAGATTGGTTAAAATGGAAAGGTACATACTGCATAGAGTGATGAGGATGGTCGGAATATTTGGTGCCATTTGAAACGAAAAACTTATAGAGCTGTTCTGTAAGTAGGTGCCTATATTAATATTGGTACACAGTACACATCTCACAGTCCTCCTACGCATGCATTGTGCGCACATACCTATTATAATTTATTATCTGTAATGCATCTCAGACTATGAAGAAAAAGAAGAATCATATTAAAGCATATAATATATGGACCTACACAATATAGTGAGCAAAAGTTAGGTGTAGGTAGATATAAATATTATGAAGAGGATCACAAAGTAAATCCTTCCATTAAAATATAATCTCATGTAGGTGGATTATTAGTATCATTGTTTTACACAGCCTCCAATAATGTTGGTATTACGAAGAAAAAATATTTAAAAATACATTTCTGAAATAGAATCTCCTACATAAAAATAATTAAATGCAGTAACACCCACACAACACAATGATAAACTTTACAAACGCAGAGATTTACAACGATTTTTTCACGTATCTCTTACGATGACTTTTCATCTTTAGGATTTATTACATTTTTCCAATTTTCATAATCGAGCTTGTGTCATAAATACTTTTTTTTTTAATAAAGTTCCAATGAATACCGGTTTGACACCAGGAATTTCTGCTTTGAGTTACGCCAATCTATGTTATTTTCCCGTCCACCGCATACTTTAAGGTACGCGTAACATAGATTAATAAAAGCTGAATTAACGTCATATGAAGTGAGTTGTTTAAAATTAATAAAACTTTTTCATACCTACTCAAATAAATTAAAAAATACACGAATATTCTAGATTTGACGTTTGCAAGTTCATACAATTCGTATCTAAATAAATTAGTCGCATCTTATACGTAGAATGACATAGACACAACACTGAGTTAAGTAACGCCAAGCTTTAATTAAATTTTGTGTATCGTTCAAGGGCGATGTTCGCATTTGTTCCTATTGTCAAAATTGAAACAATTAGAAGAGAAGCAAGGTATTCTTTTACCTATCTATTTTTCGACATCGCGAATAACCTCCAAAGAATTACTTACGCCTTTGTTGTGTAAAAAGTCTCACATATAGTTTATTTGTTCACACGTCAAATTGATAATAATACGATAGAATGATTACACGTTTATTAAACATAAATAAAATTGGTACACATAAACGAATTATGCCAAGGATAAGACACCATTTGTGGCATATCTTCGGATGTTGAGCTTAATAGGATCGCAACCCTAGTGCGATGTAATACCCTATTGGTAAGCTATCATTTATACCACATTTCGATCAAAAAACAGATACGTCATAAATTAAGCAGCGGGCTCTTGGACTATTATTCCAATTGATAATATTTCCTCAATTTAGTTTTGCAATCTTTACCTACAGTAATGATGCAATAGATTAGACAAATTATAATTAATTACGTAGAATAAGCAATTTATAATAATTAAGTAAGTATATACAGAAAATAAAATAAATTTAATATTAACCCGTGAGCCATATTATGCTAATTTACGTATATAATTAATATAGACGTCTTATAAACATTAAAATTTCGTTGACGGTGTTAGTAATTAACTACAAATAAAAACGCATATGAATAGGACATTCATTCTTTAGGATTTTATTTATTACAAACACAATCAACGAAATATTAAAATCATAAAAAATGAAACCATTGCTGTCAAATTACATTTTATACGGTTGAATTATTCGATTTTTTTACATAGACGTTTCGCACTTTACTATATACCGCTACATTAAATACATTCTTCTTCGATTTTGTAATTTCCAAGTAGGCATAATTCGGATATATCCATTGTCCTTTGTCACTGGCGAGTAGAAGAACAATGTAATAATAGGTACATTGCACGTAACGTATCTAATATTACAGTAGGTATAATATGAACATAATGCATGAGGTCACCAAACAATGGACTATTGTCTCCGCTAGCTAGTTATGGTAAATACTAGGAGCTGAAGATAACTGGTTGGTGACTAGTAACTAGTTACTGGCTAGCAAATGTCATATTATTTCACCTTAATATTCAGTTTGCTATATTATTACGTCACCATTGCGTGAGGACATAACACAACCCAACGGATAAAATATTACTGATATTGAGATTTACTTGCAGTTAAGGAAACAACAACCTTACTTAGATGACAGGTAAAATATAAATACAGAATTAATACGAGGGTTATTTTTTAATCAAGTTCCGTTTGTGCTTCTTAGTAAGCTCGAAATATGAAAGAGCAAGATCTGCACATCTCGGGATTGCGCAACTCTTCCACCACAACCTCTGCCATTTTCAGATTGATTGCATCACTCGCAGCCGAGTTACAGGCAATTGAACATGGCCGCCTCGATCGGTGCTCCCACCAAATGTGAGTTACGTTACGACTTGTTATCCGTTTTCTGCCAACAAATGGACGAAGTGCTGCTGAAACCCATTGCAGAATGGTAAAAAATTGCGGTAAACACATCATGAGTGATAATAGTGTAGATAGGTATGGGACTGGTGCACAAAATTTAAAGAAAAGCAAGCTGACGTACGTGATGAAGATATGGTCAAGGGCGCAAGTCTGCCCTTAGTGTAGGCCTCGTGGAACCTCGCGGACCTCGGGAGACCTGACCACCTAATTAGGTGGTTAAAGGCAAACGAGCACACACCTTCCTGATCTTAGGGTTTTGCTAATAATTGTTTGCAAAGGGGACTTTAAAATTTCTGGAATTGTTCCTTAAGGCGGACCTTCAAATCAGAATGTTCTCTGATTGAAAACCTTCGTAAACTCACATTTGGCGGGAGCATCGATCGTAGCGGTCATGTTCAATTACCTGTAACTCGGCTGCGAGTGACGCATCCGATCCGAAAATAGCAGAGGTTATGGTGGGAGAGTTGCGCAATCTCGTGATGTGCAGATCTCGCTCTTTCGTACTTCGTGCTCACTTAGAAGCACAAACGGAACTTGATAAAAAAATAGGCCTCGTAGTAGGGAATAATTTGGTTAAGATAAAAATATGGTTATACCTAAATACGCTAATAGGTAGCCTTTTCAGTTGCAATGATCAATATGTATTTGTTATCTAATCATTCTCCTACAATCCTACATACAATATCAACATGATTCAACACAAATAAAATACATATAGGTACGACGATTAAGTGTTTTTGTGAAATACTGGATTAGGTATTTAATATTTCTAATATATTTCCGAAGCGATAAATTTCGTTCTGGAGCACAATGAAAAAATTAAATTACATCTAATAATTGTTAAGAAACATGCTTACAGTGATTTGTTATATAAAATTAACGATACTAATCCACTGCTTCCGACGCAATCAGGATTACAAAATGAGAGGAAAAAGGCTAGTTTACACTTTATATGTATAAGATTAGTAATATAAGGAAGTATTTCGGGAGAATTCTAACAGATATCTAGTGTAGCAAAATCAACAGTCATGTTAATAGGTATAGCTATATCGTAGGTACTCGTAGTAAAATATCTACTTGCGGTCAAAAATTAATTAGGTATACGGCAGGTAGGCATATGTACTCGTATATTGCGATATCGTCAATAAAATTATATTTTTTACCGCTGGAGTTCGATCTGGCACATTGTCAACAACTGCACAAAAAAATCTTGGACATCGACCAAATATGTAACTTACTACACTTACAGAAAATTAATAATATAAAAATATACAGCACAGATTGATGAATTATAAAAGTATATACCGTGAAAACGCGTCTCGCCTATATTAAAAAGGAAACAAAACAAGTACACGAGTGTGGCAGATTTGGAAAAAGATTTTTGGCAACTAAAGGTGCTATCTTTATCCAATGAAATAAACAGCATTCGTCAAGCACCAACTAAACTAAATTAATGTTACGGAAATACATTTTAATAGTTGTAATACTAAGAAATGGCACTAAGCGTAAAACGGGGACAAAGGAATATTGAAAGACGAAAAATGATGGGATGATGTTGGATTCGAAGAGACCATTTAGAGGTTATGTTAGCAATAAGATATAGCAGTACCTGACACACGGCATTTGCGATGGTAAAATACTGATTTAATAATAAATTCTTACCCTATAATGGGGAAATCTTCACGCAAGAAATAAGTTAACCAGGCCAAACAATCCATTCCGGGGATCGACCACTCACTTACATTCAATATTTGTACACGAGACATAATCGTACCAATTTTTTAAAATTTTATAAAGGTCGGAACATTATTTATCATAAACAAACACTAAAACTAACTTTAGATTACAGAATTAATCAATACATGTGGAAGGTTAGTTCAATAACATAAAATATAACTGTAAGTATAATATTACGTATTTTTATTTAAAAAAGAACTTTACTACAAACGTAACAAAATGACGATAAGAATATTACTAATAAAATTTCCTCGTATTTTTTGCGATGCGCTAAGTACTAATAATATATTATTATTTATATCAAAACACTGATAAGAGATAAGTTAAAATGTTATCAACGTAACCGAGCGATATAGATGACACCACGAACTTGAATAAAAATTACACAAAACATTACGTACAGATACCTGACTGGAAACATATGTACATTGTGTAAACAAGGAATCGATACGCTGACGTAATATACCTATACTTTGTGTACTTCTTTTAGAATAATCTTAAATAGGTATATAATAATAAATAATTGGTATAGCTACATGTAATTTTAAGCATATTACTAACGACATATAAAATAATTACGGATAAGCAAAAAATTAATACCAACTTCACCTATACTTCGCTAGAAAAAAAGTTTCACTGTGTGGGACGTGAATGTTTAAAAATACTCAGGTCACCCAGGTGGATGGATCACCATTATTTAAATAGCAGTGACATCTCTCGCACACATGTATTTGGCGAGTACAGGTAATATTTTATTACAAAAGTTTACATCATAATACACAATGGTGATTCACTATGGGAGAGGTGATTTACCTCATGCTATAATTACATCAAATTATATTAGTGTAAATCTCACAGTATGATGTATAGTGACTGATGACTAACTAAATGAAGAAAAAACAATACAAAAATTTTGACAAAGAGCTGTTAATTAGAATACAACACTCGTATTCTTCTGTACGACAAGAGTCTTGATAACACTATCGGCCATTTAAAAGTAAAACGGGTCTCTCGCATATTACTGTAAAAACAAGTTAAATGTCAAAGGCACACCGATTGATTACATATGTAGACTAAGTGAACAGAGCGTAGGGTACTTCATAAATAATAATATTAAAATTAATCTCTTACACACAGAGCAGCTCAGAAGTAGTGACACTTACCTGAAAAAAAAGAACAGATTATTAAAGGATGAGTCGGTGTGTTTATTTGATACATATTATTATGTAGATCACAATATTGTTTATTACAAGCAATCAAATTCATTTAGTTAGGGAGTGTCAGAATCATGACATGTTTCAATCACAACATCATAACATCATAACAACATCATCATGCTGTGACATATACCTACCTAAAATATCTTAGGTATTGAACTGGACTTTTCTGCATTGCGCAGATGGAAATACATTGCAGATTTTCCTCAACAGAAGCGAGAGGTATCTACATTCACATAATGTAGCGTTATGTGAACTCTTTTGGGAAGGAAGCAGGATATGTGTTCCGACGCTTACGAACACCCATTCTGCTTTCTCCCCAAGGGAGCTCACATAACGCTACATTATGTGAATGTAGATACCTCTCGCTTCTGTTGAGGAAAATCTGCAATGTATCATCATACATTTTGTCATGGAATAGATACACGATATTACTTATTAGCGGTGTAATTATCTGTTGTTAAAATATGAATATTCTTAAAAACAGAGATATTCAATGGGTGGACGTGGAATGCAATCCGGCATTTGTAGGCATGAAGTGTTATGCAAACACAATATGACAAACAAACACAGTGAGGGTATAATAATATTACAACACACGTAATATACACTTTGTGTGTCATACCAGGCACCTATCCCAGCCCAGCCAAGTCTGTACATATTTACCTTGTCGTATCAGGATGATTAAATTCTATGAAATACCTTGTATATCACGATTTCGAAAACTATAGTCTGCTCGTTCTAATATTTGTTTTACATTTTATACTACAGGTTTTGAACTTATCGTACTGGATCTATAATCTAGCATTAGCATGCATGCACTTATGTTGTTTTATTGTCGTTGAGATGACCACTTGCTGTATGACATTTTGTACTGAGATCATTGTTTAAAACCATTATTGTGAAAACAAGTATGATAGAAAAGATTGATAAATCGCCTAAAGTATTCATTACTATTAGTACATTACGAAATAACACTATTGTATAATTTGTTCTTTTGTTCTACTGTCACGTTACAACGAAGGCATTTTGGAATTTAATTAATCATTTCTATTAGTCCAAGAGCCCGCTGCTTAATTTATGACGTATCTGTTTTTTGATCGAAATGTGGTATAAATGATAGCTTACCAATAGGGTATTACATCGCACTAGGGTTGCCTATCAAAATCCTGCCGCAACCCCCCCTGCCCCCCCGAAAAGGTCCCTCTTCGCGGTTTTTCGCATTTTATAGGAATATGGTAAGAGATAGAAGAAAGTAGTCAATGACAAAAATAATATTTGCTAAATTCTCTACAAAAAATGTTAAGTCAATTTTTTTGTAGAACTAGCAGTTTACCCGCAATGGCCGGTCCAAAACCGAAATTAATTTGAAATACAAAAAAAAAATGTATTTAAACTAAATTGGTTGAAAATTGATAAGAGCTACAGGAAAATAGTCAGAGAACGAATTAATTACCATAGTCTTAGCTACAAAACGAGCTATAACTTATGTTCATACATCTAATAATTTCGGAGTTATTACAATAAAACTCAGTGACGAAAATTCTTAAAATTTAGTTTTTCATAAAACAACCAGTGATATAGCGCCGCAGGCAAATTTTTTTTTCCATAAAATGTTAGTAATAACGGGTGGAAGAATGTAAAAGAAAAAAAAATCAAACTTTTTTTCTTATTTTTTCAAAAAATATCCTGTTTTTTGACAGGCCATTACGGGTAAACTACTAGTCCTATGAAAAAATTGACTTAATGTTTTTTGTAGAGAATTTAGCAAGGATTATTTTTGTCATTGACTACTTTCTCCTATCTCTTACCATATTCCTATAAAATGCGAAAAACAGCGAAGAGGGAATTTTCGGGGGGGGCAGGGGGGGTTGCGGCAAGATTTTGATAGGCAACCCTAGTGCGATGTAATACCCTATTGGTACGCTATCGTTTATACCACATTTCGATCAAAAAAAGATACGTCATAAATTAAGCAGCGGGCTCTCGGACTATATCATTTTTTAAATATTTGAACATACTTTTTTTTCTGCTTACCGCCTGTGTTGATATTATATATAATATTAAATATATAACTTACATTGATGTTATAGCAGTATCGCAGCAAAGAACGGATAACAACGTTGTGCCCACACTATACAGGAGTTCAAAGGCTTATCAGTGGTAGCGTAGGTACCTATCACAAACAATATTCGCGGTTTGTATACCTACTCATTATATTGTGATAAATAATTTTCTATGGGGACTTGTGTGCAAACCGCTAAATATTACTTTTAAAATAATAATTAATTACCACTACAACGAACGGAAATGGTTTAGAAGCTTCCGTCTGATTCGTGGTTTTTATTTTTCTGTTGTTGACAACATACCTAATCAAACATATTGGTAATGATGTCTAGTTTTTACAGTGTTTCTACATGACTTACATTTTAGACTTAGGCCGTGTTTCTACCTGCAAGAAGTGTCCGACAGTCTGTCAGACAGTATCTTCCAGGTGTAAACCACAGAGTTTGTAGTTTACACTTGCAAGGTACACTTCTTGCAGGTGGAAACCCGGCCAAACGTATGCTTAGACGTAATGAATGATGGCCATTAACCATCCCTGTTACATAATGCATATTTATATTAAGAATATACTTTGCTTTATTAATATGTTGTATCACAAACTGTTTGAATTGCTACATTGATATGTATGTTTATTATGATATGTGATTGTATGAATATTGAATACACAATATTATGAAACAGAATGAAAGAAGTTTCAGTGTTTAATAATATTTATATTTGATATACCTACCACGTTAGCATCTCACTTATTACTATTACAAAGAAACGCACGTGGAATAAAAAGAAACAAAGAAAAAAAACTACATTGCACATAAAGCAAAAATCCATAACACAATATGTCACCACAGAATAGGTGGTGTAAGTATAATAGACTTATTTCATGGTGGTTTTCCACTTCGACTGCACGCTTCGGATACATGGATAACCTATACGGCATACATAGTGATATGCAGTATATACGGTACGTAAAAAAATGTTCTGGCATCGCGACTTCTCTGTGTTCTAATGAGGAACGTTGAAGAACTAAGTTACTACCACCAGTATTTAGATGCTCTTACAAAAAAATATTAAAACAAATAGTAATTCAACTGTTAGAAAGAGGCCTTAAAATGATGAAGAAAGTAATTGTTACAGTTTGCTCAAGTGCCAACAAGAAGGCGCGACTATGATAAAACATATAGATTATAGGTGTTAATGTAATGAGTATAAGTATAATACAACGGTATTGTGACGCACACGAGACAAAGTAAAGACAATGAATAGTTACTAGTTAGACAGGCTGTGATTTTTATATAACACTGATAATATAACACTGATAGTTCCCGGAGAAAAAACCTATAAGAATATTGTGCATGCTGAATAAACCCCTAAAAAACAAAAGCCTTTCGGAAATACTAATACGTTTTACGAAAGGCTTTTGTTCAATAGATAAAACCCCAATTTTTTATCATCCATCGTATTGCATAGATATCCGTGTTTTATACATACAAGTCGTAATGTATTCAGGGAGCTGGGCATTCTTACATTGCCCAGTACCATAGTCTATGAATGCATCTGCTATGCGAGATCAAACCTAGCAAACACCCCGCTTAACGGAGAGTGTCATGATTACAGCACTCGGTCTAGGAATAATATTCGCCCTGTGGCTCATAGACTGAGTAAAGTCTCTAAAAGTTTTATTTGCCTGAGTGTACGCCTATTTAACGTTTTACCTGACAGCTTGAAATACCTGGAGCTTGGAGCTTTTAGAAGAGAGGTGAAAAAGTATCTTGTGGCTAAAGAATTGTATACAATTGACGAAATGCTATCCAGGACAATAAGTCCAGTTTAGCATGGATCACTATGTAAGGATATTATTATCTGTATGACGAAATGCAAACCGAGCCCTTTACACTCTGTTTGCATTGATTCTATTTTTCTGGCACATTGCCACTGTTAATTGTTCAAAACTCTTTTTATTGTTACTTATAATTATGTAAATTCGACGAGTCCAAGTGCCCGAAATTAGGGCCTAGGGACGATAATGAACAATAAACAATAAAGTAAATATAATTTGATGCAATGTCATCGACTCATCGAACACAATTTAAACATCTATCTATAATACGTAATTCCCAAAAATCCAACCAGATTTGAGCCTTACTCCATTGAGCATAATCCCGTGTGACTTTTTTCTTTCTTGGGGTTTATTTATTTTGAGCAGTATTCCTGTGGGCTTTTGTCCCGTCACGAACAACGACACACTGTACCGGTTGTGAATGATACTTCACTTAGTCTTACAAAACACGAAGAATAAACAATTCACTCACCCGTGACATTACTTAGCAAACAGGTAACTAGACAGTAGACAGTAGGCGCACTCTGGAGAGTAATGAGAGTAAGTAGCAGTGGCGAAGGGTGAATTTCTGCAGAAGGGAAGCCGGGGCTTACATTTCTTATGGGATTACGTCAGATTAGACACTATTATAGCTATCATTTATTCCAAAAGGTAACTCGATGGGAATCGTGTTCTTAGGTAACTTCGCGCCTGGTAAGTAGGTACTAGCAGGTGGCAGGTACACCCAGTAGGGAGTAGGGGCCGGGGGTACGAGTAGGTACAAGGAACTACATACTATTGTTCGATATCAATAAAACACAACCATAAGGGCAAAAGTCGTCGATCAACATAATTACCTATTAGGTACATTGTCTTATTATTGTGCATATGTACTGTGGAATATGATAAACGCAGATGCAGATGCTCATTCAATGCGGTACACGGATTTGCTAATAGCACAGTCTTCACTATGTAACGTGTACATAGTTTACATAAGATAGTATTAATACTCATTGATTCATTTCTAATCAACGTTTATACGACTGATTAGTCGAATAAGAGGCTCGACTTACGACTATTCTGCTAGTTGGGGTGGGTTTCGTCTATACAGGGTGTTTGATAGATGGATGTATATATTTTCAGGGGTGGTAGTAGAGGTCATTTGGGATCTTTTGAGCCAAAATTAGCTTAGTCCAAAGTCGCGCGGTTCTCGAGTTATTCGAGATTTAAACTTTTTATGGAAAAACCCCTAATTACTCAAGATTTACCCCAATAGGTGGTGAATTCTTCCGACGTTTAGTAGACGGTTGGCTCGAGTAATCTAAGCGGCACCAAACGAACCCCTGTGTTGATGGTGTACCTAATACAAATATGAACTTCAGGGCACAGACAGTCTGTTAACCAAAAAGCACGTAGGAAGGAATTTATATGCACGTTAGGTAAGTATACATAATTATGTAACTTATGTGATAAGCACAAATTTGTAGCGAATCTGTAATGATTCAAAAGAGGTTCCTCTAAATACATTTCTGTCGTGTGAAAGAATAAGAATGATAATAAATTATAGACGCACGTATTCAATATAATTATATGGTGCTATGGAGGGGTCAAAAATATACCCATACAACCTCACTGCTTCGTGGGTTGATCATGAGGAATTTCAAGAGGAAAATATAGATAGGTATTAATAAAATACATGCCTAATACATTACGTAGTAATATAAATATAAGTATTAACGTGTTCAATAGGTTCCATCTCACGCAGGTATCTTCATTCTCGTCTCAGAGTCAGGTATAGAGAGAAAGGGTAGTGGGATCGATAAAACAATATCCTAGAATTGTAATCGATAAAAGGAATAGGAGTATCTAACTAAAATGGAGAAATATAATTAAATACTAATAAAATTTGTACTAGACAGACATACCTGAATATATTGTAAAAACTTAATTCCAATTGTGGGATAATTGATCAATTCGTATTGATATGTTGGTAATGAAGAAGGGTGGACATGAAAATTTTGTAAAAAGTACGAAAAGTACCTAAAGTACGCAGTTGGGCTTTCCTAACGCCTTCACGATCATATGTACCTATGTAACTAAGAAACATGCTTTTTGTCAAGATCATATTGCACAAACTACCTAGTACCAATCTAAACTGATAAACTAATTTACTGTGAATCTAGTTAAATATATTTGTGAATACCTCAATATTGTGATGTTAATCCACAAAACGATCCAATATAAACCGCCATTCTTAACATTATAATTTTAAAAGTGTTTATATGGGTGGAATTATTTTAGGATACATATTACTCAATATTCATAAAACCATGTAGCATTATCTTATAGTATAGTAAGTATAATGTTAGATCCCTACGGAATCCTACGACATTTTAAGTGTTAATAATAATAGTTATAACTTGTCCTTAAAGATACAGAGATCCATTAATATAGGCCAGAATTTGGATACTATGGCATAATAAATAATGATGGGGCGCCATGTGCGAAGCCACACTAGATAACACATATGTGTATTACTTATTACAGAATACGCTTAATTGCTCCGATAGTGTTCGGAAATGATGAGCCCAGCTGCTGCCAAAAAGGTGCAAGATGAAAGAAAACAAATACCGCCTATAGTACAAAGATATTATACCTATATGATACCTACTGTACAGTGTACAATAATGTGATGCTACGGGGATACTTTTCAAATCGATTTTACTAGTGAAATATTGTCAATATACCTACATGATTAAATACTGATGTATGTCTCTATAGGTGAAGTGCATACATTAATGTACTGGGAAATTACACCGCCACGCCGCTGCTAGGAGATGAAAAGGAAGTGTGGAAGGATGTACAAAATACATTAACATTATACAGGTAGAAACGTTCTACTAACACTTTAACTTTTTCAAGTTTTGTATGAGAGTGTTGGCCCGAAATAAGAATATCGTAAGCGACAACTTGAATTATACCTTTTTAAAAAGAATAGTCAACTTGCTAACCTTATAATAAAATTGCCACACATTTTGGCGAAATAATATCGACTTTTACATCTCAAAAATGGAAGCAGTAATGGATTCTTCTCGTAAATTTCAGGGGTACTTCCGCAATTATTTTTTGTTCAAGGAATTTCCAGACAGTCAACTTGTAGTCAATACTTCCATCTATCACTGTCTTCAGTTTGAGTAAACGAGTAAACGCGAAAGCCAAATGGCGGCATATTACCTCTTAGCTATCTACTATACTACTATACGCTTCTGTGGGTTTCTGTCAGTGATTCAATTCTACGCTAGAAACGGATGTGAGGAGTGCACTGAAGTTGTCAATTTGCAAATAATTAGGAAATAGACTTTCCTACACACAGGGTTCTACTCTTTAGTTCAAATAACTTGGTCACTGGCTACGTAGTAATTCTATAGTGACAAGTAAGATGAAACGCAATGTACTCATCTATCTATTCAGATCTAATCAAAACCCATAAATCTTCAAATTACCTACTAAGGTAGGTACTGTGAGAGTTAGTACATCATAATGATGGAATGGTTGCAATATCAATGCATTGCTTATTTTATAAATTCGCGATGAACCAAAATAAACTATCAGTCATTATAACATAATGTGACAATCGTGAAGATAACGTTCACTTTTCATAGAAACGAGTTTTTAAAACCGGGTCGTAATCAAAATCACAATACATACTATATTTCCTCTATGCAAAATAACCAAGCACAGTAGTAATAGTAACATACAAAAATGAAGCGACAATATCATTTTTACAAACTGTTGTGACCCAAATATCTCGCAAAATAATATGAAGTAGGTAATACATAAATATTTACTGTATTAACCCACACCTCCGGATGTATTATTAGGTAGGCATTAAATAAATCATCATGACTGTTTGCAGTACAGAAATTCACTGAACGAATAGTCTAAAAAAATCTGGGAGAATAATATTGTAATAATGATCAGTTGGTTTGGTACCAGGGCTCGGGTATTGTATAATAATGAGCTAATTAAAGTGTACGGACAGTACACCTGATAATATGTGTACGAGATGCTTCACGGAAACAGAGTGTAAAAATAGTATAGTGCAAATAACAAGCTGTAAACATTACCGCTACAATTATTACAAGTACATATATATTTATTTAAAGTACCTAAATATTTTCTGACAGAAATGAGAGCAGGTAATCGTGATCGTCATCGACATTAAACAGAAATATTGACGGTGTGTTCTTGCATAAAATAAATTGGGATACACTTAAAGTAAACATGCATGGAAGCCTGCAGCACTTATGTCATATACCTAGGATATTCAGTACTAGTATTTGTGAACCACTACTGACTTATGTTCTACGGAAGTGTGCATCGAGGGTCGTCAAGATTTGGGGCAGAGACATAGCGGAATATAGATATAGCCTACGTAAATATAAAAACATACCCATCCAGACCAACAACCTACCTACAACCACTTGCTCTTGCTACTATTATGCTGGATTCAACCAACATTGTAGGTGAAGAATAGCGGAGATAGGAGCCACTTATTATTTTTCATACAAAATTTGTGCTAGGTGGCTCCTAGTCCCATCTCCGTTATTCTTCACCTAAAAAGTTGGTGAAATCCAGCATTAGTGTATATTATTATGCAGTTATTATATGACACGAGACAACACCTACGCCCTACAATCTACGATGAATTCGTGGTCAACTGGTTGACCGCGTTGAATATTTTGAGTTTCTCTGGACCCACCTAGACCTACCACGTTGGTGTATAGTGTATACCACAAACTATAATACAGTAGAAGTCCGATAATCCGGCACGTTCGGGGCCGGCTCGGTGCCGGACTACCGAATATTCCGGTCTATCGGGCGGTGCCCCTTCTTTTTAGTGTAGGTACTTTGTTTTTTTTTAACTACATACATACATAAATCGTAATTATAAGAACATTTAGGTTAATAATTAAAACTACAAATACAGTATGCAAATACAACAAAGTTTATTTTACATTTCATATAATGTTTCAAAAAAGTCACGAATGTCTTTTTGTTTTCTTGACTTTTGGCGTTTAGTATAAAATTTATTTCTAATGATATGGAAATTAATAATTTCTGAAGCACTGTAGCTAGTACTAGTCTCAGCAAAAGAGATCCGGAGCGATGCCGGACTATCGGGCATTCCGGACTGTTGGATGCCGGACTATTGGACTTCTACTGTACCACAAACCACAATACAGGCACAGGCTCTATAATGCGAAGTCATTTTGCACGTCGTGTCAGTTTGCCCCACCAAGTCTCCAAATAATAATCAAGTATTATGGCGTGATGTTACCTCATGGTCAGGGTTGTGTGCCAGATTAGATTAAATATTTGTAACTTGGCAACACTATTACTTCATAAACGCATTACTTATGTACAACATGGAATATATATTATATTTAGTGTAGAAATCAGCCCGATGCTGCTAGCTAGTTATAATTTCATCTTATACTTATTTCTTCTAAATGTATTAATTACCTACATTAAAACAACATGCTGGTGCTTCAATTAGTAGTTACTAGTTAGTTATCAGATTGAATTCGACGGTATTCTATAATGGCACAATTTGATTAGAGTGTAGTATGCCTACCAATTAAAAATATAGGTATCTACCTGTTATCATCTTGTAATTTAAATTTAAACATTTCTGGTAATTTAAGATGTCGGCGTCGTGGACATACAATAACTAAGGGTACATTCCCGTCAACATTCCCGTATAACATCATACGAGTAATATACAAAGTGCAATAAACCACTGTGTCGACGTATTGTCAGTTAGACAATCTTCTGCTAACAGCGAAAGTGGAAAACCGGTCGTTCTTTCAACAGGTTATACCTATCCTATTCTACGCATGGAAACAGTAGGCATGATTCAAAAGTCGGTGGAAATATACCATCAAATTATTGCAAAGCAATGTAAAGAACTAAATGCAGGACTATGTTTCAAACTAATCCCCAGGATTCAAATTACGATGTAATGACTTATTTGTACTTACCTAATATTGGGATGCATCTTTAGACACAATCGACAAGAAGTTTGTTACATTGTTTAAAAAGCTAGACTTCGATATAGTAATCAATAAAACCTTAAAATTTGACCTAAAATGTATATGACGTATGCGGAAATTGCAAATGTATCGATCTATTTATTCATTTGGATTGATGCGTTGGGCGCAAAAGCTAGAGAATACAAAGCAAAAATAGAACACATCAGTAAAAAAATGTACTATTCGCAAAGAAAGCAGATTTAAAACCGAATTAAATAATGTGTGGATTAAATTATGATAGGTAAATGTTTAATATTTATGTACAAGCTATTTATTGCCTTATGTATTTGTATTACTTATTCTTACTTATGTATTTCATTAGGTATTCCCTGAGTAAGTTAAGCAAACTCTGTTGCTAGTTTTACATCCTAAGCAACTAAAGAAACGTCTATAACGAAATTAAACAGAGATTACGAAAAATGAAGTAGTTATAGGTACAGCAGTACCAAATGAAATATACGGCAATAGGAAGAGGTAACGTTATTGTGATTTAAAAAACAAATATACATTATACAAATGGAGATAATCAAAAGGCAATATGATAATTCATTAGTATATTCGTGATCTTGTCACAAATAATGATAGACTGTAATAAAAGCTGCATATTACATTATTATAATATTATATGCAACCAATACAATGCAGCAGAGTCACTCAACTCCGCGGGAGAGAAAACAAGACAATGAACTTGCATATTAAGAGTGTGCATACCGACATTTCAAAAATTTGTAAAAACGGGAGACCTTCTATCTCGACAACCGTTACTAAATATGCTTTGGAATAAAATAGGGTAGATGCATTGAACCCTTGTCTAGGGAATAACCGTAATAGATTTTTAATATCTTGTATAGATTTCGCAAAAAAAAAAATTAAAAACACCTCTGACCTTTTTTCCGAAAGACGAAAACTCGTTTCCCGAAAGTCGCGGAGTAAATTTTTTTTCTTGTACTGATAATATGCATTAAAATCTAGGGAATAACCGTAAAAGTTTTTTGATAGACGCAAAATTAACCCCAAAAAATGGAAAAAAAAACGCTATTTTTACCATTTTATCATGCGACTGGCACTCAATTTTGAACCTTAATGCCGTGGGAAAAGACTGACGTCATTCCTGGTGCCATGCCCTTAAAATACTATAGGTGTGGAGTGTGGACTAACGTAGGTAGGAGTACTCATACACTACAATTCGGAACAAAACCCAGATGTTAATGACAGAAAATGAAACTGACGAAATATAATTATTGCATGGTAATAAAGAACTATTGATTGTTGTGCAGTCGTGGTACTACTACTAATATCTACTCCTCAGACTCAGACTCCTCACATTCCAAAACATTAATAACACAAATGGGAAAAATTCACTGATTAGGTAAATAGCGAAAAAACTCAACAAGCTATAGAACTTGAATTCATGAGTGAACACCTAAGACTAACATTAACAGTTTGCACTTAAGGCTACGGCTTCTATCCCTTGTGTAGTCTCATTCCCTATCCACCACGGGACCCCATTGTGTGATCCGCGTAATTGTGAGGCATTTAGAACTTTGTTGTATCCAAATATTTCAAAAATCATTCAAACTTTTTCAGGACCGATTTGAAAGTTTGACTTGTTGTCCGGATAACTACTTATACATAACATACTGTAGGTACTTCAGTTGTTTTAATGGCAGAAATCATCAATTGCTGCGGTAGATTACATTTAAAAATATGCTCAAGACTGCTTCGTTTCTTGTATACTTACAGAATAGCAAGAGTTTCGTGCGACCCCCTCGACTGAGAATAAACATCCAATTTGCGCTCATTCTAACTGTTTACACGTCTCAATGAAAGAGTAAGCAATAACCTCAATTAGTACCACATTTCCCATTGTAGAGTAAACGGATCTTTCTTATGCATAAACGAGTGCAATGAAAAATTCCGTGTCAATCCACACGCAATACAACAAGATGCGAACACTCTATGTACCTTAATGCTAGACGGTAATACTTCATGTATTGTGTTATCTCTTGTATGTAGGTGTAAAGTAGTCATTCCCTTTAATAAATATGTAAATGTGCATTGTTCATTTCGATGTGTACATCGACTCACTTGATACAAAATAAATAATTATAATACGGATGGTTTTTCATAAAGCATAACAATGTTTGAATGTTACAGCCGTTGTACAACGAAAACTACGAATAGATGCTAAGACAATGGTTCCCATACGTTCATAATTTAACCATAACACAAGTGTACACAATAACTTTACACAAGTGTCACTTTTTAAGGGAGGGTATAATGTAATTATACTTATTTAAGATAATCACTGTAGAACCTAAAAAAATGTATTGTTATTAATGTCAAAATTTCAATAAAAAAAAAATAAATAAAAAATAAAAAAAAATAACAAGTCTGAAACAGGGGAAAAATATATCCTAAGAACACGATTTAATAATTAAGCATTATGTGAACGATGAATGTTAATGTGTGTATCATGAATTCATGGAAGGGATGGACGCAAGTCGTGAAGGAAATATATACATTAAATTATATCCCATTTATACGAGTATACCTAATGTACTTTTACATTCTCCGACATAGACGTTCGATTGGGCACGTACTTCTCAGACATTGATGGGAGAGAATTTTAATGAAAATCGATATAAATATATAGGACATAGCTCAAGGATTAAAATTAATGATATGATAATATAGGATGACATTCAATTTGAATGGTGGCAAAAGAACGTAGAACAAATCAAAGGTCAACTACAGTATCCTTGTATTATGATATTTGTTACACAGTTAAATAAAATCTGTATAAGACATTTGTTAATAGAGAATTACCTATTCGTATACGATGTTTTACATGCATAGAATATTACAGAAATTCACGACACAAACAAAAACATTTAGTGTATGGATGAACTCAGTAGGTAATGATGGTATCTACTATCTAAATTCTACACCATGCAGAAGCTGAGATAAACAATGCAAAGTATAAAGACGAGTATGTTGAACAGCAGTCTACTCAACATAATGGAACCGTCGCGCCCGCGCCCCAGACTAAACAAGGAGATACCAAGTGAAAGAGACAACCACTTACCAGGAAAGCTTGTAGGAACCCTACCAACCTAATATTCTTACAAGACACGGGGTAAGGTGACGAGACTGACGAGAGGTCAATGTATCCCTCGGAAATGACTCGAGCATTCTGTAAAATATAATGCAGGTACAAGTACCAAGCAAAAATTGTACTATAGAGTTTAGTGCACTCCTAATAATTTGAGAGCGTACGTGTATGTATATCAATATCAACATATTATTGTTGCAGCAAGAAAAACAACGCGTCACAAAGCTTTGTAACGAGGGTATAAAAAACGGAGTTCCAATTTATTTGCATTCTGATTTTATTACATGTAATCTACTCATACGAATTTAAATCATTACACGTTGTAAAAACACACCGAAATGAAAATATCATGGCCAATAGGTACCTATTGTTCAATATACCTACCAACTTGCTTCACTACTCATACAGTCCCTGAATACACACAACACAACCTGTAAATAAATAAGACAGGTGGTTCTCGATAACCGATATAATCATACAACACATTAAGCAGGTAAAATGAGTACCTATACTTGGTTAGGTACCTGTCCTATACAAATGACGCGAAGTGAGGAGTATTAATTTAATTCCCCGTTATATGGAGTTGTATACAATAGCGGTTCAGTATTAATAGGGCAATACAGGAAGATAAAAAGTATTCACGTCATATTACACAATTACTGTATAGTGTATACCTAATAGAGTAATTACGAGTAAGTCGACATGTCCATGGAATAATACGCAGCAAATAAGTATACCATCTAACTGAACATGCGTACTGCTAGTACTCCAAATAAGGATACGTCATGTTTCGGTATCTGGAAATATGTAATGAGAAAATGCACGTAAGAAGGTAAAATAAACCTACACTGCTCAGCTACAGCAAACATAATGACACTTTATACCTGCACCTGAACATCAATTATCAAACGATTCATATAAAATGAATTAACTAGTTTAAAACGTCATACAACATATATCTCAACGAAAGCGATCTATATAAATTCTATATTTTCTCAAGTTTAATGCGTCAGAGCATCATGATGAAAGATCATAAATGAATGGAGGAAGATGATTAAGATCTATTTCAATAAATTGAATTTTACTTTAGTTATGGCAAAGATAATTATAACGTAGGTAGTAAATTTAAATCTACATTATATATTACGAATATGATATTAAAACATTGCCAAACACGAATATAGCTAGCTAGATTAGGTATAATAATTGACATGATATTTCTTAACATCCAATTCATAATACCTATGCTGGTCAAGAACTCTTATCACGACTCCCCAATTCACAAAGATAAAATACACTAATAAATTATTATACGTAGATAATATTATCAATTACAATAATTAGATACTAGTTAAAATGTAACCAGACATCTCTCTAGAATACTACACGAATACGACTATACTCTCTATGTATAGGATTGATAGAATACACACCTAGCTATCTACTTATATGTATTATTCTTGTAATAATAGTAGTATTAACTAAGAGCACTCAAAACAGTGTTGCGTAAATACTAAATCATCTTAACTAATACGGTGCCTTTAGATTTCTCGATGGAAAGTTGTGGGGTAGTGTGTTTTTCTTTCATTCTATACGTATTTTGGGGTGCTGAATCCGAATCCGAGGTTTGCCAACAAAATTTCGTGACGGAACATGGCGAAAAAATGGTAAAATGGCGAAAATATTCCTTTTCTGGCGATTTCTTTATAAGAACTCGAAAACTGACAATTTTCGTAAGTTATTTTTCTACGCAAAATTAAAGTACGTAACATTTACTACAAAATTTCAATATAAAATTTTTCTCTAAAATAACTAGCAGCGGAGCTGTCAAGCTCCAAAAATTGGCCAAATTTTCTCGTTATTTTAAATTGTGAGAATGCAAAATGTATGGAGAATAGGTCACCTTGTTAGAATTATCACCAAATTTTGACAATTATTATTCAGATTTATGATACATATTTTACCTCGTTGGAATCAGTAAACATGGAGAAAGGTTTCAGGATAAATTTCATTTAAAAATATAGTGAAATGTTCACGCTAAAAAGGTTTAAACATTTTTAGCCTAAACAAATTACTATATTTTTAAATAACATTATTTAAACATGTCTAGCTCAAATATTTCACGGTGTTTTTAAATAAAAATTTCGTTAATAGCTTTCTTTGTGTTTTCTGATTCCAACGAGGTAAAATATGACTCATGAATTTAAAGAATAATTGTTGAAATTTGCTTATGAAGGCAACAAGGTGAACTTTTTCAATACATTTTCGATTCTCGTAATGTAAAACAATAAGAAAATTTGGTCATTTTTTGGACCTTGACAGCTCCGTTGCTATTTATTTTAGAGAAAAATTTTGTAAAGCAATTTTGTAGTAAATTTTACGTACTTTAATTTTGCGTAGAAAAATAACCTACGAAAGTTGTCAGTTTTCGAGTTCTTATAAAAAAATCGCCAGAAAAGGAATATTTTCGCCATTTTACAAATTTTTCGCCATGTTCCGTCACGAAATTTTGTTGGCAAACCTCGGATTCGGATTCAGCACCCCAAAATACGTATAGGATGAAAGAAAAACAGACTACCCCACAACTTTCCATCGAGGAACTGTTTTGTGTTTAATTTCACCGGATTAAACTGGTATTATATCAAATTATTAGCTAACCATATCGCTTATCATTCATAGTTCATACAGAATAGGTAGGTATTGAAGTCGCCGTAAAAGTTAATCAGAGTGTTACATTTAAGTCACAAAATCAGTAGGCAGGTAGATTTGTAAAAAAATTGTAAAATACCCTTATTGGATGAGTAAGAGAAATGTATGAAGTACATATTATAAACAAAGTTATGTTATATCTAGAATACATGATCACTCAGAAACTAGATACATGATACAGTGATACATAATACGCACAAACCATTAGACAATATCAAACGATGATAAAGAGCTTTCTGCTTTGAAAGACTATATATTTAGTTTAAAATCCACAACAATGACTTAGAACTACGCGACTAGTGTTCGATGATTTACACCCTCATCATCAGGCGATTGTGAATAAAATTTATGACGAGGGTGCAAATCCTCGAACACCAGTCGCGTAATTTATTATTGTGGATTTTAAACTAAATATATAGTCTTTCAATATACCTTAAAAATGGACTTCCACCATGTATCGAGGGTCAAAAACATTGAGATTGCTTCATATTAGATTAATATTATACATATTCCATACCTACATATCTAGTAGATCTAAATAATATTGTGTAATAAGTGTCTACCAACTTAATTCACATCTAAAGGTTTTATCCGGAATACAATAGGTTTAATACACATAGGTACATAAACTAGGTAGGTAGCAGAGTAAGTCATATGATGTCTACTTTCTAATGTGACATTTTAGTTGATAATGTACTCGTATCTAACATGTATGTAAGTGATTTCTCACGCAATATAAACAATGACGATGTTATTTAAGAATTAACGAAGATTGGGAATACTTTTATCTATCTAGTACGTAGTACCAACCACTCGCAACTCTCTTAGATACAAACAAAGTAAATAGCAATTAAACATACCCATCTAAAGAAGCAAATATAATTATGTAAGTAGTGGCAATAAAAAGGACAAGAAACAATAGAATACAACAGATATGTACTAATTATACAATGATGTGTATTCAAGTGTAACTGTATTCACAATAGTCAATGGAACAATGAGTGGTGGGTATGTGTGGTGTATAATGTTAATGTATTAACAATAAATATCTATAACATAATGTTGAAGGTGGGATTAATATTGAAATAGCTTGCTGTACTACTGCATGGATAAGGGCAAAAAGTTATAACAAGTATAGGTACGTGTGGTAAATGATATTTTAACTTTAGATAATGCTATAGTATGTGCCTACTTACCTACTATAGTTAGATACATATTGTGTAACTTTACTCTTATGTTTTTCTTATGTATAATTTAGTAGGTAGTAGAGAAAGAAATGTTAGTTACACCTATAAATTATTATTTATACCATCAGTATAGATAAATAATTTTCACATTTTAATCACATCAGTGTAAATACCATTACCGCTGCACGATATTAAATATTGGTGCATGGTGTGATGATATTATTTATGTGGTTCTGCTAATATTGAGTATATTCGAAGTTGAAGCATTGTTGAAGATACTAGATAAAAAAATTACTGAATTAGAATACCCTAATAATAAAGCAACCAGTAAATGCTGTGTGTATAAAAATATCACCAAAAACACCTCTTCAACGTAATTATGGTTATTCTGAAATGAATGCAAGCGATTGACTGATTAGAATCAAGTCAATTCAAGATGGCGGCAATTGGAATCTTAACAGATGGTTATTCTGAACGCGCATCCTATTGGATTGACTATTGCCGGGCTATTAGAATTATGATCCAATCATTAGAATTCTCGTCAAGTGCTTTGAAGGTGTTGACTGGATTGCAATAGGCTGATTAAATATGTTTTTGGTAGACTTTTTCTATTAAAAATGGCACAAAAGTATGAAACTTTGACAATTTTTATCCAGAAGGAACTTCTCGAATCTGAAAAGTCTATTTTATACTGACCAACGACGCGTATGTTGCGCGTATATTTCTAGGTTATGTCAACCAAATTTTGTTGCACGTATATGTGTGTATGTAGGATCTAGTATGTACCACAGAACCAGAACACTCACACTCTCTGGCGAGAAGTATGCACCTGCATAATAAAAAATTATAGAACATGCCAACAAATAGACAAAACCTGCGATCTCAGAAGATAGATTCATAGAAATCTATCGTGTTTAACAATAACAATTAACTAGTAACTATACACTCTTGTCTTCCATTGATTTTAACATTCGCACTGACATTCGAAATTATTTTAATCACTATTTCCGTCACTGGTGTAGACGTAGTATGCAACGCACGACGAAGGATACGAGTACCATAAAAGTTAAATAACTGAACGAAAGTAAACATCTGTAAAGGAGAATAACATTCACTTATCATAAAATCGAAACAACGAAAGCTTCTCCGCGCTATTTGGCGCCATTGTTGACACCACTTTGACATTTACAATGACAGATACGCCATAGAATATAGACGGGTCCACGCCTTGTCCACGCCATAGAGATAGGAATAGTTAGAGTGTTTGACAACCTGCGCAGTAGACAGTTTCGTAGGCCAACATCTTGTATGGGGCGGCCACGTGGAGTGTGGCAAAACGTATTTTTGTGTACTAATATTTGTACGAAATTTGAACTCCCCTCAGCGATAATCCGTGATTTTACTATTAAAAATCAATTATTTGCCTCTTTATCAATAGTACTGGACTGTCCATACAAACCCACGCCTCAAACGTGTTTTTTTTGCCACACTCCACGTGGTAGATGTTGGCTTATGCGCAGAACACCAAAATAGAAACGTGTGACACTCTGATTTATGGTATCTCTATGGTCCACGCAGATTTTAGTCAATTCCAATTCATTGACCATAGACTATCTAATCGTCATTTCAGAATAACCAAAACAAGCGCTATTGCATAGCGATTAGAATGTCGAAGCCAGGTATGCATTGCAATTGGATGGACGGCAATCCAATAATAGAACTTTTCAGAATAACCATAAATATCCCTTTAATCTACCGTCCTATTATTTTGCTGTATACTCATAAGTTTCCCATTTTTCTTTGCAGATGTGTTTATCACTTGGTTTCGCTGGAAGTGTAGCAATAAGCTATATGTATACATTCACTTAAACAATAAAGAAATAATAATTAAAGTTGTACATAAATCCCAATGTCTGAGTTGTTTAATTTTGCTTATGTATTGTAATGAATGAATAATTAATTTGATGATAATACCACAGTTGGTATATTGATACAGTCTATCAACCTATTTATATATTATTATTTTACCGGTGACCTTTGAATCACCTTGATATTATTTATTATTCAATTATTAATGAAATTAATTAAGACTTTACACATTAGAGATATACACCACCACAAAATGCAACGAATGTACCAACATAAAAACAAATAAACCAGACGTAACCACCAAATATATTTTATACAACTCGTACACTTTTATACTTTTCGGTCGAAAATAATTAACATAGGAAAACTAATCTACAAGAGTCAAAACCACTTCGGATACGAGAGAATAGAGTTCATAGTTAATTTATTTGTAGGATCACTCCGACCTTTCGACACAATCTTAATAAGACATAAATTAGAAAAAAGGATAAGTACCTACCTAGTTTTTTTTTATTTTCTCACAAAATATAGGAAATAAATTAACCCTATCTCGATTAGTTATCCATCGGGTTCAAGAAAAAACTTATAGATAAATTTAAATGGGCATTACTTAAACAATTTTATTTTCAATGATTGATCCGACATCCTTGGGTAGGTAAGTGTATGAATGTCATGGCTTTGTTTAACCCACTTTATTAATATTGATACTAACAGTATGAGTACCATACAATTACGATGCCATCACGCCTCGTCCATGGGGTCCCTCTGGGGTAGGCAGATAGGACTGAGCGTCACACCTTACGACCCTTGTACACTCGCACAGTATTATGTGAGTACTGTGGATATTACATATTTCACAGCATCCCTACAAAGTATAATATTATCAAATAGTTGCTGATATTACTAATTAGGTAGATATATAGACATGTAATGTAGTTGGTGCTTATCGCTCAATCAGTTGATTTTCTTTAAATATCCAAACAATTTATTGTATCATTTCAAAAGGTCATTCCAATACCGTGAATGAGACATTATGGACCACCTTAGGGAACTCGGAAGGTGGTCCCGACAATAATATATGTAGGTAGGTACCTATAACTCACTACTCAGCCCATGTACCATTAAATGTTTTTCTATTCAATGAAGTAATCAATATAATATTAATATGTACGTACAACGGGGCAGTTCATCTCGGTGCCATTGATGCTGGATACAATAATAAATATATCGCTATACCCAATATTCATATAAAACGTACAGTTTACAATTAATATTAAATAATATTGTACAGAGAAATATAAACAATATTGCAAATGATCCCATTTGTTTACGTTGAAGAAATATAATAAGTATACCTACCTACATCTCAGCATTTATACGATTCTGAAAATATTCATCTTAAGTACGTATCTACGGAAATTGGAAATGCCTATCGATGGTAAGAATAAGATGAACACTTGATATATTGGTAATATTGGTATACTTGCGTTGAGAGAATCTTATAAAACAATCCACCAACGATAATAACTACATGTAATTACATTTAAATCATTAAATCAGTGGGAACTGCGAATCGAAAGGCATTAAATTATTAACTGTTAATCTTATTTTGATAGTTAATAATTTTAAGAGAGTGAATTATCTGGGGGTACTCTAAAGTAAATCATTTCTATATATCTAAGTGTACCTATATACCTATCAAAAAAGCTCAAATGTAAAAAATACATGCCTAATAATAATTACTTACGAAATTGAGGGATGCAAAAAAGTAGCAAAAGTAATTCCAAATTAGTAATTATACTTACAGAAGGGGTACGTTTATGATCGTGACCGGATAAAAACCCATATGAATATTGCTCAACATGAATAAATCCCAAAAAAGACGAAAGCCCATCAGAAATTTGCTCAAGGGACAAAAGCTCAAATCTAATTGGATTTGAAAATAAAATTAATTGTATTTATTAGCAAACGATTTCTTTCAGTGTGTTAGAAACTAGCATAGATTAGAAAATAAATAAATAAGCGGATCTAAAATGGGATAGACAGTAAAATAGTCAACATTTTATAAATAATTCATCTACTGGAATCCGACTAGAAAGTTTGGGCATTTATCCCTTGAGCAAATTTCTTAAGGGCTTTTGTCATTTTTGGGATTTATTCATGTTGAGCAATATTCTTATGGGTTATAATCCGGGAACCGTTTATGATAACCTTATCATTAGAAATGAGTTATAGGGCGACCTCGTTTCGTACCACTACTTATATCTGGTAAAACCATTCCTTATACCTACGTACTCGTCCATATTTCTCCCTTAACTCGCATCACGATGACGAAATGTGAAAAGAGCATTTCCGCATATTCATGGTAATTGGACCGAATCCAATTTGAAAACATAACAATAAACATAATCGGCAGTGAAATAATGAATGTCTCTTGGCCACGCTTTTATCCATTGAATCATAATATATATTATTTACCTAATGATGATAATATGTGGGTTACTTTTAAGTAATCCGTACCTGCAAATTAGAAGCATTAGCATTAGGTATAAACTTATAAAGTAAAGGCATACCTATAATGAAACAATTAGTCACAATGTACTATCGTCACATACAGAATCGAAACATTCGGATAATACGCAGCAATCTATAAGTGACCTGAATCTACGTGAAGCGAATCTACCAAAATAAACTAATAAAGATTACATTATTCGCTCGGGCTGTTAATCAGGAAATGAAACGAGAGTTCAAGTAACAGAATGGTGACAAACTAAGTAGTAAAATATGGAATCCACTAAGTATAAGTATTATTTATGTACTGGATATCTCATTCAATTAGATTTAAGATTACTTAATGCTGAGGAAAGAAAAGGAATAAGAATATTTTTTGTAACAACGTTGAATGTCAGCGCAGAGTGTATTTGTAGCAGAATTTCATATTATTAATACGTATAAGGTATGAATGCACTTAGTAATATGAAATATTGAGAAAGATACGGCGTACAAACAAAATGTTATCTGCAACCACAGTGTTACGTGCTCTTATACATACAGACATCTGACCCAAGTACATACTCGTAGCACGGCAATCGATCTAAAATAAAATTTACATATTGAATAAGTAATATGAAACTATAGCAAGTACTAATTACTTATTTCGAAACAGTGATGGCAAACATACCATTATGTATTATACTGATACATACAATAGTGATAATAATTCATTGTGATTCTCATTCTCTCAAGATAAATACTACGATATGCAAAGGCACAAAGTAAGATGGCGGTACTTACGGCAACAATAATAATAAAGCTAATTATTATTGTCGGAGTCATTGTGTGGGCAAAATCTACGTATCAAATACGTTAAAAAACTAGGTTACTAGAATATATTATGTTTGCTGTAAAAATAACTTTTGTAACAAGGTGGAAGCAAGTACATAGCTTAAGTAATATTAAAACAAAAATAGAAGCACACTTCATAGTACGTTCATACTTAGACAGAAAGTAGTTATAGGAGTTCCCGAGAGCAGAAAAAAATCAGTGCCGAATTAAGCTGCACAAAATCTAGGGCGGGAGAGAGGGAGGGTACGCCACCTACTACCTACTGACAAAAGAACTAAACTCACCTATCTAAAAACTACAACCTATATATTTTTTATAGTATCGAACAAAAACCTTGAATACATAGTTAAGTTTGTTTATAACTTACCCGTCTAATTACTTAATTATTTACGTGAACAAATGAAATAGGTATGATTTTAATAAAAGATACGCTATTGATGTGGGAGATTTTTACATTTTTGCAAACCTTGGTACAAGTATTTAGAAGAGTCCTAAATTTCATTCAATTCATCTATCATTGCTACGTGAATTCTCACGTTTGACACAAGTCCAATCTCTGAGAGCCAAAAGCTTCCTAATATCGTCATTTGTCCGCTGCGCAGGTTGTTTTTTTATTCAAGTGAGGCTTTCAATTATACATGTTTGTTATATAACCATAGAATATGTCCACTTAGGACTTCACGGGCTTCATGATCAATATGACGGAGTAAAGCATAAATACAGCCCTCGGTTTGGGTTTTGGAACTTTTAAGAATAGTCCGAGAGCCCGCTGCTTAATTTATGACGTATCTGTTTTTTGATCGAAATGTGGTATAAACGATAGCTTACCAATAGGGTATTACATCGCACTAGGGTTGCCTATCAAAATCTTGCCGCAACCCCCCCTGCCCCCCCCGAAAAGGTCCCTCTTCGCGGTTTTTCGCATTTTATAGGAATATGGTAAGAGATAGGAGAAAGTAGTCAATGACAAAAATAATCCTTGCTAAATTCTCTACAAAAAACATTAAGTCAATTTTTTCATAGGACTAGTAGTTTACCCGAAATGGCCGGTCAAAAAACAGGATATTTTTTGAAAAAATAAAAAAAAAAGTTTGATTTTTTTTCTTTCACATTCTTCCACCCATTATTACTAACATTTTATGGAAAAAAAAATTTGGCCTGCGGCGCTATATCACTGGTTATTTTATGAAAAACTAAATTTTAAGAATTTTCGTCACTGAGTTTTATCGTTATAACTCCGAAATTATTAGATGTACGAACATAAGTTATAGCTCGTTTTGTAGCTAAGACTATGGTTATTAATTCGTTCTCTGACTATTTTCCTGTAGCTCTTATCAATTTTCAACCAATTTAGTTTAAATACATTTTTTTTGTATTTTAAATGAATTTCGGTTTTGGACCGGCCATTGCGGGTAAACTGCTAGTTCTACGTAAAAATTGACTTAACATTTTTTGTAGAGAATTTAGCAAGGATTATTTTTGTCATTGACTACTTTCTTCTATCTCTTACCATATTCCTATAAAATGCGAAAAACCGCAAAGAGGGACCTTTTCGGGGGGGGCAGGGGGGGTTGCGGCAGGATTTTGATAGGCAACCCTAGTGCGATGTAATACCCTATTGGTAAGCTATCGTTTATACCACATTTCGATCAAAAAACAGATACGTCATAAATTAAGCAGCGGGCTCTTGGACTAGAAGTACCTACTGAACATACGGTCGTGATGCGAGAAACGCAGAGAAGATACCTGGCAACGATCTCTCAACGTGTTCTTTGTGGGAATGATGTGATCAATAAGCGACGTTATTCCTCTATGCTACGATATTTTTAGACATGTACGCAATTCATACTTACCTATTTTTATCATATCAATACTTGCCTCTTCTGTAAAATTAATGGTTAATTACTTATTTGTTCATATGTTATAACTTTTCCACATGTTTAACACCACACAAGACAAGATACAATTATTGATTGACCGTGTTTACTTAGGCATGCACAATAAAAATTGATTAAATTAATTAAGAATAGATAACGATCTTCGTGGACTGACATAAACTATAAATATTATTAACTTACGGTAGAATTAATATAAGACGCCGAGATTCTGAGATGCATTCGTTTATTTATAACTTCTAGGTAAACCACAAGGACATTTAATAGACCATCTTCGTGATTAAACAAAATAATTGAATTAAGCATTATACCAAAAATAGATAGGCAGGTATCAATATAGGGACAATAATTAATCTAATTGCATTATATCGGAAAACTCAAACGTTATAATATGTATATTGTATATGTACCCAAGTCATAACAACTTATTAAACATTAAGAAATAATATTATGTCTAAATCAATTAAAAAATCATGCACAACGTTTATGAGAATAACAGCAGAAAGGACTAAATTTGACAAACACATTGACGTAGATACGAAAAATGATATCAACCAATACAACAATCATAATATTATTCGTAAAGACATTAACATAGTTTCTACTAAATTAATGTTAGTTGCATTTATGTATAATCTCTGACGATCGTATGGCAACTGGGTACCTACTTAAACATCGCATAATAACATCAGCAAATAAAGGAAATAATAATGTCACGTTATGGTCAAACGTAATGAATGACGAATCATTCATCCCTTTGCAATTGATCAAAAAAACTTTTACATCGACGTGGGCAACAATATAATATTATCATATAGTACCTAATAGAAATCACGATGTTAGGTACTATTCACTATTCAGTCACAGGTATAATAGCCACCAGGGGGTTTCTCGATACCTGAGTCGAGAACCAAATTTAATCAAATGATTTCGTCGTGTTTAACAAAGAGATTTAAAAATATTTAATCAGTACGTACGTACTGTCTATCTTCGCATGTGTATTCATTTGGGTAACTGAATATGATTTAAGTAAAAGTTGTCGCTACTTATTAGATAAGGTAAAATCCTTTTACCAATTAAAAAAATATTATTTAGGTTCTACTACTACCACTACCAATGATGTGAAAAGTATGAACATAAGTATCTGTCCTCGTAGAAAAGTCCCAAATATTGATTTCAGCGCATATATCTATAAACTATAATGGTATATATGCATTTTAATGTAAATGAAGTGTAAAATATCCGTGAATAATCCAAGGACCAATGAATTTTGGTGTGAAACATAGTATAAATGTGTGAAGTCTATAAAACGTAGATCTATTGTATGACTACAAACCGGAAGGATCATATTGTTCTGCAAAGGAGAGACAGTAAGTCTATAGTAAAATAAAAATGTAGGTAAAGGATAATTTGAGTGCGCACTTGATACTCGGTAGATAAAATGAAAGAGCTTTTAGTAAAAGATGAAATAAAGAGCGCGAGTATAGAGTTCTTTTTAAAGCAGAATAAAAAAGCATCACCGAGGGAAGAAAAATTGTAGGTAAGTACTATAAATAGATTTTAAAAAATCCAAAACTGAGACACGAGTTGCTAAAATGCAAACTAATTAAGTATGCCATTATATGTGTATCGCTGTAGGGGTAATTTTCCACAAACATTTAATCCGCGTGTCTCGGATGAGAAAGCTTATAAAGTACCCATCCTGAATAAAATGACTTAGTTACTATTAGCAAATGTATGGTACATGCGTACTTATCTAACTGCATACATACTTTATATCAAGATATATTATAAAATATAATGATGTATTACATATTATATTACTGGTGTAGTGAGTTGAGTTAGTAGAATAGTATTCAGGACAGGGTGATCACTGATCGCTGATCAATCAGTAGAGCGTTGCAGCAGCTGATGTGAAACACATACCTACCTAAAATAAACGGACCCACTTATGCAAAATAATGGATCCAACCATTCATCATCAATAAACCTACTATACGTTGGCTGATCATTCATTAGTATTATATTATAATTCGTAGACAACACAATACAGTTTTACCTAGATTACAACATTGCAGTATAATGCTGTTATTGTCGAACGGCATGCCATGTAATTTATTTATCTATACAATATACAACAATATTTTATTTATTTTATATGCCAATAGCTTCTATAGGTATACCAACGTACCAAACTACATGGAATATTGATGAGTTCTAATGTTAATAACGTGTAATAGAAAACCACACATTGTAGTCCATTTCATACAAAAAGATACCTACATTAGAAAGGAAACAAACAATGATATAATAGATATTGAATAAAAGCAAATGACATAATATCTACAGGAATAGTATTCAGTAGATCCGTCATCATTATCGGGCATTAAATTATAGGCAAACGACGAGAAAATGGCGATGGAAATAGCTTAGCGAAGGCAGTCGTAATAATGTGATATGATATTTATAATAACAGCATACGCTTGTAAGGATCGCGGTGTGAAGAAACCAGCAGGTTCCATCATTATTGCATCACACATGACAATATTACGCATACATTATAACATAATAAGTTGAATGTATTTCAAACAAGTCGTATTTAGAATTTGCATGTCACCGCAGTTAAATACAAAGATACTCGTATAACTACATAACATCAAGGAAACATATTGAGATAAAATAATGTTTAGATGCCTCAGTTACTCTTACTTACCCAATTCCGACGGAAGTATACGACGAGATCATAAAATCAAATTTGTAAGCGTCGTAGCGCACAAAGAATCGTTAGATAGGTAATCAATTATGTAACTGCTTATGCCTATAATGTACTTCATATTCATTGGTAAATGAATTACCGCAAAGTTTGTCGATTCACACCAAATAGCATAAATGTATTAAATAAAGGTATACGATAATGTCACGTCTATCGCGACATTGCGAATACGCAAATTATGCGTCTAAAAAAGTAATAATATGCTCTTTACAGAATTGCATTCACATCACACAGAACAATTCATAGAAGTGTTTTCACCATTTTACATTGTACATTGATAATAAATGCCTACCAAATTATTATCGCAACTGATACGTGCCTAAGAGTGTAAAATTGTATTTAAATTAAGTACTTTGCTCAACAGTAACATATCAATGTCTTCACGCACTTACGTGAATTTCCTTTAGGTACAAGTAATTACTCAAACAATAAATTTACAGATTTAATTAGACAAGTATTAAATTACAACTAATTAAATTCTCGACATCAATCGATGGCGATTATATATATTATAATTAATTTCTGTACCTGCTAAATTTATAACGAGATAGAATGTTATGTAGTACAAAAGGATTTCAATATCCTTGACAAGGGTAAATAGAGTTGAAGCATTGTATTTGCAGTGGGTTGAGATTGACACCGTATTTTTTTTGAAGGATTTTGTTTATCCAAAATTTACTTAAATAAGGCCACGTTTTCCTAGATGAGTATGTAGTAGAAATAACGAGTAAATCGTTTAAAACAAAGGCTTTTTTTGTAAAAGGGTATACTTACGTAGTACGTACCTATAGGTAAGATTAAGTACAAAAATGTATAATCTTTTCCAATTGGTGTACAATTTACTAGTCAGGACAGCAGCCCTCTAAGACATTTCAAAGTAATATCCTTTATAATGTTTGAAAAAAACTTACGCAACAAGTCCTCCAAGGAATGCTACCGGTCCACCTCCGATGAGTCTGATTTTCCTGTGACATGTGTCGAAGAGTGAAAGTCTAGGAGGAGCTGGAGGAAGACCCAAGAGAGCGGCCGGAGCCCCCACCTGGTGGTGTGCGGGGGATCGGAGCATGGTGGAGGAAAATGGGGAGAGGGGGTTGGGGGCCAATGCAAAGGCCCCAATCAGCGGATCTGGATGCACTCCAACATATTAAATCCAAGTACCCGAATAAGGGGCTAGGAACGATTCACAACAATTAACAATATTATACACAACACACTACGCACCATCCACAATTGTGAATTTATTTTATTGTATTTTGTAATTTCACAATATTTAGTTTACCTAAATGTTTATGTAGATTAGAAACAAGCTACCGACTCACGCTGTATCAAACTAAATAAATTATTAAACTGATAGCACTTACATATATTTCTCAAGTTAAAATCCTTTACTCAGGATGCAGATTAAAGAGCAGCTATATCTAACGGTACAAAAAATTATTACAACAGTTCGCCGATATAATTATTCTACAAAATGATAAAAAATAATGTATTAGCAACAAATCTTCCAAATAGGAAAGACTATCTAAATATTCTATGTTATATGCGGAAACTGTAAAGAACTTTTGGCCAGCTAACAAACATCCAAAGGCCTTAAATTCTCCTGAATAACAACATAACGAGGATGATAGTTTAGTTTAGTTTAAAGTCTGATACTAACTATCGAGTACCGAGTTAACTATTGAATAGAATACCCGCCACAGGGTGACTACTGACTACAAGCCGCGCCACCGCCGGATAGTACCGGTGCCTCTTCATCCGCGCATTTTCTGAACAAGATTCGGTGACCTCAAAGTTTGCCGGAAGGATATCGCCGTGTTAAGTAAGAACAGCTCCAAAGCCTAACAACAGTAACAACACTATTACCATCATAATGTTTATTGAGTTCAAGTTGTTGGATAACAAATGTTTCAGCTAACATTAACCGTAATAATATGCAGGCGGATTAACAATTTGTGAAAAAACAAAGTTGACTCCCGACTGCGGTTGCCTACTTTCGGTTGGATTTGGATATGACATATGACAAAGAGAAAAGATCAACATAGAAAATCATATTGTGTCGGGATACTGTCAATGAAATGGGTGGCAAAGTGTAGGTACACTTTAGGAATTAAACGGTGTTATCGAGAAGTTAGTTTATTACGTACGTATGTACTTAGAAGATAATCTAAATAGTATATTTTTTTAATAAAAAAGAACCCACAAACCCATAATAGGTACTTTACCTACAAAATCATTTTCAAAATAATTTTCATACAGCAACATATTTACACCACCGTTTCTTGAAATTTGTTGAAATTTGAGGAACTGAAAAAAACAGTCCTTCACATACAAATTAATCTACCTACTTCAATGTTCAAATGAATGATAGCTACAGCAGCGTGTAGTACCTACTGCGTTATTAGGTATATAATGTAGAAGAAACATATGAATGTAAACTACAAAGGTCTAAAATACAATAAGATACCACAAGCTAGGTATATTATTATTGTTTGGGAAAAGGCCCACTGGCCTCCAGCGAGCTGATCAAAATAACCGCCTTCACGATCGTCGAATCTCACGGACTCCGCAGATATAATTATCTCTGACAATGGAGCGAAAAGACGAAAAATGTCGTGGTCGTGGGGCAATTTCTGATTGACTCTACTCTTCATTCTGCTTCCATCACAAAGGCTTTATAACTAATACAATAATATCATCGTGCATTGTACACAGATAAGTTATAAAAACACCAACCACAAACCAAAATAATAATATGAACATCATAGCTCCTAATAGGTATTCTCACAAAATCTTTATAGAAATCACAACTTTAATTTAAAAATATAAGACATGAATAAATGTAATGTATATTGTATGACTAAATAATAAACTAGGTAGTTATGTATTTCGTAACAAATGCCGGTTTACTAGTTACACGTCAACATGACAGTGAGCGGTGCAGTATATATTGCGGCGATACCTAACACCCGCCACTGGACACTCTCAAAAGCAAACTGCCGCAACACAGCTGATGCGCGATAGTCGCGCACGCGTTCAGACCCGCCCGCGCACTGTATTCCTCTGTTCAGTAAATTGGCATATAGTCACAAGGTGACTTTCAGCTCTATATACACCGTGGTTCTTCGAAACAAATACGCTAATCAGTTTATCTCGAAAGCATTATTTTCACGACGTCCATGAAACTAGGCTTGATAATTCGAGATTTCTTTCATCTGCAGAGCCTTCGAATAATGAGAATATTATTATTATTTGATACGTATGTTACGTAGATACAGCCTTAACTTGGAAAAAGTTAAACGCAGCAGCTGATTGCTGGTGAATGATGTAGGTTAGGCGCCTAATTCGTAAATAATAATGCTCATTTTCACCAACATTACATTATTATAAAGAATTAATAATTTTAGAGTCTGTAATTTATTCCCGTGTGCCCGATTCATTTAGCATTATATGTATTATCCCGAATCTTGTATATCTTACATATAATAAAAATGGATGTAAATGGGTATGTTTGAGTGGTAGAAACTTCTGGAAATGCGGAAACTTACGAGAAATTTTCCGAGAAGGTCCAAGGGTAGTGTGGGGTCGTGTAAAAGGGCATTGGAAAAAAAAAGATAGTACGTCATATTTTGTCCTGCTCAAGCCATCAGGAGACACCGAGTATCCGATCACCGCATACTGCCGTGTTTGGTGTCTCATGAAAGATCTTCACGAGTAGAAAACAGATACTTTGCCAAATTTAGAAACGGTCAAGTCACAGTGAGAGACTCTATCAAAACGAATGAATCCAAGCGCTCAGGGAATTACGTAGAATCTTCTGAAACACTGTGGAAACAAGGCGAACTTTGTAGGACCTTCTTGAAAACTATCGAGATTAATCGAATGTTGTGGAACCTTCTAAAAGTTGTGAAAGTTAATAGAACCTTGCAGAACCTTCTAGAAAATTGACAGAATGAATGAACAGATGAACGCAATTCGGGTCATACACATACTGTCGATCCACTTCACCATCCAAATTTGCCGGTGCGAAGCACGGGTAACATAGCTAGTCATTCATATGAACGAGAGGATGGTCTGTGAGTGACAAAATCTACACATTTACGTAATGAGAAATTATCTACAAATTATAATCATTTGGATATTATGAATGTTATTAATATTTATTAGTATTTCCTAATAATCGGGATGTAAAAAAATAGCTCCGTAGGCAATTTTTTATGGATTTTTTAATTTTCAATTTTAGCAAAATTATGGTATTATGAGAAAATGTGTGGTAATAATGTGATTTTTCGTGAAGTTTTATCGTTTAGTATTATTATTATTTATTTAGTATGAAAAAATAAACATATATTCCAATCTCTAGGGCAGCTACCCCCCTGACGACGCCTACGTGCCCATGGTTGTTACTTATCGTCTCTGGTCAAGCGCTCGAACCACCCCCGAAATGAATTCCTGGCTATGCTCCTGGGTTCCGACGAGGAAAGTAAAAGGGAAGAGTTACTTTACTCACCTATTCAAGAACAATACGATAATCAGATGATTGGTGACACAATGGACGTATCAATGGGGTTATTATTATTGCACCTATTTATACCTACCTAGTACCTGTACTTGCACATTCGGCCATGGAATGACAACTCGATATATCAGTCGCTGTACCCTACATAATGAATACACGTAGGAACATCATATACACATCATATTATAGTTTGTTGTACAGTACCACCTATCATTATAATGAAACGAACGGACAAATCAATACACAGTGTTAAAGGTTAGTATAGCCATACTATATTGCGTAACATTCAAGTTCATTCAAATAAGCAGCCAGTATTAAATATTGATGTAAATTTCATTACAATTCCAAGGTGTAATAATAATTGTTATAGGTACAATGAACATTGAGTAGGTGTAGGTAAATTGTAGGTACGGTACAATATCCAATATTATAAAATCTACTTACGAGCTAGTATTGCTACAAACGTTTATTTAAAAAATATTATTAATTATTACAATAAAGTATCATGTGAAAAAATCTTTTAACTTGAGGAAAATTGTGATTTGGATTGTTTCATAGATCAATGAAATAAATGACAAATGCCTCCCTGAGTGATTAACAGAGCTGGACAGAACTAGGAGTAATAATCTAAGTAAGTAATGTGCAAATGCGCAAGCCATACTCTGTTGCCAATCTTTATCACATATGTAGAGTACATATTGAATTGTTTTGTCCACCATAGTTAACCCTCCGACCGAACCCCTATAAATTGTGACGAGAACTGAACACCGGGGTGCTGTGGACCCCACGACTTTAAAAATTTACAATAAATTTCTAAAAACATTAATCTTTTTTATGAAAACAATACAAAATAAATCATATTATTACGTAAATAAAACTAAATTGATATATTATGCTTCTCAAGCATTAAGCGCATATGCGAACATGGTGCATATTTTATTAGAATAGGTACAAACTTTTATTTAAAAAATATGTACATATTATACACAATGAAATATGAAAACATATTCACAATGTAGCCAAAACAATATCCCAACGATCATAACTCTCATCAGAATCTAATGGAGCCTGTATCTCAATAAAATATTCATCATCATCAGAATCGTCTCCACTAAAGCATCATCAAAATCTAATATTTAATTTTCTATCTCATAATTTTTTGGCAGCCCTTGAATTTTTTTTTTAAATTTAAAATAGGTATATATTTACATACCATATACTAAAATAATATAAATTTGTTAAACACAATATTTTTTAGTAAGAATATTTAATATTAATTAATTGGTATCATTGAATAAAATACTAACGTAAACCGAACTGTGGGGTCCAATTAACCCAAAGTGAGAAATAGGGCCTCCCTGTGCAACTACCAGTGGTCTAATGTGCTATTTATGCTCGCCCATCGATAATTCAAACATTTGTCATAAAATACAAGGGGTCGCGGACCTTCTAGGTAGATCGAGCTCAGATTGGCAAGCAAAACAAAGAGGTCTGGGGTCCAAAGGACCCCGCAGTTCGGTTGGAGGGTTAAAAACGTTTTAACGGATACAGCGACTGATATTTTAAACATTCACTTAAACCTTTGACAATTAGACCTCTCTGTGCTATTATTACTGTTTTATGTCCTTATTCTATGATTTTAAGATGTGATGTAACAAAATGCCATCTTCTTCTTCCTTAAACCATCTCAAAATGCTATACGATAAGTAAATAGTTAAAAAAGTATCCGGAATCTAGATGGTACTAGGTTACATTTAGTTAGCTAGCCCCCCAAATTTTTATTACTAAATAGCAACCCATTTTATTCACACCGCTCGCTGTCTCCATACCGAAACGACGGCATCAGAACTTTTCCTTAGTATTGAATGTTATTTTATTAATGGTGCAAGCAAACAATTTCATACATACAACGTCCTTTCATACAAAAGTAAAAAGTAAACTACGTAAATTATTAAGTAAGTAAGTTAGTGTAAAGTGAACGGGGTGGATGTTTATTAATGTAATCTATAAATCAAACCGCTATTGCATTGCAATATCTACAAAGGTGTATAATACGGTAACTATACGTACAGACGGTACAGATCTTACCAACACACACACATGTAGGTATACACGACATTGAAGAGCGCAGCACCTAGTGGTATGCAAAGGAACTAACGTAGCATGACCGATAACCATAACACAATCATGTTACTAACAGGTAAGTATGCGATTATTCCTCATATAAGCATAGACTGACACACATAAGCCAAGTGTGGTAACCGGCAACGTCACGCAAAGAACATCAGCTGATTGGGGAGCAGGTGTGTGTAAGTCAATATGCATTATGCAGCGTGCAGCGCGTATCACTCTAGTTCAGGTCTCCGAACAGGCACAGGTAAAGCGAGCCATACCTATTACAATTACACACCCAGAACTTACAGACAGAGGATGACATAATTATGTAGACAGACATCTTATTTGTTAGATTTGCTGTGGATATCAGGAATCACGTCAGAAGTATACCTAACTATGACAGTAATAATAGCTCGACCAACAAATATTTCATTAGTAAGTATTGATGCCCTGAAAAGGTGTTGGTAGTTCCGAATTTTAGGAACAAGTATTATCCATAATCTCTAGGTCGATGGGGTAATGGAGAATAAAATACTTCCACAATGTTTCTGCCCCTTCCGTCATTTCGAATAAGACCGTATAAATGCCACCAAATAAGAAAAAAGTGGTCGTTGATAAATTCGATATATTTTTGGAGCTTCTAGTGCGGGTAAAACAAATATATTGTAATAAGTAGAAGTAGCTAGATATACAATACATGTATCGTAGGCGCATACTTCGGTAGGTAGTTTTATTCGTGGGAAAGTTAACTGCGGAGGTCGATATTTGGTTACCGTTAATTTGTATCAAAGAAATAATAAGTAATATGCTGTTAGAAATTAACGCGGCGTGAAAAGCGTTCGGAGGGGATAGCGTGATGTGTTATATTGTATTATGTAAAAACCACATCTCACTAAACCCTTCAATATTTCAGTACAAGCTCATAGAAAAATAATAATCACGAATCATCTAAGTTCTTGTGTTACAGAGTGGAAATCCATAGTTAATTAACTTAAGTTTAAAAAACACGGAGTAATTTTAAACAAGATATAATTATGCCAAACGTTTTTGCTTGGTTAGGACATGTACCTATTAATAGAGTCTGTAATCTGTATTCGAGGATAACATGGATGTAGTTTTTCGTAATAGCAATATAAATACTAGTAAGTATACGAAATCGAAAAAAAAAAGAATAAATAAGTAAGGTAGGTGTAGGAATATACTTCTTCTAAAATTATATATATTTTTTTGGTCATCCTGTCCTCATTCATTCTCTCAACATTCCTAAATGATTTACGCTTGTATACTTTCATCTAGTCTCTACACCCGTCTTACAGTCACTCATCTCTCTGAACGTCTTATAAAATAACGGAAGACACAACAGCGAAGAGGAACAATAATACTAATACTTACTCTATTTCGACATACTTGATAGGCAGTATAGGAATGTTACCATCTCATAGCGAAAACTGACATTTGTATAGCAGAGCAAGATAAACTATTTTAATTGTTGTAAAGACATTGCCAAACAGTCCAACCACCTTGCAACGAGCAACGACTATTAGTCCAGTCCCCAATCGCCCAGTCTTAAGTCCCAATAAACACGAAGCAGCTCCTCGATGGAAAGCTGCGGGGTGGTCTGGATTTCTTTCATTCTATATGTTTTTTGGTGTGCTGAATGCGAATTCGAAGTTTGCCAAAAAAAATTCGTGGCGGAACATGGCGAAAAATATCAACTCATAGAACTAATCCTATCTACTTGCTATTTTTTTTATAAAACTGTGAAATTGTGTGTTAAAAAATATTTGAGAAGTATTCATTATAAAATTGCAATAAACAAATAACGACGCCATATTTCCAAATACAATATCTGATATCGTGCATTACATTACATACATAATATCGCTAAGCAATAAGAAGATAATGTAGTTTGTTAACAATGCAACCAGCAACCATGAAACGAAAATAATACAGTAAGATAGGTATCTTCGGAGAGAGTGGGTGATGTATATGATACAATGGATTATTCGCAAAAGGCTTCCTTATTTCGATATTATTATCTCTTTCAGTGCACATTGGCCGCCTGCTTTGCGACATCTATTCTGGCATTGAACTTTTCACCTCGCGAAACCAGAGATAGTCGCATTGCAGATTTAACTGGTTAACATTCTGCAGCACCATTCAAAATTATGAATTTAAACACCTAAAAAAATATTCAATTTCTATATTAATATTCAAACTTGAAACATAATAGGAAATTGTTTTCACGTACCTACAACCTACAACCCTACATATTCCAAGTCCTCGTATGAGGTAACGAGAGCAATTAATTCAGAAACTAATGCGACAATCAAATAATACTGATTACACCACCATTGCATATCCGAAGAAAAGAGCAACCAGTAAACGATGTGACATGCAGAACCAGTGGCGAATCTCATTGCCCAAAAAGATGTTGAATGCGTTTTAAGAATATTTCACGTTTACAGGACACTTGGATAAATATCAGCATACTGATTTCACACCCCGGGTTCTACAACCATCTACAACTCAATCAATATCCTTCATATTACAAATACTTTTGTCCTCCGTATCCATATCTGAAAATATCGTTAATATTTATATGTATACCTAACTAAGCAGTTACAAGCTTTATGAAAGCATATAATCAATATAATCATACATACGAGTAAATAATAATTTATTCAAACCTTCCATGGGAGATACGATATGAGACTAGTTTTATATAATATGTATATCTAGAGCGTTAATAATAAAATAAAAATATGAAATATAACTTCACTGGTGACATTGTTGTCATAAATTAGTTCATGTGCCGCCATACTCTGCAGAAGTTATAGGAAATAATATAATGTTATGTAATGTAACTCGTTATATCATATTATGTAGAAAGCTGTGTAGCACACTTTAGTTTGTCACTGAGAGAATCAATTATCGGAAAAAAAGTTCAGGCGACGTAGAAGCATTATACAACGAAAGTAAACATAATGAAGAGTTATTGAATGTAGTACAAAGCTTCGCATAGCGATATAATATAATCCACTCCACGCTGTTATTAGATGCAAACTAGGTCTATAATATGATGTATGCAGCCTACCAACCTACCTACAGTATAATTATCTACTTACGTTTGGTATTCTTAATATACTAATAGGAGTAGACGCGCAGGAACCTCGATGCACCTGTATTCAATACAATAAGAAGCAAGTATGTGCCATCATAATTAATTACTCCTGGTTTATAATAAAGACTATTATCCGATATGTATCCAATAATGTACCCAAAAATAATTGTCGTCCCTATTGTTTCAAAATTCATTCATTCATTACAAACCATACAATCATTCATTTAAAAATTAAAATGCATCAGCATAATTGAATTTTCCACTAGAAATATTATTAAGATAATTATCTCTGCTAACCCTAATGATGTTGAACAATTCAAAATTAAATATAACAAAACTATATTGAGTAGTAGACAGACTTGTATGTGTATTGAAAAAAAATAATAACATACGAAGTTCCTAGTATCCTTATATTTTCCTCAGTCGATAAGTGTTCCATAATACAAATCATCATTATTGTACACAATATTTAAGTCTTGCGAATCTGTCATTATAATATAAATATCTAAGGGTATAAAACCTACAGATTAGTAATGTATGCCCACCTAATTAATTAAGATCCTCTCACAACGATATAGATTTCACTAAGGTGTATCTAGTATCTATATATAGGTAACTTTGTCTAACAGAGCTCAGACAAGATAACGACATCGCTTATAATTTTGCGAAATACTCTATCCTATCGTGATGGAGGAATATTGCGTCAATAATATAAAATCACATAATTTTACGTAGATGTGTAGAATTCAATAAGAGAACTATTGATAATAACCATTATGAAGCCCGATGTTAAACAATAACATCGGAAAATTTCAGTGTTCGTAAAACATTGACATTGATCAATTAATTATAGCAACGATAACAATAAAAACAAACGATGGAAAATTATTCACGTGTCTTTGGGTTTATTTGACCTTTTATGCACTCCGACGTATTTATTTATTTATTTATCGTATGGTCAAAAGAAGTATATTACATCCCTCAAGGGAAAAAGTTTAAAGGTTGGAGATTGGACAAGGATAAATTTCTCAAGCAAGACTGGTCGTCAGAAATTAATTTGAACGTTCTTTATATATTCAGTCGCTGGCTCATTCAGGTATATGAAGTCATCGAAGCTCCCTTCATATAAACTATATTACGCACATTCAATAAAGCAATTACCTAGGTACTTCCTAGTTTGAACCTCTAGTCTGGGGTAACAAGGATATTTTTTTATATTTTCATCCCAACACCATTATTTGATTGTAACAGCTGAGATTACGTACGTACAATCTGTAGGTAGAATGTACGGAATAGATACTCATACTACCGAATTTTCCATATCATATTGTTTTTAAACTTTGGGCCATTTTGCGTCAAAAAATAAACTGACTGTTGTCATTTCATCCTATCAAAAAAAAATTAAATTAAAATTAAATTAAATTAAAATTATCATATTAAATTTTATTTTCAAGAGTTATTTATCGTATTCTCTTTCTGAAATGGATTTTTCTCGAAGTTTCCACTCTAGCCTGTTCTATTTCACAAAGGAAAGGTCGGAATGCTTCACGTGAAATAAATATACAATAATGACAGTAGGTATGAGTGGGTAAAGTGCAGTGTACAATATCGTAGATGCAAATACCTACATAGTGCTATGGTATTATTAGTAGTACGTCAGTGGAGCGCAAAATTAAAGGGAAAGTAGGAAGTAAATTGCTACAGATATTAAATAGTCTCTTTCTAGCTCGTCGGCAAAGAATATCTAATAGAAAGCAGATCACGGATAACATCTGCAGTCTGCATATTATTATCATCCAATTCACCACCATGAACTATGATGATGGTAAATACTAAATGGTCTCACAGCCAATCACCATACCACACTATTTACCCACATACTATGAATAAATGTTAAGGTTTTCCCGTTGTGCGATTGAGATTGTTTCTTGGTTTTTTTCGGACGTTTCGACCTCCTACTGGTGTCTTCCTCTTCGGAACACACGGTTCTCCCGGAAAATCAAGAAACATTATGAATACATATATGTACATACATAGACTGATTTGACTCCTATAAAATAAGTACTTCACTAGTTATTGCAAAGCACAACAATAATAATAGCTAATTGAAAAACTTCCGCGAAAGAATCGAGAAGACAAAAAGTAAGCACAAAGAGCTCAACGACGACTTTGTGAAATTCATATTTTTTCCATCCATCTTCCTGTTTTGTATTAATAACTATTTGTACCTAATCTAGATTATAGACGGATGCCAGGTCCATTGAAAACACTCGGACGGTTGGCAATTAAAATAAAACGAATTGCCGATGATGATATTTAATTACTTTCCTCTTTACGTTAAAGTGTTAGAGATTATTGGCATTATAGGAGAGTGCAGTGTCAGAGTGTCACATAACGATACCCAATCTGCAATTGCGTTTAACGAACTCAAGACGTAGTCGCAGACAATAGATGACTTATATCTATGTACCTAATGTATATGTATTTTCAAGTTATAAGTACCTACTATATTTAAGTAGAAAATACTGTAACGCGTAGGTACCTAAGTATATAAGATATCAGTGGCGTATATAGGTTTTCATTTCGGGGGAGGAGGGCCGAAAAAACTCCAGGGGAAGGCAATTAAAATTTGAACATAGACGTAGTAGTAAAAAAATCAGTAGGTAATAACGCCGCAAGCGAAATTTTTTCATGAAGGTGAGTGAGAAAGGTTGTGTTTTAGGTTGGAATTAAACATATTGGGTCAAAAATGCAACAAAAAAGAATCGCCGCAGTCGATTTTTTTTTGAAAAATTGGTGAAGTAATGAACCTGGGATCTTTCTGTACCACATGGCCCGGCCCCCCTCCCCAATATACGCCACTGTAAGATATGGAAATAATATTTGGTGCAGATAACAGAAGTATGATAACACAAATTCTGCAGAAACTACGTCGATAGATATTTATTTAAATTTGATAATTTGCATTGTTATTATATCTGTCAAACTTCACATGACTAAGTAACTAACGGATTGTTTCATATATCATGGTGGACATGGAACCACACACGCTTGACGGCACTCGTGAATTATGGAGAATCTAGTTGGACTGCCAGGTCGCTTCTTATTCCAGAATATGATGTTTTTTGTACACTTCGCATCAAAATCCCGTATCGCGAAGTGCAGAACATATCGTCAACACTGGAATTCAAATCCGGCACCTCCCGTTTGGGAGACCCGCCCTCTCTTTGATTAAACCTTACAAATCAACAATATTGGATTAATCCAATGTTTCTTGTTTCGTACAACGGGAACAATGTAGGTAAGCAGCAATTGGTTTATGAATTTTAAACTTTGTGGTATTATGAATGTTGTGCTCACCTGGCCTCAGTATGCCTTTAAAGACATATGGTTTCTTTTGTAAATATCCTCAATGAATTATCTACTCACCTGTAACAACAATGAAAATACAAGTTAGCAGAGTTATTATTCATATATTATCTCAGTGAGATATATGGACTGCCTAATCAAAAAAATGGATACAAGAAGTAACAATAATCACAAAAGATAGTTGCAAACAGTATTAGAATTTACTGAATTTACAGTGATACCTAATAGACATTAATACCGTATAGGGTGTGTATTAGGTTATGTATAATCAGTGATTTTCAACTGGGAGGTCTTCGGGGATGAGAATAATATGTATGTTAACTTCATATAGCACCGAAGCATCAGTGGGCCTAGAAAGTATTAGGCGTATATAGAGGGCAACGACTAACAAACATGGATCTATTCTAGGTAATAAAATTGAAACGCTTAGCAACAAAGGTATTTACGAGGGTGGAGTGAAAAGTTCTCGGCCTAAGGTGGAAGCAGCATTGCTACCAAAAATTTTTTTTTACTGTTATGATTATACATGTCTGAAAACAATATTTGACAAGTTTCAGCTTAATCTGTCGAATAGTTTTCATTTAACGGCGTTTGGAAGTTGGCGTGTCGGAGATGTTTCGTTGGAATGGATAAACCGGACTATCGTGCTGTTACAAACTCTTCATTTTGGACAGTTTATCACTAACAGAAATTCACCCAAAGTTAATAAAAGTGAACTAGAATTCTTCCCCTTTATTTTCATAGTAAAAATAATGGCAACTGAATTCAAACATGGTCGTAATTCTCTTGAACATGATCCACGTGAAGAACGGCCGAAAATTGCTATCACAAGGGAAAATGCTCTGCAGGTGCGCAATATGGTATTGGACGATCGGCAACTAAAAGTGTATGAGATAGCTGAGGTCCTAGGCATATCAGAAGAAAAAGTTGGACTCACTTTACGTCAATGATTAAATATGAAAAGCCTCTGTGAAAATCGGCTGCCGCATTTGTTGAATACTAGCCAAAAACAAATGCAAAACAAATTTCGCAATAATGTTTGAGCCTTTTTAAGAAGGATCCAAATAATTTTGTGCACTGGTTTTTTACTGTGGATGTTAAGTGGATCCATCACTACACTCTGGAAATGAAACAGCCATCAAAGCAGTGTTTGGAAGCCAGTGGCTCCTCACTAAAATGGCGAAAGCGATTTTACCTCCCGAAAAGTTGGTGGCTAGTGTCTTCTGGGAAAAAAGGAAACCCTTTTCAGTAATTGCCTTGAAAAGGATAAAACAACAACTAGAGAATATTATGCAAATATTTTGGACCAACTGAAGGAAAAAAATCGCGGAAAAAGGCTTATAAACCAAAAGAAAAAATCCTCTTTCATTACGACAATTAACCTGTCCATTGAAGTGCTTTGGCATAGGGAAAATCTAAGGTTTTGAAGTATGAATTATGGGAATATTCACCCCATTCACCAGATTTATCATCCTTTAACTTTTTAACATCCTCAAACCTCAAAAAAATTGTAGCTGAATAGCGTTTTAAGTCAAGAGGATGGTATCAACTGTAGATGTCTATTTTGCAGACCTTGGAGAATTACCCTCAGACGCGGGATCTACTGATCGGAGAGACGTCGGACCAAGTACACTGAACTAATAGAAGACTATTTAAAAATATAGATATATTTTTGCGTCAGAAAACACAGTGTTTCACCGTCAGGCCGAGAACTTTTCACTCCACCCTCGTATAATTACAAAATAGATAATCTGTAAGGAATTAAGCAAGCCATAAGGCATGAAGAGCACAATGACTTGTTTTATATGTCATATACAGAATGTACTAGCAGCGTCTTGCAGTAGCAAAACGAGGAAACCATTATCATCGAGCCAAGGCGCACGGAACTCTGAAACAAACTATTTAAACATTACTGTCTATCTGCATTGGTGTAAATACTAAATAACCAAGTAAAAGATACATCGTTCTATACAAGAGACCGAGGAGTTTCCATTTTGTGGTGAATGTTGGCTCTGCCATCAAAATGTGTGACTGTCTCAGGCCACCGAGGCCCACTTGGTGTCGAAAAAGTATTGTTTAGTACCTTGTGATTTCTTAATATATAAAAAATATTAAGCGGCTAATACGTTTCAAAAATTTCTAAAAACGGGTGATCTCGACAACCTTAGTAAATATGCTTTGGAAAAAAATAGAGTAGATACATTTAACCTTTATGTAGGGAATGACGTAAAAGATTTTTTTTATCTTGTATAGATTAACAAAAAAAAAGTGAAAAATACCTCTGATTTATTCGAAACATTTCCAAGGGATAGCAACTCGTTTTCCGAAAGTCGCGGAGTTTTTTTGTATTGATAATATGCATTGAAATCTAGGGAACGACCGTAAAAGTATTTTGACTGAAGCGAAATTAACGCCAAAAAATGGAAAAAACACTTTTTACCATTTTATCATGCGATTGTTCATGTGATTTTTAACCTTAATGCCGCGGGAAATGACCGTGACGTTATAGTTGGATCGCGAGCTTTAAGAAAAAAAAACAATTATTTTCAAATTTAAGATAGATACCGAAGATATTTAAAAAAAGTTATACCTAAATAAAACGTAAATCGGTAACTTTAGTTAGGCGTCTTATTTCCTCGTTTCTAATTTTATCTCGAAGGCTCATGCCGATCATCTGCCTTTCCATGGCCCGCTGTGTACACTTTAATTTGTGTATGCTTTTGGCTGTTAGTGTCATTGTTTCTAGGCCATATTTCAACATCGGGAGGGTACATGTATCAAACATTTTTGCGAACTAAAGTTGCCGATATTATGGACCGCATTGCAAAATTAAAATGGCAGTGGGCTGGGCATATGGCTCGACAAGAGGATACTAGGTGGGCATCCAGAATCCTACAGTGGAGGCCCTGGAACAAAAGGAGAAGCGTTAGAAGACCTCCCAAAAGGTGATCTGATGACCTTGTCCAGCAAGCCGGAAGAACCTGGATGCGGAGGGGGAGAAACAGAGATGAGTGAAAGGAAATGGAAGAGGCCTACGTCCAGCAGTGGAGGGAGGAAGGCTGAGGAAGAAGAAGAAGAAAACGTAAATTTTTGTTGAGACCTAATCTGAGATCATTAGAGCAATAGTCTATCAGATTGAATTTAAAGATTAAAATGAATGTCGTATAACACAATTTTCCTCTTCTTCCTCATCTCCCTCTCCCACATTTATCCTATAACATATTTTCAGTTTTTCTTAGGGATGAAGTGTTTCTGCTCAACCTTTAAATCTTTACACAAAATTAACTTTGATCATCTACCTAATTCTCTTCTAGAAAAAAGGAAAGGCGATTAAATTAAGCCAGCAGACGACTTATCATAAGCCTGGTGGAAACTTTATTCTTCGCTGTGTATCTGCTAACACAACACAGTACTTTAAGATAAATTATTTTTATACTAGCATAAACGCAGTACAACATGGCACCTTGTCTTGTCTACAAGGAGAGAATCCGCTTTATTGAAGACCTACTGCCGAGAGGTGAGTGAATAATTTGTAATAAAATTGATCACATTATGTTCGACGAAGGTTACCTATGGGGTGAGAGACAGCATCGTGTCGCCATTAACAACACAAAATACACAATCACAAGGTCTACATAGTATTCTGTATTTCATCAAGCTCACAGCATATCCCCAGAGTAGGGAGAATGTGGGAGGATGTGATGACGTCGACAATGTTGAATCTAAAACTATTATTACCTATGTATACTAAATACTTACAAAATCTACTATAATTAACACAAAATAAATCTCATAGCATTATGTATCAATCAACCCATCCAATCACTTACCAATTGTATTACTAGTTTTATAATCGAATTAATTCACTTTAAACACCGTTATAGACTTTGATATGATTATCAGAAACAAATTAATATTAATTAATAATCTATTTCGCCCAAATGTTATTTATAAAATAATTTTAAATTAGTTTCGATAAAGGGCTAAATTCTTGTGAGTAGGTTCTAGAATTTACTGCATATTTTAGGCACATAATTGTATTATGTATTATTGTCTCTAGACAACTCTTTATTATCAACTTAAATATAGGTTCTCACTGTTCGCTGTCACCCTCTTAAAGCATTTCGTCAACGGAAATAATCAACCTTCATAATATCTCCTACGTACTACAAGTTCTGTATCATCAGCGCAAATAATTTAGTAGGTACCTGGAGGTATATGATAATTACTATGTTGTATAGCATTTCCCTCTTATGTTAGGCCCACATCCCATTTCCTGTATCCCGTTACTTAAGATCTGAACTCTTATGCATGTACGAGTTTATAGGACAATATACTGCACATGCTTATCTATTTACGTTTATGCCGCACATAGAAACACTTTATCAAAGGGTATAGTTATTTGATATCGCGAAAGGGGAACCTTCCGTGGAGAATCCACTAAACAAAATTCTGTATCCATTAATAAATTGTCAATGCGTTTAATAACTTGGCAGAGTTAAAAAAGGGAATTTTGTAATACATACACTTAAATGCATATACTCGTATAAGCTACGATTCCTCCAGTCCGACGAGTTTTAACACGTTTTTTTATTAGATTCTTCGTTCCCTATTAATTTATTGTATCATCATTGAAGGATTCCCACGGGCTTAAGGCCCTCCGCATCCCCGGGTAGCACAGGCGCATATCGCGTCCTCTTTACCCGCACTTCTTGGCAAAATCTTTTTAAGAGGTGGGCTCAGGGTTAGCCAGAAGGGAGCCCCCCGACAAACCCCACCCCTAACTTACATTCCTTCAGTGTCCTGGTCCAAGGATGGAAACATATTTACAATTAATTTATTGTATGTATATTATTTCATTTCATTTCATCTAATTAATTCTTTTTATCTATACATACCAGTAACGAAGAGTGGATTTGTGCAGAAGGGAAGCCGGAACTAACATTTCTTATGTGATTACGTCAGATTAGACACTATTATACCTATCATTTTATCCAAAAGGTAACTCGATGGGAATCGTGTTCTTAGGTAGCTTCGCACCTGATACATACCTATGTTTTTTCACTTGTAACTAGTTTTTAGAATTTAATTTGATTATCGGTGTTCTCTTAATAATATTTTTCTGGTAAAATCGACGGGCCTTCACTTGTTTAATCTCCGATTTTTGTTAAATTGTTTGATATGTGCTGTAATAACCGTTTGTGCCTATGTGACTGAATAAATTTTGTTGCGTTTGTTTGCGTTGTTATACAAGAAAATAACTTAACATATGAAACTAAAGCCCATGGCATTAAAACCACTAAGAGGATCACAAAGTAGATTAAGTAGATAGATAGTAGGTATGTATTTATGTAAGAATCGATTGAAAACAATTTAAAGCAAAAAATATTTCGAATAAATTCGCTTCTTGTGGTAATAAACAGTTGGGTAAATACTGCTTTTTATTGTTTGTTTTTCAATCAGCAACGATCAAACAGTGGCATCAGTTGAAAATAACATGTTTATTCATTTGATACACGATTTGTATAAAACATTAGGACGAAAGAAAATACGATTATGGACTATGGAATGAAAAAGTTTTTAATCTATAAACGCCGACCGAAGACAGTGCTAATATTTTCCCAATTATGGTTAATCCTACGAGCGTATTCAAAATAAAGTAAATGCGAGTTTTCACTGTAGGTAGTGTAGGCAACAGTATGCTGATATAATAGCCAACATAGCGTTTTGGATGAGGCACAAGTAAACGTTTGAAGTGTGGGAATGGGATAACTCTTTGTCAGTAGCGTTCTATTTCGAGATGGAGATGAAGCATTGGTCGTTGTCAGTGGCAGAGACGTGATAATGGTTAGATTAATAAAACATTGTTAACAACTACTGTATGTTTTAATAACTGAATAAACATTGCAGGTATTTAGGACACCTATAGCAACATAAATGAATGACGACAAGAATGTAATTGGAAGAATAAGTTTGTATGGGAACATAGATTTACCTGCAAAAGCATGTAACAGTCTCTTCTACGTCTAGTGGCAGTGCGAATCCTCTGGGGGGCGCGCCCACAGTCGTGTATCGTACGTGAATTCCGCGGGCCCCGGTCCCACGAGCGAACATGCTCTGGGGCCACATACTTCCAGTACGTAAGCAATCCGTTGCGAAACGTAAATCCCAACAGTTTGAACACAGTGCGATTTACACGAAACAACACTTTCACAATTATTATTATCTATTTGTACTTATTTTATTACCAATGATGAAAACATATTTGCGATTTTTGGCATCGAGATGTATTGAATAAAATCTAAAGAGATTTATTTTATTTGAGTACAAATGAAGTATTCTCCGGGTGACTGGATGATACAGCATTTGCAAAAGGTCCACCCTTTAGCACACTACTAATAAAGTGTTTCATAATTTGTGACTATTTTTGCCAACAAAAATTAATTAGTTTATAAAAGTTGTAAGGAAACTAAGAATAACGTGTGCACTCTACTTAACTGAATCAAGATTTCACCTTAAAACTTATACAAATAGTTACCTACGTTAAAATCAAATTACCGACTATTCCAATGCATTTTTTATTCTCGTCACAACACCTACGTACCTATATGAAGCAAAAAACACACTTATTATAAAAACTACGAAACAATAAAAATACATGTAAAAACGTTAAACTTCGTGAAAAAAAAACGCGCGTCTACGTCAAGAGTAAACTAACAATAAAGTAAATTGATAAAAAACAAAGCGTAATGTAAGTAGGTACGTAAAGACCTAATTATTCAGATTACATAAATAACATGTATTTTCATAAATTTATAATTATAATGAAGTAGAGTAAGACTGTATCATCAAACAGAACCTAATAAATTAAATGGCCACATATTATAAGTACCTAACGCTAACGTCGCGTCGTTATAGTATGCACCGGCAATACATACCTACCTAAAAATATTTTACAAAACTATATTCCATTATATTTTATGACTATCCACTCGTCCACGAGAGATTCAGATTTTACAAAAGTATCCATAATCTATGTAGAGAAATAGGTATATATACTCCGCAATAACTGGCGTACACATTAAATAATTCAACAATTAACAAAAATTATTGCAACAATAACCGAAATCACAGACCGCGTCAAAATATACCTCAATACATATGTTTATGCATATCTTATATACACTACATACATAAACATAACGCAGATTGTGCAAGTACTCGTAGATAGAATGTATGTACATAATGATAATGATGGAAGCGATTCATGAAACTAATGTGATTGTTGTGTTAGATATTTATAAATTAATTTTTAAATATTATAGGCACTGGCACCAAATTATGCAATTCACCAATTACAAATTATTATTGCACTTAGAGAAAAAATATAATTCCCCGTTTCGATATGGCATTGTAATATAATTTTGATTTTTTAAGTTGGCAAACGAATAGAGAAGAGAACGCGGAGACCGCACACTTAGACAAACTAGATGGTGAGTAGAAAGCGTCTGATAAGAGATAATCACCTAATCAGACGTGCACTATTGTCAACGTGTTCTTATTCTCATACACCAACGAGGCATAAAGATAAAACAAAAGGTAAAGTACAAGTGCGCAAGCGTTCCGTAGAGATAACATAATATTATCATCACATCACGAATATTACACGTTAGCTGTTGCTTGTCAGAGTGTTAGCAGTGTTAGCACCACCACATATGTCAATAATAATATAATAACTTGAAGCAAGCACACAACACAGGTAGGACAAAAATCAACCAACTGTTAACAACCAATTCGCGTTGTACTAATAATAGTACCAATACGTGAAAATAGTACGTAGGCAATATGAATAATAGGCATTTTAATATCTAGTGTTGGATACGTACCTACTTACTAATTTATCGACACCTTCGCATACATACACTCGCTAATGAAAAGGTGTTTATGTTTTCCAGAGAGACGATACAGACTAACAACACTGAGCTCTATGATCTTAACACTTAATGAATACTCTATATACCTATATAAATATATGTAGATCTAGAATCTTATATATCACAAACTTCATCAAGGACAAACATGAAAAATCAGATAAGCGTTTAACGTCAACAGAGCTACAGAGCTTACGTTAGTAGCAGTGCCGCATTTGTCAAAAGATAATTTTTATTACCCCCCCCCCCCCCCGACGATTTTTTCTTGTCCAAGGTCAACAGTTTTAGGCTGGCCACAAACGTCCCGAAGTTCAGTTCCGGAATCGACCGTTTTGCAAAAAGGTTGGTTCCGACCAAAACCTCTTTCTGAATTTAAAATCGGGGTGACGCTTAATTCAGAGAGAGGTTTTGATCGGAACTTTTTTGCAAAACGGTCGATTCCGGAACTGAACTTCGGGACGTGTGTGGCCAGCCATAGTCTTTGCAGCTCTTCCTAGCCCCCCCCCCCCCCATCCCCGACAATATTTTGTTAGAGCGCTAAAATAAAACATAAAAAATAATAAAATACTAAAAAAGGAGGGGGGAGGGAGGGAGCGAAAATGTCAGAGCCTACTCCCGTGAAAAGTGAAAAACATCCCCCAAAAATCTGAAACTACCTACATAATATGTAGTATAAAAATGAGAATTGCAGAGTTTCAGCTGGATCAAATAACACTCACCGAGATCGGGCCTGAAATATCAAATTTCGCGATTTCAGGGAAAAAAGACCTATTGTCTTTTGGCTCTAAATTAAAAACTGTTCATCCTGAGTTCCGAATCTTCATTAATTATTTCGCTCATTCATTAGGCATTATCGCCATAGCCTATGAATTAGGTAGTTACGCATTGAAAAATTTAGCTCGGGTTTTTTTATTAATATACTTTACTTCGCCCTTCAATTTATTCGCCCTTCGATTAATATTGACGCGCAAATAACTACCGAATAGGTATGTCGACGCGATCACTATATAATCCTGCATACCCACCAAGTATCCTTTAAAAATAATATACGCACGTTAATAACAAATTAAAATAATAAGGGGCGCCGAGCCTGTAGCAGAACAGGTGACTATAATATGGAGGAAGCCCTAGAAAATGCTCTCTACTTCAAGTCACGGTGCAACTTACTGTGGAGTGTAGACTGTAGATACCTAGAGGGAGGAGTGGGTATAACTATACAATTCAAACAAAGTCTTCTTTTTTCAAAGTCAAAACAAAGTCTTTTGTAAAACTTTCTATTTTTTTAGTATGGTCTCCGCCTTTCACCATACCGCCCCCATCCCATTCCTGAACTTTTTTGAATGAATGAAATCGAGGAAATGTTTAGAAAATAAAATACCCATTGTACCTACAGGGTGGACCACTAATCCTTGCACTTTTGAAATGGCTTTAAAAATAATCTAAGCACTGAATAATCAATTTACAATTACACCTAAAAACAATCTAATATTAATAGCTATATTGATCGATATTTTAGTTACACTTGACAACTGCCTCTACCAGTTGTAGTTTAGAAAAAGAGAACACTTGCTACCTAATTCTTCTACGAGGGCGGATCAATAAGTACCCGTGTTTGAAGAAATGAGGCCGTGCTCAGGGAAAATGATATTACCATCGTGTGGAACCATCCTTCAGACAACACTGGACTAAGTTTCGGACCTATTAGTGGATTAGTTATTATTTGACAGCCAGTTTAACGACGGAGTGAGAGAGTGAGAGTTGAGTTGCGAAAAAAAGGAAAAAGAACAAAATCGATCCGAATTTGGCTCTTCATTTTTGGATGGAAAAACACGCGACGAAATAAAACTGAAGTTTGATGCTGTCTAGGAGACCCTTTACCATCGATAAAAATTTTGGTTCAACGAATTTAAAAGGGTTGTACAACTGTTTTTAATGAGGAACGGCCAGGTCGCCTGGCAGAAGGGGTTACCGAGAAAATCTTTGAAAAAGTCCACGAGATGATTTTTGCTGATCGCCAAACCAAAGTGTTTGAAGTAGCTGAGGCCATAGGCGTGCTGAGAGCCAAAGCTCCGCGTCAATATTTCTCAAATATTCTATTGCCCCACGATGTGATCAATCGACTCAATGGACACGATGACTCGCTAATAAAATATCATAAAAATTAACCCTTTACAAGAGTGCGTTTGATTGTCCCTGACTTATAGAAAAAGAACAGGACTCAGAATAAATATGAATATTGAATACACACAAAAATGAATATGATTAAAAAAATATCGTAAAATTTACAAATAGTTAGTAACTACATATTATGCATTATGCATATTTACTACATTAAGCAAAGATCTATTTTTTTCATCATGATGCTAATCTCAAGTCTTTATGGTCAATTTTTTATCATAACTTTAAGTTTTAACACTTTTTGTTAACACCTAATATATTTGTATGTCATCATCATCATCATGTCAGCCCCCTACGTCCATTGTCGAACATAGGCCTCCCCCATTGATTTCCATAGCTCCCTATCCTGGGCAGACCGCATCCAACCGCCTCCCCTGTATGTACTATGTATAAATTATGACATATTTTAGCAGAAAGCGTTTGATGCCACATATCGGTATAGAATCTTTGTTTTGCAAAAATATAAAAGTTTAATAGTATTTTGGGCCGCAAAGGTAGATGGTGTAATTTCAGTGGATTGATTTAATTATAGACATTATATTACTCTTAGTTTTATCAAAAAATGTATTCCTAAAACAGAATTATTTTGCTAAGGGATGGCATTTCGTAACTCATACTCACTAGCTATGGGACGTGTACACGACGCACAATCATTGTTTGTACGCCAGCGTATACACGTCACATAGTGAGCAAGCAGAGTTACAAAATGCCACCCAAGTTACCCTGAATATACTATTCAGTAACCATTTTGGGAAAATATTTACATATAATATCATATAAAAAAAAATCCTGTGCGAAATTTACAAATTACAAATGTTAGTATACACATATTTTTCAGAATGGTTAGTAAGTGATCTAGGGTTATCTAGTAAGTAATCTATGAACGTAAATTTACAATTATTTAATATAGATATATTGATTAAATATTATAATATGCTGAAGTGAAACATAGTGGACCAAATGACATTTCAACATGAAGAAAATCAATAAAAATGTCACCATGGTTACAAAGCAAATGCTTTGCAAGTTTCTACACTATTTGGGTCACTCGAGGACATGGATATTCCAACTGCATTTCCAAATGCGATTTATTATTATATACACATTCTCAATATTATAAGAAATTATCCTGTCATTCATAATCATAATATTACCTGATTTGCAACGACTCGCTTGTGCTATACTAACCACGTAAAAAATATTTATTTAAATATCCATACATACCCCATAAACCAGTCTACAGTATCCCTTAAATATTCTGGTAGGCGCTCCAGTTTGACGAATATCGATGAATCCTTTAATATCCAAAAATACTACGGATTACCAAATCCTTTTTGTTAAACTGCCGAACTGTCAGTTTGATTACAAAGCGAAACGTAACACCGATACAACTCAATTAGATTTCAGATATTGATATAGAAACCGGGTGTTAGTTATATACTTCACGTCGACAGGCAAAATAACTTGGAAGAAGATTTCACACAACAATAATAAACCACATTATCAATCTCGACAGCGAACATTTCAGCTCATAAAGCAGCTGAGCGAAAAACCGCCATGTTTGTTACACAAATTCATTAATCTATGAAATGAAATCATGGATTTCGTAATTCTATTAAACTGGATTCTCTTCTTGGCCGAATATTGCGATTCCAGAGGAATGAGCAGTTAGGCAAAATAAGCAAAATTGAGTATTTTCCATGCTAAAAGGGCTATAGAAAACTGCAGTTTTCACATGGATTTTTGGTTTTCACTGTTTATATTTCGACTGATGATAATGAATTATGTATAAACAACATATTGACATACTATAGGACCAACGAATGCAAATAGTTCGTTAATCAGAATTTATGAGCAATTTTATAACATAGGAAACGGCCACGATGGAAGTTAATTAAATTACGTAGGTACTTTTATTTAGTTTTTCTTATTATTTTTTTCAGATTTCCTTTTAAAAATTGGACCTTGTACACCGTTTAAGAAAAAAACTTTGTGATAAAATGTTTTTATGCGTATCACCCCAATTATGATACTTACTGAATATCACGGATATGTGAAGGCGTTTTAAATATATCATGTATTGTGTAGGTATTTATTTTTCCATATTTTTTTTGTCATTTTAAGCTAATGTGTATATACCTATTTATAAATTATTGTCCAATGTTTAATTTATGTTGTAATTAATGACAATAAAATAAAAATAATTTAATTTACTTCCATCGTGTGCCGTTTCCTTCGTTGCTGATAAATTGCTTATAAATTCTGATTAGGTAACTGACTAATTACATCCCTTGGTCCCATAATTATGTCAATATGATGTCTATAATTGATTTTTAGTTTAAATATAAACAGTGAGAACCAAAAATCCATGTGAAAACCGCAGTTTCCTATTGCCCGTTTAGTATGGAAATCGTCAATTTTACTTCTTTTGCCTTTTTGGTCATTTTCCCAGAATCGCACTACTCGACCAAGAAGAGAATCCAGTTTATTACATCTGTGTATCCATACTTTAGAGTAAGGAACCTATTGCCTGGCCACACACGCACCCGAAGTTCAGTTCCGGAATCGACCGTTTTGCAAAAAAGTTCCGATCAAAACCTCTCTCTGAATTCAGCGTCACCCCGATTTTAAATTCAGAAAGAGGTTTTGGTCGGAACCTTTTTGCAAAACGGTCGATTCCGGAACTGAACTTCGGGCGCGTGTGTGGCCAGGCATTATCTGTACCATCCGTCTTGTCCACCGTTCTGACGTTACCTGCAAGTGGAGTTTAGATTGTATTGTTGGTAGCCCTGATTGTCGAATCTTGTCGTAAGAGCTGTCAAAGGTTCCCAATATTCTCACATTGTATCTTGTACAAGTAACCTACAATGCCGAAAATATTACAGAGTAGCGCTAGAGAAATCATTTTAAAGAAAAGATAGATTTGCGAGTTGGAAAGAGAAAAAATACTCCAATAATCACGAAGCGTTAAATGGCAAATCGTTCCATGCTCCGGAAAGTACCGAAGAAGCGATTCGGGTTCGAACGAAGTAGTATCAGCTGTACTCGGCGCATAATATATTTTTTACGTTTTAGCGAAAAATGTTCTTTGCAAATATTGTAGAATATTAAATTTGCAACAAAAAATGATACTTCACTTTTTTGACTTGGACCTTATAAAGGAAATATGCTTTCCTGAATATTTATATAAGCTCAATATTTAATTTTCAGGAGAGCATATCTTATTTATTTATATTATTTATTCTTAGTCCAAGTCAAAAAAGTGTAGTATCATTTTTTGTTGCAAATTTAATATTCTACAATATTATTTTGCTAAGAACATTTTTCGCTAAAACGTACCGTGCTGAAAAAAAACTCGATAATCGTGAAAAAAAAATTTTTTTTCTTAATAAAAATATGTTTGTTATTATATAATTCTTTAAATAATAGCTTTTCAAAGAAAATAATTCCCACCTAATTTACAGGAAATTTAATACTGTAAATTATTATATACAATCTTTCACTCTAAGATGGATAATTAAAAAATTATGATCAATAAACTGAAAAATGACTGAAATATCGGCAGTGTTCGGCTCGCCCTAGTGAACACACAAGGGTGAGGAGGTCGAAAACTTGGTTTCTAAACCACGACAGCAATCTTAATAAGGTCAAAAAAAAATTCTTAAATTGCATCTTTCTGATTACTAAATATTGTCATACGTACTAACTGAAAGTTTCGAAAATGTTCGTCTTATATTTTTTCAGAAGATCACAACTCTATTTTAGTTGGTCCGAGATAAAAATGTTTGGCATCAAACTTATTGGAAATTGAACGATCCACAACATTTACATACAACACTTTTCTCTAAAATGTACTGTTTAGGAAATATATTCAAATAAAAAAATAATTGTAAAAAAAGTGCATTTTTTTGAAAAATTTTGAAATTTTGGTAACGCACAACTCTTTGTATATTGATTTTACAAAAAAACTTTATAAACTTAAGTTGCAGGGAATTTAATATTCTACAACTTTTAGGTACAATGTTTCTCTCTAAAATGCATTGTAAAAAAGTTATGATCAATAAACTGCAAAATTCCGACACTTTTTGGCTCGCCCTAGTGAACGCACAAGGGTTGGTAGGTCGAAAACTTGGATTCTTAATCACAGGACCGACCTATATAACATATCCAAAAACCAGAACTACTATACAAAATGTAAGGTACCCATTACGGTAAGGTTTCCCGCCATACAGTCGTGTCCATAATCTTCGTTCGAATCCGAATGGCGTCTTCGGTACTTTCCGTAGCATGGAACGATTTGCCTTTTAACGCTTCGTATTGCTGGTAGCCAGTGTTGCCAACTTAGCGACTTTGTCGCCAGATCTAGCGACATTTGGACATGGAAAACGACTTTTAATTTTCATTTAGCGACAAAATATTCTAGCGACTTTTCTAGCGCCTTTTAGGTCCATGGCGCTTTTCGGTTTCGCTTGTAGTATTTTAATAGAAATGTACAAATTAATCAAAGCTAGATCCACTCTTTCTTCCGATAGACCTGAACAGTGTCTTGTTTATAGCAATACATACTCGTACATACACCATACACCTTGCTCAAGGTTAAGTAACCTTGCACTCTGCTTTCCCTGCGAATTTCGATGCTGGGAATTCCCGAGACGTAAACCAATATTCTTATTTGGCTTTTCGGTGTCGTGCGTTTTTATGGATTTATAATGTCATTTTGTGGTATTCAATTTTTTCTCCCCCCCCCGTCGGACCAGAATTCTTGATTATAAAAAACGAATCTGGCGACTTCTGGCGACTTTTGAACCTCCGCTTAGCGACATTTGACTTTGTCGGGTTGGCAACACTGCTGGTAGCCTTCAGTAGCCTTGATAGACGAATCTTGTCATAAGAGCTGTCAAAGGTCTGCAATATTCTCACATTGCATCTTTTACAAGTAATTTACACTGCCAAAAATATTACGGAGCGGCGCTAGAGAAATCGTTTCAAAGGCAAGATAGTTCTGCGCGTTGGAAAAAGAAACAAATACTCCGATTATCCCTTTAAACAATACTACCTAGACAAAAGGCTATGACACACAACCCAAAATGGCGGCCGACGGGCCTAAGCGAAATGTCAAATCTGGGCTTGTGTAGAGTATAAGTCAGTGTTCTTCTGCGATTTCTGTCCTGAAAATGTCATCCAAGCGCCAGAATTCTCCATTATTAATGAAATAATTACATATGATAGTGGAAGATGGGAGTTATTTTAAACAAAACAACATTTGACTTTCGACCAGTAGACCTTTAATAAGAAAATATTCATCAATACCACACAATTTGCAAAAGATGTCACCAATAAAACATATAATAACTACAATATCTCCTTAGATCAACTCTAGGCTTTGAAATAAAGAATAATTATACACCTCATTACATAAAATAATGTAAAGGAAGGATATATATACTTATACGATACAAAATACGCACGACTATACCGGTACACAAATCGACCTAACCTCACATCAAAATTAACAAATAAATGTCAACGATAACACGCGTACACATTATAAGACACAGGGATAACGTTTTATTATCATAAATAATCGAGAAATATCATTAGATACCCTCGAATATTGGTTTGGAATATATTTTTTTCCGGTGAATAGCGCGAAGCCATCTTGATCGCAGCACAGTCTTTTGGGAAGATAAAAACACGAACTTTTGGTCCTGAGGCGTAATTTCCTTTACAATTTGTAACACAACACTTGTTCACCATCGTAAGCAATGTTTTTAAACCGTATTTAGTCTATTTAATCACTGTTATACAACAAATATAGCGTATCAACGAAGGGCGACCGCACGTCCGCCATACAAAATCAACGGAAATACGTTATGGCAACGGCCTATGATAGGCCCCTTGACGAAGAATTTACCGCTAGAGGCGCTGCTAGTACCACGGCTTTATACTATAGGTGGTATTGCTTTAAACCACCATCATAAGTTTGAAAAACAAGGTTGCCAGTTTATTCTAACAATCCGAAAATTGGCTAGCACTTTTAAACAACAGTTCTGAAATATAATTTGACAATAGCGAAAACATGTAACCATATCTTATTATCACATCAAGCAACACTAAACCTCGTTTGCTCCCTAAAGAATGTAAAGATGGACTGTACATTTTGATTATATTTGTGCCGTCTTTTGACATTATCTTTATTTGAAGCAAAATTTGAAGTAAGGTCATAGTAAGGTGCTTGTTTCGCTCGTTTGTGTTTAATTCGTTTAATTGGTGAATTTACTAGCTATTTTTTTTATTCAATGACACATCACATCCATTAACTTTTCGTGTTGTAAATCATTGTAGATTGCAGCATGTTCCGTCTAGCTTTGGGAGACCGAGTAGATCCTGCTGAAGAAAAAAGGAGAGTCCGTGAAAACACTATTCAAAATGTGGTTGCATTTGCTTTACTTGTAGGAGCCATTAAAATTGGTTAGTATGATATCATTATTTATTTATTTACTTGAATCAACGCATTAGACCTTTTACAAGATTAAATTACACATATTATACTTATGGCTGTATAAATAGGGTTGCCAGATTTCTTGAAAGTCAAACCAGGACAACTGAAAAATTACAAGAGGGAGGGGGCGTACCAGCGCCGGACTTGCACTTTTTCTAGGTATAGGCACTGATATTTCTTAGCCCCCCCCCAAGAGATTTTTCCCTTATAAAAATTGCAGAAAAGAAATGCGCCCCAGGCGAAATTTTCGATATACCTTATCTGTACGTAAAAAGTGAAGTCTGCTAAATCCAGAACTGGGGCTTGAGTACCTTGACCAAGAATAAAAGTTTAGGTGGGGAGAACATGTTTCAAATCAAAAATTTTATGAACCGCTAAAGCGTAACTTTATTTGTTTTTTACATTATTTTGTATATAAATCCTAAAAATATACCAATTTTTCCGAAAACCGGGACATTTCGGCGTCCCGAAAGGTTTGTTCGGGACACCGGGACAGGAGGCATAAAACCGGGGACAGTCCCGGTAAACCGGGACGTCTGGCAACCTTATGTATAAATAAACTGTTATCACAGAACACACATGCTCTCTGCTGACACTTATTACTCCGATTGTTGTATTATTTAGTTTCCATCAAGAGGCTTTTCCAGGCCGAAATAAAATTTTATGCTGTTCGAATTTGTATGCTATATCCATTTTTTTAAATTTTGTTGCCTCCCCAACCCTCCCTAGCTCTGAGATTGGCGACCCTCATGATAGGCTGTAATTTAGGTATTTTTTCTCCTCCTTTTTGTTTTTGTCACCTTAGTAATACCAATGTTGTGTTGTACTCCTTTATCTAATACTGCTCCTAACATTTTAACCGCCGCAATCATGTGGGCCCCACATGCCCAAGAAACTTTGTATGAAATTATATATATCGGATTGACTTTGAATAACACAATGTCAAAATATATGGAATTTTGGTGAAGGATTTGACGATATTTACAGCAATAGATTCACGTAATGTGTCATTCTTGAAACAACCAGATCATCTGAAATGCATAGTAGCATGGGCATCGTCAGGGGGGGGGCAGCTGCCCCCCCCTAGAGATTGGAATAGGCATATATTCTTTCGTACAAAATGATAAAACTTCACAAAAAATCGCATTATTTCGACACGTTTTCTCACCATGTCATACATTTTCTAAAATTAGTATTAAAATCCATCAAAATACAATTGTTTCGAAAAAAAATTTGTTGCGGCACCATTTTTTTATTAGTTATATACAAATTATTTTTCATATATACTTTTGTGCAAATTATTATGTACATTTTAAGATAAAACAAACCATATCACGATCTTCTTCACTGTCCTACAAAAAAATGCAGCGCGCTACTTACGCATTTTTCGTGCAATATAATTTTTTTTTTAATTTTTGTTGCCCTCCCTAGCTCGGAGGCTGGCGACGCCCATGCATACAAGTAATAATGTTGCATACACATCACATTAATGTTTGTCTTCTTCTGTTTCAGCTCCATTTGTACTGGAAACCCTGGACTTGGTATGACACTCAGTCTTGTGAAGGAGGGCAGGGAGTGTAGATATTAAAATGATTTAATGCATATGTATATGTACTATGTATGTAGCTGGTAATACAATAAGCAATTATGAAATAAAACACGTTTTGTAATAAATACACTGAGGCTTTTATTGTTGAGTTATTATAACATGACATTACATCATTTGCACAGAGATGTTCTTTAAAGTAAAGCCTTTGATTACAAAGATTTAAGATCACGTTACTCGAGACGGGGCACAGGACTCGCACACATAAAATGTATTGATTGTAATCCTAGGATAATTAGTCACCTATGTATCATTATTCACATAATATTATGTATACTATTTAGAATAAAACGTTAATTGGCAATTTTTTAAGAATCGTTGAGTTTAGTATCTTGTGAGAAGTAAAACCAAAGGCTTGGATGAATTATAATTACTATTAACTACATAAAGATGTTAGCAAATGGAAGTATTCAATCTTATATTATTAAAATTGACACCGGTTTGAAAATAATTTACACAATCTCATTGTCACCCGCAGATGATCAATTTGGTAAATTGTATATAAAAACATAGAATAAAAGTGCTCAATCAATACATAAAGTTTATCAAAAAGAAATATATGTATGTACCTATGTATGCGTGTGATAAGCATCCTTACACACAACTTACATATTTATGAATGAAATACTAATACATAATAGAGCTATTGAATGTCTTCCTATTATTTCATAAATGTAATGAATCAATCTGCCAATACCAAAATGCCATATAGAACTCCTTCAATATTGAATGGAGCGCTAGTACATATTATGTTTGTTGAATTGCCATTGAACGCATTATAATTAAAATTTACTAAAGAGGGTTGTTATAAAACTACTTACATAACATAGATCACATAAGACAACAAACATTTCAAAGACAATTATTTATTTCTATTACAATTACTAGTAAAATGTATTGAAGAACTAAACAGTATGTAATACATAATATAATGTATGCGGAATTTACTTTAGATGACAGATATTATCTGGTGTTCTAATAGTCATTTACATATCAAATACATATGTCAAATAAATACAATGATAATGGGTATGATTATGTGTACTACTCAACTTGACAATAATTAATTACAAGTCAACATATCACATAGGTATACTATGTATAACAAATTGTATTAGTGACACAAAATGTAAATAAAGAATACATCTAACACTGTTTTATATTTACGAGTAATTACTGACATAATGTGTATTTACGTATAAAAATGTATGTAAAGTCATTAGATAGTGGAATAAAGTTACACATATTGTATTTGACTAACTAATATCAATAATAAATCATATTTTATCCATCACTCGCACATACATTCATCACCAACATTCCTACATTCATCATCAATCAGCATTGCCTGATGCAACTAACATTTAGTCAATGACAATTTGAAACTTATTAAACAAAGATGTTACGTGTACAATTAAAATATAAAAGTAAAAAGGTATGTGAACCCTCTCCTTCTTAAAACTATTCTATTTTATGTGTGAATATAATTATTAAATGTTTCTATTATATTATGCATTGGTTGTTTAGTTTATTTATTTATTTATAGTTGATATATGATAGAGATGGGTAGGTATATCCATTGCACAAGAAACTACATTTCAAAAACACTTAGTAATCAGTAAAATTCCAACAAATAATGCTGTAAGTTCAGCTTGAAATTTTTCCAAAAAATGATTCGAAAATTTCTGAAAACATTACCACAGAAAGCGACATTTATTTCTGATTACAATATATTAATAGTGTAACAAACTGAACTGTAAAATATGTAGTCATATTGCATTGAGGTGTTATATGAAGCTTGTTAGATACATTATGTATGAAACTCACAGGAAGAAAAATGGTTTGGAGTTGACCATTAATAATCTCAAGTTTAGATTGAAGGTTATGGATTATAATTCTATGTTAACTATTAACTACTACTTGAAGAAAGTATTTCATGTTTGGCAGTGTAAAATGCTATGTAATGTTGTAGTATATGTATGTCATTCACTTCTGTCTCCCTCCAGCACGAAATTTTAAGGGCTTATCACTAAAATAATATAATTTCCAATTCTCTATTTTTAAATACAATATTTGCATTTGTCATATGGAAGAACGAAAATGTTTATAATTTCTTAATAAAAATAAAAGAAATTCATTCCTTCAGATAACTGAATAAAACACTAAATCACAAAAGAAAGATGAACTGAAAGACGCGTCACAAACATAATGCCATCATGTTGGTCATACAATATAATAATATGTTAGTGTACGTGTAAGATCACTTATTATTTGTCAGTCTAATCTGATTCTGATAAACTGTCAGCTTCCTGTAACCACGTCAGCCAGCTGTTGACTTGAAATAGAGCTTGTCCTTTGCCTGGGAAGGTGTCTGTAATATCTTCCTTCCACATGAAGAATGCTTCTTCCTCGCATATAGCTTGGTCATACAAAGCATCGAACCATCGAAGCAGCATTCCTGCAAATCAATGTTATTAGCAAACATTACAAGATACATCCATAACACAATATGTAGTTTGTAGTGTTCAGTAAGCAAGCTTGTCAACATTAAAATACCTTTAGGGAATCCCAGGGAGAAACAATAAACTTGCAAGGAGTGTATAGCCATGAGTTGCAGCTGGAGATTCTGCCTTAGGAATGAGCGGAGAACAGGAGTATACTGATCTAGGAGCCCTCGCTCCTTCTCAACCAGACACTTGTCAGGGGGGTTCACCACTGCTACACCAGGAGGGAGAGTAGATTCCTGTAATTAAATACATAACATGTGTTACTTCCGTAACTATTCTAATCAATGTTCATTTGGGGTAGAGTGTGTTAACTATGTGGGTATGGGTAGGTGGTAGGTGATGGCTTACCTGTGTTATGTACTTTATAAGCACCGTCACCAGTGCATTGATGAATCCTGGATCGGTGTGACAAGAGGGGTCTAGATTCTCCTTAATCCATTTATAGAATTGATTGGGATTGGGATCGGCCTGCAGTTGTTTTGCTAGTTCCGCCTGAATGCGTAGCAACGGGAACAGGAATGATAAGCCACGCTCTTCCAGGATTTCAGCAAGACGTTCCTTTGTACGTTCACTTGCAGGTAATAGTGACATGAGATTCACCTGGACAATCGGAAAGAGAATTTAAATAATATACAATGTGTAATACATACTTGTTATTTACATAGTATTTTAACATAAAACTTACCTTACTGCTATTAAAGACATCAGTAAGTGCCTGTTTACCAAGTGTTTTGTTCATTTGTTGTAGAACAAGTAGAAACAGAGGGTAATGTACACCATTCTCCGTTATTGATGCTATCTCAGCAAGTGTTGTGAGATTTTTTTGCATGGCGTTAGTGAGCAAATGTGCAACTAATGTGCCAATGCGTGGTGTGGACGCCTCTTTCTGTGTAATGACTTGAGCTAAAGAGCGAATCCCTTCATTGCAAACCGCAGTTGTCACTACTGAGTCTTCCTTGAGACCAGCCAGGAATTGCAGACATTTCTCTGCCTGTTCATCGGGTTTCTCCAAGGCATAGCTAAGCACAGTGAATGGAACATCCTTGTGAATTTTATCTGGAATCTTCAGTTCCTTGAATGCAAGTCGTGCACTTTCCATACAATCTTTATCATCAGAGTCTTCATTTGGCTTACTTTCTGTCAGTGTGTCCAGTATGCTGGTCACTCCCTTTAATATCTCTTCTCTGTTTGGACCCTGAGAATAAGAAAACAACGAATTTACATTTGAGATAAAATACTCTATAGTATATAGTATTTTATAAATCCCTTGTTGACGGGTGGATTGCCTTTAATTAAAAATAATACTCTATAGTATTAGAAAGCTGCAAGTTAGTGTAACATCCACACTGCACAGTATAATCTCATTGTCTCCATACTATTAGCTCCTCTCTTATTTATCCCAACGTCATAGGACAAGATATGCAGTGAATTAAAATAATCATAAAAATGACTTACCTTATCTTTTTTAGCCTTGGTGCTTTTATCTTGAGCTTGTTTAATAGTAATAGAAGGCTCCTTGATTAATGGAGAAGGTCCAACAATTTGAAGAGCTGCTGGCGCCTTTGGAGGTGCCGGCATATAATCTGACACATTATTGTTGCTACGCTCCCCTGAATTTGGCCTCAGACCTATAACAATACAGATTTCATCCCTATAGCTATAAGATAGTATTTTTCATACTACAAATCTTAAATATAACATTTTCTATCGGCGATCACGGCCCTCAGTCACAAGGAACCAGACTAGACATGTGCGCCGGCTGCAAAATAGCCGCCGGCGGCGCTCATGTCTAAAATTGCCGGCGGCGGCGCCACGCCGGCGGCGTGGATACAAAGTGGAGGGGACCATTGGATTTTCTTGCACTATTGTTTTAAATGATTAAATACGTACATGTGAAAAGGATAATGATAAAATCGATTTATTTATTTTGAAAAACTATGATTATTTCAATAACAAAGTAAAATAAAAGCTCATATTTGAAAAATAATGGAAAATTTCATTATTGTTTTTTCATGGTGCTGGAGGGCAGGTCAAAATAAACTAATCCATAAAGTCAAACGCGTCAGAATGAGCCTCACTATGGGCAGTGGTGCAGTCGAACAGGTTTCTCATTTGGCAATATTTGGGCTGTTAGCTAAATTGGTGGGTGGAATTCAAACTCTGAAATAAATTGCGATAACGAGGTCGACCTTCCACAAAATGCAAAACTCCTATGTAACTAAGAACTACGGTTGAGCATAAGCTGTAAAAACATACGTGTTATATGGAGTGGAAGGGTAATTTAATAAAATTATGTAATTTAATAAAACTATCTTATTTGCGATGTTATTTTAAGCGTAAAAATAAGGATAATAATTATTAAATAAACATAAATCGTGGTGTTTTTAGTCGAAAAGTGCATAAATTAATAATGATATGAACCAAAATACGTAATGTTTACCGGTGGAAAGATAAATTACAATTTGAGAGTAGTCTGTAATCACAGTCTGAGAAACCACGTTAGGGTATAGTAATTTCTTTTTTTTATTATAATGCAGCCTTAGGTGAGCGAAATAATTGGTTTTTAACCTTAAAATATCTAATTATATCACATTTTGACACTTTGAAGATCGTAAACGTCAAATGAATATCGTTTTTTGTCAAAAAAAGGAGTCATTATTATTTCCACAGTGCTGTATTGAAACAAATGAAATAGAGAATCTAGTCAAGTGGAATGAAAATAATTTTGATTAGGTACTTCGATAATCAAAGGCTAAACTAATGAAAAGAGAGAACGGTTGACCGAAAAGGCAAAAGACCGCATATTTTGGTCAGATATTCTGCCAAAATTCACGTGGTTAAAATTTTTTAGCGTGGTATGATAAAATCGACCAAAGAACCATAAATTCTGATTTTTCCTTATGATTCCCGGTTACATAAAATAACGTTTGTTTTTCATTTAATTTCCACCATGAAGAAACAAATTATTAATGCCTTGTGGCCGTCCAAACTATAAATAAATAAATAAATTCCATCCTATTTTATGTTTTAGAATTGAATAAATAAGACACAGAAAATTCCCCAATTTTTGTAAATGCAAAACCAAATGAACGAAATATGTGAGACGCCGGAATGGGTTAACAATGCATTAGTTATCATTCGACATTTTATATAATTACTGAACCCTAGCGTCCCCACAGCTAAATGATTCAATTTTTTTACCTGGAAAAGTACTTATTTCGATTTCTGTCTCAAGAAACACAAGATAAATACTTTTGGTCACACGGATCCCACGCCGCCGGCGTAAGCGTTTTGCTGGCGGCGGCGCGCCGACCATGATCAGTGGCGGCGCGCCGGCGTGGCGCTCATGTCTAAACCAGACTGTAGATTATAGAAAATGTAAAAAGTAATTAAACTAGTACATCTCAAGAACTAATCTAAGGTGAACCTTCCATAATTCAACGAGGTTGACATAAAATATGACAGGTATTTCACATTGGTAGCAATACCATATAGAAAATAATATGTAATTGTCATAACATATATCAGACATTAAGGACAATAGTATTAATATATATCACACATCACTTACTTGGTTGTTGAGGATGTAATGGATAAGTGGGCTTGAGATTATTGGCTTTATACAGCAGAGAATTAGCAGCTGGTCTCATTTGGAGATCTTCTACAGGTCCAGGTGTGGGGAGAGCCAATCCCTTCTTAAATCGTGGAGCAACATCTTTGTTGTTTCCTACAAAAATAATATACATACAAACATTTTGTTTTATCTGTGACATACAAAACTGGCAGTTAATTGGAGTCACATTATTAATATTGACAATGTACTCAAATGTCTAAACAGAGCAACTTTCTATTTACAAATAGGTATATGGCGCTGAGTAACCACTGATAAGAGATGTTGATCTAAATATTTATGTTAATCGACTTGTATGTAACCATCTCCAAGGTCAGAATCAGTGGTAAAAAATACCGATTTTACTGGCAACCTGAACATTAAAAATGTAAGTGCTCCGTATTAAAAAATACTTTATACAGTTATTGTGCCTTTGTTGCAGAAAAATCTGATGGCATAAAATTCGAGAACATTGTCATGACTAATTGTTTTATCGAACTACAGGATGGCTTTATAGAATTATCAGATGTTAGATCTTGGTGGCCCATGAAGTTCTGCCCCATCTTTTACACTTATGAGAAACGGCAACCACTTATGTATACACTTGCTCTTTATATTTTTAAGATGACGCGTGTTGCTCGATTGCAGGGTGATTAATGCGATTATGTTTAATAAGGCTTTGATTGTTTTTGGGGCTCTGATTTGAAAAATTGACATGCTAAACCCTGAAAAACTAGCAATTTTTCAAATTTCTTTTACTGACCAGCTTTGATTCCCGGTATCCATTATCTGATGTACAAATCATCTACTAGTTTACAAGTGGCCTAAAGCATCTTTGGCTGGATAGTCAGCAATGACAACATGTTCTGGTGTAAATAATTCCTTACCATTATTTCCTGGTTTTTCGATCAAGTTTATCTACACATGGTTCATCCAAAAAAACCAAGAAACAATGTCAATCGCACACCGTGAAAACCTTCAACATTTAATTCCTTACCGTTATTAGAATTGTGGTGTTTGTTGTATCCTCCGCCTCCCTGTTGCCTTTGATTATAATTATTATAACCTCCTCCTTGATTTCGGTGACTACGGTAATTATCCTTGTTATCATTCTTGTTATTTCCATAACCATTAAAATTTGCTCTAGAATATAAAAGATGAATATTGTTTAGACAATTATGTTTAGAGAGAATAAATGAATGAATACAATTTGTTTAACAGATAACTTACTGGCATATAAGAAGATTCAATGGGGATGTGGAGATCCACTCCTCCACTAGTCCAGGGCGTGTTTTAAATCCACCGCGGAAAAGAGAGTTACTAGGCTGTGAGTCTTGGTTGTGCATTCCATGTTGTCGCAGCCTGTCCAACTCCATACTTCGTCCCGTGATGTTGTGCATGTCATCATCTCCACGTATCTGTTGTATAGGAACAGGTCCCTCGGTGATGATGGCCTTACGTGGCACCCAGCCATTTCTTCGCAGATCGATCACGTCCCGAAGCATGAACCTGATGCGTGGCATCAGCTCCATGTTCTGTGACAATTTTTCCACCTGCTGGAAGTACTGGTCCATGAGTTTACGTGCTTCTTCGGTGTCCAACACCCGACCGCAAGTCTTGAAGAGCTGTACCAGGCATTCCAAGTCCTCCTGATGCTCAGAGGCACGCTTACTGTCCGGTAGCAGCTGTGTGACACATTTGTGCACAATTGTATGGGAGAGGATTCCCAACTTGGCGAGCTCTCCTGCGAACTTGATGTTGCCCAACATTTTACATTTGGCAATGTATCTCCTCTCATCCTCCTCGGGGGTGAGAGGTTTGCCATCTTGTTCAAAAGCTTCTTGGACAGCAGATCTGTTTTCAAATTCAGTGCGGCACTTGTTGAGTAGAAGATGAAGGAATGTGCTTGGATCATTAGTTGGCTCAAAGTTTGGTACTCGTTCAGAAAGCTTTTTGCATAGCTGTGCATACATAGACGAGTACTTGGGCTCATCTAAGGCCTTGTCAAATATTAGAATTATTACACCTCTAATTAATATTTCTGTGTTAAGACCAATATTGAACAAATCATCACTCAGCTTCTGAAACTTTTCTGGTGTAAGTTTATTAAGGATACCCCTAACCTGAAACAATATGGAAATCACAGTGTTGTAAGTATTGACGGGCCCATTATGGATTTGGCCGACAGCAAAATTGGCCAATTAGACTAAAATAGTCAGCATTTTTGCCAGATAGTCAGCTTTCCCGACTAGTCGGTACATCTCTAGTTGTAAGACACAGAGCGAAAAAATAATCCAAATATTCAAGGAAACCAGAATAGCATTACTCATATCACTAAGTATAGTTGGTTTTAAAATTCATAAATAAAAGCAAAATAAACATTTAACCTTTCTAAAAATGACATCATTTTCGTTACAGAGGGCATCCTGATGCCTGAGTGAGGATGGGACCCAGCGTCGGTTGGCGGGGGGGACCTGTGCCCACCCCGAGACACGAACAACTGGCCCCGCTTGCCTGGGGCTCTCCGTCTTGCTGGCTGGCTTCACACCAACACAAGTATCCTCCACACAACACTGCACTTCTTCACAGATGTCTCTAAAGTCCTCTGCTGCACTTCACAGAGCAAGATGTTTCAGGACTTAGTATACAGCAACACGTCTCACTGTAGGCTGTAACACAATAAGTTATCTCCCATTAATCATACAACAATCAAAATCTCTCTCGTTTGGGGCAGAAGTTGGGCGACAAACCTGTCGGTAACTTATACGATGAAGATGGAATTTACTAGAAAATTATTCATACATTTTGTGTATAAATAGCCCGCACCTAATGAAATTAAATGCATTCACTCTTGACGCTTCATCTAGCTATCTTAGCATTCTCAACGCCAGTCCTTGAGGAACTAAATCAAAAAAATTATTACAATCTTGCCAAATATGAAGAGAAACTAATACTGATTACAATTCTACTTTTTGAATGTAGGGTGGGGAGGTTAGACAACTACAAGGAGCGGGGTTCCATTTCAAATTTTAATATTACTGTCTTATCACAGTTTAATTCTAAAACAAAACAACAATACAATGTTGTCATTTAGAAAGAAGATTATGATGGGTAGCAATTAAAGGATGATCAATATGATCATATGGATTAGACCTTCTTAACAGTTCTAAATGACAAACACCATAGCTCTCTCCGTGTAGAACTAAATTAGGAGATTGTGGAGTTAAGTACCAATTGTAAGATCTGGGGTGTAAAAAATGAATAGGAATCTCATTTAAAGGCTTGACACCAAGAATGACGTCACAGTCATTTCCCACGGCATTAAGGTTCAAAATTGTGTGAACAATCGTATGATAAAATAGTAAAAATAGCGTTTTTTATATGCATACTCTTGATACGACACAATGTATTTATTTTACTATAGAATTTATAACTATCTTTCACACATTTTTCCAGTTTAAATAATCAACATTAAAACTTTTCTTTCAATATCATTTATTACATAAACTCAAGAGAGCAAATATAATTTACAAGAAAACCAAAACGGTTAAATTATGGATTACATAATATTTTGCATACTTTTTAAAGGATTGCACAATTTGAAACCCATTTTTACTGTACCCACTGGTACAGATGCATAAAATGTAGGAGTGCAATGGAAATGAACGATGTGGGCACTGGCCATTGGTACATGTTTAAGGGTGTGTAATTTGGGTTTAGGGATCATATAGTAATATATAATTGTGAGTTTTCTCTGTGGGATCCTTAGGTTGTAGAAAGGACCTGCTTTCTTTTGTTGTTTTTCATACTATACTATGACTAGTGTCCTGTAAGTCAGGTGCCCTAAAAATGTTTTCACAGCAATGAGGTTTGTCATTCATTCATTTGAAAATATTTGGGACAAATTTTTGTAGCATTACAAAAATTTGTTTTTTATAAATCGTCCTAGAATTATTTTTTGTTATTATACATATGCCCGATCCCACCAACTACCACCTAGGAAGCAGACCCCTAAGGAATTTCCATACAAAACCACAGATAATTTGAGTGATTATTATAACTGTCATAACCTTTAAGATATAAATCCATACAAAATACAACATGCAGCTCTACTTAGTTAGGTGCCCAAATATCTCGGCCCAGAATCTCCCTTACTTAAGTAGCTGCATGTTGTATTTTGTATGGATTTATATCTTAAAGGTTATGACAGTTATAATAATCACTCAAATTATCTGTGGTTTTGTATGGAAATTCCTTAGGGGTCTGCTTCCTAGGTGGTAGTTGGTGGGATCGGGCAAATGTCTTGCAAGTCAGGGTTGGACAAAAAAATGCGAAAAAAATCATAACTCAAAAACTACAACAAATCCTGTAACATAAATTGGGGTATTTAGGTACCTCCAGAGATGCTCTATCTCTGGACTTCCGCTCAGTCGTACTTTCTGGGACACCCTGTATATCTTCTCAAAATAATGTATCACTCGCACCCGGGTGCTTTGCCTAAAGAGAGAGAGAGGGAGGCTTCCAAAATAGTCAAAATCATACACATAGTCTGAACACGTATGTAGCACTGTGTAGCACTAGGTGCATAGTAGGTATATTGTTGGCCTGTACTTGAATCACTACAATGTAAACAGGAAACTACGCTTGTGAGACATTCAATAACTAAAACACATTATAAATACCTGTAAACTACACTATAACTCAATAATGTCGTTCACCCCTTTTTAATTTATGACTGAAATGCCAAATTATTAAAAATCACTATTAGTTATTACTATTTATTAACCACATCACAAAAACACAAAGTAATGGTGGCACACAGTTCCTTCTCTCAATTTGAATACACTATTAATAAAATGCGTCATAAATGTTTCTCATTAGTAATATTTTATGACACATTATCACTGAATAAATATCTAACATGTTTTCTCGCAAAATATAAAATTATGCTGAAAAGGTGAAAAAAGTCATTGATACAAAGAATGTTGACCTATAAACAATGTGTGTGTGTGTGTGTCTGTGTGTATTATTGTAGGTACCTATCCAGTATCATCAGGTGAATACACAACAATAATAATACCTAGTCACTATAATTTGTGCACTCAGTAGGTAAATCTATCATAATAAAAAATAGTACATATTAAATAAGTATTTTTCTGTACATATAAACTCTTTTGCGAGTGATCTAGGATTAGCGAACAGTATATAAAACCAGAAAAGGTACCTTAGTCTTTTAAATACTTTCTTGACGAGTTGGTGCGACCACGAGGCCATTGCTCTATATACCTATGTAGATAAGCGAGGTTCGCAAGATCCTCCGTGTTGGCAGGGTTTGCCAACTGATGGATAACGATCCCGTTTCTCACATTTACTCTTCAACCCTTTCAATTCGATTCACTCAAATACATTATATGTATAGGTAGGTACCTAACTAAACTCTTCTCACGCATAATACAACTAAATTGTTTGGCCTAGTCTTGAATTGAAATATGATCAATGATATAAGTATGTATTTTTATTTGTTTTAATTTTTTATTTTAAATTTTTGATTTATTTTTTCTTATAGTGATTCTGACTTGTATATATAATATTTTAATGTATTCGGACTTATAGGGATGGGGGAACAATTGAAATTTTTATCCCTATCCTTGTATGTAACTATTGAAAGTTTAACACTATCCTTCTTCTTCTTCTTGCCTCTTCCCAGTTTATCTGGGGTCGGCCCTTCTGGTACGTTAACACTATCCTTATATGTAATTATTGAAATTTTGTCCCTATCCTTGTATGTGATTATTAAATTTTTTATCCCTATCCTTATATGTAATTATTGAATTTTTAACACAATCCTTGTATGTAATTATTGAAATTTTAGCACATTCCTTATATGTGATTATTGAAATTTTAGCACTATCCTTACATGTAATTGTTGAAATTTTGTCACTGTCCTTGTATGAAAGAATTGAAATTTTATCCCTATCCTAATATGTAATTATTCAAATTTTAAACTGCCGATTATATGTAATTAAATATTCTCAATTTTTTGATTTTTAAGATTTACTGATATTTTTTTTGATTCTTCTTAAATTCTTCAAATGCAAAATTTGTATATCAACCTGGCAACTTCATAGTGTAGTATCTAGTTACTAGAGTATGATGTTTAATTTGTATTATTAAGTGGACCGCTTATTGTGTTTCTGTCTCCCTCTCTCACGCGCTGTGTCCACCCTGTGTCGGCCTAGTGTGCGGGTGGGACAGAGATACATTAGTATTTTGGTATTGTATAGCATTATAATTATATTAATTATGTATGTATTGGTCCCCTGCACTATATTGTGTAGTTGTTGACTGAAGATTGCCTAGGTTGATTTGACTTATTGTTTACGCATATTTTTTGTTCATGTCATATACATATGTGATCTGTTATTTATTGTAATAGCATTATTAAAGGCTTACGCCGTTTATGAAAATAAATAAATAAATAAATTCGTCCATTTACTTTCCTTCTCTTAGATTTTACATTACACACGCCTCTTTGCGCCCTCTCAGTATTTGACGCGGTATGATGGGTGGCAGTGGCGGTACTAGGGGAGGGGGGCGGTCTTCCCCGGGCGGCGCTTTTCAGGGGGCGGCAAAATGGAACAACATATAAAAAACATCTTGATAAAAAACACAAATAAAAAAAATCTCTGAATTTATTACGAGAAACTGTTGTTCATAAAAATAATTTGTCTGCGGCGATAATAAAACCTATTCGCGTGTTAGTTGTACCTACACGTACAGGTGTTCTTTACATGTGTCGAAGTATTATTTTTATTTCACGATACAAAAGCTACATTTTCGATATCTTATGATTGAAATTTCGTTACTTCTTGCATAGTCGCTTCCATTATACATTACATGTAACCGTATGTGTTACTTGCTATAGAAAGATAACATCATTTCACCCATTGCATTGGTCTAAAAATTTTCGCCTGCGGGGCTATATTTCTATGGCTTGTTGTGCCACGTCTATATTAAAATTTAAGTTGCTCTCGCTTAGTTTCAAAGCTGCAGACAACCCTGGGTGTATGTACTTGCGTAGGTAGTTTAGGGGTCGGGTGTGGCGGCATCTTCAGAGACCGCCTCGGGCGGGACTTATGCTAGTTACGCCACTGATGCGTGGCGAGCCTCACCGCTGCCATTTGCGTCAAATGATGTGGTCATCAGTTCCACCACTAATGTGAGTGTGAGACATTGATGAGAAACGAAGGAATCTACGAACTCCGCCAGCCCAACGAGAAGGGAGAGGGTAAAATGAATACCACCACCAGGGGCGGATTAACTATAGTAGCATTTGTGGCAGCCACCACGGGCCTCGCGTCCAGGCAGACAAAAAAATCAAGGCAAATCCAATAAGCATCAAAGTATGTATCTGTACCTTGTAATAAATAAAATAAGAATAAAAGCAGGTAAGGGGGGTGGAGGGTTTCGCACAACTTTGCCACGGGCCTCGCGCAAGCTTAATTCGAACAAGCGTTCCTGGCAAAACAGTTTATGCACGGTGTTATTAACGAATTTGAAGTAATAATGTACCTATATTTAAAACATCGCTGTGAAGACAAAGACGCTGACACTTTTACCACCACATTAATAATATGTACCTACATATGTATTCTTTGTTCTCGATTGCGCGTCCATGCTATATGACGTATAAACATATGTAGTAAGTAGGGACCTCATATAATAAGTTCCACGGGCATCACGTGATAACCTTGCATGAACCTCGCAGCAAGTCGACCTTGAATACACCTACACCGCGCGAGGTCCATAAGGAAATAAAGGTGGTCGTGGTACTGGCTATGCTATTTCATTACCAGGTATAGGAAATGCATTTTACTAACGATGCATTTTATTGGAACTGTATACGCCTGTCCGTTAAGTAAATAACGGAAATCATTTTTTAATTAAAGAGTGTCGTCAAATAAATACCATACTACAGTTATTTGTCTTCCTTCCAATATTTCTTTGCAACATTAAATGACATTTCATTGAATCAATGTAACATATACACACAGTACACTGTACAGGTAATTGGGATTAAATAAATTCACTAGACAATGACAACGAGAGAGCATCAGCGAAACATAAATAAGAGTGGCGGATCTCAAAAAATATGAATACTTTTTTTTTCTCAAAGGAACCATCCGAGAAAAAGCTCTATAATATTACCGCTATTATTACGAGAAATAACATACTACAATATAACATAATATACCGCGGCCTGATGGAGAGCAATGACCGCCAACACCTGAATGAACTGAACAAGCACAGTGCAGACTACTTACATATTGTATTGTATCGATGTCTAGACTCATACAAGTCTGCCATTAGAACTTTATAGCGTTAACGTAAAAAATCTTCTCTTCATCTGAAATGCATTGTCAATACGTTACGTATTTTATTAATTGTACCCGCACTAAAATATTAAATTTACGTTTATAGATGAGAAAAATAAGTTATTTATCACTAAACGTCTTAATATAATACATACACCTAAATTCAGGTACAATGTACATATTGAGAATGGCAGTACAGCGGGTCGCTATTTTTCAAACTGCAATACATATTGAATTATAGAACGATAATGAACTTGGATATTTGCCACAGTGTTGGAGCAAAATTATCCCAAACTCGTAAATTCAAGCAAAACGTAGGTACTTGGTAGATATACTATCCAGTGTCCAACAATATAAAGACGAATTTAATTTTATCATCAATTTCCAATGAGATGATATTAAAGTAGTTGTGCTTGTGTGCAAGGGTAGGTCGAGTTGATAGGTCGTCGACCCGCTCCTGCTACACACAAGGTCATTTGACGGCCATGCGAATGACGCGATACCTACCAAACAACGTTGTTCGATACCATGCGAGTAAAATAACGTAATAATGGGGCTTTTTTAAGTGATGGATAGTTAACCCCATATTTTTCCATGCTAAACAGAGATCACTCTTTCAACACCGCCGACCTCTTTCCGAAAACGACATTCTGTGACATCCTACAGTCTACAATTTTCTGATTTTCGGAACGGGCGGAGTGAAGGCGAGATACAAATCTTTGTTGTAGAGTGCAAACCAATTTGCAGAATTGTAACCCAAAAACAAGAGGTAAATTAGAGATATAAAAACGGTCCTTAAACAACGTTCTAAAAAGAGTTGGAAAATTGAGGATTTTTCCTATTTGTGAACGTCGTATTTTAATAGTTTTGTTTTTCAGTATCAGCTGATCGGCGAAATTTTATAGTTTTGTTTCTTAGCTAAATCACCTTGATGTCGGGTAGAAAACAATTGCAATTAGAAGAGTTGACGAATGAAGGTATAACATCAAAAATGATACATTCATACATATGTGCTATCTACCAAGTTATGATGGAAAAAAAAAACTAAATAGGCACCTAAAATCTTGAATATAGTAAATTAAAATATGTAGGTATTGTATTGCAAATCGCTATTACATGCTTACCTACTTTCACCCAAGAATAATACATAATTAGTAGCTAAACTGCGACAAATAACACGATGTGAGAATTCTCCAAGTAATACAGAAAATGGTATACTTGTTACGACATTATAATAGTACCTATATTATAGTCGGTACGGTACTCATGAAAATTAGTCAGTAAAGCAAGGGACTTGCGACGTCCAACGAAAAACGTACATTTTTTTTTATTGACTATTTATTTTGCGTCACCACCGGCTGTCGTAGATTGTCTAGCTCTTAGACACGCTGCTTATGCATTTTTTTACGTACAAAAGTGGACTATTTCAATTTAAAAATTGACGCGTGAAACTTTGTAATACTATAGGAAACAAGCACAGAAGCGAACGGACATTTAATTTTATTATAATTGACCAGTAGTGGGTTCCAAGACTACTGAGTACTGAGTGATACCAGAAGTATCTAGTCATGTAGGTACAAGGTACCTATGTACTTAATTAATATAATTATTATCTTCTACCGTGTACATTACTGTTGAAAACAGTGGTAAATTTATGCAGCGCACAAGATTACACGCAACTCAATACATACATGAATCAATATAACACTGCATACAATATGAGTACTATAGCTATCATCTGTGTGCTGAACAATGAACATATGTACTGAGTGTTATCATTTATCAGTCGTTTCGACTTATTGGGTCAAATAATAACATCGTAATGCGTAATAAGTATTTTATAACACAAATATGTATTCAAATTGTGTAAGACAAAACAATTAAAACAACCTGACAATTTTCCCCACGTAGTAGCAAGTACATAGAAATTAGTCGAGTTGGAATGAATATAATTCATCGTCAATTCTACATTGATTAAGACTCGCGACCCAACTATGACGTCACGGTTATTTCCTGCGGCATTAAAGTTCAAAATCGCATGATAAACTGTTAATTACGGTCATTCCCTAGATAAAGGTTCAATAGGTATATTCTATTTTTTTCCAAAGCATATTTAGTAAGGTTGTCGAGATCTAAGGTTTCCCGTTTTTATAAAATTTTGAAATGTCAATATGCATACTCTTTAGGGTAGATTTGGCTCGCCGTTGAATGAGTTTTAATAAAAGTAGGTAAGTAACAATAAAATTAAAGTTCTACTTCACATGGATAAGGGTTAACTGGAAGAAATCGCAGTTCTGCGATAAGTTCGCTCTAGTGAACAACGTTTTATAATCTGTACTATGTCCATTTTGTATATTTATGTGTTTGTTGTTTACTTTAAGTTTAAATAAATAAAACAAAATAGACCATAATTATGTACAGTTTATAAATGCGGCGGACGGTTCAACAATTGATGAACAAAACCATAAAAATAAAGTTACGAACCCTTTTCAAGGGGAATGTCCCTCTGCTTACTTTTTAGACATAAGGAAATCTGTTTTTTTTTCAGCCGATATCTTAAAATTAGGATTTTAGGCAGTAATTACGCTTTGAACACCATAAAAACATTGTAAATTTCATATACATATTTTTTTTACAAAATAAACCCGAGGAAACCAGAAAACTGTGTTTTCCGGTATTTTTGTTCGATACAAAGCATTAATTTAATAAAAATAATTATGATAAGAGTGAAAGTGACGACTGGGATTGATATATGAAGTTGTTGGCAAGGGCTGAATTTGGAACATACCTAAGTGTATCTGAATAAATAAATAAATAGATTGATATTGTAAGGTGCAACGTTGGCAATGGAAATGCAAGCGGAGCACATGACAAATAATACTTAGTGGTAAACTAATGGGAACTAGAATATTAGATCGAGAATGGGGGTCAACATGAGGTAAAGCGGTAGAGGTAGCGGGAAAATGCGAGATGCAAGCGGGCTGAATGCTGAATTGTCAATATTATAGTGAAGTAATGAGGCCAAGTTTTTGCAATGACCCACATTGGTGCGCGAGTAAGCGGCGCACAGTGTACAGCATACACCGCACCACCAATACACATACATACTACATAGCCCACTTGACAATGTATCGTGAGACTTGCATCTCAAAAGGAAGATTAGTCAATTTTAGGGATTACTAAATTTACTTATTACGTCGCCCCCGCACGCTTGCGAGCGTCCTAGTTTTTTGTGTTCATGAGTGAAAAGGCGTCAACGGTCGGTTAGGTACACGAGAAACGTTCCATCCACGTGCCATTTTACTCATATACACAAAAAAACTTGTGGACGCTCGCAAGCGCGTGCCGGCGACATTATATTGTTTCATGACTGCAAAAAAAAAACATTCTCCTGGGGGGTTTAGTTTTTTTAAAGAAAATTTGTACAAAATAGAGAATTAATTTGGAGTCATCCCAATAAGGTTCGCAATAGAAACCTACGTTAATCTAACTGGGGATATACACAGGGTTGATTTCCTCCACATGCCATATCTCAATGCACATGCCTAGGCCGTATGGCAAAATCGCCAGTGTAAATAGCAAATCGACCCATGTAAATCTGCGCCGCTTACATCCATTAACTGGCTGCCATGGACTGGCTTTTCAACCGGTACCAGAGTGATTCTGCCAAGAAACCGCTGTAGAGTTAACACTTCATGCCCTTAATGAGCGTAGAGGTAAAGGGTAAAATCATAAAACTACGGTTCAGCGATAACAGATACCTACAGGACATTGGCAGGGAATTGAATTCCTTTGTAATTATGAAATTAAAATAAATCACTAAACAGGTGCCTTGCCGAAAAAAAAACAAAGTGATTATTCATCAATATAGGCTGACTCACTGCATTAATTATTTGCAACCGAAAAAGAATGTCAAACACAAGTCCCAAAATTAACTTGAATTTGTGTGATACAAGCTGTTTAGAAAATCTTGCATAAGACACAAAAATCTGTTCAATTTTATTCTAAGTATGTAATATTCTTTTAACATTATAACTAAGTACAAACATATTAGAAATATGTATAAAATAATTAATTACGTTATTCAATGAAATACTCTTCCACACTGGAACATCACCGCTTGGCAAGTGTTCTCTCAGATTCTCACTTTTATTTCGGAAGTAATAGACAGAGCGACCCAACATCCTGTTGCAGAAATAAACTAAAATTAAAAAAGGCAAAAAACATAGCGAGCAGATGGGTAAGCAAGCATTACAAAAGATTTTTTCATTCGGATATTTATATTCACCACCTGCCAGTGCGGCCTGGCAACACCTGACAGTGAGATCAAACACATGGCAATTTCTCAATTTTAAAAAAGTTTTCCGATTTCCATTATAATAAATGCATCTTAGCACGAGGAATGTTTTTGGGAGACTTTGTAATGGCGATTGTCCATCTTCCAATTCAAAGATTTTTTAAATGCGCGCAGTGGAGAGCCCACACGGCACTACCACTACCTATTCAACACATTTTGTGAGATTATCCCAGAACTGTTAATGTGCTGCCAGATTGAATCCTAAATTCCTCCAGCGACTGGAGGAGTTGAGACTTGAGATCTGTCATATTATTCGATATCACCAAATGACAAACAAACAATGGATGGAGGTTAAAAATTTCTGTGTACAATATTCATAACAGCTCTGCTAAAATAACAAACACCTACTTCATGTATTGCGAACAGAATTAAATAAATCTAAGTATGTGTATGGTCAACCAACAGTCATTTGCAACCTGCCTCAAATCTTTGGGTTGTTTGGTATAAACTGGTAGTAAGAGCAAATGGTAAAGCAATAAATTTGTCAATTTTTCTCAGGACGTGGATAGAAGAGATTTATTAACAATTTGAAAATAAATTAAAGTGAGTTCCAGGTTAATAAAGGATTCTTGCAGACCGTTTATTGAATATTCGTTTTCATCTTCTCGCGAAAACAGATGTTTATAATTTCGTAGGAGTGAACTAGAAACAAGGAATACTTGTACAAAGAACAGAGGAAATGACACATTAAAGGAAACTATAGACACATAGTTAATAAAAACACACAATAACTAATACTGATAATTACAGTCATTCTAGTTATACATGTGATGTTTTATATATCAAACCTTGGACCATTCAAATCAGTTCTGCATAAAAATAAAAAATGACTACTGATTACATTGCTCATCAAACACAGGTTTCCAAGGTTCTCACCATCTTTCATAATTAATGACAACCCAGGAAGCAGAGAAGATTGATTTATAATGTTTAGGTAATAGTGATTATATTACCTGCACAAACACCATTATACTGAGATAGGTTTCCTATTTACCTCATATATTGTTCTACATACCCTACATATAATGGAGTACTGTTTACAACCAAAATGCATCGGGTTACTCATACACAGTTTACAGAATTATGATAGTATCTTCATGAAGTCTGGCAATTACGTGTGATGTTAGTTTCTATCTTGCCATAATGCTAGGGAGAGTGATTTTTTTCTTAACAAAATGGACACTTATTATACATATATTTGTGCCAATCTTCAAAGATGACTATGTAAAATATCGAGAGCGCAAAGGAGTCGAATGAATACAGAATTATTCTAGTACATGACCAGGAAGACATGGAGGTGCGTTTACTCGCTTGTAACAGTGGGGACAGGTTGCAGACATGTTAAAATACAAGAAACGCAAATATTATTGTTCTATATATTATACGCGATGCTTAAAAATCACCGATAAAAGGAAAATTTCTACAAAATGACGTACGACTTGACGGCATGACGCATCACCAGACATAAAGCGAGTACGAAGTATCCGCAAACTTGGCATACATACCAATAAATAGCTCGGAATCAGATATGATGACACCAAAATGAAATTTAACTAATACACACTTATTTTTTTATGTTAGAAAAGAAATGGAAAACACAAAAATTTAGAATATAATTCGCAAGTAATATGAAATATATTCACTTACAGACTAGTGTTCGCTGTTGGAAGTGCCCTTCGACAATCGCTAACGATCGGCTGTGCTCGGCTGCGCCTTGTCATAACAAAGTAGAGACTATATTATTAACGATTTTGAAAATTGCTTTACTGGATGATTTTAAAAGATTTGTCTGGACTACCGTAATTTAATAGTTATTTTATTGTGGAAAATATAGTTTTAAAATAGACATGGGCTTTGTAAATTAAGAAAATAACTAATCGAATCTTTTGGATGCTTATTTGACGTCAATTCCGCATGCAGTGACAATGCCACCTAGCGGAAGAAATATATACTATATCAATGTACTTTTTTTTCAGGGCTGTATTCCAAGAACATTTTTTAGGTACCTACCTAGGTATTTTTTTAAGAGAACCAGTGAACAGAGGGCAGAGACAGTGGCGTAACTAGCAATAGTGGCGCCGCCAATAGCGACCCCGAAAACGCCGCCCCATAAGCCACCTATACAAGTACATACCTACCCAGCATTCTGCAGCTTTGAAACGTAGGGCAGAGCATCTAAAATTGTAATATGTATTAGATTTGTAGCGCCACAGGCGAAATTTCTTTAATGAAATTGTGGGCCGTGGCGTAATTTTGTTTTTTGGAGCGGACCGCTCCCCGTAGTTACGTCACTGGGCAGAGAGTATACAGGTATTTCCTTCCATGTGTAAAATCTCTTGAGGGGCCATAGAGGAAGCAAAACTATGAAAAAAAAGGTTTATTGAATCTATGATCGAAAATCAACGGTTTTGGAATCATGGCCTTTGGAAAATTCCTCATTTAGGTTTTTTGAAAATGTCTCACAAACTACTAATGGGATTTTCAAAGATCGTAAGTGTCGGAACACCCATCCTGCTTCCTCACCAAGGGAGTTCACATAGAGCTACATTATGTGAACGAAGATGCCTCTTGTCTCTGTCCAGGAAAAAAAACTGTAAAGTATTCTAGGTACTATACTAATTCATGACTTATCAACTTTTTCACTAGCTTAGTGTTGTAAGAAAAATATTTAACATATTTTGTACTCAAGAGTATATTCTTATGTAATAAATCACAAAGTTGTTCCTAGGGTGACCTTATCGCAAAGCTGCAGTTTCTTCCAGTTAACTCCAGCAGTGATCTAGCATTATAGGTAATATAGGTATCCATTGTATGGAATCCCGTAATCTTGGACTGAATGTCTTCGTTGGGAATTGGGATTAATACATAGAATACTAAAATTCTTCATCACCATCTTATTTAGAGGCAAGCAGATTCATGTATTGTTCAAGCAAGGATAAGAATGTCTGGTTATCTATTCTCTCCACCTACCTCTCAAGGGACACGGTGTGAGGAAATAGATTAGACTCAAAGGGAATGAGGGTGTTTGGCGATCACTAATTATTTATCTGCAAAGTTTTTGGAAATAATAAAATGATAGTAAATCTTAGAGCGGTAAAAATATGTAATGTAGCTAGGTATTTATTTCCTTCATTATAATATGTAGGTATATACAATTATACGTACACAATAATTCAATGCTTACATATCTTATATTACCTAGCCTATAACAAATCATACAAACATTAACATTGAAATACGCTAATTTCTTGTAAACAGAAATATTAGATGAGAATTTTCTCAACGAAAGGCGGCAGATATCAACATTCACATAATAACTTATGCGAACTCCCTTGGGGAGGGGAGCAGGATGGATGTTCCGACGCTTACGAGTCGGCTTTGGCTGGCTTAAGTGATCACTTTATGCCCAGGGCAACGTTCACCCATTCCACCACATCCTGCTACCTGCTGGGTAGCAGGATGTGGTGGAATGGTGGAATGGGTGAACGTTGCCCTGGGCATAAAGTGATCACTTAAGCCAGCCAAAGCCGACTCGTAAGCGTCGGAACATCCATCCTGCTCCCCTCCCCAAGGGAGTTCGCATAAGTTATTATGTGAATGTTGATATCTGCCGCCTTTCGTTGAGAAAATTCTCAACATATGCCATCTGCGAGATGCAGACATGAAAAGCCAGTAATACCTAAATGATTTAGGTATCTTCCTCTCAGAAATATTAGATAATCGTTAAAAAAAGAAAGCAATTAAACATGATAAGGTGCGTTAGGGTAAGATCGGAAACGGGGAAAGACCGAAAAATTGAATTTGTGATGAACTCTGGCAACATTGCTTATACTGACCATTTGCATTTGAAACTTTATTCTGTTACGCCCCGCCTCAGCTCAGTCCGATTTGTCTCTTGAGCTGAGAAGATGTGTAGTGAGTGTTTTTGTAAACGTCAAATTTTTCCGCGAAAATTCGAGATTTCCGGTCTTTCCCGGTCAGCTATATTATCGTTCCCAGGTAAGTTATGTGTTTATATTATTGATATTCATGCATTTAATAGCTGTAAGGTCAATGTATGTAGAATGACAACCCGTTATCTGTCGTAGTTTAAGCTGTACGTGTTTTTTCGATCTTTCCCCGTCAGAAATGTTAGGGGAAAGATCGGAATTCAAATTATCCGTTCTTTCCCCATTTTGGAACTCCATACTAAATTCCATAGCTTTCCAAACTATTGCTATTTTTTCTACATCAAAAAATAAAACCGCTATTTTTTAATGTGACCATCTGTTGAGATAACTTCCTACATTTGAAATACTGTTTTCAAACTAATATTAATAAAGGTTTATTTCTTAGAAAATTGTTATGCTCTGCTCTGTACCAAATACATGCATATATGTATAGTCCGAGAGACCGCTGCTTAAATTATGACGTATCTGTTTTTTGATCGAAATGTGGTATAAATGATAGCTCACCAATAGGGTAATACATCGCACTAGGGTTGCCTATCAAAATCTTGCTGCAACCCCCTAACCCCCGCCCCCCGAAAAGGTCCCGATTCGTGGTTTTCCGCATTTTTTAGGAATATGGTAAGAGATAGGAAAAAATTGTCAATGACGAAAATAATTATATAAGTACACCCATTAAAGGACATCTATATGTCGTAGTTAATGTTTTTACAATAGTAAATATTAAAATACCTAAAGCTTCGATTTCAATGACATAGTTTTACTTTTTTCTTTACTCATGTGAATAAAATATTATTCCACACAGTTTGGTAATGTCAAAGTAGTTCAAGGCCGTTTGGGGTAAGACCGGAATTCATAAATCATATATTTCTTAAATTCGGGAGTAAATAGTTTCCTATAAAGAAATAATTAATGTATTTAGTCATTAGGACAATATACCATTATTGTCCCAAAATCTCAGTGGTCTAAAGTGTCTAATAGTGATTTTAGCATGAACTCCGGTCTTACCCCAGAATTTTCCGTTCTTACCCCATGTGAGGTTTTATTTAAATCATAAATATAACTGGGAAGCCTTATGTTTACCAATATTTAAAAAAATATGTGCTAAACCTGGTGGACTGCATGTGATGAATGATACAAATTACCATGTGCCATCTCACCAAAAAACCATTCGGACTTACCCCAACGCACCTTACTGTAAAGTGATAGTACATCAAAGTAAAAAAATAATTACGTACAATAACAACAAAGTAGGATGGAATGGTCAAGAAACTAAAGTCTGGGGCTTAATCCTGGTTTATTTGCTCTCATTATACTTGGATCTTTTTAAAAACAAAACACACAAAAGCTAGATTAAATTGCAAAGATTAATAGTATACTTATTCCATTCCAAATAATTTCAATCTTTATTTATTTGGAGATTGAATTTTTAGTTGCAAGAAATTACTTACCAATATATAGGGTGTTTCTTTTGAATAGGTACACTACATAATATGCCCAAAATCTTATTGAAACATAAATGGTAAACTTTCATCTTTCCAATGAAGCCATTTTTATGGACAATACCATAATTTTACAGGGTCCAATTTCAATTTAAAAGTGTACCTATTCAAAAGAAACACCCTATAGTACAATGAAAATTAAATACAATACATAACAGAGCTATATACATTTATATGTAGACGGTAAATAATATATGCCTATGTAAATAATAACATCTGTTTCAAGTACACAAGGGTTTTGTGGGCTGCTTTAGTTTTAGCACTCTGTAAAGATGTTGACATTCCATCAATGAAGATTGGTGGAATGGAATGAGAAACTTTTAATAAGATGATTGTGCTACCACTGTTACTCTCCGCAGGTTCCCATTCGTACTCGAGTTTCAGTATGTCCAGTAACTTCTCCACATCTCTGATATTAGACTCAGCAGGCTGAGGGGTCATTGATACTGTTGACAAAAAATCTTTTGCTTCTTTCAGGATTTGTTCCTCTGAAAAAAGTATTTGTTGTTATTTTAATACACATGAAGTGTGTTTTTAGAATCAAGTAGAGGGCCCCGTGCTCTGAATGTGAATGGTTAATTTTGTAGAATGCTCTGTAAACCGACAAATGTATAATACCAAAATATTCTACGAAATTAGGTAGATTGGGTACCATCTGCATCCAGAGATGAGAAGCCATTCTGACACTAAAGCCACACAAAATATTACGGATAATACTCATTTAACATTCAGATTACTAGAATAATTTCAAATAGTATACTTCAATATAATTCAAATAATACATATTGAAATTGCTCTAATAATTTCAATGTCAATGATTTAAGAAAGTCAGCTATACATATTGTAATATCCAAATGTATATCTCATTCTCCTTTCGCACACAGATATACCTAATAACGCATTATTTGACAAAGGTAATTTCTTTTATAATTCCATTGAACTGTGGAAAGTGGCTAAACCCAATTTTAGGCAAGGGGTGATCAAACCAGTTTATAAATCTGTGCTAATATCTATTTAGAAGACATATGCCCGATCCCACCAACTACCACCTAGGAAGCAGACCCCTAAGGAATTTCCATACAAAACCACAGATAATTTGAGTGATTATTATAACTGTCATAACCTTTAAGATATAAATCCATACAAAATACAGCATGCAGCTCTACTTAGTTAGGTGCCCAAATATCTCGGCCCAGAATCTCCCTCACTTAAGTAGCTGCATGCTGTATTTTGTATGGATTTATATCTTAAAGGTTATGACAGTTCTAATAATCACTCAAATTATCTGTGGTTTTGTATGGAAAATCCTTAGGGGTCTGCTTCCTAGGTGGTAGTTGGTGGGATCGGGCAATACCCCCGTTTTCACCGACTGGTTAGGTGAGGAATAGCAGAGATAAAAGTCACCTAGCCCACATTTGCGTTTCACCACGCGAAAATACCTACCTAACGGCTAGGAATCCCACTTATCTTAGGCAACGAGATTTGGGCACCTAACGGTAAGATCTGTCATATTAAACTTCACCCAACTACGTAATCGGCCGCCACATTGAATTTTATCAATCAGGTAGTGTTTTTTTCCGACCTGGGGTTATTTTATAACTCCAAAACAGTCCTAGAACACAACGGAACACAATATCATAACATGACACTTTGCATACAAACAATGTTTACTTTTAGGCGCCATTTTCATTTTACCACGTACCCTAAACGCGCATGCGTCAATCTCAAAGTCTAGTGTTGCCATTAGGTAATAATATTTGTGTGAAATATGAAAAATAAAAATACGCAGTTATTTAACGACTGTAAATTATTTTTGTAATGATATTTAATATTTAAATATTTTTCAAATACAATCCCTGTGTTTAAGTTGTATTATTTACTCTATAAAGTAAGCATTGTTTAAAAAAAAATAACTATTTTTGATCAATTTGTTTTACATGTAGCAACCCTACAAATAAAAATCTTCCTAGCTGGATTTGTCCCAATTAAGTGGAAATTTGTTGGTGAAACGTAAATTAGGTAGGATTTTTTGGTAGGTAGGATAGCCACCCAGTTAGGAGCAGGAATAGCTATAGTCGGTGAAAACGGGGGATAATATGCTGAATTTCACCAACTTCATAGGTGCGGAATAGCGGAGATAGGAACGACCTTGCACAAATTTTCTAGGAAAAAATAAGTGGCTCCTATACTCGCTATTTCTCACCTAAGAAGTTCAGTAAATCCAGTAATAATGTCCTAAAATAAGACAGTCATTAACACAGTTCTCTTAAGTTTAACTAACCAATTTCTTTCAAACCGTAATGATAATTTGCGATCACGTATCCGAGATTTGGCCTCCACGGAGCTTCAGAAAGTTCAAAAAACTTGTCAGCTGCAGCATCGTGCATGTCATCAGCATTGGCTTCCTGCGATAGAAAGGAAGTGTGATAATTAGAATTAAGTATTATTATTAGGTATATACAAACAAATAAATTTTAATGTTCAAAATGTCATATCATCTTACCTGACTCTGTATAAATTCTGCGACTTTTTCTCCCATGTTTTCTTTAAAGTAATCTAAAACGATACTTGCAGCTTTCTGCTTGGCTTGCTTTTTAGACAGCGCTGTTGCTACACGTACTAAAGCTCCCACTTTACATTGCATGGTGAATTCTTTAGCGTGTGCTGGTCCTGTGTCTGTTAGTAAGTCGAATTCTGGTGGTGGTATTTGAAAACTAATGCAAAAGTCCTGAAACATTAGCGTAGTAATTATGTAAATAAAGTGAATCTTGTGAATAAGGTGTTATAATATTGACTATATTTCTTTTTATACAAACTTACAGTGAGTAAAGATACACTACTCAATAGAACATCTTGTGCTTGTGGCGTGGAGCTAGGGACACTAAGATTATCACAGCCACTGGGAAAATACTTTCCTAATTCAGCCAATTTTTGCAGAAGTAACCTGGCGGCTTCTTGTTTGGCGTCTTTCTTGCACCTTCCACTTCCTATTGCTTCTACATCCAGAGCTATTACTTTGCACTGGAAGAAACCATTGTCTTTTGGCTCTAAGTAATCATATTGTGGAATTCTACCACTTCTAATGGTCAATTCTTGTAATATGGTAACTGGTGTTTTTGCACTCATGGCTCTAAAATGTCAAAAAATATATATGTGCACAAACAAACTAGGATATCTTTTACTTTGATATTACTGGAACTCAATACAATTAAATAACGATAATAAATAACGACCCAACAGGCAAACCGGCACGTTGTTCGGGAATCTGGAGCATCGGGAGCTCGAATCAGTGTTGCCGTTTTGAAATTAGCAAAACTACTAGATTTTTTGTCAAAAAATACTAGAAAATACTAGATGGGGGTCGACAAGATACTAGAAAAATACCAGATAATTTTTTTGTCGACTTTTTTTTTTTTTTTTTTTGGTCAATTTTTTGGAAAATACGTCGACGGGGGGGGGGGGGGGTCCCTAGGAAAAGTGACTCTTGGGAAAAATTGACGGCCTTTTTTTTTTTTTCGTCGCCAGCTAAAAACTTCTATCACAAATAATTTGATGGCGGGGGGGGGGGGGGGAGAGAATTCTATGTTTTATAAAAATTTTTAATCGATCGTGCTATTTTCTTTTGACCTTGACGACTAAAAATTTGACGAGCGGGGGGGGGGGAGATTTAATAAAATGAATAAACCAACAATATATTCACATTTTTTCGTTCATTCTTTACTGATTTCTGAACGAAATTTGAAAGCGTAAGAAATTTTTGTTGCAAAGTGCCGGAAAATACTAGAATTAGGTCTAAATATACTAGATTTTGATCAAAAATACTAGAATATACCAGATTTTCGGAATATACTAAAAAAATACTAGATTTTTCAAAATGCCTCAAAAAATACTAGTTTAGTATTAAAAATACTAGAAACGGCAACACTGGCTCGAATTTCTGATTCTGTCACTGTCATTTTACAAACTCCACCCTGCCGACATGTGACATCACTTTTTGACATCCGAGGTTTTTGAACTTTTCAGGAAATACAGCGGTTAGGCTAGTTTTTTTTAAGCGTTAAAAAGGATTTTCGCTAGGCCTAGCTGCGGATCCCTTGTAGTGCTTAAAGAATATCTTTTTAGCGCTTTAAAAAAACTAGCTTGACCGGCCGACATTGATTTTGTACGTACATCAACGTACATCTATCTATAAGTGATGTCTCATGTCTGCTGGGTGACATTTGTAAAATCTAGATCCAGCAGAGTTGCCAATTGAAAATAATAAAATAATACTATTACAGTATTATTTTGTTCACTATGGCGAGCTCTGCCAGATAACTTCAATATGCTTAATAAAAATGCCAAGTACTTACATAAAAAACAATTTAATAAATAAACTACGCATAATTAATATTTACCAGAAGACAGTGACGGAACCAGGATTAATTTTTGGGAGGGGCTGAGGCACTGGTGGATCGAGGCGGGGGTTGGGGGCAGAAACCCCCCCAAAACCATGAGTGACAGTACCTTCATATGCAACTAGTTTCCGAAGAATCACATTATTACCACATCGTTTTCTCATCATGTCATGAATTTTCTAAAACTATGTACCCAGACCTACTACATAGTTTGGTGAAAAAATTAACATGATTTTTGTGAAAAAATTTGGAAATTTTTCTAATAGCAAATTTCTTTAAAAAATGGCCCAAAACGTGTCCATTTTTACATTCTAGAATAAAGCCTGAATGAGTTTTCAATAATTTGGGTTAGAAAAAACCCGATATATCCCAACGATGGGACCACAGCATCTGATCTAATCATGTCCAAGTGTATTCGCGAGAAGGTTAAAATCATACTATTACTACTTACCTACTTACTTTCCGTGTCGGGATGCCTCAAATCAGAAACCTTCAATAGTTGGCCACATGTACCGCCCTGTCACTCGCATTTATCAGATATTCTCGCGCGCATGTCTCCCCGATTTTAGGACGTACTAGAAGGTGTTGGTTATTACTATTAATTATAATCATACTATTGACTAACTGTTATTTAGTCGAATTGTGATATTAAAGAAGATTTGCATACAGGGCCAGCACATGGCAGCCTAGAAATACTTGCCGCGTCACCCCTCTGGCCCCCCAAATAGGTCACCCTTTTTACATTTTGTAGAAAATAATATGGTAGGAGATACGAAAATGTCATCAAAAACAAAAATAATCATTACTTTTTCTACTAAAATATCTCAATTATTTAGTAGATTGCAATCATTTTTTACACTTTAGGTAGGTACCAGTGTACCTATCAATACTAATGTCTTATGTAACTCCCACAATAATGCATATCTAGATTTCCAAAACGAATTTTGATGGAGCTGCTTTAGCTGATCATTAGAAGACTCCATTATTAATAACTCGAATTCAATTAGGATAAGGTTATTTTATATATGAGATAGACCTTATAAATGAGGTTTTTCTTTGTGGGATTTTTCTCATGAGATTTTTTTGGTGTGTGGTTTTTTCCAGTCAGGACAGGACACAGAACCATCTCGTCAGAGACTGTAATGCTGGATTTCACAGACTTTTTAGATATGGAATAGCAGAGATAGGAGCTGATAGGAGCCACTTATCATTATTTTTCTTACAAAATGTGTGCTAGGTGGCTCCTGTATCCGCTATTTCTCACCTAAAAAGTTTTTGGTGAAATCCGCTGTGACACTGTGACACAGAATCTCACAGAGCACATCAGTATAGGACTCAGTGGGGGGAGGGGGGGGGGGGGCGAAAAAACTCCTGGGGAAGGCAATTAAAATTTTAACATAAGCGTAGCAAAAAAAAACAGTATTAGCACTGCAGGCGGTGAGTGTGAAAGGTTGTGTTTTAAGTTGGCATTATAAGTGTTGTGTTAAAAATGCAACAAAAAGGAGCGAAATTTTTTTGAAAAAGGGGTGAAGTGATGAACCTACTGGGATCTTTCTATACCTAGCAGATGGCACATCATTGCTTGACATTTCGGGGGGGGGGGGGCGGGCCCCTTCAGCCCCCCACTGAGTCAGGACTAGTAGGTTGGTTTTGGCCTCGAAAGGTATTAGTGCATTATTTTAAAAATTGTTTTACTGAGTGCTCAAGAATTATCCAAAGAGGAGTAATTAGGGAAAAATGAAACACAGCGTATTAAGAATATTGATGTATTGTTTATTATTAACTTATGTGATGTAGGTATGTAGTTGTGTTGGTACCTATAAGTATTCATTTTATTCGCATACGTAGGTATTTATATAAATATCTAATTATAATAATTTCGATTTGATATTCATTTATTCATATAAGTAATTTACTACCAATTGCTAGGTACTTTTCATACCTATTTGTTTTTAGAGCTACATAGGTGTGAAATGAAACATTCGTAAAAAAATTTAGATCATAATTATGTATTTTCCTGTTTCCTTTGATGACTGCTTTGAGTGACTTGATTAACAAGGATAGCAGATTTGGTGATACTGTTTCTTTAAATTAGCGTGCCTTCTGGAGATAGTAGAGAAAATGTTTATTATATTGGATTTAATACACTTCCCATTCAATACTGAATGATAGTAACAATTGTAAAGTTTCAATTAATTATCAATAGCAATTTTCAAACAAAATATAATTTTGTACAATAACTTTGAAATGTGGTGTGTTTAGATGATTTACAAATTATAACCTGTAGCGGAGCGGAAGCTTATCACAAAATAAATATTCAATGAATATAAATAAATAAATAGTCATAACTGCTGCCATAAAAAGGAACATAAGAGTAGTGCGCAGGTGAATTTTTTTTAGGGAAAAAACTCAAATGTTTTGTAAAATGCTATTTGTTTTAGAGTTTTCTTTCATATTTGCTGCCATCAATAAATTATTACATGTCATGTGCATATATCATACTTTTTAAGTCTGTTGAAGAAATGCTTTTTAGACATTTTATTTTGTGGTGCAGGCCCCTGGCTGCAGCCAGATATCCTGTATGTAGATACGGACCTGATTTACAATATCATAAATATTATATTCTTTAATCGCGTACCTAAAATAATTTCTACAATAACTTAAATAGATTACAACAATACAATTAGCCATACAGCTCTTAAATTTTCTAATAAGATCTCTATAAAAATGTGTACCATCTGTAGTTTGTAAATTTTAGTAATAAACATGAATAACAATACATAGATACTTTAACATTCTTAATTCTAGGACAATAATTCATTAAAACCTGTAAACTTTTCAACATTATTGGTGCACTGCTTATAATATTTAAAATCGTCCTATAAAATACTTTATATTTGATATAGAACATACCTACATATAAATAAATAAATTGGTATGTACGTTACTATAATAATAGGTATGTGTGTGCTTTATGTTAGTTTTGTGCAATTTCAATTTCAGTCACTTAATGTAGTCTAACTACAACCATAACAATTAACAAACACTTTATGATTCGAATAATGTATGAAGTAACATGATGGTGGATGGTGGTGTATATCACTTATTAAGTTAAGGTAGTATTATATGGTTAGGTTACATCAACACAGACACTAGCGAAGTACAAAGATGTTAGAGCCATCCAGAGGGTTGCGTGTGTCCACTCAGGGGGATCACTCCAGGAATACGAGGCACCACTTTAACTTTTCCATTCCTGTAACCCTGGAAATAATAGGTATTAGAATACGCAAAACATCACAAAACAGCAATAGAATTTAAGAAAAAGATAACTCTAGGTTTGCATATTTATTGTCAAATAGTCATTGCAACTTTATTTTAAGAAATTAAATCAAGTCATCAGTGCTTTGAGAATGCCTGGCTAATATGAGAAAGTGCTCGGATCCCCTTAAAAAATATTTGTATTGATATTTTGGAAAAATTGCAAGATTCTTGGATAACTCCTGCTGTAAGACTGAAAACTGTGAATATCGGGACTTACGTGCTTTTCAGTTACGAAGGCAATATGAGTCAAATGATGTGTAAATAATGCGTATAAAAAATAATTTAATTATAAATACCTAGTTGAGTTCTTTCTTGAGAGAATCAAATCATAATAAAGTTATTGTGTAGTGTATAGGTACCTACACACACCTTTTGTGGAGATTCTTCTTGGGAAGTTAGCAATGGTTCTAATGAACTGCCCGAAGGTTTGTTTTCCATATTATGGCTCTGTGATGTGTTTGCTTCCTTAGAATTTTTACAACGTCCAGCACTTTCATCTATAGGGGATGATGTAATACGAGATCGTTCTGTAAAAACATTAAAAAAACAGTTATACAAATGCTTAGGGCATCTTAATAATAAATAAGTCGAGATCGTGCTTAGTGGTTGATTTCTTGATGCTGTTTTGCTTATTATTATTGTTATCGATAATTTATAGTTTGATTTATTCTAGTGGGTACTGAAGGAGGAAATGTTTTTGATGCATGTGTGTGGTTGATTTATAGTTGTTATTTTTTTGCTTATTATCTGCTATTTATTTGTTTATTCTATTATAATTATTATCAATTATTTATTCTATTAAAATTATTATCAATTATTTATTCTATTATTTATTCTATTATAATTGTTATCGTTTATTCATTTTAATCTATTGTTATTTTATATTATTATTTTTTGTACGTTTATGTTGGTGTGTTGATATAGTGATTTGAAGGTGTGTGTGGAGTGGTATATGTGGCTTAGTGTTGTGGTTTGTTGGTTTCCCTAATACCAGCGTATGCTGTCTGGGGACCTTTTTTATGTTTTATGTTGTTTCTGATGCTGTTGCTGTGTTATTTATTGTTTATGTTATATTTTCTTTTCAATAAAACTCAATTTCAATTTCAATTTCAAATCTATTTATTTGCTGATCCATGGTTGAGGTTTGCACTTGTCTTTCATTTCAGTCAGTTCCTTATATAACAACTGTATAATACATTATTGAACTCTTGTTTCAAGAAACGAATGTTTTTCATCATTTCCCATATTGGAAAAAAAACTGGAGAGGCCCAAATTCTACTACAGATAATAAGAAGCCAAAAAAGAACATAAAGTAACATTATTTTTCATAGAATCTGTAGACAAAATGTACTTTGGACCCTGTGCACTGTGCAGTGTGACCTTGCCAGGAGATAGAGATCAGTGGCGTATATAAGGGGGGGGCGAGGGGGCCCGGCCCCCCCCGAAATGTTGGACAATTCTTTAAAAAACGTTATTTTAAAACATGAAAGTTACTCAAATTCATCATTTCACCCATTATTCAAAAAAATTTCGCCTGCGGCGCTATTCTTTGTATTTTATGTACACAGTATGAATACCAACCTAAAACACGACCTTTTTCACTTGCTTTCACAAAAATTTTTGCCTGCGGGGCTATTATAATTTTTATACTGTACGTCTATCTTCAAATTTTTGTTGCCTCCACCCCCTCAAAATCAAATATTAGATCGCCCCCCCCCCCCCGAAATGAAATCCTATATACGCCACTGATAGAGATTATAAAGAGTTGTGAGGAAGCTTGGTAAAACCATTGAAGATCACCATCCTCAGTCATGAAGAAACTAACTGCAGGAGTAGAGTTGATAAATTAATGTTGTCAGTTTTGCACTTGCAACTTAATATCAAACATTATGTAATACTATGCTGTTGTCTGCTGACTCTAACATAGACTGACAAAATAATTGGAGAAGAATATACGTACGTGTCTTTATGTTAATAATAAAGAGATCTATTACCTGTTTTCCTGACATTTTCCGATATTTCTTGAAGATGACCACTTGGTGGAAGTGAAGAATGAATTGTATCTGCTACTCTAATAGGAACACTGCATGCTCTTTTAAGAATCTGAACAGGAAAATAATTAAGTATATACTTAAATGCTTTTAATTTTTTATCAAGTTAGCATTTCTAGACTACGTAAGTAATATAATTTTTCTACTAATGTTCATAAGCGCCTAAATATTTTATTTATTTAATTGTGTACATTTTTCAAAAACTAATATTTATAATAATGAGTGAATTTCCATTAATAATACAAATATATTTATAACGTTTGATAAGATTATGTTTTTGAAAAACGCACGTAATTAGTTGCAAAATGTTTAGTTCTAGTTTTTCACCTTTTTATTAGGTTGTGGATTCGCGACAGGTGGAGAAGGGTCGGGACTAGCATTTCGGGAATCCGAAAACTTTTTCCTCTTTTTCTTTAATGCTACCAATGCACTAATACCTGAAATGATGTTTATCTAAGTGCCTCAAAAACTTACAAAACAAAATAAAGCATTCAAATTTCAGGCAATAAAACAATATTTTTGTTTATTTATAAAATCATTAAAATAAAATGGACTTCTTATCGAATGGAATTAATAATAGAACATTTTAGCAAAAAGGTAGAGGTTGGGTATTAAATTACATCATTAGTTATAATAGATGTACAAAATGTTCCAAGTGGCCGTGTTCAAACAAAGTTTAATGATGGATGATCTAAAGGCCTGCTGAAGTATGTACTCGTAGTCCCCGAATTAATAGCCAAAGATCTGACAGCGGTCATGTTTTTGTTCTTTTTTTTAACAAAATCTGACTGAAATTAAAGTTTAGACATATGTATGATCATACTCGTACGTCGCCACAGGACTGCCTAGCAAAATCTTGAGACGTTTTAGGAGTTCAGTTGACTTGCGATGTTGGTTTGCTATGGATTTTAAGATTCAAATAACGTCAAATTTATCGCGAACCACTGAACTTTTCTAGGACCACCATTTTGGCTACTAGGTTTAAACAAATCACTTGGGACACATCTGTACAATTCTTAAAAACTAACAACGGGAGTTTTGTAGTAACTGTTGCAGAATTAGGTATCGATTCATTTATACTTGGGTATTTAGTTAGCGGTATCAAAGTTTACTTTTCTTTATGAAAGTTTTAGTGAGTATAAAATGCAGATCAATTTTTATTTTTTGATTTACATAAGTTAGATTTATACAGAAACCAATAAAGAATAAGAAACAACATAATTAATTGGTTTGTTTTTATTTACTTATTTATTTTATTCAACAAAAGTACATGCAATAACATATCATAAAATAAAATTCACTATGGGCAAATTTATGGCGAACATGTACTTTATAATCACTACATGTTTTAAAATTGAATTAGTTGTGTGGTTTAAGAATAATATTCATTCAAAGAATTCAATGATAAAGTCGCACATACATCGAAAAAATATAAGTTTTCAAGTAAGCAAAATATGAATACTGCATGTATGTAAATAGGGTTGAAAGATAGCTTACCATGAGATCTATGACCTGAGGATTGTGTTTGCGAATCATATTTGCTCTTTGGAGGTTGTGATCTCTCAAGACTTCTGTTAGAGTCACTGGGAGAATCTGTGTTATCACTCGGTGGGCTGTTAGAATGGCTGTGGGAAGATCCTTGCCTACAATGCGAATTACATACTGAGTCTTCTGATCTGAAAGTAATAAACAATGTATTATAATTAATTGTTTGGCACTTTGTTTAGGGTGTGACGAGACATTGGGAGGGAGTGGAGGGGGGGGGGGGGGTAAACATATACATAATAGTACCTACTACCCAGCCTCATCTAGCGGAATTGTAGGAAGGGTTATCTCTCTCTGGTGACTCCCCATTTATTAAAGTCCTTTATAGGAGAGATCGGAGATCTTATATAGATGACACATAATAAATATATGTACATCAATAGATTCTGTACGGATTAGTATTAAAATTAAACAATATGTACCTGATTATCACATTTTTTTGTTTGTATTGATTACTCAAAAACTCACAATAATCTTCAAATTATCAGCAACTACATAAATGTTTAAAGCCATAACCCAGCAAATTAAATAACCTACTCAATATGAGCATGCAGATTACAGATACTATCAGCCTTATTTATGATGTGTTATTCATGTATGTATGTACAGAGGTATTTAATGTATACGTTCAGAAGACATACATAGTTATTATTTTATAGACAAATAAATTATTTTTTATATTACATACAGCAAAACTAACTAAATAGCAATTAAAGTACCTACAACGTTTTGTAGATACTTAATGTTTTAAAGGTACCAAAGATTATACTGCTGCACATATGTACGCCGCTACTGAAATGATTTACAGAAGGCATTTGTACACTTATCACTTTATCAGTAATCATAGACATTCTACATTACATTCAGTTTATTAAATACTAAAATAATCAATAAATATATATCATTCGCAGACAAATTATAGTTAAATTACAAATTATATTAATTAGTGCATAATGTTTTAATGTGCAATACAAATCAAGCAAAAAAAAAACATTTGTTTTAGGTGTCATAATGCAACAATGTTATACGAGTACGTCTATATGCAAATACATCAGCAGATTAATAATTGTTTAATTCAAAGAACGTCAAGATTAATTCATTCAATACACTTATATTACTGTTCTGTAAAATAGTAAGTGTCTATGGCAAGCAATGATTCAATATGTAGGTATAGCAGGTGGTCATTGAATGCTTTATATTATGATGAAGTGAAGACACACCTGCTTCTTCCGATTAGTCTTCCAACTCTTCCAACTTTAGCAGCTTCTATAATAGTGCCCCAACGTCTCTTGTGAGATGAAGCTCTCTTGCCGTGGAATCTACATAAGTATTGAGGTGAAAATATGAACCACTCGGTGAGTCGTGATTGGGTTACAAATTATCTTGTCATTTGTGTTCAATTAAAATGCTTTAACTAACGAAAACCTCAATGCTTTCGACCGTTGGTACTTGGTGGAAGTCCGTTTTTAAGGACAAAATGAAAGAACTAAATATTTAGATTAAAATCCACAAAAATGACTTGTTTCGCGTAATTTCAAAGCAAACGTCATTTTTTGTGGATTTTAATCTAAATATTTAGTTTTATAATTTTTTCCCATAACTGACGAATTTCTTATTACAAGATAGCATATTATGCTACAAATACGTCCACTCCATGGTTTCGCGTTTCTTTTAACGTGTAGATTGGTTCATCAAATCTTTGGGGAAATGTTTAGCTGGTGTGTGGTATATAAAGAATAATAATATTAGAATAACTAAATATAACTTTCATCGTCTAACAAAAGTGCTTCACTAGTTCAACTCATATCTTTTTACAAATTTTGATTCTGGCCGTTCTTGGTGGGAGGCGCCATTGGAATAGTTCTAGGATGTGAAGTCATAAAATCTTGTTTTTTTTTTAATACGATTCCTTATTTTCTATTATGGTGTACTACCGCTAGGTACTAAAAAATATATACATAGGTATAATTCTATTTAAAATATAATGTGAAGTTGCAATGCTGTGCGCAATATTGAGGGATGGGGCAGAATATACATATATAGAATATATGTAGGTAGGTATATCATTATTTAGAAGAATGTGTTCAATATGATTATTTACAATTGAGGTGAGGGCTTAATAATTAATAATATTAGTATTTTACGAGATTCTTTTTAGAAAACTGATGTTTAGTGTAATTTTTTTTTGTGGAAAAAGAAAATAAAGTTTTTAACCATAAATTTCACTTTATTCAAAAAGAAAAGCCTCATATTAAGCTCTTTATCGAAAGCCTTAAATGTTAACTAATATTTTTGTTTTGTTTTGTCAAAATCAGGCTGGTTATTTGTGAGATATTGTCAAAAAACCCAAATTAGAACATTTTATACTCTTAAACTTTTAAAACGCCATATCTCTATAATGATCGTGTGTATAATTTACATTGATTAATTATGATCAATTGGTAAACCTTTTTATTATATTTATAGCCTCTATCACCCGTCATGAGATTTTCCATGCGGAAGGAAACACCACTAAAATGTTTTGCAATTATTCCAGTTATATTTTAATAGGTACTAATCGAGCTCTGAATGTTGGACACACTTTTAAGAATATAGGTATAAGTTAAAAAAAGCATTGTGATAATATATTTAAAAATATCGTGCAACTTGTGGGGACAAATTTATACAAATCTATAGTGACTTTAATTCTAAATCACACAACAAAGGTTTAAAGATTTGTTTTCATACCTTCCCATGTTTAGTGTGAGTCCTCGATGATAAGGATTAGCCTCACTGCTTAGGGAACTTTGTGATGTCCTCAAAGAATGATGCGTTGGTTTATGTATACTGCCACCTCCAAATATTCCAGATAAAGTGGAACCAAATAATTCATGTGGGGCATGACTGTGGCCAGACTCTGTGTGCTGAATATAAAAAAAAAAACAATCATTACATTTCAATCTTGCATACCTTTTATACATTTCGAAGAATAACGATTACGAGGATGGTGGATAATCTGCCACGCATGGTCAAGGCCGTAGCCAGGAAATCATTTCAGGGGGGGCGGAGGGGATTCGAGCTCTGGATCAAGACAAAAAATAAAAACCATGGGCATCGTATTCGTAGCTAGGGGCACAACAAAATTTTTGATTTTTCCAATTAGAACGAGAACTAGTGAATAGCGCCAAGTGGTTGCGTCGAATGGTTGCTCATCTCATATACAAGGGATTTTTAAAATTGGCTACTTTTAAACAGTAATTGATACGAAGAAGTTGGTCCTCATAATATTATATTATATCTACTTCAGGGGATGGACGGGGAGAAGACTTCATTACTAATAAAAGAGGGAATGGTTGTAGAAATACTTCGACAATTATCCATCCATCCTTTTGTCTAACCATATGTACACCACATGAGTGTCGTAATAATATTATTATGAATTACTTGGTACCCGGCGGGCCTGCGCCTAGAATATAGGTTTGATGCAACCACGGTTGCATGCAAATTTTTTGTAATTAAAGCCATTTTTCTCTTTCGTCTCAAGGCCTTGTTCACACTAGGCTAGGAGTTTAGTCGAGTAGACAGTGAATTAGTAGCAATGACAGATAAACACCAAGATTTTATATCTGGCATTGTAGGGGTGTCCAGTAAATTCGTCTAAAATCAATTCGTCTAAAATCAATTCTTCTAATGATCAATTCATCTAATGATCAATTTGTCTAATGATCAATTGGTCTAAAATCAATTTCTCTATCATTTGGTCTAATCTATCAATTCGTCTAATGACCAATTCGTCTAAAATCGTTACCAATTCGTCTTATTTATTTTGGATTAATAAGCATTAGGAAAATTGTAAATTATATAACATATATTGTCATACATATACTGATGAACTACGTATTATAAATAATAACACCACCGCGGATTATGCAAGAAGGTGATTGTGAATGCGTTGGTACGCCTCACAGGTTAACCAAACTATTGTTATTTCAAGGAAAACATTTACTGTGAGTATACATAGATTTAAATTTGCGTAGTTTTGCAAAAGCTGCTGATGTTACAGTGTTAAAATTAGCGTAGCCTTAGAAATAGTAGCGTAATGAAGCTATGTAGCTTTCTTTGCAAGATTCAGCCTCCTCACAAACCTGTTGGTGTAGAGAAGCTATGAATTCTGCGACAGGAGGAAGTGTCACATTATTAGACGGAGCAATATTGAAGCCTTTCATTAAACGTCTTTCTTTCTGTCTGTTCTTCTTACCACCGGAACCTGTAAAAGAAAGTTCTAAATGGAGTTTTATTACAACGCTCTACAAAATGATAAAGAAATGATATATCTATAAGATGTTAAATATTATGAGTTCCGTTAATGTTTCTGTATACAGATTACTAGATAGTAGATATCATACTTACCAGAGCCCGCCCCACTCGCTGTGGATGTATTCATTCCACTATTCTTTAAAATCTCCACCAGCTCACAGCGGAACGCAGATATGTCTTGCTTTATTTCATTCACATCATCTTCCGTAACACCTTGTGATTCCGCTTTTCTTTGTTGTACAGTCACATAACGACGCACTAAATTACGCATTATACTCTGGAATATACACAGTAGGTTTATTGTTATTAGGTATTACAATAATTAGGCCTTGTAGTGTGTCTTAAGAGAATTGCCTTAACTTACTTGATAACGAAAATCTCGTTCACTGGCCTGTTTCACCTTCCGCTTAAACAAGAAAATCAAATATACTCTCTATTCGTCACAATGCATTGATTTACACATTGCACGACAGAGGAAATACTATAATATTACACAGTTGTATTCGTAATAAAAAAATGTTTATAAAATAGTCGTGTCAAATACTCTCAAAAGTGGACGCTGTTCAGTGAAGTATTGGTATTGGAAAAAAATATATCATGAATAGTAAACTGACCCTAATTGTCCGCATGTGTTCTTTTTTTGCTCTTGAATGTCCGCACATCTTCCTTTGTATCCATTGAGAGGCGTACCACAGTGACTTGGGAGTTGGAATTATGTTAAATGGGGGAGGGACTGTACCCCCTTCTTCAAAATAACTGATCCATAATTTACTTCTCGCAAACTTCCATTCAATATCAGCTCTTTCCTGGAAAATAAACAGTGTAATATAAACAAGAAAATACTTCACCCATCAAGTCATAACATTACAATGTATAACGGACTAATATTACTTACTGATATAAGCTGGTAGGAGTGATTCATCATTGCTATGAGTAAGTTCAGAAGAACAACAATATTAATGACGGAATATGTTCCAAACATCAGCATTCCCCAAAACCGGGTGAATATTTTAATTCCTTCAAGTTCAAACGACTCCAAGTCTACTAATCCAAAAACCGCCCAAAATAATGTCTGCGATGTTTCAAAAAGACTGAAAATAAAAAAAAACAGGATGCAATGAACGAATATAACTAAATAACATTTAAGGTGTAGTGGGTACCTTTAAGTAAATCTAATTTATTATGGGGTAATAGATAAAGAATTCAGAGACTACTCCTTCTTGGGTGGAATCCCAATAAAAAATTAAAAAATAAAGATGAAGAATTTGATGTTATGTTTCTTCGATTAAAGATTATTCGCTTACGAGTGGACTGCTGAAGTAATTTTACTTGTTCTAATATAATAGAAATGTAAGTTTTAATATAATAATTTTCAATATTGATTTACTTTGCAAATCTTCTCCACACAAAACATGCATTATGGTCGTTTGTATCCGGATTGCTACATTTCTTCTTCTCCATAACAGCGTAGTACCATAATAGTTGATTCAAACCTAATTGGAAACATTCCAAAAGTGAGTGATATGGATAATTGAGTGACTCGTAAGATTTCTATATACTGTACATAAGAAACAACTGAAAATAACTTACCACATGAAAACGCGAACAAAACTAGCACATATAGGAAGATAAATTTCATAATGTCCATTACCATTCTTGATAATGAAACTTGAAGTGGCCCCAGGTGTGGATTTACAGAAAATATGTAAACTAATTTTAATGAACTGAAAAAAAAAACAAAACAAATTTGTATTACAGAACTTAAACACAAATATAAAAACAATAGCTGTAGGCGATTATTTTATTTACCTAAATATATTAGCTGCTGAAAACAATCCCTCAGAGAGAAGCATCGGATCCCAGGAATCCCATGTCTCTCTCGGTTGTGATGCTGTCTCTTCTCCTCTTAATATCTCCTTCTGTACTTTATAATATGATACTATTCTTAATGCCACTGTGGCTACATACAACGAATTGGTCACGAAGTCTATTACATTCCACATATCATTTACATATTCTTCTAATCCAACATCCCATAATTGCTTTACTTCACTCCATATTAAACCTTCAAGTAAAAATATTACGAAATACTATAATGCCCAATTAAATATTGGTAATAAGGATTAGATTAGAATAACATAGATGGGAACACTCACCGCTAACCCAAGCAAGTATAAAACATTCTACAATGGACGGAAGGGAGCCACGTTTGGTTCTCATATCATCTTCACTGACTGGTTGTGTATCTTCCCACAACCATCCACCAATCACAGATTCAATACGTTGAGAAGCCAAAATCAACATAACTGGAAATTAAACCACAATCTTTCATATTGTAATATATTATTCCCTAATCATAATACAATTACCACATTTGAGGAAGCTCATAAGGGAGGACTTATAATTAAAGAAATTACTTACACAGAAAAGTAAAATAGCTAGCTGAATGACAAATGAACTTGATAAAAGGTTTCCTCATAGTCCGTCCAAGAGCCGAGTGGGGTGCTAAGATATACGATACAGAGAATAATGGAAACATTGTGCCTATGCGAATTATCTCTAATGCTTGAAGTGCCATATTCCTTCTACGAAATCCTGGAAGACCTTCATACCAGATGGAAGCTAGTAGTTGCTGAACATTTGGATGGGCAACGAACTAAAAATTAAAAAATACCATTTTATTAGTTAATGTATCATAATACCCTGAAGGGCAGAATACTTATAGGTAAACAGACAGTGGTGGTGATCAAGGGCAAAATAAACCAGCAAAAGTGAGGCTTTCTCGAGTGGGACGATGTTAGGCGGGGGGGGGGGGGGTGGGGGCTGCGGGACGCTTGCTGACATGTCCACTGATGCAGAAAACGTGTTATAGAAGTTGCCAAACGACAAGGCGACTTCTGCCTCTGCATACTGGAGTGCCAAGGTCTGAAGTCCGTACCCGTAAAGTAAGTAAGTATAGGTATTCTGTAGGTGTACTATAATATCGAATTTTAACAAACCTTTTTTTGTCTTAATTTGATAGCTAATTTGAGCCTATTAAGTTGCATGCGTTCACCATGTTCAAATGCTGGCCCAGTTGGGTCGTGATTTAACAATATTTCCAGTTCGTGTGAGCTACGTGTGTGATCCAGCAGAGCTGTAGCAAATTCCTGACACTGTTTACGAAGTTCTTGATATTCTATCTGTTCAAACAATGAAAGGAAATTAGTGAACTGACCATAATTTAATAACATATTGCGTGATTGTTTGTGCTTCACGGAGTGGACCTACGAGCAGAACTTTTGGACAATGCTTTTATGTATTCAATCGAATAATACCTAATCAAGAATATTAAAAAAAAATGGTTGTAAGTTACTTTGCCAGGTTGTAACATTGTTAATTGATTAAACATTTCAGTAATAAAATCTGTTTACTTTAAATTCGTGTTCCATAAAGCTAAGTCTTCTCAATTCCCATGATAATTCGAAGGCAGTTAGAATTGGATCCTTGGAGGAGAGTGCAATAAGGCTTGGGCTTGCTAAAGCCCGATAGGCATTAATCCTCGACCTGGAGTGTCTCAAAGAATCTTCGTGACGAGATGTCACACACTCATCGCAACCGCATCTGTAAAATACCAGCAAAAAGTTACATCTACTCGTATAGATTAAGCAATAATACTGGTGCATACGAGTATCAATAATTACTACGGTGATTAACTCGTACCTAACATCGTGAGGCATTGGGAGAGTGGCTCCTCTATCTAGAAGAATCTTGATAATTTCATAGTTGTCTCTGTGGGCTGCCAGGATGAGGGGTGTGATGTCAGGGGTAAAGGTGGCTGTGTCTGGAGGGAGAGCCTCCCAGCTCTGCAAATAATTAAAAGTTATAAATAATTAGACTAAAAATATACTGTAAGTACCTATATGTATAATATATTACATGTATGTAGGTACATTATAGTTATTTATTTAATACAAAAATATACGAAATCAGGCGATTAAATTTAAAACTTGTATGGTTTTATTAATTGCTGGTTTTGGAGTACAATTTTCATATTATACTCTCGGAAAACTAGAAAATTATTTATTTATATATCACCAGAGAGCGTTACGTAAAAGTGAATCGACATACTCGGACATAAAAGTAAATAAATCTCTCTTGGAACAATATGATAAGGTGTGACAACTCTTAAGAATCTTTCTATGACGAATGTACCAGTATTGTGCATATAAAAACTAGTGATATTTTATTTAAAGTAAGTGGGATGTTTGTATCCAGTGTGAAATTCTCCTACTTAAATTTAAACGTGCCTGGATTTTGTAACTCGTTTTCCCTGGAGACTTTGTGCTTTCTTTATATTTTCTTAGAAAGCAGATTTATTTATCTTCATATATTACCTACTGCTTTTAATTCAGTAACTTGTAGACCATGACCTTATAAGTACAATAAAAAGTTTCTAGGAAATAAATTAAGGATTTTTTTAATGAATATTATATACGGGAACTATTATTTGCGTAACACCTATATAGGTACTAATAGCGAGTTCTCATTCAATAAATACGAGTATGGAGTTTTCTTCTAAATATTCAAGGAATTTTGTTGTCTCGTATTTCTTCATTATAATTCTTTTAGGTAGAATTGCTAAGACCGCGTCGAGGTACCAGGGGCGAAGGGTGGATTTCTGCAGAAGGGAAGCCGGGGCTAACATTTCATATGGGATTACGTCAGATTAGACACTATTATACCAATCATTTTTTCCAAAAGGTAACTCGATGGGAATCGTGTTCTTAGGTAGCTTCGCGCCTGCGAGGTACACATACTACTAATTGTAACAATCCTGCAAAGTTCTGGGAGTATTGTCCATTATTTCATAAAATAATGCACACTTGGCCCTGCTACCTTACATGCCTTGCTGGAAAATATCGTAATACATATTGTAAATGCATGAACAAAGTCATGTGATGAACAAAGTCATGTGCCTTGCTGGAAAATATCGTAATACATATTGTAAATGCATGAACAAAGCCATGTGATGAACAAAGTCATGTGCCTTGCTGGAAAATATCGTAATACATATTGTAAATGCATGAACAAAGCCATGTGATGAACAAAGTCATGTGCCTTGCTGGAAAATATCGTAATACATATTGTAAATGCATGAACAAAGCCATGTGATGAACAAAGTCATGTGCCTTGCTGGAAAATATCGTAATACATATTGTAAATGCATGAACAAAGTCATGTGATGAACAAAGTCATGTGCCTTGCTGGAAAATATCGTAATACATATTGTAAATGCATGAACAAAGCCATGTGATGAACAAAGTCATGTGCCTTGCTGGAAAATATCGTAATACATATTGTAAATGCATGAACAAAGCCATGTGATGAACAAAGTCATGTGCCTTGCTGGAAAATATCGTAATACATATTGTAAATGCATGAACAAAGCCATGTGATAAAACGAGAAGATGTTTCAATATCTTTAATAGAAGTACTAAAGAAATAAATACTGAAAACTTCGAATTGTGTAATCCAATACCTTATTCCCAACGCGACTTATAAATTTCGTCGATTGTAAACTAGATTTGTAGGAAATTGTATCGTTATTCCTATCAACAAGGGGGAAGAAAAGATAGCGAAGATCAGTAATTCTCTCGCCCTAAATTATCCATAGGTAGAGAACGAATACTTTAAACTCAGGACTAGGAAGAAATTTTGGACTAAGAATTTAAGGTATAAAGTAAGCCAAACCGGCCCATAAAGGTAACTCGATGGGAATTGTGTTTTAGAACCTTTCGCCACTTATAGCAGCTCCGCACACTTAAATTTATGAATATGAACATCAATTATGTGCCGAACAGCTTAATTTCTTCAGCGTATACGAGTATATCTATACCCTATACTAGGCTTTTAGTATTTATTTATTTATTTATTTATTAAAGTTTATACGGTTTACACCTTTACAATATAAAAAAAGAAACAGGCAATCATTACAATATCACAATAACAAACCAATGTTGACAAAAATTCAAGTTAAAAACAAAACGTAATCCCACATAAATATTTTAGTTCGTTTGTTTATATCACCACTTCCCATTTAATATCATTTCTCTCATGGGTTTCCATGGATACAATTTTTTTCCATAGAATTACTACTTATCCAGCGTACAACATATTTGAAACAGAGAGTACTTTGTGTCCAATTTCCACAATTTCCAGTTAATTCATTCCGGGGTAATCTTTTATATGAAATGGTTTTGTGCATTCATTTATTGAGTGTATTTAGTAAACATTCTCAAAATACACTTAGGATATAAAAAGTTTAATAATTTGTAGTCTTGAATGAGATATTTCTTTAGACAAAACATCAAAATTCAAGGTTTTTCAAGAAAATCTCCACCATTAGTTGTGTTAATCCAAATGTCACTTTTTAAAATGATAAGTTGTTTTTAAACTAATGAGAGGTGGTATTATCATTATTTGCAATGTAAAAGGTAAAATAGGATTTTATTTACGTTTTGTAAATGAAATTTTGCCATTTGCCAAATTAAAATTTACGACAAGAGCAAAATATTCATATTGTCTTTTTGTCATACCAATATTTCATATATTTTCTCTGTTGCACAGATGTCATATTCTCTAGATGGGTGCAGTATTTTTTCTCTATCTGACATAGATTATATTGCTTCCGAATATTTGTTAATCGATGTTCTACAATTATTAAAATCTTATGCAAAGTTGCTACACCACAAAAAATTGCCATACCACAAAAAATAAATATATTGTAAGTAGGTAGGTACCTGCTGTAAATATTTTAGTTCGTCCCAATGTTTCTAACATTTTCACCATATCCTTTATAGACTCTAAACCGTTCATCCGATTGAGATGAAACATTTTATGAAATTGCTGTGCTTGCCCCAAGGAGTGTTCTAATGGGGGTAGGGGATACAAGGAGGGGGGCACAAAGGGGGGGGCAAGAAAAAAAACTTTTTTTTTTCAAATATATAACTTTTAGTGTCGAAAAGATGATTGGTAACCCTCCCGACATCCGGAGGAATAAGGAGGGGGGGGGGATTGGGGGGCTGGGGGGGTCGGAATGAAAAAAGTGATATTAGTGTCGAATCCATAGTTTTCCACCTCAATAAGATGAATAGTCACCCTCCCGACATCCGCAGGAATAAGGGGAGGGAGTTAGGGGGGGGCTAGGGGGGGTCGGAATGAAAAAAGTGATATTAGTGTCGAATCCATAGTTTTCCGCCTCAATAAGATGAATAGTAACCCTCCCGACATCCGCAGGAATAAGGGGGGGCTAGGGGGGGGGGATCTGAATGAAAAAAGTGATATTAGTGTCGAATCCATAGTTTTTCACCTCAATAAGATGAATAGTCACCCTCCCGACATCCGCAGGAATAAGGGGAGGGAGTTAGGGGGGCTAGGGGGGGTCGGAATGTAAAAAGTGATATTGGTGTCGAATCCATAGTTTTCCACCTCAATAAGATGAATAGTCACCCTCCCGACATCCGCAGGAATAAGGGGAGGGAGTTAGGGGGGGGCTAGGGGGGGTCGGAATGAAAAAAGTGATATTAGTGTCGAATCCATAGTTTTCCGCCTCAATAAGATGAATAGTAACCCTCCCGACATCCGCAGGAATAAGGGGGGGCTAGGGGGGGGGGATCTGAATGAAAAAAGTGATATTAGTGTCGAATCCATAGTTTTTCACCTCAATAAGATGAATAGTCACCCTCCCGACATCCGCAGGAATAAGGGGAGGGAGTTAGGGGGGCTAGGGGGGGTCGGAATGTAAAAAGTGATATTGGTGTCGAATCCATAGTTTTCCACCTCAATAAGATGAATAGTCACCCTCCCGACATCCGCAGGAATAAGGAGTTAGGGGGGGCTAGGGGGGGTCGGAATGAAAAAAGTGATATTAGTGTCGAATCCATAGTTTTCCGCCTCAATAAGATGAATAGTCACCCTAGAGACATCCGCAGGAATAAGGGGAGGGAGTTAGGGGGCTGGGGGGGGGGTCAAATTGTTAAAAAAAAAAAATTATGTAGACCCCCCAAAACTGTTGTGAGTTTTAGTGGCTCTGCAGTACTTTAACTAAACATGATGGTACCACTGATTTTGGGTTCCACTGCCGACCTACTTCACCATCCATACACAAATTTTGCCGTTGCGAAGCACGGGTAATACAGCTAGTTGTGAATAAATAACAAAAAGCAAAACATTTAAATAGTAAACAAACAAAATCCGAACAAAAATTCACAAAATAGAAACAATGATAAAATAAATCTCCAACCAAAAAAAATTAACAAATGGGTCAATATCAGGAATGCGTCAATCCTCATCCATCAATAAAAAATAACAGCATAAGTCAAGTATTGATAAAATATAACAAAAAGACAAGACCATATTTGAACATTGATAAAAATATTATGTAATAATTAAAACATCTATAACGAGTCAATAAATAAAAATTAAGATAATATATAATAGCAAAGAGACAAGAACAAGGCACCAACAAAAAAAAATAATAATAAAAAAATCAGTAATCGAGTTTATCTTTAATTCTACTGATTGGTGTCCGGAATGTTTGGTTTTACGGATGAATCAAACCAGGAAAAGAAAACACAACCCAGGAAAAACAACATCAGACCTCACACACCCATCAGCAGAATAGATACAGGCTTATTGTACAATTAACATTTATTCTTGGTTAATAAATAAATTTTATTATTATCTAAAAAGTTACAAAACAAGACAATAGTAGTGTGTCAAAGGGTGACTGACAGTCCAAGAGCCCGCTGCTTAATTTATGACGTATCTGTTTTTTGATCGAAATGTGGTACAAATGATAGCTTACCAATAGGGTATTACATCGCACTAGGGTTGCCTATCAAAATCTTGCCGCAACCCCCCCTGCCCCCCCCGAAAAGGTCCCTCTTCGCGGTTTTTCGCATTTTATGGGAATATGGTAAGAGATAGGAAAAAGTAATCAATGACAAAAATAATCCTTGCTAAATTCTCTATAAAAAATGTTAAGTCAATTTTTTTGTAGAACTAGCAGTTTACCCGCAATGGCCGGTCCAAAACCGAAATTCATTTATAATACTAAAAAAATGTATTTAAACTAAATTGGTTGAAAATTGATAAGAGCTACAGGAAAACAGTCAGAGAACGAATTAATTACCATAGTCTTAGCTACAAAATGAGCTATAACTTATGTTTATACATCTAATAATTTCGGAGTTATTGCAATAAAACTCAGTGACGAAAATTCTTAAAATTTAGTTTTTCATAAAATAACCAGTGATATAGCGCCGCAGGCCAAAATTTTTCTTCCATAAAATGTTAGTAATAATGGGTGGAAGAATTTAAAAGAATATTTTTTTTTTTTTTTTTTTATTTTTTCAAAAAATATCCTCTTTTTTGACCGGCCATTACGGGTAAACTACTAGTCCTATGAAAAAATTGACTTAACGTTTTTTGTAGAGAATTTAGCAAGGATTATTTTTGTCATTGACTACTTTCTCCTATCTCTTACCATATTCCTATAAAATGCGAAAAACCGCGAAGAGGGACCTTTTCGGGGGGGGGGGGGGGGGCAGGGGGGGTTGCGGCAGGATTTTGATAGGCAACCCTAGTGCGATGTAATACCCTATTGGTAAGCCATCGTTTATATAGCACATTTCGATCAAAAAACAGATACGTCATAAATTAAGCAGCGGGCTCTCGGACTATCATCCAATCAACTCGAATCCTCGCATCCCAGTTAGCATCAGACAATTTGATAATATTGCGCACATTGTACTTGCGCAATATTTAAAAAATTGTCTGATAAAAACGTCGCTTTCAATATGTACCTATCTCGACAATATTAAATAATTCGTAGACAAAAGGTAGTATTTGTAGGTGTGCTACGTAAATATTAACTAGTGAAGAAAATGACTATTACTAGCTCTATGTTAAATATACTACATAATTATTGTTATATGTATTGACTTGTATTGACTAATTGACGAAATGCTGGACGGAACCTTTTACACTCCGATCAGCATTGATCTTGGATCATATTTTCTGTTCCATTGATGTATAATTCTATATATTTATATACTAATGTACAATTGTTTATATATAATTATTTTTCACATGATATGTTCAAATGACGATTCCAGGTGTCCGGATGGGTCTACGGATGATAAACAACAATAAACAATAAAAAATAAACAATAGCTATAAGTTAAATGACTTACATGAGGCTCTCCAACTTTGTGTCGTGTCTCCTCATGGTCTAGCAGAGCTTCTACCGCCTCTACGAATTCTTCAGAAATGGCGTGCAGAAGAGCATCCCTGGTTTGTACTTTGTGTTCAATTAGTAGTTCGACCATTTCCAAATTTTCATTATCAATAGCCATCAACAATGCACTTCTTCCTAGAGGATCCACGCAGTTGACATTGATGTTATCTGTCTCCTGTGCTCTCTGCATCATCCTGAAAAATACATATTATACTCACGTAATTAAAAATTAATATACCCTTCTCAGTTTCTTTTGTACATTTTTTTAAATATTATCAACAAGGGGCTTTCCATTATATTTAACAAAAAACTTTAAAAAATCTTTTTGATCTTAATTCACAATCATAATAAGATGGTTTGAACAAAGGTTTAATGAATGAAACTTTTAATGATACGAACAACTTATCGGATTTTTAATTAATCTTTTAATTGTTTAAAAAGGATGGTTACTGGAGGGCACATTCTGTATATTTCTTTTAGTCAAATCCAGTTGTAACATCTACACTACAGTGTAATAATTTGTATATAATAACCTATATAAAAAAAATATGATTACCAAAATAAGCTACTAAGCGTTTCATACAAAAAGATTTCTGTGTGTTATTTTCTCGTACGTATATAGGGGGAAGTTGGCTAAATTGTACCGGTTTTTCTGAAAGTATTTTTTCGTAAAAACTAAAGATCATAGAAAACATGTGAATATACCAAATGAAAGTTTAATTAGTTGGCTATCTATTTCTTTATTTCAAGAAAGTCATAAATAACATTAACATCATTAAAAACGCGTCTGAAAAAAAGTAGAAAACGGTACGATTTAACGAACGGGTCACTATATCGTACCACTGGTATTTAAATCGTACCTCCATACAAATTTCAAACAAAACTATGTAAAATATATTTTTGTAAAATATAACAAAATTTGATGCAAAGTCGGTTATATTTATAATTAGTAAATAAGTTACTAAAATATCCCTGATCTAGTTCAACGCCATTTATAATTAAGTAAGTATAATTTTTATATGTATCGTAATGGTACGATATAGAGGACTTCTAAAGGTACAATATAACGAACTCGCTCAAATTCGAAAAAAACAACGAATATCAACTTAACCCCAAAACTTATGCTCGAATATAAATTTTGAATTAAAATAATAATACAGTAACATAATTCATCAGTTACCTTTCAATGTGTACATAACAACATACATACATAACAACAACCCTTACATAACAACCACAAAAATTACATCGAGTCAACAAAAAATAATGATTCGCTAATGACATGTTTATTTTTACACCAGCAATACAAACGAATACGTCAATAAGAGTTTATTATTAGTCGCAATTAAACATGAGTTGCTATTTTATAAAAAGATTCATAGTTTCGAAAATATTAAGGTGGTACGATTTAATAGGCGGTACAATATAACGTACTCTACCCTACTTAGTGTTGATGCCTTCGTTTATTGCTCAATAAATATCCCCTCATGAGAAGCCGATAAAATTAAGTTTATGGAATTGGTGACAAATCGCAATGATTAAGTATTTTATTGTTCAGCAGGCATGATTATTTAATACTTAAGACGTATTTTAGTATTTTGTTTACAACTGAAAATGAAGCATCTCGTAGATTCAGAAATATGGTTCAATAAAGAAAAACGAGGTAGTAAAATTGTGTATGTTAATCGAATATGAACCGAAACGATTTGAAAGGTAAGGAGATAAGTACAGTTTCAGAGAAAAGAGATTTTTCAACATGTACGTCCTTATAGTCATATTTGTGTTGGATACAGTGAAATTAATGATTATTACATGAAGGTAGCTATACTTACTGTAATGTTAGATCAACCCTCAACCCACGAACGTATAGGTAATACTTTGGACTGAGTATTTGTACATTTATTTTATGGCTCTCCACACGAATACAAGATTATTTTTTGGGCCATATGCTTCCCAAGCTTCTTGAAATATTATACCTTTACTTATTAGGTACCTGATTCATATGAAACTAAAAATTATTATAAATAAAAAACTAAAAAGCATTAGGTACTTAATATAATATTACCATGAAACTTTACTTAGATAGATATACAATCTCCCCAGACATAATTTAAAGGAAATTCATATGTAGGTATAACATATATGCACAACATATTTATTATTCTCGTGTAAACTTATAAGTGCCTACTTGCGTTGGGGTAATTGAATTATTATGAAAAAAGTTAGAGAAATAAAAAAGTGATTTATTGCAGTGGTTTTACATAGGGGTTTATTTATTGTCTGATGTTGCAGAGACTACAAGTACACGGATCAGACTGTCTATTTTTTTCAGAGAAATACCAGAGTTATGTACAACGAGTCCCTATGTAGCTAGATACAATATTCGGACAATGTACGAGGGGAGTTCAAAGTATTCTCGGTATGGATATGAAAGAAAAGGCAGAAAAATCTGAAATAATTCTATTTTTTAATATAGTCCCTTGCAATCTCGATACACTTCTTACAACACGAAATCATCTTCTCAATACCCTCCAAAAAATAACTTTCTTCCTTCTCTGAAAAATGAGCGTTAATGGCCGTCTTGAGTTCTTCATCGCCGGAAAATCGCTTTCCACGAATCTTTTTTTTCAGCTTTCGAAACAAAAAATAGTCACTTGGTGTCAGGTCTGGGCTGTAAGGTGGATTATTGATCTCTCGGTAACCACACTCCTGAATTTTTACAACATTCGATACGCACTTGTTTCTGCGGCGGTTCGAGCATTCGTGGCACCCATCTTGCACTGAGTTTTGAGAGGTTTAAAAAGTCATGAAGTATTGAGTGTATGGTACCAAAATATAGCTTGGTCATCTATGCTAATGAATTGATTTTTATTTGAGCATCTTCGAGTACAAGTTTCTCGACTTTTTCACGTTTTCTTCCGCAGTAGCAGAAACAGGAACAGGCTCATCTTCAATGCTTTCTCTGCCCCTTTCAAATTCACTTGACCACTATTGAATGGTAGACAACGAAGGAGCAGAATCCATATAAACGGCTACCATCTCTTCGTGGAAGTTTTTTTTGAGTTTTTCCTTGTTTCGTCAAGAATTTAATAACGGCGCGGTGTTCGATTTCGGTAAGCATTTTCGCGTCAAGACATTTTGTTGCACTCAAAACACGATTGTGACAAAACTAATGATGGTAAACCGATGAAATTTTCAAATTTTCACCTTAGAAAGTGCCATAACAGAACCATAGAAAAAAATACCCCCATTGCTAACAAAAAAGTTGCCATACCGAGAATACTTTGAACTCCCCTCGTACTTTGTAAACCCTCTGGTAGATATTACTTTCACGTCCATTCACGAGAGAACAGGTTATTTTATTTTTAAAATCGGGACATTTAAAGGATAAGATGAATTCGTACACACTCGCCCATTTTAATGTACATGTATCTACCTCAGTAGGTAGGTAATAGGTATACTACGTAATATAATGTTTATGTACTCGTAAGTGAAATGCAAGAAAAGAATATAGATATATGGCTAAGCAATCAATCAGGTATCTACTGAAAAGCGAATTTGAGAATACCAAACCATATTTCAAACAAGATGAAAATATTTTGAAAGATTGCTATTTATTAAAGATTAAGATTATGAATAATAACGGTTCGCTTGAGTATAATCTGAAGACGTTTAGAAATTGCAAGAATGATTGATAGTACTCGTATACCACGAGTTATAAAAACCTATAACAAAATTGATAGTAGGTATACTACATGATGTTATAAGTAAGTACAACAAAATCATAAGTCTTGTATAGGTACGATGTACTCTTATACTCGTACATAGATAAATCTATCTGTGCCTTGTATTCTACGTCATGAAACTTAATATAATATTTATGTTTACTTAGATACCATCTCGTTGTTAACTAGAAAATGTTTGTTCATCAATATGGAGGATAATACGTGAGGTGCGTCCGAGGAAATAAATTGGAAGAAATATTTGTGGGTGATAAAACTCATTTCATTATTTACCAAGTGGAATGTTTACTGGGGTGAATGAACAAAGAAAAGGCGAAGAAAAGAAGAATAAGGGAAATCTTATAAAGAAAACTGTTGAGTCATATTACTGAAATTAATGTTTTGATATTCATGCCTGAAGAAACTATAAAAGTATACTTACATAATGCCGGTCTCTTAATTTTAAGTATATTTTTTTATACAAAGGATCTAACTGAAAAATGTTACGTTATTTTTATTGAAAAGAAAATTGGTTTTATGGAGGTACTTTTACACCTACGTACTTTTTTATATTTATTAGAAGGTTCTGAAATTTATCCTTTTAATTTTTATAATCCGAAATGCACTTTAGATCTCGTATGTTACAACGTTGATAATGGCACATTATATAGGTAGCCATTACATCCTAGGAATATGAGCTCTACATTATGTCATGCCATGTTATATTGAGATGTTCCACTATAATGTGAAGGAAGAGAAGAGAAAATGAGATAGGATAGAGAGAGCATTGCATTTAGCAAGTCCATATTTACTTTAACGGAAGCGATTCAGATTTCATTTCTAAGTTATCAGACTGCAAATGGACTTAGTCTTTGTTTTGTATGTTACACAATATGTACCACATGTAAGTTCATACTAAAAAGTTTATAAGTACCACATAATATTATATAGTATCGTAACATCACACAATGATAAGTAAGTAGACATACATCTTCTGGTAAAATTAGTTCTTTGAAAGTTATGAAAATCCTTATAAGGAAATAGGTATACCTAATATGGTGTAATAGGACGTAGGTAGGCAGTGACGTTCTCAAAGGAATCCATTATCGTCGGATGTCAGAGAAAACCTTTCAAAGAACGCGGAACACGCGTGTATACTTTTCTCTCACCGCTGACTAGTTTTAGGTACATATATTGCTTACTATTTTTAACACAGCAGTAATAGAGTTCAGGATGGGTACCTACTGGGCTTGCTATTCAGCTATAACCCTACTTTTACCTTACTTTTATGATGTTCATACTATACGGAGGCAACACTTGCCAACACACCTTTCAGTATTATCAGCCAGAAGAGTCTACATATTATGTAAAAATCAGACTTTACTTTATATATATAGATATAGATATTATATAGTTAGGCTAGGGTTTACCTAAGTGTTGTAGTAAAGTCTTTTCATTAAATTTCTAATAAATTATAACCAGGTATATTAAACCTATAATTACAAATAAATCCACCCACACAAAAGCACATAAAATAAATGAACTAAATTAAACAAGCCAAATTGATTTACAACAAACAATAATACCTAATTGTTTTGTTTTTTCAACAACACGAAGATGAAAGCGTCCAAACCAGATGACGAAGTTTTATAGACTGTGAGGATTTATTCGAGTTTATACAAGTATAGGTAAATAATCTGTCAATACTCAAACCAATATGTGAAAAATGTATGAAGATCTTCCCACAATATAAACAGAATTATTTTATTGGCCTTCATAATGAAGTTTGCAGAAGAGTACATTGATGCTTGGAATAATATTAGGTAGGGGAACAGGGGGCAAAACCGGGTATGGGGGCAGAACCGGGTACCGTTGATATCTTCAATACCACAAGAATACTGACCAGGGTCAAGCTGCCCAAATACACTTCAGGATGGTGGTAGTTGGTCTCCCAAATCTGACGGCTGTGACTAAGTTCGTTTTCGAGGGAAATTTTTTTGAAAATATTTTTGCTGTTTTTGCCATTTCCTTAACCGTGACATGAATATTGAGTTTTCCTTCAGTCTATGTACGCACAAATATTAATTATTTTTAATACACATAGTGTTATATTGGTTATTTTTCTTCTGTTATTGATATTTTAATATGCGTTTTACAACGCGTATGCAAAAATACACGCATTAGTTTTAAGAGATGCGCGCGTGGCAAAACCGGGTACCCAAAGGCGGGGCATAACCGGGTATACCTTAATAATACAATATTAATAATTACATATAATTTATTGAAAAAAATGTTTTTTTACTCCATTTCTTTTATATAATTTTGTAAATATTGCATAAAAACTAAAAAACGGCAGTAATAATGAATTTTCTATATTAAAATGTATTAGAAATGGCTTGGACGATGCTAATTTTAAAAATCAAATGTAAGAAAGAGGAAACTGAAAACAAAGGTTCTATGAATGCAGTTGACATTGTAAATGAATGTATATTATATACCAACGAAGAAATTACCTACTACTACGATTTTCTCCATGTTTTCATGGTACCCGGTTTTGCCCCATAGGTTTTGCAAGGCCGTGTTTTATAGTACATTTTATTTCATTACATCATTTAATTAATTTATATATTATTGTATTTATATATTTGTGTGTGTAAAGAAAACATTCCTATCTGTCATATCCAATGTTTATTTTGTGAAAAAATAACATGTGATTCGTAAACCGGGGTTTCTTCCTTAGGTACCCGGTTCTGCCCCCTGTTCCCCTACATACCTACCTGTATCTAGGTATGTTATTGCAAATATTTGATATGGTGTTTTATTTGTAAATACGTAAATAGGAGTGTATTCATTTGCGGATTTGTGGGCTTGTGGTACAATTATTATTAACCCATCGACAGGGTAATTCGAGATAATGCCAATATGTACATTCGACAGATAGCTAGATTACCAACAATACCTACTAATTGAGGTGGTTGGTAGCATGGGCGTCGCCAGCCTCGGAGTTAGGGAGGGGGGGGGGTCAACAAAATTTTTGAAAAATGACGTAGCACAAAAACGCGTAAATAGCGCCATTTTACATGATTTTATATAACTTCACTCCGTTATTATTGTTTTTTGTTTGTTTGTGCGCAAATCTTGCAATCGTTATTCAACCACTTTCTGACGACTTAGAGACGTGAAACTTTGCAAACGTACGTAAACTCGGTGACAATACATTTCTGTACAAAATTGGATCATCTTTCTCCAGAGACAAAAAAGCCATCCAGGCGTTTGAGGGGGATCTGAGGATCGTGTGGAGTCATGTGTGGTATCGTTCGTTAGGGCGTTGGAAAAGAAATCCAGATCGTAAGTCAGATGTTGTTCAAGACACCAAGTAATCGAGAGGATCCAGCCACCGCATAACGCCGTGTTTGGTATCTCATGAAAGGTGTTTCACGAGTAGAACTCATATTTTTTTACTTCTTTTTTACTTCTAAGTTTTGAATCTGTCAATTCTTGGTGGGAGGCGCCATCGGAATTAAGGAACCTACCAAGCACCTTGGAACCGTTTTGTTTGGTACCATTTGGAAGAGCGCGAAAAACGGATCTAGTTTTTATCAAAAAACTAGATCCGTAAAAAACGTTTAAGTACTTATTTTATCTCGAATCAGACAGAATTAAATATTTATTTGTATAATTTGTAATTTGTTTATTTATTTTATTTCATCTAATGAAGTTTAATGAAACTAGTTTAGGTTCCTATTGGATTTATGGTTTAAGAATGTGAAAATATTTCCTAAAACTGAGAAAGTCTATGGACGTTTTTTAACTCAATCTGCTCCATATTTGTGCAAAATTTGTTTAATGAATAAAATGAATCAGACCAAAAATATTCCAAGAAACGACGAGAGTAAGAAATATTGTTTACGCGAATCCAAACTTTATATTTATTGTACCTAATGGATTATGAATCATGAAAATTGCTCATGGAGCTGAAGATATTGAATATCTATTGAAAGTCATTATCTACCTACTACTAAATACCTGAGCTATGTCACTACATAAAATGAACTCCAAATTTTGCATAGGGGGTACTGCCCCCCCCTTGTATCTCCACGTGCAAATACGACCTTGTGGTATGAAGAAACATAAATAGCGCCGCAGGCAATTTTTTTGAACTAAGAGGGTCGTGATATCGTTCGGTTTTTGTTCTTTAAATTAAAAATCCATTTCAGCAATTAGCGCCGCAGGCTAAATTTTATTGCCAAACTATTGAAATTCAATGGATTTTCATACTGATTTTGGAAACTGTTTGATACGATGGGAAAACGTGTGGTAACAATATGATTTTTCGAAAACTAGTTGTATCTAAAGTACTGTTACTTATAGTTTTGAAGGCGGCTTCAGCCCCCTAGTCTCCCTCCCTGGATCTGCTAGTGTTTATTATAATATAAGATTTTCTTTTCTTTTCTCTCTTCTAGTATATTATTTTCAAAAAAGAATTCATATGTATGCCAACATTAAGCGAAAGTTCATATATCACCCCTTATCTTTTCCAGACCAAGGGTTATAGCAGACTTTTTCACAGTGTGAAACCTTTGTAGTTAGTGAGACACCTACATCTAATAAAAGGTTATTTACTTACGACCTATGTGTGCAAAGAATACCATCGTTGTATAACACGACCGTAAATTTGGAATAAACTGGATAATATTTTACCTTCTCGTTGTTGCCACATCGCCTCTTTCTACAGCCAGGAGGAACTTTTTCTCATCAAGAGAAAGCTGAGCCATCTCCTGATGAGGCCTGACCACATTCTCCTCCTCCATCATGCCATGGATGCTGTGTCTCTGTAAATGTAAAACAAATCCCACATAAATATTTAGTCTGTAAATTTATTTCTTCGTATCACGAACTCTCCGTTTCACACTATTTGTCTCATGGGTTTCCGTGGATACAAAATTTTTCCATAGAATTACTACAAAGAATCAAGTATCCAATGGACAAGTTATTTTTAACAGAGAGCAAAAATTATTATAGTGTTTACATGGTGTTTACTGCTGCCATTTGTATAAAAATGTGGTACATATTAGACATATTAGTTTTTTCATGTTTCAATATTAAACTTAATCCTTCTTTATGAATGAATTATACAAGAATCTGAAATTTACAGTCTTGGCTAGAAGTTCTTAAATGCACCTCCGTAGATGTTAAAGTTAATACAACATTGCAATTGTTCTACTTCACCAACCAAATATGCCGTCGCGAAGCACGGGTAATTCAGCTAGTAAATAATAAAAAGATATGGCCAACTTAAATGGATACGATCAAAATAAGTTTTTAGAATGTTGTAGGTTTTTATGGTTGTATTACACATATTTTCATATCATATTTTCGTATTTGCTCGTTTTTTAGGTTAAATAACGATAATAGAAATCATGTTGGTGATGTAGGATGCTTAGTTACCGTGGGATATTACGGGTAAAGGAACTTACTGAAAAATCGAAAAATGCGTTTCAAAGAACTCTCCCCTTTCTTCCAGTAAATAATAATTAGCAAAATTATGTTATAATAGTTCTGGGTAATAGAACAGGACTCCCACTGAGACTGTTCAGACTAAATGACGAGCATTTTAGCAAATAAAAATACTGTATATATCTAATATCTATATACGATACGAGTATATTGTTGGTAGTCGTGAATTCATACTTATTAAACTTTCTATGGAAAATCAATAGAATACTTGGAAAATATTTACACGGAGCTTTGCCTCTGTACAGAGTACAGTATGGCGTTTCACAAACGAAATAAGAAGAAGAATTCAAAACCTAATGAGTTATTTGTTAAAATCTACCGCTTGGAGATTCAGGGCGAAGTAAAATAATTTAATTACCTCTCCTACGTTATGATTTGTTATATATTCACAAAAATAGCAGAAACTATTCTTGAAATATTATGAAGTGAAATTGTCTGCTTTATAGCAGTCGTATGTTAAGACACATTATATTAGATAGCAATGAATGTCTGGGCATAACATATTGTTCATTCTTTCATAACATAATGAAATCTCTCGACTATTTCATACATCATAGTCGCCGTGAATTCATTTCTATGAAAATATTTCACGAATGAATGTAATATTATTATTATATTCAAACATTTTAGTTCACATAAAACTTGCCATAGAAAACTGTCATAAAATGCAAGAATACCTGCCTGCATTGTGGGTGGTTATTTTTATGTGAAGCATTGCATTTTAAAATAAGAACTTAGGCTCTTACGGTCGGCGTTAATAACATTAAAATTATATCCGTGCTGTATGGCCGTGGTCTAGGAGAGTTAGACCACAAAAACTCTTCTAGATCACGGCCGTACAGCCCTAGTAATAATTTTAATGTTATTTCATTTTTAGTTTATATGGAATTTATAAGGAATTCTCTGTTGATGGTGAAATCTAAACAGAAACGTCATACAATTATATTGTAGGCCTTTTGTAGGCATAACACATACTCGTATTGATTACTGTACGAGAACTGGGAATGTGACGAATGTCAGAAGTAGAGTCCTTTCTGTCTAGGAATAGACAGATTTTATGAGAGTTTTGTAAATGTGCCGTCTGCACGATCATTGGTATTAGTGATTAGTTACTGATGCTAATCTACGAGTAATATACATAGGAGGCATCAGGTGTACTTGATCTACGACTGGGGCACATGATGTAAAAATATTGAAGATCAATAATAAACAATAAATTACTAAATACAATAGATACGATATTTTCATTTTTCCATTTCCTATTCTCTATGGAACCGATTTTAATTCCGATGATTACTTGCGAAGCATGAACCGAATCTCTAAGGAGTGTTCCTATACGTACGTGAGTATATAAGTAGGTATTTCTCCAATATTTATGTAGTGTAGATACATAGAACATACTAGGTATATCTGATTGACATTGTTTGCTGCAGGTGTCGAAATATTAAAATTAAGGTGATTCCCACTAAATACACTCGCAATCATAGCGTCGAATGGTAGATTTATTGTGATGAACTTGACTGTAATGTCTAGATAAATATTACCTACTCATCCGAGAATTTACTGGGTATGAATTTTCAGTGAATATTTGTTTATTGTTGACCATATGGTTACAAAGCCTTATTATGTCATATATACCTACATCAATATTTATATTATTATTCAAAAAGTGGAATAAGAAATGAAGAGGGAAAATGTAGGTAGGTTACACGAAAAACCAAATGTGAAATAATATCATATGTACGATATAGATACCAACCATATTGTACAGAGACTCAAGATTATTATTAGTTACATAAAATTTAGCATATTGACATTTCACAAATTTCTAAAAAAGGGAGATCTTAGATCTCGACAACTGTTATGTGATATGGTTTGGAAAAAATAGAGTAGATACAATGAACCTTTATCTAGGGAATAACCGTAAAAGATTTTTTGTAACTTCTATAGATTTTTCAAAAGAAAAATGTGAAAAACTGTACTTATATATTTTTTTGTATTGATAATATGCAATTAAATCTAGGGAATTACGCGTAATTACGAAGCGTAATTAACCCCAAAAAATGAAAAAAAAACGCTATTTATACCATTTTATCATGCGATTGTTCATACGAATTTGAACCTTAATGCCATAGGAAATGACCGTGATGTCATAGTTCGGTCGGGAGCTTTAAGTCAAAGTATCTGCGTGCAAAATCCTATGATAGGTAGGTACGTTATCTAGATATTATTATTTCAGTTCGTAGAAGATGTGGGCAGGAAGATTTCCCTTCATTTCCGATTAAACATGAGTTAAATACCAAAGCTTTTATATATACACATGAAATAAATAACATAAAGCTCTATGGGTCTTCACGTCTAGAAAATACTGTCAAGATAAGAAGGAAATATATATGTTAAAACAGTTTTATTTTGATGGATTTTTTATACTAATTTTACAAAAAATTTATGACATGACATGAGAAAACCTGTGGAAATAACGTGATTTTTTGTGAGGTTTTATCATTTAGTATGAAAAAATGTATATCTATTCCAATCTCTAGGGGGGGGCTGCCCCCTTTCCCCCTGCCCCTCCCGCTCCCCTTTCCCCCCGCCCCTCCCGCTCCCCTGACCCCCTGCCCCTCCTGATGACGCTTATGTCCCCAAGGCTTGTCGTGGGAAATGTATCTGTAATGGTGTGATGATTTTTAATTGTTTTGCATAATTTAGAAATAACGGCAAATACTATACAAGCTTTATTTATTTATATCGCATAAAATTATTATATACCAAAAGAATATTTTGTAACTAGGCAACATCAGATGAGCAAGAATGAACAAAAAAGAGTAAAATGTGATATTTATGCTAAATAAAAAGTGTTCCAGGCTTCAGTGAAGGATATTAATGAGGGATATGAATGTCACAGACATGACCGAGTGGATATTAATTGGAATCTTTATTAGGGTGGGTCGAAACAGACGACTTCTGGAGTATGAACTTGATAGAGATGAAAGGTCAAAGAAAAATAGTAAAAGTAATAATACAGGTATGTTTGACCTTCGATAAATAGGTAAGTAATATGTATTTCTATTTTGCGCTAAAAATATAAAGGTGGTTTCCAATTCCAGCATCTAGGTGTTTTTTATTTCTCTCTATTTTTTTAAATTTAAGAATCAAACGAACAGCATTAAAAAGAGTATTGAATGCTAAAATAATACTTATTTACCTAATATAACAATTAAGTATGTACTTACTTAGATCATTATTGTTATGGCCTACATATTATTCTCAAACATTATAAGAATGAAATTTTATAAATTTGATTGTAAACCGACATATTCGTAGTATGCAATTTTAAGTTACAAAAGGCTTCACCACACAATTTTCCCACGTTTCCGATTCCATTCACTCTTATAAGTGTAACCTAAATATACTAGTTTGTATGTATTGCTATTTGCCTCATGAATTCTGTTATTGTCGTTACCTCCACACAAGTCTTCAATATACTCGTACTTTGACTTCTATATCGTCAATACATATTTCAATTTCAATTTCAAAATTCTTTTTATTTTCCTTCAATATTTTACATATGTATACAAATTAAATACTTAAAACTATACGAAGTATGGGTGGAATGCCTAAAATTAAAAAAAAAAAAAAAACTATACGAAGTTATCTATCTACACTTGGGGCGATTTTATCGCTAAACGGGGCTCAAAATAGTCCAATTATTATTATTTTACTACAATTAAAGTATGTGTATTGTACTATTGAACTTGCCTTTGTTCTCATGGAGCGGTCTGCGTAATGATAATATCCTGTACTTAACGTTGCGCGATTCCTATTTCCCTCTTCTGAATAACGACGTATTTTTTGGGTGAAATCACGTTTTTTTGCAAAAATATGAATAATTTAATCCTAAAGTGTGAACTTTAAGCGAAATGTGATTTGTGGTATTTTTCCTTCTGTTACTCGTTTCATATGAAAAGCGTACCTACTTAAACTAAAAATAAATAGATAGGTAGGTACGTAGTATATTTAATAGTATATACGAACTTTTTTACGTAACGGCAAAATTAGAGATTTTTTGCATTATTTTTTCAAACATTAGGCCCTTTAAGGCCGACCCAAGATTCAACTTACGACTTTCTTATTATTGTTTCGTGGTTTATTATGAAATTTTAATATAAAACTTTTAAGAAGAATTTTTTATTCGGCCCACCCTAATACGTATTACTGCCATAGCATCTGATGATTATGTACCTTCCAGGCGCGAAGCTACCTAAGAACACGATTTCCATCGAGTTACCTTTTGGATAAAATGATACGTATAATAGCGTCTAATCTGACGTAATCCCATAAGAAATGTTAGCCCTGGCTTCACTTTTGCAGAAATCCACCCTTCGCCACTGGTACCTTCATTAATTAATTGGTTACAAAACACAAAAATAATATTTGGCATACAGTAGGCAGGTACCTACTCACTTCCAGACACAACGCGATGTCGCGTATGTGACCTCTACCCACACATCATGAGATTATAATCGGATCATATGACAATGTGCTTTGTAAAAAATATGTACCAGGGTGGTTTTTATTGTACGAAATGTGGTAACATTTTTTATTCCTTATCAAGTGGTAGGTACGAGTTACCTACATATATCGTCCGTTTTAATTTTGGGGTTGAACTATATCTTTTCCGGTCGAAATTTCATTAAGTAAATAAATAGCGATATACAAGGTAAATAGTATACGCACATTAATTGATGATATTGCGTGTAATATATAATATATCACTCTGCCCTTTTCCATGTGATGAATATAAATGTGCCCACACATTTTTATGAATAAAACACATAAATACGAGTATATCTACACACGCGGCTAGATTATGGAATAACCTTCCACTTCCTATCAGACTAGCTCCAACTATTCTTTCTTTCAAAAGTATACCGAGGCATCACACCTTTCCATAAATAATCCATCTAACTGACAATCCCGTAGTTCCTTCCTTGTCCTTCATCCCATCCACCTATTTATTTATATATGTATTTTTATGTAGGTAAGTATAACTATTGTATTTATTATTAATATTTATATTTTTCTTCTTTTTCATACACTTGTATGTATGTATTGTATATATCAAATGTATCTCACCACTGGTTGGTTGGCAGACATTGCCTACGGAAATAAACCCGCCATTTCATTTTTTATAAAGATTTTTTTATTTATATTAACATTATGCAACTAATAAACTACCATAATATTTGTTTACTAAGGCGAGCTTATGGCAGCGCTACGTTCTCTACCAGTTAGCCCCAAAATATACCTACGTCTTTAACGGCATAAATTATAAAATATGTAGAGTAAGAGTTGATAGAACACAATATATAACTATACTATAACAGAAATGTCAAAAAATGATGTGCGATCTGCTATAGAAAGATCCCCTGTTCATTACTTCGCCCATTTTTCAAAAAATTTCGCCTGCGGTGCTTCTTTTTTGTTGCATTTTTAACACAATGCTTATAATGCAAACCTAAAACACAACCTTTCTCACTCACCTTCACGGAAAAATTTTAGGCGCTTTTGCAGATTTTTTTACTACGTCTATGTTAAAATTGTAATTGCCTTCCCCAGGAGTTTTTTCACCCCTCCTCCTAAAATGAAAACCTATACACGCCACTGTACTATAATAATAGATTACCACTGAAGGATCGTAATTCAGCGAACTGTTTCAACTAACTTGTAGGTTGTATGACGCAAAAGATATAGTAGAAGCAAAGTTGTGTTCTCATAAAGATCTCTATAAAGGTTTACTGTTCTGAGTAAATACATTACGAGTGTGTATTACGTGGTATTACGCGTAGTACTCCTTCAAACTATCTGAATTCAGGTAGAGGAAAAAAATGTTAAGCAATAAAGTTTTAGGGCTTACGAACTGTTTTATTTGGTATTTATTATATTTTACGTCATTTAGACTGAATATTATTAGGTATCTATAAGAGTTAAGATGATTATTATAAATACATAGCAAGTAAGCCTGCTGTAATTCCTAAATCCTAGCTTTATACTAAGCGGATTAATCAACGCCTCCCTTCCCTTCCTTTTGCCTCTCACCTACCATACCCTTATTATTTATTATCTATACCCATCAGTTTGTTTTACTTCTAACCTCCAGAGCAAACCATTCCAAATAGGTTCTCATTATTGTTCTGTACCTATAAAACAAATAGTTATGTCGGACCTACTCCCGTCGTAATGTAAACATTATTATAAATATTAATCTCTTTGCGAAACTTGTAGGCAGTGGCAGGGTAGTATCTACCTAATAGGCAAGTTAGGCAAAGCCTAAGGGTGGCACACGTAAAGGGCGACAAATCGAGGAGGCGGCAATACGTACGAATACTAATGTCGCCTGCGGCGCTAGTTACACGGTCATTAAGAGCAGATTAAGACATCCAGAGGTCCGAGATAATATCAGTATCTATCAACACAAACAACAAACTGAAGCTTTGTGGATGTTCCTCGCGGGAACAGGTTTTGCGCAATGATTTTACTTCTTGGTTTTTTCTAGGACCTGATTTATTTGTCGTACGAATGATATATACTGAAAGAGGGTCTTCTAGGCTCAGATGTCTTATGGGTTGAACACAGCATCAACTTTTAATGCTTTATATTATACATACATACCTACTAACAGGTATGTCTAAAGTAGTAACGAAAATAGATGAAGTTGAAGAATAAAGATAACACCCTAATTCCTATGTATTACACGTCTTCATAGTGTAGATAATTTTGTCAAGTAAGGGATATTAAGATGTGTAATTAATTACATCATCTCCTACTGACAATCTCATCAGTACTTGTCGAAACGTTGTGTAAGAAACTGTTGAGAAAATCCGTGGGAGAATTTCAATCAAGTGAAATAGAAACTATGATACGTGAATAAAGTGAATAAACATTTGTGTAATGAAATGTAAGTTGATATTAGAGAAAGTTTTCAGGCTTTGTTGATTTCCTTGTTATGTTGTTATCAGATGAAGACAAATATTAAGTATAATTGTTCTATAATATAATATATAATATTATTATGATGCTTTGTTTATCTGGGATATTTACTTCTAAATATAATTTCAGTTTAGTTTGAATTGAAGCCATGTTTGTATTTGGTTTTTACCTACGTACGTACCTCTACGTTGTGAAAATATCATGTTATATGTTTATATGAATAATTATTATTATAAAGATACTGGGGAGAAGTTGTACAAATTTTCCTATATTTCACAAAATACCATAAATAAGGCTGACACACACGTTATGGAAGTTATTTAAGTATACGAAATACTTGTACACACTCTAGATATTCTAGTGTGCAAGCAGGTAGTAGGTACTGGAGGTATTGACATGACAAGACAAAAGTAGAAATGAAAGACAAAGCCAGAATAGATGTTTTATAGATACCTACTTGTAATAATAATACCTGTTGCTATGTTCACGGTCAATAAAACCGTTTTCAAAAAGACAAATACATCTCCTATCCGACGCCTGCTTCTCCATTATTTAGTTGTAACGAGGATAGCCGTGTAGTTTTTACTGAGTTCGACTCTACCCGAAGTTTAAAACCATTGTTAGATAAATACATAACACCTTTATGTTGATTGATACTGTCCGAACTGGTCACGGTGGGTGTGGGTTACCCCTCTAGGGACCAGTACCCACTGTCCCCTTTGTGTATGTGGCCAGACCGTTACTGTTTTGGAGAGATGTCCTGACAAGAAGTTAGTACCTATAGCGATTCTTGACGAAATCCACAAAGTAACGCTAAGGCCAAAAGACTAATTAATTGAAGAATATTAAGGGGGAGCTTTTACTCCTAAACAACAAAAAGAAAGAAGAAGACTGAATAGATATAATTTACCTTGACTTTTTTGTCATCAGGGCGATGTTCTTGCGGGTGTTGACTGAGAAGTTGCGGCATGTCGAGGCGGCAGGTGGAGGGGCGTCGCCCCCCGGGGGGACCACCCTCGCCCTCACCCTCCTGCTCTCGCTCCTGCTCCTCCTCATCTTCTCCGGCGCTCTCTAAAACAATAAGAATAATACAATTATCTTCACGCATTGACGCTTTAGTAATTTGATAAGTATGCTAATCATTAGGTTATTGCTTTTGATGGAGAATACACACAATATACACATCATATCAGAATCGTGATGTTAACCTTTAAGTATGGATGTGGAGTCTCACAGGCTCCGCGATAGTTCGGGTTTCTTCGTTTCGTATACTTCCCCACTTTTCTTGGGACCCAGCGGCTCAGTAGCTTCAGTTTTAGTGGAAAGATGACCGCCGAGCAAGGAGGACGTATCGGGCGATGCATAGTAGGTAAGTAATATAGATCGAAAAATTGACCGGAGCCTGTGTGACTCCATGTCCATAGCTGTCATACAAAATATTTATAGTCAGATTTATTTTTATTTTAGATTTTTGTGCAAAATGGCAGAACATGCTAAGGAAAATTGTTCTAATAGAGATTTCCTCAAGATGTTACCTCGTTCGATTACTCGAGTTTTGGGCAATGACATGGTCGCAAATGATGTTCAGGCACAACCAGTACTCTTCTTCTTCTTCTTCCTCAGCCTTCCTCCCTCCACTGCTAGACGTAGGCCTCTTCCATTTCCTTCCACTCATCTCTGTTTCTCCCCCTCCGCATCCAGGTTCTTCCGGCTTGCTGGACTAGGTCATCAGACCACCTTTTGGGAGGTCTCCCGACGCTTCTACTTTTGCTCCAGGGCCTACACTATAGGATTCTGGGTGCCCACCTAGTATCCTCCTGTCGAGCCATATGCTCAGCCCACTGCCATTTTAATTTTGCAATGGGGTCCATAATATCGGTCATAAGTTCGGCGTCTTAACTCAAGGAACCAGAAGAGCATGTAGAATTTGTCCCGATAAAAAACATAGAATGACTCTCCATGCTTGTATTGGATACAGCAAGCCCGTGTGCCTGCAATGTTCTCATCCGCTATGCAGTGACTGCCAATAAAATTAACATGTTTAACGTGTTGTCAAAATTTTTTTGTTTGTTACTAGATATGACTATTACGTGTTTTAGGTAGATTTCCACAAAGGAATTCTACCTATTCGTTTCTCCCGTGATGTCGCAGAATTGAAAAATTTCTACTTAGTATCACTAATTAGGACCAGGAGAACCCGAATCCGAACTTGGTTTAAAAGTTTATATATATAAGCCATATATATATATGTCCCTTTTCTTGTGCGCACGTTTGAGGCCAAACTATGCGTCGCAGAAACGTGAAACTTGGGTGGTAGATTTTTAGTAAGGGGTAGATGAACTGATAGGAGATTGGGTGAAATCCATTAAGAGGAAGGTTCACTTTTTAAGGCTTTAAATACAAAAACAATCATTCTGAGGGGATCCAATGATTGTGAGGGTCTGTGTCTGGTATCGCATGAAAGGGGATTAAATAAGGAATACATATCAAAAGTCAGATTTTGTCTAGCTCAATTCTTCGGACGACACTGATCGATCGAAAGATCTAGTTAAGTAGTTACCGCATAGGTACTAGCGTGTTTGTTGTCTTAGAAAAGTGCTTCACGATACGAGTAGAACTCACATCTTTTTTTCAAATTTCTAGTACTTAAGTACCGATACCAATCCATATTATGAGTTGAATGAAAATTGATTGATTGAAAATAATTTGATTTTTGGATTAGGTACTTCGATAATCAAAGAATAAACTACATCCATACTACTTCATCACTTCGCTGGTTTATTTGCTGATGATATTGTGATTGTTTTTATTATATGTACAGATGTACTCTTAAAATTAATAAAATAAATAAATCAATTGAAATCTACCTATGCCTGTGGCTTGCCAAAGGATTTTTTTTTTTGTTTCTCATATAAGGGTGGACCAAAAGTCTTTGCACTTTTGAAATGGCCATAAAAATAAAAATACAGTTTGTATTTAAAAAATAATTTATTAATAAGAACAACAGTAGCTGGGAAATTCATCTACTATACACCGTATCATCAAGATGTCCTCCATCTTGCTGCTGGCCCTCCTCAAATCTGACCCCTAATTTTTATTAAACTTTTCTATACAAATCGTAGGTATGTTTCGAAAATTTCAAAACCAGATTTCCTCTTGAATATTTGATTTCAGTTGGATTATTTTAGCTAGTTTATTTACGTAGACCTTATTTTTTTAGATAAGCCCATAAAAAAAATCTCTGGGGTTGGGTCCGGGCTGCGGGAAGGCCATGGAATATCTCCTCTCCGCGAGATTATTTTGTTCTGGAACTTCTCTCACACTACTCTATAGAGATATTCTATGACTTCTCAGCAGCCCGGATCTATTCCCACCTGGTTTTTTATGATGTTATTTCAAAAGTTGGGTCTACGTGAATCAATCAGTGACAATACATCAACCAAAATAGAATATTCGAGAGGAAATTGTCAATACTTCACGCTTAGGGTCGAATTTTTCAGAAAAAAATCATACCCAGATTTGAGGAACGTCAGCGGCAAGATGGTGGACATCTTGGTGATATTGTATTTAGAAAAAGAATTTCCCGTTTATTGTTGTTCTTCTTAGCAAAAAAATAAATAAATACCAACCGTAATTTTATTTTTAGGGCCATTTCAAAAGTGCAAGGTTTAATGGTCCACCCTTATTAGAATTTAACATAAAAATGATAATTTTTCTCTACAAGTTATTTATGATACATTAGATTGTTAAAAACACAACCTATGACCAAATAGCCTAAAAAGTGCCATAGTTGTTATTTTTTTTATATTTTCTTATATTTTTTTATAAATGTTTATTAAATATACACATTTTTTTATTGTTAGAAACTCATATTTTGACATAGATACAATTTTAATGCAATTCAGAATAATTTTCTGAAGAAAAGTTGCTTGTGAATATAGGAGCCTGTGTGACTCCGTGTCCAAGCTAGTGTAAAAAAAGTTTCACGTCCATACTTAAAGGTTAACATTTGCATATGTAACGAAATACATAATATCAAACATTTAAACAAAATGACAACGAACTTATAGAATCAATCGGATAATCTGTCAATTGAACTATCTGCAGGCGATGTATCATAATTCTATTTGAACTAATAAAGATCGCTGCAGAATAAATCTGTAATTTTATTTTCTTATGACTACTATCCATATAACCATACCGTAATATAGTTTGAAGATTTTAAGATGTGATGTGAGAAAATGCCTTATGACTAATAAATAAATATGTAGATTTAAATGTAAATATTTGCTTGCTTAATGGAAACTAATTGATTAATGCTTTCCTGTGTACATAAACCTTGATTTTGTTTTTTCCTTATTTTTTTTTCCATATTTATTTATAATATAATATCTTTATTCCAGATCTGGAGGTGGGATGTGCAAGCCTCTCAGGTCCATATTATGATACATATTCATATTCATATAAAAATACAAAATACAAAATAAAATATAAAAAATTGGTAAAGTCACAACATACTCAATACAGTATAGTTAATACATATTCAATACGGTATAGTCAAATCAAATGTAAAAATTGGTATGGTCAACAGAAAAGACATAATAGGTATAACATCTACTAGGCATAAGGTATAAAAGCATATAAAAAATGCAAAGGAAAAAAAAATATAAAAATTGGCATAGTGAATACATATTCAATACGGTATAGTCAAATCAAATGTAAAAATTGGTATAGTCAACAGAAAAGACATAATAGGTATAACATCTACTAGGCATAAGATATAACATATACAAATGCGAAAGAAAATATAAAAATTGGTATGGTCAATACATATTCAATACGGTATAGTCAAATCAAATGTAAAAAATTGGTATAGTCAACAGAAAAGATATAATAGGTATAACATCTCCTAGGCATAAGGTATAACATATACAAATGCAAAAGAAAATATAAAATTGGTATGGTTAATACATATTCAATACGGTATAGTCAAATCAAATGTAAAAATTGGTATAGTCAACAGAAAAGACATAATAGGTATAACATCTACTAGGCATAAGGTATAACATATAAAAATGCAACAGAGAAAAAACATAAAATTGGTATAGTCAATACATAATAGGTATAACATCTACTAAGCATAAGGTATAAAAGCATATAAAAAATGCAAAGGAAAAAAAAATATAAAAATTGGCATAGTGAATACATATTCAATACGGTATAGTCAATACAATTGTAAGAATTGGTATGGTCAACACAAAAGACATAATAGGTATAACATTTACTAGGTATAAGATATAACATATCAAAATGCAAAAGAAAAAAAAAAAAAAATAGGGTATATACATAGGTATCAGGCATTTTAACCTTAATATTAATTTTTGTGCGTTAAGTCTGTTTCTGTTTGTAAATGAGCAAGCTAATAAAGTCTATGTGTGTAGGTATTGGTTGAGATGGGTGTTCCATCTCATGGTCAGTTGCGGTGTCTGTCGGTCAAAGGCTGCTCGAACGAGTGTGTTGTCATGTTCCATTAGTTTAGTCCTAGTGCCATAAATTTTTTGTCTGATCGTTGCCCCAAAGTCTTTCGTCCTACCTTCAGTAAACATCTGTGAAGCACTATCGTATCGTCTGTACCCAAATAGTATACGGTACGCGTCATTGTATTGTACTCTTAGTTTATTTAATGTGGCAAGTCTGTAGTTTGTCCATAGTTGACATGTGTACAAATTTGTGCAAAAAGCGTTAAAAAGAATTCTTTTTACCTGCGCACTACATTTAAAGAATTTCCTACCTAACATATTTGATATGATGCTCAGACTGCGTCTCTGTCTCTCTATATCGTCATCGTCTGTTAAGTCACTATTTATGATATGTCCTAAATACTTCACTTTGTGTGTCTGTATTAATAAAGTGTTATTAATTTTTACTAACAGTACTCTTTCATTCACCCCACTCCATTTGAATACCATTGATTCAGTCTTTTTTGCATTGTATGACATATTATGTTTTTCGGCATAAGTTTCGCACAGCGTCAGCAGTTTCCTAAGTCCTTTTATAGAGGGTGAGAGTAGAACCATATCATCTGCATAGCATACATGGTTGGCTGGTGCGTCTCCTAGGTGACATCCAACATTCGATGAGGAGAGCTGCTCACTGAGTTCATCCATGTATACATTAAAAAGTACTGGAGACATGCATCCTCCTTGTCTCATGCCTGTCCTTAGATACATGGGTTTTGAAATCGCATCGTTCCATTTGACAAGGTTTACTTGTTGACTGTGCCATACATTGAGGAGGTTTATGACACTAGGAGGCACATCTCTTCTTTGCAGCTTATTCCAAAGTAGCTCATGTGATACCTTGTCAAACGCTTTGCTGAGGTCCAAGAAGCATGCGTATACTGTCGTTCTGTTCTTGAGATATCGCTCTATGGTTTGCTTGGCCGTGTATATTGCGGTATCGGTAGACACGTTGGATTTGAATCCCATTTGATTCTCACTCGAGTATAGCTTGTGTTCTATCTTTTGTAGAATTACCTTTTCTAGGATTCTCGCTATGGTGGTGGCAAGTGATATCGGCCTGTAGTTATTAGAAGACCCCATGTCCAGTTGAGCCGACTTGGGTATTGGTGTGATAATGGTTTTGATCATGTCTTCTGGTAAATAACTGTGACCAACTATCATATTGAACAGTGTAGACAGTAGCTGCTTTGGGTACGGCCCGGCATTTTTCAAATGTTCGATGCTCAGGTTATCGTGCCCCGGGGATTTGCCAGTTTTCATTGCTTTTATTGCTTTCTCAACATCTCCCTCTTCTATAAGAAATTCCTGGCCACTGTGAGGCAGTGGTTTATATTGTTTTGGCGTATTCTGACCTGAAATCTCGCAAAAAATGTCCCTAAATGCGTTTGCAATGTCTTTCGCATTATCATGTCCATCCACTCGACCGGCATTACTTCTTCTCGGCTTCAGCATTTCATTACTTCTTGTCCAAAACTTCTTAAATTGTTTATTGTTGGCTTTCATAGCGATATCGTCTAGTAATTCTTGTTCTCTATTCTGCTGAGACCGTTTTAACGCCTGTTTAAATTGTTTTCTGCGCCTTTTTCTTTCATCTGCAGCCCATCCTTCGCTTGGTCTGCCTTCATTGATCCAGTTTTGCAAAGCTTCCCTGGATCGTTGGTATTGTTCAGCTACAAGGTCATTCCATTCATCTTTTAGATAGTTGTTATTTCGTGTGCTTCTACATCATCATTATTAAAGGCAATACATGCCGCTTTCCTAAAAGCTTCTACAATATGTTCGTATAAGTTTCTAATTGCAGTAATATGTTCTTCGTCGTCGCAAGTCCCCATATTATTCTTATTGCATGCACTATGTATAAATTGTTTTTGTTTAATTCTACTCAAAAGTCCTTCAACAATGAGTTTGTAGTGATTAATCTTATTTTTGTTTCCATCCTTCCATCTTGCAAAATCTGTGTTCTTGGGATATCTGGTGATGGGACACAATTCGTTTACTTGAATTTCACAGGACATCGCGCGGTGGTCGGTCCAGGAGATATCATAATGAATTTGCAGTTTGGTAACCTTATCTTTTAAACTTTCCGTCACTACACAATGATCTAGCCACGAGGTATTCATTCATTCATTCATTCAATTATAATGTATTTTTATTAAATTGCAAAAAACCAACGAGATAAATCAATCTTCTGAATAAGCCAAATGAAACCCACTATACAAGGTTATTAAAGAAAATGCTACGAAGCAACTGACAATTTAGTCCTACGAGTACCTATTATTCCTACATAGGTTTGTAATACTAATCTAATATACTTGATATGTAATTTGAGCTGATCTTTTGTTTGGGTCCAGTAAACAATATAATGTCTTATATAGTATGTTATCCATGTTACTGCATTGTTTTGCGATGGTTTAGGAGTTAGGACCACTCGTTTGACATAATATTATTCCATAATGTGAAAGGAAATTTATCATCGTTTTATTGAATGCAATTGAGAGACAAGCGTAACATAGAAAGGAAAGTACTGTGCCCGTTCTTTCGGTAAGAAGACGGCGCCGGCGGTATGGAGACAGGGGGTTACCACTTAACTTAGTAAGCAAAAATATGGGAACCAATCCACTACAACTAATAACTACTTTCTGTTGAGTAAAATAATTTCAGATGTATTTTTTATATTTTTTTGGAATCTATACGAGGTATGATCTGTAACGGTTATTTATATTATTACCCTATTTTTAACGAAACAAGTAAGGCTGTTGAGATTTTTGTTCTGAAAAATATCCTTTTTGAGACCTCCACCATCTTAATTCCGCCAATACGATTTTAAGTTTGGAATTTTCGATTCGGACTCCGTTTTGGATGGATCCGGAACAGAACAGTACAGTAACAGGTAATACAATGTAACATTGGGCTCAGAATTATCTACGTCAACTATTTTCTTATTATATAAGGATTTAAAGGAGAATGCTCAATAAAAACCCAGGTCCGGCGCAAACGAAATGTAACTCAAATGATAGGTAAAAATGAGTAATTAAATACTGCATAGGGAGCATCATCGAAATCAATGGCTTAATGGGTGAAATACCTATTCGAAGTTTTACAGGGGTCACACGAATATATAGGAAAAGGAGCATTAAACAGTTACAATTGCGTTTCAAAAGTATAAAATATGATAAATATAAGGTAGCCCGTTTTCTTCTTCTTCATCATCATCAGCCTTGGTCCCCCACTGCTATATGGAACTAAGAAATAATATTGTTTAAAAGCTCTTTCAACTTAAAATTCCTGAAATTATGCAATCTCTGTGTCTCGTGAATTTCAAATAAGTAGGTATTTCACGCATTTAGCCATTGATTTCGATGATGCCACCCATGCAGTATTTAATAACTCATTCATACCTATCATTTTAGTCACGTTGCGTTTGCGCCGGACATATTTATTTTTTACATAATTCATGAGTATTTTCCTTTGAGCCTACATCCGGCAGTGGAGGGACCAAGGCTGATGAAGAGGAAGAAAAATCAGACGGGCTACCTTACACTCATCATATTACATACTTTTTAATCGCAATTGTAACTGTTTAATGCTGTTTTTCTTATATATTCGTGTGACCCCTGTAAAACTTCGAATAGGTATTTCACCCCTTAAGCCATTGATTTCGATGATACCCCCTATGCAGTATTTAATTACTAATTATTACCTATCATTTGAGTTACATTTCGTTTGCGCCGGGCCTGGGTTTTTTCTCCATACAAAATGAGCATTCTCCTTTCTCAAGATTCACATAAAATGTTGAGAAACAGCTTCAAAAGAATATGCATGGGTATACTCAGTCGTATCCACTCGGAATACAACTTTGATTGAATAACTTTTCTCAGAGTTGTTACTGTTGTAAAGATTTGTAAAGAATTCAATTTTGTTAGTAATTGAAACTCACTTTGAAAAATGTGGTGTTTTTATGGGAAAAAAAATGGGGATAACGATTGTAAAGGGAATAGGTATATTATATTATATATTAAGTAATAAATTTCTTTATCTATGTATAATTTGTAGAGAGGTTGTCTGTAATAAAACTAAAAGTTTAAATGTACTAACTTGAGATTGAACGAGTGAGTTTGCGTTTGGTTCCACAACTATGTAAATGTAAAATCTACTACACAACAACTAGGTGGTTATAGTGTTACAGTATTCAGTATTCACACTGTGATAATAATAATAGTAGTAGGTATATTCTGGAGTTTAACTTGTCCGCTACCATTAACGAATTGAACGGTGGATTGTCTATCCACCATTTCGGAATATAACAAAAATCATAATGCTATGCTTTGTCGAAATTCAACTGGGATAGAATAATTACGCGGCCTTCATACATTAGGCGCTATATAGGATTCTTAAGATATGCATATATTTTATTAGATACCTACTCATGTTTGTCATTTTAGGATAAATCAATATTGGATGTTGTTCACACAAGCAGAATACGATGATGGAAGGAGGGATTAAGTTTATGCTATGTTCTTTTTGTACGCAAATATTGTAGAAATGTATAGTAGGTAAATTATGGAGTAAAAAAACTCTCCTGCAATGTTCATAAATGGGAGCTTATACGATACAGAATATAAAACAATCCATTACACAATACTCGTATTATCCAACTCATGTAGGTATGTAACGCTTGCCCATTGGAAAATTTTGCAAGTGAAGTTCGATGAATATGTATGTAAATTTAAAGCAGCGACGCCTTCGTTGGTGTCTAGAAATTTTCGTTGAAATCTCATTTTTTTCAACTTTTTTCAAAATTTGAAATATCGAATGTCACCGTACCTACTCCTTGTTTCATATAACTTGGCCACTGGCTACATAGTAATTCTATACAAAAAGTGTGACAAGACGGATGAAACGAAATGTAATAATGAAATTATGAATGAAAATAGTTTTGAAATATTTTTTTTTTTAAATTAATAATATATTACTATCTACTCTATGTACCTATATTGCGACAAAGTATTTTCCTCAGTATAGTTAGTAGTAGGCAGGTATAATATGCAAATGAAATAATAAGAATGCATTGAGTCCTTCATTGCTCTCAGGAAGAGAGCAGAAATGAGAATGAAGGATGCTCATTAGGATTTATGAAAGGAAAGATATTCCATTCTGTAAAGGCGATACGAGTACTTATTATCAGAGGTGGGCACCGTTAATCAAAAAGTTAAATTCGTTAATCGATGATCCGTTAACTTAAAAGTTAACTTCGTTTATCGTTAAAGCGTTACATTTTGAAAAATGTAACGGAAATTAACGTTAATCCGTTGAAGCGTTAATGTAAAAAATCGCGGTTAAATGGCATGAAATAGAACTACATTAGTAGAATAACTATCACATTTACACTATCGCGATGTATCCCAACAAAGTGAAATTTCTTTTCCAACTCCCAACCCACATACGATACCACACATACCCTTGGATTATCTAATGAGAGTGCCGCCAGTGGATGATATCTATACAAACAATCAAATATTAACGGACTTAATTAACGGAAGTAAAATGTAACTGAGGTTAAATAATCCGTTAACAATTTTTGGAGGTGAGAAAAGCGTTAAATCGTTAACTAAAATGTTAACTTAGTTAATTAATGATTAACGGATTAACGCTTTTCTGCCCAGCTCTGCTTATTATAATGCGAATTATTGTTGAGAACTAAAAACTGGGTTAAAGTAATATTTTATTAAAACAGCTTCATATAAATATACTTTATTATTACATTGAACGGTATCATTTATCGTCTCGTGAATCAGGATTTAACTAATTCTGTAACGATACAAAAATATATGAACCGAGAAACAATATTGGGTATTTTATGTAGGTATAACTTGAACTCTGTTAGTTGAGAACTTTCGTCGGAATAACGTGTTTATCTAATTAATTGTATTCTATATTATACGTAATTTTAAGAACTGTTTGCTTCATCCAGATATAAGTAAGTAGAAGTAAACGGAATACGGGTAGTTCCTTGATGAGTAGACGTGAAAAGTGAAGCGATAACTTTTTAAAGTACGTACTCTATAGCATTCATTCCCTCGGGGGAGCCTGACCCCTAGAGGGCGCGTCCCCAGGTGGCGGATCGGGGAATGCTCACCAGATATTGGTGGGTAGGAGGGAAATAAAATACCTCCCGCGGACCAAAAAGGCCGTAGACAGGACACTACGTTAAAAAACCCCTTCTTCGAGCTTCCCAGACTTATTCCGGGTAGAGGTTGGAGAGGTGTTGTGCATTTTTGGCAGGAGTGCACAATAGAGATGGCGGCGGACGAATTGTGAGCATCACAAAGAACGGCGGCTCTCAGGTCTCGAAAGCAGATCAATGCCTTGACGTCAGGTGGCAACCGGTCGTAAAAATATATAGCCAAACCCCTTCTTCTGGTACAAATGAACAAAGACACAAAAGAGAAAACGATAAATACTAGGGCGTCCCCCCCAAGCGACGAACACGAATCAAAAACAACCACTAGGGCGTCCCCCCCAAGCGACGAACACGAATCGAAAACAACCACTAGGGCGTCCCCCCTAAGCGACGAAAATAAAGCGAGAACTGGTAAACGAAGAGTCGGAAGACGTGACAAGAACAATGTTCGTTCGCATAATTCTCCCAAACTTATTAATAGACTTAGAATAGCAACATGGAATATTGGTACTTTAACTGGACGCAGTAGAGAACTCACCGAGGTCCTACTAAGAAGAAACATAAATATTTGTTGTATCCAAGAAACTAAATGGAAGGGGTCAAAGTCGAGAGATATTGGAAATGGGTACAGAGTTGTGTACAATGGAGATCAGAGCAAACGAAATGGTGTTGGAATAGTCCTGGACGAGAATTTTAGTAATAGACTCATACACGTGGATAGAATAAGTGACCGATTGATGTCTGTCAAACTGGCATTGGAAAGTCAAGACCCCATAAACATAATATCCGCATATGCACCACAAACGGGATGCACAGAGCAGGAAAAGATCTCTTTCTGGGAAGACTTAGATGATTTAATTATGAAAATACCATCAAATGAAGCAAAGTACCTTGCCGGAGACCTGAATGGACATGTCGGTGAAATAAATGCAGACTACCGTTTGGTGCATGGGGGATATGGGTATGGTCACATAAACCTACAGGGAGAACAGATATTGGACTTTGCAATGGCGCACGACTTGGCAATAGTGAACACATTTTATAAAAAGAAAGATGACCACCTGATAACTTACAGAAGCGCAAATAATCGGTCGCAGATCGACTACATACTGTGCGACAGAAGGAACCTGAGAGGATCGAAGGATTGTAAGGTCATACCTGGTGAGCCTTTGACTTCTCAGCACAGACTCCTCGTCTCGGTCTTCTCACTGACCACACCAATAAAGAGAAGATTGAACTGAACGCCCAAGATCAAGTGGCATGAACTTAACAACGAAGCAAAGGGTAAACTGTTCATAGACGACATAACTAAATACCTGATAGATGACATGATCGAGCAGAAGTCCGTTGACGAAATGTGGGATGGCTTCGAGAAAAAGTGTAAGGAGGAGGCGAGGAAGATCTTTGGGATGTCCAAGGGCGGATTGAGCTCCTGTAAGGACACGTCGTGGTGGAGCGATGAAGTCGGGGAGGTGCTTAAGGAAAAGAGACTGGCTTTTAAGACCTGGCAAAAATCGAACCTGGATGACGACAGAGAGAGATACAGAACATTGAAAGCCCTAGCCAAGAAGAAGGTAGCCATCGCAAAAGCAATGGCAAACCAATCGTTCTATGATAAACTAGAGAGCTCTACAAATGACAGAGACATATTCAAGCTTGCTAGATACCGGCACAATTCAACCAAGGACATAAAGACAAACAAATACATAAAAGACGAAAAGGGAAAACTGCTTACCGCCGATGCAGACATAAATACCAGATGGCAGCAATATTACTCCGAGCTGCTAAACGAAGAGTTCCCTAGTAGAAACTTAGAAACTCTGAAACCTACGATGGGTCCCATTCATGAAGTGTCCGAGTCTGAAGTTAGAATAGCGCTCTCCAATACGAAAAACAACAAGGCAACGGGCCCCGATGAAATATCGACAGATCTTCTTAAAAAACTCGGCCCAGTCGGTATTAAATGGCTCACAAGACTGTACAATCTCATTTTAAATGGTAGCGGGATTCCCAACTCCTGGAGACATAGTACACTGATTCCATTCTATAAGAATAAAGGAGATGTTAGTCAATGTGGTAATTACCGTGCAATAAAACTTACAGCCCACACATTTAAAATCTGGGAAAGAGTGGTTAACATGAGGCTGCAAAAGATACTCCAATTATCTCCCAATCAGTTTGGTTTTACAGCTGAAAGATCAACTACAGATCCAATACAGACTATAAGAATACTACTAGAGAAGAGTCGAATAAATAGGGATAATCTGCATATGGTGTTCATTGATTTAGAGAAAGCGTTCGACAGGGTCCCACGCAGACTAATATGGCATGCATCGAGAGCGCATGGTGTTCCCGAACAGTATATCGACCTCCTGAAGGACACGTATAGTGAATGTAACGCCAGGGTCAGGGATCCTGCGGGCTATAGCAAGGATTTCAAAGTAGGAGTCGGAGTCCATCAGGGTTCAGCACTGAGCCTCCTACTATTCAACATGGTGATGGACTACCTAACCAAAGATATCCAAAAACGACTACCGTGGTGCATGCTATACGCAGATGACGTCGTGTTGATAGATGGAGACCCCATGGCTCTGCAGGAGTCTCTGAATAGATGGGTGGCTGCTCTGGAGGACAACGGCCTGAGAATAAGCAGAACAAAGACCGAGTACATGCCATGCATTTTCGATGGGAGTACGGGCAGCTCCACCATATATATAGATGACACACCTCTTCCAACAGTTAACCAGTTCAAATACCTCGGATCCGTTGTGACACCAGATGCCTCCGTAGAAGCAGATGTAACACACCGCGTAAATACGGGCTGGATGAAGTGGAGAGCCCTAACGGGTGTTATGTGCGATCCAAAGATGCCCATAAAAACCAAGGGCAAAATATACAAAACAGCCGTCCGCCCGGCTATGCTCTACGGATCGGAATGCTGGGCCACTAAGAAAAAACATGAGCAGAAATTACATACAACAGAAATGAAGATGCTTAGGTGGTCCGGAGGTGTTACAAGGGAAGACAGAATTAAAAACGAATACATCCGGGATAGTTTTGGGGTCGCGCCAATTCCGGAGAAACTAAAAGAAACAAGACTCCGATGGTACGGTCACGTGAGCAGACGTAACAACGATCACGTGGTAAAGCTCGCACTGGACATACCATCACAGTCCAGATCCAGAGGACGTCCACAAGCCACCTGGTGGACAAATATCGAAAAGGAGCTTAGGGACCAACAGCTTACTAGTGGGATGGCACAGGATCGTAAGGTCTGGCGACTACGTACCAGAAGGGCCGACCCCAGATAAACTGGGAAGAGGCAAGAAGAAGAAGAAGAAGACTCTATAGCATTCATTATTCTGGAGCGGAAGCTTTGTATACAATTTTCACATAACGTGTGCTTAGCTTAGAGAATTACATAGACCCTGAGATGTGTGTAATCTGTATTATGTAAGAACACTCGTAGGTACATCAAATCATCGGATATAGAGTGTTATTTATTGAACACTCTCGGATTTAACATGTATTAGTGTACATATTATGTAACGGTGTGTCTGAGGAGTTTGTTTCTTGCCAATTTTAACGTTAAGTAGCATTATTGCGTGAACAGCTACACACATCTGGATGAGGGGGGAATATCTTTTGTAATTTATCATGCCAAACACGTATTCATCAGGGAACAAATTTGTTGAAGCATCAGTAAGAGAAAATTCAGAGAAATTTCGTTTCAATCGGATATCTAAAAGAGCCCTTTTCTTAAAAATACGAACATATTGAATCATTGAAAATGAAAGATGGTTTTGAACGGGACTAATACGATCAACTCGAAAATATTTTACCTATCTCCATTATGCGGAGCGTAATATATTATATAGGATAACTTATTATGCTGGCGCCACATGTTCGACGAGTCTCAGCGTCTGTTCACGAGCACCAATCATTCACGGATGCTCGGTAAATTTGGAAAACCATCCACACGCTCCCGACCGCGCTTGTATATTATGGATAAGCGAGCATGACGGACGTCTGGATTGTGTCGGCTATAACTTTCAGCATAGCGTATCTTTATTGTAAAAATAAAAATAAAATGAAAAGAAAACGAAAAATACGGCGAAAGAGATGGTGGATGTTAAAAATTTATAGAAACCGTACCAGTTTAATATTTAATTATTATATTATTATAACTTCATTCATGTAATATGATTTTTATGTTGTTTCATGTGTGTATTTAATATTTTTATTATTTTTTCGTTTTATAATTAAAATTCGATAATAATCATAAAATACCTTCTTACCTTTATATACCTATATATTTTTACTTTTGTTCTGTTATTTTCTCTCTGCGTGTGTGATATGCATTGCGTAAATGCTTTATGTGGGTACTTATACTTACATATATACTTCTTTTAGTTTCCTTGTTCTTTTACTATGAGGCTAATTGTATACTTTTAATCCAGTCAAATTATACTCAATGCAGTTTCTCGATGGAGAGTTGTGGGGTAGTCTGGGTTTCTTTCATGCTATACGTTTTTTGGGGTGCTGAATGCCAACAAAATTTCTTGACGGAACGTGGCATTAATAATGGGAAAAATGGCGAAAATTTCCATATTCTGGCGAATTCTGCATATGAACTTGACAACTATCAACTTTTTGTAGGTTATCTTTTTAGCAGAATGAAAGTACATAAAATTTCCTACAAAGGCATATTAAATTTTTCTCTAAAATAAATGGGAACGGAGCTGTCAAAGTCCAAAAAACATATTTTTGTGTTGTTTTACTCGTACATTACGAGAATCGAAAATGCATTGAGAAAATTCACCTTGTTTCATTCACAACCAAATTTAAACAATTATTCTTTAAATTTATGAGTCACACTCTACCTTGCTGGAATCAGTAAACATAACGAATGTTTTCAACCAAAAAAAAAAACATTTAAAAACACCGTGAAGTATTTAAGCTAGAAATGTTTAAATAACTTTATTTAAAATGTAGTGAATTGTTTAGGCTGAAAATGGTTACACCTTTTTTGTTTAAACATTTCACTACCTATATTTTTAAATAAAATTTACCCTGAAAACTTTCTTCATATTTACTGATAACAGCGAGGTAAAATGCAGCTATTTCTATTTCAACAATAATACGAGACGTCCGTCTTTCCCCTGCTAATGCACAAACGCTACTAAGTTCGCACGAACGTGTGGACGCTTCGCAAGTTTTTTGCCGCAAGCTTCCTTTGATCTTTGAAGTACCGTGAACACTCAGTCGAAGTGTTCACGTTCCTTCACGAGACAAGGCAAACGCCCATCCACACGCTCGGAGGTTGTGAACAGTCGTGGAAACTTGGCAAGCATGTAGCGCCAGCATTATGTGATGTAATGATCTATAGCAGTCTTTCTCAAAGTGGGCGATAACGCCCCCTTGTGGGCGTTTGAGACCTAGAGGGGGGCGTTACGGGGCCCAGAAAAAAATGGGGGGGGCGTTGGCGTTGTATAGGGGGGCGATGGTTGATTTGTAATGTAATTTCATTTACTTTATATTTTAAATTTCACTAAAAATTTGGCTACAAAAGTCAATTCCGCAGTTGTACCCTGGATTGTGGTCGACCGTTCAACGATTTTTGATAGCATCCCCATCGTCATATTTGTGTGTACGTGGATTTAGCGCTGTGACAACGCTGCTTACTAAAAAGAGAAATCGTTTGCAAGTTACCCAACGTGGCGACTTCGACTGTTTTTAAGTAAAATCGAACCTGATATCAACACACTTGTTAAAAATCATCAAATTCATCCATCTCACTAGATTAGTTTTAAAACTAAAATTGATTACATATCTATATTGTTTCATTTAATTTGATTAAAATATATTCTTAATATTATAAAGTTGCGTTTTAATTGCTCTCACTGGTAAAAATTTCTAGTTAAGAATGTAGGTTCAAACACCAGAACCGACTAATATAGCACACTATAACTAAATTAAATAGAGTAATCAAATTGTGGCTTTTAAATTTTAGGAGTGTATAAAAAAATTGGGGGCGCTGAAAAATAATTGATTTTCAAAGGAGGCGGTAAAAGAAATAAGTTTGATAATCTCTGATCTATAGTTATTCTCAATACCAAAAACGCATTGGTAAATAATTAATATGCTGAAGATAACTTTGATTGCACAACATTTCTTTGTTTGTGAAAAAAATCTTGGTATGGAAGAATGGTTTGATTTTAAAGGAAAATTGTTCAACTAGTCTAGTCATATGGTGTTTTCGCGGAGAAATAAATACAGTAGTCTACTTCCCTTTCATACTTTACGTATTTGGGGGCGCTGAATTCGAATTTCAACTTTGCCACCTCGTAAATGTGATGCGTTCTGAGATATTCGAGAAAAACTCAGAAGAAAACGTTCTTTTTAGAGACTTTCGCTCATAACTCGAAAAGTATACATTTTAGAGAAAAGAATCTCGAGACAAGAATAAACTAGAGTAAATTTCCTACAAATAGCGATGATATTATTTTTTCTGAAATAAACCGCTTACGCGCTACTATGCGCTAAAAAAGGGCATAAATTCCACTCTTTTTAAAAAAATATTTTCTCTTTTAATTTATTGACTATAACTCAAAATATATAGACCTTTTTGGAAAAAATTGTTGTACAAAAATAAAGTACACTATATTTTCTACAATTAATGCTACGAAGGTTTCTGAGATAGTATGTAACACACGTACCATAGTCGTAGTTCGTATTATCAACGCTTAATTAATATGACATGCTATACCAAATTTTGATGCTTCTTAACATCGAACCAGTTCGCCAGGGCGAAAACGCAAGAGAGATAATTTGTAGGAAATTTGATGAATTTTCATATTTTGTTTCTTAACAATGTTTAGTTTCTTATTTGCAGGCGGTAAACCAAAATAAGTAGAGATTTTAGAATATTTTCGAGATATGGATAATTTTTAACGGACTCTGGCTGCTGAATCGTCTATTTGACTAAAAAAAGTTATTAAGGTAGTTCATAGATAATAAAATGTACTTTATTTTTGTCTAAGTATAATTGTCCCTATTGTTTTTAATTTTCACATTATGGACAGAAAACTGGAGAATGAGCTTTTGTTTCTAAGGAATTCTCAAATTTCTACCAACCCATCGCTATTGAGGGGTAGCAAATATTAAAATATTAAAATTTCAGCCTTGCATTTATAGCATCAAGGAAGTTTAGTAGATTTTTTAATTTTTTTTAATGTTATATATCCATTTTAAATAATGAAGAACTTTCTTCTAATGTACTAAAGTGAACTTCAATGCGCTCTAACGTAATAGAGGTTAGTCTGTCTCAGAAACCTTCGTAGCATTAATTGTAGAAAATATAGTGTACTTTATTTTTGTACAACAATTTTTTCCAAAAAGGTCTATATATTTTGAGTTATAGTCAATAAATTAAAAGAGAAAATATTTTTTTAAAAAGAGTGGAATTTATGCCCTTTTTTAGCGCATAGTAGCGCGTAAGCGGTTTATTTCAGAAAAAATAATATCATCGCTATTTGTAGGAAATTTACTCTAGTTTATTCTTGTCTCGAGATTCTTTTCTCTAAAATGTATACTTTTCGAGTTATGAGCGAAAGTCTCTAAAAAGAACGTTTTCTTCTGAGTTTTTCTCGAATATCTCAGAACGCATCACATTTACGAGGTGGCAAAGTTGAAATTCGAATTCAGCGCCCCCAAATACGTAAAGTATGAAAGGGAAGTAGACTACTGTATTTTTTTCCTGAAAATGCCATTAAATTTGCTCTCGTTACTGCACTAAACAGCACGCTGCTATAAATATTTTGTTTCGGGATTTTACTTTTATGGAAATAGTGGTTCCTTTCTCTCTATTCTAAAGGCAAAGCACCCAATAATGGTTGATATAATGTGTATGATCAAATACTGTTATATTTTTCTAATAAGTGTGCTAATATTGTATTTCGTACAACCTGAAATAAATATATAGCTACGTATATCTAGCAAACCAAATAGGATACAAAACCTCACGTTTTCTTGAAAGCAAAGTTGTTTCTTGGTGAATGAGTGTGTATTCACTCTATTAATTACTGTTATGTAAGTAAAATATTTCGTCTTTGATCTTGTTTGCAAGCCACCTTATTAACTTTCATATCCCCGTGCCTTGTCCTTTGACGGCGCGATACAAGTGAACAAAAATATATTTAATGACGTAAAAATCAGTAATCGTTTCTAATTTACAAATATTAAGGTACCTGAAAGTTAAACATAATAAATTAATATAGCTCGCTATATTAACCTATTTAATAGTGCCTAAGTAAATTAAAGTGGTGATAGAATCAAATAAATATTTATTTATTATAAATGAGACATTCGAGTACGTACTTAGTATCTGATCTATCTAATTATCACCTAAAATAAAATATGTCTTACATAATATGATACAATTATAGTCAATATAGTTTTCTTGAAAAAAAAAACCAGCGTCTTCGAATGTAATGAAGGGAGGAAAAGATATAAGAAAATCTTAATCTTAAGTCTTAATAAGAAATTAATTTATCCTGAATCCTGATTACTAATTGTACATTCTTGTAATGCATATGCAATATGGAAATATAAATGTAACGGTAAACGGAATAGGAATGGATGAAAACAAGGAAACAGGGTGGGGGACAGAATGAAAAAGGAATATATTAATGCAAAAGGAATGAAATGGTCGACTTAATTCATATTGTACCTATTATTGAAATACATCAAAAAAGTATTCAAGATGGTTATATAATGAACCAGCTGAGTTACTCGTGCTTGGCAACGGCGCGGTGTCTTCCAATGGTTTGAGCTCGACAAAATGTGACTTAAGATCTGAACTACTTTTTCAATGCCCTTTCACATGATACCACACATGACCCCACACAACCCTTGGATCCTCTCATCATCATGATACCTCCCAGCAAAAGCTTTTTTTTTCAAAAATTGCGACGTCAAAACCTAAAGCAGATCGGTACGAAAGTTTTTGTGAATTTTCACAGCAATCATTCGTAAAATGCGGGAGTTATGCGAACACTTACAAAAAAAAACGACTTATTTTTATATAAATGGATTATTATCATAATAATCACACTCTGTTTCATTATTAATTTGCTACTAAAGCATTTGTATAATTCAAGTGACCTTGGTGAGGAATTTATTTGTTAGAAGATTCTTCAGAAAGATGAAAATATATTTATTATTTGAATAATGTAAGTATTATGATAAATTACTTTTCGAAGAATTTTAAAACTATCGTTTATATTTTTGTATCTTACGCTCAGTAAAGGTGTGTTTATGCAACTGTATAAACAGATTTGATGGGAGAATTATTCCCATTTTACATCATTATATACAATCAATGTATCTATATGCAGAGCTGGGCAGAAAAGCGTTAATCCGTTAATCGTTAATTATCGAAGTTAACTTTTTGGTTAACGATTTAACGCTTTTCTTACCTCCAAAATTTGTTAACGGACTATTTAACTTCCGTTACATTTTACTTCCGTTAATTAAGTCCGTTAATATTTGATTGTTTGTATAGACATCATCCACTGGCTGTGCTGGCATTAGATAATCCGAGGATTGTATGGAGTTATGTGCGGTGTCGTATATGAGTTGGGCATTGGAAAAGAATTTCAGATCGAAAGTCAAATTTTGTCGAAAAAAAAATCGACTGCGGCGCCTTTCAAACTCTGAAGCAAGCGACGTCAATGGGCGAGTGTAATAAAAATGTGTTTGTAAAATTTCTGTAAGACATTTTACTTCTTATTCAATAATGAGACTCGCCACCCATTCCGTGTGTTTTATTTGTTGTATGCACATTGTATGCATTTGTGTACCCACTTTAGGATACATCGCGATAGTGTGATAGTAGTAGTACTTATGTAGTTCTACTTCATGCCATTTAACAGCGATTTTTTAGATTTAACGCTTTAACGGATTAACGTTAACTTCCGTTACATTTTTCAAAATGTAACGCTTTAACGATTAACGAAGTTAACTTTTTAGTTAACGGATTATCGATTAACGAAGTTAACTTTTTGATTAACGGCGCCCACCTCTGTCTATATGTTACCTTCGGCCATGCTTGCTACTAGTAGGTATAGGCATGGTATAGATAGGTATTAATTGTAGTCTCTCCGATTCTTTAAACCACCACTTTTTAGTAGGTTTTATTTAATATTTGTACTGTTTAATCTCCCAAGTTATATTACAACGAAAAATTACAAAACATACTATTTTGTTACCGACGACTGTCAAAAGTTGTTGATACTTATGCTGTTTTCACTGCTGATCAAAAATTTGTATCCTCGATTATAAGCATTTTTATTGTATGTACTGTGCGTGTTTGTATACTCTGAGAGTTGCTGAAGCGACTGATGTGTGATGTTTGCATGGATTGTGTGCCTATTTTGTTTATTTTAAACGAAAACGGATTACTCACCTCGATGTATGTTGTGTCATAAACAGTTGTGTGTGTGTGTGTGTATTATGAACGCTTTGATGTGTATATTCATGGTATATTCTGTTTGTTTTACATTCTGAAAGACAATGATTTGGATTATTCTTTAAATTAATCTACCAATCTCTTGTTTGTGTTGTGTTTTTGTGTGTGAAAATTTCTGACGTTTCATAACGATACGCGGCAGCCATTTATGTTGAACGCGACACGCTATTGGCGGAGCGGGCTATGGCTGGTCAGGCCATGGTCAGGCTGGTTATGGCCAACGATTGCATCGCATAGACTATGAAATAAGTGTACCATAGACTATTCATTATTATGTACCATAGACGAAGGCTTCGAAAGATTTCGTACTTCGAATGTGTTATTTTATTTTTATTTATTTGAAGCACTCTAGATACTTGTGTGTTTTATACATACGTATTGGACATTTATTTATTTTAGTAAGGACTCTTTTTATACATACGTATTGAACATTTATTTATTTTAGTAAGGACACTTTTTATACATACGTATTGAACATTTATTTATACATTTATCTTTTTATTATTATTATTTATCTATATCATTTGATACCTACTGCTGCCATTACTTGGAGTAGTAGGTACTGAAAAACATGAGTGACAAGCGGGAAAAATGTGGTAACCAGGGCGAGAATGATAAGCTGAACGAGCAACAGACATCTGAAGAGGCGGTTTTCACACCTTCAAAAAGGCTGCCGCGCACACCACCTGCTGTTGACTTGACTGTGCCCCCCGGGGTTGGACTCGATTCTGGGAGAACCGGGACTGGTGGTGGGAGCTCTGACGCTGGCTCTAGTGTCACAATTGTGAACTTGGAAGAAATGGAGACTACTACGGATGCTGAGACCGGTGCTGCCTCGGCCAGCGAGGATGCTGGGTCGAGAAGAGGAGCCAAGAAGAGGAAATTTGCGGTTAGAAGTCCTCGTCGTAGTGGCGCATTAGCGAAGGAGGAACGGGCAGCGGAAATTCTTGAAGATATTGACTTCAAGACCACAGAGGCGGAGAGACTACGTCGGGAAATAGACGTGATTCTGTCGTCAAAGACAAAGCAAGGGGTGGCAAAGATAAAGACAATGGTGGCCGAGGTATTCTCGCTTGGAGCCTCAATAGGCCGTTTGGCCTGCGAGGCGGTTGGAATGTTTCGGGGATCCGAAAGCGCGATGGCGGCCTTAGGGTCAGACATTCGTGCCGACGTGTCCAAGGTGGCAACCCGCGCTACTGTGGCCGAGCCTACAGAGCGAAAGAGGACGTTTGCGGATATTGCGGCGGGGTCCGTGGCTCGCGCTGAAAAAAGGAATACCGGGGTTGTGCTAATCAGACCCGGTGACCCGAAGGGTATGACGTCTGAATCTACCAAGGCCATTGTTAAGGAAATCCTTAACCCGGCCGAAGACGGTTTCAGGGCCGTAAGTGTTAGGAAGGCCCACAATGCGGCGATTGTAGTGGAGACCTCTACGAAGGAAGGGGCCAAGGCTATCTTGGCCTCCACAAAACTAAAGGCTAAAGGCCTCACTGTGGCAGAACCCGTTGGTCGCTGGCCAAGGATTGTGGTGCACGATGTCCCACGGGACCTGACGGACGAGGTTCTCCTGAAGGAGATTTTCGTTGGAAACGTAGAGGGGAAAATGAGTGAGGCGAACTTCAGGGATTCCTGCAAAAGGGTGGCGAAGTTCGGACCAAGGGACAGGTCACACGTCGGGTCCATCCTCGCATGCACCGGTGCCGTGAGGAAGATTCTGCTAGAACAGCGGATCGTTTACGTGGGCTGGAGTTCCTGCAAAGTTAGGGACTTCATTGGAGCAACGAGGTGCCATAAGTGCCAACTTTATGGACACATACAGGCGCGTTGTGAAGCGAAAGCTCCTATGTGTGCACGTTGCGCCAAGGAGGGCCACCTGGAGAGCGAGTGTTTGACTCCTCCCAGTGAAAAGCGGGTGTGCGCGTCGTGCGCCCGTTTCAAAAAGAAGGGTGACCATCCCACAGGGGATAGGGATTGCCCAGTGCACAGGGCTGCAGTGGAGAGGATGGTGGCATTGACGAGTTACAATGGCTAGTTACGTCGGCGTCACGCTTGGCCAGGTGAATCTCGGCCGTTCAAGTGCATCAGCCATCGACCTAACGAGATTCATGGCCCGGAGCTCTATTCCGATGGTGTCAGTTCAGGAGCAGTATTTTACCAGGAGGATATTGGAGGACGCAGGTCTTCCACTGTCGGTGGTGGAGAGTGGGGAGCGGCCTATGGCCGGTTTCCTTTTTGACCACTCCAGGGTGCGACCGCTGCTCCTGGAAGGGCTTTCGGATGAGTTTCGCTGCTGTGTCTCCGTCAGGATTGGTGGTTGCGAGATTTATTTCATCAGCGTATACTTCAAATACTCGGATCCCGTGGGTCCTCACCTTAGGGGTCTGGGGGTCGCCCTGGAGGCTTTGCGGGGGAGACCAGTGGTTGTGGCGGGTGACTTCAATGCGCGTTCTCCTTTATGGTACGACAGACCGGGTACTGATCGCGTGGGGAGTGGGGGCCCGGTGGCGGATTTTATATCTTCCCGCGGGCTCACTCTTCTTAATTGCGCTGGGCAACCTGCTACGTTTGCGGGACCGATGGGAGAGAGTTGCATTGATTTGACCCTCTGCACGGAATCACTTGTCTCAACGCTCTCTAATTGGAGAGTTCTGAGTGGGGCCATCTCGTGCCACCACAGACTGATCACCTGGTCGGTCGGTGGCCAGTTCGATGTGGACCCGGTCGGGCCGTGGAGCTTTCGGGGGGGCAAAGTTAATTGGGAGCTCTTTGGATTCACTTTGAAAGAGGAATTGATTGAATATGAAGACTGGATGAATGACGGTGCTGAATTAGCTGGGGAACGGTTCAATGATGCTGTGGTCAATACAGCTTCAATGGTGTTGGGGAGATGCAGGCCTGGGGGAGGTCGTGCCGCCTATTGGTGGACACCAGAACTCACGGTCTTGAAGAGGCAGTTCAAGGCTGCCGAACGTGCTTTTGGCCCTGTTAGAAGGGGTGACATTCCACGGGACTCTTACTACGGAGCACTCCTAATTGAAAGGCTTCGTAGAACTAGAGGCTCCTACCATACAGCTATGAGGCGAGCAAAGTCTTCAGCTTGGAAGGAGTGGATCACCGAGATAGGAAATTCTGACCCCTGGTCTGTGAGTCGTACGGCGACTAAGACCAGGAGATCTGCGGATCATTATCTTACCAGCATTGTGGCTGGCGGTAATGAGACTACGTGCATTGACGACACGTTGAGGGCCTTGTTAAATGGTTTGGTGCCTCTTGACTCACGGTCGAGAGATACACCTCATCATAGTCAGTTGCGGATCCTGTCTCGTCACCCTCCGACTGGTAACATGGGTGAGGTTTTGCCAGCTACCGAGTCGGAATTGGGGATAATCGTCAAGAATTTAGGACCCAGAAAGGCTCCTGGCATTGACAGGATCAATGGTGCGGTAGTGAAGAATGTTTGGAAATTCTGTCCGGCGGAGTTTTTAGGACTGATGAATCTGTGTTTGCGGGAGGGGGTCTTTCCCAAAGTATGGAAGAAGGGTTTGCTCAAGATAATCCCTAAGGGCAATGATAAGCCACTGTCCGACCTCAAAGCGTACAGGCCGATTACGCTGCTGCCTTCCTTTGGCAAGGTCCTTGAGATCTTGGTTAGGAACCGGCTGGGGGCGGCCTTGTCGCCCGGTAGCTCTCGACAATTCGGCTTTAGTCGGGGATTATCTACCGAGCATGCTATTACTGAATGTATCCGCTGGAAGGATAATTGTGAGGAAAAATATGTTCTCGGAGTCTTTCTGGACATAGCTGGGGCTTTCGACAATGCTTGGTGGCCACTCATACTGGCCAAGCTGAAGCTACGGGGCTGCCCCGGCTGGTTGCACACCGTTGTGTGCAGCTACTTCAGCTCCCGGTCGGTGGTCATTGCGCATGCGGGACACATCGTGGAAAGAGAAGTTGACATGGGATGTCCGCAGGGCTCGGTCCTAGGACCGTTTCTGTGGAACGTCCTGTTTGATGACCTGCTGAGACTGATTCTTCCTTCGGGCACAACGACGATTGCATACGCGGATGACGCTCTTCTCTTGATAGGCGGAAACTCAAGAGCGCAGATTGAAAGTAAATTTGTTGACTCGATCACCATAATATTAGACTGGGGTAAAAGGAATAGGCTTACCTTCTCGCCGAGCAAGACCTCAGCCATGTGGATGAGGGGGAGACTGAGTCGAGCGAGGAATCCGGTTTTGCGGATGGAGGGGTATCCCGTCAGGGTTTACGACGAAGTCCGCTATCTGGGTGTCTTGCTTGACAGGGATTTCTCCTTTCTGCCCCATGTGAGGTTCTCGGCGGAAAAAGCAGCTGCCTTGTTTATGGCACTGCGCAGAATCAGCAGGAGTACATGGGGACTGCGCACGGGTACTGTGAGGGCCATCTATTAGGCTACGTACGTTGCTCGAGTGACGTATGCGGCTGGGGTGTGGTCGCATAGGCTCGACGTGGGATACGTTGCTCTGGCGGTTCTGAGGGGGCAACGCCTTCCTTTACTTGCGGTCACGGGTGCCTATCGGACGGCAGCTAGCGACGGCCTCCCGGTTATCGCTGGTGTTTTGCCTGCCGATCTTGAGGTATTGGACTTTGTTGCCCGGAGGAGGATCAAGACCAATGGGTCTGCAGAACACCTCGGCATATCCGTACAAGCGGAACCCGGGGTGAGAGGATTGAATAGGGCAATCAGCGCCATACGTGATAGGACGATGGAAGTGTGGCAAGAGAGGTGGGATGCGGGGAGGACTGCTAGGAGCGTCTACAGTTTCTTCCCTGTTGTTAGTGAGAGGATGAAAAGAGGATCCCTAGCACTAAGCCACCATGCGGTGCAGTTAGTGACGGGACACGGTGAGCTGAAGGGCAAACTCTTTGAGTTGGGCCTAGCAGCGGATCCGTGGTGTGCTTGTGGCACGGTTGTGCAGAGTGCGGGGCATATCCTGTGGGAGTGCCCTTTGATGACGGATGCGAGGGATGATATGATTATGGGAATGAGTGAGGACACTCCCCGACCCATTTGGTACGGGGAGGTGATGATGAATGGTCGCAATGTGGCTAAATTTGAGGAATTTGTTGGTGTGTGGGTGTCGCGCTGGGGTCTGCTCCGAGGATCGGGCTCATCCCCGGTTTGAGGGGTACCTCAGCTAGGTACCTAAGTTGGTCAAGTCGTGCGTCGTCGATAGTCGTGAACTCGTCTGTGTTTCGTATCGTCCTTTCTCCTTGGTGGAGGTTTGGGTGGGTTTATTTTATTTGTCCCATGCGGGGAGGTTTGTTTGTTTTGATCCACACAATCGCCGGGTTGTGGCGCCTGGCGCCACGGCATTGAAACCAGTCTTTTTAGTCAAGTCCTCAGGGTCCTTTATTTTTGCTGCCCCTGGCTCGGTCGAATAGTTTAGTAATTAGTCTAAGTTATTATGTAATGTAGCTCATTATTTGTTATCATCCTTGTAGCAGGGATATTGAAGGTGTCATTCCGGACGGTGTTGCTGGGGGGTGCCCTTCTGGCTAACCCTGGGGCCGTCTGAGTAACTTTGGGCTGTAAGTGCGAATAAAAAGGCGCCTAACTGGCGCCTGTGTTATTCGGGTGTGAGGAGGGACCTTCAATATTTACTTCTTATTCAATAATGAGACTCGCCACCCATTCCGTGTGTTTTATTTGTTGTATGCACATTGTATGCATTTGTGTACCCACTTTAGGATACATCGCGATAGTGTGATAGTAGTAGTACTTATGTAGTTCTACTTCATGCCATTTAACAGCGATTTTTTAGATTTAACGCTTTAACGGATTAACGTTAACTTCCGTTACATTTTTCAAAATGTAACGCTTTAACGATTAACGAAGTTAACTTTTTAGTTAACGGATTATCGATTAACGAAGTTAACTTTTTGATTAACGGCGCCCACCTCTGTCTATATGTTACCTTCGGCCATGCTTGCTACTAGTAGGTATAGGCATGGTATAGATAGGTATTAATTGTAGTCTCTCCGATTCTTTAAACCACCACTTTTTAGTAGGTTTTATTTAATATTTGTACTGTTTAATCTCCCAAGTTATATTACAACGAAAAATTACAAAACATACTATTTTGTTAAATACTTTGGCACTATATATTATCAGGTACAAACTGTAAGACAAAATATAGTTCTAACGAGTAATGTTCGTAAATGTATTGGAAAAACTTCATTAGTTATCGTATAGGTTTTCCTTGAAATCTATATTTAATCATGTCATTATAATATTAGGGTTATTTTATTATGCTTTCCATAAATAATATGTAATAAAAATATTTTTTTTAGAATATATAATAATATGTAAATTTAATTACGTACCTACCTACATAATTCTTCCACCGTAACTAACTTAATACGGTAGTTTTGTTGTTATAATCGAAATATTAAGAAAGCTAAGAAACAGCAGAGAAACATAATCGTCATAAAATTTTATATTATTTGTGAAACACAGAAGACTCAGTTTGTGTAATGATTGACAGTTCACCCTCAGAGGATGAGAATTATTTTAAGGATATCAAATATAAAAAAACGATTAAAAAAGGATTATAAAATAATAATACAAGCTTGTCTTGTAAGGTTCCTAATAGGTAGGAGGGTCTTAGATTGTATGTTTCTCCTCATATTTATACTATATTAGGAGGTGTATTTTCCCAAATAATATTCGTGATAGATAGCAATACGTTTTAGGACTCGGATACCCGAGAAAAGTAATCTTTTGAAATTATGTTCATTGAAAATATTCCAATGGTAAAATATTCCTGAAACATTGTAAAAGTTTTGTTCATTGTAGGAATTCGTCAGATGTAAACCAACCAAGTGAATGTGTAGGTATATAATTCTTAACGTAAAGTGACGTGAGTTTAGGAGGGCGCGGAGGGGAATAGAAACTTGGATTCTCCGTTACCCCATTGACCTAAACGACATATATTATAATTTCAGGCCTACCCGAAATTATGTAGATCTTTATTTATTTAAAGAACCAGTAAGTATACCGAAAACATTTACCCGCGTCATTAATGGTCCAAATCGCATGCACGATCCCGCGATCAAATTTTTAAATTAGGGTTTTCGTTTTTTGGGGTTAATGTCGCTTTATTTAAACATGTCTTATGGTAATTCACTATATTCTGAAGCTCATTACTACTAGGTACGAGAAGGGATTTCTTCTTGCGACTTTCGAGAAGCGAGTTATTATCATATAGAGTGTATGAAACATATATTACGTACAGCAATGCACTTGTGACTAGACTGAGGAACATTCAATGTATCTACCTCATTTTTTACGAAGCATATTCAGTAAGTTGTTGAGATTCTATGTACGTTCCCTTTTAGCGACATCCACCATCCTAATGTAATGGACTAATGTATTACAGACTTTGTTTGACTATTGGATTACTATTTACTCTAAAAGGAATTAATAATGTAAGTACTCGTATATTGAACTATAAAGGAATGGCATTACTTTAGAAATAATTCCGATCTAGTAAAATAGGTTTTGTATAAAGAGAGCTGGGATTTTGATGACGTCTCATAAATCTTCTCATTTATAGATCCAACTCATTTCATTTCGTGCATCAGAAAACTTAAAGGACCGTAAAAATGCGATAAAAATAAGAAATGCTTTTACTGATGTGTCTGAAAAATTATTGTCGTGTCTTTTACGATCAGCTTTACCACAGTAGATAATATTCTTCCTCTCATAATATTTTGCACTACAAATAGGTTCCTGGTACATATGAGTAGGTATGTCTAGGAATGTGTGACCACTTTACTGAAGGCGAGAGAAAACGCTTTTCTTTGTTTTCTTTTTATATAATTTAGAAGGATGAATGAATTGATACAGAATTATTTGGAGTATACTCCGAAGTGCGGAGTAATCTATTATATTTAGCCTTAGCGTTATTAGACAGAAAATATAAACACATTTTTTTATGAATCTGGGTTTATCGAAATAAACCCAAATACATATTTGTACACTTCACAGTAAGCTTGGAAGGCTTGTTTCGTGAAGTGGAGTAAGTCGGCATCGGGGATTGAGCCCGCGCCCGCCGGATTAACAGTCGAGCGCGTATTAAGCAGGCTACCAACCACCAATTGTCTTAGAGTGAAAATATTGTAGATCGCAGCCATGTGTAGATTTTTAGCAAGAATAATGAATTAGTAACACCAGGGCGTGGTTATGTACTTGTACGATGGGTAATTATTTTAGTAAATTCATTCTACTAATGCTCATAGCCGTACCTCTATTATAGAGTCCCTTGAGATGGCATACGAGTACAAAGTGGTATTATGTAGCTTTAGGGGCTAAGAAGTAAATACAGGGTTACAGGTACTTACACCCTAAACTTGTAAAACATTAAAATTAGTTTGTTAATTCATTACATTACAAGCGAAGTTTGTCATAATTAAAGCATTGACATAAAACTCGACTTTTTCTTTTACTCATTATGAGTCTGCAGACTATGGTCTATATTTTAAATTAATTATTTAAGCAGCTTCACAACTCCTGAGCAATAACTGCGGTAATTTGTATCAGCGGTGACATAAGGAGGGGTAAGGACCCCTGACCCTCGGAGACTGAACTGTATGACAAATTCCATGAAAGTGGTGGAAGCAAGGAGCGTGTGAAAAGACGTGGCGGTCAGGTGTTCTTTCTTCTCTGCCTGCCCTGCAAGCGACGCCGACGCATTGTGAGAGGTGGTAGATATAAAATATACGAGTAGTGGGAAAACTCGTGAATAATTAATTCTTAGATTTTTATATAGTTTCATAACATTAACTGAAAAACTGAATATGACAGACGAAAAATATTAGTTACCGCTTTGTCAGCCGAACGCCAACCGTAGTAGCTAAACGTTTACAAAGAAATTAACATATTTTCCATCGGCACCATGAAAAAAATGTATAGGTATAATTAAAAGAGAAACGAGGAACAACGATAGAATATAAATTGACCTCTTAGCACTTGGAATACTTAACATTCTTCAATGAAAATGCACGAATAATGATAGCGCGCTATTAGATTTTGTTTGTCGTACTCATGCTTTTAAATGATTAATTATTCTAACTACCTATTCTTATTAAAATGTCACCTTTAAAAACTTTCGTACGGAGATACCTTTCTATTAGAGGAAAAGGTATCTTTCTTCTTTGTTCGGTACTTAGAGTTATATTTAGTTGAGGAACTCATAAAAACTTGGGTCTCTACATAATGGAATTAACGTGTTTTAAAAAGAAAAAAGGGGATGAAGGGAAGTAGGCAGTGGCGGATCCAGGATTCAATTTGGGGGGGGGGGGCTGAATGTCGCTACATGGTAAAAAGTACTGTCACTCAACGTTTTTGGGGGGGGGGGACTAAGGGGCTGAAACCCCTAGATTTGTTGTATATAAAGTACTGTCACTCATGGTTTTGGGGGGGGGCTTCAGCCCCCTAGCCCCTCCCCTGGATCCGCTAGTGGAAGTAGGTATCCTATTATTTACTTTTGTGTTTCAAATTTCATTCTAAGTAGTGAATAAGTAGATGTGTCCACGATGTATCTATAGTAAGAACGCTTAGTGAGGCATATTGTGAAAGACCGAACTGTCATATCTGATATCATGGGTGGTACTTTTTTAAGGTTTCTCACCCAAAACACGCAGATAAAATGGAAACTAAAAACGCTGTAAGAGTCATTTTTCACATACATTTGATCTGCGTGTTTCGGGTGAGAAAACTTAGAAAGTATCACTTCAGGTTATAAATAAACGTTAATTTACTGTGAAATATCAGCTTTCTTTGTTCTCGTAGTTGGATAAAAAGTAGTTATCTCTTAAATATTCATCATTCACTGTATAACTACTCGTAAATAAGTTTTATTTACATTTTATTTGTACTAGTTACATATTAATCTGAATTTACTCTACGAGTGATTGGTTCCGCTATTCAGATATTTTGAGAGGTGATAGCGGGTGTTCTAAAACGTAGATCTGCCAAAGGGATGTCATCCCAATTGTTAAGGGTTGCGGAGTTACACCCTTTTAAAAAAATTCCACCCCCGACATCGACCACCATCACATTTCACTGAATAACTCTGATACTATGAGTCCAAAATTAATAAAACAATATTTTTATGTTTCGTAATAAAACAAGCTTTTAATTGATGCCAAAAATATTTAATAATAATTATAATAACTTTGCTAAAATTAAACACAAAAACAAAATTTCATTTTTTTTTTGTTGAAAGTTTTGACATCTTTTAATTTTTTTTCAATAAAAACTACAATTAACTAGTACTTTTTTTTCTTTTAATAAATACATTAGACCCTTGTGAATAAAAATGCTGAACATTATCTATCCATATTTTGAACCAGTTTTTCAAAATCTTCGATTTTGTAAGTACATATTCAATAAAATATTACTTTTTCGCTACTGATTATACCTCTTTAAGTACTATACGTACCTACTTAAAGAGGTAGTAATAGTAGTGAAGAAGTAATATTTTATTGAATATGTACTTACAAAATCGAAGATTTTGAAAAACTGGTTCAAAATATGGATAGATAATGTTCAGTATTTTTATTCACAAGGGTCTAATGTATTTATTAAAAGAAAAAAAAGTACTAGTTAATTGTAGTTTTTATTGAAAAAAAATTAAAAGATGTCAAAACTTTCAACAAAAAAAAAATGAAATTTTGTTTTTGTGTTTAATTTTAGCAAAGTTATTATTATTATTATTAAATATTTTTGGCATCAATTAAAAGCTTGTTTTATTACGAAACATAAAAATATTGTTTTATTAATTTTGGACTCATAGTATCAGAGTTATTCAGTGAAATGTGATGGTGGTCGATGTCGGGGGTGGAATTTTTTTAAAAGGGTGTAACTCCGCAACCCTTAACAATTGGGATGACATCCCTTTGGCAGATCTACGTTTTAGAACACCCTCTATCACCTCTCAAAATATCTGAATAGCGGAACCAATCACCCTGTATAATAACGAAGAAGCATGAATACAGAATACCGTAGTTATTTTAATCAGTAAAGTGCAATATAAAATGTTCATGGCATAGTGATCAAATCTTCCGCATAGTTGTAAATTTAGTTAGTAAGATTGAAGGGCCATATTAGTTATCACCACATTACAAGCAGAATCTTTCTAGAGAGGTTCTTACCACAGTGAGCTTAGGATCTTAGTCTATGCTTCTATACTTGTACCTATTTATTGTCCTTTAATCGCAAGCCGAGAAAAAAGAATATTACCGTCACATGGTACCGAAATTAGAAACCGTTAGATTAACTATAATCAGAGGATACAATACTGATATAGACAAGGCTAATTCCCAATGACTGAAAAAGGACCAGATGGGACACCTATATGGAATGAAACATGGATGTAAAATGTTTTTCTTCTTCTGCTTGTACCGTATTAAGTTTTTATTATCTGAATTGTAAAATGTTGTCCTCTAGATTAAGATTTCGTACGTAGAAATACGTAATTGTAAGATGATAGTTTCTAAGAAAAAAATGTAGTAGTGTGTAGATCCTTGCAGTGAGAGTGTCCTCCAAGGAACATTAAGGGTGTTCACTGTTCAGAGTAGTTTCGGGAGGGGTTTGTTGAGGTGAGCCCTTCCAGCGAACCTTGAGCCCTCCTTTGAAAAAATGTTTTGCTTAAAAGACTGGATGATATAGGAGCTAAAGCTCCTGAAACATCCAGGGGTGGAAGTGGGTTTACCCTTATGCCGTATTACGTCTCCCCGACGTTGACGATCTATCTAGTGAAAATATCTACCTATATCCTGGGCTGCTCGGAATAGCTGTATGTTATATCTAAAATAGCGAAATAGCTACAATATTTTTAGCTTTGGTTATCGCAGTAGGTACCTTATCAAAATTATTTTCATTCCGCTTGTTTTTAATAATTTAGCGAATTCGACTGGAAATTTATCTTTTGAAAAAAAAAACGTAGAACTTTCAACATTGATAGTAGGCAATATAAGCGTTTTTTTTCATTTAATCGGCTCAATAAATTTATTACGTTGTGAATTTCTCAGCAACCAATTTCTATTTCAGCTTCTTATTTTCGTAATAATTTGTACTTTTTTTCACGGTATAGAGAAAATTCTACATTTCTGCCACACCGCAACATAGAAATATTTTCTGTTTCCTGTTGTAATACTCTTATGCTAGATTGTATTGGGGGGGAGGGGAGGGGTGGAGTATAAGTGTGGTGGGGATGATAATAAAATAAAATATATGTTTTCAATTCAGAGATACAGATATTCTAGAGCTAGACAATGGGTACATGTAAATGTTTACACGTTTATATTTCATTGTTGGATACGGTGTATGTTGTTCATATTATTTTCCTTCCCATTTTCTATGAATCGAGATGAATCTATGTGAATAATAAAGAGTACCATCTGGATCCTTTCTCAGTAATTCGTCCAGTATGGTTATTCTTCAATGTAGATGTTTTTCAAGAAGGGTGTATTAAATAAATCATCTCTTCAACACGAAGAAATTTAAATAAAATTTCGAAACCAACATATGAATAGGTATTGTATTTATACATTAAAATCTCATACGAGTGTAATATCATCAGAAAATAGTTCATTCAGAAAAGTAGCGTGAAAAATCATATTTCCATGGCTAGACACAAAGCTTTTCCTGAGGCAATAATGGTGTCGTGCATTGTGGTAGAAAAATAAATCAGAAAATGTGAATGACATAAGTATATCCAATACGAAGTTGTGTCTGTGCAGTGTGTACTATTAACTCAGTTGACTATCAGCTTCTGCAATTTGGGGAACTTTAACTGTTTGGAAATAGTTAGTAATGGGCATCAAAACCGCGGCTAGTTAAGTCGGTTGTACGAAATTCTCGGATACTTGAAGTTATAGTAACTACTAAGGTCCATAACTAACTCTTGTACATACATTTAACTTTCTAGATAACTTGCGCATGATGTTGGAGGACAGGTTGATGTTTATAGGTATTATATAGTCATTTGAATTTATATCTGAAAATAATAATGCTTCGTTGTCAATTTTTGCCATGCTATAGTACCTATCCAATATAAAGATTAATATCCAGTATGTACCTACAATTTATACGTACTACGATATGTAATCCGCCAATTTATTGTTATTGTATTATTGTATATTGCATGCAACGCAAATAGTTTATAACTTACCTATCAAATACATTGCAATACATTATATGGGAATATATTCCGTTTGAAACTTCAGATCAACAAACACAATTTGTATTGTATTGACTTCACACATTGCGTTTAACAAAGTAACATCATGGACTACATGTGTATTTAGTATTTCTAATATAACAGAGAATATTAGACGAATGCAACTCATTTCACATCCCTAAGCAATGAAAACACTTTTCTATATTATTAAGTTTCTTTTACACATGCAATAGCTTGATGATAATTTCAATGGTCGAAACCCCCAATAAACTTTGAGCGAGTATTAAGAAACAATAATATTATTAGTAGGCGTAGCAAATGAAACATGCGATCCTACATGGGGCGATGTTAGAAGCGCGTCACTCAATGAAAGTTCGGGATAGACTGGACTTAATTCGCTAAACGGAACGGGAAAATGTTACGAATATAATACAAAGGCGAGCTGAATCTCTTCTGCAAAATAATTTGTGCTATAGTATCAAATCGTAATAATATTTATAGACAAAACAATCATTGCTAATAGGTCTACAACTACTCGTAAGATGTTAACAGAACTGTAGGTATCTATAAACAATGGATCATAGGTGTGTCTCATTCACCGGTTTACTGCAATAGTCTAAATATGTTTCTAATAATTATGTCATTCATATTTATTCATTATCACATGTGAGATATTCAGTTAAATCTTTAAATAAGACATAATAGTATCTCGTATGTAATTGTATGGAAGCGTCGAGGAAGGATCGACCATAGGTTAGTAAATGATACGAGATTTTAATGAAGATGTACTGTATACTAACTCAATATGTATTCATTATTTTCATACTAAACCTCTCTAAACAGTCAAGCTCGTATGTCCGCTCGTATGTGTTCCTAAAAGTACTTTGAAAAATCCTGGATATCTACTACGGCACCGGGTACATAGAATAGTAACGACAAACTGCCAATAAAAATTTTCATTGTTTCAGGGAACAATGAAGATACAATGGACATTTTTATAACATTCTTTCACAGTGATGAAAAATATAACATCCGCGTTTGTAATCCTATCATTCTCATTATTATTCACGCTGATTCAATAGCAGAATCATGAAATCGCTATCGCAACATTTTATGAAATTTGAATAAAAAATACGGAGTTTTTAATACGAGAATATTTCTTATCCTATCAAGATTTTAGCTTATGCAATGTTCAATATACACACCTTTCTATACTTCCGACACACACTAGTGCAATTTATCATATTCTCCGGTTCCTTCCAAACCTCTACATCCTAGTGGATGTGGTCGCATCTTCAGTCCAAATCAGTCTGATGATCAACATTTTCAAATCCCCAAAATAGGTACATTATTATCAATAATTTGCATTAAAATTGTATACCTAAAATTAACATATTTGTTCTCTTATAAAATTGTAGGCTTCATCGATTTTCGGTAGCTAAATGTTATAAGCTGTGTTTCTATCGGACCGGGACCAACCAAACAGAAACAAACTTGAAAGATATGTGTACCTAATGTATTAATAAATTATTATATTATTCTAGCTTTCCAAAAACTTTTGGGATTCAAAGACCAAAGGAAATCATAATACCTTAATGAACCCACATTTAAACATATTTCTCGACATTCAAAACAAACTCCCAAACTATGACATGAATATTAATTATTATAATGAGTTTTTGAAAACGAAATTTATTTAAATAATTTATTTTAAGAGTGTGCATACCGGCATTTCAAAAATTTCTAAAAACGGGAGACTTCTATCTCGACAACCGTTACTAAATTTGCTTTGGAACAAAATAGTGTAGATGCATTGAACCTTTATCTAGGGAATAACCGTAAAAGATTTTTTACATCTTGTATAGATTTCTCAAAAAAAAATATTTAAAAACACCTCTGTCTTTTTTTCCGAAAGACGGAAACTCGTTTCCCGAAAGTCGCGGAGAAAATTTTTTTCTTGTACTGATAACATGCATTAAAATCTAGGGAATAACCGTAAAAGTTTTTTGATAGATGCAAAATTAACACCAAAAAATGGAAAAAACGCTATTTTTACCATTTTATCATGTGATTGTCACGCAATTTTGAACCTTAATGCCGTGGAAAAAGACTGTGACGTCATTCCTGGTGCCATGCCCTTAAGATACGATAGGAGTATAATTTTGGAATAATTTTGTAATTTAGAGTTCGTTTGGTATCTGATCATAAATAGATTACTTGACACATTTCCTTTCTCAGATTTTTTTCATAAAGATGATCTGGGTTTTTAGGTACGTCTGAAATATTGAAGTAATATAGGTGTTCAGTAGCTGTAATATTCAATCTCATTATAAAGGGCATAACATATAGAATAATAATTAGGTTTAAACTATCCTGACAATTCACATTGTATTTCTCTCAATATTCTATCGTAAAATGATTGAGAATTTAGCATGCTCTTTTGCATATTCCAGTAGGTACCATTTATTCACAGAGATTAGTTAACGTCTACTACAATCTGCTTTCTGCCATTAGAATTATTCATCGCAAGAACAATGCACTATTGACGAGAATCAGTCCGAATAGTAAAATTCATTGTTTTCTTCTTGCCCTCGAGCATATCGTTTCAGTAGGGAAATTATTCACACGCTCCGATAGAAACTTACATACAGCAATCACTACTGCAGAACGGAAGAAAACGTAGGATAAGATGAGGTGAAGGAGGTGAAGGAGATAAGTAGTCAGTAAGTCGTACCTAGTAGAAGGTGACAACGTAATAATGCTGATCATGATACGTGCTCTCAGTCTCAGGATGTACTTTGGTAAACCCATATGTATATGCTGTATAACTATACACTATACCATCCCTATTTATGGATATATCTACATAGCACCATTATATTCGCTATTACCGAGTAACAATATGCACAGTCATTCTTTTTTACTTCCTATAAAAAGCAAAATCCAGGTTATCATATCACTATCACGGTACCAGTTTCCAGTAATTTTGCATGATGAACTTTTTTCTTTTCTAGGTTGTCTTACTAAATTTTAGTCGTACGGCATGTTAAAAAAGTTCTGAATCCTCCTTAGACATACTGTCGTTAGTTAGAGTTGTTAGTAAGTTAATACCTACGTCCTTTCATCTAAAATATAGTTAAGTAAGCAAGATTTGTTTTCGGATTGTTCTGAATAATTTTATACCACTTGGACGGCGGAGAGATTGGCGCGAGTACCTATGTAATAAGTATGTAGTTAACTACCTAGTACCCAGAGGCGGATTAAGTGTTGAGAGCGCCCCTAGGCAAGCACCTCATCGGCGCCCCTCTAGCGTCCATATTATATTATAAATTTTAACTAGCACTTATACGAGGGCGGATCATTAAGTACCCGTGTTAGGTATGAAGATGAAAGTTTTTTCCATTTTTTTTTAATTTTTTTTTTCAACGTCATCTTCTTTTAGGTCCTCACCAATCATATTCTTCTCTGCCATTTATTTAACCCCTCCAAAAACGCGATCTGCTAAACTCCTTAAAATACACCTCTTTCTCGGAAAAACCTCCTTCTTTGAGCTGATTTTTACCCCCCGAGCCATGTTTTCATATGGGGGACCGAAAAATTATTCGCAGAAAGCCAGGTTGGAAGAATATGATTGGTGCGGCAGCAATTCGCGGCGTATTTCATCTAATTTGGCCGCGACAGCCCCGAAGGAATGTACTGGTGCATTATCGTGGTGGTAAAACACTTTTTTCTTAGCCAACTGAGGCCATATCTCCTTCAATTTCTCATCGAATCGCTCAAATAATTCACCGTAATACTGTCTCATGATCGTTCTGCCTTTCTGCAAAAAGACTGTGATAATATTCCCTTTGAATCCCAAAAAAATCGTGGTGGTGGCCTTTCCGGCCGATCGGACCGTCTTTTCCTCCTTTGAAGGAGATTCACCCGGAAAAATACACTTTTTTGCCCATTTCTTGGTCCATGTCGTAAAATTATATATCTAGATTTCATGAACGGTGACGCTTGACGTAAAAACTCCATCGAATCTCGCTGAAAAAGGTCCAGAAACTGCTTGGACTTTTGACACCTGTATCCGCTTGTTGTTCAAAGAGAGCAATTGTGGCAGCCATCGGGCCGACACCTTTTGCACACTTAACTTGTTCTGAAAAATATTAATTGCCATTTCGTACGGCACGCCTATGGCCTCAGATATTTCACACACTTTGGCTCGGCGATCAGCAAGAATCATCTTGTGTACATTTTCAAAGATTTCCTCGGTAACTCCTTTTGCCAGGTGACCTGGCCGCTCCTCATTAAAAACAGTTGCACGACCCGTTTAAATTCGTTGAACCAAAATTGTATGTTTACAATAGATGGTGAACAGTCTCCATAGACAGCATCAAACTTCACTTTTATTTCATCGCGTGTTTTTCGACCCAAAAATGAGGAGCCAAATTCGGATCAACTTTGTTATTTTTAAATTTTTTCGAGAAACACTCAACAGGGGTCATTAAACTGGCTGCCAAAAAATAACTAATCCACAAATCGGTCCGAAATTTAGTATGGTGTCGTCTGAAGGATGGTTCCACACGATAGTTATATCATTTTCCCTCAGCACAGCCACATTTCTTCGAACACGGGTATTTATTGATCCGCCCTCGTACATACTATAATAACTAATGCTGCGCCACACGGCTTAACCCATCGTGATGCCCTATCCCGTGGGAGTTTTGGGATAAAATGTGTAAATCTGTGTCTCCAACAATCTACATACCAAGTTTCATCAAAATCAGTTTAGTAGTTTTTTTGCTCATGAAGAATCTTACCAACTTCTAGTATAAAATCATGCGATGTAGAAATAATCATGAAGGTGGAGCATGCTTCGGAAACTCTACATCTCTATAGAATTATATAATCTTTTATATTGTGTAAGTAGGTGCATATTTACTTACAAAACTATTTTTTTGTTTTTGTTTAAAAACTTCAATGCGCGGCTTGTGCGCCCCTTTGTAAACTCGCGCCCCTAGGCACGTGCCTACTTTGCCTTATGGATAATCCGCCACTGCTAGTACCTACTCTAGTTCATGATGTAAAGCTCGCTATTATTTTGAAATGACTTTCACAACGAGAGCTTGAGCGTTGAGTGTCATTTGAGAGTTATTATAATAGGTCACGTGGGGACTATCTTTATATTCTAGATATTCTGGTTGACAAAGCACTGGACACCAAATAAGGAAATATAACACAACTATCTCCTTTTGTATCTACATATATATCTATACTATAAAATAAAGTGCCTTTTCTTTGTCGTACTCCTAAACCGTCCATCCGATTGAGATGAAACTTTGGCAAATTGTTGTGCATGCTCCAGGAATGATTCATAGGGACTAGGGGTACGAGGAGGGGGGCATGAAAAAAACGATTTTTGTCGAACCGATATGGCTTTTGGTGTCAAAAAGATGAATAGTAACCCTCGCGACATCCGTAGGGATAAGGCTATGGGGGGTGGAATGAAAAACATGATATTCGTGTCGAATCAATAGTTTTCGGTGTCAATAAGATGAATAGTTACGCTCCGATATCCGCAGGAATAAAGAGGAGAAAAAGGGGGGGGGTGTCAATGAAAAAAGTGATATTAATATCCAATGCATAGTTTTCTGTGTCAATTTAAACAATTAAGTGTTTACTTTTTTATATACTTTTATATACTTTTTCACGGATTTAGATTTCTGTAGCGCGCAGGGTACATCTAGTATTTAATATAATAAACGGAACCTCTTATGGAATTAGAAAAAGGAAATCAAAACGGAAGAAGGGTGACAATATTCGTGGACAATAATATGAAAGTACGAGTATGTAAGAAGGAAATGTTATAAAGAAAAGTGGAATCTGTCGCCATATTATGTGCAATATTATACAATGTGTAGTATATAATAACTGGAAAGGCCGTAAGTTTTTGTGACTTTTTACGAGGAGCAATACGAGTATAATCATTTGTTTCCATCTTCTCATATAGCGAGGGTTGAATTTTGTTAAAATATAAAATCACGATGAAGCTTTCCATTGTTACTAAACTCTATGGAGGTTGAAGAGGGAAATTAAAGGCTTGGTTTACTGTCTCACAAAATAAGCAGCTTTTTGTACAACAAACAACAAAATGAAACTATTGTTATTTTTAGAAAACAATATACCTATTATATTGTATCCACCAAATGCCGTCAATTTTTAATTGTGATGCAAACAAACTATTCCTAAAATTATGTTTTAGAAATATTTTCAAATACGAGGATGGGCTGAAAACTTTTTAGCCCTGACTAAAAAATGTATTGAAGTATGATTGGATCTACTTATTGTTTTAAGATAACATAATCCTTTAAAAATTGAATGCGTCTTTACCAGCCACGTTTCAAATCCGTTATCCCAGTTTTACAAAAGGAATCGTCACGGTCTTTAAATTCTGCTCTGCCATTGCAAAAACCCCATTATCTGAGTAAAATCTTTTCCTATCGAGGTCTTTTTTGATCTTGAGGATAAGGTGAAAACCTGAGGATTCATGCCAAGAGAATAGATGGGAGTTGTATTAAATGGAAGCCAATGGCATGCAGTAAACCCAATGAAAATGTTGATGTGTGAACTGGCTCAGTGACACCTGAAAGATCATCACTTTAGTAATTTTCCAGAGGGTTTATACAAGTCATTATTTATTTATCGTATGGTTAATAATGGTACATCACATCAATTTACAATAATACAGCTCATGTTTGATTGTCAGAAATTAAAAATTAAAAGTATTGTTTCTCAAATATTCGGTCGCCGATTCGTTGAGTGTCAAGAAATCCTCCGGGTTTCCTCCATACGCTGTGAGACAGCACTCCGACACAACATGGTTCACGGTCTGCCTCTCCGCACCGCAATCACATCTTGGAGAATCCGACCACCCGCACTTAAAGAAGAAGTCGACACACTTGCCGTGGCCCGTCCGGATTCTGTTCAGTGCAGTCCACATTCTTCTTGGTAGGTCAAAGCCGAGTTCTGAAGTTAAGATGACTCTACTAACTTATTGATCAGATCACTGGAATCTCTTCTATCTCTTGAGAAGTAAATTAGCGATCTTTGAAAACTGGATCCATGCTTTTATCAACGTTATCCGGAACTACTTCATTTTATTGCCTTCTACTTCGAGGGTTGTTTTTGACACCTTGCTGTGCTATTTTAAAACGTGCCACCAACTTTCTATCCATGGAATATGACGGAACGGACTCCAGTGATGAATCCGACTTCTATTTAATGGTTTGTTTCGGTATATAACCTTAGGTAAAATAATATTTTTTCACGGATCGCAAATGAAAATTTCTCATATTCACAAAAACTTCAAAGACGTTGAATTAAAAATGATGCCAAGAGTGCCACCGTCGTCTTGTCAAGGCCTATTTTTGTAAAAAAATGTCAAGGCCTATTTTTGTTTTTCTTAAAAAGCTTTAATTTATACATATCAATAACAAGCTGAAACAGGCCAGTAGTATTTTTTTTCTCAGGCCTACGAAGTTTTCAGCCTATCATCGTACCTATGATTGAAAAAGTCACTCGGTAAATTAGTGAAAGACTTAATCGTCAAGCGAATTTTTTACGTAAGATTACTGAAATAATTAACAAGCCCAATATATAAGTTGTGGTGCATTTATTATTCCTTTATTTACAATAAAACAAATACATGTGTGGAAGTAATTGATGTGGGCCGGGTGGATAACATTAATTAGAATTTTATAGTAAATTTATATTGTCAAAACAGATGTCCTAGAGGGCGGACTTATTGCAAAAGCAACATCTTCCACTCAACCCGATAATACAACTTTGTTTACATAAGATATCCCGTCTAAATGATATCATAATAATACTTGCCGTGTGAATTTAATTATGGAGTTCTTATATAGGGTCTCATTAAAATAATAATGTTGATATTCGCTGAATACCTCTTTCAAAAACATCGTCATTATGAAACGGATGCAATAAGAATTCTATGTTATACTCGTAATAGTACCTATTAGGTATAACATATTTTATAGGTACGTTTAACTATAAATCCGTCATATACAACGGATTTTTTTGTATTAATTGTAAATATTATGATACCCCGAGGTTGCGTAAACAAATCTCATTCTAATTAATTATTTTACATGTAGATATGTACATAGGTATACGCATAATAATATAAACACAGCTGTACTTGATTGAGAGCACTGTGGTTGAGTTAGGGTAATCAAATATTCAGTTTCTGAGTTATTCATCAAGTACAATAAAATTTCCGTAGAGCGCGTGTATAGTTAGGTACCTCATCAGGTAGGGATACATAATATAGGAATACATGTTACTTACTCACCTAATAACAAAACACCACACCAGAAAATATATGATCATCCATACAATTAGTATAGGTATCAATGTTTATCATGATACAGGAATGATCATCCATACAATTAGTATAGGTATCAATGTTTATCATGATACAGGAATGATCATCCATACAATTAGTATAGGTATCAATGTTTATCATGATACAGGAATGAATGAATTATGATAGCCTAAATAAAGATTGTATACAGATTCCAGGTTTGCAGATTGATAACCACGCTGTATTTAAATTATTGAATTCCGTTGACACCACAAAGGGCCCTGGACCTGACGGCGTTCCTCCTTCACTGATAAAAAAATGTGCGAATGCCCTTACAACTCCTATGGTGCTTTTATATACCCGATCTTTGGAATCTGGCGTATTTCCAACCCAATGGAAGCGTGGTTACATCACTCCAATATTTAAAAAGGGCGACAAGAACGATGCAAAAAATTATCGTCCGATCTGCATACTGTCAATGCTGGGAAGATTATTTGAAAAATTAATATTGAATTATATATTGCCCTTCATTCTGCAGGCTCTGTCCCCCAAGCAACACGGTTTCATGCCGGGCAGATCCACAATGACAAACCTTACCCAGTACACCGACTATCTAACGAGTTCTTTGGCTAATGGATGTCAGGTAGATTGCATCTACACTGATTTTTCTAAGGCCTTTGATTGCGTGGATCATTTGGTGTTGGTGGAGAAACTCGAGTATATGGGTTTTGATGGCAAATTATTGGAGTGGATTCGAAGTTATTTGATGGGGCGAGAACTGTTAGTGAGAGTTGGAAACACAACATCTAAATCTTTCCCTTCTACCAGCGGTGTACCGCAGGGATCACACCTCGGGCCTATCCTTTTCAATATTTTCATTAATGACATTGTGTGCTGTCTGACTGATGTGCAAGTGCTACTGTACGCAGACGATTTGAAAATGTTCCGCATAGTGGGTGATGTTAATGACTGTGCTGTATTGCAAAGGAATATAAATATTCTATTCGCATGGTGTGTAAGGAATGGATTAACTTTAAATGTGACTAAGTGTAATGTTGTGAGATTCTCAAAGGGAAGGAGTGTGTATGTGTATGATTATACTATGGATGGCGACAGTCTAATAGTAATGGATGAGATGCGTGACTTGGGTGTTATTTTCGATAGTTGTTTAACTTTTGTACCACATATTACAGCCATAACCGAAAAAGCATTGAAAATGCTTGGTTTTATAATTAGGATATGCAGAGACTTCAAAAACCTAAAGACGCTTAAAACCTTGTATGTAGCATATGTTAGGAGTCAGTTGGAGTATGTAACTCCGATTTGGTCACCTTATTACGGAGTACACATACAAGCGCTGGAGTCCATACAGCGTAAGTTTCTTAGACATGTGAATTATCGCATGGGAATACCACTGGAGGATATTTCCTATGACTTCCTACTGCTGGAGATGGGGCTGGCAAGGCTCTCTGATCGACGTGTGGTCTCGGATCTTATTCTTCTCAAAAATATAATAACATCACATTACGACTCAGCAGAGCTAATTGAAAAAATTCAATTTCGTATACCATCCAGACCCACCCGTCATAGGGCCTTGTTTAATGTAAGTAATGCCCGTACAAACTACGAAATGTATTCTGTGTTGAATCGGTTGCATATTGAGGGGAATGAGTTTGGTGGGATCATTGATTTGTTTCATGACACGGAAGTGGTGATAAAGATTAAGTTATTTCATCACTTTAGTGCAATTTACGAAGAGTCCCTCTCCTAATTTCGGTGATCCATATTTCATGCCGATAGATATTATTTCTTACCAATGATTATTGCGTTTTTTGAATTGCTGGTTTTATGTTTTAGGTAGATTTCCAAAAGGAACTCTACCTATTCGTTTTTCCCGTGATGTCGCAGAATTGAAAAATTTCTACTCAGTATCACTAATTAGAACCAGGAGAACCCGAATCCGACCTTGGTTTAAAAGTTTATATATATAAGCCATATATATATATGTCCCTTTTCTTGTGCGCACGTTTGCAGCCAAACTATGCGTCGCAGAAACGTGAAACTTGGGTGGTAGATTTTTGGTAAGTGGTAGATGAACTGATAGGAGATTGGGTGAAATCCATTAAGAGGAAGGTTCACTTTTTAAGGCTTTAAATTCAAAAACAATCATTCTTAGGGGATCCAATGATTGTGAGGGTCTGTGTCTGGTATCGTATGAAAGGTTATTAAATAAGGAATACAGATCAAAAGTCAGATTTTGTCTAGCTCAATTCCTCGGACTACACTGATCGATCGAAAGATCTAGTTAAGTAGTTACCGCATAGGTACTTGCGTGTTTGTTGTTTTAGAAATGTGCTTCACGATACGAGAAGAACTCACATCGTTTTTTCAAATTTTTAGTGCTTAGGTACCGGTACCAATCCATATTATGTGTGGAATGAAAATAATTTGATTATTGGATTAGGTACTTCCTTTGATTATTGAAGTACTTAATCAAATATTTTTTCGTCATACGGTACTTCGATAATCAAAGAATAAACTACATCCATACTACTTCATCACTTCGCTGGTTTATTTGCTGATGATATTGTGATTGTTTTTATTGTACAGATGTACTCTTAAAATTAATAAAATTAATAAATCACTTGAAATCTACCTATGCCTGTGGCGTGCCAAAGGAATTTTTTGAATTGTTCTTATTGGTTGATTTTTTTTTGCAATTGATTGTTTATATTTTGGCGATGACTGGTATATACATATATTTTAATTTGTTATTACCTAAAATCAATTTTATTGAATTTGACAGTTACTATTGTTTCTCTTTTTTGTTGTTAACTAGTTATTATCTACTCAATTGTTTATTTATATTTTAACAGTGACCTTTATCCTTTGTTTTAACTATTTAGTACCTATTATTGATTAAGTATTGATGTTTTACAATCACTATTTTCATGAGCATTTTACTAATTACTATCGATTATCAACTATTATATATTATTTTAAATGGATTATTATTTTATTTTAATCTTAACCAATTATCACTTATATTTTAATAACGACTATTTTTGTTTTGTTTGTCTATTTGTTGCCTATTGTTAATTATTTTCATTTTTTATAACCACTATATTATTATCGTTGTAATCTTAATATGGATTATGGATATCTTTTTGTTTTTTTTAATTTCATATATTCAGTGATGATGGCCTTACCATGATTTTAATTTCAACTAATTATGATTAATAGATCGATTGTTTATATTTTAACGAAGCCATTGTTTATTATATGTGGATGTGTGTGTGTTTGTTTTATTGTTAATGATTAATTATTGTCTTTTACTGATTATTTGTTTCCTATTTCTATTGCCATTTTGGTTTAACTATTTACTACCCATTTATTGATTATTGGTGTTTTTCAGTTAATTATTATTAGTATTTTGTTTTTAACAAATTTCCATCCATCATTGACTATTCATGTTAATATAACTGTTTTTTATTCTTTTTTTGACATATTTTTTTCTTGATTATTTATACTCTTCCCGTGTTAAACATGTACTATTATATTGTTAAAGGCACACTGGTGCCGTATATTATGTAATAAATAAATAAATAAATAAATGATCATCCATACAATTAGTATAGGTATCAATGTTTATCATGATACAGGAATGATCATCCATACAATTAGTATAGGTATCAATGTTTATCATGATACAGGAATGATCATCCATACAATTAGTATAGGTATCAATGTTTATCATGATACAGGAATGATCATCCATACAATTAGTATAGGTATCAATGTTTATCATGATACAGGAATGATCATCCATACAATTAGTATAGGTATCAATGTTTATCATGATACAGGAATGATCATCCATACAATTAGTATAGGTATCAATGTTTATCATGATACAGGAATGATCATCCATACAATTAGTATAGGTATCAATGTTTATCATGATACAGGAATGATCATCCATACAATTAGTATAGGTATCAATGTTTATCATGATACAGGAATGATCATCCATACAATTAGTATAGGTATCAATGTTTATCATGATACAGGAATGATCATCCATACAATTAGTATAGGTATCAATGTTTATCATGATACAGGAATGATCATCCATACAATTAGTATAGGTATCAATGTTTATCATGATACAGGAATGATCATCCATACAATTAGTACTAAATATCAATGTTTATCATGATACAGGAATGATCATCCATACAATTAGTATAGGTATAAATGTTTATCATGATACAGGAATGATCATCCATACAATTAGTACTAGGTATCAACGTTTATCATGATACAGGAATGATCATCCATACAATTAGTACTAAATATCAATGTTTATCATGATACAGGAATGATCATCCATACAATTAGTATAGGTATCAATGTTTATCATGATACAGGAATGATCATCCATACAATTAGTACTAAATATCAATGTTTATCATGATACAGGAATGATCATCCATACAATTAGTATAGGTATCAATGTTTATCATGATACAGGAATGATCATCCATACAATTAGTATAGGTATCAATGTTTATCATGATACAGGAATGATCATCCATACAATTAGTACTAGGTATCAACGTTTATCATGATACAGGAATGATCATCCATACAATTAGTACTAAATATCAATGTTTATCATGATACAGGAATGATCATCCATACAATTAGTATAGGTATCAATGTTTATCATGATACAGGAATGATCATCCATGCAAGTAGTACTAGATATCAACGTTTATCATGATACAGGAATACGATTCCAATATATGAATAATTAGTTTTGGTACGGTTGTTCCCAAACTGTCGTATTGTTTTCCCATTTCCTCCACTGAAGTTTTATTTAAACATCGCATTTCCGTTTCTCATGAACTATGAAGATCGTAAAGCTATTCATCTCTAATCTCTTATATTTACTATAGATAAATGGGACGTACACCTATATTAATTGAATGAATCCATGAATACCGCCTACTGACTGATACTCGTAGGATCACAAGTGGTTCACATAATACGAGTACATTGTATACAGGTTGATTCCAAGCACTAAAGCACAAATACAATTAAATTAAAATTTTCTTTAAATCTATTTGAAGTTGGGATATGTACAATTTCATAAAATGTAAAATCCATATGAAAACCAACAAATTATTTAGATAACTGCTGGTAGGTAAGACCAAGCAAATCTTTGTGTGGATTTTACGTAAAGTTTTATCGACGCTTCGAAAATCACGTTGTTTTCAAGAAAAAACATTTCATTAATGATTATTTCGGAAACAGAAACAGGTAAGTATATTTTTTTTTCATCTTCAAAATATATTTTTTTCAAAACACTTATCCAACGATATTCTGCTACTTTCGTTCGGTTTAGAAAACTGGAATTATCACCAAACGATTTTTCATCTGGGTTTTGGAATACTAATTAACCCAGCTTCGAAAATATCATAGTTTCCGAGAACAATGCTAGGTAAGGGTGCTTGGTATCAACCTGTGTAATCTTTGTAATAACTACATTGTAATGTATGTTGTTAGGAGTGGTACTTAGTAATAGTATTTAGTGAACCAATAAATTACCTTGATAGCGTTCAAAAAGGGAACACTCGTCCCTTGACGGGAAATTTTGACCAGTACAACAATCGTATACTGTGTATCTGCCGTGGTCCCATCGTAGAATTGGTCACATCATGATGTGCCCAGTCATTTCATGAAATGGTGGCATTTCATGAAATGTAACATTGTTGGTTGGCCACATCGCGATGTGCCCAGATGTTCCCTGGGCAGATCGATGAATAGTTACCGTGTGTCGATATTCGTAACTAAACGCTTGGTCACTTCATGATATGACCAAAATTTGACTAGCCATATCGTATAAGCATAGTTGCAGTAATTACCGCTGTGGCGCTGGCAGCGCTTCGCTTTGTTTTTTTTTACATCTCGTTGCAATGGAGGTCGAAAACAGTATCAATGGCGGTTTTACAAACAAATATTCAGTCAGTTGAAGAGGGAAATACAGTTAAATTTAATTGCATATTTTATTTTTTAAATAAAAAACAATGAAAAAGAAAACCTAAGTATTTCAAATGACATTTTAATTATACCTATATGGAGACCCTACACAACGATATGGCCAAACGTGAGCTGTCAAATCGTCAAACGTTGTATGTTGGACGATATGCCCGATATCGGTTGGTCATTTCATGAAATGCCACCATTTCATGAAATGACTGGGCACATCATGATGTGACCAATTCTACGATGGGACTACGACATATCTACTACCAGACCTTAAGTAGTTCAAATGCACGTACTCTTATATATGCAGATTATAAAGCGAGATGAATAGGTACATCCACAGTAACCTACAGTAACTCACCCGGAAACGTCTACGCCCTACAGCCTACATACTAAGCTGTCAACTGATGTATGTGTAATTAACATTGTATAATATTATTAGAAGATACTCGTACACTTGACCTCGAAGGGACGGTGCTTTACTAAGTTTAATTTGCACTTAGTTAATAATTAATTTAATCATAATACATACCTATTATACGAGCCTGTAAATCGTATTCTCACAAATAGGTGGTTATACAGGTACGAGGTATCATACCTATATCAATGGGCGATTGGTTCCGTATGTCAGATATTAGGAGAGGTGGCAGAGGATGAAAAATGAAAAATATGAAAAAGTGGATCAAAAATCAAGCGTTGTGGAGATATGGCCTTTTGAAAATTGTAGAGTATGAAAATTTCTCATTTAGGTTTTTTGCCAATAACTCTCAAACTACTGATTCGGTTTTGACAAACCAAACCACAAATCGTATAGTGCACAATTTTCACTTTAGATAAAGATAGAGGGTTTTGATTTAGAATGTTGCGAAATTTTTATTATTATACAGGGTGTTTGATAGATGGATGTATATATTTTCAGGGGTGGTAGTAGAGGTCATTTGGGATCTTTTGAGCTAAACTTAGCTTAGTACAAAGTCGCACGGTTCTCGAGTTATTCGAGATTTTAACTTTTTATCGAAAAACCCCGAATTACTTAAGATTTACCCCAATAGTTTCGTAAGTATAGGTACCAACTCAGTTCTGTAATTATTTTGTGTTTCTTGAATATGTGTTTGGTCTGTTGTTTGGTCATAAGTTTCAATCTAAAGAAACAATAATGATAAAAAATATCGAATTAAAGTTTCTATAAATAGTTATTTCAAAAACGAGTCACGACTTTAGGTGAGATTTTCCTTAAGAAGAAAATTGCCTTCAGATTCAGAAATTTGGAAAAAACTTCTCTGATTTATGCTCTTTCAAATGATGTACAACACTTAATAATAAAACATTAGTTTCATAAAGATATGATACAATAACTCCATGAGATCACTGCTAATTTAAGAGAATTTCCATACAAGTTTGAAAACATGAAATCGAAAGAAATGTATTGTTCAGTATGCGACCTGTTCCTATGGTAAATTTGTATGGAAGTGGTAAATTTTTGTAAAAACTGGAGTAGTAAATACCTACGCGTTCAAGTATTAGGTATGTCGAGTGGACATGTTTATTGAAATGCGAAGGTGAAGTGAAACACAGTTGACTGGTAGAAAAATAGCTATGGGCATCGTCAGGGGGAGAGGGGAGGGGGGGGGGGGGGCAGATAAAAATAGGTATAACATTTTCCATACCACATGATTAAACCTCACAAAAAATCGAATTATTAACACACCTGTTCTCATCATATAATAAATTTTCCAAAATTAGTAGGAAAATCCATTACAATGCAATTATTTTGTAAAAAAAATTGCCAGCGACGCTAATTACCTACTTTTTATTGTGTTACGTATATTCTTTACCATTTATTTTTATTTCACGAAAAATAAGCTAGTTTTGTATATTATATACCTTTTTTGGCACTTACATGATTACGTCTTCTGCACTAAGAATGTAAATAATATATAGGTACCTACTCGATGTAATAACAGGTGAACCACCAATAAGGGTGGTGATGTTATTCGTGTGTCCAGGTTTGTATACCATCGATGGCTTCGGGTGAACTTAGTGGGAACTGGAGAAGCTGAAAGCCGCGTGCAAACAAATACATACATATATCAATAGACATTATGCTATCTGGCGAGTGGTGATATTATTTTATTTTATTTTATTTACAATCGTACACGGCTTTTAGGCCATTTGAACAATGTATATTGCAAAAATCACAAAAAAATCAATAAAAACAGTCAAACAATTGCGCATTACATAAAATTCATTAATTACAAATTTACATCATTACACAAAACCACACACAAACCATATTCAGATCAAAAAAGGAGACATAGCAAACAGAACAAACCGTCATAAAATGCAAATAATAGGTCCTTCTCAACAAATAAAATTAGGCAAGTAGGCACTGTACTAAATAGGATCAGTGACTACACACTAAGTAAAATCAGCCATCAAACATACAAAACACAATCAGTCACATACCGCACTAAATTTCATATTAAAGATACGAGTATTATGGGAATACACAGTGGCGGATGGAGATCCAGGATTTCATTTTGGGGGGGGCTGAAGATTAAAAAAATTTTCCCGAGAATTTTTTTGTTGACCTTTTTCTAAAATTTTGAATCCTGCCGTAATCAACTGATGACCTTTTTTTTTTTTAGGTCGTCGTCTAAAATTTGTTGACCTTGACGCCTAAAATTTTGTCGAGCGGGGGGGGGGGGGGGGGGGGGAATTGCATTCACTATACTACATTTTCAGTTTAGTACTCAAGGCACTAGAAACGTCACTCAACATTTTGGGGGAGGCTAAGGGGCTAAAATCCCTACATTTGTTCTATATGTACTACTGTAATCCATGGTTTTGGGGGGGGGCTTCAGCCCCCTAGCCCCCCCCTAAATCCGCTAGTGGGAATACATGTCACTATATTATGTTAACATTCATACAAAGTGAATAATATATTATACTACCTGTCCTGCATTCAATTTGTTAATTTATTTTATATCGAAAATTTATGGCAGTGACAATGAAGCTACAAATTAAAATAATTGTTAATTAATAACAACAGTAATTGGCTTCAGTTTAAAAACGGATAAAGCTTTAATAAAATCCAGTGATAAATCTTTTACCATTAATTAAAAATATATAGGTACTTACCAATCGGTGGCGAAGATACTTAAAAACACTATTTCTACCGAGTCACCAGTCAGTCAGTTTTTATATTTATGATAAAATAATAATTATAAAAATTTCAAATCTGATATAATCCAACAAAAATTGTTAGCCCCGACTTGCTACCTATTGTATTCATACTAAAGTGGAATAAACGGAATGAGATTGGAACTTGCTCTGTATAACTCTGTATAAATAGATACAACTTTTCAATATAAAAATGATGGTCTACGTATGGGTTCTTAAAGTCATTAAAGTGAATATGCCTTAGTGTTAATAAGTACTAAGTAGGTACCTACTTATAAATATAAATATCTTGCAATTCAGGTAGGTATATATTAATTTTTGATTAATGGTTTCTATTTTATTTTACCTATAAATTTATGTTAAATTTCCAAACTATATGTAGGTAAGTATGATACGAATAAAATAAGCACACTCCTATCAACTTTTACATAAAATATTCATTTTTACTTAAAGTTCGGTAATCAATCATAGGTTGAAAGCTATTAGCTGACACGGCGGAGCTGCTAAAGAAACCATGTTATTCCCACGTAGGAACAAGTTATCAATACTCGTACATTCTTATGGGGTTACATTTATTAAAAAGTTCAAAGAAAGTGTTACGATCATTGACCATTTTCCCTTCCTTGATTTTATGAAAATACATTTACAAGTTTTAAGTAGCTAACCATTAGCGAGAAAATTATATTGCTTTGGCATAAGATTGAAGGTAGGTTGATTTTATTATTGCTACTATTATGATTGCATGATGTGCACGGGAAATTACTCGATTGATCACGGTATGAAAGCTTTATACTTTGTCCTAGAAATGAAACTAGCCATTATTTTAAGTACAATATTCGGTAAACATTCTGTATCAAATTTGCCAAATTTCAGGTATTTCCATTGTTATGGGTGTAAAGTTAACATAAATAATAATTTGTTCACATTTGTTCTTTAGAGAAATATTATCCGAGTAGAGATCCTTGCCACAGAAGATTGACGAAATATTTGGTTTCAAAACTGCAAACTTCATAGAATGCATAATCTTTCAGGCGCGAAGCTACCTAAGAATACGATTCCTATCGAGTCGCCTCTTGGAAAGTTGGAGGAAAATCCCGCGGGCTTAAGTCCCTCCACATTCCCGGGTAGCTCAGGCGCATTAATAGCGACCTCTTTACCTGCACTTCTAGGCAAATCTTATTAAGAGGTGGGCCCAGAGTTACCCTTAAGGGAGCCCCCCGGCAAACTCCACCCCTAAATTATGTTCCTTCAGTGTCCTTATCCAAGGAGGTTACAATCAATGTAACCTTTTGGAAAAGATGATAGGTATAATAGTGTCTAATCTGACGTAATCCCATAAGAAATGTTAGCCCCGCCTTCCCTTTTGCATTAATCCACCCTTCGCCACTGTAATCTTTGCCAATGACTGGCACAGACCGTAAAAGCTTCAGCCTTACCTTTATTGTTCGGGTGTTTGCGATTAAAATAAAAAGATATGATATTATAAAAATATATAAGTAAATATATCCAGTGTGGATAATGTGAGGGATTCAGTAGGAGGAGAAACTTTGCTGTGAAAGGAAGTTAATGGTTGTGTTGCGTGCTGCAGGCGATGATCCTATACCATACTGTATTCAACTAGGAAGAACTTATATTATATCTGACAATGTCTCTATCTAGCTACTTTTAACATTAAAGGAGTAGACTAGTCCAGAATAGAGTACAGGGATGCAGAGCATTCGAATACCAACAGCGACTATAAAAAATAGTAATGTGTATAGGTGCACATTATCTTAGGGATGTTAAATTTATTATTAGCTAAGCTGAATATATAGTTAAACTTCGTTGTTTAAGGATTATTCCTGGCAAGTGTTCGCCTCCACAGCATATCAAGATTAATAAACTCATAAGTTTATGGATCTACAGTAAGAATTAATAAATAAGACTGTTTTTTCTTGCGGCACGGTTAATAAATGTAGATCTATGATGTTAAAATAGGTGTCGTATTTGTTTTTATAAAAGTAAAATCGCCCTTAATGCTAAGGTATCAGGAAAAAATAAGGTTGCAATTTTTCTTATGGACAGCTCTAAAAGTTTTGTATGAAATGAGTGAACCTACATTGATGGTTGCATTGGCCATAACGTTAGTTGAATGAATTCAGAAAATAAAATTAAATTCATGACGAATTTGTTTAGGGTTAATGATAAATGTGGAGAAAAATATATGGTTTCAACCCTGTAGTGGAGAACCAGAAGAGAATGTTGTGCTCTGTTGGAATGGGAATTTACGGAAGCAAAGTTTAGTTTGACTTGTACGAGTATATTGTATAATGGTATAAAGAAACCTCACTGAAATGCGATGTGACTGGCTTGCCTCTTTATTTGTAATGTAATTTGCCAGATGCCATCTTTTATTTCAATAAACCATTTGTCTCGGATAAATAAAGTACTCGTATACTATGCAAGTGAATAATACTAAACTTTTTAAGGCAGTCATGTCAAAGATGCGGCCCCCGAGCCGTATCAATACGGCCCGCGATCGCAATGTGTTTCAGAAAGAAGAATCATGTTTTTTAGATCTTTTACTCGAAATACATACATACATTAATTTAATAATTACTACGGTTAAGACCCATTTGTCCAAGGAAAGCTGTAGAGTTGTGTGAATTTCTTTCATCCTGTACGTTTTTGGGGGTACTGAATCCGAATCCGAGGTTTGCCAACAAAATTTCGCGACGGATAAGGCCGTTTAAGTTTATACTACTATTATTACTTGTGAGACCAAATTCAGGAAATATTTTTTTACGTTAAAAATTTATTGGTACTATTTTGTATGTAGATATTTGAATGAGAATAAATAATCAATAAGTTATACTCGAAGATTACGAGTAGAATATTAAGGTCGATGTTTTGCTGACATGAAATGGTAAGTCTCTATACAGTACGTGTAATCATTATTGTGAGTCACAATATTGTCATAAGCAGTTGGAACAGATTGTCAAGTTGCTGACAGGCTAGAGATCATATCTGTCGTCCAATTAACATCCCGACTGAATACATATTTTGTATTTCATAACAATAGTTAAACTATATTTGTAATAAATAGGTCAGTAAGAATGTAAAATATGACATTTTTTTAGATACGCATGTAGATATTGTATATTTGTATGACTGCATCAAGCTCGAAATTCGTAGTACTTATTCGCTATCTACGATGGCATTTACAATTTATAAATAAAGGCTTCCCTCATCTCTGAAGAGTTTTGAGTTCACCAGTTTTTCAGGTATTGTACTTGTATATAGCATTTAAGAGAAGTTGAATTGTTTTCTGGACAAAAAAAGTGGTTGGGTCAGAGGAATGAAAGAATAATATAAAACTTTAAAATTTATATATTTTTTAGAATCCTTTCTCTTCTTTACAAAAATAAGTAACTATATCTTTTAGCCTTTTTATTTAAAAAGGTTGATGTACCTAAGTACCTACTTATATCTTTTTCCTCTTTAGTTTCAGCTAAAATTTCAGCATACTTATGTAATAAATCTGTAACTGGTCAACTATCAAATAAATTTCATAAAATAAATGTTCTTCTTTGCTACGAGGGCTGTTCCGTTTGTGCTTCTAAGTAAGCACGTGAAACTAAAGAGAAAGATTTATTTATTTAAACTTAAAGTAAACAACAAACACATATAAATATACAAAATTGACATAGTACAGATTATAAAACGTTGTTCACTAGGGCGAACTTATCGCAGAACTGCGATTTCTTCCAGTTAACCCCTGGATCTAACCCTAACCCTAAGATCTGCACATCACACAATTACGCAACTCTCCGACCATAACCTCCACCATTTTCTGCTCCGATGCGACACTCGCAGCCGAGATAGGGCAATTGAACATGGCCGCCTCGATCGGTTCTCCCGATTTGACAAATAATTTCCTTTTTCCTTTACGTCACTTATTATTAGAAATTTATTGCCCGATTTTATGGCGCTACGTTTATTGAACATTCATTGTCTGTCACAGATACCTAAAAATATTTTACCATCTCTTCAAGCATATATCTACTCGTAGCACAAAACCTTTTTCATGCGAGATTTATTGAGAAGCGATGCGAATGAAAATAATAACGCCTAACATACGTGTAGGTAAGTATATATAATATAGAACAAATTTAGGAAAAAAACATTTTGAATTGTTAAATAAAATAATCTTTAATGTACGTAGAAACATACAAATTGCTTGGCTTATTGACTGTTGTTGTAGGTACATATGTGCTGAAAAATTTGATATGTCCTTTTTTATTTTACTTAATACAGATGCCGCTCTGTTCATAATTTGTATTCAAGTCGCACGTATGGTAAACCAGAAATAGCTACATAATATAACCTATTATTATTAATATGGGAGTGGAGTATACACTATACATTATGCAAGATTCTCACATTCACGTATCACATTTATTTCAAGATGGAAATTGTGTTCCTGTAAATAACGCCTGCTTAACGTACTTACCTACTCCTATTATCTATTTCCTAGAAGCACAAGGGGACCAGATTTATTTATCACGGACCGGGATGGGGTTTAAATAAACATTGTATAAATTGTGATGCATAGTAAAAAGATCTAATAAAAGATTCATATTCTCGTAGTACCTACATTACTTCCTCGTACTTACTGACTGAAATTCTTCTTTCAGCATCATAACCTTCGTTACGTCCATTGCTCGGCCTATACAGTATACACCAAGGGTGGCCAACCTTTTTGAGCGGCCGGGCCAGATTCTAAGAATGAGATGGCTTACCGGGCCGCACAAACAATTTTTTGAAACAAAAAAATAATACATAGGTTTGTCTCGGATGGGGGGGGGGGGGGGGTGGCAACTGAAAGTAAAATATTGTTGCGACCTAAAAAAGTGAAATAGCGCCGCAGGCGATTTTTTTCCTTGCGAAACTGAGTGGAGAAGGCTCACAACAAAATGCGACAAACATTTTCTAATTAAAAAGAGTACCCAAAATAGCGCCGCAGGCGAAATTTTTAAGGAAAAATGGGTGAAGTGACGAATCTGATTGTCTTTCTATAACAGGCAATGCATACGATTATACTGTAAGATTGCTCCGTGGGCCGCATTTAGATCCTCGGCGGGCCGCGGGTTGGCCACCCTAGGTATACACCTTAATTCAGTTGCCCAAAAAACCCATTTGCAAGCTTGGTCATCTAATAATGGATGATAAAACAAATATATCCACGAATGGTTGTTTGATTCTGACATTCGCGGATGGGGATGTGAAAAGACGATGAAAAATATTGATAAATCTTCATAAATACACACATTTTTCCTGTTCAGCCCTTTATTTTGATACCTGAAATTTTGAAGTTGGCAATATTGCCGAGAATAATCTTATGGAAATTATAAGCAAACTCATTATTCGAAATAAAGAAGGCGTGTTTTGCGATTACCTATAATATTTGTCGAATAATGATTTCCTGGAATACAAATACCTCTTGACTGGCAAGAAGCTTTGTTAGTATCATCTCCACCGTGATTACTATGCACGCTACTAAAATGAGGGGTCCACTTTCAGTTATTTCAGAGAATAAAATAAATTTAAAACACATTTATTTTGGTTCGAAATGTTACAAAACTTATTGTGAGGTGTACTTACCTGCTTTATGATAGTAGAAAAAAAATTGAAAAGTAAACCCATGAGAAGATTCGCAGTATAATTTGTTTCTATAGTAAAGGTTTGGAGTAAATTCCTATTCAATAAGACGTTATTCGCTTCCGTCTTTGTCCACATCTTATTTTCATGCAAATCTGGTAATTCCTTGCATTCAGCAACACATTTCCATACATCCTCCGACTACATAACGTAATAATGTTCCTATTATATTTATTTTCCTTGTACCTGCATTTACTGGGTGAGTGCTTTGAGGACTATTAGGTATATAAGATTTTATAAAACCTTATAAGGAAGCACTTTTAGTACTTGTAAATAAAAATTCTTCAATCTATATTTGAAGGATGTGCTATATTTTATAGTTGCAAGTTCAGACTTCAGAGTGGCGATGGGCGGGACACGTCGCAAGACAAGACCCTACAAGATGGACCCCAAAAATCTTAAGATGGAGACCTTGGGAGAATAAAAGAGGCGTCGGAAGACCTTAAAAGAGATGGTCCGTCGAAAAATTGGCTGCAAGAAGCCAACATCAGAAAGGAGAAGAGGAGTGTGGAAAGGCCTATATCCAGGAGTGAAGGGCAGAGGGCTGAAGAAGAAGAAAAGAAGAAGCGCTATTTTTTAATCAATAACGTAAAGTTTGTGTTTAAATTTATCAATAATAATTATTTTTTCAGTCAATATTTATACTTACTTTATATCAACTACAGGTATATTATCTACCAAAATCGCTAATAAATAATTGAAAAAAAAAAAAGATTTAGCAGAAAATTTGCATAAAAAAATGCAATTTTCGGTACTTGCAATATTGTAAGACGAAATTTCAGGCACAATGCTTGCGTTTTAAGCCCCGCGTTGAGCCTAATCCTGTGATATCCGTGATATCTGGATGGGTAAATTTTTCCCAGTATTAGGCTGATGAGTTTATATGTCAATCACGTTACATCACAAATGTAAATGTCTTCTTAAAAAGTACTCGTATAAAGGTATTTGTGCATGGGCAGGGAATAAATAGCTCTAGGTATAGGTAAATCGATAGATCTTAAAACGTGATACGTCCGACAGTGGCGTAACTAGGCGGGGGCGGGGGGGGGCGGTCCGCCCCGGGCGGCGCATTTCAGGGGGCGGAAAAATGGAACAACATATAAGAAACATTTTGATAAAACACGCAAGTTAAAAAATATCTCTGAATTATCTTAAATTATTATTATTAAATTATTATGAAAAACTGTTAAATAACAATAATTTTGATTCAAAAAATTTGCCTGCGGCGCTAATAAAACCTGTCTGTGTGTTAGGTAGGTATTTATTATAGGTGCCTAATGCTTAGTTCGGTGCCCAAATATCTTCGCCCAGAATCTCCCTCACTTACGTAGCTGCATGTTGTATTTTGTATGGATTTATTGCTCCCTACGTTAACATCATTACCAAATCACTGAAATTATCTGTGTTTTTGTATGGAAATTCCTTAGGGGTCTGCTTTCTAGGTGGTAGTTGGTGGGATCGGGCATAAGTATTTTTTTATTTCACGATAAATTCAGGTTCATCATTACACCCATTTCACTAAAAAAATTCGCCTCTTTATTTTATATCCTTTTTAAACGTTGCCTTGTTAAACGTACTTATTGTTTATATTTTTATTTAAAGAAAGTAAACAAAAAGGCCTTCATTTTCATTTACTTTTGTAAAAAATTTCGTGATTTGTTGTGCCATGTCTATATTAAAATTTTTGTTGTTCGCGCTTAGCTTCAAAGCTGCAAACAACCCTGGGTGGGTACACTTCACATGTACTTGTATAGGTACTTTAGGAGTCAGGAGGGGCGGCATTTTCAGAGTCCGCCCCGGGCGGCACTAATGCTTGTTACGCCACTGACGTCCGATATAAATTTAAATAATCACTACCCATGCACTTTGCACATTCACTCACGCCATAACTCGAAATAATTTTATATAAATGTTGGTAAATAGTAAGTAGGGGAAACTTTGCAGGCTACGTTATGAAACGTTAACCTACTTCGACTCAGTTATAGCTAGTTGTAGTAATACTGTTATTATACAATTTATTCTTATCATTCTATCAATTGGCGACTGTTTTAATATCGTATTTGATAGGGTTAATACATTATTGTGTTAAACATTGATTAGTCGTAGAAAGTGAATCTATACATGTAAATATGTGTGCCAAAATGTTTTTTTTTAATGATAAACCAATGTAATAAACCGATGTTAATGATTTTATTTCGATAAACCCAAATACATCTTTGTACACTTCAGAGAAAGCTTAAAAGCTTGTGTTGTGAAGTGGAGTAAGTCGAGGATTAAACCCGCGCCCACTGGATTAACAGTCGAGCGCGTTACCAACCAGGCTACCGACCACCTCAAAAATAGATGTCTCTGTAAGAATGCATTTTTTCATTTTAAAATAGAAACATTTATTTTTTATATTTTTATTGGTAGTAAAGAAGACATGGTTTGATTAAGATTGGAATAAAATATCCAGCAAACGACCCCCCGGGGAGGTAGGATATGAAAGATAAGATATACTCAAACGAAATCAATCTGCGAGTCCGTATCACTTGTGTGACCGGTAGAGATGTTACGTGGTACTCGTGGTAGGTACATATTTTTCCTCTCTTTGGTGGCATAATAATGCTGTAGATGACCCGGAATGATAATTCATGTAAGGCGATAAAATTAGAAATAATTTCATTTAGTATATAATACAATTTGGTGCTACAATAATTACGGGTTTAAATTCTCTGCGCCATAGAATTCACAAGGAAAAGTCATACCTACACATCATACCTACAACACACACCACTCAGCAATACACAAGAACTCTACGCCCACTACCACACCGCATCAGGATGACACAAAACAACACCAATACACGCAAAACACACAACATGGAATAACATCACCGAATTCCCCCTGAAGATGCCCACCAAAGCGTGTGGCGAAACGTCGGGTACAATAATGAAACCCCTTCGACCACGGCCATATAGCCCGGAAAACAAAGAACATTGCTGATTTTTTTATTATTATTTTTTTTTGTTGGTGCCTTGTTCTTGTCTCTTTGCTATTATATATTATCTTAATTTTTATTTATTGACTCGTTATAGATGTTTTAATTATTACATAATATTTTTATCAATGTTCAAATATGGTCTTGTCTTTTTGTTATATTTTATCAATACTTGACTTATGCTGTTGTTTTTTATTCATTCATTTTCATTTATCGTATGGCCAACATCACGCCTTTACCATATAACATTCGTTATGTCAAAGTGTAAAAATAAAGTCAAAAGCGCAGAGTGAACTGCTTGTCAGAGACTTAAATCTAGATTTCTTATGTATTGTATTGCTTCGTCGCTAAGGGTTAGGAAGTCTGATGCATTGCCACTGTACGCTCTGAGTGCACACCCGGTAACTATGTGTTGAATGGTCTGCCTGTCGGCTCCGCAATCGCATTCAGGGGACTCTCGCCATCCACACTTGTGGGAAAAATCTGCGCACCTGCCATGACCAGTTCGGATTCTGTTTAGGGCCGACCAGATCCTTCTCGGTTGATTGAATCCAGGCGGCGTCTCTGTAATGCAGGGCAGGGAGTTGGATGGTGTGTTTCCCGTGCAGCTTTGCCACTCAGTGGTCCATGCCTCCGTGATGTTATACTGGTTTTCGAGTAGGTTAGACGCTGTTCGAAGTGGAGGGTTTCTGGACTTGAGTCTGTTTCTCTGCAGAAGGTGGTCAAGATCTGTGTTGGCTGGCATTGCAGGATTCTCAGCGAGTTTGGTGTATTCCCTGGTTAGAGCATTCTGTCTTCGGAGATCAGGTGGCGGGATGTGACTTAATACGGGCAGCCAGTGCGTGGGCGTGGATCTTATGGTTCCCGTAATTATGCGCATGGTGTAATTTAACTGGGTATCCACCTGGCCAGTGTGGGAGCTGTTCAGCCATACGGGGGATGCATATTCAGCTGCCGAGTAGACAAGGCTTAGTGCCGATATGCGTAATGTTTCCGCTGTAGATCCCCATGTGGTACCGCAGAGTTTTTGTATGATGTTGTTCCTTGTCTTCACTTTTGCTGCTAGTTTACTGAGGTGTTCCTTGAAGGACAGTGTTCTATCGAGGGTGACTCCCAGATATTTCGGGAAACTACTGTGAGTGAGTGTTTTTCCCTCAAAGACCACCTTGAGCTCTCTTTTAGCTTCCCTGTTATTCAAGTGGAAACAGGAGACCTCTGTCTTGGAAGCATTAGGTATAAGTCTCCAGTCTCTTAAGTATTTACTCATTGCTTCTAGGTCCGATGTGAGATCACGTTCAGCCTTTTCAAAGCTGTGGTGTTGAGTCGCCAGGGTCCAGTCATCGGTTTGTTTTTTATTGATGGATGAGGATTGACGCATTCCTGATATTGACCCATTTGTTAATTTTTTTTGGTTGGAGATTTATTTTATCATTGTTTCTATTTTGGGAATTTTTGTTGAGATTTTGTTTGTTAACTATTTAAATGTTTTGCTTTTTGTTATTTATTCACAATTACGTTTTGTTTTTAACTTGAATTTTTGTCAACATTGGTTTGTTATTGTGATATTGTAATGATTGCCTGTTTCTTTTTTTATATTGTAAAGGCGTAAACCGTATAAACTTTAATAAATAAATAAATAAATAAATAAATAAATAAACATTGTGACTCCGGCCGTGAAAGCCTTCGAACTCATATTAAAGTGTTAACTATTATTATCTTAGAAACTCGTCAGTACTTTATGTTTTCTCTTTATTTTTCTAATTAAACATTTTCAACGCGCGTTTATCACAATTGTCTCTTGCCAATAAACTAGGGTTTTTAGTTTTTTACTAATAATAGTAAAACTAGTAGCACTATGCACGTTGCACGTAACATAATCAGGTGCATTAAACTTTTGTATGAAATGGAAAGGGGTCGTTATACTGATTGTTATACCTTCTTCTTCTTCTTCTTCTTCCTCAGCCTTCCTCCCTCCACTGCTGGACGTAGGCCTCTTCCATTTTCTTCCACTCATATACCTACGGTTAATAAATATATTATCTATATATATAAAGTAAAGTCTGATTTTTGTAAGTGTTCGCATAACTCCCTCATTTTACAATATATTGCTGCGAAAATTTAGAAAATCATTTGCGATAATATAGTCTGTGTAGTGTGTACTAACGTCGCCGATTTTTGGAGAAAAAGCTTTTCCTAGGAGATGCCATGATGGTGATGGGATCCAAGGGTTATGTGGGGTCGATTGTGGTATCGTGTGAACGGTGTGAAAGGGTGTTGGAAAAGAAATTCAGATTTTGTCAGGGTCGGTTTGTTAAATGTGCCGTTGCGAAGTAGGGTAACTTAGCTAGTGTAGTTATAAAAACAGAAAGTTCAGGCAGGGCGATACTGACGCCAGTATTATGCACAACCTACTAGCTGTTAAACACATTAAACATACCTACACATAATATACGTACCTATACTGTACTATACATATTAGTAGCGTGGCTAACTACCTTTAAGGCTCACCACAAACGTCCCGAAGTTCAGTTAACGGAATCGACCGTTTTGCAAAAAAGTTCCGACCAAAACCTCTTTCTGAATTCAAAATCGGGGTGACGCTGAATTCAGAGAGAGGTTTTGATCGGAACCTTTTTGCAAAACGGTCGATTCCGTTAACTGAACTTCGGGACGTGTGTGGAGAGGCTAAGAATGACATCTATGTAGATTCATTTATTTTACGCGGAGTGATGACTTCGCCAACACACTTCTCAGTATTATCAGCCAGAAGAGTCTACATATATTATCATTAATGATTCACATATAAACTATCAGCCTATAAATACTGGGAAAAATTCACCTACCCAGATGTCATGGATATCACAGGATTAGGCTCAGATGCGCGGGGCCTAAAATACAAGCATTGTGCCTGAAAAATCAATATTTAGAAATCGTCTTACAATATTGCAAGTATTAATAAATACCGATTTTTGCATTTTAATGTATACATTTTCCTGTAAATCTAACTTTTAAATAAAAAAACAGTGGTTTATAATCATTGATTATATTTATTTGTCCTGATCACAATCACGATTTGTACGACAACAAAAAACAACGTAAGAAAATATATGAGTATTATCATCTCAGTAAAATGAGATACTTATGTAGGTTTTAACAGTTTTTTTGAGACCTTCATTATGATTTCTGTAACTATCAGCTGTATATAATTTTATTCTAGAAATTTATTAAAATATCATTAAAATATAATTATAAAATATCATTAAAATGTCATGCTAATATGATTTCATGGAATTATAAAACTTTTTGAAAATATGTATTTTCTTAAACTTTTTCTTTTTATAAATAAATATAAAAGATAAGGATACGTATTGTTTTTCAGAGGCTAAAATGCTAAAACTAGACATATTAGGTTTGTAAAATCCAAACTGTTTTAACAAGCCACTTTATGAAGCGTCTGGTTTTGAATTCAAAATGAGCTTTTGGATTTATTGAGTGCGTTTGCTGATACTTTTGGAAATAAGTAGTTTTAAGTTTTTATCGTAATAAAACTTTCATAGTTGAAAGAACGAAAGATTCTTAATTGCTATTGAAACTTTCGCTGGAAAGGAGTAAATCGACAGAGAAAACTCCTATGGAATAATATAATTTTGTTGTTTCAGGATTGCAAGATTGGTGATTGACATTATTATGAGTTTATTTTTTAAATTTTAAACGACTACAATGTACACTACCCGGCTTAACAGCTTTTCGCCTTTTCGCCGGGCATTGAAGGAAAATCCCGCGGGCATAAGGCCCTCCACATCCCCCGGTAGCTCAGGCGCATTAATAGCGATTTCTTTACCCGGACTTCTAGGCAAAACTTATTAAGAGGTGGGCCCAGGGTTAGCCCTAAGGGAGCCCCCCGGCAAACCCCACCCATTAAGATTTCGGTATATACTTATACATGGCAATTTGCAGCGTCTATGCGCGTAAAGTTCCTAACGTGAACAATATAGTTGCTAAGCTATACAATGTAACTATTAACAAAGTGGTATTTATATTATAGGTTTGGTAAATGAGTTGCCGATAAATACGAGAATAATGAGATATTTTCAAAGAATTGATCCTAATTTGATAATCAGTACCTAAGCAGGGTATACATGGCTGATGGCACAATAACGATGTTGCTAAATATCAGATTGTAAGGAACTCCATCAAGCTAGTGTAATACACTAAGAATATTCTCGTTACGCATATTACCTATATCACATATTATTGTTATAAAGAAATCTCTCTCCAAGGAAGGTTTTCGGTTTACTTTGTATGTAGGTAGTAGAACTTGTAGGTAATATCGTATTTTGTATAATAAAAAGAAATCAGTGGCGGGTAATGGGAAGTGACGTTCTAGTATAGTGGCGTGAGTAATATCATGAAGTTAGCTGCGGGTGAAGCAACTCCATTTGGGTCAACATTGCGATATTCTCAAACTGAAATTGAATGACAACAAAGTTAATATAATCACACGACATGACTTGTATTTAAAACTAGATTAGATCCAGTATAAGTTTGTTACTATTTAAGTAAATGTAGTTGCCTTTATTCTTCCATCCATCAACTACGTTCTGTATTCCTTATTCATTCTTCCTTATAGTCCAAGAGCCTGCTGCTTAAATTATGACGTATCTGTTTTTTGATCGAAATGTGGTATAAATGATAGCTTACCAATAGGGTATTACATCGCACTAGGGTTGCCTATCAAAATCTTGCCGCAACCCCCCCTGCCTCCCCCGAAAAGGTCCCTCTTCGCGGTTTTTCTCATTTTATAGGAATATGGTAAGAGATATGAGAAAGAAGTCAATGACAAAAATAATCCTTGCTAAATTCTCTACCAAAAATGTTAAGTCAATTTTTTCAGCAGTCACAATTTAAGCATCGGGCTCTCGGACTATTATGATGAGACACTTACTGAAGATGGGATAAATATAAATAGTAAAATATTGAATCAATCAATAAGATATGCGAGTATATGCTAATTAAAAAAATATTCTAATTTATTACGTCTTCAGGGCTTTTGAATAATTAAATGAAGTGAGATTTTTCTAAAACCTTTTGACTGTTCATTAGGTCTTTAATTTAATGAAATTATATGTACCATAATTTAGTGGAGAACAATCACAATTTATCTCCTGAAGCCATTCAATACCAGAGTTCTTAGAATCCTATTCTCTACCGTACAAATTCTTACATACTTTTAACTTACTATACTTACTGTCTTGGGTAAATGACTATGGAGCAGCTCAACACGATAGCGATATAATTTGGGCAAAATTGTCATACCTACCTACCTATATTTTGCCGAAATTGATAAACAAGGCTCCAAAAGAAATAAAAGGCATCATAAAAAATAGTGAACTGATAAAGGAAATAAAAAATGTATTGCGGAATTATGATTGCTGTACGAATAATAATTTAGTTGTTTGAAATTGTTTTTATTTATTTTATTTTATTTTATTTTAAATAACACACGGCGGCGGCGCAAGGCCATTAATACATAAATGAAGTCAACAGATATTATTGTTATTTAGTTAATAAAGTATGTATAATATACCGTATATTAATAACTAGTTCATTAGCACTATAGCATACCTACATTTACTATAAGAGTGTATGCATACCGACATTTCAAAAATTTCTAAAAACGAGAGACCTTAGATCTCGACAACCGTTACTAAATATGCTTTGTAAAAATAAGAGTACATACATTGAGCCTTTATCTAGGGAATAACCGTAAAAGATTTTTTATATCTTGTATGGATTTCTAAAAAAAATGTGAAAAATAACTCTGATCTTTTTTCCGAAAGGCAGAAAACCGTTTCCCGAAAGTCGCGGAGATTTTTTTTTTGTTTTGATATTTGTATATAAAGTACTGTCACTGATGTTTGGGGGGGGGGCTTCAGCCCCCTAGCCCCTCCCCTGGATCCGCTAGTGTAGGTACATACGGAGCGGCGCCTGGTTAATTTCCTTGCCGATACAAAATGTATCTGTGTTCCCCAATAAAATAGAGTAATACTCGTGCCATACCATTTCTGTATAGGCATTATTGTGATACATACTCGTATTCGTATTGATCCACATATTGAGGAATATTTTCAACGTTATATTTTTAATGCTTTTGAGGTAGTTTCTATTTTATTATATGCAAATTGGACGAACAAATGTGCATTATTCACCTTTATCGTGACTGTGGTTCGTTTAAAGAAATGTTGCCCTCATTTTTCTTTTAATAATAATAGTACTAACGGAAATGTAGGTATTTCTCATATTTTTGTAAGGGAGTTTAGTATAGTACAATATGTAATACTCGTACGTATCATAAAGTATTGTAAGCGGAACTATAATATAAGCGTCTTCTCTAAGAAATATTCACCAAAATATTATGTAAATCACTATTGGTATGTAAAATACGCTTTATGCTAAGCGATAGAATTGTCAGAACACGAAGTTCTGTTCGTTAGCACGTTGTAAATATTATGAGTAAATTATAAATGGATATTATTCTAATTTACACATTGGAAATAAGACACGAAAATAAGTTTAAGTTAAACTTTTCTATCTTAATCTTCCTTTAGGAATATATTTTGGGTAATCAAATAGTCGAACAATTTTATTTTACAAAAAAATCATAAGAAACATCGAATTACCTAATTGTTCCAAAGAACGACCCCTTTCTCAAAAATTATTCGATTTATTGTAATAAAATTTACAAGTCAATCAACATTTTGCCACAAAGTCAACAAGAACAAAAGGATTCACGCGAGAAAATGTTAATTGAATTTAAATTTAATTTGTCACCACTTTGGTACGGGAAGAATTTAAATTACGTCTACATCAAAGGGTGTGATGTATTAAAGGGTGTTACAGTGTTACACCATCAACGAAATACGTTGACAGCATTACATTTTTTAACATCTAGTTTTAGGTATATCTATAACAATTTATTATACAGGGTGTTTGATAGATGGATACAGATATCTCCAGGAGTGATAGTACAGGTCATTTAGCATCTTTTGAGCCAAACTTAGCTTAGTCAAAAGTCGCACGGTTCTCGAGATATTCGAGATTTTAACTTTTTTTCAAAATACCCCGAATTACTCAAGTTTTAGCCCGATAGCATCGTAAGTAAAAGTACCTACTTAGTTCTATCTTTCTTTTTTATTACCTGAATATGTGTTTAGTCTATTTAAATCATAAGTTTCAATCTGAAAAACAATCATGTTAAAAAAATATCGGATTAAAGTTTCGAGAAAGAGATATTTCAAAATCGAGTTACGACTTTAGAGAGGATTTTAGATTAGAAAAAAAATGTTCAAATATTCAGAAATCTGGAAAAAACTTCTCTGGTTTATGCTCTTTCAAATGATATACAAAACATTATAAAAAACATTAGTTACGTAAATCCATGATACAAAAACTTGAATAGATCACCTCTAATTTAAGCAAATTTCCATACAAATTTACTATAAGTAGAGTTGCATAGTGAAACACACATTTCCTTTCAATTTTACTGTTTCCGAATTTGTATGGAAATTTGCTTAAATTAGAGGTGATCTATTTAAGTTTTTGTATCATGGATTTACGAAACTAATGTTTTTTTATAATGTTTTGTATATCATTTGAAAGAGCATAAACCAGAGAAGTTTTTTTCCAGATTTCTGAATCTTTGAACATTGTTTTTCTTATCTAAAATCCTCTCTAAAGTCGTAACTCGATTTTGAAATATCTCTTTCTCGAAACTTTAATCCAATATTTTTTTAACATGATTATTTTTCAGATTGAAACTTATGATTTAAATAGACTAAACACATATTCAGGTAATAAAAAAGAAAGATAGAACTAAGTAGGTACTTTTACTTACGATGCTATCGGGCTAAAACTTGAGTAATTCGGGGTATTTTGAAAAAAAGGTTAAATCTCGAATATCTCGAGAACCGTGCGACTTTTGACTAAGCTAAGTTTGGCTCAAAAGATGCTAAATGACCTCTACTATCACTCCTGAAGATATCTGTATCCATCTATCAAACACCCTGTATACATTATGTGTTTTGGTATAAGGAAGTGTTTATCTAATGGTGACAGGTGTATGAAGTGTCAATGGAAAAAGGCTGAGGGTCGCGTGGTGGATAAAACCCTTCCCTGAGTCTTTAACCTTTGACAAAGGACCTGAAAGACTTATCGCTGTGCGTTGTAAATAGGCAATCAGATCATTATTCCAGATGTTTGCGTTGTGTCAAGTTGGTTGAACTGGCGGGAATAAGATAATTGCAGAAGTTCCTCAACCTAGAACTTTCACGTCACGTTCTTTTTAAAAAACTTAGGCATTCTTGGATCTATTATCTATTAGATACAGGTACCGTGCATATGTATTGTCTACATAATATCAATTCAAGCTTTTGAATATACCTACATCGATTTATTAACAAAGATTATATACTTTGAAATATCAATATTATTTTGAATATTTTGAAAACGTGGCATTAACAAACGGATCAAAATAAAACGAGTTAAAAATAATGTAATATTTCATACGAACTGCTGACAAGTACAGATATTCGAGTAAGTCTGATGTCAACACGGCATCATTTCAATGCTCGTATATTTCATTATGGCGTATGTTTCTGACATCGTGTAACAGTGAAAGGGTGAACTACCTACAACAGACATATCATAATAATAAAATGGGACCTAATAATATCTTATTGTGCATCAACATATTTTTATATTAGAATTTGGTACGTAGGTACTACACTCCTATAAATTGTATTCCATCAGGTTTTCCTGCACTACAATTTCGTAATAGATTGCGAAAATAAATATGTCAGGAATTTTCCATTATTGCATACGTGTATTATACCTATACGTATTACATACGATAATCCGTATCCATAACGACATACGTATGCAATATATATATATATATATATATATAAGAAGGTCTGGGCTTTTATACACAGACCCAAATACTTTCCTTTCCACTTGTAAAGAGCAGAATGTATATTCGGCGCCCGGTAATTTAATTAGAATATTAAAAACTTCAAAAAGCACGTAAAATAAAAAATAAACAAGAAATTTCAAGATATATTCATATACTTCCTATTACGAGGAATTGACGTTACTTATAAATTGTGATCATTAGGATATACAAATAAAATAAAGCTACACAAATTATCGCGTAAATGTTTTCTTATTTTCCAACGGAGAAATGCTGTCTAAGGTAAAGCCATTTGCAAAATGACCCCGCCATCAATTGGCCTATCAGGTCATAACATTACCCCCGATTTGTGTTGTGGTCTACGAGTATGATTGCGGTATATGTGTGTACTATGTATACCTTATCAAAGAATGTACACACGCATCCCACTGACTAACACAAAAAAACTGCTCTCTTGCAACGAACTCAAAACATTCATAGTCAAGAAAACGGAAAAGGGAAAGAAAGATGAAAATTTATTCTGCCAGAGTTCCTCAAATTCTATTGCATACCTATTATTCTAACTCAAACACTTGGGTACCTGCACACAAGCCGTTTCTTCTCGATGTATTGTACATATATTGTAATAAGAGATACCTTCACAATACATATATTACTCCTAATCCGCCCTAAACGGGAGTTTGTCAAGTTTTTCTGTGTGTATTTTTTAGAGACGAGCGAATCGTCTGAGTAATTTTTAGAGATAAAACAGGCGCAGTCGTACTAAGCCCGCACCAAGGCCTACGTAGTAGAAGGTACGTGGCCTTAGGATATATTTTTAATTAAACGAATTCACAATGTGTGTGGCAGTTGTCTTAAGAGGATTGAAAGCAATCTATTTACCAAACGTAGATACCTAATTTATATACAGTTTGGTATAATCACAACCTGATATCTTTTAAAACTAGCAATATATGTTAGGTAGGTACTCTATAATAAAAGGTATTACATTTTATTATTATTTTGCTACATACCAAGCGCCTCTATTGTCTATGATAATTGATGACCTCCTAAGTCCTATTACCGTGCACGTAAAAATAATGTTAGATGAGTTTTGAATATGTAGTACTGGTTGCATAATTTCAGGAGTATACTCCTTTCAGGAAAATTTCGTTACGTAGTTTAAAATACAGATTTTATATCGTATTATTATAGTTTCATGAAAGCGAGAAGCCGAATAAAGCACTTCAAATATTGTAACTTTTACGAAACGCTAAATGAAGGTTTTGTTCTTAATTACACCATAAAAAAACGATTTAGAAATTGCTGCAATCTTTGTGTCGTCTCGTTAACAAAACTCATTAAAAATAATTGCAATCATTATCTGAACATTCTCATCAAAACCGTTTTTAAAACAAATTTCACATAACATTCAGTCGCGTGAAGCCAACTGACAAATTAACTATATTGTTTCAATTCCTCTAAATACTCACTGTCTCTATATCTATTCCTGTTTATTCACAATCGCCTGATGATGAGCGTTCAAATCCTCGAACGCTAGTCGCGTAATCTAAAATCATTTTTGTAGATTTCAATCTAAATATTTAGTCTTTTATTTTACGTATCTGAGTTATTAATGAATGGAAGAGTCCTAGAATGATAAATAAATTCTTCGAGTCTTTATTCCGTTATTATGTTGATGAATGAATTATTTTCCCAACAGAGGTACGAGTTAAATCTCACGTTTTTTATATTATTTAGGTGTATGTATTGTATATTATATATGTGTGTAGTATGCGATGCGTATAATATCGTTATAATAATTATTAGTGTTTATTGTATCTTTTATTTGCGTATTGTGGGAAATTGTTTTTTCAGAAACGTCCCGTAAATCTTTTCAATAAAGAGGATTTATGTCCACCGTGTTACGTATGTAATGGCAAACATTATACTCAGGACCAGCTACCGCTTTATGACAATATATAAAAATAAATTGAATGTGGGGATAACAATTAAAAATATCGTGACACAGCATATACACTATACAGGGGTCCCGTAAGTAAAAAAATATATTTTTCCTGTGGGAACCTGTGGGAAATATTATTTTCAAAAGAATATTTAAAAAATCCGAGTAGGTTATAAATTAAAATAATTGTTATCGTAAAATAGTTTCGACAGTGTAGACCCTTAAAACCCATCCAATTTTCTTCTATACCTATGGTATATCATGCGTTACATTTAGCCTTAATGTGGTACAATTTTTTTACAGTGTAAAGGAGACGAAATTTTCTAATAACAAACAAAAAAACTCGAGAGCCGGAAACAATGTTCTTTTTTTTCAAAATTGTAGCATAATATGTTCAAAAATTTAAATCCTAGAAAATTGAATTTTGTGACTGTGGCTATCGAAAAACTAATCAAAGGTTTCGAATTTCACGAAAAAAAAAGTGTTGACATATCGAGAATGAGTGATTTTTTACTAAGGTCATGTTTCGATATTCTGGTCAGTTATGAGCTGGTCTATTAACCCTCCTCGGGATGACATTGATTTACGGGACATCCTGTTTATTTTCAATGCAAGCTCATTGGTGTATACTGATCGAGTGAACAACATATATTAATTAAGATTTTATTTATTTATTTAACCTACACGTTTGATTCACCAAATGAATGAAAATTATTTTTATCTAATTGTATCATTTCATTTGTTTATTTTTATTTAATTACACTTTTGGTGAACAAAAATACAGAGACATGTTAACATTACAAATATAGATCATAAGATATGTTCACCAGGGCGAGCTTATCGCAATGTTGCGATCTCTGCCAGCTAACCCTAACTAAGGATTCACTGTGCACATTGTAATTTAATTATTTACATCAATTAATTATTATTTTTGTGCGCATAGAGTTTTAATATTGCTAATTACTGTTGTTATTGTGTTTGTATTTTGATATCGTCTGTTTATGATTAATAATAATTATATGCCTGCACATACAGTATACCTATTTGTCTAGTTTATGTCTGATCGCTTATCATACCTTTTTCTCAGTTTTATTAATTATAATTTTAGTATATATATACTTAGTTAATTTGTTGTCTCGTAATATAGTACATCTACGTGCATGCTGTTGACGCTCGTAATTGGGGGTTTGACCGTAAATTTGTGTTTGATGTTTTTAATTTATGTATATATGTCAATCCTCTGAAAGTGTCTCAATAAATAAATAAATTATCATCTGAAAGACTTTTTTTGTCGTACACATCTATAATAACTACGAGCAATGATAATAATATAATCAATTTATCAAAGGCATCTGAGTTAAATGGGTATGCAATGAAAACCTAGAGCGGTAACATTTGATACGAGTATAAAAACCTAATAACGTTAGTGTAGTGTCGAATCTAGGTAAATTATAGCAGAGTATCTACAACGGGTTAGGGTAACTAATTAGCATGGGGCGCATGGTAGTACGTAGTACATCGTGACCTGGATCAGGTAATGCCAGCACCGCGGCCTGAACTATCGAGGGTATTCACATCTACCCTTCACCGAAGAATTTCTAACGTTTAACCCATTTAGACTCTCAAAGAATGAACTAATGAATTGCTCTTTAAAGAGGTTCGACCGGAAGCTTAATGAAGAGTGAACAATATGAATAATGACGTTTTATCACATCAATATACCTACTGATTCAGGCGACAGGAAAATGTTTTTTTAAGATATTTTGTGGCCTCCCAGGGTTGCAAGAGAAAATACAACTTAACTTAAACAACATTTTGGATACCTCATATAATAATAATAATAATAATAATAATTGGATAATTTGCTAAAGCGCAGTTTTCGCGAATTATCGCCTCAAGTGCGCTGAACTACCTTAAGACTAAAGCATTGTTGACTAATAGTAATTATTGAGATGTCTGCGTGGAATAACATAATCTAAACAAGTGAGTCTTTAATGCTACTTTAAACTTATGAAAATCATCTATGTTTCTTACATCTACTGGTAACTTATTCCAAGCTGTACGTAGATATCTCGTAGAGTATAAAAAAGAGGTTTGTAAGGTAAGGATATCGAATAAATAACAAAGAATATAGTCTAAGTTAGAAGAGTAAATACGATTCATCTATATGAAACTGATTGTATACATGTAATATCTTTAGAAATTAATTGCAGTTCCTTCGGGCGTGCTTAATTAACACCATTCAGATCGAACCACTAGCAAAATTTTGTTGATACTATTAGTTTAGTCAAATTGCAACAGCGAATGGTGAGTCAGTATTAGGTACTTCATAATCTGCAGAATATAATGTGTAACTAAAATTTCATATACCAGTAATAAAATCAATAATACGTAGGTAGGTACTTGGTTAAAATAGTATATTGCTGCCATAGTTGTTCCTCATGACAGAGGGTCGCGACTCCCACTTTTGCAGTTGATGGGGTTGCCAGATGTGTAGGCCTAAAAAACCGGACAAGTCAATTTATGCCCTCCTCCCCCCATAAAACATTTTTCAGACTAAATACATACTAGGTATACAATTCTTGCTGCAGGCGAAATTTTCACTGATGATGATCTCCGAAAAGTGGCGAAAGTGGTATTTTTAGTGGTATGTTTTTTAATTTAGGAAATATAAAAAATACACCTACGTTAATTATTCGTCGTAGCTAATTTTATTTGAGAAAAAAAATCTACCTTATTAAATACCCGGAATGGAAAACGGAAAAAATAAAAGGAATGTAGGTAGATGTCTACTACGTATGAAAAATGAGATCATGATGGAAATAATCAAGATTGTATTCTTTGAAGGACTTTGTGAGATATAGGTACTATCACAACTAAAGCTATTATATGCATGTGTGCTACTGTTGGTTTATTTGTTGCTAAGTACGAGTAATTCAATTATAATGGAAGCTTTCACGTAACGGAGGATGTTTGGTCCAATACTATTTTCAGTTTCACTCAATTCACATTCAGTTGTAATTCAATTCACGTTCAGTGCATTGTGCATTTTGTTTACATACGAGTAGCATTTCATTCTAGATAACATAACATTCTAGAAGCTGTTATATGAGATGTTTCCCCGAGATAATTAAATTGTGTTATACAACAAATAAGTCAGCGAAAAACACAGAAATTTACAAGGTTGATAAAATAAAATTTATCGTTATATTCACGACGATTTATAATGGTAACAACTAATTGTAATTTATAATGGTAACAACTAATTCCTGTTATTACTTATTAGATGGATATAAAAATACGGTAGTATCTAGTTATACTATATGCCGATATGTAAATCAGTTCAAAGTTGTTAGATATTCAAATATTTCAAATTAGGATAATTATTATTTCGTATGGCTTCTGCCACCGATGGGCGGCATCGTCAGAAGATAAGAGAATTATGCTATCAAGATTCAGAAATAAAACAACCATTCGATGATAAATAAGTTATTATGATGGTTAAGTAGTAAACAACATTGTACTTGGCAAGTATCGGCTTTATGATATTAGCAGTTAGACGGAATTATTAACAAAAAAGCGGTAACACATTATTAGTTGAAGGCTGAGTCTGAAAGTATTATGAAAGTATTTCGACTAAATTCCCACTTATAGAGGAAGTTATTGGCTTTTTGGATCAAAAGTTACGTATCATGATGGAGGTAGAAAGGAAAATGCCATTATAGGTTCATAAGAAGACTTACTTACTACCGTAGTAATAATATATCCAAGTAATAGAGTAATACTGAATGCTATAGGTATGATACATACATAAGTATGGTAGGTGGAGAACCTCACTGCTGAAAAAGGATGAGAAATATTTTGTGGGAGAATGTTTACTGTGTTGGCCGATAGGTTCAAGTTCATTGTAAAAATGGTTATTACTGTATTTGAACAAAACACATTACTCTGAAGTGAGCAGGAAAGAATATGGATTTATGTACACGACTCCAGATACTTTTTATAAATATTGTGGAAATTTTACAAACACCTTACTGTTACAGGAGACTGGAAAAAATATCAAAAAGTTGGAAGCAATTCCATTATCCTACCTTTGGAATCAAACATGGGAACAAATTGCATGAAAAAAATTCCTTTGGCACGCCACAGGCATAGGTAGATTCCAAGTGATTTATTAATTTTATTAATTTTAAGAGTACATCTGTACAATAAAAACAATCACAATATTATCAGCAAATAAACCAGCGAAGTGATGAAGTAGTATGGATGTAGTTTATTCTTTGATTATCGAAGTACCGTATGACGAAAAAATATTTGATTAAGTACTTCAATAATTAAAGGAAGTACCTAATCCAATAATCAAATTATTTTCATTCCACACATAATATGGATTAGTACCGGTACCTAAGCACTAGAAATTTGAAAAAAGATGTGAGTTCTACTCGTATCGTGAAGCACTTTTCTAAGACAACAAACACGCTAGTACCTATGCGGTAACTACTTAACTAGATCTTTCGATCGATCATTGTCGTCCAAGGAATTGATCTAGACAAAATCTGTAAATTGATCTGTATTCCTTATTAAATGCCCTTTCATACGATACCAGACACGGACCCTCACAATCATTGGATCCCCTCAGAATGATTGTTTTTGTATTTAAAGCCTTAAAAAGTGAACCTTCCTCTTAATGGATTTCACCCAATCTCCTATCAGTTCATCTACCCCTTACCAAAAATCTACCACCCAAGTTTCACGTTTCTGCGACGCATAGGTTGGCCGCAAACGTGCGCACAAGAAAAGGGACATATATATATATATGGCTTATATATATAAACTTTTAAACCAAGGTCGGATTCGGGTTCTCCTGGTCCTAATTAGTGATACTGAGTAGAAATTTTTCAATTCTGCGACATCACGGGAGAAACGAATAGGTAGAGTTCCTTATGGAAATCTACCTAAAAGATATATATTTCCCAGTCATACAGTATTATGGTGCCTTCCCACGGCAAGGTAATCCGTGATTTTGGATTCGTACGCGAATTTGGATTAATACCTTCCGGATGGATGATTTCGTGCACGGTGTATAGGGAAATAGTTCCCTATTTTTATAATAATATAATAATTCATTGTATTAATATTTTTAACTTTTTAACTTTAACGTTGTAAATTTTGAAAATATCTTGAGTCCGTTGAAGCAATAAATAAATATATAATATAATAAATAGATAATAATAATTATCTCTGTCATACTGTTGAATATATACTAATTCTGTTTTTGTGTTTAAAAATTAGATCGATCAGGTAAGAGAATTATTATTATTATTTTTTTTTTAAAAAATGAATCTGGGTTTTTCGAAATAAACCCAAATACATCTATGCACACTTCACAGAAAGCTTAAAAGCTTGTGTTGTGAAGTGGAGTAGGTCGGGGATTGTACCCGCGCCCACTGGATTAACAGTCGAGCGCGTTACCAACCAGGCTACCGACCACCTCGAATTGTCTTTACACCAATATTAATTGTAATTTAGTCAAAAAAAATAAAAGAAAGCATTGCCTGCGGCATTAATTAAACTTGTTTGTGGGTGATATTTTTTAAAGTTTGTCACACGGAGTTTTTGTATCTTGTATCACGCGTTATTTTTCAACACCGGTTTTTCTCAAATTAGCTGGTAATCTCTCTCAGTCCCGTTATGGGCCCGCTACACGCTCGCGAGTCTCCACGACCTTTTGGTGTTCATGAGTAAAAAGGCGTCAACGGTCGGTTACGTACATGTCAAGACAATCGTTCCATCCGCACCCCTTTTTACTCATGAACACCAAAAGGTCGCGGTGACTCGCGAGCGTGTAACGGGCGCATTATGTCTCAGGGTGTATATTATATTTATTTTGTACGGGAAAAAATGTCTGCCATAACTGGAAATTAGAGAACCCATTAAATAATTTATTTATTTATTTTTAATATTATTTTAATATTATTAATGTCGATATTATCAGAATAAAAGAATACCGGCCCACTTAAAGTGCAAGAATTGTGCTGTTTCAGGTCCGTGGTATTAGAAAAATATAATGATTGGTACCTTAAACTTTTTTTCATTTTAAATAAAATTATAATTTCTGCATCATTCGTGTGTTATTTAGACTAATAGATTAGGTACATAATTTTTGAAGGGAGACATTTGAAAGATTGGCATCATACTGATAAAATGCACCACATCGACTTATAATTCGATGTAAAAAAATTCCAGAAAAATTAATTCAATAAATAATAAGAAAATTTAATGTTCCCCACTCTATGGCAACTGGGGAATCTAAATTTATACATTATTTGTTTTGATTTTAATTTTTCGAATCATGCGGCTGTGTCTATCTCCCTCACTCTCGTTGTATATTGTAACCGTACGAAACCCATAAGCATATTGCTCAAAATAAATAAACCCCACAAAAGCCGTACAAAAGCCACACAGGATTTTTTTTAGGGACAAAAGCACAAATCTAATTGAATTTTGTAAATAAAATTAATTGTATCGATTAGTATTCGAGTAAATTATATTAGGAACTAGAATAGATTAAAAAATACGAATAAGCAAGCGGATCTAAAATGGGATAGACAATGATTTCAACATTTTATAAATAATTCATCTACTGAAATCCAACTAAAAAGTTTAAGTTTTTATTATTTGAGGATTTTTTATTGGTTTTTAATCATCTGTAGACCATATTTAAGGCACTTGGAATCGTCAGGTTTACAAACACAAAATCAAATGCAATAAATCAATAAACACAACAAAAAAGAATGAAAGCAATAAACACATAGACAATACAAAACTATAACACATTTGCGGTACAATTTAATGCAGGTCTGGATGTAAATTGTCCAGAACTACATTAAGTACGTCATATTCTGAAGGGTTTTTGTGTTTTTTGGGGTTCATACTACATCATCGTAAATACTCCTATGGGTTTTTCTTCGGAAACCGTTGTGTATACACGCGCTGAAACATGTAAGTAGGGTTGTCAACATTTTTTCAGCTGATTATTCCATCTGCATCAATAAGTAATTTTAAAAAGTTATCGGAAGCCTGGTTGCTAACGCGCTCGATCCTCGATGCCGACATACCCCACTTCACGACACAAGCTTTTAAGCTTGTTATGAAGTGTACAAATATGTATCAGGGTGTAATTCGATAATTTTATGAAAATAAAAGAAAACATACACATTATCTTATTGTTCTTGATATCAGTTCTTAACTCTTTTTTTGTTGCTTCCTTCATTATCCCCTCCTTTCTTCCTCTTCTTCTTCCTCTTCCCATGCTTCCTCCTTCCTTACCATAAATGTTTTATAGATATAAGATATATATTTTTAACTATGTAATGTAATCTATTTGTTTTGCGTGTGTGCTAATTGTGAACGGATGTAATTGGTCTTGTGTATTGATATTTTTGTATTAATGTACCTGCCAATGTTTGTTTTGTGACTGTATCTGTTCCATGTGCAATAAATAAATAAATATCTACTTATCTATTTAAATAAAAACTGTCATTTTATGAACTGCTTGAATTTTATAATATTTTTATTTGCTAGAAAAGTGTGGTTTTCTCAATTTTCAAATTAATGTAAATTACACACTCATTCGTCAGTCGAAAACTGCAGGCAATGATATAATTCTTAAACTGCGTTTAAATTTTACAAGTGAAGCGGATTTGGTTGATATTTTCTTAGTTTTAATGTTGCCAAAAAAAAAAATAGTATTTTGCGATCCATATTATATTTCTTGCAACTCACCTACGATATATTTCAATATTATAATTATATTCTAGTACGGTTGACAACCCTCGTTGTTAGTGAATATATACCCGAAAATATATCGAATAATAATTATTTTTATTGTAAAATTGTTACAAAAATATTCAAATTACCCGACTAACAAAAATTACAACACAGTTAATGTAGGTAGCTACATGTTATCAATTTAGTATCATATTCTTGTGTTATGTATTTTTGTACCTATGAATAACTTTTGAATCAGTATTAATTTACAGTAAGTAATGTTAAGAGTATGCATACCGACATTTCAAAAATTTCTAAAAACGGGAGACCTTCTATCTCGACAACCGTTATTAATTATGCTTTGGAACAAAATAGGGTAGATGCATTGAACCTTTATCTAGGAAATAACCGTAAAAGATTTTTTATATATTGTATAGATTTCTCAAAAAAAAAATGGAAAACACCTCTGATCTTTTTTCCGAAAGACGGAAACTCGTTTCCTGAAAGTCGTCGAGTAAAATTTTTTTTTGTACTGATAATATGCATTAAAACCTAGGGAATAACCGTAAAAGTTTTTTGATAGACGCAAAATTAACCTCAAAAAATTAAAAAAACGCTATTTTTACCATTGTATCATGCGATTAATGCAAGATTATTGCAATTATCATGCAAGAACCCAAGTTGTCGACGTCATGGATCGTACAGCAACACTCAAATGGCAATGGGCAGGGCACATAGCAAGGCAAGATGAGAATAGATGGACTCCCGGACTCGCAAAGTGGAGGCCATGGGAAAACAGAAGAGGTGTCAGAAGGTCCCAGAAAAGATGGGCGGACGACGTGACCTCGGTAGCGGGTAGACAGTGGGTCAGAAAGGCGAGGGATCGAAAGGACTGGAAACGAATGGAAGAGGCTTACATCCAGCAGTGGAGGGACCAAGGCTGACGAAGAAGAAGAAGAAGAAGATCATGCGATTGTCACGCGATTTTGAACACTATTGCCGTGGGAAAAGACTGACGTCATTCCTGGTGCCAAGCCCTTAAATGTGACATTGTTAATGTCGACATACACTAGGTGGAATATGCAATAATAATTAATTATATGGGTAATACCTACCGATTCCGTATAATACTTTAAATAAAAGTTAATGTCGCCGCCACACGCTTGCGAGCGTCCACGAGTTTTTTGCGTTCATGAGTAAAAAGGCGTCAACGGTCTGTTACGTAAACGAGCCAAGACAAACGTTCCATCCACACGCCTTTTTACTCATATACACAAAAAACTTGTGGACGGTCGCAAGCGTGTGGCGGCGACAAATGGAATATATATGTATTACGTTTTATAGTTATACTATAGAAAATGAAGTATCGTAATAAGCTAATAGGTACATAAATAAATACATATAATTTTTAATAAAACATTTTTTATTTTGTGAGAAACATCGGCTCTTCTACATATTATCAGTTGAATTAACAGGTAGTTATCTCAACAGATATACAGCAAAGGATGGACTTCCATCAAGCTCACCACTGATGGTCGCGTCGGTAGGTTAATGTAGTCTGATTACACTTAAATAATTCGCCGGGCGCGTTTACAATAATAATTTTGTTTTATATGCATTTGTTGTTATATTATATTTAGTGCAGTAACGAGAGCAAATTTAATGGCATTTTCAGGAAAAAAATACAGTAGTCTACTTCCCTTTCATACTTTACGTATTTGGGGGCGCTGAATTCGAATTTCAACTTTGCCACCAAGTAAATGTGATGCGTTCTGAGATATTCGAGAAAAACTCAGAAGAAAACGTTATTTTTAGAGACATTCGCTCATAACTCGAAAAGTATACATTTTAGAGAAAAGAATCTCGAGACAAGAATAAACTAGAGTAAATTTCCTACAAATAGCGATGATATTCATTTTTCTGAAATAAACCGCTTACGCGCTACTATGCGCTAAAAAAGGGCATAAATTCCACTCTTTTTTAAAAAATATTTTCTCTTTTAATTTATTGACTATAACTCAAAATATATAGAGTTTTTTGGAAAAAATTGTTATACATAAATAAAGTACACTATATTTTCTACAATTAGTGCTAAGAAGGTTTCTGAGACAGACTAACCTCTATTACGTTAGAGCGCATTGAAGTTCACTATAGTACATTAGAAGCAAATTCTTCATTATTTAAAATGGATATATAACATAAAAAAAAATAAAAAAATCTACTAAACTTTCTTGATGCTATAAACACAAGGCTGAAATTTTTATATTTAAATGTTTGCTACCCCTCAATAGCGATGGGTTGGTAGAAATTTGAGAATTCCTTAGAAACAAAAGCTCATTCTCCAGTTTTTTGTCCATAATGTGAAAATTAAAAACAATAGGGACAATTATACTCAGACAAAAATAAAGTACATTTTATTATCTATGAACTACCTTAATAACTTTTTTTAGTCAAATAGACGATTCAGCAGCCAGAGTCCGTTAAAAAATTTCCATATCTCGAAAATATTCTAAAATTTCTACTTATTTTGGTTTACCGCCTGCAAATAAGAATCTAAACATTTTTAAGAAACAAAATGTGAAAATTCATTAAATTTCCTACAAATTATGTCTCTTGCGTTTTCGCTCAGGCGAACTGGTTCGCTGTTAAAAAGCATCGAAATTTGGAATAGCGTGTCATATTAATTAAGCGTTGATAATACGAACTACGACTATGGTACGTGTGTTACACACCATAGTCGTAGTTCGTATTATCAACGCTTAATTAATATGACACGCTATACCAAATTTCGATGCTTCTGAACATCGAACCAGTTCGCCAGGGCGAAAACGCAAGAGACATAATATGTAGGAAATTTGATGAATTTTCACATTTTGTTTCTTAAAAATGCTTAGATTCTTATTTGCAGGCGGTAAACCAAAATAAGAAGAAATTTTAGAATATTTTCGAGATATGGAAATTTTTTAACGGACTCTGGCTGCTGAATCGTCTATTTGACTAAAAAAAGTTATTAAGGTAGTTCATAGATAATAAAATGTACTTTATTTTTGTCGTAGTATAATTGTCCCTATTGTTTTTAATTTTCACATTATGGATAAAAAACTGGAGAATGAGCTTTTGTTTCTAAGGAATTCTCAAATTTCTACCAACCCATCGCTGTTGAGGGGTAGCAAACATTTAAATATAAAAATTTCAGCCTTGTGTTTATAGCATCAAGAAAGTTTAGTAGATTTTTTTATTTTTTTTATGTTATATATCCATTTTAAATAATGAAGAATTTGCTTCTAATGTACTATAGTGAACTTCAATGCGCTCTAACGTAATAGAGGTTAGTCTGTTTCAGAAACCTTCTTAGCACTAATTGTAGAAAATATAGTTTACTTTATTTATGTACAACATTTTTTTCCAAAAAACTCTATATATTTTGAGTTATAGTCAATAAATTAAAAGAGAAAATATTTTTTAAAAAAGAGTGGAATTTATGCCCTTTTTTAGCGCATAGTAGCGCATAAGCGGTTTATTTCAGAAAAATGAATATCATCGCTATTTGTAGGAAATTTACTCTAGTTTATTCTTGTCTCGAGATTCTTTTCTCTAAAATGTATACTTTTCGAGTTATGAGCGAAAGTCTCTAAAAAGAACGTTTTCTTCTGAGTTTTTCTCGAATATCTCAGAACGCATCACATTTACGAGGTGGCAAAGTTGAAATTCGAATTCAGCGTCCCCAAATACGTAAAGTATGAAAGGGAAGTAGACTACTGTATTTATTTCTCCGCGAAAACACCATATGACTAGACTAATTGTGTAACATGTATTTTATTCTGAAAATTAACAGATGGATGGACCGGAGTTGTTGAATGTTACATAAGTATAAAGTGATCACATTAAACCAGCCGAAGATCAGTCATAAGCATGCACGCACGCACACACACACACACACACACCCACACATTTTGTAATTATTTAACTATAAATTAACATTGAAATAATTAAAAAAAAAAGTTTAATTTTAAGGGGCTACGGTACTCTATACGGCTTCGGCGCGGCGACTCTTACTCTGCCAATACTGAAGGAATCGTCTTGAAACTGAAGACAGTGATAGATGAAAGTATGGACTACAGGACTTCTGTTTTAGAATTACAGGATTTGGAAATTCCTTGAATAAAAAAGTATTCCGAAAGCACCCCTAAAATTTACGGAATTCCAAGAATTTCCGTTCAATTTTTCAGATATAAAAGTATAATTTAGCCAAAATATTGGTTATTATAATCTTGACAAATCTGCTGTTTTAGATTTTAAATTTCTTTCCAGGTTTCTTTTAAAAAGGCATTCCTAGAATTAGTATACCCTTCCTTTCAAATTCAGTCTGAGCTTTGCTTTTGCACGGGATGGACGTACTGCACAATTTTGAATTCATTATTTATATTTTACGAAATAATTACCAACACTACTAAATGAAAATCGTGTATCGATAGGAACTATTAACACTATTTAGGAACTCCTGTTTATTCATTTGAATTTATTTATTACCAACACCATCAAAGAAATATTATATTCTAATAATTACTAATCCAAGAGCCCGCTGCTTAATTTATGACGTATCTGTTTTTTGATCGAAATGTGGTATAAATGATAGCTTACCTATAGGGTATTACATCGCACTAGGGTTGCCTATCAAAATCCTGCCGCAACCCCCCTTGCCCCCCCCCCCGAAAAGGTCCCTCTTCGCGGTTTTTCGCATTTTATAGGAATATAGTAAGAGATAGGAGAAAGTAGTCAATGACAAAAATAATCCTTGCTAAATTCTGTACAAAAAATGTTATGTCAATTTTTTCGTAGGACTAGTAGTTTACCCGTAATATAATATAATATTTTCCTGGATATGCCACCACATTTTCACTAGGTCATCATCATTCAAATATCATCATTCAAATGCAGGCAACCCTAATTTGCGGCAGGTTTTAGGTAGGCAACCCTATCCCATCGTATCGAGGAAGACAGTAGCTTCAATTTGATGTGTCACTCGTGTAAAAAACAGATGGGTGCATTTTACTTCGGAAAATGGCATCTTTGGGCCTGGGTTGCCTAGGGTTGCGGCAGACTGAGGACAGGCAACCCATGTTTTTCTATATCTTCAAATCGGCCTCTTTCCGATGGTGCTAATTTTACTTAAAAAACAGATGGGTGCAATTCGCTTCAAAATTGGTGTCAATAATCATCATGGTAAAGGTACTCGCGGCAAGATTTTGCTAGGCAACCCTATGGCAATGTATTATATTATGTCTAAACATTCTTTTAAACCACATTTCGATCAAAAAACACATCCGTCATGATTTCAACGATGGGCTCTTGGACTAATAGATATTGAACTCTAAGTAGGAATTCTTTCATTTGAATTTTAATTATTACGAACACCATCAAAGAAATAGGTACATACTATATTCAAATAGTTATTAGTTATTTATACCACACTAACACCGTCAACTATGCCAGTGGTCTCCAACCTATGGTACTGGGCAACGCCGCGTGCTTAAAAATCAAAATATTTTTTTTGATAAAAATCGTCAATAGCTTAAAATAATTATTCGGTTAAAAACCCCTTCACGTAAAGTTACCATCTTAATACCTGCGAAGTAAAACAACACTACACTGCCATAATATACAATATATGTTCCGAATGCGATGTCGTTTTTTGTTAAACTGGTCGCACCTTGACTCCGAAGGCGGTGTTGTCGTAACTTAAATAAGCCAAATCGTATTTAAACACGTCATCAATGTCAAAAGTCGTCCTCTGTCGATCGAGATTCAGATAATTTTTCTGTCTTTTTTTTGTAATAAAATAATATTCTTATCTCGTTCGTACTGATTTGTATCGGTTTGGACTATAACAGCGACCCTATTCCATACAAAAACGGTTGCAGTTATGGTGGAATCAGGTAGTAGCGAAATTTTTCCCGTTTCGGAGTTTTTATATTTCTCTGTAAAACGATATTTCCTTATTAAGTAATAAAAAAATAAAAAATCTACATTCAATGTGACCCCCCTCCCCCAATGTAACCCCCCTACCCTCAGTGGGCCGCGGTGAAATTATCAAACGCTGACCGGTCCGTGGCGAAAAAAATGTTGGGGACCACTGAACTTAGCGACACATTTTGAAATTTTCTGTATAGCCCATTGAATGGAGAATGAACATGGTACATTACCTTGCTAATCGAGAAATATTTCTGATTTTTTGATATGTTATATAGGTTGGTCTTGTGGTTCAGAATCCAAGTTGGCAACCTCCCCACTCTTGTGCGTTCACTAGGGCGAGCCAAAAACCGACGAAATTCCGCCCGTTTTTCGGTTGAATGATTAAAACTTTTTACAGATGCACCCTAGAGAAAAAAGATTAAAGTAAGAGTTATTGAATATTAAATTTCCTATACCTTTGTTTTATTAAGTTTTTTCGTAATGTTATTATTTAAAAATTAGTGCATTGCCCAAAATCCCATTTAAAAAAAATTACCATTTATGAAGTTTTCTTATTATAGTAAATTGAATCTTCTACAACTTTTACTAATGCCATTTTCCTTTAAAACTTACCCTTACGAAAATATATTCAGAAAATTTCAGCTATCGTAAAAAAAGGTTTTTTTTTTCAATAATAAAGCATTTTGGATAATGCATAACTTTTTTAATAATAACATTACGATAAAATTTGGCTCGGCCTAGTGAACGCACAAGGGTAAGGAGGTCGCATTCTTGGATTCCGAACCACAAGACTCACCTTTATAACATATCCAAAAATCAGAAATACTTCTCTTAATGCAAGGCAAAATCGTTTTATTACTCGGAACACTGAATTGAACTGAAATTAAAAAGTTTGTTTACAGTACCTACTAGAAAATATATCTCTTTATATAATTTACAAATTCTACTTAGTTTACATTTTTTGTAATAATTTAAGATTTTCACGAACCTACAGGCAACTTCTTCTTAGGTGATAAAATAGGTGATAATAGGTGATAAAAATATTAAGAGAAAATTATTATATTATATTATTTTATTTTTATTTTAAAATTATGTACCTCTAGCTACTACTATTATAATTGCCATATTATTATATATTTGTTTTTTTTTTAATATTATTTAAAATACATAGATGCGTATGTACATGATTGTATACAGTTATTATAAGGTATTACAAGTAAAGGATTGTATTATTATTTTTAGACATATTGTTATATATTTTTTTATTATTATCTATGTAAAGGCTTCTCTAGCCGTATATTGAAGAAAAAAAGAATTTTGAAATTGAATTGTATTATATGGTACAATAATTTTATTTACATGCCTATGTATTAATCTCTATGCAGTATGCACTCCTTTTTCTTTCATTATTACTTGAACAAATCCCAGTTAGTGCGAATCACACTGAGGACAACTAGTATCGATAGAATTAGTAGTATCAAAATATGTTCCAATCGTTCTTGTACCCAAATAAAACAATACACAAATGATATAATAGGTAGGTATGCACCTATCAAATACAATGGTATTTGATAGAATTTAAAGAAATTCAAACTAAAATATTATAATATGTAGGCCCCGTAGTTGTATTATTTGAATGTATAAGTTTTGATGAATGTGTGTGTAAATATTGCACAAAACTTGCGGTGGAAATATTTGAAAATTTGGAGCGGTAAGAGAGGGGAAGCGACGTTCATTTCGAATTCCTAGCTGTGGTGTATTGGAGCCTTAATTAAAATACATTTTAAAATAGAAAAGAAGAAATAAAATAAAAAAAACTGTCTGTTTGGGATGTTTCCTAAAGAAATATCTACGTATATATATTGGATTCAACTGCAAGTTATCCAAACGCTATGGATTAGACGGATTCATCTGGATTCATCAAGGCGTGTCCGCGGATCCACAGGCAACCTATTTCCCACGGTCCGTGCACGTCTGCGATATCACGTACCGCCATACAAATTGCTATGAAAAAGTCTGTAGATTCACGGACTCACTCCTTCCCACGGCATGCGAATCTACGGACGAAACAGGATTCACGGGCCGTGGGATATAGCCCTAAGGTTTTGATTTACTTTCCCATGAAACAAAATACTCTGCTATAAAATTGTAAATAAATTTAATTTTATTTCCTTAACATTCTTTATGTCATGTTTCTGTCCACAAATTTATATAATTTTTTAACATTACTTCTAAATTTATTATGCCTCATCCACATGCTGTCCGACCTTCCACGAGTCCCGCGCGAATGAGTAAAAAGGCGTTAACCGTCGGTTACGTATACAGTTCAAGACAATCACCTCGTCCGTACGTCCTTTTACTCATTCACACAGAACTCGCGGAGGGTCGCCGAGCGTGAAGCTGCCGCATTATACAACAATAGCAAGTAATTTCACTATAGAATTTCCGACTATTTATTATGTAGTAATAATAAAATCTGTTTATTTTCCTTATCATTTTTACAATATAAGTTTAATACAATGTGACACCCCACTGGGCCATGGGCTGTCTCGGGATGAATAAATTTCAATATTAAAATGATAAGATATATTTTCCGTAGGTACCTATATGTTTTATCTAAAACAACAGCAATACTTACAGAAATAATTTTACAAATCACAGTTCCATAGTCTTCAATTATTTGTATTAAATAGTATTACATAGCAGTAAGATAGTCGGAGCTTATCTGATATTGTTTGCTCCTTATACCTACATGGTTTCGTTTGGATTAAGCGAATCTATTGGATGTAATCCAAGAAAAATTTTCACCGTCCATTTCTCGACTTTTCTACCGCATTCGGGTCACGACCGACCACTTTCCTTCTCAATCCACTCGACCTAAACCCCCCCAGCAGTCACCAACCCCTAATATCTTTCAGGTCAGGGTGTTCACAATTAACAATTTAGCTCGAAACAATCAAAACGCTTATATTATCATTCATGATGTTGCAGATACATCCCAGTGATTTACATAATTTGTATTACCGGGTATAGTTTATTATATTTGTCGTTATTGGTATACTTACCTTGTGTACTCGTTACCCCTAAGGACTGTGGAGAGCGAAATAATTAATTAACTAAAACTAATTAATTAATTTGTATTTTATTATATCGAACCGACAAGATATAGTCCAAGAGCCCGCTGATTAAATTACGACGTATCTGTTTTTTGATCGAAATGTGGTGTAAATGATAGCTTACCAATAGGGTATTACATCGCACTAGGGTTACCTATCAAAATCTTGTTGCAACCCCTCCTGCCCCCTCTGAAAAGGACCCTCTTGGCGGTTTTTCGCATTTTATAGGAATATGGTAAGAGATAGGAGAAAGCAGTCAATGAAAAAAATAATCCTTGCTAAATTTTCTACAAAAAATGTTAAGCCATTTTTTCGTAGAACTAGCAGTTTACCCGCAATGGCCGGTCCAAAACCGAAATTCGTTTAAAATACTAAAAAAATGTATTTAAACTAAATTGGTTGAAAATTGATAAGAGCTACAGGAAAATAGTCAGAGAACGAATTAATTACCATAGTCTTAGCTACAAAACGAGCTATAACTTATATTTATACATCTAATAATTTCGGAGTTTTGCAATAAAATTCATTGACGAAAATTCTTAAAATTTAGTTTTTCATAAAATAACCAGCGATATAGCGCCGCAGGCCAAACTTCTCTTCCATAAAATGTTAGTGATAATGGGTGGAATGATGTGAATGAAAAATAACCTTTTTTTTTAATTCCTTGTTTTTTTTCTCGATTCCTCGTTGTAATATCAAAACATACTCATTATACCCCCGCCAAATAGCAGTTTTTCATCCGATGGAGTTGGAAACCCACAAGTTGGAAATTCAGCTGTTAGTGTTATTTTTAACTTATCTTCTCACATATTTAATGTATTTTTGAAACTCAATTATAATTGTAATCCTGCTCCCCGTATATACTCGTAGGTACATCATCAGTAGGTAGTATCATATCCTTTTCTTATTCTTCATGCCAATGGTTTTATAAAATCACATTATGTAAATTATGTTTACCGATATTTTAGATACGAGTATGTATAGTACGACTACATACTATATTAATGTAGGTATATTTTTTTATTAATTTCATGATTTTGCTCAATGACTTAATCGCAGACCTGCCGATGAGGTGAATCTTTTTTTTATATTTTTGTTTATTTTCATATCCCCAGACAGCAATTATCATGCTGGTAAAATATCTTACGCACAAAATGGGCTAAAAGCTTATTTTGTTTTAAATATCTCTCTCATTTTTTTTATTAATTATTTATATTAATCAAGTGAACAAACTCAAATAGGTGACCATTATTAGTTGAAAATGTTTACTAGTACATGGTGGTGTACACTGTCGAGTACATGGTTGGCGCAGTTGGTTGAGGCGGCAGTTTCTCAAACGGGAGGTGCCAGGTTCAAACCCAGGCGCTGGCGCTGTATTCCACACTTTGCGATACAGGCTTTTAGCCTAGTGCAAGATGTGCAGGAAAGTATTTGGTTTTGTGTATGCAGGCCCAGATACTTTTTATATATAAAAAAAAACTAGAGGAAACTAAACGCAGTTTCTTCCAGTTAACCTAATATCATCTCAATATCACTAAATCAATATGCACGGTCAATCATTAATAATTAACGATATTTTTTTCACCGTAGCAAAAGTTACAATATCAGGGAAATTGTATTTTATTGGAATATTGAATTGAATGTGGAAATCTTTATAGAATAAAACGTTACTCATGGCTTCTTCACATTATTCACCATTATAATAGAGTGAGATGGAATATTTACATAAATTATAAATGCTAATTGGTGTACCCCTGAATGGCAGCCTAAACTGTCGCTAAATACATCACCCGTTCCGCCCACTAGCCCACAGACTACAACTAGCATGACACGAGGTAGTCCTCCGTGTAACTTGCAGCTCTATGCTCCCTCGCTCGCTTCCTCCCTAACCGCATTCATCGTGGATGTTTACCTCATAAATATAGAGGTAAATATTAATGTAGCTACAATGCACATACCTAAGGTCTCTGGTACTTCTGTTTACTGTGTGATGCATAGGTATACAATTGGTGCTGTTCAAGAACCTGTTCCCACTGAGGGGTTGACTGTGAATCTGCCTCCGCCAGAGCTTAAAAATATTCAATATCTCTGAAACTATTCACATTGTTCTAGAATTTTCACGTATCCTTCCGCAAAGAAATGGTATAGTTTTTTTTTTTATTATTAGGTAATTGTACAACGAGTAAACACGGTGAACATTATTATTTATAAAAATATCTCAGAAGACAAGCTTTTTATAGTTTACACTGAAGTATCCAGGAGAGTGTTTGGATTTGCGTATGATTGAGAAGCGGTTATTCCATTATTTTCATTTATATCTTATTTTTTTTCTTATCAATCTGAGAAGTATTTATCTTAGAAAACATCAAATTACTTTATATACAACGTCGTTAATTCTTAGTGTGTAGAATTATCTTTCATCATCATTCTAATGAAATGTGAATTTGGTAACTCATATTACAGTACGGTGAACTCAAGAGATGTTTGCCGAGATTACATTTAAACCTTTAGACAAGTTCATAACAAAGTTTACATAATGGCGGCAGACATAAAATTAACCAAAATATCTTACACATTGTGTGGATCTATATTTTGCGATGCAACAAACTACGTTTTAATTAAATAATACTTTTTTTCTTTCATCGTTTCCTCATTGCTGAGGGCCGTGATTTGTGGAGCTACCCGCCACGGACAAAACAAGACGGCTCCAGTCCTCTCTATTCTCCGCAGTCCGCATCGCCGAGCACAAGTCTCCCACAGTCATTTCCTTAATCTGGTCGAACTACCTTGCAGGAGATCTACCTCTGCTTCTTTTGCCTGTAACACTTCCCATGATTATATTTTTTTCCAGGTTTCCTGACTTTCTTCTATTGATGTGACTAAAGAAACCCAGTACTCGATGACTGCATACTACAGATAGTCGTTCCGTTATTTTAAATTCTTTGAAGACTGAGTCATTCGTCCTTCTTGCAGTCCATGGGATCCTCAGCATGCGACGCCAGCACCACATCTCAAAGACATCAATTTTGGCGTGATCTCGGGATTTTACTGTTCAAGTTTCGGCCGCGTAGAGAAAGATAGAGTAAATGAGGGTTCGTTTTATTTTAATTTTGATGGAATTGGAAATACCTCGATCTTTCTAGATTTTATTCAGTAAATAACACCACAGCTCTCACAATTAACCGGATTAGACCTTTTCTCTATCATAGAATTTGGTTAACAAAACATACGAAAACAAACAACACTAGGCAAATCCTCCCTTTCAGTTGGAACATAAATTTATTTGTACAGGGATCATCCAAGTATACTCACATGCCTATACCAACGGTGCGACAGTTGCGTGTCAAATTAAAAGAATGATGGTGTAATATAATTATTATTGTAATAAATAAATAAATAAATAAATACAAGAAGTGTGTCACCGACTTTCACCGACCGTAATTCACTTTATTTGTATAAGTCTAACAAAAATTACTATCATTCTTCAAACAAATTACTGAAAATATTAGGCACAACAAAAGAAGCAATATTTTATAGACCAGGCGCTGGGTGCATTTTTGTATGAACAATATGAGGACCGAGTTCCATCAATTGATTATTGTTGGGGATAGGTCAAAGATAAAGGAATCGGATGTTGCCGCCGCCTATTTTGGTCCAATTTTTTTTTACACCCCCTCAAAGTTAGCCGATGGGGTGCATTCTATGAAGTCATTTTAATGACTATTTTAGTTTTTATTTTAATTTTTTTATAATGGAAAAGTAAAGCTAGGTCCTTTAGTAAAATAAAAAAATAAAAATCAGAAAAATAAAAAAAGGCTTTGTTGTTAATAAAATAATAGAGAGAAAAAATGATGGATTTCGATCTTCCATCATTCAGATCTCCTAATTGAGGATGCAAAAGGTGAGGACCGGCAATTAAGCACGGATTCTTATTCCTGAGACTCTAAACAATGAAAAAAGCCATGTTGCCGGCAACTGCAGTGGTCCCTTCTAGTCCCTTCCCCTCCCTTCTTCATCCCCTAGGGTAATTCTAAACAAATAAGTCGTTATTATAGAGATGAAATATTCAGCTGGTCGTGAAATTTAGGTATGTTGTATAGGTAAATACGGTAGTGAATATTCCAGTTTTTCACGATTTTCCTCCCACCGCCCCCTCCGCCACCCTTAAAAAACCCTAAAAATCGCACTGTTTTATATTATGCTATGTATCTTCGTCGTTTCGCATTTTTGGCCAAAATAATCCTTTGCTCATTTGTTAAGCATGAAATATTCTAAAAATTGTTCCTAAATAATTTTGCTCTAAAGTAAATAGCAGCGGTACTGTCAAGCTCAAAAGCTGAAAAATTTAGTATATTTTCAATTTAGAATTTCTTACCTTTTTACGCTATGATAACTTCGTTATGGTTGGTTTTAGCTCGAAAGTCCTCATAATTATTCTTATAGAGAATTTAATTTACTTCAAAATTCATGTACTAAGGTCCATATTCCGCTGAAAATGACGGAGTAGGGGTAGATTTAAGAAAAAATGAAATAGTGATTTTGTCATTACTCCATACATGTTCGAACATTCTTCATACATTTTCAAAGAACGTTCGAAAATGTATGGAATTAGTTGATGAAATTAGAAAATGTATGAAATCATTATATCGTTTTTTCTTAAATCTGTTCCTACTCCCGTCATTTTTAGCGGAATATGGACCTTAGTACATGAATTTTGAAGTAAATTAAATTCTCTATAAGAATAATTATGGGGACTTTCGAGTTAAAACCAACCATAACGAAGTTATCATAGCGTAAAAAGGTAAGAAATTCTAAATTGAAAATATACTAAATTTTTCAGCTTTTGAGCTTGACAGTACCGCTGCTATTTACTTTAGAGCAAAATTATTTAGGAACAATTTTTAGAATATTTTATGCTTAACAAATGAGCAAAGGATTATTTTGGCAAAAATGCGAAACGACGAAGATACATAGCATAATATAAAACAGTGCGATTTTTAGGGTTTTTTAAGGGTGGCGGAGGGGGCGGTGGGAGGAAAATCGTGAAAAACTGGATTATTCACTACCGTATTGACCTATACAACATACCTAAATTTCACGACCACCTGAATATTTCATCTCTATAATAACGACTTATTTGTTTAGAATTACCCTAGGGGATGAAGAAGGGAGGGGAAGGGACTAGAAGGGACCACTGCAGTTGCCGGCAACATGGCTTTTTTCATTGTCTAGAGTCTCAGGAATAAGAATCCGTGCTTAATTGCCGGTCCTCACCTTTTGCATCCTCAATTAGGAGATCTGAATGATGGAAGATCGAAATCCATCATTTTTTCTCTCTATTATTTTATTAACAACAAAGCCTTTTTTTATTTTTCTTATTTTTATTTTTTTATTTTACTAAAGGACCTAGCTTTACTTTTCCATTATAAAAAAAATAAAATAAAAACTGAAATAGTCATTAAAATGACTTCATAGAATGCACCCCATCGGCTAACTTTGAGGGGGTGTAAAAAAAAATTGGACCAAAATAGGCGGCGGCAACATCCGATTCCTTTATCTTTGAGCTATTCCCAACAATAATCAATTGATAGAACTCGGTCCTCGTATTGTTCATACGAAAATACCTCCAGCGCCTGCACTATTATACCGGGACAACTTCACCTACCTCCGTGGTGGGGTAGAGTTCGTTACCCAATCTGTCGAGGAATGTCAGCTCACAAGGGTCACGATGGAAGACATTTCCAACTTGTCATCTGAAGAACTTCAAAACCTGAACGAGTTGAAAAATGAGGGAGTAGTTATTTATAACACGTGTTATCGAAAACATAAATAAATAAATAAATCAATTCACCGAACCGTCTAGAAGATTGGGTTTTGTGTAGAAAAATATTAATATAAAACATGCGTGTTTGTATCTGAAGTGTTGAGATAATGACGCTTTGTGTCACAAGATTTGTGTATAGTGTCACAAGATTTGTGTATAGTGTCACAAGAGTTGTGTATAGTGTCACAAGAGTTGTGTATAGTGTCACAAGATTTGTGTATAGTGTCACAAGATTTAGTAAGACCAAGGTAGGTATCAGTGGCCAAGGGTTCACTCCTGGACACTGGTAGGTATCCACTCCTGGACACTGGTAGGTATCTACATGGGTGTTCATTTGTAGGCAATATCCCATAAAAGATGAGAAAGCTGGTTGGAGTGGTATGAGCATTTGAGCAGAAGACCGCTCAATCTCAGTTTTATCCATTTACCACAATATAGAATTCTACTTACTTATTCCTCAAGTTAACAAAGAACGTACAATAAAAATAAGGCATAAATAAAAATAAGTCATGCAGAATTGTACACTGAGGCACACTATAGTTGCAAAGCTACGATTTCTTCCAGTTAACTCCAGAAAAAAATACAGATCTTCTTAGTCCGTATTTTTCTAATTTTTTTGGGAGCATTAAGTCATAGCGATAATACGAGTACCTAAATAAATTAAATAGCTACGAAATGTTATTCATGTTTTTCAATGAAAGTGTCATAATACTATGTATCCACCAGGATATACTTGCGTCACGGCGCGATGGTATATAATATTTTCAATATAAAGGACAGAATTCTTTAAACCCTCGTAAAACGATCAATCATGAGGGAACCTTCTGTATCTTAAACAGTTCAGCCGCTACTTTGTACTTGGGTATGTTGTAGAAAGGAATAGAAAGATAGGTGCTCGTCAGTGGCGTAACTAGCATTAGTGCCGCCCGGGGCGGACTCTGAAAATGCCGCCCCACCCGACCCCTAAAGTACCTGCACAAGTATATACCTACCCATTAGTGTCTGCAGTTTTGAAGCTAGGCGAGAGCAACTAAAATTTTAATATAGATGTGGCACTCATGAAGCACGAAAATAGCGCCGCAGGCGAAATTTTTTTCATAAAACTAATTGAAAATGAAGGTCATGTTGTAGTTTTGTTTACTTTCTTTAAATAAAAATATAAAAAAATATGTACATATGTCACAAAAAAGACATAAAAAAATATCAAAAAAGAGCGCCGCAGGCGAAATTTTTTGGAAAATGGGTGAAATGATGAACCCGGTTATCTTTCTGTAGTAGGTAGGTAATACATATGGTTGCAGGTATTGTATAGGGGAAGCGACCATGCAAGAAGTAACGAAATTTTAGGCATAAGATATCGAAAATCTAACTTATTTGAGCACCTATTTAAATAATGTGTACCTAAGACAGGAACAGAATAATTAGCGCCGGCGCCGCAGGCAAATTTTTTTATGAAAATTATTGTAATTTAATAGATTTTTATAATAATTTCGGAAAATTCAGAGATTTTTTTTTATTTGTGTGTTTTATAAAGATGTTTTTTTTTATATGTTGTGCCATTTTGCCGCCCCCTGAAATGCGCCGCCCGGGGCGGACCGCCCCCCCCGCCCCCCCCTAGTTACGCCACTGGTGCTCGTATTAGTGAGTACATTACGCCACTGTACAAGTTTAGTGTTGTAGAATAAATAGCAATGGATGAATAGCCTCGAATGAATGACATCGTCCTTTTATAAAATGGAGCATGTAAGAATTTTCATGTGAAGGTATGTAAGGTTTCAAAATGTTTGACACAATTAGGTACCTACTGGTTTCGATTTGGCAATACTGTTCTACTCTAATGGCAATACGTTCTGAAGTTTCTCGAGCATTTTGTTGATATTAAGTATTAACCTTTGGTTCGTATTGTACAACAAGGAATATGTCAATAAAATAAATTCAGATTATAAATTACATTGTAATTTTGTGTTCTTCAGCTCAACGCCAATGCAAAGTTGTTATATTGCCAAATTTATTATCTTCTAATGAGCCCGCTACACGCTCGCGAGTCATCACAACATTTTGGTGTTCATGAGTAAAAAGGCGTCAACGGTCGGTTACGTACACGTCAAGAAAAACGTTCCATCCGCACCCCTTTTTATTCATGAACACCAAAAGGTCGCGGTGACTCGCGAGCGTGTAGCGGGAGCATGAAAGCATCGCAGATACTCGTAGTTTATACCTTTGTCGAGGATTTGTTGTAAGTCGTTAGATTCGTTCGTACTGAAACACCACGTTTTATGAATTCGTAACTGGATTACGACCTTTGCCAAAGGAGCAATAAGAAAATGCAATTTTAATACAAGAACGTTGGAGGTTAAGGAGTTCTCAGGAAATGACTAGAAATTGGACAATTTAATTTCATACTTACTCGTACTGGTTAACTGGATTATTGCGAATCATTCGTAGAAACCTAAAATATCTTGGTATTTTTATTTACTGTTCGGTAAAATTCCCAGTGGAATCTTTAATGGAATTAACGAGGGAAGGGGAAATTTAAAAATCTATTATTGGTGAACGCTAGTTTGATAGAATCAAGAGAGAAAGAGGAGAACTTATTAATTGGAACTATAAATATATAAATTGTATGTGTGTCTGTCTGTCATTTAAGTTGTTGAACTATATACGTAACCGACGGTTAACGCCTTTTTACTCATTCGCGCGGGACTCGTGGAAGGTCGGACAGCATGTGGATGAGGCATTAGGATGATGATAATATACCTAATCCGATATTCTGTTTTTTCTCAAAAGTCTCACGGAGCAAACTTAGTTTTATTATTGCTTGATGTGATAATAAGATGCGGTTACATTTTTTCGTTACTTTCAAATTATATATTTCAGAACTGCAGTTTAAGAAAATGGTCAACTTTTGGATTGTTAGAATAAACTTGCAACATTGTACAATCGCATGAAGAAATGATAAATATAGCGGTTTTTTAAACTATTTGGAGTTAATTTTCTCCATTCACAAAACTTTTATGGTCATTTACTAGATTTTAATGCATTTTATCAATACAAAAATAATCTCCACGACTTTTGGGAAACGAGTTTCTGTCTTTCTGAAAAACGATCAGAGGTGTTTTTCACATTTTTTTTGATATATACATAAAAAAACCAGATATAAAAATGTTCAATAATAAGATATATAAATGTTCCATGTATCTACCCTATTTTTTTCCAAAGCATATTTAGTAACGTTGTCGAGATCTAATGCCGCCGCCAGACGCCCGCCAAAAAGCTCGTGTTGGCTCGCTCGTTTGGCGGCGGCATTAGGTCTCCTGTTTTTTGAAATTTTCTTAAATACTCGTATCGATATGCCTAATTTTAACATACAGCTTCTATAATTTTATTTATTTGTTTTTTTTTTTATTTGTTTTTTTAAAAAAAGGATCTGGGCTTGCATATACAAACCCAAATACTTTCCTGCACAGCTTGCACTAGGCTAAAAGCCTGTATCGCAAAGTGTGGAATACATCGCCAGCGCCGGGGTTCGAACCTGGCACCTCCCGCTTGAGAGACTGCCGCCTCAACCAACTGCGCCAACCATGTACTCAAATTTATTACTATTGTATCTTAATATTTTACAAGCAGGAATATATACTTACTTTGAAACAGAGAAATGTTTTAAATGTAAGTAGGTTCGTTTATTATGAAATTACAAACTTATATAGAAATGATCTACATATTGAAAACGAGTCTCAATCTTTGATGTTATCAGACGGAGATAAATACATTCTTGTAAAAGTTCTTTGACGTACATTTGAAAAGCTTGGAATAATGTCTTCTTGTAAAACGCTAAGTTAAATTTGGTTTGATTCGTACAAAGGGGAATACTTGAACTTAGTTTTGGAAATGATTTGGGTTATTAACCTGCAATCATTAATGATTTGGAAACTGAGTATTAAAACATATTCATTGTTCGTGTCTAAAATTGACTTCATCAGAATAATTTCAAGTAAGGTATGTTGCTGTGATACATATACTCGTATTATCTGCCAAGCCCATATATTTCTCAGTATTATATACCCTCAATATATATATATATATATATATATATATGATCGGGAATAATACAATTAACATATTGCTTTTGGGTACTCTGCGTACCATGGCCTTGAAAGAGGCCGTTGGTGGCCCGACGTTTCGGCTCGGTTGGACGAGCCATCGGCAGGGGCGGTAGGCGAGAGGTAGCGGCGTTGGGGTTAGACAGCGCAGAGACCTCTATATATATATATATATATATATATATATATATATATATATATATTTACATCTTACTATCAATGTGGCGTCCATACTTAGAAACCGCAATAGGGCGTCCGGTGGGTATTTTTTCCACAATCCACCCTTACGGCGTCCTTTTAAAGGATATACTTTGAGGCGTCCATCTATATACGCGAAAATACATTCATTCTATGATAGAGCGTCCGGCGACGTTGCCATTGCATTCCATTGAATTTGCTTCAGATGGTTACCTAAACAAATGGAATTTGCCATTATTGTCAAGATGGTCAGGGGAGAATAAAAGGGCGCGCTCGACGGCTAATAATAATAATAGTATCTACCTACTTAATAATTCTTTAGCGTGTACGCATTTTTTTTATCTATTTGGGGCCAGATGACATTCTGATCTTTTGTTTATACCATAATACTTACAGTGCATGATTGTTTCGCATTCCTAAAGAAATAATGAATACAAATAAAGCAAATCGGTTTAATTTTGCTATGTACATATTTTTAAATAATATATTATTAAATACGATTTAAAAATATAGTTAATTTTATTTAGACTAGATGATTGTAACACCATTTTAAGAAAAAAAAATCTTCTACTATTCAATTCCCTCACGCCGCATCCCTTGCGTGGTAGGCAGAGAGAACATATCACCAGACTTCCCTATTATTACACACCTTTCTTGCCTCCGACATATGTAATCGGTTTACACATTCTACGATTCCTTTTACTCAAAACATGTCTATTCTTGAGGATTTGGTTGACGTGATGGGGACAGAAGGATCGCTGCTCTAGATAGGAGAGGATGGCGACGGATTTTTGAGGCAACCAAGACACACCAAGAGTTGTAGTGCTATAGAGAAGAAGAATCATATTGTATGATGTGACTGCTGCATTTCTATAATTAAATAGTAACGAAAGCAATTAAACTTTACATGCAGATCAGTTTCAATTATTGAATGCAGTCGTAAAACAGAAGAAAACAATTTGACAAGATTAATTTTCAAATAAAAGTGTGCACATTTTTCTATAAGTACGCGAAATACTGTTAGTAGGTTTAGCAGATTTTTATTAAGAGTGTGCATACCGACATTTCAAAAATTTCTAAAAACAGGAGACCTTTATATCTCGACAACCGTTACTAAATATGCTTTGGAACAAAATAGAGTAGATGCATTGAACCTTTATCTAGGGAATAACTGTAAAAAAAAATTATATCTTGAATAGATTTCTCAAAAAAATATATTTAAAAACACCTCTGATCTTTTTTCCGAAAGACGGAAACTCGTTTCCCGAAAGTCGCGGAGTAAATTTTTTTTGTACTGCTAATAAACATTAAAATCAAGGGAATAACCGTAAAAGTTTTTTGATAGACGCAAAATTAACCCCAAAAAATGGAAAAGGAAAAAAACGCTATTTTTACCATTTTATCTTGCGATTTTGAACTTTAATGCCGTGGGAAAAGACTGTGACATCATTCTTGGTGCCAAGCCCTTAAATTTTAAATACTATTTTGATTATAGGTTATTTGATATAAAAGATTTTGCAATACGTCCGCCTTTTAGCACACTACTATTGTTTTGTTTTGTAACTCTTCATTATGTTTGGTTAGTAAAGATATTTTTTTTTATCAAATAAATCTGGAAAATACAATATCATCTAAGATTCTAAGCAATTAAAGTTAAATAGCCAACTATACTGTACGAGGGAATTGGCGAATTAAAAGTACCAACGAGTACATTGAAAAATATACATATTATATCTTTTCTTCGCTTTTCTCGAGTGTTCCGTGTGTATTTTGACGATGTTGTCGAGCTTTCAGCTCTCTTGCTTAAGCCATATTCAGGACTAATGTGACTGTAATGAATGCCTAAAATTAAAAAGGATAAAATAAAAAAAAAATTAAAATACCTTAAAAAAAACCCCGCTTATATTCAATGTGCTTTAAAAAGAATAAAATAATTTGAAAAAAAGCGTGGGGGCTTCCTGTATTCCCTTAATTGCTCATTCTTCCGCAAAATAAGGTCTAATAATACATGCTTCTATAATAATATATGATCTAATAATATAAATATAAATGGCGAGCGTCTCAGTAACTTACGGTTCGAGACCAGAATGATGAGTAACACAGAAATATCCTATCCCGTCCAGGTAAATAGAGTACAAATCGAAAGGGTGGACAAATATGTGTACCTCGGACATACTGTGACGCTAACAAGAGAAAACCAGGAGGCAGAAATATACCGAAGACGTGGCCTTGCCTGGGCAGCATTCGGAAATCTCTCATACATCCTGAAGTCCCATAAATATTCGCATTATTTAAAAAAGAAGCTCTTTGATGCATGCATTCTCCCAGTACTCACCTACGGTTTAGAAACATCGGTCCTAACAAAGCGAATAATACATAAGCTGTTAGTGACACAGAGAGCTATGGAGAGGAAGATGCTGGGCATTTCTTTAAGGGACAGGGTACCAAATGTTCGTATCAGAGAGAAAACCAAAGTAACCGATGTGGCGGAAAGGGTCGCTAGCCTTAAATGGAGCTGGGCTGGTCATATTGCCAGGTGCCAAGACTCCCGGTGGACCAAGAAGATAATAGAATGGCGGCCAAGAACAAGCCGAAGAAGCGTCGGGAGACCCCAGGCAAGGTGGTCTGATGATATTAGGAAATGTGCCGGTGGTGGATGGATGCAGTGTGCCCAAGACAGGAAGCTGTGGAGGACCAAAGGGGAGGCCTATGTCCAACAATGGACCTGAGTGGCTGCAGAAGAAGAAGAAGAATATATGCTTCCAGTATAATATCATTCTTCCCTATAAGAAGCCCCCCCATGCTTTTTTTTCAAATTATTTTATTCTTTTTAGAGCTCATTGAATATAAGCGTGTTATTTTAAAAGTTTTTTTTCTATTGTTTTTCGATCAGACCTTTCTGAGTGATTTCTTAATCAATTGAATAATAACTGACGATCATCATAATAAGGGATCTCTACTCAAAAATTCGTTGCATAAAAGTGCAAACATAGGTAGATAATTATGAATACCTACCAGGGGCGAACGATGGATTTCTACAGAAGGGAAGCCGGGCTAACATTTCTTATGGGATTACGTCAGATTAGACACTATTATACCTATATTTTTTTCCAAAAGGTAACTCGATGGGAATCGTGTTCTTAGGTAGCTTCGCGCCTGATACCTACATACCTACATTCTACATCGTAAGAAGTTCTTTAAATACAGATATTTCAGGGACAATGCTTTTATGCCATCACTCTCTTCAACCTCAGACTTGAACATGTCATACGTGAGACATAGCAGAGGAACACGAACTGTAACGTTTACTTCCAAAGCAGCCAGATAGTCGGATATACAGACGACCTCAATATAGTGGGAAGATTCTTGACACCCGTAAAAGAAGTCTTTGAGCCATTAGTAGTAACAACCAAGGAGATAGGATTGGAAATATATATTTTGTATATAAAAAAGAAATCTGTCTTTATCGAAATAAACTCAAACACATCTTTGTACACTTCACAGAAAACTTATGCTGTGAAGTGGAGTAAGTCGGGGATTGAACCCGCGCCCACTGCATTAACAGTCGAGCGCGTTACCAACCAGGCTACCGACCGCCTCCATGAAGGAAAGACAAAAATATAAAAACAATCCAGGAACTCAACAAACAATCCTCAACCGACTATTCAGTTTATAGACAAATATAACTTCGAGTTGGTCAACGAATTCGTTTACTTAGGATCCACCATAATAAAAGAAAATGAAGATAATATAGAAATCAAAAAGATAATTGCAACTGAAAATAGAACATTCTTATCTCTTCTACCGAAACTCAAATCAAGAAGTGTCCACAGGTTCCATGCCTATATTCATGATCGGCCAGGTTATTCATCAGCTAGATCAAAAAGTAATCATAAAAAGACTTTTCAAAACCAATGTTTTATGATTTCGCATCCTCATACTATTTTTGGTGACCTTCCAAACGACACCAAACAAGCCCTTAGGCCCAAACAGGCCCTGCTGGGATTCCCTCATTCCGATCATATCCGATGGAATCTCACACTAAGACTTGACAGATTCAGAATTTGTAAAAAGATATGAGTTCTGTTTGTGAAGCACATTTGTGAGATACGGTGGTATGTGGTGACTGGATCCTCATCTTGATCGCTCGATGACTTCCGAGGCTTAAGCTGCACAAATCTGACTTACGATCTGGATTTCTTTTTCAACGTTCTTTTATACGATTACGATACCACACATGACCCCACTCGACTCTTGGATCTCCATGAAACTCTTTACATTTTTTTTGTGTCTAGAGAATGCTGATCCAATGTGGTACAGAAACGTATTTACTGTCACTGAGTTGACGTACGTTTGCAAAGTTTCACGTTTTAAGTTGTCAGACAATGGTTGGGAAGATGATTGCAAGATTTGCGCCCAAACAAAATAATAAAAAAAAAACAACGGACTAAAGTTACCCAAATAAAATCTTATTTATTATTATTTTTTTTTTAATTTATTCATGGCACACAAACAGACATCACCCACATGTAAACACAAATCAGACAAAAAACAACACAGATTAAGTTCAAGCGATGCCCTATTACATGTGTACACAACTAGTCAATGCAGATAAAACAATATTATAATGAAAAAAGAGAAACAAAAACAGAAAAACAAATTAAAGTCAAGGTAATCAGTAGCAATATGCAGTCAAAACAATGTTTAGTCAGATTACGGAAGTCAGGCAGAAAATTGAAGCAAATCATTGAATACAATAAATAAGGTCAAAAACTGATGCAAGTCATAAACAATCACATGGAATTAGAATATTGCAAACAAAAGAAAGTAAAATAAAAACAAAAAATAAATAAAATTAATCTAAAAATACTACACTACAACCTAAGCAATAAAAAAAGAAAGAAATATACCTATAATAACTTTTCGCAAATCCTAGTATTGTACCTACAAGTAGGTATGTAGGTACCTACGTCATACGATATTTTTCAACAATGAGATTTTCCACCCAATTTGAATGTCATGCAAATATTTACACAGTTCTGTCGGGCAGCATTCACTGGTTACCTCACTACTAGTATGTACATTGTACATGGTATGTACCAAGAGTACTAAGTATAATAGTTATTATATAATATTAATAAATATCTATCTATCTATCTATACCCTCACGCCACGTCCCTTGTAGGGTAGGCAGAGAGGACAGAGCGCCAGACAGCCCTATCCTTACATACACTCCTAGCTTCCGTCACATTCATGGAATTAGTCATACACGCTCTCCGATTCCTTTTACTCAAAACGCGTCCGTCCTTGAGGATCTGGTCGACATGATCGGACCAGCACCAATAAATAATAATAAGTAAGTATAGTTCTGTTGTTCTAGTATAGATAATAAGATAATACTTATAGAGAAAAAAAGATTCAGTTCTATTCATTATTCATTAATACTAGGTATTGTCTCATTATGTAACAAAGGATAAACATTTTCATTGTTTACAATTCGAAAGTTATTTATTTTTTATGACAGTGCACTGCAGTGGTTATTTTATGAAATTTAAAAATCATCTGTTCCATGTAGTACAATGCAGTTGAAGAATTTAACCCTTGATATTTTAAAATAAAAGATGTCATAAATTACCTATTTTAGAACTTGTTGTTACAATATAGTATGGTAGAATGTTTCTATGGAATAATAATATATTTTATCCTTTAGAAGTGTTTTATGCCCACTGTCAATGCCTTCAGTTTCAGATGAATGACTTATTGTATTAACCCCTAACTGCTCTTATCCGGCTGGGGAAGCCGGTAGCAATTTCAATTAAATATTTTTGGTTCTTAATGAATAGTAATCTCCATGCGCTTTTCAGTAATCTATAAGCCCCATGTGGACATTATAGGCGAGGAAAAAAAAGTTTTGAAAAATTGTTTTTTTTCCATATATTAGCGTTTTTGTAAGAAACTCAGTCAAATGATCCGCTCCGGCGGCAGTGGCCGGGATAGAATTCAGTACTTCTGTGACCTTTTTAGCATTCGAATGTGTTGTTAATTTACAAAATTGACATCTGGCAGTATTTTAAACAGTATTAAATTGAATTTGAAAGCTTATTCTCGTGTTTAATTAATATTTTTAATAGTTTTTGGACCAATTTTGGACTCTTGTCGTGAAATATAAATAATATTCATAAAATAATAAATACTTTCTACAAGAGTATTTATCGTGCAAATTGTCAAGTGTCAGTGTTTTCGTATTATATTTTTTTAACTATTTTTTTTTATAAAAATGGCTGACGTGTATCAGAGACGTCTGGAAAATTATAAGTCATTACAATCAAACTAAGGGTGGAGCTGATCTCATGGACCAGATTATTAAGAGTTATACGTGTAAAAGAAAGACAAAGAGATGGCCAATAGCATTTTTCATGAACTTATTGGATGTTATTACTTTTGCAGGCTATATTACTTACATATACTAATGTTTATGAAAAATGAATGTAGGAATAAACGACCGAACTAATATTTATTTGGAAGCAGTGAACGAAGAATTGATTCAACCTTATTGTCAAGAACGTTTTCAATATTTGCGAAACAAATCTCTAAAAAGAACTCTTGTTTCACTGCAGGATTCCTGTATGACGAAGAAAACGAATCCCTCTTCTGAAAATAAAAACGTCATGGACAGTGTTATTTATGTGAAAGAGAAAGAAGAATACAACAGTGTTGTTCCAGGTGTATGAAAAAAAATTGTAAAGAACATTAAAAAACTGTATGTGATAATTGTTGTAGTCTGTAATCATATTTTTTTGAGCTTAGTGCAATAGTGTTGAATTTCACAGTCACTATCGTTAATTACCTATAGGATTGTTTATTAAAATATTTCAGTTAATCTGTATAATTAGTAGGTGAAAGTATGTATATTTTGTTATTTGTTTTTGTACTAAATTGCAAGTCATAAATCGTAAGATTATCGATGCCATTTATTTTGAGTTCAACAATATAATGAGTAATTACGACAACAATAGCATTGTTTTATTGGTAGTACCTACACTCATTAGCCAAGACGCTAAATAACTATAATCTCTAATTTGGATTTACCACCTCCACTTCGAGACTTCCAGGAAAGACCCATTAGCGAATGACTTTATGAGAGTGATTTTTATGAAAGAAAACCATTAAAATAATGTAATTGTTTTAGTATAGGTATGTACATATTTTGAAGAAGATTTATAAGTCCCATTATAAGAACAATAGTAAGGAAATACCTAAATATGGTATAAAATCCTTTAATAGGTAAGTGTACATTATTATTTTTAATATTACACATCAACAATAATGAATATTTGTAAAAAGAGTACTGAAATACCGCATATTTATACTACCGGCGGGCGAAGCCGCAAGGGAGCATATAACTGACTAAATGTATGGGAGCAGTAAGGGGTTAATATGTACTATAATTATTAATTAATAATTATTTAGACTTTTTTTCAATGGAGAATTTTACGAAACAAAAAAAACTGTAAAGTAGTTTGTATAATATAGCCTAATCGAAATAAATTTCTATTGTAGAGATTATATTCTATTCTATCCCCTCCCGCCACATCCTTTGTGGGGTAGGCAGAGAAGACGATTCATTTTACTCAGAGCACGTGTCCCTGTTCGTCCTTGAGAATCTGGTCCACATGGTCAAGCCATTGTGTTGTAGAAGTGTAATGTGCATTGTCTTACACGACACGACATATACTTATGAGAAATAAAAGACTTGTAATACACTGTAAAGAAAGACATTCGGAATGGGTGTTGAACCTTATTGTTCTAAATGTTTTTGGGTGGTGTTTTTTTGATTTCACGCCTTAAACAGGACACTCAAAAACAATATGGAAAGAGTGTAACTGAAAGCGTAATAACGCAATATGTTAATATTAATTTAATTATAGTATACATTAACCTGCTAACACAACAGTGTGAATTAATCATTACCTTCATCCACTGGGACGAGCTTTAGGCAGTAACGCGATTCTTTTCATAATCCAAGACATTGAACAGGAAGTAGTTACATAATGGAATGCACTTTTAATCTAAATAATATGTACTAAACAACTTAAAATGGCACGCACTCTTGTAGATTAATGAATATTATGATTAAAACATCGCACCATATTGGTATGTGATGGAAACGAAAGTTTTTTTATTTATGGTATCTGCAGTGATGTCCGTATGGAGTACATAGCGCCAAACTAGCCTATTCTTACAGAGATTCCTTACTTCCGTCACTACTTATTTATTTATCACATATAGGTAAGTACATACCTATAAGTCCTGCTGGTCCCGTGAGATTCTTTATTTAATTACTTATTGTATAGAGAATTTGCACTAAAAACGTAAAACAATATACCTACCTTATTACCTACTTAAAAACATATATTTCAACTTTCAAGTAACGCGTTTTAAGAGCATGGCACCAAGAATGACGTCACAGTATTTTCCCACGGCATTAAGGTTCAAAATCGCGTGACAATCGCATGATAAAATGGTAGAAATAGCGTTTTTTCCATTTTTTGGGGCTAATTTTTCGTCCATCAAAATATTTACGGTTATTCCCTAGATTTTAACGCATATTATCAGTACAAAAAAAATTAACTCCGCGACAACGAGTTTCCGTCTTTCGAAAAAAAGGTCAGAGGTGTTTTTAATTTATTTTTTTTGAGAAATCTATACAAGACATAAAAATCTTTTACGGTTATTCCCTAGATAAAGGTTCAATGCATCTACCCTAGTTTGTTCCAAAGCATATTTAGTAACGGTTGTCGAGATAGAAGTTCTCCCGTTTTTACAAATTTATGAAATGCCGGTATGCACACTCTTAAATACAATAACAGTAGGTACTTGTTTCGTAATAATAATAAGTATTTAAACAACAAATTATGGCACTTCACCATAAAATAACAATACATCTTTATAATCATTATTAATCAATAAATAATTATACTATTTTTTCAATAATACGACTATTGTATTAAGTACTTAAAATTGGCCCCAACCTTATACAATAGCGCGGGCCGCCTATTATCTCCAGATGTTTGTAGGTAGGTAGGTACCCACTATGCATTATTTGTCTACAGATATGTGTTGTCCACAACTCGATAACGCAAATAACATTTCAAAATACTAATGTAGATTATTATTAATTTCAAAATGCGACGTTGCCAACTCGAGGACGCCGTATCATCGGCTGCACGTAAAAAAATATTCACAGCGGACGCCCGATCATCGGCGGAATGTAAGTGAAATATACGAACAGTATATAGACAGAGCGCCCCTATCCCACAACGCTCAAAACATAAAATATACAATGATATACGAAAAAGTACGTGCAGGTTACTTTGTGGCGTCAAAATTTTTTTTGCTGATATTGATTCCCTGTGATGACGTCAGCTGCCTGGCAAGAAATAACATTGATTACCTTAGAGCGTCCGTATACGGACGCCGTATTGTACTGGACGCTCTAAAGGCGTATATTTCGCAATGTACGGACGCCGTAAAGTAAGTAGGATGTATATATATATATATATATATATATATATATATATGTATTTTCATGTTCATCAAAATGTCTACTAACATTCGGGACAGTCAAGGGACGTGATGGATAGACATTATAATAGATAGGAATACTCCTAAAATAGAACTTGCTATTTGTTGTACAAGTATTATTATGACTAATATCTTCTTAAATTTAATTTTGCCCGCAGCGATACATGTAAATTGCGTACATTGTACCCCGAATTTCGCACCCTCGAGGGAACATAGGGAGATCACCTCCGTTATATAAATTGTGAACTCCAGATGAAAGTATCTACTTAAGTAAGCACCTGCTTATGTTTTTTTGGTTAAATGAGTACATGGTTGGCGCAGTTGGTTGAGGCGGCAATCTCTCAAGCGGGAGGTGCCAGGTTCAAATCCCGGCGGTGGCGATGTATTCCACACTTTGCGATACAGGCTTTTAGCCTAGTGCAAGGTGTGCGGGAAAGTTTTTGGGTTTGTGTAAGCAAGCCCAGATACTTTAAAAAAATGCTTCAGAACATAATTAATTAATTATATTAATTGTGGACTCCTGTTTAGTTTAATGAACTTGAGCATCTACTTCTGTTTTTTTTTTGTTAAATAGGGTCCAAGACATAAATAAATAAATAAATAAATCTTTATTGACCAAAATGATTACAATGATTATAAAAAAATAAGACAATCTTGTGTGCCAAAAGGCGGACTTAGTGCTAACGCAATATCTTACAGTCAACCCGAGATAAGAAAAAGATAACTTATATAATATAAATAATAATAAAGCAAATAAATATATAGATAGACATACACATACATACAGACATAAATACATACTAATCGATAATAAGACAAGAGATAAATATACATACATAAAAAAAAAGATAATGAGCTTTTAATAAATTTAAATGTATACGTATACACACAGGGGAGGGGAGGAGGGAAGAGCGGGATGGGAAATAAGGGACCACTCGCTGTGAACATTTGGACCTGAGGTCGACCACACAGAGAAGAAGAATTAAGTACTTACATATTATAATAAGAATAATTAAGTACTTACATATTATAGATACCCACACTTTACCCATATCCTAAAGTTTAGCTCGTGCGTAATCTTTTTTAATTACTAAATAATAATTGTGTAATGGCTTCGGTGAACATCATAAATGCGTGGATAATTCAACAACAAACTTTAATAAGACTTAAACAAAACTTTAATAAGATGTATTGTTTGTTGACAATATGCTTCTAGTCCAAGAGCCCGCTGCTTAATTTATGACGTATCTGTTTTTTGATCGAAATGTGGTATAAACGATATCTTACCAATAGGGTATTACATCGCACTAGGGTTGCCTATCAAAATCTTGCCGCAACCCCCCCTGCCCCCCCCGAAAAGGTCCCTCTTCGCGGTTTTTCGCATTTTATAGGAATATGGTAAGAGATAGGAGAAAGTAGTCAATGACAAAAATAATCCTTCCTAAATTCTCTACAAAAAATGTTAAATATTTTTTTTTCGTAGAACTAGCAGTTTACCCGCAATGGCCGGTCCAAAACCGAAATTCATTTAAAATACTAAAAAAATGTATTTAAACTAAATTGGTTAAAATTGATAAGAGCTACAGGAAAATAGTCAGAGAACGAATTAATAACCATAGTCTTAGCTACAAAACGAGCTATAACTTATGTTCATACATCTAATGATTTCGGAGTTATTGCAATAAAACTCAGTGACGAAAATTCTTTAAATTTAGTTTTTTATAAAATAACCAGTGATATAGCGCCGCGGGCCTAATTTTTTTTTCCATAAAATGTTAGTAATAATGGGTGGAAGAATGTGAAAGAAAAAAATAAAACTTTTTTTTTTATTTTTTCAAAAAATATCCTGTTTTTTGACGGGCCATTATGGGTAAACTACTAGTCCTATGAAAAAATTGAACTAACATTTTTTGTAGAGAATTTAGCAAGGATTATTTTTGTCATTGACTACTTTATCATATCTCTTACCATATTCCTATAAAATGCGAAAAACCGCGAAGAGGGACCTTTTCGGGGGGCGCAGGGGGGGTTGCGGCAAGATTTTGATAGGCAACCCTAGTGCAATGTAATACCCTATTGGAAAGCTATCATTTATACCACATTTCGATCAAAAAACAGATACGTCATAAATTAAGCAGCGGGCTCTATGACTATTCAGGAGTATTTTGTTCAACAACACGTAATTACGAGTAAGTAAGTAATAAGTATATCTACCACTACCTATAGGTTTCCTACAGAAACTTCATTTCATACACTGCTGATTTCAACAAGTAAATTTGATGCAATAATAGAAGTTGTACAGGCACCGGATGCAGTTTCGTGTGAACAATATGAGGATCTAATTCCATAATAAAAACCTTATAATATTAATTTTGAAGCAAATTAAATTCTGTATAAGATTAGTTATGAGGACTTTCAAGTTACAACAAACCATAACGAAGTTATCGTAGCGTAGAATGGTAAAAAATTCTAATTAAATTAAAACAATGCCTTCTTTTATTCTTCGTCTTTTTTATTTCATTATACAACCCAACTTCACTCGACCATTATAAAAAAAATAAAATTAAAACTGAAATATTCATTAAAACGACTTCATAGCATGTACCCTATCGACTAACCTTTGAGGGGGTGTAAAAAAATCAGACCAGGAAATAGACCGGCAATATCCGATTCCTTAACAATAATCAATTGATTGAATTCGGTCCTCATATTGTTCATACGAAACTACACTCAGCGCCTGCACTAACATGGACGTAAAAACCTGAGGAAAATATTGATTTTTCGAGAAAATCACTTTTTTTAATGCAGTGGTAAATATTTTTTACGGACAAATAACATTTGTACCTTTTACCTACCTTTGAAAACTATTTATACAAAAAGTCACGATCTTGCCGTCAACACGAGCAGATTCCCTTTGGGTGCTTTGTGTGTGATTTTCTCAATTAACATCTTGTAATGTAAGGTAGATTGTTGTTGTCGAGGACTAAACTCGTAATTGAATCAAAAGGGAAAATATTAAATTCACTTAATTAAATCTTTTACTAGAGAAGCAATTAAAAGAGAATAGTTCTTTTTTTTTTAATCGGATTATTATTAAACAAAAATGCAACTACCTTTATTTTATTTACAGGTGCCTGGTACACTGACATAATTTGTAAAATGTAAGAGGATATAATGTTCACTGCGTTTGCTTTAATTAAAACATTAAAAAATGAGCTGGGCGTTAAGGAGCCACCTTTCATGACAATGAAATGAAACTTGAGTGACTTTATAAAATTTACAACAAGAAGTCACTGGCCTGGACTGGATGTTTATAAATTCCAAATGTTTTAATCAGATGTTCGTGTTATAAATTTGTACACAAAGAATTAAGTAAATTCACAAAGCAAAATAAAGAATTCAAACGGAATTACTCGTAGTTCTCATATTCTTTGAACGAGAAAAACAATTTAATTTACGTTTCAAATAAATTAAGTAATTGGAATAATTTCATTTCAAATAACTTCAAGATTTTTTACTTTTATCTAGTACCTATCTAGATTAAATTCATGATTGAAAAAGAAAACTCATTGAAATGGGGAAATATAATCCTGATGTCATTTATAAAGAAAAATTAAAGTTTTGATGAGATTTTTTACCATTTTTTTTTTTACCAAGCATGTTTACTTGTAAAATGTCTTATTAACGCTAAAGGTATATCAATTCTTCAGAGAACTTTTTACGGCGAAATATTAAGGATACCTCTTTTAAGTAAGTATTTTAAAAAGTAACTAACGAGATACCCGCCTAGCTAAAGTTTTTCAATAAGAATATTTCTCGGTTTAATAATGAAATACGAATGAGATTCCTCTCATTAAAAACGATTTAAAGTTTCTAATAGTTTTTCTGTTTTTCAAGAACTTTAATATTTACTTTCCAATCGGCCATTACCATTGAGATGATAGTGGACTTTTATTTACACAAGAGATATTCCCAATTGTAATTACCATGTCTTTAAAATAGTACTATATCTATGTATTGGATAACGCTTTATATTTGTTGATTACTTACAATATCTACGAAACGAAATAAAAATAAATATCTGGCACATTTTTGAAATTACCAACACCCATGCAATCTTATTTTCCACGATGGCGACGCCAGTTCATTGCAAATAATCTTAAAATTGCGTGATTGCCCCATACGTGCTTACCCCGGTACCATTAACAGTGCTGACAGCCTGTCCCCTGAGTTTCTCCAGTGGCTGGAGGCGCTGGATGTCGAGACTTTAACGATGTGATAATACTTAGACTTTGCCAAACGATAAATTCTAGTTATACAATTTTATTTTCATTTTATTTTTTAATAGGTACCTAGGTATAGAGATACCTGTTAATTATTACCTACCATTACCAAATACAACCAAATTATATAATTACCAATTAATTCGAAGTAAATTATGTGCAGGACCAGGACCCAAGAGAAGATGCGTCTCATATTATATCCCCTGTGAAAGGGTTGGAAATCATTATGTTATATAATATACCTACCATAAAATAGAAGTTAGGTAAACAACCAGATGAAAATGATGCTACGAGAATTTAATTTTTTTTTTTTTATTAATCGGCATTCCACCCATATAGAACGAGTGATTTCCGAATTTAATATTCAATATGACGTAAGAACACTTAAAACTTGGAGAATATTGGAACAAAACTAGTTGATGGCAACGTGCTCTACTGTCAATCGGGTAGGCGCGGGTTCTTTCCCCGATGTCGACTTTCTCCACTCCACGGCACAGGTTATCCTAGTTTAATGTGAAGTGTAGGCACCAAGATGTGTTTGGGATCAACAAACCCAATTTTGTTCTAATAAAGTTTTCTTTATTTTACTAGCAGTGTTTTATTTGATGTTTGTCATTATAGTGTGATGTTGGCTTTTCACCGATCATACATCAAATCATTATTTATTTAAATAAATTCTCAATATAAAATAAGCCAGTTTTTTGTAAGTGCTCGCATAACTCCCGCATGTTGCGATGGATTACTGCAAAAACTCTTCGACAATGAGAATCAATGATGCGACGCCAAATCTACGGATCAGAAAAAAGTTGTTTGAATAAACTTATAAGAATAACAATAGTTAAAATGTCAGAGTCTGTTCAATATAACAATTTATTGTTGTTATTGTATCTCCCTGTCTTGTCTCTGTTTAATGTTAGATAACATAACATTTGGCGTTTGTTTGCTTTAAAAAAACAAGAGCATATTTTTCAAGAACCTACAGTCATATAGTTATATTCTCGTATCAATGTAGATATACTGCAAAATGATATTTTATAGTAAAAGTGCTACTAAAATATATATTAAATTGTAGATAACTATTAAGTATCTTTCAGTAATTGAAGAATATTAGCGACGGATAATTATATTTTCAAACGTCTTTAATTATGTAGTTTCCCACAATAGTGTAGAAGAATTAAGGATGAACATTGCCGGGCTTACGACCGACCTCGGCTGGCTTAAGTGATCACTTTACACTCGAGATCAACATTCGCCATTCTAGTTCACCCCGGCTGGGATTCGAACCCAGACCTTCGTCTCGCTTAGTAGGGATCGTATCCACTACACCACGAGGAGCGACGGCTGCGTTGTCGAATTTCACGTATATTAAGTACCCATGTATTGTTGCATTTCTAACTGTGGGGAGAGGGTGGTATTTTACATTGTATATACTTACTACGGAATGTAGAAAAAATCCAACGCTTTACAAGAATAAAATTTGTAATTCAAAAATAAGTCTTTAATTATTTTTCGGAAACTCACAATTCATTCTTCATGTCCTTGTTGAAAAACAATTTAATGGAACAATATTTATACGCGTTTACTTTTCGCTTTTCTCGTCGGCCATACCAGTGTGTTGACTAGGAGGCATGAGTTCGATTCCCGGCAGCGGCGGATGGATGGACTGGACCAGCCTGATGGAAAGACCATCCTTCGCTGTGCATCTCTTGAGATGGTGGGAGAGCTACCTATTAGTAATTAATGTCAACATAGTATGTGTGATCAATATTTGAATCATGGTTAATATTTATCTAGATTTAAATGGCTGTCAATTACAGCAAACTATCTACAAGAACCTCGAGGGAATTCATTAATTCACTCCATTGCACCGTTTGATTAATCTCAGTTCGTTGGAAACGAGTAAAATGGGTGAAATGGGAAACCGGATATTGACGTCTATAGATAGAATTATTATACGTAGTATACCGTTGTACCTATATTATTGTGAATGGAAAATGTTTGTTCCCTCGTGATGGCTCAACATAATCTTATACTTCACAAGTAGTGTGTACTGTACCGTACTTCATAGTGGCGATTACCTGCAAGTACATATAGGCCTTCTTCCGCTGTGGGAAAAATTCTACGATGTTTCTCATTCCATATGTATTGCCAAATGCTTTGATGTTTCTCATGCCATATGTATTGCCCAATGTTATGATATCATGATATCTATCAGCTCTACTGTTATGATATCATGATATCTATCAGCTCAGCAGTCCCTTGTTTTACGTTGAATACCTAAACGATGGAAAAGGTGAAGAAATGACTGTTTTATTTGGATATAAATTGAAATGATGTTTGGCGATAAACGTTGTATTTTTAACGATCTTTATTCTTTTTCACACTCATGTGTCAAAATAAATGTTTTTATAAAATTGAATAATTTTCAAAGTGCGGCTATAATACAATGTAACGTAAAACTTTTTCGTACATGTGTTGATTGCTTTGTTATCCCCGCTACCCGCTATAAACCCAAATTGTATGTTGGAACATTAAGGCTGGCCACAAACGTCTCGAAGTTCAGTTCCGGAATCGACCGTTTTGCAAAAAGGTTCCGACCAAAACCTCTTTCTGAATTTAAAATAGGGGTGACGCTGAATTCAGAGAGAGGTTTTGATCGGAACTTTTTTGCAAAACGGTCGATTCCGGAACTGAACTTCGGGACGTGTGTGGCCAGCCTAAGCGCGTGATGTTGTTAGGCCGTGTTTCCACCTGCGAGAACACTCGCGGAAGTCTTGCAGAGGTTTCTTGCAATAGCGTTTACATATGATATGAATTCTTGCAATTTCTCGCTGCAATAAATAGCGTGCGAGAAGCTCGCGAATTATACTTGTCGCAACTTATCGCAGAGGTGTTTACACACGAGTGCGAGAAGTTGCGACACTCGTGTGTAAACACCTCTGCGATAAGTTGCGACAGCTATTGCAAGTAGAGCTTCGAAATAACTCCAGCTGGATTCATATATGTCATCTAGGCCATGGGCGTGGATAGGGGGGGGGGGGGGACAGCTGCCCCCCTAGAGATTGGAATAGGTATATTTTTTCATACTTAATACATTGGCTTCTTAAATTATGATGTTTTCTGGACACTTCATTCTCAGTTATTGTAGAGAACTCTTTTGCGATGTTATTAAGTGTAGATTTTTTAAAATTCTATTTTTGTAATCTACATTCTACATACACAAATCTACTATACAAACAAGGTTGTACTCGTACAACCCTATTAATTTAATGTCATCTTTTCGCACAAGCAGATCCAGGGGGGGGGGGCTAGGGGGCTGAAGCCCCCCCAAAACCATGAGTGACTGTACTTTATATACAGCTATTTTGCGAAGAATCACATTATTACCACATCGTTTTCTCATCATCTCATGAATTTTCTAAAACTACTATAGGTGTTGTTTGGTAAAATAAATTCGCCTGCGGCGCTAATTAAATCTGTTGCGTTTATCTCATCACTTCACCGATATTACTCTCTCGACCAACTGTCGCGAGTGAACTTGCAAAGGTGTTTACACATGCAAGTTACTGTCTGACAGACTGTCGGACACTTGTATCAGAAGTTTTCTCGCAGGTGGAAACACGGCCTTAGACTATATTCCCAACAATCCCAACATTCATTGGAAAAATAAAACTATGTATGTGTATCTAGAAAATGTGAATAACATTTCAGCTACTCTGGGAGTAGGTGTAATTCACGTTTAGTTATTTCAACCCAGCGATACATTTCTATCGAGATAAAATAATAAAAACACAACCTTTTATTTCATTTTTTATATTTGTGCGAATGTTCCACGTATCACTGGAATAAAAAACGTTAAATCTTTTATAAGCTTTGAGTTAAAAAAGTATAATGCCTACCTATAAGCTATATACATTACACACTTGTTTGTTTGGTGGTTTTATAAAAATCCATTTTAATTTAAGAGTTTTTGAATGATTTTATTAAAGAGTTACGTTACCTGTATATCTAAATCAGTTAGTAGATGTACCGCAATTAAAAAGGAATCACGGACAATGTCACATTGGCCACCGTGAATAGAAATGAACGAATCTATTTCCACCAAGTGGAAAGATTATATCGACCGAATATTACATGCTTTTTAGCTTAGAGAGATACCTACATGTATTTCAATATAAACGTTACCTAGCTAATTAATAAGTTTAGATTAAATTAATCTCAATCTAGTATTCAATAAGTAGTAATATCTACATATCATACATAAATATATTTAATACTTTCAGCTGTAATCGATTGAGAAATTTAATAGCAAAACGGCCATTATGAACCACTGTACCGCCATGTTATATGCTATAGTGCATTGTACCGAATAACCGTTCTTACTAGTATTCCTTCAATCAAATGATTCATGTTATAATTTGATTTACGTTGATGGTTGATGGGAAATCCGACCGCTAAAAGCATTACGTACCTATCTGTGTTTTGATCGAAATGTGGTTTAACCGAAAGCATATACTCAGAGGGTAACATATCGCACTAAGGTTGCCTATCAAAATCCTGCTACAGCCCCCCTCCGGAAAAGCTCCCATTTCGCGGTTTTTCGCATTTATTAGGAATATGGTAAGAGATAGGAGAAAGTAGTTAGAATCAAACTTTAAACTAAATCTACAAAATGTTACCCTGCCCAATAACGTCACATTACAATAGCAATAATTGTAAAAGCTTGACAGAATTTTTTAATAAATCGCCTGTCTACTTAGACTTAGAATAATAGAATGATAAGAAAAGACGAAGGATAATCCACGCTTTCAATTTCACGATGCAGAAATACGCGTCTTTTCATTGTCCTAGGATTCTCTAATCAAATGGATTGTTGCACCGCAACATTGATTGTTTCACATTGCACACTAATTGTTTTCTCTTTCTATATATGAGTATATTGTGGAATCGTTTGAATGTGGAAATCACCTCATAGTATTTAACTTGAATTATATCACCAAAAGGTCTTTGATGGTAAAGATTCTTTGTATAGTATACAAGTGTTTAAGCATATGCAGACACGCCTGATGCTACGAGTATGTATGGGAAATAACGGAATTATTTAATTAATTAGTCTGTGATCTTTCATTTATTTTTTTTATCTAGAAAACATATTTGACTCCACTGATGTATTCATCATAGTATATAGTTCGTGCTCTTTATGTAAGAGACCTACCTGTAACCAAAACGAAAAGAAAGTTGTCTTTCACGTCATTAAACTTATTAGTGTCCAAGAAAATATTAATAATAATTAATTAATTTACTTATTACAAGCACCCGTACAGATAACATATATCAGTAAATCAATTAAATTATCTCAACTAGTCCATTCAATATTTATTTGATATCAAAGTAGGTAGGTACCTATACGCTTAATAATGTTTATCATCTTTATCAATGTTTTGGATAAGATTTACGAAAGACACCCATTTTAATCCACTCTTGTTCTTTGATTTTGATCCCTGAATAGATTATAATTATGTAAATACTATGGACCTAGTTAAGTAAGTGAAGGTTTGTTTTTACAATTTTTTTAATTTAATTTACATTTAGGTTTCCCATACAATACATTCTTATCTGAAAATAATAAGGGTATTGTGATCTAATCTAAATAAAGGGGGTTAATGATGTCCGTTGTACTACACCTCCTATACATGAATATTCCAGTGATTAGCATATTATTATATTGAACGTAGATTAGGAGTATTTCGCCCATCACCAAACTTCCCAAAGAACCCAAATTTGAAGGCGTGTTCCTTTACTAATTAGTTTAATTCACGTCAACCAACTTGAATTTATATGAAACCCAACCATAATACGCGGAAATTCGCGTAGTTTTATTAAGGTTGTTTATTAGGACAGAAGTAAACGCAAATCGTGAAATTAGTGAAGGCGTACGTGTATAGTAATAACTTGTTTCAGCTGACGCTGTATATTGTTGCTGTAAAAGTATTATATTTCTAGTTTAAAGGAAGGAAACAAACATAATTTTCTTTGGTACATAAATTTACAAACCGGCTTCCTAAATAGAATTGCATTGTGTAATGTGAATACCAACCTATCTTCTTAATTGTTTTGCGCTTTGTTTTCATTTCTTAGGACTAGGTTCATGTCATAAAAGCAAATGAGACTCTCAACTCAACACGTAGGTATCTACAAATTTTTCATCTTTGAGAGATACTGAACAAATTAAAGAAACTGAAAAACGTAATAAGTATGCTTAAATAAAAACGCCTAACATATTCCTACAAGTAGTACAATTAGCAGGAAATTCTTACTCACAAAGCGGAAATGAATACATTTTCTTTTTATGCTTATTCTCAAACATGCACTCAGGTTTTTATTACCCGCTGTATATTTAAAATACAATTGAGCAATTGACATCTTTCCTCTCCATTAGATCAATTCTGTTTCAGAGAATCATAAACATTAATTTATTACATACTCGTAAATCACCCTTCACACCCAACACGGTATTTATTTATCGTATGGCCAACATACCGCCTATATCATTTAACATTCGTTATGTCAAAGTGTAAAAAAAGTCAAAAGCGCAGAGTGAATTGCTTGTCAGAGACTTAGATCTAAATTTCTTATATATTGTATTGCTTCGTCGCTAAGGGTTAGGAAGTCTGATGCATTGCCAATGTACGCTCTGAGTGCACACCCGGTAACTATGTGTTCAATGGTAATACAGTAATACACTACAACAACGCAATATAAAATAAAAATACAAACTACCTTTAGACCACGGCTGTACTTTGAACAGTGAACACCAGGACAATCTCACGTAAGTATATGAATGCTTATTCTGTTGCAGTTAAGAATTCCCTACTATGGCAAAGGAGTTTATTGCTTTTCCTAATAGAATTCAATCTGCATTGTAGTATTTTCAATTAACTGTCTTCCTACGTAGCTCTATCAGACAATACATTATTGGTTACGTGCTACGTATTGAATATTAAATATCTTAGTCGCGAAGAGAAAAACACAACGACTGGCGAGAGTAATAAAACGTGCGTGCTGATACATAAATACTATCGAACTCAACATACAGATTGAATAGGAGATATTTATGTAGGCGTATTGTTATTAGTTATTACAATGAAAAGAATATAGTTCAACTGGACCTTAGATGAATTCACATCAATAGTTAGTTGATTGAATGACTCGACCTGACAGAACGTCGTCTAGACTCTAGATTAAACAACCAGAAAAAAACATCGAGTACCTACAATAAGATTATGTTTACATTGTTAATTCTTAATTTATAATTCACCCTTATGTCTTTTGTGTACGCTTAATTTACAAGAAAGTATTCTATATTTTTTACGTTATGAAAATTTCAGTTTAACTGAATATTTAAGGTTAGGTATGACTTATGAGCTATATCTTAAAGCTCGCGACCCAATTATGACATCACGGTAATTTCCCAAGCTTCAAAATCGCATGAACAATCACGTCATAAAATGGTAAAAATAGCCATTTTTTGGGGTTAGTTTCGCTTCAATCAAAAAACTTTTATGGTCATTCCCTAGATAAAGGTTCAATGTATCTACTACTCCATTTTTTTCCGAAGCATATATTTAGTAACAGTTGTCGAAATCTAAGATTTCCCATTTTTAGAAATTTTTGAAATGTCAATATGCCTACTCTTAAGATAATAATTATAAAATAGTGCGAGTTACTTATATGCACATAATTTACAAAATACAGTTTTAGCGACGATGGAAATAGAAGAAGTTTAATAATGTTTTTATTCCGAAGAAAACAGCATTTCTTTGCAATAGGTAAATGACGATAGAAGATTAATGCCCAATCCCAGCAACTTCCACCTTGGAAGGGAGCCCTAAGTAATTTCCATACAGAACAGAGATAATATTATTAAATTGAATAAAGAACATCAGCCAGCCCCACCAGCAGAGCCGTAATCCATATGAAATTCTACATGCGACTCTCGACTACGTTAGGTGCCCAAATATCTCCGCCCAGAATCTCCCAACTAGGAGAGTCGCATGTAGAATTTCATATGGATTTGGGCTCTGCTGGTGGTGCTGGTGGTGTCCAACCGATATATAAATATTATATTATCTCTGTTTTTGTATGGAAATTACTTAGGGCTCCCCTTCCTAGGTGTAAGTTGGTGGGATTGGGCATAGATACCGTACAAACATTATTTTTAAAAATCCTCATCACAATATTATATTTCTCTGTAAAATGCAATGGAGTGAGCATTTTAGATTGGATTACTAATATTATTTTGCACACACAATTGAATTAGGTTATAAAATTCCTACACTCTGCCAACTAATATAAAGTTGAAGGTGATCACTTTAAGAGTCTGTTTTGTACGGAAATTATACGCAAAATAAATCACCGCATATTAAAATACATTAAGTAAAGAGCTTTTCATTGCCATGTTGGATTGAAATAAGTCCAAGTTCAAGATATCGATATTATTAATAACATTTATTTTAGTGTCTTGAACTTGCTTTCAATTCAATGTATTTAGTTTATTGGTAGGGTTATCTGAGGCTAAGAGATAACTATAAATTTACTTTTACTTAAAATCTATTGGTATACTTTACTAGTTACTATTTAAAGATTTAAGATTTTTTGTATTACTGTCTGTTTGTTTAATGAAAAAAAAAAAAAAAAAATTTTTGCGTCTATAAAGCTATATACAGGGTGTTTGATAGATGGATGTATATATTTTCAGGGGTGGAAGTAGAGGTCATTTGGGATCTTTTGAGCCAAACTTAGCTTAGTCCAAAGTCGCACGGTTCTTGAGTTATTCGAGATTTTAACTTTTTGTCGAAAAACCCCGAATTACTCAAGATTTACCCCAATAGTTTCGTAAGTATAGGTACCTACTCAGTTCTGTAATTATTTTTTGTTTCTTGAATATGTGTTTGGTCTATTAAAGTCATTAGTTTCAATCTCTCTCTCTCTCTCCTGTCGATTTCCTCACTGCTGAGGGTCGCGATCTCCAAACCGAAACACCCGTTGCTTGACCAATCCCCGCCACGCAGCTCTGTCCTCGGCAAGATGCACTGCCCTGTAGATGGAGGGGGCAACAGTCTGCGTAACTTGGTCCGTCCATCGCAAAGGTGATCGCCCTCTGGGTCTCCGTCCCGGCGTGTTTCCCGTGATTATTAGCTTCTCGAGACTATCTCCCCCTCTGCGAGCGATGTGTCCAAAAAATTGGAGAATTCTTTCCAAGCATAGAGATGACAATCTCGATGTGATTCCAAGTTCTTGTAGGATAGAGGCATTTGTCCTTCTTGCAGTCCATGGGATCCGCAGCATGCGCTTCCAACACCACATCTCGAAAGCGTCAACTCTAGCTTTGTCTCTCGCTCGCAAGGTCCAAGATTCCACCCCATAGAGGAAAATAGAGAACACAAGCGACCGCACCAATTTAATTTTTAACCCTCTGGATATACTTCGGTCCTTCCATATTTTATCAAGGCGTGTCATAGCGTTCTTCGACATCCCAATCCGTCTTCTGATCTCCGCCTCGCATCCTCCTGCGTTATTTAGCATGGATCCGAGGTATGTGAAACTCTCGACAACCTCCAGGTCAGTGAGTGCACCTGTTATCTGGAGTTGGTTATTTCGGTCTACGATCATTAGCTTTGTTTTGCTTCTGTTTATCTTCAAACCCAGTTTTCGACTTTCTATTTCCACTTTCTGGAGCAGTTCGGCCATTTCTGTTTCTTCGGCAGTTTCAATCTAAAGAAACAATAATGATAAGAAATATCGAATTAAAGTTTCGATAAATAGTTATTTAAAAAACGAGTCACGACTTTCACGAGATTTTCCTTAAGATGAAAATTGCCTTAAGATTCAGAAATTTGGAAAAAACTTCTTTGATTTATGCTCTTTTAAATGATGTACAAAGCATAATAATAAAACATTAGTTTCATAAAGATATGATACAATAACTTCATGAGATCACTGCTAATTTAAGAGAATTTCCATACAAGTTTGAAAACATGAAATCGAAAAAAAATGTATTGTTCAGTATGCGACCAATTCCTATGGTAAATATGTATGGAAGTTTGCTTTAATTTGTAGTGATCTCATGAAGTTATTGTATCATATCTTTATGAAACTAATGTTTTATTATTATGTTTTGTACATCATTTGAAAGAGCATAAATCAGAGAAGTTTTTTCCAAATTTCTGAATCTTAAGGCAATTTTCATCTTAAGGAAAATCTCATCTAAAGTCGTGACTCGTTTTTTAAATAACTATTTATCGAAACTTTAATTCGATATTTTTTATCATTATTGTTTCTTTAGATTGAAACTAATGACTTTAATAGACCAAACACATATTCAAGAAACAAAAAATAATTACAGAACTGAGTAGGTACCTATACTTACGAAACTATTGGGGTAAATCTTGAGTAATTCGGGGTTTTTCGATAAAAAGTTAAAATCTCGAATAACTCGAGAACCGTGCGACTTTGGACTAAGCTAAGTTTGGCTCAAAAGATCCCAAATGACCTCTACTACCACCCCTGAAAATATATACATCCATCTATCAAACACCCTGTATTTATTGATGTTTGAATAAAAACAATTTATTCTTTAAAAAATGGATTATGTTTTCAACTCCATTGATGCAGAAACTGGTTAACTGATTTATATTACCTGCTTGAGTAAGCTGAATAAACAAAACAAATACGAGTATCCTGGATTTCGTTCGCTCCAGATTTATTTATCGTATGGCCGACATCGTGCCTAAAAGGGCTTGGCACCAAGAATGACGTCACAGTAATTTCCCACGGCATTAAGGTTCAAAATCGCGTGACAATCGCATGATGAAATGGTAAAAATAGCGTTTTTTTCCATTTTTTGGGGTTAATTTTGCGTCTATCAAAAAACTTTTACGGTTATTCCCTAGATTTTAATGCATATTATCAGTACAAAAAAAAATTACTCCTCGACTTTCGCGAAACGAGTTTCTGTCTTTCGGAAAAAACATCAGAGGTGTTTTTAATAATTGTTTTTGAGAAATCTATACAAGATATAAAAAAATCTTTTACAGTTTTTCCCTAGATAAAGGTTCAATGCATCTACCCTATTTTGTTTCAAAACATATTTAGTAACGGTTGTCGAGATATAGGGTCTCCCGTTTTTAGAATTTTTCTAAATGTCGGTATGCATACTTTTAATATTCGTTACCTATTTCAAAGTGTAGAAATGTTAAAAGTGTAGGGAGAACAAAGTACCTAACACAATTAATTTTAATGCTCCAATGTTTGATTATGATGCCATTTAGATATACCTGAATGCGCTTATGAGATGAGGAATGAAATCAACGTTATTTCAACACAGCATATTCCTCTACACATTGTAGTTTGTAGTTATATTCCATTACCTACATCAACCCTGCAACATAAATACAGGATGTTTCCTTCCGTATGCAAAATCTCTTGAGGGGTGATAGAGGATGAAAAAATAAGAAAAAAAAAGTTTAATGAATGCATGACCGAAAATCAACCGTTTTGGAGTTATGGCCTTTTGAAAATAGTCATTTTTTCTGTAAAAAAAAAAGTTTGGGTACAAAATTTTCACTATTTTTTGAGGCAAGATAATGTTTTCTATGATATTTGTATTATCTTATTAAAATTCAGTGAGTAGTTTTTGAGGTATTGTCAAAAAACCAAAATGAGAAATTTTCATACTCTTAAATTTTCAAAAGGCCATAACTCCAAAACGGTTGATTTTCGGTCATGCATTCGTTAAACTTTTTTTGCTTATTTTTTCATCCTCTATCACCCTTCAAGAGATTTTGCATACGGAAGGAAACAACCTGTATCTACATACATCTAAAACACTACGTATTATGCGACTGTTTATGTGAGACATCATGTTTGTGTAACGTTACATCCGACTAAATGTTATTAGTTGTATAATGTATATTGTAGACTATGAGATTCATCAGAACATACATTTTATTGTTATAAATATTGCAGTTAAAGTATTATTTTAGTGAATGTATGCACTAACTAGCCAATGTTTTCTGTTTTAAGTCTGTATTGCTTTACGATTTTTACGATTGTTTTATGATTTTTATTTTTCTGTTTTTTTGTCCATATTGTGTGTTTACATACTGTCTTAATTGTGATTCTTTTGTCTGTTGTTGCTGTGTATTGTTTGGCTGTGTACCTTTATTGTATTGATATTTTTAACTTTTAGGTAGATTTCCATAAGGAACTCTACCTATTCGTTTCTCCCGTGATGTCGCAGAATTGAAAAATTTCTACTCAGTATCACTAATTAGGACCAGGAGAACCCGAATCCGACCTTGGTTTAAAAGTTTATATATATAAGCCATATATATATATGTCCCTTTTCTTGTGCGCACGTTTGCGGCCAACCTATGCGTCGCAGAAACGTGAAACTTGGGTGGTAGATTTTTGGTAAGGGGTAGATGAACTGATAGGAGATTGGGTGAAATCCATTAAGAGGAAGGTTCACTTTTTAAGGCTTTAAATACAAAAACAATCATTCTGAGGGGATCCAATGATTGTGAGGGTCCGTGTCTGGTATCGTATGAAAGGGCATTTAATAAGGAATACAGATCAATTTACAGATTTTGTCTAGATCAATTCCTTGGACGACAATGATCGATCGAAAGATCTAGTTAAGTAGTTACCGCATAGGTACTAGCGTGTTTGTTGTCTTATGGCTATATCCCACGGAAGGTGAATCCTGCTTCGTCCGTAGATTCGCATGCCGTGGGAAGGAGTGAGTCCGTGAATCTACAGACTTTTTCATAGCGATTTGTATGGCGGTACGTAATATCGCAGACGTGCACGGATCGTGGGAAATAGGTTGCCTGTGAATCCGCGGACACGCCTTGATGAATCCAGATGAATCCGTCTAATCCATAGCGTTTGGATAACTTGCAATACAAGTGTTGAATCCAATATACATATACGTAGATATTTCTTTAGGAAACATCCCAAACAGACAGTTTTGTTCATTTTATTTCTTCTTTTCTATTTTAAAATGTATTTTAATTAAAATTAAACTTTTTTTTCAATTATTTCAATGTTAATTTATAGTTTGATAATTACAAAATGTGTAATATAATTATATGTGTGTGTGTGTGTGTGTGTGTGTGTGTGTGTGTGTGTGTGTGTGTATGTGTGTGTGTGTGTGTGTGTGTGTGTGTGTGAGGGTGTGTTTGTGTGTGTGTGTTGATTCTCACAAAATAAAAAACGTTTTATTAAAAAATATAATTATGTATATATTTATGTACCTATTAGCTTATTACGTTACTTCATTTTCTATAGTATAACTATTAAACGTAATACATATATATTCCATTTGTCGCCGCCCACAAGTTTTTTGTGTATATGAGTAAAAAGGCGTGTGGATGGAACGTTTGTCTTGGCTCGTTTACGTAACAGACCGTTGACGCCTTTTTACTCATGAACGCAAAAAACTCGTAGACGCTCGCAAGCGTGTGGCGGCGACATTAACTTTTACTTAAAGTATTATACCGAATCGGTAGGTATTACCTATATAATTGGCACCAGGAATGACGTCACAGTCTTTTCCCACGGCATTAAGGTTCAAAATCGCGTGACAATCGCATGATAAAATGGTAAAAATAGCGTTTTTTTTTTTTTTTTTTGAGGTTAATTTTGCGTCTATCAAAAAACTTTTACGGTTATTCCCTAGGTTTTAATGCATATTATCAGTACAAAAAAAAAATTTACTCAACGACTTTCAGGAAACGAGTTTCCGTCTTTCGGAAAAAAGATCAGAGGTGTTTTCCATTTTTTTTTGAGAAATCTATACAAGATATAAAAAATCTTTTACGGTTATATACGGTTATATAAAGGTGCAATGCATCTACCCTATTTTGTTCCAAAGCATAATTAATAACGGTTGTCGAGATAGAAGGTCTCCCGTTTTTAGAAATTTTTGAAATGTCGGTATGCATACTCTTAACATTACTTACTGTAAATTAATACTGATTCAAAAGTTATTCATAGGTACAAAAATACATAATACAAGAATATGATACTAAATTGATAACATGTAGCTACCTACATTAACTGAAAATAACGTGTTGTAATTTTTGCTAGTCGGGTAATTTGTATATTTTTGTAACAATTTTACAATAAAAATAATTATTATTCGATATATTTTCGGATATATATTCACTAACAACGAGGGTTGTCAACCGTACTAGAGTATAATAATAATATTGAAAGTGAGTTGCAAGAAATATATGGATCGCAAAATACTATATATTTTTTTTTTGGCAACAACTAAGAAAATATCAACCAAATCCGCTTCACTTGTAAAATTTAAACGTAGTTTAAGAATTATATCATTGCCTGCAGTTTTCGACTGACGAATGAGTGTGTAATTTACATTAATTTGAAAATTGAGAAAACCACACTTTTCTAGCAAATAAAAATATTATAAAATTCAAGCAGTTCATAAAATGACAGTTTTTATTTAAATAGATAAGTAGATATTTATTTATTTATTGCACATGGAACAGATACAGTCACAAAAACAAACATTGGCAGGTACATTAATACAAAAATATCAATACACAAGACCAATTACATCCGTTCACAATTAGCACACACGCAAAACAAATAGATTACATTACATAGTTAAAAATATATATCTTATATCTATAAAACATTTATGGTAGGGAAGGAGGAAGCATGGGAAGAGGAAGAAGAAGAGGAAGAAAGGAGGGGACAATGAAGGAAGCAACAAAAAAAGAGTTAAGAACTGATATCAAGAACAATAAGATAATGTGTATGTTTTCTTTTATTTTCATAAAATTATCGAATTACACCCTGATACATATTTGTAAACTTCATAACAAGCTTAAAAGCTTGTGTCGTGAAGTGGGGTATGTCGGCATCGAGGATCGAGCGCGTTAGCAACCAGGCTTCCGATAACTTTTTAAAATTACTTATTGATGCAGATGGAATAATCAGCTGAAAAAATCTTGACAACCCTACTTACATGTTTCAGCGCGTGTATACACAACGGTTTCCGAAGAAAAACCCATAGGAGTATTTACGATGATGTAGTATGAACCCCAAAAAACACAAAAACCCTTCAGAATATGACGTACTTAATGTAGTTCTGGACAATTTACATCCAGACCTGCATTAAATTGTACCGCAAATGTGTTATAGTTTTGTATTGTCTATGTGTTTATTGCTTTCATTCTTTTTTGTTGTGTTTATTGATTTATTGCATTTGATTTTGTGTTTGTAAACCTGACGATTCCAAGTGCCTTAAATATGGTCTACAGATGATTAAAAACCAATAAAAAATCCTCAAATAATAAAAACTTAAACTTTTTAGTTGGATTTCAGTAGATGAATTATTTATAAAATGTTGAAATCATTGTCTATCCCATTTTAGATCCGCTTGCTTATTCGTATTTTTTAATCTATTCTAGTTCCTAATATAATTTACTCGAATACTAATCGATACAATTAATTTTATTTACAAAATTCAATTAGATTTGTGCTTTTATCCCTAAAAAAAATCCTGTGTGGCTTTTGTACGACTTTTGTGGGGTTTATTTATTTTGAGCAATATGCTTATGGGTTTCGTACTGTTACAATATACAACGAGAGTGAGGGAGACAGACACACCCGCATAATTCGAAAAATAAAATCAAAATAAATAATGTATAAATTTAGATTCCCCAGTTGCCATAGAGTGGGGAACATTATATTTTCTTATTATTTATTGAATTAATTTTTCTGGAATTTTGTTACATCGAATTATAAGTCCATGTGGTGCATTTTATCAGTATGATGCCAATCTTTCAAATATCTCCCTTCAAAAATTATGTACCTAATCTATTAGTCTAAATAACACACGAATGATAAAGAAATTATAATTTTATTTAAAATGAAAAAAAGTTTAAGGTACCAATCATTATATTTTTCTAATAGCACGGACCTGAAACAGCACAATTTTTGCACTGTTACTGGGCCGGTATTCTTTTATTCTGATAATATCAACATTAATAATATTAAAAATAAATAAATTATTTAATGGGTTCTCTAATTTCCAGTTATGGCAGACATTTTTTCCCGTACAAAATAAATATAATGTACACCCCGACACATAATGCGCCCGCTACACGCTCGCGAGTCACCGCGACCTTTTGGTGTTCATGAGTAAAAAGGGGTGCGGATGGATCGTTTATCTTGACATGTACGTAACCGACCGTTGACGCCTTTTTACTCATGAACACCAAAAGGTCGTGGTGACTCGCGAGCGTGTAGCGGGCCCATAACGGGACTGAAAGAGATTAGCAGCTAATTTGAGAAAAACCGGTGTTGAAAAATAACGCGTGATACAAGATACAAAAACTCCGTGTGACAAACTTTAAAAAATATCACCCACAAACAAGTTTAATTAATGCCGCAGGCAATGCTTTCTTTTATTTTTTTTTACTAAATTACAATTAATATTGGTGTAAAGACAATAATTTATTCTCGTACCTGATCGATCTAATTTTTAAACACAAAAACAGAATTAGTATATATTCAACAGTATGACAGAGATAATTATTATTATCTATTTATTATATTATATATTTATTTATTTATTGCTTCAACGGACTCAAGATATTTTCAAAATTTACAACGTTGAAGTTAAAAAGTTAAAAATATTAATACAATGAATTATTATATTATTATAAAAATAGGGAACTATTTCCCCATACCCCGTGCACGAAATCATCCATCCGGAAGGGATTAATCCAGATTCGCGTACGAATCCGGATTCACTTGTCGTGGGAAGGCACCCTTAGAAAAGTGCTTCACGATACGAGTAGAACTCACATCTTTTTTCAAATTTCTAGTGCTTAGGTACCGGTACTAATCCATATTATGTGTGGAATGAAAATAATTTGATTATTGGATTAGGTACTTCCTTTAATTATTGAAGTACTTAATCAAATATTTTTTCGTCATACGGTACTTCGATAATCAAAGAATAAACTACATCCATACTACTTCATCACTTCGCTGGTTTATTTGCTGATAATATTGTGATTGTTTTTATTGTACAGATGTACTCTTAAAATTAATAAAATTAATAAATCACTTGGAATCTACCTATGCCTGTGGCGTGCCAAAGGAATTTTTTGTATTGTAACTTTCCAAAGGCCTTGTGGCCGTCAAAACTATAAATAAATAATAATAATAATAATGACTTTATTGTTTTTTTTTTATATTAACATGGCAAAGTATTATGTGATTTATTATATTAGGAATACCTCAATAAATATACATTTGTTTAACAAAACTCTCATATTAAGCTAGAATACTCTTCGAAAAAACATCTTAAACCTATAAAAAATACCCTGTTGGTTGTTGTTTATGCTTTAACAAATCTACAGTAGTAATGCATGGATTGACTAGTGAATGTGTACACTCGCTAGTTATAGCGTTAATTTTTTATACGGAGTTAATACTTTGACTAAAATCATCAGTTAATGCATACATTGACTAGTGAATGCATACATTAACTGCTATTTAAGCTTTAACTGAAACATAAATATACCAAACTATACAAGAAGGAAACACGTGTTTATTATTCGTAACATAATAATATTTACTAACATTATTCAGTCTTTGTACGTATTATACAATAATATACGTATGTAAAGCGAATCGAGCGAACTCTGCTATTTCGGAGTTATATAAAAATATATCTATAGGAACCGGAGAAAAATTACACAAGGAAATATAGGGCAGACTTTAAAGTATAGGAGTGTAGTAAACTGAACTGATTCTATTTGTTTTGAAACCTTGACTCATTTGATTGAACTTCATGGAGCTGGCAAAGATGATAGGAGCCCAACAGTCTAACATATTTTTTTAGGAACTTTGTAAAATAATGAACCTACTACTTTCGCTAGCGCCGCAGGCATTTTTTTTTTACAAAACAAGATGGGAATTTAAAAGACGTCATGACATGATAAGAAAACGATGTGGTAATAATGTGATTTTCGGAAACTAGTTCTACATACAGTACAATCACTTATGGTTTGGGGGGGCTCCAGCCCTAGCTGCTCCCCCAGGATCCGCTAGTGGTCAGCACCGTAAATTTCCTACCACAGGCAATATTTGCTAAGCAAGGGTTTTTGGTAAGTATATGTAGTGTTAGAGTACAATATAAATACTGCGTATACATCAAGTGTAAGAATATTAATACCTACAAATGATTTATAGAGAAGTTACCACGGATGTTTGATTTAGGACTCGTACTCAAATAAATAAACAAATATTTATTTTGAAGGTACTTGTCTATATTTTGTATCTACCTAGAGGCTCCTTCTCAAATATTTGAATGTTGAGGGTTTAATATTATACAATAATATATTTATATTCAAAATACACAGATATTGTGATCTTGGCGGTTAAGAATTTCCGTTGCATATTTCATAGCGTGCTATCCTGTCTGTATCGGCATCGAAATCACCATCACAGATATAATATTTCGTAAACGTATTCCACAAGTAGGTACTGTGAAGCTACCCAGTTAGTGCTTTTATTAAGGGTTGGAATATATTCTACTGCGATGTTGCACGTTTTCAGGATATTTCCCCCCCAGTCCCTCTGAAATATTTAGCGAGGACACTCACCTGGCAGCAAAGTAACAAATATTTTCATTTATGTATACCAAAACTTATTACTATTTCCGTCGAAATATATGCATAGTTGTACTCATTTATTACAGTTTCATCTCTGTTCAGAAAACTACAATGTAATTTCAAGTCCACAAAAGAAGAAAGCCAGTTGTAATACTAGGTAGGTACCTATTACAATTTAGATAAGTAGACGTATGCTTAAATATATATAGTGTTGTACTTTACACTTGTAGATATAAAGAAATGTAAATACCTTCCAAATTAACAGCTTAACAAAAGTCAAATCGCATCAACAGTGGGTAAAACATTAATACTTTAGATTCTTTAGAGATTTGGAATGTTGTCATACAACTTGCAGAAGAATGTGCCTAGGATATGCCCATATTAATCTTATGTAACTGAACTAAGTACAAGATATACGAGAATTTACGAAAAAAGTCCTATGTAGTATATATATATTTTTGTACTTACCCGCGTCCGGAGCGTCATCGGGGTCATGACTTGGCCATTCTGAAAACTGTAAATAACCAAAGACAATTAAAATATATCCACTAAGAGGTAAATTCACATCACTCAATATCACAAAATATTGTTATTATTTCTTTGCTGGTTGGATATATGTATGAAGATATTTATTTGATAAAAAGCTCAGACAATACTTCTAATACAGGGTGTTTCCTTCCTGGACATCATTGGATCGTATACTATAGTCCCACCGTCGATAATATTGTAATTTTTTTAACTCATGTTATTGAGAACTCATTAAGGCTTTATTGTAAAATGTAAAAAAGGATACTTAATGCGGCTATTTTTTTAGAAATTTGATGTTTATTGGAATAGTTATTTTTTCCGTAAAAAAAAAGTTTGGGTACAAAAATTTCACTATTTTATGAGACAAAATCCATAAATTGAGACCTACATCGAAAGACTATAATGTTTTCTATGATTTTTGTTTTATTTTATTAAAATTCAGTCAGTAGTTTTTGAGATTTTGTCAGAAAACCGAAATGAGAAATTTTCATACTCTTAAATTTTCAAAAGGCCATAACTCCAAAACGGTTGATTTTCGGTCATGCATTCGTTAAACTTTTTTTGCGTATTTTTTCATCCTCTATCACCCTTCAAGAGATTTTGCATACGGAAGGAAACACCCTGTATGTGAACAACTAAATGATGTTTTTTTTTGAAGAAAACAGGATCGCGTATCTAATGGTAAAATATTTTTGAAAGGAAATACAAAAACCAGAGGGAATATTGTTAAAGATTTTTTTTTATAAAAGTAGGTAGGAGTATTATTTAGATTTTCAAAAGCAAACAGATATTATGCAAACATTATTTCATACAAAGGTCAAGGGAGGGATGAATGTGAATTGGGAGTATAGGTAGATGAATGGAAATATATATGTGAACAGAAGGAAAAGATAATATTGTAATGTTTACTTATGAATTGTGTGAAGCTACTTATACAAGTAGTATAGTAGTAGTAGCTACTTATACAAGTAAACCCGGAGGCATGACTTTGCCAACACACTTCTCAATATTATCAGCCAGAAGAGTCTACATATTATCATTCATGATTCACATATAAACTCATCAGCTTAATACTGGGAAAAATTCACATATCCAGATATCACAGGATTAGGCTCAGATGCGCGGGGCCTAAAATACAAGCATTGTGCCTTAAATATCAGTATTTTGAAATCGTCTTACAATATTGCAAGTATTAATAATAACCGATTTTTGCATTTTTATGTATAAATTTTCCGGTGAATCTATTTTTTTTAATTGTTTATTAGCGATTTTGGTATTATACAGCTGTAGCTGATAATTCTAATGGGATTATATATACCAACTGATGTTTGAAAAAACATTAATTTCTATTATTTAGTTACCAAAAATAAAACAACAATATTAATTACCACAAAATGACACAATCATATTACTATTATAATTTACCTGTCGCTAAACTTCCGTCCTATTGTTTCATTATCTAAATTCTTTCCTGAAGTGAATTGTAATATCATTTATTTGAAAATATACGTTTATATACTCTGCTAAAAAAGCTTAAAAGCTCTGGAAGCCGAGGGTGCAGGCAGAAGACCGGTGGGCCGCCCCAGAAATAGTTGGCAGAAGCAGGTGACAAAGTTGTGCGAGGAGAGACTGTGGTCGGAGTGGCCAGAGGTCCTGGAAGCTGCGAGTGACTGGGGCCTCTGGCGAAGATATGCAGATGCTTTGGGCCCCCGACCCAATCAAGGATAGACGGGGAAGAAGATGTATGTATGTATGTACGTTTATATACACGAAAATACACTCTTTTTCGAAAATGTGCATCAGATGGTAAGTAAATATGGGTCTCACAAAATCAAATGTCGGATAATTTTGGCCTAAGAACACCGAACTAAATAATAAAAATTAGTTATCTCAATGGATGTACAGCAAAGGGTCGCCTTTCCATTAGGTTTATGACTGATCGTCGGCTGGCTTAATGTTATCACTTTACGCTTTTAAGCAACATTCACCAATTCAAGTCTATCCATCTGCCGCGGCCTGGATTCTAACCCAGATCTCCAGTCTAACACGCCGGTACTCTATTCGCTGTGTTATGAAGGTTGATGAACGAAGCTAGAAGGGAATGCTATATATTATATTAAGTACTACCAGCGTCTGTTGAGCCTTGGTTGTATTAGCGCGTATACTCCAACAAACTATCTTTTTGCATGTCATACCAACTTTATATACTTACCTACTACATTAAGCCAGCCGACGATCAGTCATAAGCCTGATGGAAAGGCCATCCTTTGATGTACATCCGTTAAGAAAACTACATGTTATTTCAACTGAGACATAATGAAAATCCGATGTTTCTAACAAAATAAAAATTGCGATTTATAGAACCGAAATGGTGTAAAGACGGATTAATTTGTTTGTCGTCAAAAGGAACATAAAGCGTTCAAAGGTGTTTAAAATAAAATGCATCTCATACAAGGCACGAAATATATTAAAGCTTGGGTAAGTACCTCCCTATCTATATATATATATATATATATATATATATAAATAAAGACTAACTGCATCAATTAGTTTGTTTTTCCTCAGATGACTCAATAATGAATTATTTTAAAAAGAATGTCGGTTTATATGGCATTGATTATTTTTTCTCATCATTTCCTGGAAAATTCATTGGATTATTTACAGCTTACGCAGCAAACTGAGAGGTAGAAAAATACAAGACTGAGTCAATACGAATCAGGAATCTCGTATTATTACAACAAGTAAAATCATTGAACTCGATTAATCATGAATACGTTAAAGAAATTGTGTACAGAGGTGTTCAAATTATTAGACTAAAAACAGCTCATTCAACATATAATGATTTGGCAGTATTTTAGTATGTACATTATTTCGAATTTAATCATTTGTATGCATTCCGTTGACATTTATAAGCATGTTTATTCTTGTAGATATTGATTCTACTAAACTTCTGCACACTTTTTTTTATATCTTCGTATTACATATATTTGGAGGAAAACCACAACTGCTTCTCAGGAAATAGCCCAATCATGAAACTGATTGAGAATTTGTGGGTCATGGTTAAACATAAAAATTAAAAAATGACATTAACCACATAAGTGCCCATAGTAAAAAAGTTCAAAAATCTGGCACCATGACGATGATATAAAAAAAGTGTAAAAAAGGTGCATATATACTTAGAAATGTCAAAGGGAGAAGCACAAAGTATTAAATTCAAATCGTCTATTAAAATCAGATTAAAATATTGTATTTATTCATAAATGAAGTCATTATTTACTGAAAAAATATTTTATTCTAATAATTTGAACACCTCTGTAGTCGTTGTTATTATTGTTTTTAGGTATAGTATGTATACTTACTTTGACTTTCCGTCCCCTCCGGGCGGCGATTTGCCTGGACTGTCTCCTTAACGCCTCCAGATGTGCTTGCGGACCTCCTTGCCCGCAATTTTACCTTTAATCTTGATTAATGTTTTCAGATATCTTCCTCGATTGTAATTCTATACTTCTAATACTTTTAGCCTTAATCCATTAGCTTCCCACATTGTAACCAATGTAACTTCTACGACTAACTTTTATCCCTTCACTTCCTCTCGGCGTTGTCTTGCTTCTGATTATTCCAACAAGTTTCTACACAAGTATGTACAACTATACAGCTGGTATCTGCTCTAAAGTTCGTATTGTACTCTACACTACGATATGGTTTGGTTCTCAGTTAAATGTTTGGGAATAGTGCTCCTTATCTATAACATCAACGCTTTGAGTAAAATCTTGGTGACTACATATGAGTATACTCAATACTATTCAAAACATTCACATACCATTTTATTTCAAGTCACGACACAAAAAATAAAAGCTATGACATCCTTAAAAAGTATGGAAAACATCAAAGTTGCGAAATGTACGAGTATTCTTTATAAGATCGATATAATCTGTGATATCCTATTGTCTTAACGTAAGTATAACGGACTAATATCTACATTCTCCAATAATCTCCTCAATGTAGGTAACAGGTAACTCTTACATTGTAGTAGCACAACAGACTTCAAAGTGAAGCCATCATATCTTCTCGATAGTGCTATAAATATTCAGGTATTAACTATTCAATATACTCCATTATTATACGAGACAAGTTCATATAGAAATAATACATTTATTACATTGGCTTACTTGTGTACAGTTCATCAATGAATTGAACGTGATGTTAAAGTTAAGGTTATTTATTGGTATAACTATCTAACTAACTAGTAACACTGAAGTATTTATCTACGTACATACATTTGTTTCATACAACTTCTAATCTATTTACTTTACTTCCATTAGAACATAAAAACCTACTACTTAATTGTTTTCTATACAGTTCCCGCCACCTGGAATAAAATAAATATTTAATTAGATTAGTAATACAAATAAAACCAGTAAATATACGAGATTTTGATTTCAACTGCCAGACTTGCGTAGTTGCAAATTTTACTTAATTTGAGGCACCTTAATTAACTTACTTAATTACAGGAGGCAATACATTGCTCCACAATGAGGTTACTACAACATCAAGTAGGTATATTGCGTATTGCGTCATTGTGACGTGAAATTGCCGTGAGTGGAGCAATTTATTGCCTCGTGTAACCGAACCTTTAGACTACGGACCCAACTATGCGCTAAACACTGTATCGGGCATCAAACAAAATTTACATTCATAAGTTATTATACAATGAAAGAATTACTGATTTATTATAAGTGGTTCCAAAGATATTCCATTTTAAAATAGGGGCATTCTTTTTCGATGACCCTGTACTACTACTACATACTATAATTCTACTGCGTGCCCTGAACGTTGTAGCGGACGAGCAGCTGTCTATCTATCTATCTATCTATCTATACCCTCACGCCACATCCCTTGCAGGGTAGGCAGAGAGGACAGAGCGCCAGACAGCCCTATCCTTACACACACTCCTAGCTTCCGTCACATTCATGCAATTAGTCATACACGCTCTCCGATTCCTTTTACTCAATACGCGTCCATCCTTGAGGATCTGGTCGACATGATCGGACCAGGTCAGTCTCGGACGGCCGCGCTTTCTCACCCCTCTTCGCTCATTCAGATATATCTTTTTTGTCATCCTGTCATCATTCATTCTCTCAACATGCCCAAACCATCTTAGTTTGTTTACTTTCATTCTTGTCACTACACCAGTCTTGCAGTCACTCATTTCCCTAATAACCTCATTCCTTATCTTATCTCTCAGCGTTTTCCCGCACATTCTTCTTAATGACCTCATTTCTACTGCATTCAACCCTGATTCATCCTTCTTCATCCATGTCCACGTCTCACTAGCATACATCAGGGTCGGCACCAAGACAGCATTGTGCACTAGCACTTTTGCTTTCATAGACACATTGCTACTACTAACAATCGGACCGAGCGCACCATTCGTCCTAGTACCGGCCAGCTTCCTTCTTTCAATGTCTCCATCACAGCGTCCATCTCTAGTAAACAAACTTCCCAGATATACATACTCATCCACTTGCTCCAGACAGTCATTACCAACCTTTATCACACAATTTGTCCTTATTTCCTCTCTTTCGAACACTAATACTTTCGTTTTATTTACATTCATTTTCATACCATTCATATCGCAGCTTTCGTACACACAGGATACTATCCGTTGTAACTCACATTCATCATCAGCCATCAACACTAAATCATCTGCAAACATTAACGCACATACTTTCACTCCATTTAGGTCCACACCAACATTCAGCTCATTCAGAGGACGCATGCAGTAGTCGAAGAACAGGTTGAACAACCAAGGCGACATGACGCAACCCTGTTTAACCCCTTTTGTGAGAGCGAACCACTGCGACAACGCAGCATTCACCCTGACACAAGCAGAGCTCTCCGTATATAGAGACGCGATTGCGCCAATCAGTCGGTCGCTCACCCCATATTCCGACAGTACACGCCACAGTCTTTCTCGGTCCACACGATCGTATGCCTTCTCCAGATCCACGAACGCGCAGAAGAGCCTCTGGTGTTTAGCCAGAAGCTTCTCCACGACCATCCGTAGGGAGAAGATCTGATCGGTGCACCCCCTGCCACTCATGAAAGCACCCTGCACATCCCATACTTTACTTTCAGTCACTTTTCTTACTCTTTCAATCAATACCTTTCCATACAGTTTGCCCACAGAGCTCAGCAAACTGATAGCCCGATAACTGCCGCATTCCAACCTTGAGCCTTTCCCCTTGTACAAAGGGCAGATGACTGCCCTCCTCCAATCCTCAGGAGTGCAGCCACTCTCCCAGCACAAGTTGAAGAGCCTCAGGCACCACTCGAGAATCTTCGGGCCACCTTGCTTGATGAACTCTATGGCCACACAGTCATGTCCCGCAGCTTTACCATTCTTTGCTTTTTTCAATGCAAGCACAACTTCATTCATACGTATTTCCTCGTCCTCAGCAATATTTACATTCATACTATCTGCTACATTCGTCTGGTTTGTACTAGTACCACTTTCATACAATTCTTCGAAGTATTCTTTCCATCTTTCAACAACTTCTTCTCCATTCATCACTAAATCACCATTCTTATCTTTGATGCAATTCATACTGTTTTTCTCACTTCCAGATCTCTTTCTTTTTACTTCCTTCCAGAATATTTTCAAATTCTCCTCGGCGTTCCTCGATAATTTCATACATTCCTCTTCCTCAAGTTTTCTCTTTTTCTGGCAAACCATTTCTTTCACTTCTTTCCTACACGCTTTATATATATTCTTCTTTCTTTCTTTCTCACCTCCATCATCTGGTTTCGCACCAAGCACATCATTCCACGCTTTCTTTTTCCTCACTACAGCATCCTTCACCTCATCATCCCACCACGCATCACCTTTTTTCCTTCCTACCAACGCTTCTCCACATACTTCTCTTGCACTCTTTACTAGCACCTCCTTCATAACATTCCATAGTTCACTCGTCGAGCGTTCCTCATCATCATGTACTTCTAGCCTTTCGTTAGTCAGTCTTTCATATTCATCCCTAACATTCGTCTCTTTCAGTTTTTCGACCCTGATTCTCCGGACAGGCTCCAACTTCCGAGCCCTCGAGCGCCAACCGGAGAAAAGATCAATCCTTGTTATCACAAGGAAGTGATCCGTCCACAGTCCGGCGCCCCGAAATGCCCGGGTGTCCTTTGTCGCCTTCCGGAGCTCAGAGTCCACACATACAAAGTCAATCATCGACCTTTCAATACGATCAACTCTCTCTCTTTGCCAAGTGTACTGGTGGATCTCCTTGTGTGCGAAGAATGTGTTCGCCACAAAGAGATCCAACTCCAAACATACTTCTAACACTCTTTTCCCGTTATCATTCACCCTATCATCGCCATGCAATCCCAACACTCTCTCAAAATTCTTCCTTCTGACACCGACCCAACCATTCAGATCACCTGCCAATATTACTTTTTCATTCGCTCTTCTTTTATACGCTGTCTCCCGCACTAAGTTCCAAAACTCATCCTTCTCATCATCCAAGGCATCATTCCCTGGACCGTAACCTATAATAAGGAACAGCCTGGTCATGCCTACCTTGAAACGAATCCAGATGAGTCTCGGTCCTACCAGTCCATACCCATTACGCTTCACCATACATTCAGTCATTCTTTTTGATAATATAGCACCCACTCCCTGACGTCCATGTTCATTTTCAGGCACTCCAGACCACATCTCTGCCATTCCATTCACCACATCACAATCTCTATCCTTTCTTTTCGTCTCACATAAACACAATATATCTAAGTTCCTCTCATGCAAAACATCACGCAATTCATTCATCTTACCTTCCATATCTCCTCTTATATTCCACACACCAATCCGGCATTCTGCTCTCCTCTTTGCGCCCTCCCTGGTACTTGACGCGGCGTGATGGGTGGCGAGCCTCATCGACTCCATGCGTCAAGACCACCACCTAATTTCTTACATCTTAGGACCTATAGGTCCCGTGTCTTGGTTTCCCTCCACCATGTTAGTAGAAATATATATATATACAAAATGAGCGCAACGAGCAACGAGCAGCTGCCTATATTAAAAATAATGTATTTTATAAGGAAAATTGAATTATTTTGTAGCTACGAAGTTATTTGGTTGACCTTGAAATAATTGAGATGCTCACGCTGCGGTCGAGTATCTTTTCGGAGTCAATATTTATAGGTATCGGGGAGATTATACATACATACCTATCTAGGTATGTATAGATGAATAGGAAAATGCTTACAGCCAGATAGCTCCGTAGCAAATCATGATATTGTAATGAAACTTTAAGAATATTGTTCATAAATGTACTAGGTATAAATTGCAAATCACAGGATCTGAGAATGTCCGTTGGTTTGGGATTTCTCTGAGGGCGTACCCGAGTGGTTGGAAGAAATCAGTCTGGTTGACCTACCATTCGATAGCCTTGAGGATTCCACGCTTTAACGTGAAATTCCCAGGTCTCTGCGATAATTAGGTATAGAGATATAGAATTTATAAAGGAATTGTACAATTTAAGCTTTTCATGAATATCTCTATAATTACGTGTTTGATAGGCATAAGAATAATTGTATTAGATTTAGATTATCTATTGGGTATTCTATTTAGGTATTTTTATTACAATAGCATTAAGTTTTATATATGTAAGCAAATGTAATACTATAATCCCGCCATTTTATAATGTTCACGTTCGGAGCAGTGCGAAAGCATGTTTGTGTTTTTTACTATATAATAAAGAGCCATTTCTATGGCCAGACAGTCTCTCATTGAGCCTCATTGAGCCTCACTGAGTCTCAGGATTCCTCTGAATACGATCACCAAAACGCTGCTTCACTTTCACTATTCTCCACCGCATCACCATCGCAACATCAATCTCTGCCCTTCTCAGGGCAAGTCAAGGCCGAGCATCGCTGAGGGAAGCAGTCCAGAAATTACTTAAAAACGGTGTAGGTTTGCTACAAACGTTGCACAATGTACGGATGTAGTACGAAGTCAATTCCAACTCGGGTGGCAAAACATTTGACAAGCAAGTCATCAGTTTGTTAGTAAAAAAAAATTATACTATACCAAACTTTGACAGTATAATATCATGGGTTTAGTTATAATGGAATTAGGTAGATATCTTTTTATGCAATAAATTGTATACATATTGTATAAAATTATCAACCCTACATATATTTGGCTAGGCTAACACATATGGGAACCGACTACATAGCGGTTTGTAAATTTATTCACTGAATTTACATATCGTAAAAAGAGAAGACGGTAGAGGAAATTTTCCTCGCAATCTACAACATCTAAAAAAGACTGCTTGATATTCAAAGTTTGTACAGGTACCTTCTTACTTACTTAACATGTAACTGATGTAACCCGTATAACATGAAAGGGATGATGGGTAACAACAGGAAATTAATATTGGAAATATCTGACTGTGTAATATTTTTTTAAAGACCCAGTTGACGATATCCCACATGACCTCCCTTTCTCTAATCTTACCTCCGAATAGAGTAACATCCGGTAGATACACTATATACATATAGGTATAACAATTTTTCACGTGGACTTTAGATTTCGATTTTTATACCGGATTCGAAAACCTATGATTTCCAAGAAAAATGCCTGGTAGCGGTGTATTATTAAGAGTATGCATACCGACATTTCAAAAATTTCTAAAAACGGGACACCTTATATCTCGAAAACCGTTACTAAATATGCTTTGGAACAAAATGCATTGAATATTTATCCAGGGAAAAACTGTAAAAGATTTTTTTATATCTTGTATAGATTTCTCAAAAACAATTATTAAAAACACCTCTGATGTTTTTTCCGAAAGACGGAAACTCGTTTCGCGAAAGTCGAGGAATATTTTTTTTTGTACTGATAATATGCAATAAAATCTAGGGAATAACCGTAAAAGTTTTTTGATAGACGCAAAATTAAGCCCAAAAAATGAAAAAAAAACGCTATTTTTACCATTTTATCATGCGATTGTTCACGCGATTTTGAACCTTAATGCCGTGGGAAATGACTGTGACGTCATTCTTGGTGCCAAGCCCTTAAATTTAACGTGTTATATGTACATATAGACTTGTGTTCACAAAACTATGCCATACAAAAGGATATTGTCAAACAAGTGATAGACAAAAATATTATCTACTTACGCAGGACCATCTACAACATATCGAATCAAATCAATGGGTAGTTGGTATCCCTATCCATAATAATATTGTAACGAATAACATACCGTCAAGTCTGTCATATAGCATATATTATGTAGTATGTAGATTTAGTCGACATACGTGCTCACCATTGATTGAGGTTGTGGTTAGTGTGGCAATTACTATGTTTAGTTGTACGAAAATAGGTAATTTGTTGGTAAAAGCTTAGAATATAGGATTTGCATGGCACTAGAATGAGCTTTTCCGTCAAGAATGCGATGTCACTCCTATCTGCTGGAATCGACATTTTCTGGGCATTGAGCCAATTGGTTCGCATAGTATCATGGTGTATATGGAAAGCCTATAGAACTGCGTATTCTTAATGGAAAATTTCGTTGACTGACAAGTTTACTGCATAATTTTATTAAACCCTCATCTTCTTCAATTCTGACGCAAAGTGTTCAAATTAATTTTCTATCCATCATACTTACCAAAGGAGGTTGAAGTTTTATGCGGTACCGCTGTTCTTTATCAGCCGCTTTCTTGTCAATTCTTTCCCAGCTAATTATTTTCTTTCAAACACAGAAATATTTTCTTTAATTCCTCATTCCTAACGAATTTCTACTCAGATGCGCTGGAAAACATTTTCACACAAACCAAAACTTTGAATTACTTCTTTAAACATTTGCAACGTCTGTATTAATGTCTAGCAAACAAGTATGCCTAGTATTGTATATACTACGAGTAATTAAGTAGTTTCTTGAAAACAAATCTCGTCTACAACTTCAAGATATTGTATTTTTTTATTGACTAATTCATCAATACCTTGTTAATTTAAATTTAAAGTATGTCATAAGTTCAAGGATTCAAGGACATATTATTGTTTCGACAAGAGTGTATTGTACTTAAGTGTTGACTTCTAGATCCGCTGGGAATTATTTAGCTTCCTTTATGTAAGTACAGTAATGAATACTCTCTTAAACACACAAGAGTTAACCGTTGACAAGACAGAATTAACAAACAAAGGACCCAGATTAAGGGCTTGGTACCAAGAATGACGTCACAGTCATTTCCCACGGCATTAAGGTTCAAAATCGCGTGAACAATCGCACGATAAAATGGTAAAAATAGCGTTTTTTCCATTTTTTGGGGTTAATTTAAGGGCTTGGCACCAAGAGTGACGTCACAGTCATTTCCCACGGCATTAAGGTTCATCTCGCGTGAACAATCGCACGATAAAATGGTGAAAATAGCATTTTTTCCATTTTTTGGGGTTAATATTGCGTCTATCAACAAACTTACAGTTATTGCCTAGATCTTAATGCATATTATCAGTACAAAAAAAAAATTTCTCCGCGACTTTCGGGAAATAAGTTTCCGTCTTTCGGTAAAAAGATCAAAGGTGTTTTTCAAATATTTTTTTGAGAAATCTATACAAGATTTAAAAAAAATCTTTTACGGTTATTAATCCCTAGATAAATGTTCAATGCATCTACCATATTTTATTTCAAAGCATATTTAGTAACGGTTGTCGAGATAGAAGGTCTCCCGTTTTTAGAAATTTTTGAAATGTCGGAATGCATATACTCTTAATACTGCGTTTTATATATGGAACTCCCTGAACCTTACAAACACAACGATGATGCTTAAAAGCCGGAATAAATAGTCCAAGAGCCCGCTGCCTAAATTATGACATATCTGTTATTATGCGGGTAAACCGCTAGTCCCACGAAATTTTTTTGTAGAGAATTTAGCAAGGATTATTTTTGTCATTGACTACTTTCTCCTATCTCTTACCATATTCCTATAAAATGCGAAAAACCGCGAAGAGGGACCTTTTCGGGAGCGGCAGGGGAGGTTGCGGCAAGATTTTGATAGGCAACCCTAGTGCGATATAATACCCTATTGGTAAGCTATCATTTACACCGCATTTCGATGAAAAAACAGATACGTCATAAATTAAGCAGCGGGCTCTCGGACTATAAGTACTGTAAAACTACGAGTATGTTTCTTATGTACATAATTCCTAGTTGAATGATGCGTCTTTCTACCAGTTTGCATCTGAATATTCACACAATTCAATATTTATCTTCTTCAGACATGTGGCGCCAGACCAGTTGTTTTATCAAGGGAACAAAAATGGTATTCGATAAAATATTATCATTGTACATAATATAAAATTGAATAGGTTCATGTATACAATAGTGGTATTACAAAACTATCGTTTGCTATATAAGTTTCTCGCTTTGAGATAGCCAATAATAATCTTGATGAGGAATATTACTTTCTTTTCTTTTCGCTGAAGATCTGCCAACTGCTATGAAGGCGTCGATTCAATAATGCTTCAATAATAATGGAATAATATTAAATTTATTGGAATAACAAAGATTCACCACAGATGTGGTAGTTATACTAACAGCTACACGATTAGATAGATTTATGTTTACTAAAAGTTATTATAAGTAGTGTACCTACCTATTTAATTTAGAAGGCACTACACACATCTCGCTACAATTTTAGGTTTACAGCTGTTATTCCATTCCATTTATTTGAGAACTGGAAATTGGAATAAAATGTCAGATTAAGTCGTCTTGCCATATACTCGAAGTTTACAGTACCTATACAGTATACATATACAGGTTCCGTATTTCAGATATTTGGAGAAGTGATAGAGGATGAAAAAATATGAAAAATCGTCAAGGGGATGCATATCCAAAAATCTACCATTTTGGAGATATGGCCTTTTGAAAATTAAGGAGTATGAAAATTTTTCATTTAGGTTTTATGCCGATATCTCTCAAACTACTGATTCAGTGATCAGTTTAAACAAAAAAATGATCAGTTTAAACCATTTTTGAAAAAATTGGTCCCGCTTGTTTTTTTTTTCATATTTTTTCATCCTCTATCACCTCTCCAAATATCTGACATACGGAACTAATCAGCCTGTATACTGTATAGTTATAATAGAAAATCGACATATGAGTACTTATGTATAGATTTGAGCACATTGTGAGTCGCGACATCCGTCTAAAAGTTCGTATTTGAAAAAAATACTTTACCTTGACACTAACGACACTTCAGACATAATTCAACGCAGTAACTTAGGCAGGCGTTGATACAGTGCCGGATTTGCCAAAAGGCTGAATATACCAGGGACTATGGGTGGCAGAAACTTCAAGCACCCAAATGTGAATCCGGTCCTGCGTTGATAAATAATTAAAAGAAAAGTTTTTAGAAAAGTTTTTAATTCTTAATCACCTCCATAAAACGAAAACTCAGATAGTGAGTCATATAGGGTTTTAATATTATTCTTAGAATTCCTTAAGACAAAGATTATTCTACCTAAAACAGATATTCTAGAAAATACTTAAGCTAGGTAGGTATTTCAACTAAACTTCTAGATCTTAGACGTAAGTCTATAAAAGCAATCAAATATCGAAAAATAATAGAAGCTTTGAAGTATTCTAATAGCATTGTGAAGTTAATAATATCATCTAAAATATTTTATACGAGTATAATAATACTTTTTTCAATCTTAAGACAATCTAAAACCCGTCTCCTAAAACAACAGGCCACAACGCAATGCCAACATAATTTAAAAAAAATATACGGGTCATCGAAAAAGATGGACCTCACTTTAAAAAGGTATAACTTTAGTAGCATTCACGCTAAATGAGTGATTCTTTCACTGTATAGTAAATGATAAATGTATGTTTCGCACAATATAATGCAATAGCGCATGAGCAGACTAACTGCGCGGTTGACAAAGCTATTCGTCGCTATTCATCTACCACCTTCCAATATAAGGGCGATCGTGCAACGGAAAGCACAGTGCGTGTATTTTTTTGCAATTTAGAATTGTCATTTTTGGAATCTCGTCAAGCAATCGCTCTGCCTTGGTGTCCTTGTAATAGGGCCCTACTGCCACTCATCTCAGTAAATATCTTTAAATTGTAACACACATACATATACACATACATATACACATACATATACATATACACACACACATATATAAATAGAGATGGAATAAAAACAAAAATAAAATTAGAAATAAAAATATAAATAAATATGAGAAAAAAAATAAAGGAAAAAAACAAAATCAAGGTTTATGTACACAGGAAAGCAGGGGTCGTATTTATCACTGAAAATTGTATTGCCTCACTAGTAAGACTAGGTCTGTTCCGAGGCAGTAACACAGAGGTATATTATTAACACAAACAAGATATAAACTTTCGTGCTTCTAAGTTTTATGAAGTCGGCATCAGTTAAATATTACTGGTGGATCATGTGACTAAAGGGAAAGCAATTTAGTATCCAAATATTTTGGATTAGACATATCTAGGTGAGCACATGCAATAGTATCGAGGTTGATGTTATTCTGCCCGTTGTCATAAGTCATTCAACCACAAGTCAATATACATAATTACTATATTAGAATATTTAATTACTTTCATTCTAGTCAATACACCCGTCTTATAGTCACTCATCTCACTATATGTTCAAATTGTAAAAATAAAAATAAAAGAATATTGATAAATGATATATTTTTATAATTACGACTGTTTGCTTAATATTGTCATAATGTTGTAGAATGAAAATTATTAAGGCCCTATATGCTGTCAGGGGGCTTCGGCGCCCTGAATCTTACTCAGCCAATACTGAGGGAATCGTCTTGAAACTGAAAACAGTGTGGACTACAGATCGGCTGTTTTAGAATTACAGGATTTGGAAATTCCTTGAATAAAAAAATATTCCTAAAGTACCCCTAAAATTTACGGGATCTGAAGATTTTTAGTTCAGTTTTTCAGATATAAAAGTATAATTTAGCCAAAATACTGGTAATTATGTTTATTGCTGTTTTAGAATTTTAAATTTCTTCCCAGGTTTCTTTTGAAAAGGTATAATTCACTTTGTCGCTTACGTTATTCTTACTGAGCACTAACATTTTCATACAAAATTTGAAAAAATTGAAGCAAAAATAGAACGATTTTTGTTCAGTGCATATAAGCCCTTAAATAACGAGAGAAATGATAAATGTCATGTCACGTGCTTGTCATTAAATAAGAAGAAATTCAAATAATAATGAATGAGTCATTATTCTCAATGACTAAATTCAAGCAATCTTTTTTGAAAAGCAAATGAAAAATTAAATCAACACATTTTATGTAAACAATAGTTGATATCATCAGATCAAACAGAAATGCGATAGTTATAATGCGTATGTATGAGTCATGTAATATACTCGTACATCGTAGGTAACTTTAACCAAGTTAGAGTTTTGTATCTATAAAATTACCTATCGAATAAAATACAATTTCTGCCATTTTATCTTAAATGAATGACACCTCAAATAATGGTACCCATATGTCGAGCTGAAGAGAGCTGCGGGAAATAGAGAAGAGTGGAGATCAAGATGTAGGAATTTGCTGCAAACCAATCCCCAGGATTGAAACTGTAGAGAAGATCTTGATATATTGTTTTACCAAGAGGGTTTTCGAAAATCTTATTTCTGGTATACCTAATCACGCTTAAAGTGTATTCCCATCTGTCACTTTTATAGTTTTAAATTGGCAGTATCAATATTGTGTGAGAAAATATAGAATTCCTCATGTCTGAAAAGAAGAAGGTTCTTTAGTTGAAGAAATTTTCCTCCTGAATTTTTTATCTGAAAAATGTCCCTATTTTTAAGCGTTATATAATATTAACGTTATAACATTATTAAATTCACTCGCCTATTGATATATTTTTAGTTCAAAATCGGAAAATATGAATATAATTTACAAATAAAGGTATAGGAGCATTAGAGTGTTCATAATCCGAATTGGGCCCATATATTGAAAATAAAAATGAACGAAGGGATTCCGACAATTGCTGAATATAAATTCATATAGTAGATGTTGGTGTATGATAAAGATTTAAATGGGGACGTAGTGATTCTCATTTCTATACAATCCTGTGGGAATAGCTTTTCATTTAAAATTTTATATCTCCCGGCGTATGAGAGGATTATTGGCTTATACCTAATATGAAATCCTCATACTGCTAGAAGCAAGTGATCTCTAGGAATGGTATTGGGAAGATTATACAAATTACTCAAAGCCACTCCGAATGATCAAGTCCTGTGACCACGTCATGTCCCGAAGAGGAACGTCTTAGAAGGTGGGTATATACTCGTATACTAAATACTGCGCGTGTTATGGAATTCTCTTTCATTAAAAAGTGGAAATCCTAATATACGTATGGTTAGAATGTGTCCACCATATGATATGGGAAGAAGGCGGTATGTAGCCAAGAAATTTTCTTTTTAAGGAAACAATTTTACAAATAATAAAGTAAGATTTCTCTACTTTTTTTGGCACGCGACACTTGCTTATGGTTGAGAAATCAGTTAGATTGGAATGGTGGAATTTTATTTTTTTATGTATAAGTTATCCATGTTGAATGTATCTTTGGAAACACAGGAAGGAAACTAATTATAATAATATATTTGACTTATACAACAAAAATTGCGTTGAGTTGTAAGTAATAGTGTGATATAAGCAAATATAAGTAAGCCCTCTAGTATACATAGTACTTTACATAGCTTATGTAAGAGGGAAATATTTTTTTTTATTATGTAGACGTCCGACTTTGCACAGACATAAATAAAATTTATTAATATTTTAAAGAATATTTGCAAAATACACAAAAAAAAAACTAGCCAATCGTGTGGAATGCCTTTAAACATAATAATATACGGAATACATAGTCAATCAATACTATGGGTATATTCTTAATCGAATAATCTTTGTGCGTTTCTGTAAAATTTTTGAGTCCTTAGAATAATAGTTTGTTCGCCTTCACACCGTTTGACTAATAGAGTATTTAGAATGAGAAAATTCTCATTGTTTAAGATTTCTTATGTAAATAGTTAGAAACATTTTATTCAAAATCTACATGATTGTTTTCAAATGACCAGGTTACCTGAATAATCACAAGTTCTAATCTCTTGGTGCGAAGGAGCAGTTGTGTGGACTTATATTAGGTCTTCTTCCTTCAGCCATCTCTCCACTGTGGGAGATAGGCCTCTCCCATTTCTTATTTTTCTTTTAGCCGCGACTGGGATAATATCGTTGGAACATCTTTTCTGTGGCCGACCTACTCCTCTTTTTTTGTCCCACGGTCTCCTTCTAAGAACTCTGGGTGTCCGTCGCTCTGTCTTCTGTCTGGCAACATGACCCGCCCACTGCAATTTTTTTTAGCAACCCGGTCCCTGATGTCTACGACTTTTGTTCTGCGCCTTATTTCATCGTTCCTTATTTTATCTTTCAGGCACTAGCCCAACATTTTTCTTTCCATGGATCTTTGTGCACATTTTAGTTTGTGTACTGTATTGTCAGTGAGTTTAATAGTCTCTAGGCCGTAGGTGATGACAGGTAGGATACATGATTGATATACTTTTCTTTTTAGATTCATGAGTGTATTAGGTATGTCCTTTCATTACGTAAAGTAAACACACCTACATATTTTCGTTGTCGGTAATCCCACACCTTACAGAATCGTGTGGGTGGGATGGAATGAATGAATGAATGAATACATCATTATCTGATTAAGAAAACTTTAAACCAATTATATAATCAATTGTTTTGAGCAAGTAGACTACTAAAAACATCAAAGTTTAAAGTGTTCTTTATGAGATGAAAGAGGCTTAAGTTTTTTCAAGAATGCTTTATTGTATACCATCCCTGATGGTAGGTATGCACTATGCGGGTGTATGTAGGTGTAATATTTAGAGAACACTTGCGAGTTCGGATTTCGTATATTTTTTCGCGAATACTTTAAATAAACATCGAATATTAAATTACACCCAATTCGTGACAGTTAGTGAAAAACTTCAATTCTAAAAAATGGAAATAAATTATTGAATTCTTACATAAAAACTTGATATGCCCCAAAAATTTCGACGATTGAAAATCCATCAGATAAGTTAAATTATAAGTTATATTTAAATAGGGAATATTATTAGGTAGGTACATCGTAAGGGATGTTAGGCAGACCACCGGCGGACAACCGAAACTTAATATTGAATTTCGTTCGGGATGTGAGAAAAAATTAGGAACATGATTTGACACCAAATTTTCTGGAATTAGTCGTAATAAATGTCACACTTTGAAAAATGACCCGTGAGAATGTTTAAAAATTTTAGAATACAGATTGTTGAGTGGAGTTCTCAGGGCCGCGATTAGAAAATTGCGCGCCCGCTCAGTATCATATTTTTAGGGGTGAGGCACGCGCCATACGCACGTTTAATGTGGAAGCGGTCCTGAACAAAGTCATAAATTATAGCTTTTGGTCTTTCGATATATACTGCACAACTATGCCTGGAGAACACATGTTGTAAGTTTGGCGAACCAAGGGACCCATAGTGCAGGTACCTACATATAACTACATAGCGCATGAGATTATATTATGTATGATACAGTGCCTAAACAATAGCTTGGAAGAAAGAAAGTTAGGCATAGCATATCGTGTGTAGGTATAATTAGGTCTTTGGAATCGGGGAGAGATTAAGCGATTATGAATAATTGTAGTGACATAGCTGGGAGAGGATAGTTGGAAAGATTTACGGTGAATTAAATGGTTAATAGATAGAGGGAAAAAAGGAGTTGTCATCAATCTATGAAAAGAATGAACTTCGATAAAAAAAATTGTTGGAATAAGCATGTTAATAACATTGTATAATTGTAGGTAGTGTGTACTTATATAATTATAGATAATAAGTAAGCCAGTATATTATGTAAGTAGAATACAATTATTTCCGGATGTGTAGACATTTTATTGTATAGGGTCTTAAGTGAATTCTTGATAAAATTATTAGAATAGAGAAATATATATAAATTTATATGGAAAATGTGTAAAAATATGTAGTTTGATGTTTGTCCATTGGAATGTCCAACGCGGTAACTGGGTACTCCGGAAATACATATTAGATTATAAATTAAATAGGTCGGAGTAAAATGTACAGGTTTGCATCGCGCTGAAATTTGAGTTGTAAATAAATCACCTTCGTAAGGGGAGGGGCTCGTTGTCACACTCAGGGTACAGAGCGAATCCCAAGGCAACGAAAAAAATTGTCTCGGACCAGTTAACGAATAGGAACGAAGATATGCTCAGAGACGATACGGGGTTTTGTGTCGATTGGAGAGAAATAATAAAGGGGCGTAATTAGATAGTGGATTTGCAGATAAAAGCCCATACAAACGGGAAAAGGGGGGTCATTTTTGAGATTTTTGAATCGAGAGAGTCGAACTCAGCACGCGGTGGAGTTTAGACCGAGAGAACGAAATTGGTAGACGATAACACGTGATTTAGAGAGAAACGAAAAGGAGTCGCGAGACGGAGTTTGTGAAAGCCGAATCGGAAGTCTAGAGAGAAACGAAACAAGTTGCGAGGCGGAGTTTGTGACGGTCGAATCGAAAGTCGCCCGGGAAAAATCTAAGAGAGAAAGCGCGTGGTAGAGGGAGTGAATCGCCGGCCCAGGATCGCGAAAAAAAACCGCGAGATAATAATAGGCATCATAACCGGAGATCATAAACCCGCGGACTAGGATATACATACAGACAGTTGTGTTCCCTGTGTTTTGGTTTTGTTAAAACTGTGAGGACCTTAAATACATTAAACCAACATTAATTAAAGCTTGATTAGCACAAAAATAAATGATCAGTGATTCTCAGACAATACAACGCAATCAACAATAGACAATAACAATAGGCGCCTTATTAGACTTATTGCAGTAACAATATCTTGCAATCGAACCGATTTACAGTGCGAGACTGAAATAATTCTTCTTAAGAGAGTGATTGTGAAACGTGGATTTAGTGCCCCCCCCCCCCCTTACGAAGGATTACCTATCAAAGCCGGACGGTGGACATCTCTATGATCTATATGTAAGCTGTTTTAAAAATTGTTTTCCTTCAAGACAACGTATTTGGGAGCAACAGAACCAGTCAAAGGCACAAGCCTACATTTTTTTTGTTTTGTTTTATGTTTTCCCGCCATTTTAAATTTATTTTGCATGTTGTGTCATTGTTGTATTTTGTCATTGTGTCCATTGTGTCAATATTAAGGGCGTCAATAAATGTAAATCATACCTACGAACGTTTTTCACTTCGAGTAGTTATAGATACCCTTCCCCTGTTACTTATAGTATTACACTAAATCTAAAGAGAGAGAGAGATTGAAAACAGAGACACCCCTAATAGGGTAACAGAGAGGACGGGAAACCAAATTCCCTCCTAAGGATTTGTTTCTTTATTTTTGCATACAGCCTCCACCCAAGAGGACCGAGAGAGTGAGCTAGTCGGATGACTGAAGATTATAGTAAGTATAAAATTACACCCTCTTGAGAACGGAGGCCCTGTATCAAACTGATACCTAGATATTGTTTACTGTGGCTTTTCTTGACTTTTTCGTTGGATACTGGATCTTTCTTTACTTTATTTTCTGTGATTTACTTTCTGTTACTACTCTATTTTTTATTCACACTATTAGATACCCTCAAGCCGCGTCCCTTGTGGGGCAGGTAGAGATAATGGACATTTTTAGCAATGATGTAATCAATCTCTTAAAAATAATATTGAGATGAAAATATATTAGGAATCATATGGGAATGAGCGTAGAGATTGTATTGTGTTTGGGTGAATCATTGTTTGTATAGTGTATTATATTATTTGTAAAGAAACCAGATAATATGAGTAAACAATACTCAGGAGAAAATTCAGAGCAAAGGGTGGAAAGACAAATATTATTAGGAGACTCTTTAGAAGGAAATAAATGGAGACTGTCGGGACAATATTATAAAGATGTAAAGAAAACGAATGGTGGTTTAACATCTCGTCTCACTTGCCAATCTATATTATAAAATAAAGTCGGTTATTTTGTAAGTGTTCGTAAAACTCGCGCATTTTACGATGGATTTCTGTGAAAATTAATATAAACGCTTCCACCGATCCGCTTTAGGTTTTAACATCGCCATTTCAGCCGCAAAAAAAAAACTTATTATAAAAGATATTTAACTTTAAAATCTAAATACTGGGACAGCTAAAACAAGGCGGCCATCTTGGAATCTCTATTGAGTTGGATTGTCTAACCATAGATTATTATGAGTAGACAGGCGATGTCGGTTTTCCGAAGCCAACAGTAGTATACAAGCCTGCACCTACGAATAACATCACCACCCTGATTTCCCTGATTGGTGACGTCACCTTGTACATAATAAAATATAGTACATTGTACCTACGTAGTTCCATTCTTTTAACGTCTTTGTATTCTCTATTCACCACCAGTCGAACAATACTACAACAGGATAAGATTTACGAGTATCTCACCATCTACGAATAGAGTATGTCTACTTAGTTGTTTTAATGGATGTCGTGTTGTTGAAACAAACAAGCCGGGAATTCAGAAGTACATGTATCACAATTATATGACATAGGATGAACAAAACACATTTCTCTTTTTACATACAAATAAAACATGTATTGGAGCATAATGTAAGAAAAAGCAACAATGAAAATAAATTATATTGGAAACCTCTTACTGTAAAGAATACTGTAGATATACGTACAGTATTATATTAATTAATTAATTGGATATTTATTTTGTAGAACTCCATTATTAGTTTAATGTTAACACTATTGAACCTGTCTAAGTTCTGTAAGTAGACAGTATTCTAAAGAAATTTCAATACCATTTTCGGGAGGTTCAACATCTTTAATGAATAGTGATAAAAAATGATGTTGTAGGTTTTCGCAGCATGGTATACATACTCTTCCTTTTGGGATGTTTGGGTGTTGGCTGCGTGAACGTTGATTTTCTCGAGAAAGTGATAAAAATAACTAGATATTGATGTAATTTTATACGTTGAATATTGGACATGTATGTAGTATTTTTCGTCACGACCAACTTAATTCAGCTGAAAACTAGGTTGTAAACAAATTGATTATTTTCAAAAATCTATGTTGCAACCACTACATAAATAGTTTTAATAAGAAATTTAATTTTCTATAAATCTCAGATAATATCTTAAAGTATTCTAACCGTTGGTGGAAAATTTTGATAGACAATCTATATAATAAATAATAAACTTAAGAAGAAAAACTATAGAAAACGAAACATCAGAAAAGATTCTTCATTTAATTTTACGACCGCATACTTACATCCATTAGTGTTGGCCTGTCCCTACATATCATTGAAATATTGACCTCTGCAAACAACTTGTAAAATAATATCTGAATAGAAGGATTTTTGCTCAGGGCATATAAGCCCTTAATTGGAATGGAACGACCTAAATGTAATAATTCGTTATGTTCTGAAGGAGGATTTTGTTGAAAATTTTGGGTAATTTATTATGGTCAAATATCAATCATGATGGGTCAACAAGGGAAATGGATTATCCTTTGGGCTATGATAATATTATTACGAGTACATACTTTACATTAGCCTGAACGGATACAGATAGAATTATTATTTCGAAAACAAACTAAGTTGATCATAATGGGTCAGCTGTTTTGTTTTCCACGTCTGTCCTTTTAGAGGGCGAGGGAAGACTGTAAATAGCACTAGTTGTAAATTACATTAAACACTAAACAGTAAGAGTCATAGTATGTCACCTTTACCATTTTAACCCTATTTTTAAGTCGTACCGTTATCCATATTATGTATAAGTAAAATTAGTTTCTTCTTCTTCTTATCGTGTCGGTCAGCACTCACTAGATCCCCCTCCGCTCCCAGAAAGTCACAACCTCTCCTGCGTCATCGTCCAAGCTATACGTATATAAATTATTTACACTTATTGTGAAAAAGATACAGAGATATGTTAACATCACAAATACAAATTACAACCTTTATTCAATAGGGCGAGCTTATCGCAATGCTATACGATTTCTGTCAGCTAACCTCAATATCTAATGTTAAAAAAAAAACCTATTTCAGCCGATTCGGTAATTACCATATTTATTAAATTATTTTACCGCATACAAAACAGTATTGCGAATATTTAGAATTGCGAATTATGAGTCATCCAGAAATGCGTAGGTCGGTGACATGGTATACGCACTATAGTTTTAAGAGTATAAAAAAGGTGATTTCTGTTGATTATTTTTTTTGACACAATAGGTATTATAAATCAGCGGTATTCTTCGGATGTCTCAACAATGAAGCTGATGTGGCTTACAATCGTTTCTACTAAATATATATGCGCATTTTAATAAGTTGTTGTACACGAAGAAACATAATAAGCGAAGAGATTTATGTGAAAATCCAGAAAAATAATATCTCGCATAAGTCATAACTGTAAAAGTTGACAGTCATTGTAATTTGTAAAAAGAATGTTTATGTATTCAGAGAAATGGGAAGGGATGCATATTTATTTTATTCATATTTGCAAACAACTACAAATTAGCATAATCCTAGATTATGTGAATTATTATGCAAATATTATAAAGTGAACGTTCAGCTATTGACAGGATGAAAATTGTATTATATTAATATTAATTGATTTCGCTTTTATATCAAACCGCAGCGGATAGAATTTTCATTAAGAGTGTGCATACCGACATTTCAAAAATTTATAAAAACGGGAGACCTTCTATCTCGGCAACCGTTACTAAATATGCTTTGGAAAAAATAGGGTAGATGCATTGAATCTTTATCTAGGGAATAACCGTAAAAGATTTTTTATAACTTGTATAGATTTCTCAAAAATTAATTTTAAAAACACCTCTGTTCTTTTTCCCGATAGACGGAAACTCGTTTCCCGAAAGTCGCGGGGTAATTTTTTTTTTGTACTGATAATATGCATCAAAATCTAGGGAATAGCCGTAAAAGTTTTTTGGTAGACGCAAAATTAACCCCAAAAAATGAAAAAAAAACGCTATTTTTACCATTTTATCATGCGATTGTCACGCGATTTTGAACCTTAATGCCGTGGGAAATGTCTGTGACATCATTCCTGGTGCCATGCCCTTAATAACAATCTGGACTGGTGATCTATGATGTTTTTTTTTTATTTAAATTGAAATTGAAAAATATCAATTATTTTTAAGACTTCAATTTGCGTTATTACTTACTATCAAATAATTCGTTTAATGAAATGAATGGTTATGTTCTGTGGTAACAGTTCGTAAAACTTTCATAAGACATCTCACAACTTGAGTATTTCCACCTATTCGTCCACAATGTTAGCGTAAGGAGTATAATTGTAACTGTTTATAAACATATCTACACAGTTTTTACTGACTACTTCATTCTTGGAATATGGAATATATATTATATAGTAAATTGTCATATTATTAGGTCCAATTCTGTAACTAATTAAGTGCGTACTAAGTTTTCTAATAAGACGTTTTTTCAATTATTTCATAGTAAAGAAATAAGAACGCAATTATTTTAGTTCGAAAAGTTATAGAATAGAACCTATTTTTTGTATGACTTTCGTTTTGGAAATAAAATATTTTGTAACCATCTATAGTTTATACCCTAATTCTACTTAGGAATGGCACCTATATTATGTTATGATATGTATCTTCCTAGCTCTATATGTTTGTAGCATACCTAATTTCTATATTAACCAAATAGTGATTACGATACCATAATTTGTTATTACATATAACAACAAGTAATTGAATGAGGCCATTACAGAAACTAATACGGCTACAATAACATGATACTGTAACTTTACTTTACATTTCACTTGATCTTTTGCATAGGACACTTTGTGTAGATACACATTGTGTGTCTACACAAATTCTTACCTATACAAACGAAGGCAAACGAATAAATGAAATTGAATAATTGATTAGAAAATAAATATACTATCGCATAAAGAGAAATGTGGTAATAGAAATGACGAAAAAGATAGTTCAAATTAATTAGATATATGTATTCTAGGTCACCTCACTTCAATATAATATAAGTTAGGTTATATGTAATGAAACACTGTGACCATGTAAGTGTGTATTTTGATATCATTTGAATACATACTACTCGTACGTAGATAACAAACTTCCATATTATCATCGTTTGGGTTTATTGATATTATTTCTTTATTGAATATAGGACCAATTATTCGATCCCTGTTAATAATGTGTACAAACAACTCATGTTACCAATAGTAGGGATCATCTCCAAATTTACGAGAGTGGCTTTTGGGTAAACATTACAGAGCTATATACTCGTATAAAGACAGAGTCTAAGTGAAAGTAAACACTGAACATGTCAATGTGACATGGGATGTAGTGTTTAGATATGTGATGTGTTGTCTATGCGTGGTAGGGTAAACACTGGAACAACTACAATCATAATGATAGCGTTTAATAGTCCGAGAGCCCGCTGCTTAAATTATGACGTATCTGTTTTTTGATCGAAATGTGGTATAAACGATAGCTTACCAATAGGGTATTACATCGCACTACGGTTGGCTATCAAAATCTTGCCGCAACCCCCCCTGCCCCCCCCGAAAAGGTCCCTCTTCGCGGTTTTTGCTTTTTATAGGAATATGGTAAGAAATAGGAGAAAGTAGTCAATGACAAAAATAATCCTTGCTAAATTCTCTACAAAAAATTTCAAGTCAATTTTTCGTAGGATTAACAGTTTACCCGCAGAGAATTTAGCAAGGATTATTTTTGTCATTGACTACATTCTCCTATCTCTTACCATATTCCTATAAAATGCGAAAAACTGCGAACAGGGACCTTTTCGAGGGAGGCAGGGGGGTTTGTGGCAAGATTTTGATAGGCAACCCTAGTGCGATGTAATACCCTATTTGGTAAGCTATCATTTATACCACATTTCGATCAAAAAACAGATACGTCATAATTTAAGCAGCGGGCTCTTGGACTACAACATAATATAGATATTATAGACATTCCTATTAATATGCAGTTAATTCAGAATCCTTTTGTGAGAATAATCAAATGGTAGGCAATCTTGATCAGTACATAGTAATGATATGAAGATCCTAAAACTCATTCTTCTTTTGCGAATGTTTGTGGAAAATACACAAGTTTAAGGGCACATTAATTATAACTAATCAAATGTTTGTAAAATCATTGAGTGGCACCTGGTGGAAAGGGACAAACTCATTTCACACCTACTTCTTTATATCACTTGAAGTTCCTACCTACATTTACATATAATATCCTCCCTACTTCCCATAATCCCTTACCCCCTGTTGATAAATTTGCTTGAACATTTAATAATCTTTTGGATAAAATGCCTTACTCGATCATTAAGGATTATAGGATTACATCAGATACGTTTTTTTTTACTTGTTGTATATTTTAGTTAATCATTAATATGTAGTATAACATTGTTACATCAGCCAACTGAAAAAGGTACAAATATTTAGTAAAATAACGAAGGTACTGAACATCCATCAAGATTATGATTGATATATTTGCCTGGGCTGATGTGACACTTTTGTTATGAAGATAGTAAAGACTACTCCTTGTCAACCAACCAAATGTATTTTGTGTACCTACTTAGTTTCTGATAGGTACAGCGCCGACCCGAGCTATCTTGGCGCCCTAGGCAACGGCTAGAACGGCGCCCCCCGAATTCCAACGCCCTAGGCAGTTGCCTATAGGTACCAAATGGATAAGACGTTTTTGATGTCATTTTCTGAAACATTGTAGAGATATAGAAAGTCCAATGTTTCACAAAATGTCTTGCGCCCCACAAAAATAAGCAAATAAATAAAAATTATTTTGAAATCACAATTTGTGTTTTGTGAGAATCGGAATTATTCTTCACGTCGTAGAGTTGAATGTAACAAGCAGTTGTAGTTGAATAAAACATCCTGCTGCATCCGGCTGATTGGATGGACTGGAATTGGTGGTTGCAACATAAGTGCAAAGTGATCACAGTAAGCCAGCCGACGATCAGTCATAAGCCTGATGGAAGGCCCATCCTTTTCTGTGTAACTCTTGAGATATAACTACATGTTAAATAAGTAACCTTACATTTTATATTAAGTAAATTTTTAATGATGGTTTCCTATACAAAATAGAAGTGCCTGAAGTTTTATACTCGTATTTTTTATATCTCTGCATTGGTACACAGTATACAGTTATATACCCAAATCTTTCTTTGGTTTTAGGCTCACCACAAACGTCCCGAAGTTCAGTTAACGGAATCGACCGTTTTGCAAAAAAGTTACGACCAAAATATCTTTCTGAATTTAAAATCGGGGTGACGCTGAATTCAGAGAGAGGTTTTGATCGGAACTTTTTTGCAAAACGGTCGATTCCGGAACTGAACTTCGGGACGTGTGTGGACAGGCTAACAAGCAGAATATTCTATACCTAAAGTACAAAATCGTTTAAAAACCTTTTGAAAAATCTTTGATGGAACTAAAGAAAATAAATCAATCAAGGCTTTATCTTAAGCTGTACCTATTCAGGAATTCCTTGTACACTTACCAAAGTATGGTTCTGTATTGTAGATAAGTTTTAGTAATGTATTGTATTATATACTACAGATATCTATACATGCAACTGTGTTATTTTTGTTTTATTCTACTGGGTGTATTTTTTTATATTTTCAATTGACTTTCTTGATTTATTTTTTTTGAAGATGTAATTTGATGTGTATTGTTTGATGATTGTAATATTGTAAATTGTTAAAGGCCTTGCGGCCGGTTATGACTAAATAAATAAATAAATAAAAAACTCCGCAGTGCTCAAAGTATACGTATTAGTAAAACACAAAAATAATTGCACTCTCCATATATCAAAGTTTTATATCAGTAACAGGTATGTTAACCCGTGAATGAAAATGTTTGAAGTAATAATACCTACTTTTTGATAGGGATACAATATTTACCGATCATATTATTGTTAAAAATTCTAACGAGCTAAACTTTTATATCCGAAGAACGTGTTACGAATAGGAAGATATTATGGAATGGATAACATAACCAAAGCTTCTTTCGTTTTAAAAGTCTAATGTTCAGAATTTCATATGTATTTCAAAGGTATTACAATATATTATATTCTCAAAATATATTCTGAATTTGTTTCATATTTTCATATTATAGAATTCATATTTTCAGTGATCAAAATACAGTAGACATATTATACACGGTGTAACACAACCGATGGATCAACTGTAGCAGGATGATAGAAGACCTCAATACCTATCGATTTAACCCCCATGTATGTTCAGCGATTTTTTGTAGTTTTCGAGTTATGAATGTTTTTCTTATTTTTTTTCCAAACCCTGACTTGCAAGACGTTATTGGTCACAGAGACGCCAATTATTAAGATACATACTTGATTTTTTTTCTAGAATAAGTGAATAGTGTGCCTTGCAAATACAAAAACAATTATGGACCTACCTGATACCATAACCCTATAAAAAAATGTTGATTCTCAAAATTAGTCACAATTGAAAATTTCAATAAATGTTTAAGGACGATTTAAAAAAATAATCATAGAATTTTTTTTTTTTATTTTTTCAAAAACTTTCCAATTTCATAAAGTATCTACCCTGTGAATTTCATTGAGCTATATTTATGGATTCATACCTAAAAATTGTTCCAAAGCCATGTATGTAGACAAACTGTTACCATATCGTACCAAACTTACAGTTTACATTCATTTCGTCTACCTACGAGTATAAGAAGATAAATTAATTCTACATTTCAAACGAACCTGCAAATAAAGGTAAAAATATCATTCAAATTCAAAATAATAGAAAGCCGTACTTTGTAGGCACGTGTCTCTAGATAATTATGACAACTAAAAGGTGAATATTAAATTAATACAAAGTTACGTACAAACTTTCCTGTTTTAAAACTTTATGAAGCGTTCTCAATGAAATAACGTTCGGAATTTTGAGTTGAGTTTAATGGAAGACGCGGCTAATATTTTCAATTCCCATCGCACTGCGCCCATTTAACTTAGTACGAAACATTTTTGTAGCCATAAAATAAAAGGATGTCACATCGTTAGTAACATAAAGCGGTTCCGCCCATCCGTGGAAGAATTATGAAGGAAAATCACCCACCCTCTTTTTTTACTCTAGGGTTTTGGTCATGAGATGTGAAGAGAGTAGGGTGTAGGGTCAATTGTAATATTGTGTAATAAAATGAAGAAAAATTGACATACTAAACGTACACTTAATACCTACTTAGATCTGCAACATCCGCTTTGTGAAATATTTGGGTGTAACATACTTTATATCTATAATTATAATTTAGACCAAATTTAATTTCTGATGACCAAGCTTGCCTGCGAAATTTAACATTACCCAATGTCCAACCTTTAAATGTTTAAATAAATAAATAAATATACCCAATTTTTATGGTGGCAAACTTCTAGTTCACGTAGATATTCAAAACTTCAAAAAATAATAAGTTTTGTAAGACAATCATTACGTACCTACTTACCGACTTTAGACCAAGAGCCTCGTCATTATTATTGAGTAGTCATTCTCAAAGACAAAAATATTTTTAATAAGCAGTATTTGTATTCTCGCACATATGGTTCGATTTTACTAAATTCCAATATTTCATGATATACCTACATACCTACCAACCTACCATTTCCCTAGAGAGAACTTTTTTTTTATTCATCATATTTTTATCTCAGATGTCGATTTTTAGTGCCTGAACGAAATACGATATTGTTTCTTACACGGGGGTCGTGCCTTGGTATCAACTTCAATGTTTTGTTCATGTTTATATTGTTTAATGAATAATTAAATGTATTACAGCGTTATAAAATTGAAATGTCTAAATATTGTGTAGGTACGAGTACAAAAGTACCAGCTCTATGTATTTGTCTGTCTTATTGTTCATACCTAAATTCATTTCTAGATAACGATTTATTATTGTAATAAAAAAGGTTATTGTAAAAAGCTTAATGCCTTCGATAAAAATCTAGTACGAGTATCTTTCGAGATGGAAGTTGGTAGGAATCTACAGGACTACAGGAATCTAAAAGGTAAAGTAATGCTTACGACGGTATAAACTTCACTTCGCTTGTTTACTTATCTTAGCTTCCACCGTTACTAGTAATCTCGCAACAGTATATAAACCTAAATGATAAAATGTACCTACGAGTCATTCAGGTCGATTTCGATAAGGCAACTTGTCAAAGAATTAAAAGTAACCCAGCCCGAAAATCAAAGTTTTAAAATATTTTCATTATACAGATAATTTAACTGTAATTAATATCTATATATTGATAAACTAATCAATGTTTAGAAACGTCAATGCGATGTACTCGTAGCTAAAAAATATGTTTCACCATGCAGATTTGACAAATAATAATTCATATGCAGAGAAAAGATGAGTGCTTTACTTGCTTTACTTTAAAGACTGAGAAAAGTGAAGACTGAGAAACAGTCGTGAAGCAAGTAAGTAATTTCTTTCTCCGCATGCTTTTCAATGAGGTATTTATTTATCATAATTCACATGGTATTGAGACCTTCCACCAAAACAGAACGTTCTACAAAAATTATATGAAAATGGATGCAATGTCACAGGGACTACACACTTTATAGAAATCTCCGAAACGTTGTCACCTTACTGTGTTCCTTAAGAGGATCGTTGAAAGGCGAAGTAGGCGAGCGAGATATTCTAATATATGTACCTACATATTATATTATTATTTATAGGCTGTGAGAGTTTTGACATTTTGTTAGTTACTTTCATATCATGAAACTTTTGTGTTGTGAATCCGTGTCAAGTTGGTATCTTTGTATTTAATTCATAATTAAAATGTCGTGTTAAGCTTCTACGAAAATGTATGTACATTTTCGTAGAATTTACCTACGTAGGTATAAGCGACACCCTTGAGCTCGGTACTTTTTTATAAGATGTTACAGTAAGTAGGTACACTATTTATAAACGTAAACTTATCTTTGCACTACTCGTAATGTGTGTACTTTTCTATGGAAGCGATGGTTATACCTTTGTTTCTAATATGCCTAAAACTTTAGAGCAGATTAACATGAAAGAGATAACATTAAAGGAGTGTTTATAGCATGTGGAATAAAAATGAAGGACGAAAGACGATGAGTAAAATTCAAATAATTATATAACATTTTTCCCAATATGACGGTTCGACAGTTCAATTTCCGTTACTTACTTCCGATACAATACCAATGATTTTTATTTATTTATTTAAACTTAAAGTAAACAACAAACACATATAAATATACAAAATAGACATAGTACAGATTATAAAACGTTGTTTACTAGGGCGAACTTATCGCAGAACTACGATTTCTTCCAGTTAACCCCTTTTTGCTACAAATCTCTCTTCAACATGTTACTAACAATAATAATAAATGTTTATTAAATTCGAATATTCTTCCCAGCCTGAGATGACTTTCGTATGCTTCAAACAATACTAGTGATTTCTACGAAACGATTTGATTTAGACATCAGAGGTATCCCCCGCTTCGAAGCTGGGGAGAAGAAACTAAAATTCTGGCATAAATTAAAATATGGCATTAAAAACAAGTACCTAGAAAGAACCGCAAGTGAAATTTTTTGGTGAGATCGAGTGAAGATTTTCATGATATAAACCAGGTTTATTGTCAGTTTAATGTCTTTAAACAATAACACAGAGAATGAATAACAGACAGGTAAATGTATAAATTCTTATTTATTCCTGCCCCATGCCCCTGATGAACAATAAAGATTTGATGATTGAAACACAAAGCAGAAGTTTTTAACAAAAGGGAGTACCTACTTTCGCAACCCACGTAAAAGTTTTACTATCCATCTTCCTCAAATATCTACAAAGTGTAACATTCAATAGTGATTGCTACGAGACGTATTGATTTATTTGTTCTGATGTTATGGAGAGTTTATAATTTACAACGCCTACCGCATTGTTAATCGTTTAAAAATATTTGGATAAAATATCATTAAAAGTATGTATACCGGCATTTCTAACATTTTAAAAAACGGGAGCCTTATATCTCGACACCCGTTACTAAATATGCTTTGGAACAAAATAGGGTAGATGCATTGAACATTTATCTAGAGAATAACCGTAAAAGATTTTTTATATCTTGTATAGATTTCTCAAAAAAAAAAATGTGAAAAACACCTCTGATATTTTTCCGAAAGACGGAAAGTCGTTTCCCGAAAGTCGCGGTGTAATTTTTTTTCTGTACTGATAATATGTATTAAAATCTAGGGAATAACCGTAAAAGTTTTTTGATAGACGCAAAATTAAGCCCAAAAAATGGAAAAAAAAACGCTTTTTTTACCATTTTATCATGCGATATTCTTGGTACCATGCCCCACAACACAAACAACCACCATTTGGTAAAACGAGTAATAATTATTGAACAGAATATGTGAAAGATAATGTCAATTTCTGAATAAATACCTAATGCTTTATGCGGCACTGTTACTGCAGAACCTTAGGCCACTAAGATTTTTGAAAATATCTTACGAAGTGGATATTTCAGATAGTACCTACCTACATAGGTTTCCAATGAATAACAGAATATTTTTCATGCTGGGAATACAATTAACGACTAAGCAATGAATGAATAAACTTTTACTTATTTGTACTTAATACATAAAAACTGTATAGTGAAATTTTCAAGAAAAACCTACAATATGTAGGTATATTATGTTGGCGAGAAGTTTCTGATCTCTTGTTCCAGAAATACATGCATGGAGTATGAGAATCTCGTAAGTTTGTAAGTAAATTTATTACAAGCAAACCTACTGAGAGACTTCTCATAAATAAAATTTACATATATTTTCTCGTATTTCACTTATTGACAAGCAACTTTCTCTCCTATGCTGAAAATAAAATAATCCTTAAAGCAATGTTGAAGAATATTGGAAGCTTTTAAGATAATTTTATTAAAAAATATAAAATTCAATGAGTCCAGAGGACGCCATCAGATGGGATATGGAACAAGAAGAAAATATCAACTGAGGTTCCTACTCTAAATTTTACTATAAGTGAAGGTCTATTATTGTATATATAATTATTAACTAAAAACTCTTTTTGAATGTGTGACTGAAATTCTCCCTTCGATCTTTAGACGTTCTTTTCTCACGAAGACTTATCAGACTGATTTTTCAATTAGTAGTGGTTTTTCGTAAATAATCTTTGTTATCTCTCTCTTCGAAGTAATGTCGTATTTTTTTAGCTAAGCTTTCAAAAGTCCAATTTATTAATCCCGTTTCCACTGCATGCATGATGCGTCCTTCTTCAGCCATGCTCAAGACTTGACCAACACAACATTGTACTCCATCTTGTAGCAACATCGCAGCATTTTTGACAGATGTCAGGACAGATTGCCTTGGAGTAAAATAGCGGAAATCCTTGAACCGCTCGCACCTCACAGTTGGAAAGTATGAGGTTGAGTGAGTACCTACTTAAGTGTATTTTACGACACAAAAATATAAAATAGAGAACGAAATCCTTCAATAGTAACCAAATATTGTAGAGATTATTTTCATAAAAAAAATATTTCCTAACTTATCTACCTAATGTACCTATATAATGTATATGTAGTGTAATATATATATGTATGCCGAGTATAAAGTTCCTACATTATAAAAGCTATGTAGAAAAACTGTGAAAATATAAAAATATCTAGCTATAGCAAAAGTATCTAGCACGCGAAATGTTATGAACACTAGACAAAATACATTTTCACACAAGATAGTTTCGAATAAATTTTGATTCATATACTACTACTGTCATACCAAAAAATACATAAAATGTGTAGGTACATAGTGGTGTATTCGCAAAAATACACTAAGTGGGTGGTGAATGTTATGCTCCAATACTCGAATAAGGTCCCAGACTGCATTTTAAGAACTAATGTTTCATGTTCAGTGTTTACTGTTATATGAATCAATGGCGGGAGTACCTAAATATCCATTTACCTAATGAATATCTCTAATAATAAACGAAAGCGCCTGACTGAATGAATGACTGACTGAATGACTGACTGACATACTCACTCATCAACGCAGAGCCGAATTGGCTAATCCTAGAGAAGTGAAATTTTGAAGACAGATAGGTTTTAATACAAAAGCTTCCACTAAGAAGCGATTTTTGGAAATTCCGCCCCTAAGGGGGTGAAAAATAGGGTTGAAAGTTTTTCAGAATATGCGAATATCTCGGAAACCAGACATTGTACGAAGTTGAAATTTGGCACATAGATTCTACTATTAAAATTAGTAATAGGCTATTTCGCCGTTTTTTTTAAATTTTTATTTAAAGGGATGAAAAAGGACATAAAGAAAAGGGGTGATTTTTAAATGCCTCTTAATACGCTAAAAAATAATTTTATAGGAATTTCCAAAAAACGGATTCCTAAGAAAGGGTCAAAATATGATATTCTGTCCAGAAAAAGAGTCAATCCTTAAGGGTTAGGGCGTGGGATTAAATTTGCTTTGATAGTAACGTATCTCGGTAAACACTGAAGCTACAAAGCTGTAGTTAAACAGTTGCATACTTCTTTTAAAATGAAAAAAAATCGTCTTACATTGTTTAGTCAAAAATTGAGGATAAGGGCATGAAAAGGGTAGTTTTTTAGTTGTTAGTTGATATAAGTACTCTCCTGTGTACGTGAATATATACACGTTTTTATACGTGGTGAAATACGTGTATTGTTATGCGCTCAGTGAAGCATGGACTCTGAGTAAAAAAATATTAGCAATTTCGTTAATTGTATTTTTTTCATAAGCCGTACTAACTGTATTGCCCGGCGTTGCCCGTCTAGCCAAGTTCTACTTGTGAAGCTCTTTTATGAGACACCAAACAATGTGCTATGTGGTGACTGGATTCTATCGATCACTCCGTGTCTCCCGATGGTTTGAGGACGCATAAAAATGACTTTCTGAAGATTTGAATTTCTTTTCTAACGCCCTTTCATACCATACCACACATGCTCCACACAACCCTTGAATCCCCTCATCAGTAAAATTTCACAGAAGGTTCTGAATTTCCAGAAGTTTCTACCACACAGTATTGGTTTCCATATAGCAAGGCATTTGCGAATATTTAACGCAAATATTAAGTTATAGTTGGTATATTTTGCTGGACTGACTATACAATATTTTACCGTACTACACACGTATATACTTATGTACGCAGGTGGGCACACAGTCACCAGTCTGTTTTTACATACATATATTGCATAGTGTGTTTTATCGATTGTGGAATATATATTATTAACCCCGCCCGCTGGAACACCATCGGCGGGAAATATAAATTGCAAAATATATAAACTTTTAAGTAAAATAATATTCGTAATTTTGTTAATTTGTTAATTTCAGAAAAAAATGTAGGTATATAAATTTTGATGATACGTATTAATTAATTCAGACAATTTAGATGACAGATTGTGATGATTCCCAATACTTTTGGTTTAGACAAAAATATAGTTACCCGGGCAACGCTGGGTAATACAGCTATCCCACATAAATATTTTAGTTCGTACCTATGGTATATACCTAACATTTTTCACCTTCTCCTTTATAGACACCTAAACCGTTCATCCGATTGAGATGAAACTTTGGAAAATTATTGTGCTTGCCCCAGGGAATGTTCTTATTGTGGTAGGGGGTACGAGGAGGGGGACACTAAGGGGGCACGAAGGGGGGTGGGAAAGAAACAAAAACCTTTTTTTTTCGAATCCATATAGCTTCTGTTGCCGAAAAGATAAATAGTAACCCTCCCGACATCTGCAGGAAAAAGGGGAGGGCTGGGGAAAGAGGGTCCGAATGAAAAGAGTGATATTAGTGTCTAATCCATGGTTTTCCGCATCATTAAGATGAATAGTAACTTCCGACATCTGCAAGAATAAGGGGAGGCGGTTAGGGGGGCTGGGGGCGGTCGGAATTAAAAAAAGTGATATTAGAGTCAAATCCATAGTTTTCCGCTTCAATAAGATAGAGTCCGCAAGAATAAAGGGGAGGGAGTTAGGGGGCTGGGGGGCTAGGGGGGGGGGGGGTCGGAATGAAAAAAGTGATATTAGTGTCGAATATTAGGGGAATAAGTTTTCCGCCTCAATAAATGAATAATAACCATCCCGACATCTGCAAGAATAGGGGGGGCGGGGGAATCCATAGTTTTCCGTGTCAAAAAGATAAATAGTAACCCTCCTGACATCAGCAGGAATAAGGGGGAGGGAGGATGAGGAGGTAAGGAGGGAGGATGAGGAGGTAAGGAGGGAGGATGAGGAGGATAAGAGCTCTGCAGAGCCACCAAAACTGTTGTGAGTTATAGTGGCTCTGCAGTACTTTGGCTGATACATGATGGTTCCACTTCACCATCCACACAATTTTTTCCGTAGCGAAGCACGGGTAATACAGCTAGTTTATGTATAAACGTTTTGCGGCTTTTATAAAGGTACACTCTCGTTAGCAAGACAAACTTTATTATACAAAGTTGCCACTAATCAAACTCGGTGCAAGTATTGTTCTTCACAGAAGTTGTCCAAACCGATTGGATATTCAGCAATTCGTGTCGCCGACATCGTGACAATTTTCTTTTTAGTTTGCACGCAATATTGTTGTCTCGCTTTAAATATTGCCGAAATAATTGCTATGTATTGCGATGTAACTTTAAGGGCTTGGCACCAAGATTTGACGTCACAGTCATTTCTCACGGCGTTAAGGTTCAAAATCGCCTGAACAATCGCACGATAAAATGGTGAAAATAGCGTTTTATTTCATTTTTTGGGGTTAATTTTCAAAAAACTTTTACGGTTATTCCCTAGATTTTAATGCATATTATCAGTACAAAAAAAATTACTACGCGACTTCCGGGAAACGAGTTTCCGTCTTTCGGAAAAAAGATCAGAGGTGTTTTAATTTTTTTTTTGAGAAATATATACAAGATATAAAAAATCTTTTACGGTTATTCCTTAGATAACACCACATTTATTTTGACCAGAGTAAACATGTTTCGGGAACGAAGTTCCCATCTTCAGGACTAATATAAGAATTCTTCAGGACTAATACAAGAACTAATAAAATAATGATTCTTGTATTAGTCCTGAAGAATGGAACTTTGTCCCCGAAACATGTTTACTCTGGTCAAAATAAAAGTGGTGTAAACAAATTCATATTGTTTTAATTATAATATAATGTCGCCACAAAGTAAAACCTTCAAAATCAAAGAAGTGAATTTCTTTTGTTTGGAGTTGTCTCGGGAAAAGTATTACGTCTATCCCCGCAGTGGAATGATATAATTATAATACTTAAGAGTATGCATACCGACATTTCAAAAATTTATAAAATCGAGAGACCTTATATCTCGGTAATCGTTACTAAATATGCTTTGGAACAAAATAGGGTAGATGCATTGAACCTTTATCTAGGGAATAATCGTAAAAGATTTTTTATATCTTGTATATATTTCTCAAAAAAAAAAAATTAAAACACCTCTGATCTTTTTTCCGAAAGACGGAATCGCGTTTCCCGAAAGTCGCGGAGTAAATTTTTTTGTACTGACAATATGCATTAAAATCTAGGGAATAACCGTAAAAGTTTTTTGATTTGAAAATTAGCCCCAAAAAATGGAAAAAACGCTATTTTTACCATTTTATCATGCGATTGTCACGCGATTTTGAACCTTCTGTGACGTCATTCTTGGTGCCAAGCCCTCAATACATTTTAATATTAATGTGATGCTTACTTAGGATAATATAATGGAAGTCGGTGAAGATGGTTTGTAATTGAATGGACCAACACAGAATGTAAGAGGAAGAATGATAATTACATACAATACTGTGGAGAATTTTCCTTAAAAATTTCCTCAAAATTGCCAAAGTATTTTAGAAGAGTAAAAATACAAAAGACTTGGATTATATTAAGGGGCTAAAACCTGTCATTCGGCTTCGGCGCCCTGAATTATACTCAGCCAATACTGAAGGAATCGTCTTGAAACTGAAGACAGTGATAGATGAAAGTATGGATCGGCTGTTTTAGAATTACAGGATTTGGAAATTCCTTGAATAAAAAAATACCCTTAAAATTTACGGGATCTGAAGATTTTCCGTTCAGTTTTTTCTGATTTAGCCAAAATACTGGTAATTATAATCTTAACAAATAGGCTGTTTTAGTTTTTTAAATTTCTTCCCAGCTTTCTTTTAAAAAGGTCGCTTACGTTATTCTTATTTCGCGCTAACATTCTCATACAAAATTTGAAAAAAATCTAAGCGAAAATAGAACGATTTGTGCTCAGTGCATATAGGCCCTTAAAGAGCATAAGGTACCTATACATTATACAAGTACAATTCATTGTTCAAAATATATTGTAGATGTCGTTTCTTTTTATTACATTTTGTGGATGGTGAGCCCCATTGTAGATTTTCATGAGATGTTATTTTATATAATTTCCTCATGGGTCTAAAGTAGGCACTCGTTATGATATTTTGTACTTATAAGAGGAACAGTGTACATTGGTAAGTAAAATAGGGTCTCTTTGACTCCAAAAACTTTAGATAGCGCACTTTTTGTCTAAGTACTCGTATATCATGGGTTTTTATGGCAAAATATGTACTAAGGAGGAACGTCGCGGCTTCCGAATGGGAGAGATATGGAGAATTTATAAGAATTTCAATACTGTTTTCTGTGAAATAAATATTAATTTACGATACGTACATAGAAGCATACCTACATAATACACTCGTAAACTGTGTGAAGTGTGTTTTACACAGATAACACAGTGGTTCAAAACTGAAAGACACACAGACACAAATATAATAAATTGGTTGGTTACGAATATATTAATTAATCTCAGGAGATTTGTAATTAATTACACCGCATAGAACAATGAAGGTCTACGTATATACCTATACTATATATTATAACCTACCCGCTGGGCGCTACCACTTGCGTACTATAGTTCAGTGGCGTATATAGTCGGAATGTCAAACAATGATGTGCCATTTGCTATAGAAAGATCCCAGGTTCATCACTTCACCCATTTTTCAAAAAGCTATTCGCCTACGGCGCTTCATTTTGTTGCATTTTTAACACAACACTTATAATGTTAACCCAAAAGTTAATACACAACCATTCTCACTCACCTTCACGAAAAAAAATTGTTGATTTTTTAATACGTCTATGTTAAAATTTTAATTGCCTTCCCCAGGAGTTTTATCACCCCCGAAATGAAAACCTATATACGCCACTCTTATAGGTACCTTCTATGTTGGTAGGGACATACAATAATTAAAGCAAAACTAGGGATAGGTATACGGCTTTAAATAAGAGGAGGAAGAAGAAGCAGTAGTTGTATGTAGATCTAGGTCTGCCACTATCTCTTTAGTAGCAGGTCTATACTAGTGGCAGGAGATTAAGAGCCTTTTTTGTATTGTGAGACGCATGGGCGATTGTGGAGCACGTAGGATGGGACATCACTATAGCTACAGGCTATAGGTACACACATATAAATAAATAAATAAATCTTTATTGGCCAAAATGATTACAATGATTACAAAAAATAAGACAGTCGTTGTGTGCCAAAAGGCGGACTTATTGCTAACTCAATATCTTACAGTCAACCCGATACGAGTATAAAATCCTTTTATTCTCAAATAATATTTGGTACTTATACCTACATAGGTTATTATAATAATATGCAATCAAAATGTAAAACAAAATTACCGCAAAGGCGATAAAGGCGTTATGATAGAAATTACTGTTACCGCGTTTCCAATGGCAAACACGAATGGCATAATAATGGCTAATTACCATATTCTCAAAATAATTACCTACCGCTAGAGATTTATCCACGGCACCCTAATCTATTGGTGCATATAAAAATGTAATGTTAAAGTGCTTAAATCTGGTATAGGTATTAATTACCACTCGGTACGATACCACTCCCGAATACGAATACAAATTATACTCTTCTAAGCAGAAAATATTTTAAACTGTGATAGAGGATAGAAGCATTTAAAAAATGTTAAATAAATGTAAGTAGGTGCAGTCAAACACTTACCGTTCTAAAGTTAGCATCTTTTATGTAAATATGCCTACGAGTTTATCATCCAAAATCTATTCACTAGGCAGCAACTATACCTAGGTATTGGGGTTAGCTGGCAGAGATCGCAGTACTGCGATAAGCTCGCCCTAGTGAACATATGTTATAATTTTATTTTAATGTTTACATATGTCTGTATATCTTGTTAATCAAGAGTGTAGATAAATAAAATAAATAAATAAACATGAGTATGTACTCAGTTTCAAATTCAACAATCCTATAATTACAATATTTGTTTATTTTCCTAAGAATACATTTTGCAAACACTAATATAAGTACACAGTATTATCAACGTACGCAGATTTTGTCTGTCTCACAATATTCAATTTATCATCAATCCAAATGATGAATGTTATTCATGATCAAATATAAGTATTATTTGCATGTTTAACTATGTAGATACATAAGCGACCACAAGTAATTATGTTTTCAGAGTTAAATAATTAAAGTCGTTTTGTAAATAAAAGCATTGCAAACAGTGGCGGATCCAGGATTTAATCCTGGGGGGCTGAAGATCGTCACATGCAAATATGACCATGTGGTATTGTGGTATTAAAAATGTGAATAGCTCCGCAGGCGACTTTTTTGAGACTGAGTGAAGAGATTCATGATACCAATACCTATGGTTTGATTTATTTTCTTTAAACAAAAAATGTAACAGAAAATGGCGCCGCAGGCGATTTTTTTATAAATGTGTGTAATAATGAACCTGCTTGTCTTTCTTTATAGCAGTTTTAGGCAAACCTTTTGGATGAAGGGCCATTTGAAATTATAAATGAGCGTTAGGCCCCATGTTAGATACAATTTTAGATTATTTTCCAGGGATGGAATAATGCACCGCAGGCCAATTCTATTTAGAAAAATGGATGAAGTGATATGAAACACACAACAGGGTTAATAAGGCCGCAGGTGAAATTTTTTTACCAAACAATAGGTATAGTAATTTTAGAAAATTCATGACACGATGAGAAAACAATGTGGTACCTAATAATGTGATTCTTCAGAAACTAGTCGTATATAAAGTACGTCACTCATGGTTTTGGGGGGGGGGGGGGCTCCAGCTCCATAACCCCCCGGGATCCGCTAGTGATTGCAAATTGTTGTTTGAAGAAGGAAACAGAATATTTAATAGATACTTGATTGTTATTGTATGCCATTGAGAAATGGTTGAAAAAAGACGAATAAGGTGCTAATGCTGTTGAGGTGAGATCATTAAGAAGAATCCGTAGAATAACGTTGAGAGACAGGATAAGAAATGAGGTGATTAGAAAGATGAGACTGACTGTAAGACGGATGTTGTAATAAAAGTTAACAAATTGGGATTGTTGGGACATGTAGACTGTAGAGACGAAGAATGATGATAGGATATAAATTATAAATTGTTTGTTAAATAACAAAGAAGATGTAGGTTTGTGAAATAAGAGGTGTAAGGAAAATTGGTCGTCTGAGAACCACTTAGCTAGAACGCATGTCAACTAGATGCTCAAAGACAGTCGTGTTTCGAGTAAAATGAATCGTGGGTCTTGTATGACTGATTGCATGAATGGAACGGAAGCAAGAAGGGTGTGTAAGTAAGTATAGGGAAGTATGGTGTTCTGTTCTCTCTTCCTACCCCGCAAAGAATGCAGCGACAGAAATAGAGTAGAATAGAAACCCAATTATTGTATATACCAGGCGCGAAGCTACTTAAGAACACGATTCCCATCGAGTTACCTTTTGGAAAAAATGATAGGTATAATACTGTCTAATTTGACGTAATCCCGCATAAGAAATGTTAGGCCCGGCTTCCCTTCTGTAGAAATCCACCCTTCGTCCCTGATATCTACACAATTCAGGACGACCTCCCTTCCCTTTCACTAGTTCTATGGTGGGAATATCAGCGAGTTCTAGGAAAACAATAATTATACCTATCTAGATGTTAGGTACCAAGTTCATAAACTGCTCCGAAACTGAATGGCTGAGGTTTTATGTGTTAATAAGAGGAACTTTAAAGGGCGAAGTTATAGTTAGTTCTAGAATCCTAAAAACTTCCAGACAGAATTTATTACACACAGTTTCGAAACATTTAGGGGGAGTGGCCACAAAAAGGTCAGGAAACATCCTGTACAGCGTACAGAGATACACAGTAAAACAAAATTATAGGGAAGTATGTATTATACAGTATTTGTTTCAAAATACTGTTTTTAATAGGAACCTACTTAGTCCGGATTTAACGGTCCTATAAAATATAAATGTTATACCGGTAGGAGTAAAAGTTCGTAAATTGTTATATTATTTTATCCCTTTTGTCATAAACATATACATATTATTAAAGGTACACAATTGTAAGTACAAAATAACATGAAGGGGGTAGTTCTGAGCTCATTATGAAAGATGCGTTTGGACAATACGTACTAGGAGCGCACAGCGCACCGCAGATACCTACTTATCAATCTAAGGCTTAAATTATAAGCACACAGTGACGTGCATGCCTACAGTTTTCAAAACAGCAAGCTCAAGATTTTACATTCTCAAATCCTAATTAAAAATGCAGTATTGAAGTTTACTATTATGCAGGACTCTGTAAACATTAAGTTTATCTACAAAGAAACAGAGAAACAAAACGTATATTTTTTAGAATACCTTACTTATTTAGTTAATTTCAAATTAAATTTATCTAAGACATTCTCATTATAAGTTTGGTCTATACATCATTCTATACTACATAGACAAAGAAATTATTATATTTATGAATAAACAAAAATGTGTTAGAAGTTTTATTAACAACTACAGAAAGTTAGATTCTGTATTGCATTTTTTCGTTATCAGTATGTTGTGTTCTAAATGTGAATTAATTACATTGTTGCAAAATTTAATTTTATTACAATATAAAAGTTTTACCTACCTCAGTTAATCGAATTTCAATTTAAACAGCACTTTTATCCTAAGGTGGCGTAATTTCTTGAATCCATAGTTAAGTGCGGAAGGGTAGTGGGATTATACTAAGAGGGGTGAAGGGGGAAAAGCAGTGACAGGCGAACAAAATCACATTTAACAATGAATGAACCACGCCGTGTAAGGAACCTACAGAACGACTGCACTTTGCGACCGTCACTACGCGACTGGACGCGTTAACACAGGAATACTGAACAGATTTTCAGTGCCTTAACGGAAACAGGAAAATGACACGGAATCAAAATGTTTCAGGAATAAATTATTTACTAATATTTTTATTTTAATCCATTTTTATTTGTATGCGTGACATAAACATAATCTCAGGTTTAGCTAATCACATGGTCGGCGTAGTTGATTGGAGCTTGGGCCTCCCAAGTGGTGCCGAGTTCGAAATCTCGGCACTGACGAAGTATTCTGCATTTCACGAAACAGCTTTTCAGCAGTTTAAAGTGTACAGAAATACAAGCAGCCCATATCCTTTTTAATAATAGTACTATATAAATATATTCTTACATGACTTAATGTCTAATAAGTATCTCGTTATTGTGGAACTTTAATCAAGAAGTAAAACAGCTTTGTATATACCAACTTTATATTTACTAGGGTTTACTTAATGCTTTTTAGATCGTGCCACTTTCCTTATCAAGGAAATTTTGTTATTCGAAGACGAGCGTCTTCTTTTCTTGGCGCCACTTTACACCCCACACACTTCAGCGTATTTTCTTGGTGAAAGTTCGCTTTCCTACATTATTTTGGTTTAGCGCCTTTGCGCAGAGTTCACACATGAACTTACACACGAACTCCATCTACATTCAAAGTATATAGCTACCTACTGAAATATGGAATGTGAAGGAATGCTTCGGACACCATTTTAATTATTAAGGATTCATCAAATATATAATTTACCAGTTATTTCTCATTTCATAAAAAAATGACATTATATAAGGTATCATTAATATTAATTTGGATATTGAAATTAATATTTAGTACTTATAGATTTTTTCAAATATTGTTTTTATAAAAATGGTAGGAAAAAATATATTACTAAAATTAACATTTTTTGTTTGTAAGTAACTATTGATCGCTAATTCTCCCCTTCATCGTAGCCTTGGCCTACCCTCTCTCCTACTTCTGCTGAGTGGCCTTCCACGATCCTTAATGATGGCATTCTCTGGATGTGTTTGACCCACCTCTGTCTGATGAATCTGAAGTGTGCAGTTAGCCCGGGCCTGGGAGCTTTGAAGATGTTATTCAGCTTGTCAATGTACCGTATTCTCAAGGTTTCGCCATTATTCACAACTCTCTCAAAGAGATAATACTCGTATTAGCGAGTCATACCAGTATCATTAAAAAATGTTTTATGACCCCATACATTTCCATCATTCTTTAAAACATAAACAAAGAAAATATAAAATTATTACAAATATAAAAATGTAGTGGAGTAGAAAAAGTTTGAATTTATAGAAGGTAATATAAAGATCACAGGTTCAGGAGTACAATGAAAGTTGTTCACAATCCCTCACCTTAGGCGCTTCATACCTGAGCTCTCATGACCTCAATCTCCGACTATGCCCTCTTTAATTTGAGCGTATACACCATTATATATGAACATTTTATAAAATAATAAATATTACGCAAATTTTCGCTGCGACTTATTATAGGTATGCCACTTATGGTACCTACAAAAAGCAAGTATTATATTAGTACTTTCCTACGATTCATGCCAATTTTCTTTGATCTTACTCATTACTTTTACTTAATAAGCTTGCTTGTTAAATTCCTTACATACGTTTTTGTCAGTCGGATATTAATAAAAATGCTATGCGTACATAGATTAGATATTACATACGAGCTATGTACTGGCGTACTGCGTAGGCGTACTACTTGTCTAAAGAATTATACATAATATTATTATCCTTATTGTAGTAATAATCTCATTAACCCTTGGCCGGATTATGCACACTCCATTTGTATGAAATAGTATTATAATATTAATAAAATAATACGTAATTTGCTCTGTCGCCTTTTCACTAACTAAATTTACACTTCAGCGCTAATGAAATCTGAAAAATATGTGATATTTATTCAGAATTTTATGTCACAAATTAATCCAAAATGACGCGTATAAAATCCGTTATTATAATTTCCATGTCTGCCTTCTCTGAACCGAACACTCGCTGGTAGGTTTAATTAAATTTCCATGAAACAGAGATTTTTTTAATATGTTTGAATCATGAAAATTGATACAAAACAGATCTATGTATTATATATAGTTTTACTATCTTTATCTGGTACCTAATCAATTCATTTTCCTGGTGTGAATACAGTAGGTAAATTACTATTAGTCAGCTAAATCCCGAGTTTATTACGATAACATCACATAGTACAGGGTCATCGTAAAAGATAGACTCTATTTTAAAAGGGCATACCTTTGGAAACATTCATGTTGAATGAGTGATTGTTTCACTGTGCAGTGTGCATAGCTCATGCTCAGAGTAACTGCGCTTTCGACAAAGCTTATTGGCGTTATTCATCTACCATCTTCCAATATACCTAATGGTGATCGTGAGTAAGCAGTGTGATATTTGATTCGCGAATCAAATTCAATTTTGAGTGTGCAGCGGCTCTTTTCTTAATTTATCCAGGTGAAACCGCACCTGATAGCGAAACAGGCAGCGCGAAAAAAAAACACATTCGAATGAACGACTAAGAACATCGAAATAAAATGTTGAATGTATCCGCCATTCTTGCATCAGGAACAGAAAAAATCAATTGCCTGACCAAATTCCAAAACAACAATTCGAAATTGTGCATTCCGTCGGTCGATCAACATTATATTGGAAGGTAGTAGATGAATAGCGCCTGGAATGTAGACCGCGCAGTTAGTCTGCACATGCGCTACTGCGTTGTATTGTGTATCAAACAAAACTTACATTGATCAGTTAGGTATGTACCATACAGTGAAAGAATCACTCATTTAACATGTTTATTGTTTATTGTTGTTTATTGTTTATTGTTGTTTATCGTCCTTAGACCCTATATCGGGCACTTTTGGACTCGTCAGTTTTATATAATCAAATTTATAGCAATTAAAGCATTAGTAATAATAAAATTTAAAAATAATGCACAATATCAATGCTAAGGAGTGTAAAGGGCTCTGTTAGCATTTCGTCAGTGAAATTAAATGAATGGTTACATAAACCTTTTTAAAATAGGGTCCATCTTTTTCGATGACCCTGTACTTACTATAATAGGTACTTAATCAGATAAACACCTAATCCTTTTAATTCTAGATAGATAACTAATCGTTATACCTATAACTACCCCTTCATATCTCATTATATAATATAAGGGTTGTATGATAAGGATCGATATGGGATTAAATAGGCCTTCTAATTAATGCTTAGCAGTTAATTCTACGAAATATAATAAGACGTGTGTTGTAATGGGTGTATTAATTATAGTCCTAGAATTTAAACGTTTGTTCTTGTAATCTAGGACGGGTTCATCAGAGGATTGATAAAAATATAATACCAAGCGACCATTTGACCACGGCCTCCATTTAATACCGGAAAGTTCACCTTATGCGTTATACGATAAGAATGTCTGATTTTTTTATCTGATGTAAAACATATATTTTTTTAATATCTTTGAGTGATTTTTTCCAATTCCTTCCAGAATAACATACTCGTATATATGTTTTTTTACCTAGTTACTACTACTACTATACCCTCACGCCACGTCCCTTGCGGGGTAGGCAGAGAGGACAGAGCGCCAGACATCCCTATCCTTACACACACTCTTAGCTTCCGTCACACTCATACAGTTTGTCATACACGCTCTCCGATTCCTTTTACTCAAAACGCGCCCATCCTTGAGGATCTGGTCGACATGATCGGTCCAGTCCAGTCTGGGGCGGCCGCGTTTCCTCACACCTCTTCGTTCACTCAGATATATCTTTTTTGTCATCCTGTCATCCTTCATTCTCTCAACATGCCCAAACCATCTCAGTTTGTTCACTTTCATTCTAGTTACAACACCAGTCTTGCAGTCACTCATTTCCCTAATAACCTCATTCCTTATCCTATCTCTCAGCGTTTTCCCACACATTCTTCTTAGCGACCTCATTTCCACTGCATTCAGCCCGAATTCATCCTTCTTCAGTCATGTCCAAGTCTCGCTTGCATACATTAGGGTCGGCACCAAGACAGCATTGTGCACTAGCACTTTTGCTTTCATAGACACATTGCTACTACCAACAATCGGACCGAGTGCACCATTCGTCCTAGTTCCGGCCAGCTTCCTTCTTTCAATGTCTCCATCACAGCGTCCATCTCTAGTAAATAAGCTTCCCAAATATACATACTCATTCACTTGCTCCAGACAGTCATTACCAACTTTTATCATACAGTTTGTCCTTACTTCCTCTCTTTCAAACACTAATACTTTCGTTTTATTTACATTCATTTTCATACCATTCATATCGCAGCTTTCGTACACACAGGATACTACCCGTTGTAACTCGTATTCATCATCCGCCATCAACACTAAATCATCTGCAAACATTAGCGCACATACTTTCACTCCATTTAGTTCCATTTCCTAGTTCTAAGTCTCAAACTACAATAAATTACTTACTTTTTGCCTTTTACATTTCAATACAAATCTACCTCTAGGAAAACTCTGATCTATCAGAAATATTTATTTTGCAAGTACTAAAAGATAATAATATCTGTAGATAACTGATCTCATCATATCCAAAAAGGATACTGATCGTTGGAATTTTTTTTTTTTATATATATAAATGAATCTGGGGTTATCGAAATAAACCCAAATACATCTTTGTACACTTCACAGAAAGCTTAAAAGCTTGTGTTGTGAAGTGGAGTAAGTCGGGGATTGAACCCGCGCCCACTGCTGGATTAACAGTCGAGCGCGTTACCAACCAGGCTACCGACCACCTCAAAATATAGAAAACTACAACTTATTAAAGTTTAATAATTAAACTTTTGTTATGTTAAATAAATCTGTTATATGTACGACGCACGACGACATTCAGGGTTTGGTACCAAGAATGACGTCACCGTCATTTCCCACGGCAATCGCGTGAAAAATCGCATGACACAATGGAAACAATAGCGTTTTTTCCATTTTTTGGGGTTAATTCTGCGTCTATCATAAAACTTTTACGGTTATTCCCTAGATTTTAATGCATATCATCAGTACAACAAAAAAAAATTACTCCGCGACTTTCGGGAAACGAGTTTCCGTCTTTCGGAAAAACGATCAGAGGTGTTTTTCATTTTTTTTAGGAAATATATACATGATATAAAAATTCTTTTACGGTTATTCCCTAGATGAAGGTCTACCCTATTTTGTTCCAAAGCATATTTAGTAATGGTTGTCGAGATATAAGGTCTCCCGTTTTCAGAAATTTTTGAAATGTCGGTATGCATACTCTTAACTAACCCTGCACGGCCGTTATCGTACACACTACACAGTATCAATACTTGAATGCATTAATTGATATTACTACTATACGTACTATACTCATCTGTATAGACTTCTTCTTCTCAGGTTTCAATCCAATGGATTTGTTTGCAGCAAAGAACACCTCGCTTTCCACTCCCCCCGGTCCTCCGCACAACGCTTCAGCTCCAAGTATGAGGAGCAGCTCATATCCTGGAGAACTTGCTCCATATATTCCTGTCGGGGTCGCCCTCTGTGAGTTGTCCCCTCGGTCATTCCCTCCATTACGGTGTGGAGGAGGTTTTCGTGTCGTATTGACTATAGCTACAATAATGTGCCACTACCATTTGCTTAATAAATATTGATAACACTTTGGTTAACTCTGATACAAAACATAGTAGGTACCTACCTACTATACCTATCTATATTTATAAGAGGAAAAAATGAAACTGCTAATGTTCAAAGGAATAGGTCGAATTAATTAATTGAACGCGCATTAAGAGTGTGCATTCCGACATTTCAAAAATTTCTAAAAACGGGAGACCTTCTATCTCGACAACCGTTACTAAATATGCTATGGAACAAAATAGGGTAATGCATTGAACCTTTATCTAGGGAATAACCGTAAAAGATTTTTTATATCTTGTATAGATTTCTCAAAAAAAAAAAATTTTTAACAACCTCTGATCTTTTTTCCGAAAGACGGAAACTCGTTTCCTGAAAGTCGCGGAGTAAAAAAAAATTTTTGTACTGATAATATGCATTAAAATCTAGGGAATAACCGTAAAAGTTTTTTGATAGACGCAAAATTAACCCCAAAAAAATGGAAAAAACGCTTTTTTTACCATTTTATCATGCGATCGTCACGCGATTTTGAACCTTAATGCCGTGGGAAAAGACTGTGACGTCATTCTTGGTGCCATGCCCTTAAGTATAAAGCAACGAGATAAGTACGAATAGCTATGTCCTATGTGTGTATTAATGAATATCTCGTATTTGTTATACGAACGACTCGTCCGTCAGTTACTAATAAAACCATTTTATTGCCTTTTCCATTCTCGTGAAAGTTTCTTAGGAATTGGTAGTTGTGGTATTTCTCAGCATCCCTCTCAAAGAACATACTCGTATTTTATGTTTCATTTCAATCTAAAGGAGAACTTGTCGATATGTTATTAACTTTATTGTGGAAATACTTGCCTCCAGTACTGTATGTACTCGTAATACATTTGTAACAAACATCAATACAAACTTAATTTATCAATTATATTATTGAGCGTTTAAATTTCAACTCGTCTTACATATTTCAATATTACCTACTAAATATTCCTTGCCTGCGTAATGCGTAGGTATTGGTTATTAGGATATTTCTTCAACCTTTGCCCTTTATTTATTCATGGATATATTTTCTTATTAGGTGTGTTAGATACGAGTTTATCAAAATAAACGAAGAAAATATTAAGAGGAATGTATGGACGACGGACGTACTCAGTGGAAGTAAGTTTTCTTATGTTCATACTAGGCCTGGGGACTTATACTCTACTCAAGGGTCGGATGTTGAAATTCCGGAACAAAATAAAATGTACAAAATAAAAGGCTTAGAGGCGATACATCCTGACCACCAACTCGCAACCTTCCTGGCTTGCGTCCAATAAAATAATCTAGGGTTTATTCATCCAACAAAGAATTACTTTTCTTTTTAACTTATTTAGTATTATCATCTTCCATGATGGACGCGTTACACTCAAATAAATTAAACTTTGTCGGTTTATAAACCCGCAATATAATACTCACTCCTATACAATTTATTTTCTCATCTTAAAAACTGTAATTCCACGAAATGGAGTCCGATTATTTACTGCTTTACTTTTATTTTATCATCACCTTCAAATATTTAAGAACATTTTATATAATTTACAATGAATCCAATAAAACTAGGTTGTGGGCTCAATATATCTCAAGTGAATAATTTATTAGACTAGCAAACATAACGAAATTTTGCATATGACATCCGTAATCATAATCACAGAAGGTTTACCGAAACGTAGGATTCTACAATTAAAATTTAGACCAATTTATAAGCAGACTTCTTTATTCTAGAAAATGTAACTTCTTCTTCTTCAGCCCGTAGCCATCCACTCCTGGACGTAGGCCTCCTCCATCCCTTTCCATACCAAACAATCTTGGGCCACTTACATCCATATTGCACCGGCATACTTCACGATGTCGTCTCTCCATCGGAGCTGTGGTCGTCCGAGGTTTCTTGTGAAAAATATAACATTTGACAATAATTATTATGGGTGGAGACAAAGCGTCATAAATAGAGAACTGTGGAATACACTGGAAGAGGCCTATATCCAGCAGTGGAGGGCAAAGGGCTGATAAGAAGAAGAAGAAGAAAGAATCATTATAACAAAACCTAAGGCTCAATAACATAATATCATATAGTAACTTTTTCTGTTCCTACGTTATATTTTCCGTTCTGACTTACTTATTTTTATTAAAAGGTTGATAGAATTATAATATTTCATAAGAAAAGATCTCAGTGTCTGAAGCTGAAGATAATAACTACGAGTATATTGATCTACCATCATCTCTACTGTTTCATCGTCCTTATTCACTGCTCATATTGAATTTCAACTTACTGAGAAAGAACATCTGGCTATTCATTATTTTTCTATATAATCTTTACGTTCGAAAACAGATTAAGTAATTTATATTACTAATTTGAGATATATTGATCATCTCACGTCAATGCTTTTATACAAAGAAAATCTACAAACCTTCAATTTAATTTTTTTATCAATTAAGTACTTATGCTTTTTTATTGGATCTGGAAAAATACGTATGGACATATTTTTTTTTATTTTACTATTTCGAAGGCGATTATGTCCGGATAGGTATGTTGCGTACGATTTTTTGTTACCATATTGCACTGCATATGGGTATGTGTTTAGAGTACATCGATATTTTGTATTGTAATATATTTTTTTGAGTCATGTAAACTTTGATATGGGTATTAAAAAAATCTCAACCTCTGACCACGACAGCTATGTGAAAAAGCGATTTACCTATAACTTCGAATAGCTGTGTCTGTAACAGTCGGTCAGGCGTTCTCGTGTATTACTTATTGTAGGTAGATAAAGTAGAAGACGAAAAGTAACTATAACAACTTAGTTTGTTATAAGAGAGTTTAGCGAGGATACTTTTCAAGGAGAAACAAAAAAAGCTGAAATTTACTCATTTGTATGGATAATAAAATGTTTTCGCTGAGCGCTGATACTCGCTTTGCATAAATAGTGGGCGGATGGGATGATTACTAAATATTCAAATGATAAAACAAAATGGAACCTTTAGAAAATATTACACAAGTCTCTTATCACTTTTTAATGAGAGGAAACCAAATTCTTTACTTACCATAGTAAGTCGTTTTAATACGTAGTAGTTGGAAATAATTTAATATCGTTGATTTGTTTTCCTTAGACGTATAGAATTTGTATTCTAGCGTGTGAGAGAGCGTAACAGCGTGAAATTAGTAAAACTGTCAGCTTGAACCCGAACTATAGGCACTCCAGTAAAATGAGACATTTGCCTTGCAAAAAGTCCGGTAGTTTTGAATTTTTGTTATTGGGGCCGAGCCTACAATGTTAAGTTAAAAAATGTGACCTTCTAGGGCTGCCGCGCTCTGCCTAGTAATGAAAAAACCCATTTATTTTCTGCCATCCATTTCTATTTTCAAACGGTTGGTGTTACCTCTCAAATTTATCTACACCAAATTTTCCATAGAATGAGGTAGCGCCCATACAACGGTATTCCTGTTTTACTGGACAACTATTGTCTCAGTGAATTTGCTTTGTCATGTTTGTATCAATTTTTTGTATCGAAGTTTATTATATCTCGTCAGTATAGGATGGTCCTGTGTAGCGTATTGTGGGGAGTAAATGAGTTTTGTCTACCCATGAGAGGATAACGACAAACTTGGGAACAATTTCCATCAAAAACAAAGAGAATCCACAATGCCTTGTACAAAAGCTATCAAGTTCGATTCACACTCACTTTGCGTTGCGATGGTAAAATGAGATTATGTATAAAGCGTCTTTGAAAAGGAAGCTACTTTAAAATAATGCTTACACTGCTTTCTGTATTGCCATACTTGAAAAATATATTTTATATAATTTTTAATACACTGGAATTGGGATTTTAGATATACAGAAATACAAATATTTTCTCGTCCACTAGGCTAAAAGATTGAATCTCGAAGTTCAGAATTCATTTCATTTATTAAAAGTAAATATTATATCTAGTAGGAATTAAGAAAACACATCTACACACCAACCAGCTATTTATGTAATAGGTTGTTACGACATACATTTATATTGTGAATACCTATGATTAATAAATAAAAAATTGTACTTTTCTAAAAACAAATTTATTTAAAATAAATATTGGAGTCAATACCCAGCTAATTATTCTACAAAAAGCAGTAAAAGAGGAGTCAAAAAGACTTTATAGTAAAGTTGAATGTTCTCATTACAAGCGTCGAAAGGAATATATTAACTGACGATAGTGGACAAAGTTGTTGAATTATGCAATGTTTACAAAAATGAATGATGTGATGTTGACAAAGAAGAAAAAATATTACTAGTTGGATACTGGACAAGTTACTGCTCTTTCTCATTATAAATTGCAACTGAAAAGGGCGTAAATTTCTGTTAAAACATTTGTCTTTGATTTTAATAATATCATCTAATGACATCGGTATATAGAGTGGTTGTAATACCGACACTTATGTATGGCTGTGAAGCATGGGTCCCTTACAGAAGACACATCAAGTCCCTAGAAAAATTGCAACAACGTCAGCTAAGACAGATACTAAAAATACGGTGGTTCCACAAGGTGTCTAATGCAGAAGTCCACAGAAGAGCCAATTGCTGTAGTGTTGGGATATTGGTATCGCGTAGTATTATGCGCTGGTCAGGCCATGTCTTCCGTATGCACGATAACAGACTCCCCAAAAACATACTATTCGGGGAACTCGTGCATGGAAGAAGAAACCATGGTGGTCAGCGCAAGCGATACAAAGACGTCCTTCATACCATCCTGAAGGACATAAATATCCATCACACCTGGGAACAAGATGCTGCGGACCGGGCCAAGTGGAGACACGCTATCCACACATATCAACCGAAGGACAGAGGACACCCTGGCCCACCCGGAGGAGAACATCCATGCCCTAAATGCAGTAAAATATGTATGTCTCGGATCGGCCTATTTAGCCACCTGAGTTGGCATAGTAGAATGGAGTTACGACGCGATCCACCATGAACCCCCAGCGCTTCACATAATACTCGCCTTATCGAGTTGTTGGCATAGCATCATCTAATGAATCATCGACTGTTAATCCAGTGGGCGCGGGTTCGATCCTCGATGCCGACCTACTCCACTTCACGACACAAGCTTTTCAAGCTTACTGTGATGTGTACAAAGGTGTATTTGGCTTTATTTCGATAAACTCAGAATCTTTTTTTTTTAATAAAAAAAAATAAATAAGAAATGGTACTAGCTTACATAATGTGTCAAGCTCCCGCACAGACGTACTGACATTCAGTTAACTGAACCGGCCGCTTGCAAAAAAGTTCAGTGATTTCAGTGTTACCCTAATTTTGAATTCAGAGAGACGGAGCTTTAGGCTAACTGAATATTAGAACGTGTGTGATAGACCTTAATGTTAATGTATCAGTCCTTTAACTCTTGCAGTACTCAACCAATCCCCTCTAGCGACGTAAGCCCCTCCCATTACACGACGTCCTGTAAACCCAGTGCGGCCATGAAGGATACGCCAATTGTCAAAGAAAAGTACACGACCTAAAAATAAAATTTTAGTTTATGATTAGTTACCTCAACGGATACAAAAAATTGTGACTACTGATTTCTTTCAGTTTACAAAACTCTTTCCGATTTCAACACTAAATTATCTGAAATTGACTTGTTGCCATTTTTAAGCCATTACAAAAACTATATTCTCAATAATAGACGCAATAATTGCTCGTAATTTAAATCATTTTTTTTACATCCCCACACAACTTTTTATTCCCACTTGGCTTCCTGTGATTCGGGTAGGCAATATTTAATATCTCTTGACCCTTACATAATTTAATTAATATCTTACTTATCTTTTTTTTTATATAACGAGGCAGGCGATTTTTTTTATCCTAATCTTTTTTTTTCATGTTTTTACATAAGAGGCAGTAAAGTTGCAAAGACAGCAAATATTATTTATTTAATAGGAACTTAATATAAAAACCTTTATAATTTACACGCGTCTCGCGCCAATGATAGTCTTGACGCTCCTTCGGTCCTATTGGTTAATCACAACGCCTCAGATTTCATGTGAAGTTATACGTAAGCAACCTAGAAGACTTACTTTCAAGCCCTGATTGGTTCTGGTGTCCTTTAGGTGCCCGCTTAAATTAGACAGATCTGTTTAAAGTGCTTTCTCCAAAAAAAACATCCTCGTTGTAATAGCAACAGTGAAAACGCAAACATGCAGTTCACAAACAGTGGATTTCCAAAAAATTTTATCCCTTGAAATCTGAGGCGTTGTGATTGGTCAGATGTTAACCAATAAGATCGAAGGAGCGTCAAGACTATCACTGGTGCGAGACACAAGTTATAATTTCTTGCGTCCATATTTTTGTTTGCGGGCGCCTAAAATATAAGTCGCGAGCTACAGCTACCGGTTAGATACCACTGGTCTAGTCTATTATGCATAATTTAATTATGAAACTACAGTGTTATGCAAATTACTCTGAACCCAAACTGTAAATGAAATTATATATACTCGTAAGTACCTACTAGTTAGTCGTATTACGGATTTTGAGAATTGTCTGTCTTAGATAGAAAACAATATCGAAATATGGGTTAACTGGAAGAGATCGCCGCTGTTTAGCTTCTATTGAGCATTACTTATTATTGCGGATGTATGTACTCGTATACTATCTTGCTAAAAGGTATATTTTATAATTATTTATTTATTTATTTATTACATTACAAACGGCCAAAAGCCTTTTAAAAAAATTATACAATAAGGTCAATAAAAAAAATATATAAAATCATTAGACAATTCTACACAACCTAGGAAAAAAAAGTAAAAGTAAAAATTCACAAATCAATCATATAAGAAAACATAATATAAATTAAATGATGATGTAATGTTGACTTAAAGTATAAATAAATGTAAGAATAGAAATTTGTATTTTAAAAAATCTTAAGAATTACCTGGAGTTAGTTTGAATGTCCACTTCACCTCTTCTGAATCACATATTTTTCCAAATTCACACAGAGCTTCGTGCATTTCTACAATTTTCTTCGGATCTATTGATGTGCAATGCGATGTTCGATCATATACATTGTATCTGAAAAAAAAAAATGTTTCTCTTTAGTAATATGGGTTGTAAATTATTGGGGGTGCTATTTATACGCATTAAGGCGAAGATACACACGAGAGATTTTGGCCTCCCGGATACCAAAATGACAGGTCTCTTGTGTGTAAACACATCGGAGACGCGAGATATCTCTCGATACCGCGCGCCTCCTGAGACGGTCTGCGCACGCAAGTCTCGCGTCGTGTATTTTACATATTTTAGTCTCAGGGGACACGTCTCCGGTCTTTTGACATGTTCAATTTTTATCTGAGGTCTCTTGGAGATGTTTGCAACTGAATTGGATTGGCGCGCGTGGGCACGTGGTTTTTGTATTGATATATAATTTTAAACATTCCTGCGATTAGTACATTGTTAATAATAAAATTGTTAGTTGATTATAATTATAATATTATTTTTAAATAATGGCGGATACAATATACATATACGAATACAGTTGTGAGAAATACATTAACATTATACGATTTTGTTATTCCCTTCATGTCCTACAACATTTATAGCAAACTATGTAGTTACCATTTCACCCTTTAATATTCATCGAAGGAACATAAGGAGGAAACAAAATTTCGCTACTCACAACGGTTTCGGGTATGTAGTGCATACCGATACTTGCTTTGGCTTATGTCACTGATGTCATAGGAATGGTGTACATTAAAAGAAGGCCTAATTAAGCATTCTATTTCATTTACTAACGCAGAAAAGGAAATATACACATACGCATGTAAGTAAAGTACCGACCGACAAATGTACATTACTGAATCGATAAATAATTTCAAAGCGGTATATAATTATATTTTTTAATCACAATACTCGTAAATACATGACACTAGAGTATGTACACAAAACCAAACGCCATTATGGCGCCAAAAATACTAATAGAATGAATGCAGCAACAGACCAAAGTCTCGCGTCTCGAGATAGTCCCGTGTATTTTAGAATTTGATGACAGGAGGCGATTGTCAGCCATTTTTACTAGAGATGCCGTCTCTAGAGACGAAAATCTCCCGTCGTGTATTTCACTGAAGAGACTGACACCATTTTGTCAGTGCCTGGAGGCGCGTCTCCTGAGACCCCGTATATTCACACCTTTATACTGTTTTCCAAGCTTTTGTGCGTGGTGGACCTGCGCCTGGATTTTAGGTTTGATGCAACCACTATTACATTTGCATTATTCTCATAAACCGCCCAGAAGTATTTATTTCAGCTAGGATTAAGCTATATACTAGCAAACGAGTGGATAGCCGTAAAGAATGATGATGATAAGCTATATACTATATGTTTACTCAAAATATGTAATCTGACAGTTTTCCCGTGTGATTCCTGGATATAGAAGCGACTTTATAAGCACACATAATATACCTTATTTGGCTTATTTGTTGAGTCAAATTATCTATCTTTATGACAGGATCGCAGTGGTATTGACTCCAGCCTTCTTCTTCATATTTTGCAGGTTGTGACACGTTGGTTAAGGTTTCATAACAAGATGGGTTAGTTTTCTTCAACAATTCAGCAACATATAAACCATCCAAGACTGTTGTATTGCCTCCTGTTCCTTTGTGTTCCAAACAATGCAATATTTGCAATCTAAAACATGCAATAATAATACTCTATGTAAGAGCTTCTGTGCCCACATGTGTAGGCTCTAGGTATCATCGTAAAAACAGAGCGCTGAATGGGGGCGTATTTTTTACCACCCACTAGATGGCGCTGCAGTAAATGGAGGTCTTCACAACTGTCAATACCAATACTGTCATAACAATACAAACCATTTGTTTATTATCCATAGAATAATAATGCATAGTACCTGCCGTATTTATGCGGACCTCCATTTACTATGCGCACTCTGGTGGCGAAAAAAATCTAAGACGCCCCATTGTATGCTCTTGTTCGTTGAACAAACGTTGTTCGTTCATTATTCGACATAATATATTATTTTACGTTTCTTACAGCGTATGTACCTACATATACCTAAGTTAAAATATTATTTTCGTACATCACGTATTCATTAACATTATAGTAAGACACGAGTACGTAATATAAATACATATTTTATTTTACCCCGGTGATTCCACGAAGTACATTCCATCAGTGTGTGGAGCTAGGGGTATATTAGTATAAGCAGTATCAGCTCTATCTAAGTTTGATGTAAATTCCCACATATCCCCATACAATGTTCTCTGTGGTGGGCCAACCCTTCTGATTACACGTTCCGTATCTTCTATAGTCGCCTCTACCTGAATAAATACACGAAATACTTCATTGTTCTTGAAGGAAAATTAAAACTAAATTGGAAGCGGTTAATACATGTTGATACTCACATTATCAACGAAAGCTACTCCGAATTTCAGGAGAGAATTGAGAAATTTCTTCAGAGAATCTTCTGATGTCAAGAATATTTCTTTATCAATGTAAGCAATTTCTTTCGGTACATTGTTTCCACTCCACACAACTCTTTCGTAAATTTGGTTTTTCTTCCAATTTCCATAATAACAATCATGGAGAAACTTTGAACTAAATGTTGATATATGTTCATCTTCCCCTTAAAATAAGAAACAATATTATTCCGATAACACTGGACGAGGGAAGGCTGATGATGATGATTAACTTTCTTACAACAAATCTTGGGCAACATTTATCCTTCGGACCTCCGGATTGTAGAATGACCCCCACCTTTTTATACATTATTTTTCGAGTGACTTGTAGAGGTTAGGTGTTTTAAACTTCCGTAAAACATGCAACATTTTTTCAGCGATGAAATTATCTACCCAGGATACTGAATGTTATAAAAAGAAACAGTACACTAGTATGTATTAACATTTAGGCAATGTATACGAGTATACTCCCTATTTTGTCTTACATTTTAATGTTAAAACATCGTTTTGTCTCCCGACTTCCAACAGTTGTAATTTTTTTGGAACTTGTATGATGTGTTGAATCCTTTGATTAATTGCAGAGTTGTAGCATTTACTGCATCTGTGTTTTAGAAAAATAAAGGCGATATAGCTAATACTGTGATTAATATCAGGTACGCTACAATAGAAGAAGATATACTTAGAACTGGTAAAAGTTATTTTCTGTGGATATTCACTACTTACTTGATAAACATTATCATGATTATTGATGAGACATGTTATAAGACTAATGCCCAATCCCACCAACTTTTACCTAGGAAGGAGAGCCCTAAGAAATTTCCATACAAAAACAGAGATAATATTTTATTTATTGAATAAAGAACATCAGCTTCCAGCTAAACCACAGCCTAATTCCATATGAAATGCAATCTCCTAAGGCCCTTCTATACACACTATTTCCACGATCTTAAACTCTGACTTACAGCATAAACAGCTATAATATCTGGAATCTCTTTCATTTTGATATAAAAATATAGTGTTATTAGCAGCTGAGAATATTACCTGCAATTGTCTCTCAACCAGCAGTATGGGTATTCTGCTTCCACATTGTCAATAAATTGAATAGAGATAGTTCTCTTTTCTTTATTATCATCAAACCGTTTCAATTCAGCTGAAAGAAATTTCCAATTGTTTATCCATTTACTCTTTGTCTGATCAATAATTTACCTGTACTTACTGTGTCTTATTGTCGAGGGAACCATTCTTTACATAGGTATGCACCTATGTAAAGAATGATCAAGCTGGAGCTGGATATCAAGGATGGAGGATCAAGCTGGATATTACAATATTTCTGATATAAATGTAACAACTAGTTACGGTATTAAAATGGATATTCTCTAAATGTATATTAGGAATCATCCATCCAACTGGTCCACCAGATGGATGGACTATATCAAGAGGTTTGCCAGACCCCAGTGGATGGGAATCACACAGGAGCGGGAGAAGTGGAGGAAGAGAGGCCTATGTCCTGCAGTGGGAAACCCCAGGCTGAGGATGATGATATTACGAATCACACTACAGCCATTCTCAACAGTGCTGGTATTCTGAAAACTGAGCAATTACGAGTCGAGCCGTCTTAGAATGGGAATATTAGTGATATAATATTAGTTATTTTATGCCTAACTCGATGTGCAAGTTGCCCGTAATATGTCAGACTCTGCATCCTAGGGAAGGCTGAGTGAGAGGAAAATACATATTATAGTCACAGAATGCAGCATTATATTTACAGATGAGCAGTAACGCGAGGCTTGGAAAAAAGTACTCTTTTTACAAATATGCTCCAGCTTGATCATTCTTATAAAGTACTCACAATTTAATATTGATTGTAATTTATTACTAATAATATTACAATTAAATATACTTACAATTATTACTCAGTTTTTTATCACTGACCATGAAGGAACTGCTATTTTGAGTCATTTCGACAATATAATACACAACAGACTGCTGTGAACTTTGCAAGGCAGAAGATAAACACAGACTGATACCAAATTATCTACTTATACCTCTAGGTCGACATAATATATATTATTATATTATACATACATTCCAATAACTGTTAAAATAATTATAAATTATGGAGTAGTGCGTATATTTCAATTTCTTCAGATCAGATTTTAGTAAGTTCCCTAAGTACTCATTTTCATTCAGACTTTTAATTTTTTTTCTAACAAAGAGAAATCCTAGAGAAACACAAATTAGTATTTGTTCACAAATTCATATTTGGTATTAAGTTGTATATTTATCTAGGAGAGCCGACCCCAAGTAAATGGGACAAAGGCTAGGGCAAAGAAGAAGAAGTTGTATATTTATACTGTATCTGCCATCTGTGTAATTGCCATCGAGTAAATAAACTGCCTGATTTTCAAGGTAGTCAGAGTCCGCTACCCTAATACTAAAGCTTATTTAACACACATACACATATGAATCACTACTTGTATTATTAAACCCGAATCACTCTCCCTCGTTGAAGGTGTTGAATCTCGCAAATCACGCTCCAACAGTGCTGGGGCAGCTGTAGTGGATGTATGTTCAACCGAATAGGTACATTTGATATATTTATTTGTGTAGGTATTTTTTTCACACGTCTGCACATTTTTCGGCGCAAAGGCCTAAAAGCTTTTGGATTGGAGAATGGATTATTTTAGTAAATAAATAATAGATAATAATATGCTGATCTCTCCATATATTATATTATTCACTATTGTTCTTGCATGCATGTCAAATATATGTATAAATTGGTAATTTTTGAGCCTTTACTGGTCCACTTGATGTTAATGTTGTACTGTATATGATTTTTGTAAGACTGTCTGTGCTCTAGAAAATAAAAAAAAATAAAAATAAAATAAAAATCAGTTACTTAATCTCAGGTGATTGTGCGTAGTGGGTAATTTCCAATTACAGTCATTCACTGTTGTATTTTATTCATGATGGATAAAGATGGATTCATGATAAAGAGGGCCTTCTCAAAATAAAACTCATTTCTAAAAACTCGGAATATATTAATGGAGCTCTAACTAAAAACAAACAAAAAATATCACATAATTGCACTAATGCAAATTGTTGTTCAGGATGCAATACCACAAAGGCAACAATTCTGACATAAATGTCCAGGAATTTCCAGTAGAAAGTACAAATACCAATACTAAAACAAAACAGCAAACAGAATATCCACTTTACCATTTTGCAATGCATTTTCTCTCTTCTGAAAAGTTGATCACTTCGGTGATATTGCATGCCGAATGACAAAATAATAATGAACAATTTATAACACATCAATAAACTTCAATGTAACATCAATATGTAGGATTAAAACAATATTAAATACATTACATTCAGACTTACAACATCAAGTGTTACGACACAGATCAATTATATAGGTTACAACTATACGGGTGTAAAGTGTGACGTCACAAACGATTTGCGTTCCAACTGTCAAGTTTGACAGCGATTTTCTATACTAAACGCGCAACTTTATAGTCAAATATCGGTGTGTTTTACTTTGTAATTTTACCTAAAAGTGTGGCAGAATATCATTATTTTATAAGGGGAACATAAATTAGCATTAAAATGTAAGAAAATTTGAATTAAATAAATCATAACCTAATTCAACGAAAAATTGTATGAAACTGTCGGAGCTTTTTGGTACGCACCGCTAGGGGCGCTGCATCCACTTTACACCCGTATTGATAATCTAAAATACAATACATATATTTACAAGTCATTTTTAAGTTTAAGAACAGAGGGCAGACTCAGAGTGATGAGCGACTGACGGTTTAAGTTATTGTTAGAGCTAAAAGAAGAAAAACCAATATTTACTTTAAAATCTACTTCTTAGTTGACTACTATAACAAATGTTTTTAGACAGAGACACATCGACATACTGAGAAATATCCTTTAGTCTTATAATTAATTAGATCTAGTGATTTGCAGGCAATCAATACTAATTTCGTATTATTGAAAATTTTAAGTCCGTACATGTATTTTATATTCATTTTAAATTTTTTGGGGGTCCATATTTTTGTTGTTGGTTCTTCGGGTACTTTTAGATACAAAAAACTACTTCAGCTTGAAAATGGCAGTAGTATCGCTGCTGAAAGCTCGGTTATTAAACCATTCCACACGCAGTAAGGAAACCTGAGGGACTATCTATGAAAAAATGGATTCATCACGCTGCGAAAGCCTTCAAGATTATTTTTGGGGATAGTATGGGAAAATACTACTTATTTAAAAAAGATGGTGAGGAGAATGACCTCGAATATAATCCCTGTCATACATAAGTCACGTAAGTCACTTTGTTTATTGTACACTAAATGCCAACTGATTTTTCTTTCCTTACAAGGAAAAATAAAAAGATTAAACTGTCTATTCTACTTAGATAATATAAATAAAAATACTATAAACGATGTTCCTGCTATACATTTTGCAATCTCTGGCTAGATTAAAGTATTTAGGTATGTAATTTACAATCCTTACTCCTACTTAAGAATTTATATAATTAAATAAGGGAACGTACCCATACTACGTGACCCATTTTTTACCATTTTTTACCCCCCCCCCCCCCCCTCAGTGACCACCTGTAACATATTCCAAGCCCCCCCCCCCCTAGTTGTCACGTAGTAGCAAATAGCTTCGCCCGTTTCGTATACCAATTGCGATACTAGCGCCAAAATGCGGCGCGAGTGTAAATGTTTCGAAAGAAATCAGGCGTTCCATACAAACTTCATACAAATCATTACTTTAAAAATATTAAAAAATAAAATGAATTATATTCATATTTTAAAGAATTGGAAGTATAAAACACGAGAAAAATAAATCGAAAAACGCGAGATTTCCTTAAGAGTATATTGACTACGTGACGAAAACCTAAGCCCCCTCCCCCCCCCTGTGACCAAGCGTGGTATTTTGAAGACCCCCCCCCCCTCCCCCAAAAGGGTCACGTAGTATGGGTACGTTCCCTAAGTATGGTCTGAGTATGATGTTTGTATTGGTAGTATATCTTAATAATTTGTATATCTAAACATACTCGTATTACTAACATAACACATAAGTTTAATTAAATTTAATTAAACACACACACAACATTTAGATTACAACAGGAATGATAAGAGAAAATCAGCAAAGATGGTTACATATTAAAATAATATTACTATATGTATCTACTAATAGTATAGATTTATCGTATACATAACATTATTAGTATCTTAGTACATAATTACTTATGTTTGTTGCTATCCTCTTGGTAACTCGACACATTTATTTGCAGATAAACTGTAGAATTGATAAAATGAACAACTGCACAATAACATTTAATATTAGCTGCAGTTAAGTTGCCATTATGTTACATAAGGTAGCAGTGGCGTATATAGGGGAGGGGGCCCGGGCCCCCTTGAAATGTCAGACAATAATGTGCCATCTGCTATAGAAAAATCCCATATTCATCCCCCCCCCCCCCCCGAAATGAAAACTTATATACGCCACTGTACAGTAGGTATCTATTCAATCAGTGTTCTCTACATCATGCTACATCCACACAACTGCCTTAACTAAAAGCGTTCAGAATAAAATATGAAATTAATGAGATGTTAAGAATATTGCCTACTTATTATAATTTCTATTGTATTTTTGTAAAAGTATATAGAGAATAGCATGAGTATATAGTGAAATAATAACAAATCAATTACAAAAATATAGAATGAGAGAAAAATAGATCACTTGAATTCTGAAAAATACAATATTTCAATTGAGTTCCATGGGATAAATCACTTGACACTTGGTATATTACCGTCAAAACAGATAAAAGAAAATGTTTCATACTGATCGCTTAAACAATTTAACATTAAAATAATATTTTATACTATGTAGGTATGTACAATTTTTTATCGCACAGGTTGAATGTTGGCACATTTTTCTTTACTGACAAATTCCTTACATAAGCTACAATAAATAGTGTAAATAAATTTCTTATTTGGAATTAGATGATATCTTCAATAGATTTGGTTTTAGGAACTGTTCAATGGTGTGGTACAGGTGAGTCTTCACATTTAGTAAGCCATGGTCCTCATCAGGATAAGTCTAGAAAATAAGTAGGAAGTAATAACTGAATTAATGGGTGTAATAGTGCTCAGTTCACAAAGTGACCTCCAGTGGAAGGAACGCAGCTAGCCACAGGCTGTCGTACCCAACATGGTGTGCTGAGAACGGGTGTCTATATACTTTTGTTACAATGATCTCAAAAAGTGAGGTTACGGAGAGGAAGATATCTGTGGGACCAAAGTCACCTGTTCCCAAATAAGAGTGACATGCATCACTGGCGAATGACAGTACGGTTATCCGGGTGGCCAAACATTTCGCATTATTGGTCCAGCGATAACTCAGAAAAAATTATAATAATGCCTCATTCACACGCTTGCGGAGAGTCCACAATTTTTGTGCTCATGAGTAAAAAGATGTTCACAGTCAGGTTAAGTACACGAGAAAGAGAAACGTCCCATCCACACGCCTTTATAAGTACTCATTAACACAAAACTTGTAGATGCTCGGCGAGGGTGTGGCCCCAGCATTAAACCACCTGATCATTTAATTGCATACCACAACTATAAAATTACGCTTTATTTACTGGGCTATCATTATCAAAAGAAACAAATAAAATATGTAACGGGAAAGGTTCAATAATACAGAACAAAAGTAATGATAATTATTGTTGTATTAAAAGTTGAGGTAATTTACCATTTGTGTAAACAATATGTCCTCATGCTGAAGTACTCTAGAAAGAGCCATAGACTGTTGATAGTGAACATTGTCATCTAATGTACCGTGGACTAACATAAACTTCTTCTTTCCCAATGAAAATGCCTGAAAAATACAACATACGTATTGTACAATTGCAGTAATAGGGTTGACAACACAATGAATCACTATTTGACAAGTAGTTTTCCATGGAATCAGTGTCTTCTTGAAACAATTTACAGACAATGTGATGCAGGAATACTTACAATCTGTGGAGTTACTAGCTTAGACGCTTGGTATCCCTTCTTATTATCTTCATCGCTAGGCAGTCCCATGTATCTTTCGGTGTAAATTGAATCTGCAATTAAACAAGTAGATCACAATCATAAGGCATTCCAATCACTTAATTAACATTGAATGATTGCAAAAAATAATATTAAATGCTAACCATAGTATAGCCAGTCTGTAACAGGAGCTACAGATACAGCACATTTGAATGTATTTCCTCCCCTAGCCAAAGAGAGAGCGGACGCAAATCCTCCATAAGACCAACCCCAAATACAAGTTCTCTCAGGATCAATGTAACCCAAGGTTCTTTGCAAATGTCTAGAAATGAAAACAAAACATTGCAATGATTATCCAATCATAGAGGGCAAAAGATATAAGTTATAATATTGCCTAAAGTATTACAATAAGTATTTATGTTTTGTATGACTGAACTAGAATTGTATTACGATTTATATCAAAAGGAAATGAAAGGAAAGGAAAGGAGGAAACCTTGTAACATTAATTTGATCATTTATTTCATATGTCCCAAGATTCCTGTAGATGGAAAACAAATTGTTATTTCCCTTCAGTCCAGAGCCTCGTCCATCTATCATAGCGAGGGTGATGTTCCATCTTGATACCAAAGATTCTCCCCAACCAATCTGCCACTTCTCCAATACTTGATATGCATCTGGACCACCATAACTAAAACATAGGAACTTTTTATTTTCAACAATCTCTTTTGATTTTGTATTGATAATTTAAACAGAAAACAATTAAGCAGGCGAAATCTTTTTTTTTAGTGGGCGAAGTGATGAGCTGGCCGGGGCGCCACGTGTGGTCGTGTCGATGACTTCTCGTTCGCTACTCAGATGGCGCCCCCCAAGCACGAGCGCCTACTTTGCCTATATGGACGGGCTGCCCCTAATTAGGTAGGTGCTTGTATGATTATTATCGCTGTAACTCACACATTGACTAATAGTGGATATTTGGTAACTCCTGACAAATCAGCATCAGGCGGAGTCAGCAACAAAACTTGAGCTGGAGGTAGATTTCCATTGGCTATCTGTACAGTGTATCTCCGTATAACGGGTGTTGCCTTTGCTGACAAGAATTCTGCCATATCCGCATTCAACTCTAAATCTCTGACTTTATCTCCATTCTGAAACATAATATTATATTCCATTATTTGCGTACAATTTCTCATTTGATGAACAAAGTGTAAGCACATACTCATACACATAATTTTATTTCTTTTCCATGTGGTTCTTCTGTGGAAGTAATAAGGAAATGCAGTTAGCGCCTTTTTTATTCTTTCTATCAGTGGCATATATAGGGAGGGGGGGCGAGGGGGCCCGGACCCTCCCCTGAAATGTCCAACAATGATGTGTCATCTGCATAACATGAAGAGAAAAAATAACTCTCCGGGAATCGTTTTATTGAGCAATTAATATAAAAACATTGCCTGTTTTGACACCCTCTTGAATGTGCATTTTTTTAGTAATCGACCAGGACAAATGAAGTTTGGACTAGGACACAGACCTCAAAGCCGGGACATGTCCCAGTGTACCGGAACGTACTATGGCAGCCCTATCTTAGTAGTAGATATAGTACAAAAGCCTGTGCTGTTAAAGTAGAATATTATGGCTGTACATTGTACATGAACAATAATAATTAATACTTAACTAAATATTGAACTGACAGTATTAATGAAGTAAAATACTTACACTTTTGTAAATGTACGTTTCAGGAATTTGGGGGCCGAGACATGATACAACGATGTAGGAACCATTGGTACTGAGGACAGCTTGATTATACAAACATTGGCTACCAGTGGAATGTGTGACGTTGCAAGTGAAGCAGTTTACAATACCATCTAATGTTACAGAATATACATGCTGGAATGCTGAATCAACCTCACTAGTTGCCAGGTACCACCTGTAACCACAATGTTGTAAGATTAATATCCTGTTAGCTAAATTATTTATGGCTGAGACAATATTCTATTAGATTTATGTAACGTACAGTGTTTTAATCTTTTCATCCCAATGCAATAGTTCGGTAACTGTACTGTTTCCACTGGTGAGGAATTCATGAGTTCCATTGGTGAAAAAGATCGCAACTTGCCTCCATTTATCTCCTCCCATTTCCTGGAAAACAATCACTAATTATAACAGACCTACGCAGTTATCGTGTCACCAAGTAGTACATAAAGATTGCTCCTTGATACCTTTGGTAGAATTCTAAAGAAGAAGGATCCATCCGAGTTGAATACTGGAGGATGAAGCATGTCAACCCAGCCTTTTGGTTCATCGTATGACGACACCTCCCTACAACCCTGTGTGTTCTCACAATACAATGTTAGAGATTCATTTTGTACTCTGTTAGTCCAAGTAACAGCAACTGTGGAATTGGAGGCAAAAGCGATGGAAGCCAGTAAGGGTCTAGGTGTGAAACAGAAAGAAAAATGAATCATTATTGTAATAAATCATATTTGTAATTGGCTTACAAAAATATTTCTTAGAAACAAACTTACTCATTTAATCTTGGTGGAACTGGGAGAGCACTAACTTCTACAGGTTGACTCAATTTAACCAAAAACACATTTGCTGTAGGATTTGTAGTTCCTGCCTAGAACAAATAATTTCAAAGTGACACAGAAATACCAATCAATCTAAAATAATTATAATACTATTAAAACAATAATATGCACAAAGATAATATAATATACAAAGTTTTTACAAATGTGCAGACTAGCTCCAAATCATATCGACTGATATAAGGGTTATGTCTGATGACGATTGGCGAAGTCAAAACATTGAACTATACTTAAATATGAAATGAATGCTGGATAAAAAATAATAAAGATATATTTTTTTTCATAAAACAGAATGTACATATCGCTGAATAAATTGTACAAATTACTATAGATCTATATTATTATAATTGCAAAAATTGATCATCCCTGCCATCTATTGAAAACAGTGAAAAGTTATAATAAAATAGTTTTCAGCAAACTTATATAGATGGCAGAATAGTAAAATGTTTCATTTTTATATAATAAAATCTGCGTGAAAAAGAGGAATAAAAAGTCACTAATTCATATCAGACAAATATTAATTCCAAGTCCTATCATCACCTACATCAATTATTTAATGAACGCTTCCTAACTCAAAAGTAGTAGTTAGTGAATAGAGTTCCTATGCTACAATAATTTATATACATTTTATAAATAAATTAAATCTTTTTATACACCTCGGAAAAGACATACCTTGGGATATCTAACAGGTAATATCCTTGTATACTGTGAGTCAGGGTCATCAATGCCACCATAAAATGGTATAGACATTACATGAGTCTGACTGTCGTTGAATGTTCCATAAGCCAAATGAGAACCATCCGGAGAAAACCAAAGAGCTTTGTTGGAACCAAATATTTCCTCTAAAAACATATTTCTTATATAAAAACTTTGTAAGTAGGTATGCAGTTAATATGAGAGTTATACGGGTGGACCATTATTCCTTGCACTTTTGAAATGGCCCTAAAAATAAAATTACAGTTGGTATTTAATTTTTTTTTTGCTAAGAAGAACAACAATAAACGGGAAATTCTTTTTCTAAACACAATATCACCAATATGTCCGCCATCTTGCCGCTGACGTTCCTCAAATCTGGGTATGATTTTTTTCTAAAAAAATCGGCCCTAAGCGTGAAGTATTGACAATTTCCTCTCGAATATTCAATTTTGGTTGATATATTGTCACTGATTGATTCACGTAGACCTGACTTATGAAATAACATCATAAAAAACCAGGTGGGATTAGATCCGGGCCGCGGTCATGGAATATCTCTATAGTGTGAGAGAAGTTCCAGAACAAAATAATCTCGCGGAGAGGAGATATTCCATGGCCTTCCCGCAGCCCGGACCCAACCCCAGCTATTTTTTTTATGGGCTTATCTAAAAAATAAGGTCTACGTAAATAAACTAGCTATAATAATCCAACTGAAATCAAATATTCAAGAGGAAATCTGGTTTTGAAATTTTCGAAACATACTTACGCTTTGTATAGAAAAGTTTAATAAAAATTAGGGGTCAGATATGAGGAGGGCCAGCAGCAAGATGGAGGACATCTTGATGATACGGTGTTTAGTAAATGAATTTCCCAGCTACTGTTGTTCTTATTAATACATTATTTTTTAAATACAAACTGTATTTTTATTTTTATGGCCATTTCAAAAGTGCAAAGACTTTTGGTCCACCCTTTAGGATAAACTTGTTGATAAAACTGCTTGTCAAAATATTATGGCATTTATAATTATTTGTATATGTGTTATGTTATAAATAATCTTTCATTTGTTACCTTCGTATACCCAATCTGGAACACCATTATATATAACTCCGGGAATTCCACTGGTTGATAAAACTTTTGGTGGGGCATCTACTGAGCTTTTATAGTACACATTATTATTCTGAACAAAGGCTACTGCATTTCCAACAGGAGACCATACAACCAACTCCAAAAACGTTTCATTTGCGTTGGGTGATATGAGATACTGCTGAGATGTTTCTAGGCTGAATGCCACGTACTGAGCTGAGAAGCTATGTCTGTAAAGCTGCAAATAAAACAATCTTTTTTAAGATTCCACTATATTTAAATAATTGAAATGAAGTGAATTGCAATGTATAGGGACACTTCTCTTGACATTTGTCTCTTTTCTCTAGTCATTATGAAGGATTAATACATTCAACATTATAGGCACCAACATGTGTCAAGAATGAACAACGCCAGACTCCCATACATCGCTTTGCATGGGGTGCTTGATAGCTTGATGGTCAACGCCCGCCAGGAAGACTGCCGAAGCGATGGAGAGACAGCTGGAGTTCCACATCACAGGAGAACAATTCTGTCAATACAGACTCGCTGAGTATAGACGCAGTTTAAGAAGAAAAAGAAGAACATTATAGGCAAGGTTGCTGTCACCATCGAAATAACCGTTCCAACAAACCACGTATTATATTTTGTCAGGATATTTGACAGGAGAGGTGGTCCTATGCGATAGGGGATATATTCCAACCACGTTATCAAACGATTTCTTTTTTTAAATTTGTAATTGTGCGACAATTCGAAGCCTGCGATAGTAGAGTACAAGCCTACATCCTCGAATTCCATCACCGCCACGAGTGGTGACGTCACCTTGTATCGGTGACAAACACCTTGTCTCGGTGACAAACACTTGAACTACGGAATATTTTTTCCCATACAATTTAGATGGGGTAATCATCGTCAAATGTCAGTTGGGCCCGGCCTCCATGAACAATATGGCGACGGCCTCGGACAATTATTCACCAATAAAATTTTGTGTAAAAAAGGATGATTTAATTTAATTACTAAACTTATGAAATATAATTAAAAAACATATTATATATGTATCTACAACTGATTTTATTATTTTGAGGATAACCGATATTTGGATACTCTGCCCAAATGTCATGCACGCTAAGCACGGCCACACACGTCCGGAAGTTCAGTTAGCACAATCGACCGTTTGCAAAAAAGCTTCGACCTAAACCTCTTTCTGAATTCAAAATCAGGGTAACACTGAATTCAGAGAGAGGTTTTGGTCGGAGCTTTTTTGCAAACGGTCGATTCAGTTAACTGAACATCTGGACGTGTGTGGCCACGCTAATTTAAATAGAATATAATAAAACATGTGTCTACATAATACAATGATACTCAGCATTATGGCAAATGTTCTTGATACAATGTCAATAATGATTAACAAGTGTTACATTAATGACGTTAATCAATGTCAAACAGTTAATAATACAAATATAATAACTAACCAGCAATCACATCATACATATTCTTTTTCTTATTTTATTGTTTCTTAAATTCTTAGGATTCTGACCTGTATAATACTCTCCCAGTTAGTTACCTACTTTGTGTCAAAGATGCTTGCCTTAAAGCCCAATATGCATTGAGCAAAAATCGTTCTACTATAAGGCTGACATACGTCCCGGTACACACAGGGACATCTGTATCTACCTTCTTTTTCCGTTTTCCACATAGGTATACTCTGATCACAAAAATCTTCAGTGGTTGCGAATTCTATTCACACCCCAAAATTCTTGTAGGAAATCAAGGTTTGAGATCTAATTCGACGGTCGACGTGACTACCTATGCGAATGGCCATCGCTAAGCTCTCATCGAACCAATTCAATTAGTTTATTATCATTTTAAATCACACGTTTTCTACGCCACGCAGGCGTCCCCCGAATGCCAGCGCCATAGGCAGTTGGCTACCTTGCCTATATGGATGGGCCGGCCCTGGAGATAATATTATATTGTAAATAAGTAAGTTATTACACTTATTACCTTTCTGTAGTTGACAGTAAAGAGGACATACTTCTTATCAGCAGAGAGTTGTTGTTCAAATGATGCAGATAGTAACTGTAACAGTACAATAGATTAGGATAGGTAAATGTAAAATTGATTTACCGACTTTACCGACTGTATATGATGCTATTAATATTACTTAGTGCCTAATACTCTTCTATTTGATACAGTATAATAATTGGGGTTAACTGGAAGAAATCGCAGCACTGAGTTAGGTTCGCCATAGTGAAAAATTGAATGTGATTTCTTATAGGTGGGTATTCCTAATTTTGTTGTACGAGTATAGAATTTGGAGGCATATACATACTACCACATGGTAAGCATATTTTATTAAAGTTACTGACTAGTAATATGAAGGAGAAACATACCGCATTATCCTTATTCACAATAATCCTTTTGGTGTTTTGGAGTACGTGTGTTGCTGCGAGGTGGCCATGTTCATCCACAAACAAAATCTCTTCATCTGCAATTCAAATTATTAAAAATATAGCAACATTTGTAATGTGTATTTTCAGACATTTAATATTTAACCATAAAATAACTAGTAAGTACCTACCTAAATGTTGTAAATCACTTACTATACTATATTGCCTCCTTAAAATAAAAATGTTCATACACATATTACATATTATTATTATTACTTAGTACTCCGAAATACATTTAGGTACATGGTATTTCTTTTTTTTCTATTCCTGCGGCGTAGCCCCTCACACATCTCTCGGGGGGGGGGGGGGGGGGGGGGTAAGCACAGAGAAAGGATTGCCAGACTTCCCTATCCTAAAATACACTTGTTTGTCTCTTTCATATTCATGCAGTTCGTCATACGCAGTCTACGATTCATTTAACTAAATAGTCAAGACACGTCTGCTCTTGAGAATTTGAGATGGCCGCGCTTCCTTACACCTCTTCTCTCTTCCCAGTACATTTTCTTCGCTACCCTTTCACCATTCATCTTCTCTACACATCCCAAACATCTCAACTTGTTCACGTTCATTCACAACATCCACTTTTCATTCACTCAACTCTCTGATCACTTCATTGCTTATCCTATCTCTCAACGTTTTTCCACACATTCCTCTCAGTGATCTCATCAGTTTCAGTTAAATTCAAATTACCTGTAAGCCATGAGCCATTGAATTGATTAGGATTAACTCGTCCATTGGTTATATCCTCCAGAGTGAGGGCATTAGCGGCTGGTATAGGTTCTCCACCGTCTCCATCTTTAGCTCTTGAAAAGATGATCACAGCAGCGATTATAAGAGCAATCACTAATATGATGATTATGATTCCCATCAACCACACCTTCCATTTTCGATGTCCTGGCTTTTCCATCAATTCCTGAAAATATATTTTTTTTCAATCTATCCTTTTAGGTCTTAATATAATAGCTGGAATAATAAGTGCTGCAGGCAAATATTTTATAAATTAATTCAGCTGCGGCTACGGTAGCTACGGCGCTAATCTAGAAGAGAGGGTTTATTCACAAAAAATAAACTGGACTTTCAAACGATTCTGTACCATTTTATGAAAAAAAAAATTCGCCTGCAGCGCTACTTGTTAATCATGTTGTGACCCAGAATTATATCCAGATGTGTTACTACTGAAATCAACCGGGTTCATCAATTTACCCGTTTTCGAAAAAATAATTCGCCTGCGGCGCTATTTACGCCCATGGTTGTTACTTATCGTCTCTGGTATCTAATCTTTTAGGTACTTATTTGTTTAATATTGTTAGTAAGAGTAGGTACTAAAGTATTTATAAGAATCAATAAATTATTCCAGAATAACTACATCTAATTGGAACTCTTATTATTTCAAAGGGAAGAAGCGCCTTTAAATAAATATATTTACGAGGGCTATTTTTTAATCAAGTTCCGTTTGTGCTTCTAAGTGAGCACGAATCACGAAATATCAAGATCTGCACATCTCGGGATTGAGCAACTCTTCCACCACAACCTCTGCCATTTTCAGATCGTTTGCGTCACTCGCAGCCGAGTTACAGGCAATTGAACATGACCGCTACGATCGATGCTCCCGCCAAATGTGAGTTTACGAAGGTTTTCAATCAGATAACATTCTGATTTGAAGGTCCGCCCTAAGGAACAATTTCCACAAATTTTAAAGTCCGCTTTGCAAACAATTATCAGCAAGGATCAGGAAGGTGTGTTTTCATTTGCCTCTAACCATCTCCATCTCATCTCTAACCGTCAGGTGGATGCCATCTATACTGATTATGCAAAAGCTTTCGACAAAATAAGTCACAGGATCCTACTGCATAAACTACGGTGTATGGGAGTGCACGGAGATCTGCTGCGATGGGTTTCTTCCTATCTTGATAATCGTTCACAGGCTGTGGCGATAGGCGGAGCAGTATCAGTGTTCAGGCCGTGCGCCTCCGGTGTGCCCCAGGGCTCTCATTTGGGGCCCCTTCTCTTCAATCTTTACATCAACGATATTTCATCCTGTTTCCTTAGCTCGAGTTTCCTCATGTTCGCTGATGACACCAAGATATACAGGAAGATCTCTGGCTTGCGGGATTGTCTGGAGCTCCAGCGGGATTTGGAGAGACTCTCATTATACTGCAATAATAATCAACTATTTTTTAATGTGTCTAAATGTTGCTCGGTAACGTTCACGAGATCCAGGACTCCGGCGGTCTTCTCTTACAGTGTTAATGGATAAGTTTTAAAGCGATCTCAAGAGATAAGAGATCTGGGTATAATTCTCGATTCAAGGATGGTATTTAAGACACACGTCGATACGATTACGGAGAGGGCATACAGAATGCTTGGATTTGTGATGAGAGTGTCAAAACCGTTTAAATCGGTAAAGACTGTAAGGATCCTGTACTACGCTTTCGTGAGGAGCCAACTGGAGTTTTGTTCAGTTGTGTGGAGCCCTCAATACATAACTTACATTGATGAGCTGGAAGGTATACAGAGGAAATTTGTCAGACATCTAAATTACTTAACAAGCCAGAATTTCGAGGAGTACAGAGAAGCCATCAGGTATCACCATTTGTCCTCACTGGAAAACAGAAGAAGTCAGAGCGACATGATGTTTCTATTTAAAACTGTTAGAGGTTTGGTGGACTCGCCCAGGCTGCTTGAGAGTGTCAACTTTAATTGCCCACCACGAGCCACAAGGACTCCTTACCTCTTTCGTTTGCCTCCCTGTCCCTGTCCTACGAACTATGTCCGTAACACATTTCTGCAGAAAAGCTGTTCCGTTTTCAACTCGTTTTTTAGGGGCTTGGACATTTTCGCCATGGGTCTGGAGGAGTTTAGGGCGGGTGTCGCACCAGCTCTATCGGGATCGAATGACCATTGAGTCGTCTGTCCAGTTTTATTTTTGTTGATTGGTTGTTCCAACCCCCAAATTAATTATTAATTAATCGGTTTCTTTTTGTATATTATATGTAATTGTCCGTCTGTCTATTCAACTCTTTGTATATTTGTTTTATTTGCTTATATTTTTATTTACATTATTTATTTACATTATTTATTTGCTTATATTTTTATTTACATTATTTGTTTGCGTTGTTTACAATTTACATTGTTTATTTACATTATTTATTTGCATTATTTATTTAAATTGTTTATTTACATTATTTACAATTTACATTATTTATTTGCATTGTTTATTTATATTATTTATTTGCATTATTTATTTACATTATTTATTTGCATTGTTTATTTATATTATTTATTTGCATTATTTATTTACATTATTTATTTGCATTGTCTAGTTGCATTATTTATTTACATTGTTTATTTACATTACTTACAATTTACATTATTTATTTTCATTATTTATTTACATTATTTATTTACATTTTTTTATTATTTTACATTATTTATTTACTTTGTTTATTTGCATTATTTATTTGCATTATTTATTTACATTATTTATTGTTTATTTATATAATACTTATCGTTCTATTTACTTTTAAGTTCCCTTTTATTTGGCTATTTCGTAATAATCTCATCCATCTCATCCATTTGTATTTATTTCATTAATCATTCAATTAATCATTCATTTCATTTAATCAGGCTGTATTTTTGCTTTTATTTTTGCTTTTGTATATACAGGGTGTTTATACACATATTCACACACATATTAAAGTGCAGAATTGAGGCAGCAAGAGCTGCATTTAATAAAATGAGACCACTCTTCTGTAATGACAACATAAATTTGAAACTCCGCCAAAGAATGATCAAGTGCTATGTGTGGTCTGTTTTATTGTATGGATGTGAAACGTGGACCTTGAAAGTCAACTCAATGAACAGACTAGAAGCATTCGAAATGTGGCTCCATCGCCGAATGCTTAGAATTCCCTGGACAGACATGGTTTCTAATGCCGAAGTCCTGAGACGAGCTAGAGTTGACAGGGAGCTGTTGTCATCTATCAAGGTCCGGAAGATTTCATATCTGGGTCATGTGCTGCGCGGGGAGAAATACCACCTTCTCCAACTGATATTGAAGGGGAAAATTGAGGGACGCCGAGGGCCCGGTAGAAGACAGATGTCCTGGCTGCGAAATATAAGGGAGTGGACCGGCATCCGGAGTGTAGGGGAGCTGTTCCGAGCGGCGCAGGACAGGGACAAGTTCGCTCAAGTGATCGCCAACGTTGGGGGGACCCGACAGGGCACATGAAGAAGAAGAAGAAACACATATTCAAGTAGCAAAAAAGAATGATAGAACTAAGTAGGTACTTTTGCTTACGAAGCTATCGGCGTTAAACTTGAATAATTCGGGGTTTTTCGATAAAAAGCTAAAATCTCGAATAACTCGAGAACCATGCGACTTGGGACTGAGCTTAGTTTGGCTAAAAGATCCTAAATTACCTCTACTATCACGCCTGAAGATATCTGTATCTATCTATCAAACACCCTGTATATAAAATGAAATAGGAAGTGATAAAAGTATTAAAGTATTATTGTATTTATTTAATGTACCTATTTACTCTTCAATATTTTCATTGCGGTTATATTTCCTCAAACGATGGTGAAAGCAGAATATATCTCGTAATAATGTAGGTAGGTGGCTACGTTTTTATGTTTACCCGGGGCACTAAAAAAATTGTATACATATTAAATCATAAAGCATTGTTCACTAGGGCGAGCGGCTGCCTAAATTTTCTTAAAAATAAAGTTTAAAATCGATTTGCCATTAATATTTCTATGAAAAGGTATGTAAAATATGATTTTAATCGATAAGCTAGTGCAATAGTTAGATATTTTGAAGTATATTTTTTAAGAAATATGTATATTATATATCTTTTTCATGAAACAAAGTAGTTAGGATACGCGAATAAAACCGCTAAAAGTTTATTTAAAGTGAAAAGTCAAAAAAGGAAAAATATGGAAAAACATTGATCCAAATTGAATCCGAAATAAAATTTGAGAAAAAGATTATCTGAAATTAGTTATTGACGATTAGGCCAATTTACCCCTGGGTTCGCGGTCATTTCCATACAAATTTACTTTTATATTTTTAGGGTTGAACAAGACTACTAAAATGAAAATAATAATTTTAATAAAAAAATGTTTTTATTGTATAATGTTGTGAAAAACAAAGAGTTAGATAACAAAACCTAATGTCGCCGCCACACGCTTGCGAGCGTCCGCAAGTTTTTTGTGTTCACGAGTTAAAAGACGTCAACGGTGGGTTAAGTACACGAGCCAAGACAAACGTTCCATCCACACGCCTTTTTACTTTTATACCTACACAAAAAACTCGGGGACGCTCGCAAGCGTGTGGTGGTGACAAAAGACTAAATTATACCGTAAAATAAAAAGTACATAAGAACCAAAATCGTTAAGACTAAAAAAAATGTAGACGAATTACCTTCCTGTATGTTTTTTTGGGCCTTTTAAAAACACTAACTTTTGACAAGAATAACAGTTTCAAGACTAAAACATTTGTGTTATTTAAAAAAAAAACCATTAACTAAACTCTTTTTGAGAAACACATTCTGACGTATTGTGCGCGCGTTCTGTCTATCCGCAGCCGAGCCGAGTGAAAAAAATACCGTTTTTAGCATTTTAAAAAAAAGTTCTGACAAAATGTGTAATATGTACCTACGTAATGCGTAACCTAAGTGACTGAAAATATTAAATAATATTAAATATCATCGAAGAAGGCAACCCTATTGTAGGCAAAATAACCCCGAGATTCTAATAATGTTGGGGGTGCTTACTAATTAGTGGTATATATACTAGTAAAATTAAGCAAAATACCTTTTTTTTCGCTAATATTGTTCTCAAAACATCAAAGTATAATATAGGAGAGTATTAGGAACCTGTTCCAAGCATTTTCGGATATATATCAAAAGTTTTCAGCACTTAGTTTTCTAGTCATTTTGACAGCTCCCTGGAAAAATGCTTCCATTAAAAGGTGTGTGAAGTTAGCAATAAGTCATCATGCTTAGTGCACCCAGAAAATATGTGTTTACATTACCAGAAACAAAAAAAAAATACAAATTAATTACCTATGTCTCCTGGTTAGCAGTTAAACAAAAAAAAAGCGTTAGGCCAAAGATACCCATGGGTAGGCTAAAAAACCCCCGTTGACGGTACTGCGATTTCTACCATTTGACCCCAAAAACATTTTCTTACCCTATCCTATACCTTAACTCTGGCTGGATCGGCGACTCAAATATATATATTCTCCACTATTCTCCAGAGATTTCTGTTTCTTGTAGATGCTACAAACTGTTGGCCGTTCAGCCCAAATTAATTTAAAGAAGATAAAAATGCTTTATTTTATGACAGCGTTCATAAGTCGTCTTATTTTTACAGATTGTATTACAGAAACGGTATAATTAGTAATACGCGCTGGTAGAACGAATATGTAGGTATGTTCTACTGCAAGTAGTCAGGTAGTATGTACTAGGTAGTGACAATGACGGAAGTAATAGATAAAAGTAAAAGCTTCCCGCAAAGGACACAACGTGATGCTGAATTAATGTAAGATTAGGGTGATATTGCGTAGGTAGTGAAGTATCATCTTATCACATAAGTACGTATAATAGCATAGCAACGATAGAATAGCATAGCAACGATATTTGTTGACACAAGTGAAAATTTTTTTCTACAAATTAATAATCAGTTTTGAAATAGATTTATTGACTATTTTTGATAATTCTTATATATTTTGGTTTTGTAAAATGTTTAAAATATTGAAAAACGTTTTTAAAATACAAAACAATGTTTATAAACAGTGAAAATTTGTTGAAATAGTGTTCGTGTTCGTTGACTGAGCTTAACTGTCAAATTGGAAAATTTTCATAGAGTTCAAAATTCACTTAAATATCAAATTATTTATATTTAACAACAAATGGAGAATGCAACAACAAGTGTTTTACAGGACATGTTGCCTGCAACCACTTTAGTTGGGAGACCGAGGCAACGTATGAGATGGACAGAAGAAATCAACAAAGAACTCTTACGTTGCTATTATTTGGCCACAAATTTTGAAACAAATTTAACAGGTTATCGTTTTATTTTACACCAAATTTTTACTGAAAAATTCCCGGAACTAAATTTTATATCAGAACAAAGATTATCGGACCAAATTCGTGTAATTCATAGAAACAATAGATTGACTCCATCACAGCGAGAAGATATAAAGCAACAATTATTGCAAAATCAAGGTTCAAATGTTTTGTTAGGCAGTCAACATGAAGTTGTTCAGCCCACAGTTTCTGAAGACATAATTGAGGTTACAAGACTTGAGGTTGATACTCCTACAAGATTATCAAGTTTAACAACTACATTACCAAGAGATGACATTGTTGTTAGGGAGACCAGTGCTGAGGAGCGGCTTCCCGATTCAACTGATGAAGAAATAGATTATGATTTGTATAGAAATGTTGAAGTAGTATTTAATGAAATTGTAATTAGTTATAGAGACACAGATCCAACATCTAGGCCTTATATACCTAAACTAAAAATAACAAATAAGGTTATTGAAACAATAAGAAGGGTTCTTCAAATTATACACACATATTTAGAAAACAATAATGTAAACACATTAGAAGAAATCCATTTAATCATATACAGTTCTGCCATTACTGTAACAAAATTACATAACAATGTATATAACCAACAAACACAAAACAACAATAATAATAATACTGATAAACCACCATGGGAAAGACGACTTGAAAATAAAATAACAAAATTTAGAAAAGAAATTGGACAACTTACACAATACATTAATGGGAATTTATCTATTAGGAGACAAAGAAATATTAATCCAAATAATATTGATCGAAACGGTTTAATAGAAAAGTTAGATTTATTAAAACAAAAACTACAAGCAATATCTAAACGATTGAGGCGTTATAAAAAAAGTAACCAAAGAAAAAAAGAAAATAAAATGTTTAACATGAATGAAAAACAATTTTATCGACATTTCAATAAAGACCAAATAATATCACAACCACCAAATATTACAGAAGTATGTTATATTACAAAGTATGCAAATATTACAAACATATGGTCTGAACCAGTTTACCATAATCAAAATACATCTTGGTTAATAAAAGAAGAAGAAAGAAATCAAAATTTAGACGCTATGCCGGAAATTGAAATAACTAAAGATGATGTAACTCTTGCAATAAAGAAAACACTAAATTGGAAAGCACCCGGGCCAGATAAAATACATAACTATTGGATAAAATATTTTACTGCTACTCATGAACATATTGCACAAATTTTTAATACACTTATTAGGGAACCAGAAAATATTCCTACATTTTTTACACAAGGTATCACATATTTAAAACCAAAGGACTTGGATACATCTAACCCTGCAAAATATAGACCTATTACATGCCTACCTACAATATACAAATTACTGACATCTATTATCACACAAAAAATAAACAATCACATAACTCTTAATAATATAATAGCAGAAGAACAAAAAGGTTGTTGTAAAGGGTCTAGAGGTTGTAAAGAACAACTTATTATTGATGCTGAAATACACAATCAAATCAAAATTAAAAAAAGAAACCTTCAATATTCTTATATTGATTATCAAAAAGCATATGACAGTGTACCACATTCATGGTTAATACACGTCCTAAAAATATTTAAAATAAACAATGAAACAATAAATTTTCTTCAACATGCAATGTCTAAATGGACAACTAGTTTAAAAATAGTAACTGAAAATAATAATTTAACATCTGAATTAATCAGTATAAAACGTGGTATATTTCAGGGTGATTCACTTAGTCCATTATGGTTTTGTCTTGCTTTAAATCCATTATCCAGAATTTTAAATGATTCACAATATGGTTATCTAATTGACAGAGAAAAACAAATTACAATAACACACTTATTATACATGGATGACATCAAATTATATGCCTCAAATAGACAACATATGGATCATTTATTAGAATTAACAGAAAAATTCAGCAATGACATAAAGATGACATTTGGCACTGACAAATGTAAAATAAATAGTATAATCAAAGGAAAACATCAAGAAACACACCCACATAATCTTATATATAGCGACAATAGTATTGATAATATGGAATATAGGGAAACATACAAATATTTAGGTTTCCACCAAAGTACAACACTAGATCACACTAATATTAAAAAAGAGCTCACTATTAAATACAAGCAGAGATTAAATCAAATCTTAAAAACACAATTATCTGGAAGAAATAAAATAAAAGCAATAAATACATACGCGATACCGGTTTTAACATACTCATTTGGTATAATTAAATGGACTGTTACGGATTTAGACGCATTAAATATAGCGACCAGATCTATAGCAAACAAACACAGAATTCATCACATACATTCGGCAGTTGAGAGATTCACATTGAAGCGAAATTTGGGGGTTCGAGGTGTTATTGATATTAAAAATTTACACTACTCACAAATAGAAAACCTCAGAAAATATTTCATACAGAAAGCAAACAACAGTAATATACATGACGCAATAGTTGGACTTTCAACATCAGGAACACCATTGCAATTTAATAACAGACAATTTAACCCCTCTGACAAAATTACTAAACAGGACGAAAAAATAGCTAGATGGAAAGAAAAATCACTTCATGGAAAATTTCCATTCCAGTTAGACCAGGAACATGTTGATCGGGAAGCATCCAATTCATGGCTCACTTATGGCAATATATTTTCGGAAACTGAGGGATTCATGATTGCAATTCAAGACCAAATAATCAAAACGCGTAATTATTCAAAATTTATTATTAAAGAAAATATTGACAATGACAAATGTAGACTATGTAACACGGCAACTGAAACGATTGACCACATTACAGGAGGTTGTTCTGCTTTGGCTAGTAGAGAATATACTCAACGACACGATAACGTAGCAAAACAAATTCATTCAAGACTTGCTTTTAAATATAAATTGACTGAACAAATTACCCCTTACTATAAATACCAACCAATAAACGTACTAGAAAATGACATGGCAAAATTATACTGGAATCGGGACATAATTACTGACAGAACTATACCAAATAATAGACCCGATTTAACTTTAACGATTAAATCGACAAAAACGACTTTTCTTATCAATGTTTCCGTACCAAATACACAAAATTTAAGACAAAAACACCAAGACAAAATTACTAAATACACAAATTTGGCTGAAGAAATACGGGATATGTGGCATCAAAATTCAGTAAGGGTGGTTCCGGTCATAATTTCATCTACGGGGGTCGTACCAAAAACACTACACAAAGCAATAAAAGATTTGGATTTGGGCAAAAATATATATAAAGAGTTTCAAAAATCGATAATAATTAACACGTGTTCAATAGTACGGAAATTTCTCAACAATCCTTAATAACCACAAATTTGATAGAAAGCAAGGACTTGGCTTTTGCCCGTCCTTGCTTTCTTATACTACCGGCTTTTTAAAAAGCTGAGATGGGTGGAGTATAATAATAATGCCAAGAGCCCGTTGCCGAGCATGTTTTTTCTATTCAGAAGAATCGCTGCCACGTTATTGGTCCTGCCGACGATGCCATTGAAGGTGACTATGGAGGCCGATTCTTGACTTGCAAACTCTGTCACACTCTGGACAAGGACGTATAAACTTACACCTACATATTATATTCTTAGTCTTACACTAGCTAAGTGCCCGTGCTTCGCTTCATTCATTCTGAGAACTTTCTAGAAGGTTCTGCAGTGTTCTATTAACTTCCAAAACTTTCTAGAAGGTTCTACAACGTTCGCCTTGTTTCCACAGCCTTTCAGAAGATTCTGCGTAATTCTCTGAGCGCTTGGATTCTTTCGTTCTGATAGTCTCCCACTATGACTTTCCCGATTCAAAATTTGACAAAAGATCTGTGTTCTGCTCGTGAAGATCTTTTATGAGACACAAAACACGGTGGTATGCGGTGACCGGATACTCTCGATCACTTGGTGTCTCCCGATTTTACTCCGCGACTTTCGGGAAATGAGTTTCCGTCTTTCGGAAAAAAGATCAGAGGTGTTTATATTTTTTTTTTGAGAAATCTATACAAGATACAAAAAATCTTTTACGGTTATTCCCTAGATAAAGGTTCAATGTATCTATCCTATTTTGTTCCAAAGCATATTTAGTAACGGTTGTCGAGATAGAAGGTCTCCCGTTTTTACAAATTTTTGAAATGTTGGTATGCACACTCTTAAGTAGTTTTAATAATTGTCTATGTTTGGAAGCAACCACTTCCTGTCTGGTTCTTGTCTTGTAAAGATTATAATAAAAACGTCGTCACGATTATCAAGTCTTTTAATCACCTGAATCTATATACTTACAGTAAATTTAACAGTACATATATACATACATAGGATTGAATAAAGAAACTAAAACATTGAAACCAGGAATCCTCTCATTTAAACGCTGGAATAATACTTTTAAAAAAGCAATAATATAAATTTATTTTATCCAGATTCCAGTTTGTGATACGAGTATGCAACAGAATAGGTACTAGTAAAGTAGATAATATGTATCTAATTAAAGAGGTGTTTCACTGAGTACTACCTGATTACTATTTCCTATTTCCAGGCTAGCTCGTACCATCGTTTACTGCTGAAGCGATGCGAGCTGCCAGGCCCTGAAACAATGGAAATAAATATTTGAAAAAGGTAGAAAAGATATCCAAAGCAACAAAAAAAAATAGAATTTCATTATTCCACGGAACAAACAAATTTGCAAAAGTTATAATACCGTAGGTATATATATAAAAATAAGTCTTTTTTTGTAGGTGTTCGCATAACTCCCGCATTTTACGATTGATTGCTGTGAAAATTCACAAAAACTTTCCTACAGGCTTTTAGGTTCTGACGTCGCCATTTTTGAAAAAAAAATAGCTTTTACTGGGAGGTGCCATGATGATGAGAGGATCAAAGATTTGTGCGAGGTCATGCTGCGGTATCATATGAAAAGGTGCTGAAAAAGCAATTCAGATTTTAAGTCACATTTTGTCTTGATAAAACCATCGGGAGACACCGGGTCGTTGCGAAGCACGGTTAACTCAGCTAGTTGTTTAATACTTTCAGGCTTTGAGTATTGAACCCACGTTGCTACTTCTACTGCCGTCGTACTTACCACGAGGTGAACCTTAAAGAAATAAGAAGCATGAAATAATTTGTGTCTAAGTACGAGTGTTTCATATTAAAAGACCAATGCACAATAATGTTTTTGGAGATATACCTAAATTATTTAGGTATTGAACTGGATTTTTCTACACTATCAATATTTTATTTCAATGAAGAGAAATTAAATTACGTAGTAAGTATAAATAGTATGGAGCCTAGTAAGTTTAGTCCCTATATATTCCCCCTCCCCACACACGAGACCTACTGTCTCTATTGGTGAGGTATCTCGAAACATGTATAGTTTTAAGGAAACATATTTGTATGTGTAAAATATTGAGAAAAATAAAAAGAATTTTGAAATTGAAAATTGAATTTATTCATTGGTGACCGCTGACCAACTCTTTATACTGCTGCATTGTTATCGAAACGTCATGAAGTGAAAAATAATAATAAAAAAAATAACGATCCAAGCTGGATTTGAATCATGTCACAGTAAGGCGTCTATGTGACAGAGAGTAATTGCATTACTTCATCACTTCTTAAAATGGGATCGGCTTTGCATGACAATAATGACAATCCTATACCGTACACGCCCTCTATGACGAATTATACAAAATATTGCAGCCACAACAACCCATACTAATTAAATACAATAGGCACATAAGAATAGGTACCTATAGTTATAAGGTATAGATAGACTATAGGTAAGTACAATGAAATTACAATAATGACTATACATCGGGAGATTGGATTCTCTAGGGACGTAGAGTGAACAAAAGTATTATTCAGTTTATTTACTTGGCAAATTTTGTTAATACTGCCTACATAATGCACACAGATACAAGTTACGTGGAATTAGTTGTTTACAAATCACTATTGTTGTATTCCCCTATAGATATTGATGGTTGTATAGAATTCAGGTAAAGATGGAAATCCCCGTAATTTAAATTTGAAGAGAAATAATACTTTTGGTCACGAGCCGTCTATGGAATTAGAGGATTAGCAATAATTCCCTATGTATAAATTAATGACACTACACAATGCGTCACCGTAGCATGTATGCTGTATAATCTATCAAGGGAGTATCTTTCCCAATCTAAGACAAGTGTTATTATCTGTGTTCTCGCAGTACTTATTTTTATCGTTTAACGTACGCCATTATTTCTTTAAAGATTTTTATTATCATTATTATAGAGCATCAAAATACTGTAAAGAAAGTAGGTAAGTACGAGTATATTAAAATATTATATTAATTAATATATATAATATATTAGTAAATTCCTCCTTAAACAATGTCACTTTTACTTATACCTACCTAAACTAGGTATGTATAATTTGGTTTCAATATAGATTTTCCGCAACAGAAGCGAGAGGTATCTAGTAGCTTTATGTGAACTCCATTGGAGAGGAAGCAGGATGTAGTGATAAGATAACTTTATGCCCGGGGCAACATTCACCTAATGCATAAAATTCCAATTCAATACCTAAAATATTTTGGGTAGGCATATCTCCAATCATGATGAACATATAGTCAACATACTCGTAGATATCAGAGACTAAAGTCATGTGTGAATAAACCAATTATGTACCTAATATAGTGTCAAATTGATATAGTCATGTACACATACTCAGGGCACACTGTAAAACTTGGAAGAGAAAATCAAGAAGTAGAAATCGAAAGCCGCCGAGGAGGCCTAACATGAGCGACCTTTGGTAAACTATCTCATATACTGGAGTATCCGAAATACCCAGATTATTTAAGAAGGAACCGATGCGTGATGGTGACCCACGTCGACTTGAAGACATTACTTTTCAAATAAGTTCTCCATTTGACTCATCTCAATATATTTTTATTTGGATTCATTTCATATTTGTGCCAATAATTATTTATTTACCTAAGTTGTTATATTAAAATATGGAAACGTGAACAGTGAGGTGCGATGCGAGGGACCTGATGATGGTCACTGACAATGCCGTTATTGCTGCTAATTTCTGGAGTGGGGTGGCATAGTGGGGGGTAGCTCGGACCCGAAAATGAATGAATGAATGAATGTGATATGATAATACCTGTGTGGAGAACAGGTTATTTAGGTTCTTCGATTTGTATTCTTCGACTATTTAGGTTCATGTTTAATGTTTACACTCGTATATTCATTGAGGGGGATTTGATTTCACATGTAGAATTGAGTCTTAAATATATACGTCCTAAGAGGATAATATCATCATGATTCATGAATAATAAAAAAAGAATATTCGCACACAAGACTACCAAGTCACACGTGGAAGAATGTTAGACAGAAATTTAATATTATTTAGGAAACATGGGAAATAGTCCAAGAGCCCGCTGCTTAATTTATGACGTATCTGTTTTTTGATCGAAATGTGGTATAAATGATAGCTTACCAATAGGGTATTACATCGCACTAGGGTTGCCTATCAAAATCTTGCCGCAACCCCCCCTGCCCCCCCCGAAAAGGTCCCTCTTCGCGGTTTTTCGCATTTTATAGGAATATGGTAAGAGATAGGAGAAAGTAGTCAATGACAAAAATAATCCTTGTTAAATTCTCTACAAAAAATGTTACGTCAATTTTTTCGTAAAACTAACAGTTTACCCGCAATAGCCGGTCCAAAACCGAAATTCATTTAAAAAACTAAAAAAAAGGAATTTAAACTAAATTGGTTGAACATTGATAAGAGTTACAGGAAAATAATCAAAGAACGAATTAATTACCATAGTCTTAGCTACAAAACGAGCTATAACTTATTTTCATACATCAATTAATTTAGGAGTTATTGCAATAAAACTCTATGACGAAAATTCTTAAAAAATAGTTTTTCATAAAAAAACCAGCGATATAGCGCCGCAGGCCAAATATTTTTTTCCATAAAATGTTAGTGATAATGGGTGGAAGAAAGTTTAAGAAAAAAAATATTTTTTTTTTTTTTTTCAAAAAATATCATGTTTTTCGACCGGCCATTACGGGTAAACTACTAGTCCTATGAAAAAATACACTTACCATTTTTTGTAGAGAATTTAGTAAGGATTATTTTTGTCGTTGACTACGTTCTTCTATCTCTTACCATATTCCTACAAAATGCGAAAAACCGCTAAGAGGGACCTTTTTGGGGGGGGGGCAGGGGGGGTTGCGGCAAGATTTTGATAGGCAACCCTAGTGCGATGTAAAACCCTATTGGTAAGCTATCATTTGTACCACATTTCGATCAAAAAACAGATACGTCATAAATTAAGCAGCGGGCTCTCGGACTAAAATCTCCTTGGATATAAACCTAGATTACACATTCATATGAAATAGTGTTTATATAACCTGATAATACACGTGATGTTAGGAATTATGTCAATACTAGCTGTAACCCGTTAAAACGGCTGTTTGCGGGGTAGGCAGAGAGAACAGAACGCCAGACTTCCCTATTATTGTGCGTACATTCTTGTGCGAACACCACTTTGTGTGTAACTAATACTAATATAATATGTATTATATCAGGGTACGTTTGGTTTAACCGCATTTGTCGGAAAAATGAATTTTCTCATTTTTTGGGGTCTCAGGAATAAGAATCCGAACATAGCTGCCGGCCTGACATCTTACCTCTTCAACTGCGACATCTGAATGATGGAATAATGGAATTTATAATTTCCATCTTTATATTATTTTATTTAATAACAAAGCCTTTTTTATTTTTTTATGTTTTTATTTCACTTAATAACCCAACTTCACTTTATCATTATAATATTCTGTAAATTAAAACCTAAATAATCATTAAAATGACTTCATAGCATGTACCCCATCGACTACCTTTGAGGGGGTGTAGAAAAATGGGACCATAAAATGGAAGGGCAAGAACCGGATTCTTAATGTTTGATCTATAGTCAACAATAATCAATTGATGGAATTCGGTCCTCATTTTACGCAAACGAAACTCCTTTCAGCGCCTGCATTATTAGATGATAGAAATAATTTGGAAATCATTATAATTCCACGCATTGTAATCTTTCCAAGCATGTGGTATTGAATATTCCATTCCATTTGTACTCGTATTATAGTCAACCACACACTGATGTAGTTTGCACTATGGCACTGTAACTCGAAGGTGAATAACTTAATATTTTAGACGAAGGAATTGAGTACGAAACGAGTAGGTAGTAGGAGTACCTTATATTAATTACCTACCTCACGTATTGAATATTTATGTACTTAGGTGTTCTGTTAGTATTATATCGATATACCTACAATTGCATACAGGTGAACATACAGTATCTACAAATACATATATTATCTTATCTACAAATACGAGTATACTATAATCCTACGATGTTTCATCCACATTAAGGTTTCTGGGCTGGTATGTCTGGTCTGGTCTTGTCCTAATCGTCTTATTCTAAAGACAAAATAAGTTTTTTACGATAATGAGATTAGAGCAGAATATTTCCAAGCAAACGTGGGATAGTATCATATAGTATCAGGGGCGTAGCCAGGAATTCATATTTTGTGTATCGATAGAGTAGAATCCTGGCTTGTTAATAATATTATCGAGGTTAGTTAAAAAAATGGTTACGCCGTAATAAGCTCGCCTTTTATCGATGTTTATTATTTTATACGTGAGGTTTGTAGTGAATTTTGTATCGCAGAACAATATTCACTCAAAGAATATATTGAACAAATACAAATAAAAGGATATGCGCTTGTACTGAGCACTTTTCAGCAACTTTCACAGTTTGGTATATAAATGCAGGATCCCTCACTACACACCAGATTTGTCTCTAAAGGGGAGGTATCTCGAAACATGTATAGTTTTAAGTACCTAACCATATTTGTATGTGTAAAATATTGAAGAAAAATAAAAAGAATTTTGAAATTGAAAATTGAAATTGAATTGGTCAAAGATTGTGCCGTGAAGTGTAGAACATGGTATGTGGTCATCATTGGAATCCAAACCATTTTATCTCTCGCTTGGAAGAGTGGCAGTACAACCAACTGAACTTATTAAATGTTTCTACCTGGGCCATAGAGTAGTACGTGTTCAGAATTTAGATTTTGTCCTGAATTTGAAGAGAGACGTAATGACAACGCAATAACATAAAAAATACATTTTGTATAGCGTTATGGGTATATAATACGCATGTTTGTATAATTTATATATGTATGTAGTATGTGCCAATGTATGCATGTTTGAAAAGGTGTTTTCGCAGAGATTGATATGATTAACGTACATCGTTTGGGTACTCCATTAGGGGTACTCTATTAATTATTGGGTAGACTATTAATAAAATTGTTGCCCTACGTTTCGGCTGGGTTAAACCGAGAGGTAGCGGCGCTGCGGTTAGACAGCGCAGAGTTTTTGGGAGAGGTCTCCGCAGCGCCGCTACTCTCCGCTCCGTTTGACGCAGTCGAAGCGTCGGGTAACCAACGGTCTTCCTCAAGACCACCCCAACGGTACGCAGAGTACCCAAACGGTATAAGTACGTTAACCGTACCTATTTATACATACATATTTAGTTCCTATATTTACCAGATAGTAATACATTTTGAATTGCTCAATTCAGCTGGATGTTGTATAATTTTATATTCCATATATGTAAGGTTTCCTAATCGCATCGCACAACACTGTTCACATATTCACTACACATCACAGACAACGTACGATTATATGCAAATGGTAACGAACCATATCTAACACTAACTAAATACTGAACAACTTATCTACCTACACTGCATATAGCGCAGGTAACTATATCTACCTACATACATAGGTATATAATAATTTGATTAAACCTGTCTTATTCAATGATAGTTATAATGAAATTGCATATAACTGGCGGGATTATTCCTAAATGTCAATTGCCCAATACCACCAACTTTAACCTAGGAAGGAGAGCCCTAAGAAATTTCCATACAAAAACAGTGATAATATTCTATTTATTGACACGCAGCCCCACCACCACAGCCTAATTCCATATGAAATGCAATATGCAACTCACCTAGTCTGGGCGGAGATATTAGGGCACCTACAATAGGTGAGTTGCATGTTGCATTTCGTATGGAATTAGGCTGTGGTCTAGCTACAAGCGAATCTTCTTTATTCAATAAATAGAATATTATCTCTGTTTTTGTATGGAAATTTCTTAGGGCTCTCCTTCCTAGGTTAAAGTTGGTGGGATTGGGCATATGTCTTTTATAAGTTACCTGATGCCGTTACGCTTCTCGGAGTGAATGTTTATTATTTAATTTCAATTAATAATGACTATTTATTTATCGTACAGTCATACAAGTACATCACATCAATAATATCAATATAACTAGTGGGTACCTACCCGTAAAAATTCACGGAAGCTTGGCAAATATGTTTTTGTGTAACCACTATTAGTACTCCACCCTTCAAAATTCCTCGAGTAAATACAGGAATATCACAAGACTCCGTCTTTTCCTCGTCTCTCCGATATCGTCATAAAAGTCGTAAAATCAGATTCATATTGTCGACTTTTTTAGTTGGTACCCACCCCCAAAAGCCACAAAACTCCTCTTACATATTGTCTACCTACGTACATAGGTACTTTACACACATATAGAAGGTGGGTTCTTTAAATAGTTCGATTTGCAATCTTTACGTGTATAGGTACGTAGCATATAGTATGTACAAGAATTCGATTTTCATTTTCTGTCACGTTGTATAAAATGGTACTTGCTTGATTATTTCCACGAAAGAAATATTTCAAAACTATTTTCATTCATAATTTCATTAGTAGGTAAGGAACAATTCGATATTTCAAATTTTCATTCATAAAAAGTGAGACTTCGACGAAAATTTTTAGCCATCCATAAGGCGTCGCTGCTTTAAATTTACATACATATTCATCGAACTTGCAAAATTTTCATTTGCAAATTCTATGAATAAATTTTCAGATAATGCCAGTATTATATGTAATGGAATAACAATAGGTACACAATAATAAGACATACACTACATGTATATTGCACACAATGACTAATAATTACTGTTGGATACATTCATTTTATATTCACAAAGTCAAGTATTAAGTGTCAGAGTGCTGATAGATCAATTGTTCTAGTAAAATAATCCATTGTTAGGTAAAATAGTGTCACGAGAATGAAATTCGGTCGAGGGTGATAGTAACTACGGAATAGAAAAACTCAAATGAATGAATAATGCCAAATTCCACCAACTTCCACCTAAGCAGCGGATCCCTAAGTAATTTCCATACAAAAACAGAGATAATATGACATTAATAATGGATCACAACACCTAGAAGAGCATAATGTCATATGAAATTCTGCATAAAACTCTCGTACGTTAGGTGCCCAAATATCTCCGCCCAGAATCTCCCCAACTAGGAGAGTTTTATGTACAGTTTCATATGCTCTTCTAGTTGTTGTGCTCCATTATTAACCTCTGTTTTTGTATGGAAATTACTTAGGGGTCCGCTGCCTATGTGGAAGTTGGTGGGATTGGGCATATGAGTTCCTAAGTAGTTTTGTTCCTATTCATATATACGGTTTTATTTACTAGTAGTGGTATAATTTCTAAAAGCGGCCTCCCACGGCGCGCGATACGTACGTGATTTTGGATTTGTACGCACCGCCAAATCGCTACGAAAGTGTTTGTAGATTTACGGACTCACCCCTTCCCACGGTGTGTGAATCTACGTACGAATCCGGATTCGCGCGCCGTGGGATGTTGCTTTAACACCATCGACTGAGTTTAATTCTCGCGACAGTGTAGGTACATTGGGACAATAATAATACAAAACCGAAGGTCAATGAGGCTAGACTAGTGTAGCGTAGTGATACAATAGCACAGGCAACTGATAGAATCACAATTACAACAATGAATAATGTTTACATCATTTCATTAATTGTTTAATGCAACAATGCGTTATACACAACTACACAAATTGAACAACAATTACACAACAATCCAGATAATTGCCTTAAGTGGGTAGGTGTACCTAAACCTATGTATACTGTCAAGCAGATGTGGGCACCGTTAATCAAAAAGTTAACTTCGTTAATCGATAATCCGTTAACTAAAAAATTAACTTCGTTAATCGTTAAAGCGTTACATTTTGAAAAATGTAACGGAAGTTAACGTTAATCCGTTAAAGCGTTAATGTAAAAAAATACAGTCAAATGGCATGGAATAGAACTACATAAGTACAACTACTATCACATTTACCTAGACTATCGCGATCTATCCCAGCAAAGTGAAATTTATTTTCCAACTCCCAATCCACATACAATACCACACATAACCCCATACAACCCTTGGATTATCTAATGTCAGCGCCGCCACTGGATGATGTCTATGCAAACAATCAAATATTAACGTACTTAATTAACGGAAGTAAAATGTAACGGAAGTTAAATAATCCGTTTACAATTTTTGAAGGTGAGAAAAGCGTTAAATCGTTAACCAAAATGTTAACTTCGTTAATTAACGATTAACGGATTAACGCTTTTCTGCCCAGCTCTGCTGTCAAGGCAACAAGCGGCTGCGTAGAAATACTATGTGCCGTGCATCTTTTTATAAAGCACACCTGCACCCTTATCGCTCATTACTCATACTGCGATGGAATGAATCGATCTTTTATTATCTGTCTTCTTCCTGGCCTTATTCCCAACTCATCGCCTGTGAAGGCTGTTAGGGTCAGCTCTCCTCGTCCTAAGGCTGTATACTCTTCGATTCTGGGCCGCCTCCGCTGTCAACTCTTGTCTCACCAATTGGTTACTCCTTTGCGCCATCCAGGTGTTCTTTGGTCTTCCCCTATTCGTTGTTCGAGGGATGTCTGCCGCCATAGCCTGATTTACTATGTGATTCTCGGGTCTTCTTAATATGTGACCATACCATCTCAATTGTCTTTCCTCTATTTTGTTGTTTATTCCTGTCACCCCTAAGCTTCATCGAATGTATGAACTCCTTATTTTGTCTTCTAGAGACACTCCCGTTGACCATCTTAGCATACGCATCTCTGTGGTTTCCAACTGTCTGTGATAGGTGTTATACATCGTCCAACATTCGGAGCCATATAGTAGTGCAGGTCTGACAATTGTCTGATATATTTTCCCATTCAATTTAATTGGCATTTTTGGATCACATAAGACTATCCCGTCATAGCCCTAAATTTCATCCATCCCACGTTTATTCGGTGTGTTACATCTGCTGCACATCCTCCATCGCTATGGATCATCGACCCCAGGTACTTAAAGGAGTCAGTATTAGGTAGATCTTCTCCGTCCATTTGCATCAAGGGAGTAGCAGCATTTAAATTATCGAACGGTAAGTAGAGGTACTCCGTTTTCTTTCTACTAAGTCTCAGTCCATTATCTTCCAAAATTTTTCTCCATCTTTCCAGTTCATTTTGCAGGTCTTCGTGCTTGTCACTAATTAATACGATATCGTCTGCAAATAGCAGAATCTTTGTAAGGCTGTTCATTTCTTGTTTAGTCAAGTAATCCATGATTAAGATGAAAATTAGGGGACTGAGAACCGAACCCTGATGTACCCCCACTTTTATAGGAAATTCTGGAGAAACTCCCGATGTGCATCTCACTTGTGTTTGGACTCTGTCGTACATATCCTGGATGGTAAGGACATACCTTTCCGGTACTTTGTGAGCTCTGAGTGCTGCCCAAATCAGGTTTCTTGGGACTCTGTCAAACGCCTTTTCCAGATCTATAAAGACCATATGAAGGTCCTTTTTGGCGTCACGGTGTTTCTCAACTAGAATTCTCACAGTCTGGATGGCATCGACTGTGGATTTTCCAGCTACAAAGCCGCATTGGTTTTGGTGAATCTCCACTAATTTCCTAATCCTAGTATTGATGACTCGTTCGTATATCTTCATCGTGTGGGCAGGGCCGTCTCTTCCATTAGCCACGGTGGGCACGTGCCCAGGGCCCCGCGATCCAAAGGGCCCCCAAGCTAGTGTATTGCATTATTTTCCGAAAATCTATCTATAATTACTGACATAATATCAGATTTTTTGGTATTCTAATGAACAGGGGCCCCAACAAACTATGCCTGTCTTTTTCATTACGATTCACGGGGCCCCTAGTTCCTGCCTAGATCACGAATTGATGATATTAAATATCAGATTTTTTGGTATTCTAATAAACAGGGCCCCAACAAACAATGCCTGTCTGTCTCATTACGATCCAATGGGGCCCCTAGTTCCTGCCTAGATCACGAATTGATGATATTAGTTATCAGATTTTTTGGTATTCTAATGAACAGGGGCCCCAAAAAACAATGAATGAATGAATTTAATGAATTTTTAAAACTACTATCTTGTTTGGTTTAAAAAATTCACCTGCGGCGCTAATGAAGTCTGTTGCGTTATTCTTATCACATCACCGATTTTTCTAAAAAAAAATCTACTGTGTGATTCATATCACTTTGTCCATTTTACTAAAAAAAAATTTCGACTGCAGCGCATTATTCCAACCTTGGCAAATTATCTAAAATTGTATATTACTTGTGGCCCGTCGCTCATTTATAATTTCAAATGCCCCTTCATCCAAAAAGTTTGCCCAGGTCTGCTATAGAAAGACAAGCAGGTTCATATTATTTCACACATTATCTAAAAATATCCGCCTGCGCTGCTACCTTTTTATTACGCTTTTTTACGCAAACGATAGGTAGTATCATGACCTTCTTCACTCAGTCTCAAAAAAAGTCGCCTGCGGCGCTTTTCACGTTTTTAGTACCACAATGTCATATTTGCATGTGACGAACTAAAACCCCAAATTGAATCCTGGATCCGCCACTGGGTAGTTAGGTATACAATAATCCCCCCCCCCCCCCCGTCGTCAATTTTTTCTCGCCCAATGTCATCATTTCATTTTTAGTTTTTGTAATCGGGCTCTGCATAGGGGCCCCATCAGAGTAAAATGCCCAGGGCCCCCAGTGGGCTAAAGACGGCCCTGCGTGTGGGACATTAGTTTGATACCCCTGTAGTTGTCGCATTTCCTGGTGTCTCCTTTATTTTTGTAAAAGGGCAAAAGAAAGCTTTTTCGGAATTCATTTGGCATTGGATCTTTTATTATCTGTGATAGGGTTTATTTAAACCTCCATTGTCTAAAAGCTAACCTAGAGTTTTAATTGCAAACTTCTTCTTTTTCTTTTGTGTCGTGTTAGGTCCCCCCAACGTTGGCCGAAAGTGCTCCTGGGAATTCTGGGACACTTAGGGTTAACGAAATTAGTTATGTAATTGTATATTCTAGATTCATCACGCTACGAAATTCTTCAAAAGTATATTTTGTGAATACGTACTGAAAGTCTATTAGATAGATTGATTTATCGACAACTTGGGTTTTAGGTAAGAATCAAGTGAAACATTACAAAAAACATTTAATTCATTATTATATTTATTATTTATTTTATAATTAAACAAAGCAAACATAAACGGCATAAGCACAACACTTCTGCAATATTGGCCATAGAAATTTGATAGTAATGCCGCCTGACTGATAAATTATTACCATTGTGGTGTGATAACTCTTGCTATCTATATAGTTCAGTGTAATAAGTACGTACCATTGATGTCCTATAATAACTTGATTACTAACTCGAGTCCTTTTCTATGAATGTTGCGCGGTCCGACGCATTTGTTCCCATCTGACAGCTCCAGTTTCCGCAATGTATGGAATTTGACAGCTCCAATTAGGCAAGCTCCATACCATAGCCTCGAACTATTTTCGAGCGTCGTTTCCATTTTCTTTTTCTTCTTGTCTTTACTGAATGATTTAATGTGATGTAAATGCTCAATATTAACATCGATATTGAATACCATCGATACCATTTTTTTAACATGTTGTGTTGTATTGGTAAAAAAAAAGGATTAATTATATAAATAAATAAATTTGTATAATGTAACTCATTAACTTAATACGCTGCCGCTAAAATTATTTATAATTAATTTCATTATATATATTAAATGATTTACATAAAACGATTATCATTTCATAATTTATGATATTCCAGAAATTCAAGCTGTCTAAATGTCGATCATATAATTATATATTATCCTGCTTAAAAACAATCATTTCGCCCACCCAAGACAACATTGAAGGTAATAAAAATATACTTTACATGCCCAAATGTCGTGTGGAAATGCAGATTACGCTAGAAAATGTAAATATATCTTTTCTCCTTCGTTAATATCATTATTAATTTATACGTAAAAAATATTGGAAATCGCTTATAATTCATAAAATCCCGTGTGCGTACTTAAAATATCGATGGCTCGATGTGTGATTCGATGATGATATCACGTGCCTATGGCAGATGTAATTTAATAAAAATATATTATTTGCGATTTTATTTTAAGCGTAAAAATAAGTCAAATCATTAAATAAGCCTTACTTGTCGCATTTCTAGTCGAAATGTGCATAAATTAACAATGATATCAACCAAAATACGGAAGCTTACCGATAGAAAGATACATTACAATTTGAGGCTAAATATATAACCACAGTCCGAAAAACCACGTTAGGGGATAATAAAATGTTTTTTTAAATTAAAATGCATCCTTAGATGAGCGAAACAATTGTATATTAACGTTAAAATATCTAATTACAATCACATTTTGACACTGTGAAAATCGTAAACGTCAAATATCAACAAAAGAATACTTATTGAATTACATGAAAAGGAAGAAATGACTAGAAATGACTTCACACACATTTCATAGCGTTGTATTGAAACAAATGCTGTACAACCGATCTAGTCACTATGACGAAATATATTTGATTAAGTACTTCAATAATCAAAGCTCCATACAAATATTTTTCGCTCGGCTTCAGATTTGCTGCTAAGAGCGTAGTCAAGTAACTAGTATAGCAAGGGTGGCCAACCTTTTTCAGCAGCCGGGCCAGATTCTAAAAATGAGATTACCTACCGGGCCGCACAACCAATTTCGGCTACCGGGCCGCACAACCAAGGCTTCTTTCGTGGGGGGAAGGGGGGGCAACAGAAATTAAAATATTGTCATAGCCGAAAAAAGTGAAATAGCGCCGCAGGCGGATTTTTTTTGTGAAACTGGGTGTAGAAGGCTCACAACAAAATGTATGGAAAACGTTTTCTAATTGAAAAGATCATTCCAAATAGCGCCGCAGGCGAAATTTTTAAGGGAAAAATGGGTGAAGTGATGAATTTGATTGTCTTTTGTTTAATTAGAAAAGTTTTTTTTTACTTTCTCACTGCTCCGCGGGCCGCACTTAGACACCCGGCGGGCCGCATGCGGCCCGCGGGCCGCGGGTTGGCCACCCTAGTAGTATAGTATAAATGTCGATGGTACGTACCAACTCTTAAATTGAATTAAGAACATGTGTTTGTAAATATGTATGCATGATATATACCTACATAGGTACATGCTTGTATAGAGATGGCTTAGATGAATATGGACCTACATAATATATTATCATCCACCACCTGTATTGCGCATGCAAATCAACTTTGACGAAACATCATCGTAAGTAAAAGTGACATATGAGAGCGATACAACATAATGCCGGCGCCACGTGCTCGCCGAGTGTCAAACAGTGTTCACGAGTACCGAGCTTTTTTTCCCATGAAATGTTATTGATGGGTGTGGTGATGGGATGGTGGAGGGATGTGAAAGGAAAATATCAATTTATTTTTTCAAAAAATATCCTGTTTTTTGACCGGCCATTACGGGTAAACTGCTATTCCTACGAAAAAATTGAACTAACATTTTTTGTAGAGAATTTAGCAAGTATTATTTTGGTCATGGACTACTTTCTCTTATCTCTTACGATATTCCTATAAATGCGAAAAACCGCGAAGGGGGACCTTTTCGGGGGGGCAGGGGGGGTTGCGGCAAGATTTTGATAGGCAACCCTAGTGCGATGTAATACCCTATTGGTAAGCTATCATTTAAACCAAATTTAGATAAAATAACAGATACGTCATAATTTTAGCAGCGGGCTCTTAGACTAATACATTGAGAATACCCTAATCTCGTTTTACAATATCTTTGTCCTATAAAGTCACTCTTAGTAGATATGTTAGAGGGCAAGGTAGTGAGAAGACGGGGAGTTGGCAGAAAGCAGATGGCCTGGCTGCGCAACATGAGAGAGTGAACCGGAATGAGGAAGGTAGAAGATCTGTTCCGGGCAGCGCAGGATAGGGAACTTTTCGCGGAAGTGATCGCCAACGTTGGGGGGATCTGACAAGTGACAAGACACAAGAAGAAAATGAAGAAGTAGTGATAAATACAAGTTAAGTACATATTCCGAGTGTCTCACATCTGGTATTAGTGGTATAATACTCATTACTCATGCTCTGCACATGGTTCGTCGCGCATCTATTCACCAATGTTCATACAAATTACAAATATGAGTTAAGGGCTTGGTACCAAGAATGGCGTCACAGACATTTCCCAAGGCATTAAGGTTCAAAATTGCGTGAACAATCGTATGATAAAATGGTAAAAATAGCGTTTTTTTCCATTTTCTGAGGTTAATTTTGGGTCTATCAAAAAACTTATGCGGTTCTTCCCTAGATTTTAATGCATATTATCAGTACAAAAATATATATATATATATAATCCGCGACTTTCGGGAAACAAGTTTCCGTCTTTCGGAAAAAAGATCAGAGGTGTTTGTTAATTTTTTTTTCAGAAATCTATACAAGATATAAAAAATCTTGTACGGTTATTCCCTAGATAAATGTTCAATGCATCTACCCTATTTTGTTCCAAAGCATATTTAGTAACGGTTGTCGAGATACAAGGTCTCCCGTTTTTAGAAATTTTTATAATGTCGGTATGCATGCTCTTAATACTCAATAGGATTATACGAGTACTTATACAAAATTCATTAGCGACTTCACTAGCGCGTCTGTGTTTGATATTGACGTAGATTCAGATACGTGTAATACGCCTTCAGAATAATTCACCTGACATAATCAAAAGTATATTAGTATAAAATGACTTCCATATTACATCCAACATATACACGTACACGTCATGCAACTTTCTATATGGCATGTGTATTTAACATCAAAGCAGCAAGTACATAACTAGGCACGTATAATTTTATTAATAGTAGATACTACATCTATACGAAGTCAGCTGATGTTCATTAAAGTTATGTAATACATATACACATTATAATCCAAGAGCCCGCTGCTTAAATTATGGCGTATCTGTTTTTTGATCGAAATGAGGTAAAAATGTTTTTTTTTTTTTTTTTTAATATTGTATTAGATACAACAGCTTTAGTAAATATTTCATTAAAATAATAATATACAATGCATGTTTTATATTGCCAATTATAGTATCTATCTATTGGCTGATACTAGTTCAACATCATATACATGTTACATTATAGATATACTGCTAGTATTGTACATAAATATAATAATATAATAAACCATTAACTATCTAAGCACTTGTTTTATAAAGAGAGAAACGGATAATAGGATGAGAAGTATAGAGAGAAGGAAAGGGAGGGATACCGCTTGGTTGGTTTGGTTTGTATTTTTACATTGTAGTTGTGTCTATGTTTTATCTTTATTAAGTCAGTCAGTGGTTTCTGTGTATTTATGTGTGCCTCATAATTACAACAATAACAAAACAATGTGAAGAAACAGTAACTTGTGCAAGTCTCGTACAGCAATATGCAGGTGTGTGTAGTTTTTTTGTTAAAAGAGTTGAGACTTGTAGTGAATGGGTCCAGCTCCAAGCTCACCGCGCAATTTCTATTAAAACTCGTACACACTCTATTTATATATATGAGCTTTGGTGGTAATTTGTTCTAGATGATTCGGCGTAAAAAAAAAAGATATGATAGCTTACCAATAGGTTATTACATCGCACTAGGGTTCTCCCTAGGGCAAACTACTAGTCCTACGAAAAAAATGTATTAAATTTTTTTGTAGAGAATTTAGCAAGTATTATTTTTTTCATTGATTTCTTTCTCCTGTCTCTAACCATATTCCTATAAAATGCGAAAAACCGCGAAGAGGGACCTTTTCGGGGGGGGGGGGGAGGGGGATTGCGGCAAGATTTTGATAGGCAACCCTAGTAGTGCGATGTAATACTCTTTTGGTAAGCTATCATTTATACCACATTTTGATCAAAAAACAGAATGGTACGTCATAATTTAAGCAGCGGGCTCTCGGACTATTACACAACACACACATGTTCAGTTCAGGTATCATTTGATACGCTAACTCTAACACAGAGGTAATAATACCTATAGCGAATGATACAATGTAATAAGTTTTCACTTTTCATTCCTATACATATGTGTAACATCCAGATTATTAACGTTATTAGATACACGTAATCCCTTCCTTATCCTTCAGATCCCTTCCGCCTAGTTATGTAGTTATGTATAATTGTATACCTATAAATATTGTTACTTTTATATTTGTTTTGTATATATAGGTACCCTACATAGATCTATTTTCTTCCATTTTTTTTACATTGAATGGAGGTGCTGCCCCCTCCCCCTTCTCTCCCCTGACGACGCCCATGGTAGGTATACCAACTAAAATGTCTCTCGTGACGACATTGGAGAGACGGAGAAAAGATAGAGCCTTTTGTGATCTTCCTGTGTTCTCAAAAATTTTAAAGGGTGGAGTAGCAATAGTGGTTATACAAAAACATCTTTAACCAACCCTCCGTGAATTTTCACGGGTAGGTAGTAGGTACCGGGTACCCACTAGTTATAATTATAACAATTAATGATTAAGATGCTCTCTTCCAATGATCTATAATCCGCGATAAAAAAAACTATTTAATGAAATAAAGTAACTATACGGTGGGCGTGATAAAAAATAATTTTAATTAGGCGAATGAATGAATGAAATTTATTTTATTTTCCAGATATACAACATATAATATACAAAAACAATTAATTCTGATATACTCATATATAAACATAAATAAATCATAATATGCCGTGTGGCACCAGTCGCTCAACTATCTGGAAATATTTTACTGCCTCACTAGACCGGAGTCTGTTCTAAGACAGTAGACGCCAAATCAATTTGTGACGGAAGTATAATGTTGCAACCATCGACATAATATATATTAAGTACTAAATAAAATAAATTAAAATAAAATAATCTTTATTGTACTAAAAAAATAATTGTACAATGGGCGGACTTATTGCCAAATGGCAATTTCTGCCAGCCAACCCATACTAGTGTGGCCTTTGCGACTCTAAAATACTAAAAAGTGCCGTGCGTGAAATTGTGACACTTCCGTTCTATTGAAAATACATAGAATCAGATCTCTAGTACTTAATATGTAATCTCTTTGGTTGCAACAACAATCGTTAAAATCTATTTCACTGGAACAACACTGGACCAATCAAAACACGCCAAAAATTAACATTAAGAACAATCGCAACAGAGGGACAAGCCCTGAGTACAATACTAATTAATTAGTGTAATTTATAAAATAGTTGAGAAATGTGAATTTTATAAAAATAAAAATAAAAACAAAAAAAAAAATAAAGTGTTATTATACATAGGTACTACATAGTAATAATAGATACATTGATAATAAATGGATGATAATCACCGAAATAATAGTGATATTAAATTATGAATAAAATGTCAATAAATGATAAAATACATGTCAAAAACGAATATGAATAAACGTACTTCTATACATTCTACCTTTGAATATTGAAGAACCCAATCAAATTATTTTTCCTCATACTCATTCTACATACAGGGTGTCCCGTAAGTCAACGATATCCCGTGGATGGGTGATAGACCAACTCATAACGGACCAGAAAAACGAAATATGACCTTAGTAAAAAATCGCTCGTTCTCGAGATATCGGCACTTTTTTGTTTTTCGTGAAATTCGACACCTTTGTTCAGTTTTTCGATCATCACAGTCACAAAATTCAATATTCTAAGATTATAATTTTTGATTCGTAATCCTGAATAATTCAGCTATTTGATTATAATCCAAAATAAAACGTACTATGTCACAATTTTGAGAAAAAGGAGATCGTTTCCGGCTCTCGAGTTTTTTGCTTTTTATTGGCAAATTTCGACTCCGTTACACTGTAAAAAAATGTATCACATTAAGCTGACAAATTATATTAAAAACTACCTCATTTAGTGTAGTTTTTAAAAAGGTACAAAACTGGACATAGATCCCTTTCCAAAAAAAGATATTACTGTTTTACTTCAAAAAGAGCTCATTATAAAAAAAATCTAACGCAGGGTAATAGGTTCCTCAGGTCCAATATTTGGAGAAGTGATAGAGGATGAAAAAATATGAAAAATAAGTATAATGAATGTATGTCCAAAAATCAACCGTTTTGGAGTTATGGCCTTTTGAAAATTGAGGTGTATGAAAATTTCTCATTTGGGTTTTTTTATAATAACTTACGAACTACTAACTCAATTTTGACAAAAAAAACTAAAAACCATAGTCAATAATGTAGGTCGATAAAGTTCCTTATTTTTGGCCTTTTCTTACAATCTAGTGAAAATTTTGGTAAGAAACATGTATTTTTGTGAAATAATAATATTTTTTTACAGAATTTTCACTAGAATCTAATTAAAATACCACAAATCAGGATCTTTATCGAAAGCCTATATTATTGACTATGATTATTAGTTTCTTTTGTCAAAATCGAGTTAGTAATTCGTAAGTTATTGTAAAAAAACACAAATGATAAATTTTCATACACCTCAATTTTCAAAAGGCCATAACTCCAAAACGGTTGATTTTTGGACATACATTCATTATACTTATTTTTCATCCTATATCACTTCTCCAAATATTGGACCTGAGGAACCTATTACCATGCGTTAGATTTTTTTTATAATGAGCTCTTTTTGAAGTAAAACCTTAATATTTTTTTTTTAGAAAGGGATCTATGTCCAGTTTTGTACTTTTTTAAAAACTACACTAAATGAGGTAGTTTTTAATATAATTTGTCAGCTTAATGTGATACATTTTTTTTACAGTGTAACGGAGTCGAAATTTGCCAATAAAAAGCAAAAAACTCGAGAGCCGGAAACGATCTCCTTTTTCTCAAAATTGTGACATAGTACGTTTTATTTTGGATTATAATCAAATAGCTGAATTATTCAGGATTACGAATCAAAAATTATAATCTTAGAATATTGAATTTTGTGACCGTGACGATCGAAAAACTGAACAAAGGTGTCGAATTTCACGAAAAACAAAAAAGTGCCGATATCTCGAGAACGAGCGATTTTTTACTAAGGTCATATTTCGTTTTTCTGGTCCGTTATGAGTTGGTCTATCACCCCTCCACGGGATATCGTTGACTTACCTTAAAATCCCTTCTATAACAAAATGGTTTGAAGTGGGCATACCTACTCCAAAAAATATGAAAAGGTTCGATGTATTGTGTTCCGAAATTCCAGGATAAATTGTACAATAAAATGAAACCTGCACATAAAAATCTATTGAAATATACTCAGAATAAAATATTACTAGCATATGATGTGAAACAATTGTTTATATACTAAGAAAAATATTCATAAAAGGCATTCTTGTTATTTACATATACGTATATCTACGTTAGAATTATTAATGTATGTGGGTGGGCAGGATGGGTAGAACCTATTTACAGAGAATTATAAAACGTAGGTCATAAAACAAGGGCGTCGTCTTGGGGGGGGGGGGGGGGCAGCCGCCCCCGAGAGATTGGAATAGGTATGTAATTTTTCATACTAAATGATAAAACTTCATAAAAAATTACATTATTATCACACGTTTTCTCAACATATCAAAAATATTTTTAAATTTGTGGTTCATAGAAAATTTTGCCTACGGCTATCAGTAAATAGGTGCTTATGTTTTTTATTTCACGAAAAATAAACGGAATTTCTATCGCGACCTCTTATTTTATGAAATATACTATATATACTTGACAAAAATTTAACGCCGTGTGATTTTTCTTTGGGGTTTTGTGAAATCTAGGGTTTCTGCGAGTAAACCAGAAACAATTCCACAGCTCAAATGCGAGATCCAACGCGTAATCGGTGAGATACAGTCACATCTCTGTGAAAAAGTCACGGAAAATTTCATGCAAAGAGTACCTAATGGCCTGATATAAGAGTCGTGGGGGTCATTTGCCGGATATTTTATTCCATACTAATTCGGAACATGTTTTCTTTAATCCCAATAAAAAATATCACAACTTTCTCAAAAATACGTTGTTTTTTTTTGAAAATGAAACAGTGCACGCTTACTGGGACACCTATACCTGCGTACTGCGTAGATATAATAATAATAATGCTTGGTCAATTTTGGGCGCCGTTTAGCGATAAAATCGCCCCAAGGGCGCCTTACATTTTTCTTTTCACCATATAGGATCGTCACAAACAGTAAAAATGATATATTGAATTGTATAACCGATATGAATGACATGTATAAATGACATATGTACAGTACATAGAGACAAATCAGAAAAGTAGAAATATAATATTGTTTTTTTTTAAGAGATGTCCATTGTTGCATTGTATGTAAAGCACCTATTGTTATATAGTATATTGCACACTATTTACACTAAAGTGATATAATGAAATAAGCACGATTTGAACTCATTCAATAATTAATTTCGTTAACTAAGATTCAATGACATTAATTTTATTGTTCTTGCAATTGATAAAAGGTCGTGAGAATTTCTCTCTAATGATTATCTAGACTAGATAATATTATCAATACAAATAAACCAAAAATATTGTGTAACGCAGCTTGAGATACTATTTCACAAAAAGTGGAAAATATGTGTGTTTAAGGGCTTGGCACCAAGAATGACATCACAGTCATTTCCCATGGCAACAAGGTTCAAAATCGCGTGAACAATCACATGATAAAATGGTAAAAATAGCGTTTTTTCCATTTTTTGGGCTTAATTTTGCGTCTATCGAAAAACTTTTACGGTTATTCCCTAGATTGTAATGCATATTATCAGTACAAAAAAAAATTTACTCCGCGACTTTCGGGAAACGAGTTTCCGTCTTTCGGAACAAAGATCAGAGGAGTTTTACAATTTTTTTTTGAGAACTCTATACAAGATATAATAAATCTTTTACGGTTATTCCCTAGATAAAGGTTCAATGCATCTACCCTATTTTGTTCCAAAAGATATTTGGTAACGGTTGTCGAGATATAACGTCTCTCGTTTTTTGCAATTTTTGAAATGCATACTCTTAAGGGCTTATATGCACCGAGTAAAAATCGTTCTATCTTTGCTTCAACTTTTTGAAATTTTGTATGATAATGTTAGCGCTCAATAAGAATAAAGTAAACGACAAAGTGAATTATACCTTTTTAAAAGAAACCTGGGAAGAAATTTAAAAATCTAAAACAGCCGATTTGTTAAGATTTTAATTACCAGTATTTTGGCTAAATTATACTTTTATATCTGAAAAACTGAACGGAAAATCTTCAGATCTCGTAAATTTTAGGGGTACTTTAGGAATATTTTTTTATTCGAGGAATTTCCAAATCATGTAATTCTAAAACAGCCGATCTGTAGTCCATACTTTCATCTATCACTGTCTTCATTTTCAAGACGATTTCCTCAGTATTGGCTGAGTAAAATTCTGTTCGATGCATTTTTTCGTAACCCGCCATTGCGGGTGCAACGGCCGGCCATTGCCGGCAGTTGTACATAATTTTTTTCTTACTCTCTGGTGTTATATTTAACTGTTTTTCGCTGTCTTCTTAACGGTTATAAACAAACCCTACGAGGCGCTAGAAAAAAAAAACGGAAAATAAATCTACATATGGATCACCGAAAAAACTCAACAACTATCGGTTCGGTACCTAGTGTGTTATATTATCTTTATTCATATTTCCACAAATAGAAACACAAATATCGATCGAAGGAAACGTATTAGTTCAATTTATTTTCTTTACACGTATAGTCACGGTTCACCACTCAATAATAATTTAATATCATACCTGTTAGATATTTGCAGAGAGTATGTAGGCCAAATGAATTTCCTGTCTATAAAGAAATAATATACATTCACATACACGAGTACAGTACATACACATAATACTATTTAGAGACAACGCAGGCAAACTCTAAAAGCTTTTAGTCATCCAAATATGTAATGTCATTACAGACAGGTGCCGTATACTTAAATATAGATGCTTATAATAGACATCAACATCGAGGTACTGACAATATATTAGGTAGGTTTGTGGGAGGTGCATCAGCCTCAAAATTCTCGCATATAATAGAGTTTAGAATTTCTCGCTTCTAAAACACTTTCTGTCAACTGACCTGTACTGGAACTTTCTAATGGTTTCTCACCCGAAACACGCAGATAAAATGCACACGAAAAACGACCTTATGTATATCGTCATAAGGGTCATTTTCCTAAAACATTTTATCTACGTGTTTAGGGCGAGAAAGCTTACAAAGTACCCCCCCTGAAAAGTGCTTACTGAATACACTATGTCGATATATACATATAGCATGGAGAAATGTTATAAAGACCTTTGAAAGCGCCCCCCGATCCTACAGACAGTATAATAGACCCCAAGAGAGTTTCATCTGCGAAACGTGCAATAGGTTAATTAAGTCCCGCATTGGCCTGTACAGCCACCAACGTGCCCACGACAGAGACGCTGCTCGTGTTGCTCAGGGTATGCCACAATGATACTCGTATTCGAGTTAAAGGCTATATATATATATAGTAAATGCAGTATCGTAAGTCGTAAGAACTCGCTGATTAGTGCTCCGATTTTTTTAAAAATTAAATTGTTCGAAACTTTGGCAGGCATAAGTGGTGCCAGTATATGTAAAGTGTGAGTGCTATACGCGTGTTCTGTCAACTACTATTATAGCTAGGGCTGCGCACCTTTCAAAGAGGGTAGGCCCGGAGATTTGGGAAAAATCGTAGTCCGACGAATTTTTTTTAGTGTATTTTTAGCTTTTAAAAAATGCATTCGAAAAAATTCACATCGACGGGGGGGGGGGGTGGTCCCTTGCCCTCTACATCTATTCCCCCAAACCTTTGGGCAAATCCTAGTCTGACCCCCGTGGAGATAAACGATGCTAACCCGAAGTCCGGAGAACACCACTCAAAACCGTAGAATCCGGGTCAAACCCAGAGAGGTGGCAGCCCTAATATAGACTAAGAGCCAGCCGTTAAAAACATGACGCATCTGATATTTGATCGAAATGTGGTTTAAATGTTAGCTTACCAATAGGGTAATACATCGCTCTAGGGTTGCCTATCAAAGGTAGCCCAAATTAGCCTAAAATAATTACACAGCCTCACAAGTTGACGGAATTTTATTATTAAAGATTAATATTGAAATAATCGGCACTCCAGTGGAGAGAGGAGGGGGGGGGAGTAAGATCATGATCCAGTACGTTTGGGGACGGTAGGTACTACAGAGAAAGGAAGAATTTTATTTATTTAGGGAAGGGAAAGAGGTCTACCAGAGGAAACGTTTCTTACAAAAGTAAAGGTAAATATCCGTTAATAAATTCCGCATTGTTTTTATCAATTAAATATCTTTTACATTTCTGGAAGGGAGTGTTATTTAATTAGGTACCCGGTATTGTAAGAGGAACTGAGCAATGTATACCGTGAACAGAATATTTTATCTAGGCAGTGTAGGTAAATTTGTAGGATATTCAAGCAACCGCAATACTCTCGAGATTGATGAAATACCTAGAAGGGAATCTTATATTGTATTCATCTACCTACATTACCTACCTCATACTTTATTAATTTATTTATTTGGTCATAAACGGCCGCAAGGCCTTTAACAAATTACAATATTACAATCATCAAACAATACACTTCAAATTACATCCTCAAAAAAGTAAATTAAGAAAGTCAATTGAAAATATAAATAATACCTATATGTGTTATATTAACTCTATTTACATCATATATAGGTGGAGACTTGAAAATTTCGCGATCGAGATAAAACGAATTTATTCGCAAATTAGGTGCTTTTTACGCGAATAACACGAATTTCATGTTTTTTGCACATGTAATGCGAATTTCAGCATTCTTTTACAGGAATAACGCGAATTTTCGCATATGTGACGCGAAAGTAAAACGAACCATACTGAAAAAATCTTGCAAAAAGGCGTTTTTTTTGTTTTTCTCAAATATTTATGTTTTATTTTATCGTTTTGGGGAATTTCGTACAAAATATTGTACACGGTCATTTATTTATATTGTTTGTATTAAAACCTGCAAAATTGACCACTTTAATGATATAAATGTATGAAAAATAACACCACATTTCGCCAAAATAATGAAATATACACCCCTTTTTACAAAAAATAACACCACATTTCCCGAAAAATAACATCGAATTTTTCTAGTCCCTATACATAGGTACTATAATCAGTGATCAGTTGTCTGGTGTCGTCTTTCACTTACAAAGAAATATTCTTCCAATAATTATTATATTACCTACTCCTACTAATTGTGTTGTCATTAGCTCCAATAATAGGGAACCCACAGTATCTAATTTGGGTTCTATATCTTAGAATTCGTTACACGCAAGACATCTTATAGTCTATTATAACTACGAGTAAGTTTATACATAAATTGTAAAGTACATAAATTGACTTATGTGAAATGGAACACAGATAGTTGGATTGTACTAAAATACATAAATTGACTTATGTGGAAAAGAACAGAGCTATTTGGATTGTCAAGCATTATTAAATGAAGATATTAAATAGTTACTATTTTATGGAAAATGTGTCCATTTCCCTAATATGCATGTTGTGTTCTTCTAATTTTTCCTTATTCCTTATGACATAAGTCAGTTCTGTGTGGTGATACAAATAACATAAGTCACTGAAAAATCTGTTTTACTTATTTTTTTCAAAAAATTTCTTTTTCACCTAATGTAATAAAATATATTAATCCTAATACAACACATTCGTTTATAAATAAACTATTTTTCTATTAAGTTTTTTGTCTCTCCTGAAAAGTTGGTATTTGGGTCCGCCGAACCAAGATATTATCTTTTCCAATTCTCGTCTTGCGAGTTGACGTCTGATATCTTATCGTACGTATGTGCGAATCACCACAAGCGTGGGGGTTCAGTAGTCAGTGCACTCAGGCAAGATACGTATAAACAAACCTGCGTCAATTATGTAGGTACTACGTATTAACTATGATAAGGAAACTGGAAAGGTGTTCATTGTAAACTGATAACACCAGGAAATCCCACACTATTAGTTAATTATAATTGGCAGGGAGCTACTATGTAGATGGATAAGTAATTATTTTTTCCGCATTGAGAGTATGCATACCGACATTTCAAAAAATTCTGAAAACGGGAGACCATATCTCGACAACCGTTACTTAATATGCTTTGGAACAAAATAGGGTAGATGCATTGATCATTTATCTAGGGAATAACCGTAAAAGATATTTTATATCTTGTATAGATCTCTCAAAAAAAAAATATTCAAAACACCTCCGAACTTTTTTCCGAAAGACCGAAACTCGTTTCCCGAAAGTCGCGGAGTATTTTTTTTTGTACTGATAACATGCATTAAAATCTAGGGAATAACCGTTAAAGTTTTTTGATAGACGCAAAATTAACCGCAAAAATGAAAAAAAAAACGCTATTTTGGCCATTTTATCATGCGATTGTTCACGCAATTTTGAACCTTAATGCCGTGGGAAATGACTGTGACGTCATTCTTGATAGGTTCCTTACTTAGTGCCAAGCCCTTAATATCAATTTACATTCACAAACTAAAATAAGCACTTGTTTTAGAAGTATTGCGCTGAAGAAACGAAAACCATATTTTTAAAAGTTATCTTTCTGTAGTCATAGGAATATCTCGTCGCCGTTGACTTACAATAATATATGAGACCCCTTCATTCTGGCTTCATATTTCGTCTACTATTCAGTTAGTGAAATTTTATAGCTGGCTTATTGTCACTCGTCCAGAGCTCAACCCCCCCCCCCCCCCTTTCCAAATGGATTCCTGGCTACAGCCCTGAAAATGAGTACCTACTAAGATACGATCGAATACTTTCCATCTAAACCCACGATGTACCTACAAGTTACATATCTACGAAAAGAAACCAGAACCTAAGATTTGCAGCCAAGTGCTATGTATTGTTTTATTATCGAGTAAGACTGGCAATGGTCAGACGAAGAACCCAAGTGGTCGACGTCATGGATCGTACAGCAAGACTCAAATGGCAATGGGCAGGGCACATAGCAAGACAAGACGAGAATAGATGAGGCCTATATCCAGCAGAGGAGGGACCAAGGCTGATGAAGAAGAAGAAGACTGGTAATATGCTTCAAGTTTACATTTTTACTGTACTTTGTGTTGATTCTTTTTTATTGTATAACGATTTCGTTGTTTGGTGCCTTTTTGCGAGAACTGATTGGGTTTTAGTTGTTATTGTTTTTTTGACAGTATTTATCGTAGATGTCTCTGTGGATGTCACATATTAAATAAAATAAAGTAGGGACTTTCCTGTTTAAAAAGAAACTCTCTGCAAAACGGTAGCAGGTGCAGTTTTAAAAAATAAGTTTAGTATTTTCTATAAGCTCGCCTTAGTGAACAAATGTTACGATTTATATTTGTAATGTTAACATATCTCTGAATAAACAAATAGGTAAATATGGCGTAATACACGATAGATAGGTATCGGTTCCTATGATTATGAAAGATAAAGTACGTACATAAATACGTACATAAATGTGTACTTAGTAGAAATTTAATGATCTATGTAGAATCACAAAAGTGATTGAAATGCCAACGAAATGTCAAGAACATTACACGAATCTACTTATAAAAAACATGCTATTCCATTCTTATTGAATGACCTTTGCAAGTGATTGCATTTTTTACAAGATCATCTTTTATAGTGCCTGCCTAGTATCTAGTATCTATAATAAGTGTAATGTATATAAATTTATACTAAATGTTCATGAGAAGCGTATATAGCAAACTGACATCTACGGCACTGCACATAGGTGTATAATTAGTTTACTTCATATTTAAACATTTTTGCATAGTGTTTCATATGAGCTCGCTAATAAGGTGTTCAACAAAACATCGTGAACCATCACTAAGATTAGTGACTAGTTATTATATGCAGGTACCTACATGATATTAAGTCAGATTATAACCTCACAATCAAATTATTAAGAAGTGTATAAATACCCAGGTGGACTTTGATTCTAAAATGTTCTGAGTATTAAATAAAATAAAATAATCTTTATTGTACATAGACATACAAAGGGCGGGCTTATTGCCAAATGGCAATTTCTGCCAGCCAACCCATGACAGAAACCAAAGTGAGACATAGCTAATGAAAATTTAGTACCAAAGGGTACCTTTACCTAACAATAATTGAAAACATAAATACATACATAGATAAACATATTATACATATATAAATATATACATAAATGGTATGTGGGATGGGATAGGGGAGGGATGCTGGGTTCAGGAGGGACGGGTTGAGGGATTTGAGATTGAAGTTATTATTAGGGTTCATCGAAGCAAAAGTGAATAACCAATATTTGTTAACGAAGTATATATGTAATAATAATATATTATGTCTGCGTCGTGTTTAAATGAATGATGATTCATTTCCTTCCCATGTGGCAAACTTAACATGTGGTATTATTACACGCAGAGCTTTTTTAAGCTTTATAGTAAATGACATTGTATAGTAAGCATAGTGCGAGCCGAGTATATTCAATTTATTATTATTCATCAACATAACATATGTGTAGATCCTTGCAGTGAGAGTCTCCTCCAAGGAACATTAAGCTAGGGTGCATGGTTCATAGTAGTTTTGGGAGGGGTTTGTTGAGGGGAGCCCTTCCGGCGAACCTTAAGCCCTCCTTTTAAAAAATGATTTTGCTTAAAAGACTGGATGATATAGGAGATAAAGCTCCTGAAACATCCAGGGATGGAGGTGGGTTTACCCAATGTAACCGCAATAGTTACGTATTTCATTATTTAATAGCCTATATATATTTTAGTTAGGATTCATTTATTTATTTCATACATGGCGTAAGCCATTTACAAAAAACACAAACAATACTAACCATTAAAACGATCAATTACAAACAAAAGAACCTAAGTAATTTCTCCTCCCGACACAGGATATTCTTAGTGGGGGAGGCAAACATAAACAATTCATATCAAATGTTAAGATTGAATAAATAAATAAATAAATTTTTAAAATATCCTCCAATTATGTAAACACAAAATTACACCACAAACAAAAAAGAAACACATCCTACAAAAATATTTCAACACAGTACAGTATAAAAATACAATAAAATATTGAAAGCACTAAAATATATAAATTAAATTATTTGTATACCCTAAATCTAAATCACTAAAACCTAGTCAAGATCGTGATGCCTCAGAATGTGGGCCTTGATCAAAAAAGTGAGACGACTGCTGCTCTAGAAGATTACACATACGCAACCATACTTTGTTTACGTGTTAGGGAGTGAGGTTCGTAGCACATGCTGCTTCTGCTACTATCCTTTATATAGGTCCTTTAGCTACTGTGATTAATCCGGAATTGACCGAATAGTTATACATTCAAACATCAGAAAAAAGAAGAAGAGTTTTTCGGAATGCATTAGCGTTGCAATAAATAAATAAACAAATACGAATATAAATAAAATCAAGCACATATGGTTGGCGGTCTCCCTGTTGATTTATTATACACTTCACGACACAAGCTTTTAACTCACTTTTAAATGTGCGGGAAAGTATTTGGGTTTGTGTATATACAAGCACAGATCCATTTTTGTAATATATCCTACGTTTAATGCTCCCGACCCAACTATGACGTCACGCTAATTTCCCACGGCATTAAGGTTCAAAACGCGTGAACAATCGCATGATAAAATGATATAAATAGCGTTTTTTTTTTCATTTTTGGGATTAATTTCGTTTCAAACAAAAAACTTTATGGTTATTCCCTAATAAAATCCCTAATCCATCTTCAATACAAAAAAATCGAGTTTTTGTCTTTCAGAAAAAAGATCAGAGGTGTTTTTCACATTTTTTTTTTGAGAAATCTACACAAAATATTAAAAATATTTTAAGGTTCAAAGTTCAGGTAAAAGTTCAATGTATTCAAGTATTTTTTCCAAAGTTATTCAGTAACGTTTTTCGGGATCTAAGGTCTCCCGTTTTTTAAATTATTTGAAATGTCAGTATGTAAATGTCAGAATGTCAAATGTCGGGTTGAGTGTAAGATATTGCTTTTGCAATAAGTCCGCCTTTTGGCACACTGTATTGTCTTGTTTTTGTTGTTTCATATATTTACTGGCCAATAAAGTTTATTTATTTATTTATGTATACTCCTAACACGTGTTATGTTATTATATGTACAACGTTTTCATTTCGATAATAAACTTTGTTGAGTTGTCGAGGAAGTGTAAATGATCAAGTGTAATGGAGAAATAATTGAATCGGTTATTTTGAAAAGGGCGGAAGTCACACTTTTTGGACACACTGATTTAAGTATGAGGACTTTCTCCTGTATCATACAGGAGAATATCCTTATACTTAACTCAGTGTGTCCAAAAAGTGTGACTTCCGCCCTTTTCAAAATAACCGATTCAATTAATGTAGAACTTCGCTGCAAACTAATCCACTGGATTGCAACTACGAAGGAGACTAATAAGATTATACCTATCACATTTCGTAGGTGTTACTTGTACCTACTGCCTACCTCTAGCTCAGTGATGGGCATACTTTCCAGGAGGAGGGCCAGATAAAATAAAAAATATCCAGGCGGGCCGGAAAACAAGACAAAACAGATTTTTTATGTGTTAAACATTATTTTTGACTTTTAAATCATACACAACTTATATTACAATATGCTACAAAAAAGGTACATAAATTGATTATTCTTTAGATTAGTATGAAGGCGTATGTGACATATGAAACTGTGTCTGAGCTTCTAAAAGTTGTTCATAATTTGGTAGAAACTGGGCCATATACAGGGTGTTTGATAGATGGATACAGATATCTTCAGGAGTGATAGTAGAGGTCATTTAGCATCTTTTGAGCCAAACTTAGCTTTGTCAAAAGTCGCTCGGTTCTCGAGATATTCGAGATTTAACCTTTTTTTCAAAATACCCCGAATTACTCAAGTTTAGCCCGATAGCATCGTATGTAAAGGTACCTACTTAGTTCTATCATTCTTTTTTGTTACCTGAATATGTGTTTAGTCTATTTAAATCATAAGTTTCAATCTTAAAAGCAATCATGTTAAAAAAATATTGGATTAAAGTTTCGAGAAAGAGATATTTCAAAATCGAGTTACGACTTTAGAGAGGATTTTAGATAAGAAAAACAATGTTCAAAGATTCAGAAATCTGGAAAAAACTTCTCTGGTTTATGTTCTTTCAAATGATATACAAAACATTATAAAAAACATTAGTTTCGTAAATCCATGATACAAAAACTTAAATAGATCACCTCTAATTTAAGCAAATTTCCATACAAATTCGGAAACAGTAAAATTGAAAGGAAATGTGTGTTTCACTATGCAACTCTACTTATAGTAAATTTGTATGGAAATTTGCTTAAATTAGAGGTGATCTATTCAAGTTTTTGTATCATGGATTTACGAAACTAATGTTTTTTATAATGTTTTGTATATCATTTGAAAGAGCATAAACCAGAGAAGTTTTTTCCAGATTTCTGAATATTTGAACATTTTTTTTTCTAATCTAAAATCCTCTCTAAAGTCGTAACTCGATTTTGAAATATCTCTTTCTCGAAACTTTAATCCGATATTTTTTTAACATGATTGTTTTTCAGATTGAAACTTATGATTTAAATAGACTAAACTCATATTCAGGTAATAAAAAAGAAAGATAGAACTAAGTAGGTACATTTACTTACGATGCTATCGGGCTACAACTTGAGTAATTCGGGGTATTTTGAAAAAAAGTTAAAATCTCGAATATCTCGAGAACCGTGCGACTTTTGACTAAGCTAAGTTTGGCTCAAAAGATGCTAAATGACCTATACTATCACTCCTGAAGATATCTGTATCCATCTATCAAACACCCTGTATACTATCCATGATGTCAATGGACCCTCGGCGGGCTTGATTTAATACTTTCGCGGGCCGGAGTTGGCCCGTTCGTATTCATTGTTATCGCCAAAAACACTGTTTTTTTTTTCATTTCTATGTAGCAATACTTTTTAGCGTTGCAACTCATACAAGATAACGTCAAATAAACCTACTAAAATAAATAGTGACTATGATAAAATATAATTGTTGGTAACTGCAGACATATATCTACACAAGTAGAATGCAAGACGGGTTGATGTTGATAGAAATTTTTCTCAGAAAAAGACAGACGGTAAGTACGAGTCTGCATCCTCAATTACTTGTTTCTTTTTTTGTGTCATGTTCGGCGTGCGGCGTTGCATGTAAACATAATCTATCGACTAAGTCTTTCCGAACTGAAAAAACATACGTGTGTATTGAGTATCTGTGTTTTTTAATTATTTTAAACTTCATTCAAGTGATTAGTGAATTCGTATACTGGTAGGTATATCTGTGCATCGAGTAGCTGTAGGTGTAGGTGTACCTAATAGGGAGAGATTTTGAAATATTATAAAGATAAACAAAATACTATTTTGTGTATGATGCTATTTAAAATTTATTCACATTTAATTTACAATTACTTGTAATTACATATTTTATCTATGTGTCTTTCAAAACACACTTTTTGTTTAAATACCGCAGCGTTAACCAATAATTAGGTACATGCTGTATACATAACCCTATAAATATAAACCATTTACAAATTAAATATAAGTTACAACAATAAATTAACAATTGAAATGATTAACCGCAAAGATACATTATCTATTACCACAATTAAAATTTATCGATAAAAAAATAGAAAGAAAATTAAAAAAAAAAATTCCTTTGGCACGCCACAGGCATAGGTAGATTTCAAGTGATTTATTAATTTTATTAATTTTAAGAGTACATCTGTACAATAAAAACAATCACAATATCATCAGCAAATAAACCAGCGAAGTGATGAAGTAGTATGGATGTAGTTTATTCTTTGATTATCGAAGTACCGTATGACGAAAAAATATTTGATTAAGTACTTCAATAATCAAAGGAAGTACCTAATCCAATAATCAAATTATTTTCATTCCACACATAATATGGATTGGTACCGGTACCTAAGCACTAAAAATTTGAAAAAACGATGTGAGTTCTTCTCGTATCGTGAAGCACATTTCTAAAACAACAAACACGCAAGTACCTATGCGGTAACTACTTAACTAGATCTTTCGATCGATCAGTGTAGTCCGAGGAATTGAGCTAGACAAAATCTGACTTTTGATCTGTATTCCTTATTTAATAACCTTTCATACGATACCAGACACAGACCCTCACAATCATTGGATCCCCTAAGAATGATTGTTTTTGAATTTAAAGCCTTAAAAAGTGAACCTTCCTCTTAATGGATTTCACCCAATCTCCTATCAGTTCATCTACCACTTACCAAAAATCTACCACCCAAGTTTCACGTTTCTGCGACGCATAGTTTGGCTGCAAACGTGCGCACAAGAAAAGGGACATATATATATATGGCTTATATATATAAACTTTTAAACCAAGGTCGGATTCGGGTTCTCCTGGTTCTAATTAGTGATACTGAGTAGAAATTTTTCAATTCTGCGACATCACGGGAAAAACGAATAGGTAGAGTTCCTTTTGGAAATCTACCTAAAACCAAGTGAATAAAATATATACCTACCTACTTAAAAGTGAACGACTTCGCATAACTCTCGCATTTTACAATGGGTTGCTGCGAAAAATTAGAATAACATTTGCGATAATATTGACTGTGTCTTACGTTTTGACGTTTCCGGTTTTTGGAGAAAAAGCTTTTCGTAGGAGATGCCATGATGATGTGGGGATCCATAAGTTGTCTGGGCTCCTGTGTGGTATCGTATGAAAGGGCATTGGAAAAGAAATTCAGATCCTAAGTCACATTTTGTCCAGCTCAAGCCTATAAAGTATTCCGGGTTCTTTTGTCAAATTTGCCGTTGTGAAGCACGGGTAACTCAGCTAGTTATAGAATAAAAATAAGCCGACAAGAAGAAAACCATTCAAAGATGTACCTACACAGAGTTCTGAAAACTCATTAGGGACATTGCAACGCCAACTATAAGAGCAGACGTATCGCGTCATTTATAATAAGTATTTTTCAGACTTTGGATCTCTACAACTTCATCAAGTAAATAAGCTTTGAAAAATAAATAATTTATAACCAAGATTTCATTTATACCTTCACATTCTAGATCCGTTTGGCGATGGCGCCTCCCATCAAGAATTGACAGTTTCAAAATTTGTAAAAAGATTAATATGAGTTCTGCTCGTGAAGAACTTTCGTGAGATGCCGCGGCGACACGGCGGTATGCGGTAAATGGATCCTTTCGATCACTCGGTGTCTTCCAAGGCTTGAACTGGACAACATCTGAACTACGATCTGGATTTCTTTTCCAACGCCTATTCATACCATACCACTCATGACACCACACGACCCTTGGATCGCCACAAACGTCTTACATCTTTTTTGTCTCTGGAGAAGGATGCGATCCAATGTTGTACAAAAACGTATTTTCACTGAGTCTACGTACGTTTGCAAAGTTTCAGATCTCTATTAGTCAGGAAGTGGTTGAAAAATCGATTGTAAAGTTTGCGCATAAAAAAAAAAACAAGAACGGAGTGAAGTTAAGGCTGTGGGTAACGCTTTACCAGTGTGGATAAACAGCGCTCACACCGGTCTTGTGGACGTCCAACTGAATAACACCGTTAGGACTATCTCCGGAATACTAAGATCCACTCCAACATACTGGTTACCAACTCTAAGTCATATTGCACCTTATGACCTCCGAAGACAAGACCCTTGTGAAGGAATATGACAAGTTACTGAAAAACCCTGAACTGCCGAACGGCCCAGATCTTGCGTACCTCCTAACCAGCAATAGACTCATCTATCTATCAAGAAATCCTCCATTAAAAACAGGCAAAGGTATACATGACTCTAACTTCAACAAAATGGACACATGGAAGGCCAGGTGGGAGAAAGCCTCAGACACGGTAAATCACTGCCTGCCCTGCATATCAAAGAAAACCGCCTGGATTCGACCAACCACGCAAACTCTGGTCCGCATTAAACAGGATCCGATCAGGGCATGACAAATGTGCGGATTTCTTCCAAAAGTGTGGCTGGCTGGATTCCCCTAGATGTGACTGCGGGGCGAAGAAACAGACCATACAGTATACACCATAATATTGTATCCTAATTGATCCGAATGCGGCCTTAGAGCATGTGCGGAGAATTTCAAAGACTTCTTCATACTGACGGATACAGCGACTGACTATATTTTAAACATTGACCTAAACCTTTGACAATCAGATCCACCTGTGCTATTATTAGCGTTTTATGTCGTGATCGTTTATGTGAATTTTCACAGCAATCCATCGTAAAATGCGGGAGTTATGCGAACACTTACAAAAAAACCGACTTTCCTTTAGTTATATAGATGTAAATAGATTGTATTTGAAGGCTTTAATACTCGGTTTCTTTTATACTCAAAACACGCCTATCCTTGAGGATTTGTCGGCATGATCTCTCTGTTTAAGAGTGAGAACGCGAGGGAAAACTCCAAGATTAATATTTAATAATCTGTGGTAAAAGTAGAAAACAATGTTAAAGAAAGTATTAAATAATAAACATAACGGTATAGAATACAAGCTGTAAAACATATATATACCTATTTCATATTACCTATTTACCTAAATTTATTTAGTATACCCTACCTACTTTTGAAAGATGTTGTTTTATATAGGTTCGTTATTGTTTATTATAGTACCCAGGGCCGTGCGGTGGAGCAAGTCTTAAAAATGCCGCCCTTCGATTCCTTGAGTTTGTAACAGTTTTTTTTTTGTTACAGGGGGGGGTCCCTAGGCCGAAGTGACAGCCTCGGTGCTAGGAGGGGGACAATAAAAATTTTGAATTCGATATATCATGAAAAAAGCTTAAATAGCGCCGCAGGCGAAATTTATTTTTTGAGACATAGTGAAGAAGGTCGTGATGTGGTTTGGTTTGTTTGAGAATGTGTATAATTGTTTGCGTAATAATATGTATGAAAAATGTCTTATATAAAAAAGTAATAAAAAATGGCGCCGCAGGCAATTTTTTTAATGAAATAACTGTTGGATCCGCCAGGATTTAAGTACTTACTTCGCGTTGTTTAGAAATCTTAATATAATATTCAAAATTTGATTGTTCTTTCACACAAGATTTGAACTCTATTTGACCCATTGAAAAAACAATAGTTCAGTGACAAATTCGCCTTCGTGTTGCTCATACCGTCTGTCAAAAATAGTTAATCTTCATCTTGTCGGACTATTTCGTGGCAGATAATAGTGTTATATAGTGACAATCTACACCTTGGTTCGCTCTTATCGTTGTCGTAGTAATTACCTAAATAATATTTTGTGTTTTGATTTTAAATATTGTACATTGTTTGTGTTTGATCTGTTTTGTGTTAAACATTTGATTTCCCTGGTGATGATATGATCATATCTTAAACATTTTTGTGGTGAACATTATCGGACTAACATATAGAACTTCCACCGTGGGATAAAGGTTTGTCGTAGTTATTCTTTTCTTGTGTGACTTTTTTCCCATATAAATTCTTATTTTTCTTAAATTATTCCGTCGGGCAAAATTTCGTTGAACCAGCCACCTTTTCGATCTTTACGCTGGATAGCTGGCGTTTCCATAAACCATTGATCCTTTTTCGAACCGGATTGAAATTAGCGCCTGTCGGTATAAGATAAATATCATTTTTTCGTTTAATAATTGTATTGCATAGTAATTCTCAGTCCTACAAGAGTCAATGACACTTGTATGGCTTGCACATTTCGTTGTTTGCATAATCATTGAATCATACTAGGGAATTTCGAATTTCGAATAATATTGTAGGAAAATAATTTGACCAAATATTCATCTACTTACACTTGTGATTAGGTACCTACAATTCTTACATACTTACTAGCGTTTTTCGATATAGAAATTTGAAATAGGTACTCTGCCTACAATCGAATCGTCTTATACCTACATATTTGGAAACATTTTGATTTAGAATAAGTACTCTATCTAGTAGTATCAATATATATAAATAGAATTTTGAAGTACGTACATACATTCGTCGTAGCCCTACTTGTGTAGGTATATTTTAGATTAGTTGTACATATATATTTGTGATATGTACAAAGCGTTTTTCAATTTAGCCCTACGGATTCTTATGGTAGGTACTTGATAACGTTCTTGCATCGTCCAAACGACTTATATTTTAGAATAGAATTTGCTTTATTCAATTTAGGTAATTACGAATACTCACTCTAGCATCTAGGCATCTTTTGCCTACATACATGTGTCTATTTGGGACAAATGTAACTAGCAATTAACTTGGAACTTTAGTTGACATCTAATTGAATGCTATATTTATTCTGTAAATATAGTATCGGTACTTACGATCAGTATCCTATAGTATTTTATTTGTCGTTGAACTTGCACTCACTATAGGTACTAGGTAGGTATTAAGGGGTCTAAAGCTTTATAAAAATACTTTAAACTAGACTCCTTACTCATCACACATTTCAATTAGGTATTTTGCGCTATCTGTTGTACTTACGTCGCTTTAGGTATATCTATTTTGTAGATATATAATCAACTCATTTGTTGGTGCCTACCTATATCTAATTAATTGTTTAGTTGTCGTATCTTTCGCTCGCATTAGGTATTAGGTAGGTACTTTAGGTGTCTTAGCGCTTTATAAAAATACTTTAAACCAGGCACCTATGTAATTCACAATACATTACTCGTCTATCTACGGACAATTTGGAATAGTTAGTTTTAGGTTTACACCTACGCATGCTTATATCATTTAAAAATAATTTGGGGAAATATTGACGCATCAAATAACAAACATTTTGGTTTGTTTCATTTTTTGTTCCCATTCACATACGAGTTTGTATATTGTTGTTTCTACGCATAGTGCAAGACACAGCTACTATTAGCTACAAAACACATATAGCTGATTAATTGCATTGATTAATCATATCTACGCATAATTTGTTGTCGTATTCTTTGTTGATGCATTATTTTGTAGACGCATAATTGTTTGTTATAATTTGCTATCGTATAGTCGCATAATTGGATTATTCTTTAATTATCAATTAACCACATACCAGTTGCAATAATGGAGAATATTCAAAAAGATATTGAAGAATGCGAGAAACAAATCGCACGAGTTTTTCGTTATACAAAAATAACACATGATTTGATTTCACATTTGAATGATAACCGCTATATTGAATCCTTTCTTGTCCAAGCGAGATTGGTAAAAGAAAGCAGAATTCACTTTATAGATTTGCTTGATAGGCTCAATTGGTTGAAGTTGGATATAGATCAAGAATGCGCAGTCAATTATGATTTGTTGGATTCCTTCGATGATCTATATTGCCGAATAAGCTACGCATCAGATGAAATAAATCAAACGCCTCAGATTAATATGAAGACATCTTCAATCAAATCGCAACAAAATAATGGAAACCTTATTCAGGTTCCAAACATCACACTTCCTGACTTTGATGGAGAAGCTGAACACTTTTTATATTTTTATGAAATATTTAAAAAGGAGATTCATGATAATTCGAAATTGACTGACGGCGAGAAGATTTATTACTTATTCGGACACCTCGTTGGTAAAGCAAAACCTATATGCATGGGTATTATGCCAATCGCAGAAAACTATTTAGTTGTTTGGGAAGCTCTAATAGCAAAATATTATGACGAATGCGTTTTAGACTCGTCATATTTGAATAGTTTATTTTCCACAGAAGAAAATAATGGTCCTTCGGCTGTAGTAGGAAGTTTAATCGAAGAATTAAATTTGAAAATGCCTCAGAAATCTGAGCATCAAGAATCACTTGAATTGGATTTGGGAAAGCCTCAGCATTCTGAGTATCCACAATCGTTAGAATCGAACCTAAATCGCGTAGAGGACGGCATAGCAAAAATTGTGAGACCGTTACATTCGAACACAATAAAATTTGATCGCTTTCATCAACATTGCTCTTTTTTACATAGATTTAGATTGCTACGATTGATTGAAAACGAAGGGAATTGCTTCGTTTTAACTAATGAAATCACAATTCGAAATATTTCATTAGTGGATCATTGGGAGAGATTGATAACAAGTTTGTTGCTATTAATTTCGTTTAAGATTCCTAAGCATATTGGAATCAGATTGAATCGTACATTGACTTATCTTGGCTTCGCAGATGCAAGTGAAGGCGCTTATGGAGGGATATATTTGTTCGGAATAATCTTTGGAAAGTAAATCCGCTTTACACCTTTATATAGAAGCCTACTTACATTCACTCGTTTTTGGATTTGAGAATTTGAAATAGATGTATCAATTATCTTCGTATCACGTTTTTTTGATTTTGGATTACACCAAGAGTTTTATCATGCATCTTCAGAAAAACTAATATCTATTTGAGATATTAATTTGGAAGCTATGTACAAGAAGTGTACTACGCCACAGAATTCACAAATTTATTGAATAACTTCTTTTGAGACTGAAGTCCATAAATGCTATTATGCTAAAGTCACACAGCGTTTTGATTAAAAATTGAGTTTGTGTTGATTTAACCTTTCTTGTCTACACAAATCAACACAGATTTTTCTAAACCTGCTTTGCATCAGCTTGCATATTTTCTAATATAGTGCTGTTTATTCATTTTCCTTCGAAGAACATATCTGAAATACTAGATTATTTATTTTTGGAAATATCAATTACTTGGATTGTTGACACAATTGTTCTGGAAGAAATGGACGAAGATGTAAAAATATATTTGCATGCTTTATAGTATCGACAAATTAGAATATCGTGACTATACTTGTTGAGATAGGTACCGTAATTGTTATCCCACAGACAACTGTACATGACTGCATTCAGTTTTAGGTCGATTTATATTGGAAACTTAGCACAAAGTTTATTGACGTTTCACTATGAAACCTTTTCGTTTACCCACATAGTAGATTTTTGGTGGGAAATTATTTATTTGTTTTGAATTATTTTGCGTTGATTGAACACACATATTGTGATTTTCGTTTTCTTTGATTTATGCAACAACGAAATGCCTTTTGTTTTGATTCTTTGTAATAAATAAATATTTGTTTTATCATCGCTCAGGCTTGCTTTCGATTCGTTTGTTTTGAAAGGAAATCCTTTCAAGGCCGGAGGCATGGATCCGCCAGGATTTAAGTACTTCGCGTTGTTTAGAAATCTTAATATAATATTCAAAATTTGATTGTTCTTTCACACAAGATTTGAACTCTATTTGACCCATTGAAAAAACAATAGTTCAGTGACAAATTCGCCTTCGTGTTGCTCATACCGTCTGTCAAAAATAGTTAATCTTCATCTTGTCGGACTATTTCGTGGCAGATAATAGTGTTATATAGTGACAATCTACACCTTGGTTCGCTCTTATCGTTGTCGTAGTAATTACCTAAATAATATTTTGTGTTTTGATTTTAAATATTGTACATTGTTTGTGTTTGATCTGTTTTGTGTTAAACATTTGATTTCCCTGGTGATGATATGATCATATCTTAAACATTTTTGTGGTGAACATTATCGGACTAACATATAGAACTTCCACCGTGGGATAAAAGGTTTGTCGTAGTTATTCTTTTCTTGTGTGACTTTTTTCCCATATAAATTCTTATTTTTCTTAAATTATTCCGTCGGGCAAAATTTCGTTGAACCAGCCACCTTTTCGATCTTTACGCTGGATAGCTGGCGTTTCCATAAACCAACTGTATTTTGTTGGATTTTCATGAAAATTTATGATATGATGAGAAAACGTTTGGTAATAATGTGATTTTGTGAGTTTTTATCATTTAGTATGTAAAATTATATATACCTATTCCAATCTTTAAGGGGGGCAGCTGCCCCCTTTGCCCCCCCCCCTTGACGACGCCCATGAACTTGTAAATAACATTATGGCATAAATGCCTTTGAAACAATCGACAAAAAATAAAATATAAATGTATACCTACTATTGACAATTAGAAACACTAGGTACATAAAATATACAAAAAAGTAATAAAGAAGTACCATCAATGTTCAAGGCAAATAAAGCGCTCAAGGCAGAGACTTGCGAATTGCGATAAATCATAAATAAATTGATCAATACCGAAATCGACCAATAAAAAAATGGTTTCGAGAAAAAAATATATCTTATATACCTATTATTAATTTTCGATTTGGCCGATTTTGCCGCCCCTCTGAAAGTGCCGCCTTATGCGGCTGCTTCTTTGTCTGTATGGACCGCACGGCCCTGATAGTACCCTTGGGAAGGAAATATCTATTATACGATGCTAGTACCTACCTACCTGTAAATTAGCTGAAACATTTCATTAACAAATTATAAAACATTAATTACTTTCTTAACTGCGTACAGCGCAGCGTATAATATAAAACCTAAATAATACAGAAGAGTAGGTAGGAAAATATTACACTTTTGTACATGTTTCATCAGCTTAGGAAAACATAAGATAATATGTAAACATTGAGTGTACATGAAATATGTACATAACTGTATTATATTATGTAATTTACCTGTTGTGATTTTGAGAGTGAACGCTCGTTGTACAAATTTCAATCCTCCGAGTTGAGTTTGAAGTACTTTATTGTCGATTAAAAGTTAAAGCAAACACAAGAATAGTAAATTATCACCTGCTAACTAAACAAATAAAGCAGCAATGACTAAATTGCTACAATATTCATTGCACATCATTCACTTTCAATGTTTTGTTTTATTGACATTCGAAATAAATTCGGTTCGCGGGATATATAAATTATGTAGCGACGCAAACACAGAGCGCGGCCGACACCAACGAACGTTGAATTAACTATGTGAATGCGATGGTTGATGGTGTGTGTAGAGACTTGGTACTAGTCCAAGAGCCCGCTGCTAAAATTATGAAGTATCTGTTATTTGATCGAAATGTGGTTTAAATGATAGCTTACCAATAGGGTAATACATCGCTCTAGGGTTGCCTATCAAAATCTTGCCGCAACTTTTTATTCCATAAAATGTTAGTAATGATGGGTGGAAGGATGTGATTATTTAAAAAATATCATGTTTTTTGCCCAGCCATTACGGGTAAACTACTAGCCCTACAAAAAAATGTTTGAAACATTTGTTGTAGAGAATTTAGCAAGAATTATTTTTGTTATTGACCACTTTCTCCTATCTCTTACCATATTCCTATAAAATGCGAAAAACCGCAAAGGGGGACCTTTTCAGGGGGGGTTGCGGCAAGATTTTGTGCGATGTAATACCCTATTGGTAAGCTATCATCTAAACCACATTTAGATCAAATTACAGATACGTCATAATTTAAGCAGCGGACTCTTGGACTATACGTTCAGATGCGGTGCGAGGTCGAGAGTTGGAATCGTGAACGCTCAACGGTGAATCTATCGTAACAATATTAGTAGAGTTTGTATAGGCATAGGTATAAGCCTAGGTATATATGTATAATAAATAAATCACCGCTTAGGCTGTTGAAGTAATAATTTAGTGATGGGCAATCATCAGGTGTGCTAGTTTACCATTTGCTTCATAATAAAATAATAACACATTATTAAGAGGATCCATACCGACATTTCAAAAATTTCTAAAAACGGGAGACCTTATATCTCGACAACCGTTACTAAATATGCTTTGGAACAAAATATGGTAGATGCATTGAACATTTATCTAGGGAATATCCGTAAAAGATTTTTTATATCTTGTATAGATTTCTCAAAAAAAAAAATTGAAAAACACCTCTGATCTTTTTTCCGAAAGACGGAAACTCGTCCGAAAACTTCCCGAAAGTCACGGAGTAAATTTTTTTTGTACTGATAATATGCATTAAAATCTAGGGAATACCGTAAAAGTTTTTTGATAGACGCAAAATTAATCGAATTATTTTTACCATTTTATCACGCGATTGTTCACGCAACTTTGAACCTTAATGCCGTGGGAAATGACTGTGACGTCATTCCTGGTGCCAAGCCCTTAACTACAATTTATCTAGATACCTACATAGGTTAAGGTAGGTACATTATTCACTATGAGAATTAAACCAAATGTTAAGCTTTATTTGAATCATTAAATAATGAATAAACCATCGCGTAATCAGGTATACATTGTGGCCGAGTTGATATATTTGAAAAATTTTAACTTGAATTATTTTTTGATTGTACAAATTTTTATTCTTGTAAAGCGTTGGATTTTTTCTACAGCCGTAGTAAATACATTAAAATATTCCCACAACAGTATAGAAGAATTAAGGATGAACATTGTCGGGCTTACGACCGACCTCGGCTGGCTTAAGTGAGCACTTTACACTCGAGAAACATTCGTCATTTCAGTTCACCCCGGCTGGGATTCGAAACCCAGACCTTCGTCTCGCATAGTACGGATCATATCCACTACACCACGAGGAGCCACGGCTGTGTTGTCGAATTTCATGTACTTATATTAAGTACCCATGTATTGTTGCATTTCTAACTGTTGAAGGGAGAGGGTGGTATATTTTTAACACACCCGCCATCTATTGCCAAGCTGAAGATCATAGTTCACAACACAATCAACTTGGCTGCCTTGGCAGGAGAGGCAACCAAGTACCATATTTATGTAATATACCTAAAATTAAATATTGTAGATTACGTCCACAGAACATCCCAATCTCTATATATTGTTTGTTATTGTGTGTACGTTTACATGTGTGAGACTTCACTTCCTTATAAAAAAATGAGAGTGAGACTCGAAACTGGTCTGTGACTGTAGGTCAACTCACAACTCACAACTGTAACTGTACTGGTTGTAGGAACCAGCCTCCATAGTTGATATTAATATAGGTACCTACCTCTGTCCTCTACTACACTTTGCAGTATTTCGATTGACAATACAAAATATTATATAATACCTACAGTAAAAGCGGAATACCGTTTTATGAGAGCTATGCAAAAGGTTCGATAATTTATTATAATCGGAAAATTTGCTTAAGTTAGTAGCGATCTCTTTAAGTTATTGTATCGTATTTTTTTGAAACCAATGTTTTTCATAATGTTTTGTATATCATTGGAAAGAACATAAACGAGAGAAGTTTTATGCAGATTTCTGAATCCTTAGACATTTTTTTTCTTACCGAAAATCCCCTCCAAAGTCGTAACTCGTTTTTGAAATATCTCTTTCTCGAAACTTTAATCCGATATTTTGTATCATTACTGTTTCTTCAGATTAAAACTAATGAGTTGAATAGACTAAACACATATTTAACTAACAAAAAAGAATAATAGAACCATGTAGGTACTCGTACCGTTACCCAACTAGCAAAATAATTCGGTCGCGATAACGTCGCCAGTGAAGTCGTATAAGCGTCGTGAATACCTTCTATACGACGCGAAAAGGGCCCAGATTACACGACTATTCAGTCGGATAACCGTCGTATTAACGTGATGCTTGGAACTTTTCAGTCGGATAGCTGTTGGGTAATGGTGACACGAGACCGCTTAAATTGATTGAGTAAGCGTCGTATAAACGTGCTTTACGGTTCAGTTTAGTTGGAATATGGTGTTCATACACACTTTTATTCAACCAACTCTGTCCTCGCAAGCAGTGTTAGTGACTTAGTGAGGTTATCAAAACAATGGAGATTTTAATATAATTTATTTCGTCAGAAGACAGTATATTATACTAATTTATTGGCTTCAATTTTCATCAGCTCATGTGTTGTGTCTAAATTATCATAACTGCCCCTGATTTCTCTTGGGAATTTAATTTTATCGTCAAGTATGTGCATATTTTTAACAAAACTTTGATGCCCCTTTTAAATTTGTTAGAATTTAAGAATGTGAAATTATAAATTATGAGGGTTTATGAAGAGAATTCCGCCATCTTTTCCATGTGGTGCAGGCGACGTTTACCCAACCAAAATCTAATTTCAGATCGTATAAAAGTGGTCTGTACCACTTGATTATTACGCCATTTTAGTGATTCCATAAAGGGTTGTCAATTTTTTTCAAGATACTTTATAGTTATATTAAGATTTTGTTTCGCAGAGAATAAACATAGCAGTACCAGATTTGATACGCTTACGATAGTAATAATTGGATGAATTAAATTTACGTTGAAGAATTAAATTTCCATTCTACAAAATACTAGAGTGTGCATACCGACATTTCAAAAATTTGTAAAAACGGGAGACCTTCTATCTCGACAACCGTTACTAAATATGCTTTGGAACAAAATATGGTAGATGCATTGAACCTTTATCTAGGGAATAACCGTAAAAGATTTTTTATATCTTATATAGATTTCTCAAAAAAAATATTTAAGAACCCCTCTGACCTTTTTTCCGAAAGACGGAAACTCGTTTCCCGAAAGTCGCGGAGTAAAATATTTTTTTTGGATTGATAATATGCATTAAAATCTAGGGAATAACCGTAAAAGTTCTTTGATAAACGCAAAATTAACCCCAAAAAATGGAAAAAACCCTATTTTTACCATTTTATCATGCGATTGTCACGCGATTATGAACCTTAATGCCGTGGGAAAAGACGGTGACGTCATTCTTGGTGCCATGCCCTTAAATCGATTTTTTTTATTTCTTGGATACTTGCATGTTTTGTTCTTTGTTTTTCTATTTTGATTTTTTGTGTTTATTATATAGCAGGTAAAATATGGAATCTATGTTGGTCTGTTTATAAGTGATATGTTTATTTATGCTATTTGTTGTTGTGACTGTATGATTCCGATAAGAAAATAAAATAAAAATAAAATATCATATAATTTTTACTTAGTAGCTTGCGTGGCGCACCGCATTGCTTGGGTAAAAAATACAGGTTTTCCGCACGATTATTTAAATTCATAATTTTGATCAGATTCAATTAAGCTCTCTGAATCACTTTCAACACTCGTTACAATATTTTTTTAATAAATATCCATTGGGTTGTCATTTTCAATACAATTTGTCTTTTCCGATACGCCACCTGAAAATCTCCTTAATAATTGTGGATTTTCGGCAGCGTCGAGTATTTGACAAAACGCCGTCACAATCACATCGGAACGTTATTTTGAAAATTGTATATATACTGTTTACAAAAAACATTTCGCATTGCACCTAATTTAATTTTGTTTTAATTATATACGTACAATACAAAAAGTAGATATTCGTATACGCCACTGACTTTGCACGAGATTGTATTGATATTTTGGATAAAAATATGTGCAACAAAGGGAATTATTGATTTATAATGATTTTTTATTTCATTTCTGATTTTATAAAACATCACTACCGCCATCTATGAATCATAAATGTCCTGGGAAAGAATCTGAAAAAAATGACGATTCGCGTCCGGAGTAAACATTAATACCAGACGATTTTAGACATCCATCTATTAAATAAACTTACAAATAGAATCTCGGCTTCAACATAGGCTATTAAAATATATGATTTGTATCGTGGTTTGGTAAAATTATCAATTTTCCTAAGATACTGAATTCTATCAAGTTAGTATGAAAATGAAAGAAACCATTTAAAGTAGTCCCGTTAATATGGTTTTTAAATTTGTTTGCGTCGTTACATAATCTAGAACTAGGATATACATCTAAGGATTATTTTTATACAATGTTTTTGCTCTACAAATACTTCTGTATGACTAAAAATATGTCTATAATAATTAAAAAATAGTTTTGACATTTGCTCCGCGGCGCTTTCTGTCGTCGTCTGTTTTGACTCGCGTGGTGTAGGGGCTAGCGTACTTAACTTAAATTGAGTGTTATGCGATGCGAGGGTACGAGTTCGATCCCACTCCATACCCAACGCTTTTTTCTTCTTTTTTTTACTATATTTTTGTGAAATTTGAATTGAGCAGAATCCTATATACATAAAAAATAATTTTACTAGGTAAAACAAATATATTCCTTCCTATATGCCAAAATTTATTGCATTAGGTATTTAATTCTAAGACGATGTAACTTCACCACCCGTACACAATTTTAGCCGTTGCGAAGCACGGGAAATACAGCTAGTAATCATAATAATACGTGACGATACTGACTTTTGCATTCGGAATTTTTTTATAAAAAATATTGGCAACCCTAATCGTTTTGAACTTGTCCGCATCCACTTCACACTGTTTAGCTGCGTGCGCACTTTTAAAAATGGCGATTTTGGTTATATGTAGGTTGCCAAATTCACTTTTATACGACATTCGTCGTATAAAAGTCGTGGAAATCTCAATTATGTTGTATAAACGTGGCGTGTCATGACTATTATACGACCAAATTGGAATGGTCGGAATATGGTGGTCTTTGAACCTTTTACACGATCATAGTTCGGATAAGAGTCGCACAAATCACGTTTTTACGACTATTAGTAGACTTGGCGACGTCAATCCGACTGAAACGTTTACCCGACTAAAAAGGTTATGTCGGATAAGAGGTTTTTCTAGCACCATTATACGATTGTCGTATAAATGAGTTGAATAAACGTTTACTCGACTTTTTTATCCGACTTTTTAGGGTTTATGACTAAATTGTCGCAAGAGTTACTTTTATACGACATGGTGGTAACTGAATTACTTCTATACGACGTTTATACGACTGATTAGTCGAATAAGAGGCTCGACTTACGACTATTTTGCTAGTTGGGTACTTACGATACTATCGGGGTTAAACTTGAGTAATCGGGGTTTTTCGATAAAAAGTTAAAATCTCGAATAACTCGAAAACCGTGCGACTTTGGAGGGAGCTAATTAAGTTTGGCTCGAAAGATCCCAAATGACCTCTACTAAATTATCCCTTATGATAACTCTATCTATCTATCAAACACCCTGTATAGGAAATTTCTTTCACATTGTTGTTTGATTGAATAAATGTCCCCCCCCCTCCCCGAACCAAAAGTCTGGATACGTGCTTGTCGAGAACCAATATCTTGAACATTTAATTAGTGGGTAATAATTGTAAGCTTTTACCAGTTAAACTCTTAATTGGAAGTTCAAGGATAGCTTAAAGAAAGTAGATACATATTATCTACTTGAGTTTTTCCTCATATGTATAATGCAGGTACCATCTTGAAAGTTATTTTCTGTTTGAGTTTCATTATAAGTACCTAATCTGCTTTCTACTTTACTGCAAACATAATTAAGAGTATGCATACTGACATTTCAAAAATTTCTAAAAACGGGAGACCTTATATCTCGACAACCGTTACTAAATATGCTTTGGAACAAAAAAGGGTTGATGCATTCAACATTTATCTAGGAAATAACCGTAAAAGATATTTTATTTCTTTTATAGATTTCTCAAAAAAATATATTGAAAAACACATCTGAACTTTTTTCCGAAAGATGGAAACTCGTTTTCCGAAAGTCGCGGAGTAATTTTTTTTGTACTGATAATATGCATTAAAATTTAGGGGATAACCGCAAAAGTTTTTTGGTAGACGCAAAATTAACCCCAAAAAATTGAAGAAAAAAAACGCTGTTTTTACCGATTGTTCACGCGATTTTGAACCTCAATACCGTGGGAAATGACTGTGACGTCATTCTTGGTACCAAGCCCTTTCTATATTCTAAGTGTCTATACGAATATATATGTAGATACACGTGTGTTTTACCATTTAGCGCATTGTACAAATACATATTTAATGTACTTGTAACGAATTAGAGTCTGAAATGTCAATATGTAATATGTATACGTACGAGTATATTGACATATATCACAAGGGCGAATGATCGTCCGCAGTATCTATGTGTAAAAAATCTACTAATTTAATTTCCGAAACCTTGACATTTATCCATGAATCTTATTTTGCACGGGCTACCAAAATACTACAATCTCGCATTTTATTTGCAGATGTTTTTCTATCCTAAATATCAGAGTTTCTGATAGAAAAATATGTATTATATTCGGATATCTACTCGTATCTTTGAGTATTAATATTAATGATTTTTTTGTTTGATTTTGTGTCCATTCATACATCTAGTATCTAATTATATCCATATGTATCTCAATCCAAATATTATTTATTTATATATCTACTGAAATTAATTCAGATTTACTTTCTCTATTTATTCACACTTGCATATTACTCTGTTGTATCTATTAGTGTTCAAATTCGTATTTTTTTAGTTCATGCATACTTGCAGGTTTTCTTCTTTGTTTTTCTTTTTTTTTTGTGTTTGTTATATTTTAGGTAAAATATGGAATCTTTGTTGGTCTTTTTATAAGTGATATATTAATTTATGTTATTTGTTGTTGTAACTGTTTGATTCCGATAAGAAAATAAAATAAATAAATAAAAATAAAATAAAATAAAAACTTAAATACTTTATTCAGTCATTTCAGTGTACTTATATAAAAAACATAAATGGGTATTTCAAATCAAAATATAGCGCCATTTATCAATATGTAAATAGTTCATCTACGTTTTGGTTTAAGAGCATAACCGTGGGTGAACTAGAGCTGACTGCCCTGATCTCACCACACGGTATAAGATCCTCATAATAATACATACAACAACAACGGGAATATGCAAATCACAATTCGATAACGTTACCTAAACAAAATAATGAATTAAGTCATTCCAGCACCATTAAAAATAATAAATCTAAAAGTTTACAGAATTTGCACTCGCATACATATGCGAAAAATAGCAAAATAACAATTCAATCATTCGAAAATACCATTAAAAATAAGTAAATAAAATATCATTCATACTATAAAAATAATAGAATAATAAATTCATTGATTCTAAAGTACCCATAAACTAATTCAACCATTATGTCGTCATTGCTAGATGAAGATTATTACAAACAATTATTTGTAAATGGCTTACTGCACTTTTGCCAACTACTGTCACTTTCTACGACGTACACAGTACAGTCAACAACATTTTTATTAGGTACTGTAGAGTGTAGATATATACAGACCAGCGACACTTGGGCGGTGGACACTCGGGCGCCGGACACCTGGGCGATGGAACATATGGACGACGCAACACCTAGGCGACGGGAAATTTGGGCGACCGCAGATATTTTCACTTTTTTGTGTAGTAGCTACGGTCTAAAGCAGCCATGTCAGACATGCGGCCCACTGAGCGTTTTCCTGCGGCCCGAATAAATTTTGAAATCGGCCAGATAATGCGGCCTGCGCGTGTTAAAAACCGTAAACTTATTTTTAAAATGTAGCCCAGGTGTCCGGCGCCCAAGTGATCGTGTCTGATACAGACTACAGACGTAGCTGAATTTATTATTGTTATGCCTCATCCACATGCTGTCCGACCTTCCACGAGTCCCGCGCGAATGAGTAAAAAGGCGTTAACCGTCGGTTACGTATACAGTTCAAGACAATCACCTCGTCCGTACGTCCTTTTACTCATTCACACAAAACTCGTGGAGGGATGCCGAGCGTGAAGCGGCCGCATTACAAAGATTTGGTTTATTTGTGTATGCTCGCACTTTGTATACATAGTATGTAATACCTACAAAATTATAAGTATTTGGTATTCTTGGACTCGGATGAACGCACAGTTGTACATAGTTGTATCATTATTGCAATTATACGTAATATATTTTTGCGTAACGAGTAGTGGCGATGTACGAGGTACGTTTGTTCATTTACCCAGTACCTACTGCATCGAACTTCAAAGAGGAAGAAATTGAAAACAGAAAGTAAATAATAATCTGTATATGATGAGAATCATATAGGTTTAATATCTTTCTAGTAATATCCGATATCAAAATTGTAATTGCTCTCTCTGCACTGAGTAAATGTACGCTCCGTGAAAATCTCAAGAGGTAGGTACTGACTGGCAACTTGAATTTTTAGAGCCAATCCTCCACTGATTATAGTAATAGGGGCCGCATTTAGAGGTGTGGAGGCCTCGGGACAGCAAAGGAATGGAGGACCCCTGCCCCCAAATTATTTTCCAAATAAAATGGTCATCCGAAACTGATTAGATTAATTCATTTTTATTATTTTGTTTTGTGACGATCCTATGTGGTGATTTAATTATCATTTTTACTGTTTCTGACGATCCTATATGGTGAAAAGAAAAATGTACGGTGCCCTTGGGGCGATTTTATCGCTAAACGGCGCCTAAAGTTGTCCGATTATTATTATTATTCTTTCAGTCGAGTTTTCCAATTTTTTTTTTTTTTTTTGGTGAACTAAGTATAGATTTTTGTATTCATTCATTCATTTCCGGGTCCGAGGTTCTCCGCCCTAGGCCACCTCTCTCGAGAAATTGGCAGCCATAACGTCATTGTCAGTGACCATCATTAGGTCCTTTGCATCACACCTCACTGGCATGTCTCGACATTCGAGGAGGTGCTCGTCAGTCTGGGTCTCGCCGCAATCTCAGGAGACATCCTCTTCCACCCTTATACCCCACCTGTGCATGTTCTCCCTACACCTGGTGACACCTACACGTAATCTATTGAGTATCTTCCATGTTAGGTAGGGTAGTTGGTGTCTCGGACCCAAACTCTCCACGATCTCCACTGTATTGTGTTTGCCAGAGATCTTTCCTTGCCCTGTCTGGTGGTAGTTTTAGGGGGGAAGTAGTTCTAAGGAAACTTTTTCCTTGATTTTAGTCTCTCTGATGCCGGTGGTCTGTCTCCAAACAAAGGATGTGTCGGGTCCACCTCCTGCCTATGTCTCTCTGCGTCCTCTTGATGTTCGTTGTAAGCATCCAGATATTATTCATCCCGTCTCATCGATGGCTATATCGAAGCGAAGAGAACCACACCGGAGCCGCATATTCGGCCGCAGAGAAACACAGGTACGCAGAGTGGATGGTTGGGCTCCTCAGGTTGACCCATTCAACATTCTGATGATGCTATTTCTGCTGCTCATCTTCTGTTTAGTATTCAGGCAGTGGCCTTTATATGATTTTTTTTTCCTTGTTAGGTCGGGGGACCGTATATCCCCTGCGTCCCTGCGACCAGAATAGGTCTATTGTGACACACCGAGAGATGTCATGATGATGAGGGGATCCAAGGGATCCTATACCTAACCTACCTACACCTGCGCTCGTGTGAATAATGTCAATGTTTAATCCGGTGAAATTAAACACAAAGCAGTCTCTCGATGGAAAGTTGTGGGGTAGTAGGGATTTCTTTCATTCTATACGTTTTTTGGGATGCTGAATCCGAATCCGAGGTTTGCCAACAAAATTTCGTTACGGAACATGGCGAAAAATACAAAAAATGGCGAAAATAATCGTTTTCTGGCGATTTCTTTATAAGAACTCGAAAACTGACAACTTTCGTAAGTTATTTTTCTACGCAAAATGAAAGTACGTAAAATTTACTACAAAATTGCCATATAAAATTTTTCTCTAAAATAAATAGAAACGGAGCTGTCAAGGTCCAAAAAATGGCCAAATCTTCTTATTGTTTTACATTACGAGAATCGAAAATGTATTGAAAAAGTTTACCTTGTTGCCTTCATAAGCAAATTTAGACAATTATTCTTTAAATTCATGAGTCATATTTTACCTCGTTGGAATCAGAAAACACAAAGAAAGCTATTAAAGAAATTTTTATTTAAAAATACCGTGAAATATTTGAGCTAGACATGTTTAAATAATTTTATTTAAAAATATAGTAATTTGTTTAGGCTAAAAATGTTTAAACCTTTTTAGCTTAAACACTTCACTATATTTTTAAATAAAATTTATCCTGAAACCCTTCTCCATATTTACTGATTCCAACGAGGTAAAATATGTATCATAAATCTGAAGAATAATTGTCAAAATTTGGTGATAATTCGAACAAGGTGACCTATTCTCCATACATTTTCCATTTTCACAATTTAAAATAACAAGAAAATTTGGCCAATTTTGGAGCTTGACAGCTCCGCTGCTAGTTATTTTAGAAAAAAAACTTTTATACCAAATTTGTAGGAAATTTTATGTGCTTTCATTCTGCTAAAAAGATGACCCACAAAAAGTTGATGGTTTTTAAGCTCAAATCCAGAATTCGCCAGGAAATGTAAATATTCGCCATTTTACCAATATTTCGCCATGTTCCGTCACGAAATTTTGTTGGCAAATCTCAGATTCGGATTCAGCACCCTAAAATACGTATAGAATGAAAGAAAAACAGACTACCCCACAACTTTCCATCGAGAAATCTAAAAGCACCGTATTAGTTAGGTATTGTGTGGTTATAATTTCTGTTTATAATTTCAAACTTAATTCTTTTTATAATCTGTATTTTGAAACTCAATTAGATGAATGGAAATTGAGGTCGCTTTATGTTTATACTAGGTACCTATACCTACTATACTGTGTGTCGTATTATCGGAAACACCCCATCAGATAATTATGTGTCTTTATTTAAAAACATGTCAATTACATTCAGGATAACTAAACAGTAGCACACATGAGTGTGTGACGTTCATGTTAACATTAACACGTTGAATATTAATGTGGCGTGGCGTTATAATATGCAAATGTGATGGTTATTTTGGTCTACGTATGTTACAACATGGTGAATACAGTCTACAGTAGGCACTATATAGTATACTATGTAACATTACGATTACTATAATAATAAGCATGTAATGAAAAGTTTTATAACAGTCTTTAGGTAGTCGCCCAGTCGGCATATTAAATCTATTTACTGAGTTTCAATCGTATGTCTATCTTGTATTATGTATATAGACCTTTATAGTCAGACGACGGATTGTGCTTTTGTACATTTTGTTAGGTAAATGTTTTTAGAGGACAAATTGGAGATAGGTATCTATATATTAGAATAGAATATAAGATACATCTAGAATAATTTGCGTGTAACTTTATTATTGGCACACTTGTGTAACGATACATAATGGATAGAAGTATGAATAATAATAAATTTCTGTACTTACCATAATATTTCATTTCAATTTCCAAGTTTGTTATTACATACAATAAAATAATTGTTTCTACGTATTAAAACATGTAATATTATTTACTTTGTTATTCATTGAGTGGAAGTTTTTTTTTCTTTTCCCGGGTTGAGTGAAAGTTATTGCTCATGCAATAAGTCTGTAATTCAACTCTCCATCATTTTTGGCTAATCTAATAAAGATTAATTTGTTTCTTTATTCATCTTATATTGGATTTTTTTATGCGTAAGTTATAAGAAAGGGATAGATTGATTTGCTTATGATATCAAAAATGCACCTGAAATATTAAAGCGGTGTGGGGCTGGGGTAGGGGTGCCACCTTTCAAAGAGGGTAGGCCCGGAGATTAGGGAAAAATCGTAGGCCCTGATATTTCCGCCTCCCCTCTCCCCCCGTCAATTTATATTTTATTTTTTTTAAATGCATCCAAAAATATTTCGTCGATGGGTGGAGGGGGCTCCCCTAGGAAAAGTTACAATAGTTATTACATTAAAAGTATTTATACTACACGAAAGCACAGGCACTACACAACAGCATAGTAGTCACACGCCGGCAGTCCTCGGATAAGGACAAACGAAAATCACCGGTTCTCCTCAGGGGAGAGAGACGACACTGGAACATAGAAGACTTCTCGGTCCAAATCCGTCCACGTGACACCAGTCAGGCCAACCTCAAGGAGTCGTCACCCCAGCCGGGGGCAAGCCTGGCTGACGCAACTCCTCCCACCACGAATTCCATTCATCCACAACATTCAAGAATCATACCATGTTCATTCTGTTGAAGAACATCCCCCCAAACCAGATTGGTCTGGGGGTGTTCGCTGACATGTCCTCTAGCGATCCCTAGCAACGTCGAGACGCGGGCACTCCCAGAGGATGTGCTCCGCGTCTTGCACACCCAATCCACAGACACACCACGGGTCATCCTCTCTGACTCGACTGACCGTGTCCCGTCGGCGGCTGAACTCTTTCGTTTGTGTGCGTCTCTTCGTGGATGTGTGGATTTTCCCCAACGATGTTGATGGAACTGGCTGAGGTCTTTAATATTTATTTTATTGCTTTTGTTTATTATCAAGCTGTCGTTTCCTTCGCTCGTGGACGGAGGACAACAGGTAAATATAAATGTCTATTGGTAAGAAACTTTATTTTGTTTTTCTGTATTCCGTGTATGCGCTGTCTAAATTGTAAAATGTTGTCCTTTGTAAGACGCTAGTTTCTAAAAACAAATGTAGTAGTTTGTAGATCCTTGCAGTGAGAGTCTTCTACAAGGAACATTAACCCCCGTTTTCACCAACTTTTACCTAAGAAGGAGACCCCTAAGAAATTTCCATACAAAAACAGAGATAATATTCTATTTTTTGACACGCAGGCCTACCAACCACACCCTAATTCCATACAAAATGCAATACGCAACTCACCTACGTTAGGTGCCCAAATATCTCTGCCCAGGTTAGGTGAGTTGCGTGTTGCATTTTGTATGGAATTAGGGTGTGGTTGGTAGGCCTGCGTGTCAAAAAATAGAATATTATCTCTGTTTTTGTATGGAAATTTCTTAGGGGTCTCCTTCTTAGGTAAAAGTTGGTGAAAACGGGGGTAAGGGTGTTCAGAATAGTTTCGGGAGGGGTTTGTTGAGGGGGGCCCTTCCGGCGAACCTTGAGCCCTCCTTTCAAAAAGAAATGTTTTTTGCGTAAAAGACTGGATGATATAGGAGCTGAAGCTTCTGAAACATCCAGGGGTGGAGGTGGGCTTATCATTAATGGTTATATAATAATGTAATCTTATTGCTTGGTTAATGTTTATTATTAACTAATTATCTCATTGTTCTTGATTTCAGCTCTTAACTCTTCTTTCGTTGCTTCCTTCACTTTCTCTTCCATTATCCCTCTTCTTCTTCCTTTTCCCATGCTTCCTCCTTCCTTACCACAAATATTTTGTGGATATAAGATATACCTATAATTTTAACTATGTAATCTTTATCTATTTGTTTTGCGTGTGTGCTATTTTGAACGGATGTTATTGATCTTGTGTATTTATATATTTGTACTAATGTACCTGTCAATGTTTGTTTTTGTGACTGTATCTGTTCATAAATAATAAGAAAAATAAAAAACAAAGTGACTTTTATACCTTTAAGCCATGAAAGCAATATCCGATTTCCTATGAAAAAGTATGACAGGGAAAATGAAGCACCATGATGTAGAAGGTAGGTACGTTCTACCTATACCTCTACCTACTATCTATATCATACAATACTTATCTCTTCTATAATTGGAAGTGGAAGTGACTGACATACTCACTCATCAACGCAGAGCCGAATTGGCTAATCCTAGAGAAGTGAAATTTCGAAGGCAGATAGGTTTTAATACAAAAGCTTCCACTAAGAAGCGATTTTTGGAAATTCCGCCCCTAAGGGGGTGAAAAATAGGGTTGAAAGTTTTTCAGAGTATGCGAATATCTCGGAAACCAGACATTGTACGAACTTGAGATTTGGTACATAGATTCTCCTATCGAAATTAGTAATAGGGTGTTTGGCCGTTTTTCCGAAATTTTAATTAAAAGGGATGAAAATGGGCTTCAAGAAAAGGGATGATTTTTAAATGTCCCTTAATAAGCTAAAAAAAATTTTTATAGAAATTTCCAGAAATTGGTTTCCTTAGAAAAGGTCAAAATATGTTATTCTGTCCCCAAAAAAAATCAGTTTATAAAATTAAAGGGTTGAGGGTGGTTTTTTTTTAACAGTACCATATCTCAGTAATAAATTAAGATATAATGCTGTAATTATACATTTACATAGTAATTTAAAAATAATGAAATAATTCTTTCAAAGTTTTACCAAAAATTTAGTCTAAGGGTTGAAAACATGTATTGCGTATACGTCCACACATTCGTACAACATATGTTTGTAGTATGTAGGTAGGTACTTCTTGGCGACGCGCGACTAGAGACGTTGAGTTGTATTTAGTTACCAACAGATTTTAAATAAAACTTTTTCTACTCCAACACAGATGGCGTTCAATTAATTTAATTTTTTGTCGTTTTAGGCTACGTCTATAAAATAAAACTTTTGCTACTCAAATATAGTTCGCAGTAAAATTTAAATTAATTAAATTTTTGAGTTTTTCGATATTTGGTTAGATGGTTTCACGGTTTTTTTTTTTGTTTTTTAACATACTAGCTGTATTACCCGGGCAACGCCGGGCAATGCAGCTTGTCAAATATAGGTAAATCTTCCATGTAGATTTTTTAATATAAAATACTGTGGAGTAGGATATTACGGCAACAAGGATAACATGTAGATACGCTCACGCCTACCTCTATGTATGTAAAAATATATTTTCCTAATTCTGTGGCGTATATAGGTTTTCAATTCGGCGTGGGGGTCGATATAGTAATTGACTTTGGGAAGGGGGGGAATGAAAACTGAACCTGGTAGTAAATCTGAATAATCGCATCCCAGGCAAAATTTTTCGTGAAGGTAAGTGACAAAGGTCGTGTTTTGGTGTTAAAATTTTGAAGTAAAAGTAAATATTGTACTTACTTACTGCTAGCCACTTTCGTTCCACTGCTGGTCATAGGCCTCTTCTATACTCTTCCACTGTCTTTTATCTTGGGTTATCTGGTGCCATCTACGACCCGTAAGCTGGACAATGTCATCTGTTCACCTTTTATGGTGTCTTCCTACGCCTCTTTTGTTCTACCAGGGCCTCCACTTCAGGATTTTAGGTGCCCATCTGACACTGTCCTGTCTTGCCACGTGTCCCGCCCACTGCCATTATTGTTAATATTGTAGCTGTGGTGTAACTACAAAAAAGAAAGACTGGCGCCGCAGGAAATTTTTATTTTATTTGTCTTTCTAAATGTTTTAAAATAACGTTTTTTATAAATTGTTATAAACTGTTTTGCATAGAGGGCGGGGGGCAACCCCCCCCCCCCTATGTACGTCCTTGTTTCCTATATCTACAATAATGTCTATTATTACGAGCTGAATGCCGGGCGCAGAAAATAAACTCGTTATAAGGAGGTAGGTAATGTATGTATATGTAAGTACATATATTATATATAAGGTAGTATATATGTAAGTACCTCCGTTGTTTTTTTTTTTTTCATTTTGAATACCATGGTGCCTATTCATATATAATACATATTAAGTTTTGGACGGGTAGTAGGTACACGGTGAAAATCCATATTTAAAGGGAAAAGAATATTAAAAACTTTTAAAAGACCACGCTCAAAGTGCTCTAAAAAGAATAACATAATTTTGAAAAAAAGTCGTGGGGGCTTCTTATGCGGAAGAATGATCTTATACAGGGAGCATATATTTGATCTTATTTTGCAGAAGAATGAGCAATTAAGGGAATGCAGGAAGCCCTCACGTTTTTTTTCTTCAAAAGTATTTTATTCTTTTCAGAGCACTTTGAATATAAGCGTGGTCTTTTAAAACTTTTTAAATATTTTTTTATTTTTTTTCCTTTTTAGTTTCAGGCAGTCATTACAGTCACACTAGTCCTGAATATGGCTTAAGCAAGAGAGCCGAAAGCTCGACAACATCGTCAAAATACACACGGAACACTCGAGAAAAGATATAATATGTATATTTTTCAATGTACTCGAGGTACTTTTAATTCGCCAATTCCCTCGTACAGTATAGTTGCCTAGCTTTAATTGCTTAGGCTTAGATGATATTGTATTTCCCTCGTTGTTTCCCGATGACTTGTGCTCGACAAAATATGACTTGAGAATTGAGATCCTAATTTCTTTTCCAACGCCTATGACCATTCTGAGAGTAATTATTCTCAGTATAGCACCATCAAATGCCTCTCTAGAACTATGTAGTCTGCGCCAGGAGCTGTTTATTACCATTCTGAGAGTAATCAGTCCCAGAACAGATGAGGCGAATCCAGGTTTTGAACCTTGTAGCTATCCAAAAGCTGTTTCATGTCACATAGCATAAATTTTGACAGATGAAAACGAAAACATGTATATTTGTATTTGGTAATTAAAGTCAATACCAGGATTTTAAACTAATAGTCTATTAGTAGTAGTAAATATTTCGATTTCGTTTGCAGAAATAATATCCTTCTATGCCTTCCTCTTCACTTTTCAATTTACTTTTAAGCGCAGGAACTATGGAATTGTATTTCCGTTAAGAAATAAAATATTACAAACGTAAAAGGAACAGCAAACTACCATGTCTTTGTAGTGCGTTATGACTTTATGATCATTTTACGAGACATTAGTTGATGTTGGTATATCTTCTGCGAAAAAATGCGTTTATTAAAACATTGTAATGGCACAGGAATGTCTCTTTGCACGTACTAGTTTTTTAATCAACCATACCGGTTTTATCGCACGACGTATAAAAAAGAAGATATTAAAAACGCAGTATAGGGCAAAACGAAGCACATATAATCAAATAGGTATGTAGGTATCAGTGGCGAAGGGTGGATTTCTGTAGAAGAGAAGCCGAGGCTAACATTTCTTATGGGATCACGTCAGATTAGACACTATTATACCTATCATTTTTTCTAAAAGGTAACTCGATGGGAATCGTGTTCTTAGGTATCTTCGCGTCTGGTAGGTATCAGTGGCGATGGGTGAATTTCTGCAGAAGGGAAACCGGGGCTAACATTTCTTATTGGATTACGTCAAATTAGACACTATTATACCTATAATTTTATCCAAAAGTTAACTCGAATCGTGTTCTTCGGTAGCTTCGCGCCTGGTAGGTATGCGAATACGAGTATGTAGAGCCACAGTGGTGGATCTATATGAAATAAAAAAAAATATTATAAACCTTTTCAAAACCACGCTTATATTTAAAGAGCTCTAAAAAGGGTTAAATAATTTTGAAAAAAAAAAAAAACAAAAGCGAGCTTCCTCAAACTTCTTTAATAATTTGATTAGGTTCACTTTTACTGCATCCCGCGCATCTGATAATGCGTACTTTAATAATTTATATCCGGCGTGATATCTAATAGATAGGTAAGTGATTCCCAGTATTAGTATGCTGAGTTTGTATAACACTTATAGTCTTACACCTATCAATCATAAATGATAATATGCAGACTTTTTAATCATATACTAATAGGTTCTGAGAAGTGATAGAAGTGTATTAGAAAGTCCTCTGCCTCGGTGTTATTTTTTACTAGAAGGTATTATATACCTAATTATGTATTACACAAGCTGTATGTAGGTAGTAGGTACCTGTATCCTGTATACCTACCTAGTATATACAATATGGATTTGAAATAAAAGTTTTACAATTAAATTAAGATCAATGCTATAATCAACAAACAGTTTGACCTGCAGTAGTTGAACACATTATTGATATTAGTATTAGAGCTACGAGTATGTTCTCGTGATCATCAGGATGTGATAATTCTAGGGAAGGTCAATACAGACAATAGAATCTCTAATACTATTGATGACGATAATACCTCTGTTAAATAGGTAATACGCTTACTCCAGAGATTATACACGCTACATATTATAATAGTTTATAATAGTTAAGTACCTACATATTATAATAGTTACACTTGGTTAGACCAAGAAAATGGACAACTAGTTAAACAAATTGGAAGCAGGCATGAAGATTGGCATAATGCAGAGACAAGCGGCCATACATTCAGTGGGGATAGTAAGCAGGGTGATGGGAGACGCCCCAGTCCTCTGGACGAACAGAATCAATAGTGGCGCTCCTTTTCCAGAAGGCTTCTGGACGGGGCACCCACAACAACGCCGACCAAAGGTCGAGAGGAGGAACTCCAGAAAAAATATACTTGAACTACTTGTAGTGACGAAACATCCCTGATGCTATTAACACACAATTTGCCAATGTTTCATCTTAATCGGATGAACGGCTTAGGAGTCTATCATTTAATAAATTTATTTATTTCACTCGTCTATCTTTAAACACCTGTGCATCGTAAACCTGTGTCCTAAACTATGTAAAGTTTTAATCTCAAGTTAGAGAATATTGACCCACCATTAAATATGATTAGTGAAATATTGCCGTAAATATCTGAGTTGGGGAGTTCAACAACGAATCGAGAAAAAAGGAATATTGCATTACATGCTAATGAAGAGATTAAAACCGTTTCCAGCTTTCCGAGAATTATTTACGCTAAAAATCGTATGTTTCTTGCCCTAAACCTTTATACAGTGTAGATGTAGTAGACATGGGCGTAGGTAGGGGGGGTTGGGGGTTCAACCCCCCTCCTCCGAACTCCTCAGCCAACCCACCGTTTTATATATAGGTGAAATGAATCATATTATATTATCTACCACATCTTATTTTATCATGTCATGAATTTTCAATAGTATAGAAATATATTGTGAAAATCCATTAAATCACAGTTGTTTCATATTTAATATTTTTGCCTGCGGCGCTAATGGTCTTCTAGTGAAGGTTCGCTAAAAATTAATTGGACCATCTACCTTCTTATATGTATTTTATGAAAAATTTTCAATTCCAGTAGCAGTATTCAAGTATTGTTGTTGTATTGTATAATTCAGTAACAAAATGTCTTCCGTTTGGTTAATAAGATTTTAGTGATGTACATTGATCGGATGTAGTGAAAATGGTAAGATTAGGGTTTAGGGAAATAAGTACTGTTTATTTGTATTATTTATCTCCACAAAAGATTTATAATTAGGATCGTGTTAGTAGTTTTTTGAATATCCCTTTAACGGGAAACATCCCTTAATACTACCTTTCCCTGATGGAATACAGCGTAACGTCCATAGTAAAAGTTTGTCCTTAGGAGGTATACTTTCATTTGACATATGATTCGTTAATGGCCGCCGATGGGCCAGAATGCCCATTCTCCTTTCACCTGCGGCTCTAGTCCTTTATCATGTTGTAGCCTAGAAATATATCCTGATGCCTTACTACTGAAATCAACCAGGATCAACAATTTATTATTCATCCATTTTTGAAAAACACTCGCCTACGGCGCTATCTACTAATTTTTATTCCAAACCTTGCGACGCCCATAGTTATTGCTTATTGTCTCTGGCCTAGAGCGCGAACCTTCCACCCCGAAATGAATTCCTGGTTACGCCCCTGGTAGTAGATATAGGTATTATATTAATTATCCAATGTCACTGACAAGCTGTAGGTATATAATTAGGTCTGCCTATTATATTATGCAAATTCACACACATCAATGCGTCATAGCGTCGGTATTTTGGGAAGACTCTCAATGTAATAATGTACGACTACTAGGTAGGTAGGTAGTCCAGTGACGAAGGGTGGATTCCTGCAGAAGGGAAGCCGGGCCTAACATTTATTATGGGATTTCTTCAGATTAGACACTATTATACCTCTCATTTTTTCCAAAAGGTAACTCGATGGGAATCGTGTTCTTAGGTAGCCTCTCGCCTGGTTGTATACTTACTTGTATGAATATCGAGTATTTGGCACAACGACTTCATGAATCAAAGTAATAAATAGTTAGAAAATAAACAATGTAACTTACTATAGCTGCCATAGTAGCTTTTGTGCCTGGCGGAACTGCGCCTGGATTTTAGGTTGAATGCAACCACCAATGCGTATAGGTAAGTTGTGCAGTTAATAATATGTAAGTCACTTTGCTTTTTCACTGTAACTGGTCGTAGGTAAACAGGTGTTTTATTTTTAATAGCCTCTATATCCTAGCATGTACGTCGCCAGACTCGGAGCTAGGGGGGGAGGCAAAAAAATGATATAGCATATAATATAAAACGCATAAATATCGCCCCAGGCGAAATGAAAGATTTTTTTGTGAGACATAGTGAAGAAGGTGGCGATGTGGTTTGGTTTATTTGAAAATGTGTATGATATTTTTCACAATAATAGGTAAGTATTATAAAAAATGCTTTTATGAAAAAAAAAGATAGCGCCCCAGGCAATTTTTTATGGAACAATTGTATTTTGATGGATTTTCAAGATCATATGATGAGAAAACGTGTGTTAATAATGTGATTTTATCATTTAGTATGAAAAATATATACCTATTCCAATCTCTGGAGGGAGCAGCAGCTGCCTCCCCCCATGTATCCTAGCCAGCATTCTTACATTATCTTATTTATATAAAACCTCAAAAAATCACATTATTGGCACGTGTTTTCTCATAATATCATAAATTTTCATAAAATCCATCAAAATACTTAATTGTTTCATAAAAAAATTACCTGCGGCGCTATTTTTTATTTCTTTTCTGTAAGAGACATTTTTCATTCATATTATTGTGTGAAGGTACATATTTTAAATAGACCAAACCACATCACGACCTTCTTCACTATGTCTCACAAAAAAAAATTCGCCTGCGGCACTATTTACACTTTTTTCATACTATATCAAATTTTTAATTTTTTGTTGCCCCCCCCTCCCTAGCTTCGAGCTTGGCGACACCCATGCACATTTGACGACCTTCAGCCCTCCCTCCCCAAATTTAATCCGTGGTCCGCCACTGAATAGGTTGTCTATAATTCATTATCAGTTCCTCTTCTTAGTTAAAATATAAAGTGTGCATCAGTATAAACAGTGAAAACCAAAAATCCATGTGAAAACCGCAGTTTCCCGTTTAGTATGGAAAATCCCCCATTTTGCTTCTTTTGCCTTAACAGCTTAATGCTCATTTCCCCTAGGATCGCAATATTCGACCAAGAGGAGAATCCAGTACCTATATAGCAGTGTTACGATATCTATGGCTGGGTGATTCTTTGCGTTCTGTCCATGTTCTGTCAACCATCTGTCAAACCATAAACTGATAACCTAACCTGCAAAGCCTATATATATTATATTTAGATAATAAACATACAGAAGTCACAGTTTTTATTACATATTTATTACGTTGTAATCACAAATTCGTAAAATGACTGTCATATCTTCAGGAGAATGTTATCCGTGTAAAATCCTGACTGGAATAGTATTAATAGGAATTGGAGGTTATGCAGGATACTGTTCAAGAATTACACCTGTAGTAGTCAATAGATTACTTCTCTTCAATGCTGGCATTGGTAAATAACTTATTTTGTAAATATTCAGTTCTCAAATTTCTGTATAATACTGATTTTAGGTAGTGCTACCCTAGATTTAACCATCATACGCCTACCATCATATTCTTGTAATGTAATGATGGTTTACCTAGTACTTACAGAGTTATCAGAAATAAAAGGTGATGGATGACATGGCATTACCCCTCAGTGATATTCTATAGTGTGCATTATCTTGTCTAATTGTGTCCCATGAAACGCATCTTGCAGTCTTTTCACCACAAGCAGAATGGCATCTGCAAGTCAAACCGAGGCCGTCGCCATATTGTTCACGGAGGCCGGGGCCAACTGACATTTGACGATGATGACGTCACCAATAGTGGGAGAAAATGTATGGGAAAAAATATTCCGTAGTTCAAGTGTTTGTCACCGAGACAAGGTGTTTGTCACCGATACAAGGTGACGTCACCGATAATGGCGAAGATGGAATCCGAGGATGTAGGCTTGTACTCTACTATCGCAGGCTTCGGTCAAACTTAGCCATCCATTTTAAACTATAGGTGTTTTAAAATTACCAGGACTTAAGTAAATTACCTTTAAACATTGCAAAATGTATGTAAGGCTGCCACCTTTCATAGAGGGAAGACCCAGGAACATTAACATAGGTATATATACAGGGTGTTTGATAGATGGATGTATATATTTTCAGGGGTGGTAGTAGAGGTCATTTGGGATCTTTTGAGCTAAACTTAGCTTAGTCCAAAGTCGCACGGTTCTCGAGTTATTCGAGATTTTAACTTTTTATCGAAAAACCCCGAATTACTCAAGATTTACCCCAATAGTTTCGTAAGTATAGGTACCTACTCAGTTCTGTAATTATTTTGTGTTTCTTGAATATGTGTTTGGTCTGTTAAACTCATAAGTTTCAATCTAAAGAAACAATAATGATAAAAAATATCGAATTAAAGTTTCGATAAATAGTTATTTCAAAAACGAGTCACGACTTTAGGTGAGATTTTCCTTAAGAAGAAAATTGCCTTCAGATTCAGAAATTTGGAAAAAACTTCTCTGATTTATGCTCTTTCAAATGATGTACAACACTTAATAATAAAACATTAGTTTCATAAAGATATGATACAATAACTCCATGAGATCACTGCTAATTTAAGAGAATTTCCATACAAGTTTGAAAACATGAAATCGAAAGAAATGTATTGTTCAGTATGCGACCTGTTCCTATGGTAAATTTGTATGGAAGTTTGCTTTAATTTGTAGTGATCTCATGAAGTTATTCTATCATATCTTTATGAAACTAATGTTTTATTATTAAGTGTTGTACATCATTTGAAAGAGCATAAATCAGAGAAGTTTTTTCCAAATTTCTGAATCTGAAGGCAATTTTCTTCTTAAGGAAAATCTCACCTAAAGTCGTGACTCGTTTTTGAAATAACTATTTATCGAAACTTTAATTCGATATTTTTTATCATTATTGTTTCTTTAGATTGAAACTTATGAGTTTAACAGACCAAACACATATTCAAGAAACACAAAATAATTACAGAACTGAGTAGGTACCTATACTTACGAAACTATTGGGGTAAATCTTGAGTAATTCGGGGTTTTTCGATAAAAAGTTAAAATCTCGAATAACTCGAGAACCGTGCGACTTTGGACCAAGCTAAGTTTGGCTCAAAAGATCCCAAATGACCTCTACTATCACCCCTGAAGATATATACATCCATCTATCAAACACCCTGTATATATATATATGATCGGGTATAATACAATTAACATATTGTTTTTGGGTACTCTGCGTACCATGGTACCCAAAAACAATATGTTAATTGTATTATATTATATTATAATTGTATTATACCATGGTACGCAGAGTACCCAAAAACAATATGTTAATTGTATTATACCCGATCATTTTAATCTCTGCGGAAAAAACTTTTCTAACATATATATATGAAGGTTTGATTTTACTCCATTTCACTGTGAACCATTTTGGCCGAGATACGACTCGTGCCTTGCATATATATATACTTTTTCAATTCAGTAACACATGGTTTTGGAAGAGTCATTTATTTACAGTATCTATTTAAGTTGAATGAGTATTACAAATTAAAATACAATTTAAACAGTGTTGTTAGATAGGACCCGCTTGATTTATAATTTTTTTTAAACTTCAGGTCCCCTTCTCCAGAGAGATAATTAAAATGTCTATTATGATATAGATGTGACAGAAATTTTTATTGTAGTACAAATGTGGAGGAAAAACTTGTAAATAGTGCCGCAGGCGGAATTTTTTTGTGAGACCGAGCAAAGATCGTGGTGTAAAGTTAATTATTTTCTGTAAAAAGAAATAACAATAAAAGGTAGTGCCGCAGGTGAATTTAATTTTTAATGAGATTTAACGGATTTTCATAATATATAGGAAGAGGACTGCCCGGTGATAGTTAAGCCACTGCCTCACCACCCGTTCTGTCCCGTAGATATACGATGCTAACCCGGAGCCAGGAGAACACCATTCAAACACGGAGAGGTGGTAGTTCTAAATGTGTGACGTCTCATTGACAAATTAATATCAACATAAAATATTTGGAGTCCTAGATATAAGACAATTATTCCAAGATGAGGCAGAATTAGATTATATTGTCAGATACTGTTTACAGGACTTGTTTTACGAGGTTAATTGTAATAACTGTACTTAAAGTAAATGGAAGTGTGGCTTACATAAGCTAATCCCGAAGTCATCCAATACTTTGCCCAAACTAGACATTGACTAGACTAGATAAACTCGTACGGTAGTGTCGTACTTAGACAAAATACAAGATTGTACAGACTCTTCACAAACAATAAGACATCACACACTATATATTCTCTCTTATATTTTGAGTCAACGTTGGTCAACATGAAAGCGGTAGAAATCACTTCAAATAGATCAGTGATCTCCTTCTATAACTATTGAATAAAAACTAAAAAATTTGAATATTCAAAGAATGATTATTAATCGATCAGTATTCAATGGAATATTGAATTCATTTGATTATTCCCATCACTAGATCAGTGCTCGCCAGCGACATAATATATTAAGTGCTCGCTCAATTTCTGTATGGTATCTCATTATAATTAGAGATGGCGTTTAAACGATAAGCAGTTTAAGTTATGAAATAAAAAAAATAAATAGTTTTAACGATTTCAATATACAGCAATCAACGTTTAAGCCCTGACATCTGTGTAATAATTATTTAAGCAATAGCTTCGACATCTGTGTAAAAATTATTTAAACAACAGCGATACAACATTGCACGTGTGTTATTTTAAGCGCCCGATTATTTAAGCGAACTATCCTTGTATCGATATTTTGCGTTGTTTTACGCAGACTAATTTTTTAATTACCCTATTATTTTCAGTGTGCTTTTTTTATTTGGTGGGGGTGGACGTCGCGTTGTGTTGGAGAATTAATAACGATTCGTGATATTTTGCGTTGTTTTACGCAGACTAATTTTTTAATTACCCTATTATTTTCAGTGTGCTTTTTTTATTTGGTGGGGGTGGACGTCGCGTTGTGTTGGAGAATTAATAACGATTTTATATCGGAGTTTAAATAGATTTTAGTCTTTTTTAATTATGAATTATATTTACCTACCTATTTTTTATTAGGTACTTATTCCACTCTCTAGGGGGGTGCCCCCTCCCCCCCTCACCCCCCCCCCCCCCCCTCACCGCCCCTTTTTTTTTTTTTTTTTAATATGCCTATATTTTTACGTAAAGGGAAATAAACATATAGCCTTTAATATAAACGTTTATAAATGTAAACACAACGCGTGCGACGTTAAAGAAAATAAGCAGTAAACGCCATCTCTAATTATAATGCTACCAACGTAACATAAAAAAAATTACGTGGGTTTCTCTACTGTGGGACTTTCTATTGACAAATTCCTTTTTTCACAGAATGTATGTAGGAATGTCACAATAGACCTACTCTGGTCGCAGTGACGCAGGGGATATACGGTCCCCTGACCTAACAGGAAAAAAAAAAAAAAAAAATGTAGGAATGTATACTCAAATTATACTGCAAGTGCCCAACATATAACAACGTAGCTCCTTTAATATTAGTTCTAGGTTATACTTTTTGGTATTCAATTTGTAGTAAATTGAATGTTCTAAAACTTAGAAAATATTCCACCTCCCACCCCCCTTCTGACGATTTTTTTTGGTGTCAAGGTCAACAGCTTCAGCAGCCATTCATCGTTTCCTATGGATCCCCCCCCCCCCCCCCCCGTTGAGAAAATATCTGGTATAATTTTAGTTCTTTTTCGACGTAGACCAAGTATATTCTAGTATTTTCCAGAGAAAAATCTGGTATTTTTGCAAATTTGTAAACGGCAACACTGCCGACCATAGATGATGCAAATTGCAAATGTCAAAATAATTTCATAGAGCCTTGACTTGGCGTTTATTGCTTTCGAAATTTTCTAAGACAGTTGTGATTTGTTTTGCGTTATATCAAAGGCAAACAAAGTTTACAATTAAGAAACTATAATGTCTGTAATAACAAATCGAGATAGGGACTGTTTCGCATGCAGGATAGTAAGTGGAACTGGACTTTTAGGAATTGGAGGTTATGTGGGTTATTACTCTAAGAAAACTGTCAACATTCCTGGCAAAATAATCATGCTGAGTATAGCAGTTGGTGAGAAACACTTTCCATTGAAATGGCATTGTTTATTTTACGAATTATTCTTCCCACCGGAATTAGAAAAAAGTTTCAATATTTAATGCACTATTGAACAATACATCTGAAAGCATTTCAACTCTCTAGTCTAGTTCTTAATAGGGTTTACACTCGATAGATTCACACAGTTCTATCTTATTCTTACTCTAATTGTTCCCCAAAATTTATTATTGGTTTTATTTCAGGTTTCAGCGCATTAGGAACAGCAAGAATATTTGATTTGTATCCGTTTCACAAGAGATTTAAGGAGCCTACATTATGAATCCCATTTATGTCAGAACTAGGTCTTAGTATTTTATGTTTTAGTTTATAAAGTAGAAAGTAAAATTATTTACATAAGTTTTTATTTAATGTGCATTTAAAACCACACCATACTTGTGACAACATTGTATTTTGTTATTATTTAAATCACTTTGGTACTTGTGTATGTAGTTAATTTTAAAAATAAAGCTTAACTGTAATTCAACAGCATCACTGTCAATGTAACATGAATGTGTCTTGAGGAGAAGCCGATATCCACTCCACATGCTCTCTATGGAACAAACTGTATCAATAACAAGTAAATCATTTTTTTTACAATAGCTCTGAACTGATCTAGTGTAGTGCCAACCCTGAACCCACAAATGATACACCATACTGAACACTGATGGCAAATAGAACCATTGGCAAGGTGCATCATTATAATGGCTCAAAGTGCAAAGGATTAGCCGATGGTATGAGATTGAAAATGCAAGCAAAGAGCCACTTCAGGTGTAATGATTGGCTTGACTGATTTAGAAATCGTCACAATCATCTTTTTAGGTACATATATATGGGCATATAACCAGGGTGAGTACTTAAATGATACACCTACTTCACAGGTATAGTGAACAAATATATGCAGTCCCTTCGTGAGAGGGAGATACCTAAATCATTTAGGTATTACTGGTTTTTCCTCGTCTGCATCTCGCAGATGGCATACATTGAGAATTTTCTCAACGAATCCCTTCGTGTTCGCTTTAGCCAAGTTCAACTGTATTTTCATAATCATGCACATTATCACTATGCCATTAATTTTTTACTTATATTGCAACCACCATTTTCCTAAATGTTAACAATAAATTATTCACCTCGTGGATAATTTTTGTCAACTCCATAAACATGAGCCATAAAATTCTTAAAGAAATGAAAGATCGGGTGGATCCTGGAATAATGAATAAAAAACAAATATACGTAATCAGATAATATGGTGATAACAAAAATTGAATCTGGTGTATTATATTTATTTTAATAAAACTTGACTTGAGTAAATGTTATGATTAACTTAAATTATTTTATAAACATAAATAATTATTAAAATCCCACTTTTCCAAGTGATGTATCAGTACGGGGATCTGCAGTAATTTTCTGCACAGCTACGAGTGCTTCATTAATTGATGTTTGTAATGTCCTGAGTTCATTGATGAATAATAATTTCATTACATCCGTAGGTCCCTGAATAGCCTCCCTGTTGGTTGTCGTAGGCTCTGGGTGAGGAGCGCTACTTAAGACAGTTGCGAGAGCGCTGAGTCTCACTCGAGGGTCTGGGTGAGGACCAACAAAGCCTATTGTTGCTAACTCATCAACACCAGTTTTGAATGCTTCACTGCTAACTAGAAAACAAATTAATATGTTATCTTAGGATAAAAATGTACAAAGTTAATCTCGACAGACATTCAGTCAAGGATGAACTTCCATCAGGCTTACAACTGATAAGCAGTTTATTTACAGACTATATTCCAGGAGGTTCTGCAGAGGTGTACATACTTTCTGATATAAATATGTATTATAAAACATTTTGAAGGACATTTTGTGAAACATTGGATTTTATACAGTCTCCAATGAACGGACCAAAGGTATATAATTCTGATCTCGATAATCCTCACTATTTACTTAATGAAAGTTATAAAGCAAATATTATTTTAATTTGCGTAAACCATTATTTACTTTACATAATAAAACAGATATTTATCAAACTTTACTTACAGTCTAAATTGTCCAGTGGATTGGAAGAAACAACACTTGGAGTTGTGTTTTTTGAACAATTTTTTTCTTTGAGAGCAGTATTGTATTTATCGGCTGTAATTAAGGAGACAATAGATTAATGGTGCAGTTTAAAACAGATAATATGAAACTACATGGTACCTACTTCAGAAAATGTATTGCAACTGAATATTTATAAATATGTTTAAAGAAAAAAATCTGATCTCAAATGCGTATAAATCGTAAGAATCCAGACAGAATATATGCATAACAATATATATCTCCGCAATGAAAAATATTACATTTTAATTTGAAACATTTATGGTGAAATAAACTATTAAATAAACAATAAACAACGCAAACAATACAACTCTCAATGCTCAAAATATATTATATATTATTGTAATGTTTCAATGAATGTATTTGATTAGCTAAACGGTCAATTACTATTTTAATGTTCTCATAAAACGTTTTATTCACCACATTTCAGCTGCAGTTACATAAAAATTGTTTTGGTTTTGAATTGGAGAAATTGTACGATTAAGTTAATGTTTTTATTACCATTGTCAGCGTATTCAAGTCTAACAGCAAATGAAGCCAGCCACATCAGCTGTTCACTGGGCGTCTCACTCACTACGGGACATCCAAGATCCTTCTGGTAGGAAACAAATGCCTCACTCCAACTTGGATCGTTCAATTGTCTCAGACCCTCTCGGTCTTCTATTTTATAATGGCGAATCTTTTGATCTTCTAACCACAACACAGTGCTACGAAACTCCGTTTCATCTGCAAAATATTGTCATCACATATTTCAGCCAGTTGATATTTATCATAAATATATCAGCATACCCTTTAGTAATAGATATTTATAATACAAATCAGATGTAGGTACATGTGATATGAATCAGGTCCCAGCAAACATAAAAGGTTGTAATTTGGAGTTAATTACCTTTATTATGTCACTGATACTCTGGTAACCTCACCTAAATCGGAAATAAAGACCTTGATTTGATGTTCATTTTAACCAAAATGGGGAACGGAAGCACGTGCCTACGACGTCTAAATGGAGGTAATCTAAGAAACTCTAACCAGACATTTTACAACCAATTTGGTCGCTATAACCAGTTTGACCTAAACTTCACGTATACTTTACCGATTAATCGACCTGTTTAAAATTTTATGACCTAATGCGCGCATGCGTGGATTATAGAACATATTATAACCAATTCTTTATTTTATTATTTAGCACACGCATCCATTTACGTTACAGTACTTTTACAATGGCGTTTATAATATTCATCAAACTGCATAAGCACTTTTTTTATCACTGATTTTACGCGCATATACAACAAAAATGACGTGCGGTGCAAATCTAATCGTATATTATGATGATTGGAGATCGAAAAATACTAACGGGCCCTAAAAAAATTGAGAAATAAGGAACTACAATAATATTCGTATTATTTTTATATGTCTTAAAAATTCTTAAAATTGAATTTTATGCATGCGAAATTGTAGGAAACATTGATTTATAATGTTTGCTCACCTTAGTTTTGATAATTGAGCATTAATAAGGGCCCAAATAGTAATCATAACATGTCAATTCATTCCGCCAAGCTAAAACGTCAGAATGAAAAAAATGGCGTCCATTCTTACGACTTCTATTCGTCAAATAAGTCATGAAAACCAGTAATTCTCGGCAATCAAGAATGTTTTACCTACTTTGGTGATAGAATCTACAAAGTTACCGACCATGATGTCTAATGTAGGTCACCGAGGTTACCACTGTCAGATAATCGAGCGTCACGTGATATCTAGTGATGTGTTAAGCCGCGTTTTATAATAACCATAGCAAAAATTTCTCAAAAAACATAAAATCCAGTAGAACAATTCAATGGCACACCTAGGGTAGCCGGCGCCCGAGGCAAACTATTTAATTCCTCCCCCCCCTTTTAATAATACACACCACGATTATACAAATCAAAATAATTATTAACGAAAATTATTTTAAATATTTAGGTTAATGTTTACAAGGGCGAGCTGATGATTAAAATGAAGTCATCGACTCGCCCTAGTGAATAAAATACTGAAATATTTATATTTTCTCACTTAATTTAGATGATCAGCTCGCCCTAGTAAATGTTCTCAAAAAATATTAAATTTATATTAATTTCGATCGCCCTAGTGAACATTTACCAGAAATATTTAAATTAAAACACTTAATTTTTATCATCAGTGCGCCCTAGTGAACATTTAATTTAAATATTTAAATTTACTCATTTAATTTAAATCATCAGCTAGCCCTGGTGAATGTTTACAAAACATGGGAAATTTTAATTAATTTCAATTATAAACTCGCCCTAGTGAAAATTTAACTAAAATATTTTAAATTTTCTCACTTAATTTAGATCACCAGCTCGCCCTGGTGAATATTTAAAAAATATTAAAATTTAATTAATTTCGATTAACAGCTCCCCCTAGTCACCATTTTCACCTGAAATATTTAAATTTAAACACTTAATCATCAGCTCGCCCTAGTAAACATTAACCTAAATATTTAAATTTTAATCATCAGTTAGCCCTAGTAGACATTAACCTAAATATTTAAATTTACCTACTTGATTTTGTGTCTTCAACTCGCCCTAGCGAAAATTTTAATAATTTTCAAATAATTTAGTTAAATTTTCACTAGAGCGAGTTGATAATTGAAATTAATTAAAATTTCTCATTTTTTGTAAACATTCACTAGGGCTAGCTGATGATCTAAATTAAATGAGTAAATTTAAATATTTCAATAAATTTTCACTAGGGCGAACTGATGATTAAAATTAAGTGTTTTAATTTTAATATTTCAGGTAAATGTTCACTAGGGCGAGCTGATGACATAAAATCAAGTAGGTTAATTTAAATATTCAGATATAAAGGCGAGCTAATAATCGAAATTAATAAAAAAATAATATTTTTGTGAACATTTACTAGGGCGAGCTGATGATCTAAATTAAGTGAGAAAATATAACTATTTCCGTAAATTATTCACTAGCGCGAGCCGATGATCGAAATTAGGTGAGTAAAATACATATTACATATTTAAGGGCAACACCACTATATACAAATATAAATAAGTAGGTGTGTTGTGAATCATGTGCACCTGCGCACCTGTCGCTGGTTACCGCTCATCGTGGTAAATATCGTGATCGTACGGTATGAATCCACATACTATTAAGATTCGCCCATCTCTATTGTCTGCACACACCAACATTATACGGTAGGTATGTATCATATTTCATCATGGCGTCACAATTATAAAAAGAAACTCCATATTCGTCAAAATATCCTGTGCTACCAAAATACTTCCAAAATATAACTAGAATTGGAACACTTATGTGAAACTATAACCTCTAGGTTAAATTTAGAAGCAAATCCTACCATAAAGACATAATAATATTATTGTCCGTAACCTATTGGTGTTCAAAATGACCAATAAGTCATACCTAACCTACAAAACACAACAGATACCGAGAACGCGATCAGCTGATCAATGGCCGCCATTTTGTGGAACTTGTTGGTCGAAATTTTGTCTCAAATGAAGTAAAACAATCTTCAATAAGGGTCATAAATTAGACTAGTAAGTTTTTTTTCCAATTGGTTGATTATATGGTTTTAATTTCGACGCAGAAACGATTATTTCAACCAATTAGTAGGAATAGCTCAGTGGTTAATAAGAGAGGTAAATACCACGTCCATTTAGAACTTTCATTCTACCGAGTGGCTGTTTATTCTTTATGGTTGAGAAATAAGTAAAAACGATGTTTTTTTTTCTTTGTATTCACCATTAGAGTCAAAACTTCTGAAAAGTTTAAAATGTCAGATAATATTACGAAATTTTACACCAAAATAAGTTAATCTGCTATTAGACCAGAATTATTGACTTCGCAATGTTTGCTGGGGTAACCCTCATTTGTACTAGTAATGTTGACTCAAATTGAGAAACTCTGACTCGACTCTTCTAAGACAATTGTTAATTTTACTAGAATTATGTCATCCATTATGAATTTCGTTGATCGTCTGTGCCTCGTGATTACTAGCAAAGATAATTGTTAATTAAATGTCTACATTCCATCACCCATGGGTTTGTTTCTCAGAAATTACATGATACTATACAATAAAAAACAATATTTTGCAAATGTAATGTGTGAAGCAAACATATCAAAGTATCTTTTTGCAGCTTGCTGCTTGACGTCTGTAGTATACGGTGGCCTCATGCTAATAAATCGTGTTTTATTACCATATTATATAATAGATCTTGTTTTTCTATATAAAATTTAATTGTGATTCTGCCGCCAGTAAACATGGTCTTGTTTACCAAAATAATAATAAAAGATTGTGTTCACACACCGATTAACATTATATGTTTAAGACTCTTCGGACCCCACCACTTGATACTAATGATTTGAAGATAACACTGAGTTTGACCCATTACTTTTTCGTATGATGATGCAGAGAATACTATGTACTTTATACACACAGCATTCCAGGATATGGGGATGTAGTCCTACTCCCTTATTCCCCTAGGATACTGTATCTCCATGATGTTTGGTATACCATTGTATATACCAATTACCAAATTTAGTAAGAATATCGATTCTTAATAATAACAATGACATGATTCTTTAAACGAATTTAATGAAAGAATGGAACAATGCACAGTCAATTATTGACAAAGGGAATACTGGCAACCGAGCAATGCAGGGACCACGATTTTATTTTGTGAAAATTACATACCGTTGACATCAAATTCACTCGGGTTTGGGTGGCCTAGTGCTGCTAATTTCCTTTTAAGCATGTTCAATATGTGGCAAGGTATTTTGCACGACACGTATCGCAGACTTGCAAAATTACGGACAGACAAACAATTCCCAAACAACCCGCAATGTAAGCAAATGAGTCAAAAACACAGAACATGGTCAAAAATGACAGCATTGACAGCTGTGAGCCCAGCAGTGTTGCCGTTTTAAAATTTGCAAAAATACCAGATTTTTCTCTCTCTGAGGGGGGGGTTGTTAATTTCCATGCAATATGCAAAATTTGAAAGAATAGCAAAAAAATTAAATCATACAAAAAATACTAAAATATACCAAATTTTCAGAAAATACCAACAAAATACTAGATTTTTCAAAATGCATCAGAAAATACTAGTTTAGTATTAAAAATACTAGAAACGGCAACTATTAAATTAATTGAATAGCGAAGACAGGAGCTGGCCAAACTCATCTTCGGTATTTTTAAATAAATGGTAAATGTACCTTTATACAGGTTCCTTGGGTATTTTTTGTTCTTTTTTTGTCTGCGCATTGTTGCTTGTCATAAATGTCAAAAAGTTGACACTTGACTTTTGAGCCTTTTGAGCAGGCTGAGTCAACTCTGGTTTTGGTACTTGCCAACAAGCATATTGTGTAGTTGGTAATACATCGCTGGACTTTTCGATGATAATCATGGTATTGCCTGGGCAGCTCAGCGGGGAATGCGTAAGGGATATACATCGCATCTCTTCACTCTTTCACGATCTTATGGGATTTGTATGACAGACGCAAAAAATAGAATTACTGATTATGAAAATAATTCCGAAATCTTAACATTACAGTGAATATTAAGAACATAAATGTATTATTATGTTATCATGCAATATTTTTATTGGTGAATTAATATTTATTTCTTTTTAAGAAACCAGATTTCGAGAAATATTATACAAGTCTTTTACATTTTGCAAGCTGGCAATACAACGCCAATGCCGTTTGTAAAATGTTTGTAAACAACACGCGGCCATATTAGGTAGATTTCCAAAAGGAACTCTACCTATTCGTTTTTCCCGTGATGTCGCAGAATTGAAAAATTTCTACTCAGTATCACTAATTAGAACCAGGAGAACCCGAATCCGACCTTGGTTTAAAAGTTTATATATATAAGCCATATATATATATGTCCCTTTTCTTGTGCGCACGTTTGCAGCCAAACTATGCGTCGCAGAAACGTGAAACTTGGGTGGTAGATTTTTGGTAAGTGGTAGATGAACTGATAGGAGATTGGGTGAAATCCATTAAGAGGAAGGTTCACTTTTTAAGGCTTTAAATTCAAAAACAATCATTCTTAGGGGATCCAATGATTGTGAGGGTCTGTGTCTGGTATCGTATGAAAGGTTATTAAATAAGGAATACAGATCAAAAGTCAGATTTTGTCTAGCTCAATTCCTCGGACTACACTGATCGATCGAAAGATCTAGTTAAGTAGTTACCGCATAGGTACTTGCGTGTTTGTTGTTTTAGAAATGTGCTTCACGATACGAGAAGAACTCACATCGTTTTTTCAAATTTTTAGTGCTTAGGTACCGGTACCAATCCATATTATGTGTGGAATGAAAATAATTTGATTATTGGATTAGGTACTTCCTTTGATTATTGAAGTACTTAATCAAATATTTTTTCGTCATACGGTACTTCGATAATCAAAGAATAAACTACATCCATACTACTTCATCACTTCGCTGGTTTATTTGCTGATGATATTGTGATTGTTTTTATTGTACAGATGTACTCTTAAAATTAATAAAATTAATAAATCACTTGAAATCTACCTATGCCTGTGGCGTGCCAAAGGAATTTTTTTTTAATGTTTCTGTCGCGTCGCCTTTCCAAAATTTGTTTCGTGATCGGTATTATTACATTGTTTTGAACTAGGTTTGTGTAAAATATAAACTCCTTTTTTGTGTTTTTGCGAGACATATATGATTCGTCATTTCGGGATCCTGTGTTTGGGAGAAATATACGTACTCGTTTGTGTGTAAGATATGGAGACTAATTCTATGATGGAGACTTGTTCTATATTCAATTATTGTCGAGACCAGAGACTCGTGTAACTTGTTTTGTGTTATAGTTTTGTGAGAAATATTCTGGATTTCACAAACTTTAGGTTCGGAAAAGCCATCTGTGACAAATTTTGTACGAGAAATGTTGACACGCGACTGCAATCTTTACTTACTGAAATTCCTCAATCAAAAAGTTGGTGAAACGCTCTGATAGACTCATTATTTCGTATTATTTTTGTTAATGGTTCTTTTGAACATCTTTTTTAATTGTCTCTACGTAATGTTTATACAATATGTGTGTATTATTTACTTACAATAAATGCCAATGTCATACTACCTACTGCTGCATTTTAATTCTTTGGTTATTATACTTATTTCCAAAGGGTTAGTGCGCATTAATGATTAAATAGTTGTATTGTAGTGTAAAAATGGGATATATGGATATGTCCCGCTTTTGTATTAGAGTACAACTATTTTTAATCGCTAATGCGTATTGATCAATATAAAACCTCAATAATCGATTTATCAAGGCGCCATTCAGTGTTGCCGTTTTCAAATTTGGAAAACTACTAGATTTTTGTCCAGAAAATACTAGAATATACTAGATGGGGTCGAAAAAAATACTAGAAAAATACCAGATAATTTTTTTGTCGACCTTTTTTTTTTTTTTTGGTCCTCCGCCACAAAAATGTCTTTGTTCTGCGAAAACACGTCGACGGGGGGGGGGGGTCCCTAGGAAAAAAGTGACTCTGGAAAAAAACCGTTGACCTTTTTTTTTCGTCACCAGCGCAAAAAAGTTCTGGCACAAAAAATTTGACGACGGGGGGGGGGGGGGGGGAGGACATTTGAATGTTGTATTACACTTTTTAATCGTGCTATTTTCTTGTGACCTTGACGACTAAAAATTTGGCGAGCGGGGGGGGGGGGGGGGGGGTGATAAAATCAATAAACCAACTATATATTCACATTTTTTTCATTCATTTTTGGTCATTTCTGTACAAAATTTAAAAGCGTAACAAAATAATATTGCAAAGTACCGAAAAATACTAGAATTAGGTCTAAATATACTAGATTTTGATCAAAAATACTAGAATATACCAGATTTTCGGAATATACTAAAGAAAATACTAGATTCTTCAAAATGCCTCAAAAAATACTAGTTTAGTATTAAAAATACTAGAAACGGCAACACTGGCGCCATTGTTTATGTGGGCATGAAATGAATGAGAGAGAAAGCTAGATGAGATCTGTCATTTTCGTGTTTGCATATATTTTCTATGAAGTTGGCATTCTTCTCTCGTTAGAGAGTATATGTCATATACTCTCGTTAGAGAGTATATGTGTTCTGTGGTATGGTGCGTATGGCGAAAAGCTGGTGTTTGAGTTCTCGGAGTAAATATATTTTTACTCGAGGGTTTGAGTACATACCTACCTATTCGGATCTCGATATTTGTGATATCAAAAATACACAGTTTAAATTATTATTGGGAAAGTCTGTTGTACTGGTTGTACTTCGAAAAATGATTGAACGTAATAATATAGGCAGTAAACACATCTAAAATGGTCATTGGTTTGTTGGAGGATTTAAGATGTATCATATTGCGCTATGGATATACATAATTACTTTTGCGAAAGTAATTTGTGTAATATTAGCATCGACTCACTGGATAGTCACAGAGGAAGGATTTATCCAGCCTATTGTAAGATAATTACGTGTATCGTTTTCATGAAGCTTGCTCACTATCTATAGTTCTCATGTAATGTTGTTTTCTTTCAGTTGGATTCTCCCTTTCATTTAAAAGCATCCAATGACTTGCTTGCATTTTTGGAACAAGAAAATAGATTATCAGACATACATGCCATTTATCAACATTTTTTAGAAAGGAAGATCATATTGGAGCAGTCCTTGTTGTATTCACTGAATGAAGCTGAATTTGTTCAGAAGAAATACAAAACAAATGAAAACTGCATCAGAACAAAGAATAGAAAATTTAAGGATATAGATCTGACTATTCCATTCACTTCTGATGGAAGTGACAGGGAAGGCGTTGATATTATAGATTTCTTTCCTTCAGAATCTCCAAAACAGATTGGGGAAACTAGCCCACCGGAATGTCACACTTTATATGATTTACCATTTAGCATGGATACATTTGACCACTTGCAGGTAGGTGTGTTTTGTACGAGTGTGGTGATTGAAATGTTTAGGTTTTACGGTCCAGTGTGTGGCTATCAAGTGTTCTGCTCAGTATTCTTTAGGTTTTCTACTCCATTGGCATTTGGCAGCCCCAAGACATGCACAGATATACGTGTACATATCTCCCCCATCATCAGGCATAACCGTCCCTCAGTAACAAGAATTTACTGGTCGCCGGGCAAGATCTCCATACCTTATAGGTTATATAATTTGTGTTAGATAGTTTGCATAGATTGTTACGTGTTGTGTTTTGTTGTAGGGTATGAGAGAACGTCACAATTTAACTATACCCGTAGATACAGCACTGCATGAATGGCTTGTACCAGGCACAAGTATTTCAACATTTGGCCATCACCTCTCACATGCACTGGTGCTAAATACAACATCATGGTTGCATTATAATTTGGCAACCTTGTTCTGGAGAATGACTGGTAATGCTTCTAATGCATTAGAGTGTAGTCGGAGGGCTGTGTACTTGGCACCAAGGTAGGTGTATCACATTTCTGTGCAATGCTTAATAGTAAATTTTATCTGTTAGTATTGTATTGTTTTTTTGTATTTTTCAGGGAATATAAAGATGTGGCATTGTTGAATATGGGTGCAGTGTTGTATCAGGCACAAAGATATGTAGATTCTGCAATAATATTCCATGCGGCTGTGGACCACGCACCATTTGCACCCATTAATCACTTCATATTAGCAAATGCATACATCAATATTGCAGAATTTGACAAATCTGCAGCGTGCTTTAAAAATGTCATCACCTTAAAACCGTCTTATGAGGAAGCTCGTCATAATCATAATATGATGCTTTGTTATGCATTTAGAGTTATGGAAATATTAGATATGCATAAGTAAGTATCTTGATATATGCCCCACATAACTTCAGCTTCAGTAATATTTCACAATAACGTTTCCTAACATCGCAGTATGTGATAGGTAGTAGGTGTTGTTTTATATATTATATTAGGCGTTTTGTTTATGTTTTTGCAGTGCTATTCAGGAAATGCGGAATGCATTTAAGGAATACCAAGGAATATTTACTAAATGGCAAGCAACTGGAATAAAAGCTTTAAATTTACAATCATCTTTGAGTGTTAAAATAATGGGTAAGAAGGATAAAGGTTATAAATATTTGTTGCATCTTTATTATTGAATCTTCTTCATGTTTGTTGTGATTTTTCAGATAATCCGAATATAATGCTTACTAATAATGAAAACCTTCCAAAAAATACTTTTACATCAGCAATTGCAGACAAGAAAATATTTAAATACAGTTTATTACAGAACCATGATATGTTTAGTTCTGATTTATTTGGTATGGTGCAGGCTTCCTCCAATCTATATAAAACATTTGATAATTTTCAAAATCAAATTTTCGAAATCAGTAATAATTATGAACTGAATGATAATTATTTATTAGTTAAGAAAAGTCAGAACGATTTACCACCTGTTATGGAAAATCCTGTGCAGATTCCTCTTAAAGGTAGGTATTACTAGTTTCTAATTTACTCATAAAATAAATAGTAGTCTAGTGTAATGTAAATATACAGTCAATGAATTGTGATATTTCAGGTTTAAAATCAGAAGCAAATGATGAATCTACCTTAGTGGTGTCATTGCTAAGTTCCTATTTAGAGAAAAGCAAATTACTTTTTATAGACACGGTGCAGACGTCCAAAGTAAATGACAATGAAGTAGAGAAGTTGATGATAAAGTATGTATTCATTATTATTATACATAGGATGTACTCCAATTACCTTTCTGTAGTATTTTACTTAACATTATACTCATTATAATTGCAAGGAACTTGATTACTGTCAATCTGTAAATAGGTACACTTTATATACTCTAGCCAATACCTTGTATAATTAGACCACGATGATATGTATTTTATTTTATTTAGGTACCCAAAGGACAGTATGAAAGTCAGCAGAGTAAAGTTTGAGTTTGATAAGAACAGCGACTGGCCTTCTATGGAAGAGTGTGAACAATGGAGTATAGTTAGTTCTGAGTTAATTGATCTCAATGGAAACCTTAAACACTTCCCTATTTATTTACCTGTAGACAATAAAGGATACGAGTAAGCTGATTTCATACAATCTGTGTACCAATTATTGGAATATACTATGTGAAGTATTTGAATTCTGTAGATATAATATATGTATTAATATCTGTTTTAGTGTTCCAAAGATTTTGTCAAATTATATAAGAGTCAATATGGGGACAGAGCATCCACTTCCTTGGTATCCACCCACCTGTCCTGCCAAATCACTTTCTAATATTGATTATTTACCAGATGGTCTCAAAGTAAAAACCAAGTTGTTACCACAATTTCTAGATAATGAAGATATAATTAGTGATATCCTGATGTCTAATGTTCTTATGAATTTACAACTTGGTAATGAATACCAGTACCAAGAAGCAGAGATAGGACATAGAATATTCATGGCGATGAAGATGGTTAGTTCATTTCATATAAACCACACACTACATCATACTGGTATGAGTGCCTGCGCTACCTGTTAGGATCTGGGACTTTAGCTTTTCCTAATTATTCAGACATGTCCTTATGCAACTCATCAATATCAAAGATGTTGGGGTGAAAGATTCCATAGGATGTTTTGTCTGGGTGGCCTTGTGCCTCCCTGACTAGTATTATTACTTACTTTACTTTATGTGTCCGGATGGGTCATACCCTGCCACTCCAATATGTGGTGACATACATCGCCTTGTCATTTCCCAGAATCAGGTCTCCAGGGGTGCAGCACTCTCCCATCAGGGGACATATTAATAAATTATGTATAATGTTGATCTCGTAATTATTTCATGTTTTTTGTTTTTAGAAAGTGGCCCCCAATTGGGTGCTATACACATTGAGTTCGTTATATTGGAGAGTGAGGAAGAATGTTCCAAATACATTAGACTGTCTTATAGGTGCCATAGAGGAAGTGCCCAGTGATATGAAGGATGTTCCCTTGACGTCACTAGCGTCTGTTCTCTTTGAATTAGGTTATGTGGACAATGCATTCAAATTGGCAAATGAAGCACATGATATCAATATGTTTGAAGTTGGTATTATTCATATATTTGATTAGTAATGAACTTGAAATATTGTGCTACTATATTGTGCTACTATATTGTCTAATACTTTGTATTACTTTAATGCGTGTATTTTTGTTATTGTCTTCAACATGGACAGTTTACCTTTGAACAATTAGTGATATCAAATGTACTTAGACATTTTCCTCTTTTTGCAGCCTGCAACAAATTTTTTGCTATCACTAATTCACAGAAAAAGTAATCGTATGATGGGCCAAATGTATCACATTAAACAAGTGGTGCGTGTGGATGAGGAATTTATGTTTGGGAAAGCGTATGACTTGCTCAGAGCGTGGAGCTGTCATGCCAAATTTACTACCAAACTTCAAGGTATATTCACCGGTTCATTTTTAATAAAAAAAATACATTTTATTTTGTATTTCATTTCTTGTATATTTCTTTTCCTTAGGTGATTATTCAAGCGGTGAAAAAGTTGAAGGGAGTAATGTTCATGTACTTTCTAAAGAAGGAATTATTTTAAGTATGCTTTGTACAACAATGTGGGATGGACATTCTTGTCATCCCAGTAATGTGTTTGTCTATGAAACTGGTATGTATGCTACCAGTATTATGTAGTACTACTGTACTTCACTGTGGGACAAACAGATTAATTTATTTCTTGATTTTACAGAAAATGAAGGCAGAGTTATGCGGGAAGATGGTGTCATCCCACTTATGATAACAGAAGAGAAATCTTTGTCTAAAGTTTTTCAATCGTCTGTAGATTTGTTTACCAAAGCCGCCTTCAGAATTAATCTAGTGTTTGATGATACTTTGTTTAAAATATCAGTTCCTTTGATGCAGTTAGTAGATTCTACTATGGAAACTAAAGATGGAAAATTGCTGCTTAAAAACGATATTACCTCTAGTAACACATATGTTATTGATAAAAATGGTTACCAGAAGGACTTGGGAAAATATTCAAGTAAGTATCATAGTAGTACATCATATTCTTATAAGTAGAATTAGTAAGCTAAAGGAATCCAGAGGGAAGGAGATTACCTGGAAGGTCCTCCAAACGATGGACGGACAGCTGGGAGTCCACATCACAAGAGGCGGCAGACTGCACAAACAGGCCCAAGTTTAAGAAGAAGAAGAATCGTCAAGTGCCTTAATTATTGTGTATTATTTCTACTTTGTTATATGTATGTGTCCTTTTAATATATAATAGTTCCACCTTTTCCTAAATTCATCTAATCATCTAAGTTTTAGTTCCTTCCCAGTCTGCTACTGAGTGGTGGTCGTCTGATGTATTGGAATGGCTTGTTAGTGGTAAACAAATATTATTTCACACAAGTAGGGAGGTCTGCTCAGTGATAAAACCTCCCGAACATTTGATCTCTTCCAAACAAATGTGGAATTTGTTCCAGGATCGCTTGTAAGTTTATTATATTCCATTGTTGTCAACTTTATTATTTGTTTGTCATCTTATAGTAGTGCTTTTATTTGGTATTTGAAATGACCTATTATAAAGTTGTACTACATTGTATTTTCCTACATTTTCAGTCCAACTTTAAATCAGATATTAACACCGTTTGAAACAACCAGCTCATTGAAACCTAATTGTGTTGTATCTGACTCTCTAACACCTGATAGTGATATGCTTAGCTGGTACTTCAGAAAACCAAAGAAACCACGTACGGATGTTTCCACAGAAAAGATTATAAAATTATTAAGAATGCTCATGGGAGGAACTACAGCTTCCCTTGATAATATGGGTGCAATGATTGCTGAAGCCATGAGAGAAGTAAGTGGAATTATGTATATTATGTGCACATGGGCGTCGTCAGGGGGGGAGCTGCCCCCACCTGGAGTTTCGAATAGGTATATATTTTTTCATACCTCACAAAAAATCACTTTATTACCACACGTTTTCTCATCGTAACATAAATTTTCATGAAAATCCATCAAAACTTGTTGTTTGTTTCATAAAGAAAATTGCCTGTGGTGCTATTTTTTTTTCCTTTTTAAAAAAGACATTTTTCCTACACATTATCATGCAAAGTATCATATACATTTTCGAATGCCTAACCAAACCACATCAAGTCTTTTTTCACTATGTCTCACAAAAAAATTCGCCTGCGGCGCTATTTACGCTTTTTTCATACTATACCAAATTTTTTAAATTTTGTTGCCCCCCCTAGCTCCAAAGCCCATGTATGTGCACAAGCTTTCATGAATAAAATTACTATTTTTCATACATCTGACAAATATAATTTGTTTTAATTTGGTAGGTACACATACCTCCATACAAATATGTACACAGAAATGTAACAAATTATTATATTCTCAATTTATATTTGGCTGCAATTTTTAGCACGAGGAGTCCTGGATATTAAAAACATTAGCTGGAATATATTACTCGGCTAAAGGAAACTCACAATCTGCTATAACTTGTATGAAGCAGGCATTGACTTTAGCTCCAGAGCATGATAAAGACGTACCACTGCTAGGACTAGCCGCCCTTTCATATTGGTGAGACTTTACAAACTATTTCTATATTTTGTGTTGTCAGTTTTAATTTAAAGAGATCGTTGATAAGTTTTAATGTTTCATTGCAGGATAAATTCTGTTCACGATGCAATAGTGTATTCTAAATTTGCATATGAAATACGTCCCAATTTTCCGGCCGGTCCATTCTTCATAGGATTTATGTTGACATTTTCTGTAAGTGAACATTTGAGTTGTGCTGATTTATGAATTATTTTATAGGCACTTTATAATACTGTTATGTTATTTGTGATGTTTATAGAAGCGGGAGAATGAAGCCTTTCTGATGCTTCGTAAAGCCTACACCATAGATATGGATCTGACTATGATTGAAGATGTTCTTAAATATGTAGTTTGCAATATGAAGACAAACGGACAGTTTGAAATTCTCTTTGGGAAACATTAACGACTCCAAAGATCTTTTAGTTTTTAATTTGTTGTTATATTTTGTTTATAAAAACTGTACGTCTTCTATAATCTTGTTGCTCAATTAATATTATTGATATTCACTATAAATTATTTTAGCAATATTATCGTTCTACAAAAAAAGATTCAATTCTTTTCTCAACTCAATGACTGATTTCAGATTATTTTATGAGTATGTTATGATTGTGCGGATATGGCTTTAGTCCTTATATTAATGATTTGTGATAATAAGAAATTGTTCAATGTAGACAATATACCTTAACATATTCAGTGTTCATGATTAATATTGTTGTGTTTATTATAAATATAGTTACTATGTATGTATAATATATATGTATAAATATAGTAATGTTACATCTCTCCTGAAAGATGCTCAAATTTATAAATAATTTATTCTTCTTACATTGTTTACTGAAATTTCAAGGGAAGGTTTCAGCTTCTCAATGTGTTTCTCCATTCCCACCAAATATAGACTCCTCAGGTTTACTTTAGTCGCCTCGGATCTGAAACATGACTCGTGGTTACTTACACATTGTTGAAATAAAATTATATCCGCAAATGACTTAGATAGTACATACTATTCCAATATCATTCACACATTTAACTATTCTGAAATATCAGTAGGCAGAGTATAGTCCTTGGATAAACATGTTTTTGTTATTGTGTATGGAAATTTATAAAACTTGTACAGTTGATGCAACTCTAATGAAATAATACAGTATCTATATAGCAATGAGCAAGCACACAATGAACTTGTGTAAAAACAATTATGCACTTGTTAATACATATATAAACTTCTTTAATTACATACATAATTCTATGTGTTGTAGAATCCCTATATCTTTGTTATTAAACTTTTTCTCAATAATTTTTATCTTGTTTCTTTTTATATTTTGTATTACCATGTCCATGGGTTCGTTCTGGATCCATTAAATTTCACTCAGTGATTCGCTCAATTGTTTATGGTTCCATTGTTCTCCGTTCTCGTTCTCGTTCTATCATCGGAGTGAGTTGACCGGTTGTGCAATTCAACCTGTTCTATGTGCCCAGTTGACACGCTCGGTTGTTGCGAATAACACCCAACTATTTGGTTGGGTGACATTCGCTCACCATAGATATCAGAGTGGTCTGCACGTGCTGTTCACTCACTCTTATTAACACGCAATATGACTATCCCTTTCTACCAAAGATGAGTGGTGTGATATTGCTATCTCGATGTATATCTATCAACTCACTCTTATTAGTATTCTCATGTCTCTAACTCTGTTTGACAATTCCAATTGGAACAGTCACCCAAACGCGTTCTGCTTCATGCGATAATCGCTTGTTGACTCACTGAGTGAAAATTAACGGATCCAGAACGAACCCCATAGCTTGTTAAACATTTTATTCCTTTATTATCCTCATTGTATTTTATTGTTAAGATTATTATTTTATATACATATCATTTGATGTGAATTTATTTTATATTGCAAATATAAAGACATAAGTATTTGATTAAATATGTGTTTATTATTTATTCAAAGTCTCTTTAAGTATATCAAAATCAGAGGGAATAAATAAATTTTTTTGTCCCAAAAAAAAAAAAATACAATAACAGTAGTACTAGGTATTTGTTGGCTGTTAAGCTCGCGAGAGATCTAAACCCACAACCAATGTAATATATGTAATATATATTACATTGGTTATGGGTTTAGATCTCTCGCTTAATATATGTAATATATATTACATTGGTTGTGGGTTTAGATCTCTCGCTTAATATATGTAATATATATTACATTGGTTGTGGGTTTAGATCTCTCGCTTAATATATGTAATATATATTACATTGGTTGTGGGTTTAGATCTCTCGCTTAATATATGTAATATATATTACATTGGTTGTGGGTTTAGATCTCTCGCTTAATATATGTAATATATATTACATTGGTTGTGGGTTTAGATCTCTCGCTTAATATATGTAATATATATTACATTGGTTGTGGGTTTAGATCTCTCGCTTAATATATGTAATATATATTACATTGGTTGTGGGTTTAGATCTCTCGCTTAATATATGTAATATATATTACATTGGTTGTGGGTTTAGATCTCTCGCTTAATATATGTAATATATATTACATTGGTTGTGGGTTTAGATCTCTCGCTTAATATATGTAATATATATTACATTGGTTGTGGGTTTAGATCTCTCGCTTAATATATGTAATATATCTGAATGAGCGAAGAGGGGTGAGAAAGCGCGGCCGTCCGAGACTGACCTGGTCCGATCATGTCGACCAGATCCTCAAGGATGGACGCGTTTTGAGTAAAAGGAATCGGAGAGCGTGTATGACTAATTGCATGAATGTGACGGAAGCTAGGAGTGTGTGTAAGGATAGGGCTGTCTGGCGCTCTGTCCTCTCTGCCTACCCTGCAAGGGATGTGGCGTGAGGGTATAGATAGATAGAGATAGATATATTACATTGGTTGTGGGTTTAGATCTCTCGCGAGCTTAACAGCCTTTTTAGTAGTGTGAGACAGTGTAACTACACGCAAGTCCGTAGACGGAGTTATAGTAGTATTAGTGAGCGCACAATGAACAAGAATGCAGACAGATGTGTTAGGTAGGTATAACCCAGTATAACCGTCCTTTCACGAACACTACAAAAAAGGCTGTTAAGCTCGCGAGAGATCTATACCTGTTCTACCTTGTTTTAAAAAAGGCACAGAAAATAGAAAGCACTGTAAATTAATTATTTTAATGTGAAATAAAAGTAGGAAAAATGAAATTAACTAAAAATCATATAATTACTAGTTGTAGTTCATGAAAATCTACCGATCAGCTATCTTTCTATTCGCGCGCAGTTTGCCATTTTCTGGCGATTACTGGTGGCGTCTCAGACGTCAGGACAGTTTTTTTTTTTTTTATAAAAATGAATCTGGGTTTGTCGAAATAAACCCAAATACATCTTTGTACACTTCACAGAAAGCTTAAAAGCTTGTGTTGTGAAGTGGAGTAAGTCGGGGATTGAACCCGCGCCCACTGGATTAACAGTCGAGCGCGTTACCAACCAGGTTACCGACCACCTCAGTATTAATGTAACTTTATTAAGGCGTCTTAATTGTCACCTCGAAATTTAATTTTGTCTGCTCTAGTGTCTTATCGACGTCAGAACAGTGATTAAAGCATGATTTATTTTATTTTTATAATGAAATATAGAGTCTAGAACGAAAGATTACTGCGTGAACTACAAATGACAATAGAAAGAGTTCTTGGCCTTTATGATCTACACCTACACCCCTGCCGCCTCAGAAGTTCAGCTCCTGAATGTACGGAAAACGTGTGCAGTATGTCCTAGTCAACTGAAAAGATGCTTAAATTCACCTGTACTTGTTTGAACTGTGTCTCGTGTTTTACCTGCTGTAATCAAACGTGTGAGGAATATAATCGTAGCCATTAGATTGATTATGTTCAGTGGCTGTGATTTTTTTATTTGATATTTATTTTTTTTATTATCATGTTTAGTAATTTTAATTATTTAGTCCATGACGAAGAGATCTCAACATTCTTTTCCTTAGTTATTATAAGGTGGGTTTCTATCTAATGTGTATGTTATTTTGCGGACCTAGTAATAAATACTTATAAAATTATGTACACTTTTTATTGTAACTTTCGCCTCTTAGATATTTCCTTCTGGGGAAGGTCATAGTGTTTTTTTAAATGCATAGTATTAATATTTAAATAAAATATCAGTATCTATATATTTAGAACCTTTTATATCTCAGTGTCTCTTATTGGACGTTACCGGCATAGAATAATGTTACCAGTGGTTATGAAAATGTCACAGATAAAGGCAGGACATCAGCTAAAGGTTAAAGATTTTTTTCTAATTCACTTACAGGTAATACCCACCATCTAGAGTGGGTAGATATATCCACAGTCAATGGCGGATCCAGGATTCAATTTTGAAGGGGGCTGAATGTCGTCACATGGTAAAAAGTACTGTCACTCAACGTTTGGGGGGGGGGGCTAAGGGGCTGAAACCCCTAGATTTGTTGTATATAAAGTACTGTCACTCGTGGTTTTGGGGGGGGGGGGGGGCTTCAGCCCCCTAGCCCCTCCCCTGGATCCGCTAGTGTCCACAGTTAGAGATCTAGGTAACTCTAGTAGGTGCACAGTAACAATGGCGCTTACAATGACTTATAATTGACAAATAGATTAGTAGTGCAGTGGTGCAGGTCTAATGTCTAGCTATGTCAGCTGCCAGTCCAGGACAACATAAACATCAATGAGGGATTGTTCTTTCTTCACAGGGATTCTTCAAAGTCTCCAGTTTGTAGGAAGTGGTGTGAAGTGAATGTTCTGGTGAATAAGATTTCCCCACAATAGCCGCTGTCACACGCACAAGAGTAATAATATTCTAATCTTGAGCAGTGTCCAGCAGCTGCAATGAGAATCTCTCGTAGCTGCAGTCATTCTATGTTTTGTGACATTACCATCCTATGAGGTATGAAGGATCTTGTGAATACAATGCATAATCTTACAATAAAATCATTGCTAAGCACATTCTCTAGCAGGATTCCAATATCTTCCAGTCAATCAAATGGCAGCTTACGTCTAATATATTTTTTAATGAATACACGGTGTAACACAACCGGTGGATCAACCGAAGCAGGATGATAGAGGACCTCAATACCTATCGATTTAACCCCCATGTATGTTCAGCGATTTTTTGTAGTTTTCGAGTTATGAATTTTTTTCGTATTCTTTTGCCAAACCCTGACTTGCAAGACGTTATTGGTCACAGAGAAGTCAATTATTAAGATACATCCTTGATTTATTTTTCTAGAATAAGTAAATAGTGTACCTTGCAGATACAAAAACAATTATGGGCCTATAACGCTATAAAAAATATTAAATCTCAAAATTAGTCACAATTTAAAATTTTAATAAATGTTTGAGGACGATTTAAGAAAAATAATCACAGAATTATATTTTTATTTTATACTTTTAAAAACTTGCCAATTTTATAAACTATCTACCCTGTAAATTTTATTGAGCTATCCTTACGAAATCATACCTAAAAATTGTTCCAAAGCAAGAAAAGCGGTAACTCACGAAAATAAATTTTGATGAATCTCTATACAAAATGTATGGTGAAAAAAAATCACAAAAAAATTCATAAATTTATACCTACTGCTTTCATACTCGATTTTTTAATCTAGTAGTCGAAATCTAATGCGAAAATGAAAATAGTAGATATAAATTTATGAATTTATTTGGAAAAATTTCTTCTCATACATTTAGTATGGAGATTCATCAAAATTTATTTTCGTGAGTTAATGATGTTAATGTTATTGCTGACATTCTTGAAATATAAAAAGAGATAGCCAAATAATTACACTTTCATTTGGTATATACCATTCATATGTTTACGATGATCTTTAGTTTTTATGAAAAATGACTTTTTGCAAAACCGGTACAATTTAGCCAACTTCCCCCTTGGTCCGCCACATTTGCCTATCATGTGTATCATATACTTAGGACTAGAGTGGCCAACACGCGGCCCGCCGGGCCTCGTAATACGGTCCGGGGAGTAGTAAGTAAATTCCATTACATAATACTGGTATTATCCAAGTCATGTAGGTATGAAACGCTGGCCCATTGGACATTTTTACAAGTTCTATGAGTATGTAAATTTAAAGCAGCGACGCCTTCATGGGTGGCTAAGCATTTTCGTCGAAGTCTCACTTTTTATGAATGAAAATTTAAAATCTTGAAGTGTAGGTTCCTACTAATGAAATTATGAATGAAAATAGTTTTGAAATATTTATTTCGTGGAAATAATTAAGTAAGTACCATTATTTGATTATTGAAGTATACCTAATCAAATTATTTTCGTCATACTTTATACAACGTGACAGAAGATGAAAATCGAATTCTCATACGTACTACATGGTACGTACTTATACACGTAAAGATTTCAAATCGAATTATTTAAAGTACTCACCTTCTATACGTGTGTAAAGTACCTATGTATGTAAGTAGACATGTAAGAGGAGTTTTGTGGCTTTTAGGGGTGGGTACCAACACTACCAACTAAAAAAGTAGACAATATGAATCTGGTTTTACGACTTTCATGAGGATATTGGAGAGACGGGGAAAAGACGGAGCCTTGTGATCTTCCTGTGTTTACTCCAGGAACTTTGAAGGGTGGAGTACTAATAGTGGTTACACAAAAACTATATTTAAATTAAACAATATTTAGCCAAGCCTCCGTGAATTTTCACTGGTAGGTACCCACTAGTAACAATATAATATCAAATCCCGAGTGAGAACACGAATGTCTGATAAAAACTATATGCGTATAGGAACAACCTCACTCGATATTGATATGCACTTAGTTCTGCCACACAAAATTAAACTTCTCATTAAGTATTTTATATTATTTAAAAAAAAGTCTAATCATAAAAGTATGTTCGATTCTCATTTTTGTTTAATTTTATTAACTAATGTAATAATAGCCATGGGCGACATGGGCCTGCGGCGCTACTTACGGTCGTGAGCATCTTACAATATTTTTTTTATTATATTTCATCTTAAAAACCATACAGTCAACACAACAAATACATACAAAATACAAAATAAAACATCACCATTTCATAGAAGGTTCTGCGAATTACCAATAATTAGTACAAAAAGAATCCCTTAAAAATTATGTAAAAACTAGGTAACAAATAGTAAAATTAATAAAAGCATATTCAAGACAATCAAAATCATCGAACTCGAAAATCGAATAAAACAAAAAAATATAATAAGTAATATTACAGATTTTTCTACTACGCCTAATGTTAAAATTTTAACTACCTGCCCCAGGAGTTTTTTCGCCCCCCCCACTCCCCTCCCGAATTGAAAACCTATATACGCCACTGGGTATTGGGAAGATACCTACGTGCAGGAATAATGGTTGTGTTTTTTTTAGTTGTTTGTCGGGTTGCCCTTCTATTGTTATGTAAATAAAGTAATGTACTTAGATATATTTTTTTGAATTTGTTTGACACATTCGCCATCGCCCTAACATCATTTTTAAGATAATTTGTCAGACACGAAGTGAAGTGGATTATTGTCGTGCAATTTTAATTTTTGCATTCTGAATGTTGTTATGAGTTTCCCTCTCGTCGTTCTAAGGACGGTGGGGTGATGGAGAGGAGGAGAGACCTCCCTGGATGATAACGTACTATGTCAACCTATACCTACTATATCTATTTTTTTGTTTTGTAAAATAAAAAAAACAAGGTTGTGCGGCCCGGTAGTTAATCCCGTTTTTAGAATGTGGCCCGGCTGCTGAAAAGGTTGTTCACCCTTGATATACAACAATGGACAAAAGCGGTCGATGAGCCTTCACCGACGGGTGCGGGAAATGAAAGTACATACTCACATTGTAATTCTGTCAAAATACATATACTGTCAAATTCTATTATTCTATTATGGATTGGCTTATCACCCGGTACCAGAGTGTTTCCGTACTGTCAAATTCTGTCGAGGGGGTATCTCGGTACGATTGTTTTAATCCCAGGTCCCAGAAACAAATAATACGATTTTACATCAAACTTAGTTTATGTTTTCTCGCTATATACGTATGTTACGGAGAGAACCTAAAACTAAGCAAGCAATATAAGAACGGATTGCTTCCCTCTTAAATGGGCGTCGCCAGCTTCGGAGCTAGGGGTAACTATGTAAAATTCTAAACTTTGACACAGCATAAAAACGCGAAAATAGCGCCGCAGGCGATATTTTTTGGTGAGGCAGAGTGAAAAAGGTCGTTGGGTTTATTTTCTTATAAAAAAAAACGTACTAACAAATAGCGGCACAGGCGAAATTTTTTATTCATAAGACAAGCATGTACCTATTTAAAAAAAGGTCGTGGTATAAATCTAGTTTGTTTTTCGTGAAATTGAAAACATAGGGCGGTACCTACTTAAGAAATAAAGAATATGTAGCACATCAAGAATAGATACAAGTAATCAGCGCCGCAGGCAAATTTATCTGTGAAACAATAGCACTTTAATGGATTTTATACCTCGGCGGATTTGTACATATAAAAACTATTTCATCCTAAAGATGGCAGTAGTTTTGCTGCCGAAATCTCGGTTATTCAACCACTCTACACGCAGTAAGGGAACCTAAGGAACATTTATTATTTATTTATTAGATTATATACGGCAAAAAGCCTTTTAAATACATTTTGACAATTAGGTCAATTAATATATACAAATAACACACTTAATACCACTTAAGCCAGGAAAAAAATTAAATGTAAAAAATCAATATATCAAATAGGTAAATAACAAAATATCATTCCATACACTTTGTTTATTGTATTGTAAAATCTAAATATGAAGAACACGAAACCCGAAGCTATAGTGGTTACATAAAAACCTAAATTACGGGCGCAAGTCCGCCGGGGACCAAAGTTACTACATTTTGATCTTAGCCAGCAGGGTGAGAAGCGACAAACGCACCAAAGCTAGAAATAAATAAAAAAAAAGAAAAATATTATATTTAGACGTAAATTGATAAGTACTATATTATATTTTCTCAATTGTAAAACATTTTTTATTTAGTTTTTTTTTTTTTTATTTGATATGTTAAATTTTTACATATTTTTTGTTCCTAGGTTGTGTAGTATTAAGTATATTGCTTGTGTGCATATTTTTTAATTGACCTTATTGTGAAGATGTATATAAAGGCTTTTGGCCGTTTGTAATAAATCAATTTGACTTTCGTTTTACCGAATAATTGACTTTCTCATGCAGGTTCGTTCAGCGTGATATGAAAGTGAATTATTTGGCCTGAATTTTTTGGTTAGCTTTTTACGGGTGTATAGGGATTAGAAATAACAGGTAGTACCTACGTATAGTGAAGAGCATTTGCAAGACCAAGACGAGACCGGGGTGGTCTTGGTCTTGTTCTTGCAAGCTAAGTTTTGGTATTGGTCTTACATTTACATACGAGTCTTGGTCTTGCATACTAAGTCTTGGTATTGGTTTTGGTCTTGGTATCTTTTTCAACATTCAGAAGTCTTCCGACAGCATTGGCTCAAAAACCATTCAATCAACAGAGCTGATTAGTGTTAATATACTCTGAATTCAATTATCTTTAATTTGATATGCTACACGGCTATGATATTTCAATTTTGAAGTTATAGTAATAGCAAGGTATTTATTAAAAAAAAAACTGACGCCGTTTAAAATCTAAAAGCTTATTTGTTATTATTTATCAGTTCTATTATCAGGTTCATTATTTACAATATTTTTATTCATTATGCTTCCTGTCAGTACCTAATCTTTAATGTGTTATGATAAAATATTGCAAGACTCTTGTAACCCAGTCATGCAAGTCTCTTGGTCTTGCAGGCTCGGTCTTGCTTTCTGTCTTGGTCTTGCACACGTCTTGCAGCGAAAAAGCAGTCTTGGTCTTGCTCTTGCAAGTCTCGCAAGACCAAGACCAAGACCAAGACTGCAAGACCAAGACTGATTTTGCTCATCACTACCTACGTAGATATAAATAGCTCGATACGTAGAACGTACATGCTTATTTGTAGGTAGGTGCTCCCACTTAATATTGATAGGTCCACCATATTAAATTATTGCCTATATTGATATTTTATATGTATTGTACACTATCTACAATACAGAAAACGTATAGGATGTCGTGTTTCTTTGACAATTCATATTATATAAATTATTTATCAATACAACATCTGTATTAGGCGTCCTATTTTCCACGAGTGTTCTTGTTAAGATATTAATTTAAAGTAAGTATGTCTATGTACATGGTGAACAGCATAACTAAGCATTGCTACTTTTGAAACAATATTAAGTATTCAATACCCCATATACCTAATCTACTCGTACTAGGTAGGATTCTATTCGTTCGACCTTTTACCATGTGACCTAATCGAATCTGCATTAAAAGGAATAAGATTTCAGCCGGTTATGAGCTGTGAAAGCTTTGGAATCCGGCAAGTGTCGTGAATGAGGCTTCTAGCACCGTATCGAACAATGGAAAAATTCATATTGGAGCGGTGTAGGGATGGAGGATAATAACTAAATAATATATAACAATTCAAAATAAAACATTTTTACAGCGCCAGTCTTGTTATTGAATGGCCACACCTCGTATCTTAGTATCTTTTGTGAAAAAATAACCATTATTGGATCGGACGCTGTGGCCCCATCGTCCAGAAATTTCGTATTTTTTGTAACCCAAATTATTGAAAACTCATGTAAAATGTAAATTATGGGGCTATTTTTTAAGTAAGTAAATTGATGTTTATTGGTAAAAAGGTCTAAATAGAGTAGAATAAAATAACTAGAATAAAAATACTAAAATGTTTACTATGATTTTTGTTTTGCTTGCAAAATCGCGTCAGTGGTTTGTGAGATATTTTCAAAAAACCTAAATGGGATATTTTCATACTCTTAAATTTTCAAAAGACCATAACTCCAAAACGGTTGATTTTCGGTCATGCATTCATCTAACTTTTTTATCGTATTTTTTCATCCTCCATCACCCCTCAAGAAATTTTAAACACAGATTTTACATAACCAATTCCTAAGAAAATGTGTGCAAAATATTATTTTATTGGATGAGTTAGTGAAGTAGATAAATATTTTGTTGTTTATTTTTTTTGAAATAGGTACCGATCTGCTCTAGGTTTTAACAGCGCCATTTTTGAAAAAAAGAAACTGTTTTTAAGAATTATTATGTTGTGGAATCTAAATATGAAGAGCACACAAAACAAGGCGGCCATCTTGGAATCCATATTGAACTTCAATTCGATTCATTTTATGACCATAGAATAGATTATTATTAGTAGACATACGATGATCGATGTCACAGACCGTAGATTGTAATTGGTACCAAGTGCAGATGTTAAAAAAAAACTTTCTACCTACATTTCTTTCACTTAATAAACCATAGACTCAACTCATATTACAAAATTATTTGTTTTTTTTTTTTATTATAAAGGTTTTTTTAATTACAATATATGGCAATTTGTCTAACTCAAACCATCGGGAGACACCGCACCGTGCCTTTGCAAAGCACGGGTAACTACACTAGTTTCCTATAACATTCAGAATCTTTCTGTAGGTACCTACAACTATTAAAATAGTATTTCTCTTCCATGTATACTTAATAGTAAAGGTAAAATAAGAATAAAACATATCACCTCTGCACCTACTGGGGCAAGGCTTATGGCTTCATTGATATTACGGCACTCCATTTGGTAAAAGGAAGTGAAGTTTACTGAAGCGTTGTTTTAATTTTAAGGCTTCATTACGGATATCAAATTACCTCATGTTGTATCCCACCGCCTCTATGGCTGGCCACACACGTCCCGAAGTTCAGTTTCGGAATCGACCGTTTTGCAAAAAAGTTCCGATCAAAACCTCTCTCTGAATTCAGCGTCACCCCGATTTTAAATTCAGAAAGAGGTTTTGGTCGGAACCTTTTTGCAAAACGGTCGATTCCGGAACTGAACTTCGGGACGTTTGTGGCCAGCCTATGTAATTATATCCTACCTGGGCAGTGGACAATCCGCTCTGTGTAGAAAAAATAATATTATAAACCAGCGATAGTATACAAGCCCACACGCACGAATTCCATCATCATCTATAGGTTTCTTACCATGATTGGTGACATCACCTTGTATCGGTGACAAACACCTTGTCTCGGTGACAAACACTTGAACTACGGAATATTTTTTCCCATACATTTTTTCCCACTCTTGGTGACGTCATCATCGTCAAATATCAGTTGGACCCGGCCTGTATGAACAATATGGCGCCGGCCTCGTGTAATTTTAGTATCATTTTTTATTCATTTGAATGTTTGGGATACCTGTGTGTTCAGTTAAAGCAGTTTTGCTTATCTATTATGTAATTCCGCTTGAAATGGCTGAGTATCATATTAAGGCTCGCGACCCAGTTATGACGTCACGGTCATTTCTCAAGGCATTAAGGTTCAAAATAGCGTGAACAGTCGCATGATAAAATGGTAAAAATAGCGTTTTTTTCATTTTTAGGGTTAATCTCGCTTCAATCAAAAAACTTTTACGGTCATTCCCTAGATTTTAATGTATATTATCAGTACAAAAAAATCACCGCGGCTTTCGGGAAAGCAGTTTCTGTCTTTCTGAAAAAAGATCAGACATGTTTTTCACTTTTTTTTTTCAGAAATCTTTACAGGATTTAAAAATCTTTTACGGTTATTACCTAGATAAAAGCTCAATGTATCTACTCTATTTTTTCCAAAAGATATTTAGTAACCGTTCTCGAGAAATGTTTGAAATGTCAGTATGCGTAGTGTGCTCTCTTAAGATACCAACACTATAAAAAGAAGCGAAAATATAATTTTCGATTTGTTCTTCTATGTATAATCTATTAGATACCTACGTTTACGACACAAAAGTTCATTGAAAACTTTTATCATTGAAAATATTTTAAACTGAAATATTAAGTTAGTAAATATTTTATTAATAAAATTATAGAAACTATTTGTTATAGAAATTATATATATTTTTTTAAAATTTTAACTCAATAATAAATGCTAACTAATTTATGTAAAAGTATATTTTTTCTAAGTGCTTGAATTCTAAATATTTCTGAAGCATTGTAAATTTATTGCTATATAACAATTAAATATTTCTATTTAGTATGCGACGACAGCGTCAATACGAAGCGTTAAATGTTTTAGGATTATATGTTTTAGATTATACTTTTTAGGCAAAATATAATCGCGAAACACAGAATACATGATCAGCACCGCAATTCGAACCCGGCACCTCTGGCTTTGTAGACCGGGCGTTAACTAATTGCGCCAACCAAATGCGACAATTCTTTGGCATTATATAGGTTAAATAAAACAGATTAATATTTATTTTTTAAGAGTGATATATAATATCTACCAGCATCTACCTCTATTCCTTATTCACATCCAAAATGTAAAGTTGGTTGATTATACAGGTATTAAAATGTAAAGTTGGTTGATTATACAGGTATTAAAATGTAAAGTTGGTTGATTATACAGGTATTAAAATGTAAAGTTGGTTGATTATACAGGTATTAAAATGTAAAGTTGGTTGATTATACAGGTATTAAAATGTAAAGTTGGTTGATTATACAGGTATTAAAATGTAAAGTTGGTTGATTATACAGGTATTAAAATGTAAAGTTGGTTGATTATACAGGTATTAAAATGTAAAGTTGGTTGATTATACAGGTATTAAAATGTAAAGTTGGTTGATTATACAGGTATTAAAATTCTGGTGAATTTTTCACTATCTATTTAAACTATAAAATAAAGTGCCTTTTCTTTGTCGTATATATACTCCTAAACCGTTCATCCGATTGAGATGAAACTTTGGAGTATTGTTGTGCTTGCCCCAGGGATGGTTTGTGGCGGGGTCTGAAGGGGTCCACGATGAAGGGGGGGGGGGGTGGCACGGAAAACGATTTTTGTCGCACCCATATTGCTTTTGGTGTGAAAAAGATGAATAATTACCCTCCCGATATCCGCAGGGATAAAAGCAGGGGGTTCTCGGAGGAGCTGGCTGGGGGGGGGGGGGGGTGGAATAAAAATAATAATACATAGTTTTCGGTGTCAATAAGATGAATAGTAACACATCTGACACCAGCAACAGCAAGAGTGAGAGGGGGCGGGAGGATAGGGGGCCGTGAGCCTATTAAATAAACAAGCATATTTAATTCTTTTTCACCGATTTAGATTTCTGTAGCCGTAGCAAGGCGCTCAGGGTAAATAAATAAATAAATCTTTAATCATAATGGGACGAAGCACTGGGCCAATTTATCGTGCTATTGATAGGTAATTCTCCATATTCAGTAGTGACTAGGTAGTACGTATATGTAGGTACGTCTGCCATGAAGTACCTAATACTTAATAAAGTTATTCAATAATAATTATTATTTAATAATGCACACTGAATACACCGCCTACTTCTATGAAAAAATATTCTGAATGAGCTTACCTTTCTTTCATCAGATATGCCAGTTTACAATTTCAACACAAACAAGAAGACTTCATCATTATTTAAGTATTTTCATTTGAAATGAAGAGACTTTTACAAAAATCTACATTAAATTTGTGAATAGAAAACAAAATGGCACACAAAATAATAAACATTAATGCTTCCATGTGTCGACAACACCAATAGATTCTGATTCTCAAATAACAGAGAAGGATGTCCAGTTGAATATGCTGGAGTTATAAGTTCTCGTAGTTTATTCACAGTAACACAACCGACTATTGAAAGGATAGCAGATGATTGACGGTACAAGAGTTGACGTGAAGTTTTCCGACTATAATATAACATTCAGGTACTCCCCTCCCCGCCCCTTCCCTCCATTGTATGCAACGTCCACTAGAACAGACATAAGAAACCTTTTGTTTAAGGCTGGCCACAGACGTCCCGAAGTTCAGTTCCGGAATCGACCGTTTTGCAAAAAAGTTCCAATCAAAACCTCTCTCTGAATTCAGCGTCACCCCGATTTTAAATTCAGAAAGAGGTTTTGGTCGGAACCTTTTTGCAAAACGGTCGATTCCGGAACTGAACTTCGGGTGCGTGTGTGGCCAGGCTAATCTGGCAATAATGTTACTAGTTAAGGGCCTGGTACCAAGAATGACGTCACAATCATTTCCCACGACATTAAGGTTCAAAATCGGGTGAACAATCGCATGATAAAATGGTAAAAATAACTTTTTTCCTATTACTTGGGGTTAATTTTCAGTCTATCACAATACTTTTACGGTTATTCCCTAGATTTTAATGCATATTATCGGTACAAAAAAATGAACTCTGCGGCTTCCGGGAAACGAGTTTCCGTCTTTTGGAAAAAAGATCAGAGATGTTTTTCAGTTTTTTTTTTGTGAGAAATCTATTCCCTCGATATATATTCAATGCATTTACCACTTTTTTTTTCAAAGCATATTTAGTAACGGTTGTCGAGTTATAAGGTCTCCCGTTTGTAGAAATTTTTGAAATGTCGGTATGCACACTCTTAATAACGATTAATAAAATTAAAATGTTTGCTAATACATATAATCCTTCACATATGTACTAAAAAAACTTTACTATTTATCAGTGGCGTAGCTAGCCTCAGAGGGGCCCTGTATCAAAATATGTTAGGGCCCTCCCCAATATTTTATTTTCTCGTTTTTAAAGAATTTTCAATAATATTTACATATCTAGTCCAAAATGTTATCGAAATACTCCATCGGAGACATGTTTTATCATGCAATCATTTATTTAAGCCCAGTCCAAGGCATGGTATATGATACTGCATTCAGAATGCATTCAGAAAAAGAGTTATTTTTTACATTTGTATTTTTTTTAAATAACTAATTTGAATTACATAGCCAATCAAACTAATGTGATTTTTTTATAAAATGATTAGCTCAACAGCTACTCTCAAAAGTGTTATAAAATCTATAAAACGTGAAACATTACAAATTGCCACAGCATTTAACACTAACAGGGCCTTTACTGCGCAGGCATGGAACAAAGTGAATCATCATATTAATCATTTATGAAAATGATTCCTTATATGATTTTGTGTGATAAGATATGATTTTTCCCGGAAAGTACGGCCTAAGAGTTTAAGTGAGAGCCGCAGGCGACTTTTTTGAGACTGAGTTAAGAGAATCATGAAACCAATACATATAGTTTGATTTATTCTCCTTAAATAAAAAAAACGTATCAAAAAGTAGCGCCGCAGGCGATTTTTTTAAGAAAATGACTGAAATAATGAACCTGTTTGTCTTTCTGTAGCTGGCCTGGGCAAACTTTATGGATGAAGGGACCATTTGAAATTATAAATGAACGATGGGCTGCAAGCAAAATACAATTTTAGATTATGTGTTAAGGTTCGAATAATGCGCAGCAGGCGATTTTTTTTTTTGGAAAAATGGATGAAGTGATATGAAACACATAGGCTTAATTAGAGCCGCAGACGATTTTTTTTTTAGCAAACAATATAGCAGTTGTAGAAAATTCATGATATGATGAGAAAACGATATTGTAATAATGTTATTCTTCGGAAGCTAGTTCTATAAAAAGTACTGTCACTCATTGTTTTTAAAGGGGGCTTCAGCCCCCTAGCCTTCCCCCTGGATCCGCTAATGTCGTTTGGGTATAGGATTTGTCATTAATAAAATAATACAAAAATGAAAATGAAAGATTTCATTTTTTCATCATTCAGATGTCCTGGTTGACCTAGTTGAAGATGCAAAAGGTGAGGACCGGCAATCATGCTCAGATCCTTATTCCGGAGACTCCAAACATTAAAAAAAAATATCTTGCAGTTAACTGCGGTGGTCCTCTCTAGTCCCTCCCCCTCCGTTCTTCATCCCCTATGGTAATCGTAAATAAATAAGTCGTTATTATAGAGACCCAACATTAAGGAAGTTGTGAAATTTTGTATAAATCTGGATTACTCACTATCGTATCGACATATACAACATACCATAATTTCACTAACACCTGAATGTTGGCTCCTGACGCTTACCATACGGCACGGAGAGGAGAGGGTAGGAGACTAGAGGGGACCACTACAGTTGCCGGAAACATGATTTTTTTAATTGTTTGGAGTCTCAGTAATGAGAATCCGAGTATAATTGCCAGTCCTCACCTTTTGGATCTTCAACTAGGACATCTGAATGATGGAATAATGAATTCTATCATTTTCATTTTTGTATTTTTTATTAATAACAAAGCCTTCAATATTTTTTTTTATTTCACTAAACAACTCAACTTCACTGTACCATTATAAAAAACTAAAAATCAAAACTGAAATAGTCAATAATATATTTTTCATTAACATGACTTCAAAGAATTTACCCCATCGGCTACCTTTGAGGGGGTGTAAAAAAAATTGGACCAGAAAATGGACCGGTAACATCCGAATCCCTAATCTTTGTGATCTATCCCCAACAATAATCAATTGATGGAATTCGGTGTTCATATTAAGTATACGAAAGTCATCTCACCGCCTGCACTACAATACAAGTTTAAAAATCATAGGTTTACGAGTATTCCACATAGCATTGAATTGTTCACTAGGATGAACTTATCGCAATGCTGCGATTTCTTCCAACTAATTCAAATAAGAATTTTATACATATACACAAATTTTGTGGTTAGTTCTCTATACGAAATATGAGGTAAGTGGAAGTATTTTTCAGGAATTCTTTTTTTATAAATATCTGTGATTGCTGACAAGTCGGGATATATTAAGTTTCTTAACCTTTCAATATTGCATATTCTTACATACAAATAAGAGTAACATCCAATAATACAGTACAAGTATGTACAGTATGTAATGTGTACATCAAATTAATGTCACAAGTGGTTGGTTGGCAGATATTGCCTACGGCAATAAACCCGCCATTTGGAAGATATGTTTTCTTTTCAATAAAGATTTTTTTATTTATTTATTTATTATTTACAAGTGTAACTATTACCAAACAATATTATTCTTATCATAAATTATTATTGAAATGATTCCACACAACATCGTCATCGTTGGAAGTGGATAACTTGTCGAGGGAAATCTGATAACTGCTTAACTTCCATATACCTGCCCCCTAACTCACCCTACACTCACTCCAGCACCCCTAGTCCTGTTACAAGATTATAGGCCTAACGAACACCGTACGTAACTACTGAGAGGGAAATCAAAAAGTCTAGAGTATAAAAAATCTATGTGGATATTTCTATACGTCTACAAATTAAAAAAAAACTTTATTTCTTGTTTTGTTTTTCTTCAAGGCATTGTCGTTTATTGTATAAGTTAATGAAAATAATAAGAAAATACTCGTGTTTTTAGAAAAAGACAAGGATTGCCTTTCCAAAATGGTGCATTTATTTTGATAACTACTCAAATCGGAATTTTAAGGTTCAGAACGGAAAAGACAAAACAACGTCTACTCCTTGTAGAGTCACCATCTGACCGAATCAGGCCGAGACCGGATTTTAAGGAACCAAATCTTACAAAAACAAACATTTTGAAAGTTGTGACAAGTGACGAGTATATCGTAGTTTACGTTAGTAAAACCTGATTATGATTTACTAAGTTTTATTTTCGCCCAAAGACCGCAAGCAGTTTTTCGATTTCAAACCCTGGTATTTCAGTATTATTTTACCAATTTTAGTGCTTAATTACTGATGATTTCGTTTGGGTTTATCTTCAGAGGATAAGTATCTCTGCTGTGCTTGCATATGTGAATTGCTTCAAATGTGAAATGCGAAATCGAGATTCGAACACAAGTTGGTGCCTCAAACAAATTTGATGTTAAATAAAAATTAGAACACGAAGACTCGCCCACGTTGTTGCAAACGAAATCCCTATAGGTCAAAGGCTGCCAGGAAGACCACCAAAAAGATGGAGAGATAGCTGGTCTTCCACATCCCAAGAAGCAGCATCAAACGCCGAAACAAACAGATCCCAGATCTAGCATAAGCGAAAGAAGAAGAAGAAGTAGAACACGAAATGGCATCGCGATTGTAGTAACGATACGAAAGACATTTTATCGAAGTTGAGTAATGTCAGCTATAGTTTCAGTTGATAGTTTTATCCAGGTACTTTTCAGTAACACGATATTATTACGTACTTATAAAATAGATTGAGGTAATTCCACGCGACTGACAGACTACGATGGCATTACTGCAGCCTTATAAAGGCAGATTTTTCTAGACCCCTCTTTATAATGATATTATTTGTAACATCATATCATAGTAATGTTCTTTTCAATAAATAGGTAGGTAACAATTAGGTCGTTGTGTATCAGTGTTCCATTACATAATACTGGTATTATCCAAGTCATGTAGGTATGTAACGCTGGCCCATTAGAAATTTTTGCAAGTTCTATGAATATGTATGTAAATTTGAAGCAGCGACGCGTTCGTGAGTGTCTAAAAATTTTCGTCGAAGACTCACTTTTTGTGTCGGATGTTTGCAAAGCTTGACGAAATCAAATAGCAACGTTGCAAATAATGGAATAAATATCAGTTTTTTGTTTAAATGTATGAATTTTTTAAAATTCACTTTACCACCAGCGCTTTAAATCGTTCAAAAAACATTGGTAGACGTAAAGTTTATGAATGAAAATTTAAAATATCAAATTGTTCCTTCTAATGAAATTATGAATGAAAATATTTTTGAAAAAATCAAGTACCTACTTCACACATACATACCTACCTATTATATGTGTTATTGATAGAGAATGCAATTTGAATTCTTATAGTAATCACACATACTGTAGGTAGGTCCCTCTGGTAAGGTACATATTATGTAGAATTAGTATGGAAAGTAAGTAAGACTAGAAAAATAGGTAATTTATAATTAATATTATAAATTACATATTTTTTGTGCATTATTCTAATGTTGCTGTATTGGGGAAAATATTCTCAAATATGGCCGCAGAAATCGCCAGCAGGCGATAAATCCGCCCTTTGCATGTAAATTTCTATGTAATGAAGTTTTTATTCATTTATTTACCTAACATATGTTTTTATGTTTTTAACAGGATGTAAGAATTTGCTGCGAACCAATCCGCAGAACTGAGACTAAAGAAGAAGAATGTAAAATAGACGGGGTAAATAAAAAATGAATAAATTTGCGTAAACGTTCTGAGTTTCATCCTTTCAGAGGTATGGTCGGTAGCCTGGTTGCTAACGCGCTCGACTGTTAATCCAGTGGGCGCGGGTTCAATCCCTGACTTACCCCACTTCACAACACAATCTTTTCAAGCTTTGTGTGAAGTATACAAAGATGTATTTGGGTTTATTTCGATAAACTCAGATTCATTTTTCTATCTATCTATCTAGAATCTAGATAGAGATTTATTCTTATATAAAAAATATTCAGTTGATGATAGGATATTTTAATTATAGGTATTAAGATATCAGCTGTTAATTAATAAAAAGGGCGATATGAACCTTCGGAATCCATATGAATGCAAAGTGCGGGGAACTACGATGTCAGGATGTTATATAACATCGTGTACCTACTTTACGCTGTATTTCTATGTCTACCTATAATCTTAGTGTTGTGAACTAACCCCCGTTTTCACCGACTATAGCTATTCCTGCTCCTAACTGGGTGGCTATCCTACCTACCAAAAAATCCTACCTAATTTACGTTTCACCAACATATTTCCACCTAATTGGGACAAATCCAGCTAGGAAGATTTTTATTTGTAGGGTTGCTACATGTAAAACAAATTGATCAAAAGTAGTTATTTTTTTTAAACAATGCTTACTTTATAGAGTAAATAATACAACTTAAACACAGGGATTGTATTTGAAAAATATTTGAATATTAAATATCATTCCAAAAATAATTTACAGTCGTTAAATAACCGCGTATTTTTATTTTTCATATTTCACACAAATATTATTACCTAATGGCAACACTAGACTCAAGCTTGACGCATGCGCGTTTAGGGTAAGTGGTAAAATGAAAATGGCGCCTAACAGTAAACATTGTTTGTATGCAAAGTGTCATGTTATGATATTGTGTTCCGTTGTGTTCTAGGACTGTTTTTTAGTTATAAAATAACCCCAGGTCGGAAAAAAACACTACCTGATTGATAAAATTCAATGTGGCGGCCGATTACGTAGTTGGGTGAAGTTTAATATGACAGATCTTACCGTTAGGTGCCCAATTCTCGTTGCCTAAGATAAGTGGGATTCCTAGCCGTTAGGTAGGTATTTTCGCGTGGTGAAACGCAAATGTGGGCTAGGTGACTTTTATCTCTGCTATTCCTCACCTAACCAGTTGGTGAAAACGGGGGTACGTATAATAACAACAAGAAAGGCCTGCCTTAACTATATTACTAATTAATTATCATACAAGTTCATAGTTAATTATCAAACCACAGGTAATTGTAAGCCGAATTGGTTGGAGGGTAGTTTTCACGGGTAGAAATTCACGTTTGAGATATTTACACTACTGATTAAATGTGCAAATAAGCTGCGCAAGTCGCGGCTTATTTGCACATTTCACACCCACCCAGAGAGCTATATGGAACTATGGTTATTCTTAAATATGGAATGATAATACCTAATTAGCACCAGAATAGAAGTGCTGGATTTTGTTGAAAGATGTAAGTACCTATACACAAACCCGAATACTTTTTTTTTCAGTCGAGCGCGCTACCAACCAGGCTACCGACCACCTTAAACTTTCCTGCACTGCACTTCACAGTAAGCTAAAAGCATATGTCCCGAAGTTTTTTTTTTCATTTCATTTATTTATCATGCAAAGCTTTACAAAGTAAAAACATAAACAAAAAAGTCTTGAATTTTATTGCCCCACTAGGCGATAGCCTGTTCCGGGGCAATACTAACCACAATATACCTAATAGCTCAAGGTTACATGTATGTACAAAAAATAAATAAAATAGTGACAAAATACTGAATGATAAGCAAACGATTAAAGAGATTTGTATAGTGATGATGGTGCAATGGTTGAGGATTTGTTTTGTAAGGTTATTTTACTTAAATTGTCAGCATGGCACCTTGATTTAATCCCAGCACCTCTCGCTTTGGAGACGGGGTTCCAATCAGCTGCGCCAACCATGTACGGAATACATCCCCATGGCTGTAGACCTTATGCGGCCGTAATCCTCCTAATTGTTTTATTGCATCGACCATATAAAAAGGTTATCTTAATCCTATAGACCACATGCGGCCGGTTTGCTTAGGTAAAACTAATAATAATAGTTATTACAGTAGAACACCACTAACTTGGACAGAAAATGTATGGATTACCTATGCCAATTTTATATATTGTAATCTCGATATTTTTGACCGTCGGTATTTGGTGGAAGTTATTTATGAGTATTATTTTATTATCACATAATTTAGTAATAAACTAGTCATAATCTAGTTGTTTTGATTAATTAACAGTTCATCAACAGAGATGTACTTACCTATACATGAGAATCTGAATCATTCCTTATTATTATTTACTTGATGTTATGATAGAAATACAACATACAATATGGGAGACATAGGTTCAACAATATTATAAGTATGTAAGTATGCTCTGTCGAACAGATCGGGCCAAGTTGGTAGGTTTTTACTGTATCTGAGGTAAGAAACTACAGTTTGTATAGACTGTCTGCCTGCTCTAACCGGCAGGTAAAATCTATAGGATTAGAGACCCTTGAACCAGCCGGCCGCATAAGGTACATGCAATAAAACGATTAAGGGGATTACGGCCGCATAAGGTCTACAGCCATCCCCATATGTCTTGTATGGATATTGACCTATTATGTCATTTGATATTCCGTCAAAGCGGATCCTGGTTCCTACATATTATTAACAGCTATGTGAGTATATATCACACAAACACATGCAACTTGATATGTAGGAAGATAAAAACAGAGCATTAACTTTTTTAGTCTTGCGTTGCACGCTATAGAAAGAAATTTTTATAAAAAAAATGTCCACGATAAAAATATAGTTTCTTATACGGTTAACCGATTTCGTTTTATTGAAATAAAATCATGGAATCATTTGGGTTTGATATCTTTTACCTCTCTGTTACGTCAATCATTGAGAGTCTATATACCAGGGAAACATGAGACGTTACGGGAAGGTCCTCATGTTATGTATAGATAAAGTTTATATGTTATAGATAAAGTATAGGTTACAGGTGTATTATGGAAACCCTCCTCTCCTGGTACCATGATGTACAAGGTTTCGCGCTCAAAATTGTGAGCATGCGTAGAATTCATGTATGTACATAAGAATTCGTTCATATAACGCAATTCAACTACATTATTATACAAATTCGATGGCAAAATAATGGTGTAGAATAAAAACGAGTTAGTGCACATAATATAGAAATCAAACTTCCAAATGTAATTTAAGTCCATTATGTATGTTGCATACAATACTATGACGGTCTTGGGACAGTACAGCCATATTTTTGGAATACTAGATGAGATGGTTGACTGAAAACAGCCCAGTTTTTCAACACACAGATGTTCTATTAGTATTTATCAGCAGTGGGAATTACACGTGTTTTTATAATAATTATAAGATACTAGCTGTTACGCTACGGAAATTTAAATCCGTGAAAAAGTATTAAATACTTCACTTATTTGTTTAATAGTACCTCTCCCTCCACTACTGCTGGTGTCAGAAGTGCTACTATTTATCTTATTGACACAAAGGAATTGGAAAACTATGGATTCGACACTAATATCGCTTTTTACCGTCTATTTATCTATCAGTGGGCGGGTCATGAGGTGAGGCAGAAGGACGGCAGATGGACCCCCAGAGTACCAAGTTGGAGACCCTACGAAAGTAAACGAAGTGTAAGGAGACCACAAAGGACAAAGGAGATGGGCCAATGATATCGTCGAGTCGGTGGGGCGTGGGTGGAGACAAAGCGCCCAAAATAGAGAATTGTGGAAGACACAGGAAGAGGCCTATATCCAGCAGTGGAGGGAAAGAGGCTGATTAGAAGAAGAGAAGAAGAAGACCGTCTATTTAGCCGTCATAATATTATAATATCAGAGGTGGAGGACAGCAATACAAAACGTGATACGGACAATGAGAGAAGATGGTCACGACCCTCAGCAGTGAGGGCATCGACGCAGAAGAAGAGAAGAATATCAGATTACTTTCTATTACCATAGACCGATATTGTAGTAGCCGTAGACAATATAGGTCATTTAGATAGATTTTTATAGTCTAATATCGATATGGTTTTACCTCGTAATCTAACATAAACTTTTAACAATAAAATTTCACACAATACCATTATTTTTTTAAAGGGAACATACATCTGTACGAATCCGCAATAAAAATTAAATGAAACAAATTGAACAAAATTTGTATGAATCTGTCGGAGCTTTTTAGACCACTCCGCTAAGGGCGCTGCATTCACTTTATATCCATATTGGCTACAGGCGATCCCCAAGTGTGTCGCTAAAAAAATCCGTATGCTCTAACTTCTGACAGATCGACCTAACATTTAGGTTAATCTAACATTTAGGACTTGTGTGGAGAGTAGTCAAATTGTATTATGCATTTTCGAGCTTCCGGAATCCGAATCCTGAATGTTAGATTCTAACTTTCCGGACGTGTGTGATAGGCCTTATTGTAGAAAAGATTCTATAGGTAATATTTATTTGCATACATCAATATTTTGTTTAACATACGCGATGGGAACTCGCACTGTTTTGAACATGCGCAGTTGAAATTTTCATTCTTTATTTTATTAAATACAGTTGGACAGGGATAAGCAACAATGTTGTCACGTACTTAGTAATTATACTTTTCTTGTAAAAGATCAGTAGTTTGGGATATTATATGAGGTAGTAAAGGAGAAGGTACGAGAAAAGTCTCTCCATTCAAAGAATGCGGTGGTTAGAATACAGAAAATATAATATCTATTCAATTATTACATAATATACAGGATGTCCCGTATGTCAACAATATCCTGTGGAGGGGTGGTAGACCAACTGATCAGATCTGTGGCAGATCCAGGATTTAATTTTAGGGGGGGGGGGGGGGAGCTGAAGGTCGGCACGTGCAAATAAGACCTTGAGGTATAAAGAGTGTCAATAGCGCCGCAGGCGACTTTTTTTGGGACTGAGTGAAGAAGGTCACGATACCCATACCTATCGTTTGATTAATTTTCCTTAAATAAAAATTTCATAAAAGAAAATAGCGAACATAGAAAGTTTGTGAAATAATGAACCTGGGTGCCTTTATATAGCAGGTCTCTGGGCAAACTTTTTGGGTGAAGGGCCATTTGAAATTATAAATGAGCGATGGCCCGCAGTAAGTAAAATACAATTTTAGATTATACATTTAGAGTCAGAATAATGCGCCGCAGGCGAAATTTTTTTAGAAAAATGGATGAAGTGATATGAAACACACGGCAGATTTAGTTGTCGCCGCAGGCGAATTTTATTAGAAAAATCGGTGGAGTGACAAGATAAACATAACAGGTTTGATTAGCGCCGCAGGCAAATTTTTTTTAGTAGTGTTAGAACATTCAAAACATGATGGCAAAATGATGTGGTAATACTGTGATTCTTCGAAAGCTCTCGGAACCCCTGTGACCCTTCCGCGGAACCCTGGGGTTCCGCGGAAGGTAATTTTTGATTCGTAATTCGTAAACGAATAAATACCTCCTCAACACAGTTACGTAAAAATGTTTGATACCACTAGTACAGAGGTTACAATATATACTCATACAAAGGAAACCTTGGCGTTCTCCCCGTACACAATAGGTGGTGGTAATTCGAGATAAGTGTATTTTAGCGCCGGGGGCCTACACACAAATATATTGGTTGTACTATGTGGCCTACATCCCGACGCTTACCTATTTATATCCTCCACGCTCTCAAGGTCAGTACTTGGAAATAGTATCAACAGTTAGAATTTTCTTTCTCATACCACCGTTTTTTGCCTACCTAGAAATACCTAGAAATGTAATTGGGTAGGTCTCACCTTGAATTGAAGCTATGGCAGCGAAAAATAATTAGGTATTTGAATACCTAGTAATTCCTAATTGATATTTGAAGTAAAGTAATTACCTATTTATTTTTGATTTTTCAAAATTTACCTCAATTTTGAGGGGCGATTTTAATTATAATTGTACTTTTATTCCTTACTTATGTAATATGTACTTTTACGCGGAGGCATGACTTGGCCAACACACTTCTCAGTATTATATCAGCCAGAAGAGTCTACATACTATCATTCATGATTCACATATAAACTCATCAGCCTAATATTGGGAAAAATTCACCTATCCAGATATCACAGGATTAGGCTCAGATACGCGGGGCATATCAATATTTAGAAATCGTCTTACAATATTGCAAGTGTTAATTATTGTTATTGGGTTGAATAAATGAATTAAACCTACTTAAATTAGATGTCCTCATTAATTTCACTTTATTTTATTTTCGTAGATGAATTTTCATATAGTTCGTTGTTTATTTATTGTGAATTTTTGGCAGAAATTTCCATAAAAACTCATATACCATTGCTAGATTTGATCATTGCGAATTATTTTTCAAGTAAATAGATAATTAAAATAACAACACTCGTTCCAAATATATGTTATACGAAAACCTCAAATTCCACGATATTTATATTTTTGTGCAACTGTTTGTGAAAAATCTCCCCATGCATTTTGTATGGGGTTTCGTCAAAATTTATCTACGTGAATAGTTACGTTGGGCATGGAAAGGGATGGAGGAGGCCTACGTCCAAGAGTGGATGGCTACGGGCTGAAGAAGAAGAATAATTATCGCCCATTTGTGTTTTGGAATAATTTTTAAGCATGATACCGTGTAAAGATAGCTCGATCGAAATTGGTAAGTTTGTGTATCTCAGAATGTACTTTTGGGACACGTGTATTATACCTACATCTACGATACGAGTTGATGGAGACTGGTTGTAGAAAGTATCTACCCCGTATATTAATAGTAATCAATGAATATTTTAATACCTAATCATATTTCAGTACATCTCTGTTTACAATTGATAGAAATGTCGTTTGTATAATTGCAGATAATTATATTTCATACATTACTGCAGCTCTCATACTTAGGCAGGTATAGTATGTTTATATTTTCTAAATTTGAGGTGTAGTAAATACGTAATAACAGAAATTATAATTAAGAAAATTTATTGTATCGGATCGAAGACGTTCAGTGGTGGCGCGGTTATTTTTAGGTGGCCCGACCCCTATTCTAAAAATAGCCATAGTGGCTTTGGAATGAAACTGGGTCATGGGACTGCGCAAGGGGTGGTACGCTTGCGCAGGGCACGCACCCATTCTACCCCATCATCCCCAATTATGACGCGGCGTGACGTCACCATAGCGGAATGTTAATTTCGTACCAAATTTTGTTTCAAATACTTCTGAATGATTATATCTATTTCATTAAATTTATTTTGGATTTCGAGAAAATATCTAATAATCTACATATATTTACGGAAGCCTACAGGCAAAGTTATTTTCAATAAGCTTTCCCGCACACATTGACCATAGAAAACACACTATCAATACATAAATAAATTAATTAATATTTTAGGCAATCAACAATTATTAATATAATAGCAATTAAACGATTTTATTTTAAATTAAATAAACAGCAGTGTCCAAGTAGGTGTAGTTAATAAAAATACAAATTTATTTGAAAACATATTTTTAGTATATTGACGAAGGCATTAAATTTACTTTGTTTAAGGATATTTCATATTTATAATAAAATAATTTTCTTGTATGGGTCTATAGAAAATCTGCTCCTAAACTAAATAAAAATTATTTAAAAAGATGATTTTGCAATAGCGCATTCTTTTAGCATTCCTTCCAAAAGTAGGATTGTGTAAACATTTTATTTATGAATTAGGTTTAATCAGTAATAAAAAACAGTTGGAAGATATCGTATCTCATTAACATTAAGGCTTAGGGTAGAAGGCAAACGTCTTGGCTGCCCAATATAAGGGGTTGGACCGGAATGAGACGTGTGGAGGAGCTGTTCCGGGTCGTACAAGACAGAGAAGCCTTCGCCAGAGTGATTGCCAACGTCGGGGGGACCTGACAGGGCACATCAAGAAGAAGAAGCCGCAGTTTGATTGACATAACCTACTCTGAAAATTTGGAAAACAGTATTTAGTGTCGCTGGCTCACCATAACCAATCTTCAATTTTTATAGCTGATTGCTAAATGTATAATATATGAAGTTTTTAATCAGTAGCGCTTTAGACTATCCTCTGTGGACATATCAGAAAGGAAATAGAATGATGATTGCGTTATTGGAAGTTAGTAGGTGCTCACAAGCTTTTCAATCTTACTGTGAAGTGTACATATATGTAGTTGGGTTTATTTTGATAAACTCTGATTCATTAAAAAATGGCATTATATACATTGATACCTACCTACCAACATCTGTAGATAGAGTCAATTGATTTTATAGTTACTACTGGGATACTATGTACTACTATATTTGTTTCTTTGTTACAGTGGACGTCAGATAATACGAATATAGATCAATGTTATTATCAAAGTATGTTAGAATTTTGCTGAATTTCTTCACTTCGGAAAATGTGCAAAATTACATTTTTTACCATCGACCTAACATCCGCTTCTTATATAAACACAGATAGGTACTCTTTATACAATTCAAAAATATGTACTTTATCTCATAACAAATCTGCCTACGCTTGATGAGTGGCGAACCGAAAAAGGTGAAAAAAGATTTACGAATATGAACCTACTTGATTTTTACGGAACATATAATACGAAAAAATGTGAAAATAGCAAGGACCAATGTTATAACTGACATAGACAATATATACATAAAGGTAGGTATAACTCAAAGGAGAGATTCAGATTTTACTGAGGATCTTTGAAGAATGCTTCTTTTGTGGTTCAACCACTGGAATTTGGTGAATGGCCATTTGGAATTGGATTTCGATATGGTTTAGATTTTCACAACATTTTCATAGTGTGAGATTTCATACCGTTCTGCGTGTATATATAAAAATAGAAAATAGGTATATCAAATATAGAAATTTCAAATTCTTAGGGATCACTCAGGGCACCATTATATATTTTTTTCAATTTAAAGCAACTAGGTTACATCTTCTAGGCTCTTTGTTTCAAAAAGAGTTTCCCTAGTATAGTGCCTCTAGTCTGATACACAGAGATATTTAATGAAAATATTAAACGTGTAGATGGGCGCTTGCTTGCAAGTACAATATTCTATGACGTAGCGGGGTAGGTACTGCGGGAACACACCTCTCCCCTCTCCTTACCCCTTTACTAGGAATGACGTCACTGGAAAGTGAATGACGTCAGCAACGGGAGTGTCGTGAACCCTATTGGCCTTATTCTCTGTTCCATAAACTTTATACAGAGAATAGAGAACTTTAATACGTTATTTTCCATCTAAGGTTCTATACAGTGTTTAGATTATTATTGCTAAGGGCGACATACCTTGATTTCCTCTTTGATTATAAGAAATAAAATATTTTATACCAAAGAAGTACATACCTATCCAATAAAAAACAACGTTTCCATTCATTCTCTAATAACTAATGATATGGACCAAATTCCCCGGGAAATTTTATTGTGTTTTCTATTATTATTTTTGGTTAGTTTTATGCAACAGTTTTTCATTAATTTTTTTTTCGTTGTAAAATTATTGATGTGTCCTTTTCTCGTATGTTAGGAACGGAATTCTGCCCCTGATTTTTATATATCCACGAAATACGAGTTATTGCTATTAGATTGATGCATTTATTAATTTCTACATGGATAGGTTTTATTGACGCTTCAATCGGTTTACCAGGCCATTGATTGTTCAGTAACCAGTAAAATTAATTATTTATTAACAAAGAGAACTTATGCGTAGGTACCCAAAAACATTTACAATAATTTTAGGGTGAATTGAAATACGTATAATGAATTTTGTTATGAAAGTCGACTTCTTCTATCTGTATTTCGACATTGGCATAGTCAAATAAATAAATCTTTATTGACCAGAGAAAATACACATAGTTACAAAACAAGACAATTATAGTGTGCCAAAAGGCGGACTTATTGCAAAAGCAATATCTTACAGTCAACCCAGTGAGTGAGCTCTGATAAGGCGACTTCTTGAGAGGATATAGTAAATTACTATACTTTACAATACGCACACTACTAGCACTAAACTACCCACAGGAAGATAGTACGATACAGAAAGCAATATTCTCACTGAGGAACGTTCTCGTATATGAGAGAACGTGTGTTCTAATTTTGATCCAAAGGGGTGGGCTTGGGTTCGTTGAAAGTTATCACTGAATAGAGATAAATTAAAAACATTTGTTGTTATTTGCTCTAATGTTCACATAAAGAATGGATGAATAAAACTAGATGAGTGAAACATATTGATACATGACAACTACTAGACACTATACTCCATAGTTTCCTACATATTTACTCAGCTGATCGATTAACAGTCTCTAATGAGTTTAGATCACGTGGTTTTTATTTTGATTTGTCACGTTGTAACTTTGTGGGTGTCTAATGGTAGATAGGCTAGGAGAACTGTATGACTTACTGATTACAACTTTACTACCTGTAAGAGAGTATGAGTATTATATACCGAATACAATTTACGTTTTGCGTGGGAAGATCAGCTTGCTCGTCTCGTACGCAGTAGTAAAACAAAACCTATTTTCAGGTTACGATTTTACGTTTTGCGTAGGCGATCTACGAAGACTCTCACTAAGATTGTATCTGCCCTAAGTTAGTTCATGCCATAGACCTTCCAGCCGTACTACTGTCAACATAGATATGGACCTACGAGTGTAAACATGTGACGTTGGTAGTGCGTTGTGAATATCCTATACACGGAATCATTATCGTTGTGTGTTTTTTTGATTCTTTGTTTTATACAATAAAACATAGTACATAACAATATATTTTAATACCTATTTAAGAGTAATGATTGTGAAATTAAACTTTAAATTTAGGAAAATAAAATCATCAAAAATACCTAGCTATTTGAATGCTGTTTTTAAGTAAAAAACTCACCTGTTATTTCATTTAATACACAGTGGATTCTAAATATTTCGGAAATCATGATCTTGTTGTTTTTTTTTATTTTTATGAAACTTATAATAAAACATTAGTCTAGCGCATATAAAAACAAAGCTTTTTTGAATAGGTAATCATATTTTTTGTCCCAGTTTTATAATTTAAGTCAACCTCAAATGCGAAATTATTTCTTAAGAGAAAATTGAAATCTTACTTTAAGATAATGTTTACAGGCAAAAGTTGAACTATTTTTAGTAGAGATGAACGTTTAGTACATACGACGGTTAACATTATAATAACTCAAGGAAATTGATTTAGAAAAATATATTTAATAAATACTTTTCTTTCACCGATTTCTTATGCATAAAAGATTTTCTGATTTCGAAATATTTCGGAAGCGCGTGTAAGATGTAAGTAGCGGAACATGACTCTCCCTCATCGCGATTTCATCCCGACTGCCGAGCCGCTAAAGGTCTAAGCTTTTCCTCAACGAAACATCCTAGAAAATTTATCTGAATGGGCCTCATCCCCGATTGGTGCACACAATTATGACGTCACTATGAATTGATTGTATGTATATTATTATATCTACGAATTGCACTTTTGAAAGTAGGGCAAAACATAGATATATATGGAGGCTCCATTTGACAAATACTCGTATGTATCTAGGTATACGTAAGCATGCATGTGTTGACTCATGTACGTGAGTTCTGAAAGAGGAGTCAAATCGGAACACTGAACAACTGATGCAGGAGGTTTAAGCTGCAATGAACAAATTAATGTTTCATGTTTTTTATCCAACATTTGAAGCTACATTTGCGTAAATGCCAAACGGAGTCTTCTACAACTTATATGCAAACGTATGTGCAGTGTGCATATGTGCTTGTGCAATCTTAGTGCTATAATATGTACTAAGAATTACCGCGTCTATAGTTACAATTAATTTTAATTAATCTTGATGATCACAAGGTGTAAAGCATATTATAGACATCTATTATGTATAACATCACACAATGGAGGTATACATGTTTTAAAATATTAATTCATAATTATTTACTCTATGCTTCTTTAATATTCTGTAAAAAATAGGGAGAGAGCAGGGCCACTAAAATGGCAGTGGGCGGATTATGTGGCAAGGCAAAAGGACGGCAGATGGATCTACAGAGTACTGAGCTGGAGGCCCTACGAAAATAAACGAAGTGTAGGGAGACCACAAAGGAGACGGGCCGATGATATCACTGAGTCGGTGGGACATGGGTGGAGGCAGAGCGCCCTAAACAGAGAATTATGGAATTTTCATTATTAGAAAGATGAATGGTAATATTATTGGATATAGCTGGAGATGAGTGAGTGACCCGTGCACTTCTACCTGCTTTATTATAGGAGGGGGTGGCAGAGCTGTATCTGGATGCTGAATGGAAGGGGTGAGGTGCAAGGTGGTGAGCTGGGGAGGTGGCAACCTACCCGAGGCTTCTCACCCTGGCTGAGCATGACCTACATGGCAACAAGTGATAGGATTTTGTCTACCAGGCTGCGTCGTGGAGAACATTCAAAGGTATGCATCAGCAACCTTATTATATTATTTGAACTGTTTACATTGTCGATTTATCTACTTGTTTATTTACATACTTTAACTTCGGTAGAGTGATTTTTATTTTATTCTATTCTATTCGAACCCCTCACGTCGCGTTCCTTATGGGGTAGGCAAAGAGGAAAGATCGCCAGACTTTCCTATCCTTACATAAACTTATTGCTCTAGTCACGTTAATAATTGTAATACACGCTCTACGATTCTCTTTACTCAAAATACCTCCGTCTTTAAGCAACTGGTCGATATATGGTTATTGGTCAAGGCAAGTGGTTCTTGATCGGCCGCGTTTCCTTGGACCTATTCTTTCTCCCAAGTATACTTTCTTTGTTATCTTTTCATTATTCACCGTTTCTACATGTCCTAACTATCTCAACTTGTACACTTTCTTTTCAGTTACAACATCCGATTTACAGTCACTAAATTCTCTGATCAATTCTTCTATTATCCTATCTCTCAACGTTTTTCCATACATTCTTCTTAACGATCTTATCACGACACCAAACATAGTACATACAAAATATAGAAGGACGATTATAATATCTATTGTCGCGGCTTACTAACTGGAGTGGTAGACTTTAGACCGGACACGGTTTGAAGGATGGAAGGCCCTTTACCTGTATCTGGAACAGGGAAAGATGACATTAATTCATTCTAACCTATAAATGACAACCAAAAAAAAAATGTTGGTTTTTATAAAATTTTGCAAGAATTCTTCATACTGCTTTTGATTTTAGACCGCGTGATGCAGCTCACAGATACTAGTAAATAATATACCTGTATATGTGCAGAATTTCATGGTACCTACATAACAGTTCTAGTTTAGCGACGTGACGTCAACATGTGAATGGGGAAACTAGGGCAAACTTCATAAGTTATAACTGAAGTAAAAAATTAAACCTATAAATAGTACCTAATTAATTGTAATTTTATGTAGCCTACGATGTTATTCTAACAATTATAGAAATTTATTACACAACGAATGAACCAATCGATCGGTGAATTTTAGCATGTAAAAATATATTTTTGAAGTTTGAAGCAATTTTTCGATTGTCCTTATACAGAGTGTCAAAAAAGGAAGAAATTTTATTTTTATATATTAATGTAACATTACATAAACACAACAGTACACTGCCCTTTAGCTTATTTAAAAGTAATCTCGACTCAACAACATACAAAGTATAGTATTTATCTTAGATTATTGAAGTACCTAATCAAATTAATTTTCGTCATTTTATTTATGTGCGGTGTGCAGTCTGCGGTGTGCAGTCGTCGAGTACTGAGTTTCTTTGGTCACATCACCAGAAGAGAATCCGGAAACCTGGAAAAAAATATAATCATGGGAAGTGTTCCAGGCAAAAGAAGTAGAGGTAGACCTCCTGCAAGGTGGTGCGACCAGATTAAGGAAATGACTGGGAGAGACTTGTGCTCGGTGATGCGGACTACGGAGAATAGAGAGGACTGGAGGCGTCTTGTTTTGTCCGTGGGTAGCTCCACAAATCACGACCCTCAGCAATGAGGAAACGATGAAAGAAGAAGAAGAAGAATTTATGTATGTTGTATTTATATTCTTAATTCAAACTTTGTTCGAAACAAAATTGCAATTTTACAATTTTTCTCCGATCGTGGTTAAATAATAGCCAATAGCTTTCCAGCTTTTCGAGAATTACTTACTGGCTACAAATCTTATTTTACTGCCACAAAGTATTTTCAATTTCTTGCTTATAATTTTTCCACTTTCACCGATGGAAAAGCTTATGTAAGTTATGAAATTTTATGAATTGCTTCCGAAACGGAGTTGATTATTACATTTTATTTTTTATACGAATACTTTATAGAAAAAAAGCCTTGAGAGACAGAGAAAACAGTATTTTCACCGTCAGAATGAATTTTAATGACAAAATTTAACGTAATGTTATGCCAGCGGTTCTCAATCATTCGCATTTCGCGCGACCCTTATATTATCATAAATTAACTGCCCCCCCCCCCCCCGATGGTGATAGTAATAGTTACACGTAATTTAAACTCTGGTTGGCATCATTGTGTATTGCTGCTTTATGATATGAACGTTTGATATGAACATATTCTTGACTGGTACGAAAAACACGCGGACTGTTTATTATTTTATATAACCCCGTTAAATCATATTTTTCAAAAAAAAAAAAAAAATATGCATTGGCAATGAAATTTATTTATTTATTTATTCACGGCGCAAGCCTTTAACATGAATAATAATAATAACAAGTACAACACAAGCAACAACAAAAATAAGTAAGTTAAGGTACATCTGAAACATTGACAAAAATATAATATAAGATATGAGATCAAAAGTACATGAGAAATGGTTTGATCTTAATGTGCTAATTTATTTATCTGTCCATTTCAAAATTCAATATTGAGTAATTAATCGAAGTTTCACGAGAACATTTAATATACGCTTTGACTACTTGAGAACTTATATAACTAGTTAGTTAGTTAGTTAGTTAGAGTGGCTTCCCCCTATCGAGTCCCCACAGTTTGACATAATACTTAAAATAAAATATCTAGTAACTAAATAAAAATAGAAATCAGGTCAAGTAAAAATAGCAAAGTACATATTACTGGAGTACTTTATATAGAAACTGTTTACATTTATATGAAATGAGTAGGAAATTAATGTAGTGGTTTTTTGATTTTTTTTTGTGAAATTTATTAGGTAGCTAGTTTGGTTTATTATCTTATAAAAATGAAATTAAAAATAGCACCGCAGACGAATTTTTTTTCTGAGATGTGCAAAGGTAATGTAAATCTGGTTAATTTTATAAAAATGAAGTTATAAACAATGCGTCACTCAATAATTGGTATGAATATTTATTTTATGAAAAAAAAAAATGCAGCTAACGAATAGCGCCGCAGGCAGTGGCGGATTACATCGCTGTAAGCTTGTGTCGTGAAGTGGAGGAAGTGAGCATCGGGTATTGAACTCACGACTACCCCATTAACAGTCGAGGGCGTTATCAATCCAGCTACGCAACCACCTCAATTATTTCATAGCAAAGTAAATTTAAAACACACTTACAATATTTTTAAGTTTGTGTAACTCTTGTGTAGAGTAGTAATAATACCTATAACTTACAGAACTTACTTTAGATCTCGACAACCTTAGATACTAAATGTGCTTTGGAAAAAAAATAGGGTAAAACCGTTATCTAGGGAATAACCGTGAAAGATTTTTTTATATCTTGTATAGATTTTTCAAAAAAAAGTGTGAAAAACACCTCTGATCTTTTTTCCGAAAGACAGAAACTCGTTTCCCGAAAGTCGCGGAGTATTTTTTTTTTGTATGGGTAATACGCATTGAAATCTAGGTACTAACCGTAAATTTTTTTTGATTGAAGCGAAATTACCCCCAATAAATGGGGAAAAAACGCTTTTTTTACCATTTTATAATGCGGTTTTGAACGTTAATGCCGTTTGAAATGACCGTGACGTCATAGTTGGGTCGCGAGCTTTAATGACAATTTGTATATTTATATGTGTTTGTTGTTTACTTTAAGTTTAAATAAAGACAATATATGGTAGCTACGCTATTAGAACAAGAAAGTTGATCGTTTCGATTAAATTCCTCTTAGTATATAAAGTATTTCTATTTATTTAGTCTCCTCACTGAGGACCAGCTAGTTCTCCCACTGCTTACTAGCTCCCAGGGCAGCCTTAGAGCTGTTTAGCCTTCACCCGGTCGGAGATTGGAGAACCACGAGTATATTGTAATCTATTCATCGCATGACCCTGTTGTGTTCTACGGTCGCTATAAATAGAATTCTGATTGTGGAATTACCTACTTTATTTCTACCTAAATTAGTTACGTTTCCCAACTACATCAGGTACCAGGTACCTATGTATCATTTTCTTTGTTATATCCAGTGCGAACCCTGAACTAAGGTAATTACTGTGAAATGTAAGAAGAATTATCCAGGATTTATTTATTCATTTATTGGGAACACACACTGAAAGTTAAGTTAACAGTCTTTTCCCACGGCATTAAGGTTAAAAGTCGCGTGACAATCGCATGATAAAATGATAGAAATAGCGTTTTTTTCCAGTTTTTGGGGTTAATTTTGCGTCTTTCAAAAAACTTTTACGGTTATACCCTAGATTTAAATGCATATTAACAGTTCAAAAAAAATATTCCGTGACTTTCGGGAAACGAGTTTCCGTCTTTCGGAAAAAAGATCAGAGGTGCTTTTAAATATTTTATTTTGAGAAATCTGTACAAGGTATAAAAAAATCTTTTGCGGTTATTCCCTAGATAAAGGTTCAACATATCTAGCCTATTTTGTTTCAAAGCATATTTAGTAACGGTTGTCGAGATAGAAGGTCTCCCGTTTTTAGAAATTTTTGAAATGTCGGTATGCACACTTTTAACAAACATATGAGTATATAATTACATTAATGACATACACTAAATATATAATTCACGATAACCTCCCAATTAAGAGTGTCCACAGCATATGCACGCATGGTAGGTACATTACAAATCTGAATAACATGTAAATTAGCAGGCGTATTTTGTCATTAAAATTTTTTTAATGGTTTCATCTCAACAATTAAGTATTATGAAAATATACGAAGAGTATGTACTGAATGAAACATTTTCATAATGTTGGATTACACACTTACATATTTACGCGAAGATAATAAACGTGGAAATACGAAGTTTTCCATTTCACGAAAATAACATTCCCGCCTGCCATCGACATCTTTCGTGAAGAACTGAAAGCTCGTTAATGAAACTCTAAAAGGTTTGAAAGCTTGCGTAACTATAAGCTTTCTGTGTTTCAAATTTTTTTCTTTAGATGGCTTCAACTTCGAAGTAATATTATTACATTTTTTTTTAAATAAATTTATTACAGCATCGGCAGTGTTTCTTTCAGGTACTAATCAGGGGGGGCGGCGCCCCCCCTGGGAAAATGACTCGGCGTGCGTAGCTTGATAGCACCATTCAAAAAATATTAATGAAATATCGTGATATCGCGAATGATAATGAATATTACTTTGCTTTACCTATATAATTGAGAATTGCGAATGTCCGTGACAATTGCAGTTCGCTGTTTTTCCACCCACAGGGATTCCAACGGCCTGAAAGACCCTCATTAACTGTACAGCGGTCCTATGACAACGAGATCAAAGCATCAGGAATGTCGTCGAGAGAGATAACATAGATTGCACAGAATCGCTCCGTATGGAAGAGCCTGGATGCCTCCCTATACTGCCACTTTGAGCGTTAAGTGCTAATAATGATGATGATGGACTTCTTATTTACTCCCCCCCCCCGAGTTTGTGAAGTACCCCCCCCCCCCCCCGGAGAATTTTGTCTGAAACAAACACTGAGCATCGGTAATACATATTACTATAGTAGATACAGGTATGTAACTGACATTGTTATATATGAAATTTGAGTGAATAATATTAGAAATGTATTGGCATGCATCTTATTTATGGATGGAAATGGAGAAGTGTTAACAAATTTTGTGTGAAGAAAGATTGTGAAGACACCGTTGTTATGCAGTACACACACATGCATGTGTTGTGATAAGCCGGTAATTTCACCGCTTTCTTAAAAAAATGGGAAATGTTTTGCTGGTATCCAAAATCCGTTACCATTTTTTTAATCCCCTTACATCCTCTTCTATTCGGTGCAGTATTTTATCAGCTCACACATAATTCATTTCTCTGAAATTCCTAGAGAATAAACTTGTCTCTAGTTTATACGTACGAGTGTATTAGCTGAAATAATTCGACCGATATATTTTATTGGCCCATGTGTTTCATTCAAATCTTGAGGATCTTATTATAATATCGCTTTTGACAGGTTGGAAACCACTGTAGCATCTGGCAATAGGTATTAAGTGTTTCATTTTCAGTAAACTACTAAAACGGAGTAATGTAAATATTTTGAGAGAATTTCGCAGATAATAGTTATAAGAGTAATGATTGTTTAAGGGCTTGGCACCAAGAATGACGTCACAGCCATTTCCCGCGGCATGAAGTTTCAAAATCGCGTGAACAATCGCATGATAAAATGGTAAAAATAGCGTTTTTTTTCATTTTTCGGGCATAGTTTTGCGTCTATCAAAAAACTTTTACGGTTATTCCCTAGATTTTAATGCATATTATCAGTACAAAACAAATTTTTACTCCGCGACTTTCGCGAAACGAGTTTCCGTCTTTTAGGAAAAAGATCAGAGGTGTTTTTAATTTAAAAAAATCGAGAAATCTATACAAGATATAAAAACTCTTTTACGGTTATTCCCTAGATAAATATTCAATGCATCTATCCTACTTTGTTCCAAAGCATGTTTAGTAACGGCTGACGAGATATAAGGTCTCCCGTTTGTAGAAATTTTTGAAATGTCGGTATGCATAATCTTGATATGCCAAGTTTTAGAATTCAAAACGTAGGTACCTCAAGAGTGTTTCATCATAAAATATGTACCTAATTAATTCTGTCCAAAGTTAGCAAATGGAGGTTTCCATAATTAATTGATAATTCCTTCTGCTAGACATTGCCAATCAGTGGTTTTCAGCGATTTGTTTAATTTTTAATTTTTTTATTTATTTATTTAGAGAATACAACAGCTAAATACATAATATGATATTTTATACATATTTACATTTTATAGCGCCAATTATAGTATTCTTCGTTTTATTAACAAAAGTATAAGTAGGTACATTATATATACTAAGCAATAAGCATTATATAAAAATTTAAATACATGTTAATGATATGCCCGAGGTGTCCGGCTAGTTGACTTGCTCTTCTAAAAATTCACATCCAATATGATATTAAGACATGTTAAAGATGGTCCTCGTACTACAAGGTTTCTATATAATATTTTTAATAGATCATTTTGTATAAATATGTAGGATGAGGATGAGCTAGAGGTTCTGCGATGAAACTAAAAAAAGGAAGAGAAACTAGATAAAAACATAATGGGTGAAAATGAACAAGTTGATATGGTTGGGAAATGTGGTCGTGAGGTGGTTTGTGTCCTGGTTGGTAATGGGCTCCACACCACAAGCTTTTCAAGCTTACTGTGAAGTGTAAAAAATGTATTTGGGGTTATTTCGATAAACCCAAATACATTTTTATATAAAAAAAATGAATTGGTCATTGTTAGAATATAAGTCCTACGTAGGATGAGGATGACGGGGAGTTCCAATTGAATTCGGTCATCATATTTGTGCTCCTGAGGACTATAGGACCTATCTGGCATATGCTAAGTAGATATCCATTATATCAAACATATATCTACTAGTTCGAGTGACGCGGTATTCGAATATTATATCAATTTACGCATATAGTAGAATTCAGCCTTATATTGACAGGTGAAATGGATAATAATACAATTAAAAGTTAGATGGGGTAAACACACCCATGGTTTTCTCTAAAAGGCAAACTTCTGTTATTAATAGGATAAATTTGCTTTTCCTATATACTTGGCAGGAGAATTTATTATTTTGTTTGTCAGACAAACATAAGTTATTACAATGCCAGTAATTAGAAGGTGTCAAAGTATCAGAATGTATATCAACACTTTCCGCCTCCAATATTATCTTCCTGTATTATATCTTGGTACGTACCGTAACAAGAACGTTACTTTCCAAGTTATTTGATAGATATGTAAATAGACTGAATATGTATGTATGTGGATGTAAAATAATACTAGATGATTATGTCTATATTTTCCTATTGAAATATGAGGGACGTTCGAGTTACAGAAATCTTAATTCAAACGTATAATATCGTACAAGACGACATAACACCTAGTTTTGTGTGTTTATTTCTGTGATCACCGCTAAAAGTGAACACCGTGCGGAGCGCTCGCCTCTGGGCTGCCAGTCCTGCTTGTCCCTCAGTCCGGATAGTGCAATCTCAGGGCTCACTCCAGAGCTGTGTTTTAGTTTTGTTTTCTAGGTGAGTGGAATCATAATCATTGAAAAGTTTTAAAATTTCTCGAATTTTAGTGATTCCAAATATTTCTAGAGGAGTAATATACGAAATCATGTGCAAACTTAATTGTTTAAATATTTCTCGTTAAATAGTTCAAGTGTTTTTGAAAAATCTCATATTAGTGCACAAGGAAATGAAGAATGAAGCGCCAAATTCGTACTAAGTGCAGCATAATGTAGTGACTATTGTAAAACATGTGAATTATTAGAATTGTCTCTTTGCTGAAACTTTTCACGAAACAAATTGACAAATATATTTAATTCGGGCTGACGGTTACTGTATAAATTTATATTAAACGTATTCGTAATTAAAGACCAAAGCAATATTACAAACTGGGAATATACCTACTCTTAAAATTTGTCTACTAAATTGGGGTTTTCAGTTTAAAAGTGTTGTTTTTCACGCGTATTTATATAGAAGATTTGAATAATTTCCAACAGCTGCGCGTAATTAATAATTATATGTGAGCAGAGCACTCAATGACCATCCCATACATAGTATATGGATGTGATATATTATACTGATCCAATACTATAGGTATAGGTTAGAGCATGCAGATGATAAGCATACACAAGGATTATAATTCATTTATATATTTATATCAAAATCCTTTAACGTATTATTTATTATACACTGGTGCTATGTGAGGAACGATAGTAGCCTACATACACAGTGCAGTGGTTACAATATTATACATAGATAAATTATGTTAGATTGTTGAATGCTAAATATATTTTCCTACGTAAATAAACGTTTGTTCTAAGCTGTGAGTTATTTTTATGTTTTTTGGACGCATACCAATGAAACAAGTCCAATTTTCATGTAGCCAGTATTAATATATAATATACGCAAATAGCGACACAAATGTCTGGTATTGCATACAAATTTATTTTTCTTTCATGTAAAAGTTATACCACGCATTAAATATTCTTTACATTTATATAAATTTGCATAGTTTATATTATTTTAAGAGAGTTTCTTACGAAATTAAACATTTTTCATTACATGAAGTGTACAATACTTGTAGTTATGCACAATACCTATGTTTTTATTTTTTATGTTAGTATATAGTTATTAAAATTGGTTAAATGTATACGGAGACAGAATTTCAACAGTTGGTTTCTAATTCAGTGTGTCGGCGTCGAGACGTCAAGCTCTGGTGTAACCGAAGACGTAGCTTCTTCGTTATTAATGTGGGCGCCCAGCGCGGCGGACCAAATTAGGCTTCAGCATACCGCCGTCACTGAATATTATCCGCTATTCTATTTCAGTTGCATCCGACACGAAACCACACGATCATTGACGAAATGTTACGAAGCTTATAATAGATCACACAGTACATGAACATGTTTATGTTTCAGAAAAATCATTCCATTTCCTTTCTTTCTGCAATTTTTAATTAAATGATATCTATACATATATTATACGCTAGATAATAATAAGACTACAACATGCTATGAATCATGTAGATTATATATTAAATCGACACCAATCCACATTATGGGTTTCATATAATTGGTATACAGAAATTTATATTGATGATCTAGTAACATGAGAAGAAAACTTTAAAAGAGTCTATGATACTCTCGAATTAAGTTTTCGTTGAATTTAATACATTTTTCCACAATGATAGTCTTATTGTAAAATTAGTTTAATAATAATTTTGTAAGTGGGTAGATTTCTTAATGAGTACCACACACTTTTATTAATTCGAAATGTTCATATTTAATTTCACTAGCAGACTATTCATTCATTATGGGAAAACCACATATGTTAATTAGGTATTTAGATTGTACACTAAACAGTATATATTTTTCATTACAATTTTTATGAGTAGAACTGAATTAGTTTGTTGCTAAAAATCTACGTGGTTTATTGTTCATTGTTTTAAAGATGATAAATAAGTTTTTAAACTAATATAATGCTTTTCTTTTTATTATTATAGTTCACCGTAAACACGCCCGTCAAAATGGCAGATGATGATGTAAGGTGGGTATTGATATAATATATTTCTAAAAGAGGAAGTATTTTCATCTGTTACTGAGAAAATGTAAAGTGGTGAATTGAATCATTTGAAATTTGATGAGTATTTTATATATAAATGAATAAAACACAACTTACATAGTAATGTGTACGTAGATAACTTAGTAATATTATTTTATAGATACATAATTAATTATTAAATGCATGATGTAGAATATGTGAATGTAGATTATTGTAGAACATAAAGTAGCGTAGAAATAGAAATGCTTGAATAAAAAATCATAAAAATATTATAATTGAAACACGTGTTATTTTTCTTTTACAATTTCCATATGGTGCTGCGTATGATGTTCTGCTGCAAACGACAAATCACTTTGGATATCCTCTGACTCTTTGCAATCACCGTGATCGACTTCAACACCATCATGCTTCGTTACCTCACCTGAAAATATCAACATTACGTTGTGTCCTTCTTCAATCACAACAGTATAATGCCACCTCCTCGAAACAAAGGTATATTGAATGGCTTTTCGCATGATTTATACTAATAAGTTTTATATAGATCTAGTTAGAATTTTATATTTCTATTAGTTCTCTTAGAAATCTTTTATACTTATTTCTTTTTAGTCTATCTTTTCACTACTGTAGAACATTATCCTAAGGACTGGAACGATGTTCATTTCTTTGAAATTAATTTAAAAAGGGTTTAATTAGCCACCTGTTTTATTATTTTAACTATGTAGTCTATAATTAACTTCTCTATTTCTTTTCTATCTTCTTAAACTTTTTTGACATTTATTATATCAAACTATATTTTAACTTAAACCCACACAGACACAATATTATAATTATCTTGAAACTGATATAAAAATATCTACGATTAATTTCTTGAGACTGTATAACATTCGTGAACGAATATGAATTTCAACTACTAGTTTCTATCAAAATATCTAAAATAAATTAACTTTTACACAGCAATTTCATTTCACTGATTCAAGTTTTTAAGTGATGTGTTTCTAGATTTCTAAATTATATTCATAATTGATCCCATGTAAGTAAAAAAGAGAAAATTAATTGTAATAAGTACATGTGAAGAATGTGTTTTATATGACGCTGTCGTGATAATTATGTTTTTTTATTATTCGTTATTCCCTAATATTTACAAAAAACATTGCCAAATCTGCACTGAATGAATCAAAATTCACCATGCACCATAATACACCACAATTTATATTGAATGTTGTTAGAAAATCATATTCTGATGTTCTTGTTGCTTATTTGATTACGTTATTTCATAAATATAAAACTTCATTTTCTTTACAGGCTAGTGGTATATTTGGCTATCAATGAATTTAAGAATTTATTTTCTAACAACGATTCAATTTTTCTTTCCGCTCTTCTCTTTGAGCTTCCTTTCTTTTCAAGATTAGTATGTGTGCCATTACTATATTTTAACGTTAAAAATTTCTTCTCTTTGTGTTACCTACCAATATTCTAAAATAAAAAAAAAACAATGTTTTAATCGCTCTGATAATATTATATTATGAGTTTTTTATGTTCTGAGAAGCAATCGAAGTGTTATAATTTATCCAAACTATATTAAGCTTTATAATAATTTAACGAAGGGTAAATTTACAGTAGGTACTGTACTGTTAATTCATGGCATACTATACCTAGACCTACCCATGTTGTACTGTACACGTAGGCATTTAAATTTAGTTTACAAACAATTTTTTTGGATAATTAGAACACTGTATGCTTCCACCACATTGTGATTAATAAATTTATGTGATTAATAAGTGAGGTATACTCACATGATGTAAGGTAGAACTGTGGTAACAAACTTCTTTAAATGTTAAACAACTTAAATAATGTGTAACTTGCATGTATTTTTTTCATATTTCTGTTATTTTAAACTCAAAATATTTCGCTAAGTACCTGTGTCATCTTATTTCTGTAAATTTTGTTCTCAAAATATTAAGTTTTGCATTATTACAGAATATTCATAACATGTCAAATTCGTACATGATTATTAAACATTTTTGTACTTAATTATGTTTTAACATCTGAAATGATGTTTTCAAATTTACAATTTTTCTCAAATTTTAAACAGATAATTGATCAATGAAATTTAGTATCTAATATTTGACCACTATTTACTTAACATGCTGGGATTCAATGGGTTAAAGTAATTTAAATAAAAAAATAAAGAACTTGCATAAAAATAATTAAGAATATTTTTTTTTTAATTACTAGATTAAGAAATAAATATTATTTGATTTGTGTTCTAATTATGTGGTTTTTCTTTTTCAGAAAAAGCGTCTCGAGGAGGCTAGTAAACCAAATCGGAAAAACTTATTTATTTATACTAACATAATATTAAATATAACGATTAGAGTAGTCAATCCCAATAATTGTCTAATTCCTATTACAAGCAGTATTTGATTCACACTTAGTATTAGTACCTACTATGTAGGCACTTAAAAAGAGTAGTGACCAGTGTGTAATTATGATAAAAAAAAATATTAGTAATTAAACACATTGCATGGTGTGATTTCCATTGATACTCTTTTATGGATTCGAAATATTATCACGTGTGCTTTTACTTATTTAGGCGAAAAAGGCCAAACAGGCCGAAATTGACCGCAAGCGCGCTGAAGTGCGCAAGCGTATGGAGGAAGCTTCTAAAGCTAAGAAGGCCAAGAAGGGTTTCATGACACCAGAGAGGAAGAAGAAACTCAGGGTAAGTACCTACATATATTCATTATTATAGTAAAAAATTATTCCTCTTAGAATATGACCATACCCTTAATTTCTTCTTTGATATTCAGTTGCTGTTGCGTAAGAAAGCCGCTGAAGAATTAAAGAAGGAACAGGAACGTAAAGCCGCCGAAAGAAGGCGTATCATTGAAGAACGTTGCGGGAAGCCAAAGAACATCGAAGATGCCTGTGAAGGTATAAGTCTTTCCATTCAATTATTACGAGAATAACAAAAAAATAGATACCCGAATTCCAAACCTTATTCCAAAGAGAGTTTTTCAGAGGAAGGACGAGATAATATTTTTTATTGTGATTATCAATGTTTTATCAAAAAACAAATGAAGATGATCAACTGTAATTATGTATTATCTTGTAGCTTTCCTATAAGGAGCAAAATTTGCATTTTACAGCATGATATCCTAAACTGTCTATGATTACACTATGTATTTACTTTTCAGCGATTACTGCGAAAATTCTCATTTTAATTTATTGTTTTATTTTGTAACATTACACACTTTTCCAAATCAACTACATTCTAACGAGTACAGAGAGTTTCATAGGTTTGGTTTTATAGTTTTATTGGTCATTTGGATATTAAGTATATTCTGAGAATGAAAGATATTGATTGAGGTATTGACTGAGATTTTGAGGATGTTTTACACAAATCATTCCATGAATATTCCCACCTGCTGACTATAATACTTGATAATGTTATAGAGGATGTAAAAGCCGTCGTTCGCATGTACCATGAACGAATCGACAAGTTGGAGAATGACAAATATGATTTCGAATACATAGTTAAAGCAAAAGACATCCAGGTACAAATACTATACCTAACAACATTCAGTATCTACTTCCATACACTTATCTTACAAGAGTATTTGATACACTAAAACCAACTGAAACAACATTATTTACTGCAAGGATTAACGATAATACACATGTTCCAACTATCTAATAATACATTATATTATACTTACGACTTATATTATATAATAACGATGTGAGGGTGTGTATATGTGTGTACGTATGTGTGCGTATTTGTCTGTGTACGTGTGATGTATTTATATATTATTTGATTATTATAATGTATAATACCTAGTACATATGTGCAAGGAGTTATCCACCTCGGCAACTGGCCGACCGAGGAATGTCGATGTGTTTGTCTCCGCAGGTCTGCCTATTGTATTGTTTAGTGACGTGTTGTACTCGTCCATGATGCAATTAATATAATGTGTTAGGAATGGTAAAGGTAATGGTACTACAAGCTACAACATAGTAGGCTCGGGTCAGCAATAGGGGATGAGTGGAGTGGAGAGAATGATTGATGTCTAAATTCTTGATAAATGTTTGTACGCGTAATTAAAAGCATACGTGACTGCTTTGGTCTTGTAGCTAACGTGAAGAGCGTGCTAATAGCATACCATGAGCGCATTGGATCACTCGAAGAAGAGAAATACGACAGGGAGTACGAAGTTGCCCGCAAGGAGCTCGAGGTTCGGATTCCTCCAGTCAACATTAGCTTTATACTTGGCTAATCAGTAATCACCTCCCTACTCCACTTTCCACGCTATATTACAAATAAGTTAGCAGGTTGTGTATAGCCTTTGAGTTAACTTATTTCTAGCACCTACCTTCATAGATAACTACTTATAATTCAATTGTTATTTCATATTATTTATATATTGCAATAATGTATTTGGGCATCAGTATAATAATTATAATTTCCCTTATATTCGCTATGTGATAATCCTCGTATGTAACAAGCCCATCGATAGAAGTCACTCTATAGCTACCTATACTTATGTATACTAGTACCTACTTATCATAATATTAATTACTTATTTATAATACATAACCAAATGAATAAAAGTAGGTACAAGTAGTCAGTCATAATGCGAGCACTCGCGTCCAAAGGCAGTTCACAAGAGTTGTTAAGTTAAATGTTTTGTTTGCCCGTATCTTTTCTTCCGTATTGTGACTTGTAACTTTTAGCTTCCGCTTTCGCTTATCCTTCACACCAGCGTAGTGCCAGCGGGTCATTGTCTCCCGAGCCACACTCAACTCTGATTATTTTGTTTAGCCGAGCTGCAGACCTTATGCGCCATGTTCTGGCATAAACTATACAACCTCGAAGGTGATAAGTGGGATCTTGAGAGAGCCATCAAGCTAAAACAGTTAGAGGTAAACACGAGGGACATTAGATCGTGAGATTTTTCGCATTGCACCCACACACCACATGACAACAACAAATTCAGTTTGTAAGCGATATTTACAGAGAAGGTCTATAGCCATCGTTACGTTACATACAACTACCTACTCTACCCAAGTAGTAGTATAAGACATCTTACCAGACCATCAGCTGTGTTGCTATACGTGATCCACTACGCACTCGTGATGTCACTATGACATGATATCATCTGTTTCAGAGAGCAGTCCAGGCATCCTAACCCATTCTCCAACCTCTCCAATGATCGCCGTCAGTCACTTGTCTTTTTCTTCTCTTTGTAATACCTGTTAGGTATAATTACTGGCCTACGATAATAGTAAATAGTAATGAATAAGATTAGATGCCTATTGCCTGCCGACGCGACGATAGTGTTGGTGTTGGTAGTGGGTACGAGCTACGAATACATACGGTACCTTGTCAGCGGTGGCGACGGTAACATGCAGTTGTAGGTTCTCTACCCTAACCTAATTCACTACCCTGATTATGAGATTTTAACTCAATACATTTTTCCCTTCCGTAGAGGATCTCAGAGAATATGTAGAGGAGTATTTTTCGCGCATGTATGTTTGTGAAGGCCAGAAGTGGGATTTGGAACACGAAGTCAGGAAAAGGGACTGGGAGGTATTTAACTGTATTCATTATAAAGTGACTATGTTGTGAATATAAATAGAAAGATATCACGTAATCAGACGTGTGGACAGTCATGTTTTTCCGTGTTTATAATGCTTGCAGTTTTGAAATCTTTGTAAATAATGTATTCCTTGGTCAGTCCCTGGATCATTGAGGTTGAGATTGATCACTATGCGACCACTCATAATGACCTTGTAATGTCGCGTCTCTTGTCTAGCTACGTGTAACGTGTTCATGAGTATTCTATTCACCATTGACTAGTGATTTACTGTCTTCATATCATCTCATAGTCTTACCTTGTAGTGTAGTCTTTACTACCAGTACCCAGGGCTGAGCAAGTTCCTTAGATTGTATTAGAGTTTAGAGCCATTGTACATAGTATGCCAACCCTAGTTATTATAATAACTTCGCTTGTGAAACGTGGCGGTGGTGCAAAATCGATTCCGCGTACAATAGCTGATAATGACTGCAGGCAAAACATTAAAATGAATAATGGTTTGAGAATCTGTAGAGAGCTTTGTGATATCCATTCAGTATTAATATCTATATTTTACTTTATGCTAATATTATGTAATACACTAATCAGATACACATGCTGTCTACTTTATTATATTAAACTATTCTAATCATATCATATACTTCTCTTTCTTACTCTATCTATGCGCATAATGCAAATGTTAGTACTCGTCCCATAATATGAAAAGCTTCATACAATGCTTGTACTAACAACAAAACTACCATAACACAACATTATCACCATCATTCATATAACAACACAAGACTCAGTAGGGGAATCAACACGTTATATTCATATATTGTAATGTTAGTTATATAGTACATATTATGAATTTAATGCTTATTAGGCTAAACATTTCATCTGCTTTTATTTTCTATAATATCTTAATTGATTTCTTTGCATGTAGTCACCTCCACTGCTCCACATTGCATGACATTCTACCATCTTTCTTCTTTCCAACATATTATGAATATATATGATAATGAAATAGTTCCTTCTTGTGTTGTTTGTTCCTTATTACAAAGTATGGCACTTGGAAATAAAATAATAATTTAATGAATTGTGTGTTACATAGCTATATTTATATCAAGATATTTATTAATTAATATGCATAATGTTTATCTATTTAATATATTTAATTTGACTATCACTTACTATAATAACTTTTGCTATATACTCACAGATATAATTTAATATTTAATCATATGATTGCATATTATCAGATACATAAGTACCTAAGTTGATTGTAGGTATACTATTCTAGTGTTAGTAGGGACGAGTTGGTTGATGTTTCAGTACCTGCTAGTACTGCTGCTTGATTATTAATTAAAGTAATTGTATGAATGATTGTAGCCACCCCTCGGTGGTGACAAGTTCCTGTTCCAAATCTCCATCTCGCTTGATCGTCATACTCGCGTATATACATGTATACTCTTAAGCCTTTCTACATTCTACTAAGTATTATTATACCTAATATAATCCGGAATAGAACATGATGCGTATACAAAGTGCCATGCTACCGTTATGACCCTACCGCTCCACATTTATGTGTATAAACCTTTGTATTATGGCCTCCACTCCAGCTCCTCAAGTATTCATATCCATTGTCTCACTGTACATATTATATTAGTCTAGTCGGTTCGAGTTGATCCCTCCCATCTTGTGGATATCTCACAGCCTCACTTATACGAGTATTATATACATACCTATAGGTGTCTACCAATTAATCTACGTTAGCGATATAAACACAATAACTATTATTTAGATAATAGGTATATTTGTATTAAGAATAATGAATCGATTTTGCACCTTCTCACCTCCGCACACTATCACCGGCTGCCTTGGTATCTTATACAAGACAGAAAGATCTAAACGACAAACTGTGTTTGTGTGTCGTGTGTTGTGGGATCTCATTTTACTTGACGATTTTATTTTTGTTTTCATTTTCATACATTTCAGCTTGTTTCGAAAACATTTATACGACTTTACTGTATATACATAGTCAAGCCTATCTATTATTTCTATACATAAAACTACTCTATATGGGTTGCTTGAATGCGTCATAACACCCTCTACCTTTATATTAAATTGTTTTGGTGTATATTTCACGAAGTGTTTAATATGTACAAACAAAGTCTTTTTGAAACAAAATGAAGTGTTGATTTCACAGCATTGGTCATTATTATTGACTGAGGTTTTAAGGTTTCTAAGTTTATAGGCATCCTAATGCTGAACAAGACCAGCTGCCCATGAATGAATGAATGGTGTTCTGATATGATATCCTACCCCGTGTCTTCCTAAACCCATTTGATCCACAAATACACCTGCCGATTGTCTCTGAAGATTAGATACACATTTAGGTTGTAGAGTATGATACGAGTATACCCACGTGGTGCACCGAGGCCTGTGAAACAATTATTCCAATGCAGGGACTAGGTTTAGTCAGAACGCAGAACCTTCCTGTATATGGTTAGTGATTACTTTTGGAAGGGAAATTAAATTAACATCAAGTCATTTCATTCATTCATTAATCATTACTGATACATGGATATTACATTTCTAGAGGTTCTTTAAAATATTACATGCCTACATGATAATACTCGTATGTCAAATTATTGTAGATTTGTTACCTATGTACAATCGTGTGATAAGTAGGAATCACCAGCGATATCGCAACAAAGTATATACAGGTATACATATATACATGCATGAGTAGATAAATCTCTAAAATGTTACTGTCAAGTAAAAAAAACACATGTTGAAGTTATAATGTCCTAAATTGAATAAGGCTGTAAATATTGAGCTTACTAAACGAAGGCAATATCCTCGCTACATGAAAATATCAAATAAATATCACGTTATTATGATTTAGGCAAATTCGTGGATTCTTATTTATGTGTAAATGTAGTGTTTCCCACTTGGGTTGAAGGAATCTTCTGATTGATTTACAGAGTATCAGTAAATAATCCGTTGTTACGAATATATAATACATCACCAAGGAGCAATGATACCACAGAGCAAATAACATTGCCTAATCTTCATTATTATTTTTATGTTGTGACCTTCTATTAATCAAGTAGATAGATAATTACCCATTAAATCAAATTAAATCAAATACTTCACAATATAACCTAACACTGTATATTATGAAGATGTATTTCTATGTTACATGTTATGTTCGTAATAACATTAATTTATTTATATACCTATACGTTAAAATTACATTGACAAGCACCCACGTAATTCTTGTATATAGTTTGTGTTTTTATTGTTATTGTTTTGTATGCGTTTTCTCGGTGTCTTTTTAACAATTTGTAAATACATAACAAAAATAATAATAATTACTTTATTTTGATATATTTTGCACCTCTGTAAATATTGAAACGTCCTTACAATATAATTAACACTATATGTAAATACACACATCCTATAGGTACACTGATTTTATTTTTGTATTGTAGTATTTTTATTGATTATTTCATTTAGTTACTATTCATATACTGCACGATCCTGAAATGAATGACTAGAACCTATATTACATAAATTATTATTGTTTCATAGAAAGTGTGATTGTCTGATTGATTCAATTTTCCCTATTTCACTTATTGTAGATTCTTGGATGTTTGTTTTTTGTTTCCAAATTCTCCCTTTTCCAGTTTCAAAATTGTGTATTAATTATTATAAAGTAGAATTTCCCATTTAATAAAACAGGATGGTAGATTCTCATAGAGTTTAATCACGGGAACGTGGAAAATATAATTAATCTTTTGATTATACGAATTTATAATTAATGACTCATAAGAAAAACAAAAATTTTCATACCAAAGTTATTTGTAAGCGCATGTCCATTGTACATTATTTCATTTGATCTGTAACCACGTTCCACTGACTAAAGTCTGAAGAACTTCGCCTGATGATTACGAATGATTTTGAAAGTAATATTGTAGTATATGTAGGGCAGTTGTAATTGTTATTTAGAAATTTAAATTTAAAGTAGTAGTCGTCTGTATGTCCGATTTTGCATGTTTGTGTATTAAATTGTATAAATATATGATTTCTAATTCATTTTGCTCTGTATCCAGATCGCGGACCTGAACACTCAAGTTAATGACCTCAGAGGCAAATTGTGAGTATACTTCCACGATAGAAGAATGAAAATATTTGCTATTCTCAAATTATATATTCTTCTATTGAATGAATCGAATTTAGAAATTTTGTTATTTTTTATGAATTTCCTTCGCATCATTTCCAGCGTCAAGCCTACACTCAAGAAAGTTTCAAAATATGAAAACAAATTCGCCAAACTGCAAAAGAAGGCCGCAGAATTCAACTTCCGTAATCAACTCAAGGTTGTCAAGAAGAAGGAATTCACCCTTGAAGAGGAAGACAAGGAGGTAAATATTAAACTACAATTATTATTGAACTTTACATTCAATTACTATTTCACTACTTACTAGTATTACACAGTACCTAAACTAAAACATATTTTTTCCGGAATGAAAATAATTTTGATTAGGTTTTTTTCCGTACCAATTTTTTCTTGTCATTTTCATTTGAGTTCGCAAATATTTTTGAAATAAATTTCTCGTAAATTCCTACAATTGATTAATTAGAATTTGATAATAACACATATTTTTGTGTTTTTCTTCGGCCATTCAGGGCAGTTCCAGTAACAAGGTAAAACATAATATGTGTAAAATAAGAGTAATGGCCTGGTATGGTGTAGAATATTACTAAGACAGTGAATTTCGGATGCAAAATAACTATTAATACACATTCAACTCTGTATTTAAATTCTTATACATACTCACTATACTTATTACTTACATCATATTTTTTTTATCTATCGTAAGGCACAAAATAGTATAGACATATTTTGAAACACTTATTTTCTTACTGTAGCTGTAAATGATACATTCTGTTTTTCAGAATATCTGTATATAGTGTTTGTAGTATGATTTATTTTTACTTTAATTTAATTATTTAGTGTACATACACAAAACAAAGAGAATATTTTTAATACTATCGTGAGTAATGTGGGTATATTTCTTCACTAGTAAAGTTTTTTTTACAGTATAATAAAATACTGAAACAATATTTTTCGCTGTAAATTTGCGTCGATTTCTTAGAACTATTTGTATGTAGTTATTTAAAAAAACACACACAGGTTCAAAAACCTGTATACATATGTAGATATACTATTCTAATGATTTGATAGAAAATATTAACACAATAATTTATTTTTAATAATTCTGGATTTCAATATGTAGGTGATATGATATTTTTACGAATGAAATTGTGATTATCAATATAGGCATGCATGTTAGATTTGCATAGAGTACTGGAGTGTAGGTTATTGCGAAAGTGATTCACATTTGTTTTTTTTTATTTCAAGATAATTGATTAATCTATTTTATTCCACAGAAAAAACCAGACTGGTCCAAGGGCAAACCCGGAGATGCACAGAAGGTAAAGGAAGAAGAAGTTGAGGCATGAATATGATATCCTTCCTTTCCGAAACACATTCCACCCATGTGTTTCAAAACAAACTATTTATAATGTTAATTTATTTACTACAACAACTGCAGATAGCGCCCTTTTAAAACCACTTCATTACTAAGGGAATTCATGAATGAATTATTAAATTAATTAATGAATCACAATTGAGGGTTAAAATGAAAAGAGCGCTATCTGAATTTGCATTTCACAATAAAACAACACTTATTGTACAGCTCGTACAATGTACATTATCATAAGAACAAAACTTTTTACAATGTCATAATATTTCAAATTATTTAATGCAAATAACAGCAAATATGTTTTAAAATAAACAATATATTTCCATGTGTAACTATTATTATAATAATATTATGTACTCTTTATATAAAAAGTAAATTTTAAAGTTATTATTTTTTATTTATTACTTGATGGTATTATTTTTTAATTCATGTATACCTACAGCGCTCTGTCATTAATTTAAAGTGGATCAACTCACCAGAGAAATTTATTTATGAGGTACTTAACTACGTAATTATTGTAAAAAATCGAGAACCAGTCACAATAAAACATGTTTTTTGATAAATTTATTTTAATTTTATCGAATACATTTACACAGATCAACATATATACATACACCACCACACAACACTTTTAGGGTAAATACATACATCAAATATCCCAGAAGCACATCTCAGTAAATATATTTTTGAATATCCTAGCATGTCATCAATGTAGACAATATTTTGAAAGTAGATTGAATATCATTTTTTTATCATTGAATGCTGAATGTGATTTTTTCATTACCTAATAAAAAATAAGGTAAGATACCAACAACATTTTGCCCATTTATTTGTGCTTTCTGTTTTATTGAAATACGATCTCGACAGCTGATATATTGGAATGGATAAACCACTCCACAATAATTATATTTTACATACTGAACTTATATAAATACGTATTCAGTGTATGTTTAGGTAACATTTACGAGTACATCATTCTTCACGAACTTGACATCGATAAGGTAAACAAAGCTCGCGAACCAAGCGCACTAAGTCACCATAGGTCTAGATTAGCTACAAAACTATGAAAATAATGTCAATTCATTTGCAACAAAATAGGTTGAACGTACATATGAGGTTATCTGGTTAGGGCGAATTTTATTTCGCCCCATTTGTAAGACGCTCATTCATTTATCATGATTTCTATTCATCTGGTACAAGTAAAATATTTCAATCTAGAATACTACCTAATAGATGAATTGGAAAGTTAAAAAATATTGTAAGGATTATGCATTTCTTTTCATCTGACAAATTCTACTGTGAGACTAAGAAGCAGATTATGTATTATGCATAGATATACAAAACATATTTTCATAATATCCAAGTAAGACCAGATACTTTGACATCTACTTTAAAAGAAATGTTGCCCATACCAGAGAAGAAATCCTGTAGAAGTATTGTCATATGGTATGTCAGTAAGTACCGGTCACATATTTTATTCCTACATTACATTGTGTGTTTGCATGCTGCATGAAACTACGTTTTTCTTGAACCACCCAGAAAACATCCTTTACACCATTACTGAATAATTATTTACAGAATACATATTGTAGACCTTAACTAATTAATATATTTTTTCCTTTTCTAATGAAATTTATAGGTTTCCATTTTCTACTAGGTGCCATAACACATGAAAATATTATAATTGACACAATCTTATGTACTAGTAATGATATATTTACTTAATTGTTTAATAATAATAATCACAACTAAAATATGGAACTTAGAAATCAATTTCATTTTTATGTAAATGAATCAGAACTATTAAAATTAAATGGATCTTGAGTTTTAAACTAAACGAATTAATTTTTGTAACATTTACGTATTATTTCTATAATCTCTATTATTAAACTTCTTTTATTTTAGCTTCATGCAATTTTAATTAATAAATTAAACGACATTATTGAATATTTTGCTTTTTGGCTATCAAATGCTATTATCTTACTTGACATGCAATGTTTTGAAAGGCATTTATGCACATTTTAAATAAAATACCTAAGCAAGGCAACACATTATAGGAACGAGTTGAATTCTAGTTACATACCTACTCGTATATTCAAACCTTATTTGGTATTGTCTAAATTCATATAAAATATTAAACAACAATATGTCTTTGAATATATTGTATGTCAAGTATAAAGTTGATGGAAATAAAACAATGTTTGTGTGTGTAGGAGGGAGAAGAGGGAGCTGCCCCGGCTGATGGAGCCCCACCTGCAGAGGGCGCTCCAGCGGCACCTCCTGCAGATGGAGCTCCCCCGGCACCCCCCGCAGAGGGCGCCCCTGCCCCTGCCCCCGCCCCCGCCGCCCCTCCTGCAGAAGGTGCCCCAGCGGCCCCGGCAGCTCCACCTGCAGAAGGCGCTCCACCGGCCGCACCAGCAGAAGGTGCTCCAGCAGCGCCGCCGGCTGAAGGAGCGCCTGCACCCGCACCCGCACCGGCCCCAGCGCCGGCAGAGGGAGCACCACCTGCAGCAGGTATCATCTAAACTAATAATATCTACATACTCCCATAATAAAATCGTCTGTACTATATAGCCTCCTGAGTGATTTGGTCCTACACATAGAAAGTACTTAAAAAAATTAAAAAAAATCCCCCTTTAACATCTGTTTGGCGTTGGATACCATGGTACTTTATATAGTACGTATGGAAAATACACATATTCCTTTTGAGATTTTTTAAAAATATTTTTCTGGTTACCCTCAAGACCTATAAAATTCACTCCCCAAAAATTATTGCTATTAAAACAAAAATATTTCTCAGCACTTGGGAGAATATATATTTATTTATAGAAATATCAGGTACTTAAGATAAAAGAAGGAACGATTGTTTCAGTTTGTTTTAATTTTATTTTTTCATTTAAGCACCCCCCGCCCCCGCACCAGCCGCTGATGCTCCTCCCGCTGCTCCAGCGGAAGGTAATTAATTAAAAAACATCATATACTTACAAAATAATTTATTTTACATATAATAATTATCCTAATTGAAATACCTTGTTAAATTATCATTATTCTACAGACATGTTGGAATATTACAGAGATTTTAGTTTCATACTCACATTTTTTTTACGTTACATTCTGAAAATATATACTACATCACCACCACCACTATAATCAATAAAAATAATTAATTTGATTGAATACTTGCAGCCGCTCCTGCTGCTGCCCCCGCCCCCGCCCCTGAAGCCGCCCCTGCTCCCGCTCCACCAGTTGAAGGTAAAACTACCATAACAGCATAGTAAGATTTATGGGCACTACATAAATCCCTTATGTCCGGGGATCAGTTTTGAGCAGGAGAACTCTCAGATTATATATTTTGAGCATTGATACAGATTTTAGGACATGGGCTATTAAAAATTTAAATACTTCTTAGGTTAAAGAGAAAAAAATATTCCTAACCTATTTCATATACATGTACATAATTGGCTTTAAAACTAGAATTTGTATAGCATTTCTTCATATGCATAATTGCTTTATATTGCTGATGTGTTTCAAAATATAATATATGCAATAGTGGTTGCATCAAACCTAAAATCTAGGCGCAGGCTCGCCTGGAGTCAGCGAATTTGGCGAACAATATTTTTTGAAAATTAGGTATATTCATTTTGGCTAAGTGTTACTTAATCTAGACGAATCTTAAAAAATGCTAGTACTTCTTGATAAAGATTTTTTCAATAAGATGTTTATAACTATTGTTTCTTTTTTAAATTTTAGCTCCTGCATGAGCCAACAGCCAGTCACCCCCCATATCTCACGTGACGTGAAGATAAAAAACTAAAATAAAACAAATTTCTTTTTACTTTTACAAATGTTTCCTGCAGTGAAAACTGTGTCATCGTAATTTTATTATTTTGTTATAAAATGTTTTTAATACATAAATAATATTATGTTAATTTGTTTAATATAAATTATTGATTATATTCAGCTGACTATAATCTAAAATAATGTTTAGGATAATATAATTGTTATTTATTATGTAAATATTAAATATTCATAAATAAATAAATAACTATGCATTTTCAAAGAACTTATTTTTCCCTAAATTTTCCGCAACCTAGGTATTGTCAGAATATTCATGGCTAAGTTATTATCATGGCAGTATGAAGTAATATTGTCAGAATATTCATGGTTAAGTTATTATCATGGCAGTATGAAGCAATATTGTCAGAATATTCATGGCTAAGTTATTATCATGGCAGTATGAAGCAATATTGTCAGAATATTCATGGCTAAGTTATTATCATGGCAATATGAAGCAATATTGTCAGAATATTCATGGCTAAGTTATTATCATGGCAGTATGAAGTAATATTGTCAGAATATTCATGGCTAAGTTATTATCATGGCAGTATGAAGCAATATTGACAGAATATTCATGGCTAAGTTATTATCATGGCAGTATGAAGCAATATTGACAGAATATTCATGGCTATAGATGACTCCTGGGATGTAGGACGTCCAGGTAAAAAAACAATATCACGCAATCAACAAGCCGAGGACAGAAGTCCAAACTACCTTATCCTTACATTCCTCGCTTCCGTCACAGTCAGGTCGCGCAATTTCTTATACACGCTCTCCTATTTCCTTTAATTGAAATGCGTTTATCATTGATGATCAGGGCGATAGGATTGTTCCAGGTCAATCTCGGATGATCACGCTCCCCAAACCTCTTTGTTCACTCACATATATCTTTTTGCCATCCTGTCATAATTCGAACGTGCTCAAACCACCTGAAGCACCTACATATTCACTGATGTCATTATAGTACCTTGCCTCTCTAATAACCACGTTCCTTACCCGATCACTCGGTGTTTTCCAACATATTTTTCTCAACGATCTCATTATTATTTCTCATCCACTATTCCGCTGCAGTCAACCCCGCAAGTCCAAGTCTTATTAGCATACATAAGGGGTGATCTGCGTGGTAGTACAATGGCAGTATTATAGTCTAAGTAGGTACATAAATATACTTAAAAGTAAACTTTATTAGTCTTACTATAAATCACTCGACAACGGGTGCTGTGCCAAAGAGAAAAAAATAGTAGCAGTTTGAAATAGATTTGTATCTATTTCAGCTTTAAAAGATTTTCAAGAGATGGCGGTAGTCAATATCTTCACTATATACTATATTACGCGCCAAAACCGGAACGTTTTGTTTTGATTGGAGCTTAGAACGAAATTCAGATGATTCAGTGTATTGGATTGTGTCGGACGGGTAGGTGCTTCGCCGGTTTACGCGGAAAATTATTAAGATTTGACGTTACGTGTTTTTACGATTGATGATAATATTTTGTTGTTGAGTGACATCATAAAGTGTTGAATAAAAAAAACATCGACCACATATTTTTTTGTGTGTGCTGTGTAAGTTTTGTTATAGTTTCTCAATACTTTGAGCGTTTCCGTAATTTGGAATTATTTGGACTTCTAAAGGTAAGAATCATAACCACTACATATTAAATATTTATTTAGATACCTATCAAAAATTATCAGGAATTAGTGGGACGATAATACGAAATTTTAATTGAAGAAATTTTGCGTTCGGTCCGCGGTTAGGCCAACAAATTATATTTTAGTATTACTTTAGCTTACCCTATTTAAATATATAAATAATAACAGTACCTAAACCTAATATGTAATAGGTACTCTATTACCTATGTGTGATCTATTTATTTATTTATCGTATGGTCAAAATAAGTATATCACATCCCTCAAAGGAAAAAGTTTGAAGGTTGGGCATTGGGCAATGATAAATTTCGCAAGCAAGCTTGGTCGTCAAAAACTGAACTGAACGTTATTTATATAATCAGTCGCTGGCTCATTCAGGTATAGGAAGTCTTCGTAGCTCCCTTCGTATGCTCGGAGGTCGCACTCAGTCACAATGTGACCCACAGTCTGCCTCTCCGCCCCACAGTCGCAGGCAGGGGAGTCCAGCCACCCACACTTGGAGAAAAAGTCGGCACATCTTCCATGGCCTGTACGGATTCTGTTTAGTGCAGTCCATAATTTGCGTGGGTGGTCAAAGCCAGGTGGTTTTTGCGATATACAGGGCAGAGAGCGAACCGTCGGGTCTGAGTTTTCCTCCCATCTGGTCCTCCATGCCTCTGTGATGTTGAAGTGATCATTGTGGAGGCTTTTGTGATCTATTTAACTGAGTATGAGTCCATATCAAGGTGAGCAGAGCAGAATGTTTTATACTTATTCAATAGGCTAAAAGAGCGACCAGAGTTTTTTTTTGGTTGCTGGTTAGTATAGTCAGTAATCAGTAGGGTTGCCAGATTTCTTGGAAGTCAAACCGGGACGACCGAAAAATTTCATAGCGGGGGGGGGGGGGGGGGGGGGTGAACCAATGCAGGATTATAGGCACAAAATTTTTGCGCCCACCCCCCCATAAAAATTTATATCTTATAAAAAACGCATCAATAAGTTAGTGCCGAAGGCGAATTTTTTTAGATAAATGCAGACTGGTTGTTTTTTTATAGTAGGTAAATCAAATGCGTAACATTATTTGTTTTTTACATTATTTTGTATATAAATTGTCAAAATTACCACAAATGATTGTAATCCTAAAAATATACCGACTATTCCAAAAACCGGGACATTTAGGCGTCCCGAGAGGTTTGTTCGGGACACCGGGACACGAGGCACAAAACCGGTGACAGTCCCAGTAAACCGGGACGTCTGGCAACCCTAGTAATCAGTATAGTTCATGATTAAAGTGCGGATCTTACAAACGGAAGGTGCCGGGTCCGAAAAGAACAGATACATAATATTATAAAAAAAAACTTACTTGTTTATTCCCAATATTCCCATACTATCCCCCCCCTATACTCTTGGTGGTGTCAGAGGTGTTATTATTCATCTGATCGACACGAAAAACTATGGATTGGACGCTAATGTCGCTTTTTGCGTACCACCCCCTCCTCCACTGGACCCATACGGGTGCCGGAAGTATTGGTTTACATAATTTTGACACCCAGAACTATGGATTCGACACTAATATCGACTTCCAATTCCACCTCCCCTTTACCAATGACCCCCCTTCTTCACTCCTAAGGGTGTCGGGAGGGTAACTATTTATCTTTTCTTTACCTATATGACATCGACACTAATAGTTTTTTAAATAAATACATAAATAAATGCCTCATCAAAATATCAATAATTATTATTTATAGCATTCCGTTTTTTTTTCAATTTTAAAAACCTTATCCATTGTCAATAAACTCATACTTAATCATAAAAAATCAACATAATTTTTCTTGTGGGTTAAAATCACACAATAAGGTTTGCCGATGGTCATACGGACAGACCTGCCTATAATAGACTTTGTAGATATTGTCTGAACTCTTTATATATACGTGCACTGCATATCCTCACTCAGTATTAGGCGTAGAATGTCAGTAATGACTCTTAGCACGGCTTAGACCACTTCACTTTACATTGTGTTCATCCATCACATTGTCGTGTTCATATCGTGTAGGCGTACACCGTACACTGTACACAGTGTACAGTACCGTGCCGTACGTGACGTGATCTTTATGCAACACTTCATCACAATACATTATTACATAACAATAATATTGTGCGAGTACACCAGTGATAATGACTTGTCATTTTGTAATGGTCTAAGTTCAAATCAAATAGTCTTTAATATGTTTTATTTACTACGTATATTCAAGTAAGTAATACTTATATTCGACTGAATAAGGTGTCATTTACCGGACATTTCGTCTAAAAACCATACAGTCAATACAAAAGTACATACAATAAAATATCACCAATTAATGGACCAGTGAAGGTTCTGCAAATTACTGAAACAATACAAAAAGTTGTTTCAGTACTTCTTTTGAAAAATCAATATGGGTACCTTTGTATACTTCACAGTAAGCTTGAAAAGCTGAAGTGAAGTGGAGTAGGTCAGCGTCGGGGATTGAACCCGGGCTCACTGGATTAACGGTCGAGCGCGTTACCAACCAGGCTACCGACCATCTTTATTCTTACACAATAATTCGGTAGTTACAAAATACATGATATCATAAATATTCACCAAGGCGAGCTTATCGCTAAATTGCGATCTCACCCAGCTAACCTTAATACATAAGTTTGAGTAAATGTTCTTGTCCAGGCCTCACAAACGTTTAAAGTTAGTAGTTATATAAATTATACTTAAAGCCATAAGCTAAAAGATATTATGTATTTGTCAATGACTGATGCTGTTTCGTTTTAAAGCCGCAGCCGGATTTTTTCCTGACTACAGACTACAGAGCAATAGGAATATAGTGGAAGAGGCGAAAAATTACTGAATACCAAAAACCTTGTCACCTACCAACATGGCTAACCATTGATAGTAATCAAATGCTTTGATATGTACTATCATATTTTATTTTGTTTTTGTTGTGCATTTGTGGGATGAAGATGTCTTCATTTTGATTAATTGTCAACCCCGATAGAGGTCATAACATAGTGGGGTTGGCAATTACCTATATACTGTGTACGTACAGATTTGTTTATGTACGTATGCTTTATGTTATGTATATGTTGAGATGCAGTGGCGGATCCAGAATTCTATTTTGGGGGGGGGCTAAAAAGTACTCACTCAACGTTTTGGGGGGGCTAAGGGGCTGAAACCCCTAGATTTGTTGTATATAAAGTACTGTTACTCATGGTTTAGGAGGGGGCTTCAGCCCCCTAGCCCCCCCCTGGATCCGCTAGTGTTGAGATGAATAAATAAATGAATATATTTTTGGAAACAATGTATTTATTGTTTGAAAAGATAGTGATGCGAATTTTCATATTTACGTAGGTAATGTATTTATTTATTCATTTTTGTTTATACATATTAGTAGGTGATAGGTATAATAGATTTGCAATTCGCATTGTCTTGTATCTAAGTCTTTACAGACAAACATATTGAATCTACTACTTTCACATATTATTATACCTACTAGTACATTCATTACATTACAAAATACTGGTATTACTCAAGTCATGTAGGTATGAAACCCTGGCCCATTGGAAAATTTTGCAAGTTCTATGAATATGTATGTAAATTTAAAGCAGCGACGCCTTCATGGGTGGCTAAAAATTTCGTCGATGTCTCACTTTCTATGAATGAAAATTTGAAATTTAGAACTGTAGGTCCCTACTAATGAAATTATGAATGAAAATAGTTTTGAAATATTTTTTTCGTGGAAATAATCAAGTACCATTTTATATAACGTGACAAAACATGAAAATCTAATTCTCATACATACTATATGGTACGTACCTATACACGTAAAGATTTCAAATCCAACTATTAAATATGTGTAAAGTACCTATGTATGTAGATAGACATCTAAGAGGAGTTTTGTGGCTTTCAGGGGTGGGCACCAACTAAAAAAGTCGACAATATGAATCTGGTTTTACGACTTTCATGACGATATTGGAGAGACGGGGAAAAGACACAGCTCAGCACAAAGGCTAACGCTGTAACGTTGAGCTGTGTTATATTGTAACTAAATAAAATAAAAATAAAAAAGACGGAGCCTTGTGATCTTTCTGTGTTTACTCGAGGAGCTTTGAAGGGTGGAGTACTAATAGTAGTTACACAAAAACATATTTAGCCAAGCCTCCGTGATATTTAGGGGTAGGTACCCACTAGTAATAACATAATACATTTATATACGAGTACCTATTCAAATTTCTACAAAGCTTGAGCTTTTAGATAAAGTTGCTTCATTATATTTGTTCTCTTTTTCCGCTGTAATAGTCCAAGAGCCCGCTGCTTAATTTATGACGTATCTGTTTTTTGATCGAAATGTGGTATAAATGATAGCTTACCAATAGGGTATTACATCGCACTAGGGTTGCCTATCAAAATCTTGCCGCAACCCCCCCTGCCCCCCCCGAAAAGGTCCCTCTTCGCGGTTTTTCGCATTTTATAGGAATATGGTAAGAGATAGGAGAAAGTAGTCAATGACAAAAATAATCCTTGTTAAATTCTCTACAAAAAATGTTAAGTCAATTTTTTCGTAGAACTAGCAGTTTACCCGCAATAGCCGGTCCAAAACCGAAATTCATTAAAAAAACTAAAAAAAATGAATTTAAACTAAATTGGTTGAAAATTGATAAGAGCTACAGGAAAATAGTCAAAGAACGAATTAATTACCATAGTCTTAGCTACAAAACGAGCTATAACTTATTTTCATACATCAATTAATTTAGGAGTTATTGGAATAAAACTCAGTGACGAAAATTCTTAAAATCTAGTTTTTCATAAAATAACCAGCGATATAGCGCCGCAGGCCAAATTTTTTTTCCCATAAAATGTTAGCGATAATGGGTGGAAGAATGTGAATGAAAAAAAAATAAAAAAAAATTTTTTTTTCAAAAAATATCCTGGTTTTTGACCGGCTATTACGGGTAAACTACTAGTCCTATGAAAAAATTGATACAATATTTTTTGTAAAGAATTTAGCAAGGATTATTTTTGTCATTGACTACTTTCTCATATCTCTTACCATATTCCCATAAAATGCGAAAAACCGCGAAGAGGGACCTTTTCGGGGGGGGCAGGGGGGGTTGCGGCAAGATTTTGATAGGCAACCCTAGTGCGATGTAAAACCCTATTGGTAAGCTATCATTTGTACCACATTTCGATCAAAAAACAGATACGTCATAAATTAAGCAGCGGGCTCTCGGACTATAAGCTACACAATACGTCTCAGTACTCTAAGGTAGAATTGTACTACGCTCCTAATTAACAAACGCCTCGAGGGTTTGATGAACAATGAACATTCTACTTCATAAACATCATCCTTAACACATACTATGGGAATTTGCTTTATATAATTGAATAATTTATTTTACCCTTTATAAGTATGACGTTTTTCAAAACCGTTCCTACGAAAATAAGGTCAGAACACAGGATATAATACAATCTGGAAAAAGGCTAACGAAAGAAAGAGATTGTATTAAAAAAAAAAACAAGGAAAATTTTGTATTTTTAGAAATACCTACAATGTCCGTATTCGTCAGATATTATATTTCATTGGAAATTGGGAAACAACCGAGAATAGATCCACCATTTAAAATGTATGTTATGATACTCCAAAACATTTGGCACGTGTGTTAATTTACAGAAAGTATCCGTAGGTCTAAAACTTCCACATTTATGTATGTATTGTGTTGACTGTTTATGGTTTTATAATTTTGTGTCGTCTATAGAGCAGAAATGACGTGTCGCCGAGTCGACGCGATAATAAACGTAGTAGGTACGAGTAGGTTTACTATATAGGCGTGATATGTGTTTACTGCATGTTACAATGAACTACAGAAATATAACAATACATTCGACCTAATATTATTATTAGTTACCTATTATTAGTATGAAATGTTAAGAGGCTGTTGTGAGTTTAAAATAATGTAGGTACTTCTGACGATCACTAGCTGATGATATTTCATCACGCTCAACTCGACGAGCGTGTAGTATGTGTAGGAGTACAATAATAATAAACATTTTATTAAAAAAATGGATCTGGGCTGCATACGAAAACTCAAATATTTTACTGCCCACCTTCCACTGGGCTAAAATTACTAAAAGCCTGTATGATTTGAACCTGGCACCTCCTGCTCGAGAGACTGCCACCTTAAGCGACTGCCTCGTATTTTTTTATTAAAATACTATTTACTTCATAACATTTACAATATTTTTTACTGTATTTATATTGAAAGAACATATATACTAATCTCCCTTAATGATGATACCTGATCCCTACTTATTAAATCCCTTAAAAAAATCGTTTTTCTTCACATACTGTAACTATAATAATAATAGTAAGTACCTACCTAACTATCTATACTTACCTAGTTATGGCCATCACTAAACATCAGCCATGTTCATAATATTGTGTGTTTTGCAGGTATTCCATTCAACATGAGAGGTAATAAAAAGGACTTAACAAGCCCTATGATACGCTGTTAGTTCTTATCTATATAACGTGGCATTCGTTTCGGATGAACTGAATCTTAATAAATCTAATAATAAATCGAATCTTAATAAACAATGCCTATACGTGATTCTGAAGTTAAATTACGTATTACAAAATTCCATAGAACCCATGGGCGTCAGGGGAGGGAGCAGCTGCCCCCCCCCCCTAGAGATTGGAATAGGTATATATTTTTTATACTAGGTAAATTATAAAACCTCACAAAAAATCACATTATTACCACATATTTTCACATCAAGTCATAAATTTTCTGAAATAGTGTGAAAATCCATTGAAATAAAATTGTTTCATAAAAAATTGCTTGCGGCGCTATTTTTCATTACTTTTCATAAAAACATATTTTTCACACATACTATTGTGCAAAGTATTATGTACATTTTGAAATAAAGTAAACCACATCACGAACTTCTTCAGTATGTCTCACAAAAAAATTTCGTCTGCGGCGCTATTTACGCATTTTTCATGTTATATCATTTTTAAAAATTCTTGTTGCCCCCCCCCCCCCCCCCCCTTCCCCTAGCTCCGAGGCTGGCGACGCCCATGGTAGTACCTATAATCATGTTTGTTTAGTATCTGAATTACGAGTGAGCATAAATTGACATGATTTACAGTAATTCCATAATAGTTAATTCGGCTTAAACTAATTCGACTTGTAGCTAATTCGACTGACGATCAATTCTATTAATTGCCAAATAAACTACCTAGTCGAATTAGTATTCGTCGAATTTACTAATACCCAATAACATAAGCATATAAACCGCAGGACAATAAGTCGTTATAATGAGGAGTAATTCCTTTTTACTACCGTTGATCATAGTTCTATTTCTATTCTATTCCAAACATGCTACTTCAGTTGCTCGTTTTGAATGTTGAATGTAGTCAACACAGTGAATAAACGTATTTAACTATTAAAAGGACTAAGCACGTATTGTTCTGTAAAGAGTAGATCGTCGATATACGTCGATGGAATTGTTTACGGTTAAATTAATTATTGTAAACAATCCATCTACCTACATAAAACCCATTATTATGTATAATTGAATTCGAGTTCTGTAAATCAATTCACTTTTACTTTATATTACTGCTGATACAAGCTTTGCTTACTGGGGGATATTCATGAAAGAGAAATTATTCGGTTCATATAAACTTAGGTAAATGAAACATGGTAAAATAATTCTACAGGATACGTTTATCAAACTTAGCAGGTCTAGGAAACCTAATGTTGCCCGCGGGATTCCCAGTTTTGCCAAACAGATGTTCGTGAAACTTTCATTAGACTTCTTTTTTTACATATTTTTCAGCAATGAGATTTACCGCCCATTTAGAGAATACTGTGTGTGTTTTAGGTATATGGTGATTACCAAGCTATGGTGCATATATGATTTCACTAATACGAGGGCTGGCTGAGAACTTCGCGGCCTTGAGAAAAAATTGTACTGGCCACTTTCAATTTATTGTTGATATGGATAATTTGAACCTTTACAAGGCTACTGGCAAAATTTGGCATCAATAGGACTAAGCTGGCACTCTTGGGACCACTTTTAATTCAACGTGTTTGAGTTTTTTGCGAAAATAAGAAATTTTCAACCATGATCCACGATAAAATGTTTTATTATCACAGGTTGTATATCAAAACAAACTTTTTAAAATATGTCAGATACATAATTGGAGTCTGATATATCATATGCGGTAGTCAAATAATGGGTAGCAGATTTTAAATGTGGTCAGCAAGGTATTGAAGAAAACCCTCGCAGTGGAGGGCAGTAAACTGCAGTTGTTTCGAAAAACGTCGATAAAATCATGGATGTGGTTCAGAAAGATCGCCAAATTAGTGCCTGGCAGATAGCAGAGATCCTAATGGTCTTATGTTAATGAATAGATTTCATATAACTTCAGAACAGGACTTGTATAAGCTTTCTGTTCGCAGGGTGCCAACGCCTTTGACTCAATTTTAGGGCCGAACAAACATGTGTTCGTTTTCTATTTTCATTTGAATTTTTGGCCAGGTTTGAAGCTGATCCTGAAGATTTTTTTTTTCGTCATGTCACCATGGATGAAACCTGCATCTAACAGAGCCCAAAAATAATCAAAATAGTGGCGGCATGGTGATTTTCCGTCTTCAAAGGAATCGATGTCTCCTTTGTCAACTGGAAAAGTTATGGCATTAGTTTTTTGGCAATTTAGGGCTAGCATCACAATAGACTACTTGACTAAGGGCAAAAAAAGAAGTGGGAAGCACTTGCTAATCTAAAAATCCAATTGCGATAAATTACCAACGCGGAAAGACCCGGAAAATTGACCAAAGTCGTGATCTTTCACCGCGACTCTGAGGCATTTCACAGAAAAACAATTTTCATAGCCAAATTGCATGCCAATGGCTTCCAGTTGGTGAAACATCAGCCTTATTTACCTAAAATGGAATCGTCAGACCTTCCCCTCATCCCTAAGCCAAAAAAATCTCAGCATGTAACAAATTGACTCAGTTAACGGCGTTACAGTAAACGCGGAGCAATTTTTGAAGACCTTTACAATTTCTTCTATAAAACTAGGATCCTAGCTTTGAAACGTGGCTAGCAAAAGTGTATTCTACTTCTAATAGATCGTATACAAAAATAATAAGAAAATCCAACCATACTCCAGTACATTTTTTTCTCAAGGCCGCGAAGTTCTCAGCCTACCCTCGTATAATTAGATGTTGCTCATTCTCCTTGAACTAGGATATATTTTTTGCTTTCTTTATCTTCTGTCGATGCGACCATTTGCTGGCTGATGCCAAGCGGTAATAATAGGACTACATACGTAGAGATTTATAGTGTTTTTACATTTTCACAATGAATATCACTCACTCAGCTAGGTACATACTTTCGTTGGCTTCAATCTTGAAGATTGGTATTGCACCAAGTCTGGTTACTTCTCTCCTCTTCCACTCCGCCTCAATGCCTCATTTTCAATTCAACTGTGATTCCTATTATACTTCTTGAAGCTTCTAATTAAATGATCGAGGACAAGCAGTGTCTAATGATAATTTTACAATTCTAAATAAATTAACGGAATTTATTGCGACATGAAGTTTGAAATGTGTTCGTTAAGTCTTCTCAAATACTATTACAGTAATTTCTGTAAAGTTTTTTTATCGTCATCAAATTATTTAAAATATAAAGTATTAAAGCTGTATCTTAAAAGGTAGACACTTTAATTTCATTTTGGGTTTATTGGAATTTGGTACAAAAATTCCACTTAAGTCAAACTGGTGGATTTATTTTGAAAGATTTAAAACCTTGGAACATTTAATGTGTATTTTACCGGGAACTCAAGTAAAACACAAATAAAGAAGTTTCCCTTATTTAGGAGAATATAGTTACTTAAGTGTATTCCTAGTACCTACGCTTTCCTTTTACTCTCCCTCGCAAAGTCTTTCTCAAAGTTAAAATATAGGATTAATTTTGAGCTTTTATGTAAGTATTACCTTCAATGTATGTCAATCGATGTTCTTCTACCTGTGCTAGCGGATCCTTTGTAAATGTATTTCTGTATATAATATTCTCCATCGTTGGGAAAAAGCTATAGTTGTTGTATACAACTTATGTAAGTAGTTTTTAACCCAAATAATCCTTCCCGCATCAATCGCAACGTCCATACATATATATTCTTAAATTTAATAGTATTAGGTATTAGGAATTATTCATGGATGACCTTATGACCGTATTTTTTGACATTTTGCTCGTTTCAAAAACCTTGAGTCGGTGTGCGAAATAAGAACCGCGTACCAGGATGTATTTAAATATTTTCGATGTATTTACATGCAAATTAGTATACGAGTATGTATAATTGTATATAAGATCGTATCAACTTCTCTGCTAATTTATCATCTTTCAAGTGTAGGTGTTGGTAGGTGATCTAATTTTTATTATATACCTATCTCTGTATGCAATAAATTCTCTTTCTGAGTAATAAAGAACTAACTAATATGCTGCTGACACGCAAAATACGAAGGCAAAACAAATTGTTGATTTTATACCTCAGTGACTACTTTTGCGCCAAGTACTAGGAAATATTATAATCCTAATTTTCTTCCTCTCAAGTTTATTTCTATGCCCATCCTCTGAAAAGATAAATATTAGAATTATGTATTTTAAGGTAGACTATTTAATAGCCTGTTTTATTTGAAGATTGTTAATTTAAATTTTAATGTATAAATCACCGTTTATTATTCCAGTATACAGAATTATTTTCCATCTTGCTAAGTAATAAATTTTAACGATTTTAGTAACATAATAAAATTTTGTTATTATTATTACTTAAAGGGATAATTAAAGGATTGATTGGAATATTGAATTTCAGTCGATACACCCTTGGACCCTGCACAATAAAATAAAAAACAGTTTTTATTGAGAGCACCTGGGGTACTTACCTATAATAAATATTTCTATTCGCTTTTTAATACTTTACAGCATTTTTTACCGAATCTATATATAAAAAGTAAAGTCTGATTTTTGTAAGTGTTCGCATAACTCCCGCATTTTATTGTGGATTGCTGCGAAAATTTTCAATAACATTTGCGATAATATAGACTGTGTCCTAACGTCGCCGATTTTTGGAGAAATAATATTTTCCTAGGAAACGCCATGACGATGAGGGGATCGAAGGGTTGTGTGGGGTCGTATTTGGTATCGTATGAAAGAGTTTTGGAAAAAAAAATCAGATCTTATGTCACATTTTGTCCAGCTCAAGCCTATAGGGTATGGCGAGTTGATTTGTCAAATTTGCCGTTGCGAAGTGCGGGTAACTCGGTTGGTAATCAATAACGAAGAACACTCTATTCGGTTTTATTTCGCTAGAAAGTGAAAATCGCGGGATTTGCGTATAAGATGAGTCGGGTGAAATTATCTAGCATCTACCTGCAATCATCCTTTAAGGGCTTGGCATCAGGAATGACGTGACAGTCATTTCCGACGGCATTAAGGTTCAATTTCGCATGAACAATCGCATGGAATAATGGTGAAAAAAGCGTTTTTTCCATTTTTTGGGGTTAATTTTGCGTCTATCAAAAAACTTTTACGGTTATTCCATAGATTTTAATGCATATTATCAGTACAAATAAAAAAAAATAGTCCGCGACTTTCGGGAAACGAGTTTCCCCGTCTTACGAAAAAAAGATCAGAGGTGTTTTTCAAAATTTTTTTTGAGAAATCTATACAAGATATAAAAAATCTTTTACGGTTATTCCCTAGATAAATGTTCAATGCATCTACCCTATTTTGTTCCAAAGCGTATTTAGTAACGGTTGTCGAGATATAAGGTCTCCCGTTTTTAGAAATTTTTGAAATGTCGGCATACATACTCATAACGGATTAGTTTCCACTCGTCAATACATCTCGTTTATACAGGGTGTTCCCTGTATAAATGAGTCCGTACTCCGTACCTATATGTATATTGTATAGGTAATGCCTATTTCTAATACAGTATACATATTGTTACAACGTGCTATCGTTATTTACTATTTGTACACCTCCACGGTACATTTAACTAAAATAATATAAAATGTAGTGACTTGTTTAAACACGTAAAGCGGGTACTTATTGTGTTAACTAGAGTATGTAATTATCCCATTTACACGTATTTGTTTAACCAGATGTAGTATCTCGATTACTCCACCGTAGTCACCTATATAAAACAGCGTTGTGACTAGGGCTGCCACCTTTGTAAGAGCGTAGACCCGGAGATTCGGATAAAACGAACTTGTGACCATAGTTGACCTTTTTTTTTTTACACCATAATTCCAAACCCGGAGATTTACTATGCTGACCCGGAGACCCAGTTTTTCTATGGGGGGGGACCGGGACCCCGAGTATTTTCCTTTTTTTTTTAGTCCTGACAAAAATTTCAGACCCGGAGATACACTATGCTAACCCGGAGCCCGGAGAACACCACTCAAACCCGTAGACTCCGGGTCAAACCCGGAGAGGTGGCAGCCCTAGTTGTGACCAGTGTGATTTAATCGGAAGTGAATGTTAGCTTTTCACTTCTGTAATAGCGGAATTCATACGGAAACTGAAGAAAATACATTTTGTTTACAATATAACTAACTACATACATTTAACATTACATTGCAATGGAACAACTTAGCTATAGAAATAGGTTTCTAGTTCTCGTACTTTAGAATTATTGAGAAAAGGATCTAGATTTGTGTATCCAAACCGTATGCTTTTCTGCACACTTAAACAGTAAAGGTGTGGATATACGGGGTCTCAGGAGACGCGCCTCCAGGCACTGACAAAATGGCGTCAGTCTCTTCAGTGAAATACACGACGGGAGATTTTCGTCTCTAGAGACGGCATCTCTAGTAAAAATGGCCGACAATCGCCTCCTGTCATCAAATTCTAAAATACACGGGACTATCTCGAGACGCGAGACTTTGGTCTGTTGCTGCATTCATTATATTAGTATTTTTGGCGCCATAATGGCGTTTGGTTTTGTGTACATACTCTAGTGTCATGTATTTACGAGTATTGTGATTAAAAAATATAATTATATACCGCTTTGAAATTATTTATCGATTCAGTAATGTACATTTGTCGGTCGGTACTTTACTTACATGCGTATGTGTATATTTCCTTTTCTGCGTTAGTAAATGAAATAGAATGCTTAATTAGACCTTCTTTTAATGTACACCATTCCTATGACATCAGTGACATAAGCCAAAGCAAGTATCGGTATGCACTACATACCCGAAACCGTTGTGAGTAGCGAAATTTTGTTTCCTCCTTATGTTCCTTCGATGAATATTAAAGGGTGAAATGGTAACTACATAGTTTGTTATAAATGTTGTAGGACATGAAGGGAATAACAAAACACGTAATGTTAATGTATTTTTCACAACTGTATTCATATTTCAAATGCAAATGCAACTCTGTTATTAATCCGCCATTATTTAAAAATAATATTATAATTATAATCAACTAACAATTTTATTATTAACAATGTACTAATATCGTCACAATCGCAGGAATGTTTAAAATTATATATCAATACAAAAACCACGTGCCCACGCGCGCCAATCCAATTCAGTTGCAAACATCTCCAAGAGACCTCAGATTAAAATTGAACATGTCAAAAGACCGGAGACGCGTCCCCTGAGACGAAAATATGTAAAATACACGACGCGAGACTTGCGTGCGCAGACCGTCTCAGGAGGCGCGCGGTATCGAGAGATATCTCGCGTCTCCGATGTGTTTACACACAAGAGACCTGTCATTTTGGTATCCGGGAGGCCAAAATCTCTCGTGTGTATCTTCGCCTTAAGCTTGTATCGTGAAGTGCAGAATACATGGATTACAATACAGAGATTCGAATGCGGAACGTCCTGTTTAGAAGTCCGCGCTCCAACCAACTACAACAATAATGTGCATACTTTGTACTAGTTTGTATAATAATTAGTACCTAATAATATGGTATTATAAACTATTTAAGAGTATACATACCGACATTTTAAAAATTTCTAAAAACGGGAGACCTTCTATCTCGACAACCATTGCTAAATATGCTTTAGAACAACATAGGGTAGATGCATTGAACATTTATCTAGGGAATAACCGCAAAAGATTTTTTATATCTTGTATAGAATTCTCAAAAAAATATTTTGAAAAACACCTCTGATCTTTTTTCCGAAAGACGGAAACTCGTTTCCCGAAAGTCGCGTGTATTTTTTTTTCGTACTGATAATATGCATTAAAATCTAGGGAATAACCGTTAAAGTTTTTTGATAGACGCAAAATTAACCGCAAAAAATGGGGAAAAAAACGCTATTTTTGCCATTTTATCATGCGATTGTCACGCGATTTCGAACCTTAATGCCGTGGGAAAAGACTGGGACGTCATTCCTGGTGCCATGCCCTTAAATATAGTAGTTATAGAATTACTAACTTAATATAATTTCACATGAAATCCTACGCGAGGATGTAGGAACAGGTGTCCTTTATTTATAAGTAAGCTGATGTGGTTTAATTAGACAGAGGTATTGTAGAAACAGAAACCAAAGAGACATTGGCTTTTGTAGAAAATACCTGAGAACGAGAATATAGGTAGATAAGATCGATATTCTCGTATGAACAAGGGGTGATATTTTTGGACGAGGGTAGTTTTATTAGACGCGAAGAGACCAACCTAGAAAGAACGGTAATGCTAGGCAGCGTACAAGGCAGGAGACCGAGAGGCAGATCGCCGATGCGTTGGAGCGACCAAGTGAGGGCAGCCACAAACACCACTCTACACGAGGCCGCACATCTGGCCATGGATAGAGACTCGTGGAGGAGGATCGTCAACTGCGGGAATGAGAGTCGCGACCCTCAGTCATGAGGATATACGACACCAGCAGCAGTTTTATTAAATTATTACATAGTAGAATTCTCCAACTAGTATTATATGATTACCATCTTCGTACATCCCAATAGTAGGGTAACCAGTAAATGGTGTACATATGTACAAGAATACACACCAATAATCTCTTTGTGCAAACATTTACTTACATGACATTCAGAATAAGTGGCGAATCTTATTGTTGAGTTGTGCGTGAAATATCTAATGAAAGTTTCAGAATGAGTGGCGACACTCATTGTTGTAAAAGATGTTGAATGTCTCATGGAAGTTTTACGAACACTTGACATTTACGGGACACTCGAAAACTTATCAAAGAAGGGTGGGAGGCTATTATACAGGGTGTCCCAGAAAGTAGGGTCAAGCGGAATCCAGATATAGAGCACCTCGGGGGTACCTTAATATGGGTACCCCAATTTATGTTATGCGATTTTTAGTAGTTTACGAATTATGATTTTTTTCTCAAAAACTGACATACAAGACATTATTGGTCACAGAGGCACTACATAATTATATACCTAGATACATGCTTTGATATTTTTTTCCGAAATAGATTAATTTTAAAAAACAACTGTAGGCATGTCTGCCACCGTTGCGGGATGAAAAAATGAATAATCTTTTTTTTAATGACGATATGCCTCCTTTTAATATTACCTACTTAAAAATGTTTATAAGTGCCTATAGTTGCACCTAATAACGTGGAAGATAAAATCTGTAAGAAAACCTAATTAATAATTTATCAAAACCAAAAATATTTGAATGCCTGAGTTGATATTATGTATTTTCTTTTTTTTAGGTACGTCGACTAAATATGTAAGGCCCGCATCCCAATAAGGCCCACAAGTCATAATTTCGCTACAACACACGTTTCCAAAATTTTCGGCAACACAGTCGAAGGACATCTCCTCCCTTCATACTTCCCGTAATACCAAGTCCCTGCAACTGCGTATGCTAGAAGTATGAGGACCAGTCTGACACGAGATGGTTGTTTTTGCAATATAATAAAGTGCGCACTCTAAATTATTAGTGCAAGCGCTGGATGTATTTTCGTATGAACAATATGAGGACCGAGTTCCATCAATTGATTATTGTTGGGGATAGGTCAAAGATAAAGGAATCGGATGTTGCCGGCCCAATTTTTTTTACACCCCCTCAAAGGTAGCCGATGGGGTGCATTCTATGAAGTCATTTTAATGACTATTTCAGTTTTAACCCACACTGAGAAAACAGGCATTGTGAATTTATGCGGAATTCCTCACATTTTATTCGGAATTCAAGATAAAAAAGGGATTGCAGTTCTTACTTATAAGTTATCAGGAAGCGGCGGCCTGTTATAATATTAGGCCGCCGCTTCCTGATAACTTCACAGTACGTACTGATATACTATACATTCTCATACGAATAAGTTGACATTTATTCTTGTTAATTTCACAGTACGTACTGATATACTACACATTCTCATACGAATAAGTTGACGTTTCTTCTTGTTAATTTCACAGTGCGTACTGATATACTATACATTCTCATACGAATAAGTTGACATTTCTTCCTGTTAATTTCACAGTACGTACTGATATACTATACGTTCTCATACGAATAAGTTGACATTTCTTCCTGATAACTTTACAGTAAGTACTTGTAGGTTATTCGCTCTCATACGAATAAGATAGCAAGTCTTCCTGATAATTTGACGGTAGGTGTCAATAGATTATTCGCTCTCATACGAATGCTTTATTAAGTTTTCTTGATAGTTTGTTAGTATTGCGCTAATAATTTATGCGTGCTGTCATGTTAATTATGTTCTACTTACTGATAACCTCTAAGAAGCCCTAATATTCTATCATACGTACTGATAGAATATTGGGGTTTCAAGGTGTGGTTTATCAGCAAATAGAAGGTAACTAACACAACAGCATCGCATAAAGGATTTTAGAAAAATATAACAGAATAATAAGAATATAGGTAATATAATAAGTGCTTGTTTTTTTTAATTGGTGAAGGTATGTGTTTCGATTTTGAGGTGACATGAAATATAAAAGCAAATATTAAAGTTACAATTATTTGAATTTATTTTCATTAAAAACAAAGAAAAATAAATACACGTATATAATATATAAAACTATGTACACGATTATATACAATACTACTGCACCCGATAAGCAACTGAACGGTTGAGCGGGGTGAATATACCTACACACATAATGGTCCTTGGTGTATAAATATTTTCATATCAACCTTATATACCAAGCATATAATACACCTATATACAAGGTATATAATACCTAAAATACATTTAATATAGTCGTTGGTACATAAATACTAGCAAATTGAGCTTATATACCAAGCATATAATACACCTATATACAAGGTATATAATACCTAAATACATTTAATATAGTCGTTGGTACATAAATACTAGCAAATTGAGCTTATATACCAAGCATATAATACACCTATATACAAGGTATATAATACCTAAAATACATTTAATATAGTCGTTGGTACATAAATACTAGCAAATTGAGCTTATATACCAAGCATATAATACACCTATATACAAGGTATATAACACCTAAAATACATTTAATATAGTCGTTGGTACATAAATACTAGCAAATTGAGCTTATATACCAAGCATATAATACACCTATATACAAGGTTTATAATACCTAAAATACATTTTATATAGTCGTTGGTACATAAATACTAGCAAATTGAGCTTATATACCAAGTATAATACACCTATATACAAGGTATATAATACCTAAAATACATTTAATATAGTCGTTGGTACATAAATACTAGCAAATTGAGCTTATATACCAAGCATATTACACTCATACATAGAAGGTAGATGCATACCTAACATTAAATGAATAAAATAAATTAAGTATGTAAAATAAATAAACAAAATATTTCACAACGCAATCTCTGCCAACCAGCTTTAAGTATGGTGATTGCGTCCTTGTCAAAATCCAACAATAGTGGGTTATGTATCCTCTGGAAGTAAGAGATAACAATACGAATTAGTTGGTTATATACTTAGGTAAGGTTAAATAAATTCTCATAGAGGTTCTTAAACACACATACAAAATAACATGCACACAATACTGACCTTCTGGAGTTGGATAAAGCGATGCTGCTAAAGCATTCATTCCACCATATAAGTATCGTAGACGACCATACTCTCTGCCCAGAGACTCTCGTACGAGTCTGCACTTTTCAATTTAAAATCATTTCGTGGTTTTTCCTCTGCAAGAAACATATAACAGGAATTAGATACGTTTAATTAGATAGGCGCGTTTTGAGTAAAAGGAATCGGAGTGCGTGTATGACAAACTGTATGAGTATGACGGAAGCTAAGAGTGTGTGTAAGGATAGGGATGTCTGGCGCTCTGTCCTCTCTGCCTACCCTGCAAGGGACGTGGCGTGAGGGTATAGTAGTAGTAGACACGTTATATAGGGTTACACTATGTATATATACATATAAGTAATTTTTTTATAAAGATCCTTAAACACACACACAAATTAAAAAAAAGAAACACACAAAACTCACCTTCTGACAAGCTGAATAATGAGATGCTACAGCCTTCAAGGGATAAAACCAAGCACTAAACTTCTTAAAAAATCCCAATATATAGTATAAAGTACATAAATTATGTACATTCACTGCACAGTGCACACGAAGACGACCGATAGATCGAGAAAAAACGATAGAATGAATACTGCGGGGAACAAACACAAGAATAATATTTGGTTATGCGTATATCATGATAATGTTGCCTGATAAACTATGATGAAAATGGCATAATATAGTATTAGGAAATACGTCACTAAAACATAACATTTCCTGTACGAATAATTTTACAAGAAATCCCGATAATTCATCGTTACGGATCGACATAATATTAGTCTTGTCATGATAAAAAGTAGGTAAGAACAATTATTTGCAATACAGTTATCATGACGTCCTGATAAAATAACACGACATACTAATAATGATGAAGTATTCGGAAATCATTATTGTATTTTTATTAGTAATCGCCCGAATACAACATTCGTCTTCAACATTTTGGACGCATACATTATTATTATAATGTTATTTTATGCGGAACGTAATGATATAATATGATGCTGAATGGATAGATTATAGTGATAGTGATATTTTATTAATCAGACTTGATAATTCATCATGAGGACAAGAATACAATTTTCTCCGTGCAGATATGCCCATTGACCTATATGTAGTCCACCCTAAAATTGTCCAATCCCGACTACATGATGGATCACACGATTAAATTGTTTTACTTTCTAGTTAGTCGAGAGTCCTATCTAACGAGATTCACCCGTAAATTGTGTTTATGATCAAATTTATCGGAGTTGTGTGTCATTAATCTTACCCAATTTCCAAAAATTTCAAAATTCGGTATGCAGTTTCAAATGTAACTATTTTTTCAATATTTATAATCATCAAATAGGATTTTTTCATAATTACTTATTTTAAATCCAGATTTCTTCATTACCTATATATTTGTGGGTAATCTAAGAATTATTTAGACTCTAAATAACGCCGATTAAGGGCGTCAATGTGACTACAGTATTTTTTCAAATCAGAATCCTTGAGCGTATCTTTTAATTTTTGTAAAGAACCACGCACCTCTTGTACTGATACTACTGTGTAATTATTTTTCTATATTGACACAACGCCCACTCGAACTTCTGTAGCGCCCCCCAAATGTTAAAAATTTAAAAACGCCCCCCCAGACCTCCAAAACGCCCACCAAGGGGCGCTGGCGCCCCCGTTAAGAATAACTGATTCAGACATATAGTCACAATTATTGTTTTTAATGGATATCTATTTTATGGCAGGACATGTGGGCCTTATTATGATACCATGTTCCTAATAAGGTCCACGTGTCGACGTTTTTAAAAGTCGTCATATTTTTGTTGTATATTTTTTAACACTAATTGTTATATTTTGTTGAAGAATAGATGTCGAATTTACACAATCACTATTCTAATTTCGTCTCTGTAATGCACAACTAAAAAAAAGAAAAAAAAGATTATGTGGGCCGCCCTTGTATTAAATTTCAATGTCTAAAAAATATAGTCGTTTTGTTAAAGAAATTAATTAGCGTAGCGTGGGTGTGTTTGCAATAAAATTTTGCGACGGAGCCATAATGAGATTTCTGGAAAGACCTCCTAAAATTATAATAACAATTGTTACTAAACCCTTTTAGATAACTAGGTACGTACACAAGCATGACATGGCGGTGTGGAAATCACTAGCGGATCCAGGGGGGGCTAGGGAGCTGAAGCCCCCCCCCCTCAAAACCATGAGTGACAGTACTTTATATACAACTGGTTTCCCAAAAATCACATTATTACCACACCGTTTTCTCATCATGTTATGAATTTTCTAAAACTACTAAGTATATTGTTTGGTAAAAAAAAACGCCTGCAGCGCTAATTAAATCGGTTGCGTTTGACTTATCACTTCAATTAATTTTCTAAAAAAAAAAAAAAATGCCTGCGGTGCTATTTTTTTTATACTTACATTTTTTATTTGAACCAAATACCCAATTCAAATTATAGGTACCAGTATCATGACCCTCTTCACTCAGTCCCAAAAAAAGTTACGGCGCTATTCACATTTTTGATACCACAAGGTCATATTTGCATGTGATGACCTTCAACCCCCCCAAAATTGAATTCTGGATCCGCCACTGGTGGAAACTGATATAATTGAGAAATAGGTTTGGCTATGTTGACCAGATAATGGAATAGAATTTCAGCGTTTCTGTATGAGTCGGTTCTTTACTTTTCTATGGAATGTTTTTATTGATAGCTCACTGAGACACCTATATTTTTTACTAAGTAGGTATACGATTCTGTGAATTCGGAAATTGGCTTTCTATTATTTATTTCATTTCACATTACTTTTAATCTACATTACGTATAAGTACTTATTTATTTCATATAAATTTCCTTTATCATCTCTTCCTTTTTATATTTGACCATTACAGTATAATAAAACACTTTCGGGGTACACAACTGTGAAGAAATTTCACAAAACACTCAACGATGTAGGCCCGTGTCATCATGTCATATGTAGACACGTAAAATATAGCTACTGATTTCTTGACATGGGTAATCTAATTTCTTATGTATTATAAATTATACAATATTGAAGATAGGTACTCATAGCTAATTTTAAAATATTGCTTTTCAAAGTTCTTTCAAAAGATTAGAGATGTTTCGGAAGTCAATAAATAAATAAATAAAATAAAAAAAAAAAAATCTTTATTGAAAAGAAAACATATCTTCCAAATGGCGGGTTTATTGCCGTAGGCAATATCTGCCAACCAACCACTTGTGACATTAATTTGATGTACACATTACATACAGGTGTATGAAAAATAAGAAAAATATAAATAAATATAAATAAATATGAAAATAATAATAATATATAGAATACTTATACATACATAAAAATACATATATAAATGTGGATGGGATGAAGGACAAGGAAGGAACCACGGGATTGTCAGTTAGATGGATTATTTAAGGAAAGGTAATGATGCCTCAGTTTACTTTTGAAAGAGAGAATAGTTGGAGCTAGTCTGATAGGAAGTGGAAGGTTATTCCATAGTCTAGCCGCGTGTGTAGTGAAAGAAGAAGTGAAGAAAGATGTGTGATGTGAGGGTATGGTTAACAAACGGCGTCCACTTGAACGTAGAGATAAGCCATGAGATGCCAGGGGTGTGAAGTTGGACTTAAGGTAATCAGGTGAAGCAGGATTATTCAGAACATTGAAAAGAAGAGAGAGAATATGGAGATGACGACGCTGAGTCAATCACAGTGTCGAATTCCTCACTCATGTTTGGAGAAATAATCAGGCCCAATTGATATTCTTTACAAAACATATATTATGTAGTTCGGCCATAATATAAATTATAATACGTTACAAGTGGTTGGTTGGTAGACATGGCCTAAAGCAATAAACCCGCCATTTGTTTTTTTCCAAATGATTTTATTTATTTATAACTTATTTAAATAAATAAATAATAAATAAATAAATAAAACTTTATTGGCCAGAAAATATATGTATCAACAAAACCAAACAAGATAATACAGTGTGCCAAAAGGCGGACTTATTGCAAAAGCAATATCTTACAGTCAACCCGATATTTACCTTGTTTATTGTTCATAATAGGGCTGCTACCTATATTATTTTGTATATTGTATAGGTAGTACTTTATGTTGATAAGTAATAACGTTCTATACTGTTACAATAAATCTTTATTCGTACCAGTAAATATATTTTATATACAATTCATTGAGCAACGGTCAGTTGAGATCCAATTATATTATTAGTTCCGTACTGAAGATTAAAGACAAAAGGACATTCTAGTTGATATAAAACAAATTGATGAATAATGTCCCTGAACAAAACGCTTACCAAGTACTCTTTAGGTCTTTCAAATTCCCAACACGTTTGTATTATTTAGAGTATGTAGAGTATCCTACATAGAAAATATATAATGCTTCATTGAATGGCGATAATACGAGTAGTACTCTAATGAATGGTACAGTAGTTGTTCAATATGTTCAACCATAGTATATTGTATATTCAATAACGAGTGGAACACCTACAGTTCATTACAGGTGTGTGTAGCGTACCTACTAATAGGTACAATAGTAGGTACATTTAAATTACACAGAACTTATTAGAAGTAACAAAATAAATTAAAAATAACAAAAGCACTGTATTCTTCTTCCACGAGTCTATTGTACACAAACCAGAGATCTTTCGAGGCTATTATTAATGCTTCATGTTGAGTGGGGATTAAGAGTATGCATACCGACATTTCAAAAAATTCTAGAAACAGGAGACCTTATATCTCGACAACCGTTATTAAATATGCTTCAGAACAAAATAGGGTAGATGCTTTGAACATTTATCTAGGGAATAACCGTAAAAGATTTTTTTATCTTGTATAGATTTCTCAAAAAAAATATATTAAAAACACCTCTGATCTTTTTTCCGAAAGACGGATACTCGTTTGCCGAAAGTCGCGGAGTAAATTTTTTTTTCGTACTGATAATATGCATTAAAATCTAGGGAATAACCATAAAAGTTTTTTGATAGACGCAAAATTAACCTCAAAAAATGAAAAAAAATATATTTTAACCATTTTATCATGCGATTGTCACGCAATTTTGAACCTTAATGCCGTGGGAATAGACCGTGACGTCATTCCTGGTGCCAAGCCCTTAATAAAAATACAGTATTTTTGTTATTTTTTCATACTTTTTGTTGAAATGTCGTTCCATAAAGTTAATCTACGTACAATCACCAAGTTGTTAGGTGTAGTTTATGAGGAAGAAGAAGAACCGAAAATGATTTGTTGTTCTGTTTTTTACTGTAATGTAGTACCGTTCATTGTTCAGTGCCATTAATTTACGTTTCGTTATAAAGGAAAGCTTGAAGATAATTTACAAGAAGTGAAGTTTTGTATTAAGCAGTCTTTGTAGTGAATAAAGGAATAACACCGGTGAACTTGTTTAAGTTATTTCCATTTAATTTAGGATGATAGTAATAATAAGTAATTAATCGCAAGGGGTTGAAGAAGATATATTTAAGAAAAAGTTGTCAGCCTTGAATTTAGTATTGTGAAATTCTCTTCGTAAAAAATATTGCTTAACGAAGAAAAATATCAGGTAGGTAGTAGGTACCATCACCGGCCACCCTGATGTCTATTGCGCCGGCGCCGGCGACTGATCCCTCACATTATTTATTTATTTATTTATTTAGTCACATGGACACAAACAGTTAAAACAGCACATGTCAACAATTAAACAAAAGCAGAAAGCAAACCAGTGAAGGCCCGTCAATTTTACCAGAAAAACATTTCTAAGTTAAAACAAATTAAATTTAAAAAACTAGTTATAAGTAAAGAAATATTATATGTATGTATAGACAAAAAGAACAAATCAGGTAAAATGGTATTCAATGATGTATGTACGATAAATTAATAAGGGATGCACACAGATACTCCCTCCCTCACACACACAACTCACACAACAGACACACACACAGAAACACACACAAACACACACACACACACACACACACACACACACACACACAGAACATGGACACAACATTAAAAGACAATTAGACCCTGTAAGAATGCAAATGGGGAAGGGGTGAACGAAACAGATCCGAGAAAAGGAAAAAGGGGAAAAGGTGAAAAGGGGAACGGTTATTATAGTCGTTCAGGGAACGGTGGAGGAGCAAAGTGCTCGCATGACTTTGGTCTTGAAATCGGCCCTAGTCAAAGCGAACACATCGAGACTCCGAAAAAATACGTTGTATAGAGAACATGTGTTATGATTATATGAACAATTATGATTATATGAATGGATTACTAAGTAGGTACGTACATTAATTATCACCCCATAATCATACTTAACAGAATTACCTACCACCCTACATATCTTAGAATTTTTATTATGTTATTGAATATTTATTTTCTGTACAAAAGTTTGTGATTTTAACATGATTTTAACCCCTAATGTTTGGTACCTAACCTACTTACTTACTTTACGCGTATCCACTGTTAATATAGGCCAACCCACTCCAATACATCGCAGCAGCAATTGTTTTGCCATTTGAACATAACATCACTGAGGCGAGGCCTCTCAAGACAACCTCAATAAACATTGAGGTTGTCTTGAGAGGAGACTTCAAGAGACCTGGCAAATGGTCCTGAGAAGGACCGTTTAATGATGAAAGGATTTGGCGATCATAGATCGTTTTCGGGGGCACCCCGTTGCATTGTTTGGTGTTTTATTCGTTATCTTTCCTTGTGCCACAAAATTGACGTTTCATTTGAAAGTCTTATGCATACCGACATTTCAAAAATTTCTACAAATGGGAGACCTTCTATCTCGACAACCGTTACTAAATATGCTTTAGAACAAAATAGAGTAGATGCATTGAACATTTATGTAGGCAATAACCGTAAAAGATTTTTCATATCAAGTATAGATATCTCAAAAAAAAATGTGAAAAACACCTCTGATCTTTTTTCCGAAAGACAGAAACTCGTTTCCCGAAAGTCGCGGAGTATTTTTTTTGTGCTGATAATATGAATTAAAATCTAAGGAATAACCGTAAAAATTTTTTGGATTGGCGCAAAATTAACCCCAAAAAATGGAAAAAAAAACTATTTTTACCATTTTATCATGCGATTGTTCACGCGATTTTGAACCTTAATGCCGTGGGAAATGACTTTGACGTCATTCTTGGTACCATGCCCTTAATTCATATCATATTACAGCAATCTTACGCGGAGGATCCTTTACGAGTAAACAATGGATTATAAAGGAAAATCTGTCGGGCATTAGCACATTACAAAAATATTCAGACTTTTCACTCCTTTACAGGGAAAACATACTTCATATTTATATTCTTATCTTTCTCTCTAAACACTCATTAAATTAAATATTTCCCGACTTATAAAGTAGAATCCTTTCCAAAGAGACAGACAATATGAAAAGACAAAAGTTTTTAAATTGCTTTAGCATCATTGAATAAAATATAATGTATACTTAGGAACTTACTCGTATGTTGAAGAGAGTACTTATATACACGCGTATATCCTTCTGCTGAAGTGTTTATTATAAAATATGATAAGTATTTAATTAAATGATACTTTATTTGGGACAGAATGCTCATGAAATAAAACACAAAATATTTTCTATCATACCTACTTGTTGGAGCTGATGCTCTTTAAAATTCCCGAAGTTCTTCTTTAATTAAATTTTTATACGGTTTCCTTTTCCCGTCTTGTTTTCTTCCCACCTTGAATTCCACCTCCGACTATATATATGGGTGTGGATCTCACTTTCGTTATGTTTTTGTGTAATAAAAAAAACATGTTTTTCATAATATGCTTACCTGTAAGTAGACTAGATATGTATTGCTTTTGCATCCAGCTATCTAGCAATGTTTAGTTTTGTACAATGATTCGTACATACTATTATTTTATATCATTATCAGATTATGTTAAGAGTATGCATACCGACATTTCAAAAATTTCTAAAAACGGGAGACCTTATATCTCGACAACGGTTACTAAATATGCGTTTGAACAAAACAGGGTAGATGCATTGAAAATTTATCTAGGGAATAACCGTAAAAGTTTTTTGTTAGACGCATAATTAAGCCCAAAAATGAAAAAAAAACGATATTTTTACGATTTTTTCATGCGTTTGTTCACGCGATTTTGAACCTTAATGCCGTGGGAAATGACTGTGACGTCATTCTTGGTGCCAAGCCCTTAAGGTCAAATAAATAAATCATTCTTTGTTACGATTAGGAGTACTGGGAATATTGAGGCATTTAGAAATAAAAATTAAATGATATTTTTTTTAAATTAGTGTTATTTTGGAGAATTGTAATTCAGACTTACAGTGGATGTGCCACAAAGTAGGTACTCGTACCAACAGGGCGCAGTGTGCACGTGGCACAAACACAAAAATGAATAATTAGAAGTAAATTATGCCGAGACCTATTCTTGGAAATTCAGTTATTTTCCTTGTGTTCACTGTTCAGGGTTCGGATAGTGTTATTCTAGGTGCTTAAAATTATAATTGTGTATTCGCTGGTATTCGCGTTTAGAATAATAATGAAATATGTTAATGCCTTGTATTATTTTCTACGTTTTTAAGAAGGTGTTTTACTCTGAGTTACGAATATCTGATAAAGAAAGCTCTTGGCTGTGATAATATGGAGTTTTGTAAAATAATATTAGTACACAGTTGGCGCAGTTAGTTGAGACGGCAGTTTCTTAAGCGAGAGGTGCCAGGTTCAAACCCCGACGCTGGCGATGTATACGGGTGTAAAGTGTGACGTCACAAACGATTTGCGTTCCAACTGTCAAGTTTGACAGCGATTTTCTATACTAAACGCGCAACTTTATAGTCAAATATCGGTGTGTTTTACTTTGTAATTTCACCTAAAAGTGTGGCACAATATCATTATTTTATAAGGGGAACATAAATTAGCATTAAAATTTAAGAAAATTTGAATTAAATAAATTATAACCTAATTCAACGAAAAATTGTATGAAACTGTCGGAGCTTTTTGGAACGCACCGCTAGGGGCGCTGCATCCACTTTACACCCGTTTTCCACACTTTGCGATACAGGCTTTTATTAGCCTAGCGCAAGGTGTGCAGGAAAGTAATTGGGTCTGTGTATACAAGCCCAATTACTTAAAAAAAAAACGATATGACACATGCCAGGAGTTAGGTACTACACAAAAATATAAGATTGTTTTAGGGCAATGTCTTAAAAAAATCTAAATCTTAAGACTTGACATAAAATTCAAGGTTGCTATGTAGCCAGGCCGAGAGAGACGAAGTGGGAGCTTTACTTGTGTATCAGCTGTCCTTTTATATAACCGGGGGTGGTAATGTGTTTTAAGGCTTGCAACCAACTATGACGTCACCAAATCACAAAATCGCATGAACAATCGCATGATAAAATGGTAAAAATAGCGTTTTTTTCCATTTTTTGGGGTTAATTTCGCTTCAATCAAAAAACTTTTACGGTCATCCCCTAGATTTTATTGCATATTCTAGATAAAAAAAAAATTGGTGCGAGACTTTCGGGAAACGAGTTTCTGTCTTTCGGAAATAGGATCGGAGGTGTTTTTCACATTTTTTTTTGAAAAATCTACACAAGACATAAAATCTTTTACGGTCATTCCCTAGTTAAAATTCAACGTATCTATTCATTTTTTTTCCGAAGCATGTTTAGAAACGGTTGTTGAGATATAAAGTCTCCCGTTCTTAGAAATTTTTGAAATGTCAATATGCCTACTTTTAATGATGAAATCCTTAGGGTGCCTTCCCACGACAAGTGAATCCGGATTCGTACGCGAATCTGGATTAATCCCTTCCGGATGGATGATTTCGTGCACGGGGTATGGGGAAATAGTTCCCTATTTTTATAATAATATAATAATTCATTGTATTAATATTTTTAACTTTTTAACTTTAACGTTGTAAATTTTGAAAATATCTTGAGTCCGTTGAAGCAATAAATAAATAAATATATAATATAATAAATAGATAATAATAATTATCTCTGTCATACTGTTGAATATATACTAATTCTGTTTTTGTGTTTAAAAATTAGATCGATCAGGTACGAGAATAAATTATTGTCTTTACACCAATATTAATTGTAATTTAGTAAAAAAAAAAATAAAAGAAAGAATTGCCTGCGGCATGAATTAAACTTGTTTGTGGGTGATATTTTTTAAAGTTTGTCACACGGAGTTTTTGTATCTTGTATCACGCGTTATTTTTCAACACCGGTTTTTCTCAAATTAGCTGCTAATCTCTCTCAGTCCCGTTATGGGCCCGCTACACGCTCGCGAGTCACCACGACCTTTTGGTGTTCATGAGTAAAAAGGCGTCAACGGTCGGTTACGTACATGTCAAGACAAACGATCCATCCGCACCCCTTTTTACTCATGAACACCAAAAGGTCGCGGTGACTCGCGAGCGTGTAGCGGGCGCATTATGTGTCGGGGTGTACATTATATTTATTTTGTACGGGAAAAAATGTCTGCCATAACTGGAAATTAGAGAACCCATTAAATAATTTATTTATTTATTTTTAATATTATTAATGTCGATATTATCAGAATAAAAGAATACCGGCCCAGTAACAGTGCAAAAATTGTGCTGTTTCAGGTCCGTGGTATTAGAAAAATATAATGATTGGTACCTTAAACTTTTTTTCATTTTAAATAAAATTATAATTTCTTAATCATTAGTGTGTTATTTAGACTAATAGATTAGGTACATAATTTTTGAAGGGAGACATTTGAAAGATTGGCATCATACTGATAAAATGCACCACATGGACTTATAATTCGATGTAACAAAATTCCAGAAAAATTAATTCAATAAATAATAAGAAAATATAATGTTCCCCACTCTATGGCAACTGGGGAATCTAAATTTATACATTATTTATTTTCATTTCAATTTTTCGAATCATGCGGGTGTCTGCATCTCTTTCACTCTCGTTGTATATTGTAACAGTACGAAACCCATAAGCATATTGCTCAAAATAAATAAACCCCACAAAAGCCGTACAAAAGCCACACAGGATTTTTTTTAGGGATAAAAGCACAAATCTAATTGAATTTCGTAAATAAAATTAATTGTATCGATTAGTATTCGAGTAAATTATATTAGGAACTAGAATAGAATAAAAAATACGAATAAGCAAGCGGATCTAAAATGGGATAGACAATGATTTCAACATTTTATAAATAATTCATCTACTGAAATCCAACTAAAAAGTTTAAGCTTTTATTATTTGAGGATTTTTTATTGGTTTTTAATCATCTGTAGACCATATTTAAGGCACTTGGAATCGTCAGGTTTACAAACACAAAATCAAATGCAATAAATCAATAAACACAACAAAAAAGAATGAAAGCAATAAACACATAGACAATACAAAACTATAACACATTTGTGGTACAATTTAATGCAGGTCTGGATGTAAATTGTCCAGAACTACATTAAGTACGTCATATTTCTGAAGGGTTTTTGTGTTTTTTGGGGTTCATACTACATCATCGTAAATACTCCTATGGGTTTTTCTTCGGAAACCGTTGTGTATACACGCGCTGAAACATGTAAGTAGGGTTGTCAACATTTTTTCAGCTGATTATTCCATCTGCATCAATAAGTAATTTTAAAAAGTTATCGGAAGCCTGGTTGCTAACGCGCTCGATCCTCGATGCCGACATACCCCACTTCACGACACAAGCTTTTAAGCTTGTTATGAAGTGTACAAATATGTATCAGGGTGTAATTCGATAATTTTATGAAAATAAAAGAAAACATACACATTATCTTATTGTTCTTGATATCAGTTCTTAACTCTTTTTTTGTTGCTTCCTTCATTATCCCCTCCTTTCTTCCTCTTCTTCTTCCTCTTCCCATGCTTCCTCCTTCCCTACCATAAATGTTTTATAGATATAAGATATATATTTTTAACTATGTAATGTAATCTATTTGTTTTGCGTGTGTGCTAATTGTGAACGGATGTAATTGGTCTTGTGTATTGATATTTTTGTATTAATGTACCTGCCAATGTTTGTTTTTGTGACTGTATCTGTTCCATGTGCAATAAATAAATAAATATCTACTTATCTATTTAAATAAAAACTGTCATTTTATGAACTGCTTGAATTTTATAATATTTTTATTTGCTAGAAAAGTGTGGTTTTCTCAATTTTCAAATTAATGTAAATTACACACTCATTCGTCAGTCGAAAACTGCAGGCAATGATATAATTCTTAAACTGCGTTTAAATTTTACAAGTGAAGCGGATTTTGTTGATATTTTCTTAGTTTTAATGTTGCCAAAAAAAATATGTATAGTATTTTGCGATCCATATATTTCTTGCAACTCACTTTCAATATTATTATTATACTCTAGTACGGTTGACAACCCTCGTTGTTAGTGAATATATATCCGAAAATATATCGAATAATAATTATTTTTATTGTAAAATTGTTACAAAAATATACAAATTACCCGACTAGCAAAAATTACAACACGTTATTTTCAGTTAATGTAGGTAGCTACATGTTATCAATTTAGTATCATATTCTTGTATTATGTATTTTTGTACCTATGAATAACTTTTGAATCAGTATTAATTTACAGTAAGTAATGTTAAGAGTATGCATACCGACATTTCAAAAATTTCTAAAAACGGGAGACCTTCTATCTCGACAACCGTTATTAATTATGCTTTGGAACAAAATAGGGTAGATGCATTGAACCTTTATATAACCATAAAAAAAAATTTATATCTTGTATAGATTTCTCAAAAAAATGGAAAACACCTCTGATATTTATTCCGAAAGACGGAAACTCGTTTCCTGAAAGTCGTTGAGTAAAATTTTTTTTTGTACTGATAATATGCATTAAAACCTAGGGAATAACCGTAAAAGTTTTTTGATAGACGCAAAATTAACCTCAAAAAAATAAAAAAACGCTATTTTTACCATTTTATCATGCGATTGTCACGCGATTTTGAACCTTAATGCCGTGGGAAAAGACTGTGACGTCATTCCTGGTGCCAATTATATAGGTAATACCTACCGATTCGGTATAATACTTTAAGTAAAAGTTAATGTCGCCGCCACACGCTTGCGAGCGTCTACGAGTTTTTTGCGTTCATGAGTAAAACGGCGTCAACGGTCTGTTACGTAAACGAGCCAAGACAAACCTTCCATCCACACGCCTTTTTACTCATATACACAAAAAACTTGTGGGCGGCGACAAATGGAATATATATGTATTACGTTTAATAGTTATACTATAGAAAATGAAGTAACGTAATAAGCTAATAGGTACCTACATAAATATATACATAATTATATTTTTTAATAAAACGTTTTTTATTTTGTGAGAATCAACACACACACACACACTCACACACTCACACACTCACACACACACACAGACACACCCTCACACACACACACACACACACACACACACACACACACACACACACACACACACACACACTCACACACACCACACACACACACACACACACACACACACACACACACACACACACACACACACACCCTCACACACACACACACACACACACACACACACACACACACACACATAATTATATTACACATTTTGTAATTATCAAACTATAAATTAACATTGAAATAATTGAAAAAAAAGTTTAATGTTAATTAAAATACATTTTAAAATAGAAAAGAAGAAATAAAATGAAAAAAACTGTCTGTTTGGGATGTTTCCTAAAGAAATATCTACGTATATGTATATTGGATTCAACACTTGTATTGCAAGTTATCCAAACGCTATGGATTAGACGGATTCATCTGGATTCATCAAGGCGTGTCCGCGGATTCACAGGCAACCTATTTCCCACGATCCGTGCACGTCTGCGATATCACGTACCGCCATACAAATCGCTATGAAAAAGTCTGTAGATTCACGGACTCACTCCTTCCCACGGCATGCGAATCTACGGACGAAGCAGGATTCACCTTCCGTGGGATATAGCCATTATACCGCCCGTTAACTATATAGTCCGAGAGCCCGCTGCTTAATTTATGACGTATCTGTTTTTTCATCGAAATGTGGTACAAATGATAGCTTACCAATAGGGTTTTACATCGCACTAGGGTTGCCTATCAAAATCTTGCCGCAACCCCCCCTGCCCCCCCCCCCGAAAAGGTCCCTCTTCGCGGTTTTTCGCATTTTGTAGGAATATGGTAAGAGATAGAAAAAAGTAGTCAATGACAAAAATAATCCTTGCTAAATTCTCTACAAAAAATATTAATTCAATTTTTTCATAGGACTAGTAGTTTACCCGTAATGGCCGGTCGAAAATAAGGATATTTAGAAAAAAAAAAAATTTTTTTTGATTTTTTTCTTTAATTTTCTTCCACCCATTATCACTAACATTTTATGGAAAAAAATATTTCGCCTGCGGCGCTATATCGCTGGTTATTTTATGAAAAACTAAATTTTAAGAATTTCCGTCACTGAGCTTTATTGCAATAACTCCTAAATTAATTGATGTATGAAAATAAGTTATAGCTCGTTTTGTACCTAAGACTATGGTAATTAATTCGTTCTTTGACTATTTTCCTGTAGCTCTTATCAATTTTCAACCCATTTAGTTTAAATTCATTTTTTTAGTTTTTTAAATGAATTTCTGTTTTGGACCGGCTATTGTGGGTAAACTGCTAGTTCTACGAAAAAATTGACCTGACGTTTTTTGTAGAGAATTTAGCAAGGATTATTTTTGTCATTGACTACTTTCTCCTATCTCTTACCATATTCCTATAAAATGCGAAAAACCGCGAAGAGGGACCTTTTTTTGGGGGGGGGGGGGGGCAGGGGGGGTTGCGGCAAGATTTTGATAGGCAACCCTAGTGCGATGTATTAGCCTATTGGTAAGCTATCAATTAAGCCACATTTCGATCGAATAACAGATACGTCATAAATTAAGCAGCGGGCTCTTGGACTAATAGGCACATTTCATTTATAATCCTAAGGGCTGAAATATTAATTAATCTCGAAGTTGGTATTTTTTTTTTATTGAAGATGAAAAAAACATTTTTGCTCCAATATTTTTTTTGGAAAATTTTGTTGCTGATGTTATTAATTTGAGACTTAATCGATATGGTTTGATGTTTTATTTTTTTTATTCAAAACTAGCTGAGTTACCCGTAACGCAACGGCAAAATTTAACAAACCGACCCGGCATACTTTATAGGCTTGAGCTGGACAAAATGTGACTTAAGATCTGAATTTATTTTCCAACGCCCTTTCATATGATATGTAGGTACCACAAACGACCCCACTCACCCCTTGGATCCCCTCAGCATCATGGCACCTTCTATGAAAAGCTTTTTCTCCAAAAACCGGCGACGTTAAAACACAGCCTATATTATCGCAAATGTTATTAGGTATAAATTTTCTCAGCAAAGAACACTTACAAAAACCAGTCTTTACTTTATGTATAAAGATTGATTCCCTTGAGATAATTTAATATCGTTTAATGAAACAGCACTTGTAATGCCTCATCCACATGCTGTCCGTCCTTCCACGAGTCCCGCGCGAATGAGTAAAAAGGCGTAAACCGTCGGTTACGTATACAGTTCAAGACAATCACCTCGTCCGTATGTCCTTTTACTCATTCTCACAAAACTCGTGGAAGGTCGCCAAGCGTGAAGCGGCCCCATAAGGTGTTGTATTTTATACTCGTAAATAAATTTAATTTTAAGGTACTTACCTTGTTCTGAAAATATTTTTCTTCCGTTTGATAATAAATGCTAACCAGACGAATGTAGCAGATAGTATGAATGTAAATATTGCTGAGGACGAGGAAATACGTATGAATGAAGTTGTGCTTGCATTGAAAAAAGCAAAGAATGGTAAAGCTGCGGGACATGACTGTGTGGCCATAGAGTTCATCAAGCAAGGTGGCCCGAAGATTCTTGAGTGGTGCCTGAGGCTCTTCAACTTGTGCTGGGAGAGTGGCTGCACTCCTGAGGATTGGAGGAGGGCAGTCATCTGCCCTTTGTACAAGGGGAAAGGCTCAAGGTTGGAATGCGGCAGTTATCGGGCTATCAGTTTGCTGAGCTCTGTGGGCAAACTGTATGGAAAGGTATTGATTGAAAGAGTAAGAAAAGTGACTGAAAGTAAAGTATGGGATGTGCAGGGTGCTTTCATGAGTGGCAGGGGGTGCACCGATCAGATCTTCTCCCTACGGATGGTCGTGGAGAAGCTTCTGGCTAAACACCAGAGGCTCTTCTGCGCGTTCGTGGATCTGGAGAAGGCATACGATAGTGTGGACCGAGAAAGACTGTGGCGTGTACTGTCGGAATATGGGGTGAGCGACCGACTGATTGGCGCAATCGCGTCTCTATATACGGAGAGCTCTGCTTGTGTCAGGGTGAATGCTGCGTTGTCGCAGTGGTTCGATCTCACAAAAGGGGTTAAACAGGGTTGCGTCATGTCGCCTTGGTTGTTCAACCTGTTCTTCGACTACTGCATGCGTCCTCTGAATGAGCTGAATGTTGGTGTGGACCTAAATGGAGTGAAAGTATGTGCGTTAATGTTTGCAGATGATTTAGTGTTGATGGCTGATGATGAATGTGAGTTACAACGGATAGTATCCTGTGTGTACGAAAGCTGCGATATGAATGGTATGAAAATGAATGTAAATAAAACGAAAGTATTAGTGTTCGAAAGAGAGGAAATAAGGACAAATTGTGTGATAAAGGTTGGTAATGACTGTCTGGAGCAAGTGGATGAGTATGTATATCTAGGAAGTTTGTTTACTAGAGATGGACGCTGTGATGGAGACATTGAAAGAAGGAAGCTGGCCGGTACTAGGACGAATGGTGCGCTCGGTCCGATTGTTAGTAGTAGCAATGTGTCTATGAAAGCAAAAGTGCTAGTGCACAATGCTGTCTTGGTGCCGACCCTGATGTATGCTAGTGAGACGTGGACGTGGATGAAGAAGGATGAATCAGGGTTGAATGCAGTAGAAATGAGGTCATTAAGAAGAATGTGCGGGAAAACGCTGAGAGATAAGATAAGGAATGAGGTTATTAGGGAAATGAGTGACTGCAAGACTGGTCTAGTGACAAGAATGAAAGTAAACAAACTAAGATGGTTTGGGCATGTTGAGAGAATGAATGATGACAGGATGACAAAAAAGATATATCTGAATGAACGAAAAGGGGTGAGAAAGCGCGGCCGTCCGAGACTGACCTGGTCCGATCATGTCGACCAGATCCTCAAGGATGGACGCGTTTTGAGTAAAAGGAATCGGAGAGCGTGTATGACTAATTGCATGAATGTGACGGAAGCTAGGAGTGTGTGTAAGGATAGGGCTGTCTGGCGCTCTGTCCTCTCTGCCTACCCTGCAAGGGATGTGGCGTGAGGGTATAGATAGATAGATAGATAGAGATCTTATTTTTACTTTTTCATTTTCTTCATCTCATTTTGCATAATCCCTTTCTATAGAATACACGGATTACGGAAGCTTTTTTGATTCTCTTCCTAGGTTCCCCGGCACATTTACAGAGTATTGTTGAGATATGAATGAAGGAATGAATACATGCTAGATACACAATGATGCACATCCAATTTATAACAATGAATTGTGTAAATTGAGAAGTAGGCATTTAAAGTTAATAAAAACCATTCGCGGATTAAATAAATCTTTATTAGCCAAAAATCAAGAGAGTTACAAAACCAGACAACGTCTAGTAGTATGCTAAGGGGCGGTCATATTGCAAAATCAATATCTTACAGTCAATCCGAGAACTTATACAATCTTATTCACACTTAAATCAATAATAAAGTGAATAAATAAATACTAGGATCGTCCACAAAGCAAGTGCACTGTAGCTCTCTCGGGCTGTGAGGATCTTATTTGCCAAGTTTGGCAATACTATGTGATAGTAGGAATTCTCCTGAACACAGCGAGCACTGGAGTCTTAGGTAGAACACTTCAAGACGTGATTCACAAGAAATCCGCAGAACCTGCCACTATTGTAGAAATTGTGAGCAGTTCCAAAAGACGGTACTGGAGGGATCATGTCGAAACGATGGACCACACAAAGATTCCTACCGTTGTTATGCAAGAGATCCCTGAAGGCCCTCAACCACCAGGACACCAATTGAAAAGATGAAGAGAAAGCTGGACATGTTCATCAGAGGAAAATGAACGACACTGGAGTTTATGATAAAATACAGTCTATGATAATGATATACTTTCTATATGATATATCGCGTACCTAGATTGCTCGTATTACTCGAGAACATTATTACTAGGTGCGTATCTACATCGAGTGCTGCCTGATGGCTGCGGTAATGAATGCATAGGAAGTTCGCTTTGGTATTTTTAATTTGAACGATTAAAAGCATTCCTGCTGTAAATGTGGGATTACCGTAGATATTCTCACAGTAATGTAGTATGGAATTATATCTGCCATTGCTAAGCACTCATTCACGTATTTTATACCTATAGTTACATCAGCTATATGAAATTCATCTAGAAAAATTACTAAATTACTAAATTACACATCATTTTTGCTCTCTAATCAATCTGATATGTGCAGTGTCTCTCCAGTAAAGTTATTTTATCTGGAAGCATAATATGTTTATTAATTTATTACGTAGGTCTTCTTCTCAATAATATAAAACATCACTAAGTACACAGTATACTCGTAGATACTCGTATCATGCTGATATTATTCTCCCTGTTTGAGGATGAAATGAACAGCAGCTTGTACAACATTTTATTTGATGACATATCATCACCCTCTCACTAATGAAACCTAATAAATTGATGGCATCTAAAAAGTCACACGAACCATCCCATATGCGCCGAGCCACGTTTATACTAGAATGTCGATAATCTTTTCTGAACGTACAAAATATATTTACCTAAATTGAATTAAGTAATAATTTCACAATAATATAGAGCGAAGACTTTTGTGTATTTCTATTCTTCGTTTGCTAAAATATTTCTCTCAGGAACATAGGGTTTCCACAAGACATTATTCATCATAGCTTCATTGTTTAAACTACTAGTCCTACAAAAAATGTTTCAAACATTTTTTTGTAAAGAATTTAGCAAGGATTATTTTTATCATTGACCACTTTCTCCTATCTCTAACATATTCCTATAAAATGCGAAAAACCGCGAAGGGGGACCTTTTCGGGGGGGGCAGGGGGGGTTGCGACAAGATTTTGATAGGCAACCCTAGTGCGATGTATTAGCCTATTGGTAAGCTATCAATTAAGCCACATTTCGATCGAATAACAGATACGTCATAATTTAAGCAGCGGGCTCCTGGACTAGAAAGACCGTTAAAGTCTTTCGATTCAAGCAAAATTAACTCCAAAAAATGGAAAAAAATATATTCCTAAAATGCAATTCCCGAGCTATTAAGAGTTAGATAGCTACTCGCGTATATCCCACCAAGCAATTTTGAACTCTACGGGTACGGAAAATGGTTATAAGTTACACGAATGTAAGTAATAAAAATAATAATTGTCGCATGAAATTTATAAAGTAGGTATCTACTTGTTGTTGCATCGAAGGATGAGCTTTCCATCAGCTTTGAGTTTAAAATGTCTCACTTCAAACTCTTACCCGACGACTATCAGCCCGACGCGACAGGTTCATCATTCGCTGTGTACCTGTTTGTCGAAATAACTACCGTAAGTTATCAAACTACGACATATAGAAAACTCAATCGGGCATGGCACCAGGAATGACGTCACAGTCTTTTCTCACGGCATTAAGGTTCAAAATTGCGTGACAACCGCATGATAAAATGGTAAAAATAGCGTTTTTTCCATTTTTTGGGGTTAATTTTGCGTCTATCAAAAAACTTTTACGGTTATTCCCTAGATTTTAATGCATATTATCAGTACTTGAAAAAAAATTTACTCCGCGACTCTCGGGAAACGAGTTTCCGTCTTTCGGAAAAAAGGTCAGAGGTGTTTTTAAATATTTCTTTTGCGAATTCTATACAAGATATAAAAAATCTATTACGGTTATTCCCTAGATAAAGGTTCAATACATCTACCCTATTTTGTTCCAAAGTATATTTAGTAACGGTTGTCGAGATAGAAGGTCTCCCGTTTTTAGAAATTTTTGAAATGTCGGTATGCACACTCTTAAAATATTACGATAGATTTTTGCTTGCTATTTTTTGTATTATTTATCTACCTACCCGTAGAGGTTTTTGCCTGAAGGCGTGATTATTTCGTATCGAGGGAAAGAAGATATCTTTTGTGTATTTTTCAATTTTCATTCCGTATCCATAATGAAAACAATGAACAAAATATGTAGGGAGTTTGTTTGAATGTGTTTGTCAGTTATTTTATCCCAATATCAGTTTAAGAGAAAGGTATCCGGAATACATTTTCCATGTATATTACGTTCAAATTCGCATGCACGCAATGACGGACTGGTAGCTCGAGGATCTACATAAATATTTTAGATTTTTTTTATATTATGGGGAGAATTCAGCTATATTAAAAAAAATGTTTAATGGCGGTGCAATAGATACTAAGAGAAATATTTTCTTTTCTTTGCTGCCTTCGTGAAGCGGGTTCAAAAACCTAGTTCGAAAAATGTTTGAGTAATTTTCATTTTTTTTGGGAATGTTGGTATTTGATGATGTTTGTTGAGCTATATGTACATTCACTTACCAGGTTTACGCCCGATAGAAAAGTTAGTAATGAATAAATCAATGATTTAATTCAGAATATAAAAAAACATTTTGTCCTTTTATATTCACAAAAAATATCTATACTTATTCTACTTCTTATAGGTATATAGGTACTGGTACATATATGATATCTACCAGTGGCGTAGCGTAAGTTCTGAGCTTGGGGGAGCGCTTTTCAAGAACAGAGGGCTGTTATACCTCTATCAAATAAAATACCTTACTACTTTGTGGGTACCAAAAACATAGGTACATAATAATGGATAATTATTACGATGAGCATAAAAATAAGAATACTATTTGTAGAGAAGATCGATTCTCCTGTTTTTCATATTTGCAAATACTTTAATTATCTCTCTGTTATATTCGGGAATTGTCTGTAAAAAAAAATTCTTTATACTGAGCACAGTTCATACAGGCGTTCCTGGTTCATGGTGCTCCTGAGAAACGACTTTATCCTCTTTAAAGTGGAAAAACACCTTTCACTCTCCACGGACGTCATTGGAATTGTACAAATGATTGTCAATAATCGTGAAATCGTCCCGTTTTAGAAAAGGATTCCAACAAATTGGTTCTTCTTAATTAACTGTAAATGTAACTAATAATTTAATATTTAAATAATAATTTTATCCGGCGCGGCGAGAAACAATAATTATCTTATCATTATTATCAAACGGTCAAAACAATGCTGTAGGTATTCATAGCGAAACTAAAAATGTTATTAATTTTGCATGTCATCTCGTCGACTCATCCTAGAGTAAGAAGGAGGTAAGTAAGAATTATGTCATGCGGGATGCATTGATACGAGAGTTTGTTAAGTAAGGACTTACAATCTTTGTCACTAGTGGTACACCCGCCCGCATACCGCAACCTAGCCCGCCCCCTGTCCCTCCCGCATCACACACAACGCACAGAATGTTCCCGCGGTGCAGCGCACAACGGAGTGGTAACATTTTGTATGGGAAGAAAGAAATCCACGGAATACGAATGTTTGCTAAGAAATGTATGACAATTATTGAGTTTTGTTGGAGCGCTAACTGTTAACGCACCGAATACGAAATGATGCACTAGCGTTTGCCTAGTTAAAGGAGTCGAACGTTTTCGTTAAGGAATTACTAACATTTCTTGACATTATTGTTGGATTATTGTTGGATTATTTTAATTTTTATTTTATCACGCTGAGCTGAATTATTTGGGGGCGCGCTGTATCCTGCGCACTGTTGGAGTCTACGCCCCTGATATCTACCATATTATACTCACGTACCTACCTATACTCTACTCTCGAACGAAAATTGTTTTATTAGAATTTTCCGATTATTGGAAACCATAACGAGGAAATTTTATATACATAGATAGTGTGTGTGTGGATAACATGAGTTTATACTTCACTTCTTTTTCGATGCATGTGTAAAAAAATGAATAGCCATATTAGGCTGCGCTAGCAGATTTTTAATAAATATTTTATCTATTTTATCCAATCTTTATAATAATACCGAGTCTACTATTTTTACTAATTGAGTCAGACATTAAAATTTTATTCAATTAACTTGGCGTTCCTTTCCAATGCAATAAAAGTCTTTTTCTCGAAACATGTTGAAATAATAATACTTTCACTGAAAAAAGTCCCTGATGCTATCTGCCAATGCCCAAGAGACCGTTGATAATGGACTTACTACTCTTATAAGAACAATTCTCTGCGATAAAAAAGGAAGTTTTTCTTCTTAAAAAAAAGTAAAATAAATCTTCTCCAGTGTTCTTGACTTATAAATTCACAGAGGAATTTACTTGTAGCAAATGCCTTCATATTACCTATATAAAGTCTACATTCTCTAAAATACCTGACGTTTTCGATTGTAAGCTATTATAATACGAGTATTATCTCAATGTGACATTAGAGTTACACATTGTAACTTTCCCATTAGATAATGATGCCTATTTACGTAAATAAAGACGTAAGAAACATAGCTTTGAAGATTCTACCGAAGATTCTACCGAAAGGAATAAATATCTTGAATTAAATTCCGGGAATCTCTCTCTCTTAGTATTAAAATCTCTGTATTTGGGATAAATAATATATAAATATTATTACTCCCATCATTATTCGTTATTAATACATACTAATTATGTATGTACCTACTCCAAATCCTGCTTGGAAATATCAACAACATTATAATATCTCGGCATCCTATACGATTTGTTTTCTGAATCGACTGAATAATAATTGTACTATAATAAGACAGCCGTTAGGCAATAAGCCCGCCTTTTGTAATAAATCTACAATCCATCTACAATATTTTATTTTAAGGGCATGGCACCAGGAATGACGTCACAGACATTTCCCACGGCATTAAGGTTCAAAATCGCGTGACAATCGCATGATAAAATGGTAAAAATAGCGTTTTTTCCATTTCTTGGGCTTAATTTTGCATCTATCAAAAAACTTTTACGGTTATTCCCTAGATTTTGATGCATATTATCAGTACAAAAAAAAATTTTTACTCCGCGACTTTCGGGAAACGAGTTTCCGTCTTTCGGAAAAAAGGTCAGAGGTGTTTTTAAATATTTTTTTTGCGAAATCTATACAAGATATAAAAAATATATTACGGTTATTCCCTAGATAAAGGTTCAATGCAACTACCCTATTTTATTTCAAAGCATATTTAGTAACGGTTGTCGAGATAGAAGGTCTCCCGTTTTTAGAAATTTTTGAAATGTCGGTATGCACACTCTAAATAATGATTTCTTACATTTAAGTTGAAAACAATATTTGAGGCGAATCCATATGTTTTCATATCCCCAGTTGTCTATGATATTTTCAGTAAAATATGTATGTAGATACGTGACGTACGAGTACATAATATTATAAATAGTTTTTTATTGTCTACGTAAACTGATACCTACCATGTTGTTGATAATGGAGTTTGCTCTGTAATTAGTACTGCCCCTAGCAATAATAAGCATACCTTCTCCGCCTTGTTATTTTAAGTTTCCACATAATTTTCATTACAGCCAGACAGCTGCTTTTAAGGGAGATTGTATTACAAGGGTATACTTGTAAAATTTAATGAGATATTCATTTATTTCGAGTTTAATGAAAATAAAAAGGGCAAAATAAGCGAGGTACTCATTCTGAGCATCTGTAATGGCAAAATTACCTCTATTGCAGATTGCCGGTATCCTTGGAAAAAAGGTGATAGATATGTATCTACGTATATTCACTTACGGCATTTAAATTTAGTATTTATTACGATATCGACTGTTTATGCAGCATCACCCGTAAATCGGTTGCAGAGCCGGAATAAGTAAAGATATCGACTATTTAAAAAAAAAACTTTTTAAGATAATTGTGCCTTAGCATTGTAACATTTTGTAACACAAAATACTTGTACGAATTGTACGAAGATTGTACGAATAATATTAAAAATAGGTTACGAAAAAGTAGTAAAGGTTGTTGATTTGTTTTGTAAATTCTATGTTTACTTTGAGTTTTATTATACAAGATTTCACAGACATATTTGTTTTACAGATGCAAGCAATACATACTCACACACAAGTATGAAACCTTTGAGGAAACTGTACGGGGAAATCAATTCACCCTAATGTTATTGTGAGTGAGATTGTTTGGAACGCGATAGGAGAATCGTTCTAATGTGAAATGCACACAAGACTGACAACACACACACACACACACGTTACGTTGTGGTTAAGTTAGTTGTGTTTCTAGGACTACATTACATTATGCTGCATGCTCAATCGTGGTTTAAAGTCTTTGTGTGTGTACTGAAATAATAATGTACTTACGTAAACCTTACTACGTATATGTAATAAAGGTACAGCTCGTTTTATTTCAGCTTACTGCATAGCGTGCATACATTACCCAACTCGATATTTATTAATTATTATTAACGGTTTCTGAGTTTATCGACAGCTGAGTACTTACCTTCTTAAAATAATATGTCGTGTGATGACCATCAGCGACGGGTAAACGAGTATTGTTAATTTTCCTTATTGCGAGAGTTAATTGGATTAAATTGAATTGTAGGTATTGACTACTGGCCCTTATCTTATTTTTCCCGCACCCTACGAGTTAGTCGCCGCCGTTACATACTACGTATATACTGCTAAGAGTCAAGTAGTTACTACTTACTGTATGTAGGTACGTTTCTTTGTGATCTATTTTAGTAACATGACCGTGGAAAAGCTCGTACTACAAAATTATGGTACCTAACGTTATGAGGAGCTTTGCGATGTACTTATGGCGGGCGTAGGTGATAATTTGTTAGACATACTAATTATTGATAAAGAACCTACTAGTAATTTTTATGTCATGTGGAGCTGATATTTTTTATGTAGGTATTTTTAGTTTAGGTGACCATTACATATAACTAGATCTTACCATTCGCTCAGACGAAATCCATATAATATGTTGATACCTAATAATAAATACCTAGTTTAAACGAGAGATTGAAATGAAATAAAATATAATAAACGCCCATCCTGATATTTTTATTATGTGGATATTTTATTTCATTTTAACACTACATTATGCGAATCTCGCTTTCTGTTGAGTAAAGACTGCAAAGCCGTTTATTCATTTTTGTGAGCACCAATTACCAAAGGCTGTAAGTATACACTATGTGGAGTTACATTTAAAAATGAAAAGGGTAAAAAGAATATTAAAGTAATACACCACATATCAACAATCAAGAAATTCCACAAAACAAACCAGCAAAAGTTGAGCAATATCACCAACACAATACAAAATACCCAAATATTCACACGCGCAAAATGAGAAGGAGTAATTCACAAAACCAACAGAAAGGACTCCCATTCAGAAGAATTCAAATAGCTACGTACCTGTTATTAAGGGCTTGGCACCAAGAATTGACGTCACAGTCATTTCCCACGGCATTAAGGTTCAAAATCGCGTGAACAATCGCATGGTAAAATGGTAAAAATAGCGTTTTTTCCATTTTTTGGGGTTAATTTTGCGTCTATCGAAAAACTTTTACGGTTATTCGCTAGATTTCAATGCATATTATCAGTACAAAAAAAAATTTTACTCGGCGACTTTCGGGAAACGAGTTTCTGTCTTTCGGAAAAAAGATCAGAGGTGTTTTTCACATTTTTTTTTGAGATATCTATACAAGATATAAAAAAATCTTTTACGGTTATTCCTTAGATAAAGGTTCAATTCATCTACCCTATTTTGTTCCAAAGCATATTTAATAACGGTTGTCGAGATATAAGGTCTCCCGTTTTTAGAAATTTTTGAAATGTCGGTATGCATACTCTTAACGGTTAATACTGTGTAGTGTGTACCTATAGTCTCACTTTCCGGTCTCCATGTAGATGGACGTGACTGGAATATTTTCGCATGAAACGGAGAAAATAAAACTGGTTTAATAATGAATTACATATTTTATTTATCAATTTTTGTTCACTATTTACCAACAACCATGCTTCACTATTTTTTATGGTACTTTACATTGTGGATGGTTTACATATTAATATGAAATTATCACAACTTTAAAAGATATTATCCGCCAGTGTATCATATTATTAATTGATCTTATAATTTCAGTTTTTAAGAGTGTGCATACCGACCGACATTTCAAAAATTTCTAAAAACGGGAGACCTTCTATCTCGACAACCGTTTCTAAATATGCTTTGGAACAAAATAGGATAGATGCATTGAACCTTTATCTAGGGAATAACCGTAAAAGATTTTTTATATCTTGTATAGATTTCACAAAAAAAAATTTAAAAACACCTCTGACCTTTTTTCCGACGACGGAAACTCGTTTCCCGAAAGTCGCGGAGTAAATTTTTTTCTTGTACTGATAATATGCATTAAAATCTAGGGAATAACCGTAAAATATTTTTGATATACGCAAAATTAACCCCAAAAAATGGAAAAAACGCTATTTTTACCATTTTATCATGCAATTGTCATGCGATTTTGAACCTTATTGCCGTGGGAAAAGACTATGACGTCATTCTTGGTGCCAAGCCCTTAACTAAGAGTATAGTATCGCGACGCCGCGATAACGATAACTCTCGTAAACATAACATTATAATAAGCTAGTTATGACTTTGTAACAAATATGATATCTTAATTAGGTATACTTTTTCCTTAAAAAATAAATCTGTTTAAATGATACGAGGTACATTTACACAACATGCTTGTTATCTATGCTTTAAGGACTTGGCACCAAGAATGACGTCACAGTCATTTCCCACGGCATTGAGGTTCAAAATCGCGTGAACAATCGCACGATAAAATGGTAAAAATAGCGTTTTTTTTCATTTTTTGGACTTAATATTTCGTATATCAAAAAACTTTTACGGTTGTTCCCTAGATTTAATGTATATTATCAGTGTAAAAAAAAATTTACTCCGCTACTTTCGGGAAAGGAGTTTTCGTCTTTCGGAAAAAAGATCAGAGGTGTTTTGAATTTTTTTTTTTGAGAAATGTGTTCAAGATATAAAAAAACTTTTACGGTTATTCCCTAGATAAATGTTCAATGCATCTATCCTATTTTGTTCCAAAGCATATTTAGTAATGGTTGTCGAGATATAAAGTCTCCCGTTTTTAGAAATTTTTGAAATGTCGGTATGCATGCTGTTAAAAGCTGGTTTTTAGTCAGAATTTGATTAGCAATCTAATAAATTCATGCGAACTCGGTCGTGTCTTTAATAGATCTTCATAGGTGGTCAGTGTGGGTCAGTGTAACTAACATACATAATATAATATTGTATCATATCCGCCAGTGGCGGATCCAGGATTTCATTTTGGGGGGGCTGAAGATTAAAAAAAATTTCCCGAGAATTTTTTTGTTGACCTTTTTTTTTTTTTTTTGGTCCTCGCCTAAAATTTTGAGCCGTTCTTATGCGGCGGAAAGATCGCAGACGGGAGGGGGGGAATCCTGCCATAATCAACTGATGACCTTTTTTTTTTTTACGTCACTCAACATTTTGGGGGGGCTAAGGGACTGAAATCCCTACATTTGTTCTATATATACTACTGTAATCCATGGTTTTGGGGGGGGCTTCAGCCCCCTAGCCCCCCCCCCTAAATCCGCTAGTGATATCCGCTACGTCATACTTACTGCTTTATAAGCTGCTGTAAATGTGCACAAGTCGGTTAATCTTAAGGTTGACTAGGTATAATACCAAAACAATGTGTCGTTTTAAACAATGTGTAGGTACGATTCATTGAGTCATTTTGTTTCCTAATTTATTTATTTTTCCATAGGTATATCCAATAAAATAAATTAAACATAAAAATCTGGTATAGGTAAACCCTACAATTAAAAGTGTCTGGTAACCAGACAGAAACTCAAATGACAAAATCTCAACTGTCAAAAGGGTAACCTACTATTGACAGAATCGCAACTGAGACTTGAGATTTTGACATGAAACCAATATGTCAGTCTCATTTGCATTGTTCCTTAAAAGAAATTTATGAATGAAAAAGTATGTAGCAGCAGATAGTATGTAGGATAATACGAGTATACATGGATGGATGCAGTAATTGTTGGTTCAGTTATAGTTTCGGATTTGACCGCAACCATCATCTATCAATTATCTAATGGTTTTTATAATTTATTTATTTGTATAACGAGTAACATATATAAACATATTTGACATAATAATTACGAAAACATTTCCCAATAAATTGTAATTAGATGACAGTTTCCGGCATTTTATTTCATACGACGTATTTGAGATAAAGTAAGTCGTGAGTCTATTTATTTTTTTTTCGGATGACATTTCGTGGGAGGTCATTAAAATAATTTGTATTGAGCAATTAGTTAGTTAAGTACCTAAACGGAAAGTAATTATTTTTATAATGTTATAATAAATAAACAGTAGGTATCTACCAGTGGGAAAGGGTAGATTTCCGCAGAAAGGAAGCGGGGCTAACATTTCTTATGGAATTACGTCAGATTAGACACTGTTATACCTATTATTTTTTCCAAAAGGTAACTCGATGGGAATCGTGTTCTTAGGTAGCTTCGCGCCTGGTACCTACCTACCTACCTACATGACTTATTTATAAAACTATAACGGTAAATAAACAGCTAGGTATCTCAATAATAGTACTATATATAATAAATATAAATTATAATAAAACTATAAATATATACGAGTATATACTGTCTGTCAAGAAAATGACATTTCTATTGAAGTTAAACTAGTTTTAGCAAGCATTATGCTTGCCAAAAAGCTACATGTAGCGCCCACATCCAAAACGATACCTTTCTTGAGAGACTGTACTTAATGTTTTTGTTTTGTGGGTCGTAGGTACGTAAAAACATAAAAATGTAAAAAGTATGTAAAAATATAAGGAAATGTAAGAAAATATAAGAAAATACCTACTGTATAAAATATCGCTACCTATGTAGGTACCTATGTAAATTACAACTTGGGAAATCTACGGTTGTTTATGATTTTATGAGTTTGTTTTTTTTTTATGCGAGGCCGGCGCCATGTTGTCATACAGGCTCATGATGACGTCACCAAGAGTTGGAGAAAATATATGAGAAAAAATATTCCGTAGTTCAAGTGTTTGTCACCGAGACAAGGTGTTTGTCACCGATACAAGGTGACGTCACCGATCATGGTGGTGATGTTGTTCGTGGGTGTAGGCTTGTATACTATCGCTGGCTTCGTTTTATGTTAGCTATTTTATAGAGTTGAGAGTTGTTTGTGGAAACCAAGTAATAGGAAGGTAATCACAAATACGAGCATTACTGTGATGTATTTCTCCATGACATAGTTGTTACATTTCATCAGAAATGGGTCAACGATCAAATCGAATTACGCACTAATGAATATGTAAATACAAACTAGTACTTGCTAGTTTGTACGTACATAACTACATACATACTCGTACTGTAAAAAACCTAGTCAAAAGATTCTTGCCAATCTATTCATATAATATATATTATATTAATGGGCGTCGCCAGCCTCGGAGCTAGGGGGGGGGGGGGGCAACAAAAATAAAAATATATATAACATGAAAAACGCATAAATAAATGCGATTTTTTTTGTGAGTCACACTGAAGAAGGTCGTGATGTGGTTTGGTTTATTTGAAAATGTACATGATACTCTGCACAATATGACGTATGAAAAACATTAAAAAATAGCGCCGCAGGCAATTTTTTAATGAAACAATTGTATTTTAATGGATTTTCATACTAATTTCAGAAAATTTATCACATGATGAGAAAATATGTGGTAATGATGTGATTTTTTGTGAGGTTTTATCATTTAGTATGAAAAAGTATATACCTAACCTATTCCAATCTCTAGCCCACACCAGCCCCCCTTGACGACGCCCATGATTATATCTATAGCATTTAAATTAAAATGATGCGCATTGCTCGTGTATCGATTGTATTTCAAATAAAATTAAATTTGAGCGTTATAAACCTACGTAATATAAGTCCGCTCTAAACTAAATGGCGAATCCTTGTCACTTCCCTGTTTTCCTTGAAAAACTTGAGAGACAAGGTAGTGTAGTAGTAGATAAATTCTTACACGTGCTTATAGGTATATTGATGATATTCTACCAATTTAAATCCATTTCATATCATTAAATATAATGATGTCTCACGAGACTTCCCAACCTACCGCTATCTATATCTACTTAATATTGCCCACAAACCTTTTACTCGCAATTTACTACATTTTTGGTAGGTAATTGCCTCATTTTACCGACTGCGACTCCTGGTTACCATTTTTGGTAAAGATACGCACTTATTGACCTGTCACTTTCATTATTGTAATTTACGATTACAATTTTCATTTCCACTGCCGCAGAGAACCTGATTGTCATTCTAAAAACGTCTCTTCATAAAATTGTATTACTCGTACAATGCGTAATTTTTGAAACGGAATTTATTGTATGTTTTCGTAAAACTCTTTCAATTACTTATTATGAAAAAAGTCATACATTTTTGTAAATTTTGTTGAATATAGTATACGTACCTTATGCCCTGGTGAAAAGTGTATGTTCATTTAGAAAGATACCTTTATGCATACCGATACCGCATTGTCTGCCACTGAAATAATATTGTACTAGTTTCTTTGAAGTATTGTTATAAATTCAAAGCAGTAGACTTCATAACTTATTGGAAATAGATCAAATCTTGGATATGTTTCACATACTTAATAGGGGTTAGCTGGCAGAGATACAGTTCTGCGGCTCGTCCTAGTGAACGAATGTTATAGTTTTATTTTAATGTTTACATATGTCTGTATCTTGTTCACCAAAAGTGTAAATAAGTAAATACTTATAAGTACCTATACATAGTACGTGTTTATGTTATTTTTACTAGTTCTAGTATTTCTTTTATAAAAAAATCTACAGGGCACGTATTTGTCTGAAGTATGTAGTAAGCTCTTTCCGATATTTTGTAGCAATTAGGTACAAATATGAGGAAGTACGTAGGAAGGTATATATGCAATGTACGCTGATTCATGCATATTTTGCTGATTAGATTGGAAAATATTTTAATTTAAGAGTATGCATACCGACATTTCAAAAATTTCTAAAAACGGGAGACCTTATATCTCGACAACCGATACTAAATATGCTTTGGAACAAAATAGGGTAGATGCATTGAACCTTTATCTAGGGAATAACCGTAAAAGATTTGTTATATCTTGTATAGATTTCTCAATTTTTTTAATTAAAAACACCTTTGATCTTTTTTCCGAAAGACGGAAACTCTTTTCCCGAAAGTCGCGGAGAAAATTTTTTTTTTGTACTGATAATATGCATTAAAATCTAGGGATTAACCGCAAATGTTTTTTGATACACGCAAAATTAACCCCAAAAACTGAAAAAAAAGCTATTTTCACCATTTTATCATGCAATTGTTCACGGGATTTTGAACCTTAATGCCGTGGGAAATGACTGTGACGTCATTCTTGGTGCCAAGCCCTTAAAGCTTTATAAACTTTCCAACATTCTACACATGTTAGCAGTTAGTTGATAGAACATTGATGACTTTGTTTATACCTCCTGGGTCAGCTCACTAACATACTCGTATCTGTGTACATTGGGTCAGATCACTCACAAATACTCGTATCTATGAGTGATATAAAACAGCAGAGATGGCATGTAAAATTCCCTCTGATAGTAGCGCTATTTTTGTTTTATTTTGTTATTTACTTCATGAACAAATAAATATATAATTAATCTTATTCGGCCTGCAGCGTAGAGCAGCGGTTCCCAATTCTTTTTGGATACGAAACCCTAATTGATCAACCTTTTTTTGGGGAACCCTATCTCGACAACAAAAAAGAAAATTGTCAAAAAATACATTTTAATACTCACGACATGTTTATATGTTATGTTCGACATGAAAAGAAAAATTATGTTTTATGAGTTAAGAATCTTTGCTGCGCGTAGATATTTAATGTAGATAGATAGATTCTTTATTGTCATTACAGTGCACGTAAAATAAGAATGAAATTTCAGCATTTACCACGCTTTGGCTACGTACCATGATTGTATTGATATATTCAATTACTGGTATTGTAAACTTTCCAAAGGCTTGAGACCGTTTAAACAATAAATAAATACGTTTTAACTCTCGGAACCTCTGTTGTGATCCTTCCGAACACAATTTAGGAACCACTGGCGTAGAGGACTAAATTGAAAACTCTTCGTTTGCATATTCAACGCCAAGTTATTTTGTTAACTAGGAATATATAGGACTGGAATTTACAGGAAATTATAGGAATGCATGTAGGTATCTACTATAGGAATTCATAGCAGGAATATAGGTAATGTATACCACGTAGTACATGGCACATTCTTCAGACGCAGTCAACGAATATGTTAAAAGCAAGTCACTGTGAACTGAGCCAAAATACTCTTACAAAGAAAATACCTACTTTTTATCATCTCTTACACCTACCTACCGATTTTCATTATTTTGATAATTTTGAAAGAATTTCAATTTCTTTAAAACAATTTTGTTTATAACTTTACAGAATTGTTTTGAAGCATTAAGGTGGCTGGAAAGACCAACTGCATAATTTAGGTACTTTTCGGAGGTCCATAGCGCCGTACTCTTAAAAGTTAGATCTCTAAAAAAAATATATGTTATTCCTTAATAATCTGGCTCTCAAGTAACCATTTTATTTTTTTTATATTTTACGTACCTTTTCCGCAAAATATTTTTAAAAAATACCTGTTTTTTTAGTTTTATCGCCCACAACTCAAAACCTATGAGGTTTAGAAGCATGGTTCTTTTTTTAAAATAAAGGTAATTAATAATTCTAATAAGTTACCATTTTAGTTTTTGCGTCATGTTTTTACTTTTCGTGTAAAATCAAATAAACCGTATTTTGCGTGATTCTAAAGAAGCTTCATTGAAATACACTGACTCGTACGCATTGGATTGTAATCCTTAGCGACGTACATTCTCATACAATAATTTCAAGGATTCCATTTACATTAGTTCAGTCCCGCCTTCGTCCTCGAGGTGGTCAGACGTGGAATCTGCGCCGAGTGTTTTTAGGTCTTTTATTGTGAAATACAGAGACGATGTACCTACTTACATAGTTATGCTTACTTTTTTTCATACGACTAGTAGCTGACTAGTAGTAGACTCGCTAATTTGTAATATAAAATATAATAATTACCTAACCTACTTTTATTTTAAAAAGTCCACTCTTCGCTGTATATCTGTTTAGATAAATACTTTTCATTCACCCACATCATTTAGAAAATCCGTCGCACCCTAAATAGAGACATTCAGAATAAATTAGTGATGCTTCAATGGAATCGTTTTGAAAAATAAAAAAAAAAACAAAATACATAATGCTAAACTTATGATTCTCATGAATTTCTCCAATACCTATTTTGATTAAGGTTATCTCCTATTCTTCTTCTTTATGAATAAGGATTATGGATTATGGACTGTCAACGAAATTTTTATTTCTTTATTTTTTATTATTTTTTTTGTAATACAAAATATACCTATTAATTACCTAACCCACTTTTCTTTTAAAAAGTCCACTCTTCGCTGTATATCTGTTTAGATAAATACTTTTCATTCACCCACATCATTCAGAAAATCCGTTGTTCTCACAAAAAGTACATTATGACATTCAGAAAAAAAAACTATTATTTGTTTGTTCGAGAAATCGACTAAAAATGTACATACGTACGAGTATGTATTCGTAATTCGTTTATCCTAATAGTATGTATTATGAAATGTTCGGTGATTTAAATCTTCATTAGGTACGTACGTCGTACAATGTGCTATTTCATTTGTCGTATTTGTTTTTACAATTATGTATTACCTACTTGAATATCGATTATTTTTTATTGCCCTTAGAAATGCAATCACTGTATAGGTAGGTACATAATATGTACTTATTAATTACCTACATTGTAGGTAAGTACCTACTACTTATCTAGGTATACAGTATGCACTCGATTTTACCTGCTAATTTGGCTCTTTAGGTACATTATTTATCACTAATTAGAGCAGAATTTATAAATACCTCCAATATTTTGATTTCGTTGTCTCTTATTCCAGTATACCAAATACCTTTTTATTAGGAATACCTACTTCTAAAATTATCTATTAGGTATATGCTATATTTAATTATCTTGGCAATCAACCCGTAAAGAGTGAAAGAGTGATTTGTGGCAATACAAAAATAAATAAAATTAAATCAATGCAATATTAGAATAATTTTGATAATATTATAGGTAGATTTGTGAAAACAAACAAATTGAAAGTATTCCTTTTGTTATTGAAATTTTAATTTATGATGGGTACCGCTCCTATAGTAAAAATAATATTGTAGTGGTAACGCTGATAATGGAAGAATATACTATTATTAAGTCTATTGTAGTTGTATTGTCCGGCTAATTGCCCAGCTGTAAAATTATTATATTTTGTTATTTTATAATCTACTACTTATTGACTATTGTTCCTACACACTTGAGTACAAAATAATAATAGTACTATAATAAATAAAAAGTATGAACATTCATTCATGAGTATTTTATTTACGCATTGTCATTACATTACTCATTATTCATTATAATCATTCATTAATCATTATACACTTTTGGAGACTGAAGGTTAGACGCTATTTTTTACAAATATGTATTATTTTTATATTATTTACTAATTTATACATACGTTTTGAACTGGGCATCTTGAAATTTATTGAAGTAGATACTAATTACATATCTAAATACGTACTCTCTCTCTCACTCTCCCTCTTAGGGCAAAGCACCCGAGCTCGAGTGATACATGAAATTGATACCTAATAATTTCAATCCTATACAATATACCTACCTAGTACCTACTATTCTAAAAATTCATAGTATGAACTGTACGAATATTATAAAATAAAAAAAATATGACATGTTATTTTATGTCCGAATTTTGTAAACATTACCTGACCGCTGCATATCTACTGATCTTAGATCTATTGTCTACAATATTATCTATTGTCAGAATACCGATAACGGCGATAACACTTACTGAGCACAGGCAGTTCCTATACAAAATAAACTTAGGACCGTAGACAATACAAAAGGGGAGGTCCTTTGGTGCGGTGTGAAGGGGTTCGAGGGGAATTTTTGTCATAGCCCCACCCATTTGCGAATTCTGTTTTGCTTTTCTACGAGCCTTAAGGGGCATATGCACTGAGCAAAAATCGACGTATTTTTAATTCAACTTTTTCAAATTTTGTATGACAATGTTAGCGCTCAATAAGAATAACGTCGCGACAAATAAATTATACCTTTTTAAAGAAACCTGGGAAGAAATTTAAAAATCTAAAACGGCTGATTTGTTAAGGTTATAATTACCAGTATTTTGGATAAATTTTACTTTTATATCTGAAAAACTGAACGGAAAATCTTCGGATCCCGTAAATTTTAGGGGTACTTTAGGATTTTTTTATTTTATTCAAGGAATTTCCAAATGTTGTAATTCTATAACAGCCGATCTGTTGTCCACACTTTCATCTATCACTGTCTTCAGTTTCAACGATTCCCCCAGTATTGGCTGAGTACAATTCAGGGCGCTGAAGCCCAATGACAGCATATATGGCCTTACTTTTACCAGACTACACGATACTTAGTATAAGAGTAGTACTACGTATAATTTAACGACCTACAACAGGGTTATTGGTAAGTTAATATAGATTCTGTTTTAGTTAAACAATTAGGTACCTACTGAAACGGCCACCATTTGCATTCTTCTGATGTTTTCACGTGTAAAAGGACTTTGAAAAATATAGGTAGATTGAAGTAGATTTTTCAAAGTTCTAATGAACACTTTTTCAACAAAGTAAATCAAGCATAATATAATCGTTCTGAGGATTCTTTAAATGAGATTTTTACAGAAGTTCCATGCGGGCGAAGTATATAATATTAAGAATATTTTACTCTACAAGACGCAAAGCGATGACGTACACGCACTCCTTGTTTCCGTCACATTCTTGTAATATGTCATACACTCTCTTCAACTCCGACCTGGTAGACACGGTCGACTCAGGTCAGCGTCCCACAGCTTCGCTCCTTCGCGTCTCTTCTTTCACCTATACCATTTTCTTCCTGGTTAGGTCAGGGGACTGTTTATCCCCTGCGTCAATGCGACCAGAGTAGGTCTATTGTGACACCCTTCAATGTTACATGTCGTCTTTAAGGCCGATGACGTGTAGTATCATGTAGCTCACGATCTGTCTTGGTGCGGGTAGTCTTGCCTTCTCGGAGGCCAGTTGTGAGCGAGTGCGTCACAGTTTCATTCATACCATACCTATATTGATTTTAGTCAAATTGTTTTAATTGTTCTTTAAATGAAGCTCTGCAGTTCTATGCGCACAAACAATGTTGATATTTTTATGTTTCAGGATACTTGAACACGCTGTCCTAATGAACTACACCTGAAAAGCCAGAATCCGTATGTACATTTTGTTGATATTATTACAATTATTCTGATGATTATGTCAGTGAGTAGGTACTAATTATTACGGTAGTAACTCAATCATGTTGACCCTAATGTAAATGTATGTGGCTGATCCATCAACGGTTAGTGAAACTGAAACAGTGCATTACTGAAATATGATGCTTTGTTGATGACAGTTTGCATTATTGTGCATATACTTACTAATATACACTAGATGTGATAAATAGGAATGGAAGATATTCCTACCAAGATACTCTACATGTACTAGACTATATAGACTATAGAGCAAGGGTAGCCAACCTTTTCAGCAGCCGGGCAAGATTCTGAAAATGAAATTGCCAACTGGGCCGCACAACCAATTTTACAAAAACAAAAAAATGAAAATTCAGTTTGTTTCGTGGGGGGGGGGGGGGGGAGGGGGGCGCAATAGAAATTAATATATTCTTATGGCTTAGAAAAGTGAAATACCGCCGCAGGCGTTTTTTTTTAAAAACTGAGTGGAGAAGGCTCACAACAATATGTATGGAAAACGTTTTCTAATTGAAAAGATTACTCCTATAAGTAGACGCCCATGGCTGACATTAGTCAATAAAATAAAACAAAAATGAGAATCGAACATAGGTGTTTATGTGATTAGACTTTTTAAATAATAAAAATAATTAACAAAATACTTAATGTAAAAACAATAAATTAGTGTGAAATTCAATTTTGTGTGGCAGAACTAAGTGCACACACTGATTTGCACATCGATATTGAGGGAGGTTATTCCTACACGCAAACGGTTTTCATCAGTCATTCGATTTGATTTTATGCCGCGGGTTGGCCACACTAGCTATAGAGTATAGATACTTGGGTAATGGCATACCAACATAATGTTTCATAACTCTACTTTACACTGTCGGCTCAATGAATAAATCATATCCAACCCAGTGTCCCGACTTCTATAGACAAGTCATCGGTTTACGAGTGAAATCTAATAAGTCACATCTTGGAACTTTCCCCCTCGTAGAGACTGTTTTATTTTATCTTTTATATAACGGAGATACAGATTATTAATAACATTGTATTATGCTAATCAGATTCCATTTTCAATGCGTAATATATAGGTTTCCATTCTCCTTCTATGCGTATATATTTTTAATAAGAATTTAATGCTAAAACTCTGTTCCAATTTAGTAATGAAAATTTCATCATTTTGTCTTTGAATCATTGAATGTATTGTTGGGTTAAATTATATGTAGGTATACTTAAAGGTATTCTATTAAATATGTATAGGTATCCGTCCTCTATCATCCCTACCTATATTTTGGAATTACCTACCTCGTACGTTTCATATGATGAGTACCAATCTTATTTTATTACTATCACTAGCTATACACCAATATGGTTCGTTATTTTTTTTAAAGAAACACGTGAAAATAAGTGGCTATAACTTTGAAGCAAGCAATATAATAGGATCAAAATAATATTGCGAATGTGGCTTCAGTTTTACGATGTCATTTAAAGCCATTCAGAATGTTGGAAGGCAATAAAAGAATCCGGCGTTATAAAATATTATGTCTTTCTCCTAAATTTTCTTCTACAATAGTTTCTGAGTTTCTCCTTTGATGGAGTTAGTTTACATTAAAACTTTTTTGTAGTTCCACACCTTAGGAATATTATGGCGATTCAGATTATGAATTTTAAATTATGTTGTATTTTTACTTTAACGCTTTTGTAGTTAGGTACTCTTAAAGTCATTGGGCATATATTGAAATCGTTGTATTAGTATTCTCATGTACACATGTAAATTGATACTACCTAATACCTATTCATAAAATAATCAGTAAATTAAATCAATATTCATAAATCACTCGAGAGCGGGCTCATTTCCCTATAAACAAAAATAATTAGTTCAATAACGTATGTGTCGATACATCTCTAACTGATGTTTCGTTTTCTTCTGATGGCCGTATTCCATCATAAGGGCTTGGCACCAAGAATGACGTCACACGTTTTCAACAAAATTTCCCCTCACCCCCTCTAAAAAACATCGCGGCGGCACCTTTGCTTACTACTTTGTTCAATAGATTGTGTTGCCCTACAATTCTCTCAAAATTTGAATTTACTCCTTGTTTCATATAACTTGGCCACTGGCTACATAGTAATTCTATACAAAAAGTGTGACAAGACGGATGAAACGAAATGTAGTCTAGGAGCAAACTTTTTCTACTTTTTCGTATTTACAATTTACATCGACAGAGTGAAAGAATTTGTATTTAAATACTTAGGTACTTATACGTATATTTCGAGGAACTTGCTCGCTCGTGAATTGGGTCAGTGGTTCGGCGCGGCGAATTGTTTTCAGTCTCAGGTTCGAATACTACATAAACCGTTCTTTTTTTTTCTTTTTTTCTAGCAGATTTACTATTTATTGGTCAGTCATGTCCACCATTTTTTTATTACCTATTGTAATTATTTAATTCAGTAAATTAAATCGACATTCCATTGATATAATCTTCCTTCATTACCGTTTAGCAAATGCCCAAAAACCGGATTTACATTTTTAATTACGCGAGCTAGGCATGGACAAAGCACATTGTTTCTTGTTTTTTTATTGTTGCTTATCATCCGTAGGCCCAGGACACCTGGAATCGTCATTTGAACATATCTATATTATATAAACCATAGGAAATTAACATACATACTGGCTTGTATGGCTGGATCGCTGAGAAGAATGTGTGAAAAAACGTTGAGAGATAGGATAAGTAATAAAGTGATTAGAGAGTTGAAAACGAATGTTGTGACCGAAATGAAAGTGAACAAATTGTGACCATTGGGACTTATAGAATGAACGAAGAAAGGATAACAAAGAAAGTATACATGGGAGAAAGAAAGGGTGTAAGGAAACGCGGCCGTCCAAGAATTACAAGGCTTGTCCACGTAGACCAGATTCTCAAGGACGCACGTGTTCCGAGTACAAGGTATCATAGAGAGTGTATAGCGAATTGCATGAATGTGACAGAAGTACGAAGTCTGTGTAAGGATAAGAAAGTCTGGCGATCTGTTCTCTCTGCCTACCACGCAAGGGATGCGTCGTGATGGGACAGAATAGAAAATGTTTTTATTTTTCAACTGGTCCATATAATTCTACGTAGGTACAGATCTTTGATTATTGAAGTACCTCATCAAATTATTTTTCGTCAGTATATACAAACCATTTCAAATTTGTTAAAATCATTCGTCAAAAACTTTATAATTTCAGTTCAATTCAAAATGTGAATAGTATTCTGATTTACAAAAATATTGTAACCACCAGTGGCGAAGGGTACTGAGAATTCCATTTCCATCAAGTCACCTTTAGGATTTTTTTTTCTAAAAACAAGCGCCACCATTATTTTAGTTTAAATTTTTTTGTTTCTTTAATTTCACACCTAATTTTAATGTTTTTTTTATTATTATATGCGAATTTATTGTATAGAGTTGATCATTATTTTTGAGTACTTTTGTGAAAATAAAAATTGATTTGGACATAATGAAAAGTTAATAATAATTTGACTATTTATTTATCGCCGTTTATTGCCTCAATATTTTAATGCACTTTATTTGACATAATTTTATAAAAAATATTAAGTATGGCTTCCATGCTACAGAAATTTACCCATTGCCCCTGCTTTTCTAACTATATGATTCAATCTTTGATTATTGAAGTACTTAATCAAATATTTTTTTGTCATACTGACGATTCAATGGAATGAAAATAATTTTAAATATATATTATGTAGGAGCGTACGCACTATGCATAATAAATATGTCATAGGTAGGTACATAACTTACCTACTTTGTAAGCGTTATAATAATTTAGGTTATAGGTATCTAATTATAATCATTATATTAGTATAATGTGACTGTTGTGTAATGTGTAAGGGTAAAAGATCCAATAATAGGAAGTTAATAAGTTTTTGAGGACATAAATAAAATAAATTAAAAAAATATTTATTGAGTTAAATGGCGGGTTTATTGCCGTCCATAGGGCCAACCCAAGAGTCATGATTCCACGGTAAATTTTACTATTTTTTAACTATCTGCTTTTCTCTACGTGATATTCTCGTAATAAAATGTAATTTTTCAGTTATTTGCTCATACTCGTAACTTGAAAACAACACACCTTCGCAAATTTGCGGAATAGATTTGTATCCTTTCTCTGATATTTACAACATCTTTGAACAAAACTACCTACATAATATGTATTAAATTGTCTACAAAATTTGTAAAATCATGTCTCTAGAGGTTTTTCGGGTTAATTCGGGTTAATAAAAAAATTAAGAAATTCGAGCAATGTTTTGTTTAATATTTGAGAAACTATTTCCGATATAGGTATTATTTATTATCTTGCTGTGAGGGCAGAGTAGGTCGTTATACATGCAATATTTTAGAAGATTTCTAAATATTGATATTTCAGGCACAATTATTACACTGTACTTCAGAACCTAGTCGGTTTAGTCCTTATATTTATTCATCAGCGGACCAACTCATTATACTGCTGCATTCTTATCGAAGCGTCATGAAGTGAAAAAAATAATAGAAAATGTGACGATACAAGCTGGACTCGAACCATGTACCGTCTGTACAAGAAATAAAAACTTCCTCCCCAGTCTATTGCTGGCAATGTCGTGGGCTTCATTAAATGTGATTACATGCTAGCGTCTTAGCTAAATTATTAATTTATGAATAATGGTAAACCAAAAATAAGAAATGGAGTGGTGCGGAGAGACGTCCGTAACTCTCCAATGTTGAGAGGAGTCTGAAGTTAAATAAAAATTTCCGAAACGATATCGACTCTCTTTAAAACCATTTGCCTTACACGTAGAGTTCAAAATTGCTTGGCGCGATATATCGAACTATTTATAGCCCGTGAATGAAATCTTAGAAATAGGGTTTTTTCCATTTTTTGGGGTTAGTTTTGCTTCAATCAAAAAACCCTTACGGTTATTCCCTAGATTTTAATGCATTTTATCAATACAAAAAAAAAATATCTCTGCGACTTTCGGGAAGCGAGATTCTATCCTTCGGAAAAAAGGGCAGAGGTGTTTTAAACATTTTTTTTTTGAGAAATCTATAAAAGATATAGAAAATCCTTTACGGTTATTCCCTAGATAAAGGTTCAATGTATCTATCCTATTTTTTTCCGAAGCAAATCTAGTAAGGTTGTCGAGAAAACAGGTCTCCCGTTTTGTGTTTTTTTTTCAACTCAATACTCTGGGCCATCCCGGGGTACTATAAGAGTCAGGTGTTCCCTGTTCGTAAAGTTGGATGAGATGTATCACACGAACAATTAATGTCACTTAGAAATGAGGTTCGCCATCCATTCTGAATGTTTGGGCAAAGATAATGTTACGTGTTTTTATACACACCCATTACTGAGACATTCCCTGATGGTAATAATACCAGTAAGTTAGGTTATAGAAGGTTTGGAGAACAGAAATATGTGTATGTATGTAGGTATATATTTCTAGAAATACAAATAAAAAGGCGTACTTTGTAACAAAAAATCACATTGTATGGAACATATTGTACAATGTACGTAGTGACATTAATAATAAATTGTCGCTCATTGTAGGAAGATAGTAGGTATTATGTAGGTACATTTTTACGTTTCTCGTTTTCATGATTATTATTAAACGTACGTTACCTTATTCTTACAAACTTAAACGTTACAGCTTTAACCTAACACTTGCGTACGTAGAACAGACTTTTTATCTGTTGTAGCGCTCATATGGGAATTTGAGAGGAGGTATGTAGGTATCATTCCACTCTACTTTTTCAGGCATCCCGCGAGTCTCACAAACTGTGCCGCTATAGCTGGGATATATGCAGAGGTGGGCACCGTTAATCAAAAAGTTAACTTCGTTAATCGATAATCCGTTAACTAAAAAGTTAACTTCGTTAATCGTTAAAGCGTTACATTTTGAAAAATGTAACGGAAGTTAACGTTTATCCGTTAAAGCGTTAATGTAAAAAATCGCGGTTAAATGGCATGAAATGGAACTACATTAGTACAACTACTATCACATTTACATTATCGCGATTTATCCCAAGAAAGCGGAATTTCTTTTCCAACTCCCAACCCACATACGATACCACACATAACCCCATACAACCCTTGGATTATCTAATGCCAGCGCCTCCAGTGGATGATGTCTATGCAAACAATCAAATATTAACGAACTTAATTAACGGAAGTAAAATGTAACGGAAGTTAAATAATCCGTTAACAATTTTTGGAGGTGAGAACAGCCTTAAATCGTTAACAAAAATGTTAACTTCGTTAATTAACGATTAACGGATTAACGCTTTTCTGCCCAGCTCTGGATATATGTACGAGAATATGTATAACTTGTATCTCCATATTATCATACGGTACAGCCATTCGTTATATTTTTATGTATTATGTAAAAAAGGGAACTTTTTTTGCAATTCCAATTTTTACAATGCCTGTATGTTCGGTATAATAATACGAACATAACCAATATATGATAATATCATGTTTGCATAATATATTGAAGGAACTTAGGTTTATACTAATGTGTTTTACTTCTCTGTCTTTCTTCACATCAAATTATCGTTTCGTGGATAAGACTAATTGGTTTTTCCTTTTCAGCATTACGATCGTCCTCTTATACGTTTTTTCTGTGTTTTTGTAGTAGCCATTTAGTAGAAATCAAGGGGATCGGATGGTAGTACAGCATTCAGGACAATTGTATTAACGTTATTTTGAAGTAGAATTGTATCTGTAGACAGAGAGGACCGAACGTCAGATTGTCCTACCCTTATATATGTACATATACATACTACATAGGTAGTAATAATTTATTGCCTATTGCTTAGTTTTTATTAATTTTTCTCTGTTTTTGACGTTTCATACCTAAATAAATTATTATTAGCCGAAAAAATATCGAGTCTGAGCGAGAGCGCTACGATCACGAAGTGCTTTAAATTCCGTGTATATTAGAACAACATGCAGAACTTGTCACGGTTCTGCGTTATATTACACGGTTTCTATAGGAATTATATAAGTTGATGCTTTACCTACGATGTATTACGTTATTGCGTTCTCGATGCGTGCAATATGGTTCTTGTGAAGTGAGTATAATTATATACCTGAGTTTGTCTCATTTTAGTAATTACCATAGGTTAGTAACGTGACGCCTCGTGTGAAAGACTGGATGAGTGCAATGTGACGTCTGAAATATTGTTTATTAAGGGCTTGGCACCAAGAATGACGTCACAGTCTTTTCCCAGAGCATTAAGGTTCAAAATCGCGTGACAATCGCATGATAAAATGGTAAAAATAGCGTTTTTTCCATTTTTTGGGGTTAGTTTGGCGTCCATCAAAAAACTTTTACGGTTATTCCCTAGATTTTTATGCATATTATCAGTGCAGAAAAAAAAATACTCCGCGACTTTCGGGAAACGTCTTTCGGGAAAAAGATCAGAGGAGTTTTTAAATTTTTTTTTTGAGAAATCTATACAAGATATAAAAAATCTTTTACGGTTATTCCCTGATTAAATGCATCTACCCTATTTTGTTCCAAAGCATATTTAATAACGGTTGTCGAGATAGAAGCTCTCCCGTTTTTAGAAATTTATGAAATGTCGGTATGCATACTCTTAATAGTAGAATTATTATTATGTTATTTTTAAGTTATGAATTGTGTATATTCATAACTTTATTAAAATAAATAAATAAATAATAATAATAACAATAGCCGTGTGCCCATTGCCGAGCATGCTTTTAGCTCCGAAGAATCGCTGTCACGTCATTACTGATCCTGTCGATGATGCCATTGGAGGTGACAAGCACACTCTGTCACACTTTGGATAATAAATAAATAATAAATAATCTCTACACAAAATACATAGTATAGTTTCTTCATGCTACTGTAGGATTTGAAATATAATTAGAAACTTATTAATCCGTTGTGAATGTTGATATAATTACATTTTAAGTATGTGATTACGAATCTTGTCAAATATGAGACAACCAAGTAACTCTGGTTGGCTTCTTGTTCTATGGAAATGTTTTACAAATTGTTATATGAAAAGTACCCACAGAGTATGAGAGGTTATTATAATATCGTATGACTAGATGGTAACTACCCGTGAAAATCACGGAGGCTTGCTTAAATATGTTTTTGTGTAACCACCTATTACTATTCCATCCTTCAAAGTTCCTCGAGTAAACACAGGAAGATCACAAGGCTCCGTCTTTTCCCCGTCTCTCCAATATCGTCATGAAAGTCGTAAAACCAGATTCATATTGTCGACTTTTTTAGTTGGTCCCCACCCCTGAAAGCCACAAAACTCCTCTTACATGTCTACCTACATACATAGGTACTTTACACACATATAGTGATGATGGGTACTTTAAACAGTTCGATTTGCAATCTTTACGTGTATAGGTACGTACCATATAGCATGTATGAGAATTCTATTTTCATTTTCTGTTACGTTGTATAAAATGGTACTTACTTGATTATTTCCAAGAAAGAAATATTTCAAAACTATTTTCATTCATAATTTCATTAGTAGGTACGGTACCATTCGATATTTTAAATTATTCATTCATAAAAGTTTAAAAAAGTGAGACTTCGACGAAAATTTCAAGCCGCCAACAAAGGCGTCGCTGCTTTAAATTTACATACATATTTATATAACTTGCAAAATTTTCCAATGGACAAGCGTTACATACCTACATGAATTGGATAATACGAGTATTATGTAATGGAATAATGTGGTCTTGTTAAGTTCTAATGTTCCCGTAACCCGTAACACATTGAAAATGTTGCTCCCCTCTATAAAGGAAACTTCAGTTAAGGAGTTAATTATAAAGTTTTCACATCTACCGCAAGAACATTCTTCCAATGGAACGTAGAGCATTGTACGTTCTATAGGCACCTAATAATATTGGATATAGGTAAAGGTACTGAAGACATTGTCACAGTATAGTTTAATAGGTACCTTTTTATTTTATCATACATACAATATTGTGCAATATTAATGTTAGGAAATAAAAGACCTTCAAATGCAAATGCGATATATTTTTATTGTCCATGTTAGCGATAATGCGGGAATATCGTATCTGATGACTGATGACAACATTGTATATTATTATATTACTATTATTAATGTTTTGTATATAATTTAAAAGAGCATAAACCAGAGAAGTTTTTTCCAGATTTCTGAATCTTTGGACAATTTTTTCTCTTCTATAATCCTCTCCAAAGTCGTAACTCGTTTTTGAAATATCTCTTTCTCGAAACTTTAATCCGATATATTTTTAACATGATTGTTTTTCAGATTGAAATTTAGGATTTAGATACACTAAACACATACTCAGGTAACAAATAACCATAATAGAACTAAATAAGTACCTTTACGTACGATGCTATCGGGCTAAAACTTGAGTAATTCGGGGTATTCCGAAAAAAAGTTAAAATCTCGAATATCTCGAGAACCGTGCGACTTTGGACTAAGCTAAGTTTGTGTCAAAAGATCTTAAATGACCTCTACTATCACCCCTGAAGATATCTGAAGCCATCTATCAAACACTCTGTATATTATTGTTTCATTACCCTGTACTAATTGAATTGCTTTTGTGACACGGATAATTTGGTAATCCTTGAGTCTTCGCCGGTGTATTTGTTGCTGATGTTATATTGTTTATGCTTGTTGATAAACTGTCTGTACTCGTAAGATTAATAAAATAAAAAATAAAATATCTATCTATCTATCTATCTATACCCTCACGCCACATCCCTTGCAGGGTAGGCAGAGAGGACAGAGCGCCAGACAGCCCTATCCTTACACACACTCCTAGCTTCCGTCACATTCATGCAATTAGTCATACACGCTCTCCGATTCCTTTTACTCAAAACGCGTCCATCCTTGAGGATCTGGTCGACATGATCGGACCAGGTCAGTCTCGGACGGCCGCGCTTTCTCACCCCTCTTCGCTCATTCAGATAAAAAATAAAATAAATTATATAAAAATAAATAAATTACGAGTATATATAAAGAAGAATATATTATAAGCAGGAATCAATCACTCACTTCAAGATTATAAGCAGGATAAGCTTTTATTATTGTCTGATTGTCTCTCATGTTTCAAAATACCTCTTGGTGATTTACGAAAAGAAGGAAAACCTTAGATTCTAACGACCATTAAGAGTGTGCATACCGACATTTCAAAAATTTCTAAAAACGGGAGACCTTCTATCTCGACAACCGTTACTAAATATGCTTTGGAACAAAATAGGGTAGATGCATTGAACCTTTATCTAGGGAATAACCGTAATAGATTTTTTATATCTTGTATAGATTTCGCAAAAAATATATTTAAAAACACCTCTGACCTTTTTTCCGAAAGACGGAAACTCGTTTCCCGAAAGTTGCGGAGTAAATTTTTTTTCTTGTACTGATAATATGCATTAAAATCTAGGGAATAACCGTAAAAGTTTTTTGATAGACGCAAAATTAACCCCAAAAAATGGAAAAAAATGCTATTTTTACCATTTTATCATGCTATTGTCATGCAATTTTGAACCTTAATGCCATGGGAAAAGACTGTGACGTCATTCTTGGTGCCAAGCCCTTAATTTATTTAGAATGGCGTTTATATTGGAGAGTTGTAATGAGTGAAACATTTCTTTATAATTTTATTATCCTTCTGCGTGATGTTGAATAAAAACACGCGAATTCTGTGAGTGATTAATATATACGTCTGTAAAACGGACATAAAAACGTAAAAACGTTTTACAGAATAAATTCCAACCTACTTAATCTGTAGGTATACCTACTCGTAAAAATAAAAATATTAGGTGAGCACTGAACAATCAGTATCTTCAGCTACTGATTTTAAGCTAGTAGGGAGGGAGGAAAAACACAGTAAATTTTCATTGTTTCTTGATTTTCGGGTGAACCGTGTGAAGATAAACTTGATCGACGTTTCGACACTCCTACTGGTGTCTTCCTCTGTGGATGAATGTATGAGAAATGTGAACTGTACTGTGGAGTGTGTCGAAACGTCGATCAAGTTTATCTTCACACGGTTTACCCGAAAATCAAGAAACAATGTCAATCACACACCGTGAAAACCTTCAACATTTACTAACAGTAAATTTTCTTTAATTTTTGTTTGTCCTCCGTGTATGTAGTGTGTAACCATATTCGCAAGTATTATAAAACGCACAAGTCAAGTAAGTTTATTAAAGATTGTGTTCTGATTGTTCCTTCTCTAAATAGCTACAGAAATAGATGGAATTAAATACAAAATGCATATATGTGTTTGTTTGCCCTTTCCATAAATTTTATTCCAGTAATAAAGGTTATTTTTCAAAGATGTGTAAATGATAAATATCTCTAGTTTAGGTACAACTAGTGTAAATAGTTTTGGAGAAATTGCGTCACCTTGTCGTTTACCTTTCTCTATTTTGACTTTTTCTGTTTTTATGTCATCAATTATCTTCACATCCAGGGTAGCATTTTCATAGATATATTCAATTAGTCTAATGTATCGTGAATCAATCCTTGCGTTTTGCAGTGCTCTCAGTTTAGTCCATGTTTCCTCAGAATCAAATGCTTTGCGGTAGTCAATAAAGGCAAGGTGTATATTTATGTTATATTCTGCAGCTTTTTCTATGAGCAGACGATACATACGATAGCAAACTACAATACGTTCTTCAAGAACTAGATTTAATATCATACTCGTATGTTATTTTACGACTTTGCAATACAGTCTCCATAGCACATGATTTACGAGTGTCATAATGTCGCAAATTTCGTGTCGCCTCACTAATGTACATAAGTCCTATAGGCGGACAAAAAACAATCGACCTCACTACTTCGCTCTAAAGTAGACTGTACAATAAATAATACGAAAAGTATACATAATTATATTATACCTTTTTATAACATGACACTATATTTTTCGTGAACAATGCCAAGTGTAAGGAACATAAATAAATAAATAATGTTATTTTGTTTCTCCAATGCGACAGCGACAAAATCATGCCTACCTAATACATATATATTCTCGTATATTTCTTTTTTTCCACTTTATGTACCTAGTTTGGTCAATCACAATATTTGAATGCGTAAGGTCATGGGATAACTTGATATAAAAGTTTGTGTTTCAATATAAAACTAGTATCAGTCGATTCTGTAAAGACTATATTTTTTATCAAAGACTTCTCAGAAAGTATTATAGGTTTCTCAACAAATAGTATTACTTATGTCATGCATGGTTCTCTATTGTTAGGGTGCACTCTATCACATTTTGTGCAAGTTGATTTCATACAAAACAAACTAAGTATATCTTTAAGTACCCATACTGGAAACAATTTTATGTTTTCTGCAACATAATTTTTCTGTTTATACACGGCGTTACACAACCGGTGGATCGACCGAAGCAGGGTAATGGAGGACCTCAATACCTATCGATTTAACCCCCATGTGTGCTCGGAGATTTTTTACAGTTTTCAAAAAATCACTGAACATACAATATGGGGGTAAAATCTATACTCCTGTATCACCCTGCTTCGGTGGATCCACCGGTTGTGTTACACCGTGTACAATATGCTCCTGCTTAAGATTTTTAGGGTAACCAGACCAGATAATACTATTTGTAAGAGAAATAGACTTATTTTGTAGCTATGAAAACATTTCTCTGCTAACAATATTAATAACGTGGGTGATTGTAAGAAATTGCCTTAGGAAATAATCCACCACACATTGTTATCCTTGTATATTTAAAATTTTATCTTAAAAAAGTTTTTTTAAGAAGGTAGGAATTGTTTTGCATGAATGTTTCATTTTGTAGGGAAACATGAATTTATTTTATTTTATAAAATGGTACTAATTGTTATATATAACATGGTACTTCCTTGATTATTTCCACGAAAAAAATATTTCAAAACTATTTTCATTCATAATTTCATTAGTAGGTAAGGTGCAATTCGATGTTTCAAATTTTCATTCATAAAAAGCATAGCCTCGAACTATTTTCGAAGTGTGTATCCTGTTCTTCTTCTTCTTACACAATGAACTCTATATAATAGTGATGTAAATGCTAAACATTAACATCGATATTGAAAACCATCGATACCATTTTCTAAACATGTTGATGAACACGTTGTGTTGTATTGGTAAAAAAATAAAAAGGATTAATTATATAAATAAATAAATTTGTATAATGTTACCAACTAACTTAATATGCTGCCGCTAGAATTAATAATTAATTTCATTATGTAAATTAAATTATTTACATAAAACAATTGTCATTTTATAATTTATGATATTCCAGAAATTCAAGCTGTCTAAATGTCGATCATATAATTATATATTATCCTGCTTAAAAACAATTATTTCGCCCACCCAAGACAACATTGTAGGTAATAAAAATATACTTTACATGCCCAAATGTCGTGTGGAAATACAGATTACGCTAGAAAATGTAAATATATCTTTTCACCTTCGTTAATATCATTATTAATTTATACGTAAAAAATATTGGAAATCGCTTATTATTCGTAAAATCCCGGGAGCGTACTTAAAATATCGATGGCTCGATGTGTGATTCGATGATGATATCACGTGCCTATGGCAGATGTAATTTAATAAAAATATATTATTTGCGATGTTATTCTAAGCGTAAAAATAAGTTAAATAACTAAATAAGCCTTACTTGTCGCATTTTTAGTCGAAAGGTGCATAAATTAACAATGATATCAACCAAAAAACGTAAGCTTACCGATAGAAAGATACATTACAATTTGAGGCTTAATATATAACCACAGTCCGAAAAACCACGTTAGGGGATAATAAAATGATTTTTTTAATTAAAATGCATCCTTAGATGAGCGAAACAATTGGATATTAACGTTAAAATATCTAATTACAATCACATTTTGACACTGTGAAAATCGTAAACGTCAAATAGCAACAAAAGAATACTCTTATTGAATTATATGAAAACGAAGAAATGACTTCACACACATTTTCATAGTGTTGTATTGAAACAAATGATTTGCAACCGATCTAGTCACTATGACGAAATATATTTGATGTACTTCAATAATCAAAGATAAAAAGTGACACTTCGACGAATATTTTTCGCCACCCATGAAGGCGTCGCTGCTTTAAATTTACATACATATTCATAGAACTTGCAAAATTTTCCAATGAGCCAGCTCTACATACCTTCATGACTTGGATAATACCAGTATTATGTAATGGAAACGTATGTAGAATTTCGGATTATGTTATATAGCTTTCTCCTAGAATTAATTAATAGAGGCCTTATTAGATTATGTATTCCTAATCTAATGGGAATTGGATTTTAGAAGATTTTAGCTTTTAGCAGTAGTGTAATCATTGAGTATAATAACGCATGCTTTTAAAAAAATATATATTAAGGGCTTGGCACCAGTAATGACGTCACAGTCTTTTCCCACGGCATTAAGGTTCAAAATCGCGTGACAATCGCATGATAAAATGGTAAAAATAGCGTTTTTTCCATTTATTGGGGTTAATTTTGCGTCTATCAAAAAACTTTTACGGTTATTCCCTAGATTTTAATGCATATTATCAGTACAAGGAAAAAAATTTACTCCGCGACTTTCGGGAAACGAGTTTCTGTCTTTCGGAAAAAAGATCAGAGGTGTCTTTAAAAATTTTTTTTGAGAAATCTATACAAGATTTAAAAAATCTTTTTCGGTTATTCCCTAGATAAAGGTTCAATGCATCTACCCTATTTTGTTCCAACGCATATTTAGTAACGGTTGTCGAGACAGAAGGTCTCCCGTTTTTAGAAATTTTTGAAATGTCGGTATGCATACTCTTAATCCCTTTTTATGTCAGGTTTTAATAGAGGTTTACATCTACAAGTATCTAAATAACATAGTATACGTTGGTTAGGTAGACATATCACATAGGCTGTTCTCATAGTTCTGTAGCATCACCTATGTACTAGTAGCATCCTAATGAGAAGGGTTTCAATGAAACACGAAGCTAGACATTTAAGGGCGTGGTATCAAGAATGACGTCACAGTCATTTCCCACGGCATTAAGGTTCAAATCGCGTGAACAATCGCATGATAAAATGGTAAAAATAGCGTTTTTCTCAATTTTTTGGGGTTAATTTTGCGACTATAAAAAAACATTTACAGTTGTTCCCTAGATTTTAATGCATATTATCAGCACAATAAAAATTACTCCGCGACTTTCGTGAAACGAGTTTCCGTCTTTCGGAAAAAAGATCAGTGGTGTTTTTATTTTTGAGAAATCTGTACAAGTTTTAAAAAATCTTTTACGGCTATTCCCTAGATAAAGGTTCAATGCATCTACCCTATTTTGTTCAAAAGCATATTTAGTAACGGTTGTCGAGATATAAGTTCTCCCGTTTTTAGAAATTTTTGAAATGTCGGTATGGATACTCTAAGTAATAGGAAATTTATAATTTACGACATTCTATAGAACCCGATATCCATTTATTATTGCTTAAATAATTAAGGAATATATTATTTTCCAGACCAGCAGCTGTTAGTAGTAATAATTAAAATTTGTTGATTATATTGCGCCACGTATTTTATGTTACGGGTACGGTTGTATATTTTGTTGAACGACAATAAGCCCCTTTATACTGAGTAATAAATGTTGTTATCCCCCAGGCTTTTATGCAGGTACCTACGTACAACACAGCATCCATAATAATTTTGATAAATCCACTTGAAATTATGGAAATACGGGTTGATAATGGATATTACAATATTGAGGTATAAAACGAAAATTATGGTATAAATTCTCAATGTTACAGGCATGCAGTCCGTACGAATGTACGATAACCATAATTGTAGCACATTACCTACCTAGTATTTATAGTTACGTAGGTACTACATACCCTTTAATATTTCAGATAGTTTATTTAGGTATTATGATGCACACGTGTCGCTATTACTAATGTCCTATTATTTTAAACTGTCGAACGCAATCATAAAAGTGTGACAGATAAGGGACGACTACCTGCTTTATTCGCACTTATGCCAGAGTCATATGGTGCGAATAAAGCAAGTAGTCGTCCCTTCTCGGTCAAATTTTATGACTGCGTTCGACAATTTGAAATAATTTTACTCTGCACTCCGAATTTTCAGAAATTTTATAATGGTAAGAATATGCATATTGATAAACGATATAAATAAACATGACTCGACTGTTTCTGATTTTCGACTGACACTCTCGTGTCCAAACTATGATAAAAATAAAGTTAATGAATAATGACACACATTTTACCTGAAAATCAGAAGCAGTCATGTCAAGTTTTCACCGTGAAAGTCTTCAACAAATACCTAGTACTATTAAATAAGCATGTTTTCCGTGTTGATTGTAAAACATTTCAGACAATCCCCAGTATATACGATCACTGATCAGTATTACCTACCAATATGTCATCCAAGTTGCTGTGACGAGTATCATTATTCATTACTATACCTACGGATTAAAGTCGGGAAAGAAAGAGGACATATTTTGAGGACTGTAGTGTCTTAAATGAAAGGAGAATATTTAGAATTTCTAAGGTTATGAAATTCCTGTCACCATATTATTCCTGTCTATTAGTATTAGAGTATGTCTATAGATAATTAATAGATATAGATACGATATTATATTACAAAGCTACCTACTCATATCTGTTAATATTATAAGATTGCCGTGTCAATGGCATTCTCATTATCATATTTGCTAGACGGTAAGGCGTACTAACCATATTATGCCCGGTAGCGAATTTACATAGTCGAATTGTTTAAGATGTTGACATACACACATACACATAGATTTATTTATACTTGGATGTTGAATGTTTGAATACATGTTGAATGTGAAACAATAGAATGCCAAAAGCCTGAAATCCTCCAGAACTTCTGAATGGAAGGATGTCTAAGCTCTAAGCTATAAGTACGTGAGTACTTCTATCTTATTCCTTTCGACAACCTTTCCTTTTATGCCCATACCCATACGTAACTTAACTAAATAGTAGTTCAAACTTACATAACTATTTATACTTGGATTCACAGACGCTCAGACCTTCACTTATATAGTTGCTGTACCCAAATGTGAATTTGGTTATCGCATTATTCCGTACCAAAAATTCTGTACACGAGTTATTTTAAATGATCAAAAGCACGTCTTTTCACTAACACAGTGACATACAAAGGCATATTTAGTCTCCTATATTGACAAGTGAAACAAAATTTTACACCAATGCTAGTGGGTAATTTCTCAAATTCGTTTATAAATCACCATAGCGGTACAATTCATTAGTCTTCAGGTTCAGGCAAAGAAAAGAAGAAAAATTATGGAGGCTTGCCCTTACATAGATAAAGGGTGCTTAGGGTTGCTATAGGTAATTAAAGATACCAAAACTCAGAAACTGTCCCATATTACTAAATGCCATGCGTAAATTAAAAAGCATCATCAAATAAATTAAACACTGTTATGTTTTCAAATCTTTGATTTAGAAGGCGGCGGAGTTAAAGCTTTGATGGCACTCACAGGGGATTGACAGATATAGGTACATAGTTAAAAACATCAAACGCAAAATCCCAATCACGAGTGTCCACAGCATGCTCGTAGATATTTTATGTTGCAAGACAACAAATCAATTTTACCTACTATATATATATATATATCGTATGGCGTTGGAGAGACCAGAGTCAGAGATTAAGTTCGTGAGAGCTCAGGTATTGAAGTGCTTCAGGAGACAAGTTATGGATGTCTTCCATTGTGCCGCTGAACCTAGTGAACTGACATTCTTCGACGATGTGATTAACGGACTCCACCCCACCACAAGGGCAGTTGGGGTTGTCCCGCTTGCCCCATCTGTGGAGGAGAAGGCCGCACCTTCCATGTCCGGTTCTGATTCGGTTCAGGTTGCACCAGAGGTGGCGTGGTAAATGGCTACCAGGTGGCATTGTTGTAGGGTCGTTTATAAGTCCGCGAGTGTCGATGTTGGCATCCCTCCAAGAGCGTCTCCATTCCTCTTTGGTGTTAGAGTTGTTGGCCACCAGTTACCTTCCCGGTTTCCAGGAAGGCTTTCGGGACTCGAGGCGGAGTGAGTCCCCTATAGGGACGTCTTGGTGTATTGGGAGGGCAGTATTTTGAGTACACTTCTGCCATTCTCTCTTTGTAGCTTCGTTCCTTCGAAGCTCTGGAGGTGCTATGCCGCTCAACACTGGAAGCCATTGTATGGGGGTAGGCATAATTGTGCCACTCACTATGCGCATTGTTTTGTGTAGTTGGGCGTCAAGGGATTTTGTATGAGCGCTGCCAGTCCATACCGGAGCACAGTATTCCGCAGTCGAGTAGACCAGAGCAAGTGAGGATGTTCTCAGGGTATTGACCCCAGCTCCCCAACTTGTCCCCGTTAGTTTCTGGATAATATTGTTCCTGGTTTGTACTTTGCTAGCAGTTTTCTGTAGGTGCTGTTTGTATGTGAGAGATCTATCTAAGGTGATGCCGAGGTATTTTGGGTTTGGATTGTGACGGAGGCTTTGGCCATTCAGTACAACATTAAGTTCTTGTTGGGATAAGCGATTGCTTAGGTGGAAAGTGGATACCTCGGTTTTTGAAAGATTTAGCTTCAGTCTCCATCTAATGAAATATTGTGTCATCGCCGACAGATCATCTCGCAGGGTGTTCTCACAGGAAGTAAATGAGCTGCTCTGAGTTGTGAGGACAATGTCATCTGCGTAGATAAATTTTCTACAGGTGGTGGGGGGGAGGTCACTGGTGTAAAGGTTAAAGAGGAGTGGGGCCAACACCGATCCCTGTGGTAGGCCATTGTTAAGGGTTTTGCTCTTGCTCACATTCTCGCCCAAGTGTACCTGGAAGTGGCGGTTGCTAAGCATGTTGTTTAACAGTGATCCGAGTGTCTTGCATGGTATAATATTTAAGAATTTGAACAGCAGGCCGTGGCTCCACACCGTATCGTAAGCAGCCGTAAGGTCTAGGAAGGCTGCTCCAGTTTTTAGTTTCTTTTGAAATCCGTTCTCGATATGGGTGGTGAGTGCCAAGACCTGGTCGCAACAGCTTCTCCCAGCTCTGAAGCCAGCTTGTTCAATAGGGATGTGCAGGTTGATAACTGGTTCTATTCTATTTAAGATCAACCGTTCTAGGAGTTTATAGCTAACACTAAGGAGTGCTATTGGGCGGTAGCTGCTGGGTTCTTCGGGTGGTTTTCCAGGCTTAAGCAAGGCCAGAACTTTTGTCTTTTTAAATTCAGGTGGAAGTATCCCAGTCTCGAGAATTTTGGAGTAGAACTTTGTAAGCCAGGTGATTGTGCGGCTGCCGCAGTGTTTCAGGAATTCGGGAAATATCCCATCTAGTCCTGCTGCTTTACCCATTTTAAGGAAGGAGATGGCTAAGTTCACTTCCGTCTCAGTAAAGGGTTGGACTAGTTCAGATCGGTTCTGGGCTTCTTGCTTTCTGGTGTGTAGCTGTCTCCTGATATTTTGTTGGAATGTTTTGTCCCCAGGTGCTCGACTGTTCTCAATAATGTGGTTTGCAACACGGTTCACTGGTATTTTTGTGGAGGGTTTCGTTGGAGCGCTGTGGCCCAGTTTGCGAAGTAGAGACCACGCCTACCTACTTATTAAAATTAATAAAAAGGGCAAAAGGTTTCAAAAATAGACTAGTAGGTATAAACTAGATAAATAGGTATATTGTGTGTAGGCATAGAATTATTATTCATAACCTGACAATATGAAATACAAACATAATATTAAGAGGACGAATTCAACAATACTCTCTTAGTCCTTTACTAAAAACAAACAAATTGTGGATTTATAACGAATTATTTTACAAAATACTGATTTAATAATGTTATGTACATATGTATGAGCATGTGTGATGATTTGTTTGTCAAATCTCTGTTTATTAGTTTATTTCGTGTCTAAGTGTTAACTCTCCTACTTCAATGCATACTATAATGTAGGTGTAATGTACTTTTTGTTTATGTACAAGTATGGCTTATGTCAACATAATTGTTTTATCCCAGCAATAGAGTTTGGTTCCACCCTGGAGTGATGTATTCAGTTAGTACCTATTATTCATAATTTCTAGTAGAGTGAGTTAGTAGGTTTACATGTAATAGGGAGGTATGTGAGTCCTCTTGTACGGAGGTTGAATGTTAACACCAAATTTTCCTCGTTGTGAACACAAACAGACTACTGTGGAAGTATGTTTAACAACACAGTATAATTAGCTGACAGTCTATATAAATCCTTACACTTACTTTGTAAATACGTAGGTATGTCACGCTAAACAAGTTGCAAAGGTAGAGGGAATTTTAAGTATTATATAGAACATCTATTCTCTAAGTAAATATGTTATGAAAGTTCACACAGTTTCCAACTTATTTATTCTATTCACGCATTTCATCTATCATAATATTATATTACCTACATTTCTACCCAATGACTGAAATCGGCACGTGGCAAGATGGAAAATTGCCTAATTTTTTCCACGTTATAATTTGATATTCCTTTGAAATTTACACGCTGCCTTGTTAATGAATAGTACGAGTATTGGTGACGTGAATTTACAGCAAATCAACAATATTATAAATAGTAAATATGTCCCTATATTATCTAAGCGCATCTGACCCAAATGAGTACTTTCCCTAGTAAAAATTTAGCTTCTAGATTGGTTCTAGAACGGGTCTAGGACTGCTGTAGAACCAGTCTAGGAGTTAAATACTATAGAGTTGTTTCCATGATTCTGGGTGGATAGGTAAAAATTTTCCCAGTATTGGGTTGATGAGATCAATCATGAATGATAATAATAATATGTAGACTTTTCTGGCTGATAATACTGAAAAGTATGTTGACAAGTCCTGCATCCGCGTAAAAAAATATAGTCAATATATAGGTACATTGACATTACAGAGGTATGGGGTATTGCTTAACCTATATAATACCTTCTGTAGAAGTCGATTTGTGATTGTTTTAACTATAAAAGCTACATCTTCCACAGACAATAGGTTTAAAATTGCATTCAATTTTACAAATGGATTTTTTATTGCTAGTACCTATGTACCTACTAACTATATCTGCAAGTATGATGTCTATATCTACCAGTATTGAACTATTGTTACAAAACATTAAAATGTCGCTTGAAGAGTAATGATATGTATTTTCCTAGTCCTCTCTATGATACCTATTGTCCATTTTATTATCGCAGTCCATGCATTCTATTGTAACGAGTGCTGGAAATTATATAGCATTAATCACATTCATGCAATACTATGTTCCTCTTACTGACAATGGATGAAAATGCTTTATTCTTCTATGGGATTCAGTTTTCTATGCAAATGGCGATTATATTATGATTCATCGATATTTTCATGCCTATTTAAGATGTTGTGTCGCCAAAAGGGAACAAATATCTTGACAACAATATGCTTCGTAAAAATAGGGTATGCATACATTGAACCTTCTTCTGTAACAGAGATCTTTAATGCGTTATATAAATTCCTGAAAAATAGTGAAAAACACCACTGTTTTTTTTTTTTTCAATGAAAATAAATGCCTTCTCGAAAGTCGCAGAGTCTCGTATCTCGTAAAATTGTCGTAGTGATAATGTGGATTAAAATCTAATGTATTACGGTAGAAATTGTAAAACTTATACAGGATGTCCCGTTAATCAAATTTTTTAAATCGCAAACTTTTTATTTTTGCTTTTGTTTTTAATACTATTTTTAGCTTATTATTATTATACAAAAGGCAAATGTCTAATACATAGAAAATTGAACGATCATGTCTGATTTACCTTAGTTCGGGCTCAGCCTAGTTAGGTGAAATTTTAAAAAAAAAATCAACGTCATCCCGTGGAGGGGTGATAGACCAGCTCATAAACTACCAGAAAATCGAAATATGACCTTACTAAAAATCCCTCATTCTCGAGATATCGGCACTTTTTTGTTTTTCGTGAAATTCGACACCTTCGATCAGTTTCGATCGCCACGGTCACAAAATTCAATATTATGGGATTAAAATTTTAGATTCGTAATCCTGAATAATTCCGCTATTTGATTACAGTCCAAAATAAAACCTATTAATTCCCAATTTTGAAAAAAAGAACATCCGCCTCTCGAGTTTTTTGTTTTTTATTAGCAAATTTTGACTCCTTTACACTGTAAAAATTTTGTATGACATTAAGCTGGCAAATTGTATTAAAAACTTCCTCATTTAGTGTAGTTTTTAAAAAGAAACAAAACTGGTTATAGTTTCCTTTACAAAAAAAGATATTCCTGTTTTACTTCAAAAGGACCTCATTATAAAAAAATCAAATGCAGGGTTATAGCGTCCTTATGGCCAATATTTGGATAAGTGATAGAGGATGAAAAAATGTGATAAAAAGTTTAAAAAATGAATGTTGAAAAATCAACTGTTTTGGAATATCAACTGTTTTGGAATTATGGTCTTTTGAAAATTGAGGAGTATGAAAATTTCTCATTTGGGTTTTTTGACTATAACTCATAAACCACCAACTCGATTTCGACAAAATAAACTAAAAATCATAGTCAATAAAATAAGCTTTAATAAAATAAGTAAAATATATTTTTTAACTAGTATAGATTTCTCAAAAAAAGTTGTGAAAAACACCTCTGATCTTTTTTCCGAAAGACGGAAACTCGTTTCCCGAAAGTCGCAGAGGAATTTTTTTTTGTACTGATAATATGCATTAAAATCTAGGAAACAACCGTAAAAGATTTTTATAGACGCAAAATCAACTCCAAAAAATTGAGAAAAACGCTATTTTTGCCATTTTTTCCTGCGATTGTTCACGCGATTTTGAACCTTAATCCCGTGGGAAATGACTGTGACGTCATTCCTGGTGCCAAGTCCGTAAGTATCAAAATAAGTAGAATAAACCAAATATTTTTACATACTTTACTATATCAATTATTCTAATTCATAAATCTTCTAATTTGAAGTCAATAACTTGAATACTTTTTGAGGAAACGAATTAATTGTGATGACAATAAGTAGTCACTCGCAGAAAATAGCTTTTTCCATGCGGATTTAGTGACGCGGATTACAACTTTTCTTCTTTTTAGTTTTTTTTTTAATTATAATATACTTCTTATCCAGGGAACGACCTGTTCGGATTTATTAGAAAATTAGATTTTCTTTTAATTTTTTTTCCCACAGGTTAGAAAAATCTAATTTTTAATGTTTTTTGGATGCTAAATATTCCATGTTTTAGAGTATATGCCTCTCCACACACGTCCCGAAGTTCAGTTCCGGAATCGACCGTTTTGCAAAAAAGTTCCGATCAAAACCTCTCTCTGAATTCAGCGTCACCCCGATTTTAAATTCAGTAAGAGGTTTTGATCGGAACTTTTTTGCAAAACGGTCGATTCCAGAACTGAACTTCGGGACGTTTGTGGTGAGCCTATAAATATATGTTTTTTTAAATTATATTTATTGGTCTGTTATTATAAGAACTGATTTATTTTAAACTCGTTTTTTTGTAAATTAAGCCGCATATAATAATATAATTTATGTAATGTCACGCATTATTTTTCAGCAAACCCCGACAAATATTGTTAAGCAGAATACAACATTAAAAGTAGGTACTTTTATTACCAATCATTAGAATACATAATTTGCTATTGTGTACTCACTACTATACAGGGTGATTGGTTCCGCTATTCAGATATTTTGAGAGGTGATAGAGGGTGTTCTAAAACGTAGATCTGCCAAAGGGATGTAATCCCAATTGTTAAGGGTTGCGGAGTTACACCCATTTAAAAAAATTCCACCCCCGACATCGACCACCATCACATTCCACTGAATAACTCTGATGCTATGAGACCAAAATTAATAAAAAAATAAATTATTTGTATTGTAATAAAACAAGCTTTTAGTTGATGTCAAAAATATTTAATAATAATAATAATAACTTTGCTAAAATTAAACACAAAAACAAAATTTATTTTTTTTTTCTTGAAAGTTTTGACATCTTTTAATTTTTTTTCAATAAAAACTATAATTAACTAGTACTTTTTTTTCTTTTAATAAATACACTAGACCCTTGTGAATAAAAATGCCTAACATTATCTATCCATATTTTGAACCAGCTTTTCAAAATCTTTGATTTTGTAAGTACATATTCAATAAAAGTTTCATCAGAAATTTATACTTCGCTACCGATTACCTCTTTAAGTAGGTTCGTAGAGGTAGTCAGTAGCGAAGTATAAATTTCTGATGAAACTTACATTGAATATGTACTTACAAAATCGAAGATTTTGAAAAACTGGTTCAAAATATGGATAGATAATGTTCGGCATTTTTATTCACAAGGGTCTAGTGTATTTATTAAAAGAAAAAAAAGTACTAGTTAATTATAGTTTTTATTGAAAAAAAATTAAAAGATGTCAAAATTTTCAACAAAAAAAAATGAAATTTTGTTTTTGTGTTTAATTTTAGCAAAGTTATTATTATTAAATATTTTTGACATCAGTTAAAAGCTTGTTTTATTACAAGACAAAATTTCTTTTTTTTATTAATTTTGGACTCATAGCATCAGAGTTATTCAGTGAAATGTGATGGTAGGCGATGTCGGGGGTGGAATTTTTTTAAAAGGGTGTAACTCCGCAACCCTTAAGAATTGGGATGACATCCCTTTGGCAGATCTACGTTTTAGAACACCCTCTATCACCTATCAAAATATCTGAATAGCGGAACCAATCACCCTTAAGAATTGGGATGACATCCCTTTGGCAGATCTACGTTTTAGAACACCCTCTATCACCTATCAAAATATATGAATAGCGGAACCAATCACCCTTAAGAATTGGGATGACATCCCTTTGGCAGATCTACGTTTTAGAACACCCTCTATCACCTATCAAAATATCTGAATAGCGGAACCAATCACCCGGGTGTTTCCTTCCGTATGCAAAATCTCTTGAGGGGTGATAGAGGATGAAAAAATAAGAAAAAAAAGTTTAGTGAATGCATGACCGAAAATCAACCGTTTTGGAGTTATGGCCTTTTGAAAATTTAAGAGTATGAAAATTTCTCATTTTGGTTTTTTGACAATATCTCAAAAACTTCTGACTGAATTTTAATAAAATAAAACAAAAATCATAGAAAACATTATAGTCTTTCGATGTAGGTCTCAATTCATGGGTTTTACCTCATAAAATAGTGAAATTTTTGTACCCAAACTTTGTTTTTCGAAAAAAAATGACTATTTTTTCCAGTAAACATCAAATTTCTAAAAAAATAGCCCCATAAAGTAACCTTTTTTACATTTTACAATAAAGCCTTAATGAGTTCTCAATAACATGAGTTATAAAAATTACAGTATTTCCCGACGGTGGGACCACAGCATCCGATCCAATGATCTCCAAACGTATATTCGAAAGAAGGTTAAAATAATTCCACCGAGTGATCGGCTACAGATTTTGTACTTCTATCTACGCTTGGACATCATTGGATCGGATGCTGTGGCCACATCGCCGAGAAATATTTTGATTTTTTTAACTCAAGTTATTGAAAATTTATTAAGGATTCATTGTATGATGTAAAAATGGATACTTTATGGGGCTATTTTTTAAGAAATTTTATGTTTATTTCAAAAAATACTATTTTTTTTCGGAAAAAAAATGTTTGGTGTCGAAAATTTCACTATTTTGTGGAGCAAAATCCCCAAATTAAGATCTACATCAAAAGCCAAAAATATTTACTATGATTCTTGTTTTTTATTTTCAAAACTGAGTCAGTAGTTCGTGAGTTATTGTCAAAACAAAGTTTGGGTACAAAAATTTCACTATTTTATGAGGTAAAACCCATGAATTGAGACCTACATCGAAAGACTATAATGTTTTCTATGATTTTTGTTTTATTTTATTAAAATTCAGTAGTTTTTGAGATATTGTCAAAAAACCAAAATGAGAAATTTTCATACTCTTAAATTTTCAAAAGGCTATAACTCCAAAACGGTTGATTTTCGGTCATGCATTCACTAAACTTTTTTTTCTTATTTTTTCATCCTCTATCACCCCTCAAGAGATTTTGCATACGGAAGGAAACACCCTGTATACTTACCAAAAAAACATTTAATGTAAATAATTATAACTTTCTTCATATACTTATAGTCCAAGAGCCCGCTGCTTAATTTATGACGTATCTGTTTTTTGATCGAAATGTGGTGTAAATGATAGCTTACCAATAGGGTATTACATCGCACTAGGGTTGCCTATCAAAATCTTGCCGCAAACCCCCCTGCCCCCCCCCGAAAAGGTCCCTCTTCGCGGTTTTTCGCATTTTATAGGAATATGGTAAGAGATAGGAGAAAGTAGTCAATGACAAAAATAATCCTTGCTAAATTCTCTACAAAAAATGTTAAACCAATTTTTTCGTAGAACTAGCAGTTTACCCGCAATGGCCGGTCCAAAACCGAAATTCATTTAAAATACTAAAAAAATGTATTTAAACTAAATTGGTTGAAGAGCTACAGGAAAATAGTCAGAGAACGAATTAATTACCATAGTCTTAGCTACAAAACGAGCTATAACTTATGTTCATACATTTAATAATTTCGGAGTTATTGCAATAAAACTCAGTGAGGGAAATTCTTAAAATTTAGATTTTCATAAAATAACCAGTGATATAGCACCGCAGGCCAAATTTTTTTTTCCATAAAATGTTAGTAATAATGGGTGGAAGAATATGAAACGAAAAAAATCAAACTTTTTTTTTTATTTTTTTCAAAAAATATCCTGTTTTTTGACCGGCCATTACGGGTAAACAACTAGTCCTATGAAAAAATTCACTTGACGTTTTTTGTAGAGAATTTAGCAAGGATTATTTTTGTCATTGACTACTTTCTCCTATCTCTTACCATATTCCTATAAAATGCGAAAAACCGCGAAGAGGGACCTTTTCGGGGGGGGGCAGGGGGGGTTGCGGCAAGATTTTGATAGGCAACCCTAGTGCGATGTAATACCCTATTGGTAAGCTATCGTTTATACCACATTTCGATCAAAAAACAGATACGTCATAAATTAAGCAGCGGGCTCTCGGACTATTATGTTGGTAAAGAAATGGAAAAGAAATATTACAATTTCATTTAAGCTCTAGAGTCTAGTATACACATTATATTCATTTTAACAATATACAAAATTTCAATTCAGTTTAGGCCATTGTGTTATTTCACAACAATACTGGTAGAAGTAGGTGCTACAGCTTTACTACGAGTACATGTCTACTTTCTGTGTTGTGAGAAACGGCGTCAACACAATTGTATTCATGAAGCTTTAGTACTTATAAAATCATATTTCAATATGCAGACTGCAGAGCGGAATGGAGGTTTGTAGTTTGTATTGACATTTCTTATTATTTATTTGGTGTGGAACGCTACATACGTACATTTCTTTATATAGGGTGTCTCAGTAAGCGTGCACTTTTTCATTTTCAAATAAAAACAGCGTATTTTAAAGAAAGTTGTGATATTTTTTATTGGGATTGAAGAAGATATGTTCCGATTTAGTATGGAATAAAATATCCGGCAAATGACCCGCACGACTCTTATAACAGGCCATTACTCTTTGCATGAAATTTTCCATGACTTTTTCCCATACATGTGGCTGTATCTCACCGATGACTTGTGATTGATGACTCATGATTATATTATTTTGGGTTCTTTTTGATATAGGTACATACAATCACAGAAATTTCTACTAATTTATCTACCTACTCGTAGTTATTTTGGGAAATTAATATGAAAAAATAAGTAAAGGCAATACGGTATTCGGTCGTTTGTCAAACACAAAACATTTTTTATTTATTTATGAAATATTACCCTTCTCCGGCTGCCCGCTGTGATAAATATTGTAATTTAATTACGTGCAAAGCCGGCAAAGCGGAGAAATATTTTCATCGTGTAACGAAATATTTTATCAGTAAATAATACCTATTATTAATACCTACACGAGTTGCTGAGTTTTAATTGTTTGCTTGAAATCCGATTCACAATAATACCTAATTGATGTGACTTGGCTCAAAATACTAGGTACTAGGTTAAATTGCGTTATTATTCATTTTATCCTCGGCTTAGTTGGGACTATGTCTGCATAACTTTGCCGTAGGCCTACAATAGTTCGCTTATATACGAGCAACCAAATTGCTCCACTCACGGAAATTTCACGTCACAATGACGCAATTTACTTGATGTTGTCGTGACCTCATTGTGACGCCAAATCGCCGGTAGTGGAGTTATTTATTGCCTCCTGTAAGCGAACCTTTATAGCTAACTTAATGTTTTTGACGACAGAACTTGTGAAGAAAATGATAAATACGTGTGTAGATAATATTTTAGGCGTTAGCCTACTGTAGGTTGAGCATTTAAACACTCCAAATTTTTGAGTCTCAAAATAATTATATTTCGTTTGTTTTTTTTTTAAATATACCTAAGGGTCATCAAATTGTCTCATTTCAAGTTCATTTCATTCAAATCTCATTCAAACTCTGGCGCTGGCGATGTATTCCACACTTTACGATACTGGCTTTTAGCCTAGTGCAAAGTGTGCAGGAAAGTATTTGGGTTTGTGTATGCAAGCCCAGATCTTTTTTATAATAAAAAAAAAGTATTCAATTTGGGCCATAGAATTTATTTTACGAATTTTCCGTACGATCCCCGAGAACAGTAATCACCTATACTCACGTGGTAGGTATTTAAAGAACTACATACCTCTACTTACATACATACATATGCACCAAGATATTTGAAGTACTCTACGTTTTCTATTATTCCACCTTACTCTACTTACTACTAGGTATATACCCATATTACATAAGAAAAGGAAAGATTACGGGCTCTGGATAAAGTGTAGATATTATTGTAATCACCAACATTTTTGGCCATTTTCCATAATTCTCTCTACGAGTATTATATCCACGATTTGGTAAATACTCATACCTACTTGCAATATCACGGTACGGTAGTTTTTCCTCTTGCATGATACCTACTATATATTTCTCTGTTTTATTGTTTGGCGATGTTAAGAGAATGAATGATGACAGGACGACTACATACAATATTAACCTGGATCGATCACGTCGGTCAGGTCCTTAAGGACGGATGCGTTTTGAGTAAAACAAATCGGAGAGCCTGTACGACAAATTGCATGAGTGTAACGAAAACAAGTACCTAATACCTAGTGTCTTTAAGGATATGACAGTCTAGCATTCTCTCATCTCTGCCTACCCCTTCAATAAGGAAAAATAGATTGAATTACACATATTAATAAAGTACGTAAGTATCTAATTACAACAAAATAATGAGGAAAACATGTAAAATTCTGCACTAAGGCCAACTTCTATTCTTCTTGCATACCTTTTACTCATCTACGAGTGATATAGCCAACTCCAACCATTAGCTACCTCTATCGTATGATACTAATTTGTCTAACAATTTAAACAATTTATAAAATCAATGGGGTTAACTGGAAGAAATCGCAGTTCTGCGATAAGTTCGCCCTAGTGAACAATGCTTCATAATCTGTACTTCGTCCATTTTTTATATAAGTATAATATGATTAAATTTATTTAATAAAAAAATAAAAAAAATTAAAGTAAGAAGAGATGTAAGAAACGGGTGTATGTGGTATACCTAAGTATATAAATATTTTCTACTAAGTAGACTTGGAAGAATTGAAAGTTATAAAAGGGGATTAGAAATTGAGAGAAATGGTAGGTAGTCATTTGACGAGGAAAGTCATAATAATACTACAACAGCTTAGAATATCTGGATTGGAAGGTAGGAACTAGGAATGGTTTCTTTACACTTATGTAGGTACTTCTGTATAGAATTGGACAAAACTATTCGCAATAATTTTATAGGGTTATGGTTTCATGAGTCAACCCAAGCACATTGCAAATAAAGAAATTCTCCTCTCAGCCTCCCATTCACTGAAAGGAACGCGCATTCCTTTATAAATATTTCATTTTTTTTCCCGACGGGTTTTCAATATTCCATATTGTTCACTAAGCCATAAAATACGTCCCTACCTAGTCGTGTACTCGGTACCTGTTTTGGATGGTACCTATTTTTCCCTACAGCATGAAGATACGTGCCTCCGGCTTTCGTCCTTTCATCATAATATTTTTTTCGAACGTGTAATATAAAATTTAAATTTACAAAAAAACTCTAATTACCCTGCAATTATTTTCCAGGTCAAATCTACCTGTCGTCGAAATATTAATTGCTAACTGGAAAATGGTCATTTCTCACAAAGTTAGTATAAATTCTCTCACATACACTTGAATTGCCTAATATTATTTATTACCCCCTTGTATCTACAGACAATTCTCTGTTAGAAGTCCCCTGGTGCAAACTTGGTTTAGTGTTGCTTAATGTGATAATACGATATGGTTAATTTTTTTCGCTACTTTCAAATGATATTTCAGAACTGTTGTTTAAAACAATTTGCCAATTTTCGAGTTGTTAGAATAAACTGGCAACATTGTTTTTCTAACTTGTGGTGGCGGCTTAAAGGGATTATTAGAGTATTTTTTTCATTTTCCAACTTAACTTTCCAACAAAACTATCTTTTCTTTAAAATGATTTCTCTAGCGCTATACTCTGTAATATTTTCGGCATTGTAGGTTACTTGTAAAAGATACAATGTGAGAATATTGGGAACCTTTGACAGCTCTTATGACAAGATTTGACAATCAGGGCTACCAACAATACAATCTAAACTCCACTTGCAGGTAACGTCCGCACGGTGGACAAGACGGATGAAATTAATAATACTATCTTGTTCGCATCCTAGAATTACAATAGACTCTCAGGGAATACTAAACGTTCCGCGTGCTTACACGAATTCAAGACATTTATGGTGCTTAACACACGTACCAAACAATCTAAATCTATAAAGGAAAGTGCCTGACTGAAAGACGTGCGACAACACACAGCCCAAATGGCTAAACGTAGAGAAGTGAAATAAGAAAAATATGTAGATGGGATATAAAGCCTTCACTGAAGAACGGTTTTTGTAATTCTGATTCGGATTCTGACAATCTTTACATGACAACCTTTGATTATGCTTATTACCTACCATTTCATGTTAAATTATTCATCTTACATTCCAGGAACATTATGTTTTGTTAAGGTAATTGTGTGTACACACTTCACATCTTTCAGTTCTACGAGAGACATAAAGTCATCATACAATATACATTTAAGTTTTGTTTATGTAACAATATTCATATTACGTTGATATAAATATAACGTAGTTAAAATATAGTTTACCTACCTATGTAGAAATGCGATATCATAAACTTGGAGTATAGTATGAGGAGTATTTTTGTAGATGAACAATATTATAATAAATTATATACACCTACATAACATTTGACATACAATTGTTATCATTAGGTGTAGCAATTATTTCAATATATGAAACAATAATATTATAATATTGTAATGTTGTTGGTACATATTAATGTAGATGATCTTGACTTCATTATCTCAATAATAATATATTAATTTATTCTATGTAAGTTTGCATTCGCGGGAGACATTAAAACGCGTGACTTGCAGATGTATTTGGATTTTCATTTCTTCCTCGTAGCCAGGAGAGCAGAGCCAGAAACATGTCAGACCGTAGGTAATTGTTGAATTGTGCATTGTTGTATATTTTTTGGATATAAATTTACTATTCATTATTTTATGACAGCTTGATAGTAGAGACAATTAATATTCTGTAATTTATTTGAATTTATTGTAATTTATTTCTTATTTTATAATTTGTAAAAAATGTGTCATTGTCTTGTTGTTGATGTTGTATGTTGGAATGGATGAAAACCCCGGAACTCCCCTCCAATACACGAGGTCTCCTCACATTGGAGGGTTTAGTATGGAAAATTTAAATATTGTAATTAGTTTTATATGTATGTATTAAATGTAAGATATTAGTTACTAATAAACTTATTTGAATTTGAATTTATTGCCGACTTTTTTCGTAATGTAAAAAAGGTTTTATGGAATGAAACACATAGGTAGGTAAATATTTGTAGGAATATATGATATTAATCATACATTTTTCTAGAATACAAAGTCATATTTATTCAGAACGGAAACAGAGGGCGGTTTTTTAAACATTTATCAACATAAATTCCATCTTCCAAGAATCTGTTACAGTTCAAATTATTCACAGATGTTCTCTGATGGTTTGAATATTAATCTATCGCTATTAAATTAATTTAGTACCTCTAACAAGATGGTACACACTTCGTCTTCCTATATTGAATCTAAGGAACATCAAACAATGTATGATATTGATAGATCGATAGATGCAATCAATCAATCCCAACATATTTTTTTAACTATTAGACTTGAGCGATCGAGTCAGCAGCGTAATATTATTTTTGTTATAAATGGTTAATTCTGAAGAATTCTTCTACAATAGCGCTACAGCCCAAATCGAGCCTTGGCCTCCTCCAACCTCTTCTGTCCTCCGCCGCCGTCTTCCAACTATGGACCTGGAAAATTTGCGCTGCACCTCTCTAGACATCATCTTCCCATCTTAGCCTTGGTCTCCCAACTCTTCTTTTTCCCCCTGGATAACGAGCAAAAATTGTTTTGGGTCCGCGCAAGCCTGGCATTCTTTGGACGTGTCCAGCCGCAGAAGCTTTGTTGTTTTTCAACTTTTTCAAGGCGGCTTTGATATCAGCGGTTGCTGGTGGATCTATTAGTTTTGTTGGATGGTTGTCGTCCTCATTGTTTTGAGGGATATTAGTTGTCTCTTCTCTAATATTTTCATTAGGATTAAGAATTTGGTCTAAGTATTCCTTCCATGGTAATGCTCTGTCTCCGAGATGACATCTCCATTGGTATACCTATCTCTCCATAAGTTTGTTTTGCTTGAACGTTATATTTTGTCAGACATTTTAGTTTTCTAAAGAATCTTACACTTTCATGTACACTGTACAGTGTACAGACTATCTTTGTAGAAAATAATGTTGAATAATGATACAGTAGTGTATCTATGGCCAATAAAGTTTTTTTCGCAAAAAGGGTAGATTGATTTCCTAAAGAAATGTCTCATTCATTCACTGAGCTGTGACAAGAATAGCGTGCATCACATACAAAATAGAGTCGATAAATCTTTTCAGTTCCTCGTAAAAAGAACAAACTTTGTTATAGATTCTTTGAAAGACGCGCGTTTCTTATTTTTCTATAAGGTATACTAGAATTTAAAGGCAGTAAGAATTACAGTGAGAATATAGGTTCTAACACGCCATTATGGGATAGTAAACGCTTTAACTTTTTAAACCTTCGTTTTTTTGTAGATAGGTGATATTGTTACGAGTATATCTATAATCTATACTGAGCTAGGTATATACAGGGTGTTTGATAGATGGATACAGATATCTTCAGGAGTGATAGTAGAGGTCATTTAGCATCTTTTGAGCCCAACTTAGCTTAGTCAAAAGTCGCACGGTTCTCGAGATATTCGAGATTTTAACTTTTTTTCGAAATACCCCGAATTACTCAAGTTTTAGCCCGATAGCATGGTAAGTAAAGGTACCTACTTAGTTCTATCATTCTTTTTTGTTACCTGAATATGTGTTTAGTCTATTTAAATCATAAGTTTCAATCTGAAAAACAATTATGTTAAAAAAATATCGGATTAATGTTTCGAGAAAGAGATATTTCAAAAACGAGTTACGACTTTGGAGAGGATTTTAGATAAGAAAAAAAATGTTCGAAGATTCAGAAATCTGGAGATAACATTAGTTTCGTAAATCTATGATACAAAAACTTAAATAGATTACCTCTAATTTAAGCAAAGGAGAATGCTCATTTTGTATGGGAAAAAAACCCAGGCCCGGCGCAAACGAAATGTACCTCAAATGATAGGTAACAATTAGTAATTAAATACTGCATAGGGGGCATCATCGAAATAAATGACTTAATGGGTGAAATACCTATTCGAAGTTTCACATTGGTCACACGAATATATAAGAAAAGGAGCATTAAACAGTTACAATTGCGATTCAAAAGTATATAATATGACAAGTGTAAGGTAGCCTGTCTGATTTTTCTTCTTCTTCAGCAGCCTTGATCCCTCCACTGCCGGATGCAGGCCTTAAAGTAAATGCTCATGAATTATGTAAAAAATAAACATGTCCGGCGCAAACGCAATGTGACTCAAATGATAGGTAAAAATGAGTAATTAAATACTGCATAGGTGGCATCATTGAAATCAATGGCTAAATATGTGAAATACCTATTCAAAGTTTCCCCTATACAACTTCGAATAGGTATTTCACACATTTAGCCATCGATTTCGATGATTCCTCTTATGCAGTACTTAATTACTCATTTTTACCTATCATTTGAGTTAGGTTTCGTTTGCGCCGGACATGATTTTTTTTTACATATTTCATGAGCATTTTCCTTTCGGCTTATATCGAGCTGTGGAGGGACCAAGGCTGTTGAAGAAGAAGACGAAGAGGACGGGCTACCTTATACTCATCATATTATACCCTTTTAGACCGCAATTGTAACTGTCTAAGGCTCCTTTTCTTATATATTCGTGTGACCAATGTAAAACTTCGAATAGGTATTTCACCCATTAGGCCATTGATTTCGATGATGCCACCCATGCAGTATTTAATGACTTATTTTTACCTATCATTTGAGTCACATTGCGTTTGCGCCGGGCCTGAATTTTTTTTAGCATTCTCCTTTCCATACAAATTTGGAAACAGTAAATTGAAAGGAAATGTGTTTTTCACTATGCAACTGTACCTATAGTAAATATGTATGGAAATTTGCTTAAATTAGAGGTGATCTATTTAAGTTTTTGTATCATAGATTTACGAAACTTATGTTTTTTACAATGTTTTGTATATCATGAAAGAGCATAAACCAGAGAAGTTTTTTCCAGATTTCTGAATCTTTGAACATTTTTTTTCTTATCCAAAATCCTCTCCAAAGTCGTAACTCGTTTTTGAAATATCTCTTTCTCGAAACTTTAATCCGATATTTTTTTAACATGATTGTTTTTCAGATTGAAACTTATGATTTAAATAGACTAAACACATATTCAGGTAACAAAAAAGAATGATAGAACTAAGTAGGTACCTTTACTTACCATGCTATCGGGCTAAAACTTGAGTAATTCGGGGTATTTCTAAAAAAAGTTAAAATCTTGAATATCTCCAGAACCGTGCGACTTTTGACTAAGCTAAGTTGGGCTCAAAAGATGCTAAATAACCTCTACTATCACTTCTAAAGATATCTGTATCCATCTATCAAACACCCTGTATTTATGATATGATGTTATGAACAACATGACAGCTGTCTGTTCTTCTTAGGGTGCCTTCCCACGACAAGTGAATCCGGATTCGTACGCGAATCTGGATTAATCCCTTCCGGATGGATGATTTCGTGCACGGGGTATGGGGAAATAGTTCCCTATTTTTATAATAATATAATAATTCATTGTATTAATATTTTTAACTTTTTAACTTTAACGTTGTAAATTTTGAAAATATCTTGAGTCCGTTGAAGCAATAAATAAATAAATATATAATATAATAAATAGATAATAATAATTATCTCTGTCATACTGTTGAATATATACTAATTCTGTTTTTGTGTTTAAAAATTAGATCGATCAGGTACGAGAATAAATTATTGTCTTTACACCAATATTAATTGTAATTTAGTAAAAAAAAAAAAAAGAAAGCATTGCCTGCGGCATTAATTAAACTTGTTTGTGGGTGATATTTTTTAAAGTTTGTCACACGGAGTTTTTGTATCTTGTATCACGCGTTATTTTTCAACACCGGTTTTTCTCAAATTAGCTGCTAATCTCTCTCAGTCCCGTTATGGGCCCGCTACACGCTCGCGAGTCACCACGACCTTTTGGTGTTCATGAGTAAAAAGGCGTCAACGGTCGGTTACGTACATGTCAAGACAAACGATCCATCCGCACCCCTTTTTACTCATGAACACCAAAAGGTCGCGGTGACTCGCGAGCGTGTAGCGGGCGCATTATGTGTCGGGGTGTACATTATATTTATTTTGTACGGGAAAAAATGTCTGCCATAACTGGAAATTAGAGAACCCATTAAATAATTTATTTATTTATTTTTAATATTATTAATGTCGATATTATCAGAATAAAAGAATACCGGCCCAGGAACAGTGCAAAAATTGTGCTGTTTCAGGTCCGTGGTATTAGAAAAATATAATGATTGGTACCTTAAACTTTTTTTCATTTTAAATAAAATTATAATTTCTTTATCATTCGTGTGTTATTTAGACTAATAGATTAGGTACATAATTTTTGAAGGGAGACATTTGAAAGATTGGCATCATACTGATAAAATGCACCACATGGACTTATAATTCGATGTAACAAAATTCCAGAAAAATTAATTCAATAAATAATAAGAAAATATAATGTTCCCCACTCTATGGCAACTGGGGAATCTAAATTTATACATTATTTATTTTGATTTTTATTTTTCGAATCATGCGGGTATCTGCATCTCTTTCACTCTCGTTGTATATTGTAACAGTACGAAACCCATAAGCATATTGCTCAAAATAAATAAACCCCACAAAAGCCGTACAAAAGCCACACAGGATTTTTTTTAGGGATAAAAGCACAAATCTAATTGAATTTTGTAAATAAAATTAATTGTATCGATTAGTATTCGAGTAAATTATATTTGGAACTAGAATAGATTAAAAAATACGAATAAGCAAGCGGATCTAAAATGGGATAGACAATGATTTCAACATTTTATAAATAATTCATCTACTGAAATCCAACTAAAAAGTTTAAGCTTTTATTGTTTGAGGATTTTTTATTGGTTTTTAATCATCTGTAGACCATATTTAGGGCACTTGGAATCGTCAGGTTTACAAACACAAAATCAAATGCAATAAATCAATAAACACAACAAAAAAGAATGAAAGCAATAAACACATAGACAATACAAAACTATAACACATTTGTGGTACAATTTAATGCAGGTCTGGATGTAAATTGTCCAGAACTACATTAAGTACGTCATATTTCTGAAGGGTTTTTGTGTTTTTTGGGGTTCATACTACATCATCGTAAATACTCCTATGGGTTTTTCTTCGGAAACCGTTGTGTATACACGCGCTGAAACATGTAAGTAGGGTTGTCAACATTTTTTCAGCTGATTATTCCATCTGCATCAATAAGTAATTTTAAAAAGTTATCGGAAGCCTGGTTGCTAACGCGCTCGATCCTCGATGCCGACATACCCCACTTCACGACACAAGCTTTTAAGCTTGTTATGAAGTGTACAAATATGTATCAGGGTGTAATTCGATAATTTTATGAAAATAAAAGAAAACATACACATTATCTTATTGTTCTTGATATCAGTTCTTAACTCTTTTTTTGTTGCTTCCTTCATTATCCCCTCCTTTCTTCCTCTTCTTCTTCCTCTTCCCATGCTTCCTCCTTCCCTACCATAAATGTTTTATAGATATAAGATATATATTTTTAACTATGTTTTGTAATCTATTTGTTTTGCGTGTGTGCTAATTGTGAACGGATGTAATTGGTCTTGTGTATTGATATTTTTGTATTAATGTACCTGCCAATGTTTGTTTTTGTGACTGTATCTGTTCCATGTGCAATAAATAAATAAATATCTACTTGTCTATTTAAATAAAAACTGTCATTTTATGAACTGCTTGAATTTTATAATATTTTTATTTGCTAGAAAAGTGTGGTTTTCTCAATTTTCAAATTAATGTAAATTACACACTCATTCGTCAGTCGAAAACTGCAGGCAATGATATAATTCTTAAACTGCGTTTAAATTTTACAAGTGAAGCGGATTTGGTTGATATTTTCTTAGTTTTAATGTTGCCAAAAAAAAATATATAGTATTTTGCGATCCATATATTTCTTGCAACTCATTTTCAATATTATTATTATACTCTAGTACGGTTGACAACCCTCGTTGTTAGTAAATATATATCCGAAAATATATCGAATAATAATTATTTTTATTGTAAAATTGTTACAAAAATATACAAATTACCCGACTAGCAAAAATTACAACACGTTATTTTCAGTTAATGTAGGTAGCTACATGTTATCAATTTAGTATCATATTCTTGTATTATGTATTTTTGTACCTATGAATAACTTTTGAATCAGTATTAATTTACAGTAGGCGTGATGTTGGCCATACGATAAATAAATACAGTAAGTAATGTTAAGAGTATGCATACCGACATATCAAAAATTTCTAAGAACGGGAGACCTTCTATCTCAACAACCGTTATTAATTATGCTTTGGAACAAAATAGGGTAGATGCATTGAACCTTTATATAACCGTAAAAGATTTTTTATATCTTGTATAGATTTCTCAAAAATAAATGGAAAACACCTCTGATCTTTTTTCCGAAAGACGGAAACTCGTTTCCTGAAAGTCGTTGAGTAAAATTTTTTTTGTACTGATAATATGCATTAAAACCTAGGGAATAACCGTAAAAGTTTTTTGATAGACGCAAAATTAACCTCAAAAAATTAAAAAAACGCTATTTTTACCATTTTATCATGCGATTGTCACGCGATTTTGAACCTTAATGCCGTGGGAAAAGACTGTGACGTCATTCCTGGTGCCAATTATATAGGTAATACCTACCGATTCGGTATAATACTTTAAGTAAAAGTTTTTGTGTATATGAGTAAAAAGGCGTCAACGGTCTGTTACGTAAACGAGCCAAGACAAACGTTCCATCCACACGCCTTTTTACTCATATACACAAAAAACTTGTGGGCGGCGACAAATGGAATATATATGTATTACGTTTAATAGTTATACTATAGAAAATGAAGTAACGTAATAAGCTAATAGGTACCTACATAAATATATACATAATTATATTTTTTAATAAAACGTTTTTTATTTTGTGAGAATCAACACACACACACACACACACACACACACACACACACACACACACACACACACACACACACACACACACACACACACACACACACACACACACACACACACACACACACACACACACACACACACACACACACACACACACACACACACACACACACACACACACACACACACACACACACACACACACACACACACACACACACACACACACAATTATATTACACATTTTGTAATTATCAAACTATAAATTAACATTAAAATAATTGAAAAAAAAGTTTAATTTTAATTAAAATACATTTTAAAATAGAAAAGAAGAAATAAAATTAAAAAAACTGTCTGTTTGGGATGTTTCCTAAAGAAATATCTACGTATATGTATATTGGATTCAACACTTGTATTGCAAGTTATCCAAACGCTATGGATTAGACGGATTCATCTGGATTCATCAAGGCGTGTCCGCGGATTCACAGGCAACCTATTTCCCACGATCCGTGCACGTCTGCGATATCACGTACCGCCATACAAATCGCTATGAAAAAGTCTGTAGATTCACGGACTCACTCCTTCCCACGGCATGCGAATCTACGGACGAAGCAGGATTCACCTTCCGTGGGATATAGCCATAACGCATTATGTCTAGCGTTGTCATCCGTCCGGCTTTATCCGGACAGTGTTAGGCTTTTTGTCCTCTTGTCCGGCCAAATTTGAGTGCGTCCGGCCCGTCCGGCTTTTGTTAGGCATTTTATTTAAGGTCAGAGACTAATAGTGTTGAATTTGTAAAAACTTTTATGATAAAATTACTAAAGAAATTGACTTTTTGAAGCAGGTTTCTGCCAAGAAAAATACGTAAATGATGCGGATTAAAACTTTGTTTAAGAAAGTTTTTAATTCAATTTTTTAGTCAAAAAAGTTATTTTATTTAGCGTCCGGCCCTGGGACCCAAAAGTCCGGCTTTTTTAGCGGCTGAGTCCGGCTTTATAGTTTTTAGAGATGGCAACGCTAATATGCGGCCAATGTTTATTCGATAATAAAATTATCATCCTTATAATACAGATAGTACAAACAGATCTCTTCATTACGTACGATGTTACATGTAGGTATTGCGTATAGTTCGCGCTTTATGCATGCAAATGAAGGCAAATGCAGATGTAGGTACTTACTATTTTATAGATATTAGTTTTGCATTTACAAGAATAAAATATTCATAACTGCGCAGTATTAAATGCAATGTTTGTAATATTAACATGTCGCTGTCTAATAAGTATGCAATGCCGATGATATGTACTCGTATGTAGTGTAATATTATATAGGGACACAGGTATGCACGTAGGTGTATATTCAATGTCGTTACTAAGCACGTCTTAATTAATAATTCCTGCTAATTAATTATTTTCTTGATGTACGAGTTCTTAAGATACTTAGTCAGTTAATCCATTGTTATTTTATCAAAAAGTTCGTACCTGCTCGTAATCTAGGCAAAAATTTGAGACGGGAAGATTAATACTAAGAAGGCTTAATTAAGCCGTTATTGTAATGAACAAATTAGGCAGGTAATTCACGAGAAGACCGAGATTCTTAAAGATCTATTCCAATTTGAAAGTCGTAGCAACATGTATTCACAATTCACATTATTTCACCTCTTCGTGGACTTTTCACAAAACTTGTACAGTTTTTTCATAAGAACGTGATGACTTCTTAAATTCTTTATCACTAAGAGATTTGGACGTATGATCAGGAAGGCTATAATACGCAGAGGGTTGATACAAAATCTGGTATTTAACGTTGAAATAATCATTGTCATTATTGTGTAGCATTTAGCACTCTCCCAGCATTTCTCGCCATTCCCTTCTATACTGAGATGTTCTCCTCTAGTCCCCAGCAGTACTTGAATGTCGTTATATGAGAGCCAAGAAATTAGCGAAATTTTGTTCCAATAAATTCACTTCTGTCACGTTTGCCTTTAGGTACTTGTTGCTTCAATTAATTCATGAAACGTATCTCATGAAAAAAATGAAGGTAATCTTGAGAAGGAATCTGTCCATTGTGTTTATATTGCACGCACTTGATCCTCCTTGAATGAAGATATACGTATTGTTATTCCAACTTTACCTTTCTATACCGACAGACTTACAAGAAAGGAAATAAAAATAATGTTTCCTATCATATTTTACTTCTCTTTCTTGTGAATTCTTCCCTCTTTTTATGTAAAGGAATAAATCTCGAAGGATTTTAGTTACGTATGTCACAATATTATTCACCTCGAGAAAGGAAAATAAATTTGTTAGGGAATTGGCACGAATTCAAAATTTATTTGTAGCGTTTTTCTTTTCATCTTTCCTAAGTGCGAATAGCATCGTCTCGCGTCTGTACCTGTAAACGGCCACATATACACACACGCCTGGAAGAGATACATGTAGGTATGTGGGATAGGCTTCCATAAATACTTGCAAGAATAGAACGTAACGATTGTGTAAACGGGGGATATTTACTAGTCTTTTACGTTCTATACGTTCTGCGATGATAAACTCTCTGTGTTATTAAATTCTTACGTTTTTGTTCCTATTGTCATTTTTCTTTACAGAATGAATTAAGGTGAATAACAATATCACTGAAGTCGTTCCAGGCTGCCATTTAATGCCTGAGGGAACACGTCATTGTCGTAAGGCTGCATATATACATATGTACTGACTACTGACTCGCCTATTAAGAGTATGCATACCGACATTTCAAAAATTTCTTAAAACGGGAGACTTTATTTCTCGACAACCGTTAATAAATATGCTTTGGAACAAAATAGAGTAGATTCATTGAACATTTATCTAGGGAATAACCGTAAAAAAAAATTATAGACGGAAAATAAACCACAAAAAATGGAATAAACGCTTTTTTTACCAATTTATCATGCGATTGTTCACGCGATTTTGAACCTTAATGCTGTGAGAAATGACTGTGACGTCATTCCTGGTGCTAAGCTCGTAATATTCAGTTGTTGACGGCAGAATTCTCAGATGTCATATTTTGTGTCAAATAATCATATCAGTGACATGGGCTATTAAAAAAAGCCTGTTTCGATTAAAGAGAAAAACGACTTTAATTGTAAAATACCAATCATGTGTAAAAAATGGTGGTTGTAAACAAAATCAGACGCAATCCCGCCGAGCCCAAGAGCTAATTTTTTTTAATAAAAATAAAATGTTCTTCGAATAAAGAAAGTGCTAAACTCTTGTTGATGATCATGTTGGGCTGCAAATGTCACAGATATGTATGTCCCTTGTGTGGTAGGTACGAATCAACGTTGCATATGTACTGTCTACTTAGACGAATTATACCTGATAGAGTTTTATACTTTATAATTTTGATTTACAAAATGTCCTTCAAAATATAAAACTGTAAATTATGATTTTAGGAGATACTTGCTAAATATTTTCTCCTTGTTTGTATTGCGGGTAGTATTATACAATATATACATAGCTACCCCTAACTTTATGACGCAATTTAAAGTTTGTGTTTATGTTATGAATTCGTGTCAGTTTTTTAGTGTCTTACCAAAGCTGGTTTTTACGACCGAAACCGAATTTCGGCAACGGTCTCAGTTTCGGCCGAAACCGAAACTTCCTTACAAGAATCATATTTTGAGGGAAAAATAAAGAAAACGCAATTATAATCACTCAGTCTTTATTTTTTTATCTTTACATCACATAGTTATGCAGTCTTCGATATTTTCACTTATTGATAATCAACATAATAACCCTTCATTGAAGGAAAAATATCGGTTTCGCCTTTTATTGAATTATTTTTTGATTTTTACTACCTAGTCTTTTACTACATATATGACATAGCCTATATCACGTGATTAAACTTACAGAATTCAAAATAAATCACACGAAAACTTAACAAACAAAACGAACTGCAAACACAAGCCAGTCACGACGTGATTAGGCACGTGGACGCAGCAAAATATCCTCGTCGCTTGGATGGAATTTAATGCACCAAACATGACCGAGGGAACTCACGAATGCAGTTTCGGTTTCGGTCGTAGTTTCAGAAACTAAACCGAAACTCGACTGAAACCGAAACCGAGCTTTCGGTATTACAGAAGTTTAGAATATTTTATGGTAAATTAATAAATAATTATTTATGTGGGAGAGGGTGTGCCTGTAACTTTATCAGTGTGTTATTTCTTCATAATATTTTGGCCCGGCGCCATTTATAAGTGATGGAAATTATGGTTTCAGAATATTGTTCATTAAATTCCTTTTCCAGATTTATTTTTGAGGGATTGGTAATTATTTGTAACTTATAAGTAGGTATGTAAGTAGGTAGGTATACTGCTTAATATAATTGGAAAGTATTTTGTAAATTAAACATATCAAAATTACCAAACCAGTTGTATTCAAAATTGTGTTTAATTGCTACATTTGATGTAGGTAAGTCAAAACTCTAACTTATTAGAGATTTTTTTTAAAGGATTTCAGCTTGCATACACAAACCCAAATACTTTTCTGTACACTTTGCACTAGACTAAAAACCTGTAGTTATCGCAATGTGTGGAATACATTTCCAGCGCCGGGGTTCGAACCTGTTCATTGTCTGAAATAGTTATTTTATTATAAAACGTGTGGTCAGATAATTAAATTTATTCAGCGTATAAAACCCTACGAATCAACTGAATATTTTGACAATTGTTTTGATTTATTGAAAAATAATATTATGTGACTCACTCAACTATAATACTGTCTGTGTCAAGTACTAAATTATATACTATATATAGGATAATAATAGTTATCTGTTTCGATCTTGTATCTTAAATATGTTTAATATAATACTAATATTAGGTATTAGATTATTCATGATTCACGTAGTTAATATTTATAAGACCGCATTGTTCTAAATAAGGGGGAAGTTAGCGTTCATATTAAATATAAATCTGATGAAGTTATAATCCCAAAGCACATTGTCTTTAGTGCAGGCCGAGAAGAGAATCTGAATTTCATCATTGAATCAAAATTTACTTACGACGACATTATCTTTACAATGTCTTTTACGTAACCCACATTTTCATGTAAACTCTTAAAATTCCTGTAACACTGGAATGTTTGGATCACGTAGCCGATAATTAAATATTTCACAGTAGTAGTATTTTGCAATATTTCATGTTCATAGAGACAAAGCGTTTTGGGTAAAAAATACTTTAAATTCCGACTAATGATACTATAGGCAAAAAATATAATTGTACATACCACTTAACGAGCATGTTACGTATGACTAAAAGCACTAACGATGCCCATTCAACAATCAAAACGTAATACAACTACCCAAGCTTGCATAGCAATACTCGTATACTACGCCTACATAACGTAAGTTCCTTATATATTTCAGTTCTATTTGGACAACCAGGAACTTGCAATGTTTAACTATGCACTAAACTCTTAACATTTATGGACATTCGCATAAATTTATACTGTCAATCATAAAATTGACAAGCAGTCAAAATGGTATCGTTAACACTGTTTCTTAAAACGTAAATAAACACAGAAACACATAGACTACCTATAGTGATAACTCCGTGGTTTATCTTAGATCTTCTACTTTTCGTCTTTACTCTAAACCCCATCGATAGTACTCACGATAATGGGTTGTCGAGATGCATAAATTACTTTTAATGTGAATGTCGATTTTGTTTTTTTGTGATTGTGGTGATGTTTATTGCACTGTGATCGTTATTATGTTGTGATTATTGTAATGTACTTTTCATTGTAATTGCAGTGAGTGGCGAAAAGGCCTATAGCTGCAATGCCACTCACTGTTTTTTTTATGAGAATAAAATAAAATAAATAAATAAAATTATGGCAAGAACGAACAGAAAAGCTATTTATCTTTTTCGCTATTAATAAGAATATTAAGATATTTAACAGAAGCAAATAGAAATACTCATAATAGGTTGTATACTTATATACTTAATTAACATTTACTTACAACAAAAATATTGAACAGATGGCGCATGGCTATATAATTGCATAGTAGCTTGGTAGGTAGTTACTTATTAACAACTGTTGTGAGTGTTAACACTGCTGACTTATCGAGATAAGCTTACCCACTTCTTCGTATGCGTACGACTATTGTACAGTACATAATTCATAGGTGTCATAATTCCGCGTCAATATTCTTCAAGTTTAGTTGTCTACTACCCTTCACCCTTGAAGTCACCTTGTGGATTGTATGCTTGCTGTGAACTGCGCATAATAAAAATGTAGTATTATTTTGAGTTTCTATTAAGTCCAAATATTCATGTTTTTTAACAATACCTTCAAGATTTGAAATTTGAATTCCTCTTCTTCTTCTTCATAAGCCCTGCAGCTTCCATTTCTGGATATAGGCCTCCCTCATTCGTCTCCATCTCTCTCTGGATTTTGCCTCAGATGTCCATTTGAGGCCAGCTGTTAACTTCAGGTCATCTGTCCAACGCATCTGTGGCCGGCCTCTAGGGCGTTTACCGAGCCACGGACGCCAGAACAGGAGCTTGTTGCTCCATTTGCCATCCGTTGCTCTCGCCACATGACCTGCATATAGTCCTACTTAAGCCCTGTGATGCGTTGTACAACATCCGCTACTCTGGTCTTATTCCTTTGATAATTTGAATATTTGAAATATAATAATAATAAAAAAATAAATTTGAATATCACTGCTTTAATGGGGGATTTATAGCATGTGAGCATGAGTAGGTAACCAATCACATATTGATGATTTGTATTTACTGTTTATGTTATCATCACGTGGTGGAGTAATAATATGGTCACCAATCCTTTGTACAGATTGAAAATAGGAAGACGTATGTAGAGTTAGGTTCCTATACCTACTTAATACCAGAGAGAGTTATTGCTGCACGTGCGAGTCTTAACACACTAAAACATAATGGGAATTTACATCGGAAAATATTAATCCATTTTCATCCCAATATGAGAAGGTATAGGTACCTACTTAATGATAGTACAATAGCTGCAGCGATTCGCTGATGACTTGAGTATACGAGTGGTGTTTAAAATTAGACCAAAATCGAAATGTGAATATTCGTAATTAAGGCTCTCCACACACGCCCCGAAGTTCAGTTAACGGAATCGACCGTTTGCAAAAAAGTTCCGACCAAAACCTCTTTCTGAATTCAAAATCGGGTGACGCTGAATTCAGAGAGAGGTTTTGGTCGGAACTTTTTTGCAAACGGTCGATTCCGTTAACTGAACTTCGGGACGTGTGTGGAGAGTCTAACGCCCTTAAATGTACTCGTACCTACTTATAGAATACCTAATAATTTTATTCTTCTTCGATGGCTCTACGACCCATATCGAGCCTTGGCCTCCATGAGATTTCTCCTCCAACCTCTCCTGTCTAATATTTTTATTATACGTCAGAAACTAAGTACTCTATGCACTTATATGATGGCCAAATATGTGTCATCAAATTACACATTTCTTTCGGTCTTTATTTTGGACGTAAGCTCATAAATTGATTTAGTATACGCGCGCGTAATATTCCTCGCTTGTAGCCGTTATGTTCTTCAAGGTTTATGGTAATTTCCTATTCCCTCGTGGAATTGAATTCCGATTTGACAAGCATTGGAAGAGTGATTATTATGGAGAATGAGAGGTGGCTCTGGGGATACCTCTAGCCCCTTGTGGAATCCCAAAATACGTACGGAGTAATTAATTTGGAATGATATTAAGTGTAAAGACAATCTACGCTACGCCATGAAAGATAAATGGTTGGATGAATATAATATAAGTATAACAATGAATTAATAATTGATTTACTTTTCATTCCTAACTAAGCGTGTTCATTTGTTCTAGGTCGGTAGGTATGTATAATTTATGTAAAATTAATTTATTTCTTAATAGTAGAGTATGCATACCAACATTTAAAAAAAATCTAAAAACGGGAGACCTTATATCTCGACAACCGTTACTAAATATGCTTTGGAACAGAATAGGGTAGATGGATTGAACATTTATCTAGGGAATAACCGTAAAAGATTTTTTATATCTCAAAAAAAAAACTTTGAAAAACACCTCTGATCTTTTTTCCGAAAGACGGAAACTCGTTTCCAAAAGTCGCGGAGATTTTTTTTTGTACTGATAATATGCATTAAAATCTAGGGAATAACCGTAAAAGTGTTTTGATAGACGCAAAATTAACCACAAAAAATGAAAAAAAAAACGCTATTTTCACCATTTTATCACGCGATTGTTCACGCGATTTTGAACTTTAATGCCGTGGAAAAAGACTGTGACGTCATTCTTGGTGCCAAGCCCTTAAACAACCGACTTTCTAGTAAAAGGTAATTTTTCTTTTTACTCTCTTGGAAAATGAATTCATTCTTCCTCTGACCATAATTAAATAAATAAATAAATAAATAAATAAATAAATAAAAACTTTATTGCACATAAACATACACACAAAGGGCGGATTTATCGCCCGCTTTTATTTATAATTGTATTTTCATTCTCCCACTTTCATCGGAATAGTTTTTACTTTTGATTTCTCTTTGCTACAATAAAACATTTTATCATAAGTTATACCTACGTACTATATATGTAGGTTATACCTACGTACTATATGTAGGTTATACCTACGTACTATATGTAGGTATCACCTGGTGACAATATGACGCTGGAAGGAATCTTCGATGTTTTTCACAGTTGGATGATTTAAAGCGGAACAGCAATTTTATGAATAGGATATAAAAGGATTCCCTATGCGTAGGTGGCTTTTTACTTAAATATTTCACGCGATTATTAAAGATTGACGATGCGATAGTTCTTATAACTCTCGCTCTAGTGGCGTATATAGGGGGGGAGGGGCGAGGGGGCCCGCCGCCCGAATGTTGGACAATTCTTTAAAAAATGTGATTTTAAAACATGAAAGTTACTCAAGTTCATCATTTCACCCATTATGCAAAAAAAAATTCGCCTGCGGTGCTATTCTTCTTTGTATTTTCTGCACACAATAATAATACCAACCTAAAACACGACTTTTTTCACTTACATGCACGAATTTTTTTTGCCTGCGGCGCTACTATAATTTTTATACCGTACGTCTATCTTCAAATTTTTGTTGCCTCCAACCTCCCCAAAATCAAATATTAGATCGGGCTTCCCCCCCCCGAAATGAAATCCTATATACGCCACTGTCTCGCTCTAATCAATGATTTGAATGTAGTCTGCCACCACAGAATCGTATTGTTACCGAGTTTACGTATGTTTGCAAAGTTTATGGTCTCTAAGTCATCATCATCATCATGAGCTCGACAGCCTTGGGTGGGCCTTGGCTGAATCCAGGAGTCTCCTCCATCCTTGTCTGTCTGTTGCCTTCGTCTTCCAATTCTGTATCTGCAGTGTGGATGTATCAGTAGTGGTGAAAAAAACTATTACAAAGTTTGCACACAGACAAAAAAATACAAAAAAAATGTAAAAACCACACATGAAGTTAAATAAAATCTTGTAAAATGAGTTTCGCTCGTGCAGAATATGTTTCCAACCGACTTTTCATATTGGAGCATAATATCGTTAGATTGTTCTAATTGCAGTGAAAGGCTTACCTATGTACATATAATATGACATCTTTCAGTACCCGCATCAAACTAGTACACTCGTATGTTTAACATCAAGGGTTCCTTTGTGTATTGATTTGTAGAGCTCTTTTATATTCATTGAAGTTGCCGTGTCACGCTGTGCCGTCAGAAGGGATTCACTTTTATCTTTCAATTGCTGAATTTCATTTCTACCTTATATGTTTATTTTCATAATAAAAAATCTTCTTCAATGCGATGTCATCATCAAGGTTTTTTCATAATATTCAAATAAAGATCAGCGGTGATGTTTGCGGTTTTAATAAAGTTTCGCACGCTATTATTATTTAATATTATGCAAATGACTCCGCTAGGATATCTACTGGAAGGTATTTTGGCACGTTCAACACATTGACCTTCGGGCTATGGCATCATTTTATTTTGTCAGCAAAAAGTTATTGCCTATAATGCCTACTAACCTAATATACTTTCATAATATATATTCCATTAACAGTGGAAGTTATGTTGTTTTTTTTATTTTATAAGTTTTCATTTCACATTAAATTTCTTCTTCAACTTTTTTAGTCTCCTTTGGACGAAAATCATTTCTCGTTCTTTTATTTTGTTTTCAAATTATGAATTCAGTAATGACAAATCAGATTACTCTGCAATTATTATAACTTGTCGGTTAGGTACCTATTTAATTACATTGTTTATAGTGGTTCTATTGAAAAATCTTAGTTTCCATGGTGATCCATGCGTCTTTTAACACTGAACGGTATATAAAGAGCTGTAGGCAATTTATACGTCTAATAACAAATTATAATACTCCCCCAATCTATGTAGTCTCTGAACTCTGAATCGAATGTGATTGCTTCTCACGTAGGTACCTAAATAGGAAGTCTTTCATGACATCAAAATTAGGTGTTAACTACTCCATTAAAAGAAGTGCTGTACTAGGAAAAGATGTAGGTATAGTCCGTATATAACTGTTGTGAGTGTAAGTATAAAAATCAAGTCGCCGACCATTAATGACATCGTGTTCGGCCCACTATCGGCAAGGGTCACGTTCGGGTTAAAATCGTCACAAAAATATTTTCACTTTATCATATCAACACCAAATTAAATTGTCTAAACCGTCCATTACTAGGTACAACAAGTACCTAGCTGTAGTGGATTAGTTCTCTGGTACCGTAATTTTTGGAAATTAATTATGATTATAAAAATTAATCAGTTATATACATGGTTGCCGGTTGGTGCAGTTGGTTGAGGCGGCAGTCTCTCAAACGGGAGGTGCCAGTTTCAAACCCAGGCGCTAGCGATGTATTCCACACTTTGCGATACAGGCTTTTAGCCTAGTGCAAGGTGTGCAGGGAAGTATATGGGTTTATGTATGAAAGCCTAGATTCTTAAAAATATATAAACTTTTGGAGCGATTCTATGCGTTAGTATAATAAAGAAAAACGTTTTTTTCTTCGCCGGAGAATAAGTACTAATTATTTCACGTGAGATGTATCATAACGTCATAGTTTATAAAATAAACACAGAACTCATCATCTTTTTTTAGCCTTGGTCTCTCCACAGTTGTTATGAGCTTCTTCCAAACGTTCCAGTTTTTTTTTCTATGACTTACCTACTTACATATCTCACCCGCTGTTTACCCGCTACGGAAGATAGGTCCCCGTCTCTTCTGTTTAGTCTTCCGACAACTCTGATTTACTCTTTTGTTTTCTTGATCTTGATCTCAAATTGGTAATTTATTTTCGTGTAACTATTGAGATTTGCAGTTTAGCGTTTGACTTAAGAGTATGCATACCGACATTTCAAAAATTTCTAAAAACGGGAGACCTTCTATCTCGACAACCGTTACTAAATTTGCTTTGGAACAAAATAGGGTAGATGCATTGAACATTTATCTAGGGAATAACCGTTAAAGATTTTTTATATCTTGTATAGATTTCTCAAAAAAAGTATTTAAAAACACCTCTGATCTTTTTTCCGAAAGACGGAAACTCGTTTCCCGTAAGTAGCGGAGTAAATTTTTTTTCTTGTACTGATAATATGCATTAAAATCTAGGGAATAACCGTAAAAGTTTTTTGATAGACGCAAAATTAACCCCAAAAAATGGAAAAAACGCTTTTTTTTACCATTTTATCATGCGTTTGTCACGCGATTTTGAACCTTAATGCCGTGGGAAAAGACTGTGACGTCATTCCTGGTGCCAAGCCCTTAATTTCATATAGTGTAAGTAGTACGTACGAAACATGTTGAAATATTGACCTAATAAATTTCCTGTTCAGTTATTAAAATAATGTCACATGCAGATAAACAATAAGGTACATATTTTAAAATCCGCTACCAATAAATAATATATACTTAGTTTTATTTGATATTCCATTAAGTATAGGTATACGAGTAGGCATCAATTATTATTTTTTGCTCATTATCATTGGTAGTTCTCCAGTATCTTCTTCTAGATCCGTTCCACAGCATAATGTCCTGTATTTCGAAGGTTTTCCTTATGTTACGGACACGTTCTTGGAAGTGTAATACGTTCTGCAAATAACAAATTACCAATCAGAAGACATCCTATAGGTGAATAACTCAGGTTGTCTTAATATATTGTATCAGATCAGATGTCGGTTTTGTTATTGTTTCGTTTAGAGAGGCTGATATCAGTTGTTGATTCAGCTAGCACCAGGCACGTGCAGAGTTCAATTCTTATCACATAAATTCTGTGGATTGTGGAATATATACACCCATATATAATTGTATACATCTAATGTAATGTAGATAAGTAAGTAGGTATATATATGTACACCAGTTCAGATTGTAAAGAAATAGTGTTATTGTAGGTAAGTACCTAACTTGTTTAATTATTAAGAGTATATATGCATACCGACATTTCAAAAATTTCTAAAAACGGGAAACCTTATATCTCGACAACCGTTTTAAATATGCTTTGGAACAAAATAGGGTAGATGCATTGAACTTTTATCTAGGGAAGAACCGTAAAAGACTTTTTATATCTTGCATAGATTTCTCAGAATAAATTATTAAAAACACCTCTGATCTTTTTTCCGAAAGACGGAAACTCGTTTCCCGAAAGTCGTGGAGTAAAATTTTATTTTTGTACTGATAATATGCGTTAAAATCTAGGGAATAACCGTAAAAGTTTTTTGACAGACGCAAAATTAACCCTAAAAAATGCAAAAACCGCTATTTCTACCATTTTATCATCCGATTGTTCACGAGATTTTGAACCTTAAGGCTGTGGGAAATGACTGTGACGTCATTCTTGGTGCCAAGCCCTTAATGTACACTTGTAGAGATTGTAAAGTAATAGTGTTATTGTAGGTATTGTAGGTTACCTAACTTGTTTAATTATTAACTTCTTAACATATATTTTTTGGTGGACATTACATATAAAATAACGAGTTATTATAACAATAAGTAATACTCAGTAGGGCGCGTTTATCTCCATATATTGCGATCTCTTCCAGCTAATCAACCCTTATTTTACTTAATTGCGATAGACTCGCCCTAGTGAACCACTGTGAACCTTATATGTAGCTTGTAATCTTAACATATTTCTTGTTTTGTTCACTTGAAGTGTAAATAAATAAATGAAATGATTATATTTTGTATTTTTCTTATTTTCAGGTTTTGGATGTAGTATATGATGATGCAGCTGGAGAAAACTTTACGATCGCTGGAGGTAAATTTGATTAATATATTTTCCTAGGTTAGTCACAACATAGATAATAGAATAGATGGATATAATATAGACTTTGATGGAGTTATAGTATACTCGTATGTATGGAGCCAATGAATTTGAGTAAAGATTTCACTAAGGTACTTACGTATTATTTCACTCTTTTGTTGATCTATTAAATTATGCTTTACTAGTGGGTACCTACCCGTGAAAATCACGGAGGCTTGGTTAAATATGTTTTTGTGAACCCACCTATTACTACTCCACCCTTCAAAGTTCCTCGAGTAAACACAGGAAGATCACAAGGCTCCGTATTTTCCCCGTCTCTTCAATATCGTCATGAAAGTCGTAAAACCAGATTCATATAGTTGACTTTTTTAGTTGGTACCCACCCCTGAAAGCCACAAAACTCCTCTTACATGTCTACCTACATACATAGGTACTTAACACACATATAGATGGTGGGTACTTTAAAAAGTTCGATTTGCAATATTTACGTGTATAGGTACGTACCATATAGTATGTATGAGAATTCGATTTTCATTTTCTGTCACGTTGTATAATATGGTACTTACTTGATTATTTCCACGAAAGAAATATTTCAAAACTATTTTCATTCATAATTTCATTAGCAGGGACCTACACTTCTAATTTCAAATTTTTAGTCATAGAAAGTGAGACTTCGACGAAATTTTGTAGCCGCCCATGAAAGCGTCGCTGCTAAATCTATGTACATATTCATAGAACTTGCAAAATTTTCCAGTGGGCCAGCGTTACATACATAGCTACATGATTTGGATAATACCAGTACTATATAATGGAATTTTATTTAATTTATGGAGAGGTTAAGTCATGCCAATATGTTATATTCAGTTTCAGCTGTTTATTTATCCTAATGAATGCATTTCATATTATTCGTATAGGTACTGTATCTGCCAATATGAATATTACTATTTTATTTGCTCTATTTCCGTTACAGTGAGCGTGAATGTTTAATTTCAATTTTCGATACAACCGACATGCTATTTGTTTATCAAATTAAAATTATTTTATACAACTTACAATCCAAAAACATTTTGTACCTCTCTGTAGGCTATATCGCGAATCATTAAATCTGGCATTTCTAATTTCTACCAACTATCCAATTCGTAATAAAAAAAAATACTGGTCAGTGGAAGGACCAAGAAAGACACGACGGCCAAATAATTCCCTTGAGGAGACCATCGGAGAGGACACGGAACACCAGGAGCTTACTCCAGAAGACTGTCGAGATCGGAGAAATAGAGAGGAAGGATCCGAGCCGCCGCCGACCCCAAATAAATGGGATATGGTGTGGAGAAGAGTATAGACGTCTGTATCAAATGAAATTTCAACGAAATAATATAAACAGTCAGTTTCAGATCATCCGATATCGTAGCCGACGTGTGAATGTTATTGGTAAGAATTTGCATAATAGAATTATATTCGTAAGTATATCTACAATACCTACAACTCCGTAAAATATTCGACGGATGATCTTGTATTCGTTATACCTACTATGCGTACTATAGTACTATACAAGTATAGGTATACCTACACAAAATGAACGCCCATCAGATAATAATGTTATTACAGAAGTTTATTTATTTATTTATTTACATTATTAACGGCATAAAGCCTTTAAAACAGTTATACATATGAAAAGAAAAAATACACATAAAAAACACAATGCACATTACATGGTAGGTATATAACAAAAAGAAAATGAGAAATAAAAAAAAGAACAGTGCACAATTACTATCCCCCAAACAAAACAATAAAATGACAAATGAAAAATCAAAATCAAAACCTGACTACTCAGGAGCAGCTACAGCAAAAGATACATACATAGGTATATATACACATAAATATACAAGGTAACTACTAGGGGTGAATAGAGAGTGCTGCAATGGTATAGTTGTAGTGAAGTTTTTGAGAATGGCCCAATAAGCCGAAGCGTGTTAAACCAAAACATAAATATGTAAGTAGAACCTACGTTCTATGTTGGGGGGCCACTGGGGAGCGAATCATAATACTGTTTCGTGTAAAATGCAAACAATTTACTCTTTATGAATGACTCGGAATCATGAAAGAGATCGACCTCAGTACTGAATTGATTTCCCACAATATGAAGACGATTTATAGTAGTGTAATAATGATAATTGGTAGTGGCATTGCAAATAGAAAACAGAGATTGTTGCCTTGTCCTCCTACTTGGAATATGTAAATTTACCAATGCTAAAACTTCAGGACATACCAGTGTGTCGTAAACAGAAGTGTCGTAAACAAGAAAATTTTCAAATTTACACCAGTTTTGGAGTAACAACAAAATTTTGGTGGGGAGTAGGTAAATAGGTAGGTATATTTAAAAAGTAAACAAAACTTTTTTAAACATACCTTCCTATTGTTGTCGTATTTTGCGTTACCGAGCAACTGTAGGTAATGTACATAGGTACTGAGAATAGGTGTATTTAAAAAAAATAATGGACCTATGTTGAGAGAAATATAAATTTATGTCACACCTAATTCCGGTATATCACCTTTGCAATCTTAGAAGAAATTAAACGAGCTCTCTGTGTAATGACAAGATTACTAAAATTATTTGATTAGGTACTTCAAATCAAAGGTAATGACATGACAATCACTAGATGACACCAGTAATTATTTACCCTACTTGCTGCCAGCTAAATCTCCCAGTTCAGGCAAGCTAGTTCAACTACGGATTTTTTTATTTATTTATCCACTCACTTGTAAAATCCGACTCACTTACTGGTAAAACCAACAATCCCTACTGAAGAGTGTGCATACCGACCTTTCAAAAACTTGTAAAAACCGGAAAACCTTGTATCTCGACAACCGTTACTTAATATACTTTTGAACAAAATAGGGTAGATGCATTGAACATTTATCTAGGGAATAACCGTAAAAGATTTTTTATAACTTGTATACATTTCTCAAAAAAAAATCACCTCTGACCTTTTTTCCGAAAGACGGAAACTCGTTTCCCGAAAGTCGCGGTGTATTTTTTTTTGTACTGATAATATGCGTTAAAATGTAGGGAATAACCGTAAAAAGTTTTTTGATAGACGCAAAATTAACCCCAAAAAATGGAAAAAACGCTATTTTTACCATTTTATCATGCAATTGTCATGCGATTTTGAACCTTAATGCCGTGGGAAAAGACTGTGACGTCATTCTTGGTGCCATGCCCTTAAACGTAATACACCTTCTTCGTTCGTTCCGTTTGTTCCACTAACGTCGTAACGTAACGGTATGTAGCTACCTACAAGGATTGTATGCCAATCTACGAAGCTTGCGCTAAAAAGAAAATCTTTTTCATAAATTTCCCGGGAAGATAAGTCTTTTTTCCTTTTCCTTTTTTTGATTTGAAATACAATGTATGAATGACTCTCTGTTTCTGCCCTATTCAGATGTCAGTTTTTTGATTTGAAATACAATGTATGAATGACTCTCTGTTTCTGCCCTATTCAGATGTCAGTTTTCAAAATGCTGATATAAAAAATAAATAAAGCAATTGTACAAAAAAAAAATTCGTTGTTTATGGTTGTGAATAAACAAAATTCAACGTTGTTATATAATGTGTAGATACGGAGATATGTCAATCACAATATTGCGTTGTAAGAATAAGTATTAGTTTATGGTGGAAATATGATTTACCTACATCATATTATATATTTTTGAATACCCACGCATCACTCCAAAAATGATTTATGACAAAAATATTCAAATATTGTTTTTTTTTGTATAATTGATTTACAAAATTCTGAAATATTCACTTTGGGCATTGTTTGTGTGCCTCTGCCCAGTGCCCACCATATATCAGCTAACTCAGAAATACGTACGAGCACCATCTAGCGCCTCCCACAATCATCTAATATTGAAATCAATATTATGATCAAAACTGAAGAGAATATGGTTTGACTGAACGTTTATTAAGGCAACTATGACGTCACAGTCATTTCCCGCGGCATAAGGTTTCAATTTTTTTATATGTATATCTGTATCAGATATAATTTTTTTACGGTCATTTCTTAGATAAAGGTTCAATGTGTTTACTCTATTTTTTCCAAAGCATATTTAGTAACGGTTGTCGAGATAGAAGGTCTCCCGTTTTTAGAAAATTATGAAATGTCGGTATGCATACTCTTAATAAAATAAAATAGTGAATATTTGAAGCAAAACTACTGTTAGAATGTTACGTAGTAAATAGATCAACGCATGTAATTTTAAAAGATAACCGAAATAGAATCACACTGGGAGTAGGTGTAGTGATACGCCCCATACTGTATCAATATTCTATGAACGTCATTTTGTTAACGTCATATCTCCCAAACATGACAAGATTTATTGAGCACGTTTGATTTATTATATGTACATTTCTATATTTCACTTATTCCAGATTCAATCACACTGTTTTCTGAAACGTTGGCGTCACGATATATTTAAGTATGTATATTTTGTACTTAAAGCTCCCGACCCAACTATTATGTCACGGTAATTTCCCACGACATTTAGGTTCAAAATCGCATGAATAAATGGTAAAAATAGCGATGTTTTTTGGGTTAATTTCGCTTCGATCAAAAAACTATTACGGTTATTCCCTAGATTTTAATGCATATTATTTTGTTTGAACATCTTTAATGTGTGGCTAAGTTTTATAAATTCTAGTAGGTACATTTTGTTTGATATAAATATAACTACCAGTGGCACGTTTTACTACATTGTTTGTGCATAAAACTGTGGTTGGCATATAATGTAACCTTTTTATTACAATACTGCATGCACGCATTTTCTGCGTATATCTACTAAGTTAAGAGCCTATATTATACGGGCGGAAAGGCGACAAAGGATTCTCCTCAATAACACACAATTCATTTATCACCAACTTGAGAAAACTCACACGTTTGTGTGAATTAATCCCTTGTTTATTCATAGTTATACATACAGGTATAGTATTTATTATTTCATACGCAATACGAATAAGTCATTCTAACCACAGCAAAACTCATATTTATTTCAATTGTCTACGGATGGAAATTTTTACTACCATATGTTGCACCTTAAAATAAACATAGAACAAACTGCGTATGCCTCTATAAAGTCATACACCTTAGAAGAAGATACTTATAGACTTAGAGAACATTTACCAACTTGAATAGAAGGTATCATCTGAAAAACGAGAGAAATGTGCTCTTTATCTACAGCTGCATGTTAGTAGACTATAGGACTAGTTGTCTTGTTAATTGGATGCAAACCCAAATACTTACACATTAGACAGTATTGGGTATGTTTTGATTTAAATTATTGCTAACCAGAGATTTAATAATGAAACCCACAAACGCAATATTGCTGATAACTTAAACTTGCGCCTGGATTCTATGCAACCATATTGCCCACATACTGTTTTGTGAATTAAATCGTTTTTCTTTCCAACCGTAAGTAAAAGGCATTTGATTTTTTAATAGCCTTAAACCTAGCCAGGATTTTGTTCTATCGTTACCCAAATTATGTACTTATTCTGAGAGTTCTCCCGTGTAAAACTGATTATTAAATCAACATTATTGTTAAAATATTATAATGATTCACGTATATAAATGAAGCCTATAACAAAAATGGTTTTAATCTAAATTCTGTTACACTGTTTGAGTTTGAATCCGCAGATAATAACGGGAATATTGAATCTTCTGTCCTAAATAAACTCATACCTGCTATCCTCCGGTATTGTGTAATGTGTGTTATACTGGACCCACCTGGAAGATGTAATAATACTAATGCTAACCTATGTATTATAAGTGGGTAGGTGGGTATACCACATACTCACTAGCGGATCGGGTGGGTGGGTTGAGGGCTGAAGCTCCCTCCCCAAACTATGAGTGACAGTACTTTATAGACAACTAGTTTCCGAGAAATCGCATTATTTCCTCATCATGTCATGAATTTTCTAGAATTACCGTAGATATTGTTTTGTAATAAAATTGCCTGCTGATGCGCTAATTAATCTATTCTTATGTGTTCTTCATGCTTAAGTATCTTTTTATTTTACGAAAAATAAACTAGATTTACATCACGACTTTCTTCATATATGCTTATTAGCAGAGGTGGGCACCGTTAATCAAAAAGTTAACTTCGTTAATCGATAATCCGTTAACTAAAAAGTTAACTTCGTTAATCGTTAAAGCGTTACATTTTGAAAAAAGTAACGGAAGTTAACATTAATCCGTTAAAGTGTTAATGTAAAAAATCGCGGTTGAATGACATGAAATGGAACTACATAAGTATAACTACTGTCACGTTTACACTATCGCGATATATCCCAACAAAGTGAAATTTCTTTTCCAACTCCCAACCCACATACGATACCACACACAACCCCATACAACCCTTGGATTATCTAATGCCAGCGCCGCCAGTGGATGATGTCTGTGCAAATAATCAAATATTAACGGACTTAATTAACGGAAGTAAAGTGTAACGGAAGTTAAATAGTCCGTTAACAATTTTTGGAGGTGAGAAAAGCGTTAAATCGTTAACCAAAATGTTAACTTCGTTAATTAACGATTAACGGATTAACGCTTTTCTGCCCAGCTCTGCTTATTAGTTATTATTGCCTTAAATGACAATAATTTCGACGACGGTGCTCCTTACATAAACGATGTCTTGCCTCATGCGATGTTACCAGATGCGTTGCGTATAGAAAGAAAAACAGGTCAATTATTTCCACGATTTCGAAAATGAATCCTGGATCCGCCACTGCACATACTTGTCTTGACAATTTAGAAATATTTCTTTGCTTGGCACTTAATGCTTAGGCCGCCCAGGTTGAGTTATGTTATTACCAAGTTGGAAAGTTTATTTTATTTTGTTAGAGGATTAGAACCTCCAAAGTCTAGGTACCTATACCTTAGTACCTATGTCATATTTTTGTAGTCACTCAATTTACGAACCTTCTCTGAAATTAATGAAATTTCTCTGTACGAAAATATGTAATGATTTATCTAATACATCTATTTAAGCATCAGAACATGAAGAATATTATATTATTAATATGCAGAATATAGGTATGATGCATTATGGTTACTTATATTCTTATTTTTCTGTACCTAATATTATGTAAGAACCTTTATTTTTATTTTATTAACAGAATCAGTTATGATAGTAAATTTTACAATAGAAGAAACACGTACATCACCAACAAATAAACCAGCAAAGATTCTTCATTTCACTATAGACAATTTCTATAAGACATCAACAAAGTAAGGGCAGGTTTTATCATAAGAATTATCATCTTATCTGAAACTTTTGAATTATGTACTTGTCAAATTTTAATATAACGGCAGTTCGCATGTGTTTTGATTAGAAATAATTTGACGTTTGCGCTAGACTTTGATATATAAAATAACCGAAGTCCGTTTATATATATTTGCGGACGAAATAAGTATAGGTATTAGGTAGATACTATGCTTATATAACGATTATTTTACATACAACCACTAAACTTCAGAAGGATCACATAAGAACGTTGCTTTGTTATTTCAGACAAATATTTCCTATACAAGTCTACAGAATAAGTTAAATCGTTAGGAATATTCCTGGTTAGTTTCACAACACTCAGATTGCTTTGTGGTAATATTTGTTTGAAGATCTCGTGCTCTATCCTAACAATACTTTAGTTCACTAACTGTGGAGAGACTTTCTCTTGTACGATTCAAAATATTCAAGTCACAATTATTATTATATTGACATGCTACATCCCACATTATTACTAATCATTTGTCGTTTGGTTCCTCCAATAGTACCTAAATGCAATCAGTCTCTGGAATGACCTTATAGACATCAAGAACCATTCATTAATTCGCAGTCTAAAAAAGATAATCCACCTTTCCTAACCTGATTTGTTCCCTCTGTAAACATTCCACCTAATCTTTCTTCCCGCAATTTGACTATGCGTTAGTATGTTTGTTTCAATAATTATGTCTTGCAATTCCACTGGGTTACTTTGTGTAAAATGCGGAAAGGCTCGCCTATAGTGCACCATATTAGACAACATTAAGACTGCATTCACCATCGTTCCTTTATTCTTAAGGTTATCCTATCTGGTGCTTACATTGCCAGCACGATTCATAGATGTTTTAATAGTTATTATATTATCTGAACATATTATGTTTTTCATATTCCAATTCGTTTGGGTATAAATAATTCCTCAGAGCAAAGTCCCTCTTATGTGTATCAGTATTTAACCACTTACGTTTCCAGATTCTGGACTTAAACTTTTGCGGTTAGCAAATGACCTCAAATATAATATACCTAATATGCCTACATAATATTATGTTCTATATGGTAAGTGTATACTGTATAGTTACCACCGTAAAATACATGCAATACCTACACCAGATACTTACCTATAAACAAATGTTATTACATATGTAGGTGATACTTGAACTTTCACGGTTGTGTGTTAAATAATAGAGAACCATGAAGTTTTGTTTATATTTCAAAGGGGAATTATTATAAGCACATATACAATAATATAATTGTGGTTGAGTTTAGTACATATGTACATGTAGAGCAACAGATTATACGACATAAAGCCTGATGATGTTGATGTTATATTCTTTATCAGCTGCCTACGTAACATAGTGCATTTTTATTTTTACAAATATGAACCAATATTTAGATCGATTTTGTACCCACATGGCACATACTTAAGATATACCTACCTTATGAGTTATGTGATATGATATAAAAAAGAATATGGTTGTAAAACTTCTCATAGCCTAAGCAACAAAGCGCATGCAGTTAGGTCACGATAACTAAGGCTGGCCACAAACGTCCCGAAGTTCAGTTCCGGAATCGACCGTTTTGCAAAAAGGTTCCGACCAAAACCTCTTTCTGAATTTAAAATCGGGGTGACGCTGAATTCAGAGAGAGGTTTTGATCGGAACTTTTTTGCAAAACGGTCGATTCCGGAACTGAACTTCGGGACGTGTGTGGCCAGCCTAAGATAAGGTGCAATGTATCTGGGTATATAATGTATTATTACGCAGTATACGTTATGCCTATTTCAAGGTGCAGTATTTTTATACTGCATGTTTAACTGTCGTGTAAGTAGGTATGATAACATTAATAACAATTAGAGACCGACCGAATATTCGGTTTCGGTTTCGGTTACGGCCAGTTTCGGCCAAAATAGCCGGTTTCGGCCCCAGTTTCGGTTTCGGCCAAAAAGTGGCCGAACCTTCGGCCAAACCGAAACTAGCATCCGTATTATATCGAGCATTGTCGGGAATCTTCGGAACAGATTCACACTTTGTGTTTGTATTCTGTACACTAGATTCCATTTTTATTTTACAAAAGTGAACTATCACTACCCATTTTTATTATTATATTTTATTTTTATTTTATTTTATTAATCTTACGAGTACAAACAGTTTTTCAATAAGCATAAACAATTAACATCAGCAACAATAGTCCAAGAGCCCGCTGCTTAATTTATGACGTATCTGTTTTTTGATCGAAATGTGGTACAAATGATAGCTTACCAATAGGGTTTTACATCGCACTAGGGTTGCCTATCAAAATCTTGCCGCATCCCATCCTGCCCCCCCCGAAAAGGTCCCTCTTCGCGGTTTTTCGCATTTTGTAGGAATATGGTAAGAGATAGAAGAAAGTAGTCTATGACAAAAATAATCCTTGCTAAATTCTCTACAAAAAATGTTAAGTCAATTTTTTCGTAGAACTAGCAGTTTACCCGCAATAGCCGGTCCAAAACCGAAATTCATTTAAATAACTAAAAAAAATAATTTAAACTAAATTGGTTGAAAATTGATAAGAGCTACAGGAAAATAGTCAAAGAACGAATTAATTACCATAGTCTTAGCTACAAAACGAGCTATAACTTATTTTCATACATCAATTAATTTAGGAGTTATTGCAATAAAACTCAGTGACGAAAATTCTTAAAATTTAGTTTTTCATAAAATAACCAGCGATATAGCGCCGCAGGCCAAATATTTTTTTCCATAAAATGTTAGTGATAATGGGTGGAAGAAAGTTAAAGAAAAAAAAAAAAAAAAAACATTTTTTTTCAAAAAATATCCTGTTTTTCCACGGGCCATTACGGGTAAACTACTAGGCCTATAAAAAAATTGACTTAACATTTTTTTGTAGAGAATTTAGCAAGGATTATTTTTGTCATTGACTACTTTCTTCTATCTCTTACCATATTCCTACAAAATGCGAAAAACCGCGAAGAGGGACCTTTTCGGGGGGGGCAGGGGGGGTTGCGGCAAGATTTTGATAGGCAACCCTAGTGCGATGTAAAACCCTATTGGTAAGCTATCATTTGTACCACATTTCGATCAAAAAACAGATACGTCATAAATTAAGCAGCGGGCTCTCGGACTACAAATACACCAGCGAAGACTCAAGGATTACCAAATTATTACCAATTTATACATATCATTTATGTCTTATGACAAAAAATTTGCCTGCGGCGCTACTTAAGTGGTCGTTTCCCTGATACAACATAACCAAGTGTTTTACTTACCTACAACAAGATTCATCACTTCGCCCAGTAAAAAAAAAACAGAATTGCCTGCGGCGCTACTTCTAGGTGCATCTAAAGGAAATATAGGGGGGCAGCCGCCCCCCCTAGAAATTTGATAGCTATATATTTTTCCATACTTCATGATAAGACCTCACAATAAACCACACTATTACCGCACATTTTCTCACCATGTCATAAATTTTGTAAAATTAGTATAAAAAATCCATCAAAACACAATTGTTTCACAAAAAAAGGCTGCGGCGCTATTTATTAATTGCTTTTTATGTGAAACATTGTTCGTACATAATATTGTGCCAATTATTATGTACATTTTTAAATAAACCAAACCATATCACGGCCTTCTCCACCATGTCTCACAACAAATTTTCGCCTGTGGCGCTATCTACGCGTTTTTCATCCTATATCAATTTTGTAAATTTTTGTTGCCCCCCTTCAGCTCCGAGGCTGGCGACGACCATGAATATACATATTAGCAAACTACACCACAACTTCCGTTACTTAACCTTCCGAAGAAAAATTGCATTTTATATGTCCCCCCCCCTAGTGTTACCTATGCCATATTGGATACCTACATAACTGATGACATAAGTTGTGTAATTTAATGGGTTCCTTTCTTTTGTACTTACATTGATTTCCGAAATGAAGCGTGGTTTCCCAATAAATATCTTAGGGAAACACTAGATATCAGAGCAGGGTACCTATAATGATTTTTTTTTCAAAATTACAACTGAAATTCCTAAGTTTCGGTTTCGGTTTCGGCCGAAACTAGAATGGGAGCCGAATATTCGGTTACGGTTTCGGTTTCGGCTAAAAATCCAGTCTCGGTCGGACACTAATAACAATACAATGCTTGCAGGTACTTGTCATTATGTAATTATTTTGTGCGACACCTTCATCCATTAGCTTAATCGCCGAAGTGTCCCAGATTTCAGTTATCAACTCAGCAAACCGTTTCAGGCCAACGTGCATACATAATCTATTGTTTATATTATCTTCTACCTACGAGTAGGTATACCTATTATTCTACAAAACCTGTAACACCTATAGTTACCTTATAGTTATTATTATACCAGTAGGTATACCTCATGTATACCTACATCATAAATTACCTACAAATAGGTTCATCCATTCATATAGCATTACGGTATCTCTCACAATATGATGTTATCAGCGACAAGTGTGTGGGTGAGAGTTAGTTCGGTAGATACTGTATTGATATATATTTTTTTACGCGGATCAAGATTTACCAACAAGCTCTCAGTATTACCAGCCAGAAGAGTCTACAAATGTATGATTGACATGATTGTCATGATTGACATATAAATAAACTCATCAGCCTAACACTGGGAAAAATTCACCTTATACAGATATCACGGATATCACAGGATTAGGCTCAACGCGGGGCCTAAAACATAAGCTTTGTCAGCTTTGTATGTACTGTATCATTCATTTATGTATTCATAAGTGAACATTCCACACAATACCTATAGGTAATTCAACAAGAGTAATCTACAGTACACAGTTATAATATAATTTGTAAGGTAATACACACTAGGGCGAAATTATCTCTGAATCCAGTTGGTAAATAAACAGTAAGTAAAGAAACAATAAATGTTGGAATAATTTAATAAGAAAACGTTGAGATATGTAAATGAGAAAGAAAACAAAAATCAAACGCCTAGAGACATAATAAAACGTACCTATGACACAGTGAAACAATAAATTGGATGGAGGGAGGGGGGGGGAGTGAAAGGGTGTAAAGTCAAAGATCAGACGCTATGCGTTCGTCGGATCCGATCCCTGGATCTTAGGGATGGTGCATCGTCATAACAATTAGGTAGGTATATAATGTTCATATGATATTGTAACTTCTCTATGTTTCTACAAGGAACGGTGAAGGACGAAGCTAATATGTGCTTACTAGCTTTGTGTATACATAATATGTACCCACATACGTATGTAGGTAAATTATGTCATCCACCTAAAATATACCCACGTGAATATTCTCAGCGTTCGTAAATAAAATAACGGGCGAGCGTGCATAAAGTGTATTAGCGTATTATCGCATTTATGTACACTCTTGAAAAGGGTAAATTACTAAATTATTATTCTCCTCCATAATTGTTGAAAGGTTTTCATTGGTCAACCTGAAATAATATCATTATTGTTCGTACTTATTTTTATTATTGTGTTCCCTCTTCCTTGTTCCCTTGCAGTTGTTTATACGTGTTTAACTTCAAACAAACACAATGAGCACCTTCATATACAAGAATTGAGGCGGTGAGAGTAAAAGTGAGGTAAGCCACATGCAAATGAAACTGAGATAAACGTCTCTAAATTATATACCTACCTACATGTGGAGTAACAAGCCAGTAAAACTAACCAGTTTGCTATAATGCAAAACGTGCGATAGATCTTTTTTTTTCAGTAAAACCTCTGGCAGAATTTTGAAAAAAGAAAGATAGGTACGCCACTAAAATTTTTCGGTTTATTCGTCACATCTTTTATATTAACATTACAGGACCAATACTAATAACACACCAAAAAACAGAACTACCGGACCTTTAGCATAGGGCGACAATTTTACGGGAGTAAAGTGTAATTGTAAACGTGAGCGATGCTGCCCCTTGATACTAAAATAGTGAATATTTGAAGCAAAACTACTGTTAGAATGTTACGTAGTAAATAGATCAACGCATGTAATTTTAAAAGATAACCGAAATAGAATCACACTGGGAGTAGGTGTAGTGATACGCCCCATACTGTATCAATATTCTATGAACGTCATTTTGTTAACGTCATATCTCCCAAACATGACAAGATTTATTGAGCACGTTTGATTTATTATATGTACATTTCTATATTTCACTTATTCCAGATTCAATCACACTGTTTTCTGAAACGTTGGCGTCACGATATATTTAAGTATGTATATTTTGTACTTAAAGCTCCCGACCCAACTATTATGTCACGGTAATTTCCCACGACATTTAGGTTCAAAATCGCATGAATAAATGGTAAAAATAGCGATGTTTTTTGGGTTAATTTCGCTTCGATCAAAAAACTATTACGGTTATTCCCTAGATTTTAATGCATATTATTTTGTTTGAACATCTTTAATGTGTGGCTAAGTTTTATAAATTCTAGTAGGTACATTTTGTTTGATATAAATATAACTACCAGTGGCACGTTTTACTACATTGTTTGTGCATAAAACTGTGGTTGGCATATAATGTAACCTTTTTATTACAATACTGCATGCACGCATTTTCTGCGTATATCTACTAAGTTAAGAGCCTATATTATACGGGCGGAAAGGCGACAAAGGATTCTCCTCAATAACACACAATTCATTTATCACCAACTTGAGAAAACTCACACGTTTGTGTGAATTAATCCCTTGTTTATTCATAGTTATACATACAGGTATAGTATTTATTATTTCATACGCAATACGAATAAGTCATTCTAACCACAGCAAAACTCATATTTATTTCAATTGTCTACGGATGGAAATTTTTACTACCATATGTTGCACCTTAAAATAAACATAGAACAAACTGCGTATGCCTCTATAAAGTCATACACCTTAGAAGAAGATACTTATAGACTTAGAGAACATTTACCAACTTGAATAGAAGGTATCATCTGAAAAACGAGAGAAATGTGCTCTTTATCTACAGCTGCATGTTAGTAGACTATAGGACTAGTTGTCTTGTTAATTGGATGCAAACCCAAATACTTACACATTAGACAGTATTGGGTATGTTTTGATTTAAATTATTGCTAACCAGAGATTTAATAATGAAACCCACAAACGCAATATTGCTGATAACTTAAACTTGCGCCTGGATTCTATGCAACCATATTGCCCACATACTGTTTTGTGAATTAAATCGTTTTTCTTTCCAACCGTAAGTAAAAGGCATTTGATTTTTTAATAGCCTTAAACCTAGCCAGGATTTTGTTCTATCGTTACCCAAATTATGTACTTATTCTGAGAGTTCTCCCGTGTAAAACTGATTATTAAATCAACATTATTGTTAAAATATTATAATGATTCACGTATATAAATGAAGCCTATAACAAAAATGGTTTTAATCTAAATTCTGTTACACTGTTTGAGTTTGAATCCGCAGATAATAACGGGAATATTGAATCTTCTGTCCTAAATAAACTCATACCTGCTATCCTCCGGTATTGTGTAATGTGTGTTATACTGGACCCACCTGGAAGATGTAATAATACTAATGCTAACCTATGTATTATAAGTGGGTAGGTGGGTATACCACATACTCACTAGCGGATCGGGTGGGTGGGTTGAGGGCTGAAGCTCCCTCCCCAAACTATGAGTGACAGTACTTTATAGACAACTAGTTTCCGAGAAATCGCATTATTTCCTCATCATGTCATGAATTTTCTAGAATTACCGTAGATATTGTTTTGTAATAAAATTGCCTGCTGATGCGCTAATTAATCTATTCTTATGTGTTCTTCATGCTTAAGTATCTTTTTATTTTACGAAAAATAAACTAGATTTACATCACGACTTTCTTCATATATGCTTATTAGCAGAGGTGGGCACCGTTAATCAAAAAGTTAACTTCGTTAATCGATAATCCGTTAACTAAAAAGTTAACTTCGTTAATCGTTAAAGCGTTACATTTTGAAAAAAGTAACGGAAGTTAACATTAATCCGTTAAAGTGTTAATGTAAAAAATCGCGGTTGAATGACATGAAATGGAACTACATAAGTATAACTACTGTCACGTTTACACTATCGCGATATATCCCAACAAAGTGAAATTTCTTTTCCAACTCCCAACCCACATACGATACCACACACAACCCCATACAACCCTTGGATTATCTAATGCCAGCGCCGCCAGTGGATGATGTCTGTGCAAATAATCAAATATTAACGGACTTAATTAACGGAAGTAAAGTGTAACGGAAGTTAAATAGTCCGTTAACAATTTTTGGAGGTGAGAAAAGCGTTAAATCGTTAACCAAAATGTTAACTTCGTTAATTAACGATTAACGGATTAACGCTTTTCTGCCCAGCTCTGCTTATTAGTTATTATTGCCTTAAATGACAATAATTTCGACGACGGTGCTCCTTACATAAACGATGTCTTGCCTCATGCGATGTTACCAGATGCGTTGCGTATAGAAAGAAAAACAGGTCAATTATTTCCACGATTTCGAAAATGAATCCTGGATCCGCCACTGCACATACTTGTCTTGACAATTTAGAAATATTTCTTTGCTTGGCACTTAATGCTTAGGCCGCCCAGGTTGAGTTATGTTATTACCAAGTTGGAAAGTTTATTTTATTTTGTTAGAGGATTAGAACCTCCAAAGTCTAGGTACCTATACCTTAGTACCTATGTCATATTTTTGTAGTCACTCAATTTACGAACCTTCTCTGAAATTAATGAAATTTCTCTGTACGAAAATATGTAATGATTTATCTAATACATCTATTTAAGCATCAGAACATGAAGAATATTATATTATTAATATGCAGAATATAGGTATGATGCATTATGGTTACTTATATTCTTATTTTTCTGTACCTAATATTATGTAAGAACCTTTATTTTTATTTTATTAACAGAATCAGTTATGATAGTAAATTTTACAATAGAAGAAACACGTACATCACCAACAAATAAACCAGCAAAGATTCTTCATTTCACTATAGACAATTTCTATAAGACATCAACAAAGTAAGGGCAGGTTTTATCATAAGAATTATCATCTTATCTGAAACTTTTGAATTATGTACTTGTCAAATTTTAATATAACGGCAGTTCGCATGTGTTTTGATTAGAAATAATTTGACGTTTGCGCTAGACTTTGATATATAAAATAACCGAAGTCCGTTTATATATATTTGCGGACGAAATAAGTATAGGTATTAGGTAGATACTATGCTTATATAACGATTATTTTACATACAACCACTAAACTTCAGAAGGATCACATAAGAACGTTGCTTTGTTATTTCAGACAAATATTTCCTATACAAGTCTACAGAATAAGTTAAATCGTTAGGAATATTCCTGGTTAGTTTCACAACACTCAGATTGCTTTGTGGTAATATTTGTTTGAAGATCTCGTGCTCTATCCTAACAATACTTTAGTTCACTAACTGTGGAGAGACTTTCTCTTGTACGATTCAAAATATTCAAGTCACAATTATTATTATATTGACATGCTACATCCCACATTATTACTAATCATTTGTCGTTTGGTTCCTCCAATAGTACCTAAATGCAATCAGTCTCTGGAATGACCTTATAGACATCAAGAACCATTCATTAATTCGCAGTCTAAAAAAGATAATCCACCTTTCCTAACCTGATTTGTTCCCTCTGTAAACATTCCACCTAATCTTTCTTCCCGCAATTTGACTATGCGTTAGTATGTTTGTTTCAATAATTATGTCTTGCAATTCCACTGGGTTACTTTGTGTAAAATGCGGAAAGGCTCGCCTATAGTGCACCATATTAGACAACATTAAGACTGCATTCACCATCGTTCCTTTATTCTTAAGGTTATCCTATCTGGTGCTTACATTGCCAGCACGATTCATAGATGTTTTAATAGTTATTATATTATCTGAACATATTATGTTTTTCATATTCCAATTCGTTTGGGTATAAATAATTCCTCAGAGCAAAGTCCCTCTTATGTGTATCAGTATTTAACCACTTACGTTTCCAGATTCTGGACTTAAACTTTTGCGGTTAGCAAATGACCTCAAATATAATATACCTAATATGCCTACATAATATTATGTTCTATATGGTAAGTGTATACTGTATAGTTACCACCGTAAAATACATGCAATACCTACACCAGATACTTACCTATAAACAAATGTTATTACATATGTAGGTGATACTTGAACTTTCACGGTTGTGTGTTAAATAATAGAGAACCATGAAGTTTTGTTTATATTTCAAAGGGGAATTATTATAAGCACATATACAATAATATAATTGTGGTTGAGTTTAGTACATATGTACATGTAGAGCAACAGATTATACGACATAAAGCCTGATGATGTTGATGTTATATTCTTTATCAGCTGCCTACGTAACATAGTGCATTTTTATTTTTACAAATATGAACCAATATTTAGATCGATTTTGTACCCACATGGCACATACTTAAGATATACCTACCTTATGAGTTATGTGATATGATATAAAAAAGAATATGGTTGTAAAACTTCTCATAGCCTAAGCAACAAAGCGCATGCAGTTAGGTCACGATAACTAAGGCTGGCCACAAACGTCCCGAAGTTCAGTTCCGGAATCGACCGTTTTGCAAAAAGGTTCCGACCAAAACCTCTTTCTGAATTTAAAATCGGGGTGACGCTGAATTCAGAGAGAGGTTTTGATCGGAACTTTTTTGCAAAACGGTCGATTCCGGAACTGAACTTCGGGACGTGTGTGGCCAGCCTAAGATAAGGTGCAATGTATCTGGGTATATAATGTATTATTACGCAGTATACGTTATGCCTATTTCAAGGTGCAGTATTTTTATACTGCATGTTTAACTGTCGTGTAAGTAGGTATGATAACATTAATAACAATTAGAGACCGACCGAATATTCGGTTTCGGTTTCGGTTACGGCCAGTTTCGGCCAAAATAGCCGGTTTCGGCCCCAGTTTCGGTTTCGGCCAAAAAGTGGCCGAACCTTCGGCCAAACCGAAACTAGCATCCGTATTATATCGAGCATTGTCGGGAATCTTCGGAACAGATTCACACTTTGTGTTTGTATTCTGTACACTAGATTCCATTTTTATTTTACAAAAGTGAACTATCACTACCCATTTTTATTATTATATTTTATTTTTATTTTATTTTATTAATCTTACGAGTACAAACAGTTTTTCAATAAGCATAAACAATTAACATCAGCAACAATAGTCCAAGAGCCCGCTGCTTAATTTATGACGTATCTGTTTTTTGATCGAAATGTGGTACAAATGATAGCTTACCAATAGGGTTTTACATCGCACTAGGGTTGCCTATCAAAATCTTGCCGCATCCCATCCTGCCCCCCCCGAAAAGGTCCCTCTTCGCGGTTTTTCGCATTTTGTAGGAATATGGTAAGAGATAGAAGAAAGTAGTCTATGACAAAAATAATCCTTGCTAAATTCTCTACAAAAAATGTTAAGTCAATTTTTTCGTAGAACTAGCAGTTTACCCGCAATAGCCGGTCCAAAACCGAAATTCATTTAAATAACTAAAAAAAATAATTTAAACTAAATTGGTTGAAAATTGATAAGAGCTACAGGAAAATAGTCAAAGAACGAATTAATTACCATAGTCTTAGCTACAAAACGAGCTATAACTTATTTTCATACATCAATTAATTTAGGAGTTATTGCAATAAAACTCAGTGACGAAAATTCTTAAAATTTAGTTTTTCATAAAATAACCAGCGATATAGCGCCGCAGGCCAAATATTTTTTTCCATAAAATGTTAGTGATAATGGGTGGAAGAAAGTTAAAGAAAAAAAAAAAAAAAAAACATTTTTTTTCAAAAAATATCCTGTTTTTCCACGGGCCATTACGGGTAAACTACTAGGCCTATAAAAAAATTGACTTAACATTTTTTTGTAGAGAATTTAGCAAGGATTATTTTTGTCATTGACTACTTTCTTCTATCTCTTACCATATTCCTACAAAATGCGAAAAACCGCGAAGAGGGACCTTTTCGGGGGGGGCAGGGGGGGTTGCGGCAAGATTTTGATAGGCAACCCTAGTGCGATGTAAAACCCTATTGGTAAGCTATCATTTGTACCACATTTCGATCAAAAAACAGATACGTCATAAATTAAGCAGCGGGCTCTCGGACTACAAATACACCAGCGAAGACTCAAGGATTACCAAATTATTACCAATTTATACATATCATTTATGTCTTATGACAAAAAATTTGCCTGCGGCGCTACTTAAGTGGTCGTTTCCCTGATACAACATAACCAAGTGTTTTACTTACCTACAACAAGATTCATCACTTCGCCCAGTAAAAAAAAAACAGAATTGCCTGCGGCGCTACTTCTAGGTGCATCTAAAGGAAATATAGGGGGGCAGCCGCCCCCCCTAGAAATTTGATAGCTATATATTTTTCCATACTTCATGATAAGACCTCACAATAAACCACACTATTACCGCACATTTTCTCACCATGTCATAAATTTTGTAAAATTAGTATAAAAAATCCATCAAAACACAATTGTTTCACAAAAAAAGGCTGCGGCGCTATTTATTAATTGCTTTTTATGTGAAACATTGTTCGTACATAATATTGTGCCAATTATTATGTACATTTTTAAATAAACCAAACCATATCACGGCCTTCTCCACCATGTCTCACAACAAATTTTCGCCTGTGGCGCTATCTACGCGTTTTTCATCCTATATCAATTTTGTAAATTTTTGTTGCCCCCCTTCAGCTCCGAGGCTGGCGACGACCATGAATATACATATTAGCAAACTACACCACAACTTCCGTTACTTAACCTTCCGAAGAAAAATTGCATTTTATATGTCCCCCCCCCTAGTGTTACCTATGCCATATTGGATACCTACATAACTGATGACATAAGTTGTGTAATTTAATGGGTTCCTTTCTTTTGTACTTACATTGATTTCCGAAATGAAGCGTGGTTTCCCAATAAATATCTTAGGGAAACACTAGATATCAGAGCAGGGTACCTATAATGATTTTTTTTTCAAAATTACAACTGAAATTCCTAAGTTTCGGTTTCGGTTTCGGCCGAAACTAGAATGGGAGCCGAATATTCGGTTACGGTTTCGGTTTCGGCTAAAAATCCAGTCTCGGTCGGACACTAATAACAATACAATGCTTGCAGGTACTTGTCATTATGTAATTATTTTGTGCGACACCTTCATCCATTAGCTTAATCGCCGAAGTGTCCCAGATTTCAGTTATCAACTCAGCAAACCGTTTCAGGCCAACGTGCATACATAATCTATTGTTTATATTATCTTCTACCTACGAGTAGGTATACCTATTATTCTACAAAACCTGTAACACCTATAGTTACCTTATAGTTATTATTATACCAGTAGGTATACCTCATGTATACCTACATCATAAATTACCTACAAATAGGTTCATCCATTCATATAGCATTACGGTATCTCTCACAATATGATGTTATCAGCGACAAGTGTGTGGGTGAGAGTTAGTTCGGTAGATACTGTATTGATATATATTTTTTTACGCGGATCAAGATTTACCAACAAGCTCTCAGTATTACCAGCCAGAAGAGTCTACAAATGTATGATTGACATGATTGTCATGATTGACATATAAATAAACTCATCAGCCTAACACTGGGAAAAATTCACCTTATACAGATATCACGGATATCACAGGATTAGGCTCAACGCGGGGCCTAAAACATAAGCTTTGTCAGCTTTGTATGTACTGTATCATTCATTTATGTATTCATAAGTGAACATTCCACACAATACCTATAGGTAATTCAACAAGAGTAATCTACAGTACACAGTTATAATATAATTTGTAAGGTAATACACACTAGGGCGAAATTATCTCTGAATCCAGTTGGTAAATAAACAGTAAGTAAAGAAACAATAAATGTTGGAATAATTTAATAAGAAAACGTTGAGATATGTAAATGAGAAAGAAAACAAAAATCAAACGCCTAGAGACATAATAAAACGTACCTATGACACAGTGAAACAATAAATTGGATGGAGGGAGGGGGGGGGAGTGAAAGGGTGTAAAGTCAAAGATCAGACGCTATGCGTTCGTCGGATCCGATCCCTGGATCTTAGGGATGGTGCATCGTCATAACAATTAGGTAGGTATATAATGTTCATATGATATTGTAACTTCTCTATGTTTCTACAAGGAACGGTGAAGGACGAAGCTAATATGTGCTTACTAGCTTTGTGTATACATAATATGTACCCACATACGTATGTAGGTAAATTATGTCATCCACCTAAAATATACCCACGTGAATATTCTCAGCGTTCGTAAATAAAATAACGGGCGAGCGTGCATAAAGTGTATTAGCGTATTATCGCATTTATGTACACTCTTGAAAAGGGTAAATTACTAAATTATTATTCTCCTCCATAATTGTTGAAAGGTTTTCATTGGTCAACCTGAAATAATATCATTATTGTTCGTACTTATTTTTATTATTGTGTTCCCTCTTCCTTGTTCCCTTGCAGTTGTTTATACGTGTTTAACTTCAAACAAACACAATGAGCACCTTCATATACAAGAATTGAGGCGGTGAGAGTAAAAGTGAGGTAAGCCACATGCAAATGAAACTGAGATAAACGTCTCTAAATTATATACCTACCTACATGTGGAGTAACAAGCCAGTAAAACTAACCAGTTTGCTATAATGCAAAACGTGCGATAGATCTTTTTTTTTCAGTAAAACCTCTGGCAGAATTTTGAAAAAAGAAAGATAGGTACGCCACTAAAATTTTTCGGTTTATTCGTCACATCTTTTATATTAACATTACAGGACCAATACTAATAACACACCAAAAAACAGAACTACCGGACCTTTAGCATAGGGCGACAATTTTACGGGAGTAAAGTGTAATTGTAAACGTGAGCGATGCTGCCCCTTGATACTCTTGATAGGCCGAATATAGGTCTATCTATTTAATAGAACATTCTTCCAACTGAGTATGGATGTGTAAGACGACCGGAATGAACTTATATCTTTTAATTTAACTGTGGCGCATGCTTGTGTGTGACAGCTGAATTATGAATGGACTAATTGTCTTTATCTACATGTTATTACTTATATCTAAAGTTGTTGTCTTTTTTGTGCTTTTGTTTGTAATAAAATAAAATAAATTAAGTTTAGGTGGGAACCTATTTTCGTAGGATACCTCATTTTTCTCTCATTCTTTCAATTAGTGGATGTTGCTATTGAAGTTACAGATATGATTGATCACAGGTGCACTATTGGCAAGCCTTTCGGCATTTTCTACAATTGAGCTAATTTAACCGTTAAGAACTCAGTGGAATTGCAGACACAACAATTATTGAAACAAACATACTAATGCGTAGTCAAATTGATCGATAAAAGATTAGGTGGAATGTTTACAGAGGGAATACATCAGGTTAGGAAAGGTGGATTATTTTTTTTTAGACTGCGAATTAATGAAGAGTTCTTGATGTCTTTAGTCAATGATCGCATTTAGGTACTATGAAGGAGGAAACATAGAATAATTGGTAAGGGAAAGATAATTGTTAATTATTTCGTGGCCGTAAAAAAGGGTTTTGAAAAGATATAGGGAAACGAAACGACAAATGATTAGGAATAACGTGAGATGTAGGTACACTGGTATATGGCATGTCAATATAATAATTGCGACTTGAAGATTTAGAATCGTACAAGACACTATGAAATTCAAAGCCTAAAATTGGGATTGTTTGTAAAAAAGTTCGACTAAAATTACGTAAAAAAGTATGTCAAGGTCGCATTGTTTCTCTGATTCAAAATTTAGAGAGAGGTTTTGGTCGAATTTTTTTTTATGTGGCCATCCTAAAAACATTGTTTTCACCTGGTTGGAACGTTTAATTCTGCGAAAAAAAATTATTTCTATAGGACTTTTTAAGGGTAGGTGTATTGAAAATATTGAAATGTATCGTTATGAGGAGATTTTGTTAAAATCGTGTTTTGTCAATACCAGATACCTACTAAAACATGATGTGATATAAAATAAATGTCTTGCGAATTTAAAATGTCGTTGATGGTGTTTATTTTAGTTTGAATTATTACCAATACTACAAATATGTAAAACCGTATGTGGATAAATTCAAAATTTTCAATTCAAAATTCATAGATGTAGGTATAAAACTAACATAGTTGATAAAAAGACATCTCTTAATAACTAAAGATGGGTAGGAGCCAGTGGCGAAGGGTGGATTTCTGCAGAAGGGAAGCCGGGGCTAACATTTCTAATGGGATTACGTCAGATAAGAGACTATTATACCTATCATTTTTTCCAAAAAGAAACTCGATGGGAATCGTGTTCTTAAGTAGCTTCGCCCCTGGTAGGAGCATACATTTATAAAGACCGGTTGCTGTCTTTGCTTTAATCTCCTTTATAAAACTCTAAAATAACATCACAAATTTCGTGAAAAATACGGCGTAAGCCGATGACAAACTGGGTGGTTTTAAAAACTTGAAAGGATCATTATTTATCTTGCATCATAAATCTACGAAGTGAAAAACGGATACAAATTACATCCTTATTTATAGATACTCTTTTATGAGTTACTACCTATTTTATACTGTTATAGGTACCCATAATAATCTTACATAAGTACATATAATAAAATGAATGTATGTGGGTATGTTTGTTTCACCATAACTCCGGAACGCCTGGACCAATTTCGACCAAATTTGGTACACCTTGCTGTCTGGAAACGAATACTCTGTGGTAGAAACTTCTGGGAATCCAGAACCTTCAGAGGAATTTTGGTGATGAGGGGATCCAAGGATTATGTGGGGTCGTGTGTGGTATATTTTATCCAGCGCAAGCCATCGGGAGACACAGTAGAAAATCGTAGGGATTAATGATTAATCGAACATATTGTAGAACCTTCTATAAAGTTGTGTAAGTTAATGAAATGTTGCAGAACCTTCTAGAAAGTTGTCAGAATAAATGAACAGATGAACGCTGTTCGGGTCATACTGTCGATCTACTTCACTATCCAAATTTGCCGTTGCGAAGCACGGGTAACTTAGCTAGTATTATGATAAAGACGCTACGCTGCAATATACCTATATACTCTACTTTATGAACAGATATCAACATTTATTACTTGAGAGGATCCTAAGACTAATCTTTCAAACTCAAATATAATGTACCCTTGTTCACTTTATTTGGCAAGTATATATTTGGTTGCTTGCGCTATCTGGTACGTTTATTATGATACATTTTTTTTTTACCTAAGTACCTACCTAATTCTAGGTATGATGACTAAAAAGATGGCATATTATATTTTTTTCTATAAGAAATAGTTTTGTTCCGACATTTTGATCCTAAGTACGTATCAGGTACCTTCCTACAGATTTTCCCTTACACAATTTTGTAAAATGAATATTTCTTCACTTCCATTTAGCGTTCTTGTCGTCGCGTCGGTCAAAGTTATCATAAATTGATAATTTCGATAAGGGGCACGACGTAATCCGGCATTCTCCGTGAAATTTTCAAGTGGTACTTGGTAGGTGTATAAGTACATATATACTCGTATGTTCAGAGTGGTCTCAGGCCTGCTTTATTTTATGGCATCTTCCCCCTGTACGTATGTAGGTACTAGGTAGTATTCATATGCTCGTATAGCCTGACAGCTCGGTTCTGTGACGGAAAACTGTTAATGTATGTAATGTAGGTATTTTAACCGTGCAATTCGCAATTCTTAAACATTTTATATGAAACGATATCTTGAGCTTTCAGTTGGTTTTATGTTTTTCATTTATTATGTATTTCCATTACAATTTGGAATTAACGAAAGTACTACTTACACTTTGCTGAAGTGACTAAGCTAAGTTAATTAAAAATATCTGACGGAAATAAGTAATTAAAGGTGTCACTCTTATGTCATACATTAACATATTTAGTATATTATCTAGGAGGGTAGCAAGCAGGGCCGTAGACAGGAATTCATTTCTGGGGGGGGGTTCGAGCTCTGGATGAGCTCTGGACCAGACAATAAGCAACAACCATGGGCGTCGCTAGCTTCGAAGCTAGGTAGGGTAACTAAAATTTTGATATAGCCATGGAACGAAACCCAGTAAATAGCGCCCCAGCCGATTTTTTCTATTCATAAATAAGTGAATTGATGAAATTGGATGTCTTTTAACAGTAATGCATATCTGCATATATTTCTGGGTTACAACAGCATAAATAACTAGCCAGTGGCGGATCCAGGATTCAATTTGGGAGGGGGGCTGAATGTCGTCACATGGTAAAAAGTACTGTCACTCAACGTTTTGGGGGAGGCTAAGGGGCTGAAACTCCTAGATTTGGAGGGGGCTTCAGCCCCCTAGCCCCCCCTTGGATCCCCTAGTGTAACTAGCGCTGCAGGCGAAAATTTCTTTGAGTTTTTAATGAAACAAATGTGATTTAATGTACTTTTCAAATTTTCCCCAAAAAATGCCACCCTCTAAAAACTACCGCCCGGAGTGTACCCCCCCTCCCACCCCCCACGCTACGCTACTGCTGCACTGATTAATTTTTATCATTATGTAGTTGATTGTAGTAGACCGGCAGATACGTATCTACTGTGTATAATATAATAGTGAATGCAATTTCAAATATATACAAGTCCATATATGTATTTAGGTATCTACTTATTTGTTTATTCATGTTTCAGTGCTTTCAGGGAATCCCGGTGTTTTCAAACCAAATATTTTATCGTTTGTGAGAAGCACTCATGGCGTGTTTGTGGTGGTTTAATGGTCTCGAAAGGGAGCATAAAACCGTCGTCGGAAATTGATCGTGGTTACTCTATATATCCTTATACGTCTTAACTCATACGTACTCTTACTCCTATATGATTCCTCGTATATTGTATATATATGATAAGAATCTCTTAAGGGTGGGTGATTCAATTTATAATATTGATAATAAAAAATAGGTAACTATTTAGTAGTAATAGTTACTATGTGTAGGTATACCCAACAAATTAATTTTCTTTTTGTATTATTAACTTTTCCGAAAAAAAGCACTAGGACGTTGATAGAAAAAAAAGAAAAAAATGAAGTTCTATTTTTCAAAGCTACAGAATTGAAGAAAAGTGTCCCGTTTCTCAATTTTTTCGGGAAACCTTAGATAATATGTAAAAAATGTATATGGAAATAATGAACCTTGAAGAATTTTCTGGATATGTTATCAATAATTTTATCGCGCTGGCATTGATAGTTTTCGGGCAGTGAGCCACTTAGTATTCGAGTGATGATAATTGCCATTCATATTTGCCGCCACGACAGATCACAGCGCGCAGAGTGTGAACTTCGCTACCGCCTGTTATTCTACTACAGCGCCCCAAACGGCATGCGGCAGTATAGTGAAACAGTGCGAGCTGTCATTACGATTACATTGTCGTGTCGTTTGTCAATGACGGAGTTGTGTGTGTTTTTTAGTTTTACATGCCAGGTAAGCGTACAAATGTAGCACAAATATGTTTATTTAATATTGTTTCATGTCTTTACTTTGTTTAAAACACCGTTTCGTTTCTAAGTTTCGTAAAATACTAGAAATTTGTGTGTGAAGTTAGGTTATCCATGAGCGTACATGATCAATGTTGGTGTATTATTTTCCTGACGTCATTAACATTTCAAACGGGCGTTTATGTTTTATTAAATCTAGATTGTTTAATTTAGATGTTTGTGCATTCTGCTTGAATTGTTTATTCCTGCCTGCACTGTTGTGATTGTTGGTTAATATTGTAATATGAAGCAAAGTTCCAAAGTAGACAAAGAATGTCTGCATGACACTGTGAGTGTGTTGTATTGATATGTCATTAAATTTCTTAGAAAATGCGCTACAAACATCACTTCGCTGTTCATTTTCAAAGGCCAATTAGATATTTTGGTGCTGTTTTTCATATTAAATGATGAGTGCATGACCTCTTGAATTGAGTAGATATTGTAACAATGTCATTATATATGTATAATGATGTACACAGTACAAGTAGACAGATATTATGTGAGGAGACAACATTCTACATAAGGAATTAGTCCCATTAATCTTTTCTACCTTAATGCTGTTGAAGTCTCAATTGAAATGTTAATGACCACTTAAGTAATATTATATTTTGTTGAATTTACCTCAGTTCAGTTAAAGCTAAATACAAATTAATGTCAACTGTGTACATTGCTTTGTTACTAGGACCACATTGTTCTGTCATACTGAAAGATGCATTCTATTGCTTTACAATATGATTGTATTTGATGCATCTAGTTCAGTTTAGTTTTGTAACTTGCATACTAAAATAATCTATTGATTTTACTAATACTATTACATGACACATACTGCGCTATATGTGACTCATTACAGAGGAGTGGATGATAACATTATCATATTTATACTACCAATTATATTGTATACCTATCTGTAATCTAACTACGAAAACTCCAGTGGAATAAATTATTATGTTCTTCATGAATGCAGTGCTTAGTTAATGCATTATGAAATATTCCATGATTTATACGTGTAATATCAAAATGTAGAGCATTCTAGTGCAACTGAACTCGTATTATTACTTGTTTTTCTTTCCGTTGTAGGTTTCTCAAAGCAAGTATGTCGTATCAAGTACGTGCATTGTATGACTTCAGTGGAGAACCTGGCACGGCTGAACTGTCTATTGCGACAGGGGAAATACTAACAGTCAATCGCACAGATGTTGGAGAAGGATGGTGGGAAGGTTTCAATTCTAAGGGACAAACTGGACTCTTTCCAGCTGCATACGTTGAGAAAATATCTCCCGGAAATAAAGTAATACCAGATGCACCTCTACCTGGTAATCGATATGATCAAACGGCTGATGATTGGGAGAGTGGAACTCAGTATACTCCTACAGAGAACTACGCTAAGGCTGATGGAGATGCTTGGGAAGATGATTGGGACGATGACACATATTCAGAAATAGGACCAGGCGGGGCTCCGATACAACAGAGTTCCTCGTTAAATAAAATTCAGTCACCCAACCAGCCTACCACGGAGGCCCCTAACTATCCCCTTCCAGGAATGCCAATCAGTGAATATAATAATGAAGATACCACATCCAACTTTGGAGGAGCGCAGACTGGTACTGTTTCAAAGAAAAACCTCAATAGATTTTCTACGTTCGTTAAAAGTGGGGGTGAGAGTTATATATTAGGAACACTCAATGTGTCTGTGTCTGATGCTGATCGAGTAAATATTATTCAGGTTGAAGATGGATATAGTTGGTCTCCTATTCAGCATCCGTATCATGTTGTTGTTGCTTCACCAAAGAAAGAATCTAAATTCAAAGGAATTAAAAGTTTCATTGCGTACCAGTTGACCCCTTCGTTTAATAATATTCAGGTGTCGCGTCGATATAAACATTTTGATTGGCTCCATGAAAGATTGACTGACAAGTTTTGTTTGATTCCAATTCCACCGTTGCCTGATAAACAAATATCTGGGAGATACGAGGAACAGTTTATTGAACACAGGCGAGTCCAGTTACAAGAATTTGTGGATTGGGTATGCAGACATCCTGTACTGTCACGCTGTGAAGTGTGGCAACATTTTTTGACATGTACAGATGAAAAAAGATGGAAAGCAGGGAAACGTCAAGCTGAGAAGGATATGTTAGTTGGAGCAAACTTTTGTATAACAGTTTTTCCCCCTGAGAAAGCTCTGTTACCTACGCATGTAGAATCACAAACTGAAAAGTATTCACTATTTATTCATAGCATGGATTCCGCTGTGAAAAATCTCATGGCTACGTGCCTGGATCAATCTAAAAAACACCAAGGTCCTTACAAAAGGGAATATCAGAAGATTGGTGAAGCGTTCTATAGTTTAGGGAATGCATTAAGTTTAGATGAGAGCGGTATAATATCAACCTCTAAACTAACAGCTGCTATGACTCGGACAGGAGGAGCATACATTGATGTTGGGCGTATGTTCGAGGAACAACCAAAACATGATTGGGAACCATTGAGTGATAAATTGCACATATATAAAGGCATCGTCACATCTTTTCCCGATGTCCTACAAGTACAGAGAGGTGCCGTACAGAAAAGAAAAGATTGTGAGAAATTAGTTTCAGACCATAAAATGGAAGTCACGCAATTAAACGAAGTTATTAGGAGAACAGATGTGGTGTCTTACACTCTATTAGCTGAAGTGAATCATTTCAAAGCCGAGAGAACCACGGATCTTAAAGAAGCGATGCAACGATACCTTAAAGAACAGATCTCATTTTATCAAAAAATTGTTATTAAATTGCAAGACACATTGCAGTATTTTGATGAATGAAAAAACCAAGAGTGAAGTAGTGTTGCGTACCAAATAGTAAATACATGATGATAATATTGAAGTTTTGCACCAAGTGTGAAATAATTTATTTACGATGATAATATTGTTGATGCAATATTGAGTTTACAATTCATCTTGTGTTAAGTTGTATGTCTTTAGACAATCTATTCCATTCTTATATATTTCTATGAAATGATTTAATTAGTTTATTATAATTTAATAATCATGTTGCCTGTCTACACCAACACTAGTAAGTAATGCCACTATTATATAATACATAGGTGTATGTACATATATATTTTGTATACAGAGAGAATCATATTCTGAAGACTGGTTAAGTGTGTGTATTTTGCTTGTATCCATATTCAAAACAATTATTCGCAGGAAGAGCTAGATTTCATTAATATTTAAAGAATGCAGTCGTGGTGTCTGTGGTGAATTGTCTTTCAAGCGATAATTTGTTATTTCAAATGAAAAGAAATTCCGATTGCTAAACAATTCTATTGATCAAAAATGTTTATGTACTTCATCACCAGCTCACGGTTGCCCGCTGCAGGACATAGGCCTCCCCTCTCCTCCACTTCTCCCGCTCCTGTGCGATTCCCATCCACTTGGGTCCGGAAACCTCTTGATGTCATCCATCCATCTGGTAGGTAGTCGCCCCTTAGTCTCCACTCCAGCAGCCTCCTTGTCCATTTGTTTTCCTGCATTCTTGCAATGTGCCCACATCTGTTAAAGTATCCTATACAACCAATCACCGTGAACATGTGATCTTAGTGACAATATTCTACAATGTTTAATATTGTATTGATGGCTTGGAGTCTGCGTTTGCTTAAGGCTTTGTTAATGAATGTTGTGCGGCGATTGCGATTTTTGAAACTATGAAATTTGAGGTGAGTTTCTTATTATATTGTTAGCATTGCGTTTTTGGCACGTCATGGTAGTCTGTGTGTAAGCAAAGTTTTCACAAATACTGTCCTAACTCTATTCCTTATGATTTTATTTTAATGAAATTGGAAAGGCTGTGTTTGACGTGCATGAAATATAGAAATAAATATTCTATTAAAGTGGACCTACCCAATTTGGTGAATACTTTCATTTTTGTTTAAAAATGTTCAATCTCTCAATTAACTAATCACTTATCACACACAAGACATCCTATGCAAAACTTTTATGTGTCTAATAAAGAAAAATCAGATAGATTATGTAATGAAATTTTATGATTATGTTTTGCATATGACAACTTGCGATGTGTTTAATTGATAATTCAACAAAACTTTGTCATAGGATTAGTTATTTCTGTATGATGTACATTGTCTCTTCTTCTTCTTATTCTCTGCCTTCTTGAGCCCATCGTTGGGCATAGGCCTCTCCCTTTAACTTCCACTGTTCCAATATCTTGTGCAGACCGCATACATCCGCCCCCGGCATTCTTCCTTATATGTCATCTGACCACCTTGCCTGGGGCCTCCCAACGTTCTTCAGCCTGTTCTTGGTCGCCATTCGAGAGATGTACATTGTACACACATGTAATAGCATTCCAAATGGAGGTATTTGTAGAATAATAAACCACTTCTTTCTCTGTCACACTTATCACAAATTCTGTGAAATTATTCTCAATTCAAGGTTGAGAGGGTTCCCTAGTTTTACCTTTGTTTTTTTTTTTAAATTACTTTAGTATGTATTATTTATTCATGTAATAATATACTCCTTACATACCAGTTTGCTATTTAACTTAGGTATTTATTTGACTACCTAATATCTTTTATGAAATTAAATTCTACAATGATATGCATATTAGGTATGTTGTGATTTATATTATAGTTCTCAGAATTGAATTGCATGTTGCAGTTGTGTATATTTTTATTTCCCATGGAAAACTTTTATCATTGACAGCTGTTGCACTGAACTTGCACCCTCACAAATTATAAATGATGTGTTGCCCTCTTATGCATATATTTATGTAGATAGGTATAAAACTGTTTGTAAACTGGATGTTTATATCTTATTCAATCCCCGATGCCGACTTACTCCACTTCACAACACAAGCTCTTCAAGCTTACTATGAAGTGTTCAAGCCTACTTTGAAGTGTACAAAGATGTATTTGGGTTTATTTCGATAAACCCAGATTCATTTTATTATTTTTTTTATTGGGGATATGAATATGCCTACATCAGTTTTCCAGAGAAAATTATGTTAATTTTCCAACAAACTTTCCATAATTTATTTTTGGAAATACTTTTCTTCTGGAATCTTAAAATGAGTCGATGGATTCATAGGATTGTAAATGATTCTTTTTGAATCAAGTAAGCAATGTATAATAACGACTGTAGCTAATGTTATTGATATTGTTAATATTGAAAAGGAATGTAGATTTGTTGATATTTTTATGTCACAAGTTTACAGTAATTTCATTATCACACAGTCAGCACACATAAACCTTGTTGGATTCTACACATTTGTGATGAAGTTGACAATAACTATATCTAATGTTTTTATTAGGTACCTTATGAAATGGCAGTAGCTTGCATATTATACTACATTTACAGGACGATTGTAATTGCAAACCAGTGTTTTTTTCCAGTGCAATGCAGTGAAAGCTTATTCTGAAACAATTTAACACTGTAGCTGTGAAATAATTGAAATACTATTGTAATTTAATTTCAGTACTTGTGAGTTTGTTTAATTGGGACAAATCTTCCAAATGTACAGCCTACATTTTCAGTTGCTAATATAAATCTTTAAAAATCCATAATATTTTTTTTAACTACAAAAACTGAAAGTTAGTAGGTAGAGTGTTTCATTTACCAGTTTGAAATAATGTTTAATTATTTCAAGATAATTTCACTCCATTGGGAACATAATGCAGCTCTTTCTAATCCTCAAATAGTTGTGTGGCATCAAGGTGGCATCTATCTATTCACTTTCTTGTTTGTAAAACATCTAGGTATCGTAGTGAATGGGTTTTAGAACATGTATATTTTGTAAAATCAGTACATAATAATAAATTATAATATTATGTAGGTACAACACATTAATGTAATTATTCTACATACTTTATCCATAAATTTTATACTCTTGCTGTATTTTTCTATCCATAGTATTATACAAATATTTTTATAAACACATTTTTTACAACACAATATCTTCTGTAATAATATTAATTTCGCAATCATTTTATTATGTTTATATTGTGTAAAAAAACAAACATGTATTTTATTGTATTATTATTGTTTTAAACTGAAAATACTTATATTATAACCAATGAAAACTCTTATTTTGTTTTTAGTGCATTTGTTCACCCTTTCCTAACCTGCCTACCATAATTTCTCCGGATATTTCGAATACATTAAATCGGGGATCACCAATTAGTTTCATTGGGGGTCCGTTTTTGAAATAGTAATACTGTGGCGGTCCGTTTGATAGATAGTTGATGACAGCAACCAAGTCATTTTCAACAAATAAAACGAAAAGAATGTATATTTTTTTCAGAGAACTTAATGCACAAAAATGACAAAGTAAATATCCAACATTAATGAAAAATCTATTTTTTACTTTGAACTGACATTTTTAAATTAGTTTATGAGTTTGGCTGTTTTTTATGGTCCGTTCCAATGATCAATCTGCATTAGATCATACTTTCATTTAGTGATATTGAATACGTATCTGTTAGAAGAAGACGGTGTTGGTGGGTTAGTTACCTAGTTATACTAAAAAAAATATACCTTCATTCACCAATTCCAGTCCGTCTATCTGCCGCGGCCGGTAATCGAACCCAGACCTCCAACTTGACAAGGCGGTCCCCTTCCGCTGTGCTATGAAAAAATATATAGTATATTACCTACGTTCTTCTTTACTTATTCCGGCTCTGCACCCGATTTACGGGTGATGCTGCCGCGAAAGCAAAGATATGTATATGTAAATCAATCAAACAAAAAAGAAAAAAAAAACTGTTATAACAGCATTAGTAAATCAATCGGTTGTATATAAAACAAAAAGAAAACATATAATGTCTTCAAAATCAGTGGTCTTACAGGAGCATATAACAATAAAGAAGTATACACAAAAAAAATTCGTCAGACAGTAATTAATTAAAATAATAGGCAATGGACCGGAATCCAGAGGGTGGGGGAGCTGTTCCGGCTAGCACAGGACAGGGAGGCCTACGCCAGAGTGATAGCCGACGTCGGGGGGACCTGACATGGCACCCAGAGAAGAAGAAGAAAATAAACTCACACTTAACTACTGTAGAATTGTCATACAATATACTTACCTATAGTTACTTGTTATCACGGAACATTTTTATCTGTACAAAGATTAGGTAATTTTCGATGTGTATTCAAATATTTGTAGGTAATTCATAATATGATTAAGTACCTAATAATAAAACTTATCTCCTCCTCCATTATCTTTATTATCAAACCTATGTATGTGTGAGAGCCAAACTAGTCCAACTCCATTTTTAACGAAATTGATCGTTTTATACCAAAATAGGTAGTATTTTTTTTATTTTTAAGGCCCATGGGTCCAACTTTTCACATAAAACCTCGAGTCCGTGTTGCGTTAGAGTCAAGTCGTACTTAGTTCTCAATTTAAGTAGGAGTTAGTTTTAATTAGGTACTTTACTTAGACCCTAGGTATATGGACAGTGGCGAATCCAGGATTTAATTTTGGGGGGGCTGAATTAGTGTTGCCGTTTCTAAATTTACGACCTTTTTTTTTGGTCGTCGGCTAAAATCCAAAAATTACTCAACGTTTTGGGGGGGGGCTAAGGGGCTGAAACCCCTAGATTTGTTGTATATATACTACTGTCACTCATGGTTTTGGGGGGGGGGGGGCTTCAGCCCCCTAGCCCCCCCCCCTGAATCCGCTAGTGTATATGGAACATTTTATATCATAATATACGATCGAAAGAATGAATATAATATTATACATAAGCATCTCTGTGTAATGTGTATGGATGAAAAACATACGTAAAATCTCAATTATTGCGCCGTTTTTCTTTCGCTCTCTTGTTTTTGACGATAGGTTGTTCTAGCTCTTCTGAGCATAATGAAATGTGAGCCCCGTTAGGCTCCCCACACACGTCCGGAAGCTCAGTTACTGAATCGACCGTTTGCGGAAAAGCTCCGACCAAAACCTCTTTCTGAATTCAAAATCAGGGTAACACTGAATTCAGAGAGAGGTTTTGGTCGGAACTTTTTTGCAAACGGTCGATTCAGTTAACTGAACTTCCGGACGTGTGTGGGGAGCCTTATAATGCGTATACCTAAGAGTATTACATCACCTCATTACGGAAGACATTTGCCTAAATAATTGTAAGGTAAGCAGGGCCGTAGCCTGGAAATACCTGGAATTCATTTCGAGGGGGGGGGGGTTCGAGCTCTGGATTAGGGGCAGTAGGTAAGTGACAACCGTGTAGTCATCTACTCCGAAACTAGGGGGCTCAACTCAAATCCGATATTTCTAGATAAATAAAAAGTAGCAAATAGCGCCGCAGGCGAATTTTTTTTCCAAAAATGGGTGAAACGATAAACCTGGTTCATTTCAATAGTAAAGCATCTGGAATCTGGATATATTTCTGGGTTACAACCTTACAACATGACAACGGACTAGTCCGGCAGGCGAAATTTTGTCATGAAATTTAGAAGGTATAGATAAAAAAAGAATCGTCAAAAAGTTCAGTTTACTTTTCCTGAACAAACTCTCAACCTAATTAGATAGCGCCGCAGGCGGAAATTTTAATGAAACAATAACGGTAATGAAACATAAGGAGGTAGATAAAATAGAATCAATACAATACCTACTTATTATTGAAATTCATGACATGATGAAAAAACTATGTGGTAATAATGTGACTCAGTTCTCATAGTATTAACACGCAAAAATATGCGCGTCCTACAAAACGTGAAAACACGCGTGGTGAGAGAAATGCTAACCCTTTTATAACTGCTTATAATTCTGTTATTAATTAACATATTATTACCAAAATCAACCAATGGATACCTTAGAGTATCTACTACTAAACTACATAAACTAAAAATCTGTAAATCTCAACAATAAATAAATAATAAATAAAATGTTAGACTACTCCAATTTCACAAATATCAAAACACATGTACCTATCTCGAACACACGCGTGGTGAGAGATTCCCCGCGTTTTATTGCCTTTACGTAAAGGGCCACCGCTAGGAAAGATTGCGTAATGTGTTATCTTGGGTGCCAGACCTTTTTTTGTTTCTTGGGATCAAACTTCAAATACATATATAGTATAAAAAAAAGCAAAATTCATGGGAACAGAAAATAAAATATATAGCCTATTTCATCCGCACAGTGATAATACACGTGCCTTATTCGCAAGAAACGGGTTAATGTTCTGGTTCAATATCGAATAATTTGTTTTCTTCATGCTCGATAATGACAATCCGACTGGTATAGGTATCTTACTGCTTAATCACAATACTTAATGGAATAAGTGTAATACCTAAATATTTATATATCTAAATAATAATAAGATTACGAGTAGAGGTGATTGCAATTAAAATAACTTAAAATAATCGTAAACAAAACGTTCATTTCGAAAAATCTTACATATAAATAATAAGACAATATGAATAGTAAAATTCCGTTTGGACATTAGGTACTTAGTATTTAAATTTATATACATATTTTCTAAAAAGTTTGCTCAATCAAATATTTCACACTGGAACACACGAAGGTCTTAAATAAATCTCTCCATCATGTTATAAAAAAAAAGACAAATTAGTGCTGTTATATAATAATTTTATGGGACAGTTTATAAAGAATACATATTTTACATTTATCTAAATTCTATTAAATATTGTGCAAAAAAATCAATAAAGCCGACAAAATACGATGTTAGTAAAAACATAAAAATAATTATTATTTTGGGTCTATAACAGAATAAAATGCACATTTTAGTTATTTGTTATTGGCAATATTATAATAGGTACAAAGATAATAAAATTTAGGGACTCTAATAGTAAAATCGCTGCCATAAAACTATTAGGTACTCAAGTAACAAGAAAGAATAGCTTTGTAGAGAGCTTAGAAAGAAGTAGGTTGTAAATTTTGCAGTTAGGGGCTATTATAAAAGAAAGACACGTAGGTGTCATATTTTTTTTATCCATGGGTCGGGATGGGTCTAATAATTCTTATGGTGACAAAAAATAACAAGATTGAAAAACATAATAGGTAACATAACAATCTACTTACAACTAATACTTGCAACTAATGTAAAGAAATAAACTTATTCGATTTTTATTATGCATCCCATGGACAGTGGTTTATCGTAATATCTGTTTTCACTGCAATTACATTTACGTTCAAATTTATTACTATCCTACTCAATTCCAATTGATACTTGGAATTTTAGTATCGGGTGGCTTAATTTAGGACACCTTTTGTATAATTCCCATAATACCTGCATTCTGAATTACTGTATTTTCTATAAGCCACAATGAGTAGGTATGGGTATCCGTTTTAAATCTAAGGTGTTGATTATTATTTACCTATTTATGTATTTTTATTTTCTTCGACAACGTCGATTTGACTGAAGATTTTTCACGGTACTTGACGGTGATTTTGAGTAAAGTTATATCAGAAAGGAAGAAGCCTAACAGCAAGAGCCAAATGGTGATTCGGATGAAGAAACTCCATCTGACATAATGTTTTCCTCACTCACTACCTGCTTTCGTAAAAATGGATCAACAGTATGGTGACTGAACAGTGCAGAAGCACTATTCAGAACACCAGAAGGTCCAGCAGGTGAAGCACTGTTAGTGAAATCTGAATTACAGTGTTTTAGTTTTTTTTATAATGATAATATTTTTAAAACACAATTGTCGATCGTACAACTAAAATTGAGCAAGTAAAAAGAAATTATAAGAGTGAACGATTTGCCAAATTTACAGATGTGCATTTATTGGTATTTTACATAACAATTATATTTTACATACCGTTTGTAATTATGTAAAATATCCTAATATTCAATTCTAAACACATCTGCAGATCGAAAAATTTCGCCTCGCAATGGGGAAACAAAACATTTGTTCGCTTTAGATGCATTATCAGGATAACGTTCGCCCGAGAAAAAATAACAAAAGCGATCCTAGATTCGGACCCTAATGGATAGTTTTTATGACCATAAACTTGAACAGTGCCGTCGTGGCACGCGTAGGCGGTGATTCCCCGCCGAAATAATTTAAACTCTAAAAATACGTATAAATTATAATTATCAGGAGCGCATTTCACGATAAACACATGTAGTATAGTACAGTAGAGGATATCCTGGAACGACAAAATGTAGGATCTGCTTGTTTTAATTTTATAGCGAAAAAAATCTTCAAGGCGGCAATTTGCCGCTGAAGCGTGTGTTGTCGTGTTAAAACTGTGGGTCTTGTGAGGAATTTCGGGGGGGGGGGGGGGGGTTTAACCCCTTCCACCGCCTAATGGCATGAAGTAAGTAATAGTACAGAAATACTCCTACTGTTTTAGGTACCTATATGTGTAATTATATCGAGTAGGTACCTACTACATACATCATTCTTATCTTATCATTCTTTTTATTTAAAACTAGCTGTATTACCCGTGCTTCGCAACGGCAAAATTTGTGTATGGATGGTGAAGTAGGTCGGCAGTGGAACCCAAAATCAGTGGTACCATCATGTTTAGTTAAAGTACTGCAGAGCCGCACTAAAACTCACAACAGTTTTGGGGGGTCTGCATAATTTTTTTTTTCAATTTGACCCCCCCCCCCAGCCCCCTAACTCCCTCCCCTTATTCCTGCGGATGTCGGGAGGGTGACTATTCATCTTATTGAGGCGGAAAACTATGGATTCGACACTAATATCACTTTTTTCATTCCGACCCCCCCTAGCCCCCCCTAACTCCCTCCCCTTATTCCTGCGGATGTCGGGAGGGTGACTATTCATCTTATTGAGTTGGAAAACTAAGGATTCGACACTAATATCACTTTTTTCATTCAGACCCCCCCTAGCCCCCCCTAACTCCCTCCCCTTATTCCTGCGGATGTCGGGAGGGTGACTATTCATCTTACTGAGGTGGAAAACTATGGATTCGACACTAATATCACTTTTTTCATCCCGACCCTCCCAGCCCCCCAATCCCCCCCCTCCTTATTCCTCCGGATTTCGGTAGAGTTACCATTCATCTTTTCGACACTAAAAGTTATATATATTTGAAAAAAAAAAGTTTTTTTTCTTGCCCCCCCCCCCTTTGTGCCCCCCTCATTGTATCCCCTACCCCCATTAGAACACTCCTTGGGGCAAGCACAACAATTTCCCAAAGTTTCATCTCAATCGGATGAACGGTTTAGAGTCTATAAAGGATATGGTGAAAATGTTAGAAACATTGGGACGAACTAAAATATTTACAGCAGGTACCTACCTACTTACAATATATTTATTTTTTGTGGTATGGCAATTTTTTGTGGTGTAGCAACTTTGCATAAGATTTTAATAATTGTAGAACATCGATTAACAAATATTCGGAAGCAATATAATCTATGTCAGATAGAGAAAAAATACTGCACCCATCTAGAGAATATGACATCTGTGCAACAGAGAAAATATATGAAATATTGGTATGACAAAAAGACAATATGAATAATTTGCTCTTGTCGTAAATTTTAATTTGGCAAATGGCAAAATTTCATTTACAAAACGTAAATAAAAGCCTATTTTACCTTTTACATTGCAAATAATGATAATACCACCTCTCATTAGTTTAAAAACAACTTATCATTTTAAAAAGTGACATTTGGACTAACACAACTAATGGTGGAGATTTTCTTGAAAAACCTTGAATTTTGATGTTTTGTCTAAAGAAATATCTCATTCAAGACTACAAATTATTAAACTTTTTATATCCTATGTGTATTTTGAGAATGTTTACTAAATGCACTCAATAAATGAATGCACAAAACCATTTCATATAAAAGATTACCCCGGAATGAATTAACTGGAAATTGTGGAAATTGGACACAAAGTACTCTCTGTTTCAAATATGTTGTACGCTGGATTAGTAGTATTTCTATGGAAAAAAATTGTATCCATGGAAACCCATGAGAGAAATGATATTAAATGGGAAGTGGTGATATAAACAAACGAACTAAAATATTTATGTGGGATGTAGAGTAGGTAATAAAATATGTACATACATACTACATAAGTGAAATATAAAAGAATACGGCAAGGATAGACGATTTTTACTTTATACGCAATACCTAGTACCTACTGATATCTCTACGTCTTTGGAGTACCAGGTATGCCAACAACTAAAAAAAATGCAACGGTTCCCCAACTTTTTCCGTATTTTCTATTTTCTTCAGACGAATTTTTAAAATATATATTTTTTTGTACAGGAATGGTAGGTATACTCACTTACAAGTTTCTCGTAGACGTTTCCATACTTGTTTCTATGGACAAAGAATTCCTCTTATCTTGTAGTTTTTGTCCTCAATGACAGGCGACACTGATGTAGACTTTATATTCTCAGGGCGATGGAAATTCTGAAGCATCTAGTAAAAAATAATGGTAAAAATGGGCACATAGGACAACGAGAGAAAGATGTCATGTTGCAATCTGAAGATGTTTTATTATCTGTACGAAAACGCCCTTTCTAAATTGGATATGAATGAAATTTCCATTCGAAATCGTTAATTACTATTAGAGTCACCCACCTCCTACATATTTTATTTGATATTTCGTTGAGGTGTATCAGGTAAGCCGGAAAATCTATTGATATAATAATATCGGGACTCCTATCAAGTTTGAAAAAATATTTATTTATTCACAAACGATTGTTTGTCGGGTAGGTTTATATGGTAGGTAATGGTATAGATAGTTTCTTGCAATTTAGCATTGAGTGCTTTATTAAATTAGAAAAATATCATTAGTAGGCTATTAATAATTTTCACAGAAAGGGATTATCAGTAGGTATAGGTACAGAACAAGTCTTATAGGTAATAATATTACTAGTTCTAGTAGATAGATTTCACCAAATGCTTGTTATATGGGTAGGTGGATTCTTATTATTCCCTCTCTGAATAATAATGTGAAAGAACTCAGGTGGAATGAGGATTCTCTTATTGCATTCTACCATCGGTTGAGTTTCCAGAGCTCTATATCCTTCAGATGTCCACCATTATTACTATATACGTGTACCAGGTACGTACCCAACACAGACTGCCTTCTTCCCCTCTAACCTCTACCCCTTGCACATAATAAGACGATGCTGGTCTCCAGTCACGTCTCCATCAAGGGGATCAGTAAATAAATTGAATTATTTTTGGATATGGACGAAAGTAAATTTACATTTTATTCCAAATCGTTTTTCAATCTTATCTTTCATGCTACGTTTTCCTTAAGGGAATAAGTAAGTACTTACTACATAATAAGTAGATATATTATTTCTTTACATTTTGATAAAATTTATTTATTTATTTAATGCATGTACGGCGCAACGCCATTAAATTACATTTCATTACAATAAGGCTCTTAAATTACATTAAGTCAATAACAATACAATAATAGGTTTGCATACAAACGGCGCTCTGTGCGACATACACATACAAAGACGCAATTATAATCAACGATAATGCACCCACACACAATCAACCCAGAGACAGGAGATGTAGGACACACAAAACTGAAAATATTAAAAATAATTTTATTCACACCACCGGTTTCGACAAGAAATCTATGTACTCGTATGTAATTATCAAGCGCTAATTACTATGACTTAATAATAATTGACGCTTCGTAATAAGAGGTTTCCTATCGAAACCGGTAGCACAATTAAAATTAGGTATATATACCTATAATCCCTTAGATATTATGAATCCCACATAAATATTTTAGTTCGTTTGTTTATATCACCACTTCCCATTTAATATCATTTCTCTCATGGGTTTCCATGGATACAATTTTTTTCCATAGAAATACTACTAATCCAGCGTACAACATATTTGAAACAGAGAGTACTTTGTGTCCAATTTCCACAATTTCCAGTTAATTCATTCCGGGGTAATCTTTTATATGAAATGGTTTTGTGCATTCATTTATTGAGTGCATTTAGTAAACATTCTCAAAATACACATAGGATATAAAAAGTTTAATAATTTGTAGTCTTGAATGAGATATTTCTTTAGACAAAACATCAAAATTCAAGGTTTTTCAAGAAAATCTCCACCATTAGTTGTGTTAGTCCAAATGTCACTTTTTAAAATGATAAGTTGTTTTTAAACTAATGAGAGGTGGTATTATCATTATTTGCAATGTAAAAGGTAAAATAGGCTTTTATTTACGTTTTGTAAATGAAATTTTGCCATTTGCCAAATTAAAATTTACGACAAGAGCAAATTATTCATATTGTCTTTTTGTCATACCAATATTTCATATATTTTCTCTGTTGCACAGATGTCATATTCTCTAGATGGGTGCAGTATTTTTTCTCTATCTGACATAGATTATATTGCTTCCGAATATTTGTTAATCGATGTTCTACAATTATTAAAATCTTATGCAAAGTTGCTACACCACAAAAAATTGCCATACCACAAAAAATAAATATATTGTAAGTAGGTAGGTACCTGCTGTAAATATTTTAGTTCGTCCCAATGTTTCTAACATTTTCACCATATCCTTTATAGACTCTAAACCGTTCATCCGATTGAGATGAAACTTTGGGAAATTGTTGTGCTTGCCCCAAGGAGTGTTCTAATGGGGGTAGGGGATACAATGAGGGGGGCACAAAGGGGGGGGGGGGCAAGAAAAAAAACTTTTTTTTTTCAAATATATATAACTTTTAGTGTCGAAAAGATGAATGGTAACTCTACCGAAATCCGGAGGAATAAGGAGGGGGGGGATTGGGGGGCTGGGAGGGTCGGGATGAAAAAAGTGATATTAGTGTCGAATCCATAGTTTTCCACCTCAGTAAGATGAATAGTCACCCTCCCGACATCCGCAGGAATAAGGGGAGGGAGTTAGGGGGGGCTAGGGGGGGTCTGAATGAAAAAAGTGATATTAGTGTCGAATCCTTAGTTTTCCAACTCAATAAGATGAATAGTCACCCTCCCGACATCCGCAGGAATAAGGGGAGGGAGTTAGGGGGGGCTAGGGGGGGTCGGAATGAAAAAAGTGATATTAGTGTCGAATCCATAGTTTTCCGCCTCAATAAGATGAATAGTCACCCTCCCGACATCCGCAGGAATAAGGGGAGGGAGTTAGGGGGCTGGGGGGGGGGGTCAAATTGAAAAAAAAAATTATGCAGACCCCCCAAAACTGTTGTGAGTTTTAGTGCGGCTCTGCAGTACTTTAACTAAACATGATGGTACCACTGATTTTGGGTTCCACTGCCGACCTACTTCACCATCCATACACAAATTTTGCCGTTGCGAAGCACGGGTAATACAGCTAGTCCTAAATAAATTATCTTCGATTGTACCTATTTGTAAAATATTTGCGTGAATTTTCATTTCAAAGGAGAATGCCAAAAAAACAGGCCTGGCGCAAATGAAATGTAACTTAAATGATAGGTAAAAATGAGTAATTAAATACTGCATAGGTGGCATCATCGAAATCAATGACTTAATGTGTGAAATACGTCCTATTCGAAATTCAGGAGATACAGCGATTGTATCAATTCTGGAATGGGTTCATACGTGTAACTCGTAAGATTAAATTATTTTATTTTCTCACATTTTTGCGTGTGAAATTATTATCAAGCATCTAAGCATTTACGGTACCTATTAAGTTAGTTACTGAAAAAAGTATAAACCCTCCGAATCAGGTTATATTGTAACAAGCCCGACGTTGGCTTGCAATTAGATATTGTGGATATTGGTACCTACGTAATATTTCTTCTAGCATAATATAGCAGACCGATACACATGTACAAAAATATAATTTTCTAATACTATAGTGTAAATTTTTATCAGAAATAATAGATGGAAAAGACAGGAACAACCTAATGACGTGTCTTGTCTAAGAAAATTGGAATAAAAACTAAATCTACTATGTGAATAAGTACATATGTATCTCTCAGAACTTAGAATTAGTTTTGTATTAGGTGTCCATTTACCAACCTTTTTGTTTGGTCAACTATAATAACAAATGAAGGTATTGTTAAAGTTCAAATCCATGATTACACAGGGCGATGCTATATTGTGTGGTGCTTTTTGTTCTGATAATAGAATTATATTCTGCAGTAGTTATCCCTTCTAAAATTAATTGCATGACAGTTTGCTGTGGGTGTTGACCGGCATTGTTATCAACTTCCCTTTTTGCCTTCATGTTATTTCCTGCAAAAAATATCATTATCATTATAACCGGTTGTCATTATATAGACTGCGACTTTTTATATTTTATACAAAACGGATTCTTAGCGTTTCATTCTATTGAGATAAAAAAAGTAAAGTAAAGTAATAGTCTTATTGTAATCCAATCTCTTCAATATTCAATAGGATAATGCAATTCAACAGAATGTAGTACGATATGTGTGTGCTGTATATTTTCCAATAAATATAGGAACTCGGGAGTTTCGTCATATTAAATAAATAAATAAATAAATAAAATAATCTTTATTGTACATAGACATACAAAGGGCGGGCTTATTGCCAAATGGCAATTTCTGCCAGCCAACCCGTGACAGAAACCAAAGTGAGACATAGCTAATAAAAATTTAGTACCAAAGGGTACCTTTACCTAACAATAATTGAAAACATAAATACATACATAGATAAACATATACATACATAGATAAACATAGATATTATAAGGTGGTTTTAAGTTATATGTAGGTACCTACCAGTGACGTCTGCACAATCCCACCAACTTTTACCTAGAAAGGGGAGCCCTAAGAAATTTCCATACAAAAACAGAGATAATATTGTATTTATCGAATAAAGAACATCAGCTTCCAGCTAAACCACAGCCTAATTCCATATGAAATGCAACATGCAGCTCACCTACGTTAGATGCCCAAATATCTCCGCCCAGAGTAGGTGAGCTGCATGTTGCGTTTCATATGGAATTAGGCTGTGGTTTAGCTGGATGCTGATATTCTTTATTCAATAAATATCTTGGGCAATCTTTACAATTAGAAATCGTTTTTCATACATATTGCTGTGAGCCTTCTCCACAAAAAAAAGTAACCTGCGGCGCTATTTCACTTCTTTAGGCTATAACAATATTTTGATTTCTGTTGCCCCCCCCCCCGTTGTGTGGCCCGGTAAGCAATCTCATTTTTAGAATCTGGCCCGCCTGCTGAAAAGGTTGGCCACCCTTGGTCTAAACTGACATAATCCAATAAAAAATGTTAAATCCACTCTGTGTCACTGGTATCTGGATCTATAGGTAAAAAAATCAAAGACATTACTTATGTCCTACATCTAATACTTTCTAAACATTGATTAATGATTACACACATTCTGAAGAGCAGAGCTTATTTTGTACCACTACTGACATCTATTATGAACTGATAATCTTTCAGCATTTATAATTCATTTGACGGCTGAATTTTATTTCATGATGCTTATTCTTGATGGTTTCTGTCTTATTTCCGGAAACTTTTTCCATCTCCATTAATTTTTAATTTAATTTTCGACTCGTAAAATGTAATATTGCCCTCATTCAACATAATAAGTCCTGTTATTTGTTTCTTTTAGAAATGGAAACCCTTTTCACCAACTTTTTCTAATTAATTTATATTAACAAACGTTTCACGTTTATTATTCTTTTGAACCCAAAGTTGCTAAATAGGAATAATTGTAATACTTTGTACCTACATTAATTATTTATCATACAATTTGTCTAAAACATTTTTTCATTGTAAAGCAGAAGAGTTTATTTCAAGGGAAATGAAAGATATCGGACACAAGATAGTCCGAGAGCCCGCTGCTTAATTTATGACGTATCTGTTTTTTGATCGAAATGTGGTACAAATGATAGCTTACCAATAGGGTTTTACATCGCACTAGGGTTGCCTATCAAAATCTTGCCGCAACCCCCCCTGCCCCCCCCGAAAAGGTCCCTCTTCGCGGTTTTTCGCATTTTGTAGGAATATGGTAAGAGATAGAAGAAAGTAGTCAATGACAAAAATAATCCTTGCTAAATTCTCTACAAAAAATGTTCAGTCAATTTTTTCATAGGACTAGTAGTTTACCCGTAATGGTCGGTCGAAAAACAGGATATTTTTTGAAAAAAAATAATTTTTTTTTTGATTTTTTTTCTTTATTTTCTTCCACCCATTATCACTAACATTTTATGGAAAAAAATATTTGGCCTGCGGCGCTATATCGCTGGTTATTTTATGAAAAACTAAATTTTAAGAATTTTTGTCACTGAGTTTTATTGCAATAACTCCTAAATTAATTGATGTATGAAAATAAGTTATAGCTCGTTTTGTAGCTAAGACTATGGTAATTAATTCGTTCCTTGACTATTTTCCTGTAGCTCTTATCAATTTTCAACCAATTTAGTTTAAATTCATTTTTTTAGTTTTTTAAATGAATTTCGGTTTTGAACCGGCTATTGCGGGTAAACTGCTAGTTGTACGAAAAAATTGACATAACATTTTTTGTAGAGAATTTAGCAAGGATTATTTTTGTCATTGACTACTTTCTCCTATCTCTTACCATATTCCTATAAAATGCGAAAAACCGCGAAGAGGGACCTTTTCGGGGGGGGCAGGAGGGGTTGCGGCAAGATTTTGATAGGCAACCCTAGCGCGATGTAAAACCCTATTGGTAAGCTATCATTTGTACCACATTTCGATCAAAAAACAGATACGTCATAAATTAAGCAGCGGGCTCTTGGACTAAGAGGGCATTTTAATTTTCAGCGTTCATGTTCATAAAATACCTATTACACATGGGCGTCGCCAGCCTCAGAGCTACAAATGGGGGGGGGGAACAAAAATTTAAAGAAATGATATAACATAACAAACGCGTTAATAGCGCCGCATGGCAAATTTTTTGTCGAAACAATTGTATTTTAATACTGATTGTAGAAAATTTATGACACGATGAGAAAATATGTCGTAATAATGTGATTTTATGTGCGGTTTTATCGTTTAGTATGATAAAATATATACCTATTCCATCCTCTAGGGGGGGGGGGGGGCAGCTGCCAAATCATCGCATCGCCCCCCTCCCCCCGACGACGCTCATGCACTGAGTATTTCATATTAGATACTAGAAGGTTTTGTATCAACATCAACCTGTCTTCAAAATTTCGATTTCTAATTTTTACCTGTAGAAAATAAATCATCGCATTTGTTCAATAGTACAGCAGCACAAATTTTATTAGCGCTATGGAAAAAAATAATGTATAAAGCGCCATGACACGAAGATGTTGGGAAACCATTCTGTTATGTTATATTCATAATTAAGGCACTTAATACTAAGCTCTTCGTTTACAAACTCAAGGTGTGAGGGATGGGTTTTGTGTAAATATTGATGGATAAAATTCAGAAATAAATATATAAAACACTACATATGATTGATACACTGATATGCTGGAAATATATTAACTGTAGGTAGGTACGTCTTACCTAAACAGTTCATATACCGAAGTAAAAGTTCCATCAGTGAAATGAGTCTACTATCAAATTAACCATTAATAAAATATATCAGATCGTACAAGAATATAAATTCTCTACATTTGATTTTCCTCCTTGACCTCTCCAATATACGGATTACGGTCACTTGAGAGATAACGGAAAGAGAACCATAACTTTTCCTGATCTACAGTATCATATGACCTCTTCAGTGCCGGACTTTATAATATTCAAGTGCTATACCCTTATTCATGACTACTACATGACATAGAGTACAGCTCTGTTTCAGGCATTTTATGTAGATTAAATCATTTTATATCTTTCGTTTATAGTTTATACTGAGCACTGAGCAACGATAGTGTTTTATTGAAGTGTTTAGGTATGTCAAAATTTTTTAAGCAAATGTGAAAGTAGTGAGTATTTGACACTAGATGATATACTCTATTACTACTACTATACCCTCACGCCACGTCCCTTGCGGGGTAGGCAGAGAGGACAGAGCGCCAGACATCCCTATCCTTACACACACTCTTAGCTTCCGTCACACTCATACAGTTTGTCATACACGCTCTCCGATTCCTTTTACTCAAAACGCGCCCATCCTTGAGGATCTGGTCGACATGGTCGGTCCAGTCCAGTCTCGGGCGGCCGCGCTTCGGCGCTTCCTCACACCTCTTCGTTCACTCAGATATATCTTTTTTGTCATCCTGTCATCCTTCATTCTCTCAACATGCCCAAACCATCTTAGTTTGTTCACTTGTTGTTCATCTTGTTGAGGATATACTCGTATGACGCAAACTCGTAATCTTATAACCTGTATAAAGTTTATTAATATCCCTGTCATTACTTGGAGGGAGTTGTTGTCGGGATTATGATACAAAGAGTTTAAAAATATCTACCTACATACTAAGGCAATTGTTTCTTATAATACCTATCTACGACATGACAAAACATTCGCAACGTGTTTTCTACTACTTAAGTAAATGAAATTCTTGTACATACTCGTATACAGTAGGAGTATAGGTATAGTGGAAACATCATAAAATATACAGATATGCTACACATTATGCGAAGTGGAAACAAAGTTACAACAGCAAAAAAGACATTCTTTCATATCTCCTTACTTATCTATATGAGTATCCAACACCATGAGTATCCAATACAGTAAGGTAAAGTGCTCTACTAATTAATTGCTTTTTTAAGTTTTGGGTTGATATATAGTTCAGTAGGTCCAGAAGCCGTGTGTAGTACAAAATTAGTCAACAAACATGCGACCGCTTTTGTTTACATGTGTGTGTGAGCCAACGGGCGGGTTGTGTACGTATACTGCCTTCAGTTGTGTGCGTTTTAAAAATAATGTTGCTAGAAAATAATTTTTTCGCCAGAAATTCTTAAACAAATTTGGACTTCTAACAAATTTTGAAAATAATTACGGGTTGATAGAACAATAACAATTATTAGGTGGGTATCGTTATTAAATTTATAAACATTGGTTTTATTACTCATTTTTATAATTTAATGGGAATAATTAATATATTACTAAGAAAATAAATTTGTCAAAATCAAATTACTTCTGTGGTTCTGATATGGTGGATAAGGAGTAGGTATTCATAAAAAATAAAACTAAAATATTTATTGTTTAAAAAATATTTATTGTGTTTTAATATTAACATAAATTATATTAAAAAATGGTTAGCGATTCACAACAACATATAATATTTTATATTATATAAATATTAAAACTGAAAATATACCATTTTGGGTTCGGCGCCTTTAACAATTCTTCGGTAACCAAGTTTAGTGAGGTACATATCTTCATCACGAAAATGTGCTGAACATATTACGGTCGTTTTACTCGGTTTCCATGTTACTTCACCTCGGCTTCTTCTTACAGTCTCAGTCCATCGGCTACAAACTATAGGATCAGCGGGAAATCTGGCAAAAAAAATAAAAAAAATGGCGAAATGGCGAAAAAAAAATTGTATGTGACAACATTCTCATCCCTGTAGTGACGGTTCGTTGGAAATTATTCGGATAACTTATAATTACCAATTAAACAAACAAACAGCTTTTAAAAGATAGTACTTACAAATGAAATGTGATTCCCGTACTTTTTACATTCTTGCTTGATACATGCTTACAACATAAAACCGCACAAACCGTCATTTTTAGCAGTTTTATTTCACGCACCCCGGAGATGTCACCCCTAACGAAAGTCAAATCGTACTGACGCCCGGGCGAGAGCCACCATGCCACAGTGGCATGGATCTATTGGGCATTCTATCTTCGCGCCGACTAGGTATCTAGGTTCAGTAGTTACGACAAATTCAAAAGAATATGTGACCTGTGTACCTTACCTATTTTATATGAAAGCTTTTCAAATTAAATACTTAGATATATCGCATTGTTGGATAGGAATATATCTCATGAATCTTAAATCGCTTGTAGGTACAAATTCTGATTTAAATAATTACCTAGATGAATTTAATTATAATTTATAATGGTCCTTTCATGTCAATAAAATATAATTCCACTTATCAAATGTTGCCACTATGAAAATAAATATCACGACAAGTTCATTTTCTCAACATTAATGTTGTAATATAAATTATTTATTTTATTACCAACCTGTTTGATACGTGACTTTTAGTTTTAGACTTGTACTACGCATTTTTAATGCTAAAAATCAAGATTTTTTAATGGATCTATAAATAAGTAGAGATAGGTATATTAATATTCTTACCGATACAACATAAAGTTGCATAATTTTGCTTTAATAAAACATTAATAAACCTGATCACGTAGACGTGTGCAAGTAATTAAGAAGAAACAAGTACGATTATTGTCAATATTAGTAGGTAATAATATAATTACAGGTAGTAATAGATTCCATTCAGTTTACCTTTATCTTATAATTGTTATGTACAATGTGTTACTAATAGATACCAGTGGGTATCTACCCGTGAAAATCACGGAGTCTTGGTTTAATATGTTTTTGTGTAACCACTAATAATAATAATAATGACAATGACAACTACCGACAATGTCAGTCGAAAATCGAGTAGACGTATGGAAAAGTAAATCTCTTCATGGCCGTTTTCACCAAGTTCTGACATCTACAAATGTATGTTTTGAAGACTCAATCAATTGGTTAAGGTTTGGTGATCTATTTGGTGAAACCGAAGGTTTTGTTTGTGCAATACAGGATCAAGTCATTGTAACAAATAACTATGCAAAATTCATTATGAAACAACCAAATATAATTGATAAATGTAGGGCTTGTGGTCAGATGGGAGAGACATTACGACATATTATGTCGGGGTGTTCTCTCTTGTGTGGCACTGAATATTTGCAGAGACATGACCAGGTTGCCAAAATAGTTCACCAAAGATTGGCTTTGAAATACGGTTTACTCGATGAAGAAACTGAATATTACAAATATCAACCATTGTCGGTGCTTGAAAATAGCATTGTTTAGTTGTATTGGGATCGACCAATACAAACCGATCGTACAATTCCAGCTAATCGACCGGATATTGTATTGGTTGATCGTAGGGAAAAAAAGACGTATATTGTGGATATCACTATACCACATGATGAAAATCTCCATAAGGCTGAGCAGGACAAGATTACTAAATATCTTGATCTTGCTCATGAAATTATGGAGATGTGGAGAACACCTTCCACTGTCATCATTCCTATAGTGATGTCCACAAATGGTGTCATTCCTAAGAGTCTCAAAGTAAATCTTGAGAAGCTTGGATTGCATGGTGGGCTTCGATACGCCATGCAGAAGGCTGTCCTGCTATCATCTTGCAGGATTGTTAGAAGGTTTCTCTCTCTATAGCTCTTAAAAACTCTCTCATGATAAGTGCATTTTTGTGCACATAATGGGAGAGAGGGACACCCAATAGTATATAGGTAGTTTTTAGTTCTATGTAATATGTTTATGTATGTTTAAAATTTTATATTATTATTTTTATTTTAAAGCTAGTTTTAATGTTTTTGTATTTTTTTTATATGAATGTATTATATAGAGCTGAGAATTTTTTGTATACTTTTGTGATAATAAAATTGATTTGAAATAATAATAATAATAATTGGATAATTTGCTAAAGCGCAGTTTTCGCGAATTATCGCCTCAAGTGCGCTGAACTACCTTAAGACTAAAGCATTATTGACTAATAGTAATTATTGAGATGTCTGCGTGGAATAACATAATCTAAACAAGTGAGTCTTTAATGCTACTTTAAACTTATGAAAATCATCTATGTTTCTTACATCTATTGGTAACTTATTCCAAGCTGCAGGGCCGGCAAATGAGAAAGCCCGTTCTCCCAAGCAAGTGAATCGCGTTTTATCTGGTTCGATTAACTTTTTAACAGCGGACGTTCTTGCTGACCGAAGAGTGGACTGTCTGGCATTTGGTTGCACAAAGCAGCAGAGCTCAGATAAGTAAGTAGGTGCCATGTCATGCAATGCTTTGAAAATTGTAATGCAGAGCTTATATTCAATCCTCTGCGGGCTTTTGAGCCAGTGAAGATTGAAGAGGTGCTCAGTGATGTGATCTCGTTTCGACGCGCCAGTGATCAGTCGAGCTGCCGCATTAAACGCCAGCTGGAGCTTGTCTGTTAAGCAGTTAGGTGAATTGGCATAGATCGCATTACAGTAGTCTAGTCGGGATATCACGTAAGCGTTAATTAGTTTCTTAGTGGCTTCTAAGGGGAGATTTCTGCGTATTGATTTGATTTGTCTTAGATGGAAGAAGGCAGTACTTACTGTTTTACTTATCTGAGCCTCCCACCCGAATTCGGAATTCAAGAGGACACCCAGTAGTTTTGCGGACTTCGCTGGGGTTATATTGCTACCCGATGCGTGTATGTCACTATTGTTAATTAGGTTTTGCCGTCTGCGAGTTGCTACCCAGAGCATCTCTGTTTTGCTTGGATTAAGTTTGAGACCGTTTACTGCCATCCACTTATTCACTTCTTCAATACATTCGACTACTTTAATTTTTAAGGTGTCACTATCATGCGGGGAACAATTTGAATAAATCTGAAAGTCATCTGCGTAAGCATGCACACTCAGTCCAAACTTAGAGACTATATTGTTTATGTCACTTGTAAATATGATAAATAATAGAGGGCCCAGAACGGATCCTTGTGGGACGCCTGATTGCAGGGTTCTCGGCGTGGATGATTCGTCTCGTTTTAGTACAATTTGTTGCCGGTTTTCCAAGTACGATCGGATCCATTCCAATAAGATTCCAGTAAGTCCAAACTGTTTCTGCAACCGCTCCAGCAGGATTCCATGACTGATGGTGTCGATCGCTGCGCTCATATCCAGCATTGCAATGAGTGCTATGTTACCTCTGTCGATGGCGGATGTTATGTCGGAGACTACGCGCAGCAGTCCTGTCTCTGTGGAGTGAAATTTCCTGTATGCTGATTGTGTTACAGGCAGCATATTATTATCTGTCAGGTACCTGGTTATTCTTTTTAGTACGATTTTTTCGAGAATTTTTGATATGAACGGCAGGTTAGAAACAGGTCGGTAGTTAGCTGGATCTTCGGAGTTTAGAGAGGCTTTCTTGAGGATTGGGGTGACATGAGCTATCTTAAATTGTTGTGGTACTGTGTGCGTAGAGAGCGATCTGTTGAATAAGTACACTAGGAATGGTACCAGTTGTGCGATGCATTTCTTGAGGAGCCAGGTGGGGATCGGATCTAGTGAGCAGTTTTTACTAGGTGATAGCTTTATTAGTTCGGCGACCTCTTTATAGGTTGTTGGACTTAGGTTTTTAAGCTCTGTTCCTTTGATGTTCTCTGTGTAAACTGGATGTTCTGTTGTTGTAAGGTGATTGCGTAAGTTTTCAATTTTTTCTTCAAAATACTTCGAGAACGCGTCCGTTGTTAGTGTGGTGGGAGTTTCCTGCTTTTCGTTGCCGAGCGCCGAGTTTAAAGAGCGCCACTGTTTTTTACTGTCCACGCTTTCGGATTCGATTTTGGCCCTCCAGAATGCAGATTTTTTGCTCTTTTTTTTTTTTTTTACTATTACTAACTACTCCACCCTTTAAAGTTCCTCGAGTTAACACAGGAAGATCACAATCACACAGCTCCGTCTTCTCCCCGTCTCTCCAATATGGTCATGAAAGTCGTAAAACCAGATTCGTATTGTCGACTTTTTTAGTTGGTACGCACCCCTGAAAGCCACAAAACTCCGCTTATATGTCTACAGTACCTACATACATAGGTACTTTACACACATATAGAAGGTGGGTACTTTAAATAGTTCGATTTGCAATCTTTACGTGTATAGGTACGTACCATATAGTATGTATGAGAATTCGATTTTCACTTTCTGTCACGTTGTATAAAAAAGTACTTACTTGATTATTTCCACCAAAGAAATATTTCAAAACTATTTTCATTCAGAATTTCATTAGTAGGTAAGGAACAATTCGATATTTTAAATTTTCTTTTATAAAAAGTGAGACTTCGACGAAATATTTTAGCCACCCATTAAGGCGTCGCTGCTTTGAATTTACATACATATTCAAAGAACTTGCAAAATCTTCCAATGGGCCAGCGTTACATACCTACATTACTTGGATAATACCAGTATTATGTAATGGATAGTGCTTATAAAATCTATTCAATACTCTGCACCTGTTTACAGGTAGATACCTCTACTTCAAGGTAAAGTCGTCTCTGGAATTGAACATTTTCATAATTTCTAACCTCAGAATATAATTCCAAAAGTTTCAAAATTTGCTTTGCCATTATTTGTTATGCATAACCTGACTGTGAGGCCAGCCATACACTGATGAAACTTTGTCCGAAATTGAACTGAAACTGAAAAATAATCTGAAATTGTTTGTTTGTAAAAAAGTTCCGATCAAAACCTCTCTCTGAATTCAGTTTTACCCTGATTCTAAAGACAGAGAGAAGCTTTGTTCGGAACTTATTTACAAAGAATTTCAGATTATAAAGTTCCGTTAGTGTGGGGCCGGCCTTTTAGTTGTTATTGCTGTATGAGCCATTTGTTTATGAATCTACAGATTTTTAATAACAGTAACATTTTGTACATCATGATTTCCACGTAGCACTAAAATACGTGGTTATTTCGGGTGTCACAAATAAATCTGCAGAATGTTTATTGAAAAAATGTTAGTTCAGCATTTAGCCAAAAACGAATTGTCAACATATCTTTTCTCCCAACATTTCTTATTTTCCATAAAATAGTATAAGAATGAACAAGAAACCGAGGCCGTCGCCATATTGTTCATGGAGGCCGGGCCCAACTGACATTTGGCGATGATTACGCCATCTAAATTGTATGGGAAAAAATATTCCGTAGTTCAAGTGTTTGTCACCGAGACAAGGTGTTTGTCGCCGATTCAAGGTGACGTCGCCACTCGTGGCGGTTCGAGGATGTAGGCTTGTACTCTACTATCGCAGGCTTCGCAAGAAACCTATACCATAAATATTCTATCTATAATCTAGTTTACGGTATGTAATATAATACTATTGACAGCCTTGGCAAATAAAGGATAGAGTGTCACATATTATTTCAAGGTTGAGATATTCTGAAAAGCTTCTACTTGTCAGATGTATTATGTATTCCATCCCTCACGCTATCTTTTTGAAATGCTAATTTGAAAGGCATGTGATGCGTCTCTTGAAACTCCAAGCTTTTCATAGATATGTATACGTTACTAATTCACACACTTGAACAAATGTTACAAGACTTGCCTTTCAGTGGGTTTTTTCACCTATGTATTCCATCCTTTCTCATGCCTATTTTAAATTTTCTTCTCGTGTTACTACTTTTTAACTTAGTTGTTTATTGTCTTCATCATCACTAGACCCCAAAAAAGGCATTTGGACTCGTCAGGTTTACGTTATTTTTTGTAAACAGATTGATAACATAACAATAATTATAATAGACAAATTTATATTACTGTGGTTTTATATTAAACATTTATATTTGTTTTCTGCCCAGATATAGTAAATGGCTTTTTTAGAACCTATACTTAGTCGTGCACACTGCATGTATACAGATATTGAAATAACACCATGATAAAATTTTAAGAATCTCTATAGTCGAACTATCCAACACTGAAGAATAAAAATATCACGAAAGTCGGTGATAATGTGGCGCCACGCGTTAAATCACTACCTACTTCATAGATAGGCACTATAATAATAATCGAATTTCTCAAATACAATCGAATAGTTGCGAATTGTTTTACTATAATCGAATATGCTATCTATTATTCGCTCATCACTAATAAAATGAATCTATATGTATTCTGGTTGTATAAGAATAATCGTTGTATTTACATTATGAATGTTAAGTGGCGCTGAAGTTTCAGGAAGTCGATCTTATCCACACTAGCAGCACCACAGCAGCAGCTGTTTACTGTTATGAATAAACCAATGAATAGTCTTTCTTGTTCTTGTTCAGTTCTCCGTACTATATTTCTACATGTATACTGTTTCAGATTAGTATAGGTACATTGCTTCTTCTTCTCCAGTTTCAATCCTTGGCGGAGTGATTTATTTGTTTATACCTATATGACATTATGCTGTGTGTCTAACTGCTCTATGTTAATTATAAATGTACTCATTCAGTACTCATACAGTAGGTACTGTTTGAAATCGCATGGATGAGTTCGATGTAGGTATCTAACTGTCATCATACAAGTGCTTCGTTTAGTATTGCAACACCGGGAAGTTAGTACGAGTTAGGGCTACGACAGGTCCGGAAGTTCAGTTATCTGAATCGACCGTTTGCAAAAAAGCTCCGACCAAAACCTCTCTTTAAATTCAGTGTTACTCTGATTTTGAATTCAGAAAGAGGTTTTGGTCGGAGAACTTTTGCAAACGGTCGATTCAGTAAACTAAACTTCCGGACGTGTGTGATAGCCCTTAGTTCGTAGCAGTGGCGGATTTAAACATCCAGAGGTCCGATGAAATATTACATTTCGGCCACCCCCCAATTTTAAAATTCCCAGGCAACACGACGTGACAAGTCCAACGACAAAATTCATATAATATTTTACTTTATAAAATTCATTGTAATCAGTGGCGTATATAGAGGGGGGGGCGAGGGGGCGGGCCCAAAAAGACGACATATCAAAAATGTCAAACAATGATGTGCCATCTGCAATAGAAAAATTCCAGGTTCATCAGTTCACCCATTTTACAAAATAAATTCGCCTGCGGCGCTTCTATTTTGTTCAGTTTTTAGCACAACACTTATAATGCCAACACAACCTTTCTCACTCACCTTCACGACAAAATTTCGCCTGCGGCGCCATTACTGATTTTTTTACTACGTATATGTTAAAATTTTAATTAGTTTTTTCAGCCCCCCCGAAATGAAAACCTATATACGCCACTGATTGTAATACTGTCTATTTGCTGCTAATAAAGTAATAAAAAATACTATTAGGTTCCTACGGAATTAGAAAATAGGCGATATTATAAAACTTACCTATTTTTCAACTGTAACTAGATTTTGTGATCGCATCCTACTATCCTAGGTAAGTAGGTATATCTCCTCAGCTGTCAGTCACTCCAGTAGTTTATGTTCCCCATTTCTATCAGAGGGCATGGGTAGAGAGTATTAAAGAAGTATTACCGCTCCATAAATTTGTCTTGCCCGTTTGGCAATACTGTCTGAAATAACGCACTACACTCCCTCAGTGATTTATTTTACTGTTTTATATCTATACTGTGATAAACCTTTCAAACTGCTTTGTATTCAACACGACACAATGAATTTAAAGAGTGGCATTGCTAGGTTTTTCATAATATATTTTTACTACTACCTACTTCACTTACAAACTTGTATCTTCTTCTTCCTCAGCCTTCCTCCCTCCACTGCTGGACGTAGGCCTCTTCCATTTCCTTCCACTCATCTCTGTTTCTCCCCCTCCGCATCCAGGTTCTTCCGGCTTGCTGGACTAGGTCATCAGACCACCTTTTGGGAGGTCTTCCGACGCTTCTCCTTTTGTTCCAGGGCCTCCACTGTAGAATTCTGGGTGCCCATCTAGTATCCTCTTGTCGAGCCATATGCCCAGCCCACTGCCATTTTAATTTTGCAATGCAAATTTTAATTTTGAAAACTTGTATATTATTATTTTATTTGAATTTCCCGTTATACAATCCGACAAATATTACGAGAGATATAAATTTATATGTGTACACTGTACATATCTGCCTTCCACTAGGTACATAATACTAACTAACTTCTCAGATACTGTTATTATTAATATCTAAATTTCATGTCTGTTTCCTCCGCTGCACACGAGTTAAAATTATGTATTCAAGGATTGTTCAACTTGCATTGTGTTTCATTAATTTAATTTTCATCAGAATGTTGTATATTAATTAAGGTACAGAGTTGATTTTGAGCTTAGATTAATGAAAATTTATTCATAATTAAGTATCTTTGAAAATAATGATTCGTTTCTGTAAAACAAACCGTTCAGGCAGAACTTTGAAAAAATAAGTACCTATAACGTATCATTTTTTTGCCACCAAATTGGACCTGGAGACCTGAGACGGTCATAAATTTGGATACCGAAAACTTACAAACATACCAAAAAAATAAAACTACCCCACCCTTGCATACTAAGATGTTTATGTTTAGTGGGCTAAATGTTAAGAACGTAAAATTAAACAGAATAATTGTTACATATATTGTTATCATCAAACAATTTTGGATTGAATCTTGGTAATATTGCCAAAACTAACTTGTACATTTGGTCAAAACTATTATACCCAGCCAGATAATGTAAGATACTTCCCATAGTTCCAACAACCGACAAGTTGAGTCAATAGGTAGGTATACTTCAGTGAAGTGTACCAAGTGAATTGAGTCGTGAAATAACAATATATCATTCCTGTTGAGTATTTTGGAAACTTTCCATGAAAATCTGGCAGCGAATGGAAAAAATATTGTGAAAGTATAGATCTGTGTGTTTACCTGAAATATTGGAATTTAATCAAATAATTGCATTACCTAATCCAGTATTGAATATTATTGACGATAGTTTCACAGATGAAATTGATTTGTCTGGCTATCGAAGATATACAGCGAATTATGAGCCTCGATCCAGTCATTATTTATTTTATTATTTTTATTTTATTTTATTGGTCTTAACGAGCACAAACAGTTATTACAGAGTATATGTGTATATTAACATTAACAGCAAACAAACCAGCAAAGGCTCAAGATTTACCATGTATAGTAAGCTTACAAAAGTTCGAAAAATAACATAATAGAAAATTAAAAAAATAGAACAATACACTGCACAAACAAACAGCACAAACACACACACAGGAACAAAATATGAAACATAGAAAATTAGGAGATAAGTAGATTGATACGGCGGAAATACAATATAATAGTCAAATAAATAATGTTAAGTTAAAATTGTTAAGTAGTACAATTAGTCAATCAATAATGGATTTTAAAATTCGTAGTCAAAGAGTTATGTCAGCTTAGATTACAAAAACGATTGTCCATAGATATGGAACAATGGCGAGATATAAAAAATAAACAAAAAATTGAAATATAATATAATATAGACGTTATAATTAAGAAATACACCCAAAGATAATTAGTAGAAAAAGTAAAAAAGAAAAGAAAGAGAAAGAAAAAACAGTCAAATGTGAAACATACAAAATATAAAATGATGTGGGTCACGTCGGTGCAGAGGAACTCATCAAACCAGAAACGCCCCTCTTGAACTGTTGTTTACTCATTGCAAATGGGTCTAAATCCCTGAAAAAGGAGTTATATATAGAGCAGCCACGGTAGATGAAGGAATTCTGGGCGTAGTTAGTGGAGCATGTCGGCAGTCTGAACAGGAATTTGGAGCGGGTGCTGCGAGCGGGACAACTATACGTGATGCGCTCCAAAAGCTTCGACGAGTTCACCTGACTGTTTATGATCTTGTACAAATAAGCCATGTCAAGCTCAGTCCTTCTATTCTCCAAGGTCGTCAATTTATGATATTTAGCCGCAGGTTTATAGTGAGGAAAATGCATGCCAGCTAAATAATTGAGTCGTTTCACAAATTTTCTCTGCACGCCCTCAATTCTGTCTATATATGTGATATATTGAGGGTTCCAAACAACACAACAGAACTCCAGGTGGCTCCTCACAAAGGCATAATAAAGAATTTTGTAGGTAAATGGGGACTTGAAAGGCTTGCCAACTCTCAAGATGAATCCCATCATCTTATAGGCTTTATCTACAATATGGTCAATATGTTCCCTAAAGAGTAGTTTTTTGTCCATTATCACACCCAAATCCCGAATCTTGTCGCACCTGTTCAAAACCTCCCCCTCAATTCTATACTCATGGGATATCGGATGGTCACTTCTCGAGAACGTAATTGAGCAGCACTTGGAAGTATTCAGAAATAATTGGTTCTTTTTGCAATAATCAGCAAGTCGCTCCAAGTCCTGCTGAAGCTGAAGACAGTCCCGGGGGCATCCGATTTTTCTAAATATTTTTGTGTCATCTGCAAACAGCAAGAACTCGGAATTTTCAAAGCAGGACCCAATATCATTCACATACAGAATGAATAGCAGTGGTCCCAGGTGTGAGCCCTGAGGAATTCCAGAAGCGCACCCCACAAATTGTGAGACCTCTCCATCCACCGCCACAGCCTGCGACCGACCCTCGACGTACGATGCAATCCACCCAAGGAGACTCCCATATACGCCGTAGCACTTCAATTTGTGTAATAAAATCCTATGACTGATCTTATCAAACGCCTTTGCGTAATCAGTGTACACGACGTCCACCTGCGACCCCCGTCCCATCGAGCGGACAACATAGTCAGTGAATTCGACTAGATTGGACTCTACGGACTTTCCAGCAACAAAGCCGTGCTGGTTGGGGGCTATGAAGGAGGAACAAGCCGACGTAAGCTGCTCCACCACAACTCGCTCCATCAGTTTGGGAATTGTTGAGATCTTCGATATAGGTCTGTAATTAGAGGCAGAGTGCTTATCACCAGATTTGTGTATTGGTGTAATGTAAGCCCTCTTCCAAAGAGAGGGAAACACTCCCTCCTCGAACGACTTCCTAAACAATATGCACAATGGAACAGACAACTCCGCACCACACTGCTTCACGAACAATGGTGGAACACCATCCGGCCCAGGACCACCATGGGAATCAAGTTTCTTTATGTACCCCGATATCAAAGAAGGTGTGAACTCCACACTAGAAATATCCAATGAACCCTCACACTGCACAGATGGAAGCTCGGCTGTATCCTCTACGTAGACGGAGTGAAAATATTCATTAAAAAGATCAGCAGCAGACCGCGGGTCATCGCAAGATTTGCCATTACAATTTATAGAGCTCGGGATTGTGGAGGTAGGTCTTCTCGACTTCACATAGGTCCAGAACTTCCTCGGATCCTCCTTGATCATCTTTTCGGTCCCCACTATGAATCTATCGTAGCACTCCCTTGCCACTCTCTTTTGCCTTGCCCTCAGCAGGGAAAACGACAGGTAGTCCGACTGATTTCCAGTCCGCTTCCAACGTCGGTGACTTCTCAGTTTCTCATATACAATCTTCTTCAACGATTCACTGTACCATACCGGGAATCCACCAGACGAACGTGACTGTCTACGAGGCACATGTTCCTCTATGATCGTATTCAATATATCGTAGAAATGAGAAACAGCATCCTCAGCGCACCTGCCAACGAACTCAGTCTCCCAGTCATATGCACTTAGGCATGTCACAATTTCAGGATAATTGGCCTTACCAAATTGAAGGGAAGTCGACCGCCGTGCCCTCACTACCGGATCAGCATCAGCCACGATCGACAATGAAAGGGACCTATGGTGGTCATCTTCAGAAATAAGTGGTTCCGAACACGGGGATACCAAGCATTGTTCAACATTAGAAATAACCAGGTCCAGGATTCTACCATGCATATTCTGGACCAAACTAAACTGCTTCAGTCCGCCCAGGGATATAAAGTCCACCAGGGCACAAGCCGAGACATCGCTATAGCCCGTCGGCACCACGCCGCCGCACTCCGCACTCTGCCACACGATACTGGGTAAGTTATAATCGCCCACAAACAGAAACAAATCATCAGGTCTCTCCACAAGTATACGGGAGCACATGTCCAAGTTTGAGTTGAGCCTCGCAGCATAGTCGGGACCATGGGGAAGGTAAGTACAACATATATTTATGCACTTACTTGAGCTCGGAAGTGCTATGGAAACCCATACATCCTCAGCGAGGGAGCTCCACACCGGACGGTGAATGACAGAGAACTCCCTTCGAACAGCAATAAGGACTCCACCACCATAAATCTGGCCAGTCTCAGCATAGTTACGGTCCCTTCTATAGACGCAGTACCTTGCATCAAACAGCTCCGCATCGGTAATAGAACCCAGAAGCCATGTCTCCGCGATACAAATCACGTCATAATCATTGAGCAGGACACTGATGAGAAAGTCATTTGTCTTCGTACGAAGACCTCTGGCGTTCTGGTAGTAAATTGTTACATTCATTATCTGGGAGGACAACAAAACAGTGCAATATTGCCAAAAGTTACATTCCCGAACTCATAATACATCAAAAAGTACCGCCTCAACAATCCACCCCCACCACTCAATCCAAAACCTCCCACAGAATCAAATTCAATTTCCTTAGTCAAACAGACATAAAAGACAGAACACGACACAAACACACACACAAGTGAATAAGAGAACAAACATAAGTAGATAGATACATTGAAGATACAAAAGTAAAGCAGCGAAAACACCAACGATAATAACAAAGCATAATAACCGTAAATAGGAACCGCACCGCAAGCACATAGTCAAATTACCCTTTTCAAGTCACCAACAGTTTTAATCAAGATTGGAGGGGGCTTATCTATTTTTCTAACATATATTCTACAATCCTTTACCCAGACGTATTTGTAGTCCTTGAGCCTAGCTAGTTCTTTAGCTTCCCTGAGCAGAAATTTGTTCTCAGCCGTCAGGTGATGATTGATATAAATGATATAATGGATGATAGCATGAATAGTACTGAACTCGTATATTATATTATTATGTCAATCGCACAACATTACTCTATGCATTGGTATCCAGTGGCGGATCCAGGATTCCATTTTGGGGGGGGCTGAATGTCGACAAATGGTAAAAAGTACTGTTACTCAACGTTTTTGGGGGGGGGCTAAGGGGCTGAAACCCCTAGATTTGTTGTATATAAAGTACTGTCACTCATGGTTTTGGAGGGGGCTTCAGCCCCCTAGCGCCCCCCCCCTGGATCCGCTAGTGTTGGTATCTATAAAAAGAATGTAACTTGAGTTCGTTGGAGTCATTTTACGTACGAGTAATTTGTAATCTTTGAATATGAATGGCTAATGCCGTCTATAAGATAAATAATTATATTATTAAGTAGTCTCATATTTTTTTCTTTCCTTACATTTTCTGAGTCCTGAATCGCTAGTGCATCCCAGGTTTAGGTTCCTACCTAGGAACTTTTATTTTTATACCATCCCGCTTTGTCGATTTAAATTTCAGATGTTTTCAGGAAATATAGATATGTATATTGTATAGGCATCTCGTGTTAAACGAACGTCAGAATGGCTATTAGAGTCTTTACGATCTTGTTCATGGGATCTAAACGAGAGATAAACATTTAATAACCCTTTCTCATTTCAAGTCCTTAGGTTTATAGTAGGTATCTGGTACCTACTTGCTCCTCATATTCCAAGGAAACGTAGGTACCTATGTATAAGCACGTTCTAAAAGGAATAATTAATTGGGGACGGAGTCGTTAATATTAGTATTTTTATTTAAAAATGTACCTAATGAGCACACAAATATTTTCCGTCCGCCCTTTTACAATATTTAAAAATATTTAGTGATATCATTGATGGGGCGTCGAGAGGGATGGGGCAACGATATTTGGTATGCTGGATGTTTCGACTGACCAGCCCTCATCAATTAAGAGTATAAACATTCTTAACCATATCATACTTTTAGTGTTTGAACTAAAATGGTCTGGTATTACTTAATGTTATCTTTATAAATTCAGCGGTGCTTCTCTCCATTTATTTGTAATTAAAAGCAATTAGTAATTGAATTACAGCCGCTTTATCTCGCGATTACTCTTATTGCCTACACCTTAATTGAACGTGGCCCCAACATAATTATAGAGTAATCTATAGCTCCCTATATACCTACACAAGAATAACGAGCGATTTGGTGAAGTCAGATGGTAGGTAGAATAAAGATATATGTTCAAAAATACGGATATATTATTGTACCCGGACACAAAAATATATATATTATACATACAGGGTGATTGGTTCCGCAGTTCAGATATTTAGAAAGGTGTTAGAGGATGAAAAAATATGAAAAAAAGTTAAGAGGATGCATATCCAAAAATCAACCATTTTGGAGATATATGGCCTTTTGAAAATCGAGGAGTATGAAAATTTCTCATTTAGGTTTTTTGCCAACAACTCTTAAACTACTGACTCGATTTTGACAAAACCAACGAAAAATCACAATAAATAATTTGTGCTTTTTATTAAAATCCTAATTTTTGGGTTTTGATTTAGAATGTAGTGAAAATTTTGTTATTAAACATGATTTTTGCGGAAAAATTTAGAAATTTTTCTAATAAATAGCAAATTACTTTAAAAAATGCCTTATTATGTGTCCATTTTTACATTCTAGAATGAAGCCCTAATAAGTTTTCAATAATTTGGGTTAGAAAAAACCCGATATATCCCGACGATGGGACCACAGCATCCGATTTGATAATGTCCATGTGTATTCGCGAGAAGGTTAATTTAATACTATCGGCCTAAGAGGCCACTGAGGATAATAATTATATTCTTTGCACAAAGCTATGAGTATGAACAAAATAACTTGTTAGAACATCCGAACGAAAAGACTGCGATCAATTTTAGACAGAACACTCCGATAGGTACCTACAGTATACTTATTTATTATTACTCAATGAAGTAATTCGCAGAACCCGCAATACTTACGACAATGCCATAAGGAGCAGGCAAAGATGATGGTAGTTGTACTGGAGGGATCAAGTTTCATGAATGAACCACACATAATTCCTCGGCTTGTTTGCGAGAGATACTTGAAGGACGCCAGCAACCGAAAAGATGGGGAGAAATCTGGACTTCTTCCGTGCTGGAACGAGTCTGGAGCCCTGACTAAACGGATAAAAGACTTACCTAATGAGGAAGAACAAGATATTAAGTACCTGTTTTGTAATTATCCCACGTAACATGGACTTTTATTGAGTAAAATAACAAAGATCATTTTTGTCCAATGGTTCACTTACACGAGCAATAAATTGCTGAAATTGTCGTAAGTGGAACAATTTATTGCCTCGTGTAAGAGAACCTTAAAAAATGAGAAAAAAAGTGAAATCCCTCATACCAGCAATTTTTTTACGGACTGGGGATGTTTTGTTTATCAAATTGTGTTTATTGTTTTACTAGTGTGTTATTGTTGTATTAGTGTGTAGGTGTTGTAGTACTGTAAAAAGATGAAAAAATGAAATATATAAATACGATATATATTTATACAGATTATAGATATATATTTATACAGATTATAGATATATATTTAATCTATTGTACCTATTATATCTATATCAATGAATAAAAATTCGTTGGGTGGTATTAAGAGTTTGCATACCGACATTTCAAAAATTTCAAAAAACGGAAGATCTTATATTTCGACAACCGTTACTAAATATGCTTTGGAACAAAATAGGGTAGATGCATTGAATATTTATCTAGGGAATAACGGTAAAATATTTTTTATATCTTGTATAGATTTCTCAAAAAAAAAATCAAAACACCTCTGTTTTTTTTCCGAAAGATGGAAACTCGTTTCCCGATAGTCGCGGAGTAATAATCTTTTTTGTACTGATAATGTGCATTAAAATCTAGGGAATAACCGTAAAAGTTTTTTAATAGACGCAAAATTAACCCCAAAAATGGAAAAAACGCTATTTTTACCATTTCATCATGCGATTGTTCACGCGATTTTGAACCTTAATGCCGTGGGAAATAACTGTGACGTCATTCTTGGTCCCTTAATTTACTCGTATAATGTAGGTAGGTACGTGTAGCAGCAATACACATGACGCATGAAGTATTGTCACACACGTATTGCCATGAATGCAGAATTATAACTGCGTATTTTTTATTAACACTGCAAATAATACGCAAAATAACGCATGTAAGTCTCGGTGGTTGCAAACCTTTGGGACACACAAAACGTAATAGTACAAATAATGCTTATTATATTATTACCAGAGCTGGGCAGAAAAGCGTTAATCCGTTAATCGTTAATTAACGAAGTTAACATTTTGGTAAACGATTTTACGCTTTTCTCGCCTCCAAAAATTGTTAACGGATTATTTAACTTCCGTTACATTTTACTTCCGTTTATTAAGTCCGTTAATATTTAATTGTTTGTATAGACATCATCCAGTTTCGGCGCTGGCATTAGATAATCCAAGGGTTGTTGGGGTTATGTGTGGTATCGTATGTGGGTTGGGAGTTGGTAAAGAAATTTCACTTTGTTGGGAATGTTGGGATACATCGCGATAGTGTAAATGTGATAGTAGTTGTACTGATGTAGTTCTATTTCATGCCATTTAACCGCAATTTTTTACATTAACGCTTTAACGGATTAACGTTAACTTCCGTTTCATTTTTCAAAATGTAACGCTTTAACGATTAACGAAGTTAACTTTTTTATTAACGGTGCCCACCTCTGATTATTACATAATCATTATCGCTGTGTCTAATTGATTAATTAAATCAGATTTGTATCTGTTAAATAAAATGTCACATTGATAATTTCGTCGCAAATCTACTTCTTTCGTGCCTTTTCTATGAAAATTCATACTGGTTTACATTGGATTCTTCATTTGAGCCTATGTATGTCAAATCCAACGATCCGATTTATGGATACCTATTAAGGTGCATATGCACTGAGCAAAAATTGATATATTTTTGCTTCAACTTTTTCAAATTTTGTATGAGAATGTTAGCGCGAAATGAGAATATCGTAACCGACAAAGTGAATTATACCTTTTTAAAAGAAACCTGGGAAGAAAATTTAAAATCTAAAACAGCCGATTTGTTAATATTTTAATTAGCAGTATTTTGGCTAAATTATTTTATTATTATTATTATTTCGTATGGCTTCTGCCACCGATGGGCGGCAACGTCAGAAGATAAAGAGAATTATGCTATCTGCAGTGGCGTTGGAGGTCATCTGTAGTCGGGTAAGCTGATGAGTGATCAATAGGAAATACTAGTGGTTACCTGTGTAATTTTGCGAAATATGGTTTCCCACTATGTACTCTACATTACAGTACACTAATGTACTCTTCATACCTAGATACTATTATTCAATAACAACTGAATTATTTTTAAATTAAGACCTTGGTATCAAGAATGACGTCACAGTCATTTCCCACTGCATTAAGGTTCAAAATCGCGTGAAAATCGTATGATTAAATGGTTTTTTGGGCTTAATTTTGCCTCTATCAAAAAACTTTTACGGTTATTTCCTAGATTTTCGGGAAACGAGTTTCCGTCTTTCGGAAAAAAGATCAGAGGTGTTTTTCAAATTATTTTTTGAGAAATCTATACAAGATATAAGAAATCTTTTACGGTTATTCCCTAGATAAATGTTCAATGCATCTACCCTATTTTGTTCCAACGCATATTTAGTAACAGTTGTCGAGATTTTTTGAGAGAAATTTTTGAAATGTCGGTATGCATACACTTAATAAATTAGTCAATGCATATGATTGTATTGCAATAAATTGTTGTTTTCTACAAACCCACTGCGTTGAGTGAGGAACGAAAGACAAGGACGGGTTAATACACTATTTCATTCACTCTTCAACATCACGAGTGGCTGTGTGTGTTGGTAATCACTAACGAATTCGCACTTCACACCAATACCATTAAAGAATCTCAACGAATGTACGCACATTTTTATCCCATAGAGAACATGATATATACGCACCTACCTAGATCTAAGCTAAGATATGAATAGCTAATTTTCCTATTTGAACCTGTGCATTAGAGCGAGAGGCGTAGAACATTTGGAGAAGTAGCATTATTTTTTTTATTATTCTTCTAATACTACGACGCTTCGATCTCGCGAACGCGACGTGATGGGTAGAGAGAATATTATTATTATAATAACATTGTCCACGTCGCGCGCGCGAAGTTTAAATTTCTTTCCTCTATTGAATAATATGTAATTATCTCCGCTATGAAAAGCAATATTGTTAGAACATATTTTTTGTTGTTTGTTGTATTTCTCATGGGCAAGCCGGGCTTATGTACATGTACTACATAATCGCCACTGGCTATCTGTTACATACAGGAGACATGCACCCTACAGAGCAACATCCAGGCTTCCAAGCCATTCAAGGGCATTGGGTGTGGCATTGTGGATATCTGCATACGTTCCAGGGAATGCTCTTAGAGGACAGTCTTCGACAATGTGCTTGATAGATTATGCTTTTATATCTGAAAACTGAACGGAAAATCTTCAGATTCCGTAAATTTTAGGGGTACTTAAGGAATATTTTTTTATTCAAGGAATTTCCAAATCGTGTAATTTTAAACAGCCGATCTGTATTCCATACTTTCATCTATCACTGCCTTCAGTTTCAAGACGATTCCCTCAGTATTGGTTGAGTAGAATTCAGGGCGCCGAAGCCCAATGACAGCATATAGGACCTTAAGTACATATTTTATTATTAAAAGAAGACTAAAAAATCATGCCTGATTCATTTTACGTAACATTTACGTGCAGGTCAAATATTTTGGTTATGTGCTAGAGATGTCGATGGTTAAATTGCGTAGATACCCTCTCAAACAATGATTATCATTTTTCGGTGTAATATTACGTTATTCAATTATGATAGAAGGGCACGTAGGAGAAGTTAATGAAGAATAAGCAGTTTGCATGTAAACGTAAGGATTTTATTTATCAATTAAATACTTCTGCAATTACGTCAATAGTCTTTTGATATATATTACTTTATATTTTATAAAAAATGAGCATTATGGTCAGTGTTTTACAAGCATGGCGTTCCTAAAACATGGTACATTCGTATTCTGCCTAATATTCATCATGTCCAAGGTATGTTCCTAATATAATAATTCAATATCTACATCTAACTTTAGGTATACCTAAATGTGTGTGAATGTGTGAATGAATGAAAGGTAACGACGTCTGAAAGTGTATTTTTATAGTTATTAAATATATAATGTAATTATAATGTAATTGTTAATTTTAAGTTATAAATTTTGTATTTGTAACTTTATTAATAAATAATGAGTTGAATAAATGAATTATTATAGTAATTTGGAAGATTTGGTGTGTCACTATTGTCCAAATATAACTTTATCTGGATTAATATTATTCTTATGGCAGTTCTGCGATAAGTTCACCCTAGTGAACAATGCTTTATAATTTATACTATGTCCATTTATTGTCCCTTTTCACATACCATACATACCTTGCTTACTTATAGAATTTATTTAAATAAGTAAATATCCTTAAATAATATCACAATCCCATAAGCTAATATAATTATTATCAAAAACAATAGTATTGTCTATCTTACCTGCAATGTAACAAATTACTAATTAAATGTTTATTCAAGGTGACTAATGGATTCGATCCGGAAACTGAAGTTAATGTAGAAGTTAATCCTGGCGAATATGTCATTATCCCCAAGAAATGGATTTTGCATTTACAAAAAATTCAAAATGTCTCCATTATTACGCCACCAATAACGAATAATATAACGCTCCTGAAGGATTGGATTATACTTCAAGAAAAAAATCAAAATGTACCTGAAAGACCAGAAATAATTAAATACCCATCAAGTTCTACAACAACCGTTGCACCTGAAGTAAGTACTACAATAGATCCCGGTAGGAAAAAACCCACGGGCAATCCAGAATTATTAACTACATCGAAACCCATTGATGTGACTACAAGAAAACCTTATACGCAAACTACATCAAAACCTACGGACTTGACGATAAGAAAACCTAATAATATGTCAACAACGTTGAAGGCTATAGACGTGACCTCCAGAAAACCTGATGTGCCAACTACATCGAAGCCTATAGACGTGACCTCCAGAAAACCTGATGTGCCAACTACATCGAAGCCTATAGACGTGACCTCCAGAAAACCTGATGTGCCAACTACATCGAAGCCTATAGACGTGACCTCCAGAAAACCTGATGTGCTAACTACATCGAAGCCTATAGACGTGACCTCCAGAAAACCTGATGTGCCAACTACATCGAAGCCTATAGACGTGACCTCCAGAAAACCTGATGTGCCAACTACATCGAAGCCTATAGACGTGACCTCCAGAAAACCTGATGTGCCAATTACATCTAAGCCTGTAGATTTGACCACAAGAAAACCTTATACGCAAACTACATCAAAACCTACGGACTTGACGACAAGAAAACCTAATAATATGTCAACAACGTTGAAGACTATAGACGTGACCTCCAGAAAACCTGATGTGCCAACTACGTCGAAGCCTATAGACGTGACCTCCAGAAAACCTGATGTGCCAACTACATCGAAGCCTATAGACGTGACCTACAGAAAACCTGATGTGCCAACTACATCGAAGCCTATAGACGTGACCCCCAGAAAACCTGATGTGCCAACTACATCGAAGCCTATAGACGTGACCTCCAGAAAACCTGATGTGCCAACTACATCGAAGCCTATAGACGTGACCTCCAGAAAACCTGATGCGCCAACTACATCGAAGCCTATAGACGTGACTTCCAGAAAACCTGACGTGCCAATTTCATCTAAGCCTGTAGATTTGACCACAAGAAAACCGAATGGGCTAACTACGACACAACCTAAAAAAGTAACAACCACATTGAGCCCTGTCAATTCAACAACCGGAGTACCTCCATCCTACGTAATCGAAGCTATGGGAATTCCTCCTCCACCGCCACCACCGCCAGCACCAATACACATTCCAAAAGGTTGGGTCCCTTTGCCGTGGGTTGTCTGTGCTGAGAACTGATTATTTACATTTGATTAAAAACGCAGTCCAGTGTTACAAATATTGTTTCTACTAAAAGTTTTAAAATATAGAACCGTTGTTATGTGAAATCAAAGTGAATCCACGATCTCGTTATTCCTGTAGGGTATTGTTGGCTATAAAGAAGGATATTGTTGGGTATTTTATTGTAGGGCATTTTTCTTTATATGATAAAATACTACTTTAATTTTAGTGCCTTTCACTATCGGCGTAATAATTGGTACCCGTGACTCTATAATGTCACAGCGAAAGTTTTCATAATGTACCTACTTTTGCTGTGACTGTGGTGAAAATGGAAATCCATGAAGTGTGATACGCACGAGGTTGATTATATGTGGTGGTGAGCCCGGGAAAGGGTTTCAATGTACATAGATTGAGAATAACCACTTTATTAATTAAGTTTATTATTATTACCACACTATTTTTTATGTGAATCAAGCAAGTTTTGTTCGATTATAGTATGTAGTAGTTGAAAGTATGGAGCTTAAGTGAATATTAGGTCCAATTCTGCAACTTTTTCAACTAAAATTGATGTATTTATTTTTGTTAAAAAATAATGTCTTATCTATTGAATTAGTAGGTACGCACTTAATTAATTAGAGATTTGGACGTAATATTCACCACTGGACTACCTATACAATATACATACCTTATAAATAAAAAAAAATTCCTTTATATACCTACTTGCTATAAAAATAAATCAAAAACATGAATTTCTTAGAAAAAAACTTCTCAAACCATGGTAGCCTCCCCTAAGGCACGAACGAAAAATAAAATCGTTGAATTAGTATCCGCTCATTTGTTTTTTTTTTTTTTCATAAATATTCAAACGAGTAGGTTTATGCACCTGGGGGCATATTAATCCGCCAATAAAATGAAAAATTAATGATTTTTCATTAATTATATCTTTATATAGCAAATTGATATACATACATACTTCCTACGTAATATCTTCCTGCGTCCATCATACCTACTATTATAACACAGACTTATTCAATAGATTCGCCTAATACATTAAAGGTTACTTAGTTGCTATATTAGGCTTTAATTGATGTATTATTCATAAATTCCAACTAGCGGTCAACTAACTAACTGCGAATTTGATAATATTCCGCCATGAAAAAAAGTTGAAACTTAAATTAGTGACTCTCTGTCGCTACCTGAACATAATTGAGGGGTTATAGAATTTTTTTACAATGAATTTAATATCTATATATTTTTATATGAATTTAGAACAAAATATATTTTTTGCGTTTTTCCGTTTAGGACTTCAGGACTTCGCCCCATGCCCTCCACGGAGGACACTGGTAGTTATTTACTGGTAAAACATATTTAGTCATAGACAATAAACATTCTATAATAAGTTTACCATGGATTAAGTATGAGAATTTGCTTCAAATGGATTTTATTTATTTTTGCGTCGTGTCCTCCAGGAAGGACAGTAGTAGTGAGAGGGTTTTAAAAAATTCGTCCAAACTTTTTTCAACAACTTGTCGATTTTATCAACTACATATGTACCTGCAAATTCCATTGAGCTATCTCGACGGCATCATACCTAACACAAACGAGGAGCAGCCTTGTCCAAAGTGTGACAGAGTGTGCAAGTCATCGGCCTTCATAGTAACCTCCAATGGCATCATCGACAGGATCAGCAATAACGTGACAGCGATTCTTCGGAGCTAAAAACATGTTCGCCAACGGGCACACGGCTATTATTATTATCATAACTAAAAATGGTTTCAAATCAAAAAGGGCGGTAGCTCGGGGGGGGGGGGGGGGGAAATCGGTGATTATCGATACAGAATGTACGAGGAGAAAATTTCCCCAAAAAAGTATAGATTTATACTTACCTACTATTTTCATATTCGCATTATATTTCGACTACAAGAAAACAAAACATAAAAAATAATTCAAAAAGAATTCCTATGCGGGTTTTATCTTTGTTATTATCTGAAAAACTTTGGCGGTTGTGAAAAAAGAGAAAAGTCATTCTTCTTTAATTATTAAACCCTATAAAAAGGGTTCTTTATATAGCAAGTTGAATTAAAATTTTGATAACAATCTTTTCTAGCATTCTTCCAAGTCTTAATGACCTCTGAGAAATTATTTGCATTGTAATGTTTTGAGAAGGTTGAAATATATAAAATATTTCTACACTTAGTTATACATTACATAATATGTATAATCTTAAAAAACGAATCATACCTAAGTTACGTCAAAGATTCAGATAATTACTCTCTTTTTTCACGCACTACGACTAAAAGCTGCTACACTGCTACAGTACCTATAATTACACATATTAAGCACGTACATCTTTAGCATAGAATATTGTTGATTTTTTTTAGGTATTTTTAAATATTTTATTGGATACAATATGTTAACAAAATACTACATTAAAATATTATACATTGCTTTTTTTATATTGCCAATTAAAGTATCCATCCAATTAAAGTATCCATCTAGCTGATACTTATATTCAACACCATATTATTTATTTATCGTATGGTCATTTCTAGTACATCACATAAATTACAATATCGATTCACAATAATAGCTCATGTTTGATTGTCAGATATTAAAAATTAAAAATATTGTTTTTTAAATAATCAGTCGCCGATTCATTTAGTGTAAAGAAATCCTCCAGGCTTCCTCCATACGCTGTAAGACAGCACTCCGACACAACATGGCTCACGGTTTAACAACACCATATAAAAGTTATAGATATATTTCAAGTAATGGACATAAATATAATACAGTATTATAAACTATTGAGTCTTTATAAGTATTTGTTTTATAAAGAGAGAAAGAGATAATAGGAAGGGAAGTATAGGGAAAAGGAAGAGGAGGGATGCAGCTATGATGATTTAGTTTGTATTTTTACATTGTAGTTGTGTATACGTTTATGTTTTATCTTTATTAAGTAATATTTCTTTCCCTTTTTTGGGTTTTCATCGATTACTGCGGTCTTAATTATTAACTTTTTTTATTATTTCCTTAGCATGTAAAAGGACTTGCTTCGTACAAGTTAAGAAGATTTGTGTTTTTATTTTAATCTATCTATCTATACCATCACGCCGCGTGCCTTGCGGGGTAGGCAGAGAGGACATAGCGCCAGACAGCCATATTGTATAATGTACACTATTCCCCATTGTATATTAAATAAATAAATAAACGTAGTAATATACGAGTATGATTTGTATATATAAATCCAATATATATTATAAATCAATAAATCAATTTTCTGATGATGTGGGTACCTACAACTTTAATTAACAAGTTTACATGTACGGTGTATGGTTTGCAGTTTGCACCATCGCTTACGGCTCATCTGATAAAATCATAGAGTACGAGGTGTGTTAAAGTTTATTAACATATGCATTTCTACCATAATCTACTGGTTTGCATCTGTAGGAACCAGATACTGTGGTGCACACTGAACTTCGGCAACTCGCTTGAAACTCAAGCCAAAGTTCAAGTGATTTACACACGTACCCAACATCTATTACAAACTGCTTTCTGGTCCACTCTTGCCTCACTGAAATATGTCTGTGGTTGATGGATAAATTGAAAAATCATAGTTGATAACAATCCTGAATAAAGTAGGTACTATCACTATATATTAACTGAGGAATAATCGAGATGATATTTCTTATGTTTGCCCATTTCGGGAAAGTATAAGAACATCGAGATTTCGTATGCCCTATGCTATTCAAAGTTGTTTTGTGGGATATGTACTGACGTTGTAACAGTTGTTCTATTAATTCAATTTAGTCACACCCTACAATAGAAATTGAACCGTTACCTATTTTAATGTTTCCATTAACTAATAATTACTTTTATACTCACTAAACCTCAATCTACCCACGGGTTTCACAAGATGTTTTTCGCACATTTGAGTCATCGGCTTTTTCATAAAAGCGTTATTCGAATTACTGAGATATCTCACTAGATAGAGGTATCTTAGTAATCCGGTGGTTAGGTTAGAGGACTGGCTGCAGCGGCTGGACTTGAGATTGCAGAGAGAGAAATGACGCAACCATAATCGGTGAAGAATCCTGCCCATTCGCCGTACGAAAAGTAAAGTAAGGTGGTTAGGTAGACCACCTTGAGTCTTGAGTACCTTCCTGTGTAGTTTGTAGTGACGATACCTTGTACGCATATTATTTCATAGATGTCACATACTATATTATGTAGATACTAAAAATACAACTTCAAGCGCCGTAAAATACGTTTACGAGAATGTTAACTGTTTTTGTATTTGATATCTCGTTTTCTTTTATTAAACCACAACATCTGCAATAACTTTTTTAAGTCTTCCTTTACTCTAAGAGTCTACAATTTTATTGTGAAATAAAAATGCTCCATGTCATACGTTATGAAATCGACTACCTATCTACTTGGAGAACTACTACTACTGGAGAACTACATACTACTATTGGAGAAGGCTAAACTTTTGTAGTAATTACCGGGACCAGGGGCCTTAGTCAAACCACGAAACGTGGCGGAAACGCTGGCGTTTGACGCATTGTTTCGCAACTTGACGTAAATTTGATACTATTTGACTTATGTACTATTCTTTTTTATTATTATTTTTATCTTATTTTTTTTTATTTATTTATTTATTTATTTATTTATTTATTTATTACACATGGAACAGATACAGTCACAAAAACAAACATTGACAGGTACATTAGTACAGAATATCAATACAAAAGACCAATTGAATTAGTATTAGTGTAGATGCAGACTATAATAATGTAACTAATTGTGTGCATCTTAAATAGGGCAGTCATCATCATCCAAGTCGGTCCCTCATTCATAAGGATCGTGACCTTCATGTAGTATTTGATTCAGCAGTCTGGCCCACCCCGGTCTGTCCTCCGCCCGCCGCAGTGCCTCCGCAAACGTCGTACCACTGGCCTCTGCCACCTGGTCGGACCATCTCAGCGGTATCCGTCCGCGACCTCTCCTGCCTTCCACTCGGCCAGTCAATATGGATTTCTCCAAGCTGCCTGGCTCACGTCTTACAATGTGCCCAAAGAAACCAAGCAGTCTCTTCAGACACACTGCAGACAAACGAGTTGTAATGTGTAGCTCAGATAGAATTGACGCATTGGTTCTTCTTCCTATCCATGGTATTCGGAGAAGTTTCCTCCAGTAGGGCAGTAATAATACTTTTTTGTACCGTGTTTATTATCTTGTCTTCATATGTTGCTGTCTGTGTGTGTACCATGTCTCAATAAATAAATAAATAAAATAAGTGATGCAAACAAAGATATCACCATTCACCATGGCAACATCGCATAAAACGCCAACGTTTCTGCCACGTTTCGAGGTTTGCCTGACCAGAAACGTATCACCCTTCTCAAAAAAACATAATCGGACATAATAAATAGTATGTTGAAAAATGACAATTCTTACAAATAGGAAAGTATTGCTATATGCCAGTTACGCGTATTGATTTATTTACCACTAATTTGGTATGGAAGAATTACCAGCCACTAAGGCATATGGGTTCTTTCCCTAATTTTGATGGATTACATCATTATTAATTATATTATATTAAGTATATTAGTCGAGATGTAAATTTGTTAATACAAAAAAAAATTCATGTGCGGATTATCCCACCTGTTACCTATAATAGTTACTTTTAATGTCTGATTGTAGGTATAGACTAGCGGACCCAGGGGGGGGGGATAGGGGGCTGAATCCCCTCTCCCCAAAACCATGAGTGACAGTACTTTATATAGAATTAGTTCCCGAAGAATCACATTATTCTTCTTCTTCTTATCAGCCTCTTTTCCTCCACTGCTGGATATAGGCCTCTTCCTTTGTCTTCCACCATTCTCTGTTTTGGGCTCTTTGTCTCCACCCATGTCCCACCGACTCGATGATATCATCGGCCCATCTCCTTTGTGGTCCCCCTACATTTCGTTTACTTTCGTAGGGTTTCCAGCTCAGTATTCACATTATTACCATATGATCGTTTTCTTATCATGTCATGAATTTTCTAAAACTACTACATTGTTTGGTAAAAAAAATCGACTGCGGCGCTAATTCAATCTGTTGCGTTTGTCTAATCATTTAACGGATTTTTCTAAGAAAAATTCGCCTGCGGCGCTATTTTCTGTTACATTTTTTGTTTATAGAAAATAAATCACACAATCGGTATTGGTATCATGACCCTCGTCACTAATAAGTCTCAAAAAAGTCGTCTGCGGCGGTATTCACATTTTAATACCACAAGGTCATATTTGCATGCGACGACCTTCAGCCCCCCCCCCCCCCCAAATTAAATCCTGGATCCGCCACTGTAAGTATACCACTTTCGCAATAGGTATTATGTATAATCCTACTACTTTCATATTTTGTTTTCATTATTTGCAATACCTCTCATGTTAAGTCTATTGTGGTATAAATTAAAATTTGAGTTGTAAATTAACTATGACTTGGGTTTTGTAAAACTCGTATCATAAATTGGCTTAAAATTTGAAAGTTTTGTATGTGGTGAGAGTGGTGAGACTAAATTGTAAACAATAAACCTCTAAGGCTCCAGAATACAAAGCTCTTATACTTTGTAATGTTGGCATCACAAATAACTTTGATTGTGTGGTTTCCCTATTGTAGACTGTCGACATCTCGTAATAAAGGGGAAAGCCTGTATACCTAGTTGCAAATGAAAGTACATGCAAAACAACTTGAAATACGAGTATAATAAGAAATAAACAATAAGGCGGGAGGCACGTATCAACATTCACGTAAGGTTATTATGTGAACTTCCTTGGGGAGGGGGGAGGATGGATGTTCCGACGCTTACGACCTTATGAGTCGTCTTTGGCTGGCTTAAGTGATCACTTTATGCTCAGAGCAAATTTCACCCATTCCACCACATCCTGCTGCCAAAGTGATTTTTTTTGGCAGTTGTGTACATATAATACACGACAACCTATTTCATATGCACCCAATTTCAGATACTACCGCCATCCGTTGAGGAGGGGTGTAACTGTCAATGGGTGTCAAGGGGTGTAACTGTCAATGTATGCCATCTGTGAGATGCAGACAAATCCAGTTAATACCTAAATAATTTAGGTATATCCCTCTAATAAACAATAAGTTGAAACTTTTTTACCTACCCAGTTATACCTCCAATCAATAACACACTATACCTACACAGTGGCGAATGCGAATAAAATGTAAACATCACCAAGGATGATGAAGAAGAAGACGGGCTACCTTAAACTCATCATATTACACCCTTTTAAACCGCAATTGTAACTCTTTAGTGCGCCTTTTACTAACACATTCATGGTCACCCCTGTAAACCTCAAATAGGTATTTCACACATTAAGCCATTGATTTCAATGATGCCCCTTATGCAGTAGTCAATTACTTACTCATTTTTACCTATCATTTGAGTTACATTTCGCTTGCGCCGAGCCTGTTTTTTTCCCATACTAAATGAGCATTCTCCTTTATGATATAAAAAGTGGCATAATTTCAAACACAACAATCTGAAAACTACAAAGAATTGCTGAACATACATGGGGGTTAAATCGATAGGTATTAAGGTCCCCTATCACCTTACTTCGGTTGGACCGTGATGACTGTTACACCGTGTGTATACTGTATAGGTACGTAGATATGCCACTACTTACTTGTTTTGTACCTAAAGAAAAAAAGTTTTTGATATAGGTATCAGGCGCGAAGCTACCTAAGAACACGATTCCCATCGAGTTACCTTTTGGAGAAAATGATAGGTATAATAGTGTCTAATCTGACGTATAAATCCCATAAGAAATGTTAGCCCCGGATTCCCTGCTTCAGACATAAGCAATGTAAACAGTTCTGGTTTTCATCTTTGATTAGAGAATACACACTCGTTTGTATACAATCACAGTATATAATTTGCCTTTAATACAGTGATTTTGTTCTATCTCATTCATGAATAACATTATTATTATTTATCTTATAAGTATAACCGTTATAAAGTTTACGTTATCATCATTGAAACACATCTGGTAATTTTCCCGGTAACAGATACAATATACAATACGTTTACGTGTAGGTGCTTACATAATCGCATATGTAAACTTCATATCCGCAAATATTTTTATACTTAGCCAATTTTGTAAGAATATGGGACGAAATAATATTTTTATAATATGTGACATTCGAATCATTTACGCCTTCGTTTTCTTATGTTAAGGACCAGTGATGGGAGATATATCACTTTCCGGCTAATACGACTATGTGCAGAATACAATGTCTCGAATTATAATGGTACTTCTCTATAATCGTACTATTTCTCTATAATGGTAGTTATCTCGCTCCTTCTTACTTTTTCTCCACTGCTGAGGGTCGCAATCTCCACAGGCACGTTGCTGTACCAGTACCCCGGAACGGAGCCCGGCTTTGTCTCAAGCAATGTGCACTGCCGTTAGATGGAGTTGTTAACTGTTCGGACATTGGACAACCTGGTCCATCTATCGCAAAGATGAACGTCCTCTGGTTTTTTCTCCATTCTTCTCGGGTGTACCGTGTGTAGATTGTCGATGTTGTCGGCCTACATGCTCGAAAGCTCGATAATCTACACACGGTACACCCGAGAAGAATGGAGAAAAGACCGTGCAAATCCACAAAGCTATCGTCCTCTGGTTCTCCGTTCGGTGATTTTCCGGTGATAATCAACTTATCGAGACTGTCTTCCCCTACGAGCGATGTGTACAAAAAAGTGGAGAAATATTTTGAAGTATCTAGATATATAGAGATGACAACCTCGATTTGGTATCTATGAGTACGAGTACCTAATTCTTCTTCTTCTTTCGTATGCATGCGACCATTGTACAAGTTATCTAGGAGTCATAGCTCCGCGTCAATGTTCCGTAAGTAATCTATTGCCCTTGGCGTCACCTTGTGGATTTCCTCAAGAACCCCTGCAAACTTCTTATCAGGACACCTCTCTACTATATGGTCAACAGTTTCGATCTGGCCACATTCACAAAGGGGATGGTCCCTCTTGCCCCATTTATGGAGCAAGTATCCACATCTACCGTGGCCAGTTCGGATCCTGTTTAGGGTCGACCATTGTTTGCGGGATAGATCGAATCCAGGCTGCTTCACTGTAGGGTCCCGAACAAGTTGTCTGCGGTCGGGGTTCTGAGTGTTCCACTCTTCTAGCCATGCCTAATTAAAATCAAGGTATGCGTAGAATGTGAATACGTAATTATTATTCCAAAATGTTGCACAAATCATTAATCTGGATGGGTAGCCGTAAATAAATAGAATAAAAAGGATAATAAATGTACAGTCTACAATTCTCTCCGCACTGTTCTCGGTAGTGTTGGCATTAGAATGAGCCACACAGTAATAAAAGAAGCTTAGGCCACATCATTATTTTTATCTCCTAAAACCAAGTTTTGGGTTATTATATAATATCTGGGATTAGGGATAATCTGCATAAATTGTATTAAATTTTGTTAAGAGTGTGCATACCGACATTTCAAAAAATTTAAAAAACGGGAGACCTTCTATCTCGACAACCGTTACTAAATATGCTTTGGAACAAAATAGGGTAGATGCATTGAACCTTTATCTAGGGAATAACCATAATAGATTTTTTTATATCTTGTATAGATTTTGCAAAAAAAAATATTTAAAAACACCTCTGACCTTTTTTCCGAAAGACGGAAACTCGTTTCCCGAAAGTCGCGGAGTAATTTTTTTTTCTTGTACTGATAATATGCATTAAAATCTAGGGAATAACCGCAAAAGTTTTTTGATAGACGCAAAATTAACCTCAAAAAATGAAAAAAAACGCTATTTTTAACATTTTATCATGCATTTGTCACGCAATTTTGAACCTTATAATGCCGTGGGAAAAGACTGTGACGTCACTCCTGGTGCCATGTCCTTAAATCATCACAATATAAGCACAGATTATAATATTACATGGACGGGGGAGATTGCGGTAGGTGGTAGGCTTCAACATTGTTATATAATTGTAAACATTAATTTTAAAATCCAATCTAACTTGTTGAAAGTTTTATGAAAATGGATACTGATGCCCATTCCAATAACAATACAAACATACTTTATCGTACTGATCTACTTTAATATTAGGTATGTATGTTTTGCCCATTTTATACATGAGGTACATCAACGATAAATTCCATAATAAGCAATTATTTTGTTATTGATAAAATCGACGATATTATTTTATTGATCAGAATTTTTATAAAAGTTTAATATAGGTTTAAAAGCAATGGTTTAAAAATTATCACGTGTGTGTCGTGAAGTGCTGTATTACACATTATCAACATCTGATTCGGATCCTGACATTCCACTCCGATCAATAGGAGAGCTATTTTTTTTTTATTTACTTAAGACTTAAGATTTAAAGTAAGTACTTATGTGTTTAGCATTTTAAACACTAATTGTTATACAAACATGTAAGTGAATGAGGATTTTTCAGTCTATTGAAAATGGAAACAGTTCTATCACCATCCAAACTATACCCATACGGATGCGGATATAGATTTTAACCCACTTACCAAACCATGCGTACACCCAACACCCCCTCTAAAGGAGGTAGAGAAAACTACAGGACGAAACTGCGGGTAAATATTTTTATTATTAATGACTTCGGTCTATGTTTTCAGGTCGTTTTGATGAATTATGAACACCAAAATGTTTGGGACAGCAAGGGATCCCATTCCCAGTTACTATAGGTACCTACCTACAAATAATAATTAATTAGTCTTGTTTTTGTTGTTGTGCGTTTCGCGTATTTCACTCATACCTACATAGGTAGACCTATTTGAAAGTAATTCTCATAGAAAATTGGCTGTAGGCACACCTAGCTAAATTATACGTATGCTGGATTTCACCAACTTTTTAGGTGAAGAGTAGCGGCGATAGGAGCCACCTAGCACAAAATTTGTATGAAAAATAAAAGTGACTCCTATCTCCGCTATTCCTCACCTAAGAAGTTAGTGAAATCCAGCAATATTCTGTCAGACAGGCTGTCTTGCTGTAGTTGCTGTGTGCATCATCCTCAGTGTAGGATGAATTAACATTTGGCAAATGGCACCTTTACTTGCCAAGCCTGAATATAGATTAATTTGATTTCTTTGCCAGAGTAAATCTACATACCTATCCTATACTAAACTTACTCCCCATCCTCTTATCGCCTCCGAGGTTCCTAAGCCACCTAAAACAAATGCACGTGTCTCCCAGAATATTTTTATACGCTAAATAGGTAATATAAATGTATATTTTGTAGCCTTGTAACATTTATTTAATAACGTACATTAAGAATCTCCCTTTACACGAGACATCTCTTTAAGGAAGATTTAATAATCTATGTATTTTTTACGCGGAGGCATGACACTTGCCACGTGCCAACACACTTCTCAGTATTATCAGCCAGAAGAGTCTACATGTTATTATTCATGATTCACATTTAAACTCATCAGCCTAATACTGGGAAAAATTCACGTATCCAGATATCACGGATATCACAGGATTAGGCTCAGATGCGCGGGGCCTAAAATACAAGCAATATGCCTGGAATATGAGTATTTAGAAATCGTCTTACAATATTCATCATCAGTACATACAATAGGTATTGCAAGCATTTATACTATTACAAGTATTTTATTTATTTTGTTTCTGATTTTATTGTAACTTTATTATTATTTTTAGTATTTACGAGTAGTTAACTATTAACTAAATTTAGTTAACTTTTGGAATATTCTATTTAAATAAATGCTTATGATTTGTAACACATAAGTGGAAGAAAATTGTAACGTTTACACACAGGAGTGTTCGAGTATGTAAGAAAGTGCTGTACCTCTCAACATTCTATGGGCTTATTGTTCCGTGATAACAAAGGAGGAAGGTATTTATGTGTAAAATGAGAGGCATTCACTCATCTCCTTTGAGCAAATGACATTGATGTATTGCCTTGTAAGTAAAATATTATTCAAGATTAGATACAAGTCATATTAATGGATAAAACAATATAACACATTAACCTAAGTAGTAGGACATTATGACCCCCCGCTCACTAGGCAGCCAGGCTGAGGCAGCCAGTTAAAACATATATGACATTGTATGGGAGCCCGCGTACTAGGCAGTCATACAACGTCATATGTTTTACCGGCTGCCGCAGCCTGGCTGCGCAGCCAAGCTGCCTAGTGCGCGGGGGGCCTATTTCTTCAGCTTCTTGTCAAATTTAAGACTAGGTAGAACATACATGTTGGACGGTTTCTTATAAATGCAATATGCTATTTATTACGAGTAGGTATATATGAGTTCCAGTAAATGCACACTGGACAATTCTTATGATACATTTGTCTACAAAATTGATAGATTTAATTCTGTGACACTCCTCCATACACTATGTACTACACTGTCAAGAAAGTACCGGGCAAAGATCAACAATTCGCGAAATCTTAGTTATTCTTCCAAATTTATTGTATCATCTTCAAAGTATGGCCCCTTCCGAAATAATACACTTATGCAAGCGAAAAATCCAATTATCTAAAATAAAAATTATACGCATTTTCCGGCATCGACTTCAGATCTCGCCGCGATTTCTCTTTTATGTCTTCTATCGACTGAAAACGGGTGCCTTGAATTGGTAATTTGATTTTTGAAAAAATCTCTTTTGAATCTCCCTTTACACGAGACATCTCTTTAAGGAAGATTTAATAATCTATGTATTTTTTACGCGGAGGCATGACACTTGCCACGTGCCAACACACTTCTCAGTATTATCAGCCAGAAGAGTCTACATGTTATTATTCATGATTCACATTTAAACTCATCAGCCTAATACTGGGAAAAATTCACGTATCCAGATATCACGGATATCACAGGATTAGGCTCAGATGCGCGGGGCCTAAAATACAAGCAATATGCCTGGAATATGAGTATTTAGAAATCGTCTTACAATATTCATCATCAGTACATACAATAGGTATTGCAAGCATTTATACTATTACAAGTATTTTATTTATTTTGTTTCTGATTTTATTGTAACTTTATTATTATTTTTAGTATTTACGAGTAGTTAACTATTAACTAAATTTAGTTAACTTTTGGAATATTCTATTTAAATAAATGCTTATGATTTGTAACACATAAGTGGAAGAAAATTGTAACGTTTACACACAGGAGTGTTCGAGTATGTAAGAAAGTGCTGTACCTCTCAACATTCTATGGGCTTATTGTTCCGTGATAACAAAGGAGGAAGGTATTTATGTGTAAAATGAGAGGCATTCACTCATCTCCTTTGAGCAAATGACATTGATGTATTGCCTTGTAAGTAAAATATTATTCAAGATTAGATACAAGTCATATTAATGGATAAAACAATATAACACATTAACCTAAGTAGTAGGACATTATGACCCCCCGCTCACTAGGCAGCCAGGCTGAGGCAGCCAGTTAAAACATATATGACATTGTATGGGAGCCCGCGTACTAGGCAGTCATACAACGTCATATGTTTTACCGGCTGCCGCAGCCTGGCTGCGCAGCCAAGCTGCCTAGTGCGCGGGGGGCCTATTTCTTCAGCTTCTTGTCAAATTTAAGACTAGGTAGAACATACATGTTGGACGGTTTCTTATAAATGCAATATGCTATTTATTACGAGTAGGTATATATGAGTTCCAGTAAATGCACACTGGACAATTCTTATGATACATTTGTCTACAAAATTGATAGATTTAATTCTGTGACACTCCTCCATACACTATTGTGATGGAGGCCCATCTTTATAGCAATATCATAAGTAGTAAGTAGATATATATTATAGGGCAAAGGTTAGGTATACTTGTTCCCTTTATAGAGAGATGACTCCCACTTAACATATTTCTTTCAGAATCTACTAAAGAGGAGATGAAATAGGATTAAGATTTTTCTATAATAAGAGTGAGATGGATAATAGATATATTTTTTATCAGGATTTCAGGTATTGAGAATAAGATGTGTGTGTGTGTGTGAAATGGGTGATGTATGATTTTTTGTTAATAATATTTTTTTCAGAGATTAAAGTGTGAGATGAAGAGATATTTCTCGTGACAGTGTTAGTTTGATGGGATTCGAAGGTGGTTGTACTTAGAGACTGTGTTTCATTATTCCGGATTCAATTACCACTCTCGAGAGTTTACTGAATATTGTATAGTGAGAATAATTCTAATCGAGGATTATTCTATTATATCATCCTAGTTTTATTTTATCAACTAAATTAACTTCAGTGATGCTGCCCGATGGAGCAAAGCTAAGAGTTTATTTATACTATTTTGTTTCAGGGATAATAACAAATAAGCAATAATCATTTGTTTCAGCCATATTATAAGCAAGATGCTATATCCTAAATGAATTATAATAATGTGCATGAATTCGATTAACTTGTAGAAACTTCTTAGTACATTGTTATTCCTAATTGCATGAATATTTATGTTATAATTATTGATTGCACGAATATGTATAGAAGTACCATCTGACTGCTTAAAACCATTTCGCGGGGAATAATCAGATTTAAGCCTTAAGTGGAATTAAGAGACATTAGACCCAAGATTTGGAAAAGCAAAGTCGATTTCTATACGTATTGTATTATAACTTATTATACAGTAGTGAATGTGATAAAACTTCCCGCGTAACACGCATGTGGGCCCAGAAACGTTTTTGGCTGTTTGGGACAAAACCTAGCGTATAGGCGGAGCTAGGAAGCATGCCATATCTAATTTTCAATTAACGGCATTTGACTCTCTGTCTAACCTTATAAAAACTAATCAACAACTACCAACTCTATATCTCTTCAATTACGTAGATGAATAATTATTGATTGTGTTATAATTGTGTTGTATTTTGTTTCTTGTACTTTTATGTCACTTTTCAGGGAGATTTCTAAATTTATTTGTGTTAAAAATATATGATGTAACGTTCTCACACTTCGGGTACGCCCCTGGTATATTAAACGTTATGTATGGGGTGTGTGTAGTTTGCGCTCCTTAGTGATACTCAGGTACCTACTGTCTCGATGCTATGAATCGCATGGGCGCTACTCACGATTAAAGGTGAGACTTTTATTTCAGCAGAAAAACATGACGTGGTGGTCCGAATTAAAGAAGAGTTTATCCCTAGACTGATCACATCGTAAAGGCCAATAGACAACGAAAGGAGTTGAGAAAATAGTTATTACGAAATTACGGAAACAGGATAACGGCGGACAAGCGGCGATTCGTTTTACGCAAATTCAGTGTCTGAATGTAAGTTTGGAATGAAAGGTGAGATTAGAATGTGTGATAGAGTGAAAGTATAAATGAACTTAGGGAAAGTAGCTTTTAGAACTAGAAAATAGGGTTTAGTTTTTGAATTTAGGTAGCAGTTAGTTAGGAGGTAATGTTGAACACCAAAAGTTTAGTTTAGTATTCTTTTATTTTTAGCTAGTAGGGTGTTTCCCATCACACTATGTACTACACTGTCAAGAAAGTACCGGGCAAAGATCAACAATTCGCGAAATCTTAGTTATTCTTCCAAATTTATTGTATCATCTTCAAAGTATGGCCCCTTCCGAAATAATACACTTATGCAAGCGAAAAATCCAATTATCTAAAATAAAAATTATACGCATTTTCCGGCATCGACTTCAGATCTCGCCGCGATTTCTCTTTTATGTCTTCTATCGACTGAAAACGGGTGCCTTGAATTGGTAATTTGATTTTTGAAAAAAGAAAAAAGACGGCAGGAGCCGAATCTATTTTTAATAGGTACTAATGACCATCTAATGACTCATTGATTCAAATTTTGTTGATGAGCAAGTTATAAATTTATGTTTAGTATAAAATCCAAGAGCTATCATACTTTGTAGGTAGGAGTATACATTCTGTCAAATAAGTATCGGGAATTAATAATTAATTCTGATTTCAAAGTTCGATTCGAAAATCCTTTTCTGCCGCTAAGTTGGCACAACTTTAATCTATAATGGCGCGGAGTTTGAATGCCATATGTCATTTAGTTTGTTTACAGTGCTCGATTTTGTTAGTTCATCTCAAGGGTGCTCTGCGATTTTTAGAATGGATAAAAACATCGAGTTTTATCAAGCAAAGATTTTGTCATTTTTTTTTTGCATCACACATTGAAATTCGTGTTTCAAGTTGCTGAAAATGTTGCAGAGAGCTTACGGTGAATCGAATTTACCAAAAATACGGGCATATGAGTGGAATAATTCATTCAATAGCGTTCGAGATGTAGTGGACGATTTGTCTCTTTCTGGTCGGCTATCATCATCTTCAACTGAAGTTAAGATCTATTTTCTATGACTATCGCTGCGTTGTGCACTCGGAATTCTTGCCAGAAAGTCAGACGGTAAATAAAGAATATTATCTGAGCGATATGCGGGATTTGAGAGAGCAAATTCTTCAAAAAGACCAGATTTGTGGAAAGGAAACTCTTGGATTTTGAAACCACGACAACGCGCCATCGCACAAGGCCATCATTGTAAACGAATTTTTGGCCAAAAACTCAACAAATACCATGGAACAACCACTATGTTCACCGGATATGGCTCCGGCCGACTTTTTTCAGTTTTCAAAAATCAAATTACCACTTCGAGGCATCCGTTTTCAGTCGATAAAAGACATAAAAGAGAAATTCGCGGCGAGATCTGAAGTCGATGCCGGAAAACGCGTATAATTTTTTTTTGGTAGTTGAATTATTCGCTAGCGTACGTGTATTATTTCGGAAGGGGCCTACTTTGAAGATGATACAATAAATTTGGAAGAATAACTAACATTTTGCGAGTTATTGACCAATTCCCGGTACTTTCTTGACAGAGTAGTATATACGAGTATCATGGCAAAAGAGTATAAAGTATGGGAAGGGCTCTGATTTAATCCTATATGGTTTAATTAGGTTTTTATATTACTTAACACACCTTTGGATTACTTGTTATGTCGTAATATTATATTACGAGTATCTTCCTTTGTGTTTATTTTATTTTGATTTCATGCAACGTCGAATACTAATTATCACTGTTTTATATAAAAAAATATTCAGTAGGGGTTTTAACGTGTGCTTTATTTTTGTATTAGGTACCAACTCGAGTAAACTGTATTACCGATATCTAATTGCATACATAGGTATGATCTTAATTCCTTCATCCATTTTACCTCAAGTTGTCATTTTTTATGAATTGTATATTTTCAGATTTATAGTTTGTCATATTTTACGGTATTTTCAATTAGGTACCTATATCTAAATAATCCCTTTAGTTATCTTTGATGAATCTACCCCTTTACCATGTAATACAATTTTGTGTCTATTAAGTAGTAAATAATAAGTAAGTACCTATAAACTTTGTAGATATCAATTACCAATTAAAGACGGGTTAGGCATACTTTAAACACATTTAAGATTATAAGATAAATTTAAGGGGTATAAGCATTATGAAAAACTCGGGCACGTGTAGGACTCTAGGTACTTAAAAGGATCTGTACAACAAATTAAAGAGCCGTAAGAAGCTTTCAGTTGGTACTAAGGTAGGTTCCTACATAACATACTAGAAGCTACCAAATATAAACAGTATATTCTGTAATCTGCATCTCGCATAGGTAAGCCATTGATGGTCATAGTTTATTTCTATTAATAAACTATCTATCTATTTCTAGGAATATTTATTCAGCGTGTGTACTGCTATGTGTACTTTGATAAGAAATAAGTTCCTAATGCATTAATTTAGTTTACTCGTAGATCAATAGACATTCACTCAATAGTCATGTTTAATGTTTGTGTTGGTTAAAATGGAGTCTGGTTAATATTAACATCTATTAGATATAGTATATCTCCATACCTATAGTATCTTTTTATATGCTATATATTATATAATCATTTCTGTACTTCTTTATTATTTACAACAATAAAAACTTATTTATAATTTCTTTATTGATGAATCGCAGGGCGGAGAACTATGCTGGATTTGGAAAAATTATGATAAGTGGCTCCTATCTCCGCTATTCTTCACCTAAGAAGTTAATTTCGCTAAAAACAATATGTTGTGTCTTACTTTTCCAGATTCAATCCTGCGGATTGGTTTGCAGAAAATTCGTAGGTTCATCTATATCTCCATTCTTCTCTGTCTTCTGCAGCTCACGTCAGCTGGACATAATATGTGGCGCAGTTCATGACCTCGTACACCTGGTCCAAGTTCTGTCGTCAGAGGCGCCCCTTGTTGTTTGTCCCCTCAACAATCCCCTCTATTAAGTTATGAGGAGACCCTCGTGGCGCATGATGTGGTCATTGATCAATCTAGCGGGCAAATCTCTCGAAGATGGTTTTAAGTAGGCGCCTCCCTTCTTCGACTTTGCTGAGCACCTTGGCATTCGTGATGTGATCTCTCCAGAAAATGGCAGAATTCTTCTATAACACCACAGCTCAAAAGCCTCTAGTCTCTTCTTGTTTTTTTCGGTGAGGTAGCATGTCTCACAGCCATACATCAATATGCTCCATACATATGTTTTTGTAAGTTGCTTACGAAGCTTTAGATCTAAATTGTTTGATTCAAGGATCTTTGACTTTTTGATAGATCTAACCTCTTGTGTAAATCTACAATAAATAATTTGATTGTAAGGCACGATATTTGAAAGGCTTCGTGCATTATTGTTGTTTTAGACATAGAAGTACGTATAAAATATTTAACTTTGACTAAAGAGTTTAACCCTAAAATATTATTTGATCTAGGTATAACTAAACATTAATAATTTATTGTGGTTGTAGGAAACTTTTCATTGTAATTTGATATTTTGTAGTTTTGTGATTATGTACATAGTAGTATTAGATATAATAATAATATAATGTTTCTGAACTTTCACCGGTCTCTTGCAATTTACATTCAAAATATCATCAATCATAAATTCGCTATTTTATTATAATATTTTAGTGCCTACCTTTGTGTACATACATCTCCCTCTATCTCTTATGATTGATATCTCTACTTATGAGAAAATATCTCACATACAAGTTGCAAGTACTAAGTCTGAGAAGAGTTAAATAGGAATTATAGTAAATGTAGTATTCTCACAACAGTGTAGAAGAATTAAGGATGAACATTGAACTTGAACGACCGACCTTGGCTGGCTTAAGTGATCACTTTACACTCGAGAAACATTCGTCATTTCAGTTCGGTTCGTCAGCCGGGGTGAATGTTCATCCTTAATTCTTCTACACTGTTGTGGGAATACTACATTGTATATACTACGGCTGTAGAAAAAATCCAACGCTTTACAAGAATAAATTTGTAAATCAAAAATAATTCAAGTAAGGAATTATAGTAGTTCAGGGTCGTCGAAAATGATGGACCTCTAGTCCATTTGGGACGTTAGCCTCATTCCAAAGGGAATGCCATTCCTCATTGAGCGTAGGAAGCTGGGGAGACGATGCCAGTTCCCTCCACAGCACGCTCCTTGATGGTAATCTGAGTGGAGAGGGTGAGAAGTAGGTGAGAGTGCTTGTTAAATCGTAGGTTGTTATTTCAAAGCGTTCTATAAAAAAATATATACCTACATATTTATTTATTTTTATTTTATTTTGATCTATTATATATTTGTTATATTATTTTCTTTAAACTGTTTTTCTCTGCGTAAGTGCCGACACGAGTATGGGTTTATTTGAAGAAGTTACTTACCTTGTCAAGGATAGAGAAATATTAGCTACATTTTTTTTTTTTTTTTTTTTTTTTTTATTGAAATTCTGACATTAATAACAATACATTTTTTTAGCTTCTACAGTGATTATCTTAAATAAGTATAATTACATTATACCCTCCCTTAAAAAGTGACACTTGTGTAAAGGGAGGGGAGCATGAAACATATTCCTAATAATAATTCCAATAATTACAACTTATAAATACAACACTTCCAATCATATCAATATTTAACAACATACATAAGCAATAGAAACTATAGCTAACATAATACAGTTAGTGTCCGACCGAATGTTCGGTTTCGGTTTCGGTTTCGGTCGAGTTTCGGCAAAAAAACGGGTTTCGGTTTAGTTTCGGTTTCGGTGGCAAACCTGCCGAAACTACGACCGAAACCGAAACTGCATTCGGGAGTTTTCGCGCTGTGATCGGTCATGTTCGGCGCGTTGTGACGCGATGAAGTGTATTCATGTCGCGACTGGCAAGCGTTTGCAGGTCGTTTTGTTTTGTTTGTGTTTGTGACGTTTTGTTTGTGTCGTGTGATTTATTTTGAATTTGGTAAGTTTTATTACGTGATATAGGCTATACCATATACATTCATAAGAATAGGTAGCAAACATAAAAAATAATTCAATATGACAACAAACTAATACATAGATTATAGTAGAATCAAGTTTAAGAGGGGTTTTCACGAAATAGGGGGTTTTTACAAGATAAATATCTGCTCACCGGTACACAATAGGCTAGTAAGATGTTAGCAGAATATTTAGTTTGTACCTTTGTCTAGTGGATCCCTTTTACAGATTTGTAAAAAAATGTATCAATCCTTCAGAAAAAAATTCCGAAGTTGACTTGTGATGATTTTTTCAACTAAGTTTTAGCAAAAACTATAAAACATGTATTAAAAAAATATATACATCATGGTAGAATTTGATAATACCTAGTGGATCCGTTTTGCACATTTTTGATTATAGCAAATTTTTCATTCAAAACATCAAAAGAAAAAAAAATTCAGTACAAATTTCCGAGAGTTTGTTTTCTGTCTTTTTTGTAAGCGCCGAAAACTTGGGCAAGCAAAATGATCTTTATAACTACAGTGATTAGTATATAGATAGACACTATATTTGCGTGAAATTTGAAAACTGTTCTATTTTTCGTGAAGTTGGACCTTAACCTAACTATCTAAAAAAAAAATGGTTAATATAACTCTCTCGCTAATACTCAAATAAACACCTCACCTATTTTAAGTATTTTTAAGGCGCAATCAATAATATTTTCTTAAAAAAGAGGTTGTTATGTTGATTATCAATAAGTGAAAATATCGAAGACTGCATAGTTATGTGATTTAAAAGTAAAAAAGTAAAGTCTGACTGATTATAATAACGTTTTCTTTATTTTTCCCTCAAAACATGTTCTTGTAAGAAAGTTTCGGTTTCGGTTTCGGTTTCGGCCGAAACTGAGACCGTTGCCGAAATTCGGTTTCGGTTTCGGTTTCGGTCATAAAAACCAGTTTCGGTCGGACACTATAATACAGTGCACAAGTATATTGCAACTAGGTAGGTACTTTTTAAACAAAAGTCAAAAATCCATCCATTGAGACAGCATTTAGATACAACATATTTTTCAGTTCTACCGACAATACAATAAGTTAATAATGTTACAAAGTTATATCAAAGTAGATACCATTGTACCGTGTAGGTACCTAGGTATATATATATCACAATACCAAATGTATTTTGTTCACTTAAATTAATATTAAATAATAATAATTAAATGCAATATAAACTATTCTAAATCTAAACAGAACCTCGCAACTGAAACTGTTGGGTTTGGTTCTCTGTTAACTTTTCTTCCCGCTTTTTTTTAAAAAAGTTTTTTATTTGTAATTGAAATCTATTTTTACACTTAATGTCTCTTATTTCATAAGGTAACTGATTATAAACTATTCGTCCTCTGTATGTGTAGTGGTACATATACTTGTATTGTTATATCATTACAGTCAAAGACATTTCTCAAAGCGTTTATAATACGACTAGTTATATTATGTTTTCTTTGTTCTTTTTTTATAAATTATCCTCATAACATGAAAGCTATTGTTTTATTTTATTCAAACATGAAATAATAACATTTTTATTTTCCTTTGTTACAGGTTGCAGAAAAAGTTTGACGTGAATAAATATAAATACAATACAACAACTTTTTATAAAAAGATACACAATGAAATTACACACCATAGTTTAATTAACTATGATTTATTCCTCGCATATAAACTTCCATTTGGACGAACTTATTAGTAAATATTTACAAGACTGTATAAATATAATATTGAAAGGGGATTATTATTCAAATACTTGAGTTAAACAAATCTACTGAGCTGAATCTAGTTTCACAAAGTACGACTTCAAACGACAATGCAAAATGAATGGCAGTGGAAGTAAATAAAGGAACGAGACGTTCGTGGAATGTCAAGAGTTTACAAATGAATTTGAATACCGACGAATAAATATAAATGGGGAGAAATTAGGTACAGAAAAATGCATCTACATATGAGCTTACGACAACGATAATGAATACATGGTGATAGTGGAATCTAACATTGTATAATAGTTGTACCTATACTGAAGATAATTTCGATAGGGAAAGTTTGGTGTCATTATGAACGGAAACAATAGTAAGAATCAAGACAGTACAGGAGCGCTACTAGGGACTAATAGTGTTTCCAGTGCCGCTGGGAGTAATTCAGAGAAACGTAAGACGAGAGATTCAGACTGCTGTAGTGTGAATTTTCTCAAATATGTTTTACATATATTCAACGTTGTCTTCATGGTAAGTAAATGAAACGATCATTTCCTTTACATTTGTAAAATAGTAATTATTTTTAATGTTCAGTAGTAACAATAATGTGTTCAATGGCTGCATGGTGTAACAAGTCTTTGAATTCAGTCGCAGGTATACGTATCTTGGTAATTTTGTATAAGTTAAATTTTGTTATGTACGAGTACTATACAGGTGATACCAAATAATAATGAATTATGAAAAAATGTTTAAAATATCGAACAAAAATATCTCAAAACTAATTGCTTGTTAATCGATTCCCCTAACGACCATTTCATTAGAAGAGAATCCATTCATCATTTTTTCAACAACACTTTTACAATACATGTTAACCCTCGCAGGAGTATTATTAAATTAATCATTAAACTTTCTATAGGTATTATTATTATATTATTGAGTCAATAATAGTATCACAATTTTAACAATGTAATAGGTAGCCTCAATACAGACGAATGTCTAGTGAGGCACCACTCATATCCATAATGAACTTAATTATATTTAGCTGGTGAAATACTTATATCCAATGTGCACATTTAATGAAATAAAAATTTATTATTTATTATTTATTTAATTATTATTATGCTGGTACTTTACAATTAAAATGTATTTTTTTACAATCTACTTATAGGAAAATATCTATGTACATTTTCTGTAAGTAACTCGTGAAATAATAACATTGAATCGGCACTATTATTTTTTAATTTATTTTGTTCACCGTTCATGAAATCGTATTTTAATCTGTGGGAAATCGAACAAATTGCGCAAAATTAATTTCCATGAATCCTTTTTGATGCCATCTCTAGACAAGCCAATTTAATTCTAACAAAGTTTAAATTTGGTATTTATTAAAAAAAAAACGTAATACAACATCTTGGGTTGACTGTAAGCTATTGTTTTCGGAATAAGTCCGCCCTTTAGCAAATATCTTTTGGTTTTGTTTGTAAATGGTTCTGTTTGTTGTTGCAACGAATAGTATATTCGGCCTCAAGCCTCTGCCAGTAACATGGCCGAATAGCCGAAAATTCGGCCATACTGATTGACACACATACGAATTTTGAGGCGCACATCACATTATTCCAAGTATCACGCATTGTCACATCCTGCTCCCTGACTGACCCACTGAAGTAAATTCCCTAAAACTTGCCAATATTTAACCTTTGAAAACTGAAATTTATATTGGTTACACAAAGATACATTAACATTACATTTACAAAATCTATTACGTCACGAATATGAATTTACCTAGACATAGTACACAGCCTTTGCGTGTTATTATTTCTTTCTTCTGTTTTTAGGTATTCGGTGTTCGGCCGAATAGTATTAATAGTAAACAGTATTCTGCCGAATATCGCATACTCCAAAAAGGGACCGAATGCCGAATAGTGACCGAATATTCGCTTCATCTCTACTTCTGATATTATCGTCAAACAACTTTTCGCAAATTTTATAAAAGTCAAACCAAAGTCATTAATCATGAATTCTTTCATAAATTTTGTAAATTGTTGTTAAATGTCGTCTCAAGCCATGACAAGCTTCTTATTAATTGTTGTTTGTCAATCACAAGATTTGGGTGACACTTACAAAATAATAAGTAGATAAAAAGTATGTCACAAATTTATAAAAAAATATGAAATTTTAAGAAACGAATATGCCGCGCGTGGGTATTCTCTGATGTAATATAATTAGTTAGGTTTAATATTATTATGAAATAAGTCTATACCTACAGGCTTAACAAATATGGTTTCTCATTGTGAGCTTCAGAAAATCTACTCTTCGGTAAGGAGAGGGGGGTCTAAAGTAACAGTTTTGACATTTGTGTTCATTGTGGGAAAATGAACAGTTTATTGATTTTTTTTAAATTTAGTAAGTTTCTTTCATATTTGCCTATAAGTCCACTTACTCTTTGTGTGTTTAATTATAAATGTTTTCGAGGTGTGAAGGTTTTCCGAAGACGCGTCGTGTGTTACTTTCGACCCCGACAGTAGGGACGGAAGTAACACCTGTTGGAGTCGAAAGTAACAATTGGTGATGTATGCATGAAAACCAGAGGAGTTAATCATTATTATTATTCGAACAATAGTGTTCAAAAAGCTGAAATATGTCAAAAAAATTGATGTAGACCAAAAAATACTTGAGGTATCAAAAAACACAAATTATAAGACCACACACTGTTAGATTGTTGCCATGGTACTTGCATATTCCGGGGACAAGGGGAGGGGTTCGATGTGGATACTTCATCTGATGTTAAAGAACCTACGATAGAAGTTATCGGCATTGTTACTTTCGACCCGTGTTCCTTTAGACCCCGCTCTCCTCTACTTTTATTTACGTAATTGTTAATTCCACGAAACCCTCAGAAATCATATGACAATGAGCTCTTTGAAATGGAAACGTTTTTCACATACCTCCTCCTAATTAGGTATAATGTTATTACACAGATTTAATTAAGACATAATTTAAGATTCCCTTTCTTTGTTACGTTTATCTTATTTCCGAACAATAAAAACATAATACAGAAACCCACTCTAGTCAGTACTCCTATATAATACTCGTAATGTACATACTGACTAGTATTTTATTGTAACGCCCACAGATCGTCTAATCAATTACATTGATGTATTTTTATATCTTTACCTACTCATGCACACTCCATATTACTCGTATATTCAGCTTATCTGTTTTTATTGTACCTCCATGAGCACTCAGTGCTATATACATGGGCGTCGTCAGCCTCAGAGCTAGAGGGGGGGGATATATATAAATATATATATTGTGTATATATTAAATGAATCTGTTTTATCGAAATAAACCCAAATACATCTTTGTACACTTCACAGAAAGCTTAAAAAGCTTGATGTGTTATGAAGTGGAGTAGGTCGGGGATTGAACCCGCGCCCACTGGATTAACAGTCGAGCGCGTTACCAATTACGCTACCGACCACCTTGAAATTAAATTGAGATAGCATAAAAAACGCGTAAATAACGCCGCAGGCTCAATTTTTTATTTTGTGAGACATAGTGAAGGACGTCGTGATGTGGTTTGGTTTCTTTGAAAATGTATATAAAAATTTGCAGAATAATATATAAAAAATGATTTGTAGAAAAAGTAATAAAAAAATAGCGCCGCTGGCAATTTTTTTATGAAACATTGCATTTTAATGGATTTTCATACTAATTGGAGAAAATATAGGACATGATGAGAAAATGTGTGGTAATAATGAGATTTTTGAGAGATTTTATCATTTATATGAAAAATTAAATACCTATTTCAATCTCTAGCGCCCCCCTGCGACGCCCATGGGCTATATAACTGTGTGCTTTGTCAATGTTTACTTAATATTCAATCGAGAAGGATTAAGTTTAAGGGCATGGCACCAGGAATGACGTCACAGTCTTTTCCCACTTTTTCCAATTAAGGTTCAAAATTGCGTGACAATCGCATGATAAAATGGTAAAAATAGCGTTTTTTTTTCCCATTTTTTGGGGTTAATTTTGCGTCTATCAAAAAACTTTTGCGGTTATTCCCTAGATTTTAATGCATAATATTATCAATACAAGAAAAAAAAATACTCCGCGACTTTCGGGAAACCAGTTTCCGTCTTTCGGAAAAAAAGTCAGAGGCGTTTTTAGATATTTTTTATGCGATATAAAAAATTATCTAAAAACGCTATTCTATACTATATTCTATACAAGATATAAAAAATCTATTACGGTTATTCCCTAGATAAAGGTTCAATGCATCTATCCTATTTTGTTCCAAAGCATATTTAGTAACGGTTGTCGAGATAGAAGGTCTCCCGTTTTTATAAATTTTTGAAATGTCGGTATGCACACTCTTAATCGTGATTGAATAAAATATGAGTATCGATTCTATCAATTGAGAATAGGTAGATTATATCTACCTACATAGTACCTCGTGTAAGCTAGAAGAAGAACGATAATACTTTATAGTATCATTTATATTGATAATCTTAATTCGAGTTCATGTCGCACGTGGAGAACGGTTATTTATTTTCACTTTATTATTTAGAGACTAGCTGACCCTACGCCTAAATCTGTGAAACCGTCCAAAAAAAAAAATACTTCCAAAAACTGCCGTCGAATAAGATGTTTTGTAACTTCTCGCGAGAGCGAAAGCGACAAACATGAAAAAAGAGGGATGGCGATAAACGCCGAACACGTTTAAAAATTACGCATTTTAAAGCCTTTTTTTGAAGTTGTCGATTAATATATTGGAAATATTTATAGCCTATGTCACCCGTGAGTTTTTAAAGTTTCTAAAGAGGTATAACATGATATAATTGGATATTTCAGTTAACCGTGATTGACTTGTTTTGAAAAACAAATGACTATCCATTTTATATAAGTATAGATAGATATAGATAATAAATTGGAATTTAAATCAAAATAATAATGTTACACTACCCGTCAGATACAATTACATTGCCTAGTTAGAATGATTTGGTGTAAGATGAGGTTAGGTGGTCGGTAGCCTGGTTGGTGAGGTGGTCGGTAGCCCAGTGTGCGCGGGCTCGATCCCCGATGCCGCCCTACTCCACTTAACGACACAAGCTTTTCAAACTTACTGTGAGTGTGAAGTGTACAAAGATGTATTTGATTTATCGAAATAAACCAGATACATTTATATTTTAAAAAATGTTAGGTGCAGAGACTTATTATGCTGAATTTCACCAACTTTTTAGGTGAGGAATAGCGGAGATGGGAGCCACCTAGCCACAAATTTTGTGTGAAAAATAATGATAAGTGGTAATAGTCTCCGCCATTCTTCACCTGAAAAATTGGTAAAACTATCAGCCTGTGTGTTATAGTGTCGACCGTATCGAATGGAAAATAAAATAAGCTTCCTTGAATTAGACAATGAGTTTCTTTGGGTGAGAGCGTATCGTAATAATTTAAATAATCTATCTATCCATACTCTCACCCCGCACCCCTTGCAAGGCAGGCAGAGAAGACAGAGCGCCAGACAGCCCTATCCTTACACACACTCCTAGCATTCATCCAATCTGTCGTACACGCTCTCCGATTCCTTTTACTCCATCCTTGAGGATCTGGTCGACATGATCGGACCAGGCCAGTCTCGGGCGACCGCGTTTCCTCACACCACTTCGTTCGCCCAAATATATCTATTTAATTTGAATAATACGTACCTTTTATGTTCACAAATCATTAACGGTCTATTCGGACTCAGATTGCTCTAGGAAATTTATTAGGGTTGGATATGAAGAAGGTAATTAATTGAACATTAATCCTAAAATATGGAATTTCCTTATTGGACGAACTAATAGTAAAGTACTAATATATTATTTAGAAGTGAATAAGTTAATAAATACGGAAGCATTATATCTCATGAATTAGTATACTTACCAGAGTAGACTACTGGGTTTTTATGTGCCAATAATTTACAGCATTTTCATGTCGGCACGGTTTTTCATTTACGAATATAAATGTGATTTATTGTGTGAGTAGTCTTAGCATCGTAACTTCCGTAAATTCATGGTAATATTTAATTATATTATAATTTATAAGTTAAAATGACAACATTCTCACAATTTTCCTATTAATATCTACGATGTTATCCCTGTTCATATGTGCGCGGACTAAACTTCATCGAGATTCGAGGTTGGAATTTTCGATTTGTAAATTTTACGATTGATCACTTCTACTCAATTAGGCGTAATGAGACTCCTCGGAAGATTAATTTCATTGTTTTCGCCCCAAATCCTTTTCTATTAGATTCATGAGTATCTTGTTCCTATTATTTCTATTGTTGCCTGAGGCAATCAATATTTCTTTTATCACTAATAGAATTTTATCTACGACGTGAGGAAGGCGTCTTAAACAATTGTCTTGATAATCTTCTTCAGCCATTTCTCTTGTGCTGGATGTAGCCCTCTTCTGATGTTTTTTCAATTCAATTCGTTTTATTTCTCAAAATACTTGTTTACATTTGAGTAATTTATGAATACACAATATAAATTAAAAAAGACACAAATGTTAATTAGCCGCCCCCAGACAGCGTATTTACTCGTTTATGTAGCTGGCATAAGGGGAATGTTTTCCATCAATTCACTTTTCTTCGGGCCTTTCTAATCCATCCGTGACAGAGATATTACAATTGGCCAACTATTCTGCTTTTCAAGATCTCTACTGCAGAACTCTGGGTGCCTAGACTGCTCAACTTGACTTACCACAACTTTTGAAATAATAAATAGATGTTCCTACATATATGAAGTACAGGCACCGAAATTTTGGATCATTATGACTACTTGATTACTTGCTATTTTTGACTCCTATATATCAGTTAATCACTGTTTTCTACCTCTGCATAGCATCATCATAAACTGTACTTAACGTTATATTGACCGCTAGATCTACGATAAATGCATCTATCACTCACGTGGGTGTAAATCCTTTTACAATGAACTGAGCTTAACAAATTGTTATAGAAACATCTCACAAGATTGCCTCACGTCTCGTGTCGATATTGATACACAACAACACTCCTAACTAGGCCACACAGCACTCAGTACATATAGGGTAACTACCTTATTCCATTACACATTCCCCAATCCCACCAACTTTTACCTAGGAAGGAGAGCCCTAAGAAATTTCCGGTTCCCGGATTGTAGCCCATAGGAATATTACTCAACATGAATAAATCCCAAAAATGACAAAAGCCCTTAAGAAATTTGCTCAAGGGATAAAAGCCCAAACTTTCTAGTTGGATTCCAGTAGATGAATTCTTTATAAAATGTTGACTATTTAATTGTCTATCCCATTTCAGATCCGCTTATTTATTTGGTTATTTTCTAATCTATAGTAGTTTCTAACACACTGAAAGAAATCGTATACTAATAGATACAATTAATTGTATTTTCAAAATCCAATTAGATTTGAGCTTTTGTCCCTTGAGCAAATTTCTGAAGGGTTTTCGTCTTTTTTGAGATTTATTCATGTTGAGCAATATTCATATGAGTTTTTATCCGGTCACGGAAATTTCCATACAAAAACAGGGATAATATTGTATTTAATGAATAAAGAACATCAGCCACCAACATAATGACACCCTAAATCCATACGAAATGCAACATGCAACTCTCCTAGCCTGGGCGGAGATATTTGGGCACCTAACGTAGGTGAGCTGCATGTCGCATTTCATATGGAATTAGGCTGTGGTTTAGCTGGAAGCTGATGTTCTTTATTTAATAAATACAATATTATCTCTGTTTTTGTATGGAAATTTCATAGGGCTCTCCTTCCTAGGTAAAATTTGGTGGGATTGGGCAATACCTTACACAGGCTGAATCGACTTGCGACGATTTATGGTATCCACGTTCTCCCGATATCTTCTAACATTCTAAGTACCTGACCAGTTGATTGAATACGAATCGTTATTCTCTTCAATCCAAGAAGGTACGGTGAGGGTCGTTACACGAGTAACAGAACTAGTCATTAGCACAAACTACCTGTTAGGTATTGGTGTTGTGAAAAATCTATAGAAACAAATTACAATATAGCGGAGATCATGCGGAAATGAACGAATATACCTAGCCAACTATATACCTTCCCCTAATATTCACCTACCTATACCTACTCATATATATCTTTATAGATTAGTACCAGTACCTACATAATATCATTTAGGTTAACGGCATCTATTGTTTAGGTAACGTAACCCTGGGGATGATTAACACATCTGTGTGCAGTTAAAAAATAAAACAGTACTGTTGTATTTTATAAATGCACATAGATGAATGAAAACCTCCTTCGTTATTAGATAAACACATAGTGCATATTATAGTAAACATCTGTACGCAAACATATCATAAACTTTGATACTATTCATAGTTAAAAAGAAGAAAAAACATGATCAAAAACAGAACTAATGCTGCAAATGTAAATGACGCTAATGTATTACAAAGACTCCATTCTGAATACGACTTATCGCTCGGAGATTTTCAAGTGGTCCATAAATATGTAAGTACCTACGTAAAACGTTTTTGGTCTTTTCAAGTAGCGGGAGAATGTTCAGCTTCTGTTTGTATATTACCTAAGTGGCCACTTGAAAATCCTTGATGGGAGTCTATTTTATTACCAAAACAAGTGGAATGGTTTGATTCTTCCAGGAAACTGTTACGTAGTTTGATATAGTCCTCTTCTTTTTCCTCTTTTGTTAGGTCGGGCTTATGTTATTTGTCGGAGATTGATTCTCAAGGGGCGTCCAACTGTCGCGCCATATTTTGTAACCCATTACCCAATGAGATTTCGTTCCCTGGTAAACCACAGTCATTACAAGAACCACTGAATACTGTCCGACCTATTGCAGGAAAAATGTTCTGAGACAGAGTAAGGAACTCCAAAACCTGTAATGTCGAGGACGTTGTGTAATGGGAAAGAACGAGAGGACGCTTCTGGAGACACCATGTGGAGAGAACTATATAAATGATTCGTGATAAATTGGATAGAAGTACTACAGTGTTTCCAAACGCAGGATTTGATTTGTTTCTGAAGTTTGTAGATACAGATAAAAATGAATGTTCTTTTACACTTTTGAAGAAGTGCGGGACTTGTACTTGACAATGGTAAAATCACCCGTGGACGGGTGCGTGACAGATCTAAGTAAGAAGAAAAGTAGAAGCTCATTTGCATATCTAAAAATCCTGGATATTTTTCGTACATTTGTTAATTGGTATGGTACCTACCTACACAATACGTGTAGGGCTGCAGGCCCCCTCGCTGTATGGGGTTAGGTTAAGCTTACTTTGTAAGTAATGATTACGAGACCGTGTATCTCTAATAGTCCAAGAGCCCGCTGCTTAATTTATGACGTATCTGTTTTTTGATCGAAATGTGGTATAAATGATAGCTTACCAATAGGGTATTACATCGCACTAGGGTTGCCTATCAAAATCTTGCCGCAACCCCCCCTGCCCCCCCCGAAAAGGTCCCTCTTTGCGGTTTTTCGCATTTTATAAGAATATGGTAAGAGATAGAAGAAAGTAGTCAACGACAAAAATAATCCTTGCTAAATTCTCTACAAGAAATGCTAAATCATTTTTTTCTTAGAACTAGCAGTTTACCCGCAATGGCCGGTCCAAAACCGAAATTCATTTGAAATACTAAAAAAATTAATTTAAACCAAATTGGTTGAAAATTGATAAGAGCTACTGGAAAATAGTCAGAGAACGAATTAATTACCATAGTCTTAGATACAAAACGAGCTATAACTTATTTTCATATATCTAATAATTTCGGAGTTATTGCAATAAAACTCAGTGACGAAAATTCTTAAAATTTAGTTTTTCATAAAATAACCAGCGGTATAGCGCCGCAGTCCAAATTTTTTCTTCCATAAAATGTTAGTAATAATGGGTGGAAGAATTTGAAAGAAAAAAAAAAGAAAAAAATATATTTTTTTTCCAAAAAATATCCTGTTTTTTGACCGGCCATTACGGGTAAACTACTGGTCCTATGAAAAAATTGTCCTAACATTTTTTGTAGAGAATTTAGCAAGGATTATTTTTGTCATTGACTACTTTCTCCTATCTCTTATCATATTCCTATAAAATGCGAAAAACCGCGAAGAGGGACCTTTTCGGGGGAGGCAGGGGGGGTTGCGGCAAGATTTTGATAGGCAACCCTAGTGCGATGTAATACCCTATTGGTTAGCTATCATTTATACCACATTTCGATCAAAAAACAGATACGTCATAAATTAAGCAGTGGGCTCTCGGACTATAATATTTACGATCCTGAAGGAGTAAATCGTTACAGTAATATCCATAAATCAAATGTGCCGAGTGAAAATTACATTCGGGTTCTTTTATTTTGTCATAAATTATAATAGATATCCAAGGAAGAAATTGGAAACTGCCGTTAGTGAATATTTATGTCCCAAGTTTCACTTTTATTTAGGTGCAATAAGTACATAATATATATCAGTTAATTCATTATTACAGCTTTGTATTCTTATTGAATAACTTTATTTCACAAATCACGAGCGATTTACAATGCTTATGTATAGGTATAGTAGGAAACGTATACAATTATACAATTGCTTTGTCATAAGGGACGAATTCGATTTTAATTTAATTACCCTATAACAATAAGTATATTTTATACTTCTACACTAACTTACTTCACGTGTCATCAAGAAAGTTCTCATTGTTTTCTCGTTTCTGTTTAGTAATACCTACCTATCTTCCTTTATAACATCAAAATAAACCTACACGGAGATAAAACAGCACCGTTATTATTATTTTCTATCGTCAAAAGAAAATAAGACGTTTCATTTACGTAAAATGTAGGTAGATAATAAGGACTTTTGTATATCTGTTACAGTTAAAGCGTTCATTTAGTGAAAGCATGCACTAACTAGCCAATGTATACATTGACTGACACGATTAGTTAACGTGTGCACAATCATTCTAATTTACGCTTTGACTAGTTATTGCGTACATTTACGAAGGAGATTCAGTCAAAGCTTGCAAAATGGCTGCCATTCGCGATAGCTGTGATTCAATACACACTGATATCAGCTGTCACTGAGAATTATATTTGACTGATTTCATGTTTCTTAGCAGGATAATCACAATAAATATACATTTTTAAACATAACGGAATACTCTTCTTAAATGCATCTTAATCCATAAAAAAAGTGCCATGTTAGTTGTTGTTAACGAATCCTCAGTAGTCAATGTATGCATTGCCTAGTTAATGTGCACTATCTAGTTGTAGCATTATATTTAATACGGAGTTCATACTTTGACTAAAATCATCAGTTAGTGCATGCATTGACTAGTGAATGCATACATTAACGGCTGTTTAAGCTTTAACTGTAACATATCTACCAATTACATTTATACCTATTTAAAAACATATCTCTCTATCTATTTTCTTTGTTGCTTTGCACTGGACCAACTCTCAGAGTAGTGCTGCCGTCAAGATGACATAAAATGTGTCACTCTTGTGTATGTACTGGAGTACTAGGTACTACTAACAACGACTATTGTTTAATATAGTTTTTATCTGTCAAACCTAAAAGCAATTTTCTATGAAGTATAACGGACATTTACTTGAATGGTCTTGTTTTCTTTTGTGTTTTCTACATTTGACGGTGTGAATTTACGAGGTGATACAGTAGATTCCTGTTGTGTCGTTATCTCTATTATTTATGTTACTATCAGAAAGTTTATATGGAAATCTCTGTCCCTTCGTTGAAAAACAGGTAAACTATTGATAAATCAAGATGCCTCTCTATTCGTAAGAGATAACTTGAATTATTATTATTGGTATACATCATTGAGAATCACTAAATGTATAAGAGAAACCTTTTGCCTCTACGTTTATTTACTATTCTTTATATACGTACGTGTTTCCTAACAAACTATAGAAACGTCTTCAGTTACATGCTTGTTGTGTGTAGGCGAAGATAACTAAAATAAATAATTCAATACAGTTATTGTATACGAAGCAAAATTCATATACTCGCAATACATCAAACGTACATCCCTGTATCGTATCTACATACTACACACTCTGTAATCATACATTTCTTTATTATGAATCGGTAAATGAATGGACTCAATAGCTGTAGAATGTTGCAATATTTTTGTTATATTTTTTAGCATTATTAGCAGTTAACTTAAATTAGGTACAACGTTGGTCCTCGATAGATAGGTTTACATCTAGATAATTTTTGGTTTGACAAAAATGGTTCGGCAAAAAATATATATTTGAGTGAGCGAAGAGGGGTGAGGAAGCGCGGCCGCCCGAGACTGACCTGGTCCGATAATGTCGACCAGATCCTCAAGGATGGACGCGTTTTGAGTAAAAGGAATCGGAGAGCGTGTATGACAATGTGCATAAATGTGACGGAGGCTAGGAGTGTGTGTAATGATAGAGCTGTCTGCGGCGTTCTGTCCTCTCTGCCTACCCTGCAAGGGACGTGGCGTGACGGTATAGATAGATAGATAGAGATCTATGGTTTATTTAGGTTGTGAAAAGGGAGAATCCTTTTCAAAGTAGTCTTTATTTCAAAAGATCAAACAATTCAAGATTAGTTATCAACATTGCTGATTTTGGTTTCATCCCTTTTTCATTTCTTTTTCCAAGACACTCTTCAAATTTATCACTCTTAAAATACGACACTTCGTACTATTGTATCAATCAAGTCTGTCACTATGGGGCAACCCCATAAACATAAATCGACTCGTTTCCCAACCTTTTTTTGTTTACATTTCTTAACTCGACTTAGAAATTCTCCCAGCAACGAAAACCGACAATGAAATTTATATGACAGTCATAATACACAGCACAAAATAAAACATTTTTTTAAGTATATTTTTACTAAAGAGGGTGTATTTCTTAGTACTTTCACAACGTTGTTTGATGATATTGTTATGTATATTACAGTAAATGTACGCAATCCTCTATTGTGTAGAAATCCTAGGAAATTTATATCAAAATCGACATAAGTATCTAATAAATTTTAAATATTAATTTATTTGTGTATTATAAGTTACATACTATACAGAATGCACATTTAATTGAATAAATAAAAATTTGATGTGGAGGGTATTATAGGTAAAACGATCACAAGCAATCCATGTAGGAGGTAGCTGGTAGGTATTACATTAAAATCAAATTTCCCCACATTTATTATTGTCTTTTATACCGAGTTTAACAATTATTTCGGGTTCTGTGGGTTGTACTACTAAAAAGGTTTTATAATATTAGTGTTATTTGTTATTGACACAAAGCAGTATTAATATTTAGAGTAAAGAAGTATAAATATATTTTTTTAAATCCGTTAAAAAGTTTGTATGAAAAATAAATCCTTTTATATCAACTATTTGACAATATTAGAGGGCAAAAAAATATTGTAAAGAAACTTCGCTAGAAGTTATGTTACGATCTCTATTGATAATAAAACTTTGGTTTTCTATTGATAAAGGTCCCTTGGCACATACGGTTATGATAAATTTTCGTTAACTCCATTCCCGTGACGAAAAACTTGACAATTTTATTCTTCTAACTATATTTCATATTATGTGTCTCTTTTTATATTTATGTTCTTCTTCTTCTTGTGGCCTCAAACCCTCACATCCAGCTCATCCAACCATCGTACGGCTGCCTCCGAGGCGTCATGCAGCTCATTTAGTCCCCCGTCGAAGGAATATAGGGGGCACTGCTCCATTATATGGTCCATGCTCTGGGTTTCCCCGCATGGGCAGGTGGGGGAGTCAGCCATCCCCCACTGATGTAAGTTTGCCCCCGCGCAGCCGACTCCTGTCCTGAATCTATTTAGCCTGCACCATGTCCTTCTCGGTAGAGCGAAACCGGGCTGTTGTTCTGTTGGGTCGGTCACCAGCTGATGTCCTCTGGGGATATCAGCTGTTGCCCAGAGATCTCGCCATCGTTGTGCTGTGTTGCGGTCCCTTGGGTTGTCGTTGATCAGCCAGAAGGGGTGTCGTGACTTGAGTCGTTGGGGCGGTGGGTCGTCAATGTCTAGGTGTATGGGTAAGTTGCAGTCAGTGTTGATTTTGTCCAGCTCCCTGTAGCATGCTTCTTCGCGTCGCAGGTGTGGGGGCGCTATGTTGCTCAAAGCTGATAGCCACGGTATTGGTGTGGGTTTTAGCGTGCCACTGATATTTCTCATAGCTTCGTGGAGTTGGACGTCGACAAGATGAGTATGGGCGCTCGCATGCCACACTGGGCAGCAGTATTCTGCTGTTGAGTAGATCAGCGCGATACTAGCTGTTCGCAGTGTCGGTGCGTTGCAACCCCATGTGGAACCGGTGAGTTTGTGCAGGATATTCACCCGACTTTTAAGTTTTTTCGACACGTTTGTCAGGTGCGGCTTGAAGGTGAGGGACCGATCTAGGGTGACACCCAGGTATTTTGGGTGTTCTATATTTTCCACCCTTCTTCCGCCAAAAAAGACATCTACTTCTTTATTTGCTAACGAGTTACTTAGGTGGAATGATGTGACGGTTGTTTTCGTTGGATTGGGCTTTAGTTTCCAGCCCCTGAGGTACTCTTCAATTGTGTGTAGGTCCTTGGTCATTGTGTCGGCTGCTTTATCTAGGGACTGGTTTTGGGTTGCTAGGGCTATGTCGTCAGCGTACACAAATTTTCTTGATTCAGTAGATGGTAGGTCAAAGGTATAAACGTTGAAAAGCAGCGGCGCCAGGACTGAGCCTCGTGGTAGGCCGTTTTTCGGGTGGTATGTTTTGCTGATGTCGCTGTCCACGTGTACTCGGAAGGTTCGTTTCCTCAGCATGTCTTCTATCAACCTGACGGTGTAAGGGCAGTCGACTAGTTGTTGGAGCTTAAAGAGCAGTCCTTTGTGCCACACCGTGTCGTAGGCGGCAGTCAGGTCAAGGAGGGTAACTACGGTCTTCTTACCTCTTTGGAAGCCGGCTTCGATATGGGTTGTTAGTGCTAGTACCTGATCGCTACAGCTTCTGCCTGGTCGAAAGCCTGCCTGCTCCTTCGGTATTTTGCTGTCCACGATGGGTGTTAATCTGTGTAGTAGAACTCGTTCCAGCAGTTTGTAGACGGTGCTAAGTAGGGATATGGGTCGGTAACTTTTTGGGTCTTCTGAGGGCTTGTTTGGTTTTAAGATGGATATGACCTTGGCTTCTTTCCACTGTTTGGGGATTTTCCCCCTTAGGAGACAGGTTGTGAAGAGCTGTGCAATCCATTTTCGTGTATGGGGTCCTGTGTGGTTTAAAAATTCGGGTAGTATGCCATCTTTTCCCGGTGATTTGCCAAGTTTGGTGTTTTGAATGGCTCTGTTGATATCTTTCTCACTTATTTCGATACATTTTTGCGGGTTGGCTTTCAGTTTTTGGCGTAATCTTCTTCTATATTTTGTGTTGCTTTATTATTATCATCTGGTGTTAAAAATGTATTGGTAAGTATTATCATCAGTGGAATTAATTATTACTCTCAGCCTACCCATGTAGATGTCAAATCTTATTTCAGGATCTTATTGACAAAACGGAACTACCTGAAAACTATACAATATATACTATACTATAATAACATACAACTTTTCTTTCCAATTTTTATCCTTCATACTTCGTGTTATGTTCTTTATAGAAAAAACTTAATAGATTATATTATATTACGCATATTTTATTTAACATATTTTGCTTAACAGCTGTATTGGCAGGCTATTTGTTATTTTACAATAAAGTCTTATATTATTAAAGTTTAAGGTAAGCCCTTTGTACATATCCCCTCTTTTTAAGCTTAAAATGTTATATCCCATAAAATTGGTAATAAAATTCCGTGTCATAAAGTATACCTAACATGATGAAAACTCATTTATGGAGTGCCGTCATAACATATTTGATATAGTCTTTAGTGTTGTTATATTTATACTGACATTTGACTACACTTACTAACAGTTTAACCAATCCAATTCAATAGACGTGGCGTTAGAACAAAACTAATTAATCGTAGTTAGTTAGCTAGTTGAGAATTGTTGTAAAAACAATAAGAAACTATAGACATCACTATCGTGGTTTTAACTATAAATTTCTTACAGGTGTAAACGACTATAAACTTCTTCTGTGTACAATCTTCGGCGCAAAAGCTGGACGCTGTAATGCCTAAGAATGTATAATATTTTTATAAAATAAATAAATAAAATTGATGTGCTGTTACTTAATACTGCTGGAATTATAACTGTAGGCTCTAGGTACGTAATATAAAACTTCAACTAAACGTTACTGTGGTCTGAACCTCTCATTGATTTCCCTTCCTTTAATCCTCCTATTTCATTTTTTCCCCTCCTTTTTCTCCCTTGTATGTATGTATGTATACATGTGTGTGTGAGGGTGTGTGTGTGCGTATGTATGCTTGTGTGCGGATGGCTCTATTCATGTATGTATTTATTTTTTATTATTTTATTATCCGTATATATTGCTTTTTATATATTTTTTTTTATCTATATCTATTATATTAACGGGTACATTAAGTACATTGGTATGTTATTTTTTTTAATTTATGTCTCATTTTATATGTCAAAGTTGGGTTGATTGGCAGAAATCGCCAATAGGCGATAAATCCGCCCTTTGTGTGTTTATTTATGTACAATAAAGTTTTTATTTATTTATTTATTTATTAGATCATAAGTATACCTACCTACCTAACTCTCACATAAGAGAAGAACAAGGGCATCTAACTAAATAAAATTAACTATTTTTTCCAACTGTCATCCGACATCCTCAAAACACGTGCCATCCTGGAGCATGTCTCTGCTGAGCGTCTCAAAACAGTATTTTTCGTCTGCTTTCTTTATCACGAAGCTTAATTTATGATATTAAATATATTTAAATTTATTTAAATATTTCGGCCAAATGATAACATCATTAAAACAGAGTTATGATGTACTAATACGGTGCTTTTAGATTTCTCGATGGAAAGTTGTGGGGTAGTCTATTTTTCTTTCATCCTATATGTATTTTGGGGTGCTGAATCCGAATCCGAGGTTTGCCAACAAAATATCGTGACGGAACATGGCGAAAAATTGGAAATATGGCGAAATTTTTCTTTTTCTGGCGAATTTTCGATTAGAACTTGCAATCTATCAACTTTTTGTAAGATATCTTTTTAGCAGAATGAAATTACATAAAATTTCCTACATATTTGGTGTATAATTTTTTTCTCTAACATAAATAGCAACGGAGCTGTCAAGCTCCAAAAACTAGCCAAATTTTCTTGTTATTTTAAAGTGTGAGAATAGAAAATGTATGGATAAAGTTCATCTTGTTACCTTTATAACCAAATTTTGAGAATTTTTCTTCAGATTTATGAGACATATTTTACCTCGTTGGAATCATTTAACATGAGGAATGTTTTCAGGACAAATTTTATTTAAAAATATAGTGAAATGTTGAAGCTAAAAAGGTTTAAACATTTTCACCCTAAACAATTTACTATATTTTAAAATAAAATTATTTAAACATTTTTTGCTCAAATATTTCAGGATGTTTTTAAATAAAAATTTCGTTAATAGCTTGCCTTGTGTTTTCTGATTCCAACGAGGTAAAATATGACTCATGAATTTAAAGAATAATTGTTAAAATTTGCTTATGAAAGTAGCAAGGTGAAATTTCCCAATACATTTTCGATTCTCGTAATGTAAAACAATACGAAAATTTGGCCATTTTTTGGACCTCGACCGCTCCGTTGCTATTCATTTTAGAGAAAAATATTATACTGCAATTTTTTAGTAATTTTTACGTACTTTCATTTTGCTTTAAAAGATAACTTACGAAAGGTTTCAGTTTTCGAATTATAGTAAAGAAATCGCCAGAAAATGAATATTTTCGCCATTTTTTGTATTTTTCGCCATGTTCCGTCACGAAATTTTGTTGGCATACCTCGGATTCGGATTCAGCATCCCAAAAAACTGTAGAATGAAAGAAATCCCGACTACCCCACAACTTTCCATCGAGGAACTGATTTGTGTTTAAAGTTACTGGATTATACTAGTATACTCGTAATATAGAAGATTTTATACCATACCGTCTTTATGCAATTACTGACGGACACGAATTTCCGCGTTGACTTTGCATAATATTCACGAGTTTTATAATGAATGTTGAGAGTTTTTGTGAAAAGGGCAAACTGGAATTAATTCAAAAATATTTATATGTACATACATTGTAGAGATGTCATCTACAAGCTTATTACAAGTTTAAGTCAGAATAGTTACGGATTCAAGGATAAGGCTAATAGAAACTAATTTCGAAGTAAAGTAAAGTAAAAAGCATTAGAAAGGTATTTCGAACCAACTTTCACCCTTATTCAGTGTTGCCTTTATTTCACCTTCTACTTGTTTTCAATACAATACACTCACATTACTGTTGTTGTCTCTCTTTAAGACTATTTTCAAAGAACTTTTAAGAAAGTAAATCAAGAGCAATACTTAAATAAAGGAAACAGATTTGTGTATTGCTTCTTTTCTTATTATCCCCATTACCTTACGCTCTTCTCTTACATTTTGCTTGCCTCAGTTTATTCAACTTTAAAAAAGTAAGCACGCACTTATGTAAATTTTATTCGATTGAAAATATTAGACGACTAGAGCAATTTCTATACTTTGGGGTGTACGTACCAGTACATTACTATTGTTGAAAAAATAAATAAATTGTTTTTGTGTTCTCACTCACGACTTCCACGATAAACCTTAATGCGGGTCCAGACGCTACGTTTAGCAACGTTTTGAACTGCGCAGACAAAAGGTTGTACAAAACGTAGCGTCTGGACCCGCCTTTACTTTTAGTGTGAAGGTTGTCATTGTGCACGCGGAGATTGTATAGTAATTGGTCAGGTTTGTCAATACATATTCCTGTTTAATTGTACTGTTGTGACTGTATTTGTACCATAGATAAATAAATAAATAAATAAATAAAGCAAGCATATTTATTTTCTTTTGTGTTAGGTAACAGAAGTTAATTAAAAATATATCATTTTAACAATTATGTGGTCTCCCAACTAATTTACAGTGTAAGATGGGCATTCAGGACTTACAACCAGCCATCGGCTGGTTTAGGTGATCACTTTACTCTAGAGAAACGTTCACCATTCAGCCCTTAACATTTGTGTGTGTATTCTTACACCTTTTCAAAGTATATTACATACCTACACCCCACGGCTGTGAAGCAAAGGTTCTACCCACTAATCCACAAGCCGTCTCAGGCTAACCAAGAACCCAAATAAAATCAGTTATACTGAGTAAAACTTCACCTTTCTCTGTGTTAAATATATAATTATTAATTGACATTTACTCATACAAAGAGAAACTGCTCAATTGGTGGTCTTGAACGTTCGTGCTTTTCAAAGAGTTCCACTCTCAGTAGGTAATAACTATATCTGATTGAAATACTAAAATATACTTTTCCTTTCATTTGTTGCCAGAGAATCTTCTACCTAGTCTTCTTTCCATCTGGAACATAAAATATAGCATGAAATATATATATATTTTTTTATTTTTTAACGCGGAGGCATGACTTTGCCAACACACTTCTCAGTATTATCAGCCAGAAGAGTCTACATATTATCATTCATGATTCACATATAAACTCATCAGCCTAATACTGGGAAAAATTCACCTATCCAGATATCACGGATATCACAGGATTAGGCTCAGATGCGCGGGGCCTAAAATACAAGCATTGTGCCTGAAATATCAGTATTTAGGAATCGTCTTACAATATTGCAAGTATTAATAGTGTCCGATTTTTGCATTTTTATGTATAAATTTTCCGGTAAATCTAATTTTTTTAAATTGTTTATTAGCGATTTTGGTATTATACCTGTAGCTGATAAATCTAATGGGATTATATATACCGACCTAGAATGCCAAATATTTTTTATTTCACTTGCTAATTCTGTATATTTACGAATTTTTTCTACGACGGTTGTTTGAATATTAAATGTATTTGGTACAGAGATGTCAATTAAATAAGTGATTTTAGTCTAGTTTTATGTAAGACTATAATTATTGGAAAGGAAAATAAATTGCACATACAGAAAGGTCTTTGAGAATAATAAGCGAGAAACTATATCTACTATACATCAATGTACACTTTTCTACGTGTAAAATAGATATAACCTTTAAATAATGATATTATTGCTATACTTTTATTTATCTCTCTGTAATTTCTTATTCTCAACTAGTGAATGATTAAGACCTCATTGCGTTCAAAGAAAGAGTCAAACAATTCATTAGGATATACTCGTATATAATAATGATCTTATCATTAGCTCATTGTGAATAATTCTTAATTGCCGCTAATGATCCACGATCCCTGTACCTAATATCATGGCGTTCACAATTAAAAAATAAGTTAGGGACCACCTTGGAACAAACAAATTGCAGATTAATTACATTCCATATATAATACATCTAATAATTAATTTAAATTTAATTTATTGTGCATATTATGCAGAAAAGCTCAAATGCATACAGCGATCCATGGAACGATCCATGCTTGGTATAAGCCTAAGAGACAGAATAAGAAATGAGGAAATTAGGAACACAACCAAAGTAGCAGACGTCATGGATCGCGTAGCAAGTCTAAAGTGGCAATGGGCGGGACACGTCGCAAGACAAGACCCCACAAGACCCCAAAAATCATAAAATGGATACCTTGAGAGAATAAAAGAGGCGTCGGAAGACCCCAAAAGAGGTGGTCCGACGACATAGCCGCTGTAGGAGGAAAAAACTGTCTGCAAGCAGCAAACTGTAGAAAGGAATGGAGGAATATGGAAGAGGCCTATATCCAGCATTGGAGTACAGAGGGCTGAAGAAGAAGAAGAAGATGCATATTATCAAAAAAACAAACTAGGTAATATACGAGAATACCTAGTAGACGTTACACTGGGACTCGTGTAATTTCATTTCGGATCTACATTTCATTACATCTGTGTCTTTAACAAACCCATTACCTATCTCCTCTCGCAGGAGGTGTGCTCCCAATGAACCAGTTCTCCGTATCAATCACTCCTACTGTAGGTACGTTTTCCTTTGGTTCATCCACATGCTTGCCGACCCTCGACATTTTTGTGTGAATGAGTATAAAGACGTTAACCGTCGATTACGTATACAATCCAGGGCAATCACCCCGTCTGCACGTCTTTTTACTCATTCACACGAGCGTAGGCGAGCGTGTGGTAGCCACATTAACGATTTAGAAATAAAGTCTACGATTTATTTGATGCATAAATCATTAGTAAGGTACGTACATAATTTTTACGTACCGTACATTTATTACTATGAAGTCAAATTCTCAGAATAAAATCGAATTAAAACTTTTTTTTTTTCATAATAATAAATAAAGGTACCAGGCGCGAAGCTATTCGATTCCCTTCGAGTTACCTTTTGGAAAAAATTACAGGTATAATAGTGTCTTCTTCTTCTTCTCTATGTGTCCTGTCGGGTCCCCCCGACGTTGATGACCACTTGGGAGAACGCCTCTCTGTCCTGGGCAGTGCGAAAAAGCTCCTTCACAGTTCTGATCCCGGTCCACTGCCGAATGTTTCGAAGCCAGGATAGCTGCTTCCTTCCGACCCCTCTACGGCCTTCTATCTTCCCCTTCATAACGAGCTGGAGAATGGAGTATTTTTCTCCTCTAAGGACATGGTCAAAATATGATGTTTTACGGAGCTTTATTCTGTTGGACAATTGTCTATTAGTATTTGCTCTACGTAAAACTTCAATGTTGGTTACCATGTCGGTCCAAGGTATTCTTAGCATTCTACGGTGGAGCCACATTTCAAACGCCTCAAGGTTTGCCTCATAATAGTGTCTAATCTGACGTAATCTCAAAAGAAATGTTAGCCCCGGCTTCCCTTCTGCAGAAATCCACCCTTAGCCACTGGAAGGTACTAACATAGTATTTGTTCCAAAAGTTTATAAGTTTTTATGAACTTCTTTTAGGTTGAAACTCATTATAGAAGTGTCTCATCTTTTCCCCACGAAAAATCAAATTATGAAACTTTTAGTCGGTCTAGACTTTATTATTAGGTAATATAAGATATGTGTTGTGTAGAATAAAGTTAGTATAATAATGTTACTTTGTGTAGTAGGTACAAGTTCTATCTTCTTAATTTCAAAAGAAACTTTTTTAATGAATGCTTAATTAAGCGTACGCGATTTAAAGCTGAAATCATTATTTGCCTACAATGTGAAATGTCGTTAAGAGTATGCATACCGACATTTCAAAAACTTCTAAAAACAGGAGACCTTATATCTCGACAACTGTTACTAAATATGCTTTTGAACAAAATACGGTAGATACATTGAACATTTATCTAGGGAATAACCGTAAAATATTTTTTATATCTTGTATAGATTTCTCAAAAAAAACGCCTCTGATCTTTTTTCCGAAAGACGGAAACTCCTTTCCCGAAAGTCGCGGAGTATTTTTTTTTTGTACTGATAATATGCATTAAAATCTAGGGAATAACCGTAAAAGTTTTTTGATAGACGTAAAATTAACCCCAAAAAATGAAAAAAAAACGCTATTTTTACCATTTTATCATGCGATTGTTCACGCGATTTTGAACCATAATACCGCGGGAAATGACTGTGACGACATTCTTGGTACCAAGCCCCTAAGTATTGTGCTGAAAAACTATGTTTATAATGACGTAGTTTTTTGTTAACAACGCTAATAATTGTTTATTAATTGTTTGAAGATTAACATTATGGAAGCACATTGTAAAATTATTAGTAAAATAAAAACACTGTTTTTTACTTCCACTATTTATTTTTAGTACATACACCAGAGATCTTTCAAAGCTAATGCTTTATCTTCAGTGGTTATCTATGAACTAAACTGAAAAACAGGTATACAGATTTTAACTTACATTGTCAATGTGGAAGTAAAAAACAGTGTTTTTATTTTACAAATAATAAATTGCTAATAATTGTTTTCAAAAAGTAATTACATTATTATAATTTGCGTAAACATGGCGTACCAAAATGATCTTAATCAACAGGTTATAATTGAATCACTTTACACTTTAACAGCGTCACAAATATTTATGAATAAAATTATGGTGGAAATGAAATGTCAACATATTGTAACTTTTAATTGAATTTTGTAACAAAGTAGACAGATAATAAAACGAAAGTGTTTATGTACTTAAATATTTAAGTTGAATTTCACCAGACTATCACCATACAATATTAATTCATAATTTTGTCATCGGACGAACAGGCTTACTCGTATATTATCGTTTATTTAATTACGATACCAATTTGCTACTCTCAGAGATATTTGATTGGTATGATAGTGTATGATCGATACGTAATGTCATGTAGAAAATGATGAGCAATCTGTCTCTACATATTTATTTTATATGATAATTCAATTTCATTTACTAAATTTATTTCCTAATCGTTTGGATCAAGAACACAGTGTCAGAATGTATTTATCAATGTATAATCTCAGTCCTAGGGGTCAGGGGCGTAGCCAGGGATTCATTTCGGGGGGGTTCGAGCTCTAGACCAGAGTCAATAAGTAGCAACCATGGGCGCCGCCAGCTTCGAAGCTAGGGGGAACAACTAAAATTTTGATATGGAATAAAAACTAGTAAATAGCGCCGTAGACGATCTTTTTTTTTAAAAAAAAGATGACGCAGGTGAATTGATGAATCTTGTTATCTCTCAATAGTAAGGAATCTTGATATATTTCTGGGTCACAGGTCACACGACGAACGAGTACCGCCGCAGGCGAAAATCTTGTCATAAAACATAAGAAAGCAGGTAAAAAAATCGTTTTAAAATTCAGTTTTTTTTTATGAACAAACCCTCAATTCAAGTAGATTTGCGCCGCAGGTAAACATTTTAAAGAAGCAACACAGTGATTTAATGGAGTTTCACAATAATTATAATAATAATTCATGACATGATGAAAAAACGATGTGGTAATTATGTGATTTATTTCACCTATGCATCAGATAGTGGGTTGGCTGAGGAATTTCGGGGGGAGGGGGGGGGGGTTGGACCCCCCAAACCCCTTCCCCCCTGCCTACGCCCTTGCTAGGGGTGCATCTCAACTAGGAACATACCTACTACCTACTAGTAATATAGATGTAATGTAACCAAGCGTAACGTTATTATTCGCACAACTTATGATTTTATTATTTCAGTCCATTACATCAGAAAGGCTCATCAAACTCTCGAGCGTAAGATAAAGCCTATGTGAGGATGAGTATTCTCCAACAATTTTCCTCGCAATATTAATCATGATGACAATATAATGTACCTAAGGGTTGAATAACTTTATACCTACATCGGGGTATCAAACAGATAGTGCGTTACATACACTATCCTTTTGAAAATATTGTATGAGGCGAGAAATATTGTATATTGTATGAGGCAAGAGATCGAGTAAAGTAGTGCCGTAGCCGAAATTTGTGTCATTTAAGGTATAATAAATAAATAAAATAAATTAAAATAAAATATTATTGTACAGAAACATACAAAGGGCGGGCTTTTTGCCAAATGGAAATTTTTGCCAGCCAACCCATGACAGAAACCAAAGTGAGACATAACTAATTATAAATTTAGTACCAAAAGGGCACCTTTACCTAACAATAATTGAAAACATAAATACATACATAAATAAACATATAATAATAAGCATATTTAAAAAAAGTCGTTTTATTTGTATATTGTATTTTATTTAAGTCGTGATGTAAACCTAGTTTTTTTTTCGTAAAATATAATTATACTTAGCTAACTTAAGAAACCCTAACACAAGAACAGATTAAGTAGCGCCGCAGGCAATTTTTTTGTACAAATCAATATGGTAATTTTCGGGTTGACTGTAAGATATTGCGTTTGCAATAAGTCCGCCTTTTGGCACACTACGATTGTCTCATATTTGTAACTAGCTGTATTACCCGTGCTTCGCTACGGAAAAAATTGTGTGGATGGTGAAGTGGAACCATCATGTATCAGCCAAAGTACTGCAGAGCCACTATAACTCACAACAGTTTTGGTGGCTCTGCAGAGCTCTTATCCTCCTCATCCTCCCTCCTTACCTCCTCATCCTCCCTCCCCCTTATTCCTGCTGATGTCAGGAGGGTTACTATTTATCTTTTTGACACGGAAAACTATGGATTCCCCCGCCCCCCCTATTCTTGCAGATGTCGGGATGGTTATTATTCATTTATTGAGGCGGAAAACTTATTCCCCTAATATTCGACACTAATATCACTTTTTTCATTCCGACCCCCCCCCCCCTAGCCCCCCAGCCCCCTAACTCCCTCCCCTTTATTCTTGCGGACTCTATCTTATTGAAGCGGAAAACTATGGATTTGACTCTAATATCACTTTTTTTAATTCCGACCGCCCCCAGCCCCCCTAACCGCCTCCCCTTATTCTTGCAGATGTCGGAAGTTACTATTCATCTTAATGATGCGGAAAACCATGGATTAGACACTAATATCACTCTTTTCATTCGTACCCTCTTTCCCCAGCCCTCCCCTTTTTCCTGCAGATGTCGGGAGGGTTACTATTTATCTTTTCGGCAACAGAAGCTATATGGATTCGAAAAAAAAAGGTTTTTGTTTCTTTCCCACCCCCCTTCGTGCCCCCTTAGTGTCCCCCTCCTCGTACCCCCTACCACAATAAGAACATTCCCTGGGGCAAGCACAATAATTTTCCAAAGTTTCATCTCAATCGGATGAACGGTTTAGGTGTCTATAAAGGAGAAGGTGAAAAATGTTAGGTATATACCATAGGTACGAACTAAAATATTTATGTGGGATAGCTGTATTACCCAGCGTTGCCCGGGTAACTATATTTTTGTCTAAACCAAAAGTATTGGGAATCATCACAATCTGTCATCTAAATTGTCTGAATTAATTAATACGTATCATCAAAATTTATATACCTACATTTTTTTCTGAAATTAACAAATTAACAAAATTACGAATATTATTTTACTTAAAAGTTTATATATTTTGCAATTTATATTTCCCGCCGATGGTGTTCCAGCGGGCGGGGTTAATAATATATGTATATTCCACAATCGATAAAACACACTATGCAATATATGTATGTAAAAACAGACTGGTGACTGTGTGCCCACCTGCGTACATAAGTATATACGTGTGTAGTACGGTAAAATATTGTATAGTCAGTCCAGCAAAATATACCAACTATAACTTAATATTTGCGTTAAATATTCGCAAATGCCTTGCTATATGGAAACCAATACTGTGTGGTAGAAACTTCTGGAAATTCAGAACCTTCTGTGAAATTTTACTGATGAGGGGATTCAAGGGTTGTGTGGAGCATGTGTGGTATGGTATGAAAGGGCGTTAGAAAAGAAATTCAAATCTTCAGAAAGTCATTTTTATGCGTCCTCAAACCATCGGGAGACACGGAGTGATCGATAGAATCCAGTCACCACATAGCACATTGTTTGGTGTCTCATAAAAGAGCTTCACAATTAGAACTTGGCTAGACGGGCAACGCCGGGCAATACAGTTAGTACGGCTTATGAAAAAAATACAATTAACGAAATTACTAATATTTTTTTACTCAGAGTCCATGCTTCACTGAGCGCATAACAATACACGTATTTCACCACGTATAAAAACGTGTATATATTCACGTACACAGGAGAGTACTTATATCAACTAACAACTAAAAAACTACCCTTTTCATGCCCTTATCCTCAATTTTTGAATAAACAATGTAAGACGATTTTTTTTCATTTTAAAAGAAGTATGCAACTGTACAGCTTTGTAGCTTCAGTGTTTACCGAGATACGTTACTATCAAAGCAAATTTAATCCCACGCCCTAACCCTTAAGGATTGACTCTTTTTCTGGACAGAATATCATATTTTGACCCTTTCTTAGGAATCCGTTTTTTGGAAATTCCTATAAAATTATTTTTTAGCGTATTAAGAGGCATTTAAAAATCACCCCTTTTCTTTATGTCCTTTTTCATCCCTTTAAATAAAAATTTAAAAAAAACGGCGAAATAGCCTATTACTAATTTTAATAGTAGAATCTATGTGCCAAATTTCAACTTCGTACAATGTCTGGTTTCCGAGATATTCGCATATTCTGAAAAACTTTCAACCCTATTTTTCACCCCCTTAGGGGCGGAATTTCCAAAAATCGCTTCTTAGTGGAAGCTTTTGTATTAAAACCTATCTGTCTTCAAAATTTCACTTCTCTAGGATTAGCCAATTCGGCTCTGCGTTGATGAGTGAGTATGTCAGTCAGTCATTCAGTCAGTCATTCAGTCATTCATTCAGTCAGGCGCTTTCGTTTATTATTAGAGATTAATATGCATTTTTGTTTTGGTTAATAGAGATTTATTTAATTTTAGAAAATACATGTCATGGGAAAACGATGTGGAAATAATGTAATTTTTCGGAAACTAGTTGTATGTAAAGTACTGTCGCTCATGGTTTTGGGGAGGCTTCAGCCCTCTAGCCCCTTCACCCCCCCTGGATCTGGTAGTGGACCCACCTATTAAAAAAATGTTTAGTATAGTATAGAATATTCGTATGTAGATGTAAGTATTTAGGTTAGCTTATTTAATTGTAAAAGGCGCCCTTGAGCTGGACTTGCTCCACAAAACGGCGCATTAGAAATTGTTCATAATATTCTTAATAGCAGGATTATCACTATCTATACATACTACCTAAAGAGAACTTAATAGAACTGTATGTTTAACTGATGATCTTACTATCTAAGTACAAAGCTCTCATGGGTATTATTTTAGTACAAATTGTATCAATGCTGTCGATATAATCGAATGTCAAACGTATTTAAGATATTTCTCTATCCTTCCATATCCCATGAGATCTTTAAATGTCAACGAACGAAGAGTCTGGAGACATAAAGTTTCTACACTAATTTCAGGCTCAACAACAATTCTCATATCCGCAAGTAATGAAACAACCTGATGCGGAACGTGGAGAGAAAGTATTATTCTGATCAGAGTAAATAAGAATATACCTACCTTAGTTGACCTAACCACTGATTTGGACCTTTCTAATTTCTACAAATATTTTCCCACTTTTTGCTGAATTAGTATTTCCTATCTTGCTTTACCTAAACAAATAAAAACTCCCGTGTTGCCCAATGCATACCTTATCAGTTATCACAAATATCGTACGATCTAGTTAGATACCTTTAGATTTTAAACGTTCACAATTCTATGATGTGATGAGGACCTCAGGAACATTGCATGGAAGACTCTCAGAGACCGAATAAGAAGAACTCGAATTAAAGGATGTGTGGGATCGAGGATGTCGTCAAAATGGGGAGGGCAACGGAGGAGATATTGGTACGCGCACGTGAGAAGAATAGATCCATCCAGGCTCCCTCACATTGCGCTCCATGGTCAACCCCAAAACAGGCACCCCCAGACAAAGCACCAAAGAGATGGATTAACGGCTGGGAGTTGACCTCGCAGGAGGCTAACCTCTCTTAAATAACAAGCCACCAAGCATACATTAAGATTAAGAAGAAGACAAATCTAATAAACGATGCTTAGCCTTAGAGCAACAAATCTAAATATTATTAATAAATTTTAAAATAATAAATTATTATTAAATTTAAAAATGTCCAAAAATTCTGGCATTTTTCTTACTCTGGGTAACTTTGTTAGTATGTGTGTATTTAATTTAATAATAGATATACCTATGTATATATGTACTTATTTACAAATACCTACATTAAGAAAGGTCTGAATTTTCTCAGAGTTCTTTTTTCTCTACCGAAATTATCCTCGTAGGTATATTAAATGTAATTTGTATTCCTAATGTTTACAAATGGAGAATTGTAGACCAAGCTCTTTAACACAAATGACGTCTCATCTTTATAAATACTCCTCTTCCATGCGTACATCAATGAATAGGGTCATTTTGTTTTTTATGTCCATTTCTACCCAACCCTGGTTAATAAGTATTTATACAGAAGAAAAGATCCCGAACAAGGATTCTCTTATCTTGATCGTCCACACTTCTGATGAAAGTAAGTATTTCTTATTTTCCATCTGCTCTCTATTATTCGTTATTATCAATTATTTTGTCGCAGGTAAGTGTATTCTTACGCCTGAATCTAATTATTGTAATACTGAGTAGTTCAAATAAGAAAATGTTGAAGAAAATAGAGAATTATTCTATAACTTTGAGATTCAACGAAGGCGGGAGATATCAACATTCACATAAGGTTATTAAGCGAACTCCCTTGGGAAGGGAGTAGGATGCATGTTCCGACGCTTACGAGTCGGCTTTGGCTGGCTTAAGTGATCACTTTATGCTCAGAGCAACGTTCACCTATTCCAGCACATCCTGCTGCCTTCTACTCTATAACTGTTCGACGTTCGTACTATACCAAGAAACCGTACATAGGTACTCGTAATTCTTATATATTTTTTAGAGAATATTTTATTTCACAAGAATTTAACTATGGGTACTAATATATTATGTTAGCAAAGTATACTTTTAAAAGGATGATACGGAAAAACCTTGTTATCTGATATTTAATTGCATTATTTTTATTAGCTAGAGGTATCTCAGGTATCTGCTGACATCAATAAAACTTGGGTTTCGTTTAGAATCTCTTTCATTTTTATAATATATTCTACTAAAAAGCGAATTGTGAAACTAGATTTGTCTACCAATTAAAATTACTTATACGGAAAAGAAAAACTTATGTATGTAGATTTTAGGTATATAAAAAATGACATATACATTTCGTTTCATCCGTCTTGTCACACTTTTTGTATAGAATTACCATGTAGCCAGTGGCCAAGTTATATGAAACAAGGAGTAGTTTACACGTTGTGTAGAGCCTCGCGGATCGCTCCCCCTTGGACGATAACGCAGGAGAGGTTGTGGCTTTCTGGGAGCGGAGGAGAATCTGATGAGTGCTGACCGAAACGAGAAGAAGAAGTTGTGTAGATTAATACTGTTTCACGTTTATAAATACACGCATAATGGTTATGAAAGGGAAAAATTAATTGATACCTATAGAAATTTATAATCATAAAATTAATGGGTATTTAAAAATTAACAATAAATACTATACTGATTATTCATGAGTATATTTATATCGCATCTATATCAATCTGTTACTGTATTTATTTATAGTGCATTGCGATTTGATATGTTTCATTCGTCCATCACCTAACAATAACAATGAACACAATGGAAATCATAAAACATTTTTGTCTTTGCTTAATGTACCTTTATCATCTACATTCTACAAGATGAGTGCTTACTGCTTTGTCTATCGTATCATCGCAAACTAAACCCCTACGTCTCTATACGAATGTCATGCATTTAGTTCCAGGGTTGTCACCTAATCTTATCCCTAAATAATTGATTAATTCTCCTTTGTCCTCTATTTTCCAAACTGTCAAAATTTGGCTCCGCCTTGCTTCTTAGGCTTTAAGCCATTACGTGTGTTCTATTTCCACTTGTATATTAATTTATGTACCTATTCATATGGTACTCGCACATTAGGATTAGTAAGGATTATTCTTTGTAAATAAGGGCGTGTAGGTATTTCTACGAGGATCGTTTACCTTTTCATGTCCATCTATTATGCAATATCTTTAATAATATGGAGAGCTTTTTATGATAGAATTACAGTGGATTACCGGGACACCCATATTGTTCAACAAACTTCAAACAGAATATTCGAGGATTATTTAAAGAAAATACCTGTATTTACTTGGAAATCTGAATACCGGCGATATCATACCAGGATGTTTGTAACAGTATCCATCAAGTAACACTGTGCCTACATACTATGAAAAGGTATATACGGAATACGTATAATACAATAAGTACATACCTATAGTTGATAATAATCGACCACGGTGGTTCATAACGTTGTTGGGATTTCCATAAGCGCTCCGTATTGTCATTTTTTTCTAGGTTTTAACACCCTAGAAAAAAGGCGGAAAGAGTAAGTTTGTAGGCACTTCTTTAAACTTATTCACGGGATCATACAAAACCCAACAATATTGGCCGAGATCAAATTTTATGTACCCAACTCAGATGCTCGTTCACGTTCGCACATGTTGTTCTACCCTCCTTGGGACCAACGTTATGGTTAATGCACCGGTCAGCAGGGCTGTCCGTTATTTGAATGAACTGGCACAGTGGGTCGACATGTTTGGGGTAACTTATAATGAGTTTACCAGACGTGTCGAACTGCATCTGATATAGGTAGTATGGTGACGTTATTATTTGCAAGTGTAGTATAAGTGTATTGTTGAATTTGTTTGTGATATATAATGTCATGATGTATTGTAATTGTTTACACCGAGCGACGCAAAGGCTAAAGCTGTAATGTTGCTCGGTGTAATTTTAAGTTCAAATAAATAAAAAAAAATAACATCAACTATTATACCTAATAACATAACCAAAATACAAATCACAAAGATAAGAAAATATAGGAGGGCCAAATGGCGGACTCGTCAAACATCAATCTACTTTCAGGCAACCCTCGTGTATTAGCAATACTAAAACTATAATTATAATAAAGACAACAAAAACATAGTTATGTCTGAGGAGTGAGGAAAGAAGGGAAACGGAAAGGGAGAAGGTGTATATCATGAACTGTTTTAAAACGATAGGTAGACCCGCTTGACCGTGGATACGCGATAGGGCGATGAATTCATTGTCGACTCATGAACATGTGTGACAGTTTTATTGTTTCCATAATGGCCTTGCTGCCCAGTGCCCGTACCGCAAAGTGTAAGAAGAATGTGGTGTAACTTCTACAATAATGTTTCATCTAGTTTACGAATATAAGCTGCCTGTGAACATGCGAGAACAAAATATATTGGAGTACTTTATAACTACAATAATTACGTATATTTCCATCACCGTTAATACATTTAGGACGCACTTAAACCGGCACGTAGTTAATAAGGAACGTGACATATCAGTGCATAGTTCTACAAAAATGTATTTATGTATTACCTATATATGTACTTAGTTTTATAATAATAATAAAGACGAGATAACGAAATATCTTGATCTTGCTCATGAAATTAAGGAGATGTGGAGAACACCTTCTACTGTCGTCATTCCTATAGTGTTATCCACAATCGGTGTCATTCGCCTAAGAGTCGCAAAGTAAATCTTGAGAAATTTGGACTACATGGTGGGCTTCGATACGCCATGCAGAAGGCTGTCTCGCTGTCATTTTGCAGGATTGTTAGAAAGTTTATCTCTCTATAGTTCTTAAACTCTTTCAGCCTTGGTCCTTCCACAGCTGGATATGGGCCTCTCCCAAGAGTTTCCACTCCTTTCTGTCATTCGCCTTTCGCACCCACTGTCAACCCGCTACCGAGGTCATGTTATCCGCCCATCTCTTCAGGGGCTTTTCGACACCTCTGTGGTCTGCATTTTAATAGTCTGGGTGTCCACGCAGTCCATCTTCTTGCTATGTGCCCTGCCTATTGTCATTTCAGTCCTTTGTACGATACATGACGTCAACTGCTTGGGTTCTGCGTCTGATTTACTCATTTCTTATTTTATCATTAAGGCTCACACCCAGCATCTGTCATTTCATGGATCATTGTCTGCATTTCAACTTTTGGCAACTTTTTTGGGTGATGGACATTGTTCCTAGTTCCTAGACTATATGTCGTCATAGGCAGGACACATTGCTCGTACACTAAGACTTTGAGTTTTACACATACTGGGACTTCTTTATTCTCGATGATGGATTTAAGTTTCCCACAAGCAGCCAGCTTAGCTCTATTCTTAATAATAAATATCTAAACTTGTGCGTCGCTAGTGAGAAGTGTATGTATCTCTACATGTTTTCCTATAATAGGTACATCAAATATTATACTCAACTATATTCCTAAAATGAATTTTCATCAGACGTGCGGAAATGAGTAAAATAACTCGGATGTTTACGTAATTCATTTTATCTAAATACGTACATACCTATAGGATGTTATTTAGTCGATATATCTATCGAATTGCTTTTAAACATCTTTTCATCTTAATGTTTTAATACTTAAAAATAGGAAGTTACCTATCTACATCTGTTTATTAGAAGTAATCATCAGAGCTAATTTTCCATTATGCTGCGTAAACTGTGAATCATCATCACAACATATACCTTACTTTATATATTGAATGTATGTACATATGTATGTATGTATATGAATGTATTTATTTATTTACTTCATGGTCGATTTAAGCATGTACAAGTTTACTTTTCTTTTCTTCAGTTGACTGTAAGACGTTGCCTTTGCAATAAGTCCGCCCTTTGGCATACTATAAGTGTGTCTAATAAAGATTTATTTATTTATGTAATAGTTAGGTATATCTTGTTTGTAATATAATGCTGAGTGCTGTTAAATGTTTTGCTTTAACATGCTTTGTATACTCATATGTATTTTTTATTTTATTACTACAACTATGCGTATGCTTTCATATATCGATCTTTATTTTGCTATTATGTCTGTATGTGTGTGATATGTATGAACGAGTTGTTGAATGTTTGTTTTTTACCATACTTTTTTTTTCGTGTGTTCATTTAATATTTTCATTTTCATCTATTAACTTTATGTATTAATGGCCTTGCGCCGTGTGTTCTTTAAAATAAATAAATAAAATAATGTAAACTGTTGTAAGTACCTACTAAGTACCTTACTCGCGTTATACCCTTCTATGTCTAGAACTCGAAGATCCAGTACACTTATTTGAGTTACGTAGTAGTTAGACACTTAGGTATACTATATTAAATAAAGTCTAATTTAACCACTAGTTTTTGTATTCGCCTGGGTTCTAGGTTTGATGCAACCACTATACTACATAGATGTTGTTTTGTCATCAAAGTCATTTTTCTCTTTAACCGGAGAAGATATTTTTAATAGCCGATTTCCTAACCAGGATTCCAAATACGTACTACGAGAGTTTTCCCGTGTAAGGCTGGCCACAAACGTCCCGAAGTTCAGATCCGGAATCGACCGTTTTGCAAAAAGGTTCCGACCAAAACCTCTTTCTGAATTTAAAATCGGGGTGACGCTGAATTCAGAGAGAGGTTTTGATCGGAACTTTTTTGCAAAACGGTCGATTCCGGAACTGAACTTCGGGACGTGTGTGGCCAGGCTAAAACTGTGGTAGATAACTAGATACCTATGCAACAATGAAAAAATATCTCATAAACACTCACGATATAAACAGCAAGCGTTTTTATTCGTATAAATAATACATTAAAATTAGTAAATCTATAGATCAGATACTACAAAAAAAAAACAGCCTAAAACGGAACCTGTATAAAGCGTAAACCTGCCAATCCGGAAAAAATACTTCGGAACGGTCACGTTTCCCATACAAAATAACCTCTATAAAGCGGAAACCTGTATTACGCGGAAACCGAGCGTGTTTTACGGAACAAAGTTATGAACGGATCAAAGTGCTTGTAAAAATTGTCGACCGGTATAAACCGGAAACCTGTTAAAACGGTAAAATATTTTGGAACCGAGCGATTCCGCTTTGGACAGGTTTTACCGTATTTGGTAAAGAAAACGCCAGATCCGAGACTTCATCGTAAACTCTATATGGTTATTTTAATTCATGCTGAATATTGTATAGAAATATAACTTAGTTGGAATTTATCACCTGTAATATTTACATAAGATTTTATAACCTATTAATGAAGAGATATTTATATCAAACAGGTAAATTGAATACTCCTTTACATGAGATGTACAAGTCAAACCACTGCGATTTATGAGTCAAGTGACAAATTCAATTATGTTAATAAAAATGCTCTTAGCATTTTTATTAACATAAATACTTACATAAAATGATTTGATCTGTGTACAAATCAAAACCTATTTAATTTACATAATAAAGATCCGTTACTAACGTGTTTTATAGCTATTTACTTTAACAAATTAATTACTCAATCAAACGTTTCATATGCGTATTGATCAGATGTTGCATCTTGCATCAAAATATTTAACAATTTTATTTCTTTCTTATTTGTATTTAATTATATTTAATTATAATAGGGCGAAAATTTGACATCAGTAACCAAACCAAGTCGGTTTCAAAGCAGGAAATAAAAATATAAAGTAAGCATTAATTTTATACGGTATTTTATATTTATCCTATAATAATACTTCATCTTACTAATAAAATTGTCTAATGTCTGTGTGTGTGATCGCAGCGCGCGATAAAATAATGAGTACCGTGATTATTTCTATTTACAAACTAATGAATCGAATGTATGGGAATGCGGTTCACTGCCCCGCACTCAATAGGCTTAGGACGGGTCATGGTTGCTGCGGTGACATGCTTCACAAGTGGTAAATGAGGGATGATCCACAGTGTAACTGTGGACACCAGAAGCAAACCATGCAGCACATCTTGCGTGATTGCCCCATACGTGCTTACCTCGGTCCCTATGACAATACTGCCAGCCTCCAGTGGCTAAACTATGCGACAATACTTCGACGATAAATAATTTGAATGACGGAGTAGTAATGGTAGTTATTTAAGGAAAATTATCTTTTACCAACACTGTAAATATTCATGGTTACCAATTAAAAAATCTGGTTTTACGGACAATAATGATACTACGCAGCCTTTCATGACGATATTAAAGAGACGGGGGAAAGACGGAGGCTTGTGATCTTCCTGTGTTTACTCGAGGAACTTGAAGGAATGGTGGAGTAGTAATAGTCGTTACACAAATACAAATTCAACCAACCTTCCGTGAATTTTCACCGGTAGGTACCCACTAGTATAATAATAATAGGCATAATCCCTTTTTATATGCCGTCATAAGCCATCATACTATACACCATCACTCAACTCAGTGAACTTCTCGTACATTATTTTTCCAGCGAGAATTTTCTCTCCGGGCGTAAATCAAATAGAACTCTTTACTATTCATGTAACGTGTTGGCAGACAGACGGTTTAAGCTTGAAAAATTTATGGCAATTCCTGTGCAATCTAGGAGGCAATAAAAATACCAATAGGTATTTGTACAAATTAAGTAATTTTATTTCGAAAGTATTTTGTATTATCAGCACAACCAAAATTTGTTCCCCAATTGTTCACTCACTTTTCCTTTAAGCTTTCATCTTGAGAATGCTACAGAGGATTAGTATTTCGTACAAAGGCTCATAAAGTAATCTTATTCTGCGTCGATCCTATTGATCTGATCTCACTTCAACGCTGAAGGCGGATTCTACTTTAAAAAGGATTTAAATGGATTATAATAATTCTTGGGATTTTTTATAGATAATATATATATATATATATATATATAGATAATTTTTTATAGATTTTTATAGACTAATACGTAATTTATTGGAATTGAGCCGAAAATCTCAAACGGTATTAGCCATTATCTTGTTCAATGCCTATATTACATACGATTGAAATAACGTTATTTTTGTAGTTCACATTTCATTATTGCATTATATTACCGCTCCCATATGGTCTTTATGAGAATTGGGAGTTGTCGTCCCCAGCTGTGTATCGAGTAAGCTTTTGAATTACGAGTATATAGCAGCAAAATTTCATGCAAATGCGTACATTTACCTATTTCAAGAATGAAAAATTAAATTCATACTGTGCTGTTGTATTTCCCTTTCTATTGGGTATAATAATATCGTTCAATATATTGCGAGGTTTTACAAATAATTCTTATTTTTCGGTCTATTTTCTTATGCTTCGTCTATAACTCTATCGCCCAATCCCACCAACTTTTACCTAGGAAGGAGAGCCCTAAGAAATTTCCATACAAAACCAGGGATAATATTCTATTTATTGAAGAAAGTACATTAGCTTCCGTTTAGAACACAGCCAAAATCCATATGAAATGCAACATGCAACTCACCTACGTTTGGCGCCCAAATATCTCCGCCCAGAGTAGGTGAGCTGCATGTTGCATTTCGTATGGCTTTTGGCTGTGTTCTAAATGGAAGCTGATGTACTTTATTCAATAAATAGAATATTATCCCTGGTTTTGTATGGAAATTTCTTAGGGTTCTCCTTCCTAGGTAAACGTTGGTGGGATTGGGCATATACCTTCCAGTATTTAAGAATGACTTATATTAATTTCATTGTTGTATTAAATATAATAATATAATATGCATGCCTATTTGTTTTCTCCTGCTATTGAACATTTTACACTCTTGTTGTGTAATGTGTGAATTTAATTTTATATTTGACATCACAGAGCGGGAGATAAATGGCCCTAATTTGAAAAAAAGTGTAATATATTCGTAAAATAAATATCTTAGAGACATGAACAATAACGTTTTTCTTCAGATGAAATGAAGTGTATCCAAGTGTTGTACGTACTTTGAAAAATAGTCGGAAAGTGAAACCTTTTACCAGAAAGCCTTGGAGATTAAAAAGGAAATGTACTTAAGTATTTTAGCGACCCTTTTCGGTGAGAAGTGTACCTACCTACTCGTATAACTACTCCCTGAAATGTATTCGGGTCCGTTTACTTATTGCGGATATCTATCTTATTATTCTCACTGTGGGTTATTCCGATCAATCAACCTTTATTTTTTCACTTTTCTTTTCCACAATCAGAGAATGCCCTCTTATAGAACTATTAGGCTAACATTTCAATCGAAATGTGTTAGCACGCACTACGCACTTTAGACATGTATTATTCAAAAAATATATTTAGTCTGTCACTTATTTTTCACTGTTTTTAAATATCCTAAAAAGTTTTGTTCATATATACCTTACTTGTTAGTTATTACTGCTACTCGTAGGTACATAGGGCGTCAGTCTTCGAGATAAGATGTAGAAGAATTAAGGACGAACATTGTCGGGCTTACGACCGACTACACTTTACACTCGAGAAACATTCGCCATTTCAGTTCACCCCGGCTGGGATTCGAACCCAGACCTTCGTCTCGCATAGTAGGGATCTTTTCCACTACGCCACGAGGAGCGAGAGGTGTGTTGTCGAATTCCGTATACATTAAGTACCTACGTATTGTTGCCATTCACACTGTTGTTGAAAGAGGTGGTATTTTTATATACACACCCTCCTATTACCCTGAAGTGGAGGCCTTGGGACAACAAAAGAGGCGTAGGAAGACCACAAAAATGGTGGACAGATGACATTGTTTAACTTACGGGTTATGGTTGGCAGCAGATAGCCCAAGATAGAAGACAGTGGAAAAGTTTAGAAGAGGCATATGCCTCTGGACATATGTCCAGCGGTGGAACGCAAGTGGCTAGCAGTAAGTGTGGTACCCATCGACCCGATGCTATAGTCGATTCATCTGGATACGTAATCTGTAGGTACTTCCCTAGAAACAGAAACATGACTGGAGTGATGGTATAAAATATTTACAATATGAAATGAAAATACAACGAAAATAAAAATAATGCGATGGAATTATTTGCAAAATTACAAAAGCCTCTTCAAATTTCCATTCTTCCATAACTTAACCACGATTACGAAGTTATCAATTATTCAACAATAAAGAGGATTTATGGTTTCCTAAAAATGTGTAAAAGGGGATAAAATATGATTTATGATTTTCTGGAACACGATAAGCATCCATAAGGTCTCCGTGACTAACTGAGGGTTTATTTTATATTAAATTTTATACTCTAGCGCTAATGGCTCACAATTCTTTCACAACCATTCTTTTATCACTCATTCAATGTGGATTTTTCTAGTTGATGATATGATAACAATTGTTGATGATATGATATGAGTTGTAGAGGTGGTCGGTAGCCTGGTTGGTAACGCGCTCGACTGTTAATCCAGTGGGCGCGGGTTCAATCCCCGACTTACTCCACTTCACAACACAAGCTTTTAAGCTTTCTGTGAAGTGTACAAAGATGTATTTGGGTCTATTTCAATAAACCCAGATTCAATAAAAAAACTGACATTATTATCGTAAATAAAGTTACGTCGTTCTTGTGTGAAATTTAATTTCTGTTGTAATTACATAATACTTCAATGTAAATGGATCATAAAATAAATAAATAATTTTCTCTTGTTGTTTGTTACTCAATGTTGTCCTTCGACAATTTACTGAAACGGTAAAAAAGACTGTTGAACTATTGTTACGTCATGGGGGGGGGGGGGGGGCAGGGGGTCAAGCTAGAGAATGGAATAGGTATATATATTTTTTTCATATTAAATGATAAAACCTCACAAAAAATAACATTATTAACACATGTTTTCTCATCACATTATAAATTTTCTAAAATTAGTATGAAATCCAACAAAATACAATTGTTTCGTAAAAAAATTGGACTGCGGCGCTATTTTTCATAAATATTCATTTATAAAAAAAATCATTTTTCATACATATTATTGTGCAAAGTATTTCATACATATTATTGTGCAAAGTTATAAATTTTCAAATTAAAATCACGACCTTCTTCACCATGTCTCACAAAAAATTGCCTGCTGTGCTATTTAGGCGTTTTTCATGGTATATCTTTTTTTTTTTATTTATTTATATGCCCTCCTAGCTCCGAGGGGGGTGACGCCCATGGTTACATCTATAATGATTTGGCGAAACTATGCGGAGTGGACACAAATTGCAACCCTCTCGAATATTCGCCGAGTAACTAAACAATACTATAACTCTATAAGCAATTTAGGTAGGTTCGCAATGGTTCCCGGAGAAAAACTCATAAGAATATTGCCCAACATGAATAATTTAAAGCTCAAGGGACCAAAGCTCGAATCTAATTGTATTTTGAAAACAAAATTAATTGTATCTATTAGCATAAAATTTCTTTCAGTGTGTTAGAAACTACCATAAATAAGAAAATAAACAATTAAATAAACGTACCTAAAATGCGTCGGATAATAAAATACTTGATAAAATCTAGATTCTAACTAGAAATTTTGGGCTTGTATGCGTTGAGGATATTTCTAGAAGGGCTTTTGTCTTTTTGGGATTTATTCACGTTGAGCAATATTCTTATGGGTTTTTCTCCGGGAACCATTTCAAACGGTTTTCAATTATTAGACTTCTCCTTCCCTTATACCTACATTACTATTTAATAAGCAGTGGAATGTCTCTATATAGCTTTTTAATTGGATTTGTTCATTAACAATGGAAGTTGTGTATTAAAAAAATACTGTTTTACGTTCACCTAGCTATAAAGGTTCACCTGTAGGGACATACAATGTGTATTTATGTAGACAATCTAAAATACAGCATTTTAGCATCTTAAACGTAGAGATACGAGTACTACACATATGGGTAAGTACCAGGCGCGAAGCTACCTAAGAACACGATTCCCATCGAGTTACCTTTTGGATGAAATGATAGGTATAATGATGTGTCTAATCTGACGTAATCCCATAAGAAATGTTAGCCCCGGCTTTCTTCTGCAGAAATCCACCCTTCGCCACTGGTAAGTACTAAACATATTTTATAAGGGAGATCATCGGAAATAATTGTGCAGATACAAGCACCAATATAACAATATAGGTAAACCCACATATACAAAATACCTATCGTCAATCGCCTTTCATCAAAATAAAATATTACCTACCTCAGTTGTTTCACTGAAATATGGTTGTCGCCAAGCACGTATCCAGACTTTTGCTTCGGGGGAGGGGACATTTATTCAATCAAACAACTATGTGACAGAAATTTCCTATACATATATAGGCACTGACTTTTTGTCATTTTTTCATCCTATAGTAATTGTAAAAATCATTAGCGCCGCAGGCGAAAATTTAAGAGTGGGTGAAGTGATCAACCGGGTGTTCGTACGTGGTAGGAAAGATACCGTGTAAAAACCACCGCAGGCGAATTTTTTACATAAGTTTGTATGTGTCATATCTACATAAAAAGTCGTTACATGAAGAAAACTGAGGCGCGCCGAGATAGCAGAGAAAAATCGTCCCGTCCGTCCTGTGTCGTATATGCGCCAGATTTCGAGAGGGGGGGGGGGATAGATCCCAACTATTCCCCCCTTGGATACGTGCTTGGTTGTCGCCTAGGTATGCTTGATTGATAAAATATTTGCAAGTTATCAGAAAAGGTTAATATTGTTTTCTTTATTTGATGTTCTAATAAATGTTTATTGAATTTATTCGTGCGATTGAATTGAATAAACAATACATTTTCCATCATCTCTCGTCATATTCGGGCAAATGGTAGTCATTCTTATACCATAATATGTATTATTCATATTTTTCTAATATAAAACATCTCAATTTCATCCACGATCCAATTTTGAAAGTATTATAAAAAACGAAAACATACTATTTCGACTATATAGCCCAGGAAATTTAGCTTTGTAGCGTAGATAATTGTCGGAAAGCTGGAAACTATTTTAATCTCTTCATTAACAAGCAAAGAAGGTTTCTTGAAGTTTGCACCAATTTTCCGCTTGTGCTAAGTACAGGGTGTCCTAAAAAAAAAAAAAAATTGAACTTTTTTCAGTTTTTCATTAATAACTTTTAAAGGAAACATTCTAGACAAATTGTGTTCTCCTGTAAATTAAAGTAGATAAAATTCTTCGTCTACTGAGCATAAATACTACTCTCTACTTTGAAAAATAACTGAGAAACAGCGACTTACAATTGTAATGTTTTTCTCAACAAATGACAATTTTCTTAATTTTCTTGAATCGTTGTTTAATATCTTCTAATCTAAGCTACTTACAGCAAATTTTAGTACATATGATTCAATGGCCGGTTATTTTTCTATAAAATGGCATTAAATTTTTTCCTGTATATTAAATGGTTTAGGATGTAGAGGTATTTAAAGACAGACGAGTGAAATAGAGAATTTTTATAAATGATAGATTTCGGTATGTGGAAGATAAGATAGACTTAATTTTGCGGCTCTTTCTTAATAACGTTCAATTTTTTTAGTTAAAAACCGAAATTTCGCTATTGATACGCCACTGCGTAACAACTTATATCGAGAAGACTATTTTTTTTACCTTCATCAGTTTTATTAATATAACTCCTGAACGGTTGATGTTAGCGAAAAAATATTTTCTCATAATTTATCTAAAACTAATTCACTATAACTTGATTCCAAAATTAACTCTGTAACTTAAATAATAACTGAGTTACAGTGTTTGAAAAAAAGCATTACTAAAAAAATTAAATTGCCTCGGCTATTTTTGTTGAATAACTCCTGAACCGTGATATAGTGAAAACGTTCAAGAGATTTAAATTTAAGGTAAATATATTTTCTATAACACAAGCGTAATAAAATAACTTTAAAAGTTATAGTAAGAAAGTTATGGATGATCAAAGTCAATATTTTGTGTAGCCATTCGACGCTTGTTTAGATATATTTCATACTATATGGCGAGCAGGTACTTTATTTTCATACTACACCGGCTCGGAGGTGCTTACTAGGCAAATATAATTCATAAGCAAACGTCGAATGGTTACACAAAATATTGACTTTGATCATCCATAACTTTCTTACTATAACTTTTAAAGTTATTTTATTACGCTTGTGTTATAGAAAATATATTTACCTTAAATTTAAATCTCTTGAACGTTTTCACTATATCACGGTTCAGGAGTTATTCAACAAAAATAGCCGAGGCAATTTAATTTTTTTAGTAATGCTTTTTTTCAAACACTGTAACTCAGTTATTATTTAAGTTACAGAGTTAATTTTGAAATAAAGTTATAGTAAATTAATTTTAGTTATATTTTGAGTAAAATATCTTTTCCCTAACATCAACCGTTCAGGAGTTATATTAGTAAAACTGATGAAGGTAAAAAAAATAGTCTTTTCGATATAAGTTGTTACACAGTGGCGTATCAATAGCGAAATTTAGGTTTTTAACTAAAAAAAATGTACGTTAATAAGAGAGAGCCGCAAAATTAAGTCTTCCTTACCTTTCACATATTGTAATCTATCATTTAATAAATTTCTCTATTTCACTCGTCTCTCTTTAAATACCTCTACATCCTAAACAATTTAATATAGAGGTAAAATTTTAATGCCAGATTATAGAGAATTAACCGGCCATTGAATCATATGTAATAAAATTTGCTGTAAGTAGCTTGTATTAGAAGATATTCAACAACGATTCAAGAAAAATAAGAAAATTGTCATATGTTGAGAAAAACATTACAATTTTAAATCGCTGTTTCTCAGTTAATTTTCAAAGTAGAGAGTAGTATTTATGCTCAGTAGACGAAGAATTTCATTTACTTTAATTCACAGAAGAAACAATTTGTCTAGAATGCTTCCTTTAGGAGTTATTAATAAAAAACTGAAAAAAGTTCAACTTTTTTTTTGTTTTTGGGACACCCTGTACTTAGCACAAGCGTAAAATTGGTGCAAACTTCAGGAAACCTTCTTTGCTTGTTAATGAAGAGATTAAAACAGTTTCCAGCTTTCCGACAATTATCTACGCTATACCCCCTTTTTTAACGTTAAAACACCGGTCTATATAGCCATGGTTTAAGTGCCTAAGTAACTAGCTTTAAGTACCTAATAAAATGTGTCGGCTCAGCTCTTCTGATTTTTATGTGATATTACTTGTGTGTGTTTTGCTTCCCCTTTAAATTATACTTTCTTTATTTTCAGTTTGCTGGGCTTGCTGTGTTTTCTGTGGGCCTATGGACTGTAATAAGCAAACACCAGTATATCTCACTTCTCAGCACTATCACATATCCTATGGCGGCGTATGTGTTATTAGCTGCGGGGGCATTAGGAGCATTGGCATCCATACTGGGATACTGTGGATTATGGAGAGAGAACAGATCTATGCTGCTGGGGGTATGTACCTTATTAAATATTCGATTCAGTTCATTTATATACTGTTGTCTGATTCTAGTGAATAAAACAAATTGTGTAGTATTAGGTAGGTACGCCACAAGTGGCGATAATAGAATCTATTAAAGAATCTTCAACGAGCTTTTTGTACTTAATGTTTTTTTAAGCATGGTAAACTTTGTGAGTAACGTTTACCAATTACCATGAATGCTCCTGGGTGTACTAATATCCTTCCTCATGTAAAGAAATTCCTTCTGCCTGACCTGGCAACTAAGTGGTGTGTCCTTATGTAACATTTTTTTTAATTATTCACACCGATTTAATTAATTCCTTCTTTTTCACGTGATTACCAGTACCTACCTAGTACTTAGTTGTATGCGTTATTCGGCAGTAGGTAGGTATGTATATATATATAAAGTAATTCTGTATCTATATATATTAAGTATAAGTATTAGGGTGGTTCGTTTTCCATTTTTGGGGATATTCATTTCGGGCTAGTGCGGAAAAGATGCCTCTGAGGAACGGAAAGAAAAGAGTATTTTTAATTTTTCAAAAAAAAATATTTTTGTACTGCCCCGACGGCCTTGAAATTTTTGATAATGTCAATTATTGGCTTCTTTTGTAGGGGGCTTAAGTATGATAAAAAAACAATGAAATTGTTTTATATAATTTTATTATTGTTTATAAGTACTGAAAGTATTGAACATGATAAAAAAATATAACACACAAACTGTAAAAATATGTAAAAAATAATATACAAGTATAGTAAAATTATAGAAAATGCAGATTACATGAGGCGAAAATTTTTTTTTTGTTGAAAGTTGGCATGCATTTCCGGGACTCTATCCTTGTTTTTATAAATCCGTCTCGTCTTGTAGGACCACAAACAGCAACCGAAGCCTCTGTGACCATTTTTACACACCATTCTGTTGCTTGCGTATGACACGGAAAACTTTTAATTTTTGATAAAATTAGATCGTCTAGCATCTTCGGATTTTCGATTCAATCTAAAATAACATCTTCGCTCAAGTATTATGTTGATGGTAGCTCGGACAATGTCACCTCACTCCAGGTTATAATATCTAAATAGCCAACTGCATCAAAATTATATTTTGGAAGCACTTGATTTCGTGTACGGCTAGAAGTATTGGTCTGCCGTGCTTTCAATGTTCTTTGCAGAGGCAATCCTCTTACTGTCTCTCTTTCATTGGCTTACATGGTTATCAAAATGTTTTCTGGATGTCCGAAGAACACATTTCTTTGAATTATGGGATCAATTATTTTTAAGTTATCTGGTATATATGTAGCTCATGCTTTTATGTAAGTGCTTCGCACCGTAAATGCACGATGGTTTGGTTTTTATCGCAAATCGCATAGAGCATACACTTTAATTATGAAGTTGACCAATACTAATAATTTTTCAGGCGGCTCACAAGATGAAACGTATGTATAATCTGAGAATTCGCACAATCGCTGCCCCAGCTCTGTCAGACACACAAAATCTGTCCAAAGTTTTGGCAACGGCACTTAAATGGGTAACTTTGTTATTTATTGTCACATTCGCCTCTCGAGTGACATCCGAAATCATTGATGAATTACATTTAGAAGGAATATCCTGAGTTTTCGACCTTTTTGTCACAAGAAATTTAGTATTATGTTCTTCTTGTAACACCTCCGATTTGAATTATTTGAGTATGCTATAATTGAGTTTCTTATTTTACATTCAAGTCAACATTACCAATTGCCATATTTCGTTTAGTTTGTTGATCAATTAGAAACTGCCTTCCTCTGTTAGGAACCCTTGCTGTTTTTTTACACTTACAAAAGACTAAATCTGCACACTTACATGCTGCTATGTCGAAAAGAGACTTCGCTTTTTTCTTGAATAAATTAATCCTGTCTTTGTATGTTTCAATATTTTTTCTTGTCGTGTAGGATTTTAATAGGTGTTGGGTTATCATGATAAGTTTTAAGTTTTTTTTACCACAGTACGATTAGTTATAGTTGGTATTGACGCCAGCTCCAATAATTTAATCACTTTTGTAGCAATTTCATTACATGTGTCTGTAACTAAACTTTGATATTGTTTTTTTTTTTGTTTCGACTGATCCACAAATAACACAACAATACATCCTCGTAAGTTGGTAAAAGGGTATGTGATACATCCCGTCCATGACCGAATATAGGGCATATTAAAGAACTTCGCAATGTTCAACGAGAGTTACCTCGGCACTAAAGAGTAAGAACTAAGAACGCTGCACTCTGCACTACTCTCCAGCCCTCAAAAAATCGCCGAAAAAGCGCGGTTCATTATAAATTTATTGAAAAAAAACGTTCAAGATTAAGATATTATAATAGAATTGATTTGTTTTGAATATTATCTTATGATGTCTTGAAAAATGTATTTAAACTAAATTGGTTGAAAATTGATAAGAGCTACAGGAAAATAGTCAGAGAACGAATTAATTACCATAGTCTTAGCTACAAAACGAGCTATAAATTATGTTCATACATCAATTAATTTAGGAGTTATTGCAATAAAACTCAGTGACGAAAATTCTTAAAATTTAGTTTTTATAAAATAACCAGTGATATAGCGCCGCAGGCCAAATTTTTTTCCATAAAATGTTAGTAATAATGGGTGGAAGAATGTGAAAGAAAAAAAATCACACTTTTTTTTTTTTTTTTTTCAAAAAATATCCTGTTTTTTGACCGGCCATTACGGGTAAACTACTAGTCCTATGAAAAAATTGACTTAACGTTTTTTGTAGAAAATTTAGCAAGGATTATTTTTGTCATTGACTACTTTCTCCTATCTCTTACCATATTCCTATAAAATGCGAAAAACCGCGAAGAAGGACCTTTTCGGGGGGGGGCAGGGGGGGTTGCGGCAAGATTTTGATAGGCAACCCTAGTGCGATGTAATACCCTATTGGTAAGCTATCGTTTATACCACATCTCGATCAAAAAACAGATTAGTCATAAATTAAGCAGCGGGCTCTTGGACTAATAGCTATGTTTTCGTTCTAGGTGAAACTTCAAGTGACTCGGGGCAGTACAGAATAGTATTTTTATTTAGATTTTTTTTTTATATATTTAAAACACGTACTTGATGTAGCATCTTTCCCACACTAGCCCATTTCGATTTGAAGAAGTTTTTTTTTCATACATTGACCGAACCAGCCTATGTAAGTAAGTATGTATCTGTGTATATTAAGTATCTGATTTTTGTAAGTGTTTTACGATGGATTTCTGCAAAAAATTAGAATAACATTTGCGATAGTATAGGCGTTCTAACGTTTTTTTGGAGAAATAGCTTTTCCTAGGAGATGCCGTGATGATGAGGGGATGCGGGTTGTATGGCGTCGAGTGTCGTACAGTATGAAAGGGCGTTGGAAAGGAAATTCAGATCTTAAATCACATTTTGTCCACCTCAAGCCTATAAAGTATGCCGTGTTGATTTGTCAAATTTGCCGATGCGAAGCACGGGTAACTCAGCTAGTATTGTATAATAATGAAATTAATTATTCTGTACTGTGTATGCCTCAGATGAAGAGATATGAGAATACTTGAAATTAATACTCGAAGCATAAAGTAGCAGGTGTCACAATACATATCCATTGTTCTCATATCAAAGTACTGACACAAATATACATTGTACAATGTACAGGTATAGTAAAGATTTTATTCCATATAGTCCAAGAGCCCGCTGCTTAGAGCACGTATCTGTTTTTTGCGGGTAAACCGCTAGTCCTACGAAAAAATTTACGAAACACTTTTTGTAGAGAATTTCTCAAGGATTATTTTTTTCGTTGACTACTTTCTCCTATCTCTTACCATATTCCTATAAAATGCGAAAAACCGCGAAGAGAGTCCTTTTCGGAAGGGGGGGGGGGGGTTGCGGCAAGATTTTGATAGGAAACCCTAGTGCGATGTGATACCCTATTGGTTAGCTATCATTTATACCACATTTCGATCAAAAAACAGATACGTCATAACTTAAGCAGCGGGCTCTTGGACTATTATACGATGGAAAAACAGATTACCTAATATTTCAATTTAAGGGCTTGATACCAAGAATGACGTCACAGTTATTTCCCACGGCATTAAGGTTCAATATCGCGTGAACAATCGCATGATAAAATGGTAAAAATAGCGTTTTTTCCATTTTTTGGGGTTAATTTTGTGTCTGTCAAAAAACTTTTACGGTTATGCCGTAGATTTTAATGCTTATTATCAGTACAAAAAATTTACTCCGCGACTTTCGGGAAACGACTTTCCGTCTTTCGGAAAAAAGATCAGAGGTGTTTTTAATTTTTTTTGAGAAATCTATACAAGATATAAAAATTATTTTACGGTTATTCCCTAGATAAATGTTCAATGCATCTACCCTATTCCAAAGCGTATTTAGTAACGGTTGTCAAGATATAAGGTCTCCCGTTTTCAGAAATTTTTGAAATGTCGGTATGCATACTCTTAATACGATGGAAAAACAGATTAGATACCAAATATTTGAATATAACCAAAAAACGTCACAAAGTAAATTACAATGGAAATTGAAAAGCAAAACAATTTATATGCGAGTATGTTGAAAAAGTAGGTAGGTACATTCCTACTGAAATAAATTGTCAAATATTTCAAATGTAAAAAGAAATGGTATAAAAATATGAATACGAATTTCGGCATTTCCATGCTGCTGATCTCTCGATCTTTTTTTATTAAAGAGTATTTTTACAAACACACTCCATACACACATAGTCATAAGATCAAGTATTTTCGTGGCAAAATATAATAGTTTTATCATCTTGAGCATGCGATGTTTGTTAGACAATTATTGTCTACTAGCTTTTGTGGATTCTATAGTGCAACCACTATTACATACAAAATTGTGAAAAACACCCCTGATCTTTTTTCCGAAAGACAGCAACTGCTTTCGCGAAAGTCGCAGAGATTTTTTTGTACCTAGTGATAATATACATTAATATCTAGGAAATGACCGAAAAGTTTTTTCGAATGAAGCGAAATTAACCCCAAAAAGTTTAAAAACGCTATTTTATTATGCGATTGTTCATGCGATTTTGAACCTTAATGCCGCGGGAAATGTCCGTAACATCATAGTTGGGTCGGGACCCAACTGTGCTCGGGAGCTTTAATTAATATTTCATTTTTTAATAGCCGGCCTAAATAATATAACCTAGCCATAATTCTGCTCTATCGTTACTAAATGTAGTCTGAGAGTTTTCCCCTGTAAAACTGATCCATGGACAATTAGTACCTATGCCAACTTACAAAAAATTATTATGGTGAATGTGATATAGAAATGTCAAATGACTTTATTAGTTTGTTTTTTTTTATTAGTTTGTTTTTTATAGTAAGAAGATTTGTAAATCAATAACCTATAGGGATTTCCGGGGTTATGGGACACTCTTTAGTACTTACTTAAAAAATTTCCATTTATGATAGTGCGTCTGTCCCATGTTTCTAAAAAATGCTTTACATAAATTATATGTATCAGAATCTGATACATATATATCTAATATCTGATATTGCATGTCTTATTCAAAGTCTCTTTACAGTCTTTATACGTACTTACGAGTATATCTACCGATATTATTATAAACTACAGCAAATATTAAAATATAAACCTACGTCAAAAAAGGGAAAGTTTGAATGACACATTGCGTAATATGGTCTAATAATATTAAATGCACTCTCTTAGGAACACCCGTCGTAGAGTTAGACCCACATTTCTATGAAATATTCCGTATTTAGGAAATATGTTCACGTTCGTGTCGAATATCTCACTTCGGGTATCACTCTCTGAAATATCCTTTTTACTATTATTTTTATTTCAACCGAAGTCCTGGAGTACCTACCTACATAATACTTCTCCTTCAATGCCAAATGAAAATAAAGTAAATGATGTATGAAACGTTTTCTATATTTGGTAATAGCTTTATAGGAAATTGAAAAAATGAATCAACCAATCATTTCTGTGTAGGAAGTGTTTCATTCATCAATAAGGGTGCGTTCACATGAAGTTCATGTGAAGGTACTCAAACTGTGACATTCGGATCTTTCATCACGAATGTGAAAAAAACTTTTATATTAAAAAAAGGGTTTGTAATCATTGTAATGTACGTACGAATAGGTAATACCTATATACAGAGGTTAAAATTATTAAATTAAAGTTTTTCCAAAATAAACTACTTATTTCCCTTTCACTAGGTACTAAAAATATGGTCAATTTACTGACTAAACCGTTTCCATCTTCCTTGTACTAATTCTGAATAAGTGATCATTATGAAGGTTCTCCTATAGTACATACATACTTACATAGTTACTAATGGCACGAATAACAAGAATAGGTATTGGTACTTGCTTGAACAAGATGTAATGGGCCCTAATGATCGTGGTTGATGGTTGCTTTCTATGTATTTTGTATAACTATGTACAAATAGAAGGTTAACTTTGAGTGGCATTTGTAAAATAATAAAGTATGTAGGTGATTGATATATCCTGCTCCCTGAAAAAACTTACCTTCTTTCTAATAATATCAACTTTGATCATAACGATTCCTAAAAAAATAGGCAAGCAGAAAAAACTGTTTGAAAAATATTGTTTTTAATATAAAATAATGGATAATGTTTGCGGATAATCGTTAGAATTTATTTATTACTGTTTAGCAAAACTCATTAGGTACTTCAAACTTTTTATCATAAATATCACCAACATTATTTTACGCAAAACAATTTTATCTATCAGAAAATGTTTTTGTACTTGAAGCTTTTTATGTTGAGCTTTATCTACACTCTCTCTTCTTCATCAGCCTTCTTCCCACCACTGTTGGATATAGGCCTCCTGTTGTCACTCGTTTCTGTTTTGACCCTTCCGCATCCAGGTTCCTCCAGCAGGTCCATCTCTTTGGTGGCCTTCCGACGCTCCTTCTATCTGTCCAAGGCCTCCACTTCAATATTCGTGGCGCGCATCTGGTGTCACCCTATGTATGTATAACTCTCCGCGGTTAGTCAGCCTATAAAAACCAAGGTAGCGAGATTTTATAGCTATTTATTCTAAAATAGTCTTCAATATGGAGATTGCAGTGAGCATAGGTAAGTATAATAGATATGAGAATAGGCGTAAATTTGGGTCGAGTAAAAGGTAATACATATAATGTCGAATAAACGTGAATATATGTCAGCAACCTAAGTTTCAGAGTATTGTGATGGAAGCAAAAACGATGTTTTTGTTTAAGAGAGCGGATGATCGTCGACTGATGATGTCCAAACTGGCGACTAGTGAGATAAATGACTGTAAGATGGGAGTAGTGACTAGAATTAAAGTGAATAAGCTTAGATGCTTTGGGCATGTTGAGAGAATAAATGATGATGGCGGGATATAAACAAAAAGACCTAAGTGACGTGAACCAGATCCCCAAGAATGGACAAGATTTGAGTAAAAGAAACAGGAGAGCTCGAATAGATAGATAGAAGATTAGATGTAGGTACCAGTGAATTCCTTTATTATATTTGGCATTTGACACATTATATTTAGTGCGTCTATATGGATCGATGCAAATTTTAATAACTTTCTGACTACTTAGAGACCTGAAACTTTGCAACCGTACGTAAACTGGCTTACACTACATTTTATAAAAAATTGGATCATCCTTCTCCAGAGACAAAAAAGTTGAAAGGCGTTTCAGGGGATCCGAGGGTCCTGAGAGGTCATGTGTGGTATCGTATAAAAGGGCGTTTGAAAAGAAATCCAGATCGTAAGTCATATTTTGTCCAGCTCGACCAATCGGGAGACACTGAGGGATCAAGAGGATCCAGTCACCGCATAAGGATGAGGCTATTTAATTAAGTTTTCACTTAGTCGTCATATAATGTATCATTAGGTGGGATTAGGTAGCTGTATTATAATTCCTATAAACCCACAATTTTCTCCACAACCGTCGCGCTATAATGACTGATACATATGATATAACTTTTTATGGAGATAAAATATTAGGGCATTAAAAACTGGGTGATTCCATAACACCACTTTGAAGGGCAGTGCTTCAAGATGTAGCCCTTTTCCTAAACGGGGATAATATAGTGCTTACATAACTATAGTGTAATCCTCGAGAAATTCATACTATTTGTCAGTAATATACTATACTTTTATTACATCATAGCCTCATATATTTCATTGACAGCAATCAGTATCACTTTGCAAAGTTTGTTTTTCGTTTTTTTTTTCTTTTTCTGATGGAATTCACGTGTTTTTTTTTCAATAAAGATTTGTATCAAATTCTCACATATTTGGCTTTTTATGGGTAAAAGCTCTTATTCATGAGTGTTGACAAATAATAATAATAATAATAATAGAGGGAAAAATTTTCCCACAATTCCTACATTGGGTGTGGATAAGATACAAGATAAATTCAAAATTAAACTGCGTACGATCCATGTCAATCTATACTACTAGTACTAACATCACCTTATATCTCAATGTAATATTAGAAAACCAGAAAATGTTGCGTGTGTATTAAAACACAAAATTCTCTTTGCGCAAACATTTTATTCGACATTTAGAATGAGTGGCGAATATCATCGTTTGAAAAAAATCAAAACGTCTTTTGGAAGTTTTACAATCACCCTGATTCAATAATAACATAATTTAAATATCTTTAATTTGGATCTTAATATTTTTTTGAGTAAATGAAATTACTATAAAATAAACGTATCCATCTACCTATTTTACTTCTGAAACCAAAGTTTCAGGTACCTACCTACCTACCATTTGAAAATATACTCGTAGTTTCTAAGGTTTCTCAGAAAAAAGAAGATATCGAACGCGAAAACGTTGAGTAAAATACGATTGTTTGTACCAAGAGTATTCGTAATAATATATTTTTTATTTTGTTTTTCCCACTGTTTTTAATCCACCAACTTTGGAATTTTAGAATATAATATGTACCTACTCGTTTTCTGTATACACCTATACTGCTCCTACAGCAATAAAGTTGGAGCTTAGTACTAGGATTTTTTTATAAAATAAAAGAACTGGGCTTGTACACAAACCCAAATACTTTTGTGTACATTTTTATTTATCATTATTTTGGTACTTATCAACGTTTTCAATTTTGAGATGATAGCCCCAATATTGGTTCAGAAAATAAGGTTTCCTGGCGTCTAAATACAAAGTGGAGAGACACTCTGCCGTTAAAAAGTGGTTAAGCTTTTCGATTTTGCCAGTGAAACCTTTGTTAGCTTTACATAGAAAAGCCCGAAATCCTTTTCATTATAAGAGTGTTTTAGGTATCTTAGGTTTTGGTTTCTTCTGTGTGGTATAGATTCTATAGAGAATCAACAGATAATACCTCCTTACATAACTTCAGGAACGTTTATTACCCATTAATTTCCGGGTCAGTTCACTCGGTTCTATTCAATGAACCATATTTTTTCAATCGATGGAAATACTGAAGTACGAATGTACTATGCAAATGTAGATATAAAAATTGAATAACGTTAGATTCTTAAACTCTTTAGGACGCTTTAAGAGTGTGCATACCGACATTTCAAAAATTTCTAAAAACGGGAGACCTTCTATCTCAACAACCGTTACTAAATGTGCTTTGGATCAAAATGGGGTAGATGCATTGAGCCTTTATCTAGGGAATAACCGTAAAAGATTTTTTTTATATTGTATAGATTTCTCAAAAAAAAAATAAAAACACCTCCGATCTTTTTTCCGAAAGACGAAAACTGAGTTCCCGAAAGTCGCGGAGTATTTTTTTTATTTGTACTGATAATATGCCCTAAAATCTAGGGAATAACCGTAAAAGTTTTTTAATAGACGCAAAACTAACTCCAAAAAATGGAAAAAACGCTATTTTTACCATTTTATCATGCGATTGTCACGCGATTTTGAACCTTAATGCCGTGGAAAAAGACTGTGACGTCATTCTTGGTGCCTTGGTTTTTTAACACAGAATATTATAATAATAGGTACTTCTAAGAAATAAAGCTATAAGACGCCGAACAAAAGTTGCCAAATGGACCTTGTTGCAAAGCTAAAATGGCAGTTTGCTGGATTTGCTTGTGTACATAGGTAGTTACCATATGGTCACCAAGAATTCTACAATGGAAAAAAATGTGTCGGAAGATCTCTTAAAGGTGGTCGGAAGACATGGTCCATGCGGGTCCACGCTGATGGATTGTTGATACAAGTCGGCAGAACCTTGATGCGAGGTGAATAATAGAACACCGACGTGTGAAAGGGGATGGAAGAGACCTAAATCCAGCAGTGGAGGGAAAAGGGCCGAAAAATAAGACTGATACTAATAATATTTTAATTTCTCTAAAGGGAGATTGTTGATCATCATCCTCCCGACGCCCACACCAAATCAGAAACCTATTTGATATATGATGCCGATTTTTAATGATTGATTTAATTGAATTGGCTATTCAGTGTGAAGTAATTCATACTTCCTTTTAATGAACATTTCCAACAATTCATTATCGGAATATTTCCGGATCAGTGATTCCATGTTCCATTATTCGATCCGCGTTGAAAGGATCGAGTAGGTATTAATTAATTTGTGTACAAAGCATATTAACACACGTTCTCATAATTAATTCAGTCCAGAACCCGTAAAGTTATTTTGTTTTGTTGAAATAAAATTCTACGCAACAATATTAAGAGTGTGCATACCGACATTTCAACAATTTCTAAAAACGGGAGACCTTCAATCTCGACAACCGTTACTAAATTTGCATTGGAACAAAAAAGGGTAGATGTATTGAACCTTTATCTAGGGAATAACCGTAAAAGATTTTTTATATCTTGGATAGATTTCACAAAAAAAAAAATAAAAACATCTCTGATCTTTTTTGCGAAAGACGGAAACTCGTTTCCCGAAAGTCGCGGAGTAATTTTTCTTTGTACTGATAATATGCATTAAAATCTAGGGAATAACCGTAAAAGTTTTTTGATAGACGCAAAATTAACCCCAAAAAATGGAAAAAACGGCATTTTTACCATTTTATCATGCGATTGTCACGCGATTTTGAACCTTAATGCCGTGGGAAAAGACTGTGACGTCATTCCTGGTGCCAAGCCCTTAATAATGCTTACTATTAGTTATGTACATTGTACACACATTGATTCGACTGTTTTACTTGATATTCTGATTCCAGTCTTCGTGCTGTCGCGTGTAGGTTTTCTTAAAGGCTTGCAATATATTTGTTGCAAAAAATATTTAATGTACTAAAAGTACTTATGCCCAATCCCACCAACTTTTACCTAGGAAGGAGAGCCCTAAGAAATTTCCATACAAAAACAGGGATAATATTCTATTTATTGAATAAAGAACATCAAAGTGCCCCACCATCACAGCCAAATTCCATATGAAATGCAACATGCAACTCACCTACTCTGGGCGGAGATGAACGAATTAAAATGAAAGATGACATTAAAAAACATGTAGCAATAGTGGTTGCATAAGACAGGCGCAGACCTGCCTACGCCGGTGAAAACTACAAAGGAAACATTTAATTCTGCTTACTATAATAGTCATAGCATTTAACTATCTACATAAGTATGTTAGTTTTTCCAACTTCTTCATACTTTTTTTTCAAACTCCTTTGCTATGTTCTAGAGTCTAGAGTCTAGGATCATAATTATTATAGTTCTTATCAATTTATCATACAAAAGAAGCTTAGAGCGTGCTCTTAAGAAGTTTTATTATCATGGGAGTTTAATAATAAATGAGAAAGAATCTAACTATCTCATCTATACTGTTTTAAAGTCCCCAGATATACAATTATCTACTGATGTGTGTAAGCTACCTACCTATGTACTATGCATGTAAAGAAAGAAATTTCTAGACTTTTGAGATGATATCAAAATAATCCGTGACCAGGGCAGCAGTATGTTCGCCGAAACGTCGGATCATCAGATCTTCACACGATTAAACCCGAAAAAAAAAACAAATCTACATATGGATCGTGAAAACTTGCAACTACTATTGCCTTATTATCAATATTTCAAGACGTTTCCAATTAGGTACCTCAGTATATATGAGATCTTGTGCATAAATTTCTAAATCCAATCACATTCTTCCGTTTCAATAGAAATAAACCCTAGTTTTTGTCCTGAATATAAATACAGTCTATGAATCATTTCCAGACACTAATTTAAAGATTCCTAATACACAGTGACGCAGGCTTTATTTATTACGATCAAGTAGATTTTCGCTTCATATCTCCTTTGAGGTCTTCAGGGTTATTGGGTATTGGCTACTGGAATCTGTAGAATCTGAAGTATGTAAGTAAGTAGGTACTGTAGATACTATTTATATTAGGTATCATCCCAAATACTACCCTTTATTATACATGAACTACTGAATTCGTCGTCAGTACCAGGTTAGAAGCCACAAGCGCCGTTTTAGAGAAAGGCGCCCTGTGAACCTACCCCATCCTATCCAGTATACCTTGAAAACAATCGAACCTCACGAATAATACCCGCTTCAAGACAATTTTTGTTAGACTGTAATTAATTGTAACCCTCACTTTCAATATTAATTTATGCCGTGTGAATTGAATATTCCGTGACGGGAACCACAAAATGCGATAAAAGGAAATAAATACCAACATTTTAAAGTACAATTTCCCGAAGATGTTTCCCTACTTATTTAGATAACAAGCCTGTAACTTTTCGAACTAAAATAAATATTTTTGATATTTTACTATGAAATAATTGAGATTATAACATCGTATTTTAGTTAGTACCTACGCACTTAATTAGTTACAGAATTGGACCTAGTATTCGTATTTAGACAGTACTACGAGTATTAAAAAAAACATTATGTTAGGTACCTTCTATCACACCAACTAAACTGCCCCTAATGGCTGATAAATAAAGATCCACAAGAATATCTACTAAGGTGCAGCCTAATTTCGACACCATTAAGCCTTTAAATAACAATAATTTTTTCTCTCAATTTCCAAGACCAATGAACAAAATTTCGGTAGAAAAATAAATAAAGCAGTGATTTTTATGGAAGAAATATAATTCGATTCAGAAAATATCGAAACTCAAATTAGCCTTTAATAAAATCGATAAAACATCGCGATATTTTCCTTAGCAATTTCGATAATAGAACCATGTTACCTTGAAGAGGTAGCTATGTATTTCTATTTTGCTTTATTCATGACAGGCTCAGAAATAGAAAGTGAAATTAATTTGTGAGTGAAAGAAGGCTAATCCTTTGGGAAATTATCCAACCAAAGTCTCTAAAGAAAAGTGTAATCTCTAATAATAAACGAAAGTGCCTGACTGAATGAATGACTGAATGACTGACTGAATGACTGACTGACATACTCACTCATCAACGCAGAGCCGAATTGGCTAATCCTAGAGAAGTGAAATTTTGAAGGCAGATAGGTTTTAATACAAAAGCTTCCACTAAGAAGCGATTTTTGGAAATTCCGCCCCTAAGGGGGTGAAAAATAGGGTTGAAAGTTTTTCAGAGTATGCGAATATCTCGGAAACCAGACATTGTACGAAGTTGAAATTTGGCACATAGATTCTACTATTAAAATTAGTAATAGGCTGTTTCGCCGTTTTTTTTTTAATTTTTATTTAAAGGGATGAAAAAGGACATAAAGAAAAGGGGTGATTTTTAAATGCCTCTTAATACGGTAAAAAATAATTTTATAGGAATTTCCAAAAAATGGATTCCTAAGAAAGGGTCAAAATATGATATTCTGTCCAGAAAAAGAGTCAATCCTTAAGGGTTAGGGCGTGGGATTAAATTTGCTTTGATAGTAACGTATCTCGGTAAACACTGAAGCTACAAACCTGTAGTTAAACAGTTGCATACTTCTTTTAAAATGAAAAAAATTCGTCTTACATTGTTTAATCAAAAATTGAGGATAAGGGCATGAAAAGGGTACTTTTATAGTTGTTAGTTGATATAAGTACTCTCCTGTATACGTGAATATATACACGTTTTTATAGGTGGTGAAATAAGTGTATTGTTATGCGCTCAGTGAAGCATGGACTCTGAGTAAAAAAATATTTGCAATTTCGTTAATTGTATTTTTTTCATAAGCCGTACTAACTGTATTGCCCAGCATTGCCCGTCTAGCCAAGTTCTACTTGTGAAGCTCTTTTATGAGACACCAAACAATGTGGTATGTGGTGACTGGATTCTCTCGATCACTCTGTGTCTCCCGATGGTCTGAGGACGCATAAAAATGACTTTCTGAAGATTTGAATTTCTTTTCTAACGCCCTTTCATACCATACCACACATGCTCCACACAACCCTTGAATCCCCTCATCAAAAAAATTTCACAGAAGGTTCTCAATTTCCAGAAGTTTCTACCACACAGTATTGGTTTCCATATAGCAAGGCATTTGCGAATATTTAACGCAAATATTAAGTAGTAGTTGTTATTTTGCTGGACTGACTATACTATATTTTACCGTACTACACACGTCTATACTTATGTACACAGGTGGGCACACAGTCATCAGTCTGTTTTTACATACATAATATATTGCATAGTGTGTTTTATCGATTGTGAAATACATATTATTAACCCCGCCCGTTGGAACACCAACGGCGCGAAATTTAAATTGCAAAATATAAACTTTTAAGTAAAATAATATTCGTAATTTTGTTAATTTGTTAATTTCAGAAAAAAATGTAGGTATATAAATTTTGATGATACGTATTAATTAATTCAGACAATTTAGATGACAGATTGTGATGATTCCCAATAATAAATATTTTAGTTCGTACCTATGGTATATACCTAACATTTTTCACCTTCTCCTTTATAGACACCTAAACCGTTCATCCGATTGAGATGAAACTTTGGAAAATTATTGTGCTTGCCCCAGGGAATGTTCTTATTGTGGTAGGGGGTACGAGGAGGGGGACACTAAGGGGGCACGAAGGGGGGGGGATCCACACAATTTTTCCGTAGCGAAGCAGGGGTAATACAGCTAGTATTTTATATTTTATAAATCTGTGTCAATCTTTTATATTCAAGTAATAATCACTCACTCACTCAATCAAGGCCTCCCTTTGTGACTTCCACGTACCCCGCTGCTCGGCATTTTGAATCCACCTTCCTACGTGGTTAGCGCAGTTGGTTGGAGCGGGGTTGTCCCCAAGCGGAAGGTGCCAGGTTAGAATCCCGGCGCTGACAATACAGTATTATAGCTTAGCGTAAAATGTGCGGAGAAATCCAGACACTTTCTTTCCTTATTATCAAAACTTTCCACTTAGCAACTGCTTTTCTCACAAAAATAATATTCTTAAATTTGCATACATACATAATTGAAAATATGTACATTTTCTACTCAGCAACACTCAGAATTGTGAAAATTTCTGAATATCTGAAAAATGAAAGTATAACAACTCGTAGATTTTATTATAAAGACGCAATATGAGTATGTAAGGAAATATGTATTATTTATTGTAATCGAACGAACCAGACTAAGAGATCGTACAATTTGAATTTCATATTTTTTTCTTATTACATTTTTATTACGTTATCATTTTATTTTTCAGTTTTCCCCTTTTTTCATTTAACGTAGAAGATAAAGGAAAGATGGAAAAATAATAATATATTATGATTCTCTTATCGGAGATATTATAGTTCAGTATGAGGTACGAGTGTATGAGTTATGTGGATTATCAGGTTAAATGGTTTAGGTAGGTAACCAATATTTCTTGGTTGTATGTAAAATTGATAAAACAATTTACTTGGAAGGATTATTATTTGTACATAAATTCACTAAACTCCTTCCATTAAAGTAGATATTTGTCATACATGAATGAATATGTTTAGTTTAGTTTGAAAATCTCAAATATACACATTACACCTATTTCAGTTCTTTTTTCACTTAACACAAACCCTTAGTGTCATAATTGAAAGCCTGATTTTTTTCACTTGTTATCATTTCTATGATTTAACAAGTTAAAGGTACCTAGGTACTTGTCTCTTATTTTATTAATAACGCTGAAAGGAAAACTCGCATTTTCAAATTTCACATATCTAAAATATTATTTATGTACACATTGCACATAATAAAATTCAATAAGATAATACAAAATTATAATGACAATAGGTAACGTTCACTAGGGCGAACTTATCGCTATACAGGGATCTCTTTTAACTAACCCGATGTTTTACCGACTACTGTAGAATAGAAAATACTACGCTAAATAAAAAAATAATTTACCATAAGAATAAACGTACGTAATAATTATACGTCAATACGCGTAAGGCTATAGGGTCCGGATATCTGTTTTTTCTACTTACCCCACAAACCGGGCCATTTTTGACGCCTTACAGCAAGTTTTTTTTTTTTTTTTTTTTTTATTGAAATTTTGACATTAATAACAATACTTTTTTTTAGGTTCTACAGTGATTATCTTAAATAAGTATAATTACATTATACCCTCCCTTAAAAAGTGACACTTGTGTAAAGGGAGGGGAGCATGAAACATATTCCTAATAATAATTCCAATAATTACAACTTATAAATACAACACTTCCAATCATATCAATATTTAACAACATACATAAGCAATAGAAACTATAGCTAACATAATACAGTGCACAAGTACATTGCAACTAGGTAGGTACTTTTCAAACAAAAATCAAAAATCCATCCATTGAGACAGCATTTAGATACAACATATTTTTCAGTTCTACCGACAATACAATAAATTAATAATGTTACAAAGTTATATCAAAGTTATTATTCAAAGTAGATACCATTGTACCGTGTAGGTACCTAGGTATATATATATATCACAATACCAAATGTATTTTGTTCACTTAAATTAATATTAAATAATAATAATTAAATGCAATATAAACTATTCTAAATCTAAACAGAACCTCGCAACTGAAACTGTTGGGTTTGGTTCTCTGTTAACTTTTCTTCCCGCTTTTTTTTTTAAAAGTTTTTTATTTGTAATTTAAATTTATTTTTACACTTAATGTCTCTTATTTCATAAGGTAACTGATTATAAACTATTCGTCCTCTGTATGTGTAGTGGTGTTGCGCTGTAGTAGTTCTACATTTAAGTATTTTTAAACTATTCGCCGACCGTGGTCTGCCTGACACGTTAGCCGCATATATTTCCGGCTTTTGGACAATGTCTCTGTGCACCTGAATTAAGGCATTCCTGTCAAATAACTCCTCAATCTGAGGGACAGGGAAAATTGCAAAGAGGTCGCTTGTGGGATATGTTCTCGGTTTTTTTAATAGTATTTTAATTACCAGCCTTTGCAATATTCTGACAGGTGCCAAACTTGTAGTATACGCCGCTCCCCATCCAATGATGCCATACTGCAAAATGGACTGGTACAGTGCATAATACACTGCTTTTAAACTATTTATATGTAAAATGTTTCTCAGCCTCAGAAATATATAGGTATATATCAATTTTCTGATTCTTTTAATAGTTATTTCAATCTGATATTTCCATTTTATATTTTCATCGATGTTTATTCCCAAATACTTTAATTGTTTTGAAGGGTTTAATGGCCGACATTGACACTGGGTATTTTTGGGGCAACAATTATGTACTATTATTTTCAGGCTGGTAGGTATGGGTTTGCTTGTTAGTGAAAAATTGATAAATGTGGTTTTTTCAGTGTTCATGGATAGCAGATTTTGATCAAACCACACCTTCAATTTGTTGATATCTTCATTTGCAGAGTTTATAAGGCCGTCCAAACTTGGATCCCGGATTATAATAACCGTGTCGTCCGCGCACGAAATTATTTTTCCCCTTGTGGTTATTCTGAACATGTCATTGACGTAAATAATGAACAGAATGGGGCCAATCACGGTTCCTTGTGGGATTCCAAATTTGGACGTCCGAGGACTGCTAAAGTGATTACTTATATTTACACATTGAATGCGATCACTCAAATAACTTTTGAACCAGCTTAGGGCTTTGTCCATGACACCATAGTTTTTAAGTTTTGTTATTAATTTTTCATGAGAAATGCTATCAAAAGCTTTGCGCAAGTCAATAAATATACCGCAGCATTTATCTCCCTCATCTAGAGCCTCCATTACGAAACGTGTCACCTCAGCCATTGCGTCACCCGTACTGCACCCGGGACCCGGGTGTAAAACCGAACTGATTTTCATTTAAGATACTATTCTGGGTTAGGTATTCAACGAGTTGTTTTTTCACAATCTTTTCAAATACTTTTGAAACATTTGAAACCAAGGATATAGGGCGATAATTGACGACATTTTCTTTTTTTCCCGATTTGTATATCGGTGTAACTAGAGTTTTTTTATAAATATTTGGGAAGGAGCCCGTTGCAAAGCTTATATTAATGATGTGTGCTAGAGGTGATGATATGAGATCTTTCGTAGCTTTCAGTATTTCGACCGTAATTTTATCATATCCTGGGGCTGTTCCACCACCCATGCCCACTATTATATTTTTTCCGTATCCGTAATGTTCCTAAAAAGCGAAATGCCATTTGCAACTACATTATTGTTTTCACCGTTCAAAAATTCCGGTTCAGTTTGGGAACCAGACTCTATCATCCGCGCCAGCGATTGTCCAACATCGACAAAATATTCATTAAAAACATTTGCGCACTCAACCGGTTGAACTTTTGGATCAATTAGATGGTCATTGCAGTTGATGAGCGGCAAATTAGTCGACTGTTTATTTTTTCTATCTATTATTTGCTTTATAGTACGCCACGTTTCTTTTGGATTACCCTCACTAGAATCTATTTTTACTTTATAATATTGTTCCTTTGTGTATCTTATTAGTTTTGTTAAATTATTTCTGTACAATATTTAATATTTTTTCAGTTTGTCATCTGTAGGATTTACTTTAGTTTGGTGAAATATTATTTGTTTCTGTCTTATTGATGCCAATAGGCCATTTGTAACCCAGGGCTTTAGTTTACGTTTTTTTACACTTTATAATCTTAGTTGATGAGCTAGTACAAGAAAGTATGTGGGCCGATAAGATATTTTCAAAAGCTTCTGAACATTCATCGCTATTCGTTGAGTTAAATATGGTTAAATACACTAGTCCATGTTTCTCGTGATAAATTATCGACAAGCATTTCAATATTTATTCGATTACATATTTTAGGAGTAGATTCGTGGCAATTTCGAATATTTTCCATATGATAGCCAAATATGCAGGTATGCAAGTAAATTAATAATAAATTGTTGAGTCTCCTACCAATAAGAGATTTCAAGGTCCGTCTCTCTTTTCTTTGTATATCCAATTTCTAAATTTAATTACTCACTGGGATAGGATGAAATGATTTAATTATCCAACAGAAGACAAAGTCAGGACGTTATCATTTTTAATATAAATTCATTTCGTTTTGCAAAAAATGTGATTTTTAAAGTTTAATTAAAGTAATTAAATTTTGCATTGGGACTTGGAATACCAATGGGTGTTTTTCCTGCTTACCTATTACCTAAACATTCGTCGGAAAAAATATGTGGCATCCGGAAACAACAACAGCTAAGTAAAGTAATATCATATATGTCGTTAAGGCTCACATAATGGCGATGTGGAAGGCAAAATCCTTTTGTTTAGGTAGGTATACGAGTATACGAATTCTGAATGAAAAATAATTTTGAGAGCAATCAATGGTATGAAAATTAATGTTAACAGGACTAATAAAGTATTGTTTTTTGAAAGAGATGAAGTAGGGACAAACTGCACGATTAAGGTAGGTAATGAGTGTATTGGAGGGCAAGATAGAGGGAAGGCGGGGAGTTGGCAGAAAACAGATGTCCTGGCTGCGCAACATTAGAGAATGGACCGGAATGAGGACGGTGGACGATCTGTTCCGGGCAGCGCAGGACAGGGAACTTTTCGCCAGAGTGATCGCCCACGTCGGGGGGACCTGATATGGCACAACAAGAAGAAGAACGAGTGTACGATGTACGTGAACGAATATTTCGGGAGTTAGGCGATGGACGCGATAACGTTCACATAGATAGAAGCTGGCGGGTAACCGAAACAATCGTGGTCAGGTCGATTGTTAGTAATAGCAATGTGCCGACGAAAGGTGTACACTTGTGCAGTAATCATTCACTCGTTATGTCTAGAAGTGTATGTATGCTAGTGAAACTTGAACATGGATAAAGCATGACGAATCAGTGGAATGTTATGTCTCCTAAACTATTACTTTAAATTCATCTCTGTACTGTATATACAGAGGTGAATTTAAGAATTCACCTCTGTACTGTATATGTATATAGAGGTAAATTTAACTAAACTTTAGTGTTTCCAAGAGGGCCTTTGAGAAGTGATGTGAGTGACTACAACAAGTACTCTTCTCTTTTATATGAGAAAATATAGGTAAAGGGTAAGGGTTTCGCTACATACAGTAGACTGTACTAGTATAATACAATTCGTGACTGTGAGTGGACATACTTAAGCACCTGTATACAAATGAATAATTGCACTCAAGAGTATACGGAAGGGTAGATGTACACTTCTCACTTACTACGTGGAGAGGTAAATTTACTTAGGCTCATCATCATTATAATAATGTAACAAAACGAATGACGTTTCATTTTGTAATGTGCCCTCTCGCCTCGCCAACTAAATATTTTATTTGTTCATGAGTGTGTAGGTACTTCGTGTACCTAATAGGAATATTATATTTATTTCATTAAGAGTATGCGTACTGTCATTTCAAAAATTTCTAGAAACGGGAGGCCTTAGATCTCGACAACCGTTACTAAATATGCTTTGGAGAAAATAGAGTAGATACATTGAAACTTTATCTAGGGAATAACCGTAAAAGATTTTTTTATATCTTGCATAGATTTCTCAAAAAAAAGTGAAAAACACCTCTGATCTTTTTTCCGAAAGACAGAAACCCAAAAAACTGAAAAAGCGCTATTTTTACCATTTTATCATGCGATAGTTCGTGCGATGATGCCGTAGGAAATTACCGTGACATCATAGTTGGGCCGGGAGCCTCAGTAATATAATCCCTAAAACTCCTAAAAGAGTATGCCAATAGAAAAACAATATTGGAACCACTCTTACGTACGAAATATCTTTAATTTCATACTAAGTATTATATACCATTTATGTCACACAGTTTCCATGATTGGTAGAATCTATAGGAAAAAGTATAATGATTTTGCAGGATTTATGAAGTTTGATGAATGAATTTCATATGTAATTATAACATAATAAAGTTATGTAGCTCACCATGTATTTTTACATTTATGATAGATATTCTTTACCGCATAATCTTCCAAAATCTTGTTAACATTATTCAAACTCAGACACCAAAACTTAGTATGTAGTTTCATATACAATATTGTTGAAGTGTAATGCGGGAGTGTAGGGTATACTGACTCAGAGAGACGCTCATATTAAATTATTTTAGTTTGTGGGGCTTATTTATATTTAGTAATACATTATAAACCCTTTCCAACTTAGTATATCTCTCCAACCTAGGAAGTCACATTCAGGATATACACACCGTCATGCGTAAGTAGAATAATCTTAATCTATACTCTCTGGGACCGGGACACCAACTGCCCTTTTGCACGTGGAAAACGCTAAATAGGCTCCGAGTCGGCGTTACACGGTGCAAAAAGAATCTACATAGATGGGGCATAAGTGTGGATGAGGATATCTCCTGTAGCTGTGGAGAGACACAAGATGACGAACACCTCCTCGTCTGCCGAGATATGGCGGAGGGGTGTGATAAAGCGGACCTATATAGGGCTAACGACAAAGCAGTTGCTGCTGCAGTGTATTGAGGCGGGTTGGCCTAGTGTAAACGGACTCGTTAAGTAAGTATACTCTCTACATACTTAGGATTTCATTTTCAAGATCGAAACTTGTTCATAAGACAGGGGGAGAAAAACTCATTATTCAAGTCAACAAAGTGCTAGGTGCTTTAGACTCTTTGGAGATATTCAGATTGGGCGGCAACGTCTTATGGAATAAACACCTGACTCTTATAGGATACTCGAAAAAATAGAAATAAGAGAGAGTGGGCTCGATTCCACAGCCCACGGGGAATGAACAAAGTATAGGTGAGCACCTACTTTGTAAATCATACAAAACCCTAAAATTAGTTGATTTCCGAATACCTAGGTCTATGTATGTACTAGGATACCTACCTACATTTAACAGAACTTTTAGTTGCAAACTAGTAGCAACTACCTCAAGTTTTCATCTGCTTAATAATTAGGTATAGCTATATCTACGAGTATGTAGGTATATATGTAAAGGAATTGATCGTTTGTTACTTTTGATAGTAAAACGTAATCTATTCCACGTTATGTGTAGGTAAGGTATACTTGTTATCATAGTTGAGATTACATCAGAATAGAACCTAAGTATTATATAAACCCTTTCAAGTAATTCAAGTTGCTTCTAAGTTAATCAACCCGTAATAATATTACCATCCACGTAGCGTATCTATACGTAATCGTATTACTAAACTTTGAAATCTAGTTTCATATTATATTTGATATTCCTTTACATAATGCTTTGTTACCTCTATCTCGTCTTAATCAAATTTATGAGACAAAATTGTATTAAGTAAAACTAGCGTATTCCATTAATAACTTTGCTATGTTTTTATTCTTAGATCTTGATATTATTTATAAACAAATCTTTGGTAGCCAAACATCATGAGGAGTTACAAATAAAGACAATATAGTAGTAGGTATGCGCTAAAGGAGGACTTATTGCAATTTAAAACAATATCTTACAGTAAACCCGGACACATAATATACATACTATAGTAAACCCAACCACCAACATCAGGGTAGGTACTGCGGGTTATATCAACCTCCTACAATACAATTAGTAGGTACATTCATAATCCTTGTACAGAAGCCATGCCTGGGTTAATACATATTATGGACCTTATTTTCCCTCTTTGTTGTCTATTCTCAGTGAATACCTTTGGTCTTCTTTTGATGATACAAATAAAAGATCTGCCGATAACTTTGACAGAGATTTATGTTCCAACATAAACTCCTTCATCATAAGACTACACAATATTAGATACCTACCTACATAAATACACATAACATAACACAAGTTTTTGTACAAACTTACTCTTTTGTATTGTCATCCAGAAAGTGTCCATTGTTTCGGTCTATTTCAATTTTGAGACAAGAATGTATTTATTAATTCGGCAAGATAGCAGACATTTAGGTATTATTATAAAAAGTATAATGGTCACTAGAGTGAACTTATTGCTATACAGGGATCTCTTCCAGTCAACCCAATATTGTATGTGAGTATATCTACCTATACCTATACTGTATTTATTTACGTACCATAGAATCTTTGTAGGCATTCAACAGTAAATTTCCTTTAGAAATTGTACAACTTCAATGGGTAAAATATAAAAGACCAAGATAGGTACCTACATATTTCTTGTCTTTGAAATTTATAAAGAAAAGACAATTTTAATTTAATAAACCTTATGAAAAATACGTGAAATATAAGAGAAAGAAAGAAAGTAAAAAATAAGAGAAAATCATTTGAAGGCATGGAGAATATTGTGGACTGATGTGGTATAATTTCCGAGATAGGTTTTGTGTATGAGAGACGATTTTTTTCTTTGCGAAAAATAAGCTTACGATACATTCACAGTTTCATTCTAAATTGTTAAGATTGACAAAAATGGAAAATAATCAGAAATCACTTACACTGCTGAATCGAAAGACTATTTTACTCTTAGTCCAAGAGCCCGCTGCTTAATTTATGACGTATCTGTTTTTTGATCGAAATGTGGTATAAACGATAGCTTACCAATAGGGTATTACATCGCACTAGGGTTGCCTATCAAAATCTTGCCGCAATGGCCGGTCCAAAACCGAAATTCATTTAAAATACAAAAAAAATGTATTTAAATTAAATTTGTTGAAAATTGATAAGAGCTACAGGAAAATAGTCAAAGAACGAGTTAATTAACATAGTCTTAGCTACAAAACGAGCTATAACTTATGTTCATACATCTAATAATTTCGGAGTTATTACAATAAAACTCAGTGACGAAAATTCTTAAAATTTAGTTTTTCATGAAATAACCAGTGATATAGCGCCGCAGGCCAAATTTTTTTTTTTCATAAAATGTTAGTAATAATGGGTGGAAGAATGTGAAAGAAAAAAAAAACAAACTTTTTTTTTTATTTTTTCAAAAAATATCCTGTTTTTTGACCGGCCATTGCGGATAAACTACTAGTCCAATGAAAAAATTGACTTAACATTTTTTGTAGAGAATATAGCAAGAATTATTTTTGTCATTGACTACTTTCTCCTATCTCTTACCATATTCCTATAAAATGCGAAAAACCGCGAAGAGGGACCTTTTCGGGGGGTGCAGGGGGGGTTGCGGCAAGATTTTGATAGGCAACCCTAGTGCGATATAATACCCTATTGGTAAGCTATCATTTATACCACATTTCGATCAAAAAACAGATACGTCATAAATTAAGCAGCGGGCTCTCGGACTATCTGTTCGTGATTCAGCGACATCATATTTATTTCTTATACTCTCGCATTACAATCATCGTTATATTGAATTCGATTTTGGAACCCACTAACCATAAATAAATAAATAAATCTTTATTGGCCAGAGAAAATATAAATAGTTACAAAAACAAGAAAATTATAGTGTGCCAAAAGGCGGACTTATTGCAAAACCAATATCTTACAGTTAACCCGAGAAAAGAAAGAAAAACTTAAATACAATAATAATAATATAAATATACTCACATAAATATAAATAATAAAAATAAAAAATAAAAACATTTAATAATAATAAATAAATACGCATGCACACAGGAGAGGGAAGAGGAAAAGGCGGGATGGAGAACAAGGGACTGCTCGTTGCAAACAGTTAGACCTGAGGTCGACGACACAGAGAAGAAGAAGCCGGTAAGACTAGCGACCAATCATCATCCTACGAAATGAATACAGGGAAGAACAAGTACGAATATTAGCTGGGAGCTGATTCCACAGTCTTGCGCTGTGAACCGTAAAGGAGTCTGTGTAAAAACTGGAGTGATGAGGTGGAATCAACAGGAGATTGTTATCAGCCGAACGGAGCGGGCGACCATGAGAATTTAGAAATTCAAAGCGCTCCCTTAGATAAGAAGGTGAAGAAGGATCAAAAAGAACTTTGAATAATAGGCTTAATACATGGATATCTCTTCTATTTGGAATGGTTTTCCAACCAAGTCTGAGACGGTAATCAGAGACATGATCATATTTTTTAAGACCAAAGACATAACGGGTGCACGCGTTCTGCATGCGTTCAAGTTTATTTAAGCCTTTAACTGAAATATCAAGATAACATACATCGGCATAATCCAGAATGGGATGGATGAGTGATTGAATTAACATACCTAAGGTACAGAGAAATGAATACCTATACGATATCAATCAACAATTAATAGCTACGACGAATAATTATAGTGTACATCAACGTTCTGCAATTGTGCACAAGAAGATTCCATTCTCGATATATTAGTATAAAATGTTCGTTTAGTAACAAGAAAGAGAGAAATTGAACGTAGATAGAAAAAATATTTTTTGATAGTTAATAAACTATCAAAAAATAACTAGATACGAATATAAAATCACCTAATTTACGACCAAAAACTGTGTATATACGTTCGTACAATATATATTCGTAATAGATTCACTAACAAGTAGTTACCTACTCTCAAGATTACGACCTAACTCTCGTATTTTCTATTTCCTTTTTCTGTTCATAAACTTTTCTTTAACATAAAATACCAAAGTATATACCCTATCTTCCCTCCACCCTAAAATGTCAAGGGGTTTTCAATATTTTCATCAATAACCAATAGAAAATGACACTTTTTGATGTGGAGTTGATAATAAAAATGATAACAATAGAAAGATTTAGTTTTCTTTTTACGACAAATCTGCCGGGAACTCTTGTTTATATGTGCTACGAGGAATGTATGAAATGTAGGAATTGTATTCAATTCCTGGGAAATGTATACAATGTCGAGTCAATTTAGGAAATGCGTGAAATAATTTGCCAAAAGTTCATTTAAGATACATTTCTTAGTAAGTACACTGGTACATATACATATACGAATTAATAACTCAAAAATTTATTGTTTTTTATCGGGTAAGCTGGCGCATAGATAAAACCATCAAGGATTAAAACCTATTCCAACCGAAGAACCAATTTATTTTTGCAGGTTAACTAGACTTCCGATTCCTGTTTAAAAATGTGTTAAATTTCTAGTAGGTAGGTATTATGTGAAAAATATATCATATTAATACATAATTCATGTATTAGATTAATATACTTGTACATATAATTTATAAGCATATTATATAAATGTAATTTATAATGCAAAAAAATAACGAAATAAAATTAATTTCTCATATTTCTTGTCGATTTTAAGCATTTTATACATTTGTCTAGGAATTGTATACGATGAAGTATTTCGTACATTTCCGGTAACAAATATGTACCGCAACTTTGTATTAATCTTTTTATATTATGTAGGTACGTTAACTTTCTGTTAACGTACGTAAAAATCGCGTAGCTACAAAATTTGTAGTAAAATACCCTTTGAGAGTCTCTAGTATGGTAAAAAAATATTTAAAAACAAGGAGAGCGTGTACGACTAATGTGACAGAAACAAGGAGTTTGTGTAGAGATAGAGCGCTCTGAAGTTCTGTCCTCTCTGCTTACCACTCCCTCCCCCCTCCTCTCTGCCCCCAAGGGACACGGCAGGGGATAGATAGATAATGATAAATGCCTAAAATCCGGAAGCCTACCCATTTATCACGTGACTAGATCATTAAGTGAAATAATCATGCGAGTAGTTTAATTTAGCCCTCAATGTCTTACATTAAATTGTTTTTAAATTCTGTAGCCCATCTGATCTATGAAGAAGAAGAGTATATAAGTACTTATTGATAATATAAATTAATAAAGGTACCTACTTACCGAATCCCAGGGGATCCATACATCTCCACAACCTTTGAACTTGTCAAATAAATAAAGAATGACTAGATAACTTACGTTTTCCTTGGATACTAATACATCCATGTACCTATACCTACTCTGTCAACGGTGTAGATATATTTCCTTTTCTGAATACTTTAACAGTTTTCACAGTCCCTACGGAAATTAATACAAAATACTAACTTTAAAAAAAACTTTATCCCTAAAACATATTTTCGAGAGTTCTTTTACCGAATACAAACTTAATTAAGTACCTGTTATTGTAAGTGACTTCATATTATGTAAATAATAATTTATTAGAATTTCAATTATGAATATTCATTTATGTTAAGGTACTTTCACCTTCGTAGTCTCCCTCACTCCATTAGCTTTTATGCGTAGTGTAGGTACAAATTCTGCTCTCCTTTGAAAGCATTTTAAAGTAAAACATGTTTTTTCCCTTACAGATTCTTCAGGCTTCTTGCTCTATCTTTCAGTCTTTATAAATCGTTATTTTTTAATCATCACAACCTCTTGTAAAATAGATAGAAATAGTTACTACATACGAATGTAGCAGAGTAATGTAGGTACTTTCACGTCACATAAATTAATTAGCCTAATAGACGAGATTCATTAGATTATTCTCTACGACTACCTCTTCAATCCAGGTTTATAAATTCAATTATATAAAGTACTAGCTGAGTTACCCGAGCTTCGCAACGGCAAATTCAACAAACCAACCCGGCATACTTTATAGGCTTGAGCTGGACAAAATGTGACTTAAAATTTGATTTTTTTTTCCAACGCCCTTTCATACGATACCACACATGACCCCACACAACCCTTGGATCCCCTCATCATCATGGCATCTCCCAGGAAAAGCTTTTTCACCAAAAACCGGCGACGTTAGGACACAGCTTGTATTATCGCAAATATTACTCTAAATTTTCGCAGCATCGTAAAATGCGGGAGTTATGGCAACACTTAAAAAATCAGACTTTACTTTATATATATAGATTTCAACTGATCCAAGTTACTCGAGATTAAAGTACAATTCTACTTTGAATACATAGAACTAATATCCTCGTAGAGCATGGTTTGCCACACAGGGTAGTCCCCAATAGATATAATGCCGCCGTAAGGCAAGTACGAAAATGCCTCTTCCAAAAATACATGTAGTAAGTAAATAAATAGATACTTCGATAACCTCGATAAGACTTACATAGTAGGGATAGAAACTAAGATTTTAATATTGATTTGGCATTATTGAAACAAGTAAATAGCACCGCAGACGAAATTTATCGGAAAAAAAGTAAAGGGGGTTGATGAATATGTTTGCATCTAACTATAATGACGGTATATAACTAGCGTCGTAAGCATTTTTTTATGCGAAAAATTAGCAAGTAATTCATTCAGATTGCCGCCTCCTCGATTTGCCGCCCCTTCAGAGTTCCGCCCTTTGGCTTTGCCTATCTTGCAAAGCCAAAGGGCGGAATCAACTGAGTGCCTTAAGTTTAGTAATGTTATATTTGGGGTAATGGAATTTGTATTATTTCTCTACAAAGAGAATATTATATATCATTAAGAATCATTTCGCAATTGTAATATATGTAGTTTTTCTATTGTTTCCCTGAATAAATTTCGTGGCCCTCGGTTAATCTTATAATCCCTATATTAAAAATGATTGCAAATTTTATTTAGGATACAGTATCTTTTTCTTTTTTATATTGTGAAAATATGCTTTCAACTTACTTTTGCTGTCCGGGTGGTGGATCAACCGATACAAAGTAGACGATAATTGAAATTTAAGGGCTTGGCACCAGGAATGCCGTCTCAGTCATTTCCCACGGCATTAAGGTTCAAAATTTCGTGAACAATCGCATGATAAAATGGTAAAAATAGCGTTTTTTCAATTTTTTGGGCTTAATTTTGCGTCTATCAAAAAACTTTTACGGTTATTCCCTAGATTCGAATGCATATTATCAGTACAAAAAATAATTTTTATTCCGCAACTTTCGGGAAACGAGTATCCGTCTTTCGGAAAAAAGATCAGAGGTGTTTTTCAAATTGTTTTTTGAGAAATCTATACAAGATAAAAATAGTCTTTTACGGTTATTCCCTAGATAAATGTTCAATGCATCTACCTTATTTTGTTTCAAAGCATATTTAGTAATGGTTGTCGAGATATAAGGTCTCCCGTTTTAAGAAATTTTTGAAATGTCAGTATGCATACTCTTAATTAAATTTACTATTGACACCATAGTAAATGAAATCTACTGTGAATAACAAGAAACAACCAATTAGTTTTAAGCGTAGAAATAGCTCCGTGTAACTCGAGACGAGAGATTCTGTAATGCAATTAAAACTTGGGCTAACATTTGTCTCAACATCTTACCTGAAAACTTCTTAGACATTTGCAATGAAATCCGACAGTTTCCAAGATGAACTTTATAGGTTTCCATTGGTATAGAAGTAATTAAATAACTACTTACATACTGGTATTTTAATAAAATATGTCGTTTTTCCAATTTCCAAGTTTCATGGAATTATCTGTGAAGGATTTTTTTTTTGTATTGGTATTATAAATAAACCGAAATACATGTTTGTATACTTCAAAGTACATAATACTAAGCAAGATTAACTGCGCAGCCAGTAGCGTAGCGTGGGGGGGGCGGGGAGGGCGGACCGCCCCGGGCGGCACTTTTCAAGGGGCGGCATTTTCGGGATTTTTTATAAACAATCTAGGCTAGAGTACAAACCCAAATACTTTACTGTACACCTTGCACTAGGCTAATTTCACAAATCTGCCGCCCCTAGGCTATCGGCAGATTTCAGAATGTACTAGTACGGGGGGCGGCATTTTGAAAACAAAATGACTGCATCGTAACAAGCAAAGTTTCTGCGTCTGTTCTTGTGTTTAAACTTTCATCTGTTTCTGTCAGTTTTTCGAGAGTAACTGCCGCCCCTAGACTGTCGGCCTAGGGGCGGCAGATTTCAGAATTTGTAAGGACGGGGGCGGCATTTTTCAGAAAAGGCTGCAACTGGAGAGTATTCATAACTCAAAAATAATATTCTTCTTATAGCGGATTCAGACGGCGGATTACCCCCCAAAACAAGTGACAGCACTTTATATAAAACTAGTTTCCGAAGAATCACATTATTACTACATCGTTTTCTTTTTTCTCGAATTTTCTAAAACTACTACATTATTTGGTAAAAAAATTCGCCTGCGGCGCTAATTACATCTGTTGCGTTTATCCTATCACTTAGCCGATTTCTCTATAAAAATTTCGCCTGCGGCGCATTATACCACCCCTGTTCTATAATCTAGAATTATATTTTACTTGCGGCCCGTCGCTCATTTATAATTTCAAATGAACCTTCATCCAAAAAGTTTTAGGTTCAATATTTAAGCAGTTAGGATTATTATTTCACACATTTTCTAAAAAAAATTCGCCTGCGGCGCAATTCTGGGTTGCATTTATTTTAAGAAAATAAATCAAACGACCTCGACTACATGACCCTTTTCACTCAGTCTCAAAAAATGTCGCGGCGGTGTTCACATTTGTAATACCACAAGGTCATATTTGCATGAAAAAAATGAAAAAAAGAATGAGTTTTTTTTATGGGGGGGGGGGGGCGGCAAATTTTGCCTCCGCCCCGGGCGGCACAAACCCACGCTACGCCACTGTGCGCAGCCGACAATGCTAGCTGACGCTAATTATTTATCTACGTCTGCCAATTGAAAGCACAGTAGGTATATTGATTTTTTTTACAATTTTGAATTGTCGTTTTTTAGAAGTTTATTTTTTTTTGTGTTCTTGACTCAAGAATAGCGCGGATACGTTCATGATTTTCTTCTGATGTACTTGGTCGGCCAGTCTAATGTTTTTTTTTTCATCACAGCCTGTTTCTCTATCAGGTGCGGTTTCACCTGGATGAGTTCCAACAAAGAGCCGCTGTACACTTAATAAAGTTGTGCTATCGACGTAATTAATTTTAGATACGGAATTGTTATTTGGTAGTTGTTAGTATTGGAAAATCAATCAATCAATCATGCTATGTCTACTTAATAAGTTTTTGGTTTATTAGCGAACCAATTGAATGTGAATTTCGCAAATTCATTGCAAATGGATTATTTTAAAATATGTAGTTGCAATAGAGATACCTACCTATATATGATATCAAGCATAAATTTTTAATTAACGTAAGCACTGCGTGGTTTAATTAAAACGGTAAAATATTATCCTAAATAAACATTCGATTCCATATTTGGTCATTGCCTTGCAATCATACTATTTATTCGATGTTTTTCTGCAGCAGACTCCATTGAGTTAACTCGATATTGTCATTATCGAATGAATGAATATCTTTTGACTGCTGTCGTTTCACATATTAGGCAAGATTAAAGGTTCCATAATATTTTATTTGAATTTATGAAAAGTTCTCTATTTGGAACTTGGAACTCTCATCAGTATTACGAGGGCTATTTTTTAATCAAGTTCCATTTGTCCTTCTAAGTAAGCGCGAAATACGAAAGAGCACATCTCGGGATTGCACAACTCTTCCACCACAACCCCTGCCAGATCGATTGCGTCACTCGCAGCCGAGTTACAGGCAATTGAACATGGCCGCCTCGATCGGTGCTCCCGCCAAATGTGAGTTACGACTTGTAATCCCATCTCTGCCAACAAATGGTCGTAGTGCTGCTACAACCCATTGCAGAATGGTAAAAAATTACGATAACACTTCTTGAGTGATGATAGTGTAGATAGGTATGGGACTGGTGCACAAAATTTAAAGAAAAACAAGCTGACGAACGTGATGAAGATATAGTCAAGGGCGCAAGTCTGCCCTTAGTGTAGGCCTCGTGGAACCTCGCGGACCTCGGGTAGACCTGACCACCTAATTAGGTGGTTTGAGGCAAACGAGCACACACTTTCCTGATCTTAGGGTTTTGCTGATGATTGTTCGCAAAGGGGACTTTAAAATTTCTGGAAATTGTTCCTTAGGGCGGACCTTCAAATCAGAATGTTCTCTGATTGAAAACCTTCGTAAACTCACATTTGGCGGGAGTATCGATTGTAGCGGTCATGTTCAATTGCCTGTAACTTGGCTGCGAGGGACGCATCCAATCCGAAAATAGCAAAGGTTATGGTCTGAGAGTTGCGCAATCTCGTGATGTGCAGATCTTGCTCTTTCGCACTTCGTACTTACTTAGAAGCACAAACGGAACTTGATAAAAAAAATAGCCCTCGTATTTTCACATCGAATAGGATTGGGCGTCTTATTACCTACATAATATTAAGTATATCCTTTTACCTTATTTGTTAACCATTCAGCAATATCAATTGTGAAAATGTGTTTTGTTTCAGTACACCTACTTCCTACTCCTGATATTTGTGCTGGAGGCCATGGTTGGAGTCCTAGCTTATGTATATGAGGAACAAGTGACTGGGGAACTTCAGGCCAACTTGAACAACACATTCCTGGAAAGCTATCGTATTATTCCCGGCAGAACTAGAGCAATAGATGAGATGCACATCAATGTAAGTATACTGAACTATTAAAATTGAAGGGTAAAATGTGAAGGTAAGTGAAAAAGGTTCTGTTTTAGGTTGGTATTAAAATTGCGCGCAAAAATTACAAAAAAATAATAGCGCCACAGGCGAAACTTTTTTGAAAAATGGATTAGGTAAGTGATGAACCTAGGTATCTTTAATGTTATAAAATAACGTTTTTAAATAATTGTTGTACATTTCGGGGGGGGGGCGCCCCCCATATACGCCCTTGACGCTTCTCATTGTCCTATAGAATAGCAGGTCCTCAATTATTTGCAGATATTTTTTTCTTTTCAATCATTCAACCAGAGTACTTAGTAGGTAATAGGCAAGTCGCTTATCCTTATTCCGTACCTTAACCTAAAATAAAATTCAGATATGCGACCGAAGCGACGGTACATAAAATTCAGATATGCGACCGAAGCGACGGTACATGGTGGAAGTCAATTTTTAAAGGTATTACAAATATACAATATGATCTTTTAAAATAAAATTCATTTTACACAAATGAATGAATATTGCAAATCATTGCCTTTTATTTAAATCAATCACCTTTCTCTTTCACAAAATCTTGAAAAATGGAAGAGACCTAACATAGAATTAAATTAAGGTAGGTACTAACTGCGTGCTGTAGGGACTACCTAGATAGGTACCTACTAAGGTACCCCACCTATCTAAACTAAATTGCTTTTTTATGCAAATCTTGTAACCAATCTTCATTTTCATTATTACTAGGTAGACTTATACCTACACAGATCAACTTGGCGTTATTTACGATTTTTTTGCAAAAAAGGAGGAGGCATAAATACGACTGGTATGGCCATCTCTCCCGTAGGTATGAGGAGAGATGGCCAATCGTATGTTTCGTATCTCTGATGAAATTTTTTATAGTCTAATAACGTACCAGTCTTCAATTTAAAACAAAAACCATTCAAAAATGTCTATAGTTTTTTATTTATTTCGTCTCAAAAAAACTACGTTCATCTTTAACGAATTAATAAAATAAGATTGATTTTTACTCACTTTCAATTTGACTAAATCGAAGTAAATAAAACTGCGAATAATTTTACATGTGTGCTTAGAAAAATATATCGTCTCGAGGGCACCTTCAAAAAACGTCACGTTTTAGATATCTATTTAATTGTAATATATTTAGGATTTTCTAAGTTGGAGAGTGTAACTTTGTGGAAGGACATTTTAACTCAACTTAGTTATTAAATAAATAAAATTTAAAAAGTGAATTGAGTCTATATTTAAATATAAAATCATTGTTAATGTATATTTTATAGGGACCTACCTATAATAAAAATTACATTCCTTTGAGGAATTACTGCGTATCTGATTTTACTCCCTATAGGATAGGTAGCGTATGGGCGACGCCAGCCTCGGAGCTAGGGGGAGAGCAACAAAAATTTTGAAAATTCATGTAGCACGAAAAACGCGTAAATAGCGCCGCAGGCGAATTTTTCGTGAGACATAGTGAAGAAGCTCGTGATGTGGTTTGGTTTATTTGAAAATGTACATAATTATTTGCAGAATGTATGAAAAATGTTTTGTACAAAAATTATAAAAATATTGCGCCCCAGGCAATTTTTTTAATGAAACAATTATATTTTGATGGATTTTCGTACTAATTTTAGAAAATTTATGACATGAGGAGAAAATGTGTGGTAATACTGTGATTTAAGTGAGGTTTTATCATTTAGAATGAAAAAATATATACCTATTTCAATCTCGAGGGCGGGGCAGCTGCCCCCCCCCCTGACGACGCCCATGAGGTAGCGTATAGATAGGTAATATAATTGTCGATATATATTTGTATGGTTCTGTATTCTATTCCTTTCAGGATTATGTCAAGACCAATCGAAGTCTGAAAGTCTGAAAATGTAATAATACGCTACGCTACCGTGCCTGAAGTTAATGTACAAGATAATGCTGTTTATCTTTCCTTATATTTTACAATTTATTATTTTAATATGCTGAAGTCTGAAGACTGGAGAGGGTGAATGTAATGTAAAAACATTATTAGGAATATTTATGAAATCTGTAGAGTGGCGAAGGTTACGAGTATAATGGGGTAATTTGCTGGTAATGGCCGCACTAAGGGGATGTTGAGTGTCAAAAAATGCTGATAAGTAATGCAAAATGAGTAGGTAGCCATATACACCTACCTACCTATACTTAAATATATCTAGGTATATAGGAATTAATATGATAGCTCCTCTTCCCCAAGCGATTCCTAAACTACAGTTTGGAATTCTGAATATCTTATAAATTTTCTAGCTACCCACCCATTTCCCTATTCCTACAACCAGTTATAATATTGAGTAGCTTACAGGCGCGAAGCTACCTAAGAACACGATTCCCATCGAGTCACCTTTTGGATATTTTATTTTTTTAAATAAATCTGGGTTTATCGAAATAAACCCAAATACATTTTTGTACACTTCACAGAAAGCTTAAAAGCTTGTGTTATGAAGTGGAGTAGGTCGGGGATTGAACTGGATTAAGAGTCGAGCGAGTTACCGACCACCTTCTAATTGATAGGTATAATAGTGTCTAATTTGACGTAATCCCACAAGAAATGTTAGCCCCGGCTTCCCTTCTGCAGAAATCCACCCTTCGCCACTGGACTAGCTTAGGTACCTATTATACAATGTGTTCTGAAAATTGGTTGATTGGTAGATTTCTATGACAAAATTAATATGACATGACATAAATGTACCTACAGTAAACAAAATTATTCGTAGAGGTTAAAGCAACAGTGCTCACTGCTCAGTCACTAAGACATTATAGAAACTATATCATTTAGATGCTGTAAAGTTAAGTACAAATGTAATTTTTCAGTTCAGATGCTGTGGTGCTGTGAGGTTTGATGATTGGAAGGCCAGCGCGTGGCTGAGAAGATCTCCATCAGAGAAAAGGCTTGTACCGGATTCTTGCTGTAGGACGATAACTCCAAGATGTGGAATACGGGATCATCCTTCTAATATTCATTATGGAGTGAGTACCTTCCTACATACATACTATACTAATTACTAGGATTGGGAACAAACAAACCATTATATATAGCCTGTAGCATACAATAATTCGTTCTGTGGAGACTTTAGTCTAATAAGTATTAAGTTATTCTAATCGTCATTCTGTATTTCCAGGGTTGCATGAGGCCTCTAGCTAACCACATCAGAGATCACCTGATAATTCTAGGAGCTGTCGGACTTGGAATAAGTATCATACCAATATTTGGAATGATAGTGTCATGTTGTTTATATGTGAAACTAAAGGATGTACTTGACTGACCTCAACCAAAGAAACCATGCCAACCTACCAGCCTCAACAATAGAAGAACCAATCATAAGGCCAAAGTGTTTGATAAATCAAATGAGCAAATGATGCGATATAGAAGTAATAAGATAAATAGACATAATGCTTTTATACCAACTGATAGAGAACATTGTCCAGTTCATTCGAAGAAAAGAAGACATTCTTTAAATTCGAGAATTGAAACAGAAAATGAAATGACTATATCTGCAATTAGTGTTTCAGGATTTTAATAAATTAAATCAGTAATATTGTGTCTTATAAACAATGAGTTTATTCCAAATAAGAGTTTTGTAATTTGATGTAAATCAATGATTGTATTAATTATCTTAGGGTAGGTAGATGTTGATATAAATAGTAGAATTATATTGAATTCGAGACTTGTGGTAATATTCATCTTAAGTTTATAGTTTGGTTTGTTTAATACCTTTATATGATGTAAATTATTGTAGACCTGTAAAATTGTATTATGATTGAAAGGCCAATGAAAATATTTGCAGATCTAAAATCAATGAAAACTGAAAGGAATCTAGGTTTTACTCCAACATTTTCTATATCTATACCCCTAGGCCCAGTTTTATATAAAAAAAAAAAGTAATTGCCATCACACTGTAACTCTATGAAAGCTCTGCAGAACAAGAATCTTCCACTACTACTGTTGGTAGACAATATACTATTAAGCTTTTCTTGCATATCCATAGATGGCATTAGTGGCACATGAACTTCATAGATGGCAGTTAAATGTTAAATTACAACTTATAATACAACTATCATGGCTATTGTATGAATATTTTTTTGTGTTTTAAAATTGAACAAACGTAATGTTTGCACTTCAAAACCTCTCGGTTAAGGGTATTAATAAAATAACCAATATATATTTCTGAATGCCATACTTATATTCAAATTAATATCTTTGCACAACACAAACAAACACACATTTATTAGGTAGGTAGGTATATATTATATTATTTACTATACAATTTGTGTAAATAGATCTTTTTAGTTTTTACTATATTTTTAATGTCAGAATATAATAAATAATGTGTAATAATTTATTAAACCTAACTTAACATTATGTAAGCCTAAAATAAATTAAGTACGTAAATATTTATTTTAGGTATTCACAGTAGATTCAATTTTAAGAACTCTGGTGCTAATATATTGTAATAGGTATTTAATATATACAGGGTATTTGATAGATGGATACAGATATCTTCAGGAGTGATAGTAGAGGTCATTTAGCATCTTTTGAGCCAAACTTAGCTTAGTCAAAAGTCGCACGGTTCTCGAGATATTCGAGATTTTAACTTTTTTTCGAAATACCCCGAATTACTCAAGTTTTAGCCCGATAGCATATCGTAAGTAAAGATACCTACTTAGTTCTATCATTCTTTTTTGTTACCTGAATATGTGTTTAGTCTATTTAAATCATAAGTTTCAATCTTAAAAGCAATCATGTTAAAAAAATATCAGATTAAAGTTTCGAGAAAGAGATATTTCAAAAACGAGTTACGACTTTGGAGAGGATTTTAGATAAGAAAAAAAATGTTCAAAGATTCAGAAATCTGGAAAAAACTTCTCTGGTTTATGCTCTTTCAAATGATGAAAAAAACATTAGTTTCGTAAATCTATGATACAAAAACTTAAATAGATCACCTCTAATTTAAGCAAATTTCCATACAAATTCGGAAACAGTAAATTGAAAGGAAATGTGTTTTTCACTATGCAACTGTACCTATAGTAAATTTGTATGGAAATTTGCTTAAATTAGAGGTGATCTATTTAAGTTATTGTTTCAGAGATTTATTAAACTAATGTTTTTTATAATGTTTTGTATATCATTTGAAAGAGCATAAACCAGAGAAGTTTTTTCCAGATTTCTGAATCTTTGAACATTTTTTTTCTTATCTAAAATCCTCTCCAAAGTCGTAACTCGTTTTTGAAATATCTCTTTCTCGAAACTTTAATCCGATATTTTTTTAACATGATTGTTGTTAAGATTGAAACTTATGATTTAAATAGACTAAACACATATTCAGGTAACAAAAAATAATGATAGAACTAAGTAGGTACCTTTACTTACGATGCTATCGGGCTAAAACTTGAGTAATTCGGGGTATTTCGAAAAAAAGTTAAAATCTCGAATATCTCGAGAACCGTGCGACTTTTGACCAAGCTAAGTTTGGCTCAAAAGATGCTAAATGACCTCTACTATCACTCCTGAAGATATCTGTATCCATCTATCAAACACCCTGTATACTAATCACACATACATGATTCATTATAAAAACACATTGAAATTCTATATTTTTTCGTATAAGCGGTCTCGAGGAAATTAAAATAAATTATGTATAATTGATTGAGTTGCATGCTAGTGAAGTACACTGGATGAAATTAAACACAAAATGTTAAATATCCTCTCAGTTACAATTAATATTTTGTTGATTCTGTATGCCACACATTCATCAGTCAAAATATTGTCGATTCAAGCATTAAATTATGTATGTACTTAATTAGAAATTTTGTCTCCAATTATGTCTAAACTACTAAGATACTTTTTTTTTTCAGATATTGTTATATAGCAATATTTCTTACTTATTGATACTATTCAGTCAGCATCCCTTACAGACAATTATTTTTTTCAATAAAACCCATATGCTCAAAACATTAAGTTTCTAAATGGTTGAAATAATTATGTATTAGGTACACAAAGTCAAAAAATGACTAGAAAGTTATAGAAGTAAAATTATAGGGAGAAATATAGGTACATACATTGAATTCCATTTATAATATTTTATTTTAAACCAAAAATAATTGTGACTAGCATTTGTGGGAATACCAAATAAAAAATAAATTTATTAAAACCAAAACAGGACTTGATGTACTTAGGTAAATAAAATACATTTATACATGACAATATATGTATGCTTTATGTAATAAAGTATTTATTTATTTATTTTATTTGTACATGATTAAATAATATACCTAAGAACTAATTTCTTTGGTTCATAGGCCGAATCACAAACTACACTATTGGGGCAATCACATCAGCTACATCAGTGTCGGGGTAAGACCAAAATTTTATGTGGTCGAGGTACATTATGAGAGGTCCTCAAGTGGCGCAAGAAAATTGATATTGTAAAATATGTAGTATATAAACACTTGGAAATCTCAAATATGGAACATTCAGAAAATGAACCACACTTATTTATTCTTCCTCTCACATACCAGAGACAATAAGTAACAACCACGAGCATTGCCCGCATCGAAGCTAGGAGACACAACAAAAATTTTGATATCGCCAAATCGGATACGATCTAGTAAACAGCGCCGCAGGTGAAATATTTTTCTAAAATGGGTGAATTGATGAATCTGTTGATATCAACAGTAAGGCATGTGGATGTGTAGCCCTAGAGGCGAAATTTTGACAGAAAACATAAGAAAATAGATAAAAAATATTGTTTAAAAGTCCAGCTTATTTTTAGTGAAAAAACCCTTAGTCCAATTTCATATTAGCGCCGCAGGTGAAATTTCTTTCACAAATAGATGAAATGAAAAACCTAGCTATTTTTCAATCCGGCACGAGGCCCTCAGACCGCGAGGCCGTAGGCAGTGGCCCACGTCGCCTACGCCTTGCGCTATCTCTGGGCTTTGTGTAGATTTTCAGTAAATGAACTAAAATGATGGCCAATGACGTATCATACTATAATCTGTGAAGATCTATATGCTAACTTTATATATCTCATCTAATACTTCTAGGTTGTTACCAACTTAGAGTGTAATTAAGGTGATGCTGAAAAATGATAATTTTTTGGTTAATATTAATTACATTATTATTAATAGTTGTCTATTTATTCTTATGTATGTAATTTCTATCTATCTATACTATCTATCTATACCCTCACGCCACATCCCTTGCAGGGTAGGCAGAGAGGACAGAGCGCCAGACAGCCCTATCCTTACACACACTCCTAGCTTCCGTCACATTCATGCAATTAGTCATACACGCTCTCCGATTCCTTTTACTCAAAACGCGTCCATCCTTGAGGATCTGGTCGACATGATCGGACCAGGTCAGTCTCGGACGGCCGCGCTTTCTCACCCCTCTTCGCTCATTCAGATATATCTTTTTTGTCATCCTGTCATCATTCATTCTCTCAACATGCCCAAACCATCTTAGTTTGTTTACTTTCATTCTTGTCACTACACCAGTCTTGCAGTCACTCATTTCCCTAATAACCTCATTCCTTATCTTATCTCTCAGCGTTTTCCCGCACATTCTTCTTAATGACCTCATTTCTACTGCATTCAACCCTGATTCATCCTTCTTCATCCACGTCCACGTCTCACTAGCATACATCAGGGTCGGCACCAAGACAGCATTGTGCACTAGCACTTTTGCTTTCATAGACACATTGCTACTACTAACAATCGGACCGAGCGCACCATTCGTCCTAGTACCGGCCAGCTTCCTTCTTTCAATGTCTCCATCACAGCGTCCATCTCTAGTAAACAAACTTCCCAGATATACATACTCATCCACTTGCTCCAGACAGTCATTACCAACCTTTATCACACAATTTGTCCTTATTTCCTCTCTTTCGAACACTAATACTTTCGTTTTATTTACATTCATTTTCATACCATTCATATCGCAGCTTTCGTACACACAGGATACTATCCGTTGTAACTCACATTCATCATCAGCCATCAACACTAAATCATCTGCAAACATTAACGCACATACTTTCACTCCATTTAGGTCCACACCAACATTCAGCTCATTCAGAGGACGCATGCAGTAGTCGAAGAACAGGTTGAACAACCAAGGCGACATGACGCAACCCTGTTTAACCCCTTTTGTGAGAGTGAACCACTGCGACAACGCAGCATTCACCCTGACACAAGCAGAGCTCTCCGTATATAGAGACGCGATTGCGCCAATCAGTCGGTCGCTCACCCCATATTCCGACAGTACACGCCACAGTCTTTCTCGGTCCACCCGATCGTATGCCTTCTCCAGATCCACGAACGCGCAGAAGAGCCTCTGGTGTTTAGCCAGAAGCTTCTCCACGACCATCCGTAGGGAGAAGATCTGATCGGTGCACCCCCTGCCACTCATGAAAGCACCCTGCACATCCCATACTTTACTTTCAGTCACTTTTCTTACTCTTTCAATCAATACCTTTCCATACAGTTTGCCCACAGAGCTCAGCAAACTGATAGCCCGATAACTGCCGCATTCCAACCTTGAGCCTTTCCCCTTGTACAAAGGGCAGATGACTGCCCTCCTCCAATCCTCAGGAGTGCAGCCACTCTCCCAGCACAAGTTGAAGAGCCTCAGGCACCACTCGAGAATCTTCGGGCCACCTTGCTTGATGAACTCTATGGCCACACAGTCATGTCCCGCAGCTTTACCATTCTTTGCTTTTTTCAATGCAAGCACAACTTCATTCATACGTATTTCCTCGTCCTCAGCAATATTTACATTCATACTATCTGCTACATTCGTCTGGTTTGTACTAGTACCACTTTCATACAATTCTTCGAAGTATTCTTTCCATCTTTCAACAACTTCTTCTCCATTCATCACTAAATCACCATTCTTATCTTTGATGCAATTCATACTGTTTTTCTCACTTCCAGATCTCTTTCTTTTTACTTCCTTCCAGAATATTTTCAAATTCTCCTCGGCGTTCCTCGATAATTTCATACATTCCTCTTCCTCGAGTTTTCTCTTTTTCTGGCAAACCATTTCTTTCACTTCTTTCCTACACGCTTTATATATATTCTTCTTTCTTTCTTTCTCACCTCCATCATCTGGTTTCGCACCAAGCACATCATTCCACGCTTTCTTTTTCCTCACTACAGCATCCTTCACCTCATCATCCCACCACGCATCACCTTTTTTCCTTCCTACCAACGCTTCTCCACATACTTCTCTTGCACTCTTTACTAGCACCTCCTTCATAACATTCCATAGTTCACTCGTTGAGCGTTCCTCATCATCATGTACTTCTAGCCTTTCGTTAGTCAGTCTTTCATATTCATCCCTAACATTCGTCTCTTTCAGTTTTTCGACCCTGATTCTCCGGACAGGCTCCAACTTCCGAGCCCTCGAGCGCCAACCGGAGAAAAGATCAATCCTTGTTATCACAAGGAAGTGATCCGTCCACAGTCCGGCGCCCCGAAATGCCCGGGTGTCCTTTGTCGCCTTCCGGAGCTCAGAGTCCACACATACAAAGTCAATCATCGACCTTTCAATACGATCAACTCTCTCTCTTTGCCAAGTGTACTGGTGGATCTCCTTGTGTGCGAAGAATGTGTTCGCCACAAAGAGATCCAACTCCAAACATACTTCTAACACTCTTTTCCCGTTATCATTCACCCTATCATCGCCATGCAATCCCAACACTCTCTCAAAATTCTTCCTTCTGACACCGACCCAACCATTCAGATCACCTGCCAATATTACTTTTTCATTCGCTCTTCTTTTATCCGCTGTCTCCCGCACTAAGTTCCAAAACTCATCCTTCTCATCATCCAAGGCATCATTCCCTGGACCGTAACCTATAATAAGGAACAGCCTGGTCATGCCTACCTTGAAACGAATCCAGATGAGTCTCGGTCCTACCAGTCCATACCCATTACGCTTCACCATACATTCAGTCATTCTTTTTGATAATATAGCACCCACTCCCTGACGTCCATGTTCATTTTCAGGCACTCCAGACCACATCTCTGCCATTCCATTCACCACATCACAATCTCTATCCTTTCTTTTCGTCTCACATAAACACAATATATCTAAGTTCCTCTCATGCAAAACATCACGCAATTCATTCATCTTACCTTCCATATCTCCTCTTATATTCCACACACCAATCCGGCATTCTGCCCTCCTCTTTGCGCCCTCCCTGGTACTTGACGCGGCGTGATGGGTGGCGAGCCTCATCGACTCCATGCGTCAAGACCACCACCTAATTTCTTACATCTTAGGACCTATAGGTCCCGTGTCTTGGTTTCCCTCCACCATGTTAGTAGAAATGTATATATATACAAAATAATATAATAAGAATAGAAATATAAATAGAATAAATAGAACTACCACCACCAGAAGTATCCCACTACCAGCCGTTGAAAGTCCTCAAGGTCAGCGTTTTCGTCGGAAGTGGCCCTGCGGGCCGGCACTGAGTGGGTTTTGAGTAAAAGCACTCGAAGACACACAAACACGATTTTGACTGGAAAATCACTGAAGGAACGACACAGAAGGTGGAATACACGAAATAGTATTAACGACAATATCGAGAAGAAACACGTGCGGTCACGACGGATGGTAGAGGGCTACTGATTTTGCGTTCAGTGGACGCCTGGGGACCACGCGTATGGAATAGTATGATAAAATGGCGTCTGAAAAACAGAGGACAAGATGGCGTACGAAGGCAAAAACCAGTAATACTAGGGGAAAAAGCTTATTAATTCCGGCACTGAGTGGGTTTTGAGTAAAAGCACTCGAAGACACACAAACACGATTTTGACTGGAAAATCACTGAAGGAACGACACAGAAGGTGGAATACACGAAATAGTATTAACGACAATATCGAGAAGAAACACGTGCGGTCACGACGGATGGTAGAGGGCTACTGATTTTGCGTTCAGTGGACGCCTGGGGACCACGCGTATGGAATAGTATGATAAAATGGCGTCTGAAAAACAGAGGACAAGATGGCGTACGAAGGCAAAAACCAGTAATACTAGGGGAAAAAGCTTATTAATTCCGGCACTGAGTGGGTTTTGAGTAAAAGCACTCGAAGACACACAAACACGATTTTGACTGGAAAATCACTGAAGGAACGACACAGAAGGTGGAATACACGAAATAGTATTAACGACAATATCGAGAAGAAACACGTGCGGTCACGACGGATGGTAGAGGGCTACTGATTTTGCGTTCAGTGGACGCCTGGGGACCACGCGTATGGAATAGTATGATAAAATGGCGTCTGAAAAACAGAGGACAAGATGGCGTACGAAGGCAAAAACCAGTAATACTAGGGGAAAAAGCTTATTAATTCCGGCACTGAGTGGGTTTTGAGTAAAAGCACTCGAAGACACACAAACACGATTTTGACTGGAAAATCACTGAAGGAACGACACAGAAGGTGGAATACACGAAATAGTATTAACGACAATATCGAGAAGAAACACGTGCGGTCACGACGGATGGTAGAGGGCTACTGATTTTGCGTTCAGTGGACGCCTGGGGACCACGCGTATGGAATAGTATGATAAAATGGCGTCTGAAAAACAGAGGACAAGATGGCGTACGAAGGCAAAAACCAGTAATACTAGGGGAAAAAGCTTATTAATTCCGGCACTGAGTGGGTTTTGAGTAAAAGCACTCGAAGACACACAAACACGATTTTGACTGGAAAATCACTGAAGGAACGACACAGAAGGTGGAATACACGAAATAGTATTAACGACAATATCGAGAAGAAACACGTGCGGTCACGACGGATGGTAGAGGGCTACTACTATGTAATTTCTATGTTAATATTAATTGTCGTTTCTTTAATATACTTTAATTTGGTTAGCATTTGGCCTCACTGTACACTGTGTAGTGTGTACGCCTGTACGGTATTACCAAAGAAATATTAACAAGTAAATAAAATTATGTTACCCGTAATATATTTTTACTTAGTATAATTTTCTATTAGGAATTTATTATTCTTTGTGCCATTACTTGGAGTCGGCCCTCCTAGCCCTATCCTGGGGACGAAGATATTTAACGAAACAAAATCATGGACTAGCCTACTAAATACAAAAATACATAGAAATTTAACAATATTTTTATATCTTGATATTTTTGGCTGTTTAATAAAATCAATTCATTATATTAATAACATTACTTAACTCAGGGGTATAATATCAAATACTCCTGCTGTGCACGAAAGGTAATTTGTGCCACAAAAAAAAAAATAATTTACAACACAAATCACACGCACAGAGAAACTTGGTATTAATACAAAGTCAATACAATATTCTAAGAATTTAAAAAATTTACAAGAGTGTTTTTATAAGAAAATTAACAAACAAAATAATAAAACTCATTGGACATTTCAGCCTTTGTTATTTATCGACTTTCCATCTTCCATATTATTATGGTGTTACACCCCTGAATAATGAAAACACAAAACACTTAGAAAATAATAATACATGTTTTGTACATACTAAACTGAAGAAGGGGAAGCCATTCTTTGTTGATGTGGTATATTTACGAATATTTGAAATGTACTTAAATATAGTTGCCATGAAGGTGAACGAGCCATGGGTTATTCAAATAACACAAAAAAATTAATAGTGAAGAGGGGTTTCCATAAAATTTTATACTTGTTTATTACAATACATCCCACAAGTGGTTTGTGCCGGTTCACCTGCACAGCAACAATATATACACACATATGTCTATGAAGATGTTTATTACTATTTATAAATGACAAAATAATATAGTATCTAGGTCTGGTACATCAGTAATAAGTATTGAACATACATATTATGATGTACGTATGTATAATAGCATAATTTATACTAAACAGAAATAAATATTATTATATATTGTTATTGTACATTACTGCGTTTTATTTATAACATTGAAAAACAGTAAAAACTTGGTACAATTTAAGATGGTCAGGTTTGGTAAACTCGGGTGAGCCATGGTCCAATCTCAGTTGCCAAGTTACTCCAATTCAGAACACAAGCTTACTGTGAAGTGCACAAAAATGTATTTGACTTTATTTCGATAAACCCAGATTTACTTTTTTAATGAACAAAAAAGTTGCCCAATTTTAACGAGACAGAGACCATATGACGCAGCTCGTTAAGACGATTCCAACGGTGTAAATACTCACTTTGTACCTCTGTGGCGCTTTAGTCAAAGTGAAATCGAGCAGCGATATGTAATTATTATGCACTCCAACAAAACACTTGATGATTTGAAAGGGTTGGTTAAAATCTGATATTGGTTTAGATATACTATATACTATATAGGTACTATATCTGTGAACCCTGTTATTTAGATACCACTAATTGGTACTGGAAATAAAAAAATAATGATACCTCTTTGTCCATCTTCTCAAATAATTTCATTGTACGTATGTATGTTATAATTAGGGCTGCCACCTTTCAAAGAGGGCTGGCCCGGAGATTTCGGCAAATAATGTATTTTTTATCCAATAAAATGTATTTTTTACTGCAGTACAAATGTGGAAGAAAAACTTGTAATAGCAGGCGGAAAGTTTTTGTGAGATTTAGCAAGGAAGGTCCTGGTGTAAACAGATTTATAACAGATACAAAATTCACCAAAAAGATGGCGCAGCAGGCGAATTTTTTGATGAAACAGTTCAACTTTTATTGATATTTAACTGATTTTCATAATATATAGGTCGGGAGGGGACTGCTTGGTGTTAGTAGTTAAGCCACTGTCTCACGACCCAGTCTGACCCGGAGATATACGATCCTAACCCGGAGCCCGGAGAACACTATTCAAACCCGTGTAAATTCCGAGTCAAACCTGGAGAGGTGGCAGTCCTAGTTATAATAACAGTTTCAACAAACTGAGGACAATTAAGTATTATCTGTACCATCCGTCTTGACCACCGTTCTGACGTTACCTGCAAGTGGAGTTTACATTGTATTGTTGGTAGCCCTGATTGTCGAATCTTGTCGTAAGAGCTGTCAAAGGTTCCCAATATTCTCACATTGTATCTTTTACAAGTAACCTACAATGCCGAAAATATTACAAAGCGGCGCTAGAGAAATCATTTTAAAGGCAGGATAGTTTTGGGGGTTGGAAAAAGAAAAAAATACTCCGATAATCCTTTTAAATCGCCATCACAAGTTAGAAAAAATGTTGCCAGTTTATTCTAATAATTCGAAAATTGGCAATTTTTTTTAAACAACAGTTCTAAAATATAATTTTAAAGTAGCGAAAAAATATAACCATATCTTATTATCACATCAAGCAACACTAAACCAAGTTTGCACCAGGGGACTTCTAACGCGAAATGCACTGTAGTATACTATATTAATAGTAATTAGCTGCCATAATTGGAAAGACTCTTAGTACATTCTGAACGCAGGCGTACATATAACTATAGTAATTCAATTTCAACTTACATCTTGGATCATCTCTAAATGCCAAACATTGGGACACTCATCAAAGCTAAATACATTTTACTATTGTGGAGCCCCCAAGTGATACTAGAGTCTAAATTTAATTTTGGAAATCTCCACAAAAACTGAAATTTCAACATTAAACTAAACACATATTTAATGACAGCAGAAAACATTAAATGTATTTCTTTGAAAAGAACACATGGCACAGTTCAGTTCCACTTTACATTACGTGCAATCAGATATTACATACTACGATAGAACACTCCAGATGATTATAATAAATTGAGCTATATGATAGCTACTATAAAGATCTGCACTTTATGAATTTCTATCAAATTGTAGTAAGGACCAAGTGATTATTAAGGGCAGTATTCACCGGACATTAAAAAACCCTTATTTAGTTGAATATTGTCATATTTAAATTTATTTCTTAATCATCCTGAAGTTGCTGCTTAATTTTGTTAATTCAGAAATATATATTCAAAGGTATAATATGTGACTAAACGCAAGCTATAAAAAGAGAAACCCTTTCAACAACTCTGCCCAGTGGGTTATTATTGCATTATGTATTTACAATGCCCGGGCAATTTCATATTTTTTGAGCATTTTTAATACTGCCCTAGTAATCACTTGGTCCATAACATCTATAACAACACTAATTAGTAACTGATTAGGCTTTGTTAATTAATATGTATGTAGTACTTATCCCGTGGATACGTCAACTACATAATTATACTATACTACATTGTATGTTAATATTAGAGATACAATATATCACAGAAGACATAGATATTATTTGATTGGAGAATAAACTACCGTGACACTAGTTTTTTACCCTCCAATGGACTGCAGGGAATGTTTGAACTGCGTAAGATTAGCTAATTCCCTATACAAGACATCATCTTGTCTTATGAAGGCCACGATTACAGCTGCAAATATTGGAAGTAACGCCCTCCACACCGACAAATGTGACCAGACGTTGTAAAAATCTGGAACGGGAACCTACAACAGATAAGGCACAGGACATTACACACTAGAAGACTGATTACTTTTAAGTATTTTGTACAAAACAGCTGTCATTGGTATACTACAATAGAACGTAACAGGAAGTATATAGTACTATACTTTCTTTTAGTATAGAAAGCATCTGGGCTTGCATACACAAACCCAAATACTTTCCTGCACACCTTGCACTAGGCTAAAAGCCTGTATCGCAAAGTGTGGAATAGATCGCCAGTGCAGGGGTTTGAACCTGGCACCTTCCGCTTGAGACTGCCGCCTGAACCAACTGCGCCAACCATGTACTCTTATTTATACTTACCCTAACACTTGCCATAATTACTATTATTCTATTGAAGGATTCAAGATGAAATAACCGTTAGTTGATGTGGATTGTATGTGATAAAGAAAATTGACAGTCTGTCTGCCGTCGTATGAAAGAAGCCGTTAAATGACGTTTTAGCGATTTTGACTTTTAATCATACATATCTGTATTAAATATTAAATTCCCTATCGATCCGTCTGAGAAGCGTGTCTCCAACGCATTTAGTTTTTAAGATACAGTTGGCCAAATGCCTAATTTTACATAAAATGAATATCCACTTACTGTATTTGTAGAATTAGCGTTGTCTATGTGTGTGACATTTGTGTCCGTTCTAAACTGGAAGGCCATCATTTCATCATACTTCCTACTAGAGAGTGTAATAATCATACACAACCCATACAATATAGCAATGCACACACCACGGATGTGGGGGTAGTAGTTCACTGCATGAGAAAACCCACTGGGGTCCAAACTGCAATCAAATCAACACATATTACAAGCCTTATAGATGCAATACAAATGGTATTAGTAATAATTAATCGAGTACACAAAAATACTAATCATTTGATCAGAAAACATACAATAATATTGTTTGATTCTAATTTCTGCACCGTAAATTAATAAGATATGAGATACAAATAATAAACCAGTCATAATATTGACTAATCACGATAATCCACTTAGATATTATTAATGTGTATGCTGTATGTGTATAAATATTCATTACAACTCAACATAGCAACAACATGTTTCTATTAAAACCAAATATATTTTTAAGTCATAATTTATTGTGAGACCACTGAAGCGATGGAGAGACAGCTGGAGTTCCACATCATAGGAGAACAATCCTGTCAATACAGACTCGCTGAGTCTAGACGCATTTTAAGAAGATGAAGAAGAAGAATTTAGGAACTTTGGAGTTTCTACATGTAGTCGTTAGATAGCATGTTGCTAGGCTGATGAAGTAATATAAAATTAAAGCAAATGATGAAGGAATTCCTAGGGTTTATAAGTATAAGAAGACCTGATGCGTAGTAGGTAAATAAAATCCTTCATTTTCCTCAGCGATATGTTTGGGTTACCATGGTTTGGCGTGACATCCACAATCCTCATGGTTTCTAACATCATACTGAAATAATACTATAATGATTAGTTTAAGACAGCGTTTCCTAACCTGTGGTCCGCGGACCCCTGGGGGTCCGCGAATGTATGTGTGGGGGTCCGCGGTCTCATCTCTGGACCATTATTAATAAAATATATGGCACCAAAAGTCTCGTAATCGCTACGCTTGCTCATCACGACGAACGTGCGACAGCGCCGACAGCGGGCGGAGTACTTGACTTACCGAAGTGAGTGAAAGAAGTGCGTGCGGGCAGTGCGGGACGTGACTCTTCTCTTCTCCCTAGGCACCGCCCTCGCCCCGCGCCCTACACTTGCATCCGGCGCTCGCCCGCGACTTGTTAGTGCGTGTTTTGTTTTGTGTTGCGTTGGACGTTGAAGATAAGTGCAACGAAATTACGTTTTTCGAGTGATTGTTACAATGAAACGCTGGTTAAAACCAAATGACTTCGCTTCAGACGAAGCAAATGAAAGACCGTCGACTTCGAAGATCAAACGTCGTAAGTTTTGTGACGAATACTTAAGTTTCGGTTTCACAAGTACCAATTTAAACGGTGAAGAAAGACCTCAGTGCGTGATATGTTACGAAGTTTTGTCGAATGAGTCGATGAAACCGGCCAAACTCCGACGTCATTTAGAGACAAAACACCAAGAGCTTCGTGAGAAATCTAAAACTTTTTTTAAAACTAAAGCTTCGGAATTAGAACAAAGGAAAAAAACAATGATTAAGACGGCTACTGGGACCAATAACGAATGTGCTGTATCAGCGTCCTACCAAGTGTCTTTGTTAGTTGCAAAAAGTGGTAAGCCCCACACTATTGCTGAAGAATTGATATTACCGTGCGCTTAAATTATGGTTTCGGCTATGTTGGGAGACAAAGCTTCAAAAGAATTGGACGTTATTTCGTTATCCAATAACACAGTGAAGAAGAGAATTGATGAAATGTCAGGAAATGTTAAAGAGCAGCTGATTTTGAACATTAAACTGAGCACATTTTATGCTATGCAATTAGATGAGAGCACAGATATTAGCAATAACGCGAACTTGCTTGCATATGTTCGTTACGAACACAACGACAGCATAAGTGAGGATTTTTTATTCTGTATGCCTCTGCCTTCGCACACTACAGGTGAAGCGATATTTGAAGTGTTGAACAACTTTATGTCCACTCATGAAATAACGTGGGATAAATGTGTGGCAGTTAGCACCGAAGGAGCTCGGGCTATGACCGGTACACGAATAGGACTTCAGGCGCTCGTAAAGAAGATGAATCCATCTATTATCTGGCATCATTGCTGCATTCATAGGGAGGAGTTAGTTGCTAAAAATATGCCAGAAAAAATGAAAACAGTGTTAGACGACATAGTGCAGGTGGTGAATTTAATTAAAGCTAGGCCTCTAAATTCCCGTATTTTCAGTATCATTTGTGAAGAAATGGGAAGCATTCACAAGCAGTTGTTATTGCATGCTGAAGTGCGTTGGTTGTCTCGTGGCAAAGTAGTGTCGCGTGTTTTTGAATTGAGAGATGAGATAAGAATGTTCTTTTTGAAGAATTCTGCAGGCAGCGTCAATTAACATGCTGATCACTTCAATGACTTTGAATGGCTCACAATGGCAGCATATTTAGCTGATATTTTTAGTGCTCTGAACGAGTTGAACTTAGGTCTACAAGGGAGGGATAATAACATCTTCCAAGCTGAAGACAAAATTGAAACGATGGTAAAAAAGCTTGACCTTTGGACAAATCGTACAATAAAAAAAATATATAATCACTTTCCTACACTGTCAGCGTTTTTAGAATCCTCTGGTGGAGCGATGTTACCAACTCAAGTACAAGACGAAATGATCAAACACCTCCGCGCTTTAAGGTCTTTGTTTCGGGATTATTTTCCAGTACCCGACAAAAATAAACATTGGATATTAGACCCTTTCAACACAGATGTCACTGATATTACTAGCTTGACAACGACACAAGAAAACCAACTAATAGAACTATCTTGTGATTCAGCTTTGAAACGTAATTTCAAAGAATCCTCTTTATCAAGTTTTTGGGTGAATGTAAAGAAAGATTATAAGGAAATATCAGAAGAAGCACTGAAACATTTGCTGCTTTTCTCAACCACATATCTCTGTGAAAAGGCATTCTCTGCTCTTGTATATACTAAAAACAAATACAGAAACAGATTACAAGTGGAATCCGATTTGAGATTACAACTTAGTACTAACATCAATCCGAATATTACTAATTTAGTTGCAAAAAAACAACACCAACCTTCACATTAATCAACGTGAATCTTGATGTTGATGTTGTATTTTTGTATTTGTAATATTAAAATAAATGGTCCGAAATTTATTTCTGTTTTTTTATTAAGGGGGTCCGTGAAAAGTCTGCTTGATTTCCTAGGGGTCCGTGGCTGAAAAAGGTTAGGAAACGCTGGTTTAAGAGATTGTTAGTATATTTACCTATCAAATACAGAGACCAAGCAGCAGGAACATAAAAAGTAATAAGCAGCGGAATAAGGTACAATGATGGAAGAGTGGAATGTCAAATGTCCAGGTTGCGTAACATCTCCGTAACACACAGCCAATAGATGCATCAATGCCAATCCTCCCAACAAACCATGACACAATGTTGCAACTCCCCTCCAACCACTCTGAGCTGTAATGGCCACGTCTAATGGAGTCAAGCTGCTGATTCTGTAACATTACACACTAACTTAATGCCCGGCAACTCCATACAATTCATAATATAACCAGAACTGAACATAAGAATATTAGACAAAGAGACTTTCTTGGTTCAGTTGACATATAAAATTATCACTTATAAAGATTTAACTACAACAGAGCCTCGATAATCCGAACCCCAGCTAATACAAACGACCTCGCAACCGCCGTTTCTCACAGTCTCTGTCTCAAATTAAGGGATAAAGGATTTTCTATGTCGCTAAACACTACTCGTCAAAACACTACCTATATTGGGATTCCTTAAAAAAGTGTGATTAATAGCCTTGTATCTAGCACGCATACTTAAATAAATTTTTGTTTTACTTCGAAAAATGCCTTTCAAAATGTCTACATACTATAATCCGAATGCTTTGTACATCCGAACAGGGTATAAATTTTCGGTGTTCGGATTATAGAGGCTCTGCTGTATCAAATTGTCATTGTCTGATTCTTGATGATAAAGAGACAATCAGTATTGGTTCATGAACTACAGTTTATTAAATATAAATTGTAAACTGTAATTCGTGAAAAAAATCTGTGAGATAGATGCTAACCTGAAATATCTCTTATCATTTGTCCTCCGATGGCCGTCTCCCAAGACTCTATCTCGTGCTACAGCTCTGAAGGTTCCTCCTTTCTGAACGTATATTTTATCAGGACGCGAACCAAAAGCTCCCAATATTTCATTAGGAGAAGTCATGGGTGAAGGTGAAGAGAAAGGATTATCAATGTGTCGTTCATTGTAGCTCGTTATATCCGAACCTAAGTCGTCTAATACTGATGCCAAATCTAATACAGGACGTGCTGAAAGATAAAACAAAAATACATGTTCAGCATCTATGTTTTATATAGAATGGTGTCACAACAAAACAGATTTATTAATCATGTACCTGGTTTGACATTATCCGCAGACTTGATATGTTTCCCAGTGGCTGGATCAAAAACTCTAGGACTCACATCCCTAGTATTAGCATTCTTATCCCTTTTACTTTCATCGTGTCTGCTTTTTCTTCGCCTGCGAGGTTTCAACTTACTTTCCTTAGAATATCCATTATTGTTCACTAAATCATTTGTTTCAATTTCTAATTCACCACTTAATGTCACCTCCTCACATTTATTATATTCTTTTAAATAATCATCCACTTTTTCTAAAGCGCTCATGCTAGATATGGTTATATCAAAATCAGACCCCAAATCGGAGCGATGCTTTGATGAAATCCTCTTCTTTTTTCTCCTCGACGGACTCCTCTTCTCTCTGTGACTTCCACTGGCATGTGTGCTCCCCTTTATATTCCTTAAATTTTCTTCAGATTCTGTAATACTATTAACATATGCTGACAATGTAGCAATGGGATGTTTTGCATCTGATTTCTTAATTTCTTTCTCTATGAATCCCATTATACCCTGTTTAATCTGAGTGTGTATTTGTAACTCTTCTTCTGCAGATCCATTCAAGTCAGACTGTATCCAAGATTCTCTGACCTTTTGAACTCTGGACAAACTGTCTGTAATATTCAAATTACTTTGAACATCACTACCTTGTCCATCCTCGGTCTTTGATGATCTTCTAGGCAGTTCAGTTTTACTGTCCCTTCTTCTTTTTGAACTTGTACTCGACGGAGAGCTTTCCGTGTTCGACGTGTTTTTGTGTATTTCGACTATAGTGTTTGTCTTTTCGGGGGTTGAAGTTATGGATGTTCGCCGAGTATCCTTAGAATTCGCGGCACTCATTATAATCATAAAACATACGCCTTAATAAATAATTAAAATATACACACTAGCTCACCACAATCAATTTTAAATAAATGAAACTACATAGTAGGAATACGCACCCTCGCAACCTCTGACATTTCACCCTCAACCCCCGCCATTATCAAAATAAAATAAACTATCGTCACCCAGCAGATATGGGAAATCAATAGACGCACGTCAAAATCAACATAGCCGGTTAGGTTAGTTTATTTTTATGGAGCTTGAAAAGTGTTTTTCATAAACGCTATATTATACCCGCTGCCAAGATAGACTAAATACCCTTTTCAGTGTTTTTTAAAAGAAAATAGTCCAACCGCCATGCCGCCTCGAACTTTCAAAAAGTGATTCCAATGTCTGTTGGATGGCGTTTGTGTAATCCTGTTTTCCATAGATATGGTACTAGAATATTGTTAGGAGGAATGGGGTGGGGTGTAAGGGGCATATAGGGAGCTAGGGGCGTACATTTTCTTTTACTTTTGGCGGGTTTTAGTTTAAAAGAGCATTTTTTTCACGTTCTGTCTGAGATTTCTCAATGTTCACATTTAAGGTGTGGATATACGGGGTCTCAGGAGACGCGCCTCCAGGCACTGACAAAATGGTGTCAGTCTCTTCAGTGAAATACACGACGGGAGATTTTCGTCTCTAGAGACGGCATCTCTAGTAAAAATGGCCGACAATCGCCTCCTGTCATCAAATTCTAAAATACACGGGACTATCTCGAGACGCGAGACTTTGGTCTGTTGCTGCATTCATTCTATTAGTATTTTTGGCGCCATAATGGCGTTTGGTTTTGTGTACATACTCTAGTGTCATGTATTTACGAGTATTGTGATTAAAAAATATAATTATATACCGCTTTGAAATTATTTATCGATTCAGTAATGTACATAATGTCGGTCGGTACTTTACTTACATGCGTATGTGTATATTTCCTTTTCTGCGTTAGTAAATGAAATAGAATACTTAATTAGACCTTCTTTTAATGTACACCATTCCTATGACATCAGTGACATAAGCCAAAGCAAGTATCGGTATGCACTACATACCCGAAACCGCTGTGAGTAGCGAAATTTTGTTTTCTCCTTATGTTCCTTCGATGAATATTAAAGGGTGAAATGGTAACTACATAGTTTGCTATAAATGTTGTAGGACATGAAGGGAATAACAAAACACGTAATGTTAATGTATTTTTCACAACTGTATTCATATTTCAAATGCAAATGCAACTCTGTTATTAATCCGCCATTATTTAAAAATAATATTATAATTGTAATCAACTAACAATTTTATTATTAACAATGTACTAATATCGTCACAATCGCAGGAATGTTTAAAATTATATATCAATACAAAAACCACGTGCCCACGCGCGCCAATCCAATTCAGTTGCAAACATCTCCAAGAGACCTCAGATTAAAATTGAACATGTCAAAAGACCGGAGACGCGTCCCCTGAGACGAAAATATGTAAAATACACGACGCGAGACTTGCGTGCGCAGACCGTCTCAGGAGGCGCGCGGTATCGAGAGATATCTCGCGTCTCCGATGTGTTTACACACAAGAGACCTGTCATTTTGGTATCCGGGAGGCCAAAATCTCTCGTGTGTATCTTCGCCTTTAAAGTTGAAATTCGGATTCAGTGCCCCAAAATAACATAAGGAACGATTGAGAAAAAGATTTCTGTGTTTTTTTTTCTTGGATTGGCCACCATTTTATTGAATCAGTGACGGGAGAAATTAGTTTTTTGAGTCATCGATACAAGAAAATATTAAGATCCTATATGCTGTCATCCGGTTTTGGCGCCCTGAATTGTTCTCAGCCATAGGCTGGCCAAAAACGTCCCGATGTTCAGTTCCGGAATCGACCGTTTTGCAAAAAGGTTCCGACCAAAACCTCTTTCTGAATTTAAAATCGGGGTGACGCTGAAGTCAGAGAGAGGTTTTGATCGGAACTTTTTTGCAAAACGGTCGATTCCGGAACTGAACTTCGGGACGTGTGTGGCCAGCCTTATAGCCAATACTGAGAGAATCCTCTTGAAACTGAAGACTTGTGATAGATGAAAGTATGGACTACGGTTTAGTGTTTTGAAATTACAATTTTTGGAAATTCCTTGAATAAAAAATATTCTGAAAGTACCCCCCTGAAATTTACAGATCTGAGGATTTTCCGTTTAGTTTTTCCAGCGACATATTAATATATTAATATATTAAAAAGTATAATTTGGCCAAAATAATGGTAATTATAATCTTAACAAAATGGCTGTTTTAGATTATTTATTTTTCCCAGGCTCTTCTAAAAAAGGTATAATCCACTTTGTCGCTTACGTTATTCTTATTTCGCGCTAACATTCTCATAAAAAATTTGAAAAAGTTGAAGCGAAAATAGAAAACTCGTATACAGGGTGTCCCGTAAGTCAACGATATCCCGTGGAGGGGTGATAGACCAACTCATAACGGACCAGAAAAACGAAATATGACCTTGGTAAAAAATCGCTCGTTCTCGAGATATCGGTACTTTTTTGTTTTTCGTGAAATTCGACACCTTCGTTCAGTTTTTCGATTGTCACGGTCACAAAATTCAATATTCTAAGATTCTAATTTTTGATTCGTAATACTGAATAATCCAGCTATTTGATTATAAATTATAAGATAGAATTTTCACTAGATTCTAATTAAAAGGCCACAAATCAGGATCTTTATCGAAAGCCTATATTATTGACTATGATTTATAGTTTCTTTTGTCAAAATCGAGTAGGTAGTTAGTAAGTTATTGTCAAAAAACACAAATTAGAAATTTTCATACTCCTCAATTTTCAAAAGCCATAACTCCAAAACGGTTGATTTTTGGACATACATTTGTTATACTTTTTTTTCATATTTTTTTATCCTCTATCACTTCTCCAAATATTGGACCTAAGGAACCTATTACCCTGCGTTAGAATTTTTTTATAATGAGCCCTTTTTGAAGTAAAACAATAATATATTTTTTTGGAAAGGGATCTATGTCCAGTTTTGTACCTTTTTAAAAAATACACTAAATGAGATAGTTTTTAATATAATTTGTCAGCTTAGTGTGATACAATTTTTTTACAGTGTAACGGAGTCGAAATTTGCCAATAAAAAGCAAAAAACTCGAGAGCCGGAAACGATGTCCTTTTATATCAAAATTGTGACATAGTACGTTTTATTTTGGGTTATAATCAAATAGCTGGATTATTCAGGATTACGAATCAAAAATTAGAATCTTAGAAAATTTTGTGACCGTGACGATCGAAAAACTGAACGAAGGTGTCGAATTTCACGAAAAACAAAAAAGTACAGATATCTCGAGAACGAGCGATTTTTTACTAAGGTCATATTTCGTTTTTCTGGTCCGTTATGAGTTGGTCTATCACCCCTCCACGGGATATCGTTGACTTACGGGACACCCTGTATAATACGCCACTGCAACGGAGGTTTAATTTTGTTACACATACCTACGAGTATATTTTTTTTGGCTCTCATTGCCCAACGTGTAGACAGTATAGAGCAGTGATTCCCACGGTGGGGCATCGCGCGCCTCAGAGGTGGGGCAACATGCCTCAGCGGTGGGACACCACGCCTCAAATGGGACACTTCAGAAATTACCAACTATATTCCACGTATTAGATATATTATATTTTTTATTAGATTTCCGATAACTTGTAAGTAATCCTTAAAACATTACTATAAAAAAAAAATCGCCTGCGGCGCTGTTCTTGATAGGGGTTCATGAATTAGAAAGAATCTCACATTAATCACAAATTATTGTGAAAATTCATTAACTTGCGATTGTTTCGTTAGAAAAATTTGCCTGCGGCGCTAATCAGAGCTGTAATTTTATATAAATCGCATGAGGTATGTAGTTGTGTACAGGGGGCCCCCGGTTTTACTACATGGCATACAAATGTATCGTATATATATGTATATGTTCTGCGGTGGGGCATACGACTGTTAGAAAGGCGTTGGTGGGGCATGGCACGAAAAAGGTTGGGAAACACTGCAGTAGAGTGTAGAGTGTAGGGTAATGGAAGACAAAATGAAGAGAAGCTAATCCAAACTAAACATTAATATATTGTAGATTTGTTGGTGTCCAGAGATAATCTATACAATAGGTAAATATCTACAATAATTAATGCATTAGCTTTTGTGCCTAGATATTAGTTTAGATATAAAACAATATTAAAACCGCACGATCTAAATGCTTTATTCTTGTCAAACGTAGAACTAACAATACATCCGAAGGTCGACAACATTCTACTCTTGTCTGCAATAATACCTACATATAGATACATATCTAGTTAGGTGGGTATATACTACTTCTCTACATAACATAGTCCCTACTAGCCAACCTAATATTTTAGACAGACAACCTACTATTATGCTTACCTACTATTTACCTACTATTATGCTTACCTACTAATAAATAATTAGGCATGTTTAGATAATCTCAATATGGTGAATATAGGTCCTAAGCTCCTAATATAGCAGTGACGAAGGCTCCTAAGAATTCGATTCCCATCAAATTACCTTTTTGATTTAGGATGATACGAGTAAAACAATAGGTCTAATCTGACATAATGGAATAAATAATTATAGTCTCGGCTTCCTTTCTACAGAAATCTACTCCATGTTACTTAAAGGTACTCGTACAGTCCTACGTGACGCAACTTCGCGCCTTCATGCACCGCAGAAGAGAAAGTGATCATAACATTACATTCATATAGGTACAAGGTACAACACAACTATATCTATACGACACTATACAGTAGGTACCCGACATTGTACCTATACCTCACAAATGTTGTAGTCATATTATTTCTCTACAAATAAAATTATTATAATTATTAGGTAGGTACTTACTTACCGCTTTTTAGGTACTCCTAACCATGGCCGCAGGCAGGAGGGTGGTTTGGGGGTTCAACCCCCCCCCCCCTCCGAAATTCCTCAACCAACCCACTGCTTTATAGGCACATCTATGTGTAAAACGTTGGGCTGTTTATAAGAGAAATGAATCGCATTATTACCATGCATCGTTTTTTCATCATGTCATGAATTTTCAGCAATTATTATTGTGAAAATTCATAAAATTACATTATTTCATTAAATTTTTTGCTTGCGGCGCTAATCTAATTGAAGGTAGGGTTTGTTCACGAAAAATGAACTGGACTTCTGACGATCTGGACGATTCTGTTTTATCTATATATCCTCAATTACGTTTTATAACAAAATTTTCGCCTGCGGCGCAAGTCGTTTACACATGTTGTGATTCAGAAATATATCCAGATGCGCTGCTATTAAATGACAAACAACATCATAAATTCCCCCATTTTTAAAAATTTTCGCCTGCGGCGCTAATCTAATTAAGTGAGGGTTTGCTTACGGAAAATAAACTGAAGTCTTAAACGTATTTTTTTTATCTACCTTCTCACGTTTTATGAGCAAAAATTCGATTGTCATATTCTAGCCCAGAAAAACATCCAGATTACTTACTATTAAAATCAATCAGGTTCATCAATTCACCCATTATACATTACTTACTACTTTTTTGCCAGTTTGCGATATCAATATTTTAGTGATCTACCCTAGCTTCGAAGCTGGCGACGCCCATTGTTGTTACTTACTGTCCCTGGTCCAGAGCTCGAACCCCCCCCCCCCCCGCCCCCACCCCCCGAAATGAATTCCTGGCTACGGCCCTGCTCCTAACGCAAGTAGAGTTACTGTAGTAGATTAGATGTATATATTGTATATACATAGGTATACATGAAGACAAACACCTTTCTCTATATTTATGAATTGTGCGCTAGAGTTTATTGACCATCAGTGATACCAATGATGATGATTGAACGCGTTGAGCCTTATCCTGTGATATCCGTGCGATATCTGGATAGGAGAATTTTTCCCAATATAAGGCTGATGAGTTTATGTGTGAATCGTAAATGATATAATATTTAGACTCTTATGGCTGATAATACTGAGAAGTGTGTTGGCTCCTTCGTAAAAAAGTTTTTCAGCACAATTACCTTATATTATTTTTTATCTACCAAATGCACACGTTAAGAATTTCACATGAATTGATGCAGAATGCATGAAGATGAATCATCTTGCGAGACTGAGTCATAGAGAAAATTTTCTTCAAATGGGATTATACAAGTAAACAACGCTTTATGGAAATTATAATTTGCATCACCATCTTTCGCAATTTCTGAATTTATAAAATGACAATTATGTACGTGTCATTCTACAATACCTACACTTATTTTTCTTTATGGTACGTACCATAGTTTGTGAGTCTCTCTCTCCCGCTCTGCATATACAGTGGCGAATCTCTTATAACGAGTAGGTATAATTCGTTCCAGAATCTTATACTCGCAATGCGGAACAAGAAAATAATGCCTGGGTGGGTTTTTTCAATAGGCAGGTAGGTACGTTTATCAATTTTTGGAAGAAAGTCGTTTTTTTTTTCTTTTTAGATGCAGGGCTTCAATTATGTTGGATTTTGATAAAAGGTGTGAAGAAAAGCTTGACTCAGAGGAGGGGGGGGGGGGGGTAGAAACAGAATTTGCCCCCGGGCTCCGAAAACCCTAGTTACGTCTCTGGATGCACTGTGGAGGACTAGAGGGGAGGCCTATGTCCAACAATGTCGGACTTAAAATGTCTGCAGAAAAAGAAGGAGAGAAGAAGTTGACAAAAAATCAAATAAATTTGTTTTAGGTTTTTATTGAAAAAAAAATACGATAATAATAAATACAAAATTATTACGTATATACTTAGTTTCTAGATTAGAATCGACTATAATGGAATATAATAAAAACTGATTAAAAAGATACCATTGTCAATAACTTCGATCAATGGTCAGACTATAAAAGTAGGTACTTAAAATTATAATTATTAGATAAAAATAAATAATTTAAAATATTAGTAGCCCTTAAATTTTAAATGAATTAGTCATTAACATTTGTTAGTTTTCATAAAACTAATTACTTTATTGTATGATGAAAATTAATGAAGTGAATGCTTTAACATTTTTATATAAAAATATAATAAATACGCAAATAAATACAAAATGTATATTCAGTAAAAAACGTCAAAATTTTCAGGTACAGCGTCGGGATGAAATCAGAAAGGAGCTCTTGTTTCTGAAATGATCCCAAAGCTTTAAGAATTATAGGTACTGTTATGGAAGTATTTACTTAAAGAAAATGAAAATATAAATATTAAAAAAATAAAACTAACGATACAATAACTTCGTATCGTAGTTTTACCTAAATCTAATTAATATTATGCAATGCTACAATAACTTCGCAGACATTGCCCTTAGATAACTACTTAACTAATACAAGTTAACAAAATTACCTTTGTAACTTAATTCTCCTCACATAAGAAGATTGTGTTTATAAATAATATTAAATCACCTTAATATAATTTGCTTTTAAAAGCTTTAATCTCATTAAATTGTTAAAAAAAACTTATATCCTATTAAATATTCGTTCATAGAACTTACTTTAAATATATCATAGATATATGGGACCGCAAATCACCGACTTTCGATGGAACTCTATTTTCACTGAGCACTGCCAAAGGTTTCGAAAGTAAAATTGTATTGCGTAAATCCTGCGATGAAAGATGGAAAAACCAACGAATGACAACAGTGAGACCACCATTGTTGCATCAATATTATAGGTAGGTTATATGAATGTGTCTACATACAGAGTACAGACCTATTAGGTAGGTATATACGGCGACTACTCAAATGTTATGAAAAAACTCGTTGGGTTTTTCCTGCAGACAAGTTGTAACAAAACAACATCTCAAACTTGCTCGTGATAATTTTACTGTCGATACACAGTGGAGTGCGTGAAAACGGCTCACATCTAATCGCCAGCAAACTATTAAAACTAAAAACATTTATATACAAACTTAATTAGTAATCTTATCTACTACTGAAGATCATTGACTTGATTACAAGTATCAATATAGTTCTTATAAGATAACCATCTAACGAGATTCCGAAAATTACCTTCCGTGAATTCGCAGAAGGATTTCTATTCTAAGATTAGGTAGGGACTAAAGTAGGTATACTCGTATATACAATGGATCGAACTTAAAAAATGCTTAATGTTATTAATATAAAGCAACCAATAAATAATGATATAAATATAATTTTGTCGTAATTCTGTTAAATATTCGCAGAGATTGGCTAACAGGCAACCATAAAGTATGAGAGTCGTGACTAACGTTGTCACGATGCTCAAACCTGAGAGCGTGACGACCATATTAGATATGCCTATAGCTATATCATATTATAGATGTACTTAGTAGTATGTACAAGTTGTGGGTATATCGCTAGATAACGAGGCATATCAATTAGCTCTATCTTACACGTTGCATATTGCAACTGTGCGAGAGAATAATTATATACCAATCTAATAATTTTATATACAAAATGTAACCACAAACAATAAGGAAATATTTTCCATTCCATAAATTGAATGAAATTGAAAATAATATATGTATGTATTAATAAATATGTACCACTCTTTTCAAGTCATTATATACACGTGTAGTCGATAATGTAATATATGGTAGCAGTAGATAAGTAGAACTATCAAACAACATATCATGGAATAATATTATTATGATTAGGTATCACTAACTAACCAAGGTTTCACATAGAACAGCATTATGTTAGTGTCATTAAATATGTGACCTTGAAAGAATCAAGTTAATGTGTTGTAAATCGACTAATCAAATTCACAAGTATATCATGACTTGAAGAAAATGGCTAAAATGGTATATATTGTAATATAGTTGTTAGAGACAGTAGGGATGGCAGAACTGATAGACAAGCCTCTGACTCCTTTCTGTCTTCTTCATGATTCCTTTCTTGTAGTACTGACGAATGGATCTGGATAACTTGTCGTAGTTCATCGCAGGTCTATTTTTCCTTTTGCCCCAGAGCCTCGCTACACGGACGGAGTCTTCAATTTTGAAAACACCCTTTCCTGTTGACAAACAGAAACATGTGTTGAAATATTGAGAACTGCTTCTTTTAAAATACTTTTTTTACGATGAAAATTATCCACATAGTCGAATGTCATACATAAAAATTCCATATCCAAGTCATTAAGAGAGAATGATAGCACCTTGTTACAGGTTACCTTTGATTGTCCACCATGAGGGCCAAGGTTTCGACTTTGGAATTCCCTAGGTGTCAATAGCGCCTACCGATTAATGTACGTTTGTGCGCCTACAGTAAAGCACGTATCCATCAGACTTTTGGTTCGGGGAGGGACATTTATTCAATCAAACAACTATGTACATATGTGAAAGAAATTTCCAATGTATAGGCACAGACTTTTTACATTTTTTTTTATCCTATAGTAAATGTACCATAAATTACCGAATAATATTTTAGAAGAGTATGTGAAGTGATTAATCTGGTTGTTTGTATATAGTAGGAAAGATACCGTGTAAATAGCGCCGCAGACGAAATTTTTAACATAAGTATGTACCTATGTATTATATCTACATAAAGAGTTGTTACAAAAAAATGGGACGCGCCTAGATAGCAGAGAAAAATCGTCCCGTCAGTCCTGTGTCATGTATGCGCCAGATTTCGGGGGGGGGAGGGGGATGATCCCAACTATCCCTCCTTGGATACGTGCATCCCTAAAGCCATTATTAAAAATCAATCGGTATAGGAAGAATAAATGGAATGATATTAACGAGATACCAACGCGGTATGTATGAAAGAATGACTGAAAGAAATTGTAGTCAAAGTCTCCTTCTTTCTATAAGATTATAGAATATTAATAAATCGACATAATTGTCGATTTAAGTTATGAATATGCGCACGTTTCCCTGCTACTTATTCAAAGCGCTTATCCCTAACGCAGATGTAAATAATGTTGAAAAACAAAGGGATCAAAATAATATTTACATTTGTACCTATACCTACGTATTTTATTGATTTTGGGCTAATTAATGTTATTCATATATTATTCTGATAAAGAAAGTGTTTCTGGTGCAGTAGCGTAACAAGGAAAGGGGCGGGGGGGGGAGTTTGGTACATATTTAGCATAATTTAGTATTGTATAGCACAATAAGTATATTGATTTGTATATCTTTTCAAAGGCTTTAAAGCCGTTTATTGAATAAATAAATTTATATGAAATGACGTAGTTACACATGGGTGTATCAATATTGTGTCAATACTATGTAAACCTATCCCAGGAATTGAGGATTATATGTAGTACCTAGTCAGTAGATAAAACTAAATTAAGGGACACCGATGATAACGATGACATGTTATCTATTGATCCTATGTCAATAGTATTTCTAAAAATATAACGTAAAATACGATGTTTACCTCTGTCGAGCCAACGGATGGCAGATCCATGTAGCTGCGGAGATGCCAGTAACTCTTTGAGGAATTGCCAGAGATGAATGTGTGATCCTCCTTGTTTTGGACTTTTAGCACTAACTCCAGATACTGGGGTCTGTGTTCCACTTGTTGCAGCCTCTTCCTCCTCATCTGCGAAAAAAGGAAAAAGTTCTTTAGAGATGTCTCAATTTTACACTAATATTATCTGCTGTGTACTGGCTCTCATATTGTAACCATTCGTGATAACCAAAATACTTTCAGAAATTACAAAATGGTCATACTGTTGACATAGCTACGTACATACATAAGAATATTAGTAGACATTTAGTGAGAGAGATGAGAAAATATGTGTTTTATCATATATTCTATTATCACATTTTCTTATCAGTACACGAATGCATAAATATTTTATGTAGTACTCGTATCTGTGTATCTATGTACGCCATTAACATTGAAATTATATCACCCAATACACGTAAATTAAATGGATAGTAAAAAAAAAACTTTATCCATTATTTTATTAATGTTTGAATACACAATTTGCTAATCATATTTCATAGAAATTAATTATATCTAAGTTTATGTCAGTAATCTGTATGTATAGATGATGAATAAAATTTTACAATCATTCTAATTAATCGGTTTACAAGGTCAAACTGCATTTGGGTAATTACTCGGAATTCCAGATCGGTATATTAAATATTATATGAAACGTAAAAATGTTGTAAATGATTATAAAGGGTGTCTTTTCTTGGGTTAGCTGAAAGGGGATGCAAAATTGCTAGAGATAGGCTATTATTTTCTGTTGAAGCTTTGTTTTAGTTTCGATGTAGATTTGTTGAGAGTTTTTGCCATCAGGCAATAAAGTCAACACTTTCTAAATTTGATAAACAAATATTTTTAGTTTTGGCAAGATTAACACATCCTGAAATCTAATTTTTAATATCAGCCATACTAATAATATCTAAACAATGCTGTATTTCAATAGCGTAGTTTCGCGAAATCAGGTATTGTTACAGAAGGAGCATATTATGTGTTTTGCTCTTTATATATAAAATAGCAAAATAATCTGCGCGATTTGTTGTAGCAACATTACTAATCGCAACATCATGACGATTAATTAAGTAACTTGACTGATGAAGGGATAATACCAACATAATTTAAGTAGTATTTTATAAGTCTTTATACTCGTATGTAGATAGCATTACCTAAGCAGAACTACATTGATAAAAATATTAGTGGGGTATTCCATCTATGATTATACATATTATTACACCCATCAATTATAGCTCTTACCTTTATTATACTCGTACCTAGATACAACATGTCGATAGCAGATAGCTTACTTATAAGTGTATCTATGTATGTGCAGTGAATGATTTATATCATAGATTAATAAGTACTTAGGTATTATATTATTGTAATACCTATATACATAATATCTCTAGGTATTTCTGTTGAATCAAGCAAGAACAACAACGCAAGTACAACATCACTAAAGGTATATTTTTCTCTTCATAGTCTTGTCGTTAATTATTTTTCTTATTATGCTAGTTTATAAAGTCAGTTAGCTATAATATACCTGGAATCTATATAACTGGTGCACCTCTATTGAAGTAACATTTATGTTGTTTTTAGTTGAAATAAAATCATTGTACTGGAACGTGACTGTCTCCAGTTATAAGTAAGCTACCTATTCAGTCATATTAAAATAATAAAATATTATTCCACCAAGCTCATTTCTTCCATAGAAATAATAATTTGTTCAATATGCAACAACAATGTCACATTTTATAGGTAAGAGAGATGAAATTCAAATTATTCGCGGAGAGCTTAAAAATAACTAATAAAAGTCTCTTATAAGTTTTTTGTTAAGTATAAGAACTGTGAGTATTTATAGGACTTGGTGTATTGATAGAAGCAAAGCAACAAAACTGAGTTTTTTAAGAAAATCTATAAAATCGATAAAAATCACCAGACTACTCTACAATCCTTGTTTCCGTCGTTTTCATGAAATTCGTCATACATGCTTGTGCTGGCCGGTTCTTTTATATAACTAAATTTATACTAAATTATTCTTCCTGGAGAATCAGTTAAACGTAGTGCTGGTGAAGCCACCATTGTCTCAGACAGAGCGACCTGTTTATTTTTTATGTAGATAGGTATCAGTGACGAAGAGTGAATTTCTGTTGGAGGGAAGCCGGAACTAACATTTTTGATTGAATAATTTTAGATTAAACCTATAATTTTATCATCCTAAACCGAAAAGGTCTGGGCACGTGGAGAGAATGAATGAGGAAAGAGTGCCAAAGAAAATCCTCCATACAAGGCCACAAGGTAGGCGTAGTGTTGGAAGACCCAAACTGCGTTGGATGGATGGAGTACAGAAGGATGTGGATGCAGTTGGCATTAGGGACTGGAGGAGTGCATGCCAGGATAGAGGGAGATGGAGGCGAATGCTGGAGGAGGCCAAGGCTCATAACGGGCTGTAGAGCCACTGATGATGAAACCGAAAAGGTAACCCGATGGTAATCGTGTGAATGCGATAATAAAATTAACATTAATATGTTAATAATAATATATTATAATAGTACATGTACATATTGGTTAAGATATTATTAACGAATAATAAACTTCACTTTCTTAGGTGATTATACTGATTAATGCCTCAACTTTAGCGCTTGTAGATATAATATTATGTATGTTCCATGACTCCCGAGTCTAATATCTATATCTACACTTCACATTATTGTATACAAAAAGTAGCTATCGTTGACTTGTGAACATCCAAGGTTATCAGTCGCCCTCTCACCTATCAAATAGTATACAGCAAAATATTGTTATCATTTTCATACTATAGTAGGTACTACTAATTACAGTACCTACCTATCTAGTTTGCTATTAATAGTGCACTATGTTGTAAATATTTTCACTCCGGGGCTGTAATACTCACGTAGACTATACAGAAGTACCTATATATATACACAACGTTCTTTGTACGCAGTGCCTTTGCCTATAACTCTTGCATTATTCTTTATAAAGCAAGACAACAATAAATATTTTTTTTATATTATCATTAGTTTTATAAAAAAAGTATCTTGCATACACAAACCCAAATACTTTCCTGCACACCTTGCACTAGGCTAAAAGCCTGTATCGCAAAGTGTGGAATACATCGCCAGCGCCGGAGTTTGAACCTGGCACCTCCCCCTCGAGAGACTGCCGTCTCAACCAACTGCTCCTCCCTTGTACTCGTAATTATTGAACCGTAATTGCCCAGTTTTTTACCTGCATATTGTGACTAGTTCTATCTCTCTCAACGGGTCAAGCGGGCAAGTATAATCTACAATTTGTTGTTATTAAAATAAAAAAAACTTATTTATATGCCCACATGTATGCACAAGTAAATATTTTTTGGGACTAATAATTATAGATGATAAACTCGCCTAGTAACAATATTACGATTTGTAGGTAGGTACTAAAGTAATATGTAAGTATATAAAATAAGTTATACACTCTGATGCTAAATTTACCCTATGAAAAAGAAGTGCTTAATCACAAGCTCCTACAATACTTAGCCAAATGGTTTTATATGCGTTTATTTGTAAGAAGATTGCTAAGTAGTCGGCGCTGAAGAAAACAAAGTAATTGCCCTGTTACAAAACCAACCAAATAAATAAAATACTAATGTAACACATGATCCTACGTTGTATGATTTTATTATTTTCCATTGTACCTAATTATGGAGTTAATTATACAAAAGTACATCAAGCACAAAAGCAGTTAATAATAATATTAAGACTTGTATCTCACAAATCACAATGATTGCATTCAAGTATTTCAGACGTCCACACAACAGTTTGATTCTAAGAACAGCCACCGTCTATGTTGTGACAGAACGGGAGTGAACCACAGTTAGATTGTCGCGATGCACTTTGTCTGCAAATTGTACTTTTATTTCAGGGAATCGCAAGTAAGAACAACAAACAACAAACGAATGAACTAGACGGGATGTGAAGCAACTTTTTGTATCCACTTTCTCGGAATCAGACGGCATTCTCTATATACCTACACGACATTACCTAGTCTGACTTTATAACTGTAATCATATATTATCATTGATTTATAATGCGTATTATTATCATCGTAATTATTATAAAGATATTTTATTCGTGAGAATTAATCTAATGGCTATTATGATTTAAATAATAGAATATCGTAACGTAACATCTTGGATACGGATTTGAACTAGAAAATAATGGATTATACCCGATGGCACAGGACTACAGGTTGTTCCGCTCAGTCATATCAATGTAGGACTAATTGTTTATTAAACGAGGAACAAAAATATTATTATCTACTGAGTAGAAACTAATTTAATTGTATGTATCGATAGGCCTTATGGCTGAGCTTTTGCATGTATACCATTGCTGACATATTAGCTAAGATGTCAAGAATGAAACAAGAATAACAGTCAAGTAAGTTTGCTATCACTAAGTCTTAGTGTTTAATTCTATCTAAGCAACCGTACCAATCACTATTCTCGGAATTTAAAAAAAAACAGCAAAACATGTTTATTTTCGAAGGACTTATCCATAATACACCTATCCCTCAAGACTTCCTTTCCTATATATGAAAATCTAACGCTATAACTTGTATTCTTTAGACGTTTTATTTCCTTTACTCCAAAAACCTCTATGAGGTTTAAACACTAGTGTCCGTGAAAAATTGTTATATTCGCTATTATATCGTCTGTAGAAAACATACTTACTATACGATCTGATTACACGTATGAAGAGTACATATTTAATATGTGCATTCGTGAATGTAAGTATAAACGCAGTTTATAAAATTTCATTTGAACTTTAAATCTACATTCCTGTACTGAATACATTTAATACAATCTTATTGCACAAGTATTGTTATGTATCACGATGGTTTATGTAATGGAGTAGAAGTTGTACAAGCGACATTTAAATTTTACCATAAATTCAATAGATGTTGCACTTAATCACCGCCAGGGTCACTAGTCGCTCAGTCAAGCCACGCCTGAATAGTTAAAAGCCACTTTATTAAAGTACCTACTAGTATAGTATATAATGTATAATACAAGAAAATGCTAAATTCCTATAGTGTCAGTGGGAGTAACACTACGTATATTAATATACCTAAGTGTCACCAAACAAGATGTTTATTATAGTATTGAACATTTTGTTATTGTTGTTCTAAACTAAGCAAATCAATGAGTGAAAATTATATTACGTCTTCGAAGGTAATATTTTCATGTTATTGGTAAGTGTCTAAGTGATATAATAATAATATAATAAGTTTATTCAGAAAAATATGTACAGTTTACAAATAATGGTTACAACACTAAATTACATACTCATTGAGGTGACAGGTCCCCATACAGCTAAAAGCTGGTATGAGGGGACCAATATACACAATATACAGCAATACAAAGTAGACAATATGTACAATATAAGAAAGAAATATCACCAACAATAAAACAATAAAACAATAACAAAAAGTATAAAGATAAATCAACAAAATTAAAACAAATAAGGAATAAACAATAATTTCACCGGCAAGAAAGGAGTTCATCTGAGAAAATTAGAAACAAACATGAAGTTAGGATGACACAAAAGCATAAATAATCACAATAATAATAATGAAGAGAAAAAAATAATAATAAAAAAAAAAAAAAAAACAATTACAATAGGGAAGAAAAAACTAAGTAATAAATAAATAGGGTAAATAAATAAATAAAGAATAAAAATAATAATGATGAAAATAATAATTAAACAACACTTAAATAACAATACAAACAAAACAAAACAAATAAAGAATATATAATGCCACAAGAACGAAGCCAAGTAATGTGACCCATGCAGATGAAAAATAAATAGATAAAGACGATGCATTAGCACTACATATGTATGAATAAGTGACATATAATTCACATAGATAAATACACACACATATAAATCAAATGCATACACACATACATACCATTAAAGAGCAATTAAATATATATTATAAGTACGCTCAAATAATAAGAATAAATAGCATCCAAAACAAATAAAATAAAATAAAAATTAAATTCAAATTTAAACCCAATAAATACAAATTAAAATTAAAAACCAAAGATTGATAAAATCAAAAATTCAGATCAAAATCAAAATCATATTCATATTAATAAAATAAAATAAACAAACAGAATAAACAGACAGAAAATCACCGTTCATCTCATCTCAATAAGTCCATCTCATCAAGTGGCAAGGGAAACAGTCAGGGATGTTGGTCGCGTCTCCCCAGCACCCACCTCTTTAAGTGTACCTTGAAACTCTCAAGGCTAGATTTACTTTTCAAGGTTTCTGGTAGAGAGTTGAATAAATTCGATGCCGAGTACAAGAAACCGTTTCTGATTTTATTGGTTCTAGGATGGTTCAATCTAATATTATTCCTTGTTCTGGTAAATCGGGTATGAACATTGCTATTGTAATTCAAACATAAATTCGTCTTAATTAGATCATTTTTTATCCTGTAAATCATCTTGACCTTTTCGCTTGTAATTAATTCGTCGAGGGTCAGAGCACCCGTGATTCTGTAGAGCACGTTGGTTCTTGTGAATTTATGAAGACCGAATATCACCTTTAAGGCCTTATTCATTGACCTCTTTATCGTTTCCCTCAATTGAATATTACACTGTGACCATGCAACCAGTCCATAGGTTATTTGAGGTAGGATGAATGCATTATATATCATCATCCTGACCTCATCATCGAAGACGTTCACCCTTTTCATGATTCCCACCAACGGACCCAGTTTTTTCAAAATAATTTCAATATGGTTTTCCCAGAGCAATCCATCGTCCAACTCTAAGCCCAGGTATTTCATATGTGAGGTTTGCTTTATAAGACAGTTACTGATTTCAATTCTTACTTCAATAGGGGCTTTATTCTTTTGTTTCAAGATCATAAATCTTGTCTTTTCAGTGTTCATCGTTAGTAACTTACTATTCAACCATGATAGATAAATACTCATATCGTATTCAATTGCAACTCGCAGGTCCAGTTCATTCCGTCCATTATATATAAGGACAGTATCATCTGCGTATATAAAATACTTACCCCTGAGACCACAGTACCTGAGATCATCAATGTATAACAGATAGAGAAGAGGTCCCAGTATTGAGCCCTGTGGTACACCTATATCTAACGTGTTCTCAACACTCACACTGCCACCATTGACTGTTACAGCCAATCTATTAGTCAGATAACTTTGAACCAAGTTATGTGCATTTCCCCTGATACCCAGTCTATACAACGAGCGCAAGAGTACACTGTGATCAACGGTATCAAATGCTTTGGTTAAATCAATAAATATTGGTATGACATAACTCCCTTTATCCAGTTCATCTTCAACATAATTTAAAACATCCACTAAAGTCGTGGTAGTGTTACTCTTACTCTGGAACCCGTACTGATGCGGATCGAAGCCCCCGTTATTCGCAATAAAGCTGACAAAACGCTTATGCAAGATTTTTTCGAATATTTTACTCAAGGAGCTAAGGAGACTTATAGGACGGTAGTTGCCCGATTCACACCTCTTGCCCGCCTTATGAACGGGTACAATCTTAGACAATTTAAAGCAATCAGGATATTGGCCCAGCAAAATATACTTATTAATCAGAAAGGCTATCGGTCGTGCCAGAATGGGACTCAGCAGCTTCAAACACTCAGACGTCACTCCATCACATCCACAAGCAGATCCCCCCTTTAGACTAGCAATTATACTCATGACTTCCGATTGCGAAGTTGGTTCAATGAAGATACTATTTAAAGGGGAATACATTTCACGGTTTCCAATCAGGTTTAAAGGTTTTTTACTTTTAATTTTTTCGGCAAGATCTTTACCGATAGAACAAAAATACTTATTTAATTGATTAGCCACGTCTAATTCATTATCAACAACGGTGCCGTCAGGCGTGGTGAGTTCCCTAATACCACTTGACCCTCTTCGAGACCCATTACCCAAAACCTCATTTATCACTCTCCAAAATTTTTTTCTATCACCGCCTGCGTTTTCTATTCTATTTTTAACGTACAATCTTTTTGCTTTCCTCACTTCCTCCAATACCATGTTCTTAAGATTTCTATATTGGCGCCTTAGCTCATCCGATGATTCTTCTCCCTTTTGCATGGCATACAGTTTATTTCTACGATCAATCAAGTTCAATATATTGGCATTCATCCACTCGTTACCCTCTCTAATCCTGAATCGCCTCACAGTGGTTGCCAAAACTTTGGATTCTGTCAAAATCTGGACTAAATCATTAAAGTCATTCGGCTCATTATTCATGTCATTAAGTCTCCCATTCACAATCTCGCAAAATGTTTTCTTGTTAAGTACTCCCTTTTCAAAGTATTTTAGTTTTCCCTTTATCTTCGGTGCACTAGTAATACATATATTCAGAATTCTGTGATCAAGTCTCGCCCAGTCCCATAAATCAATTTTAAAGGTGTTACGATCATTATCATTAAGTACGTGATCAATTATTGTACTTGAGGTCGCCGTCACTCTGGTCGCGCAAGAAGGATGCACCGTGTTAGCAATTTTATAACCATTTGCTTCTATAACATACTTATATGCACACACTGTTAAGTTTTCGCTATCTAAGAGGTCAATATTTGCATCTCCTATCACAATCATTCCTTTATATTTACATAAGATGTTGTCCAAGATGTCCATAAAATCCCCCACAGGTACCAGGTTGGCCGATCTATAATACAAACAAATCTTTTGCGAGTATCCATTTCTGCTAATATTGACCACAGTAAGATTAAGTGCATCGGACGTATAAAGTAATTTAAAGTGAATCTCATTCCTAACATAAATTACGGTACCACCACCTCTATTAGCTGCATTCCTACAATTAAAAACACCTGTAAAACCTTCAATCTCAAAGTAATGAGTTTCGTTCGCATATAGCCATGTTTCACAGAAAACAAGCACAGACACATCCGGACACCTTTTCAAGATGGCTACAATCTCATCCACCTTATTACGCGTGCTCTGCAGATTGGCATAAATAATTTTGAAGCCATTGGCATTACAGACATCAGTACTTACCGCACTACCACCATCATTGTCCAGCGAGACATCCTTCTTAAGAGAAACCTGGGTAACCGACCTGAGATCTTGCTCTACGATCCATTAGTACTCTAGTAGGACAGTTTCTGTCCGTTGAAGTGTGCTCATCAACTAGCTTCCTGTATTTGCAGTTACTGCAAGTAGGCACCTGATCCCTCGCTGTGCATTCTGAAAGCTGGTGTTCACCAGCACAATGGCTACAAGTTAACCTATTTTTACAATTCTTAGAGAGGTGATTATATTGCTGACAATTGTAGCAACGAATGAGGGGGCTTTCGTCCACAACTTCAATACGTTGATACCCCATGTTGATCTTACCCATTTCAATCATAGCCTTGTATAGAGGCGGAGGGCAGAGGCACACCATATTGCACAAAAGTGAGTGACGATGCTTCTTTTTAAACAGAACCTTGAGTTTGTAATCCGTCAATTGCGAAAGTTTATTCTGTCTGAATAAACAGTCATTTAGCTCATCTTCTGTTGTACTCCTAATGATGCCTCTTAGTGCAACCATTGGTAGTTTTTTCTTGCCTTCCTCCACAGATAGGGTATCGCCGATCGCAGTTTCCATAATATGTTTCTTTAGTACGCTTCTTTCCTGTACCGAAGGACAAGCTACCAGAATCTTCGTGTTGTTGGAAACGTGTCGTAAAGCTGACACACCTATACCCAGCGCCTTAACATTAACGTTTCTCTTAACCAGGCCCTCGACATCAACGCTGGTCTTAGTAGCGTCCTTCGCCGAAACTATGAGAGTATGAGACTCCTCCCCACCATTATCCTTCAAGTTTCTAGCTGTTACATTGGCATAAGTAACACGACTGCGGTCCTCCAGGGTAGCCATTCTTTCATCAACTCTCTGTAAAGCACCGTCAATTCTATCCAGCATTTCTTGCTGCCTTTCTTTGAATCCCTCACTCACATCTTTATAGATAGCAATGAGAGACAGCAGTTCCTTTAGCTTTGCATATACCAAGGGTCTAATATCTTTCTTTGCTCCTCCCGGTCCATCAATCAACGCCCTGATCTCCTCCGCGATATCCTCGGCTGCAGGAGGTCTGATGTTACTTATGTTGTCCTTTAATCCTGACGAGTCAAGCTCCGATGGCACCGAGTTTGATCTAGTACTTCTATTTCTCACAGTTGAGACCTGTGTATGTGTGGGTTTCATTGTCTACAAATTTCTATTGCAATGAGCGGCAAGTTTTTGCTAATACGAAAGCCGATTTATATGAAATATGATAAATAAAATGTTTCCAATATGATGAACAAAAATAGCAAACAGTGTGTATTAATAAATTCGCAACAATTAAAATGTATAATATAAGACAAAATAAATTAATAAGTAGTATATACGTGAAAAATTGAAAATAAGAAGTAAATAAACAATAATAATAAATAACAAATAAGCAAAATGTGTCCTATATTAATAAAATAAATTGATAATCTAGATATATGGTATAAGTAGTATAGAATTATACAATATGAAATAAAGCAACAAGCGATATGTGTATTGTGTATGCTAATTTGCAATAAGTAAATAAATAAATATAATGTGTCTTATATGATAAAACCAAATCATCAATCAAAACACATCGCATATAATAAAATAAATTAACAAGCAATATGAGTATTTTCATTCGCAATAAATAAATAAACAAACAAGGTGTGTCCCAAATGGTAAAATAAACAAAATAAAATATATGGTACGGGATAAAAATAAATTAACAAGCAATATGTATGTGTTATTTTGCCATAAATAAACAGAGCGTGTCCCATGTGACAAAATAAATTAATAAATAAATATTATAATATGGTATGGACAAAATGAAATGAAACTAATAAATAAAATATTATAATATGGTATAGACAAAAAAAACAAGCAATATGTATGTAGTAGTAATATCTCTGGAGGTACTTGATCGCTCACTTAACAGTTTGATGATTGTATTGTGTAATGTCAGTTGACAGCTGTTGGTCGGTTGACGTCTCTCAAATAAACGGTGGTGCGTGGTATTTGCAGTGATAAAGTGTAGTTTAAGGTAGTGTATGTATTTAACAATTTGTATTATCATCAACAGTGGCTTTAAGCAGCAGGAAGTGTAGTTCCAGAACGTGTAATTATGTTTCTATTCAGTGCAGTAGAGTTGTGTAGTGTTTATTCATCGGTTTGAGGTTATGTTTCTATCGAGAATTGTGTATAGTGCGCAAGTAGTCTTTCAGGATAATTATGTACAGAGCATCAGGTTAGTGATAAGAAGGCAATATTATTTAATATGGTTATCATTCAATGCGTTGTATAGTCTTGGTATAATATGTTGAAGCCTACAATTCGTCGACTGGCGGGAACTGTCATGCAATTTGTGTAGTTGCAACACCGGGCGGTGTGGCGAGCCAATAGGCGCGTCCGTTCGCCGTGGAGATGATGGTAGGAATTTTTTCAGCTTGTAGAGCAATATTTAGTAGTGAAAATACTTGTAAGATCTGACCTTATTTATGTCACGAACAACTCCCCAGGTAGTTCACTCGGTAATTAATCGTTATAAAACACAGATTGGTTTAAATATGTGAGATTTAGTACAATTATTATATTATTATTTCCGTGACCTTGAACTATATTTTGACAGGTAGACAAAAGTTGCCAGAGTGATACATATTAGATAGCATTTAATGATATAATAAAACGCTCTCTTTTGACAATGGATATGAAAAGGGAGTTGTTTGTTAAAATATTCTAGGATGTTCGTAAATGTATACCTATGGACGTGGATACAGTACAGTAATAAATTAATAATGAGTGGTCAAACGCGAAACCCGAATAACATACAAGAAAAACATAGTCTATAATCCTATCTGTAGTTTATGTCCTACCTACTTGAAGTTGAATCATGAAAACAATGTGGAATGTCATATTAGTGTGTGATGTTGCCATCATACTACCTGAAGATATAAATCAAGGCAAGACGTATAGACTTTAAGTTCTATAGCTTCCATTACAAGTTAAGAATGACTTGTTACTCATTCCTTAGTAGTTTCTACAACCATCGTAAACTACATACATGTAGGTATCTATACAAAGTACTCAGCGTTTTTATTTTTAAGAATATAAGCAAGTAGCAAGATTACTACACACTGCGGACTACAGAGTAAATGCCGTTGTATGTGTGTGGACATCATTTTATTTATACTACTATACTTAAGTGTTTCACATGGGATACAACGCGAAGCCGTTAATTAACATTAATATTCTTTTTTCTATCGTTAACAACTACTGTACCTAACGCTGGTGCCAAATTCCTTTTAAAAATAGGTGGAAGTTATTTTATTTGTTACACTTACCATCAGACCCTTCTTCATTGCTGGACAACGTGGCCGTGGCAGCTGATCCCCAGTTTGAAGTTAGACCAGTGGCTGTGCTTGTACTTTCTTGTCTAGCTGCTTTCCATATTTCTAACTGAGCATAAAGTGTACTTCCAGACTGTAAACAATAAGAATGGATATTGATTAATACAAAACAAATATGGAACAACCTAAAAAATATCTGCAAAGAAATCAACAATTAAGAGTATGCATATTGACATTTCAAAAATTTCTAAAAACGGGAGACCTTAGATCTCGAAAACCGTTACTAAATATGCTATGGAAAAAAACACAGTAGATACCTGGATTAGATTGAACCTGTATCTAGGGAATAACCGTAAAAAAATTCTTATATCTTGCATAGATTTCTCAAAAAAAAAGTGAAAAACACCTCTAATTTTTTTTCCGAAAGACAGAAACTCGTTTCCCGAAAGTCGCGAAGATTTTTTTTGTATTGATAATATGCATTTTAATCTAATGAATAACTGCAAAAGTTTTTTGATTGAAGCGAAATTAACCCTTAAAAAACGAAAAAAAAAAACGCTATTTTTATAATTTTATCATGCGATTTTGAACCTTAATGCCGTGGGAAATTACCGTGACGTCATAGTTGGGTCGGGAGCATTAATACTATATTATATTTTGCTAATTAATATTCAAAATGAGTAATTGACAGTGTAAAAATATAAATTCATAACACACCGTATTAAAGAATAGTGGGCAATTGTTTAAAAAATGTTACACTACTAATAACAAAAAAATCTATTGTTCAGACATGAAATGTTGGAACACATACAAGACAATAAACCATTCATAACATTATATAAATTATAAGAAGTATTTTGTACTACCTATAAAATCTACATAATACTCGTAGTATACTTATTATGTTATTTAATCACACTACCTAACAGTGGCGAAGGGTGGATTTCTGCAGAAGGGAATCCGGGCTAATATTTCTTATGGGATTAAGTCAGATTTGACACTATTATACCTATCATTTTTACCAAAAGGTAAATCTATGGGAATCGTGTTCTTAGGTAGCTTCGCGCCTGCTACCTAAGTACCTACATACAATATGTCGTATGACTTTTTTCATATAGTACAAGTACAGGACAGACGTGAATTTAGGAACCTTTATATACCTAGCTATTACATTATAGAGATCGCAAATCTAATTATTTTATCCACCTAGTATTCTAACGCATGAATATTGTATACTTGGTAGCTAGGTATACGATGAATTAGTATGGAACATCTGTTGTCTTCCTGCCACCAAACCGGCGGTATCAGGACTTTGCTTCGCTTCTGAATGTTATTCATGTTCTATCAATTAATTGCAATAACTATGTCTATGGATCTTGAGACACATCTAGTAATTATTTGATTAGGTTTAGGTGTTTATCAATCCAGGTCTCAGAGTACCAAATACCAAATGAGATTTGAAATAAAGAATTTATCGACCTCACAGAAAGTGGAGTGTCTCCGAAAAAAACGGGAAGTACCTAAAGACCAAAAAAGAAAAATGAGAGAAAGAGATAAAAGAGGACACAAATAGTTGAGAGAAAATATCGTGAAAAAAAAAGAAGATTATGAAGGCATACCCAATCGAGGTGGTCGGTAGCCTGGTTGGTAACGTGCTCGACAGTTAATCCAGCGGGCGTGGGTTCAATCCCCGACTTACTCCACTTCACAACACAAGCTTTTAAGCTTTCTGTGAAGTGTACGAATATGTATTTGGGTTTATTTCGATAAACCCAGATTCATTAAAAAAAATACCATAATTGAATTCACTCTACACGAATAGGTACATACAATACGTATCTGCCTATATGAAATGTCGAATTATACATAAGCTCAAATAAAACATTCTCAGTAGGTACTTGTTGGTATTTCATCTGACTCAGGTTAAACATTGCATAATAGTAAAGGAAATACATAAGATATTTTGCAGCAGTGATTCAAACATTACATGAAGGTTTTTCGCAATCTAATTGGAATTATCGTGAAAGTGGAACGTTGTTTAAATATATTAGATACATATATGGTATATAGATACTAATAATAAATTATCATAAATTGACACATAGTCATAAAGGCGTGACACATTCACTATAGAACAGTTTTGCATTTACATTTTGAATCACCATTTGTTATGGGAGCATTGGAACTAGAAAACTGAATAGAGAGCCGTGAAAATCTATTAAATTCTATTATTCAAACAATTTTCTTAGAATTACTATTAAAAATATATAATTAGTTAAAATATTATAAACAATTAGGTGATACATAAGTTTTAACTTTACTTATTATCCTAACTAGTAACTACCAATAATGCGAATATTATTTCTGGTTTACTATAATAATTAATTCAGCTAGCATTTATCATTAAACTTATTAAACAATGGCAAGAACTTATTAAGCACCTATACCTATATTGGTACGAGTCTCGACAAATCACTTTTATAATTTGATATACTATTCTCTTCTGTTTCGGGCTACCTACTAGATAGAATTCGCTATCTAAAAGCATGACGAACAAAATTCTGATGGACGTTTTTCATAAAATAATAATAGACCGAAACGAAAATTTGACAATTGATTGAACAGAGCCTGAAGGTACTTAATGTAGTTAGGTGATCAGTCGATGAGATCATCTCTTTATAAAAACAAGAGTTACGTATTACTTGTAGGTAGGTACCTGCACTGCCTGCTAACTGAGTACAGATCATCAACTCTGGTAATTGCTCGGTGTTTGTGGCCTAACCGCAGCATTATTAAGTTTGTTTCTAACACGGGTTTGTTAGGTACCTGCCGATTTGATTTAAATATTCTAACATTAACGTCTAATGATTGAAACATACCTATACACACACGTAACGTAGATATATTCATATAGGTATGTGTTTGAAAATCGATATTTTTAAATATTGACGCAATACATTTTTTCTTAAGATTTACCTTATTTACCTAGTGATAAATAAAGTATAACATCATCATTTTTACTTTATAGCTCTATAATAATATACCTAACATTCAGTACATTTAATAAGTAGGTAAATAAGTATCGCACCGAAAACTTCTTAAGTGAGTTTATGTGTAGGTAGGTACATATGCCTACTTATAAAAGGTATTAATATTATCTTTACTATTACAGTGAGTAAATGATTAGGAGGAATTACTTTTATCATAGCATCAAGCCCCTGACAACAAAATCCCAATCGACACGAATTTGAGAAATTTAGACGAACTAAGTCGACAGATTAGGTATTCACAATGATTTTTATGAGCCAACGACTTTGCCGAAATATAGATTAGATATTGTATTTAAGGTTAGGCGTACCTTCTACTTAATTACGCTTAAGTGGTAGGTATATGTCCAAATTATGATATGGCTAGATTATATGGATTAAATTAAGTATAAAAAGATATTTTAATTTGTTATCTGTGTTTTTTTAGTATAGTTGTAATGATTGATTGAAGAGAAGAGAGTAAAGATAATGCAAATCTATTATACCTAATATACTCTCACATCCATTGTGAGGTTCTCAAGATGTTGAGATAAGATAGCAGTATTCATGGACATCCAAATGAACTTACATTAATCTTTTATCGCAATTTAATTATAGGTGTCAGTCACGAAGAGTGGATTTCTGTATAACAGAAGCCGGGACTATCATTTTTTATTCCATTATGTCAGATTATATACTCGTAGACCCATTAGTTTACCATCCTAAATCAAAAAGGTAGCTCGATGGGAATCGAATTCTTAGGACCCTTCGCCACTGATAGGTATACAGTATACACTACTATAATATGATCACAGGTGCATGTGCACTTAGGAAAGACATCTATTATCTGATAGTGATAAGACTGATAAGTTATTTAGCATGCAGGTAGGTATCGTAATTTTATCGTAATACATAATTGATAGGTACTTATATATTTCGCTTTAAAGTTGTAATATCTTTTAATCTATCTCTAATGCTAGATCCCGTATCGAGACACAAACAAAATTTCCAATATTGCATCATGCTTTTAAAACATGTTAATTACTTTTATCGATTCACTTACATCTCTATTGGACAATTGTGGAGATATCTACGGGACATGTTTTACGACTGATTTATTAAAAACATGTTATATGTTTTTGATTAATCAAATACAAAATATCTTCTTTTATTACAAATACTTCGAGTCAAATAATTGGAATATATCAACAACGATAAAAATAACGAACCTTTCATCACAAATATAAACCATGCGCTTGCAAAAAAACTTAAAACTTAGAAGTAGAAACTAAAGGTGACCCAATGACTCAATTCTATCCTCTGTAGGTAGTTTTGATATTAAGTATATTCATATACGGTACTTAATTTATAAGCTATTCCTTTAAAACTCTTTGTAAGATAATAAAATGTCAATTTTATAATTCCATGTGAAACATTCGCTGATTTGAATCATTTTTAAGTTGTTAAAATTGTAATGCCAAGGTCTAAGGTTTAAGTTTAAGGTGAGATAAAATTTCCGTGAGACACGCAAGAGTATTGCGAAACATCTCGAACATACAGATATAAAATCTTATAAAAATATTATGGTAAGTAAATGTTGAATTGAAATCTATGTGATACTTAAAAATAACATTTTTTATTATACTTAGGTTCCCTTTTATTTAAACACACAATTAATTAAGTGCAATCTTAGCCGTATCAAGTGTTTATGATTGCATGATAAAATGCAGAATTTTAATAAGAAAGAAAATCAAATTAATGTTCCTCCGTATGTTTTTACAATGAACAGATTTTGTGTCAAACTCAACCTAACTCTCATCGGACGCTCGATAACTCATAGGTTTATATCGATACGTAGTTTTTTTAGACAACTAACTGATCTAACTCATCACGTTTAGGGAGAAGTAATAATAACCACACAATCAAAATTATAAATAAATAATTGCCTAATGAATATACCTATATAGTTACTAGAATTAGAATATACCCATATTTTTTAATATTCAATTTCTTTTTTCTGTTTTTTCCTATATTTTTGTTCAACTTCTTTTTTTTCTGTTTTGTCCTGGGGTTAACTGGAAGAAATCGCAGTTCTGCGATAAGTTCGCCCTGGTGAACAACGTTTTATAATCTGTACTATATCCATTTTGTATATTTATATGTGTTTGTTGTTTACTTTAAGTTTAAATAAATAAATAAATAAAAATATAGGTTTTAGGTACACGAGTACCCGATATGCAATCATTATAAGCATTAGATATAATCCATATTGATTGTTATGCAGGGACGTATAATGGATTGTTACTGTATATTATACCAACGACGTTGTAACATCAATAACATACACGATGTAGATGCATGGACATCAAAACGCGAAATGGGAAAGTTTCCAAGGCCGAATCTGATTGGTTCAATTTCAGTTGCATGACCCCAACAAGTAGGTCTTTTCATACTACCGATCATATGAGATGAATAACTAATGAGTAATGATATTAGTCTCTTACACCTCGCATTATATTATACTACAATTACATACTTAAGTACACACTGACACATTCACATATTGCAAAAACTTTCTCCTTTACATAGGTAGATAGCTTACATTGCTAACAACATACAAAACTAATATCAGACATTTGTCACGTTGTTTATCTATTCTATAGGTATAGTACGTTTAGTCTTAAAATTAATAAGTATTGAATATCTATATTTTAAGAATACCTATAGTCTGCTTTTAAGTCATTTCCCCGTAATTAGAAAACTAAGACAAAAGCAAGTATCGAGTGTATTTAAATTTGAAGTATCGGTCATGCTGCCAGACAGGGGACAGAGCGATGGACTCCCAGAGTTCTAAAATGGAGACGGTGGGACAAAAAGAGAGGAGTAGGTCGGCCACAGAAAAGATGGTCCGACGATATTATCCCAGTCGCGGGTAGAAGATGGGCTCGCAAAGCTCAAGATATGTAGAGGAAAATGGAAGCACATGGAAGAGGCCTACATCCAGCAGTGAAGAGATGGCTGAAGGAAGAAGAAGACTACCTAACATATGAAATTAATACAGAGTGAGAGCGGCCTATGCATCATCACATCATTCGTCTTTATTTTCTTCTCAGCCTTTCTCGAGAACATTACTAAGGAGATGTTATTCATATTACATACATGCTTTGTGATGTAAACGTTGTAAAGGAAATTGTTATACCTGTTTATAACTGAGGCACTCCGTAGGTTGTATAATATATGTAGGCAACTATCTACTCGCACATAACATGGAAAGGGAAGAGACGAATTATAATGTAAACTAATCCAAATACATTTTTTCCTTTTACGGGCTGGAGTGACTATCTCCTTTCCACAATATTAAAAAATAATACTTGACGTGCAATGAAGGAACATCAATTGTCAAGTGGGATGGGGTAACTACGAGGCATTCGTTCACGTGATTTACTCTATTTTACGATAAATAAATAAAAACTTTAATGCATATAAAATTTACACACAAAGGGCGGATTTATCGCCACATATAAGTGAAATACAATTTTTTAAAAATAACATACCTACTAATGTACTTAATGTACTCGTTAAGTATAATACACATAGATAAAAAATATAATAAGCTATAAAATAAGTGTTAAAAAAAAAAAAAAAAATACATAAATGCATAGAGCCATCCACACACGCGCACACACACACCCTCACACACAGATAGGCCACTCCTGTTAAATTGATCTCTTTATAAAACATAGTGACTTACGTACAACATTGTGCAATTCTACAGATACGGTAAGATAATTTTATTTTGAGGAACTCATTCAACTATTAAGAAAGTAAGCAAGTATACCTACCTATCTATTCTAATGCCTACCATGTTATTAGCATAACATTTCACTTATACCATGTGTACCAACTTGTATACATTATACGCGCGTAGAGCTACATTCTAAGTATAGGTATATTGCGTATGGCATACCTATAGTGTGCTACAACACGCATGTGGTAGTTAATCTCTCCTCAGCAACAAACATACTGTAAGTACTCGATATACCTACATACATAAACCGTATCAACTGCAGTGACGTCAGAGTACCTATACAGTATACACTTATACAGCAGTTAGCGATAGAAATAAATTCACCAGATGCACACATTGCTGAGAAATCTAAATAAAAAATATAAAAATTACGAAGACTACACTCCAATGTAATCATGGGCGTCGCCAGCCTCGGAGCTAGGGGGGCAACAGAAATTAAAAAATATATATATAGCGCGAAAAACGTGTAAATAGCACCGCAGGGGAATTTTTTTTCTGGGTCATAGTGGAGAAGGTCGTGTCGTGATGTGTTTGGTTTACTTGAAAATCTGCATAATAATTTGCGCAACAATATCTATTTATTTATTTTATTTATTTATTTAAACTTAAAGTAAACAACAAACACACATAAATATACAAAATGGACATAGTACAGATTATAAAACGTTGTTCACTAGGACGAACTTATCGCAGAACTGCGATTTCTTCCAGTTAACCCCATTAAAAATGTTCTTCATAAAAAGTAATAAAAAAATAGCGCCGCAGGCAATTTTTTTTATGAAACAATTGTATTTTGATAGATTTTCAATTTTCACACAAATTTTGGAAAATTTATAACATGATGAGAAAATGTGTGATTTTTTTGTGAAGATTTATTATTTAGTATGGGAAAATATATACCTATTCCAATCTCTAGGGGGGGGGGGGGGGGCAGCTGCCCATGAACGTAATAATTTATATCTAAAACTATATAAGTACCTATGTTGAATTGAAGGACTACAACACTGCTAACTATAGTTGAACTGGTATTGGTACGGCATGAATCGATCGTTTTTCCTTTTTTCCCCATTGATAAAAGAAAATACAAACGCGTAATAATCATCCATGTGCAATGTGCAGTGCATCGTAAACAAGTAAAAATTATATTAGGTTCCTACCGCAAGTATCAGGAAGAGTTTGTATGTATAGATCAGTGATTTCTATGGCACGGCAAACATTAAAACAACCAGGATATGTTGAGTATATACTTTTTATCAGCAGCAGTTATTATAGATGTGTATCTAATTTATAACAAATCTTTGACAAGACATCAGACAGGTGACAAAGCCAGTTTATTTCAAAGTAATGTCAGTAAAATTCCATTAAATAAAACCAGTTTTAATTTCGACTATGTGTCTGCTTATGTGTCTCGTAGGTACCTATCTCTACTAGACAAACATCTAATATAACTACGTATTTGAATTACGTATTTTCTAACCTAATTAGGAACATATAGGGACCTGAAAATATACACTTTTTGTTCATGTAAAAGCAATCGTTTATTGTTCACAGAAACTGTTTAGAGAGGAGACAATATTCTTGTTAAAGCAATTTTGCATTTACTCAATTTACCGAATGCGAAATTAGACTTTTATAAAGATAAAATGATCACTGTGTGTAGATAATAAATAGCTTTTTCATATAATCATAATACAATGTAATGTGACGTGATGTGTATGGAATCACTCATGTCATTTGTATTAGTTGAAAACAAGAATTTCACCTGCGTCTCTGTGGAAAGTTTTGCGATCATACTCGTACCATTACCAAACTACATTGAAGCGAAACTCGATGGTAGGCAAGACGGGGCGTCCGATGGAATGTGGTCTTGATGTTTTATATTATTCAAACTCATCGTTTTGGTATGAGGAGGGAAAGAGTGGTAGAGGGGCAAGGACGGACGCGGCGATTCGTATTATTTATATCGTGAATCATAATAAAAAGTAATTGTAAATAAAATAATACAAATTGTTAAAATCTCCAAGAAAAATATAGAAGAGCATTGGACCGCAAATTTAACGAACACATATCATAATGAAGGCGAAAGTCGTGGATTTCATTAATACTCGTAATATCAATTTTTCCAAATTATTATACTATATCGTCCTTTAACGCTCCTCAAGAGAATACAAAGAGGCCACAAGACCACGCAACTGTTCCCACTATCTAGTTAGAACTAGACGTATAATATGTAAGTACTGAGTACCTATAGTAAATCTTGTACGGAAATATGTATTGACGACATTGACGTACACCTACTATTTAATTCTGCAATAATTGTTAATTCTAGAAATAAGTCACATTTCTAACCTGTGGTGTTCTCTGAATGAAGTCTTGTTCTGTTAGAGTAGCCAGACGTGATCCATCCATGTTGAAGTATTCCACGGGAACCAAGGGCAGGGAATATTGGCGAAGTGTCCACAATAACCAAGCTTTCACATCTTCAACACTCCATTGAAGAGGATCTGTTGAATAAAACGTAAAGTTAATTATAATTAAAAATTTGCTATTAATACATGAGTATGATAAGAATGTAAAAAATAATATTTTAACTGCCAATTTTCTCCACAAAATTGTTTTACTATTTTGTAAGCATAAATAAATACTTTACAACATGAATACTTTGTTAGCATGAATAACGGACAATTATAATAATTTTACATCCAACAGTCATTTTACATCCAAATAAATAATGTAGGTGGAAAATACCTCGTTATAATAACAAAGAAAGAGAACGATTATATAAGTAGCAATAAATTCAATAAATCGTGACTGTATTAACTTCATACGTTATAATCAATTAAGTAAATCAGTTTCCTATAACATTATGTATGAAAAATCAAGGAAACAAGCATACCTATACTTATGCTATGTACCTACAGATATCTCTTTGATTTTGAAGATAAGGCAAACTGACATATCTGTACTTGTTGGAGAACTAAAATGGATATTATCTACATATACTCGAATGTCTATATACTCTTACTAACCGTGGAATGGCATGCAATGTATTTTAAAGAAAAAATCACTTAATCTGTCAAAAGGACTTGCAAATAGTCAGTCACATATTACAGTGTCAGTAAGTACGTCCAGATATTATAGACGAAAAATTATTATTCGTAATCAATTACTCAATAATACATTAAGTAAATAGAAGTAGTTATCTTGGACAATCGTGCACTACTTATTAAAAAGTGTTGAAAAGCAATGCGGTAAATACCTACCTATTTAAACGATCCCTCGTATAATTTACCCCAAATGAAGCGCGTAGTATAATATACCTACACTATTACACGCAGGCAAAGAAAGGGTGTCTTATCAACTTCATATTATTTAGTTAACACTGTACCTGTAAATCTACTCATTATTATCATTCTTGTACAATTTCATAGATTTCGAATGAGTAGGTAATAATTACTAAACACTTTGCTACCACCAAGATAATTTGTGCTTAATTAATCGTAATGTTCTAAAATTATGCACCTTCGTACTTCGTGCCACAAAAATGAACGTAATAGTTCAGTAACCAGACAAGTGCGATATTTAACTATCTATCTATGTGTTTCTTTATAAATAAAAATCGTTATCTAATTATGTAATGTTGCATAGATATAAAGATAAAATACAAATTATAGAGATAGGTATATTAAAGCAAATCCTGTTCGTAACGTAAGAAAATTTCCACCTAAATATTATTGCTACTACTCTACGCAATCTTTGTAATCCGGCTCCTATAAAGATCGATAAGTATTATTAGTCAATTTATTCATAAATATTAATCGTCTGTGTAATTATAAATGCGAGAATTTGATGAAGGAATAGTCAATAAATACAAATTAGAAATATTGACCTCAAGTGACAAACTAGTTTAGTATTATCGTTAAGGTAATTAATTTACAAAATACATAGTTTATATCTCAAACAATATGCGAGTGTAATTTGTCTTGTAGAACCAACTACTTGCCATAGTGGGTTCTTTGTTCATCGTATTGGTTATCTCGAATATTTTAGTAGGAATATTCCAGCACCAATGTAAAATGCAACGTATTCCAGATTTGTCTAATCTCTCGAAAAATGTATTCGTCTAGTAAGGGTATAAGTATATGGTTTTCAGTGTCCCACTGTATACATACGATACATGGTTATAATGCAGTGAGATAACCAGTGAAATACCAGAAAAAAACGTAAGCTTTAAAAGTAGAAAATTGTATAATAAATTGATGACTGAAAGTATAACATAGGAGAAAACGAAACTCCTTCGGCAAGGCCAAGGTCTCTTTACTACACAATGCAATAATATTCCTACAGATTTTACTATAAGTTTGCTATAATTATACAATTATAGCATTTAATTTCAATATTTATTATTGGCCATTTAGCGAGAAATCATGAAAATGAATAGTATTAGTATGTGTAATGAGTATGTATAGAAGTAAATGGTGCAATAATTTAAAGAGAATATTTCCTAAAATGTTGCAACTCAAGTGACTCATGGAGTCAGTGAATGGTAAACTATACTTGAAAACATCGGCTTGACTAGTATACCTATACAATATACATATTTACATTCAATATTATAGTGATTGTTGAGTAACAAACAACGCAGAAGTCATTATACATTTCACCATTGGATAACTCGTTGGGAATTTCGTCGTATCCGGCTCTTGTGTTATGTAAAATTTCAATATTTTACATTCAATTATTACACAAACATCGTATGCAATTATTCCCAATCTAAACCAACAAGAAAAACCTGCTAATATGTTGAGATTGTTTAATAAAAAGGGATTTTTAAATCGTATTACAAATCCTTTTATAACCTTGGCTTCAAATCTAATACACTCCTATAGGTACCTTTAATATATATCCATTATCCACCCATATTGTTACTCGTAACATAAGGTATAATCATTACATTAAATATTATAACTTCTCGATTTCGTTTATTTAAAAAAAAAATGGGTGATTAAATATACATCACGAATAACATGTCGAATGAATTCGTAGGCTGGTGTTAACATAACTGTCCATTATTTCAATACGTGATCATTCGAGGCATTTCAACCTACAAGACAGTCCTGACAAGTTAGCGAACATTATATTGAATTATCAACGTTTCTTGGAAAAAATCTGCATATATTTAGTAGGTATGTAGCACGCCGCCGAAAACATTTCATAGCGATTTTATATATAATAAGAAAAAGCAAAAAATTAAAAAATAGCAACAATATTTTATGACTTTACATCCTAATAAATATGGATACTTGCAAAATTATTTAGATACACGTATAGTTATTTCTTTTGAGGATTAAAAAGGCTATATGAGTTTAATATCGTTTATTTTTTTATTTATTTTCATCTCACCCGAAGTATGTATGTGTTATACTTGAAGTGTTTTAAGAATAAATATAACTAAACATAGATATTCTTCATAAAATGTACTTTAAACATGCACTGAGTTGATTATTTCTTTGTCGATTTATTCGTTTGAAAATGTAAAAATGCGTTTAAGTCTCTCCAGAGTTGACTGGTATTTGGTGAATCTATATCCACCATTAGGTAGATAATCATAAAACAGATTTATAATAGAGTTGTGGTCAACTTAATAAGTCAATATATCATTTGAATTCTACCTACAGATACCTACGCACCTATATACAGACAGACACACCTGTAGTAAATATTAAGTATATTATAAAGTAACTACTTACAACCGCGTACGTGTATGTATAATAGTTTACCTCTACATTATTCAACACAGGCATGCGAAACTAATGGCCTAGATCTCTTGAATTGTTTTGATCATATAAGAATAAATACAACACTAATTATTTTAATAGTATTTGGGGCTTCATCCACTGCTAAATATTCAACAGCTCAACAATTATATTACACATTTAACCATAATAACAATTGTACTTACGACACCGCAAATAACTATTATCAAAAATATTATATTGTCTCTAATTAGAGCAATTTATAGAGAGTAGCGTTTTGCATTGCACACTGTTAGCTGTTAAAGAACAAGATAAGGTTATAGATGCTGTGTATAGGATACGTAGCTGGTCCCTGCAATAGGACTAAAGATTCCTCTATTAGTAATTGGATTTTAAATGAGAAGTTTTACTAATCACTTTGGTAGTTATAAAATCGAGGACTGCTAACATCCACATACATGTGCGCACACATACCTATGTTTTATATGTACATCGTGAACATGTTTAAAAATAAGCACATTTAGTTGTGCCGAGTTATGCTATGAATAAATAAACAATTTTCTAAGAATCAAAGATTGAATGAGAATATTAAGCAAAACGCTCCGAGATAAAAGTGTGATGAATATTAACAACACGCACCGTACATGATAACTTTACTTACAAGGTGTGTGCGTAATAGACGAAATACTGCTTGATTGTTACAAACAAGATATTTAAGCAAAACTCTCACCCAAAAATCATTACTTAGAAAATTTCACACATAATGTTATGTATTATACAATGCACCGATGATTCGCACAAACAGTAGGTTTTAAAACGCATTAATTACTATAGGCGTGCAGATTGTTGTACACATGACTGTATGTAATTTCTCACCTAACCTTGTTTCCTTCAAACTAAACTAATATTTTAATAACAACATGCTGGACGTAAAGAAAGTTTCGAAAGCATTTCAATTAATAACTGACTGATAAGTGATGGCCTGTCTTGTTAGCAAAGAAATTACATTGTATGTCCACTAAACGTATATTATTATCAAGTGCTGTGAGTCTGCTACTATATCATTATGTCAACATATGTAGGTACGAGTATATTATATACATACCTGGAGATATTCCTAGCGCTGAACATGTATTGTCTACATCTTTCCTCATCTGCTCGATGGCCAGTGATAGTACAGGTTCAATCCTTTCTCTCGCAAGGTCGCTGCCGTAACTAGTCATAAAGGAATCACTCGTTGAACCCATCTCATCGGGTTCTTCCATCTTCAAGTTTGTAATAGGTGCAAAGCTTGATGTCAGAGAGTCAAAATTCAATGGTCTGAGATTAAAACGTTTCTGGAATGAAGTGTCCTGTAAAACCTCTCTTAGGAGTTGATGGTCCTTTGGTTTAGAAAATGGCTCTTCTTTAGGCACCAATAATGATTGTTCGTACGAAGGAAGTTGTTCCGATTGGTTTTTAAGTTGTGAATAGGCTACGGAATCCTGAAGAATTTGATTCTCTTTCAAAAACTCTTCAATATCGATTGCAGTTTCGTCTTTTACTGTTTGAGATACGTACTGCGGTGACACAGGCTGGATGTAGTGCGGAGATGAGTTATTAGAATAGTTGGAGATACTTCCAGGAGAATGTGGATATGGAGAATTATTTGATGAATATTGAGAAGATAACACACTACTTGGTTCTTGTTTAACTTGAAGGTAAGAAGTGTAACAATTAGGAGAAGAATATGAAAGATTTGAAGAATCGTAGGGAGAGCACGGTTGAATGTTGAATGTCGGTACAGATCCTTCGTCGGACGAAGGTGAAGGAGTTGGATAAACTGGTGATTGATAACCAAAGTTCTGGAACTGTTCAAAGAGCAGGGTGTTAGAATTAATTTGATATTGACTTTGTCTTGTGTCTTCTGCTTTTATGGAGGTCATCGACGCGACTTGTGAGGCGGTGTGCTCTAAGATAGTAGTGGGAATATCAAATTCGCTAAGTTGTGTGGTGTCACTTTTGATGTTTCCCTTGATACAATCGTCCTCTCTCTGGGGTGAGAACATAGGCCCCGGTGGTGTGGTGGGGTCTCCGAGGAGCTGTACAAGATGACGAAGGGAGGGAGGGGAGACAGGCACCTCCCCGTCTGACGACAGCAGGGACAGGTCGAAGCTGTCGGCTGTGAAGGAATAATGCGGAGTGTTCGATGGTGACCGACCGACCGAGGGCACTGTCTGGGGCATCTGAAATAAATAAAAAATACAATACTATAAGAAACAATCTTCACTTCAATTTATATTTGTATGTAGAACGTTAATATTCCCTGCTAGACAGTAGAAGGGTTGCAAGTTATATAAACCGTCATTGTTAGTAGGTATAGGTATCTATACATATTTGTATGTTGTATATTTGTCATAAAGCGTTGGTTACAATAAAGTCACAAGCGTCCCATAGGAGTGACGCATGATGAGAAGTAAGTATAGGTAGGTACCTCAACTAAACTCCTTTTATTGTATCGTGGCCCAGGACATATGTATGAGTATGAAACATACAACATTATTTATTTTATCATGCACGTATGTACAAATGACGTCATTACAACACTCTGATGCTCGTTTATGAAAACAATAAGATAAAGAATATTTATGTTCTGAAATAAAAGTACCGAATTGTGGCTAAGTACTTCGTCATGCAGAGGACGTTGAGATATTATCAACAGCGGGAATATGTGGTTTGGTTTAGTATACGAGTATAGGTAATCTATATTGCATAGCTGTACGTACATGGACGCATTAGTTTATTTCAAATAATAATTACGTCATATTGCTAAGTTAAAAGTAAATCATTACTGAACCTCAAAAGAATATAAAGTGAAAGTAGCTTCATTTATTTAACATCACTAGAAGGAACTTTGCTGATAGATCAATCAGCGCAAAACATACCTACATGCATGTATGTACAAGTAGGATGTGGGGAGGTAAACAATCATATAAATAAGTCTTTAGATATTCTACTCAGGTGTATTGCACTCAGGTGTTTTGCAGAAGAAATCGCATCAGTATCGTATACGTAAGATTATTTACTGTTTGTTATTTGGTTTATCCTGTTTATTTACAAAAAACAAGAATATATAGGTATTTTCTTGTTTCACCGCGAGACAGGCCATGGCCTATTGGGGTGTCACATTGTATTAACTCGTACTTGTAAGAAATTTAAAGGAAAATAAATAATTTTATTATTATTATTTATACATTTATTATTATAATAATAATAGATAATGTTCACTAGGGTGAGCTTTTCGCTATACAGCGATCTCTTTCATCTAGTTTAATTTTATTGCAATTGTTTTTTTTCTTTAATTAAAACTGATGACATCAGATAGGTGGATAGAACACTTCTGATCTCTTCCGAGAACTATATAAGTCCTGAGCGCATATTTTATTTTTATTTTATTTTAAAAGAATACAATATACACTACCCAGCATAATAGCGTAGGTAGCAGGCGCGAAGCTACCTAAGACCACGATTCCCATCGAGTTACCTTTTGGGAAAAATGACAGGTATAATAGTGTCTAATCTGACGTAATCCCATAAGAAATGTTAGCCCCGGCTTCCCTTCTGCAGAAATCCACCCTTGGCCACTGGTAGGTAGGTACCATTTATAATATAATCATTCGCAGCTAATTAATTTACTTTGATAATAAAATGAGCATTTTCTTGCATTGTGTTTACATATAATAACAATTATTATTATACGTACTTAAGAGTTATTGAGATGACGTCCTAAGGGTATAATTGAAACGACTGTATAATAATTATTATGCCTACTTTATACTAGTAGTACTTATTTGTTATTTAAATTAATCAATACATCTTATATATGTTATGGTTGTATATATAATGTCGTCAATGCTGTTAGCAATGAGAGAAACATTCAGTACCATACCACATGGGCAGCTGCCCCCCCTAGAGATTGGAATAGGTATATATTTTTTCATACTAAATGATAAAACCTCACAAAAAATCACATTATTACCATACGTTTTCTCATCATACGAGTATCATAAATTTTCATCAAAATACAATTGTTTCATAAAAAAAAATTGCCTGCGGCGCTATTTTTCATTGCTTTTTTGTAAAAGATATTTTTCGTAAGTACACGAAATTGTGCAAAATATTACATACGTTTTCAAAAAACCCAAACCACATCACGACCTTCTTCACAATGTCTCACAAAAAAATTTCGCTATTTACGCGTTTTTTGTGCTATATCTTTTATCAAAAATTATTATTGATTCCTCCTAGCTCTGAGGCTGGTGACGCCCATGCCATGCCATACGCAGACCTCAACCGGTTATGCTACACTCATCGTAATTATCAAAGGACAAAACTTTTGTTTGAATTGACGAAAAACAAGACATTAGGTCTAATTCTGTAACTAATTAAATGATATATATTATATGATATATTATTATATGATATATATTATATAGAATAGGTATTAGGTGTACTAAATGAACTGAGTATGGAAGTTACAAAAATGAAATAAATTTCCATTTAACTAATGCACAAGTATTAAAAAAAGACATCTGGCATACTCGTACACCAACCCTAATTTACTTGGCACTTTCTTGCACAATCGACCGTAAACCAGAAGTTTGGATCTAAAGTGACAGATAATAAATATCTCCATCAGAGAAATTTAATATGGGTAAGTATATTAAACTTTTATTTAACTGAATCTTTGCAAATACACCTTTGTACACTTCACAGTAAGCTTGTGTCGTGAAGTGGACTAGGTTGCGGCATCAGGGATCGAACCCGCACCCACTGGATTAACAGTCGAGCGCGCTACCAACCAGGCTATAGACCACCGCCTGTACGAAAGTATAATATGCCACCCCAGTACTTTGACTACTAGGTATCTATAATAATACAAACTAAAACTATCAAATCGTTTGAAATTGTTACATCCAACTAATGATGGTTAAACTTTAATGATATGAATCTATCGACTCATCTCCATACGAGTAATGAATAGAACATTATTATGAATCAGAACATGAGATCACGCAACCAATGGTAAGTATACCTTTTCATTTTCATTGAATTTTTGCAATTATATTTATTGATAATTAGTTATACCTACACTAAAATATACTTACACATTAACAAGACAAAAAAATTAGGGTTTTTTTTTATGAAACAAAATATCTAAACGAGTGAAGTGACGTGATAAAGCTTTTTGATGGAAATAAAATAATTCTCATACGTAATTACCAATGTTACATATGTTATTGAGCGTGTACTTGTACTATACTCAAACAATAACCTATTTCCGTACAATGTTGATATTTCAGTGTTAGATAAGTACAGCGTGACGTAAGATAAAATCAATACATATTATCTCTTTGATTGCATTTCCAGTAATTACAGGTGTTTATGTATGCGTTTATGATTTCTCGTATCGTGAATAATTTTCACAAAACATACGTTAAAATGGAGCTTATATGAGTATAAAAATGTGTTCATATTTCCAGCATCTTTTATTGGTAGATAGGATCGTAGATTTATAAAAATAAATCAGTGATTTTGTGGTGTAGTGACAACTTAGAAATTTTAAATTATATTTTTTTTACTTTATTTTATAAAAAAACAACATTTTCCTAGAATGCATCGTTTAGAAGTTATTAGTGAAAAACTGAAAAAAGCTCATTTTTTTCGGTTTTCGGGTCACCCTGTACTTAGCACAAACGGAAAATTGTTGCAAACCTAAAGAAACTCTTCTTACATGCTAATGAAGAGATTAAAACCCTTTCCAGCTTTCCTTGAATTATTCACGCTACAACTCCTTATTTTCTCAAATTTTACCGAACTATAGGTAAAAAAACTGTTTAATTATATTTTAAGTAAGTACTGGGTATATATAGTACTGTGTATGTTATATGACGAGACTACTATTTCGTTTATGTTTTTTTTTTTTATAAATGAATCAGGGTTTATCGAAATAAACCCAAATACATCTTTGTACGATTCACAGAAAGCTTAATAGCTTGTGTTGTAAAGTGGAGTAAGTCACCAACCAGGGTACCGACCACCTCAAATACCTAATGCGTTGATCTCGCTTATCAAGAAGGTATACTGCAACAATCAGAAGACAGCCATCACAAAACGAAATGAAATAAAAAATGGTATGGTTGCATAATATAGGTACATATAATAATAAAGCTTTTTGACCTATTGCGGCTTATAGATATTATAGCTTTTTATTCTGAACCTTACTCTTACACGTAAGAAATAATCAACAATGATAAAATTAATAAAACCAAGTAGGTACTTACTACCAAGTAAGTACTACGTACAAAAGATATAAATAATTCAAGGGTCAATTTTAACTGTATGTAGGGACGTCTATGAATATGCCTGTCTAGTGCATACTTATGTATGTAGGTATACGACTACACACTTAGGTATAAGTCCGTTGAATAATGTAGGTAGGCACTCTTAAAATATCTCGCAACTTGTTATTGTGTATTATAAAATTATTTGGTAGATACGTATATGTATTATTTCACATTTAGTTCACATTGAAGGACTCCCACGGGCTTAAGGACCTCCGCATCCCCGGGTAGCACAGGCGCATATAGCGTCCTCTTTACCCGTACTTCTTGGCAAAATATTTTTAAGAGGTGGGCTCAGGGTTTGCCAGAAGGGAGCCTCCCGACAAACCCCCCACTTAGTTCAAGGAAGAGAGTAAAAAGAATCATTTAATATTACCTATTGTCTTAATAAGCTAGTCTTGTAGCTATTGGTGACTTTTTTGTATAAAGCCTTCACGTATTGTTGTATAATAATAGATTCCTATATGACATCTAAATTGAAAATAAATTGATGACCTTCTCTGAAAGTGAAATGTGACAATAAATACAGCATTTCTGTTAATAAAGACGGAAGATAAATTGAACACGAATTATACCTATGATAATTAAATTAAATTTATCGTATATTCATGACAATACAATGGCATCTTGTAGGTACTGCATGTTTCTAAACTTTACGTTTACGCATGTCTAATAGCTACTTATTTGTAAAATTTGTGCTGCAATATGTACCATATGAGCTTTATGTCGGGTTGACCTAGGATAGCTCAGGCGCATTAATAGCGACCTCTTTACCCGCACTTCTAACAAATCTGAGCCCCCCAACAAACCCCACCCCTAAATTACAATACTTCAGTGTCCTTATCCAAGGAGGTTACAATTCACACTTACAGATAAGACACATAAATACTAATTCATCCACATATGTGATAACGTACACAACAGACAATAATGCCAGTGCATAATAGTACCTACCTATACAAATACAATTAGTCTCTGACGAGGTGAGTTTAGATACTAACGAAACCGGTCGTACAATAATACAAACTTATTTATAATCAATACCGCTCGTACAATAAAATTTATATATAAATAATTCTGATAAGTATATACAAATCGAATGAACCTATTTAATAATATCCTCTAGTATGTCTACGAGTATGTAGGTAAGGTACATTGTGAACCAATCATCAATGTTGAACTAAAACTGCATCACATGATAGTAACATTAATAAAATCTAAAAATTATTTACAACATAAAATATTCAGCAACGGTCTAAAAAACCGCATTGTAAACCTACTAAAGCTCTTCATACTAAAAACATCAACGCACGACAGTTTGAAACTCGACAGAGAAAAACATAAACAAGGTCGAAACATAAAATCTTCTAACAGCTTCTTGTACTCAATATTATGTATGTAGTTACCTGCTCAGGTAGGTATATCGCAATGAAACGGAATGTCCTGTTCATTATACATAGTAGATATAGAGATATGTAGTTTTTTTTATCAATATCACATTTTTATTATAACATATTACCTCCACATAGCGTCAGATAGGCCTTTACATAAATATTTTGATCGTTTGAATTGTTCAAGGAAGTCTATGAAACGCGACATGCCAAATTCCACGACGCACAGCGGCGCCTTGCTTCATAACAATAATAGTACATATTAGGTAATTTAATATTGACGGACACCGGCTTGGAATGAAATTGAATATTAATTAGGTATTTAATTAAGATCTAAGTATTGCTTTGCTACTAGTAATAAAAATATTTGGCTAATCAGATTTGTCTAATCAGGTTTACTTTCATATGTTAACAACGTATCAAACTTCACAATTTAAATAGCGATTGTGGCAACTGGTTCTTTCAATACTTTTATTCGTATGACACAGAGCTGATTAGTGATTAAACAACGTCAGGTATAAATTTTAGTTTTGCGTAACTAGGACTCAGGATACCTACCTATTAGACACCGAACTTATATAGGTATATTAAAATAATGTACGTATGTAACTACGTATCTAATGTATGCCCCAGGATATATCGAGTTAATCCGAAACTAACCCTCAGAGAACTACCTATCAAAATAAGACGATCACGTTATAGAGGAATATAGTATGCACGTGCTATAATAATAATTAGTAGGAATAGTAAATCTACGAAACGATTAGATTATGTAATGGGTTCACCGATTAAAGACTATTGCTTTTGCAATAGTTCCACCCTTTGGTACACTGCAATTGACTGGTTTTATCACATGTGAATTCGTACTATAAAAATATTAAGTACTTAGTACTTAGCTACCTTCTTATTACTTATGATTTATTTCATTTCAGTAACTATATATACCAACCATACTCATAAATAGTAACATTATATATATTATTCTTGTGTATCTGTCGCATTTCATACAAATCTTGGTAAGCGAAATACTAAAATAAACATAAAAATGGCGTTTGTTTTCTTACCCACATTTTCATTTTTCATTAAAATTGCATCATTGTTTAGGATGATATCAATATTACCAATAACTATAAAATTATGATACAATTCGCTGATTCGGTGTTATTTTTTTATGTTATCTTATTAAAAAATATTTATAATCACTAACTTTTGACCCCGAACCTACTTACATAGTGTATTAGGTGTTATAATAACTTTAATATTATAATAACTTTAATAATTAGGTGTTATAATATCTTTGTGATAAAAATAAAACAATAATACGAGTATAATTGCAAAGGTTATCAGAAGAACATTTAAAATAGATTTTTATGACATTTAAATAATGTCTCCGCAGAGCAGTTATATGAACATTTTAGAACAATCACTTACGAAGTGCATGAGAACAAATTTTCACCTACGTATTAGTACTGCCATATATGAGATACGTACCTACCTAGTACCTACATTGTGTTGACAAAAAGGTGGACAAAATTTCAAACTTCTGATATTAATATGTTTGATAACTTTACTTTGTTGTTGATATTGAATCATCGCATAAAGGCGTGATGTTGTGTTATCATTATATTATAATATAATATACATATAACAAGTTAACTTTCTCTAAAATGCAACATTAAAGTGTATTATGCAAGCAGGATTTGTTAAAAAGTATATAGTACTATTTTATTGGGATTTGGCATTAAGAGTGTGCATACCGACATTTCAAAAATTTGTAAAAACAGGAGACCTTCTATCTCGACAACCGTTACTAAATATGCTTTGGAACAAAATAGGGTAGATGCATTGAACCTTTATCTAGGGAATAACCGTAAAAGTTTTTTTATATCTTGTATAGATTTCTCAAAAAAAAATTAAAAAACACCTCTGACTTTTTTTCCGAAAGACGGAAACTCGTTTCCCGAAAGTCGCGGAGTATTTTTTTTTTGTACTGATAATATGCGTTAAAATCTAGGGAATAACCGTAAAAGTTTTTTTATAGACGCAAAATTAACCCCAAAAATTGAAAAAACGCTATTTTTACCATTTTATCATGCGATTGTCACGCGATTTTGAACCTTAATGGCGTGGGAAAACACTGTGACGTCATTCCTGGTGCCATGCCCTTAAAACTGTCAGCGACTATCTACTTTAGTATGAACTTCTTGTAGGTACTACAGCTTGACTAAACGGAATAAAAAAGAATCTAATCATGTGGAGTGTTAGTGACATTATTGTTGATTAAAATATGAACATGATACAGTTATGTCGCAATTCAATAATTAATAAACTAGAAATCTCGGTACAGAGAGGTCCACAGGACCAAAGAGAATGTTTACAGTATTAAGTATTTTAAATACTGGATATAGATTATGGATCACCGAAAAGAGCCGGTAGTATCGCATTTAAACAGTAGGTATTATAGTGGGTACAACTGTATAGTAGCAACTGTACATAATTGTAATTGGTAAATTTATTAATCAGTTAAGGTCACAATGAATTCATTTTCCAATTACTCAAAAACTAAAAGCAATGTCATACAATGAGAAATTCATTAAGGTTCAATCACCACAAAATAATAATAGGCATAATAAATGTCAGTAGTCACCTTCGCTGTCAGCAGCTAAAATAATCCATGGCGCACAGTCACCACATCATAAAATCACGAGTTATAAAAAGTAAACAAATAATCAAAATATGTCACCGACCGCCTCTGAAAATTCACCCCGATAGATGTAAAATCCGGCGACCATTCCAGCCCCAAGTTTAATCAGAACTAATATGAAGTACTTCGCCGGCCCGCTCACATCAACGTCCTCTCGCGTATAACCGTCCCGTTCACGCGCAAGCATGGGAAATACCTGATAGCGTAATAAGAATAATTTAAAGTCCTTTTGTAAGAAAAATAACACATTATAACCTCGATCCTTCTCATTTATACAATACAGCCTCCGTATAGTGCATCTCTGTCTTATTCTAGTACTCGAGTCGCCTTGGATTTTTCTCGAGGTACAACAAAATCTACGTTTGTCTATGTTGTACTCGTACTTGTATAGTTGTATAGGTATAATATGTAGAACAGACCTACGTTCTTCCTGGTTGTATTGACGTCACCTATATCCACCATCAATGAATTTGCACGATACGAGTGTCGAGTATATCTACAGCACACAGCACACAGTACACACGAACACTAACTAAATGTTATAAAGAATAAATCACACTTATTTCATTCAAACGCCAATCAAATAATGAAGTCATATTTTATCTACGTAATGTAATTTGAATACGACGCCACCACATGACGCGCCGGGACGCGCGCGACGCACTACAGACGCATAATAATTCACATTGATCAATTTCTTTAAATTACGCGGTAATTAAATCCCTTTGATGCAATTAATATTAATATGCTGATGTCATATTAACCTGATGATGCCTTAATAGAAAATAAATTCGTCATGGAAGGATTTCCCATACAATATATTATGAAACAATATATAAGAAGGTAAAGATAGGTGTATTCTCTGATCAAATCGCAGACATGTTTTCTTGGTTATTGATATATCTTTTGTGTCTAATTCTATTTTATCATCAATCGATAGTCTCACTAACTATATAGGATCTCACCTCGTCCATCTGAGTAACTACCATATATCCCTAAAACAGAAATGAATAACAAAATGTCTTCTGGCCATATATTATTGTGTTTTACAAATCACATAATAAACATTTTGGTTCACACCAAATTGGTAATTGAATAATTTGAATTCCAAGCACACTCGCCATATGTAACACTGCAACACTCCATAGGTTCTTCATTTTCATTACCTATATGATAATCAATACATCTACTATATTTAGTATAGCCAATATACGAGTAATTAATTAGCGTGTACAACTAAATTAAATTTAGCCTTTTTTTACTCAGAGATTTGACAGATCCTCTTTCATCAAATAGCCCATAATGATAAGGCGGAATACTAATACATACAATAATTACGATGAGTCCGACAACATATCTTCAATAGAATAATAAGATTTATTGTTAAGGTGCATTTTCGCCTCCCTCCGAAAGGCGACATCATCTAACTGCCTCAAAACGGCACGCAAACTGTGCATGCGCACACTAAGGCACAGAAAGCTTTTTGCTAGCTTCGCCAGTCTATTGGTCTGATGTTGTTTTTTCGACCTGGTGTTGTAGTCGTGAAATTCTAAGTTTTTAGGGGTATGTATGGTAGTATTTGGATCCCTTCAATACGTTGAGTACACTAGTACTTGAGTAGTTTTACACTGACTATTCAGGTAAATCTGAAAAATTTGACAGCGAAAGACAACATAAACACTATTTGTTTAACTACAAACATGTAATTTAAAGAGGATTTACTAACCTCCAAAATAATATCAAAGTCAAATCACGTGCAGCAATATTAAAATTTGCACACGATTTCTCGCATGCCTGTTAAATAATTAAACAAAGAACAAGCCGATGAATAAACAGACAAGTTGAGATCCAAACTAATGGAAAGTTTATTAGAAAAATGTACGTATACTTATATTCATATTTCGTTATTATAGTTACGTATACTAGGACTTAGGAGGAAGGTTATATCTACTGTTGAAGATTTGTATTAAGATGTTGTGTATATCGTAGTGGGATGCGTAGACTCCTTTATACTAGCAACAGGATAGTCCTCGTAAATGTCATTGAAAAATTATTTGCGGTAAAAATCATTAAAATAAAGTCTCTTCCAAATATAAAACACAAAAGAATAAACGATAATATACTTTTTAATTAATTAATAATTAAGTTTTTCAGTTAGAGTATATACAGTACAGGAAAGGATGATATCCAGCGCAGTTTTTAAAGGCAAACTTACTATATTTTCTTTTACTGATTTTATTATTAACTAAAGGTTAATTTAACAACATTCACGTTAGCTTTGCTTTGTTAGCACGATTGCAAATCATCATGGCTTCTGAAAAATTACTCCACTCTTCTGTGTAATTCTACATGAGATCCTAGGTATTATGATAATTAACTTCTCATATCTGTCTAGGTAAATAATGAGTGTATAGATATATCAATACATATTTACAAAGCACAGATATATGTAATAAATACTGCAAATATATTGCTTATATAATTATAGTAATAATTCTTCGATATCACGTAAAGAAAATGAAAACCCACTCTGTGTCATATTGTTTATTGCATTTGATGACCTAGTAGATATTATAACGTAGGTAATATCGATTAATTGATTCATTTGGGTGACTGAATCACTTATATATAAATATTCAACATTTATTAACGAATGCTCTTTCCAACACGTCATCTTTTTTCTTGTGATAGTAACTGTGCAATGTGCATATGTAAACTAAACCAATTTAGAATATTATACTCGTACTATACTTACGCAATATTCTAGGGATTGCATCTTAAAGTGTTATCTCATATATTTATCAGGCAGGAATACAAGGTAATAAGGTTTTACCGACACTTTCTTCTCACTATACAACTACATTTCCTAATTCCTTGCTTTACTTTATTCTGCAAGTTTACATACTGATTACTGACACAACCATTGCTAGTAAACCGAAATACCTAAGTTTTGTGAGTATCAAATTTGAATGACAAAGCTTCTCTATAAAACTGCTTCCCAGTTTCCCATTTTTTCTGCAAAATGTTGATTAAAGCACGCATAACTGTAATTATTACGTATGCTTTTGTAAACTGTAGTATTTATTTAACTATCATATGGTATAAAAAGCACATCATATTGTCCTCAGGAGGAAAAAGTTAGAAGACTGTGAACATTATGTAAAGGTAAAGATAAATTTCACAAATAAGCTCATCTTAAACGGACAATGTAATGTGATTCCTACTTCTATGTAACGTAATATGAATCGATCAATTGCCATTAAGTTATTTTTCACTAATCGTAATTATTTAATGTAGGTATCTGGTAATACGCATATAGTCCACCAATGCTGTAGATTTAGTCTACCAATGCTGTAGATCTATTCCTTTAAAAATAAATCCGAATGATATATTTGTCCGCATTCAATTTGTTTGTTTCATATGTCTATGAAGTGCATAATTTAAGATTACGAATCTTTAATGACTAAACTAAACTTTATCAAAGGTGAATAATCGACATAAAGAAACATTAACGTCACGATATAATTTTCAATTTAATTGTAAACTAGATTTCAGAAAACAGATAACTTCGATAAGTTGGATGTATTGCCATTACAATTATATTTCAAATGATTGAATATTAATTAGATAACACATATTACATTTATTATTTCTACAGCATCATCATCGCATCAAAACAATGATAATTTATTTCATACATCGAAGCTATTGTTTGCAAATATGTAATAGGATTAATAGGAATCACAACTTCAGATATTCTTATCATTCTTAGAAATCTCCAACGTTTTAATCATTTGTCATAAACAAGTTTATTTTTATATACTAGTGTTTAAAGATCGGTCTGATGTAACAAAATCCACATCCATGGATTTACTTCTGAAGTTATAAAATAGCGTAACGTGTCTGTCAAGGTACACTGCGCGTGAAATTGGAGGACGGATCCAGACTTTTTTTTCACTCTTCATAAACCAAATAGAATCAAAACTGATCTATTGAAAAATCGTAGATAATGGTGGCTAAAATAGTTTTTTTTTTCTTTCTATGTCTATACAGTATACATAAATAGTATTTTAGCACCATGGCATAAAACCGTGAAATTAACCTTTAATATAAATGCCTTGCTTCATACTTAAAATAGAAGTCGTTGAGTGCGATTATACATATAGGTACAGGTAGGGTATGGTATATTTTATGTACAAAACGATCCACTTAATACGAAATCAATTCAATCCAACTTGCAATAATATTAAAGATATACTTGTATCTACCAACACTATAGGCATACTCGCCTTCCATAGTTCATAATACTATATGTATATAAGACACTATTTGAATTGTTCCTTACCTACACAAACTGGTTTTCAAGGTCTTATACATGGATTTTCCGAATCTATACGACAAGAAACTCGCTCTTATATCTGAATAATATATAATGTTTTATTATTACGTATAGGTAGACTTTATATACATATACCTACACATATAGGTATGTATCTTATTATTTTATACGTTGCCTGCTAACTTATATTAGATAAAGTACCTAGTTAATATGTAAATACAAGCAAAACAAATAAAACAATCGTTCTTATTAGATAAATGGGTATGTAGTTTGTACTGCGTACCTATAGGTATATATATTTTTTATTTAATTGTATTAAAATATAGCAGCAGTCGGCGTAGGTAACAGCTTTAATTGCCTTTTTATAAGAACCTAGGTATTTTATTTTTTATTATATTTTATAGAAAAAAAAAAACATCGGAGACAAAACTTGAATGCAACAGATATATATTAGGTACTTATAGCATAATACTAAGATTGGTTTACACAAAATAACAGAAGAGAGAGAAACCTGAAACTAATCATTGCTCGAGGGATTATAAGGGAGGGGAGGAATAGAATGAGAGGAAGGGAAGGAAATGGATGTGGTTGTGGGAGAAAAGCATACGTCTTTTACTCCACCGTGATCTCTACTTCGAGCCAATTGTTCACAAAACTCACCCATGGATAAGTTCCCCACCCCTGGAGGTTTCGTCAGTGTGCAGTGCCTATATCTATTGGAGACTTTACCATTCAGTAGTTACATATGTGCTGGTGCAAGTCCTATCCTAGCAAACATTTTTATTGGAAGGTATGGAGTTAATGCCATTAATATAAAATAGAGTCTGCCAGTTTTAAAAATGGCGCGTGATACTTTATATTTTGCAATACTCCTATAACGCGCCTGTGCAGCGTCTGCTCAGGGAAGCAAACGATCTAGATGATATTGATATATTTTCTACAAGTACAAAATGTTTAAAAAATTTACTAAATAAAAGAAATATGGTTAATACGAACTCCCTGTATGATCTTTCACGTTGCTCGGTTGACGTCACTGTTTTGGATTGGTTGGTTTATTGTACTGTGTGCTGACTGTCGTTGGAGAGTATATTGTATGAATAATTCTTGTTGCCCCCCCCCTAGCTAGCTCCGTGGCTGGTGACGCCCATGCCTGATACCTAATATATATTTATATTATATTGTTGTCTATATTGCTACTTGAACATGAATATAACGACAGACTTCAGCAATATCGCAAGTCATTATTCCACTTACCACTTATATATTTTGTATTTTATTTGACAGCTCAGGTTGATGAAATTAATTAATATCTTACCATTTCAATATTTTTTTAGGTATATACCTACTTATTTAAAAGGATTAATAAATAAAGTAGTAAAGTACTTACAAGACAAGGATATTTCTTAGTAACCTACATACTCGTACTTAGTTTGTTTATTGTGGTTGATTATCACATCTTTTTTAAAACCATAATATACTGTCAATTTCCTTAACGAATTTGATGACTCGTATGATAAAAACCGCAATTAGGTGTCGAGGTTCCTACATAGTATAATATTATAGAAAAACACAATAAAACTGTACAAGGACCAACGAATAATTTTCTTAGAAACAGCATTTGTTTTTAGTAGAATTATATGAAAAAAACCATGAGGTTATAGAATTTCGCCGCAATAATAAACGCGTCTTCGTGGTTTTCCTTAAATGAAAGTTTATAAATATTAGTTCTTGTTTTCAGTTTTCTTATAGTAAAGGCGAAATATCGTAACTATTGAGGTGGTCGGTAGCCTGGTTGGTAACGCGTTAGACTGTTAATCTGGGGGGCGCGGGTTGACTCCCGATGTGACTCGTTATTTTATAGAATAACTTGCAAATGTGGTGAAGAAAACAGACTCCTTACTAAATAAATGATACAAATAAAAAGATTTAGATTTCAGCAGTGGAAAAAGTAAATACATAGATGATTAGGTGTATATGTACCTACTTTAGATGATAATCAACCCAGTAATACTTACATATAAAGAATTCGGGGAATATTATAAGGAAATTGATAAGCTTTGTGCTTGTAATGCTGTCAAGTATTAATCACAGAATTATTACGACTTAAGTACATTAAGAGATAATGATATCTTAAATAGGGAAGGTACTTCAATTAATCGGCATCTCAAGATCTTCCAGGTCCAATATTTAAAAATCATCTACGATAAAATGTTATTTCCCCTATTTTATTCACCGTGGCAAGATAATTTCATCAAACATTCATTCAGTTTGGACTTTATTTGTATAAATATGAACACATGTATTTATTATTTATTTATTACAATGGTGTAAAGTGTAAACAAAATGCACACAAAGAGCTATGGAACGACAAATGTTAGGAATAAGTCTGAGAGATAGAATTAGAAACGAAGAAATCAGACGCCGAACAAAGGTCACAGACATAGCAGACCGTATCGCTGGGTTAAAGTAGCAATGGGCGGGCCACGTTGCGAGACAGGGGAACGAGAGATGGGCACCCAGAATCCTAAGATGGCGACCATGGGAGAATAGAAGACCTGTGGGACGACCCCAAAAGAGATGGGTAGACGATATAGTCCCAGTCGCAGGAAGGAACTGGGTGAGCAAAGCCCAAAGTAGAAAAACGTGGAAAGTGTTAGAAGAGGCCTATATCCAGCAGTGGAGGGATGGCTGAACAAGAAGAAGAAGAGAAGAAGAAAGTGTAAACATAGGACGGAGTATGAGATAAGATGATTTATTACAACAATACATACTAATTTATAATTATCGTAGGTACACCAACAATAAGATATGTAGACAGATACAAATTGTCAAAAAAACAGTGCGCTGTTATGAATAAAAAGCAATGAATTAGGTAATTATATTGTAAATACAGTCACCCAAATTACTAAAGGTAATTACGAGCAATTTTCGAGCAATAATTTCGGCAACTCGTACAAATGTTTTGATTAACATTATTTCGCAATATATAGCAATTATTTCGGAAATTTTAAGAGAAACAATGACATTACATGCAAACGAGAAAGAGAATTATTATGATGTCGGCGACACGAATTGCTGAATATCCAATCGGTTCGGTCATGTTAATTAATTCTCTTTCGCGTTTGCACGCACGAATATCGTTGTTTCGCTTTAATATTGCCGGAATAATAATTGCTATATATTGCGAAATAATGTTAGTCAATTCGATTTGTACGAGTTGCCGCAATTATTTCTCGAAAAATTGCTCGTGGAAGAGTAGCTTCAGGCGTTTCCTTCATTTTTTCAATGTACGCTGACGACAGACATCAGGGCATCTAATAGGGAAAAAGATATGAAATTAGATTAAATCATGTACCTGATTTCTACACGTGTTTGGTATAATTGCCTAAGTAAGAGATTTCCGATGAAGATTAGTAATGAATTCAGGCGTAAAGAATCAAATGTGTAGGATGTACCTGTAAGCTTCAAAATCTATATTAATAAACAACATCATCTTCTGTTCCATAATTAGATCAGTCATACACACCTACCCTCACACCCTTATTTATCATATATTATACATATATGTAATAGAAAAGGTATATTGTATCTAATACATATTAGGGTAACAAGTAACATACTTACCAGTGGCGTATATAGGGGGGACTCGCCCCCCCCCCCCCGAAATGTCAAACAATGATGTACCATCTGCTACAGAAAGATCCCAGGTTCATCACTTCACCCATTTTTCAAAAAAAATGCGCTTTTTTTTTTTGTTGACTTTTTTACACAACACCTTTAATCCTAGCCTAAAACACAACTTTTCTCACTGACCTTCCCGAAAAATTTTTTGCCTGCGGCGCTATTACATTTTTTTTTACTACATCTATGTTCAAATCTTAATTGCCTTTCCCAGAAGTTTTTTCGCCCCCCCCCCCCGAAATGAAAACCTATACACGCCACTGATACTTACCTACTACTTAGGTATATTAATAGATTGATGAAAGATTACAAAATATGAAAGGCTACATATTATATTGATATATACTATTAGGTATAAACATTCGTAGGTAGTTATATATATTTAGTTTAATATTTGAAGCACTATACCACGTATGTAATGTACCTTACTATGATAGATATGAATGAATGTAAAGTATTTTCTCTTTTACATGACGTCAATACGTGTACTGTCGGTGTACTGATACAATATGTGTAACATACTACTGTTAGTCCAGGTAATGGGTATTTTTACCTTACATTTTGTATAGTAGTTCTGGTTTTTGGATATGTTATATAGGTCGGTCCTGTGATTAAGAATCCAAGTTTTCGACCTTCCAACCCTTGTGCGTTCACTAGGGCGAGCCAAAAAGTGTCGAAATTTCGGTCATTTTTCAGTTTATTGATCATAACTTTTTTACAATGCATTTTAGAGAGAAACATTGTAGCTAAAAGTTGTAGAATATTAAATTCCCTGCAACTTATGTTTAAAAAGTTTTTTTGTAAAATCAATATACAAAGAGTTATGCGTTACCAAAATTTCAAAATTTTTCACAAAAATGCACTTTTTTTACAATTTTTTTCTTTATTTGAATATATTTCCTAAACCGTACATTTTAGAGAAAAGTGTTGTAAGTAAATTGTGTAATATTGAGCTTAAATAAATATTCAGGATAGCATATCTCGTTTATTATTAGTCCAAGTCAAAAAAGTGTGGTATCATTTTTTGTTGAAAATTTAATATTCTACAATATTTGCAAAGAACATTTTTCGCTAAAACGTACCGTGCTGAAAAAAAACACAAAAATCGTGAAAAAAATTTTTTTTTCTTAATAAAAATATGTTTGTTATTATATAATTCTTTAAATAATAGCTTTTCAAAGAAAATATTTCCAACCTAATTTATAGGAAATTTAATACTGTACAATTATTACATATAATCTTTCACTCTAAGATGGATAATTAAAATATAATGATCAATAAACTGAAAAATGACTGAAATATCGGCAGTGTTCGGCTCGCCCTAGTGAACACACAAGGTTGAGGAGGTCGAAAACTTGGATTCTAAACCACGACACTAATCTTAATAAGGTCCAAAAAATTTTTTTCTTAAATTGCATTTTTATGATTACTATTGTCATACGTACTATACTGAAAGTTTCGAAAATGTTGTCTTATATTTTTTCAGAAGATCACAACTCTATTTTAGTTGGTCCGAGATAAATTTTTTTTGACACCAAACTTATTGGAAATTGAACGATCTACAACATTTATTTACAGCACTTTTCTCTAAAATGTACCGTTTAGGAAATATATTCAAATAAAGAAAAAAATTGTAAAAAAAGTGCATTTTTTTGAAAAATTTTGAAATTTTGGTAACGCATAACTCTTTGTATATTGATTTTACAAAAAAACTTTTTAAACATAAGTTGCAGGGAATTTAATATTCTACAACTTTTAGCTACAATGTTTATCTCTAAAATGCATTGTAAAAAAGTTATGATCAATAAACTGAAAAATGACCGAAATCTCGACACTTTTTGGCTTGCCCTAGTGAACGCACAAGGGTTGGGAGGTCGAAAACTTGGATTCTTAATCACAGGACCGACCTATATAACATATCCAAAAACCAGAACTACTATGCAAAATGTAAGCTAAGGTATGATTTTTTGTATTCGTTTCTCGGAGTATGTAGCAAGTACCCGCGAATACCTACATATATCATATAGATATCTACCCAATAGATATTTGAGAGCATCATGAAACAGTATGATCTTTATACACGGTGTAACACAACCGGTGGATCAACCGAAGCAGGATGATAGAGGACCTTAATACCTATCGATTTAACCCCCATGTATCTTCAGCGATTTTTTGTAGTTTTCGAGTTATGAATGTTTTTCTTATTTTTTTAGCAAACCCCGACTTGCAAGACGTTATTGGTCAAAAATTTATATTTTTTTAGCGAAATTATCTTCTCATACATTTAGTATGGAGAATCATCAAAATTTATTTTCGTGAGTTACCGCCCTAACGGCTTTGGATCAATTTTTAGGTATGAACCTGTAAAGATAGCTCAATGAAATTTACAGGGTAGATACTTGAAAAAAAAATTGGCAAGTTTTTGAAAAAATTAAAAAAAATATATTCTATGATTATTTCTTTTAAATCGTCCTCAAACATTTATTAAAATTTTCAATTGTGACTAATTTTGATATTTAATATTTTTTTATAGGGTTATGGTATCAGGTAGGCCCATAATTCTTTTTGTATCTGGAAGGCACACTATTCACTTATTCTAGAAAAAAAAATCAAGTATGTATCTTAATAATTGGCGTCTCTGTGACCAATAACGTCTTGCAAGTCGGGGTTTGGAAAAAAAAATAAGAAAAACATTCATAACTCGATAACTACAAAAAATCGCTGAACATACATGGGGGTTAAATCGATAGGTATTGAGGTCCTCTGTCATCCTGCTTCGGTTGATCCACCGGTTGTGTTACACCGTGTATGTCTTAATTCTATTTTAAGCTCATACGCAGGTATTACAGTTATTGATGGATATTGGATAAGTAGGATGAGGATTCTGTTTGTTGGGACTGAGATTCTACTTCTAGTTGTCTTCCTTCTCTACGTAGTCATCTAGTCATGCTACCAGCCAATATATTATTATTATTCTATTATTCTTTACGGCTATCCACTCGTCTGCGAGTGATCTCAACCAAGTGTAATAAAATAATACTAGTAATCTTTATTTCTTTACATCAATGTAATTTGTATTTGTTGACCATTCTGTATCTACATCAAGTACTATTTACCTAACTGAGCAAACTCCGTTACCATGGGCGTCGTCAGGGGGGTGGGCAGCCTAGAGATTGGAATAGGTATATATTTTTTCATACTAAATGATAAAACATTAAAAAAATCACATACCACACAATTTCTCATCATGTCATAAATTTTCTAAACTAGTATAAAAAATCCATCCAAATACAATTGTTTCACAAAAAAATTGCCTGCGGCGCTATTTTTTATTACTTTTTTTTATATAAAACATTTATCATACATAAAAAACCAAACCACATCGCGACCTTCTTTCCTCAAAAATTTTCGCCTGCGGCATTTTTTGTTGCTCTCCCCCCCCAAGCTCCGAGACTGGCGACGCCCATGTCTGTTACCATTGTAGATTTATCGGAACCATCACTCATTTTAATATAAAAATTTAATAAAATCTGGTTGGCAACATTAGATAGGTACCAGGCGCGAAGCTACCTAAGAACACGATTCCTATCGAGTTACCTTTTGAAAAAAATGAAAGGTATAATAGTGTCTAATCTGACGTAATCCCATAAGAAATGTTAGCCCCGGCTTCCCTTCTGCAGAAATCCACCCTTCGCCACTGATAGGTACGGTATAGGTACCTACTGTACTATACGGTCATCTTGTAGACTTTGACATATCAGTACAGTAGGTATAGGAATCTACCAAATTTAATCAATACCTAATAGATTGTAGTGAGACGTAGAAAACGAGCCCTCCAAACGGTTGGTTGTCATGCAGATTTTGTATTTCTACGTAATAAATTTTATCTACAGCACATTTATCAGTCATTACGAACACTTGTGACATGCGTACTCAGGGCCGTCCCCACCTAATAGGCAAGTTAGGCAAAGCCTAAGGGAGGCCCTCTGGAGGGGCGGCAAATCGGGGAGGTGGCAACCTGAATGAGTACTAATGTGTTGTATAAATAGATTTCTGCTAGTTAGATACTTGTCTTGTACAATATATAATTTGATGCAAACGTGTTAATTAGCACCCCCATTCTTTCTAAAAAAATTCGTCTGCGGCGCTATTTAATATATTTTAATGCCAGATTAATATGTACGAGGTGAGTTCAAAGTATTCTCGGTATGGATATGAAAGAAAAGGCAGAAAAATCTGAAATAATTATATTTTTTAATATAGTCCCTTGCAATCTCGATACACTTCTTACAACACGAAATCATCTTCTCAATACCCTCCAAAAAATAACTTTCTTCCTTCTCTGAAAAATGAGCGTTAATGGCCGTCTTGAGTTCTACATCGCCGGAAAATCGCTTTCCACGAATCTTTTTTTTCAGCTTCCGAAACAAAAAATAGTCACTAGGTGTCAGGTCTGGGCTGTAAGGTGGATTATTGATCTCTTGGTAATCACACTCCTGAATTTTTACAACATTTAATTCGCACTTGTTTTTGCGGTGGTTCGAGCATTCGTGGCACCCATCTTGCACTGAGTTTTGAGAGGTTTAAAAAGTCATGAAGTATTGAGTGTATGGTACCAAAATATAGCTTGGTCATCTCTGCTAATGAATTGATTTTTATTTGAGCATCTTCGAGTACAAGTTTCTCGACTTTTTCACGTTTTCTTCCGTAGTGGCAGAAACAGGAACAGGGTCATCTTCAATGCTTTCTCTGCCCCTTTCAAATTCACTTGACCACTATTGAATGGAAGATAACGAAGGAGCAGAATCCTTATAAACGGCTACCATCTCTTCGTGGAAGTTTTTTTTTGAGTTTTTCCTTGTTTCGTCAAGAATTTAATAACGGCGCGGTGTTCGATTTTGGTAAGCATTTTCGCGTCAAGACATTTTGTTGCACTCAAAACACGATTGTGACAAAACTAATGATGGTAAACCGATGAAATTTTCAAATTTTCACCTCAGAAAGTGCCATAACAGAACCATAGAAAAAATACCCCCATTGCTAACAAAAAAGTTGCCATACCGAGAATACTTTGAACTCCCCTCGTATTAGAAATATAAGAATCATAGTTTCTTTCCGTACTATCACCGCCTCCTAGAGTAGCGGTACTCTAGCCATGCTGTAACAGTTGGCAGCATAGCAAAATGATCAAACAGGACCACTACTCCTATCAAATTCCGTAACAGAATATAATACGTTGTCCATCATACTCGTTGTTAAGGGACTAGTTGTTTCGCACATTTTTTAGCGACGGTGATGGCAACGCCGCTTAAAACGAAGTGGTCTCAAATTTCTACAGCATGGCTAGAGAAAGAGTGTCTAAGCGGCAGTGGTACTATGTATTTAGAAACTGTTATCTAGGTATCTAATAGGTAGATTACGCATACTCACGGCGGCATTATATCCAGGGACGGCTCTGTGCGTACCGATAGGAATATTTGAACACATAGCAGTGGCGAAGAGTGAATACGATTACCTTTGAGATACCTTTTTTGTTTATGATAGTAAAATAACGGTCTACTCTGACGTAATGCAATTTAATTTTAATCCCGCTGGCTTCCCTGCTACAGAATTCCACTCTTGGCCACTAGTACCTACCTATTTAAACCAGAGTTAGTCAGCTTGTCAGCAGAATTTGTTTTTTTTTTTTGCTCGATCCTATTGTTTTTTTTAAACTAATTTACGCTATTCCATATTTTTTGAGGAGCTCGGCTAGCAAACTTTTTCTTACATTATGTTGATTTTATCAATGTGCGCACTGCACAATGCATTTAAACCGATTGCTGTAGAGGTGTTGCACTAGTAAAAAAAATCAAAGAAGAAGAAAGATTGCTGTAACAAAGGAACATTTTTTATTGCATAATGTCAGATCAGATATTGAATTTATTATTTAAATCTACACTAACTTATATTTATTTATTTATTTTATTTAATAGACAACTTACAATAAGTTGGCAGATTATACACAACTCACAATTGGTAATATAGATCTTAAATTATAATGTTTTACCCCGCCTTATAAGGTATATCACCCGAAGAACCCAGCAGCTACCGCCCAATAGCACTCCTTAGTGTTAGCTATAAACTCCTAGAACGGTTGATCTTAAATAGAATAGAACCAGTTATCAACCTGCACATCCCTATTGAACAAGCTGGGTTCAGAGCTGGGAGAAGCTGTTGCGACCAGGTCTTGGCACTCACCACCCATATCGAGAACGGATTTCAAAAGAAACTAAAAACTGGAGCAGCCTTCCTAGACCTCACGGCTGCTTACGATACGGTGTGGCGCCACGGCCTGCTGTTCAAATTCTTAAATATTATACCATGCAAGACACTCGGATCACTGTTAAACAACATGCTTAGTAACCGCCACTTCCAGGTACACTTGGGCGAGAATGTGAGCAAGAGCAAAACCCTTGATAATGGCCTACCACAGGGATCGGTGTTGGCCCCACTCCTCTTTAACCTTTACACCAGTGACCTCCCCCCCACCACTTGTAGAAAATTTATCTACGCAGATGACATTGTCCTCACAACTCAGAGCAGCTCATTCACTTCCTGTGAGAACACCCTACGAGATGATCTGTCGGTGATGACACAATATTTCATTAGATGGAGACTGAAGCTAAATCTTTCAAAAACCGAGGTATCCACTTTCCACCTAAGCAATCGCTTATCCCAACAAGAACTTAATGTTGTACTAAATGGCCAAAGCCTCCGTCACAATCCAAACCCAAAATACCTCGGCATCACCTTAGATAGATCTCTCACATACAAACAGCACCTACAGAAAACTGCTAGCAAAGTACAAACCAGGAACAATATTATCCAGAAACTAACGGGGACAAGTTGGGGAGCTGGGGTCAATACCCTGAGAACATCCTCACTTGCTCTGGTCTACTCGACTGCGGAATACTGTGCTCCGGTATGGACTGGCAGCGCTCATACAAAATCCCTTGACGCCCAACTACACAAAACAATGCGCATGGTGAGTGGCACAATTATGCCTACCCTCATACAATGGCTTCCAGTGTTGAGCGGCATAGCACCTCCAGAGCTTCGAAGGAACGAAGCTACGAAGAGAGAATGGCAGAAGTGTACTCAAAATACTGCCCTCCCAATACACCAAGACGTCCCCATAGGGGACTCACTCCGCCTCGAGTCCCGAAAGCCTTCCTGGAAACTGGGAAGGCAACTGGTGGCCAACAACTCTAACACCAAAGAGGAATGGAGACGCTCTTGGAGGGATGCCAACATCGACACTCGCGGACTTATAAACGACCCTACAACAATGCCACCTGGTAGCCATTTACCACGCCACCTCTGGTGCAACCTGAACCGAATCAGAACCGGACATGGAAGGTGCGGCCTTCTCCTCCACAGATGGGGCAAGCGGGACAACCCCAACTGCCATTGTGGTGGGGTCCGTTAACCACATCGTCGAAGAATGTCAGTTCACTAGGTTCAGCGGCACAATGGAAGACATCCATAACTTGTCTCCTGAAGCACTTCAATACCTGAGCTCTCACGAACTTAATCTCTGACTCTGGTCTCTCCAACGCCATACGATATATATAGGTATCTTAAATCGAAAGGTAACTCAATGGGAATCGTATTTTAAAATATCTTCGCGCCTGGCACCTACTCATTTGGCATTAATAATCATATCAGCTCTGCTCTGTGCATTATCTACATGTTGTAGTAGATAATGTCATGGGCGTCGCCAGCCTCGGAGCTAAGGGGGGGGGGGGGCAACAAAAATTTTGAAATTTGGTACATCATGGAAAAAGCTTAAATAGCGCCGCAGGCAAACTTTTTAAAAAGAATGGGGGTGCTAATTAACACGTTTGCATCAAATTATATTATACAAGACAAATATGTACCTAAGTGAGCTGAGACATGGTGAAGAAGGTCGTGATGTGGTTTGGTTTATTGGAAAATGCGTATAATAGGCTATTTTTTTATGAAATAACTGTGTCTTGATGGATTGTCATGAAAATTCATGATATGATGAGAAAATGTGTCTTAATAACGTGATTTTTGTGAGGTTTTACCATTTAGTATGAAAAAATATATACCTATTCCAATATCTGGGGGGGGCAGCTGCCCCCCTGCCCCCCCTGATGACGCCCATGGATAATGTACCTATATGTTGTAGTAGATAATATACCGAAACTTACACCAAGGAAAAATGTATGGCTTTAGTGCAATAGAAACAAAAAATAGGTAGGTATACAGAAACATAGTGATATGTATGCGCGATAACAGAATTTAAAAAAGATATAAGCAAGGTCACATCAAATAAGTATTCATTTTATACACTTGAAGGAAAAACACCTGCACACGAAATTTACAGGTTTCTAGCCTGGTCCAAAGTGTACAAGAAAGTATTACAGCACAAGCCTATTTTTTATTTTTCAAAAAAATGTAGATAAGTAAAATAAAATAAATAAAATAAAATAAACTTTATTGTACAGAAAAACATACAAGGGGCGGGCTTATTGCCAAATGGCAAATTCTGCCAGCCAACCCAAGATAGAAACGAAAAATGAGATATACCTAATTATAGATTCAGTACCAAGAGGGTACCTTATTTAAGTACTTATTTTAAAAGAAATATATATTCAAGAAGTATGCATGTAGGTAAATAAATAAATAAATCTTTATAGGCCAGTAAATATGTATAGATACAAAAACAAGACAATGCAATGTGCCAAAAGGCGGACTTATTGCAAAAGAAATATCTTATAGTCAACCCGATGTATATAAGTATTATTTAAGCACATTATTTATAAGCAGATACCTACCTACTCAAAATATATCCATAAATACATGCATAAATGCGGGTATAAATATAAAACATAAAACACAAAAGTCATTAATAAATAAAATAAATAATTCTTACCGTCTCCCTTTCCATCTCGTAATTTCGATCAAATAGCATATTGAAGTTCGAATAAAAAATTCAACAATCAAGTCTCCACAGAAGAACTTTAATAAACTTTACCGTCGAATCGCGGCGATACACCTAGTAATAAAATTGCCACCGCGAAAGTTTGCACAATTTTCCTCCTCGTAAACAAAATCTCCTTTCAAAACTTGTTTCCACATAAAATTTTCATGTAAACAGCACAAATACACTTCACATAGTTTGTTTACAGTTTTTCAAATTATAATTATCAATTTTTTTGTGGAAAATATGTAAATATTATTGATATTACGAGAAACATTCGGACAGCGCGCAGACCTCTCACACGCGAACGCTCGAGAGTTTATGAGAGAACGAGTTTTCAAAAATGTATGACTGCCTATTACGACCCACTTACTGTGGGATTCAACAGAGTGAGAATACTTACAATCGCTGAACAAAGTTATCGCTTTATACAAAAAGATTAGAGGAAAATAGTGAAATATATCTTGATTCTATCAACCTTTTGCATATCTCATTGTCTTGTCTTTTGATAAAAAAATAGCTAATACTTATTAATTAATAATGTGGCAAAGATCAGCAGGTTAATATTTTAGCAAAAGTTATTTTATGGCTTCATGTATATGAAACATACATTTCGACAAACAATAATTATTAAACACTAAAATACACTTGATGAAACTTGTATAGAAATATTTGCAAGAAAAACATCGCCCGTTTTCTTTTTCAACTTTGGTTTGCAACGTAGAACTTAACTAAACAGTAAACAATAACATATACTTGATATAGGTATAGATAGATACAGTAGCTTTTGTCTATTCGAAGGCGTTATAAATATACAATTAAAAAGACGTATTTACGTATCTAGTTGTGTAGCTTGCAATCCAATTTATTTAAGTATGTACCTTATACCTACTACGTAGAAGTAGATAGGTACATACTTAAATAAATAATATTAATATATCTAATGTACCTACCTAGTACCTAATAAATTATCTTTCCGACCATCGAGCATCATCAGCAATTTCATCAGCAATGAAAATAATAATTGATACTACTGGGATTTATAGTTTTTAGAGTTATTACAGATAGGAGATAGGTACATTTACATGGTGGTAGAATTATCAAATCAAGTAGAAGTAAAACGAAGTTGGTATTTTATTATTTTTCATTATACATAATTATAGTAACGGCCTTGTTTTCTACTTTGCAGTGGTAAATAATCACACAAATTCTAAGAATTGTTGATATTGAATACAGATACCTATTACCTAATCTCTACTCGCATTTTGTCATGAGTTTTCCTTTCACTTAGGAAAATGGTTATTAGTAGGCAGTAGTAGGCACCTACCTTAGGACATATTGTTAAACCTCTATTCTCTCTGGATTTGTTATCATACTTCGGTTCTCCTTTTTATGATTCACTGAGAAAATTCACGGTAAAACAAGGATTCGTACAAGAACGGTATTTTCTAATGACATTGGCATCTTACCCTCTGTGTTAAAAAAAATCTGAATTTATTGGGCCATGGATTGAAAACGCCTGACAGAAGAAAGACCATGCAAGGATTTTTTCAGAGGGAGACATAGTGAAGAAGGTCGTGATGTATTGTGGTTTGGTTTATTTGAAAATGTACATAATAATTTGCACAATATTGTATATGAAGAATGTTTTCTATTTGTATAAAAAGTAAGTAATAAAAAAATAGCGTCGCAGGCAATTTTTTTGTGAAACAGTTGTATTTTGATGGATTTTTATAAAAAATTATGACATCATGAGAAAATGTGCGGTAATAATATGTTTTTTTTGAGGTTTTATCATTTAGTATGAAAAAATATATACCTATTCCAATCTCTATAGTCCAATTCTAATCTGACGACGCCCATGTGTACGAAGTTGGAACTTGGAAGCGAAATTTTGTCATAAGAAGGTGAGGTGATGTTTACAAACAGAAACAATCCGTAAACCAAGACCAGCACTACCAGCAGTATAGTGTCGCCGACGACTTTTTTTAGAAATTCATTGTCATCGAATTAGTAGGTCTGATATTGACTCCGGCCTAGTCGTATCTTATATTCCGCCACTGTATATCAATAATAAATTACTTACAAATAAAGATATTTTATAACTACAAAGTACCTATGTTGTTATTTCAAAGTATAAGTAGGTAGGTACTTAACTCTTGTTTACTTTATATTATCTTATCATCACACTGGTCACTCTGACCTCTTATCAATAATTTAAGTAGTTATCTGAATTCGTACCTACCTAATGTTCATTTTGATTTTCAGTATTTTCAATGCAATATGGTCATTGGTCAATAGAATACGAGTAGCTCTTGAGTAGTTACAAAGTCGCCATCCTCGGAGCTAGGGGAGAAGGGGGAGGGGCAACATCATTTTTGAAAAATGATATAGCATAAAAATACGTAAATAGCGCATAGATAAATAGCAATTTTTTTTTGAGACATTGGGAAGAAGGTTGTGATGTGGTTTGTTTATTTGAAAATGTATATAATACTTTGCAAAATAATATTATGAAATATGTTTTTTTTTATGAAATTACCCCTGCCCCCCCCTTGCGACGACCATAATGCTAGGGCATGTATCTAATCTAAGTAGTTTATAACGCCCATAGTTTACAACTAATGAATGCAATACGTAGGTAATTATTATTCATTCAGGTGACAGATTTATTGACCGATCTGGTTGTAATTATGAATATTAATATTATATAATAATGTAGGTACACACTACACAGTACTGAGTACCTACAACATCTGAGACTAGATCCTTTGTGTAGCTGTAGAGTAGGCAATACAATACAACAGTTAATTAATTAATGCTGCAAGTACTGTACCTATTCATCATATTAATATCCAAATCCGGTTTAGATTTTCGGAAAATACCATTTGCAATGTCTCTTCAGAACTTATAGGTATTATATTGTATTAATGATTAGTGTAGCACCTAACCTACCTATTCTATTCTTAGTAAATGTAATTCCATGTGTGGGCAGAAAGGATGTAAATTCTCAGCTAAAACAAGACAAGAATGTCCTTTATAGAATTGTAAGAACTATGCAAATAGATACACAACTGGGTGTAGTAGGAATGTGATACCTACCTACTAAGAATTACTCCTATGTTTTGGAAAACTTACTATAGTTGATGACGCCTGGATAGGCACTTACGTAATCTAGGATGCTTATAGATAAGACTAATTCATGGCTGACCAGAAAATTAATATACTTACAACCTTAGTAAAATCATTTGCTCCTTCATGATTTTTTCCAAAATCGATAACTTAAACCAGTTTTCCGAGTGGCATTTATAAATTTTCATACTCTCAAGTTCCAATTTGAATCCACCGCTCTGAATCTGTTAACTTGTATCTACATCTCTATAATTATTTCCTTTTTGATGATCAATTTGGTTCCTTGTCTTTAGTAGATAGATCATAATATGTTCTAGGTCCCAACCTTCCTAGACATTTCAACTTCGTCATTATAAATCAACAACTTAATCAGTAAACAAGTAGGTAATAAAACACACTCATAAAAATTCTCAAACATGTTTAATGAAAAATACAAATTCGGCAATTTCTATGCACAACTAGATCTATTACCATGACAGGCTTTATCATTAATTATTCAGTTCTTATTTCGAGGTCCATCAGATATTCTAGGTATTCCGATAAGAGTTCACAAATATATTTCTGTGAACAGCTCATAGAAATAGCTGATGATCTTCTAAAGATTGTTAGAATGACGTAACGATTTGCAAAAGTGCCGTGTTATAATAAAATTAAACGAAAAACACAGCATCTATTTTGGTGTCTGTACATATTGGTAACATCATAACGAATTTGTTAGGAGAGCATTATATATATGAATTGGTAACATCAAAACGTATTGTCAAAGCTTGAATTAGTTTCAAAGAACTTACTTAATATTCGACGAAATTCATGATTACTAAAAATAATACTAGAGAAACTAACCAATACGCAGCGATCTATGAAATACTGAATCTAGTACCAGACATTTCAAATGGTTTTCATGTTTTTTTGTATTTCATAATACTAAATCAAAGTTTAAAGTAATTTAATAGTAAAAAAGACATTACATTTGTCTTCTATTGCTTTTATAAAACTCAATCAATTATGGAGTGCAGTCATCTTTTGAAAGATATGAAATTCACAAAACAATATGTAGAGAGAAAGAATCCACATTTATACTAGAGGATAGATGTGTAAAGTAATATATAACATTTATACAGGTTCCCTAATGATAGCCATGTATCATAAAATAGAAATAATCAAGGAAGTTGGTAGGTAACTCATATTAACAAGATGACATTATTAAATACAGATTATTTCAATAGCATGACTCCTGCATTCAATATACTAAAAGTAAAAAAAAGAATTTACATTCCTGATTAATGGCACAAGAAAACAAAATTTGAATCAGAAGAGAAGATTGTTTTAATTCATTTATTTATCTTAAATAGATGTCTCTAATATTAATTAACTTAAGACTAGTACATATAACATATTCTATAGGAAGGAAACTAACTTATACGTTACAATAATATTTCGTATAAGTACATAATAATTTACAGTAAAAAAACACTTAATATTCTAGAAATAAGGGCATAGCAATAAATAGCAGAATTATATTGAATATAATGAGAGAAAAATAAAGCCTAGAAAGCAGACTTGGAGCCTTTATATAACACATTAATATTCACACATTATACATACATGCACCTAATAAGCTTAATATTATCACATGAATAGGAATCCAAGTGAATGGTCCGCACAATCTTTTGCCTTTGATATTTCACTGCACGAGATGATAAGATAAAATCCTAGTGAAAATCTGGGAGTTGATTATGCCAAAGAATTTAATAATAAAGTCATTTATAAAAAATACGAAAATAAATATATTAAACACCTACTTAAGTTAGTCAACCACTGCTACCAACAAGAAATGGTAGTATAGAAAAAATAATGGTACTTAATTGTTTTGTTGGTAACTGTAAAGTAAAAAAATACGGTAATAGAAAATTGTTACAACTATAGAAATTATTTACAATGTGCAATGAGAAAGTAATAATGCAAAAAATTAAAAATATTTTAGATATCTACACAGTAGAGCCAAAGAATTGACATTTACCATAGCTGGTCCCGTTCATACCAAAAGATCAATTTTGAATTTGCTGTGAAATTCACACCCACAAATAATAATCCCCTGTAAACTAGAGTACAAATTAATCATGTTAAAGTTGGAGAAACAGATTTCACACTAATTCAAAAAACTCTAGAATGTCATCCAAGATTCCTGAGCAAAGAGAAATAGATTCGCTCCTGTGGGGATATTGAGCCAAACAACGTCAAAATGTATCTCTTACTATAAATAGACCTAATGACACTAACAATAATATCACAATATTTTGGAGCTTTCAAATTCTATAACATTTCACCTCCTTCATTAGCATAAATTATACAAGTAGACAACAGTTATTGTTTTGCAGTTAGCCTCATGAATGATGATCCAATCACAAGATTAGCCAATACACGTCCTTAACTTCACATATATTACAATAAGTTATTGCTCTAGTTCTATCATCTAGTTACCCAATACATATTGTAGGTAACCAGACAAACATACAATAACTGATGACTACTTTAATTAATTAATTTATATTTCATCTCTAGAATACTAAATTACACTAATATTATCCAGAGCCGGAACTGTAATAATTTCCAGCAGCCCTCTGTCCAGCTCTCACCACAGTCTGGAAGGTACTAGCAGCACCCTGGAAATATATTTCAAACACTTAACTCTCGAAACAATTGTATTGAGATAAACGAGAAGAATAAACAAAATTTAATTGGAAAATTTGATGTAGGTAGATGAGTTAAAGGCAAAACCAGAAAATAAAGAAGAAATCTGAGAAAATATAATGAATGATTGAGTGTTAGTTAATGAAAACTACAAGATACATAATATTATAATGATTGTGCAATAAGGCAAGCAAAGCAGTACAGTACAATCTACTTACTAGGAAACTTAAGTATGAGAAAATATATAATTTGATTCATGTAGGTAAAAAAATGACCTGTATCGCAGCACCCAAAAACTGTGAGAAGGCTCTGGTAACATTAATGGCTGCTGTGACTAGACCAGTATTGGACCCCGAACCTGAGTCCACAACTTGGGGAGGTGGCAGGGGCACCTACATTATTACAAAGGATTGTAAAGACTCACAGTCAGCCAGCGTAAAAATATGATTTAAAGTCATTATAAATCGTTTTAGGTGATCAAAATGTTCACATTTTAAACACCGAAATAAAATTAATCTTCATTAGTTTTTTTATGAAAAATATTATTATGAAACAAAAAAATTATTGAAACTAATGACTGAGAATATTGCTGGCAAAATAAAAGTGAGTAAACAGTGTTAATTAAAAATATAAGTTAGAGCTATATAAATCTTAAAGCAATTCAATACATCATGCATTCCTCTGCATTCCAATGTTGCAAAACATAAATATATGGATTATATTTCACATTACAATACAAAACAATATAATCCAATATGTTTTAATTCGATAATTAATCATTCTTGGCAGCAAACAAAAATGGCAAAGCAATCAAACTAAAGTGTCACAATGTAATGCTTACTAACCTTCTTTGTATTACTTTGTGGTTTCTCTTCACTGACATCATCATCAGCATTACCTACAAATGGCCCTGAGCCAAAGAGAAAACCTCCGCCTCCAGAGGAAACTGGCGTAGGTCTCCTAGTCTCCCTAGTTCCTCCACTGCCTGAACCGCTTCCAGTATCTTGCCATTGCTGCCACAACCAAGCTAAGCCATCTAAAATAGGACGGGGTTGTCTAGCTGGTGGTGGACGCCTTGTTGTAGCCTTTGTGGTACGAACCTTCGGAGTCACAATCACTTGATTCAGTAATGCCTGAAATATCAAAATATGACAATGACAAAAAACTATTGACAGAAACCTACTATAATCAACACGAAATAATATAATGATACATACTGCAAGTCTCTTTTGATCATGTGGTGTTGATGGCCCAATACCTTGATCCTTCAACAATGCTGCTAATAGAGCTTCGTTGGACTGGCCATACTCTGTACTTAGTTTGATAGGAATGCTTGTTGTACTAACAGAATTCTTTGTCGCCGCTAATAAAGCTGATAATGCCTTTTCATCGTCTAAATTAGCGAGATTTATTTTGACTGTTGTTGATTCACCAGCATTTTGAATCTTTAAGAGATTCTGAAGAAGAATGGCTTCTTCTTTTAATTTCTCCACATCAACTAATGTTGGCTTCACAGAAGATGCACTCGGTGTTTTATTACGAGTAACTTGTGGTCGATGACTAGAGGCAGAAACTTGGGAGGTAATAGGAATATTCTTTGTGGTTGATGAAGAAGGGGAATTTCTATTAGGAGTTGTTAAAATTGATGGTATATTTAATTTGCTTGCATCTTGTCCTGTTAGTTTCAATAATGATTGTAATAATTGTGCATCTTTTTGAAATGAAGCAATATCCTCCTCAATAGATGGTGTGGAAGTCTTAATAGTTGACTTGGAACCATCAATATTAATATCATTATTGACAGCAATGTTATATTTCTTGCCTCCTCTAAATGTACTTTCAATAATGGACTCAGTAGTTGCACTTGTAGTGCTAGTTATGGGCTTACGAGTTGTTGTTGTGGTGGTAGTCTTACGTGTTGTGCTGGCAGAAGTTGTAGTACTTGATTTTAAGTTGGCTAAATTTCTTTCGACTGCAAGAGCTATAATTCTGTTAGCCAATGTTTGTTCCTTAGTTTCAGAGTTAGGGACCACAAGTTTTTGCTGAAAAGAATATATATAAATGCATTACTGTTGGTATCTATGTATAAATCATACCTTATATTAGTACATAGTTCCTAAGTTTACAACAATTATGCAGATACTAATACTATATTAAATAAGTAGGTACCTACTCTCTTAGTAGGTACTAAACCGAGACTGTAATAAATAATATACTTACTAATGTTTTCAAAAAGGCAATGTCATCATCAACAGAATATGTAGATTTATCAGGAGCAATGGTTGATACAGGTTTATTAGTTGAAGATATTGTTCTAATTGTGGAAGTAACAGTGGATGGTGGAGTAACTAAAGATGGACTTTGTTCAATATCAAAGTATTTCAGTCTGGATACTGCTGAAGATATTTCTATAGGTAATGCAGTTGTGGTTGTCCTAGTTGTAGTTGGAGGATCAGTTCTCGTTCTAGTTGTTGACTCTGTAGTTTTCCTTCTAAGAGTTGTAGATTCAGAATGAATTCGCTTTTGAGTCGTTGTTGGTGTAGTACTTCTGGATGTAGATAATCTGCGTTGTGTTGTGGTGCTAGGAGTCTGTGTTACTGTACTGGCACGCCATGTCGTTGTTTCAGTGGGTATTGGAGATGTCGAGGTTGCCAATCTGACTGTAGTACTTACGTACGGTGTCCATGTTGTAACTGTTGATGGGTGTGTTGGTAATGAATTAAATTTTCCTCCACGGGAAAAAATCTCAACATCGTTGATGAAATTTTGACTCGCTGAATCAGTTTTAACATCAAACAATGTTGTGTCAGTTGGTTTTTGTAAATCATTGAGTTGTGTTGATGTTTGTGTATGGTAATTGTTAGTCGGTATATTATATACGGTGAACTTGTCTTCATCTATTGATTTCATAGTAGAAGTAATACTTGGTACAGTTGATGTTAAAGTCACTTGAGTTGATGTGATGGAAGTAAAAGGTACAGTAGACGTGGCAACGGAAGGTTTTGTAGTTGTAATTTTTTGAATATAGGATTCTGTAGATTTGGCTACTCCTATATTAGGTGTGGTCAATAGATCATCCGTGATTGGTTTCCAACGAAACACTACCCCCTCACTACCATCTGCAGGCTTTTCTGTACGAATCTTCTTTGTCTAGAAATATGTAGATTATACATAATTAGTAATTACAGTAGTTTAAATATGCTACACTTCTATTACACAATCTATCGCAACAAATAGTAAAATAATGCAAGAGTTACTTACCTCCGGGTCTATATCCAATGTTAAATATCTGGCTGTGGTACTCTCTTCATCAAGCTTACTTGATTCTTCTTTAGAAGCCGCTACAATACTCGATAAGACAATATCTTCTACCTTTGGTAATTTGGCAGTAGTTAATAAACTCAATACGTATGATTCTGTTGTGGCTGTTACTGAGTCTCTAACTACAGAACTTTGCTTAGCTTTAGTCAAATTATTAGATAACTGTAAAATTCATAAAGTTAATTAGTATAATCAGTCAGTAGGTATAAAGTATTATTAAAAAATAATTAAATAATTAAATCACCCCCAACTACAACCATTATATTAGACAAATGGATTAATTTACAAAACAATATATGTTAGCAATATTCTACACCAAAATAATTATGTATATTAAACAAGCCAATTACCTACTTACCGAAAAAAATACCAAAGAAAAAAACATGAATGTTAGTGAATTAAAACATTAAACAATAGGCAAGTATAATATGTTATTCACAAAGTAATTATTATACAACTACATAAGCCAAGCATGCTTAATATAGCTTTCCATTCACGCGGAAAAAGACACAAGTACCATTTTCTCTGTGATATGTACAGGAGCTTCTTCGGTTTCGTTATTTTTTGTATTGTTACTTTCCAAATTTTCTGTGTTTTGTGTTTGAGTTATTTCATTAGTGTTTAAGTCATCCTCATTATTATTAACATTGATTGGTTTTATTGACTCAGGATCTTTATACACAGGACTATCAGGATTTTTTAAACTTCTGGGATCGATTGGTAAAACATCAATTTTCTGTGTCACAGTTGGTACTCTTGTGCCATTTGGGTATCTTCTTATTACTGAGTTATTTGGTAGTACGCCGAATATTATAAATGGGCTCGCTTCTGTTAATGTTTCTAATTCATTGTTGTTAGGGTTTTTACGTACCACTGTATTGTTGGGAAGAACTCCATAAACGTAATAATCCTTTTTTGGATGACTTGTTGTAATAACATTTTCTGTTGTCGTCAATAATGAATCATTTAGCATTTGAGAAGAATTTAATAAGGAGGATTCCTTTGTTCTCCAAGCTGTGGGATAAGGTGGGATCCATTGATAAGGAGGAGTGGTAGACAGAATAGTAGATGTCTCAGTCCCAGTTTCAGTAAAAGTTTGTTGGGTTTGAGTTTCAGTGGTTGTTGATAATGGTGATGTATTGTTGATGTCAGCGCGAGGTACAAGTGTTATGTTTAATAAACTTGGTGTGGAGGTTGGTTCAGTGTTACTATCTGACGAAGTAATGATATTCTCTGTAGTTGAAGACACTACATCAGGGAATATGGTGGACATGATATCTTTTAGAGCTGGTATTGTAATAACTTGCAAATCTTTCTTATCAATTTCTACAAATTCTACAGATGAACTATTTGCAATATCTTCTTGTGAATCAATATTATTTTCTAAAATAATCTTTTCTATATCCCTCAGTAATTTAGCTCGACGAGATAAGCTTTGTTTTGGAGCACCATTATTACTAGAAGCATTTACATTTACATTAAATGATGCTAGCTTATTAAGTATTGTTAGTAATTCAGAATTTACATTGGGATCTGGATACATGGTTGTTGGAGTTGGTGTTTGGGACGTAGACTCGGTAGTGAATTCTGCTTTTTCAATTACTGTTGTTGAATCTGATGTGACAATATCTAGAGATATTGAGTCAGTTGTACCTAAGTTCTGATATGAAGGCCGTACGGTAGATTTTTGAGTTGACTCTGTAGTCACGGTTAAATCCCCAGTTGTACTCGTAGTTGAAAAATCTGTGGAAGTTGTATAAATCCCTAAAGAATCAAATACATTACTGGTTGACAGTACTGGTTCACTAGTAGTAGGAGAGTCAAGTATCTCTGATCGTTGACTCGATGTATAAAAAGTATTTCTGGAAAGAACTGACAAATTAGATTCTCTACTGAGAGTCTCTTCTGACTGTCTTGCAGTTGTGTCTAAATTTATTACAGGATCTTTTATTGTCACTGCGTCAACTACAATGTCTAAATTATTTACATAGTTTGAAGGCTGGGGGTTAGTAAAGTCATTTAATTGACTTAATGTTGGAGATTCTGCTTTAGGAATAACTGTAGTGTGTACCACAGTACTGTCTGTATTAGACACTGGACTACTATCACTAATATTAAAAGCTGAGAAACCAGAAGATTTTTCTTCAGGATTTAATGTGGATTCTAAACTATTTTGCAGTGATAAAATTTCTGTTGTAGGGATTTCATTTACAATATAATCAGTAATGCTGTCATAATATTTTGCAGTTACAGTTGATATTGCTAATGGAATTTCAGTAGCAGATGGAAATGGTGTCACAATCATTATATCTTTTTCTGTTTTAGAATTTAATGCCTCAAGTACCCTCGATTGACGGGAAGATGTTCCCAAACTGGGTGTAGTGACAGAAATATTTTCAGATCCATCATCGCCTGAACGGAATTTTAAATTAGGTAACTCAGGGGAAGTGGATTCAACACTATTATTATCAATTGATTCATGGATCGTAACACCTGATGGTGTACGTGTATTACTAAAGCTTTTCAATTCATTTAAATTTAGATTTTGAAGAAGCAAGTTCTCAACCCTTTTTTTAAATTCATTAGATGGTGGGGTAGTGTTGGTAATAAAATTGTAAAGAAAAGCAAAGTTAAACATGACGGGATCATTATTTCCATCAGAAGGTAATGGTTCATTTGAAAGTAATGTGTTTGATTGGTGGTCGTCAACGGGAATGGTATTTTCAGTAAGTATGGGTTTGGATAAGGGAGGATTGTTATTGAATACATGAATATTTGCTTGCTCTGTGCGTGATACAGTACGAGGTGTGTCTGATGCTAAAGAAGCAGTGTGTGTGGGAGGTTGGGTTGTGGAGTATAATATAAGTGTGGCAAATGGTTTCCTCTCAGTAGTAACTGGTGCGGTGGTGTAGGATGGTGGAGAGGATGAGAGAGATACAGATAAGGAATCTTTTGAACTGCTTGGAGTTGTTTGCACAGGTTTAGTAATGGTTACCTGAGAAGTCTCACTCTCAGACTGTACAGTGGATTCTATATCTTTAATCAAAGAACCTTTTGTACTACCGCTAACACTTTCAGTACTCACTCCATTCACTTTAATATCTTCCACTAATTTTTTTGTAGAAGTACGAATTTTTGGGGTCGAAGTCAAAATATCAGCGAGTGCATCAAATATAGAGACAGTGACAGAAGGTGAGTGGTTAGATGTCTCCACATTAAGTAATCTGGATGTCATTACGGCTGATTCTGCGGTTATTAAACTGTCCGATACGGGTGTACTGCGTGGCTGATTGAAGGATATTATTTCAATATCAGGATAGATATTGTTCTGTTCTCCCACATCCTGCAATGAAAGATAAGAGCTTGTGCGTTTAGAAACAGAAAGAAAATGATGAGAGTACAAGACAAGAGAAGATTCAAGAATACTGAATAAGAATCAAATAAAAAGTACTTTATCCAATGACCCATTTATTTCTAAAAGAAAACTACATTAGATTTAATATTATAATATATTTAATTCTAATAAAATAATTACACAATACAATACTGTAAAATACAAAGATAATGTCTACATGCTGTATTGTATGAAACATAACCAGATCTATATATGTGTGGTTCATACAATATACCTAATAGATGTTATATATTAATAATAAATATATAATAATGTGTTAATATATACTAAGGTATGATAAGAAATAATTATTAGTTTGCTACTTACTACTAAGTATAATGAGTATTATTCAATTAGTTTAAATAAAAACTATGTGAGTACTATAAGAAAACAGATGTCCCATAAATATAGGTTAATCTAAATAAATAAATATAGGTTAATCACTTAAGGTGGAATACTAATACTATGTAGGTATTTACTTACATAAATAATTTTAGTAATGTACGAAGAAATCTAATTTGTTATTATTTTTTTCTGGTGGGATAAGGTTAAATTATAATAGATAGCATAGTAATTATTATTGTTAGTAAAAAAAATAATAAGAAAACGAACTGGCAATACTACTAGTAAGATGTTTTAGTGTTATTAAAAAGATCATTACATACATAATAGTAATTTAAAATTGATTAGAAATTAGTAATATAGTATTTACTACTTGTGAATTTGGACAAGTTTAATAATTTTGCAGAGGAATAAGAAAAATAGATACCTACAGAGAGAAATGATATAATGGATTCTTTGCACAAACACACTACATAGTATTGTGAATAAAAAATAGACAAAACCTACAAAATATAATACATACTACTTACTGATACATGATTACAAACCAGATATTATACATAATACAGTACATAGAATACAATATGTAGATTGTTAATATTACTATTGTTTGGTGTGCAAAATTTTCTAATGTAACTTAAGTTATGCAAAAAAATGTAAACATACATTAAGACTCAAGAGCTCCAAATAATGTAAACGTTATGGTGCCAGTATCGCTGTTCTAGTCTTGAGTGATAATTTGGTTTACCCATATACTTAACATCCTTACGGTTAGATTAATATAAGATATCTATATACAGTAGCATGTTCCAAACTACGTGCTAGCATGTGTACTTTACATGCTATGGCACGCTCGCACATACATGTTTGCAGAAAACAAAACAACTATTTTTAATAATTTCATTCCTGTAGACATAACATAAATTTTGATATTATAATTTCAATTTTGAAATTTATATCTGTATTACTCACAACTCGTTTACTATTGGCTGGAATCTGTCTGAGGCTTTGCTAGTGGCATAATTACACAGCATTAAAAAAAATTTGCACACCCAACAATAGAATATAATTCCACAAATTGTCGTAACCAATATTTAAAATACTATACAAGATGTCAACCAATAAGAAAATAAACATACCTACGTAATATATTTTCATGCTTTAAAATATACTGAGTGTGTGTTTATTATAACAGGATATATGTATATGGTTGTTTTTCTATTTAGAATACACAATTCTACAATAATTTTCATCGGGAATTGTTTATACAATATGTAACCAGTAGTACAATGCAGATATTATAAGAAACTGTTCATGAAATGAAAGATGCTTCATTGATAAAACCCTTTAACAAAGGAACTTGAAACTAATATAAATGTATGTGTACAATGCCAGTGCTGTGGGTGTAAATATAACACTACAATGATAATATAATGTGATGAGAAAGTACAAGGTAATAGAAGGAATACAGGTACAAAGTAAGAAACAATGTGTATGTTGATTCTACAGTAAAGTATACAAGTTCACTGTGGTGTATGTTTTCTGTTAACCGTCATGTGATGATCTGATGAGCGAATGATCTGATGATCTGATTTCCACTGTGACTGTCCGTCAGCAGCCAAGAACCAAATGGGTTCCGTGAGATTTTCAGGAATTGGTGCGTCTGTTACGAAGAACTTCAGCCATGCCTTGTGAAAATCCAAAAAACAAACCAATTTTGTCAGTAAATTAAATTAATTATCATAGCTAATGGAGCTATTATTTATTATTATGTTACTTGTAATAAATAAAATATACAATAAGTTATAAAATTAATAAATGATTCAACAAAATTGATTTGTTTTTATAAAAATGATGAATGTCGGGTTAATATGAGTGATAAACTTTATGACTAGATGCTGTTAAACTGAATGTTATTGATGAGAAATCTCTAAATGTTTACCTACAAAAAATAACATCTGATACAACATATCTAATTCAAAACATTATACGGTCACAGCAGAAACACAATCACACAACAAGTATTCTCCCACTATACCAATTCATCATAATTATTTGCTGCTGTATTTGCCGTGGGATGCTTGAAACTACTGATGAATAAAGAATGTTCATTGTGGCTTGTGTTTCTTCTGTTAGATTAATTATTTGTTCATGATTATAATTGTTAGTAAAACAAACATTTTTCTGAATATTAAAGATTGTTGCATTACCAGAGTGAGAGAAAAGAACAAGTTGAACAGATATGAAAATTATCATCTACATAGAATGATAGAAGACAATCCAAATATTTAACCAATATTAACAGGCGGTGCATTGAGATGCAAGAGTTGATGATGAAATTAGAAGAAAATAATCACACACAAGTCATAAGATAAATTGTTTGATGTATAAATCTACAAGTGAAATAAATCTTTAATATTCAGTATGGTATGTGATCTCCCTAGTGCATATTGTTTGTTTGTATAATAAATGTGCATGTTTTATAAACATTTAAACAAAGTATAGATACACTACATATAGCCTTATTATCATGACGTTATGTAGGTTTTATCCTCATTCGAATATGTTTCTTCCCCTGAAAATGCATGTTTATGAAAATAAATTGAATTTGATATCTTGTTATGATTACTACATCATGTGACAGTAATATCCCCCTATCCTGCAGAGTAGATACCCCTGCTTGCCCGCACGTTTCCTCTAAGGAACATTAGAGGCTACTATTCTTTCACCTTTAGAACGGGATTGTAAACATTTTATAAACACACATTTACTAAGTAATTTTGATTCATATTTTGTGTACAGCGTCCTCAGGCTGATAAGGCACATAATTTGTTTACATTATTATTGCAATACAGAAAGAGATAATCTTATTTTTTTCCCCACATTTATACCAGAACGGTTAATATTTATATATAACAGCTACGAACCAGTGAACAAATGTAAATAAACATATAAATTACCTAAAATATTTGAAAAGGGATACCTTAATAACATAGGATTTCCCTTATTACACTTAATTTGCAAAAGTATCACAATTTAATTCTGAATTTTCCTTTAGGTAACATAACCAGCATATTGTCTATAATAACAAAGAATCTTACCGTAGTTGATGTTACCGAAGGTACGGTTGGATTATAAGCTGGTGGTGATGGTTTATTCAGTGGAGATTTATAACGAGCACTAAATCTATTTGTACGCTGGCCAGTGTGTAACGGCACCTGAAAAATGAGAACACAATTTAGTATTCACTTCACTTTTTAGGATTTTAGGGAAGTGAGTATTCCACTATCATCTGATCTCTTTAGATAGTATTCCCTGAAAAAGAGACTCACTGAACATCATTGTTGAAAAAAAACTGACTTTCAAAAACTCACATAGATGGCGGTATAAAGTGACATATGAAAATACATATATTATGTCGCTGGAAAATACAAAACAGTGAAAAACTCACATAGATGGTGATAGCGTAGTTATAAAGTGACGTATGAACAAGGGCGACTAAATTACAAAACAGTGATTTTCATGAACTCGGATAGATGGTGGGAATGTAAGTAGAATGTGGCATAACAACAAGGGTTATAAAATTACAAAATAGCGTATTTTCAAAATCTCACACAGATGGGGGCAATGTAGTATGTATGAACAGAGGTGGGCACCGTTAATCAAAAAGTTAACTTCGATAATCCGTTAACTAAAAAGTTAACTTCGTTAATCGATAATCCGTTAACTAAAAAGTTAACTTCGTTAATTGTTGAAGCGTTACATTTTGAAAAATGTAACGGAAGTTAACGTTAATCCGTTAAAGCGTTAATGTAAAAAATCGCGGTTAAATGGCATGAAATAGAACTACTTAGATAAGTACTACTGCTATCACACTATCGCGATGTATCCCAACAAAGTGGGTACACAAATACATACAATGTGCCTACAACAAACAAACATACTTACAGAATGGGTGGCGAGTCTCATTCTTGAATAAGAAGTAAAATGTCTTATAGAAATTTTACAAACACCTAGGTACATATTTATTAAACAATCAAATATTAACGGACTTAATTAACGGAAGTTAAATAATCAGTTAAGTATTTTTGGAGGTGAGAAAGGCGTTAAATTTTTAACCAAAATATTAACTTCGTTAATTAACGATTAACGGATTAACGCTTTTCTGCCCAGCTCTGTGTATGAATATTGCCTATAAAATGATGCGAGGCCGTCGCCATATTGTTCATGGAGGCCGGGCCCAACTGACATTTGACGATGATTACGCCATCTAAATTGTATGGGAAAAAATATTCCGTAGTTCAAGTGTTTGTCACCGAGACAAGGTGTTTGTCACCGATACAAGGTGACCTCACCACTCGTGGCGGTGATGGAATTCGAGGATGTAGGCTTGTACTCTACTATCGCAGGCTTCGAATGATGTAATGTTAGGATTAAAATTATTAGGACTATGAAAATATCAGAATACTTACCACATATTTGTCTTTCTCAGTTAACACAACAGATGATTCTCTTTGTTGGCTATCTTCATCTATAATAGTGACACTCTTATCATTCTTCCTCTGTGCAATATTCTTAGGTTTATATATAGAATTCCTCATGTGATTTGGTCTGGTCACTAGAGTAGGTAGAACACGTTTAGAAGAATACACCTCACGAGATGGATGATTGATGTAAGCCTCGGAGGACGGAGTCTCTATGAGGTTATTGTAATCTTCATTGTTGAAACGCGGTGTAACTTCTCCACTAAACTTTGTTGTGGGTTGCGTTCTTTGAAATTTGGTCCTAACTGCTGGAGAGAATTTAACAGTCTTTTCTGTTGTAACGATTTCCTGGCTCTCTCTCGCTTTTTCTTTCTTTAACAAATTGTGTTTCGTTGCATTAAAAATGTACGTTCTCGTAAATTTTGGACTACTTTTTCTTGAGACTTCTGTACTCGTGGAGGTTTGTTCGTGACTTCTATATATTTTCTCTGGTTTGTGTTGTTTCGGCTTATAAATAACTCTTTCTGCTTTTATGGGATCTTTGCTGTTTTCAATACCTTCTGGACTAGCATCCATCAATGGAATGGGTCGAACCTATGCACAATGTAAAATCAATAAGTAAACTGAAGAGACGAACTTTGAAATACTAGACACAACAGTAAGTATTAACTTACCCGTGCATGTCGATGTGGTGGTGAAAATGTTGTAACAGGCACTACAGATTCATCATGCAAATTCAACACAACTTCAGAAGCTTTGGTAGACAATGCTTCCTGTGCAGAATTTGATTTCTTTGAAAACATTTTAAAAATATATTAAACTACGACTAAATCAATGAAACATAAATGTAAAAGGATATGTGCAGCACAAAAAAAAACGAGTTTTGATATATTTTACTAAGATGTTGTACTAAATTAACATAGTTAAAAAATTGGCATATTTTTATAAAAGTAAACAAAACTTTCTATCTTTGACTTAAAGACCCGCGCAATAATCAGACTTTGCACACGTTTACTTCATAAAGATAATACTGAATGCATAATTTTACTTACAGATTTACTTTTAGCTTGGAGTATACTTTTAAAATGTTCTGGATAATTTTCATTTTCGTAATCGTCCTCACCGCCACCAACTTTATCGCTCTGTCTGGAAATGTCAGATTTCAAATTTGGCCGAAAGTTACCTCGCATTCGTAAATCTGCTTTATTTTGGTTTGCATCTTTACTAACTTCTTCATTGTTAGTTTTGCTACTCGTTGATAGAGGTCTCACGGGTCTAGTGTTACGAAAAGTTTTCACTGTGGTGGTGGAAACGTTTTCGCTGGAAATAGTTGAAGACTTTGGAGCGCTATTACGTTCTTTGAAATACGTTTGTTTTTGAGAAGGTTTTGGTGAAGTGGATCTAGTTCTATATTTTGAAATAACTCTCTCTGTACTCCTATCGTCGGACTGTCGTTCACGGAGGGCTTCGATTGGTGTAAATGTTGCTCTCGTAGGTGCACGACTCCTCGATCTATAATTATGTGTAGAATTTTCCACATGTTCTGCTGTTGTAGTGCTAATGCCATTACGTCTTCTCTGCGGGACGTGGTTTTGATTTCTTTTGGAGGTTGTCGCTTGAGTAGTCGTCGATGTTTTAGATATTTTTACTTGCCTGTTTCTAGCACTGGGAGGATTGTATTCACGTTCTGACTGTATTTTTCCCGTTTCCATATCTAAATTATATATTTCTAGGTTTGACTCATCTATAAAGTCACTTCTTCTAGAAGAAATGTCGTCATTCTCGAGAGAATATCGCTGCCTTCCTCTCCCTGTCGAAGGCACTGATCCTCTTCTATTTAAAGCTTGTCTGTTTTCTCTCGATGTTGAAACTGAAGATGAGGTTTCTTCTGGATTTAAGAGAAGCCTCACCGTGTTTCCTAAACCTTTAGCTTTTCTTGTATCTCCGAATGCTCCGTTATTTACAACTGGTATTATTGAGGTAGGTGAGTCTTTTCTTCTTCCTGTCCTCATATTTTTAATGCTTCGTGGTAACGATGGATCTATATCTGATATGACAACATCCATTTTGACTTGTTCGTCCCCTTCCATTGCTCCACTTACGTTATCAAGTCGTCGCGAATAACTTCTAGGTGTTGCTTTCTGCGTCGACCCTCCCCGTCTATTTGTTCTTCTAGACGTCTCTGTAGATGATGAAGGATCGTCATTTTCCTGTATTGATGATTTTTCTATACTGGTTCTCGCTCTCAGATTTCTCTGAAAAGAAGCAGAGATAAATATTATAAGATTGGAGTGTCTTAAAAAATATATCCTCATCCATTTGTTGTGGGAAATTACAGAGTACGTGAGTACCATAGGTACAGGTGCCATAAAATTATAGCCATCCTACCTTTCACAAACCGAAATCTACTACCATTCAATAAATATCTTTATACAACCGCTGTTTATACAGGTCAGGTTATACAGCATTTTAGCATTTACGGCTTTCTTTGGTACCTACCTCATTAGGTACTGGGCGGGATGTATCGTGTAAGATAGGTAATTGATAAAAGCAGAAAGCAATATCACCTGTTGGATAGGTACCTACACTACCTACCTAATTTTCAACGAACATAGTAGGTGAAGGAGTTATTATACATACAATTGTTACAGTTTATAATACTATGCACCAGGCACCTATTACTCTTCGTCTGAGTTTGTCTCACGTGAGATAGTCGTACTAAAGTATCTCGCGCCCTTGCGGTCAGGTGATTCTCAGCAAATTTCATTGGAGGTCAAGGCTAGTTTAGTTACATTACAGTCATCATTCACTATTTTAATATTAGGAATGGTTACCAAACATTTATATGTTTACGGAGTCGTGGCATTTCCCACACTATGCAGCTGAATTTGTTTACACAGATACACATCTAAATATTAGGTACCTATTATTTAATAAAGATAATGCTACCCTGCATGGGCGTCTCCAGCCAGGGGTAACAAAAATTGAAAATTATTATGTAGCATAAGAAACGCGTAAATAGCGCTGCAGGCAAATTTTTTTTGTGAGACATAGTGAAAAAGGTCGTGATATGGTTTCTTTATTTGAAAATGGATACTATACTTTGCATGAAAATATGTATGAAAGATGTTTTTTTGTGAAAAAGTAATAAAAAATAGCGCTGCTGGCATTTTTTTATGAAACGGATTTAATACTAATTTTAGAAAATTTATGATATGAAAAAAAAATGTGTGGTAGAAATGTGATTTTTTGTGAGGTTTTATCATTTAGTATCAAAAAATATATACCTATTCCAATCTCTAGGGGGGGCAGCTGCCTCGCCCTCCCATGGCGACGCCAATGCTACCCTGTATATTTAATTAGCAAGGCGTGCAGGAAAGTATTTGGGTTTGTGTATGCAAGCCCAGATCCTTTAAAAAAATGCACTCGTCTCAAATACCTAATACAGTCTCCATTCCATTCATCTCTATAATAACCTCATCTTATCTTTCGATGTGTTCTCTGATTCCTGACGTCCTTCTCCACCCATGTCCAAGTCTCACTAGCGTGGATAAGAGTCTGAAATCTGGATCGTATGCTGAATTACAAAATAACCACACTACCTATATAGTACCTATACCTACTGTTGATTAACAACTTATACGTAGACGTAAGCTGATATACGATTGTATAGTACCTATACCTAATTGTTACACTATTACATATATTTATTATGATTATGGATTTATGTCGTACTTTAAACCAGTTAGTCGTTGGCCTCTCACTACGTCATAAGTCTAGTTAATAATAAGTCAATATGCATATTATCGTACAGGGTACAGGACTTCAGACACCATAAGGTTAACTTATAGCTATAACTACCATTATTGAGATGGGGATCCGGACAAACGGCCGACAAGACATACGGCCGACAGGACAAATGGCCGACACGGACAAATAGCCGACACGACCAATGGCCGACTGGTACAAATGGCCGAAAGACGAAAGGCCGAAATCCAAACGGCCGACATGGACATATGGCCGACAAGTACAATTGGCCGACATCCAATAGGCCGACACGGACAACTGGCCGACAAGGACGAATGGCCGACAGGACGAATGGCCGACACAAAAAAAAAGATTTAAATAATGATCACATCACAAGTTTGAAAAACAAAGTTGCCAGTTTATTATAACAATCCAAAATTTGGCTAGTTTTTTAAACAACAGTTCCGAAATATAATTTGAAAGTAGCGAAAAAATGTTACCATATCTTATTATCACATCAAGCAACACTAAACCAAGTTTGCTCCGTGAGACCGAGGCCTTCGCCATATTGTTCATGAAGGCCGGGCCCAACTGACATTTGACGATGGTTACGCCATCTAAATTGTATGGGAAAAAATATTCCGTAATTCAAGTATTTGTCACCGAGACAAGGTGTTTGTCACCGATACAAGGTGACGTCACCACTCATGGCGGTGATGGAATTCGAGGATGTAGGCTTGTACTCTACTGTCGCAGGCTTCGGTGAGACTTCTGAAAAAAAAAAGACAACGGTAACACTGTTTTTGCCAATAGCACCCAAGGTTAAATAGCATCTGCTCCTGAATTTATGTAACCACTGTATACTTAATAAGTATGAGACATACTTGAAAGAATTACCTACTACTAGCGCCGCGAGTAGCCGCTACACGAATTAGATCAAAAACACCAAGCAGACATGGGACATTACTTTTTCAACTTTCCAGCGAACATGCAGGTTCACAATTTTTAGGCGTTAAAAACGGTTTTTCATTTGTTTCGGCTGCAGGTGCCTTTTAGCGCTTAATTAAACCTTACTAGTATAAATAAAAAACAACCTAACCGGTCAACATTATTTTTTTACAGTAATGTCCCATGTCTGCTGGGCGATGCTTGTTAACCATTATCTTGATTGAAAACGTCATTGTCGGCCATTCGTCCCGTCGGCCATTCGTCCTGTCGGCCATTCGTCCTTGTCGGCCAGAAGTCCGTGTCGGCCTATTGGATGTCGGCCTATTGTACTTGTCGGCCATATGTCCATGTCGGCCGTTTGGATTTCGGCCTTTCGTCTTTCGGCCATTTGTACCAGTCGGCCAGTTGGTCGTGTCGGCCATTTGTCTCTGTCGGCCGTTTGTCCATGTCGGCCGTTTGGCATTCGGCCATTTGTAGTAGATTCATTGAGATGAATTAAAAGTATTATTAACGCATTTTACAGCACTACAGTTAGAGTATAGTCAAAAGAATGTCACAGAAATATTATCTGCGATTTCGTTTATATATAAGAATGATAATAATCTTGTAGGCTTTCGCAGCGTGATGAATCCATTTCCATGTTGTTCGTTCTTCGGGTTTCACTGCGGGTCGAGTGGTTGAGTAACCGAGCTTTCGGCAGCGATACTACTACCATCTTCAGGGTGAAGTATTTACCCTGAAGATGGTAGTAGTATCGCTTGATAGAGTGATAGAGATGATAATTTACAGCTATGAAGAGTCGTGACTCGATAGGAATAGCTCAGTTATGTAAATTATGTGAGGTAAAGTTTGTTACATCAAGTAATGTACCTGAGGCACTAAATTACTCAAACACGCATCAACTAATCCTCATGATTATACGAGTATTTTATGCAATAAGTAAAGCACCTACGTTTAGTACCGAAATAAACTTTATACCATCAGCAGCTCATCAAACTCAATTCACCTATAGTTTTATTAGCAGTAATAACTAAGTGCATCATTCACTTACGAAATAAAGCCATATTGCATCTTCGACTATTTTGGTACCGGCTTTCATGGGCGTCGCCAGCCTCGGAGCTAGGAGGGAAGGGAGGCAACAAAGATTTTGAAAATTAATGTAGCATAAGAAATGCGTTAATAGCGCCGCAGGTGATTTTTTTTTGTGATACATAGTGAAGGAGGCCGTGATGTGGTTTGTTTGTTTGAAAATAAACAGAATGCTTTGCACAAGAGCTAATAATGCTTTGCACAATAGCTGATGTGCATGAAAAATATTTTATATAAAAAAGTACCTACCTAATAAAAAATAGCGCCACAGGCAATTTTTTATGAAACTGGTGGATTTTCATAGTACTAATTTTAGAAAATTTATGGTATGATGAAAAAATGTGTGGTAGGTGATTTTTTATGAGGTTTTATCATTTTGTTTAGACGTGGGTATTTGAAACTTTGAAATTTGGTTTCATTGATGTATTTTTCATTGATTTTCTAAAATGAAAAGGTTGCCAATTATAAATATTACAATCTATAAATATTAGGTACCTATTTGAATTATTAGGCATGCATTGTCGTATGTCTTACATTTTACAATAGTAACAACACTAAAATACATAATATACCTTCGTCTCCGTCAATCAATATTTCTCTACGTTATTGGTTTTTAAATAAAATAATACTTGAAATAAACGTTAAATAAAAGGGCAAATAAATGTATGTTTAAGTAGGTACTTATACCTACATATTATTTACATATGTCACCTAGTTATAAATTACAACATCCTAAGCTTATCCTAAGTAGTTACCTATACTCTTCATTAACTAAAACAACTTTCTTTTTGAAGTACTCGTAGATACGTAAGAGAATTATTTACGGAATCATTGCAAAGATAAACCTATAATTAGGTACTTGACACTTATGATGTGTTATTTCCCTGCAACATATTAAACAGTTTTGTCAGTTATTTTTTACCTAACTACTAAACCACATAAGTAAGACATTACGATATTAACAGAAGAAAGTACGATAGTACAAAATTCTGAATATTCGTCAACAAAATAGTTGATTGATGTCGAAATCATTATACCTAAATGCATTTCAATGGTATGTCCTTAGCATACCATTGAAAGTGTATATATATTAAATTAAATAGATTTTAAGATTTAAGGGTTACGTACTTGGTGAGTAAGTACAACTTAGTACCTAAGGATTGTGTATGATTATATTCATTAGCTTTAAAAGTATCTATGTAACTTTAGCTATCTCAAATATAAATAGGTATTTTCTATGCAAGCCGCAAATAAGGATATAAGTACAATTATAATGTGCAAATGATTGTGGTACGAGTACCTATTAAGAGAACATTGACACTTGCATAAACCACAAAATATACTTAAACCTAGTTAGTAATTATTTCCATCTCCATGTTTATCTGTTTAAATTATGAATATAACACAATGAAAAACGCAGGTTTTCATATCCGTATCTAACACCAAATTGTTTTATTAGATTCCTATAATAAGTATTACCTACTTTGTTTTATGTTTAGTTTGTCAGTTTAGCATGTCACGAACACAATGTGAAGGTCAGTATTAGTTTGGCATAATTATTGACCGTTTTTACAGGTCGAATAAACAGAAATATATTTGCAATTGTGGGGACAATTAGTAACGCATAATTCTGCATGAAGTGCCAACCAATATACCTAATGTTTAATCATGAATTTATTGAAACTAATAGTTGTTTATCAAAACCACTCAGTGAACTGTCTTCTATATTTCATATCTTCATATCAGCAATCAGTATTAACAATTGATATAGTAGCATGTTAAGATAAATCATTCAGTTTTCTTACCTACACAATACACATAATACATTACCTAAACCCATACTTCATAAATCAATATTTTATTCCAACCTTGAAATGCTTCAGTTTAAAATACACAACAATGACCATTCTCTTTCTTTTTGTTTACCACCTTGACTAAAAAGAACTCAAACTTATTTTATTAAAAAATATTGTATCAATGTATTACAATAATTATTATGTCTGCACGGGGATAATGTGTACCTATTTTAAGTAATTGTATCTATAGTATGTTGCATACTGCTGCATAACCAACACAAGGTCAGTCAGTCATTTCAAGTAGCAAACTGTAAAGATAGATTAAGTATTATGTTTGATAAATTACTTTGCTACAGATAATTGATACTAAACTAATAACAAACGTGATGAGAAAAAGTTGTATTTTGCGAAGTTACGTATAGACAAGTGAAAATCAATCGTGAGATAAATTTTATATTACAATCAATAACAATTATTACTTTTAAGATGTTTCATGTTGAGTAATGGTCGATCAAATAGTTGATCAATTATTATATTACTCCATTAGATAATCATTATTTAATGTAGGAAGGGAAGTAGGTATCTACATTTGCTTTAATAGAGCATTTTGTACGATAAATATATTATACTCTCTTCAATATAGTACCAGCTCTACTACCACATAAAACTGCTTTGAGTTTCCCTAACTTTACTAGACATGCAGTGCACACTATTATTTACCTTTACCTAGAAAGTGTAATGCCCAATTCCATCAACTTTAACCTAGGAAGGAGAGCCCTAAGAAATTTCCATACAAAAACAGAGATAATATTGTATTTATTGAATAAAGAACATCAGCTTCCAGCTTCACCACAGCCTAATTGGGTTGACTGTAAGATATTGCTTTTGCAATAAGTCCGCCTTTTGGCACACTGTATTATCTTGTTTTGTTTTTGTTGTTACATATATTTTCTGGCCTTATTTATTTATTTATTATTTATTTAATTCCATATGAAATGCAACATGCAACTCACCTACGTTAGGTGCCCAAATATCTCCGCCCAGAGTAGGTGAGTTGCATGTTGCATTTCATATGGAATTAATTTGTGGTGATGCTGGAAGATTATGTGCATTATTCAATAAATATAATATTATCCCTGTTTTTGTATGGAAATTTCTCAGGGCTCTCCTTCCTAGGTAAAAGTTGGTGGGATTGGGCATAAGTGTTCTGCTTCTGGTGATTAAAATAACAAAGAAAAAAACAGATCGAAAAACTCTACATATAAATAATTTCACGGGGAACAATTAACTCTAAGAAGATTGTAGAAGATCTACACCTTTTTATTTAACAATTATTAATTTGGTTATCATATTAATATTTATAATTTTTATAACGGTTACATAATATATTAAATTCTAAATATCGTAACGTATATTATACAATCGGAATGGTGAAGGACGAATAAACGAGATGAAACAAGCAAGATTTAAATTAATTATTTTCACACACAACATGATTAATTACAGTATGATATTCTAATCTAGTGGATTTAGAACTCTTCATCTAGTTGAAGATTCTGTATGTCTGTCTGTTCAATGTTCAATGTACATGTCATATATAATTGTAATAATTGCACCAAGATATTGCAATTAATTTGTTACTATTTTACGAACATCAATCATCTTTTGCACGTTCTTTCGATTACCAAATAAGCTGTAAATAATAAAAATAATTAACATATGCAACCATGTCTATAATTGGCTCAAATATTACATGCATATTGCATATAATAAGAAGCATCACAGGACGTGTTTCAGGCGGTGGACCCCCCAGAGCAAGGAATTGTATGTACCTATATACTCTTAATTACTGCATATTTATTTTCAATATGCATGCACCTATGGCTAAATGGATTTAATTTATTTATTATGTTTATATTATTTTTCATATATTTATTTACGTAAACAAAAAAATAATAGTAGTGAAGCAATATAGGATATAAGTACCTATAACCATGCAAGCATAAGCCCGTGCCCCGTACTGAGGGAGACTGAAGCAGTTTTTAATAATGCTTTGTGGAATTATAAATAAGTCCTTCGTTATAAAACAATCTCTCTAGTTCATATAAATAATATTGCTTCGAGCTTTTCTTTGCTCAATTTAATGACAATCGAATTTATTCTTATCATTTGACATAAATATAATGTAGGTAAACCTTTCATATCGGCCAATGCATGAAACCGTATGTAAAATCATGTAGGACTTATAATATACAAAGGTTCTAATATATCTTTGTCAGTGTCTAATAAATTTGCCTTTTGAAATAATCGCACATGCTTCAGGCTTTCTGCTCATACGAAATAATACGCGAATACATATCACTCAGACAAAATTGTATTTAATTATCATTGTCTACATATTGAATAAAACATATTTCGTAAATCACAATAATAGGTATAAAGTACGTCAGCTGTAGGTGCATTAACCTGTCCAGTAAAATATTAGTTTGATTGTCAAACTCGTATATTATAGATATGTATGTAAAATAATGTGGAATTAACATACCTACTGCAAAAGAGATCACACCGTTCTCAGAGCAAAATATTACCCACATACTCGTATAACTAATTGGTATGTTTCCGAAAGACATTTATAAAAAAAATATTACCTACGTTATTTAGAGACATTTCGCTAATATGTGATAATTTAGTAGATTTTAATGCATGTTAATTTTTTAGGAACCTGTACGAAGTTATGAATATACCTATACCTACTGTTACGGTAATGCACTAGACTCTAGAGGAATGTTCTACATATTTATTTTTTACAGTCCATATTTAGTTAGGTCGTCAAGATAGGCATCTTCCTGTTTGTTCTGAAAACACTCTTTTGGCGCCGCCCACTGTCTTAAAGATTTTGGAATTGATACATAAATCTGAAATACTGTAGCGCAGCAGTTAGAATCACCTTCTTTATTTTATTATGTAATGTAGCTCATTACTTGTTATCATCCTTGTAGCAGGGATATTGAAGGTGTCATTCCGGACGGTGTTGCTGGGGGGTGCCCTTCTGGATAACCCTGGGGCCGTCTGAGTAACTTTGGGCTGTAAGTGCGAATAAAAAGGCGTCTAACTGGCGCCTGTGTTATTCGGGTGTGAGGAGGGACCTTCAATATATTCGTCTGACAATAAGACAACTATGAAGTGTTAAAAATGATATTTTTGGTATAAAAAGTTTAAATAAATCACTGAGCCTGGAAGAACTTTAAATAAATACAAGTAAATTGCTAGGTGCATCAATGATGTGTACGTTATGGTTTATGGTTCTCTTAATCTGCTACGTGCTTTTTTATTTAGGAAAATGGCTTTATAGATGGATAGATATTGGTCTAGACGGGTAAGATCATACAAGGAAGTAGACAAAAGGAAGTGTATTAACTTATAATTACTATATTATCTATACCTACGTATTCCAACTCCATACTATAATAATATATATGTAATGCACACCACACAGAGTATGCATGTAGTGTAGGTACTGTTTGTATTCATAAGCAGAAAGCGGATCTAAAGTGTTTAATTACAAACAGTTGAGCGTATTATCAACAGGTTTATTATATTACTATATAGTTTCAATAATTATAAGGAGGTACCAACTCTAGATACTATTTGCAATTACATAATCTTACCTACATTTTAAGTTGAAGATGTTTTGTGATCCAAATAATTTATTCATTTTTTGAATGAATGTCGCATTAAGTTCAAAAAGCTAGTGTCCCGAAATGAGAAGGAGGTAAATCGGTTTCGGAAATCGAACACTCGACCGCCCCAATTAACTCATTCCTAATATTTTGTGGGAAATAGATAATGTGTTTATTTTTTGGTTCAGATAACTTCCGCCTGGATAGTTTTCAACTTCATGATCGAGCTCTTTCACATTCGTTACTTTTCCCAGATAAATAAATGTCAACATGAGTCATTACCGGAACCACAAGAGAAAATTATATTTCATACATCAAAGCCATATTATATATACCCTCGACAACAAAGTAGTACCTTTTCTTTGTCTCATATAGACTTTGTCTCATTATAGATGAAACTTTGGCAAATTGTTGTACTTACCCCAAGGATGGTTCGTAAGGGGGTGGGGGGTACGAGGGTGGCATGAAAAAAAAGATTTTTGTCGAATAGCTTTTAGTGTGGAAAAAAAGAATAGTAACTCACCCGAGATCCGCAGGAATGAGGGAGGGTAGTATGTGAGCGCGAGCATATTAAACTAATAAGTGTACACTGTACATATTTATTTCATAGTTTTTCATGGATTCACAGATGTCTGTGGCGTAGCAAGTAGCGCAGGGTACAGCTAGTAGACAATATAAATAAATTAAATTATAGAATGGTGATGATTTCTGTATTTTGATGTATCTATGTATCTGAGAATATTAAAATTAACACTGTGTACCAACAAGAAATTGTTAAAGGCTTTTGCCGTTGATGTATAAATAAATAAATAATATGTTCGTTTCCAATTTGATTGTGAATATAACAACAACATTATGTCCGAATGACAAAAATAACACCATGAGCAAAAAATTTACATAAGATTTTATTTATGGAAATGAATGCTAAGTGAATGTATTTGGAGTAGACAACATACCTACATTACAGCATGTCTCAAAATATTATAATGTCGGCCACTACTAACATTGTTAAATATATAATTCTACGTCTTTAAACGCTTAAAAAACATTCGAATTTACAAAATTATCAGTTAATGACCTTTACTTTTTTGAAACATTCACCTGAAATTTACTTTTCCCTGGACACTAATTTCACATGTGGCTAGAAAATTATTTGTATATTCAGGAAATTTTCTGAGACGCAAGGAGTTTTTTCTATGTGATTAAATTCTTCATACAATTCTATTCTTACTTATAATTAATAATGTTTTAAATATTTTTGATTTTTTTATGGTGACTCCAATGCCAGAGGAGCTGCTTCCGTTAAAAGCTCTGGAAGCTGAGGGTGCAGGCAGAAGACCGGTGGGCCGCCCCAGAAATGGGAAATGACTGTGAAAAGCAGGTGACAAAGTTGTGAGAGGAGAGACTGTGGTTGGAGTGGCCAGAGGTCCTGGAAGCTGCAAGTGACAGGGGCCTCTGGCGAAATAACACAGATGCTTTGAGCCCCTGACCCAACAAGGATAGAAGGGGAAGAAGATGTATGTACATATGTATGTATGACTTCAATGAAATAAAAAAAATAAAGGATCATACTGTATCTGTAGGAATACACATAGATATTTACAATGAATAGATACGTATGTGTCAAATACTATTGCTCTTTTTGCATTAATTAAGATTAGGTATAATTTGGCTATATACGTCCATTAAGAGTAGATCGTTGTACCTACCATACACAATATAATAAGTATAATGCCTTCAACAGAATATGACGTGATAATAATAACATCTATAACGGCAGTGAAGTTTACAAGTAAATAGAGCAATCTCATTGGATAGATAGAGAGAGAAAGTGGACTGGTCAAGTTTGTGTCACGTAGGTACCTATAGTTCCTATACAAGTTTACTTTACTTTAGTAAGTAGAAGTATCAATATGCTATCAATAGTGTTACACTTACAGTTCAGGCGTAATAACAATTACAAGTCTGTGTCAACGGACTCAAACATAATCGTATTCATAATATTATATAACTAATAGTAGACTACGCGTTTACCATTTATATATATACATATTCTTAAAATTCTTTATTGAGAAACATTTTTTGATACTCTTGGACCTTAAGGTTCTTCTCGGAATATAGGATCTCGGAACAAGATTTTAACATAATGTCAAATACCTCGTGTCAATTTTTCAGTTACAGATTGCAGATAAATTTTCTGTTTCACAAAAAAATCATGAACAATGTTTCTAACGTGCGTTTCGTAAAGTTCAAAATGTCTTCCCATCTTTTTTTTAAATGAATCTGGGTTTATCGAAATAAACCCAAATACATCTCTGCACACTTCACAGAAAGCTTAAAAGCTTGTGTTGTGAAGTGGAGTAAGTCGGGGATTGAACCCGCGCCCACTGGATTAACAGTCGAGCGCTTTATCAACCAGGCTATATACCGACCACCTCGCATGATAGAATAATAAAAGTAGCGTTTTTTTCCATTTTTCGGGGTTAATTTCGCTTCGATCATAAAACTTTTACGGTTGTTTGCTAGATATTAATGCGTATTATCAATAGATAAAAAAAATCTCCGCTTATACTTTCGGGAAACAGGTTTCTGTCTTTCGGAAAAAATATCAGAGGTGTTTTTCACAATTTTTTTGAGAAATCTATACAAGGTATAAAAAAATCTTTTACGGCTATTGCCTATATAAAGGTTCAACGCATCTACCATATTTTTCCAAATCATGTTTTTTACTATAGTTGTCGACATCTAAAGTTCGTTTTTTAAAAAAAATGAAATGTCGGTACGTATACTCTTAAATAATTTTTGAGATAAATTCTGGACTTGTTTAAGACTACATCGTGTTGGTATTTATCATAATGCGTGTATGTGTTATGATTGTCTAGATAAAAACTATAACATTTTTAAGCAAACATTTTTATTTGTTTTCATTGCAAATTACCAGCCGTGCAACTATAAATAGATTTACCATTATCACTTTCCCTGATTATATTATCTACCTACATATACTCGTAGATTACTCTAACTATAATCAGAGTATAAGTAGGTATTGCTTGATTATTAATTTTCGAATTAAAGTAGATGACCCCTGCACGGTGCTGCCTATATTGGAATAGTCGACTGGTAAACCCATAAAATAAGACATATCACTTTTCTAATTTCTAATTTTAGTGTTTCTAATTTAATAATTTGGTATTGTTTAGCTACAACTCGTGTTTATAACGGATACATTATGCGTAGCTACCGTAAACACACTTCATAATAATGTGATGATGGTATAGAATTATATGGTGCATGCTTCTGGAACGTCCTTCCGCACTGCTAAGAAGTTTCTGCCAGTGCCAGTAAACTCGGAAGTGTGGAGCTTTATTATTATCTAAATGTAGATTTGCGCTGAATTTATTCACGCTAGATCTCAATGACTATATTGTAACGGTGGTTTATCACTCCATATACGTTGTAGAACAACACTAAAATTACATACCTACATGCAAATGTCTTACATAAATACTATTTTTTGTTGGACTGTTGTAAATAGAAAATTTTCTTTGCATTTGCCTAAAAATTAATTTCCCATATTTTATTTTCAGGATTTTCTAGAAAAAAAAATTTTTCTTTGAATGGGTAGGTAGCAGGCGCGAAACTACCTAAGAACACAATTCCCATCGAGTTACCTTTTGGATAAAATGATATAGGTATAATAGCGTCTAATTTGACGTAATCCAACGAAAAATGTTAGCCCCGCGGCTTCCCTCTTAGCTTTTCGAGTGAATTTAAATTATTGTAACGATATAGCGATCATTTACATAAAATTACCCTCCAGTAGTAAAATAGACATCCCTAATATAAGAATAACATTAAATTATACTTAAATATACGTAAGAGGGGTGAAGAGTGTATTTCTGCAGAAGGAAAGCCGGAGCTAACATTTCTTATTGGATTGCGTCAGATTAGACTATAGACACTATTATACATATCATTTTATCCAAAAGGTAACTCAATAAGAATCGTTTTCTTATGTGGTTTCGCGGCTGATACGTAAACAGTATTATGCCGCATATCCCTTTAGCGGAAGTAATTCTACTTATAGTTCAGCGTAACGAAGCAGTCAGATGGTATTCGTTCTGGTAATTGTTTACTTCTTGTTCATATGATTGTTGTCTGTCTGCGTTAGCGGTAGCAACAGTACCTACAATATAATTTCCATACAATGCTGCAGAAATACTTACCTATATCAATAAGCGTGAAGTATGTAAGTAGGTATTTGATGCGTATGGAAAATCATAATCAGTGTCCATGGCGTGCGACAACCAGATCACTGCAGTTATGTCGAGTTATGTAAACTCACGTCACTGTAACTAGGCACGTAGATGTGATTGGTATTTTGATAACAAGTTCTTGAACGCTCGCTTACATAAATCTTGTTTTCTGCAACAACATAGGAAGTGTATCTCTCTTATAACATAAGATGACAATATATACAAAAGGAACTAAAGATCTGGATGTATGAAAAGATGCTTACTGGGAAGACCGAAGAGTACTCGCATATTGTAAAATGCAATAGACCTCAAGCAGTAGAAAAGCGTGGGGTGGCGGTCCGCCCCGGGCGGAACTTTTTAGGGGCGGCATTTTTTTCCGAGAATTTCAAAAATCAATTAAATCACATTCGTTTCACTAAAAACTCGAAAAAACTTCACCCGTTATTTTTATCTTTTTGTACCATATCAATATCCAAATTTTAGTTCTCCCACGCGCCTGCTACCTACGTAGAAAATAATATGTATATGTAGGTACCTATCTAACTAATTAATGTAATTATTGAAATACTTAATGCTTTTTTATGAAGAAACTGATAGGACGATAGGAGGACGAAATGTACTTAGATATCTTAAGTAAGTAGTTTGAACTAAATTGGAAAAGCATTTGTCCGGGAAATTTTTCGGATGAATTCCCTTTAGTCTAAGAACTTAATATATTTATTTATTTATTTATAATTTTGACGGCCACAAAGGCCTTTGGAAAGTTACAATACAAAAAGTTAAAAAATGAGTTTGCACTTGGTAATCACTTCACTATCATTGAACAAAGGTAAGAGGTAAGAAATAACCCTATATGCAATATGCATGTGAATATCTATACAAGATGAATTAAAAATATAATAGGTACCAAGTTATGATTATGAAATAAATTAAATGAATAATATTATACTCTTCGTTGTATAATTATTCTCGATGAAAGATGAATAAACACAATTGTATAATACTTAATTAATTACGTAAATTAATTTAGGTAATTATCACTGAATATTTCAATATTATATTCTTTCAGTCATTATAGGGCCACATTAATTTATTAAACATAAAGATCTGCGTGATTATAGGTATACCTATAGATTATGAATTATTAATTTATTTGATTATAAAAATCATAATCGATGGCATGTTTTATTAAACAATAGTAAATATTAATTACAATGCTAATTATGATTGCAATGTCTTGAAAGACGAATTGAATTCTTGTAGGTACTAATATTTTTTCGCATAATTGAAATATTGCACCTTTTGTTATTTTATTCTATAGGTACACTATATTTTTTTCTTGATTGTAGTCGTACAAAGTATATGATTTGAAGATTTTTTGTATTATGTACATATATTAATTGTAGTCAATGAGGTACAAGGCGGTTACTTTTTTTTATCTTCACCATAAAATTCATTGGCACAATAAGAAGTAACATTAATATTAATAGTTCAATCATAAAACTAATAATACGAATAACAAGGTGTATGATTTTAAGGTACCTACTATAGTTTACCTACATACATTAATAATGATAAAGTTGGATATAATCGGAATGTGAATAATGCTAATCACATTATCATATTATAAGTCGTTTCCGTATTAAGAGTATTAGGGGTATCAACATATGTATAATCTTTATTTTTAAAAGAGAGTTTTCAGACTTTGGATCTCGCCAACCTTACTAGATACCTATGCTTTGGTAAAAAATAGGGTGTAGATCTAGGGTGGCCAACCCGCGGCCCGCGAAACCGTCTTACAATATAACCGTATGCATTTCCTGTTATAGAAAGACAATCAGATTCGTCACTTCACCCATTTTCCCTTAAAAATTTCGCCTGCGGCGCTATTTTGGGTATTGTTTTTGATTAGAAAATGTTTTTCACACATTTTGTTGCGAGCCTTCTCCACTCAGTTTTGCAAGAAAAAAATCGCCTGCGGCGCAACTTCGGTCATAACAATATTTTAATTTCTGTTGCTAACCCCCCCCCCCCCCGAGACGACCCTATGTCTTATTTTTTTGTTTCAAAAAATTGGTTGTGCGGCCCGGTAAGCCATCTCATTTTTAGAATCTGGCCCGGCTGCTGAAAAAGGTTGGCCACCCTTGGTGTAGATGCATTCAAACTTTATCTAGTGAATGACTGTAAGAAAATCTTTTATATCTTGTGTAGGTTTCTCAAAAATAAATATTGAAAAAAACTTAACTTCTTTTTTTCCGAATCACAGCAACTTTATTCACGAATGAAGCCAAGAAAAAATTTTTGTTCATCTAGAGAACCGTAATTATTTTTCATCTTTTTTAATATTCTATTTTTCTTCTTCTTCTTCTTATTTTTTATAATTCCCTCAAGGAACTTTAGAGGGCGAAGTAGGAAGTAGTAATTATGGATGTACCTATGTCATTTTCGTGCATTTTTATTTTTACCACTATTGTGAAGGCGTACGACGAAAGAGGGGTTTTACAAGTGACCGAGATCGCATGGGATGAAAAACATCGTTCGTTTTATTCAACCGTCATCCTGCATTTTCAGAGCTTAGACGAGTAGGCATAAATAGGTACAGGCTAAAAATACTACACACATGAAACCTATTCTGTGTTTAAAATCTCTCCCAAAATTAGATATCTAATTATGCAGCTATGCCGGGTGCGATTGAAATAATTTTTGTTTGTATATTATATTATGTATTTGTTGTTATATACTGTATTACGAAACTTGTATTTTTTTCTGAAAATAAACTAAAAATAAAAAAAGTCAATTGTGTACCAGTACCAACAGTGGCAATGTAAAAAATGTATCTCCCTCTTGGAAGATCTGCACTCCAACTGCGCCAATATAAGCATCATGTAACATTTTATAATTTACGAAAGTTGTTTCGTACTTAAGGCTATCATGTTAAGATTATCAGTAAGTAACATAAGTGTAGGTATAGGTTATCAAGTATGTGTACTACACATGTTATATTTTTGAAAGTTAAAACGGTTGCTTCAGTTTGATCTGGATGAACGTGTTATTTCAAGGTTTACTCTGGTTCACCTATCGCTGCTGGAACCTTGTAGTGCCAGTGTAGTAAATAGTGGACATCACATTCACCAGAGTAACATCAAATTTAATTTGCTTCTACTTATTACTCACGACGTTAATATATGATTTTTTTATTAAAGGCAATCCACCCGACAGCGAGTGATTTATATAATTCTTATATGCTAACGGACGTATAGGTATACAGGGTTATATGCTTATACTACCTAATAACTACTGTATACCTGTAATAAATTAGAATACAGATACCTACAGATATTTTTCCCTTATGTACCCAATTAAATCCAAAAATGGGTACCAACTGGATCCAGAGAGCCCAGGATAGAGCGGCGTGGAAGCAGATGGAGGAGGCTTTCGTCCAGAAGTGGACGGGAGTAGGCTGACGAAGACGCAATCAAATTTATCTTGACATACTTATTCTTCTTATCTTTTTCTCTCCTCTGCTGGCTATGGGCATCTGACATGTCATTCTGTCTTTAGCAGTTTGCTATCATCCGTGACCCGCGAGTTCATCGATGTCTTCGGTTCATCCCTCTGTAGTCCCCCTACTTTCCTTTAACATTCCCAAAGTCTAGTTTAAAAGTTCTTGTCTGGCCACATGACCCCGTCCACTGCCGTTTTTCCCTCCCTGCTCATTCTAGACGATCTTAGCAACCTTTATACGGCGTCTTATTTTCTCATTCTTTTTCCCTGGCGGTGGAAACCCCAAACATGTGTCTTTTCATCATTTTGTGGACGTTTATGGCAGTGACTGACCTTATTTTACATAAAAATTCCAAACCGTGCGAGCAGGTAAGAATTATTTTAGTACTTGATGGGATAACTATTTTTGGGCTATCCATATTTCAATAGTGTATTTAGTATATAATTCCTCTTGATGTATAATAACCGCGAATTTTAGATATAATATAAATGAAAACAATAATAAAGCAAACACATAATCCGCGTTAAATCTAGTTACAATAAAATCCATATCAAACACACACTCGCACAATAACCTTTTATCGGTAATTTATTACAAAAGACTTTCACTCTCAACAAACAGTTGTAAATACTAAATAGACCATTGAAATGGACTTGAATGAGTCAATAAATTAATCATTACTTACCTGCTCTATGTGTGACGTGTGTGTAGTGTATTATCTCTATTCACATTTACGCAGGTTAAGACAATGGTGCAATGATATTGATATGATTATAAGAGTTTAATAACATCGGAAGTTTTACTCTTTCTGTATACGACCAATGAAATGTTCCTGCATGATATTAGAATGACCGGACGATACCGTGTTGGCATAGAGGTATTAGGAACCTATACCTACACTTACAGCTCTCCTCCCTACAAGAGTGCGGAACAGTTTGCGATGGTAGAATCATCTGATAATTTGTGTATAGGTACGAGTATGTGATATTAAAAGATCACGCGTAGGTATCTCTATAAAAATAAACATGTTTTTCGGCCTTGTCTTGCGCAATTGAATATATAAAAATTACTAGTACGGTAATATAAAACTGTGTTTCCTCTAGTTAAGATTTTGATCGAGGGTAGGCCCAATGTTGGGTTGACTGTAAGATATTGCGTTAGCAATAAGTCCGCCTTTTGGCACACAATTGTCTTATTTTTGTAATTATTATGCATTTTTATTTTGGCCAATAAAGATTTATTTATTAATGTATTATGCCCAATATACCTTCCTCACATCAAGTTAATTTAGTATATGCAAACATTCATCTAATAACTAAACATGTTTCAAATTGTTACACCAAATTAATATTACTTGTATCTATTTCATCAACTCAAGTGGTGGAGGTGGTAGTTATTATATTATATCATATAAGTTGAGTTATACATTGCTCTATATTATTACGTTTTGATTAAAAACTGGTTACAGAACAGTTCGTTCGCGTCCATTATTATTGGTTATTCCAATACTCAATACAAAAGTCGTGATTGCCAAATGATTTGTCATGCGAGTGAAAGAGTCGGGTGCAATGTTAAGTAAAAAAACCAGTGTAAATAGAGCAATGAAATATTATATGTACTTACAATAATTTGTAATATGATTAACTCGTATCGACAAACAATATTTCAATAATGTTGAGTTCAATTCAGCTGTTACCTTTGCATTCATTTCATTCAATGAATCTATACTTATTATTGGTCTAATAATGAAACTGGAATGTTCGACATTGGTCCCATTTTAATTGTCTTGATTTTCGTTATCAAAAGTCAGACAGATTTTTACTGTCGTGTCAATGTGTAGATTTATTGAATATTTTGTATGCCGCACCCATTACCACACCGCCGGCGCCCTCTTTGTATTGTGGTGACATAGATACGAGTCAATTACCTCACGAGTAGTAAGCATTTTTAGGGACCTAATTAAAGGTAGTAACCTCTGAGTAAGCATTTCATTCACAGTTGAATTGGAAAACTCATAGTCACTGAACACAGAACCTTCTTCTTCGTATATCACCCTCTATAGGAAACATCATTCCTATAGTATAATAGTTGGTACAGGGAATGTGTGAAAATATTCTTTTATGGATCTGGGCTTGCATACACAAGCCCAAATACTTTCCTGCACACCTTGCAACTAGGCTAAAAGCCTGTATCGCAAAGTGTGGAATACATCGCCAGCGCCATTTGATTAGGTACTTCGATAATCAAAGGCTTCAAAACTACGAAATGTACGAGCATGTGACTTTCTTTGACACTAAAACATCAATTAATGAGGTAGATTTAAAAATCGAAACATAATTGATTTTGGATAGTATACCTATATACACCTACTAATTGTAAGTACCTACTTCATTTTGAGAATCGTGATACGTAAGCGTGATTTCGAGAATTTGAGATGGGGACTGTTGTACTTTTAATACCTAAAGTGACTAAAAAATAAACTATTCACCTTGCAACATTTTAAAATGTAACATTCATTATAGTAGATTAGTGCAACCACGAAGAAATTAAATGAGTCAGGCGTCTGACAATAATAATTATATTAAGCGAAAGTGTTTACTTAGGTACCTCTATCTACTATACAATACATTGAGAGAGAAAACTGAATCATTAAACCGCAAATTTACAACACAAGATTAAAATATCAATTATGTACCCACTTGATGTTTGTATCTTAGCAGTGCAAGTGTTTCCAAATAATTGAGATAATTCACTTATTGAATTAAATGTTGGTTCAACTGAATGGAGTGTCTCCTATCAATGCGAATGATCAGGTAGATGAATCTCAGGATATCAGCGCCCATGTACCTACATATATCTGCGTATTACACTCGTAAAAATGTGACATAACTTATTATGAAGTGTAAATACCTACATATGTTTGGTTTATTTGTGCAAGTAGGTAATTATTTGCTTTGCGAGTTTAGAATTAGGCCTTAAGTTAAGAATACGTATATTGCCATTTAAAAAAAAATCTAAAAACGGGAGACCTTATAGATCTCGTCAACCGTTACTAAATATGCCTTGAAAAAAAAAGAGTAGTCAAGTAAGTAACCTTTGTCTAGGGAATGACCCTAAAATATTTTTAATATCTTGTACAGATTTCGCAAAAAAAGATGTGAAAAACATCTCTGGTTTTTTTCGGAAAGACATAAACACGTTTCCTGAAAGTCGCGGAGAATTTTTTTCTTTTCATTGATAATATGCATTAAGATATATAGAATGAACTTAAAATTTTTTGATGTAAGCGAAATTGACCCCAAAAATGGAAGAAAACGCTATTTTTAGTATTTTCTCATGCGATTGTTCATCCGATTTTGAACCTTTTAATGTCGTGGGAAATGACAGTGACATCATAGTTGGGTCGCGAGGCTTAAAGATTTGGTAATTACATACCAGTGTAGGTACATACAAATAAATTAAAAGTGAAAACTTTAGACTTATTTGTTCCTTTTTCTTCTTGATCAATCCACTTATTTACAATGACTTAATAACAGTATGCACAACGTCCTACAAATATTTTAAGTAATTATATATGATGTACTATTTTGTTTCATTAATATACATGCAACGTAGGAAATGTATTGTATTATTTACAAAGTGAATATTGATCAGTTAATAATATAATTGTCGTCAAATGAAATTAGGGGGCGTAGGTATATTAATATTATGTAAATATCTATAAATATCTGTTTATGATTAGACACAGACAAATTATGTTGACTGCATTATTACTATTACCATAACTAGAAATATAATATACTGAATGTATCCATCTATATCTAAGTGTACCTATATTTAACATTTTAATATATGTAATATTATGATCTAGAATCTTAATACCTGTAATCATATTAGGTGTAATTATTATTTGCTGATGTAATTTCATTGGATGTGTAACACTTTTACGTAATATAAAATTACCATACCCTTTAGAAATCCACCCATAGCCCATATGAATATCTTCGAATAGGATCTATGGAAAATTAATTTGATATGCATGCGGAAGGATCTGATGGTCATATGGTAAAGTTTTGTGCCGGATAACAATGACAGTTACTGTAGAAGTGATCTTCTATCTGTATACAGAAATTATTTCACTTAATATCCCTCATACAAAGTGTTCAGGAAATCAGTGCACCGATTAAGGCCGCACGGTGACGGTCTAGCCATACAAAGCCGTGGTCTAACCATAAAAAAGTCATACAAAATCTAACCATACGAAGCCGTGGTCTAGCCATACTAATATACATACATATTTGTTTCACTATTTCTCCAAGGATCATCGAAAGATAAACGCAGAATGTAGTGTGTGATAAACACACAATAGAAGATGATGGTACGCCTAATCTGTATATGAAGAGCATATCACAAAAGATACAAAATAATCCAGATAAGATACCTAGGTGGATGCAGTCGCCGGTTAGTGAGAGCAAAATTATTTTTTCGTGGGTACCTACAAGAATTCCATGTTTGTACGAGTATGTCTAAAAGTATGTATCTGCCTACTCAATACCTGAAACTCGTGTCATATATTACAAACAAGGACATACATCAAAATAACATCGAATAATAATCTGCGATCCATATAATTAATTAACATACAAACATAAACATCGCTTTTGGAATCTTGTTTTATTTTGATGATAATAATATTCTTACATATTTAAATGTCAAGGAAAACCTCATCTTTATTAAAGCAAAGAATAAAAATTGGAGCAACTTTATTTTTAACTTTGAAACTCGTTAATAGTTTAGTCCTTTACAATAGGTACATGAATCTTAAATGTCATCAATATAAATTCAATCCTTTAAGACCGGTTGCTGATATTTTGAAACACATAAAACATTAAAAACAAAGCATCCGCCATTAAAACTGGTTCACATTGATATTAATTCATAGAATATGTTTTTTTAATTGATACACTTAACAATGATTTGTTTATTGTTAAATTTATGTCTACTTACTTGCACAATGATTTTAAAATATCATTTGGTAATAGATAAGACACTTAGATTTATATTCAATTTAAAGGTAATCGAAGATATGATATTTATTGCCTAAGTTGAAATCGATTGTTCGATAAACCCAGTTTCATAAAAAGTGACAAGAGGAACAAATAATTTTAAAATATGTTGTTTATTTAATTACTATGTTCCTCTTATAATAAAGAGCTGCACAAGTTAGGGGACATAATTTTTATCAAGCAACAATCATAAACATAGAAATTAGTACATATTTTTTAAAGTTTCGTTTGCATCAGCTGCAATTTTTACTTAAAGTTATGTAAAATTCAAAATAAGGAATGAGAAATCTTGAAGGCCTGGATAGGATAAGACAGAACAACAAAACATGCCTTGATTTACTTTATCGAATGGTAAATTAAAATGTTCGGAAGGTACTCGTATATTGCAAAGATTTCATTCATATTGCCATGAATATTTAATCGCCATATCGTGTATTACTTTATTACTGTCCTACTCGTATATCGTTTGAGTTCTGAGGTGTAAAAGTGGTTGATATTTTAAACAATGACAATTAATTATAGAATAAGTAGGTAACAATAACCTTGTGTATGCATTGATATTAAGACGGCCATACCACAGGACACTACGTATAGTAGGTACTAAACGAATTTCGATATTAATTAATCAAGTTACTTACCTACATACCGTGGACTTTAAATGAAACCTTCAGACGGACGTAGTTGATAAGTGAATTATATTCTCAGTACACGTAACATAATTTACAAGATATATTTACACGAATAAGTTAATAATAAATAAATAAGTACTTAAATGTTTATCGCCAAAAAATATAAAATTTTAAACAGGACAGCAACGAACAAGATTATTATTATAACCATAGATTTATCCATTAAAAGATTGCATATTCTGTATGATAGGTACCTACTCATATTTTTTTTTGAAGAACTATCTATGGAACCCTTAATATAATTATTGCGAGACTGAGTTGAATAAAATTGTATAGCATAACTATAAAAGCATATCTTCCATCCGAAATTCAGCGGCTCTGCTTAACCCATAAGACCATAGATAAAATTTTCAGGAATTTTAACATCGAGTTACCTTTTTGTTTAGGATCTTAATAAAATGGGCCTAATCTGACATTATACAATAAAAAAGGTTAACTCCGGCTTCCCTTCTACAGAAAACCACCCTTCGCCACCGGTAGGTACCGTAGTTAGATTCAAATTTCTCCGTGTCTATACAATATTATATTTATAACACAATTATAAACTTACACCAAATATTACATCACCTATGTATAAATTTAGCACCACTCGCATATAACTACAGGCTCTCTAATCTGTCTACGCATTGTAAAGAAAAACATACACCCCTATTATTGTGTACTAGCTGTATTACCCGTGCTTCGCAACGGCAAAATTTGTGTATGTATCGGTCGCGAAGCTACGTAAGAACACGATTCCCATCGAGTTACCTTTTGGAAAAAATGATAGGTATAATAGTGTCTAATCTGACGTAATCCCATAAGAACTGTTAGCACCGGCTTCCCTTTTGCAGAAATCCACCCTTCGCCACTGGCTATGTATGGTGAAGTAGGTCGGCAGTGGAACCCAAAATCAGTGGTACCATCATGTTTAGTCAAAGTACTACAGAGCCACTAAAACTCACAACAGTTTTAGTGGGTCTGCATAAAATAAACTTTTTTCTTTGAATTTGACCCCCCCCCCCCCAGTCCCCTAACTCCCTCTCCTTATTCTTGCGGATGTCGGGAGGGTGACTATTCATCTTATTGAGGTGGAAAACTATGGATTCGACACTAAAATCACTTTTTCATCCCGACCCCCCCGCCCCCCCCTAGCCCCCCCCTAACTCCCTCCCCTTATCCCTGCGGATGTCGGGAGGGTGACTATTCATCTTATTGAGGTGGAAAACTATGGATTCGACACCAATATCACTTTTTCATTCCGACCCCCTAGCCCCCCTAACCACCCCCCCCCCCCCCTCTTTATTCCTGCGGATGCCGGGAGGGTTACTATTCATCTTTTCGACACAAAAAGTTCATTCATTCATTCATTCATTCATTTCCATTCATACACGACTTTTTAGGCCATTAGTACAAAATATACGAGAATTATAACAATAAAAAAGTAAACCAAAATACAAACAAAAAACGTTGCAACACATATATGTGCATCCAAAACCTGTAATGAACTAGGTACATAATTACATTTAAATTGAGAATTAGGTGAGCGAACTCAAACATATAAACATGTCAAACAAAATAGGATACACAACGCAAATTTCAAATCATTCACGAAATATAAAATAAATTAGTCAAAAATCACAAAAAATAAATCAACCATATACCAACAGATAAAAAATAAAATAATTCAAATAAATCTATCTATATCACATAAAATAAATCAGCCATATACCTACATATAAAAAATAAAATAATTCAATCGTAATCTTGACATAGAAAATAAAGTACCCGCTCATAGTAAGATCACATAAAATAAATCAGCCACATACCCACAAACAAAAAAAAACATAAATAATCTTTACGTAGACAATAAAAATAGTCATAACAAAATTACACAAAATAAATCAGACATAGACATAAAAAGTTATATGGATTGGACAATAATTGATTTTTTCTATGCCCCCCTCTTCGTGACCCCCCCTCAGACCCTGCACCCCCGTACGAACCATCCTTGGGGCAAGCACAACAATTTCCCAAAGTTTTATCTCAATCGGATGAGCGGTTTAGGAGTCTATTAAGGATAAGGTGAAAAATGTTACATAGGTACGAACTAAAATATTTATGTGGGATACGTATATTACGTAATTTACTCACCAATATTTTGGTACCTACTCAAGTGAACATTTTTCTTGCTAACATGCAAACCTGAATCAGACTAGTTACGTTATAAAAACAATGAAGATTCACATAGAAGTAGGTACTAGCTACACTACATACAATAAAAGAAACGACTAATAAATCTTATTACATACCTATTACCTACAAAATACATTAACAATATTTTAGTAATAAAAGCTGTATTAAAGTGAATTATTTAAATTCACCGCATGCCGAGCATTTAATTTGATAAATTGTTATGTTCGGTTTCCCACAAATGTGTTAATTATTATTTCTTTAACAGCTAAATGAACCATCGACAAGAATTCTCGCCGTAATATTTTTTTATGTATTGCATAAGAATACATTTAAGATTTAATATAACAATATAATATGATAAATTATAACATTGTAGATATTTTGGTAAAAGTAAATTTTATTGTTGATATGTAATCGCCGTAATCGGAAGTAGGAACAATGCAATGATATACAGTGATAGGAAACTCTATAGATAAATACTATTGATTGAAAATTTTGCTTTCTACGTAATATAAAGTGGGTACCTACTTTTTTAATGGATTAGATTTTTATACTTAATATTTTTTTGTTACACTCTTTGTGGTTACTCAAAGTGCTAATATGAGGTTTGACTAAATTAAATCTTACTAATGACAATTAGACAATTAAATTGTAGAGTTCTTACTAAATAAACAACTGGAAAATACTTTATTCTCCCTAACCCACCATGTGAAAATCAAAGCATTTTACTACAAAGAAATGTTCCACAAATACAAGCTAATGATAATATAGGCATCGCGACAATGTACCTAATTTATGAAATAACTATAACGTTGGTACCCACACCCACACACGCACTACTTAAATTAGATAAACCGGGTAAAATAAGTTACATCGAATGCAAATGTGTAAAAATATTGCACAGGCATATTCATCGAATCATCATTCATTTTGTTATTAGTTACCGCCGTCTCTTGTAAATCGTCTGTATATACCTACTAATTTGGACTATATTATCGCAAAAATGTACTCGCTCTTTTTCAAAAGTGACACTTGTGTTAAACTTTGTAATCCTACAGGAAACAAGTACCTACTAAACGAACAAATATTTGCCTTTTATTAGTAGGTAAGTACCTACTTATAATTGTAAAATTAATGCTGTCTAAATTCCACCTCATTTCTATTTATTGTCTTAAAATCTGGTGTGATGTGAAGGCAAAACTAATCAGTAGAATATTGATAAGTACTAAATTATATTACCTATCTCTACGTGAATTACTTACTATACTATGTACTGTACACAACAGCGGATGAGAGTAAAAGTTGACGGTAATAATTATAATGATCGAAGGAAAAGTAATTAAAAACAATTTATTTATGGTATATTGAACAATGACTGTCACACCATAGTATGTAAGTATAATATTCAATAGGAGGGAAATACAAAAGCCATCAGTGGTTCTGATTTCATTCCTATATGGTACCTCTACCTACTTACTTAGTACTTACTCACTAATCCTAATGATAAGTTGAGCCGACGTATTTTATGATGAATTATTTATCGATGCCAATAAATACAATATGAATTATAAAGAAACTAGCTCAGTTATCCGTGCTTTGCAATGGCAAATTCGCCAAACCAACCCGGCATACTTTATAGTAGGTTTGAGCTGGATGTGACCTAAGATCTGAATTTCTTTTCCAACGCCCTTTCATACAATATCACACATGACCCCACAAAATCCTTGGATCCCCTCATCATCTTGGCATTTCCCAGGAAAAGCTTTTTCTACAAAAACCGACGACGTTAAGACACAACCTTTATTATCGCAAATGTTATTTTAAATTTTCAGAGCAATCCATCGTAAAATGCGGGAGTTATGCGAACATTTACAAAAATCAGACTTTACTTTATAATACATAGATAAGTAATTCTTTAATAAATTCTACATTTATAATAATTATTTTTTTAATTCACAATTTTTTTGTGAGAAACATCGGATATTCTACATGTCGTAGTGGCAATAACAAGTAGTCATCTCAACATATATACAGCGAAGGATGGACTTTCTATCAGGCTTATGACTGATTGTTGGTTGTTTTAATGCAAAGTTGGCTTGACCCTATCCACCCCACAAATGACAAACAAGTCAAGAGTGGGAATAAAAAAATTGGTAGGATGAAAAAATCGTTAAAACTAATTAAAATGAATGAAAAATACCTACATATGTATTGAAACATTTGTCAATAATTTGTATGAACATAAAATATACAGCGGACATTTATAAAGTTTACCTAAGTGATTTTAAAATAAAATAAACATATTAACTAAATTATAAGAATATGTATAGTGCATGCTAGGTAACTAAAAGTTAAAAGTTAAAACTATTATGTTTTTTGCCCATCTATTGAAGTAAATGTCGATTTTAATGATTAACAATATAAAGATCTTATCATTTTGTTAATTAAATTGCACTTAATGTTAGTGACACAGCAGTTTTATTAATAACAAACATTATTATATTTTATTATCAACTTATTTTTATCACCATCTCGTTTCATTCAATTGAGTCACAATTGTATAGAGATTCGAAATGCATCATATTGTTGAATTATTATACTAGAGTTCATTGTAAAAAAATATACTTGCCCACAAATATACTGATTAATAATTATACAATAACAAATTAATGTAGATAAATCTAAAATTTAATTGGATCTGATTGGTTGGTAAATAAAAAAGCTATATAGAGGCTACCAAGTAAAATTATGGGAATTCGTGAAAAAAAAAATAAAAAATTCTTAAAAAATTGGGGAGCACGCTATATAATTTCTGAGTACCAGTAAGTTGTTCCAAACGGTCCCTTTTACATATCATATCAGTTTGTCTAACGTTCTGCCAAACACCCTGTATATGTACTATGTAGGTATGCCGTTGTTACACCCTCGTAGAACTAAACTAACTTTCATATGGGTTAGCTAGAAGCGCGCCCTGGTTACCATTTGTAAATACTCATAAATACTATATTACTCATTAGATTGTAGTGTTATTATTGATTAATTATTAATTAGGATCAATAGTATGTGTTTGATTAGGTACTTCAATAATCAAAGGGATCAATCGTCCGAATATTTACAATACTTATAGGTACTTACCTATTATATAAACTGTTTACCTAGTCAAAGAATAGGTAAGTGAATAAATATGAAAATCTATAATTATACCTCACTGATAGGTACTATATTAACATAATATTGCAGAGTACAATTTAGCTTCAATATGTGATTGATTATCTTTGATGACTAATGTCAAGACCTTTCTAGAGACTGTGTATTCGCAATTCTATTGACAATTCGAGTACTAATTCTAATATCTGATATACTCGTATATTCTTTTGCATATCATTCTGTAAATACCATTTCTATGTAGGTAAGTACCTATTTAAATACTTACATAAATCTGCTTTCTATACTGACAATCATAGGTACCAGAAGTATCATACCTAACACTCGACAAAAATGGCCAATCACAACATTCAGCAAATCAAGGGAATGAATGGCACGAACCAGGTAAGTAATATTATTTATAAAAAAGTAAAGTAGCGGAGAGACACTTCCCTGTAGCAAAAATATGCCACTAAATGCCGTCAAAGGGCCATTAGGTATCAGATTATACCCACAAATGTGAGGTGGTCGGTAGCCTGGTTATAAACGCCCTCGACTGTTAATCCAGTGGGCGCTGGTGATCCCGATGCCGCGACCTACTCCACTCCACGACACAAGCTTTTCAAGCTTACCGTGAAGTGTACAAAGGTGTATTTGGGTTTATTTCGATAAACCCAGATTTTTAAAAGAATTTTAAACATTTTAAAAAGAATAAAAATGGGTACAATTAAGTAGGTAAGTACCTCACTCACTTTTTTGTCGTTGACAAAAAAGTATTTAACGCAACACGTTATGACCTCCATATTATGTTCTCTTGAAGACCACGAAAGGTGAAGTAGTATACTGAGATGACATGTGGGGTATATTATAGTTATCCATCTTACATCACTATGAAACACTAATAGTTCAACTATAATACTACTAGTTATTCGGTATGCAGTACATTGTATATTGAGTTATGTAGCTGTGAAGCGATGTGTTACTTTATGCAAATGATATAATTCACAGTTACAAAGTCATAATCACAACAGATAACAGGTAAATCAATAATTTAATTACTATTAAACTGTTCCTCTCACTTTATGCCCAATAACTTTTACTTGAAGCAGGGATCGAGAACTTTTGATTCAGCACACCCAATACAATGTGGGTACTTTTTAATTCAGTGATTGTAGGAAGATTAACTTTATGGAAGTACATTTTCACAAATTTTGTAAAACGAAAAAGCACACTGTATTTTATTTCCACTGTTTTATTTGAACACACAATCCAAATAGCTTTCGAAGCTCAGAGTTTTATCTTCAGTGGCTTTTTATGAACTACTCGTAGGTTCATAAAAAGTTCATAAAAAGCCACTGAAGATAAGATCTTTGGACTGTGTGTTCAAATAAAACAATAGAAATAAAATACAGTGTTTTTACATTTTTCAAAATTTGGATACTTTTTGTTAATTTATTTGGATTCCAACACTGTGTCGTATACTGGGGCTGCTTGTTGGAAGAGATTTTCAATGGCCACTATATATTCACCCTTTACATACTCTGTGTAATATCTAAAGTGTTTCATTCGAACTAAATTCGACGTTTTATAGACAATGAAAAAAAAACGAACCAAATTAACGGAACTAATGAAGCGGAATTAATAACCATATGTTTAATTACACTATTTTTATATGATCTAGTAGGTACTCACCAGTTGATATTTACCTATTATTTATACCTACTACTGTTTGTAGACGATTACCGACTATATGATATTATAAATTTAGACATAATAGTTTAATTATTGTGCCAAACCACATATTTGAATGATTTATCGCAGGATATTTAAATGAATGTTGGGTATATAAATTTTGAAAGTAAGGGCAGGGCTTGTAAAAAAGTAAATAATAATTATAATATGTTTTAACGAAGGATATACAAAAAAAATACAAAAAATACAAACATTAGAATCAGGATTCATCTCTTCAATATAATTCGAAAATTCTCCCCAGCCAGAGATGAATCATCGAATTAATCGATGAATACCTATTTAGATTATTTTTATCGGCAACTTTAGTCAACTGTTATAATATTTTTATAATAACTTTACCGTACAAATGTTTTATTAACCAAAATACGATTGTCTTACATTTTCAAAGCTTTTGTCCCTAAGTTAACCTAGTTTTCTAAAAAGATTATTGACCACTACTTTATATTTTATTAGAATAAAATGATGCAACTTGATACAAATGACTACCTGCACCATACGAATTAACGTGGGTATTTCATAGTCATAACACTATTACTATTAAGCCCTTCAGCTATTTGAGAAATCACTTTCATAACTTTAGAATTCATGACAATCTCAAATTTTTATCCCTACTGATGATGTGTACAAGTATAAGAAGACGTTATGAATATTTGATTAATTTTATCGCCTTCAACTCCATCCGCAAATATTTGGTGATACCGATGCTTCTTGTAATATTTTAATGTAAGACCCACTGATAACACTCCATCTATGGGGCGAAAATAAGAAAAGTATAGGTTCTATGTAGGACTGGAAGTGTCAAGATGTAACATATAATCTGTGATCAAGAGATTCTGAGAAAGTATAACATGAGTGATCTTATTACTTCGATAATCTAGATGAAATAAAACGTTAATTAGATTGAACGGTAAACCTTTTTTTAACATAAAAAAGATATGTGTAAGTACCTAATGCAGTCCAATCTTGTTCACCTGATTTCATAGTGAAAATGTCGCTGGAAGAGACGGAAGAGAGACAAACTTTACAAGTACTGCACAATATTATATTAAATGTTATGAACGAGATTATAAAGAGAAATTGTATGATAAAGTGTTAATAAAATCCGCTTTTAATTACTTCTTGTTTATTAGTTGCATAGTGCATACTGACTACATAAATAACTGGATCATAATATAAACTTCATATTAATGTTACATTTATATAATAGATACTCATATCTCAAATAACGTCCGAGAATACCTACCTACTCATAGGTATAATAAGCATTTATGCTTTGAGAAAAGATTTTATTACAAAATTACCTAATACCCAATGAAAATCATTGCATAAAGGTGCAAATACATTTTCCTTCAATTCTCAGAGACTGAAAGAGGATAATGACGTGTGTAAAATTGTAATGTTTCTCTATATGAAGCAAAGCGACCATCAATCCATTATCCTGCAAATGTTAGGCAACATAAATCATAAGACAACACATGGATGGATCATGGATCACAACAGTGATTCCAACAACCTGCCGTCCTAAGCAAGAACGGCGCATAGGCTAATTTTAGAAACTTTAACTTTTTTATCGACATGGGTACTTCAACCTTAGATTCATCTATTTCATTCATAAAAATCGTGGTTTTCATTGGCACCGCATATTTTCAAGCCGCCTACTCCAGTCAAATGTTGGAATCATACGCGGGTGATATTAGATGTTTCTCACTACAACTTTTCGGTTCCTTTATAAGCGGTTGTTGCTTAGGACGGTAGAAACGTGAAAACCCATGCAATCATCACTGACACACACAATAGGGTTATATATGTAGACAGATTTTTCCGATAATTTATTAGTAAAAATGAGAATTAACTAACTAAGCGAACATTTCATTACTAAATCACTTCTATACAGAATGAACATAGAACAAAATTGCCAAAACATTCGACTAAAATTCTCTAAACTTCGCTACAGAAATACGAAATTCAATGATGAAAGCAATGTTACGTTTCTTATTGAAATATATTAGTACCTCCACAATGTACGCAACATCAAGTATATCTACCTTCTTTTGAAAGTATCGACATAAGTTCATTGAATTGAACCAATATTTTCATGTTCATCGCATTTCATCCGCCATGTATTTACTATTGTGTTTGACACTATTTTCCATTTAGGAGACCTCCATATTTCATACAATTTTCCACTACAACAAATACAAATGTCATGTTCTCGTTACGGTTTCATACTAAAGCCATTAAGGTTATGAATTATGCGAGTAAGTATAGGTACACTGCATTAATTGTATCTATTTGACTGTCTTATATTATTCTCAGATAAGTAGTCAAACTATTATAATCTTGGATTCACTGAGGCGAGTAAACAAGATAATGATAATAATATCATATTACCTCTTATTGTTGTTACAAAACTACATACTTTGAAAAAATATGCCTCCGCTATAAACTTTTAGGAAAATCAAAGTGGTAATTAATTTTGCCCTTATGCTGCTTATCATTATTAACAGAGGCCCCAAGAAAAATCTAACATATTACTTTTTGTATTTACCATATATATACCAGTGGACTTAAATAAAAAAATTGGTATATGTTTTTGAAGCATGATAACACTGTTTCTCAGTTAGATAGCTTTGTAGATTTTCACGGTTGTTGTTAAACTCTTCTACCGTGCGTAGGTTGTCGTTGTTGTCGAGCTTTCGGCCTACTTGGTGAGGCCATCTTCAGGACTAATATAGTAGCTAATGTTGTAGAAGAAGCTACACCATTAGTCCTCAGTAAGTAGGCCGAAAGCTCGACAACATCGACAATCCACACACGGTACACCCGAGAAGAATGGAGAAGAGTTTCTCAGTTAATTTCCCTCGAATATTATATTCAATTTTTCACTAAGAGTCGTAAAACGAAGACAAGGTTAATACTTAGTTCGTCTGCTTGATGTACTCCAGTGGCAATATAAAAATCGTTTATTTTTTACAGAATGAATATACTGAAAGAAACCGGATTAAGGATTATTAAAATTATTTTTAAAACAGATAAATAATATTATACCTAATTGATTTATGAATATTTACAAGTTTTAACTTCTTTTGCTTCATTGATTTCCCCAAAATATACTTCAATAATCCGTGACGATTAATATACGCAATCGTAAAGTAAATAAGTTCAATAGAATAAACAAGTAACGCCTATATAAATATTACTATAATCAGGTATTATTCTAGATAGATCTGTATTTAATAATTGTGGTAACAACTGGTAATCATTTACCGACCCGTTGATCCATGAATAAGTAAGTATTTTATACTAATTTCCCAATCATTCTTGTTATCTGCGAATAGGTATAGATTTGTAATTTTGTGTTACTTGCTTAGTCAATAAATGTATCGGAAACTACCTATATAATCAAAAAACATCACTTCATGCATACCTACATAACCTACAATAATTTCCAAAATATATGTAGATACGTACAAAGAAAATATTCCTATATTTCACATATTCTTTAGCAATACCACTAATTCTGATTATTAGTATAATGTTCCCTGTTGGTAATGTAAGCAAAGTGTAAGTAACAAATCCTTCCTTTCATGCGGCCGTAAATATACTATGTAGATAGAAATTCCTATTGGTTGCATACAAAGTGATAATAAACCAATTGTTGACGAGCACTCTATCTATGTGTGTATTTGTACGATATTTTAAAATTGTTTATCTAAAGACGCATTTCTAAATAAGCTCGCCCAAGTGAACACGTGTTATGACTTCTAATTGTGATGTAATCTCTGTATCATGCTCACCAAAAGTGTAAATAAATAATTTAACAAGTTTATTCGCCGATTTTATTTATTTACAAAAAAATGCATGTAGTTCAAAATATAAATATTCATGAAATAGTAATGGGCAGGGCACATAGCAAGACAAGATAACAGCAAATGGACACCCAGACTAATATAGTGGAGACTATGGAAAAACAGAAGAGGTGTCGGAAGGTCCCCAAAGAGATAGGCGGACATAGTGACCTCAGCAGCGGGTAGACAGTGGTTGCGAAAGGCGAGCGACAGGAAAGAGTGGATACTCTTGGAAGGGGCCAATGTTTAGCAGTGGAGGTACCAAGGTTGATGATGAAGAAGTACAAAATAAGTGAATCAGAAAAATAAGACCTCAAAGTAGTACGGCTTTGACAATCCGATTCGAATGTTTATGTCTTGTAAAACATAATGCTGTCATCTAGGTCAACCGGGTTGAAGTCTTAAGGTATTCATGTACGAGTATTTAACGTTCAAAATGTATTTGAATAAGGAAAAACCACTTATTTACTAGTCGTGTGTTACACTTGTTCTTATTATTTAATACCTAACAGTCAACCTACATCATATAAAAATATTATCATAAATGAGTGACGTGCCTAGTTCCAAATACTCGTATATCACTATTTATTTTAGTACCTACTGTATAAGACTTTCACGATTAAGGCTCTCAGTATCTCTTGGTCTAATAAATACCTAATTGAAGACGTGAAAATAATAAAATGATTACCCGGCACGATAATGCAATTATTTCATAATGGACGAATTATTTAAAATTAATATTTCAGTTCCAAGTTCTAACACACCGTACACATTATAAATAATGTTGTTAGTGTTTTTTATAGTCTTCAATGATAAAACTCTCTATCAGTCAAAAATTATCATGGTGTAATATAAACATCAATTCAATATCGTTAATAACTACCTTCGATTAATTCACTAAATGTATGGTTATTACCAAATCAGTAAGGTCAAATTAAATTGGATTAATACGATGCACAAAGATTAGAGATGTATTAAATTATAATAATATACTCGTAATCTACCTACATACAAAATATCAGACTAGTTAAAGGAAGTTTGAATGGGATGATCTCGCCTTGGTGAAATATTTCCAGTAATTTTTAATGTTTCTAATTGATTAATTCCTAATATGTGATATATTTATTTTAAAAGAATGATTACTGACAGAAATCTATTTGTTTGATCAAATTTCGTGTCCTTTTTGGGGGTAGTCAATTAGATATCTCATGTCTCCATCATACCCTTGGCGTGAAGTTTTTCAAAGCAAATTCTTGATGATGTAGAAAAGTGTTATGCTAGAAGGGAGAAATAAACTTGTGATTCTAATTTGTAACGTTCAATTCACTCTGAGTGCCACGATAGAAAAGCAGAAATGCTTTCACTGATAGATAGGTAGGTACCTAGATGGAAATATCTACAGAAATATAGATTGTTTTTACGCATATCGATTATGAGTAAATTCCGTTAAAATCCTATGAACAACATGATCAAGAACACACGTCTATTATAGGACACAGATAAAAACAAATGGAACTCACCTGAGATGCAACGTTGCAGCTAAGATGTAACGTAATGTGGATAATTAATAGTATTTTCCAATGGAGCTTCATTTTTCTCTCCTCTCTGAAACAAACAAAATACAAATATATAAAGTTATTGGTATTGGTATGCTTTGGGAGAGGGCTTTGTTTTTATGGACAATTCTGATATTTGTATATCGTATTGAACAAAATCATCACACTGTCATGAATTTGTACCCTTATAATTTATCCTTATACCTAGACTACCTAGTACTTATACTACCTACCATGTACCAGCTTTTGAAATCTATTAAGAGTGTTTTGTCAGTGCCCTCAGGATTTAATAGAAACTGTTTTACAAAACTAACGTTCAGATAATTATTAAGCTAGTCGTGATGAATTTTGAATTGAAATTGAATTTAAACAAAGACAATGGGGAAATAATTAGTTCTACCTACTGATATAATTTCAACATTTCAAAAACCTTTCTTAAGGGATAAAATTACTTTTCATAATATTATATTCACTGAATTTCAAGTTGATTGGGACGCACGGTTCCATTCCGCAATGCAACTTATTTCATACCTAGGTCGGTTTAGGTAGTGGTAATTTCAGCAAACTTTGTTTGAAATTGAACACAGAACTAAATCGTATTTAATTTCTCTAGGTAGGCGCTCGCTTTTAATGTCTTATTTTGTAAGCATTCATGCGTGCAGCGTGTATTCCTATAAGCTATTAAATATTATATAAATATTATATATTATAGCTTTTTACCGTTACAAAAAGTCTAATTCCGTAACTAATATTTATTGGTATATTTAAATAGTAATTTTTAGTTTTTATTTAGTTGTAGCTTGTAGTGGATGCCACTTTAAGAAGATTGTATTATTGTTCAATTGTTGTTAAGTAAATGAAAAAGTAACTTATTTAGTTCAAACTAACTAAAATAAGAATATTCTTAACTCACCTATTTAAAAAAAAAAAACGAGCTTATATCTTGGTTCGAGAAGTTACAAGTTGAATAAATAATTTGATAATACAGGGTCATCGAAAAATAATGCCCCTATTTTAAAATGGAATAACTTTGGAACCATTTACGATAAATTAGTAATTCTTTCACTGTATGATAACTAATGAATGTAAATTTTGTTTGAAGTATGATACAATGCGTTAGCGCATGCGCAGAATGGCTGCGCAATCGACAAACCCAAAATACACTTTTTATCTACCGCCTCGCACTGTAATGGTGACCGTGCAACTGAAAGCCTTACGTTATTTGGTTCGCTAAGTCAGACTCAATTTCCAGTGTACAGCGGCTCTTTCTAGAAACTGATTAAGCTGAAACCGTACCTTATAGAGAAACAGGCAGGATAGTAAAAAAACGCTCAACTTGCCGACTACGAGCGTCGTAAGAGAATTTTTAACGTATTCGGAATACTAGTGCTAGGAACCCACAAAAATAAATTTTTGGACCAAATTACAAAAACAACAATTCGAAATTGCGAAAAAATCAACGCACTGTGCTTTTTGATGCACGATCAATTTGGAATATTGGAAGACGTAGATAGTTAACGCCGGTTGGCTTTCTCCACTAAGCAGCTATTCTGCGCATGCGCTAACCATTGTATTGGGCTTTAAACAAAAATTTACATTTCCTAGTTACCACATAGTGAAAGAATTACTCATTTAATGTAAGTGGTTCCAAAGTTATACCTTTTCAAAATGAGGGTATTACTGTTCACAATAACCGTTACATTGGAGGGCGCTGGTAGATGAAAAGCGTCGGTTGACTTTATCGACTGCCTAGCCATTCTGTGCGTACGCCTTCACATTGTATCATACATCAAACAAAATTTACATTAATTGGTTATCATATAGTGAAAGAATCACTCATTTAACTTAAATGGTTCTAAAGTTATTCCACTTTAAAATAGGGGCATTCTTTTTCGATGACCCTGTAGTGCCCTGTACTATTAATAGTGTGTATGTACTTATTCCTTATGAAATTATATGAGAAATGTCCATGTCCGTGGCAGTTTCAAAGTAGCTCCAATCGGAGAAAAAGTGACCGAAAATAGACTGCGTTGGTACGGACACATCATGAGACTGCCACAGGATAATATGATAAGAAGGACAATGGACATTGAGGTAGGGCCCAGAAGACCGGGCAGACCCCAGACCACATGGATGTCCACAATCGCCAGGGATCTAAAGGGGGCAGGGCTGCGGGCGGAAGATGCAGGGGACCGAAAGACTTGGAGGATGAGGACTAGGAGAGCCGACCCCAAGTAAATGGGACAAAGGCTAGGGCAAAGAAGAAGAAGAAGAAGTACTTATTCCTTATTGTGACTTTCGATAGAAAGACCGATACGTCTGCAAGTGAACTAGAAATGTGTATCTATATGTACTTACATGAGTAGGCATGTCTAGTTAATAAAGTAAGTATCTCGTTCAGAGGTTTCGGAATACCACAAAAAGGAAATACCTCTACTTACGAGACTTACTTAGTTTTCCATATTAGACTAGTGCCCAATCCTACCAACTACCACCTAGGCAGCGGATGCCTAAGTAATTTTCTTACAAAAACAGAGATAATATGACATTAATAATGGATCACAACAACTAGAAGAGCATAATGTCATATGAAATTCTGCATAAAACTCTCGTACGTTAGGTGCTCAAATATCTCCGCCCAGAATCTCCCCAACTAGGAGAGTCGCATGTAGAATTTCATATGACATTATGCTCTTCTAGGTGGCGTGCTACATTATTAATGTCATATTATCTCTGTTTTTTGTGTGGAAATTACTTAGGGATCCGCTGCCTAGGTGGTAGTTGGTGGGATTGGGCATAGGTATATTAGATGCATTGAAAAAACGCGGTGTGCTTTTTTTATTATAGGTATGACAGATAAATTATTGTCGCAGGTCAATGTTACAAGTCGCAGTGAAGTAGTAAGCAAAATAATTTATAAAACAGACATATTGCAGTCACTTTCACATCACAATAATAAATTATTCCGATCATTATTTGTACCATTTTATTACCTCGAAATCGTGTGGCACGGTAATACCCGATGGTAACTCATTTAGATATTTGCCAGATTTCTTGCACAATATAAACTCATAACTTTCCTGTACCTACCTATTAAAAAATTAACTAGTATATAGATTGTAAGAATATATGGAAGTCTGTAAGAAAGCTGAATGTCCTGAATCCTTTTTTATACACCGCACTTATTTTATCACAAATCAGTAAATCTATAAGAATATATGCATTCCTGTAGGTAGGTAATAGGTATACTTACTAGTTATTTTACTTGAATTTTCTTTCTGTTAGGCCTTAATAAATAAATAATTAAGGTAAAAAAAAATACAAATTAAGGGAGCCTATTCATATGAATTATTATAAAAGAATATTTACTATAGATTCCCTACAATGTATTGTCGCTTAATTTTTAAAACTCAAACACATTTACCATCGACTAAAACCAAACCTACTTTATAGGTCGGTACCTAAAAACTAAAAAGTACTAAGTATCTAATTCAAATTATGAGGTTATAATAATAATAATAATAATTTGGATAATTTATATCCCGCCGTTTTGTGGGTATTCCCACCTCAAGGGCGCTCTGTGTTCCTCCCTACGTTGTTGGGAAGGATTTCTTAAACAAAAATGTTTTTAGTTGACCTTTGAACCCGGTTAACGTTTTTGTATATATTACGTATTTATTGGGTACGAATTATGTATGTATTAAGTTATTTTAAAAAAATCTATCACAAAACTTCCACAAATTTTGAATAAAAATTATGGGATAATACTTTTCCCAGGGAGTGATTCGGGGGAGATTTACAAACCACAATAATATAGTTTAGTACTGGATGACATTCTTTCCTCCTAGTGATTTGGTGCATTAATTAATTTGTCAATTTATTTGACTACCTAATTATCTTCGTCTTAATCCTTGTAGTGTGTGCGCTTTTAAGGGGCTACGGTACTCTATACGGCTTCGGCGCGGAGACTCTTACTCAGCCAATACTGAAGGAATCGTCTTGAAACTGAAGACAGTGATAGATGAAAGTATGGACTACAGGACGTGTGTTTTAAAATTACAGGATTTGGAAATTCCTTGAATAAAAAAGTATTCCGAAAACACCCCTAAAATTTACGGAATTCCAAGAATTTCCGTTCAATTTTTCAGATATAAAAGCATAATTTAGCCAAAATACTGGAAATTATAATCTTAACAAATCGTACGTTTTAGATTTTAAATTTCTTTCCAGGTTTCTTTTAAAAAGGTATTCCTAGAATTAGTATACCCTTCCCTTTCAAATTCAGTCTGAGCTTTGCTTTTGCACGGGATAGACGTACTGCAAATTTTTGAATTCATTATTTATATTTTACGAAAATAATCACCAACACTAATAAATGAAAATCGTGTATGGATAGGAACTATCAACACTATTTAGGAACTCCTGTTTATTCATTTGAATTTATTTATTACCAACACCATCAAAGAAATATTATATTCTAATAATTACTAATAGTCCAAGAGCCCGCTGCTTAATTTATGACGTATCTGTTTTTTTATCGAAATGTGGTATAAATGATAGCTTACCAATAGGGTATTACATCGCACTAGGGTTGCCTATCAAAATCCTGCCGCAACCCCCCCTGCCCCCCCGAAAAGGTCCCTTTTCGCGGTTTTTCGCATTTTATAGGAATATGGTAAGAGATAGAAGAAAGTAGTCAATGACAAAAATAATCCTTGCTAAATTCTCTACAAAAAATGTGGAGTCAATTTTTTCATAGGACTAGTAGTTTACCCGTAATGGCCGGTCAAAAAACAGGATATTTTTTGAAAAAAAAAATTTTCTTTTTGATTTTTTTTTCTTTCACATCCTTCCACCCATTATCACTAACATTTTATGGAAAAAAAATTTGGCCTGCGGCGCTATATCGCTGGTTATTTTATGAAAAACTAAATTTTAAGAATTTTCGTCACTGAGTTTTATTTATTTAGTTTAAATTCACTTTTTTAGTATTCTAAATGAATTTCGGTTTTGGACCAGCCATTGCGGGTAAACTGCTAGATCTACGAAAAAATTATCTCGACATTTTTTGTATAGAATTTAGCAAGGATTATTTTTGTCATTGACTACTTTCTCCTATCTCTTACCATATTCCTATAAAATGCGAAAAAACGCGAAGAGGGACCTTTTCGGGGGGGCAGGGGGGGTTGCGGCAGAATTTTGATAGGCAACCCTAGTGCGACGTAATACCCTATAGGTAAGCGATCATTTATACCACATTTCGATCAAAAAACAGATACGTCATAAATTAAGCAGCGGGCTCTCGGACTATAACCCATACTACCAATATCGACGAAATTTTAAATTCAAAATACGAGGTGTGGCAATTATATAGCGAGACTGGTGCTGAAAAACGTTTTATTTTTAATTTATACATATTACGTATTTGTGTAGTTATGTGAATTTTTCATTGATCCAAGGGGCCCCCTAGTTCCTGCTAGATTTCCAATTGACCTGAGTAACGAACCTTTTCATTCAACTTGACCAAAAAAATTCGCCATCGGCGCTTTTTAATTTTGTATATCATATCAAAATTGTAATTTGCTTTCTCTGCACTGGGGGGGGGGCTGGCTTTATTACATGCCAACTTCAATTTTTAGAGCCAGTCCACCACGGATCATAATTGTCATAGGGGCCCCGTTATTTTAAAGTGCCCAGGGCCCCCGATAGATTATAGACGGCCCTGCCCTTGTGTTAATAATAATATTGTTCATCACAACTTTTGCTCCTTGGTAAGGTCTCTCAAAAACGAATGAAATTTTATCAGTATGTTGTGAACACACATCTATGTATACCTACCGTCTTTGAACCGATACGTTTTGAAATTTCTTATATGTTTGAAAATTATAATATTCACACTTCGCCAAACCAATACAGTACTAGAAATTATCTATCATAATAATTTACAAATCGCACTTCGTGAAGGCACATTGTCGGTAGGAACATCTATACATATAATAACTTGACTTTGTTAGACATGTTCTTATACTGTTTATTTTCTTATTATTTATTTTGGGTTGATTGGCAGAAATCGCCAACAGGCGATAAATCCGCCCTTTGTGTATAAGTTTATGTACAATAAAGTTTTTATTTATTTATTTATTCATTTTCTATTATATATGTAAAAGGCTTCATTAGCCGTATAGTTACTGATGAAATAAACTTATAAAAATAAAGAATTTTGAAATTTAATTTAATTGAAATTATACGGGACAATAATTTTATTCACATATTATGTATGTTTTTTTTTATAAATGAATCTGGGTTTATCGAAATAAATCCAAATACATATTCGTACACTTCACAGAAAGCTTAAAAGCTTGTGTTGTGAAGTGGAGTAGGTCGGGGATTGAACCCGCGCCCACTGGATTAACAGTCGAGCGCGTTACCAACCAAATCTATGTGCACTCTTTTTTATTTCATTATTTTTTGAACAAATCCCAGTTAGCGCCGATCACACTGGGGGCTACTAACTAGTATCAATATAAAATATACTAAAAAATATAACAACGCATATTATTTTCCAATCGGATATAATAGGTAGGTAGGTAGATACACCTACCAAATACAATAGTTGGTACATAGAACTTGAATGAAATTCAAAACTAAAATGTTATAATATGTAAGTATATAGCTTCGTTTGTATGTAAATTGTATAAATTTCGATGTATGTATGTGTAAGTAAAACTTGTGGACGAAATATTTGAAAATTTGGAGCGGTAAGAGAGGGGAAGCGACGTTCATTTAGAATTCCTAGCTGTGGTATATTAGAGCCTTAATGAATTTGACATATTATTTTTAGGACTTTTTTTTCTTTTCAACATGACATTTTATATTTTTATTTAAATGTAGATTAGTATTTCTAATTAATTAGGGCATCGTCTGGATTATCCAAATGTTCAATTCAAAACTGTTTCTATCCAGTGTCTGTGTGTGTGTGCTTAAAAGTAAATAAAAAAAAACATAAGAACAAAATACTAAGCCAACCGATCATGTAAGTTTGTGGTCATAGTCTCAAATAAATAAATCTGAAAATGCAACTTTTACTGTACCTGCTTACATTAATATGGTCCGTTCATTTAATGATAAGCGTGACAAGAATTATTCAAAACACAGCCATTTATCGTATGGCGTCATATCAGATTATTCTACATACACTGTGTAGTTATGTCTACTAGGTATATGTATGTCTACTACATACCATCGAGCTACTTTACCTGGGTGGTACAGATTGTAATGAAATAGAAACTACCTAAAGACAATTTTGTATTTAGGTAGAAAGCGCCATTCAGAGTGTAAGCATGCTAGTCAAGGGATATCTTAGAAATTCTGTGTTCAGGATAACTCTGCAGAAGTTGTGTATTAAAGTTAGTCTTTCTTGAATCATGAAAACAGTAATTTAGAATGAATTCATTTTCCATTACATACGTATTACTTCTTCTTGCGTCCTGATAATACCATAATTTGTAATCATAGAGGAGAAATAATAGAATGTGAACATAGAGGAATAAAGTAAAAAGCTGTTTCCTTTTAAGAGTACGCTTACTGACATTTATAAAATTTCTACAAACGGGAGACCTTAGATCTCAACAAGCATTACTATTATGCTTTGGCCAAAAATAGAGTAGATACGTTGAACCTTAATAATATTAATATTAATAAGGGAATAACCGTAAAAGATTATTTATATCTAGTATAGATTTCTCAAAAAAAAAAAACACATCTGATCTTTTTTCCGAAAGACGGAAACTCGTTTCTCGAATGTCGCGGATCAATTTTGTTTTGTACTGATAATATGCATTAAAATCTAGTAAATAACCGTGAAAGTTTTTTGATCGAAGCGCAATTAACCCCAAAAAATGGGAAAACGCTTTTTTTACCATTTTATTATACGATTGTTAACGCGATTTTGAACCTTAATTCCGCGGGAAATGACTGTGACGTCATTCTTGGAGCCAAGCCCTTAAATTGTGATTTTTATAATGGTCTAATTAAATGCAAAGAAGGCGAAAGTATTAACCGCGGTTAAAGATAATTATTTTACAGTGATAACGATAATAAAAAATATCGTAGACATCTTAGATTAATAAAGTACTTACTCTAGTTTCATAATCATGTTATGAATCAATATAACCAGCCTCAGATACCAAAACTACATAAGTAGTACCTAGATAGGTAACAATTTTTGTCAACTATTGTGTTAGGTTAGTGCGATTGTTACGAGTATTTGCATATAATAAATTTATTAGAACAGTTACAAGTAAACGGAATTCAAGCAAGTATTAGTCATTCGCTAACAGGCTAACTAAGTAACTACCCGGGGTCAACCTTTTACCATTGCCTGTAGATTAGTCTAGACTCGATCAAGTTCAAATATAGATATGCCTATTGGACATTGGTAATACAAATCAGTTCAATATTATTAACAATTATTATCTACGTATAAAAGTTAATTCATTCGAATATAATATAAATAGTCCAAGAGCCCGCTGCTTAATTTATGACGTATCTGTTTTTTGATCGAAATGTGGTATAAATGATAGCTTACCAATAGGGTATTACATCGCACTAGGGTTGCCTATCAAAATCTTGCCGCAACCCCCCCTGCCCCCCCCGAAAAGGTCCCTCTTCGCGGTTTTTCGCATTTTATAGGAATATGGTAAGAGATAGGAGAAAGTAGTCAAGGACAAAAATAATTCTTGCTAAATTCTCTACAAAAAATGTTAAGTCATATTTTTCGTAGAACTAGCAGTTTACCCGCAATGGCCGGTCCAAAACCGAAATTCATTTAAAATACAAAAAAAATGTATTTAAACTAAATTGGTTGAAAATTGATAAGAGCTACAGGAAAATAGTCAGAGAACGAATTAATAACCATAGTCTTAGCTACAAGACGAGCTATAACTTATGTTCATACATCTAATAATTTCGGAGTTATTACAATAAAACTCAGTGACGAAAATTCTTAAAATTCAGTTTTTCATAAAATAACCAGTGATATAGCGCCGCAGGCCAAAATTTTTTCCCCATAAAATGTTAGTAATAATGGCTGGAAGAATGTGAAAGAAAAAAATCATACTTTTTTTTTATTTTTTCAAAAAATATCCTGTTTTTGACCGGCCATTACGGGTAAACTACTAGTCCTATGAAAAAATTTACTATTTGTTTTTTGTAGAGAATTTAGCAAGGATTATTTTTGTCATTGACTACTTTCTCCTATCTTTTACCATATTCCTATAAAATGCGAAAAACCGCGAAGAGGGACCTTTTCGGGGGGGGCAGGGGGGGTTGCGGCAAGATTTTGATAGGCAACCCTAGTGCGATGTAATACCCTATTGATAAGCTATCGTTTATACCACATTTCGATCAAAAAACAGATACGTCACAAATTAAACAGTGGGCTCTCGGACTATAAACAACGCATGAATTAATGTTTGTTATATTACATTTTATACCTACACTATTTACTGATAATTCTAGAACGCGTAATGTTCCTAAATATAGGTAGGTATTTAATATGACCAGATAAATAATTTTATGTCGGTATTCCAAAAAAAATATAATACTTGTAAGTGGTCACTATTAATATCCAATATGATTTCCATTATCTATGTATAGTAGTTGTCCGTCAGAGAATCGTATTTTATTAATAGTATTTGTAATAAGTTATTATGCTTGACTGACATAGGTAAGTGTATCTAATCCATAAAAATAATTCATAGTTCATTGATACTTTGCAGTAAAATATTGGCATGCATAAAGTACTTTCCAATATTATTTTCTGAAAGATGTAACTATGTATGTATTATCATATTACATACCTATTATCTGTACCATCCGTCTTGTCCACCGTTCTGACATTACCTGCAAGTGGAGTTTAGTTTGTATTGTTGGTAGTCCTGATTGTCGAATCTTGTCGTTAGAGCTGTCAAAGGTTCCCAATATTCTCACATTGTATCTTTTACAAGTAACCTACAATGCTGAAAATATTACAAATAGGCGCTAGAAAAATCATTTTAAAGGCAGGATAGTTTTGCGAGTTGGAAAAAGAAAAAAATACTCCGATAATCATTTTAAACCACCATCACAAATTAGAAAAAATGTTGCCAGTTTATTCTAATAATCTGAAAATTGGCAATTTTTTTTTGAAAAACAGTTCTTAAATATAATTTTAAAGTAGCGAAAAAATATAACCATATCTTATTATCACATCAAGCAACACTAAACCAAGTTTGCACCAGGGGACTTCTAACGCGAAATGCATTGTAATACCTATAATTTACTGTCCATAGATATTAAATTTACGTCAACTTTCCAAATAGATATACCTATTATTGATCCCTTGGCTCTTTACCATATACTTATAGCATGTAATATGGCCAATAAAACAATCATATAGACAATCTACCTATTCATTAAAATCTTAGCTTAGCTACGTAATAAAAACATTTATGTAGGTAGTAGGTACATATTGCAAGAAGTTTATTTGGTACCGATGAAAGATGAGCAAAATCACAAAAACGAGACAGAAACTTTAGTTCACTGTATTGACTGTTTTATAACATAATATCAATAATCATTTTATAATAACAAATAATAAAGAAAACATTATCCGCCACAAGGTGAACACTGAGCAGTGTTGCCACGTTTAGAAAGGATTTATTTGTCTTTATTTATAACTGGCAGGTAGGTTAATAATAATTTAATGTATTATACATTAATGCATGATAATATTATATAACGAGAATGGGGGATTAATATAAATGTGATATAAAACAGTCGTCCCCCGATATTTACAGTTTAATAAAGTAGGGCGACACATTGCATTGCATAGGTAATAATTATTATAACATTATACCTGATTGCGAACACAAAATTTTGTTATCTAAACCATACTAACAAAGTATTACCTGATCATCCGAGTTTGAAAGTAAATGCGTAATGTCACTTTCAATATCCATCACAAGAGAACTCAAATTCGCAATAAGTTCTGTATGAAATAAATACAGGTTTGAGGACAGAGAACATTAGAAGCTCTTTCTTTGCTGTGTAAGAATCATTAATGGAACAGCATGATAGATATGGAAGAGTAATATTGTATACCTACCAACTTTTGGATAGACATAAATAAATACCTATTTTTTTGTTAGCTACAAATTAAGATGTTACAAAACCAGACAGCAGTAGTATGCTAAAAGGTGGACTTGTTGTGAAAGCGATGTCTTCCGTCAGGCGTCAACCCTTATTAAATAAGATTGGAATTCATTGAAAATTGAAAAACTAAATACCAAAAAATAATCTCAATAGAGAGCCGTATACAATATATACACTTTTCATCTCGACTCTAACTACCAGCCTTCATAGCATAGCGGTGGAATACCGGCTTGTCAGGTTGGAGGTCCAGTTCGATTCCCGGCCTTGGCAGATGGATGGAGTGGAATTGGTGAATGTTGCTTAACCTTTAAGTATGGACGTGAAACTTTTTTTACACTAGCTTGGACACGGAGTCACACAGGCTCCTATATTCACAAGCATCTTTTCTTCAGAAAATTATTCTGAATTTCATTAAAATTGTATCTATGTCAAAATATGAGTTTCTAACAATAAATAAATGTGTATATTTAATAAACATTTTTAAAAAAATATAAGAAAATATAAAAAAAATAACAACTATGGCACTTTTTAGGCTATTTGGACATAGGTTGTGTTTTTATCAATCTAATGTATCATAAACTACATGTAGAGAAAAATTAACATTATTGTATGTTAAATTCTAATATATGAGAAACAAAAAAACACATAATAGTCATATCTAGTAACAAACAAAAAAATTTTGACAACACGTTAAACACGTTAATTTTATTGGCAGTCACTGCATAGCGGATGAGAACATTGCAGGTACACGGGCTTGCTGTATCCAATACAAGCATGGAGAGTCATTCTATGTTTTTTAGCAGGACAAATTCTACATGCTCTTCTGGTTCCTTGAGTTAAGACGCCGAACTTATGACCGATATTATGGACCCCATTGCAAAATTAAAATGGCAGTGGGCTGGGCATATGGCTCGACAGGAGAATACTAGGTGGGCACCCAGAATCCTATAGTGGAGGCCCTGGAGCAAAAGTAGAAGCGTCGGGAGACCTCCCAAAAGGTGGTCTGATGGCCTAGTCCAGCAAGCCGGAAGAACCTGGATGCGGAGGGGGAGAAACAGAGATGAGTGGAAGGAAATGGAAGAGGCCTACGTCCAGCAGTGGAGGGAGGAAGGCTGAGGAAGAAGAAGAAGAAGAGTACTGGTTGTGCCTGAACATCATTTGCGACCATGTCATTGCCCAAAACTCGAGTAATCGTCGACCTGAGCTCTCGCGGCAAATTTGTGTCGATTACACGTCTTTGCATATGAGGCAGCACGAGCGAACGAGCTAACATCTTGAGGAAATCTCTATTAGAACAATTTTCCTTAGCATGTTCTGCCATTTTGTATAAAAAACTAAAATAAAAATAAATCTGACTATAAATATTTTGTATGACAGCTATGGACATGGAGTCACACAGGCTCCGGTCAATTTTTCGATCTATATTACTTACCTACTATGCATCGCCCGATACGTCCTCCTTGCTTGGCGGTCATCTTACCACTAAAACTGAAGCTACTGAGAAGCTGGGTCCCAAAAAAAGTGGGGAAGTATACGAAACGATGAAACCCAAACCATCGCGGAGCCTGTGAGACTCCACGTCCATACTTAAAGGTTAAGTGTAAATTGATCACATTAAGCCAGCCGATGATCGATGTTAAGATATAACTACTTCCTTACTAAATAATAAGTATACTTCACCAAGTAAGCCTTTAGTAGTCACGTTAGTCACGTTTAGACTTAGACAGTATATGATAACTTTTATGCTTCATTTTAACGCGTGTTCGTAAAATATTTAAATGACCGAATACCACAAGTATATTGTTGGTTCTGATAATAAAAAAAATCTGCATCCAACTAATTATATTGTATGATTAATTTACATTTAGTTAGTGTTAGTATTAATGACACATATCAATAAATTAACTCTACTCTGAAACTATAGATAATGATCATACCGGACTTTAACTTGGAACAAATATAATCAAGATAACAATATTAAAATATTAATTAATATACATATAGTTAATTTGTATTGTTGAGGTATGATTTGTCATATTTGGTAAATTAATTTGTAACAGGCATTGGACTATGTATCTATTTGTCATTTCAAGGGCTAAATGACTTAAACCGCACATAGACAGTCCTTGTTATTTGTTAATACATTAATATAGTCAAGATATAATAATTAGGCAAAGTAGCTTAGGTGTATGTACGAGTAATACCAATCAAAGCTATGTTCACTCATGGTTTGCTTTATATATTTATCGTGGGTTTGAATATCGATACATAACGTACCTAAAATAAAGTAGGCATTATAGCCATTAGGTTATAATATTTTAATGTATATATTTTATGTTTTCTATAGTATGCGATTAATTGATGAATAATATATTTCGGTTTTGATATAATATGTCAATAGCTTATGCCTAAATCTAGATCCTTTTCCAAAATTAGAATAGATGATATGTAATTATATTGCTTTAATAGGTAATTGCCTTAATTTGTGCTTTGATACCGTGGACCTGAATAACATATCATAAATAAAGGATTGATATTTCAAATAGTATTTACATTTATAGAAAAACCTTACAAAATTAAATGTTAAAGAAGTACCGTGTGAATTAACTTAACTCAAACATATCTTCATAATAATAGGAATATTCATCAAAATGCATTATGAGTTGCAATCATGTTGATATTAATTAAACTTGTTTTGGAATGTCGATTCTGAATGCTTAGTATCATATACGTATGTAGGTATCAGTGACGAAGGGTGAATTTCTGCAGAAGGAAAGCCGGGGCTATCATTTCTTATTATTTTACGACAAATTAGTCACTATTATACCAATGATTTTATCCAAAAGGTAACTCGATGGGAATCGTGTTCTTAGGTAGCTTCGCGCCTGGTAGGTATGAATGTAAAGTAATCGTAATATTGGGTATACTTAATGGGATTATAACTACAAATAGCCTAGGGTAAGAAGTGTTTCTTGAATTTATATAATTTGCTATTATATAGTAAATGTATAAGATACGAGTAAAAATATTTCCCACTGAATATATCTTGAAAGTATGAATATTAGGTAATATACATATGTTAGGTATATATTATATTGATAATTCAATGCAACTACGCAATAATTTGCACATATGTATGTACAGTCTTCTTAAGATCGTTAAAGATTAGTTGAAGAATATATTTCTTCAAGTACAAGACCGCACAGGCTGAGCAAGTCAATCAAAAGATTAATATGCAAAATTGATGGGAATGGTGCCACCTGGAAGGAGTTGGAGAGGCTCGCCCAAGACCGTAGACCCTGGAAAGACTTGAGGGTCCATATGTTTCACGCTTAGGGAGCGGACATGGCAGAATGAAATGATATGTTTTATTATCCGTAGAGACTTCCTAAACAATGACAAATTAGTAATGAAGAGCTTCCTCCAATTAATAAAATTAATCTGTATTCATGGGCGCACGCAGGTAGAGGCAACGGGGGGCATTTGCCCCCCTGGAATGATTGAAAATAGTCAAATAATAAAATAGTTACTACTTTTATTTTAAATCACTTCGTGTTAGCATTGTGCCCTTCATTACTACAGTGTCCTGTCCGTTCGTTCACCATACAAATACGCCACAGCGAATTAAAACCACATTAAAACATTAAGTACTAAAAATATTTTGCCCCCCCCCCCCCTTGGAAAATTTTCTGCGGGCGCCCATTACGATAATATGCTCAAAACATTACGATAATATATTAATTCGATACTTATTTTGTAGTACTCAATTATTACCTACCTAATTGAATGACAATTCACTTTAGAAATGTATTAAAGTTCTACTCACATACTCGAAGGTAGGTATATTTCATTCTAGTTGATATGTTTCGGCTTGTGTACATATAGTATGTATTTTTGATAATGTCCGAATACGCAGAAACATGTCATATAGAATGTAATGTGTTTAAAGTGTTGTCATTAAATTAATTACGGTAATACGTAATCAATAATCACACTATAGTACCTAATACATAAACTATATACTTTATGTATGTATTTTATAAAGTATATCTTGTATTGATGGAGGTCAACCTTTCAGTGTGTTATGATTCTATGTGCAATGATTAAAAGTATTTAAGTACGTTGGACGTGTTGTCGGTACATGATCGACATAAATATAATTCTTGATGTAGTAATTAGTAGTAGAAATACTACGAAAATATTTACTTATAATATTTAATAGTGAAGAAGAAACATACATATGGGCACAGCAGAGGATGCACATGGGCCCCTATTCAACACGCCAATGGAAGGCCTAACCCAGAACACGATCTACCCTGGCCAGCGTGGAAAACCCTCAATAGGATAAGATCCGGAGTCGGCCGCACTAGGAAGAACCTGGAGAGATGGGGAATAGCTGAAGACGCAACGTGCGACTGCGGGTAGTTGCAGGACACTGATCACCTCCTGGCCTGTCCAATGGCTCCTGGGCGGTGCACATGGGCAGTGGCGTAGCGTGGGTTTGTGCCGCCCGGGGCGGAGGCCAAATTTTCCGCCCCCCCCCCATAAAATAAACTCATTCTTTTTTTCATTTTTTTCATTGTTTTCATTTCCTTGTGGCATTACAAATGTGAACAGCGCCGCAGGCGACTTTTTTTGAGACTGAGTGAAAAGGGTCATGTAGTCAAGGTCTAAGCCTGGCGACTCTGAGGGGCTGCAGAGAGACTTGGAGAGGCTTTTCTCATACTGTGACGCCAATCAGCTATTTCTTAATATCTCTAAATGTAATTGTATCACATTCTCACGAAACAAAGACCAATTGCTATACAACTACGCATTGAATGATGAGAGACTCTCGAGAATTTACGAGGTCCGGGATTTGGGTGTTGTGCTGGACAGCAAAATGTTGTTGAGGGCTCACGTTGAGGGAATCGTTGACAAGGCTTTCAGGCAGTTGGGCTTTATTCTGAGGGTATCCAAACCTTTCAAATCTATAAGTACCTTAAAAACACTTTATTACACATACGTGCGCAGCTGTCTCGAATTAGCCTCTGTGACCTGGAACCCCCAATACATTACATACATAAATAGAATCGAAAGAGTACAACAAAAATTTTTAAAACACTTGAATTACAGATGCCATTTGCCTTACGATGACTATTCTCTCTCAGCTCGACACCATAAGATGACAACCCTTGAGAATCGGCGTACTGTGTCGGATATGATCTATTTATATAAGTTACTTAATAATGTTGTTGACTCCAGTAAGCTGCTCGAGGAGGTTGGGTTCAATTGTCCCACAAGAAGGACGAGATCAACCCTAACATTCAGGTTACCTCAGTGCAGCACCAATTATGTACAAAATTCATACATCCGACGTGCCTGTGGTAATTACAATGCTTTCTTTAATAAAATTGACATACATCAACACACACAAGGTAAGTTCAAAGGTCTGGTTCTGAGAAGTATGTGTGGGAAGTGGCCGGTTGAAAAGTGCAAATATTCTTACAAACTTTCCTTTTCCTCTTTCCTTTTCCTTTTTCCTTTTCCTATTCCTGAGCATGTGTAATGTAACTGATACTGTATTGTTGTATTATCTTTCTTTATCTTTCTTTTTCTTTTTCTTTTTCTTTCGTGTGTGAATTCGCTTTCTGTCATTAGTATTAATACATAGAGGATAATTACCATTGTAGTAAGATTGATAACAAACATCTATTGGTATACTTAACTAGTTACTATTTTTTAAGATTTAAGATTTTTTGTATTACTGTCTGTTTGTTTAATGAATAAAATAAAAAATAAAAAAAAATAAAAAAAAGGTCGTTTGATTTATTTTCTTAAGATAAATATAACCCAGAATTGCGCCGCAGGCGAATTTTTTTTAGAAAATGTGCTTAAATATTGAACCTTAAACTTTTTGGATGAAGGCTCATTTGAAATTATAAATGAGCGACGGGCCGCAAGTAAAATATAATTCTAGATTATATAACAGGGTTGGTATAATGCGCCGCAGGCGAAATTTTTATAGAGAATCGGCTAAGTGATAGGATAAACGCAACAGATTTAATTAGCGCCGCAGGCGAATTTTTTTTACCAAACAATGTAGTAGTTTTAGAGAATTCATGACATGATGAGAAAACGATGTAGTAATAATGTGATTCTTCGGAAACTAGTTTTATATAAAGTGCTGTAACTTGTTTTGGGGAGTAATCCGCCGTCTGAATCCGCTAATGAGAAGAATATTATTTTTGAGTTATGAATACTCTCCAGTTGCAGCCTTTTCTGAAAAATGCCGCCCCCGTCCTTGCAAACTCTGAAATCTGCCGCCTCTAGGCCGACAGTCTAGGGGCGGCAGTTACTCTCGAAAAACTGACAGAGACAGATGAAAGTTTAAACACAAGAACAGACGCAGGAACTTTGCTTGTTACGATGCAGTCATTTTGTTTTCAAAATGCCGCCCCCCGTCCTTATATATTCTGAAATCTGCCGATAGCCTAGGGGCGGGCGGCAGATTTGTGAAATTAGTCTAGTGCAAGGTGTACAGGAAAGTATTTGGGTTTGTGTACGCTAGCCTAGATTGTTTTAAAAAAATCCCGAAAATGCCGCCCCTTGAAAAGTGCCGCCCGGGGCGGCCCGCCCCCCCCCCCCCCCCCCCCACGCTACGCTACTGCACATGGGAGAGTCTCGCAGATCGCTTCCCCTTGGACGATAACGCAGGAGTGGTTGTGGAAGCGGAGGGGTATATAGTGAGTGCTGACCGACACGATAAGAAGAAGATATAACTAACTTAACATATAACATAAACAAAAAGAGGTTTAGATTAGATTTCGAATAGGTATGGAGTATGGGTATGTAAAGAAGACTGGTACTCAAACACTTTACTTATAGTCCATTAACCACAAAAGTTACTGAGTTTAATTAAAATCCATTGTGGTCGAGTTTTTCTCTTCGCTACTCTATGCCTCATTTTTTTGATAGCTTTCATTCGTGTAATAATAATTTATTACACTACCTACTCTAATTTGATAATAATGAATTTTATTACTACTACAATTTTACTACAAATTGCGTAAAAACACAATTATGACTCACATAATTATTAAACGGATTATAAATAATTGTGAATAATTTAATAACCAAGTATCTAAGTAGGTACGTCATATTTTATTTATTTTATTTATGAGTACTTGTACAGATAACATGTAAAATATAATCATTAAATCAATTAAACTATCTCATTTCATTCATACATCATCTAAAAAACACAAGCGCATATTTATTCCACGTAAAATAATCACATATAATTTAAATGATCTAAAGTCAAAATAAAAGGAATAGTAAAAGAAAACAATATAAACAAAACTCATGCATATACAGAGACAACAACTAGGTTCAAATAGTAAGCAAATCAAGTGAGTGAATAGCTAGTAGAAAAATAAGGGAGTTACAGGACAGGAAGGGAGAGAAGGACAGCAGTGGCGGATCCAGGATTCAATTTTGGGGGGGCTGAATGTCGTCACATGGTATTAGGTGTACTGTCACTCAGCGTTTCGGGGGGGGGGGCTGAGGGGCTGAAATTCCTAGATTTATTGTATATAAAGTACTGTCACTCATGGTTTTGGGGGGGGCTTCAGCCCCCTAGCCCCTCCCCTGGATCCGCTAGTGGAGGACAGGGGAAATGGAATAAAGGATTAAACAAACATTGTTTCTTGATTTTCGGGTAAACCGTGTGAAGAAAATTAAGAAACAATGTCAATCGCACACCGTGAAAACCTTCAACATTTATTAAACAAACAAAAAAACACAGACTGAAATCTCAATATGATTCGAGTATTGTTTTTATAAAATATACGTAAACAGAAAATTACCTCATTTGGTTATGAATATATTATTATTGATGTGCTTTTGTATCAGGAAGGAAATATTTTTCTTTATGAAGAAATAGCGTCTGAAGCAAAATCCGTATACTCCTATAACTCGCATAGATATCTACATATAATTATATGTAAATGTGTGATTGGAAAGAAAGTAAATCATTGGTTCATAATGTGCAATCAATATTATAGCTTAGTTACTTGAATGATTTGCTGTATGATGCGGATATGTTGACAGGAAAATGACAAATCAAAATTATTGTGTCTTCCGACAGCTCCATTCACCACAAATTAACGGAAAACCAGAGTAAATAGATACCCGTGGAGTATATTATAATAATGACGAGGTATCATGCATATATGATTGTCCAGTATAAGATATTAATAAGAATTGGAGTTACATATTGCGAGTAAAATATAATGAAAAACTACAAAGAGTTTAATCCATTTCCGTCTACTTTATTAGAATATTCGATACGAAATTTGATCATATGCTTCTCCTCAAAGCACGACTTATGTCACTACTATTCGACCGACGCAGAAGTATTTTCACCTGATCCACTAGAATACTCCACACCAAGAACTTTATATTGTGTATCCGAAGTATGTAAATATATTGTATAGCTAGGTTGCTTAATTTTTTTATGCAAATTCAAAACGTCTCTAGTGTCAGTAGAGGTACAAATCATGTATTATGTATTGTTTGAGAAGTGGTTTTGTAAAACTCCATTTTTAATTTATGAGTACGATTATGGCTAGACGAAACGCGTAACTCATAATTAATAAAATCATCCAAAAACTATAAGTTTTTTCTTTTAAAATCAATTACCTAAATGTATTATGTAGTTTGTAGGTACTAAGTAGTAAGTTGATATATATACCGTAAAATATTTGTTTAATGCGTATCAGAAAATTACAAATACTATCAGGATATACCTATCCCAATAATGGAGTAAATAATTTATTTATTTATTGTTTAAACGGCTTCAAGCCTTAATTAATGGTTTTTGTATACAACATTTGTGGCAGTTAGCACCTATCTCCGCCATTCCTCGCCTTAAAACTTGGTGAAACCCAGCATTACTGTCTCGTTTCCCGGGGCATTATTAAAATCAGCCCACTTTATTTTTACCTAGAGGCTAAAGTACCGCCTACAGATGCACCACTGTATCTTGTAGGTAGCTGGTACACATTTGGTGTATAAAGTTTATCGTGTTGTTATTATAATCAGAACAATATTAATTAACACAGGTATGTAGAGTTTCGTCATTTATAATCAATCAACCGATAGTCTCTTACTATTTACACATAATCACAACTTGTTTGACGCCTCTAGTCATATTCCTACCTCTACCTACATTACCCATACTATCTATCTGTGTATTCCACTATGAAAGTATACCTAATAATGGTAGCACTCACAAGTATTACATATTCCAAACAATCATTATATTGTTATTTCGACGGAGAGTTCGTTTATATGGCTACCGTGTACATGGTTGGGTACTATCTACCAGTGGGAAGGGTGGATTTCTGCAGAAGGGAAGCCGGGGCTAACATTTCGTACAGGATTACGTCAAATTAGTCACTATTATACCTATATTTTTTCCAAAAGGTAACTTGATGGGAATCGTGTTCTTAGGTAGCTTCGCGCCTGGTAACTACATACGAATCAATATCGAACATAATTATTGGAATTACTTTTCAACTGCAAAAGGTAAAAATATGATAGAAAAGTAGCCACGATTGTAAAACATGCAACGAAAGTTCATTGAACATTTTTTTATTTACTCTAGACTCTAGATTAATTGAATACTATATTACCTATGAGTAGTAAGCAGCAACAAATTATATAATTTCTGTATTTGCGCCATCAAGGTTTCAGGATTACAGAAATATAATATTGGTTAATTATTAGGAACCCATATAACTTTATAACGTAAATAAAATCTTTATTGGTTATAAAACATTATACCAAATGCCGGGTTTATTGGCGTAGGCAATGTCTGCTAACCAACCACTTGTGATAAGAAAATGAGATAAATAATTATACAAATACTTGGGAAGATACAAAAAAATATATACATATTATATATATATATATATATATATACATACATACAGACAAAAATATAATAAATAGTGGATGATGGAATGAAGGACAAGGAGTGAATCAAAGGAGTTGAGAGTTAGATGGATTATTCATGGAAAGGTAATGATACTTCAGTTTACTCTTGAAAGAGGGAATGTTAATGTAGTTAGGTATCAAAAATCAAAACTTAGCATCTAGTGAAATATTCTAACTAAACAACATCAGAATACCAAATACTGAATGGAAATTCATTAGTGTTTGTTCCATCTATTATTCATAATGGTAAAGTTTTCAAAATTCAGTGTTAAAGTAAACCAAACTCACCTCTTAACCTGTAGATGTAAAATCCGATTTCGGGTCGAAATCCAAAATATTCAATGGCACATAACAGCAAAACAAATGTTCACAATTGTTAATTGAAATTATATCATGAATTTCGTTTCACATCTGATGAGTTATATAAAACTATTTACTTGTAATTACCAATTACACAATAACAACAGTTATTCCGAAATCTTTTACATTTTCCTGACGGTTAAATTCGAATATTCATGGTTGTTTAATTCACCGGTAGATAAAACGATATTTAAACAATATTATAACCACCGATAGTTGAATGAAATCTGTGAATATAGAAGAGCTGAGATAAAGTTAAAATGAAATGTAATAAATTTAAAAATTTAAAAGTAAAGAGTAATAAAGTAAACACAGGATATTAGGAAAAAGTGTTTCTAAACATGCAAGTTTAGAGTATTTTCCCAACTTATCACCTATGGGAGGAATGATATTAATTTTATTCTGATTACACTAATTTATAACCAAGTAAAACGATTAATTATGTAATCAAAATAATAATATTTTGAAAAGATTTCAGAGTATTCCCCAAACCAGTCAAAGCATATTCTCGTAAAATGGTCCCATGTTCCAATATATCACGCACTTCATTCATTGATTATTATTTGTCATAGAAAAAAAGACAAGCACTGTGTATTTTACGTTCGGATGTCGACATTAATATGAAGCACGCGACGCAAATAAAAAAATAAATGTAACTGACGAATGTTAGTAAGTTATTGTAGAAATAAAATAAAATTATGATAGTACTAAATTCACAGTCGCCAACCAACCAGAACCAAGAGTTGTCGAAGAATAACTCAACAAGCAACGTGCACTTCTGTCCGCGTATACAACGAGCTGTCAAAAAGAGACTGTCCGATTTTCCCTTGCAATATTAAGTACCTCTGTGTATCTACGTGTATATGACAGCTGTTTTGCTCCGGTTTTTGCACGACCACCACTCCTAAGGCCACTGCAAATACGTTTAACAACCATTTAATAACGTAAAAAGGTTTTGAACCTAATCCCTTCCGACAATAAAGCTAACCATGTTTAGTTAATAATTCAACTTGACTGAACTAAGAATTGTCAACAGCGTAATGGTAGAATACTCACCACGTAATCATGAGTCTTTGGATATAATTCCCAGAAAAGCCGTCAAGGACTACATATTTAATAAATAGTTAGATAATTTCCCAGTAGGTGACTGTACGAGTCTGAATAAGCTTCTGAAAGGGAAAAGACATGAGTAATACATAAATTAAAAAGCTTGTAAAATAGTAAGCTTTTTATATCACATTAATTACATAATACAAGAAAATAGATATTGTACTCATAAATAATTATTATAGTTGTAGGTACTCGTAAGAAAATATAAAAAGCAAAATTTAATACCGTATACCTACGAGATACATCGATAAAATATAAAAAATGTAGACCATCGATTGCATAATTGGGATGATTATTAAATTATTAGGTAAGTACACTTTTTTGCATCTGAATTAAAATGCAAAGCACCGGTTTGTCCTCGTTGTGAACCAGTTCAAATTGCGAATTGATTAAATGACTCATGATGAGATCCTTCCCCGGTTCTCCGCAGAGCCGAGATTAGTTTGACTTATCTAAGGATCTGTTCTATATTGTGTATCCTTAACAATTCGTAATTTAAGTTGGAACGGACATCAGATGTTATTTTGGTGCCTGATAACATATTTTTTCACAAATCACCCAGTTAGGGTGGACTGCCTAATAAAAAAAATAATTTTTTTTAGATTTAATTTTGATGTAAGTCCATATGGATGCATTATGTGTTATATACATTTGTAGGAAGGACATATTTGTACATATTAGGTAATTAAATACTTTAAATATGTACATACTACTCTGTCAAGAAAGTACCGGGAATTGGTCAATAACTCGCAAAATGTTAGTTATTCTTCCAAATTTATTGTATCATCTTCAAAGTACGCCCCTTCCGAAATAATACACGTATGCTAGCGAATAATTCAATTACCCAAAAAAAAATATACGCGTTTTCCGGCATCGACTTCAGATCTCGCCGCGAATTTCTCTTTTATGTCTTCTATCGACTGAAAACGGGTGCCTCGAAGTGGTAATTTGATTTTTGAAAGGTGAAGAAGTCGGTCGGAGCCGTTTCCGGTGAACATGGTGGTTGTTCCATGGTATTTGTTGAGTTTTTGGCCAAAAATTCGTTTACAATGATTGCCTTGTGCGATGGCGCGTTGTCGTGGTTTCAAAATCCAAGAGTTTCCTTTCCACAAATCTGGTCTTTTTGAAGAATTTGCTCACTAAAACCCCGCATATCGCTCACATAATATTCTTTATTTACCGTCTGACTTTCTGGCAAGAATTCCGAGTGCACAACGCCGCTATAGTCAAAGAAAATAGATCTTAACTTTAGTTGAAGATGTTGATAGCCGACCAGAAAGAGGCAAATCGTCCACTACATCTCGAACGCTTTTGAATGAATTGTACCACTCATATGCACGTATTTTTGATAAATTCGATTCACCGTAAGCTTTCTGCAACATTTTCAGCGACTCGAAACACGAAATTCCATTTGTGATGCAAAATTTGAAACAAAATTTTTGCTTGATAAAACTCGATGTTTTTATCCATTCTAAAAATCGCAGAGCACCCTTGAGATGAACTAACAAAATCGAGCACTGTAAACAAACTAAATGACAGATGGCATTCAAACTCCGCGCCATTATAGATAACAGTTGTGCCAACTTAGCGGCAGAAAAGGATTTTCGAATCGAACTTTGAAATCAGAATTAATGATCAATTCCCGGTACTTATTTGACAGAATGTATACATACATATTACACATGTATGTATAGCTTATAGCTAGAGACTCGTAGGGATAGGTACATTTAAATTTTAAATGCTGGATTGGGTTGCTTAGGTTTTCGTTTGATTTAAAATAATTAGCGCCGGCACTGGTTAAAATAATAATATATTTAACAGGCATATGTATACGACATACGAGTATACCTACATACATACATATCCACGTTCGCTACCTATGTGGAGCATGTGGTCGTCACCCAGTTTTTCCAGGATTTTCTGTCCTGGGCCAACTCCATTGCCTGTTCACATGTCATTCCAGCCTGGCGCGGTTCCATAATATTATATCTTAATTATAATTAAAGGTACTTGCATACCTAGCAATTAATAAGGTGTTATAGATTCGTGTGTATTTAGTAGACAATGTGGATATAGATTTTATTATTTTATGATTATAGTTGTCTCTGATTCTCGTCAATACAGAGCTTATTTTAAGATGGAGATGTGTCAAATCATTCACAACAGCAGGTAGGTATACTTACTCAAACATTTACCCAATAAATCTGGAATCACTCGTTTCAATTTAATATTTTTGCTCATAAATAGGTACCTGCCTGGTTAACACAACATACCTACTAAAAAAATAAATAAATAAAATAAATAAATAAAAACTTTATTGGAAAAAAATATATTTCTCAAATGGCGGGTTTATTGCCTTAGGCAATGTCTGCCAACCAACCACTTGTAACATTCATTTGATATTCACAATACATACAAGCGTATGAAAAAGAAGAAAAATATAAATAATAATAATAAATATACAATACTTATACCTACGTAAAAATACATAGCTATAGGATGAAGGACAAGGAAGGAACCACGGGATTGTCAGTCGAAATCAGCTTATTAAGTCATTTCCATTAATAAGTTTTTCCTGCGTATAAAATATTTTTTAATTACCTCGCTATATAGAATTCTTCAGTGAGTATAGTAGGCACTGTAGGCAGTAGGCACTTTAGTAAGTAAATTAGTAAACAACAAAATATCTAATCCTGTATCCCCATTAGGTATTTCGCAACGAAACCTCGATTTTTGAAAGTTATTTTTTTCATAGTCAATTATAGCCTTTAATTGCTTCTGCTTCCAACGGATTCCGGTAACTTTACTTAGTGGATACTTCCACAACAAAAGAAAACCATAGAACCCTGGCTAGTGAATATAAAGTATACTTAGGTTTCGTGTATACATTCGTGGTTTACTGCGTTGATGTCTATTAGGTATTTTCCTGTGCGTACTATAAGTTACATAAGTAAAATCTAATTTACATAATAATTATTGGAATTTGTCGGTATGCAATATCAGGTAAGTATTTACTTATAAAGTTTGTTTCACACGTTTGGTTTAAATAAATTGTATAAAAAAACATAATAAACTCATCTGTATTAAACATAAACATATACTATTTGTTGTATTAAGTATTAACTGTTCGTGTTGATTGTTAAGAAAATCGTGCGGGTAGATTCGCCATTAGCGGTGAAAATTTAAGTTGTTTTATAATGAAATTGGCCTTGTGGTAAACGTACTTGTGTGCGAATAGAAACGCGTAATACATGAAAATATCTAGTGTTAGTATATGTAGGAATATTCTATACTTAATATTAATATCAATTTACATCATACCTATCTATGTCCCTATCTATGTCCCTTATTCTATACTTAATTTTATTTGTCCCATGCGGGGAGGTTTGTTTGTTTTGATCCACACAATCGCCGGGTTGTGGCGCCTGGCGCCACGGCATTGAAACCAGTCTTTTTAGTCAAGTCCTCAGGGTCCTTTATTTTTGCTGCCCCTGGCTCGGTCGAATAGTTTTGTAATTAGTCTAAGTTATTATGTAATGTAGCTCATTATTTGTTATCATCCTTGTAGCAGGGATATTGAAGGTGTCATTCCGGACGGTGTTGCTGGGGGGTGCCCTTCTGGCTAACCCTGGGGCCGTCTGAGTAACTTTGGGCTGTAAGTGCGAATAAAAAGGCGCCTAACTGGCGCCTGTGTTATTCGGGTGTGAGGAGGGACCTTCAATACCTATCTATGCAGCTAATATTTTAAATTTAACTGAAATGTCAAACACATAGGTAAACCTATAAAAAAAACACATGCATCTAGCAGTGGCGTAAATAAATGGGGGGCGAGGAGGCCCCCCCCTCTCGAAATGCCAAACAATGATGTGCCATATGCTATAAAAAGATCCCAGGTTCATCATTTCATCCATTTTTCAAAAAATATTTCGCCAGGTTTAGTCTAAACACCTATGTCATCCAGTCTTCCACGCTTCCACAAAAATAAGGACGTTTTTCCGAGAGAGGTGCTCAAGGTTTTATTTCATAGATACCTAGATGAAACACATAATTACGAAAAAATCCATTAATTATTATCGCTAATTTACGTTAGATTATTGCTACAAAAAGTACAAAACAATATTCAACATATTTTATGAAAAGAAAAAACACGCATATAAAAGGATGTTGGGTATTTTTTAAAAAACATAAATATTAATGCCATCAGCGGTTATGGAAAGTTATATAACTTAATAATGTAATGCGGTTTTATAATATTTTTATGTTACAAGGTCCTGCGAATGAAACAAATTATTAATTATTGTAATTAAGAGTGTGCATACCGACATTTCAAAAATTTCGAAAAACGGGAGACCTCCTATCTCGACAACCGTTACTAAATATGATTTGGAACAAAATAGGGTAGATGCATTGAACCTTTATCTAGGGAATAACCGTAAAAGATTTTTTATATCTTGCATAGATTTCTCAAAAAAAAATTTTTAAAACAACTCTGTACTTTTTTCCGAAAGACGGAAACTCGTTTCCCGAAAGTCGCGGGGTATAATTTTTTTTTTTGGACTGATAATATGCATCATAATCTAGGGAATAACCGTAAAAGTTTTTTGATAGACGCAAAATTAACCCCGAAAAATGGAAAAAACGCTATTTTTACCATTTTATCATGCGATTGTCACGCGATTTTGAACCTTAATGCCGTGGGAAATGTCTGTGACGTCAGTAGCGGTGCCAAGCTCTTAACTAATTATATTATCATAAATGTATAAGTATATCTACTCGTTTATTTAGGTACTTCTATTTACCCAATATGTCTTCTATAGTAACTAAATACTTGAGAGTTTTTTGATACACTATTTTAGTGTTTAACGTCTATTACACAAAAATATTATCACGTAGCAGTGGCGAAGGGTGGATTTCTGCAGTAGGGAAGCCGGGGATAACATTTCTTATTAGACACTATTATATCTATCATTTTTACAAAAGGTAACTCGTTGGGAATCGTGTTCATAGGTAGCTTCGCGCCTGGTACGTAGGTATTAGGTATACCTACCCTAGATATTCACCTACTTTTTCCCACTGAGTGGTCCAAACTAAATTAAGTAATAAATAAATCTTTCGAAGATTAAACACTAAAGTTATTATCCTAACACCTAAACATAGAGAAGTGACATATTATGTATCTACGAGTAAGCATTTTATAAATCTTCACTATAAAATAATAGTTCCAAATTATCTCTGAAATTTCCACTAATGGCGAATGACGAAGACAATGTTGGGGACCATCTACCAATTTGACGATCTTTCGGACGCGGAAAGTATAGTAGGATAGGTAGCAGGCGCTTTGGATAAAATGATAAGTATAATAGTGTCTAATTTGACTTACGTTAATAAGAAATGTTAGCCCCTTCTGCAGAAATCCATCCTTCGCCACTGATATAGGTAGGTACTATCGAAGCCTGCGATAGTAGAGTCAAGCCTACATCCTCGAATTACATCACCGCCACGAGTGGTGACGTCACATTGTATCGGTGACAAACACCTTGTCTCGGTGACAAACACTTGAACTACGGAATATTTTTTCCCATACAATTTTGATGGTGTAATCATCGTCAAATGTCAGTTGGGCCCGGCCTCCATAAACAATATAGCGACGGCCTCGGTACTACTTTAGTATCAAAACAGTTATTTTTTAATGTAATTTTGATGGTCATGTTCGTCATCTCATACATATAGCAAAGCAACTAGCTCACTATAGCTAACTTTGTTTGGTTGTGTACCTACCTAGTCTTTCTTCTGCTTCTCTAAGTAGATATTCTTTTGCCTCATCCACACCCTTGCCGAGCGTCGACAAGTTTTGCGTTCATGGGTAAAAAGGCGTTAACGGTCGGTTACCTACACGAACCAAGACTAACTCCCCATCCATGACGTTACAGCGAAACTGCGCTAAACGAAAATACGTTTTTCAAGTAAGTAGTGTAATGGGAAACAATGGAGAAGAAACGAACGTTTAGCTCATTTGCATTTTATTTTAATGTTAAGACTTAGGAGACGTATTGCATTTTAACAATATCTCCATTCAATTATAAATTAGTTGTGACCCCATAGATATAGGTATATACCTATGTAATGTATTGTATATACCTATGTGGCTGTAGACCTTATGCGGCCGTAATCCTCCTAATTGTTTTATTGCATCGACCATATAAAAAGGTTATTTTAATACTATAGACCACATGCGGCCGGTTTGCTCAGGTAAAACTAATAATAATAGTTATAATACAGTAAAACACCACTAATTTGGACAGAAAATGTATGGATTACCTATGCCAATTTTATATATTGTAATCTCGATATTTTTGACTGTCGGTACTCGGTGGAAGTTATTTATGAGTATTATTTTATTATCACATAATTTAGTAATAAACTAGTCATAATCTAGTTGTTTTGATTAATTAACAGTTCATAAATAAAGATGTACTTACCTATGCATGAGAATCTGAATCATTCCTTATTATTATTTACTTGATGATATGATAGAAATACAACATACAATGTGGGAGACATAGGTTCAACAATATTATAAGTATGCTCTGCCGAACAGATCGGGCCAAGTTGGTAGGTTTTTACTGTATCTGAGGTAAGAAACTACAGTTAGTATAGAGTGTCTGCCTGCTCTGACCGGCAGGTAAAATCTATAGGATTAGAGACCCTTGAACCAGCCGGCCGCATAAGGTACATGCAATAAAACGATTAGGGGGATTACGGCCGCATAAGGTCTACAGCCACCTATGTACATAATATTATATATTTCTGGACTATGAATGTATTTATTGTTGTAAGGTTTGCTGGGCACAGATGGATTGGAGTTGATGTTTTGTTTATGCATGCCGATTGATTTATTATTATTATTTTTTTGAGATTTCTATGAAATATGAATTATTTATTATTATTAAATAAATATTTTGTTGATTTGTTGTGTTGAAATAGTAATGTTTTTTTTTTGTATTTGATTATGTATTTGACACTGTACCAACAAGAAATTGTTAAAGGCTTTAGCCGTTGATGTGTAAATAAATAAATAAATACCAAAATACCTACTAGTTATATAAGTCCCGCCAACCACCGTTATTGATTTTTTACAATAGGTTTGTTTATATTAAAAGCAAGTAGATAAAGTATGTACCTATTTGCGTGTAATATCTACTTATAATTAATAGGTACCTATAATTCATTGCATAACATTTACTATTTACTGTTAAAGATGCGTCTACCTGCGAAAGTAGGTACCTGCCTTCATGAAAGCAATTCCTACTTGCCCATAACTACTTACTTAGGTACCCAATAGTATTCAAATAGGTATGCCTATTACAATTTAGTACTTAATATATTATGTCGCTGATTACAATAGGTAGGTATACGTGGGTATAATCTTCGGTACTGTACCTATTCATTTGTAAGAGGAAGGGTGAGCACAAGCAGTGTTGGATCCAAGGAAGGGTTAAGGGGCCGAAGCCTCCCCCCTCTCATATTTGTAAAAAATACATTTAACGAAAATTTGTTATTATTCTTATTTACTTTAGTAAGCGACGTAATAGCGACGGCTCCAAACAGACCCTCAGCGCCTCCAGAAAATTAATCTGGATCCACCACTGAGGGGTGACTGAGGGTTGGACCTTATTCCGATGCGGTTCAGTTCTGATGAGTCTTCTCTCGTGCGGCGATAATTTTGATTTGACTACAAGCTATCGAAATTTTATGTTGTATTATATTTTTTACCAAAGACGTTACAATATATTCTTTGATATTTACATATAATGTTATTGTTTTAAGCCACGCCATCTACAAATGAGTAGCAAAATCACAATGAAAATTAAACTGCAATGTTGATAATCGTAAAAATGTTTCATTACTTTTACAATAGATGTCTATAGTATACAAATATAATAGGGATGGGCAATGGGCGTAAAAAAGAGTAGATAGTAGACTAATAAATTACATAAACTAATAATAGCTAAACTACCATTTTTAGCATTTGCTAATACTGTATGTAATGTATTTTATTTTGTGTATATTTCACCAAAATCGAGAGTTTAAGAAAACAATATTTCAGGATAGTAGAATGTTAACAGTGTGAAAACATTAACTTTTAATTTCCATCACTAAATTAATTTGAAGTGGAATGCAAATGACAGGTTTGTCCTTGAGTTTACAAAATACAACTTTTGATTGAAAAGATATAAAGTTAAGTTATTGCTGATTAATAATTTGCCGTTTCTACGGTTAGATACGCATTCACGCTCATGTGGTCATTAATAATTTGTATTAACTATTGATCCTACGAGAGTAAATCACAAAATATAAATTAATATTATTGTAGGCACATAACAACACCAAAGATGTACATAAGCAAAACTAGTATTTTATTAATAAGTCGTACGGCATTGGGTGAGCAATTATAGCAATAAATGTGACGTGCCTCAATGACATCCTTATTCCGCAAATTTTCCTGTTATAGTAACTTAATGCGTAATGGCTAATGGTCGTGAGTCGCGGTGTTATGAGTGTACTAGCTTCACCTAACGTAGTCGAGAAAATTGCTTCACCTCCTAATTGCTTAATTACTTGTTATCTACTGAAATAGTTTACGATACTAAAACAACGTTTGATAGCATTTCGCAATTTATATGTTGTGAGGTGAATACATAAGTAAGTACTCATGAATGCTATGTTTAATAAAGTCATTTATCTTATCTATTTTAAAGGAGTAACAAGTATTTGTCAGATATCTTCATAAATATTTATGTAAGCACCTACCTATTTGTCATGTTTGATTATTATCTCATACTGAGATATCTTATTATTTTCATTTTCCAAGAAGGTTGTTTTACTAGAATGAAACCCAGGAATAATCTAAATTTAAAGTTAGATTTAACTCTAATTGCTGCAGAAAGTGGTCTGTCAATTTGTCTATTTATATATTCTGTTTAGGCGTGTTAATAGTGTTGTATTTATAGATGGAATAGAAACAGGTGCCCCAGTACTAAAGTAGATTTTATCTTCTAATGTTTACATTTAATGTTTGTTCTGAAATGTGCATTATTAACAATACTTTTTGTGTTACATTATCCATATATCTTCTATATAGTTGTAGCTTCTTTGTTCAGTATGTGTCGTGGAAATAAATAACTTCACTATAGTTTTGTGTTTAAGGTGATGCTGGTAGCTTAAATCCACCAGTTATGGAACCACCAGTTAATGCTGTAGAATCTCATCCTTTAGGATGTCCCGATCCAGCCACACCAGACACGGATGGTTTATTTGATTGTTTTGGAAAGGAACCATTATCTGCAGGCGGAGGAGAGTCAGACTATGATGATGGATTAGCCGTCCCAGCTTCTTTGTCTATTATAAATGCTGCAGATAAAACAGATGGAGTACAATACAGTAATCCTGTAACAGAAGGACCAGGTAAGGTGTAAAGTTATTTATTTTTAATGTCTTGTGGAACTACTTCTGATTGGTGTGCGATTTGTGTGTTTTTATGTTTAGTGTATAAAAAATATTATTTAGTTATACATATGTACGTTAGGATTGTGTCTGTTTGAGAGTTACATATTATTTTAGAACTTTCATTCATATCTCTAAGCATAGTTAATCAAACCTTGTGATAATGTTTGGCAAAAAGTCCACCTCATTATATAGATCTGTGTCCTATTTGTGTTTCTGCAATACTCTGTTGTACTTCTTAAACTATTAACATTGTAGGTAAGGTAGGTGTGTAATGAGTGTAAATGATATGTGATGTATTAACTGTATAACTTTATACTTGCCGCAGTAATTACCACATCCTAGTAATATAGATACCTAGTAATTAATTATTTTGCCCCTCATGTCATCTAATTATTCTTGATCTAAAGATTCATTAATTATTGCAAGATCTTTGGGTCTTCACGTAGGTACCTGCTTAATTTACAGTCACACAATTCTAATGTGTAAAATTGTTTACAAAGATTTTGAGGCATTTTTTATAGAAGTTTGAATGTGCGTTGTGCGTCCTTCAATAAAGTAGTTCCCACTTATTGAATAGTTATCCCATCATGTGAATAAATAAATGGATATCATTTTGATAAAACCTATGGTCCTATTTATAATCGTAATTTGACTTATTCTAATTGTTGTACCTACTCAATTGTACACTTTCAGTTTTATTTGTAGTAGGTACTTGTTTTCTAGGAAACTCTCAAGTTGATATAGAGATAACATCACCAAAAAACCTATGATTTAAAATTGGGAATTTGTATTTTTAAAAGGACACAACTACAAAACGGTTGAATTTGGACGATATTTAAATTCACTAATCATTATTTTCTTTTACCATTCTTTATCTTTCCTTCAAAGCAACTCCTCAAATAGTAAATATTCACATATAATGACTAACTGTATTAAAAGACTGCGGATAATTGTTTCCAATGATAACATTGTTAGTTGCTACAGGAAATATTATAGTTTGTGGTTTCAGATTTTTCCACATATTGTATGTATTTCATTTATAACCTTATCACCAACATTTTATTATTGTTTAAATTTAATTTCTTCTGAGCTTGAATTGGAAATATCATTAGATATAATAAACCCTCGATAAGGTGAATTATAAAGTACATGGTTGTGAAATTAAAGAGGTTTTAGACATTATTTAACGAGACTAATAAAACAATTATAAATAAATAAATAAATCTTCATTGGCCAAAACAAAATATGCATATTACTTACAAAAATAAGACAATCGTAGTGTGCCAAAAGGCGGATTTATTACAAACGCAATATCTTACAGTCAACCGGAAAAAAGAAAGAGATAACTTATATAATATAAATAATAATAAAGTAAATAAATATATACATATACATACAGGAGAGGGAAGAGGAAAGGGCGGGATAGGGGAATTATGTGATAATACATACAATGTTTATTGTTTTTCAGCTTCCATTACATCATTTCCATTCTCCGCCATACATAATCCACCACTAACATTCAAATCTGTTCATAGAAAAGTGTTCATACCCAGTGTGGAGATTAAAGTACAAATTGTAGATAATGAAAGAAGTGTTACAGCACATCTATTAAGCCCTAACTTGTAAGTTGCATAATATTGTGTTTCATTCATTTACTGATACTTTCTTATATTTCTATATACAGGGTGTTTGATAGATGGATACAGATATCTTCAGGAGTGATAGTAGAGGTCATTTAGCATCTTTTGAGCCAAACTTAGCTTAGTCAAAAGTCGCACGGTTCTCGAGATATTCGAGATTTTAACTTTTTTTCAAAATACCCCGAATTACTCAAGTTTTAGCCCGATAGCATCGTAAGTAAAGGTACCTACTTAGTTCTTTCATTCTTTTTTGTTACCTGAATATGTGTTTAGTCTATTTAAATCATAAGTTTCAATCTGAAGGGGTAGGAAGTTTGTCGACCTCCACGTGGTCTACCCTGGGTCAAGCAAACAGACAAACAATTGGTGCTGCTACACAGCAATGGCGCAAATTAAGATCATGAATAAGAACAAGAATAAGAGAAACCGAAAGAAGAAATATGAGAGCCAAAACAGTCCTTCTCAGGACTATAGGACACGCAGCTTGGAAAGTTGTATGAATATCTGCCATTTTAACATTGAGGGCATCTCCCTCGCAAAATGCCAAGTATTAGCAAGATTGCTGACTAAACATAAAATAGACATCATAGCACTGCAAGAGACTCACACTAGGGACGACGAAGACCTTAACAGGAGAGGACATATACCAGGGTTCTCCCTCATAGCAGCCGTACACAGCAATGTCTATGGTATAGCTACATACGTTAGGTCTGAACTAGATGAAATAAAGGTCCTTAGCTGCAGCACACACGACAACATATCCTCCATCACTATAGAAGTAGATACAATAAAAATCACTAATGTTTATAAACCTCCGAATGAAGCGTGGCCATCCCCACCCCTTCCCTGCTACGAACATCCAGCTGTATATGTGGGAGACTTCAATAGCCACCATGACACATGGGGATACGATCATACAGACCACAATGGTGATGCCATTGTTGAATGGGCACAACTAAACACAATCGACTTACTGTATTGTGCTAAGGATAAGGGTACTTTCCGCTCCGCACGTTGGAGACGGGATTATACACCGGACCTTAGCTTCGTAACAAGCCCAAATACTAATGTAAATGATAAGGCCACACGAATCGTACTGGATGATTTCCCCCACTCGCAACACCGACCTGTCGTGGTAAAATACGGCATCCGGGTACCATTGGCAACCACAGTCCCCTTGCCAAGATGGAATTTCAGAAAAGCCGACTGGGAATCATTCTCGAAAGGACTAGACAACATCGTAAAACACATCCCCTGCAGAATAGATTGCTATAACAGATTCGTGGGAGCTGTAATATCTACAGCAAAAAAACATATTCCCCGGGGATTCCGCAAAGAGTATATACCAGCTTGGAACTCACGATGTGAAGAACTGTATAAAGAATATGAAGAAACTCGGGACCCAAACATTGCTGGGCAACTTCTACAGGCATTAAATGACAATCGCCGAGACAGATGGAACGAAACTGTCAGGGACATGGATTTCCGACACTCAAGCCGCAAGGCCTGGTGTACCTTACGAAAACTGGGAGCCGCTCCACCAAAACTCCAAAGTCCATCACCCACCACACCTGTTACCCCAGATGATATAGTCCGACGCATGGTATCTGTTTCGAGGATCCCAGTCGGCAAAGAACGAACAAGAGAGGTGAACTACGAACTGCGTAGGGCCAAGGCTGAACTCCCAGAAAACTCCTCCTTTTCTCGAGATTTCTCTCTCGATGAGATGAGCCTGGCACTGGGTAACACTAAGTGCGGGAAAGCAGCAGGCCTAGACGAGGTCTACCCCGAATTTATTAAGAACATGGGCCTCTGTGCGAGAGAATGGCTATTAAAACTTATGAACCTAACAATGACGACGGGATTATTACCCAAAATTTGGAAACACTCGAAGGTTGTGGCCATCCTCAAGCCAGGAAAAGATGGATCAGAATCCAATCACTACCGACCAATTTCACTACTGTGTATCCCATATAAAATATTAGAAAGACTCATACTGCAACGCATAGCCGCCTCAATAGATGCCGTAGTTCCTATGGAACAAGCAGGCTTCCGAGCCGGCAGGGATTGCTGCGAGCAAGTGCTCGCCCTAACCACTAGTATAGAGGCTGGGTTCCAGAGGGGGGTGAAATTTGCAGCTGCTTTTGTCGATCTGTCTGCAGCATACGACACCGTATGGCGCCAGGGCCTTCTGCTGAAACTCGCTAGAGTAATACCATGCCGTAAAACCATAAAATTACTAGACTCCATGCTATCATGCAGGTACATAAGAGTCTCTATGGAAGGAAAGATGAGCCACAGCAAGGTCCTCAATAACGGCTTACCACAGGGATCAGTTCTGGCTCCTTCCCTGTTCAACCTATACGTACATGACATACCCAAAACTGAATCAACTATGTTCCAATATGCAGATGACATTGCCCTCTTAGCTGGAAGTAAGGACCTGGATACAAGTGCCCGAATACTGGAACAGGACTTACAAAAACTATCAACTTATTTCGAAAAATGGAGACTGAAACCTAATCCAACAAAAACAGAAGTTACTACATTCCATCTTAATAACAAACAGTCCAAATCCAAGATTAATGTACACTTCGAGGGCGTCCTCCTGCAACAGACCGAGCATCCAAAATATCTGGGCATAACTTTGGATCGAACACTCACCTTTAAGAAACAAGTTGACTCAATGTGTGCAAAACTCAAAACCAGAAATAATGTCGTCCAGAAGTTAGCGGGATCTGGATGGGGAGCATACGCCGACACACTACGAACGGCAGGACTGTCGCTTGTCTACTCTACCGCCGAATACTGTGCGCCTGTCTGGGGTGGCAGTGCTCATGCCAAGAGGGTGGACACCCAGCTCAACACCACCATGAGAACTATAGCCGGGGTACTAAAACCTACACAATGCCAATGGCTGCCCGTACTAGCCAACATAGCCCCTCCCCACATTCGTAGGAGTGCATCTACGGTCAGAGAGTGGACCAGAGCAAAGGATAACACCTCCCTTCTGAACCTGACCCTGAGGGATACTCCGGCTATCAGACTCAGATCGAGGAACCCCTTTTGGACCAGGGCGCAAACCCTGGAAACCAACGAGTTTACAACTGAGAAGGCCTGGACGGAGGAGTGGAGGAGTGGACAGTCCAAAAACAAACACCTTGTCTTAGACCCATGTAAAAGGGTGGCCGGTTTCGACTTAGAACGCAAAGAATGGGCAACACTGAACCGTATCAGGACAGGTTGCAGCAGATGTGCAGCCGAGCGTCACAGGTGGGGCTACATTAGTGACCCTGCTTGTGATTGCGGTGATGCGGTGCAGACTCTACACCACATTGTGCGTGAATGCCCAACCCACAAATTTGGGGGAATGATGGAGGATCTGAACAACTTGACGACCGAGGCCAGAATGTGGCTTCGGGATCTAAATGTGATCTTATAGCGCCTGACACCATACGAATATATATATATATATATCTGAAAAACAATCATGTTAAAAAAATATCAGATAAAAGTTTCGAGAAAGAGATGTTTCAAAAACGAATTATGACTTTAGAGAGGATTTTAGATAAGAAAAAAAATGTTCAAAGATTCAGAAATCTGGAAAAAACTTCTCTGGTTTATGCTCTTTCAAATGATATACAAAACATTATAAAAAACACTAGTTTCATAAATCTATGAAACAATAACTTAAATAGATCACGTCTTATTTAAGCAAATTTCCATACAAATTTACTATAAGTACAGTTGCATAGTGAAAAACACATTTCCTTTCAATTTACTGTTTCAGAATTTGTATGGAAATTTGCTTAAATTAGAGGTGATCTATTTAAGTTTTTGTAACATAGATTTACGAAACTAATGTTTTTTATAATGTTTTGTATATCATTTGAAAGAGCATAAACCAGAGAAGTTTTTTCCAGATTTCTGAATCTTCGAACATTTTTTTTTATTATCTAAAATCCTCTCCAAAGTCGTAACTCGTTTTTGAAATATCTCTTTCTCGAAATTTTAATCCCATATTTTTTTAACATGATTGTTTTTAAGATTGAAACTTATGATTTAAATAGACTAAATACATATTCAGGTAACAAAAAAGAATGATAGAACTAAGTAGGTACCTTTACTTACGATGCTATCGGGCTAAAACTTGAGTAATCCGGGGTATTTCGAAAAAAAGTTTTAATCTCGAATATCTCGAGAACCGTGTGACTTTTGACTAAGCTAAGTTTGGCTCAAAAGATCCCAAATGATCTCTACTATCACTCCTGAAGATATCTGTATCCATCTATCAAACACCCTGTATATTAGAATTGTTGTTTTCGTGTATTTTCTATAAAATAAAATGTTTATTTTTAGATACACAATATTTCTAACACACGGAGATTTCAAGTGGACAATTAAAAAACGATACAAGCACATTCTAAGCTTACACCAAGAATTGTTAATATATAGAACTGGCCTTGAAATACCATTCCCCACCAAGACTCACAAAGAAAACAGGGAAAGTTTTCGTTTGAAGGTGAACACTGATAATGCTGAGAAAGCTGCGTTGGATGGGAAGCCATTGGCTAATCCACGACGAATATCAAATAAGAAAAAGAAAAGAATGGCTGCATTACCGAGGTAATTAATCTTACTAACGGAATACTTAGGAATGAGTAGAGTACATGGTTGACGCAGTTGGTTGAGGCGGCAGTCTCTCAAGCGGGAGGTGCCAGGTTCAAACCTTGTCACTGGTGATGTATTCCACACTTTGCCATACAGGCTTTTAGCCTAGTGCAAGGTGTGAAGAAAAGTATTTGGGATTGGGTATGTAAGCCCAAAGCCTTATTTTTTTTTAAAAAGATATAATGGTATCTATATGTGTGTACATGTAAGTGTGGAATGGATTACTTCTGTGTTTGTGTTAGTTTGTCTGAAATCTACGTATGTATCTGTTCTATGTATGTATGCCTAAACTAAATAAATGATAGATATGCTATGATGTACTAGATGGATATTGTTTATAAGTGCTATATTATACATTTCTATACTCTTGATGTTTCATACATACTTCTGTTTCAGATTTCCAAAAAAACCTGAGATACTAGTTTCATTTGAGGATATTCCCAAGAGGGTAAAACAGCTGGAAGAGTATCTCTATAACTTGTGCAACATCTCTATATACAGGAATCATTATGCTCTGGTATGTACATGTACATTATCTACAAGTTATTTTTACATTATATTTTTACTTGTTGCCATTTCATTATCAGGACCATCCTAATTCCCAGCCAATGTACATTCACAATAGAAATCTCACTTCCTGCAGACTACAGATATAACTGTTGTAATTCTATGTTATGACATAGTTTTCTCTGTTTATTAATTTTAGGTAAATTTCTTGGAGGTATCAAATTTATCGTTCATTGGTGAACTTGGTCCAAAGGGTAAAGAAGGAATGATGATGAAGAGAACTCGCTCAACCTTACCCGGACAAACTGGATGTGACTGCTGTGGTATTCTTCATTACGGAGTATGTAACAGGTAGGTACTACATGTAGCAGTAACCTTATCCTCTAGTAACATAAAGTGTAGAAATAGTAAGACCTTTTATATTTTCAGGTGCAACTATTTCTGCAGCACGTTTTCATGTGGAAAATGGCGTGAAAGGTGGTTTTTCTTAAAGGATTCGTGCTTTGGTTACATTTGTCCGAAAAAAGGAACGATTTCTGGAATAATGCTCTTTGATCAAGGGTATGTGTGTGGAATTTTTACATTTTGCATCTATATACGTGTACGAGTAAGTATATCATTGTAATATGTTTACTAACTAATGGAGGTGTATTTTGTTACAGCTTTGAAATCTCAAGTGGTATGTACTCAACAGGATTGGGTAATGGCTTACAAATATTGAATCTAAATAGACAGATGGTTGTACGTCTGTGGAATAAGAGACAGAGTAAGGAATGGAAACAGCTTATACAGGATGTTTCTACCACCTCAGGTATCCTATATATATATATAGTATATCATTTGTTTGAGCTGGTCAACCCAAATAATCCCGTGCTTTATGTTTCAAGATTTTTTATTATCTTATTTCAGCACGTGATTTCACATCTCCAAATCCTCATCATTCCTTTGTACCGATGAGGAGTTCCACAAAAGCATTTCATTTTGTTGATGGCGCGGGATATTTTGATGCTGTTGCCGATTGCTTGGAGGGAGCCAAGGAAGAAATCTTTATTACCGATTGGTGGTTGAGTCCTGAAATACATTTAAAACGACCTGCAAATGGAGATTATTGGAGATTGGATAATATTTTGAAAAGAAAAGCAGTATGTGAATTATAATACTATAACTTTGTTCACTTTAAGGAGACAGAAATCGTTGCTCCGAAACAAAAGTAATATGCTATTGTAAGATTTCTTACCATCCGTTTGCCGCTGCCACCAGGTCCAGTAAACTCATAGTAACAACGTGTACTGGCACGCTATACTGGTAGATGCGTTCTTTCTTACTTAATATTGCTATCTCGTTTGCGCGTGTAATGTAAAAAGTGAAATGGCAAACAAAATGTCTGTGCGTGTTAATATAGTTAGCTATTTTTTACCTGGCATCATCGGTACTTTGAATTAACCAATTTAATACATGTACTAATCTGCAACGGCAATGATAGAATGCTGTTCCTATTGTGTTTCGAGCAACCTGCCCTAAATGTGAACTTTGCTCATTGGTACGCTACATACATAAGCATATTGAAAACGTTGAATGTGTTTGTATAATATGCGGTGTGTATTGTGATTTGTTACAGTGCCAAGGAGTAAAGGTGTTTATCCTGTTGTATAAAGAAGTTGAAATGGCACTGGGAATTAACAGTTACTACAGTAAATGTCAACTAGCTGGTGATAATATTAAGGTGACACATTCACTTCACTTACCATTCATTTGTCCGATCCCACCAACTACCACCTAGGAAGCAGACCCCTAAGGAATTTCCATACAATGCACACAGATAATTTGAGTGATTTTACAATGATGTACAGGAGCAGTAAATCCATACAAAATACAACATGCAGCTACTTAAGTGAGGGAGATTCTGGGCGGAGATATTTGGCCACCTAACTAAGTAGAGCTGCATGTTGTATTTTGTATGGATTTACTGCTCCTGTACATCATTGTAAAATCACTCAAATTATCTGTGTGCATTGTATGGAAATTCCTTAGGGGTCTGCTTCCTAGGTGGTAGTTGGTGGGATCGGACAATTGTCTTTTTATTGTATGTAGGTAGGTATATATAACGTATTAATTCTTTTAGGTTCTTCGTCACCCTGATCACGCCAAGGTGGGCGTGTTTCTCTGGGCTCATCATGAGAAAATAGTCTGTGTGGATCAAAGTATAGCATTTATTGGTGGCATTGATTTGTGTTACGGTCGATGGGATGACCACAATCATAGGTCAGTCTTATAATAGAATTAGTCGTCATCATTAAATTTATATCTTGCTAATTCATATCATGCTACTACTACTACTACTACTACGCCCTTTATGTCTCCATTCGGGAGCACAGGGAGGCTACCAGGCGTCTCCATTCAGAGCGATTTTGTGCGAGTGATATTACCTCTCTCCACGTCATTCCTAACGCTCTGATCTCGTTGTCATAGGAACGGTGCACTGTGAAAGAGGGTCTTCCGGGGCGTCGGGACCCCTGTGGGTGGAAAAACAGCGCTCTCTTTGGCCAGCTGTCGTTGGGCATTCGCAAAACATGGCCCAGCCACGACCAACGTCTTTCCTGTATTACTGACAGGATTGATCGTTGCTGGGAACGCCGTCGAACGTATTCGTTGGTTTTACGTTCTTGCCATGTGATACCCAGTATCCTCCTAAGACACTTATTCTCAAAGCTGAGTATCTTACGCTCTTGAGCCTTGGTTAAGTGCCATGACTCGCAGCCGTAGAGGAGGACATATCATGCTACTACTTACTAATTAATTCTCTTTCAGATTGGCTGACCTAGGAAGTGCAGTGAGTACTGAGACTGATGGGTCAGTGAAACGTAAAACAAAGAAGAAGACCTCAAGTAATCCTATTGGAAGAGATGATTTTCTTATGTCAAGGTTTGGTGCAGTGGACACGGCTCCTAATGGAAATTCACCAGTTAATAATGACGTTTCAGATACGCACGGGCAAATAAATAAGTGAGATGTAGAATTTTTGCAAGAGTGATACATGCGTGGAATATTTAAAAACATACAAATATGTAAACTACTACATGTTTTATTGTGTTATTTCAGTGATTCATCTACATTTGAGAATGTACCACTAACACCAATTCCTGAATCTCCAATTGTGAAATCTGCTCCGGTTGAAGAGTTTCCTCCAGCTTTACAGCCAGGAGATAATCTACTGATTGCACCGAGACGTCCATCTGGTACTGTATTCTTAGAAGAGCATTACAATCCTGATTTCCATCATAGAAAATCTGTTATGGAGGCAATCACAGGCAAGAGTAAAGATTTCCTAAGTATGTTCGGAAGTGAATCACCGGAAACAAATACACCCGGTGTTGAAGAAAGGGAAAAGATGAAGGCTGAGAAATATGCCGCATCCAATAGGAATCTCTTCTTCCCTGAAGATCGTCCCAGAAGCACTGCGTCTGAACATACCATTAAAACTGCTATCTCTGAGGTGGAGGACGATCCATTGAATCTTCATGATAGGTCTGTGCAAGAAGCCATTAAAGAAATGGACGTCAACACCAAGTTGTGGATTGGAAAAGATTATGCAAATTTCATTGTCAAGGATTTTACTAATTTGGATTCTCCCTTTGTTGGTATGTGTGGCTGCCATAATGTGATCCATGCATGGATGTATTTAATTATTCCATTGCTTGTCATTATAGTATAACAAATTGATCTTTCAGATCTTGTAGATAGATCTACAACTCCGCGTATGCCATGGCACGATGTTGCTGTGATGGTAGAAGGTGCTGCTGCTCGGGATGCTGCCAGACATTTCATTCAGAGGTGGAATGCCCACAAACTGGAAAAGTTTAAGTTCGTATAATTTATACACATACTTCTGTATTTTAAATTTTTGTACAGATTGATATGATTTTTTTGAGATTATGATATATTCAACTTTTGAATAAATTATTGTAGATCCCACATTAGTATGTATCTCATGTTTTGTGTGAGAATGTTTGTGTTTGTATAGACATATAAGTATACATATATTTCTTTTTAATTAGGTACATGAGAGGCGATTAAAAAAAGCAACAATTAGCATCCTAATATAAATAGTACTTAAATAATTTGTCATTTAATTGTAAAACTGAACCTAATGTCTGGACGTAACAAACACTAAGAACACCCTGCTCTTCTTACAGGTCAAACCTCTCTTACCCGTACTTACTCCCAAAGACGTACACAGACATCAGTGTGCCTGATTTACTACCAAATATTCCAAAATACACAGTGACATGTCAAGTAAGCTATCATTTATTGTAGTTTCAGTATTCCATATTGATTTAAGGTGCCCACTGCCCAGTGTACTATACAATACCTAATATTGTGTGTGATATTATCCTTTGTAGATTCTTCGCAGTTTAACTTGTTGGTCTGGAGGTTTCATAGACACAGATTCTGTAGAACAGAGTATTCATGAAGCTTATATTGAAAGTATCACAAGAGCACAACATTATGTTTATATTGAAAATCAATTCTTCATTACATTATCCTTGAGGAATATCTCCGTGCGAAATCAGGTATTGTTTCATTCATATTTCCATATAACTTTGTGGTACATATCTAATATAAGTACTCGGTACATGGACCAGGGAAGTTGCACAGGAAACAATGGTTAATAATTTCATTACAAGTACCACCTTGGTCTTTCAAAAGTTTTACACCATTTCACATTATTAGTATTTAATAAAATACTTTCTCACAGATTGGTGAAGCACTTTTCAACCGTATTATGAGAGCCCACAGAGCCGGTGCAGTTTTTCGTATATTTGTGGTGATGCCTTTACTTCCTGCTTTTGAAGGAGAATTGGGAGCAGCCAGTGGAGTGTCTCTTCATGCTATTACACATTGGAATTATCAAAGCATATCCCGGTACTACATACATTTCATATTCAAATTATTTATTGGAAGTCTAACAGAGAGAATAATTGATGATTTTATTTTCAGTGGTGAGGAATCATTAATACAACGTCTAAAGAAAGCTGGTATAGAAGATCCATCTAAGTATATTACATTCCATGGCCTCAGAACTCATTCACTTCTAGAAGGAGAACCTGTGTCTGAATTAGTCTATGTGCATTCCAAATTAATGATTATAGATGACAGAGTTGTGATATGCGGCAGTGCTAATATTAATGACAGATCTATGCTCGGGAAACGTGACTCTGAAGTTGCGGTTTTGATTCAGGTAATTCTATTACTTGTATCAGTAATACATATGTATAATATTATGAAGGCAGATAATTCTTCAGGTTTCAATCGTTTGTATGTACTCTAATAAAATAACAATATTGCTTGTAATCTCTTTTTAGGACGAATCATTTGAAGATGGTAGAATGAATGGGGAAATCTTCCCATCTGGAAGCTATGCTGGATCACTTAGAAAGCGACTTTTCAGAGAACATCTCGGTTTAATAGAACGGAAAGATTGGCGAGTAGATTTGAAGGACCCAACTATTGATTCATTTTACAATGACATATGGCTGAAGGCATCTCAAACGAATACTGAGATTTATGAGAATGTTTTCCATTGTCTTCCAACAGATTCTGTTAAAAGTTTTGTAGAATTGAAGCAATACCAAGAGGAGTACAAAGATTCTCTCTGGGCCACTGACCCCATTGGCGCCAACATTCAGATTGATAATATTAGAGGACATTTAGTTAACTTCCCATTGGAATTCTTAGCTAATGAAGTTCTCACTCCGCCAAATACTTCCATGGAAGGAATCATGCCAACTTCTTTGTGGACTTAATCTATTCGTCGCAATATTTTCATTTGACAATGTGATTATAAAATACTCAATTAGAATTATAAACACAAACCATTTTATTTTAGTCATGTTTATTTTGCATATTTTTGCTAAGTACAATATTTTATACATTCGCGTTATAATTAACAATTACTATGTACATGTGTGGGTATCTCAACTGATGTATAACGCAAGATTGACGTCTGCCAGTATGGACTGTCTCGTGCGTACATCAGTCGACATAACTAGTACATAATGTTTATTTTCTTTAAATTTTTGTTTGATATTATTTTTTTATGTAAGTGATTTTATCAAAGGTGCTTGGTGGAAGTCCACCGTAACATAATTAGTGCTAGTTTAGTAATGACTTTTTATTGGGATTGACATTTTTTTTAATCAATTTTTTTTTTACTATGCAATTGTTTGATTTGCAGAAAAATTATACATATTAAGAACCACTGATCTAGATGATGTTGTGGTATTTAGTTACATAGTACATAGGTGTAATGTTGTATTATTAAAACTGGTGCTAATATTGATTATTTTACTGTTTTTTTTATTATTATTTATTCCACATTTGTTGACAAACCAGTGGGTATTTATTTATTAAATATTTATGATAATTTTACATTCACAAAATTTAACTAAAACTTTTTTATAATTCTTCAAATTTAAAATTTCTTTTAAAAGTTTGAGGAGTAGTCCAGATCAAACAATATTTTTAGTAAACACTCACAGAATCAGAAAAGACTTGAAACGAATTGATGGCATTGTGTGTATTTTGAGGAGCCATAGTGGCAACATTTGTAATATTTTAGTAGAAATATCCTTGTTGCCAGCAAACAAAATTAATGTGAGGCCATCTTTTCCCTGACAGACTAAGTATCTATATTTGTGAATTATAATATTTCAACTCAATCTTTCCATTGAAATATCTGTGATTTATGACAATCAATTAATTTACCATCATCTATATTTAATTTGAGAATCTTGTTTATTTTCTTTGCATTGAACTTTACGTCACAAATATTTTTTGTGATTTTTTATTTGTAGGTACATAAGTATAAAATATATTTTTTTATTGAATATCTGTACAAATCTTATGATAAATGTTTACAGTTTTATATTTTAGTGTAGGTTAGTATGTTTGTAGTTAGTGTAGTAATGAGGACCGCCACCCATTCTGAATGATTATCTTCTTCGCCCTAGCCTTTGTCCCATTTATTTGGGGTCGGCTCTCCTAGTCCTCATCCTCCAAGTCTTTCGGTCCCCTGTATCTTCCGCCCGAAGCCCTGCCCCCTTTAGATCCCTGGCGATTGTGGACATCCATGTTGTCTGAGGTCTGCCCGGTCTTCTGGGCCCTACCTCAATGTCCATTGTCCTTCTTATCATATTATCCTGTGGCAGTCTCACGATGTGTCCGTACCAACGCAGTCTATTTTCGGTCACTTTTTCTCCGATTGGAGCTACTTTGAAACTGCCACGGACATGGACATTTCTCACCTTGTCCAGCCTCGTAACACCACCCGCCCACCTGAGCATTCTGAATGATTATATACCTAAATAATTTACTGTTTGCATTGGAAATTTTTCAACATACCTATGTGATTACTAAAGATGTGTAATGAATATTTCCCTTTTCGAAGTATCGGGTATTCAGCCGAAGAGTAGCCAGTATACAGCCGAGTACCTAGTACCTAAATACAGGAACACGAAATTATAAAAACACGGTAAATTAAGGCCGCATACCATGTTTAGGTAAATTCATATTCGTGACTTGATAGTTTTTGTAAATGTACGGGATATTGGGAATGTATCTTGTGTAAATATTAGCAAAAACAAATTATTTTATTACCTATATATAAATGCCAGTTTTTAACGGTCAAATATTGGCTGGTTTTAGGCGATTTATTTCAGCGGACCAATCAGAGAGTAAGATGTGCAATACTTGGAATAATGTTGGTTGCCTGTAAAAATTCGTACATGCATTAATCAGGCAGAGTAGTTTAGCCAAATAGTATATTCATCTTGAGGTCGAATATACTATTGGATGCAACACTAGTAATTACATGTCATACATGATTTGTATTTTAATTTTATGTCACATTTTATACAATCGTTAGGTTATTTCACGCTTTTATCAGAGACAAATATTTACAGTATTATTTTTGTTTATATAAAATATGCTTATGAAAAAGAAATCATAATTATAATTTAAGACATACTGTTTATGTATTATTTGTGCCTACATAAGTTTTTTACACCTGTATGTTTTTAAAATAAAATAAGTAATACTGACTACCTAATTTTGATTTTTTGTAAGTTTTCTTTTTATTTATTGGCCTTGAACTGATGGATATCACATACTTCAAAGCAGTTACAAAAGAAATGTTATTGTACGTACTTCTAAATTTAGAAGTTTTATATTTATTAATTCCCTATTTGTTTGGAAGAGCATGAGGCATGGATACAACATTGGTATTATCAACTTGAGCTTGGATTGAATAAGATATGGATTGCGAGACCAGACGCAATAGTTTTTTTTAAAGACATTATACATTATTATCATACAGGCCGCGACAAGGTGAAATTTGACGATGATGATGTCACAAACTTAAGGTGACCACATTTTTAAAAATAAAAAGGAGGACCAAAAATGTATAAATAGCGCCGCAGGCGAATTTTTTTTGGGGACAGCGAAGAAGGTCGCTATCTTTGATTTATTTTCTTGAAAATGTTTTCCATAAAGGATGTATCAAAAAAATAGCGCCTCAGGTGAAATATTTGTTATAAGACATACCAAATTACATATACACAAAAGGTAATTAGCGCCACAGGCAATTTTTTTTAGGAAACAATTGCATTTTAATGTATTTTTATACTATAGTACTATGTAGTTAATTCATGGTATGATGAAAAAACATGTGGTTTTGAGATTAACAGATTAGTTTTAAAATGTAAAAAGGAGGACAAAAAGGAGGACACTTTTGGAGGGAGGACAGAACCTAGAAAAGGAGGACTGTCCTTCCAAAAGGAGGACGGTTGGTCACCTTAACAAACTCACAAATGATGGCCAATCCAAGGACGTGAAATAGATATATGTAGACGCACTATTAAGGGCCAAGATAAGGCGAATGACCTTGAGCGATCGGGCGTTCCTACAATGAGCTAGTAACGCAACTTTTTTTTATTATTTAAAACAAATCTCCTAAAAATCACATTTACAAAACTGAAAGAATTTTTTCCATATCTTGTAAAATAACAGAGTTACAGAGGTTCAAAGTTGGCTGTTTTAAAAACGGTCGGATTCTATCTATTTAGCTCATGACGTCACAACTCTTGACGTACCGTACTCCATACTACGAGCCGGTATATTAATATGAAGTATATTGTCCACGAGATGGCTTGGACATACGTTATCGTCACGATTTTCGATAGGTAAAATAATAAAAATGTGCTTAGTAAAAAACACATATAAAATACCTAATAATAATCAAATCAAAGATAGTAAAAATGTGGTAAGTAGGTATTGTTATTGGGGAGATTTTTATCCTTGAATCATTTCTTCTCATTGTTATTTTATTATGTAATGACTTTATGACCATCTCTTGCAATGAATGAAGATATTATGCTTGATTCTAGGTAGAACCTATTGTTATATCGTAAGACATTGTCAGTTTTTTTTTTGTTTTTGTTGCATTGTTTATATTTTAGTAATACAACAGCATTGTATTACGTCTCTCTCTCTCTCCCCAAAATGATACCCTAGTGTGTAAGGAAGAATATGCGGTGCCAAACGTAATACTAATTCATTTAAAATGTAGGTATTATATTTTACTCATCGGCATCAACATTAAAAAAAAACATTTACTAATTTGTCATTGACAAAAAACGGTAGTTCTCAAACTTTTACTATAATTGCCTATTTTTAATATTAGTTTTGACTTTCGTTTTATATTAAAAAGATATAGGTACACGGGCGTCGCTAGCCTCGGGACTAGAGGGGGGGGGGGGCAACAAAAATTGATGCAAGATAAAAAATGCGTAACAGCGCCGCGGGTGAATTTTTTTGTAAAAAATGATTTTTTTAATAAAAAAGTAATATTTTCATACTAATTTTAGAAAATTTACGATGTGATGAAAAAATGTGTGGTAGAAATTTTTGTGGTAGAAAAAAAAGTTTTAAAATAACGTTTTTTATATATTTGTTTTAAATTTCGGGGGGGGGGGGTCGGTTCCCCCCTATATACGGTCTTGCAACAAACTGACTTGAACAGCGGCATATTAACTATAGCAACTACACTCGTAACTTTATTAAGAATACTAAAAATTTGTAATGGTACTAAAGTATTTAAAAAAAAACAAAATAGTGAACTAATTCTAGCATAAAAAAAACCAATCGCAACCTTCTTTAGTATTAAAAAATGCTTTCTCTGAGTTATTAACAAAAAAAAATTACAAACAACAAAGTTCAGATCATGATTTCAGAGAGAAATTTCCGGTCACCCGATAGGTTATGAAATCTCAGAAATGTTTGAGAAGCGTTGTTAAACAGCGAAAGTTAGAAAACATATTTCTGGATTAGGTACCTAATACGTACTATACAAATACTATAATAACTTTGCGAATTTCACACTATATATTTTGGAACTCATGAAACTGAAATTCATAACAAAATCAGTTCCCACTTACTCGTATGCTATATCATCTGCTTTTGGGAGATTGCCATCTTAAAAAGTATTCCTTTATTATCATTAAACAATAAAAAAAAAAACGCAGAATACAAAACAATTTCTCTCCTAATCAGAATAAGGCCTAACATCCTTCTAATTACAATCAATTATAACTATTTTTAATGTTAATGTATGGACCGCATACTAGCCCCATATAGAGGCTGAGGTCCATAGCGAGTTGTGACGTCACGAGGTGAATTTGATAAAACCGAGCGTTTTTCAGCAACCCAAACTTTGACGGCTAATATCTCCGGAACTATTCCATATTTTCGAAAAATTTAAAAAGTCTGGTAATCGTGATTTTTTTCTTGATTTTTCTAGTACATTTTAAAAGTACATATTAGACATGCGTTACTACCTCATTATTCCGCGCATTAGTCCCACCCCCTTTTGTTTAGAAATCTGATGTTCGTTACACGTTGCAAATCACGCGACCACGGAGCTGCAAATCTATCTAGATGGAGCATTTAATACAGATTAACGGGACTTTCGAAACTAATAGAGTAGGTGCCTATTTTTATCATAACTTTAAATTGTAATAGACAGGTACGTATGTAATATTAGGTACTTGTTATAGACAGGTAGGTAGGTATGTATCCCCTTTTGGATAAATATTTTTTTAAACATATAGGTACCTCCGTACTTTATTTTTAATGCATAATATGTGTTATAATGTAAAAAGTAAAATAATAATATAATGCAGGTTGTATAAAACATGTATTAGGTAGGTAAATATTTTATTTACAATTATGGTGGTATAAAACATGTTACATATAATAAAAATCGTCTTTATAACAGATGTGTTATATTTTTGTCGGCCGGCTCTCGGACTATCTGTGTTGTTTTAAAAAAGACGATTTGTATGATTTGTATCATTTGTTACATGTTTTATACCACCATAATTGTAAATAAAATATTTACCTACTTAATAAATGTTTTGCACAACCTGCATTATATTATTATTTTACTTTTTACGTTACAACACATATTATGCATTAAAAATAAAGTATAGAGGTACCTATATGTTTAAAAAAATATTTTGCCAAAAGGGGATACATACCTACCTACCTGTCTATAACAAGTACCTAATATTACATACGTACCTGTCTATTACAATTTAAAGTTATGAAAAAAATAGGCACCTACTCTATTAGTTTCGAAAGTCTCGTTAATCTGTATAAATGCTCCATCTAGATAGATTTGTAGCTCCGTGGTCGCATAATTCGCGCACTACGTAAGTAATTCCGAAAAAACTAAAATAATAAGATAGGTATTTCTCCAAATTCATAACAATAAATTCAACACAGATTTCACGTCTGTAGCCCACAAGCTTGTGGGCGGAACTGAGGAATGATATACAAACATCTCGCTTATAACACCAGAATGCATGTCGTTAAGATCTATTATTCAACTTGCGCGCGTTATCGAGTCTCGGCAAGGCGCATCACAAAAATCTTCAAATCTAGTTTTTTGGATATTACAATAATAGCCCAGGAAATTTAGCTTTGTAGCGTAGATAATTGTCGGAAAGCTGGAAACTATTTTAATCCCTTCATTAACATGCAAAGAAGGTTTCTTGAAGTTTGCACCAATTTTCCGCTTGTGCTAAGTACAGGGTGTCCCAAAAACAAAAAAAAAATTGAACTTTTTTCAGTTTTAGATTAATAACTCCTAAAGGAAGCATTCTAGACAAATTATGTTCTCCTGTGAATTAAAGTAGATAAAATTCTTCGTCTACTGAGCACAAATACTACTCTCTACTTTGAAAAATCACTGAGAAACAGCGATTTAAAATTGTAATGTTTTTCTCAACATATGACAATTTTCTTATTTTTCTTGAATCGTTGTTGAATATCTTCTAATCCAAGCTACTTACAGCAAATTTTGGTACATATGATTCAATGGCCGGTTAATTCTCTATAAACTGGCATTAAAATTTTACCTCTATATTAAATTGTTTAGGATGTAGAGGTATTTAAAGACAGACGAGTGAAATAGAGAAATTTTTTAAATGATAGATTTCGGTATGTGAAAGGTAAGATAGACTTAATTTTGCGGCTCTCTCTTAATAACGTACAATTTTTTTAGTTAAAAACCTAAATTTCTCTATTGATACGCCACTGCGTAACAACTTATATCGTGAAGACTATTTTTTTTACCTTCATCAGTTTTACTAATATAACTCCTGAACGCTTGATGTTAGGGAAAAAATATTTTACTCATAATTTATCTAAAACCAATTTGCTACTACTTGATTTCAAAATTGACTCTGTAACTTAAATAATAACTGAGTTACAGTGTTTGAAAAACAGCATTACTAAAAAAATTAAATTGCCTCGGCTATTTTTGTTGAATAACTCCTGAACCGTGATATAGAGAAAAGGTTCAAGAGATTTAAATATAAGGTGAATAAATTTTCTATAACACAAGCGTAATAAAATAACTTTAAAAGTTATAGTAAGAAAGTTATGGATGATCAAAGTCAATATTTTGTGTAACCATTCGACGTTTGCTTATGAATTATATTTGCCTAGTAAGCACATGGTAAGCACCTCCGAGCCGGTGTAGTATGAAAATAAAGTACCTGCTCGCCATATAGTATGAAATATATCTAAACAAGGGTCGAATGGCCACACAAAATATTGACTTTGATCATCCATAACTTTCTTACTATAACTTTTAAAGTTATTTTATTATATATATATCGTATGGCGTCAAGAAGAAGGCAGAGTCAGAGTTTAAGATCGTGGGAGCTCAGGTATTGAAGAGCCTCAGGAGACAGGTTGTGCATGTCCTCGATGGTACCGCTGAACCTGGTGAGTGGACACTCCCTGGTGATGTGGGTGACAGACTCCACCCCTCCACAGGGGCAATATGGGTGCTCCCTTTTGCCCCATCTATGGAGGAGAAGGCCGCACCTTCCGTGTCCCGTTCTGATCCTGTTCAGGTTACACCACAAGCGGCGTGGCAGGTGGCTACCAGGTGGCATTGTCGAAGGATCCCCCACCAGTCCATCAGTGTCTACGCCGCTTTCCCTCCATACACGTCCCCATTCCGTTTTTGTGTTATAATCATTCGCCATGAGCTCCCTCCCAAGTTTCCAGGAGGGGTGGCGGGACTCGAGGCGGAGTGAGTCCTCATTGGGAATGTCCTGGTGTATTGGAAGGGCCGCATTGTCGGAGCACTTCGTCCATTCCCTCTTTGTTGCTTCGTTTCGTCGGAGCTCTGGGGGGGCTATGCCGCTCAACACTGGGAGCCACTGCAGTGGTGTAGACCTGATTGTGCCACTCACCATGCGCATTGTAACGTTCAGCTGGGTGTCGAGGGTTTTTGTGTGCGCGCTTCCAGTCCATACGGGGGCGCAATATTCCGCTGCCGAGTATACCAGAGCCAGAGAAGAAGTCCTCAAGGTGTTGACACCAGCTCCCCAGCTCGTCCCTGTGAGCTTTTGGATGATATTGTTGCGAGTTTGTACTTTCGCGGCAGTCCCCTGCAGGTGTTTCTTGTACGTCAGGGATCTGTCTAGAGTGACCCCTAGGTATTTAGGGTTGGGATTGTGATGGAGCCTACACCCATTCAGTATCACATTGAGTTCCCGTTGGGACAGACGGTTGCTCAGGTGGAAGGTTGATACTTCAGTTTTCGACAGGTTTAGCTTTAGCCTCCATTTTATGAAGTACTGGGTCAGAACTGACAGATCCTCCTGCAGGGTGTTTTCGCATGCAGAGAATGAGTTGCTCTGGGTGGTGAGTACAATATCATCCGCGTAAATGAATTTCCTGCTGGTGGTAGGAGGGAGGTCGCTGGTGTATAGGTTGAAAAGTACCGGTGCAAGCACTGATCCCTGGGGGAGGCCGTTGTTCAGGGTTCTGCCTCTGCTCACTTCGTCTCCCAGGTGAACCTGGAAATGACGATTGCTGAGCATGTTGTTAAGCAGGGAACCAAGCGCCTTGCAGGGTATTACGTTAAGGAATTTAAGCAACAGCCCATGTCTCCACACCGTATCGTATGCAGCTGAGAGGTCGATAAATGCTGCTCCGGTTTTTAGTTTCTTTTGGAAACCATTTTCGATATGGGTGGTGAGGGCCATCACTTGGTCGCAGCAGCTTCTTCCGGCTCTGAACCCAGCTTGTTCGATGGGAATGTGAGAGTTTATGATGGGCTCTATTCTGTTTAAGATTAGGCGCTCAAGTAATTTGTAGCAGACACTAAGCAAAGCAATCGGCCGGTAACTGCCGGGCTCCTCAGGTGGCTTCCCAGGTTTTAACAGGGCTATTATTTTGGTTCTTTTGAACTCCCTTGGGAGTTTCCCTGTGCCTAGGATGTTGGAGTAGAAACTTGTTAGCCAGGTGATAGTGCTCTTTCCACAGAACCTTAGAAATTCGGGAAACATACCGTCGGCGCCCGCGGCTTTGCCCGTTTTAAGGGAGTGGATGGCTGAGGTAATCTCCGATTCGGTGAAGGGGTCTGACAATTCCGACCGACTCTGAGCCGCTTGTTGTGCCGCACGGAGCTGCTCTTTGACACTTCTCTGGAAGTTCTTATCTCCAGGTGCCCTACCATTTTCAACAATTTTGTTAGCCACACGATTCGCCGAAATCTTCGCAGCGCGGTCCGATGGGGTGCTGTCGCCTAGTTTTCGGAGTAGAGACCATGCCTTGCGGCTAGAGTGTTTGAAGTCTAGGCTTTCGACTAGACTGGTCCATTTTTGTTTGCGCGCGCAGTTATTTTATTACGCTTGTGTTATAGAAAATTTATTCACCTTATATTTAAATCTCTTGAACCTTTTCTTTATATCACGGTTCAGGAGTTATTCAACAAAAATAGCCGAGGCAATTTAATTTTTTTAGTAATGCTTTTTTTCAAACACTGTAACTCAGTTATTATTTAAGTTACAGAGTTAATTTTGAAATCAAGTTATAGTAAATTAATTTTAGTTATATTTTGAGTAAAATATCTTTTCCCTAACATCAAGCGTTCAGGAGTTATATTAGTAAAACTGATGAAGGTAAAAAAAATAGTCTTTTCGATATAAGTTGTTACACAGTGGCGTATCAATAGCAAAATTTGGGTTTTTAACTAAAAAAATTGTACGTTATTAAGAGAGAGCCGCAAAATTAAGTCTATCTTACCTTTCACATACCGAAATCTATCATTTAAAAAAATTCTCTCTTTCACTCGTCTCTCTTTAAATACCTCTACATCCTAAAAAAAATAATATAGAGGTAAAATTTTAATGCCAGTTTATAGAGAATTAACCGGCCATTAAATCATATGTACCAAAATTTGCTGTAAGTAGCTTGGATTAGAAGATATTCAACAACGATTCAAGAAAAATAAGAAAATTGTCATATGTTGAGAAAAACATTACAATTTTAAATCGCTGTTTCTCAGTGATTTTTCAAAGTAGAGAGTAGTATTAATGCTCAGTAGACGAATAATTTTATCTACTTTAATTCACAGAAGAACACAATTTGTCTAGAATGCTTCCTTTAGGAGTTATTAATGAAAAACTGAAAAAAGTTCAACTTTTTTTTTGTTTTTGGGACACCCTGTACTTAGCACAAGCGGAAAATTGGTGCAAACTTCAAGAAACCTTCTTTGCATGTTAATGAAGGGATTAAAATAGTTTCCAGCTTTCCGACAATTATCTACGCTATACCCCCTTTTTTAACGTTAAAACACCGGTCTATAAAAATAATAACGATTTCGTAAAAATTAAACAGTAATCGATTTGATATATAAAATACTTATCAATTTAAAAAATAAACATATTTCTATGTCAATTGGTTTTTGAAATATAGCTTTTATAGCGTCAAAAACGGATGTTTTTAAATATTTTATCACAATAAAACTATAAAACATATCTTTTATTTTAAACAGTAATCCATTAGAGAAAAGATGAAAGAATACAATATATTTTTTTCAAAGCTATATCTTTAAAGGGTGCGGCTATATAACTTTTGAAAAAGTACCGAAATGTACCGAACGGCATTGTTATGGCCCTTAAGCGAATGTATGAGGACTCTCGTGAGGAGGAATGTCATTATTATGTTGCCAGCATTCGTTGTCACGTAGGCCAATCTAACAATTATAATGTATTGTTGCCCTCATAGAGATAGCAATTGTTTTACAACCACTTGCAGGCAATCTCACGTTTCTATTAAAAAAAATGCTCGGTGTCTCACGCACTCTTGTCAATTAGTTTTGGTCAGTCTATCCTATTTTAGTCACGGGCCGAACAAGACACCAAAAAGATGGCATGTTCTCTAGTGTCCAGGCATGAACATATACTCTTGTAGGCATCGGGCTATCGTGACATGATAAGCTAAATCGTCGACAACTCTGAGAGTATGCGCACGCGGCCTATTATGATTAGGCACCAAATATTTTAAAAAATTTAATTCTGCGTACTTACCTACTGTACGTTTTACTTGGTTTAGCACCAACTAAAAGTAAAGTGATTCATCTTGTTTTGGTCATTATATGTAGTTTGGTATATACCTAGTAAGAGATAGCTACATAAATGTAGGTACTTTTATATTCTGAAATACTCGTAAGACGGAAAGTTAGTTCAGTATTTTTTAATCCCCAATATAATTATACCTAATAGACCATAATGCAATATCCTCTCAGTATTCAGGAAGAGTCATGAGGTCACATTGATATAAATTAAGTTTTAAGGGTCATATTTTTATTTTATTCATGCTCCAATTTCTTTTATGGTGACTCGCTACTTCGTCTTACTTAAGAAACCTATATAATAATTAATACACAGGTTCCCTAGTGCTTCTAGTATCGGTTAATATAAGTTATAACATGGCAGCTGTGTACATAGTAATTGTATGAAAAAATGAGACAAGTTATAATGATTGGAGTATACCTTCTCGAAGGTTACTACATGGCTTTCTATTAAAAATAAGGAATCTATCATATATACATGGAGTCAGACGTCTAGGTACTTGATATAAAAGTCTATGCTACATGGTTACCACTAACGCCAGCGGGAAATTTTGAAATTAAAAATGAGCAATTAAAACATTTTGTGTTTAAAAATTTCGTGAGTGCAGCGCTAGAGTGATCTAGCGGAAATAACGGGAAACAAAAAAAGTTGTGTGCGTTGTGTGATGGTTGTGTGATCCAACATGGCGGACGGGTCGCGCGCGGCTGAGTTAGGATGCGTGAAAGAAAACTTCTGTGTATGGGAGAATAATGACAGTGTGCTCGTGCGTGACTTAAAAGTTGTGAGTGAGAATGAGTCCGAGACTACGAAAGTGAGAATGTCATTTTATGTTGAGAATAACAGTGGTGCAAACAGTGATAAAAGTGAGGAACCTATCGTGGCTCATTCTATAAGTGATTGTAATAGTGTAGCTACCGATAAAAGTAAACATGTGGAATTTTCTTCTGGCAAAGATGATGACACAAGGAAGAAGAGGTGCACTGATAGATATGACAGTTCCGAATCATCAGACAGGTTTGTTTATTCATTATTATACATAAGACACCACATGTAGGTACGATGTGTAAATACATCAATTTGCTGAGGTTGTCGACCCCCACATGACGCTTCTGTCAATAATATAGATGGGTACTAATTTAGTACCTAATATGCCTATCTTCGTACATAATATTAATAACATTAACGTTGTACATACCAACTTCATCAGTATTAACTTTAGGAACTACTGTCTTAGCGCGGCTCCACTTTTTGTGAAAAACTTTTTTAATTCAAAAAGTGCTAAAAACGATACCTTTTATTTTGTTTGGCTCGACTGCGGGTGGAGCCGGACGAAGGCACAGAAAGTTAGAATGTGTTTTTTAAACCTATTTAGTAAATTTACGATGTTTCCGACTTGAAATGTCATGTTACTCCTGTCAAAAGTTTATCGTGTTTTAAAAATATGCTAAAAACAGTATTTTTTCGCTCGGTTCGACTGCGGGTGGGTCTGGGTGCGCGCCCTAGACAACATTGTTCTAAAGTTTTCAATGCATTCAAACAATAGCAGTTAGAGAATTAGTCATCCTACATTGTTTTTACTACCAAACTCCAATAACAACACACATTACAATATTACTATACAGTTCCAGAAAACTTACGAATGTTTGGGAACTTAATAGGGACAATGCAACACCATATAGGGATGTTACGGAGCTTGGACTCCGACCCCGAAAGGTCGGAACTTCCGATTGATTTTACACCTCCAACTTTGGCTCCGATAATTTGGAATCGGAGGTTATAGGTATATAACGAAGATTGGCCAATTCAGGGTATGATAATAACTTATTATTAGTAGCGTATTTTTTACCTTTATTTATTTGTTTATTTGTATAATTTCTTGCAGAAACTAATCTTTCTAATTTTTATTATTAATAAGCAATTACGTTATATTTGAGTGGGTACCATCTTAATTTTAAATTTAACAAATGGTTCCACGGTACAGCAAAATAAGAATAAATAAACATACATGCGAACTGAAATATTATGGAGATTATTTCGCTGGGTCCTGTCTTTGCCCGGCCACACACTAACTAAAAGTCACGTTTTGAAATTGTTTTTTTATTCAGTGCTGAATCCAGAAAGAGGTTTTGGTCGGAACTTTTTTTACATAAAAATACAGTTTCAGAACGGAACTTTCCGTAAGTGTGTGGGCGGCCATTTACTCCACCTCCGACTGCGGCTTCGATTTCGAAATGCTCATCTCCCTATAACATCTTCTCAACAAAAACAAAACTCGCAACTCGAAAACTGCAGAAAATCGGGATATTTAGGTATCCCCAGAGGTGCTATCTCTAAAGTTGCGTTTGACCGTACTTTTTGGGACTTTTGTATATAAAATACCACAATTACTTTATAAATAAATAATTAGTTGCAATAATATGTCAATGTATGTAGGTAATTGGATTTGCGGTTATATAATAATATGTACCTACATTAAAATACAGAAATGTTTTTATCATCATCATCACTGGCGCTACAGCCCGCTGTGAGCCTTGGCCTCCTCCAGAATTCTTCGCCATTCTATTCGGTCCATCGCCCGCACCTTCCAGTTTGTCACCCCAATTGCCCTGAGGTCCCTCTCCACGCCATCCATCCATCTCAGCTTAGGTCTCCCCACATTTCGTCTCCCATCTGGTCGCGTGCTGAGAATCTTCTTTAGTATTCGGTTGTCCTCCATTCGCTGGACATGTCCCAACCATCTTAGGCGATATGGTTTTATATACTTTACTATGTTGGGTTCGTTGTACAGACTTTCCAGCTCATGGTTATACCTTATCCTCCAAATTCCATTTTCGTAGAGAGGTCCAAAGATTTTTCTCAGCACTTGAAATGTTTTTGTACCTATACCTATACACATAATTCACAAAAGGAAGTTACATATAGGTATGTAGGTACTAAAGAGGCTAGTGTTTTTACCTGCGAGATGATTGTAAGCTCGAGTTTCCTGTTATTTTAGTGTCTGCCAATGGTTGCGGTCATTGTAGTAGGTTAGGTTGTAGTATGTATTATAGTAGGGGTACATACCTGTACCTATACCTAGTGCCTTCTATATAGAACTATAATAATTCGCGGTGTTGTGACTGTTGTGAGTGTCACGGTCATTGCCAAATTGCTAGATTAAAGACGTACCTATTTCGTTACTTGTAAACTTAGATTTATTTATTGTGTACACAGTACACACAAAATATTGTAGTGTTTTTTTATATGTAATATTATGTAATATGTGTGTACCTACCCGTCTGCTCACGAGTGCAGACTACAGAGGTACATATAGATATAATATAACACATGAAAATGGTAGGTATAGAAGTACTAGGTAGTAATGCGAAGCTTGATTGAAAACGAGATTTTATGACAACTTGGTGTTAGTGAATAAATAATTAAATTGACCGGGACTCTTGGGATCATTTGAGAGACAGGAAGAGGGGGTAGAGCGCTAGACTACACTATCCCTATCCCTACACTAAGCATGATGTAGTACCTACCTACGTCCTACACGCATTTCTTGCGTCTTGTCACTCTCATCCAATTTTATTCCTTTTTCTCAAAGCGCATCCTTGCAGATCTGCTCGATCCGGATCAGTTTCGCCTCATTTATTTTGCAATGAAACGTATGCCTATAAGTTTCTAAGTTATATATGTTATTTTACACTTTGTGTCATATTCAGTGGTCGATACATTATATAACAATACCTTATAATTTAGGTACAGCAATACACAATATTGATCTGTTATCTCTGTCGTTTCATACAGCAAGTATCTAGGTTCTAGTAGATGCAACATTTAGAAAACCGTGTAGTACCTTAGATCGCTTTGTACATAGTAATTCTAATTACTAACATAAAGTACTTACGTACCTGTATGAATGGTTACGTTATGTTATGTTATGAATCTACTAGTAGAGTGGTAGATTGTATTTAGCAGCGTTATTATGGATTGTTGGTGGAGCCATGACACATATTTCTTCTCGTTGGCATTCGAATGTTGCACACAATATCTATCTAGGTATGTCTACTTTAATAATAATGCACCTACGTACCTATGTACTTCATTATTGCTAAAGAGTTCCTACCTAGTTAGTACCTACTGCATTTGCATGCATTGCATTTTAGATATTACCTCTATTCATGTTATTATTTAATTTGCCTCTGCGAAGGCTAAAAATAAGGTTGTGTAGTATAGTACCTTACCTATGTATTAACATATTGTACATAGAAGACAGATTTGTATTGGCTATTGGTATTTACTGTAGCCCAAGGGTGGCCAACCCAAATGCCCCCCCCCCCCGCCCGATTAGTGAGAAAACAAAAATATAATATCAAATTAAGTAGGTATTTTTTTAATTAGGTATATTTTATTATTTAAAAAAGTCTAATCATATAAATATGTTCGATTGTCATTAAGTCAACGCCCCTACCCCCGAAACAAACCTATGCATTTATTTGTTTATTTTGTAAAATAAAAAAAAATCATTGTGCGGCCCGGTAGGCTATCTCATTTTTAAAATCTAGCCCGGTTGCTGAGCCACTTGCTTATTTTTAATATAGGTATGTAATTTATTAATGTTTTATTGAGGATCTCCTTTTTATACTTCTTTTTAAAATTAACCGTCCTTGAAATTGTGATAACTCAAATACCTACTTACGTGATAGTGATTAATTTTATGTTAGCAGTGTGATAACTAATAAGTGATAAGACTCGAGTGTTGGTGTCAGTACTTAGTGTTTGAAAGGTTGGTAGATACACTTGCATACACGGGAAGTTCACAAAGTCTTTCCCATTCGCACAAATAAGGTCCATCTCCTTGAAGCAACCATCTCTCCTTGAAACAACTTACAGTACCTGCGTAGTGTGTAGGTGTATGATTGCGGAAGGAGCGTTTCAGATTTCCTATGACCAATTGTTAGTCACCGTAGAAAGGTATAGTTGCGTTGACGCCAAGATTGAAGGTATTTTGTTAATTCCGTTGTCCGACACTCACTTCACTAGATCCATGGTCCAAGTCCAATAGGCAAAATAAGTGTACGCAGTTAAGAAACGACGGCTCTGTGTCAGAAGCGCCTACTCATTAGGATTTAGTGTGTCTCTATTTATTTTTTAGTTACGGTTCTGTGTGTAACCACTTTTCTTAGCGGTTACGTTTTGCTATTGTAGACTTGTATTAGTGAAGTCAATCCTTGGGCATCCAATAACCACGATGCGACCCTTGTATCCTCTATCCCACCCGCTCTGGTCAGGTGGAGGTCGATCACCTCTCAGCATGCTTTGTGAAGCTTGTTTTTACAATGTAGAGAGGTCAGTCTTGTATTAGTGTTGACTAGTCGCACATCTCTTTGGTATCTAACCACGATAATGCTAAGGAGTGTGTTCTTGATAGATAATGCCGTCTTGCTGTCAGTGATCCTTGGTATGCCAATAATAAAACCTGTTTTTCAACGGGAGGGTTTGGAGTTATTGAGTGGACTTTATCTTCACAATAGTTAGGTACCTACTTATCGGTATATATACCTACATTATTAATTATTATAGGACATGCCTTCCTGCCTGCTAGTATCACAATTTTATTCAACTTTGATGCAAATTTCCTACTCAGTACTCATACTCAATAAATATTTTGTCTGTTTAGAATATTCAAGTACGTACCTAACCTACCTATATATCTTTAACATTTTCAAAATGAACTCATTCCAATAATAATGTCCTGCAAAGGTAAGATAAGTACAACATCGTCTATATTTTGTACTTTACCTATCAGGTGTGTCTTATTTAAACAGCATACAGAATCATTCACAAGATGTTGGTACATTTGGTAAATAGTGAATCCTTCTATCACCTTGCTTTACTCTTATATCCTCGTATACAAGTGGTCCTATGTATAGTATATGTAAATAGCAGTGGGGAAGGGTGGATTTCTGCAGAAGGGAAGCCGGAGCTAACATTTCTTATGGGATTACGCCAGATTAGACACTATTGTACCTATCATTTTTTCCAAAAGGTAACTCGATGGGAATCGTGTTCCTAGGTTGGTAAATAAATACTTACGTAGAATATAATATCTCGTGGCTCGTATATAACTGTAGCCCGGGTGTTTTCTCTAAAAGAAGAGATTGTTCCATGTTAGTGGGTGAGTGTACTAACTCAGTAAGGTGACTAATTCGTTGAATATTGTTTATCAGTGTAATAAAATATTGTAGATTAAGTACCTACCTACTTAATTATCTGTTCCTAGTTGTAGAGTGTAGTGACACATTATAATCGTTCATCGACCACCAAGGTCAGGGATGTTTTATCGAATAGTGATAAATAAACAGAATTGATAAATCATTTTTTAATCAGAATCAACTTATGTGTTACTATGTAGGTCTTATTATCACGGATAATCACGTGCAAAGTGTAGGTATTTATTCACCTTTAAAATTTTAATCATTGTAAGAATGTGAATACCTATTCGTCTTAGGCAATTTGCTATATTCAAAGGCGAATGTCACAAATTAAGGTCTTTGTGGTAAGCCTAAAATGTTTTCTATGATTTTTGTTTTGTTTTGTCAAAATCTCTGTCAGTAGTTTGCGAGATATTTTCAAAAAACCTAAATCGGTAATTTTCATACTCTTTAAACTTTTAAAAGGCAACCGTCAAACTTTTATCATAGTTTTGCATCCTCTATCACCCCTCAAGAGATTTTACACACGGAGGAAACACCTGTATAATTGCAAGGACGTAATTTGTCATGAGTCTAGGGAATGCAATCTCGACCCGAGATTGCAAATTCGAGATCTCGTGATGTTAGAAATTACAATCTCGCGAGATCTCGGTATTTTCGAGATCCCGTATAGTTTTCAAAAAATATTGATAAATTCGGATGACCAAAAAGCGATGAAAGCTGGTTGATTGTTAATTTGTAATTATGAAGTTAATTGAAACAAAATATTAATCAAAAAGAAAAAAACTTTATTCTTTAATATAACATCAACAAGAACAATAAAATAACACTGGGAAAATTTTAGTTCTAGGGGTGATTTTGGAAATAACTTCTTAAAAACCAAAGAGTATTGAGTATTACTGATGCAACTCTGCTTGGCACCAGCGTGAGCCCAATATCCCGTCGATCTCGAGCGAGATCTCGTCAAATTATGCTTCAGGATTGATCTCGAAAAATGACTCGAGATCTCGCGAGATCGAGATCCCGCGGGATCGGGATTGCATTCCCTAGTCATGACAGACAATATACAACAGAATATACCTATTACCACAGCAAAAATAAACATATATATACGTATAAGGCATAAATGTATATATGTATTGTAAAATTTACTTGAAATTTACTGCCAGACATGATACGGAGCTCTGTGATGTTACTACGGGTAGTAGTAGGTGCCTTAACGAGTAGGCTAGGTAAAGAACAAGGAAGTGGATAGTTACTATTCAATTACTATTCAAATCACTTTGTTATATCTATTTTACTAAAAATAATAACTCTTTAAGCATTCCGCTTGCAGAGATATTGGGATATAGTGTGGTGATATTTTATATACATTATCGTAGATACTTTGGTAGATTCGCAGATTTGTTAGGATGGAAGGGCTCTGAAGGGTAGGAGAGGTGCGTGTAGATTCCCTCTCCGCGACGACCCTCACACCTATTCCCCTTAGCCTGCAGCGGCTAAGGGTCGATGTAGTATGCGCCAAATGTATTCTGCCAGTTCATGGTACTCGTACTATCGACCCGCTTGCTCACTTATAAACATCACTACTGAGTGAAACATCATGCAACTCCTCTTTCATCTAGCCCTATCGTTTCACGCCTAGAAACGAAATCATTCTTTTATTATCACTTCTTCTTTTCCATGACTGACGGATTTATCCAAAAGTTTTTATGGGTTAAGGGTGGTTCATGAATTTGATTTCCGGTAAGCTATTTTTAGCATAAGTGTGTCTGTTAGATCCTAGATATAATTATCTGGACACACAACCTAGAAGCACAAAGTACTGAATACGTAACTATTGCATACGCTCCATATAATTATTATTGGTTCGCAAGTACATAACTAGTCAGTCAATTGGGAATATTTTATTGTATGGTGACCCTGCAGAATGTTGGGCAATTCGGAGTATGTCAGTATGGTAATGGAGAATTTAATTGTGAAATATCGAATTTATATGGCGTAAAGATCTTTTAATATGAGTAAAAATGTGATTCTTAATTACCTATTCGATCTATAAACAACCTACCAAAAATTCGCTACCTGTTGCGGGCAAAATCTCTTTGTTTATCGGACTAAACGGCTAGCACCATGTGAATTATACACCATCAGCGAAATGTTAAAGCCACAAGAAATGAATGTTAATTAAATAATATAATGTAACTAGGAACTATATGTATGTATCCCACATAAATATTTTATGTAATACTTAACTTAATGCTTATTATGCACTGAATAATCCTAATTCTAGTCTCTAAATGTTTACTTCAATATTATATACGGACCATGCTTATGACGTGAGTTAGCTTTTACAATTTAACTATTACACATCATAATCGGAATCATTTTAATTGATCATACGTACATAAGTACTTATGATCAATTAAAATGATTTCGATTATGATGTTAGAAATTATTTTATTATTACAGATTATCTTCTTAGTTGTCTTCAATGCAACATACACGTTCTTTTTCCATCAGGTGTAAATTAATATTGCTTGCATAATATATTTGCATCGACTATAACATCAGTTACTGCTGACTGCAGTCTTATTGGGATCTGTAACGAATTAATGCGGGTAAACCTTTGATTTTTAGGAACTTAAGCATAGATGCATGAATGGATACAATATGGCATATAGGTAGGTACTATTAACTTCTATGAATGAAAACTGAAAACATTATTTCAAATCATATTTCTCTGGGTATTAAGGTTAGTTTTTGAATCATTGTGCAATGTTTAAAAGTAGGTAATATGTGGTTCCATTGACTTGAAGGGAAAAATAATAATTTGATTTCTAGTTCAGAAACCACCTGCCCATCGTATATATGTGTATGTATTCTGTATAGCAATATCTTCACGTAGTACGTAGGTACCTACACCATTATACATACATATATAGTAATACATAAGACACACGTAGGTATTATGAGCAGCAGGTATTCGTAGATACTTACATGTATGTAACCCGTTCTGTTGTATGTTACCATGGAGTAATATCTGCATTCATAATAAAAATAGTCTTCTGCTGGAACAAAGTTACTTGTGCCATCGTTTTTTGTAACTAGAAGTACAACTAGTATATGTACCGGGTACCTCCATCTTAATTAATGAATACAATTGATGTATTCCTGGGATTTTCTAAATCTAAATGTGGCCCGAATCCCGGGATTGCTTTCTCTAACTAAACATAATCTTCTTTTAACATGTAACATGGGAGTAAGTATACCTATATTTAAAAAGAAATAGGTAAGTACTTTATCTTTCGGATTGTAATCATCATATTTAAGTAGTTTATGAATTTGAATATTATATTGCGATACAATGACATTAGATACATTATAGCCAATCTATATATGTTAGTACCTATTCCTACTATATAGGCTAGGTAGTGTCTACATTTTGCAATTAATTTCTACTAGGAACAGGATTACCTATGTATATATACCTGCTATACTTATAGTAGCTTTAGATATTACATTATGTACTAGGAAGCCCCTGTGCAAGATATTCAATTTCCTCTACTTGATTGCCTGTGTCGCACTCTGCAAATTGATTTAAGGATTAAATTCTAAAAATATATCGTATCACTACACTAGGTATTTGTGAGGTTTTTACCTTAGTAGGTAGTTAGGTACCCAAGCGGGTAGAAACTATTAGATTTCATTGGAGTTTATAGTTTATTAAAAGAGAATATACCTATTACTTGCAGGTATATCCTCATATTTCTTTCCGGTGCGGTGGCGTGTTTCACATTAGTATCTATCCATCAACATGTTCGATTCGAAGAACGTATGATGAACTAGCATACTATAGTACCTACTTCTACTTATATTTAGAGTCGATGTTCCTTATGCAGTGATTTCCTATTAATATTGCACTCATTTCCACCTTGTTTTACATATGGTTGTAGTTGTACTGTACCTACGTGGCACCTAATAATATAGTGCATTATGATCACATCACGCAGAATGGGAACGGAAGCATACTTCATTAAATTCTCCTCTATATACAAGTTGTTACAGAGAAGCATGTTTTGTGATGTTGAATTTATCTCAACATGTAGGTGGGTATAGCTAGGTAGGCACTCCTGAATAATATCTACTTAGGTATGTAATCGCAATACGTATGCCCGCTGATAGCATCAACAACAGCTGTCTCCAATATCGCCCTGAAGACAACAGACGTCTATCCAGAGACTGTACACATCAGAGCTACGCCAGGCTGGAATGACGTGGAAATAGGCAACGGAGTTGGCCCAGGACAGAAAAGCCTGGAAAAACTGTGTGACGACCACATGCTCCACATAGGGAGCGGACATGGATGTGATGGTGAATCACAATAAAAAAAATCCAATCGGATGAATTATCGCGTAAGAGTGTGAGACTTAGGTACGTACTAGGTATAGTCTTGTATTGAATTGAAGTCAGCTGTCAATGCTTTACAATATTCTTATGTTTGTTTGTGTATTGGTATTTACTTCCCTTTGTAAGAATTGACTCCTCATTATCTTTATCGTCTAATCATTATCATCATAATATGATAGATCCTCTTGCGTGCATGTCTCCGCAGTTCTAAATAGTTTTCTTAGAAATTGGCATTTACGTCGTCTGATGGTGTATGTTTATTGTTTATATAACAATGTACAGATGTGAAATTTTTACAAATCGTAGAAGTTACTTTTTGGAGATTTTCGTTTCATTGAATTAATAGTAATAGTTTACGTCAGATGCATTATCTATATATTTCTTAAAATAATGAGTATCAATTATTATAGCTTGTCCAATATAAATAAAGTGCTATTTTATATATGTGAGTTTGTATAGTGTGGGACGTGGTACCCGGTACCGAGTACATGTAGGATGTATGGAGTAGGTCATTAAATATGGGGTGCGCTGTAATCCTGGGGGAGGTTTAATCCTCTAGAGAGAGCAAGACTAAATTTTTGCATATGGCCATTTTGCCAAGGATGTTTGCAACTTGCAACTCTGGCTACTATGATATGTGTGGCGTGATTTGAATTATATTTTTTCTGTTAATTGTTATTACGTAGGTACCTGCTAAAGTACCAAACTACTTACAACTCATTATCCTGATTCCTGACGTACCTTGTGGTGATGGTGTGCCTTGTAGACATTTTTCGTCTCGCATTACAATACATGATGTTTTTGTAATTTTTAAGGATGTGTGAGAGTACAACAAACCCTCTTTTTAACACTTTAGTCAAAATACAAGAGAAAACCAATTACTTATAGGTCACTTATAAATGTCTTCGAATATCTTCCGAGTTTGTTTATAAATTGCATAACTATGTACTACCTAATAATTACATTATGTTATCTGGCTTACGGATGTTGGTGGAAACTCTGTGTAGTTTAATCAATAAGTAATATGCAAATACCCACATAAATATATAATAAGGTGTATATTGTACATGCCTATAAATAATTCCATACTGTGGTGCTGATGTCAGCTGGGTTTGTTCTATTTATTGATTCCATAGGTTAAGATAATTAAGATTTAAGTAATTAATATTTATTTAAATCCCCGATGTTTTCACACCTATACACAACTTTATGAACATTGATTTATGGGTCAGTGGATGAAAATTACCGTCACCCACATTTGATTCGACGGCAGCCACATGAACTTAAAATAAATCCCTTGTGTTCCTTTACGTAAAACATATTATTAGATTTCGTTGAGTAGGTTGATGTTGGTTTGGTACAGGCTGCAATCTAAAGTTTAGGGACGTTTTTATTCTTTTATTAAGATTGTGTTATTTATTAGTTTCTTCTGGAACAGGTTTGTTTATGTAGGTATGGTACGCTACCTACAACTTATTTTTCTATTTAGTTCAAATTATTTGACCGAGTAGGTATGTTTTCGAACAAAAAATGAAAATGTGAGTGGTTTTATTGATACCCCCAAGATATTGCATATTAGACTATCGGTTGAAATCAAGGTTGAACAAATTACAAATAATTTTCCCCCGTAGGTACATCCTCTAGACTGCTCTAGACATACTAATGAGGTAGGGAACCACTTAATTAAATAACTCGCCCAATACAACTAACGACTGGTGTATATTATCTCAGAAACATTCCTAGTGTAAGTAACTAGTGTTGGTACATAATTCCAAATGCCCTAAGCGTCTTGTAGCTACCTACTTTGAATTTTATTGTGATTTTGAAAGTGCGTACTAAATGAGAAGCAGCAGTACCTACTTATAACGGTATTTGTGTGCAATATAACTACTATAATACTATGTAATAATCGATAATTTAAATGAAAGAAAATACTTACAAATTGAAAATCGCTAATAACTCCTAATATCCGGGAGCTTACTTAATATCTATGACTCGATGTGTGATTCGATGATGACATACATGCCTATGGCAGATGTAATTTAATAGAAATATTTTATTTGCGATGTTATTTTAAGCGTAAAAATAAATACAAATGATAAATGAACACATATTTTGGTGTTTTTAGTCGAATGGTGCATATATTAATAATGTTATCAACCAAAATACGTAATGCTTACTGGTGGAAAGATAAATTACAATATCAGCGTTATTAGTTTTAGTATGTAATCACTAGAGACCGGATTATATGCAACTTAAAAGGGATGAAATATGCATTCAAATATGCATCATAAATGCTTGAAATATGCAACAAGATCACCAAAAAGTACCAAAATATGCAACATAAATTTAAATAAATAATACAAATTAACGTTAATACAAGAGTTTATTTAACTATATTTTTATTTCATTTATGTTTGGTGTCGTTTGGAAGACCGCGAAAAATGGTTCTAGGAAGTGAAGTCATAAAATGTTGTTTTTAAAAGAAAAGTGACGATTAGGTACTTATTTTCTTATTAAATTGCTTTATTTATCTACTACATTTACAACCAGACACCAACATTTTTTTTAAAGCGTAAAAATTTTACAAATATAGTTAAAATTTCAGAAAATAAACCCAAATATGCACGTCAGTAGATTTTGGTCGAAATATGCAAAATCCTAAATAAAAAGGCAAAATATGCAAATGCATATTATGTAAATATGCAATTGCATATAATCCGGTCTCTAGTAATCACCGTCCGAGAAACCACGTTAGGGGATAGTAAAATGTCTTTTTTTATTGAAATTCAGCCTTGGTTGAGTGATATAATTGGATTTTAACGTTAAAATATCTAATTATAATCCCATTTTGACACTTTGAACTGTGACTTTGAAAATCGTAAACGTGAAAATTCATCAAATGAATACCGGTTGTTGTACCGGAAATAGTTTCAAAATCGTTTTGATAGCGTTGTACTGAAACAAATGAAATACAGGGAATCTAGTCACTGGAATTAAAATATTTTAATTAGGTGCTTCGATAAATCAAAGGTGATAAATAATTGGAATATTTCCACCCATGCATTTTCTTCCCACAGGGTGTGACGTCGTCAGTTTTATATGTCACTTAGTCAGGCGTAAAATTCACGTAAGTCTCGGAGCATGTGGAGGTTGAGTAGGTAGCCATTGTACACTTGAACACTGTATAGTGTACAGATTGCCTAGTAAAGTGTGAATTTGCTTTCGCAAAGGCGGCAATTGTATTGCATTTAAATGATTGACTATTAATGACTAGTGATAGTATAATATTTAGTAATCTATCGGTTTGCTGCAATGGGTGTTAATATAATGCAACACAACATTACATAATAACATACCTAGTAGGTTCCTATAATATAATCTACAATAATATATAAGTATGAGAGGCTGACGTATATGGGGTGATGGGTGATGGGGACACAGCCCTTATAATGTAGAGAAATAATACTACATATTAGGTATGTATGTATTGGTTTGGTATTGTTTGTCACACTTTGCAAGGGATGTCAATTATTTTGTGGACTCCGCCCACTTAGAGTTGAACGTGGGAATAACTAAAACTAGTATGCTTTTATGTGGCATTTATGTTGCGAAAGTCGAAAATACTTATTCAGTACATTATATAGATAAGTAGTACTTACTACTTGTAGGTGTTGTATTTTTCCTATTTTTTTTTTTATATTTGCAGGTTTCCGGTAATGTTTATCTTTTATTTGTTTATTTTTCTTCTAAAACATTTCACTCGTCTGTGTTTTTTTACATCCCCCTAGACATCTAGCTAGATACATTATGTACTTACTATTAAAATTATAGATCCCCGACCCGACGTGTTGGACGTTTATTGTTATTGTGTTTCTTTCTGTATCACCTGCCCAAAGAACCTGAAATGGAATAGCACCCTAAGCATATTCCGTCGATGGTAGGTAATAAAATAACCAGTTCGCATATAGAATTGGTAGTTGCGTGTGTCAAATACACAATTAAATTTAATCTATAGTAAATACCTAAATGCACAAACATTTATAGATTTAGTACTGGCTGAGATTCAGGAATGGTTGAGAATCGGGAGTGTCAGTATACTTATTACTGTGATCAAATAGTACACACTACACATGTAAGAAATATCGAAGAATCTTTATTTTAACATCTTATGCACAATTTTGTTTGATGTGTCCATAACAGGTTGGTATACACACTATACACGATCGACTAGCAGTAAGGTAAATGTTTCATACACAAAAACCTCAAGAGTTATAAACTTTAGATATTATATCTGCGTTATTTTTTATTCGGGTCACAATATTTCACGGCAATCAATATTTTTTTTTGAGGTCCGCATGAGGATTTTTTAAGTACATGTTAATAAACTATAAACTTTAAACAGATTTGAGATACACCTAAATTATTTTAGGTATTGAACCGGATTTATCTGCATTCCTCAACAGAGACGAGACGCATCTTCGTTCACATAACGCTACATTATGTGAATGAAGATGCCTCTCGTCTCAAAACTTAAAACTTTAAACACCTGGATACTAAAATAATAATAAAAAAACTCCTTTCCTTTTTTGTTAGTCGCAATAATCGTTGATCGCAGAGGGTATATAATAAGAACTTATAAAAGCGGGCGAAAAAATACAAAATCAATAAATCCTCTCCTATGTTGCATACGCTACAGTCAACTATTATGCGAACCTACCATGTAATGAAACGAGTTGAAGCGTTTTTAACTTAATTGTTTATTTTGGGGGAGGCAAAATGGAGATGCGTTTTGTCAGTGTGCAGCATGGTGTATAGGGTGCGTGTTGCATTAGTAACCCAGTTTTGAGCTGATAATCAAGGGTGGAGCTCACATACCTAATATGTAAATAGGTATGTATGTTTACCCCTATACCCATAGACACGTTCAATGTTCATACAAGACTTCAGTCATTGGATCGATACCACCCCCACGACTCGTTACTTTATCGATCTCTTTAAATGCACGCCGTGCTTTTGTGAATGGATATACAATATCGAATCATTATAATGTTGACATACGAGTACATCAATAGAATCTGCATGCTTCGATTTGTTAACGATCACTTCGAAACACGCATTGAATGCTCTTGAAGATTGCGCAGAGACACTCAAATTACTGGGGATCTCAGTTGGTAAGTACACAAACGACTCCGCAACGTACATTCCTTATATCCACGAGCTAGCAGGCTGAAGCCCCCCCCCCCAAAACCATGAGTGACGACAGTACGACAGTATTAGTTTCCGAAGAATCACATTATTACCACATTGTTTTCTCATGATGTCATGAATTTTCTAAAACTACTATGCGTATTGTTTGGTAAAAAAAATCGTTGAAAAAATTCAATCTGTTGCGTTTATCTTATCACTTAACCGATTTTTCTAAAAAAAAAATCGTCTGCGGCTCTTATTAAGCTTTCTGTGTTTTTCATATCACTTCATCCATTATTGCAACCTTGATAAATAATCTAAAATTGTATTTTACTTGCCGCCCGTCGCTCATTTATAATTTCAAATGGCCTCTCATTCAAAAAGTTAACCCAGGCCTGCTAACAACGCCTTCGATTAACCATTCCATGTTATTTGTAGAATATATAAATTACACGCAATTTTCTATTTGCATTTTAATTCGCAGTTTTTACGAATATATCGCCTGAAAGAGTGCCAATGAATGTGACGAATAAAAAGAAATTAGTAGGTATTTAATAATAAAATAAACTGCCTTATCAATATTTTTATAGTAAGACTAATACAATATGATGTAGAATAAGTAGGTAGCTATATTTATTATCGGGAGCATGTTTGGGATGATAGCAGGGTGCATGTTATTGCTAGTCGGGGACGTCGGGGTAATCATAGCTTCGGGGTTTACAAGGATAACTCGTTCACCCCTCTTTCATTTTACATGAACATGACATTTCATTTCACAATAGCCATCTCTAGACTAATCTTCTCTTCTCCAACGCAGCCTATACTATTTCATTGAGTTTTATAATTTAGATACAATAATAATATGTTAGTAGATGTAGAGTAGAGGTAGACCCGGCACTTCTTTTATTTGTCAACATAACAAATCTGGCAGAGTTTCCAACTTCCACGTAGGAAGGGGACCCCTAAATAATTTCCACACAAAACAGAGATAATATAATATTTATATATCGGTTGGACAGCAGCAGGCAGCAGCAGATCCATATGAAATTCTACATGCGACTTTCCTAGTTGGACGGAGATATTTGGGCACCTAACGTAGGACAATGAAGTCATGGTCATGGTTGATTCGTCGACAACCTTGACCCTGCAAAAAGCTTACCCAGTGATTTTAATTTAGGTGTCTAGTTTTTATTGTGCGACTGTCCTAGGCTATTTGTAGCTGATAGTGGTGCTGGATTATTTTTCGTTCAATGCTGTTAAAAATATTTTTTCGATTGGTACGTATGTTTGGTTGACATTCTATCTAAAATCTGCTAGAAACAGAAACGACTGACTGTATAGCAGCCCTTTTTAAAAAGTTTACAATAATTTATGACTAGGTAAGGTACATTAACGTCACTTTACGCAACTTTTAGTTACTGCGAACATATAGTTTTGCCTAATTAGAATAGGTTGTGTAACCTTTGCAGGATGCAATATTTTATTACTTATCAGTTACGGGATTAAGTGTAAGAAAAACAATGTATTCAATATGGTTGCTGAGGGAACGATACTTATTTATTATTAGATAGATAGGAGTTAAATGCAAGTTTGTGTAAATGTCGTTTTCTTAAATGTTAAGATTGCAAGGGAAACGTAATGTATTGAAGTAACCTTGGTGATTAGATCATGCAATAGCCGATAGGTAAGTAGATGCCACATGTATAGTATGATCATAATAATGCAAGTAACATTAAGCCAAACCCACTGGTGATTGCATTTCCCATTGCAGTCTTTGCGCAAGCGCAGCTTATTAAATCCAAGGTAAGCAATGTCGTACGTACAATAAATAATCACAGTGCAAGTCATCATAGTTTCGATGTTTGGATTAGTAGAGGCTGTTAGATACTTTATAATAATAATAGTATATAGGTACCTATCAGTGGCGAAAAGTGGAATTCTGTAGAAGGGAAGCCGGGGCTAACATTCCTTATTGAATTACGTCAGATTAGACACTATTATACCTATCATTTTATCCAAAAGGCAACTCGATGGGAATTGTGTTCTTAGATAGCTCCGCGCCTGATACCCACCTATATTTATGTTGTTTGATAATCTTAGATGCTTAGGATGCATCTTGCACTTCCATATTTTATTTTATATGCCGTTGGATACATTAGCAATCTATCCGCCATGCCCACGCAAAAACAAACAAGTTTTATTCGGAAAATGTATTTCTTGAATTAGATTATTTTCAATAAATTATTTTATGTAATTTTTTGACAACAATTCTATTAATTCGATTTCGGATTGAGGTTTTTTTTTATCCGAAGTCACGGACCTACAAGTACCTACATTATGTGTGGTTACGTATTTTCATTACAATATTAATATTACTCAGTCCAATAAGAGTAACCGTGACGGGTTCTTTACAATGTGGAACGGTGACAACACTTTCACACCAGTTCCTCATTCAATGATGCGAAGCTAGATCTAAACAGTAAATATGATTACATTGATTACATACATTATATTATATTGCTATTACCTACTATATTGTTGACGTAATTAGTATAATTACTCTTTCTGTATTAAAATGTAAAATTATATGCGACACTTAATGAAAAATATTGAGGGGTTGCATTTGATGTGATAATTTACAATACCAATCAATTCACCTGTATAGTACCTATCTTACTTTACAGATAGTGTGGCATCACTATTTATTTGCTCCGACATTTTTCATAATATATGGATCATGTATTATATTTCAGAATTGTATCAATTTCGTGTAGAAACATAACTAGTACGTCAAATTACATCATATTTCATTCATCGTCTGCCGCGGCCGGGCTTCGAATCACGAACCTCTAACCTGCAACACTAATCATAGTTAATACCTACACCTACCTACTAAGGTATGAGACTCACTGAGTCGATAAATTTATTTCGAATAATGTCTTCACATCGCTTCTGAGAAGGATATGCATATCCACTTTTAATTTTTTTATTATCAATTATCACTTACAAGAATTGGGTCGAAAATTACGTTCGCAGAAGACTCAGTATCAGATCAAAGCTAGCTATTATCTACGTTGAGCTAATAATTATAGAAAGTTGAATGTTTAAAATTATTAATATAATATATATATTATACGTACTCGTATGCCTAAGTGCCTCGGGTTGATCAGGGTAGGTATCTATCTGAGGTAGTTGAACATTAATTTTGGGATTAGAAATTCGTCTAGATCTTTGGAAAACATTTGTCACTTTTCTGTACATTATAGAATCTCGTTTTAAGTAGTTACAAAGATGTTCAATGTTCATATTGTTCATATTCGTTTGAAAATGTTTTATAAATGGTACGAGTATCAATACGTTATGTACATAACTGAATTTATGAGACATCGTTCCATAGTACGATACCCCATAGGGCAGGACTAGAAGATTCTGCAGGGACCACGTAAATAGGATGAATGCCTTCAGAATCCTACATGTTAAGGCCAACGAAATCCCAGCTGGTCACCGGGTACCCGGAAGATCGCCAAAACGATGCGAGGGACAGCTGGACTTTCACAAGATCGAAGAAAAGATGAAGAAGGATAAGTCTTGTTAACGATATTTGTCTTCATTTAACTTCACTATTTAACCTAAGAATTACATATCACTGTGTAGGTAGATAGGTTCTTTATATCGTTAATACTTTACCTGATAAATGATGTATGTATTAAGAGGTTGGTTGTTATGTTACTTATGTAGATACTATGTAATATAAAGGAACTTCTATAGGTTTTCGTTACTTTTACAGGTTTACCTGTCGTATAATCGACAGTTGGTTCTTCTACACCTGTTGTAAGACGTGTGTCGTTATTTCGTTCGTTCTTTGAGAATAATCACCTACTTATGCCAACGACGCGACGCATACTTTGTTCTTTGTAGTATAATGAACATGTGTATTCAACTTATTTATGAATAAGTTGATATGCATGTGGCATGTAGTAATCCCTCATAAACCGCGTCCCTCTTCATCGTGAAAATAGCATTAAGTTTGCTGCTGCGTGCCTTAATATTACATTGAACTAGGTACCATCTGTCGTATCTCACATATGCATATCTACTCGTAATATAGTAGAACTTTCTGTTGAACAAGTTCTATATTGAAAATATTTACCTATTTCTAATTGCGCTGTGTTGGTGTGTGATTAGTGATTACTTACCTCTTATGTAAGCATTCTCTTTTTATTGGCAAGACGTACCCGTTGTCGAGTGATTTGTGACGGTTATTATCTTGCTCTTGGTGTTTCCAAGTTAACTATCCACATACCTACGAATGAAAATGACATCAGAGCTTTGGGAGTGACGTGGGAAGAGGTAAAGGCAATACACACCACCGAGAACCGCTCCCTTTAGGAACTGTATAGAATATAGGGTAATGCGGATTGTAGGTATAAGGTTGAAAGCGCGTTTATCGAGGTATACCAAGGCACACACTCCTTACTAATATGTATTGTATATATCTGTAATAAGTAGGAGCCAGGAGGTATACCTACATGTATTTATTATTTTCTCGTTTCTTTGTCTCGGTGGTTCACCGGCCACTGCGCAAGGTGTATGACTTGTTATTTAACCTGCACCGCTGCCTCGCGGGTTACCCTGTTACTGATGCGTGATGGTTGTGATGAATAAGAAACCTTCATAAAGGACATTATAATGCTAATTATTTTTATTATTCATTCATTTATACATTGTCAGTGTCACACTGTCACACATGTACCGAGTTATGTATGAGTATTGAGTATGCTATTGTGCCTTGAAGACGGATACTATGTTAGTCAGCTGAATTATACATCCAACAGTTTTGTTTCAAACGAGTGTTGTATAAATAATGTTCAGGTACCTGAAAACAACTTGTAGGTTCCTATATGGGGATTTCGGTAAGGCAGTAATTTAATTAATAGTAAGTATAACGGCAACACTAGCAGCATCCTATCAAATTGGTATGTATAAGTGCCTACTGGCTACCCCTACCTAGTACCTAGTAATTCAGTAAGATTACGTCTCTATATTTTATTGAATACGTACTTATAGTGTAGACTGTAGACTCACTGTGGTGTGAATTAGTTTCCATGCTCTATACTATTTTGTTGCCGTGTTATCTAGACTTGTCTATATGTGTTGTGTATCTACTTTACTATAGTACAAAGTCTGTAGAATGGACGCTGTGTATTCGCGCGTCACATGTTGAGGTAGGTCGTGTAATGTTATTTTATTGTACAATATAGATATGTATGTAGATCGTTGATTGTAAGTTGTTTTGTATTACGTATGTATGTTTGCACAGATCACATTGTACCTACCTACATAATGAGTAGATATGTGGTGTTATAAATAGTATTATCGCTTCGGTCATAGAAAGGCTTTCTTAGTAAAATTCCAATCAGTACGATTCGATCGTATAATTGTTTATTCAAATAGTTATTAGGTAAATCGACGTTAAGAATGACGTCACAGTCATTTCCCACGGCATTAAGGTTTAAAATCGCGTGAACAATCGCATGATAAAATGGTAAAAATGGCGTTTTTTCCATTTTTTGGGGTTAATTTTGCAAATCAAAAAACCAAATCAAAAAACTTTTACTGTTATTCCCTAGATTTTAATGCATATTATCAGTACAAAAAAAATTTTTACTCCGTGACTTTCGGGAAACTAGTTTCCGTCTTTCGGAAAAAAGAACAGAGGTGTTTTTAATACATATATTTTTTTTTGAGAAATCTATACAAGGTATAAAAATCTTTAACGGTTATTCCCTAGATAAATGTTCAATGCATCTACCCTATTTTGTTCCAAAACATATTTAGTGACGGTTGTCGAGATATAAGGTCTCCGGTTTTTTGAAATTTTTGAAATGTAGGTATGCATACTCTTAAATGCATATGTCAGTATGATTACCGAACATTGTGTAGTTATTGTACTGATTACATATGTATATTATATTATACTCAGTTGGTACATATCTAGTACACATTATTGCTTTTATTTTCTCTTATTAGATTACGTATATCGCCTAAACTTTGAACTTGATTATTGTAGACCAGTGTTTCCCAAAGTGATCCCTAGGCACTCCCCCGGAAAAATAAAATTGATTTGGGGGTCCCTGAACTATGTCAGATGTCACTGTGATAATACATAGGACTGACTAGCCAGTAGCCACATAGGTAGGCGCCAGGTAGGTACCATAACACCACCTTAATGCACTATTCTGGAAAAAATAAATTCATTCATTCATTCACATTTCTTTCATAAAACAATTTTGCCTGCGGCGCTAATAAATCCCATGCTCAAGTTATGTATTCTATTTACTTAAAAGTACTTAACGATTACACCAAATATACCTAAACTAAATACATTATTATCTTTTTATGATTATATCTGTGTACTGCGGTGCTACTTACAGGGTCGCTTGCCTCAGACAATATAGCCAGATTTGTTACCTACAGACCTGCTTACTTTACAAAGACAACCAGGTTTATAATTTTTCAGAGAAAAAATCGCCTGCGGTGCTGTTTTTACCTATTTTTTTTTATATTTTATTTTATAACACACATTTTGTGAAACGTAAGTAGTTATTCTTTAGATTTTATTTAAAAAATACACTACGACCTTCTTTCTTTATTCAGTTTCAAAAAAAAATCCGCACATCATTGCTAAATTTGCAGAAGTTCTTATTTTTTCTTAAACACAAAAATATTTGTATTTCGACGGGCCGTTGCGGATAAACAGCTAGTCCTATGAAAAAAATGTAAGATATTTTTTTTAGAGAATTTAGAATGGATTATTTTTGTCACGAACTACCTTTCTCCTATCTCTTACCATTTTCCCAAAAAATGCGAAAAACCTCGTTAATTTGGGGGGGGGGGGCAGGGGGGAGGGTGACACGGCAAAATTTTGGTAGGTAATGTGGCGAAGTATGACTCTATGTGCAAATTTTATTTTAAGTCACACTTCGATTAAATAACATTTAGATAGCGGGGCCGGTGACTTTTTAGGCTAATAGTAATATTTTATTCTTCTTGCGAATGCACTTGGATATTACTGGATCAGATGCTGTGGCCCCATCGCATCGTCTGGAAATTTAGTGTTATTTGTAACCTTAATTATCGAGAACTCTTTTAGTCAGGCTTTATTGTAAAATGTAAAAATGCACATATTGTGGATCTATTTTTTTTTAGAAAATTTATGGTTATTGGAAGAAATGATCATTATTTTCACAAAATAATGTTTGATAATGTAAATTTCATTATATTCAAAGGTAAGAGTCACAAATTAAGGTCTCTGTAAAAACTCGTAAATTCTTACTATGATTTTTTTTGTTTTCTCAAAATCACGTCGGTAGTTTGTGAAACATTTTCAAAAAACGTAAGTGAAAAATTTTCTTACTTTTAAATTTTCAAAAGGCCATAACTCAAAAACGGTTGATCTTCGGTCATGCGTTTATTAATCATTTTCATCCTCTATCACACGTTAGGATAAGATTTGATACATACGGCAGGAATCATCCTGTATGAGTGTACCTAACTACTATTCAGACATTAGTCATCGTGGGAGATATTCAGATTTATCTCATTACATAATATATGTAAGAATAACAAAGTACATTACCTCTGCGCGGGAGATATGCCTCTTACTCCTGCCGCACGCGTTCTCTAATCTATACACAGATATTTTAGTACCTACCCATGGGCGTCGTCAGGGGAGGGCAGGGGGGGCAGCTGCCTCCCCTAGAGATTGGATTAGGTATATATTTTTCATATCAAATGGTGAAACCTCACAAAAAATCACCTTATCACACCTCGTGTCATACATTTTCTAAAATTAGTATAAAAAATCCATCAAAATACAATTATTTCGTAAAAAAATTGCCTGCGGTGCAAATTATTTTCTTGCTTTTTATAGTAATAATTTATGTCTCACGTATTATTGTGCAAATTATTATGTACAATTTCAGACAAACCAAACCATATCACGATCTTCTTCACTATGACTGAAAAAAATGCCTGCGGCTCTAATTACACGTTTTTCATGCTATATCATTTTTTTATTATTTTTGTTGTCCCCCCCCCCCCCCCCCCTAGCTCCGAGGCTGGCGACGCCCGTGTACCTACCTAAGTACCTACCTATTAATGTGCTTATGCCACTACTGACTACACTCGTTCAGTGCCTTTAGTATGGTTTTGTATTTTGACAATCATTCCAAAGAATTGTGGTTTGGATAATAAATATCCACGGCACGGCATTACATGTCGGTCATATTTTATGTGCCTCTATAGTATAACCGAATGGTGCTTTTCTCTGCAAATTCATTGTTTCTACTTATTGTATTTTATTTTATTATCGCAATATAGTATTTGTTTTATTTATTTCTATAAAACATGATTTATTTCAACATTAAACGTACATAGAAATACAATGAAGCAGTATCAGTGTTTCTCGGAAAAGCAGAAAATATTCACACATGCACGTACGTCGTAGGTACATATTGTTCCAAAAGTAAATAAAATGACTGTTTTTCAGTTAAATAACCCGAGAGTGCTTCTTTCTTATAAAACAAAACTGTGGGTCAGAAGTGAACCATAGAATAATAATAGGTTCTGCTTATATAAAGATAATTGTGGTCCAAGCTCTTACAGATTTTGCGATACAGTTTCATACGTGTGACGGGTTTCAGTTTAGATAATAATATGATGAAAAAATGTAACCCAAGTTTTTCCGTTTAGGTATAGCATAAGGGGATTTTACTTTTATGGTAATAAACACGGCATGTAAGCACTGCGCTATTCAAACTGTTGTATAACTTCCACTAAGTCCGCACATTGGCAGAGTGTTCTCGTATTTAGTTTATATAATATATAATAAAATACATCTTCATAATTTTATTTTCACCGGTGCAGACCTGTACTTGGATAGTAATAAATAGTTCTATCGAGTGTCATGTAGGTGTGGTGCTTTAAATTCATATTAGGTGCCTAAACATTTCTTATTTCCAGTGTTTGTTCCTTGTGTGTTAGATATTGTTAGTTCAGTGCTGGTTAATTAAGGTATCCTGTGTGTGACTATACATATTCAAGTGCAACATTGTTAAACTAACATTAATTACTTGATTCCGGATTCATTACTATGCCTACATATGCAACAGCGATGGGTGATAAGCGAAAACGATGTAGTTTTGAGAGCTCGTGAGTATTTTATTTATTTTTTCCAATATATTATGTACTGTGAACATTTAAGTAGGTTTACCTATTGTTGTTTGTTGTTTTAAATATTGTTTTTGGTTATGATCTTGCTAGGGAAGCGATAGTTAGGTAATCGTACGCTGATATTGGACGCCTAACTCGATTCCAAAGGCCCCTCAGGATACCAGCGCTTGATAGGGCTAGTTGAATGTATTAGGGTCGTCCACAAAGTAAAAGTACTGTTGTCCTCTCGGGCTGTAAGGATCTTTTTTGCCAAGTTGGACAACACTGTGTGGTGGTGGGAATCCTCCTGAATACATGGACCACTGGCGGACATCTGTGAGACATAAAAAATCTCGCCAGGTACGTAGTGCGCCCTGAGATTTATTTTTTTCCCGGAAGGAAAAACACCGTAATTTTTTTTTTCACGGATCATAACTGTTTATATTTTCAAGGTATTATGAGTTAAACGAACGTGTTTATGTGGTTTTATGAGTTAAAAGAAGTCAATGCAAATGTTTATTGTGGATATCCAAATTGTACACAAATTGCGCGCTCTAGGACCGTCAAATACTTGGGAATTACTCTGGATGCCAACTTGAAATTGAGAGATCACATTCAGCAAACGGCTGACCGGCTTCGGAAGGTTATAAGTTATAACATATTTTATAGGCTGAGAGATTGCGACTTTGAAAATGGTGTATCATGCGCTGGTCCGGTCGGTCATCCAGTATGGCATTGTTGGGTGGGGCGGAACGTTTACGACAACACTGTCACCGTTGGCAGTGATCTAGCGGTGGGTAGTTAAAATAATATTGAGAAAGCCGAGAGATTATCCTACGTTAGATTTGTTTAGAGATTTCCTGGTCCCCAATGTGGACGTCTTATTCAAACGAAGACCACACTGTCAGAGGTTAAGGATTATTTCCTACTTGATTTACATCTTAGAGGAAGTGTGAGCAATAGACCACACACGAGAGGCTTAACTATACACTATACCCCTCCGTAGAACCGCTACAGCCCAGCATCATTACTCCTTTCTGGGAGTGAAGTTCTATAGTGCCTTGAGTGCTCGGAGTAGGTGTGATGGGACTAGAACTAGAACGAGAACTTCAAAAAGTTCTGCCACAACTCGCAACCTGCATATGTTGGTGACCACGTGGAAAAATATCTGACATGTATCAATCAAAGCATATATTTATTTTTCAAAAACGAATTATAAAGTCAGTACTCTTCTTCTTCTTCTTCTCAGCCTGGAACCGTCCACTCCTGAACGTAGGCCTCCTCCAAGCCTCTCCACTCTTGTCTATCCTGCGCTCTCCGCATCCATGTTCCACCTGCGAATCTGACGATGTCATCCCTCCAGCGGAGCTGGGGTCGTCCGGGGTTTCTTCGCGATGCTCTAGGGCGCCAGCACAAGAGGCGTTTCGTCCATCTTTCGTTTGAGCTACGGGCAACATGACCAGCCCAGCGCCATTTTAGCGTAGCTGCTCTTTCGATTATGTCCAACACGCCCGTTCTGGCTCTGATAGTCTCATTTCTTATTCTATCTCTAAGACTTATCCCCAACATAGCGCGTTCCATTGCCCTTTGCGTGACCTTTAATTTCTCTGCGCTTTTAACAGACAATGTGATAGTCTCAGACCCATAAGTGAGCACTGGCAGTATGCATGTGTTAAAGACTTTCCGTTTTAGGTTGATAGGGATTCGGGTATTTTTTAGTATGTGTCCTAGCTTCCCAAAGGCTGCCCACCCCAAACCAATTCTACGGGTGATCTCTGCGGCCTGGTTTTCTTTGCCTAACATAATTTTGTGGCCAAGATAGACATATTCTTTCACTGTCTCAATGGGTGTGTTGTCTATGCAGATATGTACAGGGGTAGATGTCATGATTTTAGTTTTTTTGAGGTTCATGCACAGCCCTATCTTTTTAGACGCTTTGTCAAGCTCTTCTAACATCTGAGAGAGCTGGTCAGCATCACTGCTGATGAGGACAATGTCATCGGCGAATCTTAGATGATTAAGGTGTGCTCCATCTATTGATATCCCTTTGTTGTCCCACTGGAGTTCCTTAAATATATACTCTAGCGCCATAGTAAATAATTTGGGGGATATATGCCCGATCCCACCAACTACCACCTAGGAAGCAGACCCCTAAGGAATTTCCATACAAAACCACAGATAATTTGAGTGATTATTATAACTGTCATAACCTTTAAGATATAAATCCATACAAAATACAGCATGCAGCTCTACTTAGTTAGGTGGCCAAATATCTCGGCCCAGAATCTCCCTCACTTAAGTAGCTGCATACTGTATTTTGTATGGATTTATATCTTAAAGGTTATGACAGTTATAATAATCACTCAAATTATCTGTGGTTTTGTATGGAAATTCCTTAGGGGTCTGCTTCCTAGGTGGTAGTTGGTGGGATCGGGCAATAGTGTCTCCTTGTCGAACACCTCTCTTTACGGGCACCTCTGCAGTTGACCAGTCATCATTTACAGTTACTTGTAAAGTAGCATTGTCATAGATGGTTTGTATCAAATTAATGTATCTTGAGTCTATGCGCGCTTGGTGCATTGCTTCAAGTACAGCCCACACACGACTGTATCGAATGCTTTCTGGTAGTCTACATAGGCCAAATACAGGGGTATATTATATTCGGAGCATTTTTCAATCACTGTGCGAAGAGCGTGTATATGATCAACAGTGCTATAACCACTCCTAAATCCTGCCTGTTCGACTGGTTGGTAAAAATCAAACTTCCAATTTAATCTTTTTGTTATGATCTTTGTCAAGAGTTTATACATAACACTACTCTTACTTACGTACGTACTCTTACTTTCTGGAAAACCCTCCTAGATTATCGAAGTTGAAGTTTAGTGAACAAAGTCCACGGCGCGCAGCGCACTCACCACACATGCGCAATGCGCATCATCCATTACTTGGCCGAAGAGAGGAAAGGAAATGTACCTCATCATAACACAACAGAGGGGATATGCGTATTGGCTCCCGCTACCCGTGCCCTTCCTCTTGGTGGGCGGCCTTGGAGAGAGCATTCACCTCCCCTCGCACTTCCTCCGTTGCGTTTCCCTTGTAACCATTATGCACCGAGCGGTCATTTCTCCCGATGATGGCACTCTTAAGTGCATCATCATCATATTATTTGTGTTATGAAGAATACTATTCCATGACAACGAGTATATATTATACCTATTACGAGTATAGTGCCTTCACTAGTGCATCTGGTAATGTATGCTTATTACGTATTTACATCGTTATGTCACTGCCTAGATTATGAGTAGCCAACTTTTCCACCAGCCGGACCGAATTCTGAAAATGAGATTGCCTACAATAGGTCCCCACTATCCTTTTTTTGTTTTACTAAACAAAAAAATATATTTCGCTATTATCATGGGTCTCGGTGCTTGGTGGGGATATTTTTTTACGCGGAGCCAAAAGAGTACGTATATATTATCATTCATGATTTGGCATATAAACTCATCAGCCTAATACTGGGAAAAATTCACCTTTTCAGATATAACAAGGAATCATTTGCATCATTTGAAAGAGCATATATCAGGGAAGTTTTTTCCAGATTTCTGATTCATAAGGCGAATTTTTTCTTGAAGAAAATGCCCTCCAAAGTCGTAACATGTTTTTGAAGTATCTGTTTGTCGAAACTTTATTCCGATATTTTTTATTATTACTGCTTCTTCAGATTAAAACTAACGATTTAAATAGACTAAACACATTCTGGAGTAACAAAAAAGAATGAAAGAACTAAGTAGGTATCATTACTTATGACGATATTGGAGCAAAACTTGAGTAATTCGGGTATTTTTTGTAGAAAGTTAAAATCTCGAATATCTCGAAAACCGTGAGACTTTTGACTAAGCTATGTTTGGCTCCTGAAGATATTTGTATTTACCTATCAAACACCCTGTATTATTCTCTGGTTTCTCTTCAATACGAATAAATTTTCACCTTTTACTAAAGATTTCCGTGGAGGGTGACACTTTAATTACTTCGTTGACTTCGGTGACTTCGTTACAATGAATTAGCCACGTAGATACGCTGGGAATTTTGTTGTTTCGGTATACATTGCAAAGAGATTTGACCTGAATTATTTTTTATTATCATACCTAGTACTATTTATCTCGGAAGTTCTTTTGGCAATTAATATGTGAAATGGTGAAATAATAATAAAATGTTACTGTAACCAAGTAGGTGCCTTCTCTATAGGCTCTTCGCTCTCGCCTTCCTAACTCCTACCCACGGATAAAATATGACGCGGGTTAATTTGAAAGCTCGCTCTCTACCATGTATCTCTATCTCTTTTATAGGCAAAGCACCCGATTACGAGTAGGTATGCCTTCGGATTCGTATATTCAAACCATCCATGTACCTATGTATGTTGTGTACATTTGATAAAAGGTAGCAGTGCCGAAGGATGGATTTCTGCAGAAGGGAAGCCGGGGATAACATTTCTTATGGGATTACGTCAGATTAGACACTTTTATTTTATATGACACTATTATCCAAAAGGTAAGTCGATGGGAATCGTGTTCTTAGGTAGCTTCGCGCCTGAAAGGTAGTTACGTAGTACCTACCCTAAAGTAGGTACATACAATAATATAGTTAGTAGGTGTATTTTCAATATGTCATCTTCACCATATTATGTCTTATACAAATCAAAAGCAAGACGTTGGCAAGAGCCCAATATGGTATAGGTATTAGGTATATATGTTAGGGGCATTAGGGGGTAGTTAATTAGTTCAGTCAAGAAGACTTTTGGAAATAAAAGATTTCTCCCGCAATGTTCCCGGTTTTTCTTACAATACAACCTATAATTGAGCTTATTGATAATGAGTTCATGATACTTTTGGAAACGTAAGGATTAGATTAGGCAATTCGATTAACACTATTCCATCTATTGATACTGATCCAGTGGCGTAACTAGACGGGGGCGGGGGGGCGGTCCGCCCCGGGCGGCACATTGATAAAACACACAAATTAAAAAAATCACTGAAAATTCTAAAATTATTATGTGATAACCTATTGAATTACAATAATTTTCATAAAAAAATTTGCCTACGGCGCCAATTAAACCTGTTCGCGTGTTAGGTGCTCAAGTATTTTTTTAATTTCACGATAAATAAGCTAGATTTTCGATATCTAATGACTTCGTTACTTCTTGCATAGTCGCTTTCCTTATCCTGATACAATACCTGTAATCATAATACGGTATCATATAGGTATTATGTGTTACCTACTATGTAGAGAGATAAGCAGGTTCATCGTTTCACCCATTTGACTAAAATATTTCGCCTGCGGTGCTCTTTTTTGATAACTTTTTTTGTGAGATGTATTTATTTTTCATATTTTCATACGCAACTTTCATTTTCATTTAGTTTTATATTAAAAATTCGCCTGCGGCGCTATTTGTATGCTTTATAATGCCACATCTATATTAAAATTTTAGTTGCTCTCGCCTTGCTTCAAAGTTACAGACACCCACGGGTAGGTAATAGGTATGTACTTGCATAGGTACTTTAGGGATCGGGCGGGGCGGCATTTTCAGAGTTCGCCCCGGGCGGCACTAATGCTAGTTATGCCACTGTACTTATCGCATTTAGTAGGCAAGGAACTCTCCCCCGACCCCGGTTACGACTACCCCGCGTAAAGTGTAAAGTATGCCGGATGCACTGTCTCATCGTACTTCGCTTTGGAAGAGTTAGACAAGAACATCACGGAGAAGGGTGTTGAAGGACGAAGTATGGAGAAGGGTATGAGAGAGACAGAGAACAGAGAGGAACTTTTGGGAACGGGAACACGTCTCTCTGGCTCTCTCGTCTTCACCCTCCCTTTTGCGGCGAACATGTATCCTCATTCCTCTTTATTCGCGCGTAGTCTGCCGTGGGAGGTGGTTGTCGCCGAGCTTTTACCTATTGCCTATCCACGAGTTTATGATCGCGCGATCTTAGTATCAAATCATTATACATTCCAAGCAAGCTCCTATCACGATTATAAACAAAAAGATTCTACTTTATTCGTGAAATTATTGTGAATAAATAGTTTATTATTTGTGTGCATTGTTAATGCATCCCATGTTGTAGGGTCGCCTCGAGTTGAAACCTCTCCTACGACTGCAACAGTGTGTGTCTGTGTGTTTTCAAATACAATAATGTGTGCTTGTGTGTAGATAGTACTACTTAGGTATAATATTAACATTATGTATCATAATATTGTGTTTGTGGGTTCCTAAAGACGAGTCGGGTTTTGTGTGTTTCTTCCAAGTTCCCAGGAACGAGTTATCTGTTGTATAAACTTTTTTATACCACCTACCTGAATATTTAAAAATGTTTATCGTTTTGTTAAATTGTGGATTCACTTTTTTGGCAATGATGCTGTGTGATGGGTAACTTTCGCGTGTTTATTCCTGATGTTAAAGAATGATAAAAATGTTACCGTATATGATTTGTGCTTGAAATTATGAAGTAGAGTGTTTCAGCGATTTAATACTTCAATTAAAAAAAATTACTTGTGATGCCTTCTTGAAGTCGTTATTATCTGTTATTTTGAAAGTGATTGATTTTTTTGGAGAACACTTGGATAAGTTATGTAGCATTGTATTATTTTGGAATGCTCCCTTTACACACTTAGTACATACCGCTAAACTGGCTGCCACACGTGCCTTTTCCCTACGATGCGATGTGTCGCGAGGTTCCGCGACTGCAGCACAGCCTATCTCCATACGACAGGATTGGAGGTATGTATCTTCCTAATAATGTACACTTACTACCTGTGCCAGTAATAATTACTTACCTTAGGAACAGTTGTTCTAAAATCGGGAATTACAAAAATAAAATGTTCAATTACGAATTACTGTGATTATTATTATTATTATTATTATTCATCCAACATTGTGTCCTCTAAATCTTAAAAAATAGCAAAATACTTAGTAAAAATTATGTTCGGCCAATGTCACAGGTTATATAGGTATTAGATATGAAATTCAAATATCGATGTATGTACCTGATTAACATCTGATTACGTAGGGTAATTTACCTTGTGTTGTGTCGTGAGACAGACAGTGGCGGATCCAGGATCCAATTTTAGGGGGGGGGGGGGGGCTGAATGTCGTCACATGGTAAAAAGTACTGTCACTCGAATGTTTTGGGGGGGGGGGGGGGGCTAAGGGGCTGAAACCCCTAGATTTGTTGTATATAAAGTACTGTCACTCATGGTTGGGGGGGGGCTTCAGCCCCCTAGCCCCTCCTCTGGATCCGCTAGTGGAGACAGATTATTAGCAACACCTAGGTGATTTCGATTACGTGTTCTAATATTAACATAACGAGATCATAGAAGTTTATATCATATTCAGTCCATGTCTAGGTATATTTTGGCGATCTACCCAAAGAGTACAGTCATCAGAGCAATAGGGAGTTAAAAAGGTTACTTTATAATTATCTTACCTATAAAAGGTCAAGTAGTTCTGATTTTTGAATAGGTGTGTTTTTTAGGTTAGTCTTGTGATTAAGTGTCCAAGTTTGTGACATCCCCATTCTTGTACGTTCACTAGGGCGTAGGGCTGCCACCTCTCCGGGTTTGACCCGGAGTCTACGGGTTTGAGTGGTGTTCTCCGGCCTCCGGGTTAGCATCGTATATCTCCGGGTCAGACTGGGATTTGCCAAAAGTTGAATAGGCCGGGGACTATGGGTGGCAGAAATTAAGAGGGCGGAGGCCGGCCACGTTTCTGGTTTTCGCGGATTTTTTTTCACAACAGTTTTAGTCATTGTAACTCTTCCTAGGGACTCCCCTCCCCCCCGGTTTACAAATTCTTCATGCCCAAGGCCAACAATTTTGGATCATAGACGGGAGGGGGGGCAATGTCAGGACCTACTATTTTTTCCGAAATCTCCGGGCCTACCCTCTTTGAAAGGTGGCAGCCCTACTAGGGCGAGCCTAAATTGGTCGATATTTCGGTCGTTTTTCAGTTCATTGATCTATCTTTTTGACGGATAACCTTAGAGATATAAATTGTAATTAAAAGTTAAGTAGAGAATATTGCCTATACCTGCCGCACGGTAGTTGTTACAACTCAGAAGTGATCCTCGTAATCTGAAATTTTTGTTAAGTTTTTATGTCTATAGAATTTCCGTCTATATCGTAGAGAAAAACGTAGCGAATAAATTTTGTAGGACAGTAAATTTGCAACAAATTTTGGGATAAACTTAACTTGATGAATATTTTAACTAATTTCAGTTTATAGTTCGAGTAGGTAGAGTATTCACTATTCAGGTAGTAAATAATTTCTATTTAATATGTGATAATAATGATTTATTTATGTAACAAAGTTATATACTTATACACATACAATAATAAATAAGAGTACTATGTGTAATTATATGTAAAAATCTTTCTTTGAGGGGGGTCACGACAACAGATAAGTAACATTTTGTCCAGTTCATGCCATCGGAAGACACCGAGTGATCGAGAGGATCCATCAGTCACTGTATACCGCCGTGTTTGGCGCCTCATAAAAGAGCTTCACGAGTAGAATACTTCGTATAACATCCTACTTCTCCAGCTCCATGTCGCTGTCATCCTACACTACTGAAACAACAGCGCGAGGACTTTTCCTTAGTTTCGAATGTTATTCACGTTGTATAAATAATAGTAATATATAGCATTAATATAATCGTACATATCTATCTACTTGACGTAATATTTTTGTTCGTCACAACCAGTTTCACGTTATTCTACAATCTACATACACCATACCTACTCTATCATAGTCGTGAATGCTGCTAGTGCTGCTACTCGGTCACTGAACTGTATAGGTAAATAAGTTTTTCGCGCGTGAATTACGACAGACTTTTAATTTCATCATAGATTGAATTAACCATCGTAGATACCTACCTATGTTGCTCTAGACACCTGCCTCGCCGGTCGGTCGCTTCTTGCGCTCGCCCCTTTGTATCGCTGTCGTATTTCACCTCTTCCCAGTTTCAATCCTGCGGATTGGTTTGCAGCAAATTCTTACATCTTGATCTACATTCTTCTGTGTCTTCTGCAACTCTCTTCAGCTCGACATATATTATGTGATGCAGTTCATGTCCTCGTACGTCTGGTCCAGGTACCTACTGCTTATCATGTACGATTATTTAATAACATTGGCACGTACCTGGCATATGAATTTTACAAAATACTTACCTACTTCTTTACATAAACTATCTGCTTGATGTGCATCAGTAATACAATCACTGTACTGTATTGAAACTTGAACGTTAAACATACATATGGCTTATACGCGCCATCATTTATCAACTTTCATGACAAATTTCCAAGTAGTTAAGTGTACCAATTCTACCAATACAGTGTGTACTTTGCGTGTGCACTCAGTGCAACATGTCCTCTTTAAACTACATATTCTAAGGAATGACTTGTCACCTGAGCGCAACAAAATATTTTTATGAGTTTTACCAATGTTTTATTGACATCGTAACCAGTGTAACCACCGCACCAGGTCAGCAGATACCCTAAAGAATTTTCATAGGAAAATATGTCTCTCACTTCCGTATTCACTTCTCAACGTAACGTATAATCGGGACTTGGGAGATCTCGAATCTGCACCCTTTAGAATTATTTATTTTTGCAGTCTATCCCTACGATCTGTAGCACCTACACTGAAGTGAAAATGCTTGGTACAAACCAATCTGCAAGATTGTGCATTATCACATTGTGTAGAATGTAGGTAGGTATCAGGCGCGAAGCTACCTTAGAACACCATTCCCATCGAACCTACCTATTGGAAAAAATCATAGGTATAATAGTGTCTAATCTGACGTAATCCCATAAGAAATGTTAGCCCCGGCTTCCCTTCTGCAGAAATCCAGCCTTTGCCACTGGTAGGTGTATCTAATTATGTAAAACTGACGAGTCCAAGTGCCTGATATGAGGTATAAGGACGATAAACAATTGTAACCACATACCTGTAATCAGGTACCCAGTGGCGTAGCGTGGGTTTGTGCCGCCCGGGGCGGAGGCAAAATTTGCCCCCCCCCCCCCCCCCCGATAAAAAAACTCTTTCTTTTTTTCATGCAAATATGACCTTGTGGTATTACAAATGTGAACAGCGCCGCAGGCGACTTTTTTTGAGACTAAGTGAAAAGGGTCATGTAGTCAAGGTCGTTTGATTTATTTTCTTAAAATAAATGTAACCCAGAATTGCGCCGCAGGCGAATATTTTTCAGAAAATGTGTGAAATAATAATCTCAACTACTTAAATATTGAACCTAAAACTTTTTGGACGAAGGTTCATTTTAAATTATAAATGAGCGACGGGCCGCAAGTAAAATATAATTCTAGATTATACAACAGGGTTGGTATAATGCGCCGCAGGCGAAATTTTTATAGAGAAATCGGCTAAGTGATAGGTCAAATGCAACAGACTTAATTAGCGCCGCAGGCGAATTTTTTTACCAAACAATGTAGTAGTTTTAGAAAATTCATGACATGACGAGAAAACGATGTATATAGTAATAATGTGATTCTTCGGAAACTAGTTTTATATAAATTGCTGTCACTTGTTTTGGGGGGTAATCCGCCGTCTGAATCAGCTAATAAGAAGAATATTATTTTTGAGTTATGAATACTCACCAGTTGCAGCCTTTTCTGAAAAATGCCGCCCCCGTCCTTGCAAATTCTAAAATCTGCCGCCCCTAGGCCGACAGTCTAGGGGCGGCAGTTACTCTCGAAAAACTGACCGAGACAGATGAAAGTTTAAACACAAGAACAGATGCAGGAACTTTGCTTGTTACGATGCAGTCATTTTCTTTTCAAAATGCCTCCCCCCGTCCTTGCATATTCTGAAATCTGCCGATAGCCTAGGGGCGGCAGATTTGTGAAATTAGCCTAGTGCAAGGTGTACAGGAAAGTATTTGGGTTTGTGTACGCTAGCCTAGATTGTTTAAAAAAATCCCGAAAATGCCGCCCCTTGAAAAGTGCCGCCCGGGGCGGCCCCCCCCCCCCCCGCCCCCCCCACGCTACGCTACTGCAGGTACCTTATTAAACGATGTTTGATTAGGTAGGTATATTTATCTAATACTAATATACCTAATTATAGTTGGCAATGGGGATATTACTAACTCAGTATAGTAATAGGCCCATGGTGGTAGATATTTCACATCTCTCTTTCCTTCTGCACTCCCCCCAATCACTCCCTCCGCGGCTGCCCGCTCAGCTGTGCGGATGGGAATCCTTCGAGCGCAACGAAACTTGTTCTCTCAATTCTTTATACTCTTTTTTATGGTTGCATCTCTTTCCCGTTCATTTATTACCGTGATATTATTTTCCTCTTCTCGCATTCTAAGCTTTCTACATACTAACTTACAGAACACTACAAAGGGTCGAACGAACTCTGAGTGACTTTGACGTTTATTCCTATACATACGTAGATACATGTATCATTTTTATGTTTGGCGAAGTGTCTGTGTGTGCACTGTTATTTTCTAATCATTGACGTATCAAAATATATCCAACGATGCATATTATTGAACCTTCATCCAATTTTATGAAGTTTTAAGTACTAGGGACGTCCACAAAGTAAGAGTAATATGCCCACTCGGGTTGTGAGGATGTTTTCCTTTTCCCTGTGCCATTTACTAGATTGGTATACCTACATACATTTCTTTGAATTGATTATATGTATACCTAGAGGATCAAGACTGTTAGGTGGATAGGCACCTAATACTACAATAGGTATCTGGTATATGTATGTATGGTTATATACCGCGGTCATCGCACCTGCATCTAACAAGGTCAAAGCAAAGGGACTCTTCGCACTAGAATTATAACCAACCGCTTATTTTTTGCGTCATTTACTTATATATTACCCTGTAGCCGTAGATTTATTGTGGTACTTGGTCCCAGTGGCGGATCCAGGATTCATTTTGGAGAGGGGGGTGGGGGAGGTTTCTCCGAGCTATTTCAGTAAATAAAATTAATTTTTGCATAAAAGGGTTTGTGATATCGTTTGATTTATGTTCTTAAAATAAAAAATGCATTTATAAAAGTAGCGCCGAGGGCGAATTTTTTTAAAGATAATGTGTGAAATAATGAAACTGCTTTTCTTTCTATTGTAACGCATTAGGTTATATCCTAGGAGACTAAGACAACGTGTTTGTCGTGATGTAAACATGGGCATCCCCAGCTTCCGAGCTAAGGGGGGGGAGGGGGGAGTAGTATATTTTTTCGGAAACTAGTTGTATATAAAGTACGGTCACTCATTTATTTATTTATTTATTTGAACTTGAAATTACACCGAGCAACATTACAGCTTTAGCCTTTGCGTCACTCGGTGTAAACAATTACAATACATTATGACATTTCACATTACAAACAGATTCAAAAATACACTTATACTACACTTACAAATAATGTCAAATCAGGTGCTGTTCGACACATCTGGTAAACTCATTATAAGTCACCCCAAACATGTCGACCCACTGTGCCAGTATAAGGATAATTAATCGGTTCACGTGATCTTGTGAATGTCATCATGTTACATTTAGGTATACTGGGTTTTGGGGGGAGCGTCAGCCCCCTAGCTCCACCTGGATCCGCTAGTGCTTGGTCCAGGTAAATCTATACCCATATTAAGTTTTTTTTTTTCATTTTGTACTCGAAACGATCAGATCTATATACCTGCTTGCGCGACTTTTAAGTATTTTTAATACAAAATTTATAAAATTTACTTCGGAAGGTACACGGTATCTTTTTGTAGGTACATATAATTACTATTATTAATAAACATACAAGGTTCATCGGAATTGTAAGATTCGGGCTTGACTGGAAGAAATCGAAGTTTAAGTTCGCCCTAGTGAACAATGCTTTAGGTATAAGATGTATTATGTCCATGTACTAAGTATATATGTACCTATGTACTTTGTTCACAAAAGGAATTAATAAATAAGAGTCAGTTTTGAAAGAGGATAGTGGCTGGTATAAGCCGAGATTTCGATATATAAGACGATTCTAAGTGCCTAAAATGGGTCTATAAAATATAAAAAGATTCTAAGTGACTTAAACGATGACCAATTTACAATATGACACCGCATCTATACACCAGCAGATATTATAACGAAACGACCAGTCTTTGGATTTCACATTTTTTGACGCTTGTGGACACTCACTTTTATCGTGGTTTTTTTCTATGCCTGTACTGAAACTTGCTAAAGGTTTCTCACCCGAAACACGCAGATAAAATGCACACGAAAAACGCCCTTATGTATATCGCCATAAGGATCATTTTCCATAAACATTTTATCTGCGTGTTTTGGGTGAGAAAGTTTACAAAGTACCCCCCCTGAGGATGACATTCGATGAAAATCGTCTTCCTATATTTAACCATACAAAACCCTGAAGTTGCGAGGCCTTGTGACCCTCCTGTTTTCCCCAGAGGATCGGAAAATGGGGACGTGGTAATACTGATTAAATAAAAATACCTTAATTGACACGTACATATACATAGTACCTACTTACCTACTTCTTATTGAGAAAAAAAAAACATTGCAGTTCCTTTGTTTAGATTTGATGGATTTTGATATTTTTTGTCTACATACTTTGCTGTGCAAGAGGTACCTATTGTTGTTATTAAATTTGAGGTGGTCGGTAGCCTGGTTGGTAACGCGCTCGACTGTTAATCCAGTGGGCGCGGGTTCGATCCCCGATGCCGACCTACTCCACTTCACGACACAGGCTTTTCAAGCTTACTGTGAAGTTTACAAAGGTGTATTTGGGTTTATTTCAATAAACGCAGATTCATTTAAAAAAAACTGTTCTTTCGTACTACCTGAAGATTATATAAGGTATCTATGTTTAAGGTATAATACCTACCTATTTCAATAAAATGTTGTTGCATCAGCTTATAACATCCTGTCCTATTGTTAGATCTAAAACATCTGCCTTCACCTACGATTTATATTTTATAACAAACCGGGGGTTCTTATTCCCGAAAGCTACGTAACCTAACTTAGGTATCTGTCATCAGTCATCAGTCATCATTAGGTATGACATCGTCAAAGTACCTACGCAAGACTTATTTCATGGTGTAGAAATTACTAATCCCTTCTTTCTTTCAAATATGCTAATCTAAATATTCACTAAAAGAATTTGGTGCACTTTGCCGATAGTTATGTTGGGAATGTGTTGTTGCCGTATAAGGTCTATAAGATAATGGTGGAGCATGTACCTTCTGGTTACTCCATTAGTGGAATATACCGTGGCGATATAGTAGTAGTAGAATACATAAAATATAGTATTATGTACGTATGTACCTATACGTAGGAGGCAGGGGGTGCACTGTGCAGTGCAGACTGCTGCATGCTATGCCTGCGATTGACTGCTGGGTAGTGTGTGGTGGCTTCATGATGTGTTTGTTGCCCAGACACTAGCACTAGGCAGTGAATGATATTATGCTGATTTTATACCTAGGCAGGTAGGTACTATAGCTTACCGAAGTCGTATAATTCACTAAGCGCTACACTAAGTTGACATTTGATTGTTTTCACGCACCGTACTATGTACTTACAAATTAGTTAGGTGGTATAGAGATTCTTCTTTCTTCTTTTTTCCTCTCCTGAGGGAGCAACATCTCTCCATTGGTCTCTGTCCTGGGCCATGGTCTTGACATCCGGCCATTGTAGATCGGCTCCCTTCAACTCTGCAAGCATGCAGCGTCGCCAAGTAGTATTTGTGCGACCCCGTCGGCGCGAATAAAAATACATATATAAATAATTTTGAAAAATTTAATTTACCGGAAAATTTATAAATAAAAATGCAAAAATCGGTAATTATACTTGTAATATTGTAAGACAATTTCTAAATACTGATATTTCAGGCACAATGCTTGTATTTTAGGCTCGCGTTGAGCCTTATCCTGTGATATCCGTGATATCTGGATAGGTGAATTTTTCCCAGCATTAGGCTGATGAGTTTAGGTGTGTGAATCATGAATGATAATATTATGTTGATTCTAAGTGTGTTGGCAAAGTCATGCCCCCGAGTATGAAAAATATCGACAAAAACCAAAGTGAGGATTTTTATATAATTTCAGTGGCAAAAAATCGAGTTAATTAGTTACGTTATACGATTTTATTTATTAATCCGTCTCATTTTTTTTTTCACCAATACAACACAACATGTTCAAAATGTTAGAAAAGTGGTATCGATGGTATTCAATATCGATGTTTATGTTGGGCATTTACATAATTATTAAATCATCCAGTAAATTCAAGAACAGGAACACAAAGCGAATTTCCAAAATAGTTCGAGGCTATGCCTGACACCCACTCCAAATACTTCAATTCCAATTACGCAAATATACCGATTGTCTTTGTTATTTTTTAGAACCAACGTGCTTTTCTTGTTTGTTGGCATCGGTTTAAAGTAAAATTTTCAGTCACGTTGAATAAATACGTGACCTCAGTAAAATGTTTTATTTTTTTAATGTCAGGTGTGGGTAAATGCCTCCTCCTACCCGCCCGTTTCTGGGTTTAACTAAACATTAGTTACGTAGGTAAACTTTCCAAAATAGTGTTTATCCTTCAAATTGTATCTAGCGGCTGTAGACCTTATGCGGCCGTAATCCCCCTAATCGTTTTATTGCATGTACCTTATGCGGCCGGCTGGTTCAAGGGTCTCTAATCCTATAGATTTTACCTGCCGATCAGAGCAGGCAGACAGTCTATACAAACTGTAGTTTCTTACCTCAGATACAGTAAAAACCTACCAACTTGGCCCGATCTGTTCGGAAGAGCATACTTACATACTTATAAATTATTATATTATAAGTCCTCCTACATTGTATGTTGTATTTCTATCATATCATCAAGTAAATAATAATAAGGAATGATTTAGATTCTCATATATAGGTAAATACATATTTATTGATGAACTGTTAATTAATCAAAACAACTAGATTATGACTAATTTATTACTAAATTATGTGATAATAAAATAATACTCATAAATAACTTCCACCTAGTACCGACGGTCAAAAATATCGAGATTACAATATATATAATTGGCATACGTAATCCATACATTTTCTGTCCAAGCTAGTGGTGTTCTACTGTACTATAAATATTATAACTATTATTATTAGTTTTACCTAAGCAAACCGACCGCATGTGGTCTATAGGATTAAGATAACCTTTTTATATGGTCGATGCAATAAAACAATTAGGAGGATTACGGCCGCATAAGGTCTACAGCCGCTATTATTGGAACTATAGGCATTCATCGGATTCTAGTATTTCATTACTCATTTGATACATAACGTCGAAAAAACTTTCTGTTACTGTGCATATAAATATTAAAACTAGTGGGTCCCGTGAAAACTATATTCACGAAATTTTGTATTTTTTATTAACTAACTACTCTTCCACTCTACCACGCCCTTCCAAAGTTCTTCGAAGAAACATATCACAGAGGGTCTTGGTCTACTACTAATTCTACATACGTACCTACAGTTACCTACAGTAAGTATGATTGCTAAAAGAATTCGAATTGCATTCTCTATCAATAATATAATAGGTAGGTGTGTAATGTATATATGTAGTAGTTTTACGCGGAAAATTATTTTCATTCAAAATTTCATTAGTAGGTAGTAGGTACACTTCTAAATTTCTAATTTTCATTCATAAAACTACGTGTAGACGTATTGGTTAACCAATATTTTTTGACCGATTGGAAGCGCTGATGGTATAGTGAATTCCAAAATATTCCATACATTCAAACAAAAAACTGATATTAAATCCGTTATTTACAACGTGCCTATTCGATTTTACCGAGTTCTGCAAACATGCGACACAAAAAGTGAGACTTCGACGAAAATTTTTAGCCACCCACGAACGCGTCGCTGCTTTAAATTTACATACATATTCATGGAACTTGCAAAATTTGTCAACGGCCCACCATTATATACGTACATACAGGGCTTGGAATGATAATAGCTATAGTCAAAGTTGGTCAAAGTATTGCAAACTGTCGAACGCAGTCATAAAAGTGTGACAGAGAAGGGACGACTACCTGATTTATTCGAACTTATGCCAGAACCATAAGGTAATATAATAACAATACAAAAATATAACTACTACCTCAAAAGACGTAGGAAGGTACCTCCTTACAAAGTGTTTTCAAATTTTTGTATGTAGACGCTTTTTTATATACATACAATACATACATATAATAAAAATTGATGTACGTATGTATGTGGGTACGTATGTATGCTTGTTCCACCATAACTCTGGAACGCCTGGAGCAATTTCGACCAAACTTGGTATACAAATACCTTGCCATCTGGAAACGAATACTATGTGGTAGAAACTTCTGGAAATCCAAAACCTTCTGAGAAATTTTCCTGATGAGGGGAGCCAAGGGTTGTGTGGGTTCGTGTGTGGTATCTTATGAAAGGGCATTGGAAAAGAAATCAGATCGCAAGTTGAATTTTGTCCAGCTCAAGCCATCGGGAGACACCAAGTGATCGAGAGGATCCGGTCACCGCGTTTGGTGTCTCATGAAAGATCTTCACGAACACAGATCTTTTGTCAAATTTTGAATCGGTCAAGCCATAGTGGATGACTCTATCAGAACGAAGGAATCCATGCGCTCAGTGAATTACATAGAATCTTCTGGAAGGCTGTGGAAACAAGGCGATGTTTGTAGAACCTTCTAGAAACATTGCAAAACCTTCTAGAAAGTCGTCAGAATTAATGAATAGATTAATCTGGTTTGGGTCATACTGTCGATCTACTTCACAAATTTGTCGTTGCAAAGCACGAGTAACTTAGCTAGTAATTATTATAAATCTAAATGAAACAATAATTCTATAGGTACCTACTTATAGATGAATACTCTTTTTTATTACACGCTTTTATTATATTTGGCACGGACTTTAGTGCGTCTATATGAATCGATGCAAATTTTAATAACTTCCTGACTACTTAGAGACCTGAAACTTTGCAACCGTACGTAAACTGCCTTACACTACATTTTATAAAAAATTGGATCATCCTTCTCCAGAGACAAAAAAGTTGTAAGGCGTTTCAGGGGATCCGAGGGTCCTGAGAGGTCATATGTGGTATCGTATGAAAGGGCGTTTGAAAAGAAATCCAGATCGTAAGTCATATTTTGTCCAGCTCGACCAATCGGGAGACACCGAGGGGTCGAGAGGATCCAGTCACCGCATAGCGCCATGTTTGGTATCGTATGAAAGGGCGTTGGAAAATAAATTCAGACCTCAAGTAATATTTTGTCCAGCACAAGCCATCGGGAAACAACTAGGGAAATACAATATCATCTAAGCAATTAAAGCTAAATAGCCAACTATACTGTACGAGGGAATTGGCGAATTAAAAGTACCAACGAGTACATTGAAAAATATACATATTATTTCTTTTCTTCGTTTTTCTCGAGTGTATTTTGTGTGTAGCAAGGGTGAAACGTTTATATTATTTGCTATATATACGTTTCACGTTTATATTATTTGGATGAATGCATTTCATGATTGATATGTGAATGTCTTTTGAATTTTGGGCTAAAAGGAAAGTAATGGATATCGGAAAAGTATGGATATGTCTTTTAATTTCGCAGAGAAACGTTGAATTAATAAATAAAGGGCAGTCGAAAAAGATATGGTCCAAAGTCTCCGATTCAGCCCCACATTCACACTGTCCGGAAACGAGAATCCCTATTTTATACAAATGTGGATTTACTAAACAATGGCCCATACTCAATCTGCAAATAGTGGAGATTGTTCACTTCGACAAACGTTTTCTATCGTACCATGGTCTGGATCACAGAACACATATACTTGGTCTGGATGGAAGTGACATTTGAATGGTTTTGTAGTGTGAACATGGTGTGAACCTTTAAAAAGTAAGTTAAACCATCATCCTTCCTAATGATAAAATAAAGATTAGTTCCATGAAAGCCCGCGAAGTACTTGTAAGTTGTGGCGCCACCTCCTGATTTCCAATACCATGTGCTTGTCACGTAGACCCCACCCGTGTTATGATTTTGTCGAGTAAAGTTTTCACATGGGCAAGTAATTTCAGTAACCATACAAAAAGGTTACTCGTGATTTGTGTACATTCGAATTCACTTAAACCTTTTGAAGTTCTTTATTTACACATGCTCGTAAGCTGTCGTTATATTTTCTTTCAGTTTTAATCTTTCAGTTGTCTCTGTTTCGCGTATTAGGTTTCTCTGCAGAAGGAACGAGATATGACTATACAGTTATATTCCTCCGAGTATTTGTTGTCTCGTTCGAGATAGTGACGTAGGTGTAAACGCATCCTACTCTTGCACTTTCCCCTCCTCCCTACAAGGGTGCGTTTACCTTGTGGATGCAGTGCGTTTGAGCTTTGGACGTTGGCCGCTATTCAGCAGTAGCGCGACGTTCGCTGTTGTACACAGACGGAGTGGGGCTGTATTTACATTTCCGAATTGTGGAATATTTTTGTGTGATGTGTTGATATGGTTAATGTCTAGTTTGTCGGTTCAGTTGTATTTTCATAGTGAATTTACTATACGTACTATGGTTCCAACACATCTATATGTATATACAAGAGGTGTTTGTATTTCTAGTATGTAATATCCTTTGTAATCCCAAACATTTAATATGATGAAAGTCAATGTTCTGTAACACTCCTGTTCAAGTACCTAGTCATGTATTAATGGCATGCATTATTATGATTTTATATGTATAAATAGAACTACTATATACATTACTAATTAATTAGTAGTATCACTATTTTTATCGCCGCCCCTAAGCGAAAAACTCAAGTTTAAATGATGGGCTTTAAAGTTGCAACATAAATTTGAAGCCCTTCCCAGTTGAAATTGCTGCCCTTTTTTAAACATTATTGTTTAACTATATTTTTTATGAAACCTATGAAAGAGATTTTGTCTTGAATAAATAAAAATAACTAGTTACATAAAAATTGGCCGAAAACGTGGTATGATTGTATAGAAATGCTACAGAATCTGTTATAGAAAATAGTGCCACAGTCAAACTTTTTATTGGAATGTAAAAAGTTTTTTTTATATTTCTCATAAAAATTTCATGAGCATAAAATGCAGTTAGGTATATAAAAAGGTATGCACAATAAGATTACAAATGATAATATGTTCACTAGGGCAAGCAGTTAGCAACTCTGCGATCTCTTTTATGCACAATACGATTACAAATGATAATATGTTCACTAGGGCAAGCGTTTAGCAACTCTGCGATCTCTTTCAGCTAAGCCCAGTAACAATGATTTATGCCATTAATATAAGCAATGAACATTGTACATTAGGGTGTCCCGTCAATGTATGGAGAATTTTTTTTTTTGCGAATATCGAAACGTAAGAGGTGGCAAAACTTGGGTATTGACGAGTAGTTTCATACTGCATATTTAGTTTTTAATTTTGATACTACTTTTAGACCTCTACCAGGCCCTAAAGATGTGAAAAATAAGGTTTCAGGTACAGGTTTTCATACAAATATATTTCGTCCAGTTTTATGTATTTTTTCAACTTCAATTAAAAATACCCATTTATAAACGCATGACATAAAAATACTAGTCATGAAAACTTATTATCAAAGTAAATAAAGGAAATTTTATATACATAGAAATTAGCATTTTTGTTGAAATAATCAATAATCTTGAATTTTATAGCTAAATTTATGTCATCTCACATATCAGTTTAATTCTACAGTATTTGAATCAATGTCTAGATTTTTTAGGCTTCAGGATATACTGAGAAGGTGTTGTCTCTCTGTTAGTGCCACCTTAGTATAGTATTGCACTGCCTGTCTGAGAGGAAAAATTAAAAAAAATGTATTACTGTAGGTTCGTTTTCGAACAGATTAGAGAATTCAAATTTTCATCAGAAGTGTCGTATAAGGCAAGGGTTGCATTAATTTAATATTCCTACTATATACGAACTCAATACTCAACCAAGTAAGTTCATTTAATTCATTACAAACTCCTCAAGGATGTGAAAATTTCAGAATGAGTTCTATTACGTATATTATAGTCTCAGAATAAGCTTAGTAATGTTGTATTGTTCCAATTTCATGGCTAGCTATTTTTATTTTTATAGATTCTCTTTAGGACCCTTCTTACTCTTTGTATTTCACATTTTTTTGTGAAAATTTCCACTCATCAGTATTAAACCTATAGCATTATTATTTTTGTCACCAATGAGAGCTATTTCTACATGTCGATGATTGTGGGGGCCTGAAGTTGATAGGAATGTAGTAGAAAAGGCATTTTTATGGATGGTAAAAGGTTTCTTTCACTTGAAATATGATTATTAACCGCTGCAATAGCCTACTTAGGTAAATATTTAGACATTAAGAACACCACCCTTCTAAAACCATCACAACTGGCAATTATCTGAGTGTCTCAGCTCCACGTCTTGGAAAGACTTATTCTATATAGGTAATACATCATCCTTTGTTCTAATAACATCAAATATTATGTTATTTGTAGTTTATAAGAGTATTAAAAGGGTATTTTCTCATCAAGCATGGCCGAGAACGTTATATCCACACATAATTTTGTTCCCTTCTACATAGACCTTCTTGACATTTCTACTGGTCAATGTATTTTCTTTTTATCGACCACAACCCTAGTATTTACGGAATGGATTATAAACTGCATGTTGTAGAATCGCAGAAGTAATTAGTTTCAAAGAAATGTTCTTCTATCTCAAAACTTCATCCCTATATTATTACATCGACCAAGAAATGTATTGTAAATCAAAGTCCAGCATCTTTTCCCTTATCGCCTTTCATTTAGTAGTATTTTTTTTAACGGTTGGCTCTGTAGTTTTTTTTATTTAAAAAAAACAATATAGTAAAACAATACATTAGATAAGATAATGCCTAATCCCGTTGTAGATTTTTGGCTTACGTTATACTGTATTACCTGCTTTTTTAGTAAGTAGGTCGTGACTGCTGACCAATATTTTTTTTTCATCCTATAGGGCTATCAATGACCTGGAAGACCTTCTTTAGGTCTAAACCCTTTCTAAGATAGAGAATTGGTGCATCAGAGCATTAGGAATAACGTAGAAAGTCGTAATCACACTGCACAAAAAACTCTCTAAGTAATGGATTTTGGTGACCTCCCTGTGTTCCCATGAGGAACGTTCAGGGTATGGTTAGTTATTTAGGTACAATCTAATGTAAAAGTCTAACATTTTTCATAAACTCTACATATTTGCAGTTACAAAAATCTATGTCATTATTCACAAGGCATTAAGGTAAGTTTCAGTGGAAAATAGCTATTTTTTCAAAACTTCAGGCTCCGGTAGAGGTCTAAAACATATGTCCAGGATTTTTTTTATTATTTTTCCCGTAATCAGCTCGTCCATACCCAAGTTTTCGGTGCTATTACATAACGTGATTTTGAAATTTTCATTTACGGGACATCCTATTGTACATATATACGTAACACAAAGTAAATAGGATAACCTGTGGCAGGATATGAGGGAATGAAGAAAAGAAAGGATAAAGATATTGTAAACACGCGAAGTTAGGGCCCCAGGTGAATTGTGTACAATATTTTGATTGGGTAACTTTAGCTCCCTAACACGCTTAGAGGCCCCATGTCAAGTAGAAAAATTAATTTTATTACTTTTTATTGATGCTCAGTATTATAAAGGGTCCCTTGAAAGGCAATTGGTGTGTATTTAGTGATTGGTGAAATGTTGATCCTATTGTATTATTATGTTCAAGTTTACCATAACATTTGTGATAACACTGGGAACCATACAATTGTAAATACTCTCTATTATTGCAATTAATTAAGCAAATAGATACCTGCTTAATATAAAAAGTAAGGAATAGTCCTGACACTGTCGTTTCAGTATAAAGAGAGGGGTTACTCTTAGTACTTAAACATTTGGTATATACTATTTCCAGCTATATCAATATTCCATACAAATTCTGAATATAGATTCATTACAATATAAATGCATAAATAACATCATGAGAATAAAGGTGACACAAGAATAATTAACAGGTTGGCCCTAGTGAAGGTTAATCATCTATTTCAATAATGTGATAAATGTTCACTAGAATTACCTGCTTTGTCTTACAGCCATACCTCAACACTCATAGAATTTTATTATCAATACTGCCCCCTGTGTGTTTATACTTCAGAACTTTGGAATTAAATACCTATGTAACATTAACTCTTATTCTTAATTTTATAAATAATATTTATTTTTTTTTATATCTTCTTGGGAGCAATTGAGTAGGTAGTATAATAATGACAGAAGTATAATACATGCTGAATAAAGAATATTCAGCAGAACATAAAATTATTGTTTGACTACAAATTGTACTTAAATATTTTCTTGTATTGTTTCAGTGGGGTGGCTGTATTAAGCATTTGCGGTAGCAGCAGCAGTGACATCACAGAAGCAGAAAGTCCTTATAGTCCAGCGTCCAGTGCATCAAGTGCTTCAGGCTCAGAGGGCGCACCCGGGGAGGGCGCACGTCCGCCCTGGCCCTGGGTGCCCACTACAACATCTTCACCCGCCTCGACTACTGTTACCAGAACCAAGAGACCTAGAGCAGACAAATGCACAAACTTAGAGTCTCTCATCACCAAGAAACTTCATAAAAATGCAGCGATGCCCGCACATCCTCAGCCGGCCGCCAACTATAATAATAATATATTAGTCAGTACTGAGCAGAAGAAGAGTAACACACAAACTTCCCAGCATTGTTGTATTCAACGTCAACATGACACGATTTCAGGGATGACCACAACAAAAACTCTGAACCAGCCACCAAAGTCTGGCGACAGTGTGTCACAAATATCATCCATACCTAAGCATGTCATTCACAAGGCTGTTCCACAACAACCAATTGCCAGAACTCCAACGTTGGAACGTTCTGTCGAGGTTAAGATGAAGGATGATAAAGTGAGTCAACTTAAAATACAACAGGGTAAAATAACAGAATATTACAAATCCCAAATGAAACCAAGCAATACATTGAAAAGGGAATATACAGCTGTAATTAATAGAGTAACCGAGGCTAAAGGAAAAATTTCTAAAGGTACCAGTGAATGTAATGAAAATTTAGGAAATTATTTGTCATATTTATCACAAACATTTAATTCTAAAATGGCTATGGGTAATTTAATCCACCAGAAGACTGACGAACAAGTTTCTAAAGTGATGCCTTTACCCGTTTCACAGAATATGATAATTCAGAAAACTGAATTAGAAAAAAAACCCATCCCTGCATTAAATCCAATATTAAGTGCAAAAATACCACTGTCTAATTTTGCTAAAAAGACTGAAGTTGTTGGGCCCATCAGCAGTGTAGATAGTAAAATGTTAAAGGAAATTAAAAGTAGAACTGCAGGGTTTAAAGTTAGTGGGAAAAGGACAAGGACAGTAGAAGGCAAAAAATCTATTGTTACCAAAGTTACCAAGGGTTCCCAAACCAGCCCTTTAATGATTGTGGATAAGAACATTGATAGTCAATGTCCGAGTTCCAGCAGAATAGAAGCCAGTGGGATAACCAAGAAGACAATAAATAATTTAAATGGAGTGGATAACATAAGTCGCCAAATTACATTATCAGCTATTCATGATCACATGAGACAAGTGTTACTAAAATCTCAGTCATCGGAACATAAGAGCCGTGGAAGTAAAACAAAAACAGAACTATCATTAAATAATAACGCTAGTGTTTCCGACAGAGTGCCTTCTGTTTCTAATAATCAAACATCTACCAACGTTTCTAGTGTAAGTGAGGTTACAACTAATTCTAACGCACATTTATTGTTTAATAGTTCAAATTTACAATCAACAAATAGCAATACAACAATTAGTACAAGTGCCCCTAGTTTACCTGTGAATGTTCATACTAGTGTGAGTACTCAAAGTAACAATTCACAAGAGTGTCAAACAAGCAAACATTTATTAAATCCAGTGTCATCCATTAGGACTAGTCTGCCCAATGTAACGACTACAGTGCCTCCACCTACAGTCATGTTAACAGCTATAAGGATACCACAATCCAATATTCAACAAACTACAATGCTCAATTCAGATACATCAAGAACTGCACCAAATCACATAGCAATAAGTCCAACAAAGATGAATGGACAATTTGTGCTACCAATGGTTCAAAATATTAATGGCGCCCTAGTTCCGATTCCCGGCTTGGTTACAAAAGTTGCTCAGAATACAGTGCTTCCATTAAATTCACAAAATTTAATCCAAAGGACAGAAAGTATTGTAAATCAACATCAAACAACTCAAATGTATATTAATGGTACACTCGTTAAAATAAATGGACCAATGCATCCTAATCTTCCTGGAATAATTGCCAAACAGATGACTGCAACTACCACTACTAATGTTTCATATACGGTTACTCAGAAAAACATTAGCACTACAGTTCCTACTGTAATAGCTTCAAAACCTAACTTTGCCATGAACATGAATCATCATCCACTGTTTGTATCCTCACCTGGTTTTATATTAAACCCAATGACTGGTGTGGTGACTGCACAATCAAATACAACGACTACAGTACCCGTCCAGCAACAGTTTGGTGGAAACATGGTTCTTACTACATCTCTCAATCCTAGTGCACATGTTAATCACAGTTTGTCCAGTATATCAGTTCCTCCTGGAAGTATTCCAATATCACCCATCAAGTTAGGAGATATTAATAGGGTATTTCTAACACCAACTAGACCAGTTATACCAAATGATCACCAAATGAGGTCGAGTACACCTGCAGTTGCTGCAAACATCAGAACTATAGCTAATGATGACATTTCACAAAGCAGTAATTTTCAATCATTGACTACATTACAAAAGACTTGTGCAAGTACTGAAGAGTCATCTGGGACTACAGACACTCAGACGACAGGCATTAGTAAATCCGTTGAAGCTTGCATATCATTATCTCCTGTCTTAACAAAACCTACAGATGTTTCTAGAGATTCAACAGATATAGAGTTGTCTGTTATAGATAATAGTTTGCTTATTTCTGAAGAAACTAAAACTAGCTCAGATTCGACAAGTGACGATTTAAACAGTATCAGTAATTCAGTAGAATCACTTGTTACTGACATTTCTAAAGAGGTCGATGATGATACATCGTCATCAATACAAACCACTAATGACAACTCAAATACTTGTGCAAAAGATACCTTAACATCTACACCAAAAACCATAAGATTTCCACCCAAAATGTGTGGCATTGAATCCCGGAATAAAGCAGTTTCAAGAATGGATACAGATGAAAGTAAATTATGCCGGTGGAATGGATGCACGCAAACCTTTGATGATAGTTATAGTTTACTAGAGCATTTACAGGTAAGGTTTGTCCATATTTTGAAAGGATTACCTAACTTGTTTGACATACTGCATCCATTATATCTAGCTATTTATATGTATGCAGGGTTTTTGGGCTGATGGTTCTAAATTATTAGGTGGGTTTGTAATATGTGAACATTTCCTTTTCAGGATTGTCACGTGAATTCACAAGCTGGTAAGGAAACGTACACATGTCTATGGGAGGGATGCAGAGTTTACAATCGGTCGTCATGTTCAAGATGTTGGCTGGAGAGGCATGTCCTGTCTCACGGAGGAACTAAGCTCTTTAGATGTATTGTGGATGGTTGTGGACAAAGGTTTAATACTCAGGTAATATAATCATATATTTAATCATATGTTTTTATTAGTCTTTATTGTTCATTATCAACTAAGCCTTCTAGCTTCACACTTATAATTTAGGTTAACAAAGTCACTTCTGTAGAAGTGGAAGCGAAGCGGTTGCAGAAGTAGCAAAAAACTACCAAGAATTATTTCCAAAATAACTAACTACATCATATAACCTTCTTTATAATAATACAGAGACGCCAAGCTTACAGCTGTATACTGCAAAGCGTACTACTGCTTATCTTTCAAATTGTATTATACTCAAAATATACTACAGGCACAACAATTAGCACCCCAGACATCATCTATATACATAAAAGTCTAATTTTTGTAAGTGTTCTCATAACTCCCGCATTTTACGATGGATTGTTGCTAAAATTTAGGATAATATTTGCAATAATATAGACTGTGTTCTAACGTCGCCGGTTTTTGGAGAAAAAGCTTTTCCTATGAGATGCCATGATGATGTGGGGATCCAAGGGTTGTGTGGGGTCATGTGTGGTATCGTATGAAAGGGTGTTGGAAAAGAAATTCAGATCTTAAGTCACATTCTGTCCAGCTCAAGCCTATAAAGTATGCTAGGTTGGTTTGTCAAATTTGAGTTGCCAAGCACTGGTAACTCAGTTTCTCATAAACCCCCCACAGAAGTGATACCAATTTACTAGTTTGTTTTCCTAATCTAAGCTAAATACTGCGGGTGCTTGTTCCGCTGGCTTCCTGTGTAGTAACGTTAGCTGTACGTATTGCTATTTTAAAAAGAAATGTTAGTATCTTAACCAGAGTGAACAATTACAAACGGTGTATAATGTAATGTTCCAATCCTTGCAAAAATAAGCCTTGGTTTCAGCTTAGTGTTAATGAAGAATGTGTATATTCTTTTACAGTTATCACTTCAAAGGCATGTAAATAATCACTTCAGTGATCAAGCATCAAATAATCCAAGCATCAAGAAGTCAGTTGATGTTGTGAACATTGGACCAAAGCTAGTTAGAAGGAATGGAAAGAAACTACGATATAGAAGACAGCCTTGGTCGGGTAAGAATGGTTGTTATCTTTTTCTAAACCTTTTATTAAGTTAAGTTCATCTGTCATTCAATCATTCCTATAATCTCATCATGTTTAATTGAATTGCAACATGTAGATGTACAATGTATATAATAATTCTTTTAATTCCTTTGTGAGAGATACTTGATAAAAGGAGAGAGAATGAAAGGTTGCCAGCAATCACCAACAGGTGATCTGAATACTGCGGTAAGTATTAAGGCCCAGTTGCTCGACAAATAGTTTTGTCGGCTGGCAACGGTAAGGAGACAGAAATCATTGCACCAAAACAAAAGTAATATGCTATTGTAAGATTTCTTCCTATTTGTTTACCGCTGCCCGCAGGTCCAGTAAACGTAGTGTACCGAGGTGTACTGACGAACTATACTGCTAGATGTTTTCTCTCTTTGAAGCAACCCATTTAATACGTTTACTGGTCAGTAACAGCATGGTATCCTACTGTTCCTATTGTGTTTCGAACAACCGAGCCTAGGAGAAAGAATTTATTGGTGAAGTGTTGGTATTGCCAGAGTATAAGTCAGAGGAATAAATGATATTGTGAAATGTTTTTTATAAAAAAGGATTTGGGCTTGCGTACACAAACCCACATACTTTCCTGCACACCTTGCACTAGGTTAAAAGCCTGTATCGCAAGGTGTGAAATACATCGCCAGCGCCGGGGTTTGAACCTGGCACCTCCCGCTTGAGAGACTGCCGCCTCACCCAACTGCGCCAACCATGTACTCGATGTTTGTTAGATGTACATATATGTAGAGATTGATCTCTTTATGAAAGACACAAAAGTGAATAGGGATTTTGTAATGAATTTATTTGTGTTTCAGCTCGGATATTTGATTTCTTTGATGCGGGCATCATGGAGGGCCTCCAGTACAGAGTTGTGAGGACAGCTGCTTGGAGAACTGGAGAAGCAGCTGGGTGTAAGCCAATGCTTTACAGTAGAGAGAGGAGTGCTACTAGTATAACATTAGCTGCTACTGTATTAGCCAAGAGATTACATGAGACTGAGAAATATTACGAATGTCTGGTTTCATGGACTCCTAATAATGTGTAAGTATTTTTATTTATTAACCCATTGGCTGAGGCGCACCAGTATAGAGGTTCTTACACCCAGTGTGGATTACCAACATATTGGTTTAGGTACTGTACTACGTACCGTACAACCTATACTCAAATAATTCAGCAATGGGAGTGAGATTAGTGACACAGTTAAAGGTTCCATATTACTACTTATATATTTCATACTACCTATATAATATATTAACTTGTTCTATCTACTTATTTATCTAATTATTATTGTTAATACATACACAATTTATCAGGCCCATCTTTTTGAAAATTACTGAATTGTTTGTCTTTGCCCTTTTTATTTATTCTGTAATTAAGATGTTGTTCATTTATTGATAATCTGTGGAACCTTTATTGGTCAACCTTGACCGTAGGCAGTTGGCTGTAAGGTGCTAACAATATTTGTAAAATGTATTATAATGACTGTGTAGGTGAATACGGTGTTAATTAATTGTAATATTTTTTCCAGAATACAAGATGAATGGTTACCAGAGAAAGATTTTGTTCCTGTCAAAGATATTCCAATAAATAGTCTGGATGCCTCTGCGAGAGATATTCTTTATTGGGGATTCTGCTCATCGTATAGGGACTCACCAGTGGACAACAATTCATTAAAGAGGACACATTGTCACAATAACACTAAGACTGATAGCTTAGTAGCGGTAACGAGCACTGCCAATGAAACATCCTTGTTTGTTAATGGTACTGTTAAGGAAGAAGACATAGAGTGTGAGAAGAAGCAGTTGAGAGGAGCTGCCAAGAGAAAGCAGTGGAGGAGGTAGGAGTGGGAGGTGTGTGGAAGGCAATGTGGAAAGAGGATGAAGAGTATGTTCACCAATATTGCCTTTTAATGTTTTTACACATTGAATTTGTATCATTAATACCACTCTGCCTTTACTATGTGTTTGGGATAGTCATTTACAATGTCTTGCAGTTTATAATAAATTCTTCATTTCTATATTGATAAGACTGAATTGTTGTAATTTGTAAAGAGTCACCAGTAATCTTATAACATTATCAATATTTTATACAATTTCCTTCTTTAAAGACTTAAATCATGTATGTAAAGTTGTACATTCATCTAGCATCTAGCATTTAATACATTCTACTAGACTAGGTGTATGCATTTTCTGCTATATATTTATATACTTAGCTGATTTGTATGTTAATAACATTGGTAGTAATTCATTTTCCTTCTCTAAAGGCAAACTATTTGCTTATCTTTGAGATCTCTTACTATAATTTTTTTATGTTGTTTTATCCATTAAAGGAAATGAAATAGTGGGTGAAGTTATGATTGTAAATACATAAATAACATAGTATGCAATATATATGTAGTATATAGGTAATACATATATATGTATATTGTACTGTGAGAGATGTCTGTGTATTGTGTAAAATGTATTGTAGTAGGTATATTAAATGGATTTAGTAAATGCTTGTACAGAACAGAGTGTATTTATGAATTGATTGCATTGTGTTATACTATACTAGTAATATTACTTACTGATTGAACTTATCCAGCTTGATTACAAACACACTGCCATTGTGACAAGTTGTATGTTAATACATATGTAGTAAATACTAATACAGGGTTGTGTTGTTTCAACCTATATGTGTGTGTGTGTGTGTGTGTGCGTGTGTGCGCATGAGGGATGCATTACAGTTTATAACCAAGGGACAATGTTCAAACACTCACTAGTTAACTTATAGCAACAACTAATCTCGGACAAAATAGTTTAATTCCCCACTGATGTTAATATGTATTGGTTTGTACCTGATTAAGTTTTAGTTTATTATTTGATTGATTGAGTGTATGATTAGTGCATCCTAAGGGTTTAAGGAGTTTAATGATCTCTGATAAATATAATTTTTGAACGAACAAGAGTCTCCGTTTGACTTTCATAGACTTTGGTATATTATAATTATTTGGATAGCGCTTGATATTAGTTAAATAATTCTTAGTTCTATTTTGTGTTTAATCGCAGTAGGTAATTTGAAGGGGAATTTAGTTTGTAATAAGTAATAATATTTACTGCCAATTTATATGGAATACCGTAAATTTACGACTTGTATTTAAATAATTTTGTGGACTGATGAATAATGCTTTTCATTATGGTTTTATTGAAAATATACTAGTAGATGTATTGTGTTAAAGTGACTTGCCTAGTCTGTGTCTTTATTTGAATTGCAGATGATTATAAACATTAGTATCTAATGGAGACTAAATTGCAATTTCTGCCTTTATAATTAAGTCATGTTTCATCTGTATGTATGTATTATCAATCCATGTATGTATTGAGGACTTATTACCAAGGGGTTTCATATACATATACTTACTATCCTCGTATAGTATTCCAGGGGAATTAAATAGTATCTATAAAGCCTACATGATGTGATGTGTTGTGTTGTACTGAATATTATTTAGAAATGCACAAATTTAAGGTTATGTTTCATTTATCTCCGCGAGTATCCTAGAATTTCTTTACAGTGAGGAGATTGACATATAAAATTCACTCAGATAACTTGTATACACTTCCTATAATAATACATCAGTGATATTGTGTGTTATTATGAATTGCATTTAGTCTTGTAGCCAGTCGTTGTAATAAGCTAACGAGACACAATGAATTTCACATATCTTATTTTATAATCTTTCTATTTTACTATTTGATTGTACTTGATAAGGATACACATACTACATATATATAAATATATAATATGCTATTTAAGGTGTAATTGTTTTGTGTTTTATAATTTACAAATTTTCGCTCAATTCATTGATAAAATATTATAAATGTTTTAGTGCCATGAAAATTAGGGCACTTGATTCGGTGCCATATTTAAAAAGACAAATTAGGTACCTACAATGGAAATATGTATGGTAAGATATTGTCGTTTGGTTTAAAATTAATTTGAATTTATGAATTTGATCTCTACATTTCCATTACTTTTGTCTCAAGTTGGGAGTTTCTTAGTAATAAATTATAACTACTGCTAAAGCATATGTAGTACCTAAATGATTACATATTATTTCCTATTATTGATTAGTTGTGTAATTGTAATGTAATTAAATGTCCAACCCATAGTTACATATTGATAGACTGACTTTCGTTAATACAATGTAGTTGTCTCCTATTTCTTTTAATACTTTTATTAATTTGAAATAGATTTCAATTCAATTTTATGACAAGGTAGTAGAATATAATAATTCATTTTACATGAGATTACTTCAATCAAAATGATGAGTAATGTGTAGGTAACTAGCTACATAGTACATAAGGGAACGTACCCATACTACGTGACACGTTTTATACCCCCTCCCCCCCCTCGGTGACCAGCTGTAACATGCTAAGCCCCCCTCTATCCCCCCTAGTTTTCACGTAGTATAGTAATCCATAAATATAATTTTAAATATTTTTTTTGCAAGCAGATTTTAAAAAGCACTAAATGCTGTGCGTGATATTTGAATATATATTGAAAAACGCGAGATTTTTTTTGAGGATATTGACTACGTGACGAAAACCTAAACCCTCTCCCTCGCCCCTGTGACCAAGTGTGGTATTTTGAAGACCCCTCCTCCGTACGGGTGGGTCACGTAGTATGGGTACGTTCCCTAAAATGTAATACATATACTACTTACCTTCGCAATTTTAGCTTAAGTCTCATTAGGTATATTGCTATATGTACCTACTTGCAATATAGTATATACGTATATGTAGTACTATGCATTGTATTGAAATGGTTCGGGCCCTGTGCCACAATGAGTAGCAAAATATTTTTATTAATATAATAGATTCTACTATTATTACTATGTATAGGAAGTGTGTGTTATTTTCTGACTACTGTAATATACATAGGTACCTACTTGAAACTTCTAAGAATATAATTGATTCATATAATACCCATATATAATTATTTTTAATTAAAATGTCGACCAAATCTTAATTCCATACGAGTTCATACATACTAATAATGAAAAAAAGTATTTTTTGTACGCAAAACTATTGTACTTAACACATTTTTAGAAAAGAAATTTTGACAAATTGTTTAGGGCAGAACTATTCAAACAAGTGAATAAATGTTACCAGATGAGGTTTCTGTTTTTCTTATAGTTAATATGTAATGGGTGTGCATTATTTCATATCAGATTTTCCCCTTCATAAACATACATTATACCTAAAGTCTCATGTAAAGTCTCTTCATTCCATTGAATGAAATACATGTTTATTATTATTCAATATTTTTGTACAAACTATTGTACATATTTTATGATATATTGAGGAGGCAAAATTATTTTCAAGCGAAATGCTGAGTGGTGTTCTATCCTAGATGAATATTAAAAAGAATAACAGTATATGTGTTAATAGTGGGTATATGCAAATAAAGGGGGTATATGCACTGAGCAAAATTGCTCTATTTTTGCTTCAACTTTTTCAAATTTTGTGTGAGAATGTTAGTGCGAAATAAGAGTAACGTAAGCGACAAAGTGAGATATACCTTTTTAAAAGAAACCTGGGAAAAAATTTAGAAATCTAAAAAACAGCCGATTTGTTAAGATTATAATTACCAGTACTATTTTGGCTAAAATATACTTTTATATCTGAAAAACTGAACGGAAAATCTCCAGATCCCGTAAATCTTAGGGGTACTTTTCGAATATTTTTTCATTCAAAGAGTTTTCAAATATTGTAATTCTAAAACAGCTGATCTGTAGTCCACACTTTCATCTATCACTGTCTTCAGTTTCAAGACGATTCCCCCAGTATTGGCTGAGTACAGTTCAAGGCGCCGAAGCCCAGTGACAGCATATAGGACCTTAATGTACTGAGTATTGTCATTTACCATCAAGACATGTCTGTTGCAAAGCATTACTTTCATCTTGTACCGCATTGTTTAAAGAAGTATGCGCTATACCGTCTTTATTTGTTTTATGCTGCGATGTGTATATGAATTACATAGATTGTCATGTGAATATAGTGCCCTTACTTTAGTGTAGGTGCATGTCCCCCTCCATGGGTAGTAGTGAAGTAATCGGAGATCTTTGGGAGCCATCATCATTTAACATAATTAAAGCAACACTGGTTTTAAGCAATGGCTTTGGTTTTTAGCAATACTGATTTATAAACTTAAACAACAATTAGTATTTAATCAAAAACTCATCTCTAAACTTTCTGGGTATCAAAATTTCTAACAGTATTGCTGTTTTTCCAGAGGATTCGTAAAAGTTTAATAACTGTACATGGAGAACTCGTGTAATTTTTAAATGGTAGGTACTACTGACTGTATGACTAAGGTGTTGTGTTTGTATTGTATAGGCCCGATTCAAATTAATACCCAAAAGGTTGTCATCTACGTTGGTACGTGATAGCATACTGTCTGTTGTCTTATGAGATGTCTTCCTCGCGTGTGGCAGATCATGAGATAGGGCAGATGTGAGGGCACTGTAGTATCATGTATGTTAATGTTGTAAAGTGTTGTTGGTTGGTGTGAACATTATAAGTAGTCATATCCCTACATACCTAATATTGTATATGAGTAAATAATCATATTATAGAGCCCAATAGAGAAGATGCTGTTTGTGTTTTATGGAATTTAAAGTGTGTTAGATCAAAGTAGGAAATGCAAAGATGAGTATAAGTAAATACATATGAACATGTTTTTAAAAAGATAATATTACTTATATTGTATAAATATATTTTAATCACTTTATATTTTCCTTGTAAATGTCTTACTCTTCCATTACATAATTAAATTGTAGATAAATTCGTCATTGTTTTATTTAAAATGCTTTCGTACAATTATTTTATACTAAAATGTTGTAATATTATACATACATACATAGTTTACATAATAGAATTGATTTAAATGTATTGTAATTCATTTAGTGTATTTAATTCACAACACTGCCAACAACAAACGTCTTAGGGAAAAAGGCTGTCATTGTGACTTGGTGGAAAAAGAAAGTAAAACACAGTCATGTCCAAAAAATAAATTTAATGTAGAAAATGTTTGGTTACAATTATTACATATGAATCTATGCGTACACTTGTGCATTATAAAATTGAGTTTTTTCCTTTTAGCTTCTTTTTTGACTTGTGTAGTACATGTATTGCGAATCCGTCAATATATTATCTAAGCCCTGTCATTCAAATAACATCATGGTAACCCTACTCTTATGGTGACGTCACCTTGTCTCGGTGACAAACACTTGAGTTACGGAATATTTTTTCCCATACATCTTTGGTGACGTCATCATCGCATCACAAATGTCACATAGACCTGACACCCATGATAATATTACGCGGGCCTTGATGTAAGCTCTTTTAGAATGCATTGAAATATACATTGTATAAGTAAAAATTCGAAAATGTCACATAGCGGCTCCTTATGACTGCAGCTTAATTATACGAGAAATGTTTAATTAAAAAATTAGTATGGAGCAGGAATATCTACCTCAGTTTATTGTACATTTGGATAAATCAAAGGATTTTTTTAATATTATATTACTTATTATTTAAATTATAATTCACTACCATATTTACAATACATATTATTTTTGTGTATGTATTTTAATTTCTATTTTCAATTTTATCACCCTTTATTGTATCAAATATTGGAATAAATGCAAATACATATATTATTGATGTTTTTTTATTATTTTGTCTTACTCCTTTCTTCTTATTCTTCTTTATCAGCAGCTTTGGTCCCTCCGCTGTTGGATATAGGCCTCTTCCATTTGTTTTTGGATGGTTTTTGGCATTAAAACACTGCGCTTGCCAGGCGGGTCAGTGAGTTTTGATTCAGTCGTCCCTAACATGGGGAACAGACGCTGTTTGTAGCTTACTTCTTTATTCCGACAAATCCTAGTTTGAGTACAATGTTCACTGAGTGCTGAATTCTGGTTCCTAAAAGCAACATCTTGAGTGGGTCGCATATATTGAAATCCCATGTGTGTAGGATTTTAGTGAAAGGAACTTTTGCTATTTTTAAAGATGTTTTATATTAAAATGTCAAAAGTAATAGAAATTTTTATTTCTTATATATACCTACTATAGAAAATATAGCATCGAGATCAAATTCGAGGGTTGAGTTGTTTTAGAGCAAGTCATGAATTGGGAACCAAGAAATACTATAAAATATTTTAGTACCTACATAAACTTTCAATTTAAACTAGCCCAGATCTTTTTTCTCTTAAAATATAAATTTTCCAGATCTTTTTTCTCTTAAAATATAAATTTTAAGAGAAAAAAGATCTGGGCTCGTTTAAATTGAAAGTTTATGTAGGTACTAAAATATTTTATAGTATTTCTATAATTATTTATTCCACCTTATTTGTTTGTATTTATAGCTAATCAATAATTATCATACACAACTAGTGAACAGAAAAAAAATTTGAGATTGATTTATTTAGTGATGGGATATTAATAAATAAATAATAAATAAATAAAACTTTATTGGCCAGTAAATATATGTAACAACAAAAACAAAACAAGATAATACAGTGTGCCAAAAGGCGGACTTATTGCAAAAACAATTTCTTACAATCAACCCGAACAGTCTTAAGAAATCTTACAGTCAATTCGTAGTAGTGTTCCCAAAGGACCAGTATATAATATATTATTAATCTATGCAAAGGACTAATGACGGATTAAAATTTAAGGTGTGTTAGATCCAACTTAGATGTAGTCGTATTTTAATAAAAAATGGTTCAAAACAATGATGCAATGTGTTACCTAAGACATCTATTGGAGGTGAATGTAAGTAACAGTTTTATTATTATCCAATTTTCAATAGATGGCACTAGTAGTTAATGACAGTGGATTATTGAAATTTATAAAATGGTTCGGAACAACGATGCAATGGGGCTACGACATTTATTGGAGGTGTAATAATAATGGAGGTGATATAAGCAACAATTTTATTACCGATTTTTTTCAATAGATGGCACTAGCAGTTTTTTTTTCATCCCTGTCACTTCTTCAAATATTGGACACTAGCTGAATTACCCGTGCTTCGCAACGGCAAATTTGACAAACCAACCCGGCATACTTTATAGGCTTGAGCTGGACAAAATGTGACTTAAAATCTGAACTTCTTTTCCAACGCCCTTTCATACGATGCCACACATGACGCCACGCAACCCTTGGATTCCCTCAACATCATGGCATCTCTTCGGAAAAACTTTTTCTCCAAAAACCGGCGACGTTCAAACACAGAGTATATTATCGCAAATGTTGTTCTAAATTTTCACAGTAATCCGTCGGTAAATACGGGAGTTATGCGAACACTTACAAAAAAGCGACTTTATTTTATATAGAATATTATATAGATAAAGAATATACCTATGACGCCGCATTTGTTTTTTTTTTATAATATCTTTTTTCCTGAGGGGAAAAACATTAATTTTTGCTCCTTTTTAAAAACTTCACTAAATGTATGACGTAAGGATGTTTTTATCAACATATGTACTTATGTAATTTTCCAGCTTAATGTCATACAATTTTTTTACAGTGAAAAGGAGTCGAAATTTGCTAATATAAAACAAAAAACTCGAGATTCGGAAACGACGTAATTTTTATAAAAATTGTGGAACAATTGGTTTTATTTTGGACTATTCGAATAGCCGTGTTATTCAGGATTACGAATAAAAAAATACAATTCTAGAATATTGAATTTTGTGGCCGTGGCGATCGAAAAACTGATGAAAGGTGTCGAATTTCACGAAAAACAAATAAGTGCCGATATCTCAAGAGTGAGCGATTTTTTTATTTTTCGATACCTATTCTGGTCAGTTATGGGCTGGTCTATCACCCCATCCACGGGACGATGTTGATTTACGGGACACCTGTATATGCAGGTATCGTATCATATTATGCAGATCAGTCAATACTATCCTACCCCAAAGGGAAACTCGATGGTAATTGTATTGTTGGATGCCTTCGCGCCTGATGGGAGCGTAGGTATAGTAGGTATCCATTGGAACATATTATTATTGTTGGTGCCGTGTGCATCTGGATGGAATTCCTGTAGAAAGTATTTGCGTGGTTTACAGTGATATTTTATAGGAGTTGTCATTAGAGATGTTTATAACAATATTATTTTGTGTAGGTAAGTTGGTTGGTATTTTGTAAATTGACGGAAAATCCCGCGGGCTTAAGGCCCTCCACATCCCCGGGTAACTCAGGCGCATTAATAGCGACCTCTTTACCCGCACTTCTAGGCAAATCTTATTAAGAGGTGGGCCCAGGTAGCCCCCCGGCAAACCCCACCTCTAAATTATGTTTCTTCAGTGTCCCTATCTAAGGAGGTTACAATTCATTACTTACAAATAAGAGACTTACATTCGAATTACATCTACCTACATATTATGTACAAGTCTTAAGTACTAATGTTTACAAATGAATTCTATTATGTCCAGAGAACAGACTTCGACTGATGTAAAGTTATCCAGCATGATGTTATTTATTTTCTCATGCCCAACGCATATCGGTGCCACCAAAAATTGTTAAGTGGGAGACTGCGCATTTTTCAACACTAAAGCAAAAGTTAGTTAATTCGACAATCGGCTGTAAAAAGATGGAGTGGAAATTATTTATAATAATTAGGTTTTAATAATAATTAATAAATTAATTACTGTTAATAAATAGTAATTAATTAATAATATGTAGTGTAGGTAATAATTTTCAATACTTTACCTATACTTTGTTTTGTAGTTATTCCAGGAAAAGTGTTTTGTATATCAATTAATAAATAAGTTATTAGGAGAAGAAAATTATTTATTTGGATGTAGTGTAACTTCATATTGGAAATGTAGTATAAAAATCATGCTTAAAAATTAATATTGGATAATACCCGACTTGTAATATTATTATATTGTAAACTGAGATTGTACACAATGCAGTGAGGTCCGGCTCCAGTAATATAGAGCCCATATTTAAAAGTTAAAATAGCTATAATACCTAGTTGGTATTAGGTAAGGTAGGTACTTTTAATGATTCCTGCTATATGGTAGAAATTGTAAAGTTATGGGTGTGAAATATCTATTTTTCTAATACACATATCTATAGGCCTTCGCATCACCAACTGTTCCCTTATTTGATTAATAAAATAAATGAAAGAGTACGGATGTACATGGATCTCGTATTTTTAAACCTTAACACTTCCCTGCACCACAATAACCCGAAAGTTTGTATGGCAAAGCGGGGAATACATCGTCAGCACCGAGATTCGAACCAACCACCTGCCACTTGGAAGTTCACGCTTCATCCAACTGCGACAACTACGTATGCAAACATACGTTTAAGTAATAAAATAAATAGATTGTACCATTCTGATGAATATACAGTAAGGAACTTCGGTCAATAATTTTATGTTTTAATACTCAACTGTAAAAAGAGTTCATTTGAAGAATTGGATTGACTGTACATAAAATACTCGTATTGTTTTTGCAATATGTAAGTCCCCTCTTTAGCAAACTACTTTTGTTTTGTAAGTCTATTTTTTATAACTATCTGAATAAAGAGTTTGTTATACTATGTAATACGTCACTTGAGTTTGATAGACAACGCTACCTCGGTTTCAACGCTTGAGCGTCATTCTGCCCTGCTAAGAAGAAAAACCATAAGTGACATTTTTGCCGAAATTGAGTTATATACATACTTGGAATCAGGAAAAAAAATGTGGTTTTTCTGTTTAGGAACCATTACGATATTCCGACTGTAGAACGATTTAGATGAACACAAGTACACCCCGTGTTGTAAATATTTGTTCTTGTTTGAGGCATAAAAGACATAACTATCACATCGGAAACAAAAAACACTCAAATACCAACTTGGGATATTTTCTATTTTCGTTTTCGGTTTGAATATTCTATTCCGTCAGAAGAAGAAAAAGCATAACTAGCATATCCTAGGCAGAAAAAACATATGTGTGCAGTTATGTTTTTTCTTCCTAGTACTTATGTAATTTATTATAATTCTTCAGAAGAAAAAAAAACATAAGTGATGAAGTTATGGTTTTTTTAGTTCTTATTACGTTTGTATATTATTATACTCAGCAACTGCACTATAAGCTAAAACAACATAAGTGTGTAATTGTGTTTTTTTAGCCTCATATTGGTTACTTATGTTTTTTTTCATTAGTAATCGCATATTTTTCAAGTGCAATTTAGGAGGCAGAAAAGGTTTTTTACAAAAATCTTAATAAAAACAAATGGTAAGTGTAACATCTTGTTTGAATATAAAACTTAAAAATATAATCTCTAAATGAAAAAAATCGTCAACTCGATATGTCAATTCTATACTAATTAAAATAAAGCGAGAAAAAAAAAGTTTTTTCCATTTATCTCAAAACTTACTTATCAGCACTTGTGGTTTTTTTTCTTAGCAGGGCAGCATTATTCATTAACGAGCGTAGATTATAAACTCACTCAAAACTCGCTCAAGCGTTGAAACAGCGGTAGCGTTGTCTATCAAACTCAAGTGACGTATTACATAGTAGTATAATAACTCTTTACTCAAAATGTCTAAAAACGTTCACATAGTAAATGCCAAAAACATCAGTGAAATCTATAACTATCTTTTGGATAATAAAGGTTTATTTAAGAACACATAGTGATAAATGTTGGTAGGTATAATGTTATACAGAAATATTTTGTTACTATTTACGAGTATGTACGAGTTATGTATGTAACGAGTATGTGTATTTTTGTTCAATTTCTTTTTCTTTCTGTTTTTTCCTGGGGTTAACTGGAAAAAATCGCAGTTCTGCGATAAGTTCGCCCTAGTGAACAACGTTTTATAATCGGTACTAAGTCCATTTTGTATATTTATATGTGTTTGTTGTTTACTTTAAGTTTAAATAAATAAATAAATAAATAAATGTACCTTCAGGTCCTCTATTTAAGACGTACCTAACTTCACTCGTTCTTTAGGGGTGGAATGGCTAAAAAAATAAAATTAAAAAAACAAAAAACTTCTGATGCCGGCCCTTGGTAATATGGATTAATACTTTGTCATCACATCACATCACACCACACCATATCTGTGGGACGATTCATGGAATTAGAGGCAGTGGTATGGTGGATATAGGAAGATAATCTTCTTAATTAATTAATGCATCTTATGATCATACAGGTGACAAGATTGTTAAAGGCTTATCATGTATAGAACATGGAATTATATGAAGTAATTAATTCTTCTAGATCATCAGATACACAGCCAAGTAGGTATAAATAGTTGGCACTTAATGAAAAATACGTGGGTACCAACTGGATCCAGAGAGCCCAGGATAGAGGCCTTCGTCCAGGAGTGGAGGGGAGTATAGGCTGACGAAGAAGAAGAATGAAAAATAACATTAGGTATTATATATGATTTTGGAATCTCCTTCCTAAAATTTTATATTCAATATGTTTCTAAATTGTATGTAAGTATTTATAATTAAAATTGTATTGGTATAAAACATTTCTATTTATTTAATTTATCTCTTTATTTGCGCATTATATACTAGAAAATAATAGTAGAAGTGCTCAGAGCAGTGTACTTAGGTATAAATTCTCTAGAAACCACTGATCATAAAATATTTAGAAATTATTAAGTAAATAATTTGAAAAGAAATAAATAATTACAGTAGTAATATTTAAACAATTTGTTTAGGAAAGTATCAGGTAGGATAGAAATTATTTAATTAAAATTAATGTAGTATATACCTATATAGTATTTATTTATTAATTGACACGATCAACGACTTATTGAACAAAGTTTACTAGGGCGAGCTTACGTGAGAAAGGATAAGTACTTTACACCTGCACGATGGGTAGGGTAGATTAGTGATATGTAGTGCGAAACATTCATACAACTTACAACGTTGTAGGTAAGTGTAATAAATTAATGGGTTCTTTACGCGGGAGTGTCCATGAGTTATCACCTGATTTGCTAAGAATTTTGATTGACCACTATCAATAAAGTAATACTCGCCTGAAAAGTGAACTCGTATACGAGTGTTTATTTCACAGTTCCAACAATTTACATACCTAGCTGGCTAGCGTTGCCATCCGCCCGGCTTTAGCCGGACAGTGTTAGGCTTTTTGACCTCTTGTCCGGACAAATTTGACTGCGTCTGGCCCGTCCGGCTTTTGTTAGGCTTTTTATTTTGCTTAACCTCATAAACTATTGCAATAATGTAAATTGTTGAATTTGTAAAAAACGTTAATGATAAAATTACTAAACAAATTGAATTTTTAAAGTAGGTTTCTGCCAAAGGAAAATATGTATGTAAATGATACGGATTAAAACTTTGCTACAAAACGTTTCTTATTCGATGTCTTAGTCAAAAAAGTTTTTATATTTACCGTCCGGTCTTGGGACTCAAAACTCCGGCTTTTTTAGCGGCTATGTCCGGCTTTCTAATTTTTAGAGATGGCAACGCTATAGCTGGCTCTGTGTTTTATTTCAATTATCTTTTTTTGGATTGGGTTTGAGTTAACTGGAAGAGAGCGATAACTTAGCGAACAAATGTCATGATTTGCCAATTGAAACATTTTTTAAAACATATTTTTGTATTTTGTTACTTGACGTATGTATAAATAAAGTGGTATAGGTCTCTTTAGTAAACAACGTAAAACCTGTCAACTAGGTACTTGGCAAATTACCTCCATGAGTGCAGGCACTGCAGGCCTATTGTTATGATTTTTCAGTCCCTGGCTCTCTGATAAAAGAATGCAACCGACTCATTACAATGTAAATGTAAATAAACAAAATACTCTGCGGTGGGCTGATTTGTAATTGTTACTGAACTCAGATAAGAAACAATAATGATTACCTATTGCAATGCAATGGTGTGGTAATAAGAAAAATTAAAAATGCTCAGTTGGAGCAAATCATAGCTATCAATTTTTTTCAACAAGAATAAAAATAAATACCTTTGATATTTAAATCAACCGCTATCAACAACGAAATAAAAAGAAAAGCACCCTGCACATCCCATATTTTACTTTCAGCTACTTTTCTTTCCCTCTCAATCAGTACTTTCCCATACAGTTTCCCCACAGACCTCATCAAACTGACACCCCGATAACTGTCGCACTCCAATAATCAGGAATGCAGCCTCTCCTCCAGGCACCACTCGAGAATTTTCAGGCCACTGAGTTAGACGAAGTCTATAGAAACAGTCATATCCCGCAGCTCTTCCATTAAATTCCTTCCACCTTTCCGCAACTTCCTCTCCATTCATCACTAAACCACTATTCTTAACTTTAATGCAATTCATACTGTTCTCACTTCCAGATCTCTTTTTAGGTAGATTTCCAAAAGGAACTCTACCTATTCGTTTCTCCCTTGATGTCGCAGAATTGAAAAATTTCTACTCAGTATCACTAATTAGGACCAGGAGAACCCGAATCCGACCTTGGTTTAAAAGTTTATATATATAAGCCATATATATGTCCCTTTTCTTGTGCGCACGTTTGCGGCCAACCTATGCGTCGCAGAAACGTGAAACTTGGGTGGTAGATTTTTGGTAAGTGGTAGATGAACTGATAGGAGATTGGGTGAAATCCATTAAGAGGAAGGTTCACTTTTTAAGGCTTTAAATTAAAAAACAATCATTCTGAGGGGATCCAATGATTGTGAGGGTCTGTGTCTGGTATCGCATGAAAGGGCATTAAATAAGGAATACAGATCAAAAGATTAGGAATATAGATTTTGTCTAGCTCAATTCCTCGGACTACACTGATCGATCGAAAGATCTAGTTAAGTAGTTACCGCATAGGTACTAGCGTGTTTGTTGTCTTAGAAAAGTGCTTCACGATACGAGTAGAACTCACATCTTTTTTCAAATTTCTAGTGCTTAGGTACCAGTACCAATCCATATTATGTGTGGAATGAAAATAATTTGATTATTGGATTAGGTACTTCCTTTGATTATTGAAGTACTTAATCAAATATTTTTTCGTCATAGGGTACTTCGATAATAATCAAAGAATAAACTACATCCATACTACTTCATCACTTCGCTGGTTTATTTGCTGATAATATTGTGATTGTTTTTATTGTACAGATGTACTCTTAAAATTAATAAATCACTTGAAATCTACCTATGCCTGTGGCGTGCCAAAGGAATTTTTTTTACTTCTTTCAGAATATTTTCAGATTCTCCTTGGCGTTCTTCGACAATTTCATACATTCCTCTTCTCAAATTCTTTCTTCTTCTAGCTTACTATTTCTATCACTTTTTCCTAGACGCTTTATAATGTATATTTTTCATTATTTTCTTCCTATTTTCACCTCCTCCTTTCATGCTAAGCACACTATTCCATTAAATGCAGCATCCATCACCTCGTCGTCCCATCATGCTTCTTCACCACCTTGCTTCCTTCGTTTAGCATTCTTCGCTCGCCTCACCGCATGCTCCTTTTGCATTCTCTACTAACACCTCTTACATAATATTCTATACGTCATTCCTCGAACATTCCTCATCAGCATGTTCTTCTAGACTTTCGGTCGTTAGTCATTCATTTTTATCTCTGGCATTATTCTTTTTCAGTTTTCCGACACATATTTGTGATTATTACATTTTCATTATACTATAAAAACAGGTGTAAATAGATATTTCATTTACGAGCTCTGAGTGATTACACTGAGGAGATCATGGCGGAAAATTGTAAGAGAAAATTACGATCTAAATACTATTAATTATTTTTCGTACGTAAAAGTCGCTTGCAGGTGACAGCTAAAGGTTTCGGGTACGTCTCAGACTTAGGCAATTATTCGAATATAAATACATAATGATATAAATAAGAAGATCTATCTATGTACACTACTACAACACTCTAAAGGCGTGATTTTTGGACCAGACTATTATTCTTATTGTTTTGATTTTAATATTTTTAGCTGTCTTGATAAATATTCCCCTTTTGTCTTTCTGTTGACAGCTTTGAATTGTGATTGTGTTTTTTTTTATTGTCAGAAGGCATTGTGACGTAAAAATAAAGTAAGTATTTGTATTTATTATTTTAGTCATATTTGTTACAAAATATTATGCTTTCTTAGGGATCCCCCTCCTGAGCTGGAGTAGGGAATTAAATGCGATTGGATGAGTTGTGTCCATTCGAAATTAAGAAACATTAATTCAAGCTGTAGGTACTTTATATCAAAAGATTTGAATATTGTTTATTTGAAAGAATGACATCAAAAGAAAATGGTTGTGATTGTCTGATGAATAGAGAAAAGGCTGAAAAAAAAAACATTAAAAAAGGAGAAAGATACATGAATAGAAAATTACTTCAAAGAGATATTTCTCAAAAAAGGAGATAACATATGTATGTCTTTTTCAAAAATTCAATGAAAAAAATAATTTCAGTGTTCAACTATTGAAATTAAAACCTAGTGAAAATCGATTTACTGCAAGTACAAATTTCAAAGCATAAAATATTTTGTATGTATGTACTTTAAAATGCTGCTGGATATTATGTTAAATGTGAATATACCTAGTGTCAATATTATATTTCCATGAAATTTCGTTACTTACTGTATTTGGTTGAAATGAAAGGCATTTCAAAATATTTTAAGCGATGTAATGTTGGGTGTAATATAATTAAAATGCTTTGCATTCGCTGGACGGTTTGCTAATCAATAACAAATTATGCAATTGTGGTATGAGAAGAGCTGCTATAACTATTTCGGATACAATTTATACTCTGTTAGTGTCAGAAATATATGATAAGGTAAGTCATAAATTTGTCAAGGGGAAGACAGTGCCGAAGCGAACGAACACTCCAGGTCGACAAAACACGTAAATAATCTACTTGTCCCATTTGCGAGGACTACATTTTTCTAAAAGTTCAATTTTTCTTGGGTCTGAGGATACTTGACACAGGAGGCAGATTTTAACAATATTCAACATGCCCTGTCGACCTGGGCATCGCCATCGGTCGCTTCAACACATGCCCAGCACATGCCCAGGAGTGTTGCACGTTAAATTGTAATTGTTGAATTGTACATTGTTGTAAATGTATTTGGAAATAAATTTATTATGATTGTTATTAGTACTTCCAGCATTTGCTACACGAGCGATACACTCCAAAGTCCAAATATAACGAAATTTCAATAGATACTACATTTAGACCGGACTAAATCAACACTTGGGGTGCAGGTAGTCATCATGAATTCATTATTAAGCTTGCAAGCATTATTTATTATTGCATTTTTTTAACAAATGTTACAAAACTTTTTTGTTTGGTGTTGACTCAGTACACTTGTTACTGTTTATATGTTAGAGTGTAAATCTGAGAATGCCACTACGAGTAATGTGTTGTATGTTGAACAATCGGTTTATTTTCCGTCTATGAGAGCGATTAAAATTTCACGAGTTTCTATTGAACAATGGGGCGTTAGAATATGTGGAATATTTAATTCGACTGTGAAAACTAAGTAGTTTTAACTCCGTAATATGAGCTCCTAGTACTACTTTGTATACACAAAATAATAAAACACAGAGTGTAGTGGAGAACAATATGAGATTAAGCCATAAACCTAGTCATTTTAAGAATAATTTGTTACAAGGTTAAACTATAGATCAAACTATCTCCGTATGTTAATACATGTAATGTAGAAATTTTAGTTTACATGCTTTTTTGTAGATTTATGAACATAATGAAGGAATATTGAAGGTCAATAATTTAATTGTAATGATGTATTATTGATTCGTCACATGAGATCCAATTTCTCCCATCGTGTTTCTTCAGAATATGCCTTAATTAGCTTTGTAGATTTTCACGGTCCTTGTTAATCTTTTCTCCATTCTTCTCGGGTGTATCGTGCGTGGATGGTCGATGTTGTCGAGCTTTCAGCCTATTTGCTGAAGCCATCTCAGGACTAATGTAGTAGAAGATAGAAAGTGATCAAAAGTGATGAAGTGATAGAAAGTGATAGAAAATGATCTCAGCAAGAATGCCTGCCTATCCTACTTCCTATGCGTACATTAGTCCTGAAGATTGCCTCAGCAAAGAGACCGAAAGCTCGACAACATCGACAATCCACACAAGGCACACCCGAGAAGAACGGAGAAGAGATTTCTTAATCATTATCATTAAGTAAAAGAAAATAAACTCTTGCCCACGATTGAGCAGAGCTCCTGTTTAATGATTTGTACTATTGTGTGAATAAGAAAGGTGAGTCGTCGATATTTTTACAAATATCTGACATGGTCATATGATTAGGTATATAAAAATGTATAAGTCACTGTCAATCTTTATTTATTAATCGAAATATCGATGTTCAAACTAATAAATACATATTAAAACTATCAATTTTTCAAAAATTTACTTAGTATACTAATTGTATGAGATTGGATGAATGAATACATAAAATAAATGGTTAATTAGTATGAAAGAGTTACGCCAATGTTGAATTATTGTTTACTTTAAAAATGTTACTCCTTGCATTTGTCAGGGTTGACAGAAATGTGATTTTGATTTCATAGTCGAGAGAAACAACAACAATAACAAAGTGAAATGTTCGCCCCAGTGTATGAAGTTCTCCCTATAATGATTTAAATAGGTACGGTACGCGTAAACTAAACTTGGTCTAGTAAATAATAACACAAGTATTCATTTCAAAGAAACAATTATTATAGTTATTTTTTCAAGGTATGCCTAAAGTTAGCAACAGTTTGTAGTATGTACTTGTAATTACGTACCTACATAGTAACAAAAATACAAAGTAAGTATAGTTAAGAAAAATTCCCAGACACGAAACCCATTCTCTACATAATCTAGAAACGAATGTATATAGGTAAGTACCTACGTATTATATTGAAACAAATTATCATTTGGAAAGCTATAAACTTAGTGTGGAGTTCTTACTGAGGGACTGTTGCTCATGCTGAACGTATACTTCAAGATTATATCAACATACAAATTCATATTAATTTCATTGTTATTGGTATGGTTTTTGCTTATGATTGTAGAGTAATTTCGGGGTAGACAAATGGGTATATGTAGATTACACTGTAAAGAGAGTACGGTAGGTACCTAAAGTATTAGTCAATAGGCACGCTATATATAATACTTATATACTGTATGTAATAATACATGTATATATTGCAAATTAACACTGAGAAAGTAGAAGGTTTTGTTTGTACGTACGAGTATATACACAACTGTTCCTCATTATACAATAAAATTAACAACATGGGGGAATTTAAATTATATTGTATCTATAGGTATGTTTAGATTAGGACATATACATTATATGCGTACTCCGGTAATATTTTTATACAACCACGCTTGTACATAAATACGCTGATCTCTTTGGCGAATAGGTTGGTATCTATGTAATTGTACAATAATCTAATTGCAATGATAATATCTGCAATGATGATGTGATGATATCTGTTTAAATGAAAATGGTTCGCTCGCATACAACAAATACATAATTTATTTATTTATTTATTTACGGCGCAAGCCTTTAACATTAATAATAGTAATAAAAAGTACAATACAAGCAACAACAAAAATAAGTAAGTTAAGGTAGGCACATCTGAATGATACGATGTCTACAGTGACTGAATTTTTGCTGACTTTCTTTACTTAGTGTCGTGTCAAAGAGATGAAGAATCAAATGAAATTTTACCACCCCTGAATATCTGCTGATTAGCTCTCTGCGACACTTGCTAGCTACATGTTCCCATGGCTCGAAAGCACACGGCACCAATTCTTCATACATCGAGGCATCCCGATTTTGTATATAAGGCACGCTCCATAAGCAGCAGTCAAGTCATTATTTACATCACGATCAAGAAGAATACCAAGGGGAGTTTCTGAAGAATTCCAGATCGTAATATTTTTGTGTTAGAAAAGTTTCAAGTTGTTTTTCTTTAAAATTGTTAGTTAATGTGGCGTATGTTATTGTTCGTTTTTTTATTACCGTGGAAGTGTTTTTTTATACTTTATTTTGACTATCGTTTAAACGCTCAAAAATTAATTGAAGTAATTTAACGTTAAATTATTTACACAACTTTAATACGAGACGAGATAATTACTTTAGATTCAAACTAACTTGAGAAAGAAAAAGTCAGTGATTAAATTAATATTTGTTTCGTGTATAACTTTTAACTGTTATTTTCGACAAGTGATTTTCTTTCTTCTGTGTCTGCATTATTCAATAGTTCGAGTCAGCACTGAACCATGGAACGGTGAGATATATTTTGATTTTGTACTAATAATTTTATTCTAGGTTCCGACATACTTTATCGGTCTTCCAAACGGCAGGTCTTAGATTCGAATCTCAATTCTGAAGATGTAGCGTTCCTGAACTTCACGGCACAACCTTTAGAATACCAGAAAAGTACGTAGTACCTATGTATTTGGATTTTGACATACCTACGTCCCAGACAAATTCACTTCCGAAGATTTTTCTTATACCTAATAACTAATTCCGAGGGATTGTATTATGAATTCCACTACGTTTGGTATCTCTATAGTACTTGGTGTCTCTCGAAACGATTTTTCATCTATCAAAATGTAAGGGATTTCAGGTTGGATTAAACGCCGTAGATATGCGGTGAGAGATTGCCAATTGCCGTGATTATGTCTCCAGGGATGTGTACGGTATAAGGGGGAATGTTAACAGGCAGCTGCTATCGATCAGAATTGCTTCGGAGATTCTTTTTCATTGATTAATACCCACCCATAGCCCGTTGAGGATGATTCATATACAAGGGATTTCATGCAGGTACATCGATTTTAGCTCAAAAATCCCCTTACCACCAATCCTCTCTCCGTTGTTGCGAGGATACTATGAGGGTGATGGTTAAAATAAACCTTTTCTGGCTCTCAGTGAGGAGCTCAGTGGCGGATCCAGGATTCAATTGGGGGGAAGGGGGGCTGAATGTCGTCACATGGTAATGAGTACTGTCACTCAACGTTTTAAAGGGGGAGGGGGGGGCTAAGGGGCTGAAACCCCTAGGCTTGTTGTACATAAAGTACTGTCACTCGTGGTTTTTGGGGGAGGGGGAGGGATTCAGCCCCCTAGCCCCTCCCCTGGATCCGCAAGTGGAGGGGCTGTTAGTTGATGGTAATATAGGGGTGTCTTCGATCTTGACCCTGTTTACACCTAGGCTCCCTTCATCCTCGTCTTTCATCTCAAACAAAAAGTTTTGCACTTACGTCAATAGACAAGACATAGATACCTACTTAGTATCGGTTTTTAATCTATACAATAATTTGTTAAGGTATAACTGATAACGATATGTTTACATAACCCAGTTACTTTGTAATCCTGGCTAGTTTAATAAGAATAATTCTTTTACAATAAAACGACTCAGTTTAGCCTTTTAGCACGTTTCATATAACATCAATACACATACAATAGGTATAAGTATACCTACTATAGGTAGCATTTACTTTAAAGTTTAAACAATACGTCAAAGTATTATATTATTACGTACGGGTATTATGCCACTTATTACCAATAAATACTTACTCATTTATTAAGAGTATGTATACTGACATTTCAAAAATTTCTAAAAACGGGAGCCATTCTATCTCGACAACTGTTACTAAATATTCTTCGGAACAAAATAGGGTAGATGCATTGAACCCTTATCTAAGGAATAACCGTAAAATATTTTTTTTTATCTTGTATAGATTTGCGCGGCCGCCCGAGACTGACCTGGTCCGATCATGTCGACCAGATCCTCAAGGACGGACGCGTAAAAGGAATCGGAGAGCGTGTATGACTTATTGCATGAATGTGACGGAAGCTAGGAGTGTGTGTAAGGATAGGGCTGTCTGGCGCTCTGTTCTCTCTGCCTACCCTACAAGGGACGTGGCGTGATGGTATAGATAGATAGATAGACATATTAAAAACACCTCTGATCTTTTTTCCGAAAGACGGATACTCGTTTCCCGAAAGTCGCGAAGTAAAATTTTTTTTTGTACTGATAATATCTAAAAAAATCTAGGGAATAACCGTAAAAGTTTTTTGATAGACGCAAAATTAACCCCAAAAATGGAAAAAAAACTATTTTTACCATTTTATCGTGCGGTTGTGAACATTAATGCCGTGGGAAAAGACTGTGACGTCATTCCTGGTGCCATACCCTTAACTTACTTATTTTTGTTGTTGCTTGTATTGTACTTGTACAAAACTATTGTTATGTTAAATACATAAATAAATTTATTGTGATTTGTAAACATTGTTCCGAAGAGGAAGACACCAGTAGGAGTGTAAAAATATTGATCAAGTTTATCCACACACAGTTCATCCTAAAAAACCCAAGAAACAATTTTTTAATACGTTTGTACCAATTTACTTACAATGAAAATGTGTGAATTGTCAATTAGCAGGCGCGGGAAGCAGTTTTGTATGAACAATATGAGGACCGAATTCTATCAATTGATTATACCTATTGTTGTTAGGGATTGATCATAGAAATTTTATGCTTAATAAATCAGCAAATTAAAATTTGACCTAAAATATGAAACAAAGAAGTTGTATTGCATAACATAAAAAAGATTTTTTTTAGGTTTTTTCAAGGTTGCGGTGGGGGTGGTGGGAGATAAATCGAATAAAACTGGATTATTCTCTGTCGTATCGACCTATACAATATACCAAAATTCCACGACTACCTGAACGTTGGGTTTCTACATTAACGACTTATTTGTTTAAGCCTACCATAAGGCACGGAGAGGGGAGGGGAAGGGACTAGGGACTACTATTTGGCGGCAACATGTTTTTTTAATTGATTGGGGTCTCAGTAATAAGAATCTGAGCATAATTGCAAGTCCTCACAATTTGCATCCTCAACTAGGACATCTGAATAATGGTATAATGAAATCTAGACCGGTGAACAAACAATAAAAAAGGGGGTATAGCGTAGATAATTGTCGGAAAGCTGGAAACTATTTTAATCTCTTCATTAACAAGCATAGAAGGTTTCTTGAAGTTTGCACCAATTTTCCGCTTGTGCTAAGTACAGGTTGTCCCAAAAACAAAAAAAAAAGTGAAGTTTTTTCAGTTTTTCATTTATAACTCATAAATAAAGCATTCTAGACAAATTGTGTTCTCCTGTGAATTAAAGTAGATAAAATTCTTCGTATACTGAGCATAAATACTACTCTCTACTTTGAAAAATAACTAAGAAACAGCGATTTAAAATTGTAATGTTTTTCTCAACATATGACAATTTTCTTTTTTTTCTTGAATCGTTGTTGAATATCTTCTAATCCAAGCTACTTACAGCAAATTTTAGTACATATGATTCAATGGCCGGTTAATTCTCTACAAACTGGCATTAAAATTTTACCTCTATATTAAATTGTTTAGGATATAGAGGTATTTAAAGAGAGACGAGTGAAATAGATAATTTTTTTAAATGATAGATTTCAGTATGTGAAAGGTAAGGAAGACTTAATTTTGCGGCTCTCTCTTATTAACGTTATTATAAATAAAGTTATAAAATTAAGTCTATCTTACCTTTCACATACCGAAATCTATCATTTAAAAAAAAAATATATTTCACTCGTCTGTCTTTAAATACCTCTACACCCTAAACCATTTAATATAGAGGTAAAATTTTAATGCCAGTTTATAGAAAATTAACCGGACATTGAATCATATGTACTAAAATTTGCTGTAAGTAGCATAGGTTAAAAGATATTCAACAACGATTCAAGGAAATTAAGAAATTTGTCATTTGTTGATAAAAACATCACAATTTTAAATCGCTGTTTCTCAGTTATTTTTCATAAGTAGAGAGTAGTATTTGTACTCAGTAGACGAAGAATTTTATCTTCTTTAATTCACAGGAGAACACAATTTGTCTAGAATGCTTCCTTTAGGAGTTATTAATGAAAAACTGAAAAAAGTTCTTTTTTTTTGTTTTTGGGACACCCTGTACTTAGCACAAGCGTAAAATTGGTGCAAACTTCAGGAAACCTTCTTTGCTTGTTAATGAAGAGATTTAAACAGTTTCGAGCTTTCCGAAAATTATCTACGCTGCAAAGCTAAATTTCCTGGGCTAATCTACCATTTTCATATTTATATTATTTTATTAATAACATAACCTTTTTTATGTCATTACACAACCCAACTTTACTTTACCATTATAATAAACTACAAATTAAAACTGAAATAATCATTAAAATGATTTCATAATATGTACCCCATTGACTACCTTTGAGGAGGTGTAAAAAATGGACTAGAAAATGGCCGGTCCTTTTCCTTAATCTTTTATCTATCCCAACAGTAGTATAATCAATTGATGGATTTCGGTCCTCACATTATGCAAAAGAAACTCCTTTCAGCCCCTGCACCAAATGTCTCTTTTAATTTATGATATTACCTATTATTAATAAAACTTTCATTGGAGTAGACCAGAAAATGCGGGTATCAAGAGGAAACCATTATGGTGTTTTCGCTGAACATAGGAGTATCATAAGTCCATAGATTGTCTTAACTTTGGCCTCCTTCCTTGTTTAACATTTTGGGTAGGAACTAGAGCTAGGACATTCTAAGGTTTTATCCTCAGTACAAAATCAGATATATTTCGACAAACTAAATACCAATATTTTCCTATTATTTATAGGCGCCTGGCGCATAGGTAGTAGGTACCTACATTTTTTATGAAAAATATTGCTCTCAATCAAATTCGTGGTACTTTGGCAGTGCTGGTACTGATGTTTATCTTATTATCATTTGTACTGGGATGGCAAAGAATCAAGGATTTTATGAATTATTATTCTTCATTAAAATTTAAAACCATAAACGAATGGGCGGAATTCATCCTGTGATCATATGTAATGTATAGTGTTTAGGCCAATGCGATATGTACGAGTATCTTCAGAGCAAAGGCTGAACGCTGTTCGAAGAGTGTAATATTTTAATTAAGTAATTATATAAATAAATAGACACATATTTTATTTTATTTTCTTAGGCAGGCCACACACGCCCAGAAGTTCAGGAACTAACATTCGGGAACCGGATTCCGGAAGCTCGAAAATGTATGCAATTTGGCATTCTCCACACACGTCCTGAATGTTAGTTACAAACTGAATGTCAGGGCGATCCGGGCAGCGTATTTACGTTTCCGTGTTCAATAGGAGGCAGTACTGCCTCGAAACCCATACGGGTTTGTAACGCTAAAACCCTTTCCAAATCCGTATTCAATTCGAGGCAAGCGTCCTCCAGTCGCGCTCGGGTTTGTTACGCTAAAACCCTTTCCAAATCCGTATTCAATTCGAGGCAAGAGTCCTCCACTCGTAGTAATGGTCATTTTAATGCATGTTTTTTTTAAGATTATGTATATAAATAACGTATTTTTTTTATATACATATTAAAACCATTAAGTGATGATATGTTTACAATATTAAGTCATAATAATGAGATATTTAAAATTATTGAAAATCGCTGTTTCGTGAGTGGAATTTCCACTATGGCCGATTTCGAAGGCAAAAGTTTTTTTTACGATTCACAAAATAGTAACAAAAAACGTTAATATTATGTGCTAGAAGAATCTCGTAGTATTTAAATGAGTGGATTTTTTATGTATATACCATTTTGAAAAAAAAAATAGTTGAAACATCACTTCAAATGGGGAAAAGCACTAGGCGACATGCCAAAAATGAGTGTCTTTTCAGCTTTACACTGTTATTATTTATACTATTAATTATATTTTAAGCGACTAATTATGGATGAATATGCACACAAAAATAATCATTCTACATAAACAAATCATTTTATAAGCAATAATTGAACGAATAAGATAATAATTTAATTTTAACTTTAGTAGGAGACATAGCAAAAATCGATATAGATAAAGAATTAGGAAATTTCTGAAATAATAATGACATACTTAGGGGAAAGTGGGGGAACCGTGCGCAGTGGGTAATCATGCGCAGTGAGATTTAGCAAGATCCCGTCCTCAAATAATATCGCTGGTAATGCAGTTTTGTAACCGCCGACAAGGCGAACGTTTTTAGTAAGATTCAGCTCAATCGATGAAGAAGTTGCCCAGTTTATGCCATTTTATTGAAAACTAGTATTTTGTTATAATTTTTCACTGACTAAAATAAGATGGTGAGCGCATAATTACAATAATTTTTCAATGCTTTATGATTAGTTCGGTAGTTAACTATCTCCTTTGACCAATATAAAATAGTTTGGTGCTATTTGTAGAATAGTTTTTTTATAATATTTTGATAGATGCTGAATTCCACGTGAGGGGTAATTGTGCGCATACGAGTGCATACTTTTTTATGAATACGCATGATTACCCCTCATGAAACTAAATGGCAAGGAATATTTTTTTCACAATTTAAATAAAAATCGATATTAATTACGTAATAGGCACCTAATTATAAAAAAAAAATGTTTCAATTAATCCGAGTGCCTAAAATATGATAGAAAAACCAACATAAATAGTTAGACTAGCTAGGTATTCCAGAAAACTATATGCGATACTAAAAATAAAGGAAACTCTGAGCTGATGGTAAAGAATTAGCATATCTGCCCGAGTCAACACTGTGAAAATGTTTGAAAGGAATATCTTCCAACCATTTTTCTTTATGCTGGGAGCTGAAAAATCTTCTGTGACAAAATCACAGAATAAACGCATTTTTTTGACGAGTTAAATATGTGATATCTTCAAATGGACTTCTTTTCCATTTTTAGTGCTTTTTCTCATTGTCAACAATAATAATTGTAATTTAAAACAATGACAATTGTCTCATTAATAAAATAATGTTGGTTATTTAACTCAAAGCAAATAAATTTGGTCGTTTAACTTCACCTTGAATGCGCACAATTACCCTACCCATGCGCACCATTACCCCGCGGTATGGTGAATGGTGCGCAAATGACTTGTCTCATTTAATGCTTTGTAGTTCAGTTCTGCGACTAATTAAAGTAAATAGCAGTATGCAGTTCGATAGAAGACATATGAGGCTTCCACATATCAATGTTTTACTTTCTGATCTAAAAAGGTTTCGACGTAGCATCAATTTTGGCTTAGGTGCGCACGGTTCCCCCACTCTCCCCTATACAAAGTTAATGTTTTTGGCAGGAGGCTCATTATCATTAATATTTGAGTGAGATGCAAGCGGCGAAGTTTACGCGCGAATTTACGGCTGCGTTCTATGCCTCGAATTGAATACGTATTTGGAAGAACAGTTTGCGTAACAAACCCGAGCGCGACTGGAGGACGCTTGCCTCGAATTGAATACGGATTTGGAAAGGGTTTTAGCGTTACAAACCCGTATGGGTTTCGAGGCAGTACTGCCTCCTATTGAACACGGAAACGTAAATACGCATCCGGGCACCCGGAGAACCCGTTTCTTTTTTTTTTTGTGGCCTATATTGACTGCCTTGATTGCCTTTAGCCAATACTGACGATTGATTTCCTACATTTACAAAAAAATTCCTTTGGCACGCCACAGGCATAGGTAGATTTCAAGTGCTTTGTTTATTTTATTAATTTTAAGAGTACATCTGTACATATAATAAAAACAATCACAATATCATCAGCAAATAAACCAGCGAAGTGATGAAGTAGTATGGATGTAGTTTGTTCTTTGATTATCGAAGTACCTAATCCAATAATCAAATTATTTTCATTCCACTCATATAATATCTTTGATTATTGAAGTACTTAATCTAATATTTTTTTGTCATACTCATTATATGGATTGGTACCGGTACCTAAGCACTAGAAATTTGAAAAAAAGATGTGAGTTCTACTCGTATCGTGAAACACTTTTCTAAGACAACAAACACGCTAGTACCTATGCGGTAACTACTTAACTAGATCTTTCGATCGATCAGTGTCGTCCAAGGAATTGAGCTAGACAAAATCTGTAAATTGATCTGTATTCCTTATTTAATGCCCTTTCATACCATACCAGACACGGACCCTCACAATCATTGGATCCCCTCAGAATGATTATTTTTGTATTTAAAGCCTTAAAAAGTGAACCTTCCTCTTAATGGATTTAACCCAATCTCATATCAGTTCATCTACCACTTACCAAAAATCTACCACCCAAGTTTCACGTTTCTGCGACACATAGTTTGGCCGCAAACGTGCGCACAAGAAAAGGGACATATATATATATACACGGTGTAACACAACCGGTGGATCAACCGAAGCAGGATGATAGAGGACCTCAATACCTATCGATTTAACCCCCATGTATGTTCAGCGATTTTTTGTAGTTTTCGAGTTATGAATGTTTTTCTTATTTTTTTTCCAAACCCCGACTTGCAAGACGTTATTGGTCACAGAGACGCCAATTATTAAGATACATACTTGATTTTTTTTTCTAGAATAAGTGAATAATTTGCCTTGCAGAAACAAAAAGAATTATGGGCCTATCTGATACCATAACCCTATAAAAAAATGTTGAATTTCAAAATTAGTCACAATTGAAAATTTTAATAAATGTTTAAAGACGATTTAAAAGAAATAATCATAGAATAAAATTTTTTTTGAATTTTTTCAAAAACTTACCAATTTTATAAAGTATCTACCCTGTGAATTTCATTAAGCTATCTTTACGGATTCATACCTAAAAATTCTTCAAAAGCCATTAGGGCGGTAACTCACGAAAATAAATTTTGATGATTCTCCATACTAAATGTATGAGAAGAAAATTTCCCCAAAAAATTATAAATTTGTACCTAATATTTTCATCTACGCATTAGATTTCGACTACAAGATTAAAAAATCGATTTTTTTACATCATTGGGTCGGATGCTGTGGTCCCACCGTCGGGAAATATTGTAATTTTTTTAACTCATGTTATTGAGAACTCATTAAGGCTTTATTGTAAAATGTAAAAAGGGATACTTAATGGGGCTATTTTTTAAGACATTTGATGTTTATTGAAAAAAAAGTCATTTTTTCCGGAAAAAAAAAGTTTGGGTACAAAATTTTCACTATTTTATGAGGCAACATCCATAAATTGAGACCTACATCGAAAGACCAAAATGTTTTCTTTGATTTTTGTTTTATTTTATTAAAATTCAGTCAGTAGTTTTTGAGATTTTGTCAAAAAACCAAAATGAGAAATTTTCATACTCTTAAATTTCAAAAGGCCATAACTCCAAAACGGTTGATTTTCGGTCATGCATTCATCAAACTTTTTTTGCTTATTTTTTCATCCTCTATCACCCCTCAAGAGATTTTGCATACGGAAGGAAACACCCTGTATATAAATAAACTTTTAAACCAAGGTCGGATTCGGGTTCTCCTGGTCCTAATTAGTGATCCTGAGTAGAAATTTTTCAATTCTGCGACATCACGGGAGAAACGAATATGTAGAATTCCTTTTGGAAATCTACCTAAAAGCGAGTACACACCTTTCGTCCACACTATTGAGCTGTATAATATAATATTGAAGCAATTAATTAGTCAATTTTAGTTTATATTAATATTTTCTTTTTAAGGTGATCGATGATAAAATCATTTTTTTTAAGTTTTGGAACATAATTGTGTAGGTACTTATTAGTTTAATTAGTGTTTTCCAATGTAGGTATTTAGTTTTTTTTATGAATTAAAAAATGGCATTTTTTGTCAATTTCTGGCAAATTGAATTAAGACCAATTAATATGGCAGTTTATTGAAAAACTAAACTTTTTGAGAAAATAAAACGCTGCCTACTTGCATAAAAATAATTTATTTCTTTTTGTACCTAGTGTGATGGACCAACCCCTACCAGCAAGCTAAAAAAAAGAATAAACTAACTTTGGTTGTTCACATTACCTCCTAAGTTAACTGCTACCTAAATTCAAAACTAAACCCTATTTCCTAGTTCTAAAAAAAGCTACTTTCCCTAAGTTCCTTTCTACTTTCACTCTATCTTCCTCATCCTAATTACTCTCACGTTCTAATCTATCATTCAGATCGAATTTGCGTAAAGCGAAACGCTGTTCGTCTGCCGTTATCCTGTTTTCGTAATTCATATCGAAGCCTTTGTTTCACGATTTACTTTCTTTAATGGCTGTGATTTTACGTGATCGTCTCTTTACGTTCTTCTAAATTAAAATAAAATAAAGGACCCCCGTATATTGTGAAATTTACCTGTAAATAATACCTATTATATAATACGAAACATCGGCTCAGTAAGTTTCCCAACGTGTCACTGAACAAGTAGGTACCTATAATATCACTAAGGGATACGTACTACACGCATTTTATACCTAACACATAATATTCCAGGGGCGTATCCAGTAGATAAAAGTTACATTATAAAATTCATGAAGACATTTCTGAAGACAATATGGTTTTGTATTCGTTCGTGGTTGTTAGTAATAATAAAATATCACCTACCTTTTTCCTCCTGAAATGTCACATAGAAAACACATGGAAAACAAAATAGTATTTCAGTTATAAACATGTATGTACCACGAACGAAATGAAATAGTAAGCTGTGGAAAAGATTAATTAAGGTGTTATTTGTCTCTTGTATTACAGTGTTAGTAAGAGACAAAATTAAGATGGACTGAGTTTATAATCGTAATCTTGTTGAGTAAACGAAATTTGAAAACGGATTATGTCGTAAGTTAATTTGGACATGCAGTTAGTTGAAAATTAGATTTGGCATGCTACAAGAGCCCCAACACGCCCTTAACAGCAAAGCCTTTTTATATTTTTATTTCACTAGAGGACCCAACTTCACTTTTATCTCACTATTTTATACTACGCGACCTAACTTCGTTGTTCCGCATTTTTGGCCAAAATATTCATTTGCTTATTTGTTAAGCACAACACATTCTAAAAAATGTTTCTAAAAAAATTTGATCTAAAGTCAATAACAACGGAACTGTAAAGCTCCAAAGCAGGAAAATTTTAGTATTTTTCCAATTTAGAATTTCGTACCTATTTACGCTATGTAGTATAAAATAGTGAGTTTTTTAAGGTTTTTTAAAGATGGCGGAGGGGGTGGGGGGAGCAAGATCGTGCCAAACTGGATTATTCACTATCGCATAGACCTAAACAACATACCAAAATTTAAGGTCCACCTGACTGTTTGGTCTCCATACAAACGACTTATATGTTTATTTTTACCATATGGCATTTTAGGGGAGGGGGTGGGGCTAAAGGGGACTACTCCATATGTCGGCAAGATGAGTTTTCTCATTGTTTGGAGTCTCAGGAATAATAATCTGAACATAGTTGTCGGTCCTCCCATTTATATCCTCAACTAGGACATCTCAATGACGAAATAACGGAATTTATCATTTCCATCTTTATATCAGTTTATTAGTAATAAAGCCTCTTTTTATTTTTTTTATTTTTACTTTTTTATTTCACTGAACAACCCAACTTCACTTTATCATTATAATATTTTATAAATTAAAACGTATATAATCATTAAAATGACTTCATAGCATAAACCCCACCCACTACCTTTGAGGGGGTGTAAAAAAAAATTGGACCAGAAAATTGAAGGGCAAGAACCGGATCCTTGTTCCTTGACCTACCCTCGACTATAATCAATTGATAGAATTCGGTCCTCATATTATGCAAACGAAACACCTCTGGGCGCCTGCTCTATATGCGTTGTTATATTTTTTAGTATATTTTATATTGATACTAGTTAGTAGCCCCCAGTGTGATCGGCGCTAACTGGGATTTGTTCAAAAAATAATGAAATAAAAAATAGTGCACATAGATTTGGTTGGTAACGCGCTCGACTGTTAATCCAGTGGGCGCGGGTTCAATCCCCGACCTACTCCACTTCACAACACAAGCTTTTAAGCTTTCTGTGAAGTGTGCGAATATGTATCTGGGTTTATTTCGATAAACCCAGATTCATTTATAAAAAAAAATAAAAAAAATAAAATAAAAAATACATAATATGTGAATAAAATTATTGTCCCGTATAATTTCAATTAAATTAAATTTCAAAATTCTTTATTTTTATAAGTTTATTTCATCAGTAACTATACGGCTAATGAAGCCTTTTACATATATAATAGAAAATAAACAGTATAAGAACATGTCTAACAAAAATAATACAATATTTATTTACTTATTATAACCGTATACAATCATACTAATTTCTATCGATTCTCTATCAAGTTATTATATGTATAGATGTTCCTACCGACAATGTGCCTTCACGAAGTGCGATTTGTAAATTATAATGATAGATAATTTCTAGTACTGTATTGGTTTGGCGAAGTGTGAATATTCTAATTTTCAAACATATAAGAAATTTCAAAACGTGTCGGTTCAAAGACGGTAGGTATACATAGATGTGTGTTCACAACATACTGATAAAATTTCATTCGTTTTTGAGAGACCTTACCAAGGAGCGAAAGTTGTGATGAACAATATTATTATTAACACAAAGGCAGGGCCGTCTATAATCTATTGGGGGCCCTGGGCACTTTAAAATAATGGGGCCCCTATGACAATTATGATCCGTGGTGGACTGGCTCTAAAAATTGAAATTGGCATGTAATAAAGCCAGGCCCCCCCAGTGCAGAGAAAGCAAATTACAATTTTGATATTGATATGATATACAAAATTAAAAAGCGCCGATGGCGAATTTTTTTGGTGAAGTTGAATGAAAAGGTTCGTTACTCAGGTCAATTGGAAATCTAGCAGGGACTAGGGGGCCCCTTGGATCAATGAAAAATTCACATAACTACACAAATACGTAATATGTATAAATAAAAAATTAAACGTTTTTCAGCACCAGTCTCGCTATATAATTGCCACACCTCGTATTTTGAATTTAAAATTTCGTCGATATTGGTAGTATTGTCCGAGAGCCCGCTGCTTAATTTATGACGTATCTGTTTTTTGATCGAAATGTGGTATAAATGATAGCTTACCTATAGGCTATTACATTGCACTAGGGTTGCCTATCAAGATTCTGCCGCAACCCCCCCTGCCCCCCCGAAAAGGTCCCTCTTCGCGGTTTTTCGCATTTTATAGGAATATGGTAAGAGATAGGAGAAAGTAGTCAATGACAAAAATAATCCTTGCTAAATTCTCTACAAAAAATGCACAGTCAATTTTTTCATAGAACTAGTAGTTCACCCGTAATGGCCGGTCATAAAACAGGATATTTTTTGAAAAAAAAAATTTTTTTTTGATTTTTTTTTCTTTCACATCCTTCCACCCATTATTACTAACATTTTATGGAAAAAAAATTTGGCCTGCGGCGCTATATCGCTGGTTATTTTATGAAAAACTAAATTTTAAGAATTTTCGTCACTGAGTTTTATTTATTTAGTTTAAATTCACTTTTTTAGTATTCTAAATGAATTTCGGTTTTGGACCGGCCATTGCGGGTAAACTGCTAGTTCTACGAAAAAATTATCTGAACATTTTTTGTATAGAATTTAGCAAGGATTATTTTTGTCATTGACTACTTTCTCCTATCTCCTATCTACTTTCTCCTATCTCACCATATTCCTATAAAATGCGAAAAACCGCGAAGACGAACCTTTTCGGGGGGGGGGGGGGGCAGGGGGGGTTGCGGCAGGATTTTGATAGGCAACCCTAGTGCGATGTAATACCCTATTGGTAAGCTATCATTTATACCACATTTCGATCAAAAAACAGATACGTCATAAATTAAGCAGCGGGCTCTTGGACTATTAGTAATTATTAGAATATAATATTTCTTTGATGGTGTTGGTAATAAATAAATTCAAATGAATAAACAGGAGTTCCTAAATAGTGTTGATAGTTCCTATCCATACACGATTTTCATTTATTAGTATTGGTAATTATTTTTCGTAAAATATAAATAATGAATTCAAAAATGTGCAGTTCGTCTGTCCCGTGCAAAAGCCAAGCTCAGACTGAATTTGAAAGGGAAGGGTATACTAATTCTAGGAATGCCTTTTTAAAAGAAACCTGGAAAGAAATTTAAAATCTAAAACATACGATTTGTTAAGATTATAATTACCAGTATTTTGGCTAAATTATGCTTTTATATCTGAAAAATTGAACGGAAATTCTTGGAATTCCGTAAATTTTAGGGGTGCTTTCGGAATACTTTTTTATTCAAGGAATTTCCAAATCTTGTAATTCTAAAACACACGTCCTGTAGTCCATACTTTCACCTATCACTGTCTTCAGTTTCAAGACGATTCCTTCAGTATTGGCTGAGTAAGAGTCGCCGCGCCGAAGCCGTATAGGGTACCGTAGCCCCTTAATTCGTTACGTTCCAGATTCTGCGCGGGGTGGCGGAGGCATCCTCTGACTCAATCAACATATTTATGCTTCGACGCGATAGTTTCCATTCCATACAAGGCGCATTAAAGGTATACTATCAAAATTGTAGAGGGCTGAAGAGTAAAACTAGCGGCTTTCGTTCTAGCATAGCAATTAATAGCTTTGATATCGTGGTTCTGACTGAGACTTGGCTAAACGGCGGAGTCCATGATACCGAGTTGTTCGGCGAGGACTATATTGTCTTTCTCAGAGACCGTAACCTTGAGTTAACAAATAAGTGTGACGGCGGCGGTGTCCTGATCGCAGTTTCATCCTCGTTTAATTGTCTGCGGCAGCCTGAGTGGGATTCCACTGGTGAAGATTTATTTGTATCACTCACTTTGGCTTCCAGGAGCCATATAAGATTCAATATCATCCTTGGCGTTGTGTATATTCCCTCTGGCTCTCCCATGATCGACTACGAACCACATTTTAACAAGATCTCCGATAAAATCGTACAAAACAATAGTAACAGTCATATTTGTATTATAGGCGACTACAACATTCCCACTATCAAATGGGCCTATGGCTGTGACAACCAATCCCATCTTTTGATGGAATCATACAGCGGTGTAATTACCCAATTGCTGAAGGAATTAACATTATCCTTTTTAAATGTTAACCAGTATAACTCAATTCCAAATAAAAACAATGTAATATTGGATTTGGTTCTTTCAGATTTAACTTGTTCTGTGAAACGTTGTGACTATCCCTTGGTGCGTGAGAATGGTCACCATCCTTCACTATTGATTGATATTCCAGTAGAAGTACAAAAAATACTTGAACTAAAAGATACGCCTAAATACAACTATTGGAAGTCCAACTTCAGTGAAATTAATAACAAACTTAGCAAAATTGACTGGAACGAGATTCTAGACCATAAAAACGTTAATGATGCCGTTGAAGCCTTTTATAATATCTTCCATTCCATTATTGACCAACACACACCAAAGAAAACACCCAAATCAAAAAATTTCCCTATCTGGTACAAGAGTTCGACGGTTGCACTTGCCAGGGCTAAGGACAAATACTGGAATCTATGGAAAAAGTTCAACAACCCACATGACTATGCTGTTTTTTCTACATATAGATCTGAACTCAAGACAGCCCGTACATGTGACCACCGCACGTACCTTTTTAATATTCAACAATCCCTAAAAACAAACATTAAGCCCTTTTTCGCCTACGTGAATAATCTTAGATCATCCAACAATTATCCTAGGAACATGCACTTCAACGGTGTAAATTCAACCGACCCTGAGAGAATTTCAAACTTATTCTGCGCATTCTTTCAATCTGTCTTCAACAAGGAACCATGTACCAACCCTGACCCAATTATTTCTGACCAACCTACTAATACATCTTCATCGTTGTGTACATTCAATATATTGAGTTCGGAAATCTACGACAAACTTACCAATTTGGACGTTAACAAAGGTGCTGGTCCTGATTTACTTTCACCGTTGGTCCTCAAGCGCTGTGCTCCTCATTTAACAAAACCTCTACGTATCATTTTTAATAAAAGCATTAATGAGGGATCGTTTCCCACAGCCTGGAAGACAGCAAATATCACGCCTATCCACAAATCGGGTAGTGAGGCTGACATCAATAATTATCGTCCAATTTCTATTCTTTCACCCATATCAAAGGTGTTCGAGACAATACTTAAGGACCATCTGTCACATTTTTTTGAACCCCAATTTTTGAACGAGCAGCACGGCTTCATGAGGCGTAAGTCAACGCTGACTAATTTACTGGTCTATTCTAACTTTCTGTTTGATTCTCTGGATAGACGTTTGCAGGTAGACTCGGTCTATACCGATTTCCGTAAGGCCTTCGACAAGGTCGATCACATCCTACTGTTAAAAAAATTAGCAATGTATGGCATTGGCGGCAATCTTCTGAGTTTGTTACAATCTTATCTTACAAATAGAAACATGAAGGTAACGTTAAATGGTTTCGATTCGGTAAGCGTCACAATCACATCGGGCGTGCCTCAGGGATCTGTGCTTAGTCCTCTTCTATTCGCAGTTTTCATCAATGACATTGATAAATGTTTCGAACACTCGAACTTCCTACTTTTTGCGGATGACCTAAAAATATACCGACACATTGCCAGTGAGGACGACGCCTTGAGATTGAACGAGGACTTAATCAGAGTTAACGAATATTGCAAGAGCTTAATTTAAAAAAGTGTAACTCAATAACATTTACCAAGAATATAAATATTATCAAACACAAGTACGTCATCAATATTAACGAACTAGCGCACTTATCTTCAATCTGTGACCTAGGAATAATATTTGACTCTAAATTGCATTTTGAATAAGTGAAATGATGACACATTGTAATAAAACGTTAGGATTTATACTTAGAGCATCCACTGATTTCAAGGACTTCGAATCCGTTTTGCAATTGTGTTTCTCTTTGATTAGATCTAAATTGGAATACTGCTCTCCCATTTGGAATCCTTTATATGAAAAATACAGTGTCGAGGTTGAGAAAATCCAAAACAAATTCATCCGTATTTGCGACCGTAGATTCCACGGTATTGATTCAACTAAACTTGATAATCTCTCAAAGAGACGCGACCTAATTGACGCTTGTATCCTGCATAAGATTTGTACATCGGTCGTTGATGTGCCTACACTATTGGCCGACATAGGATTCTGCGTACCAACTCAAAGAAGATACTTTAGACCACTTCACTTAAGACGACACTTAACTAACGCAGGTTTAAGAAATCCTCTACACAGAATGCAACGTACCTATAACAACAGCTACTCTGACATTGACATGTTCGCCGCTACTCCGTGTAGATTTAAAACTTTGATACGAAGAAAGATTTTTCACAATCCTTTATAATCCTCATAATCCTCATTCCATTTCCTTGCCCTTCCTTTTTCCTGCCCTCCGTGGTTGGTACAAATTTATGTTGTTGTTTTTATTGTGTTTTGCTTATTAATGACACTATTCTTTCTTTTTTTATTGCTTAGGTTGTAGTGTAGTATTTTTAGGTTAATAATATTTATTTTTTGTTTTTATTTTACTTTCTTTTGTTTGCAATATTCTAATTCCATGTGATTGTTTATGATTTGCATCAATTTTTGACCATATTTATTGTATTCAATGATTTGCTTCAATTTTCTGCCTGACTTCCGTAATTTGACTAAACATTGTTTTGACTGCATATTGCTACTGATTACCTTGACTTTATTTTGTTTTTCTGTTTTTGTTTCTCTTTTTTTTTGCACTGACTGTTGTACTCTCATTATAATATTGTTTTATCTGCATTGACTAGTTGTGTACACATGTAATAGGGCATCGCTTGAACTTAATCTGTGTTGTTTTTTTGTTTGATTTGTGTTTACATGTGGGTGATGTCTGTTTGTGTGCCATGAATAAATAAATAAATAAATAAAACATCTAACTTCTCTTGATATTTTTTTGCCTGCTTCATTTATGTTTAATACAAGAGAGTACAAATGCAACATATGATGTATAAAATGAAAGTACAATAGGTACAAAGCAATACAAATGATAATGTTAGATTTTTTTACATAAGTTTAAACATGCATAAAAATGTTGGTAGTGTTGAATGATTGTGAAAGATATTATTTTATGTTTATTATTATATGTTTTGGATATAAATATGGAATTTTGTATATTTGTAAACATAAAAATATCAAATTAATATCTTTCATGCCATATGGTTAATTACACAGGTAGGTATTATTATTAACTATTTTAAATATTAGGTATTTTTGCAAGGGTTTTAGAGAATTGAAAAACTGAATTACAAATTGGTATTTATTTTTCTACATATGAACTTTGATAATATGTAGTTTTCATAATATGTTTTCACAATATTTATCTTTATATCACTATAAAATAGGTATTATACCAAGATGCAATATAATAGGAACCCAAATCTACTAATGAAAATTACGAATGTAATATGCAAATATAAGAAAATCTTATCGACGGCATTTTCCACGACGACTAATGTTAAAACACGTAATCAATATACCTAGGTAAAATACAGCACGCCATTGGTTTTTAAAATATGTGTCACACAACAATCGTAAAACTTTACGGAATTAACTAAATCTTAAACAAATTTAATACCACTTTTATCAATATAAATTGAAACAAATTGTAGATACACCATTAATCGCACAATTTGACAATTCAATGTGTCAAAAATTGAAAAAAAAACAAAAGTAGTTCCTGAAATTCAAAATTTTAATTATCCGTTCACCTAAGAACTTACCTAATTTCCATCAAATTATCCGAGTCGCAAACCATATATAACGCCATCTACGATTTCAAGAAAAAATGCAGTACTTACCTAAAAAAATATTATTCATAGTACAAATATCGTGGCTTGGAGGCCCTGTAAGTAACGTCTCTTTCCATACATTTGGCGCGTTTAACATATTTTTCCCAGCTGTTAGGAAAACTTCATACAATTTTTTTTCTCGGATTGTTATTTGCTGCTAAGAGAGTAGGTAATCTAGGTAGGTACTTACTAGGTAGTGAAAATTAATCAAATGACTATTGTTTATGACTACTACAATATCAGTCTTGGTGGTCTATGGCAGGGCCTCCAAGCCACGATACTTGTACTATGAATAATTTTTTTTTAGGTAAGTACTGCACTTTTTCTTGAAATCGTAGATGGCGTTATATATGGTTTGCGACTCGGATAATTTGATGGAAATTAGGTAAGTTCTTAGGTGAACGGATAATTAAAATTTTGAATATCAGGAACTACTTTTGTTTTTTTTTTTCAATTTTTGACACATTGAATTGTCAAATTGTGCGATTAATGGTGTATCTACAATTTGTTTCAATTTATATTGATAAAAGTGGTATTAAATTTGTTTAAGATTTAGTTAATTCCGTAAAGTTTTACGATTGTTGTGTGACACATATTTTAAAAACCAATGGCGTGCTGTATTTTACCTAGGTATATTGATTACGTGTTTTAACATTAGTCGTCGTGGAAAATGCCATCGATAAGATTTTCTTATATTTGTATATTACATTCGTAATTTTCATCAGTAGATTTGGGTTCCTATTATATTGCATCTTAGTATAATACCTATTTTATAGTGATATAAAGATAAATATTGTGAAAACATATTATGAAAACTACATATTATCAAAGTTCATATGTAGGAAAATAAATACCAATTTGTAATTCAGTTTTTCAATTCTCTAAAACCCTTGCAAAAACACCTAATATTTAAAATAGTTAATAATAATACCTACCTGTGTAATTAACCATATAGCATGAAAGATATTAATTTGATATTTTTATGTTTACGAATATACAAAATTCTATATTTATATCCAAAACATATAATAATAAACATAAAATAATATCTTTCACAATCATTCAACACTACCAACATTTTTATGCCTGTTTAAACTTATGTAAAAAAATCTAACATTATCATTTGTATTGCTTTGTACCTATTGTACTTTCATTTTATACATCATATGTTGCATTTGTACTCTCTTGTATTAAACATAAATGAAGCAGGCAAAAAAATATCAAGAGTAGTTAGATGTTATTACCAGGTAGGTGAATATTATAGGAAAAGAGGAACAATAATTAATTTTGAAATTCCCGCCTACTTATTTACTTGCTAACATAGATGGCAGTTTATTTAGTATCGTTTTTTTAGTTCCTGGTTTGGTTTCTATAGGTACTATATATTATTATTCTATGGTCTATGGTTAACTGAAGTTCAGTCGCCTAGCCACACACGCAGGGCCGTCTTTAACCTACCGGGGGCCCTGGGCACTTTACTCTGATGGGGCCCTATGCAAAGCCGGATTACAAAAACTGAACTGTTGACCTTTGGCAAGAGGGGGGGGGGGGTGTAAAAAAAATCGAAGAGAATTCCGTGAAAACCAAAAAGTGAAACGTGGCTCAATATGACATTGTGGTATTAAAAATGTGAATGGCGCCGCAGGCGACTTTTTTTTGAAACTGAGTGAAAAAGGTCCTGATACTTATACATATCGTTTTATTTATTTTCTTTGAAAGCCTAGTACAGAATAGCGCCGCAGGCGAATTTTTTTAGAAAATGTGTGAAATATAGAACCTGCTTGTCTTTCTATAGCTTTCTGGGCAAACTTTTTGGATGAAGGGGCATTTCAAATTATAAATGAGCGACGGCCTGGAAGTAAAATACAATTTTAGAACATCTAACAGGGTTGGAAAAATGCGCCGCAGGCGAAATTTTTTAGAAAAAATCATCAATCATCAATTCGTGTTCTAGGCAGGAACTAGGGGCCCCCGTGGATCGTAATGAGAAAGACAGGCATTGTTTGTTGGGGCCCCTATTCATTAGAAAACCAAACAATCTGATACGTAATATCATCAATTCGTGATCTAGGCAGGAACTAGGGGCCCCCGTGATGAGAAAGACAGGCATTGTTTGTTGGGGCCTCTGTTCATTAGAAAACCAACAAATCTGATACGTAATATCATCAATTCGTGATCTAGGCAGGAACTATAGGGGCCCCCGTGGATCGTAATGAGAAAGACAGGCATTGTTTGTTGGGGCCCCTGTTCATTAGAAAACCAAAAAATCTGATATGTAATGTCATCAATTCGTGATCTAGGCAGGAACTAGGGGCCCCCGTGGATCGTAATGAGAAAGACAGGCATTGTTTGTTGGGGTCCCTGTTGATTGGAATACCAAAAAATCGGATAAGTATTATAATTTATAGTCAGTAATTATTGTTAGATTTTCGGGAAATAATGCAATATACTAGTTTGGGGGCCCCTTGGATGTGCCCACCGTGGCTAATGGGAAAGACGGCCCTGCACACACGTCCCGAAGTTCAGGAACTGACATTCGCCGGCTGAACTTCCGGATGTTTGTGGCCAGCCGTACAGTGCTAAACAATATTAGGTATAAGCAGGAAAAGGAGGATATGGCAAAGGGAAAACTTTTACCTTCTTGGAAATATGATGTTACGAAGTGGTATAACTTCTCAGTACAAAAGTCAATCTATTTTAGTTGAAGTAAAGTTTTAATTATAATTATTATCATGAATGCAATTTATTTTGTCTACTGATAACTTCTGTTTAACACTATACTAATTAGCTTAACGTAATAAGTGATTTGGAAGGGATGTGATCAGCACACGAATTGTCTTACATGTAATTATACCGATAGAGGAATTCCTTAATCTATCTATGCTATGGCCTTTTTCTTAAAATATAGTGAAAAGTCTGTAAAAAAATATTATCATTTCACAAAAAAAAATGTTTCTTAACAAAATTTTCACTAGATTTTAAGAAAAAGGCCACAAATCAGGATCTCTATCGAAAGCCTATATTATTGACAATGATTTTTAGTTTATTTTGTCAAAATCGAGTTAGTACTTCGTAAGTTATTGTCAAAAAACCAAAATGAGAAATTTTCATACACCTCAATTTTCAAAAGGCCATAACTCCAAAACGGTTGATTTTTGGACATACATTTATAATACTTTTTTTTAATATTTTTTCATCCTCTATCACTTCTCCAAATATTGGACCTAAGGAACCTATTACCCTGCGTTAGATTTTTTATAATGAGCTCTTTTTGAAGTAAAACAGTAATATCTTTTTTTGGAAAGGGATCTATGTCCAATTTTGTACTTTTTTAAAAACTAAATTAAATGAGGTACTTTTTAATATAATTTGTCACCTTAATGTGATACAATTTTTTTACAGTGTAATGGAGTCGAAATTTGCAAATAAAAAGCAAAAAACTCGAGAGCCGGCAACGATATCACTTTTTTCAAAATTGTGACACAGTACTTTTTATTTTGGGTTATAATCAAATAGCTGGATTATTCAGGATTACGAATCAAAAATTAGAATCTTAGAATATTGAATTTTGTAACCGTGGCGATCGAAAAACTGAGCAATGGTGTCGAATTTCACGAAAAACAAAAAAGTGCCGATATCTCGAGAACGAGCGATTTTTTACTAGGTCATATTTCGATTTTCTGGTCCGTTATGAGTTAGTCTATCACCCCTCCACGGGATATCGTTGACTTACGGGACACCCTGTATACAATTATACATAAAGGTAAGTCTGATTGTTAAGCGTTCGTATAGCTCCCGGATTTAACGATAAATTGCTGCGAAGATTTAGAATAACGTATTATGCGATATATATTATGTAGGCTATTTCCCAACGTCGCCGGTTTTTGGAGTTTTTTTTCCTAGGAGATGCCTTGATAAGGGGATCCAGGGTTGTATAGAGTCATGTGTGATATCGTATGAAAGGGCGTTGGAATATAAATTCAGGTCGTAAGTCATATCTTGTCCAGCTCAAGCAATCGGGAGACATCAAGTGATTAAGAGGATTCAGTCACTGCTTACCGCCGCGTTCGGAGTCTCATGAAGTCATGAAAGAGCTTCACAAGTAGAACACAAATCTTTTTCCAAATTCTGAATTGATCAAATCATGGCGGGAGACACCATCCGAACGGGGGACCCAAGTGCTCAGATTATATAGCAAAGTTATAAAAGTAAAAGATCAGAAATCTAAATATGGAAAAACGCAGGTCTGATGGTTATACTGTATAGAGCCGCTAAAACAAACTTTTTTTAGGTACCAGATGGATGAACGCGTTTTGGGCCGTATCTACTGTCGAATGTCTATGTACTTCACCATCCTTTGCCGTTGCGAAGCACGGGCAACTCAGCTAATTGATAATATCGGTTATCCGATATCCATACGAAAATAAAGCGTGTAATACCAGCTTTAGTGAACGATTTTGATGGACATGAATTCAGGAAATTCATTAAATATTAGGTAATTCATCACTCGTGATATAGCATTTATAAATAAAAGAGGATTTGTATCCACCAGTAGCAAAAAGTAGATTTCTTTTGAAGGGAGGCCGAGACTAACAATTTTATTGCTTAATGTCAGATTAGACCTATTATTTTATTATCCTGAATCAACTCGATGAGAATCGTAGGAGAATGATACTAAGGACCCTTCGCCACTGGTATCCAACATTGATATCTGGGGAACAAATTACTTTTTCCAATCGACAGTTTTCAATTACTTCACCAATCACTTGCCCAATTACTCGAGACTTTACGAGAAATTCCCACTTTATCCTACTCTAATTCTACTTTAATATTTTTAAGGTATTTTTTATTTTTTATTAGGTATTGTTGATTATTTTTCCATGAAGAGAAGTATAAATATTTCTGGACTTTTATTTTATTGCGGGTTAATCAGGATGTTGCTTTACCATGTGAAGTTATTTAGTCATGGTAAAGTATCATACTGATGAACTCTAAATAAAAATTAACCAAAGAACGTCTCCTGGCTGATGAGCAAAGGACTCAACAATCAACATATCGCCGCTCGCTTTTTACTTTGACTAAAGCGACACAGGGTCAACTTTTCAGGAGAGCGATTTAAAGTTTTAAAAATCAGAAAAACCCTGATAACTTTTTTATTTATGAACCGATTTAAATAAATTGTATGGGGGTTTTGTTCATGATTTTTTTTTTTATTTTTTAGTATATAATGTTAATAAATATAGTCTCTTTTGTGTGAGTTAGATGGCGCTTAATCCCTTAATGCCTAACCTGATATTTAGTATAATTCGAAATTTATTAATTCAAAACAAGTAAATGACCACTTTCCTTAAAATCATGAAAATTCAAAATGACTAACATGCCATTTGTACTCTTCCACCAAAAAAACAAAATGACTTACACGTCATTTATATATATTTTCTAATAATTCAAAATGACTAACACGCCATTTGTACTCTTCCTCAAAAATATCAAAATGACTAACACGTCATTTATATATTTTTTCTAATAATTCAAAATGGCTAATAGAACTTTTTGTGACAAACTGTATCAAGCAGAACGTCTAAATTAGCACTGAAAATAAAATCGTTATAATTCAAAGTGATTAATGCAACCATGTTTTCCAAACACTTCCAAGTTAAAATGGCTAACACACAAACTCTTGTATTTTATATACAATTTTGTGAGTAATAAAAGCTGAAGATCAATGTATTGGAACTCTAAGTATTCATCTTCATATCTGTTTCAAAAAAGAAGGAAAGTAAAAGTTTTCTAAATATATTATTTATAAATATTTCTTAAATATATTCTAAATAGGTATATACGTTCGCGTCCATCGCACACAAAACCAACACGTGTATTGACAATGAAGTTGTTAGTTGAACGACCGATAGTAATATTTTCAAACCTTATAATTCTGTTTCAAACATTTTGTCTTAAACGACGACAGATGTACCAAATATCAGCTATCATTATAACCGCAAAAATACTAAAGTGCAAATTCAATTATAAACAATTAGTTAGAACGATTAACGGATAACATAAAATTAAAAAGTAGCAATCCAATGTGACTAATGGCCATTTCAATTAAATTCAGTATTAAGTAGAAATGACTTAAAAGACATGTAAAAAGTAATATCCAAAATTCAAAAAGTCTAAACGACAACTTAATATTATTTAGTATCATGTAAATGTGACTAAACGAAGGACATGTTTAGATTTAATATTATACGATTTGACTAAAGTGCATCTGTCTAAATAATTTTGATAAGTCAAAAAAGCTAAAGCGCCACTCGCATTGTTTTATGTGTTAAGTTTGTTTTTCTTATAAACCAAACATTCACGAATTGTGAAAATTTGGCAAAACAAAGCGCCATTCGCGATTCATAAGTTGTTATTTTCGTCGCTTTACCTATTTTTTGAAAGATAAAAGATGGTTTTTTATTTGACTAAACGACAAAAAAAGTTGTCTGATTGACCTTGAACTTGGACCATTCGATAAAGCTCGCCGAGACGATTCCAACGATATATATAACTCATTTTATACCTAAATGGCGCTTAAGTCAAAGTAAAAAACGAGCGGCGATATGTAGAAGTAGGGACGTACGAGAAAAAGAAGATACCTAATTTTGTTTTCATTGTATGTGTTATTAAATTAACGCAACATTCTTCATTATTTCAAGATTCGCCTAGAATAAATAGACCTACATAATAAATTAGAACGTGTGCATAAATTAAACAGATTTGTTTGTACTGTACCTTTCAAAACATGTTTTTTTTATGGTATATTACACACAACACACACACACACACACACACACACACATCTAACTGTAAAAATCATTAAATAATTTAAAAATAAAATAATATACTTAATCGAATTATTCTGATGATCTTTGCTTTGCTACATTATTATAACGATCAGTTGACTCATCTGAAGTAGCCCTTGATATGAGATCCCTTCATGGTTTGTAGAACGCTAATTCGCGACAGAATCTACGTCACGTAGATATTACATAGCGTGGTTATATTTTGGCTCTTTAGAATATACCATTGAACATCGCTTAATTTTTTGTTTTAAAAACTTTGGTGATGATCAGTGGCAGACTCTGAAGATGTAACAATTTCAGTATAATATAGCTGGAAAAAATATAAGAATGAATAAACTTATAAGGGTAAGTCCCTACTGACTTAAAATAGCGCCGCAGGCTAATTTTTTTTAAAAAAATCGATGAAGTGATAAGATAAACGCAACAGATTTAATTAGCTCCGCAGGCGAATTTTTTTTATACCAAATAACATCTATAGTAGTTTTAGAAAATTCATGACATGATGAGAAAATGATGTGGTAATAATGTGATTCTTCGCAAATTAGTTGTATATAAAGTATTGTCACTCATGGTTTTGGGGGGAGGGGGTTCAGCCCCCTAGCCCCCCCCCCTGAATCCGCTAGTGACATTAACTCCATATGTAACAACGATGTGGAATTATAGTCATAAACAATATTGCTACGCACAACTGAATGTAAGGTATTTGGTATATGCACTATGCACTATGCAACGTCCTCCAGTACCGCGATTCACATTGTTTCTTCCTTAACTTAAGGCGAGTATTTAAGGATACATTCGCTTAGTAAGGATGTTGCGATTCTCGATGACAAATGAATTCCTTAGCGAAGGAGAATGTCCTTAATATTGTCCTTAAGTTAACGCCGGGTATTTACTCTGGCGATACTTTAAGGATGTTGTTTTTACGAGTTAAATTTGTAATAATATGAACTAATTTTGCACATAAACGTAAGTAAAAATAATTATTACTTATTTCTGCAGTCGCATTCTATCCCATTCGCAGCCGAGGTGATCTAAAAATACCATTTTTTCAAGATTAAACTTGAAGTAACCAACAGCGTATCGAATGCCAAGATGGCCGATTTTGACAAATCCTTCTGTGAAACAATAGAGAAGGGAGACAAAAGAGTAGGACAACAATTGTATCACAAGTAAAAAAAGGTGTAAATAATGACTTTAGCCTTACCACGCGTTGTAAGGATCTTCCTTAATACTTAAAGATCGAGAATCGTGTTTTTGTTAGAGACATCTTTTGCAACGGACGGTATCCTTACTTAAGGAGACCTTCCTTAAGGTAAGAAAAAGATCGAGAATTCCGCTCCTGGACTTTCTTATTCATGGAGAGTCGAAGTTTAAAGGCTGCCTGATTTCATAATTTATTCACTCAGTCGTTAATCTTTGACTCATCACGAATTTCGCTCTACGTTATTTCGACGTTCGTCTGCAATTTATTATTGATAACTTTTATTCGAATACATTACTATCGGATAAAATTCTTACTTTTCTTTTTTGCAATATACCCTTCACTGTTTGTAAGCTTACCTTTCATAAATCATGTGTGGCCGGCCTTAAATCGGACAAAGAGTGCTGGTTAACAAGTACGTCTTGAAGTAAACTTTTATACATACCTACATTTAATGGATGAATTTGAATTTAGAATTCTTCCCATTGATGAAATAATGAATGAAAATAGTTTTGAAACATTTCATTCTTGGAAATTATCAAGTACCACATAGAACGCAATAGAAAATGAAAATGAAATTCTCATACATACTAAATGAGGAATTTTGTGGCTTTCACGGGTAGGTACCAACTAAAGAAGTCGACGATGTGAATCTGGACGTGATGTGGACGATATCGGAGAGACGGGGAAAAAACGGAACCTTGCGATCTCCCTGTGTTCTTTCGAGGAACTTTAAAGGGTCGAGTAGATTAGTGGTTACACAAAAACATATTTAACCAACCCTCCGTGAATTTTCACGGGTAGTACCCACTAGTATGTACATAATATTCAAATCTGAGGAAATGCCCCGGTCGTTTGGGTATGAAGACACCAGCATGTAAAGATTGGAAAGAGTACCTAGTTTATTACGTAGTGAGCAAAAATACGGGGTTTTTTTGAAAAATGGGCGATGTCATGAACCTGGGTGTCTTTCAAAATGTTTAAAAATAACGTTTTTTATGTATGTAATTATTTTTATATTCTGAGCCCCACCGGCCCCCCCTATATACGCCCTTGCTACCTATACAAAAATGTTAAATAAATACCTATGGAATCCCGCTCGCTCCCCGGAAATCGCTCTATTTTTGCTTCATTTTTTCAAATTTTGTATGAGAATGTTAGCGCGAAATAAGAATAACCTTAGCGGCAAAGTGAATTATACCTTTTTAAAAGAAACCTGGGAAGAAATTTATAAATCTAAAACAGCCGATTTGTTAAGATTATAATTACCAGTATTTTGGCTAAATTATACTTTTATATCTGAAAAACTGAACGGAAAATCTTCAGATCCTGTGAATTTTAGGGGTACATTAGGAATATTTTTTTATTCAAGGAGTTTCCAAATATTGTAATTCTAAAACAGCCCATCTGTAGTCCACACTTTCATCTCTTCAGTTTCAAGACGATTCCTCCAGTATTGGCTGAGTACAATTCAGGGCGCCGAAGCCCAGTGACAGCATATAGGACCTTAATACTATGATGCGTCGCATTTCGTGAGTCTTATGTGAATTTTCTACTTATTGGCACACGAATTGTGACTCACCAAAGTTTTAACATTATCTATAGGTATGACAGTATTGAACTTGTGGTATATCACAGTCCGAGCACCTTTGTTTATAGACTTTTACTTTGAAGGTACGCGGATTGGGATAAATCAAGAGTTTGATTCACCGCACAGACAATATCAGCCGTAATGTTACGGGGAATAATTTACCAACACAGCCAGCTGCTCTCACTGAAATATTAATTTATATTCTACTAATTGACATGAATTACATCGGTAACTTTGGATCATGGGCGTCACCAGGGGAGCAGGGGGGGGCACGTTTTCTAACCATATCATAACTTTTCATGAAAATTTATCAAACTTCAATTGTTTCATAAGAAAATTGCCTGCGGCGCTATTTTCCATTGCGTTTTTATAACAGACATTTTTCATACACATACTTAATTGTGCAAAATATTATATACATTTTCAAATAAACCAAACCACATCACGAGCTTCTTCACTATGTCTCACGAAAAATTTTCGCCTGTGGCGCTATTTATACACTTTTTCATGCTATATAAATTTCATAAATTTTTGTTGCCCTCCTTCTAGATCCGAAGCTGGCGACGCACAGGCTTTGGATAGATATTCCTGAAACAGACAGAAATATAATTATGGTTTTGGTAATAGGAAACTTATTCTTATACCTTATAGCCTTTCTATACTATACTTTCATCTTGAATTATTATTTACCGATTTCTTTCCATTCCATAGTGTATTGATGAATTATTTCATTACCTAGAATTTTCATGAGTCATGAATAAAAAAAGTATCGACGTTGGTGAATTTGGTAGAAAAAGCATTCCAGATGATAGCCATAAAGGAATATCTTATTCAATATCATAGGCATTGGAGTGACAGGGGGGAGGGGCGCAGCCACCCCTCCTAGAGATTGGAACCGGTATATATTTGTTTATACTAATTCACAAAATATCACATCACACATTTATTCATCGTATCATTTTTTTTAAAATTAGTAGTAAATCTTTTTATTTGTTGTATGTATATAATATGTACATTATTATAAACTTTTTTTGTAATTATCTTCTTTTGGTTTCCATGCTTTCCTAAATATATGTATAATTATGTAGTTTATTGGCACAAACGATTGGTTGGCAGACATTGCCTACGGCCATTTGGCATAATGTTTGATGTCCAATAAAGTTTTTATTCATTTATTTATTTATGTAAAATGCATCTGTTTCTTAAAAAAATGGCCTGCGGGGCTATTTTTATTACTTAAAAATATTGTTTTTTTCATACATATTAGGTATTGTGCAAAGTATTATATACATTTTCCAATAAAAAAAACCACATCACGACCTTCTTCACTATGTCTAGAAGAAAAAATTCTCCTGCGGCTCTATTTGCGCATCTTTATGCTATGTCAATTTAAAAAAAAAAATCGTTTTCCCCCCTAGCTCCGAGGCTGGCGACGCCCATGAATCCATAAGGATCATCTTTATGTACTAGTGAGGAATTTGATGTGAAAAAATTCGATATTATGAAGAATATTAGGCTCCGGTAATTTGGAATACTTTTCTATGATCCTTGTTTTATATAATTTCATACTACGAGTATACATTCGTTATGTCAAAGTGTAAAAAAAAGTTAAAAAGCGTAGGGTGAATTGCTCGTCAGAGACTTAATTCATTGCTATTGGGGTTAACTGGAAGCAATAGCAGTTCTGCGATAAGTTCGCCCTAGTGAACAACGATTTATAATCTGTACTATGTCCATTTTTTATATTTATATGTGTTTGTTGTTTACTGTAAGTTTAAATAAAATATAGAATGATTTAAATTTTGCTGGGATGATGCTTTCGAGGTTGTGACGTTAGGCATTTCACAGCGTTGTATTTGATTCGTTGTGATAATGAATAATGTCACAGTCTTGAAGAGCGATTCATCATCTAAACCTAAGCTATGGGATTATGATCAAAATGTTTTGTAGGGCTAAGTAAGGCTATGATTCTAATGTTGTTTTATTCATTGGGGTTATTGCCTTATCTTACTCTATACGACTGAAACACATATTGGTTCAATAGGAATTGCAATCATTGCTATCTATGTTATGTCATTGTTTATCTCACATTGTATTTTAAATCATTGTGATAATAAATAATGGCATATCCTGGAGAAGTATGAATCGTCATGGAATGAAACAAGCTTCTCTTATAATTTATATATACGAGTAGTTATATTACTTAAGGAAATGTGTTCTGAAATAAAGCTAGGTGATGATCATAGTTTTGTATCATTTACTGAGATCATTCTCCTAGCTTATTTTAGAGATACAATATTGATGCTTTAACTACTTCTAGTGGCGTAATATCTTACAGCCATCTCTGGTCCAATGTAGTAACCCGAACTCTGAACTCCTGAACCTGTCTCTCTATCAGATATGACTGTCTCTGCCCAAATTATTGGTGTCCATCGGCAAATGTCTTCAAGATATGCTTCTATAAATTTCACAAAGTTATTATTTTTTCACTGATGTTTTCGGCTTTAACTATGCGACTGTTTTTTGACATTAAAAAAAAACTGAGTTTAATAGACTACATATTGTGATGGGAACACCCTACTACGCTAAAAATAAAAGAATACTAAACTAAACTTTTGGTGTTCAACATTACCTCCTAACTAACTGCTACCTAAATGCAAAAACTAAACCCTATTGTCTAGTTCTAAAAGCTACTTTCCCTAGGTTCATTTCTACTTTCACTCTATCACACATTCTAATCTCACCTTTCATTCCAAACTTTCATTCAGACACTGAATTTGCGTAAAACGAATCGCCGCTTGTCCGCCGTTATCCTGTTTTCGTAATTCGTAGCGAAGTCTTTCTTTGTTCTACAATATTCGTTGTAAATTGGCCTTTACGTGATCAGTCTAATGGTTAGATTTTCTTTAATTTGGACCCACATTGTGTTTTTCCGCTGAAATAAAATCTTCACCTCAATTTGGTGCATCTACTTATTATATAATACGAAACATCGACTCAATAAGTACCCCCAGCGTGTCACTGAGCTATTAGGTACTTGTAGCTCAATACGGGGTACGTGCTACACTCATCTCCTACACATAACATTCAGGGGCGTATTCAGTACATAAAAGTTACATTATAAAATTCTTGAAGACACTCCTGAAAACGACATGGTTTTGTATTCGTTCGTGATTGTTAGTAATAATAAAATCTTACTTACCTTTCCATTCTGAAATGTCACAAAGAAAGCACATAGGAACAAAATATTCTTTCAATTATAAACATGTATGTATCACGAACGAAATGAAATAGTAAGCTGTGGAAAAGATTAATTAAAATGTTATTTGTCTTTTGTATTACAATGTTAATGAAAGACAAAAATTAAGGTGGATTGAGTTTATAATCGTAAATAATTAGACACTTATTACATTCGAGGATAGAATTCAAACAAATGGACATTGTCAAAATTGTTTGTCATGCTGTTAGCTCAGAATTAGATTTGGCATGCTACAAGAGCCCCATCCCGCCCTTGAAATCTCGGCCAACCTATTACGAATGCCAAGTCTTTGGGTTATCGCGAAGGTGCAAATTAAATAACATTCCAAAATGGCAAGCAACTACTGTATAATAAAATATAGGGGTGACCTCGCCTTATAAGAACCCTCACCACAAGGATTTTTAACTCAAGACATTTGAGGTTTTTTCGTGGAATGGACTTGCCGGCTTGCGCAAGTACACCTTTCCAGGTGTCATAGGTAAAGGACTAGACCATTAGTAATTTATATTTTGTTAGTTCCATCCAAAAGACCCAGTACAGACGCCCTTCGGATTCGGGAATGGATTTGGGTATATACGTCTCTATTGGGAGGGAAATAATAATAAAAGCATGCTTTATAAGGGCAAGGATAGAGTCAGGTATGTAAGCATATAAATTTGTATAATGCAGTGCTATAATCAAATGAATAAATATTATAAGATGATGACACTATCCACTTTTGTAAATTGATGAGTAAATCTTCGCATTGGCTGAAGATTCACAACAAAGAAATGGTAAATAATAAATAATTTGTCTCAATCCGCCTTAACCTAGTAGTAGTGTTAATACAAGTTATTAAAGTTAAAATAATAAAATAAAATAAAATTTCTCATCCTTAATCCGGTCCTGTTCTCGTTGCAATGAAGCTAAATATAATATTAATATAATTAGGTCGCTTACTGCTTCCACAATATTCTAAATAAGAATATTTCACTCCAAATCTAAATTAAACTATTTGAAAGGTGAAAGAAAATAATTAATTTCATAAATAAAACACACGTTAGTATTAAAACAAAGCCCCTTTCAAAATAATGCCATATCTTATCAACGAATAAACCGCCCGAATCGCTGATAGGATCTTGACTGTCACGAGAAATCTCTTCCAAGCCATCACATCTCGATTCTGGATACCTGAATCCTGATAAAAAAAATATCAACAAAAACATACATCACCCATTTCACACACACACACACATCTTATCCTCAATACCTGAAATAATGAATAAAAGGAATGTCTATGATTTCATCTCTTCTTCAGTAGATTCTGAAAGAAATATGTTAAGTGGGAATCATCTCTCTATAAAGGGAACAAGTATACCTAACCTTTGCCCTATAATATATAGCTACTTACTACTTATGATATTGCTATAAAGATGGGCCTCCATCACAATATGTAATCAGTCACGTGAGTTTATAAAACACGCTACCACGGTTTCAACGCTTACGCGTCATTTACGAGTGTATAAATTAAACTTTTTAGTTTTTTCTAAATATTATTTTTTCATTGTGATGATGGATATTGACAGATGTTGGATAATTGTTTCATAGACAATAAACCGTATAGAAGCATTTGAAATGTGGCTCCATCGCAGAATGTTGCGCATCTCGTGAACTGACGTGGTCACCAATATTGAGGTGCTGCGACGGGCAAGATCAGAAAGAGAATTATTGACGTCCAGTATTAAGACTAAAAAAATGGCATTCCTGGGACACATTTGCTGCACATCATTTTGGAGGGGAAATTTGAAGGTAGTCGCGGCGTGGAGAGAAGGCAAATGTCCTGGCTGAGAAACATTAGACAATGGACCGGAATTCAGAGGGAGGGGGAGTTGTTCCGGATAGGGAAGCCTACGCAAGAGTGATAGCCAACGTCGCCGTCGGGGGAACCTGACGTGGCACTCGGAAGAATTGATCAAATAACCGTTATATGCAGCACTATTAATAATATTATACATGTTTTATATACAATTATTTATTTTTTGCTCCGGAGATTAACTAAGGCTATGATTCCAGTGTTTTTATTCATTGAGATTATATCCTTAGCAAGTCTCAGAGCAATACAATCATCATGTCAGATAGTTCTACACATGTGTTAATTATATAAAACATCTTTTAACTAGGACGCTAGTCAATTTTGACTGTCTAATACTATAAAAATTAATGGGTGTTTGTATATATATTCCTAAGCCGTTTGTCTGTTTGAAATGAGTTGTTATGCGCAGCCCCAGGAAGGTTTCTGAGTAAATAATCCTCTTTATTGAGGCGCGAGTTTTTTAGACAAATGTATCAATTTCATGTACTTTTTTACGGTTTCACGAATTCTTGCTTGAGAAGCATTAATGAAGTTATCCATAGTTTTTTTGGTGTAAATGTGATGAATTGTATCAATTTTGCATTAAGAGTAAGGAGTGAGGTTAAAGTGCAAAGCTTAGCAAGGCAATAATATGTATTAGACTATACGTAATAAGATCTACGAGTACTTATATATTCTTCAATGTGATGATGACATACTTGTATTCGTATATGGGTAGCAGCGGCGTGCAGTGAGATTCTGATTTATGCAAGCAAGTTGAAAAAAATATCTAAAACTGTAAAATTAATTCAAATTAATCTGCAATTAGCATACAAATTGTTTACAACTTTTTACATAACAAGGCTTACCATATAGAAAAAAACACTATGAAACACCACTACGAAAAATAATAACATATGTTTAAAAAAAATCTAGAATTCAAGTATTTGAAAGTGCAAAAAATAATACGCCTATTTATTTGTAAATGACAACAAGAGTTTATAATTTAAAAGCGCGCCATCATCCATCCCGCGCATTTATGTTTTCATTAGCGTGAAGTTGTCTGCGAAGCAGAGAAAAGATTGCTTACGCTGTAGTTAAAAATATGAGACGGTTGTGTGTATTGGTAAATTTATCTTTGTTGTAGTGGGACTGCGCGTACGTATTCTCTGCTTTTCCTCACCTTTGATTGGTCGAATTAGAGGTACCTATAGCGCCTCTAGGGTCTCTAGGGACAAGAATAAGAAAACACTCACGTGCGTGCGCGACATTTAACTTTAATAATAAGAGTTTATTTCCGTGTAATTAATTTAAGATTGTTTCTTTAATATTTTTTTGTCAATGGGCAAGCAACGCCTAAAATGATTCTATGCACCGCACGTCCATGATGGGTAAGTGGTTTGTTTACCGAAGTAAAGCAAGGAGATGGTCTTAGTCTTGTTGTATTATTGAGATCATTTCCTTAGCTTGCTTTGGTGCGGCAAAGACTCATCAGTCATCATTGCAAGAAAATAATTATGTACGAGTACCTTCCTGTAGAGGAAATTATCTTCATATTCATACCCAGCTTCTCTTGTTTTAATGAGAGTGTATGAGAAGAGTGAAATTTTTGTGATATAAATAAGTAAATAAATATGTATGTATATATAAAATAAGCTGTTTGCTGTATCAAACGATAGTGATATGCAAAATGTACGCTGGTTTTAATTTTATTGTACGACCTTACGGTTCCCGGATTATAACCCATAAGAATATTGCTCAACATGAATAAATCCCAAAAATGACAAAAGCCCTTAAGAAATTTGCTCAAGGGATAAATGCCCAAACTTTCTAGTTGGATTCCAGTAGATGAATTCTTTATACAATTTTGACTATTTTACTGTCTATCCCATTTCAGATCCGCTTATTTATTTGTTTATTTTCTAATCTATGGTAGTTTCTAACACACCGAAAGAAATCGTATGCTAATAGATACAATTAATTTTATTTTTAAAATCCAATTAGACTTGAGCTTTTTCCTTTGAGCAAATTTCTGAAGAGCTTTCGTCTTTTTTGGGATTTATTCATGTTGAGCAATATTCATATGGGTTTTTATCCGGTCACGACGACCTTACATATGCATGACTATTTTATATGTGAAGATTTTTTTAAAGTAATACCAATTCAAATTTTCGATATTGAAACGCTATATACCTATATTGACGTGAGCGGAAAAAACCGCACATGAAAAAAGCGTATATGAAAAATGCGCCTATAAAATTACCGCAGTATGAAATGAACTCAGGGTGAAGTTACCTCAGTATGAAATTAGCGCAGGGTGAAAAAAACTCAGCAGGAATGAATCCCTTAATAAAATACCTCATTAATCATTATGAATAAAGCTAAAGAATATGTTGAATTTGATTCTTTCTTGTTCTAAATTATTAAATTACTAGCAGAGTTTACCCGGCTAAGCTTGAGTTTTTTCTGAATGAATGATTTTATATTACAGGTATTTTATATAATATAGGATTTTATATTAGCATAAAGAAGAATATTCCTATCTCTTTGGAAAACTACACGGGCGTGAAGGAAAATACACGTGATAGATAATTAAATATTCAGATATTCATATTAGGCACGCTGAGCGAATGAATGATGACAATATATATATATATATATTTAAGTAAGAGAAGAGGTGTGAGGAAGCGCAGCCGCCCGAGACTGACCAGAACCGATTATGTCGAACAAATCCTAGAGGATGGACGCGTCTTGGTGCAAAGGAATCGGAGCGCGTGTATGACTTGAATGAAATTACATGAATGTCGCGGAGGCTACGAGCGTGTGCAAGGATAAGTCAGTCTGGTGCTCTGTGCTCTCTGCCTGCACTATAAGGGACGTATCGTGAGGGTATAGATAGATATTCATAGAAAATAATTTACATATTCTAGAATCGAATTAGAGTCTGGTTTTTTTTCTTATGAGCTTTTTTTTAATGCTGACGTACTTTCTTATGAGATTTTTCTTACTGAGGTTTATTCACCCTGCGCTAATTTCATACTGAGGTAATTTCACCTTGAGTTAATTTCATACTGAGATAATTTAAAACTGCGGTTTTTTCATGGGTGCTTTTTTCATATGCGCTTTTTTCCTATGAGCAATTTTCATAATAATAGGAATTTCATAATATGAAAATTCCTCATAGGAAAAAAGCGCAGGTAACCTTGTTGGAGAGAAAAAAAATATTTAGGCAAATATAGCAAAAATTAGAATTCCTTCTAGACGTAGAAATAAACTCTACAACTAAAATATTCACTTAGATATCTATTACCTAAAGACGTTTAAAAATAGTTTTTCTAAGAAGTGCTTGAAACATATCTTCGATTTTTGTTAAATAGTTTTAAAATTAAACTGTTAGATGCAAAAGTTTATGAGACTAAATTTGAAGCAAACGAATTCCTACACCCAATAAAGTGTTTTTGAAATGTGTAGTCAAATATAACCTACCTACTAATTGATCAAAGTTAACTAGAGTTTTGTAGAGGTAATTTGTTGGCTAAGAATATTATGAGGGAAGGTATAAAATAATGCTCCTTATTTTTTATTTGCTATTTATGTATATCAAAATAACAATGTCATGGCCAGAGTTAGTTTCAGTCAGTGTTGTCAAATTTCTATCACATCACAGGGTTTGCTGTTATTTATCTCACAGTGTTCTACTAAACTCATTGTGATGATGAATAATGGCACATTCTGGATGACTGCCTACTGCATCTGCAGCTAAACCACACCACGTCATATCACATCATAGGGTTTGCTGTTATTGATCTCGCAGTGTTATTTTAAAGTCATTGTGATGATGAATAATGGCACATTATGGATGACTGCCTACTGCAACTGCAGCCATATCACATCACATCACATCACAGGGTTTGCTCTTATTGATCTCGCAGTGTTATTTTGAAGTCATTGTGATGATGAATAATGGCACATTCTGGATGACTGCCTAATGCAACTGCAGCCATATCACATCACATCACATCATAGGGTTTGCTCTTATTGATCTCGCAGTGTTATTTTGAAGTCATTGTGATGATGAATAATGGCACATTCTGGATGACTGCCTACTGAAACTGCAGCCATATCGCATCACATCACATCACATCACAGGGTTTGCTCTTATTGATCTCACAGTGTTATTTTGAAGTCATTGTGATGATGAATAATGGCACATTCTGGATGACTGCCTACTGCAACTGCAGCCATATCACATCACATCACATCACATCACATCACATCATAGGGTATGCTCTTATTGATCTCGCAGTGTTATTTTGAAGTCATTGTGATGATGAATAATGGCACATTCTGGATGACTGCCTAATGCAACTGCAGCCATATCACATCACATCACATCACATCATAGCGTTTGCTCTTATTGATCTCGCAGTGTTATTTTGAAGTCATTGTGATGATGAATAATGGCACATTCTGGATGACTGCCTACTGAAACTGCAGCCATATCACATCACATCACATCACATCACAGGGTTTGCTCTTATTGATCTCGCAGTGTTATTTTGAAGTCATTGTGATGATGAATAATGGCACATTCTGGATGACTGCCTAATGCAACTGCAGCCATATCACATCACATCACATCATAGGGTTTGCTCTTATTGATCTCACAGTGTTATTTTGAAGTCATTGTGATGATGAATAATGGCACATTCTGGATGACTGCCTACTGCAACTGCAGCCATATCACATCACATCACATCACATCACATCATAGGGTATGCTCTTATTGATCTCGCAGTGTTATTTTGAAGTCATTGTGATGATGAATAATGGCACATTCTGGATGACTGCCTAATGCAACTGCAGCCATATCACATCACATCACATCATAGGGTTTGCTCTTACTGATCTCGCAGTGTTATTTTGAAGTCATTGTGATGATGAATAACGGCACATTCTGGATGACTGCCTACTGAAACTGCAGCCATATCGCATCACATCACATCACATCACATCACAGGGTTTGCTCTTATTGATCTCGCAGTGTTATTTTGAAGTCATTGTGATGATGAATAATGGCACATTCTGGATGACTGCCTAATGCAACTGCAGCCATATCACATCACATCACATCACATCACAGGGTTTGCTCTTATTGATCTCGCAGTGTTATTTTGAAGTCATTGTGATGATGAATAATGGCACATTCTGGATGACTGCCTACTGAAACTGCAGCCATATCGCATCACATCACATCACATCACAGGGTTTGCTCTTATTGATCTCGCAGTGTTATTTTGAAGTCATTGTGATGATGAATAATGGCACATTCTGGATGACTGCCTAATGCAACTGCAGCCATATCACATCACATCACATCATAGGGTTTGCTCTTATTGATCTCACAGTGTTATTTTGAAGTCATTGTGATGATGAATAATGGCACATTCTGGATGACTGCCTACTGCAACTGCAGCCATATCACATCACATCACATCACATCACATCATAGGGTATGCTCTTATTGATCTCGCAGTGTTATTTTGAAGTCATTGTGATGATGAATAATGGCACATTCTGGATGACTGCCTACTGCAACTGCAGCCATATCACATCACATCACATCACATCACATCACAGGGTTTGCTCTTATTGATCTCGCAGTGTTATTTTGAAGTCATTGTGATGATGAATAATGGCACATTCTGGATGACTGCCTACTGCAACTGAAGCCATATCACATCACATCACATCACAGGGTTTGCTGTTATTGATCTCACAGTGTTATTTTGAAGTCATTGTGATGATGAATAATGGCACATTCTGGATGACTGCCTACTGCAACTGCAGCCATATCACATCACATCACATCACATCACAGGGTTTGCTCTTATTGATCTCGCAGTGTTATTTTGAAGTCATTGTGATGATGAATAATGGCACATTCTGGATGACTGCCTACTGCATCTGCAGCCACATCACATCACATCACATCACATCACAGGGTTTGCTGTTATTGATGTCGCACTGTTATTTTGAAGTCATTGTGATGATGAATAATGGCACATTCTGGATGACTGCCTACTGCAACTGCAGCCACATCACATCACATCACAGGGTTTGCTGTCATTGATGTCGCAGTGTTATTTTGAAGTCATTGTGATGATGAATAATGGCACATTCTGGATGACTGCCTACTGCAACTGCAGCCACATCACATCACATCACAGGGTTTGCTGTCATTGATGTCGCAGTGTTATTTTGAAGTCATTGTGATGATGAATAATGGCACATTCTGGATGACTGCCTACTGCAACTGCAGCCATATCACATCACATCACATCACAGGGTTTGCTGTTATTGATGTCGCAGTGTTATTTTGAAGTCATTGTGATGATGAATAATGGCACATTCTGGATGACTGCCTACTGCATCTGCAGCCACATCACATCACATCACATCACATCACAGGGTTTGCTGTTATTGATGTCGCAGTGTTATTTTGAAGTCATTGTGATGATGAATAACGGCACATTCTGGTGACTGCCTACTGCATCTGCAGCCACATCACATCACATCACAGGGTTTGCTGTTATTGATGTCGCAGTGTTATTTTGAAGTCATTGTGATGATGAATAATGGCACATTCTGGATGACTGCCTACTGCAACTGCAGCCACATCACATCACATCACATCACATCACATCACATCACAGGGTTTGCTGTCATTGATGTCGCAGTGTTATTTTGAAGTCATTGTGATGATGAATAATGGCACATTCTGGATGACTGCCTACTGCAACTGCAGCCACATCACATCACATCACATCACATCACAGGGTTTGCTCTTATTGATCTCGCAGTGTTATTTTGAAGTCATTGTGATGATGAATAATGGCACATTCTGGATGACTGCCTAATGCAACTGCAGCCACATCACATCACATCACATCACATCACATCACATCACATCACATCACATCACATCACAGGGTTTGCTGTTATTGATGTCGCAGTGTTCTACTAAACTCATTGTGATGATGAATTATGGCACATTCTGGATGACTGCCTACTGCATCTGCAGCTAAACCACACCACGTCATATCACATCATAGGGTTTGCTGTTATTGATCTCGCAGTGTTATTTTGAAGTCATTGTGATGATGAATAATGGCACATTCTGGATGACTGCCTACTGCAACTGCAGCCATATCACATCACATCACATCACATCATAGGGTATGCTCTTATTGATCTCGCAGTGTTATTTTGAAGTCATTGTGATGATGAATAATGGCACATTCTGGATGACTGCCTACTGCAACTGCAGCCACATCACATCACATCACAGGGTTTGCTGTCATTGATGTCGCAGTGTTATTTTGAAGTCATTGTGATGATGAATAATGTCACATTCTGGATGACTGCCTACTGCAACTGCAGCCACATCACATCACATCACATCACATCACAGGGTTTGCTGTTATTGATGTCGCACTGTTATTTTGAAGTCATTGTGATGATGAATAATGGCACATTCTGGATGACTGCCTACTGCAACTGCAGCCATATCACATCACATCACATCACATCACAGGGTTTGCTGTTATTGATCTCGCAGTGTTATTTTGAAGTCATTGTGATGATGAATAATGGCACATTCTGGATGACTGCCTACTGCAACTGCAGCCATATCACATCACATCACATCACAGGGTTTGCTGTTATTGATGTCGCAGTGTTATTTTGAAGTCATTGTGATGATGAATAATGGCACAGTCTGGATGACTGCCTACTGCAACTGCAGCCACATCACATCACATCACATCACATCACATCACAGGGTTTGCTGTTATTGATGTCGCAGTGTTCTACTAAACTCATTGTGATGATGAATAATGGCACATTCTGGATGACTGCCTACTGCAACTGCAGCCACATCACATCACATCACATCACATCACAGGGTTTGCTGTCATTGATGTCGCACTGTTATTTTGAAGTCATTGTGATGATGAATAATGGCACATTCTGGATGACTGCCTACTGCAACTGCAGCCACATCACATCACATCACAGGGTTTGCTCTTATTGATCTCGTAGTGTTATTTTGAAGTCATTGTGATGATGAATAATGGCACATTCTGGATGACTGCCTAATGCAACTGCAGCCACATCACATCACATCACATCACATCACATCACATCACAGGGTTTGCTGTTATTGATGTCGCAGTGTTCTACTAAACTCATTGTGATGATGAATAATGGCACATTCTGGATGACTGCCTACTGCATCTGCAGCTAAACCACACCACGTCATATCACATCATAGGGTTTGCTGTTATTGATCTCGCAGTGTTATTTTGAAGTCATTGTGATGATGAATAATGGCACATTCTGGATGACTGCCTACTGCCACTGCAGCCACATCACATCACATCATAGGGTTTGCTTTTATTGATCTCGCAGTGTTATGTTGAAGTCATTGTTTGGTTTTTTCGGGATTTATTCATGTTGCGCAATATTCTTATGGGTTTTTGTCCGGTCACGCAGCGGTTTATCGTGTGGTAGGAAAACAAGATGTTCCGACGTTTCAACGAACCTACTGTCGCCTTGGTCACACACCGACGTTTAACGATTGGAAATCACCTTTCGGAGAAATTTAACGAAGAAGAGTTCAGTCATCTTATGTGTGTCTATTGTCAGTGGGGGATCCAGGATTCAATTTGGGGGGGGGGGGGCTGAATGTCGTCACATGGTAAAAAGTACTGTCACTCATGGTTTTGGGGGGGGGGGGGGGCTTCAGCCCCCTATCCCCTCCCCTGGATCCGCTAGTATCTATTGTCTATCTATACTGTCTATAATGTTATGATTGTATTGTATTGAGCTAATCTTTATATTGTACCGTCATATTTAAAAAAATGTAATCGGATTAATACCATAGAGGTAGCTCAGGAATTTTTGGCTCAAAGTGGCCCCTAAAGAAAAATGGCTGGAAAGTTTGGATTTTCTTCATTCTATATGTTCTCTAGGATGTTAAATCCGAATCCGACTTGGAAACAAACTATTTTTAAAAATATGAGAATTGGTCAGTTTTTCCTCCACTGATATTCATTTAATAATAAAAATCTTTATTCCAAATCCGAAGTTGGGTTGTGCGAGCCTCTCAGGTCCATAATATGATACGTATGCATATAAAAATACAAGAAAGAATATAAAGATAAAAACAATAGCTAATACAAACTTAAGGACATAACGATAAGGACATAATTAACTTTAGACAGTAACCCTTTATAAGTATTGGTCCCAAGTTTGTAGCAAAATTTTGGTGGCAAACCTCGAATTCAGCACCCCAAAAAACATAGTACGATAAAAACAAAAAAAAAGTAACATTAAATTTGCCTGGACCAAGACTGCCGTCTATGAATAAATAATATGCTATATTACATTGATATTTCAATTCGGCACTCCACTGAAACGACGAGTTTTTGTTGGTAATTATATTTTTCTTATGAAACGTATGTTAAAGAAAACAGTTTACCACCCTGTTAATTAATCAGTTTATCTATTTTGTTTCTAGAATGAGCTGAAAGTGTCTTTCGTAGTTTTGTGGAGTGCTAAACTATGAGGATGACATTACTTAGCCCAGGTCCAAATTTAATTTCCAGCTATCATTTTTAAACCCCCTGCCTCCAAGGTCATGTCACAAAATTTTTTATTGGTCTATAGCAGCGGTACTCAACTTGCGGCCCATTCAGTTTTTTTTGTGTGGTCCAAAACAAACATAGTTACTAATTAATACTTTTTTGGTATTTTTTAAAATATTGGTCGGTTAGTATGTCGGTGCGTGTGATCATCTGATCAGATGTATTAAGAGTAGCCTGTAGTATAAGCGTCAGAAACCTGATTTGACAAGTAAAAAAAAGGCGTTTTCACTTTTTTATTGTTCAGAATCTATGAATAAAATAAATAAACACTGAATTATAGTACAAGAAAATTAATCAATCAAATTAGTCTTTACAAACCATGTCTCATGTACTTTTGATTTGATATTTTATATTTGTCAATGTTTCAGATGGACCTACCTTAACTTGTTTATTTTTGTTGTTGCTTGTATTGTACTTGTACAAAACTATTGTTAAGGGCTTGGCACCAAGAATGACGTCACAGTCTTTTCCCACGGCATTAAGGTTCAAAATCGCGTGACAATCGCATGATAAAATGGTAAAATTAGCGTTTTTTTCCATTTTTTGGGGTTAATTTTGCGTCTATCAAAATTTTTTTACGGTTATTCCCTAGATTTTAATGCATATTATCAGTACAAGAAAAAATTTTACCCCGCGACTTTCGGGAAACGAGTTTCGTCTTTCGGAAAAAAGTACAGAGGTGTTATTATTTTTTTTTTTTTGAGAAATCTATACAAGTTTTAAAAAATCTTTTACGGTTATTCCCTAGATAAAGGTTCAATACATCTACCCTATTTTATTCCAAAGCATATTTAGTAACAGTTGTCGAGATAGAAAGTCTCCCGTTTTTAGAAATTTTTGAAATGTCGGTATGCATAATCTTAATATTAAAGGCTTAAATAAATAAATAAGATATTAAAATAACATAATATGTAATGTAGTTACTTACTTATTTGAAAGATATTATTTTTAATAAAATATTATTAAATTCTTGTACTACTCGTACAAATATTCTAATGAAGAATAATATTATTTCTATTTAAATTTTTACGTTAAAATATCTTATCATAATCAGATTTTGACAATTGGAAATTGTAAAAATCACTAAATGAATGTCGTTTTTTGTCAAAGGAATTAGCGTCATAATCTTTTCATAATCTGTATTGAAACAAATGAAATATAGCGAATCTAGTCAAGTGGAATGAAAATAATTTTGATTAGGTAATTTGATAATCGATGAAGCGGAAGAAATGCTGCAAAGTTAGGATGAACTCACAATCTTTCAATATCCATGGAGTAGTATGAATTGTTAATAATTGACTTCGGTTTCTAGAATTCGCCGAAGTATCATCTTCAATGTTAGTAATTGATTCATTATAATGATTAATTTGACTTTTTCTTGAATTGATTTTACCGAGATCCTGTTCAAATATAATTTTCTATGTATAGGTTTCAAGTATTATATAATTCTCAAAAGGGTTCACAATTTAAGATACGCACATTTATAGTATAACACACAGTTTTCTGTTTTCTTTTCAGCAATGAAAGTTCCTAGTATGTCAAAGTTCAATAATGTATCGTACATATTATACATACTTGAGCTTGGGTGTATGATGAATTTTAGTTTTATCTCGTCATTGCAAATGGTTGGTTGGCAGATATTGCCCATGGCAATAAACCCGCCATTTGTTTAATGCATGTCATTACTTCAATAAAGTTTTTATTTATTTATTTATTTATTTATTTAAATAAAACTTCATTAGGCAAAAGTAATGAAGAGTTAGGTACAAAACAAGACAATAGTAGTGTGCCTAAATGCAGACAGACCTATAAACCATTTTATGCGTAAAAATATGTTTAATAAGTAGTATGTGGATTTTAGAATATGCCAAAGTATCGTCTTCAATGTTATTATTTGCTTCATTGTGATGATTACTTTGGCTTTTTCTGGAATCTGTTGAGGAATCCAGCTGATAGACGCATAGACGCACGTGTTTTAAATAAAAGGAACGGGAGCAAAATTGCATAACTGTGGGAGCTTAGCGTTCTACCATTTCTGTCTACCCCGCTAGGGAAGCGGCGTGAAGGAATAGTGAGATAAAGAGAATTCCACAAAGATGCTATAAAATTAAATATGTATATAAATGAATCGGTGTTTATACATAATATTGTTGCGTATATAGGGGAGGGGGGCGCCCCCCCCCGAAATGTTGAACAATAGTTTAAAAAACGTTATTTTAAAACATGAAAGTTACTCAAGTTCATCACTTCACCCATTATTCAAAAAAATTTCGCCTGCGGCGCTAGTTTTCTTTGTGTTTTCACCACACAATATGAATACCATAACTTAAAACAAGACCTTTTTCACTTACATTCACGAAAAATTTTTGCCTGTAGCTCTATTACAATTTTTATACTGTACGTCTGTATTCAAATTTTTGTTAAGTCCACCCCCCCAAAGTTAAATATTAGATCGCCCCCCCCCCGAAATGAAATCCTATATACGCCACTGCAATGTATACCTGCACAATGAAGCTGCGTCAGTGGAGATAGTACCGGCAGTATCAACAGATAAAACTGTCGTTAATAAGTAGTTACGTAGTAGTATTCTCGTATCAGAATATGTTATGTGTAGGTATGTGTGTAGGTGCAAACACACTATGTTCAGTAGCGTAATGAATTGATGACCTATCAGCTAATCATTGAAATGTGCCTGGACGGCCTGGGAATAATCAATATCACTATCGTGTTACATCCATTGAGTTTTAACATTAACAGAAATCAAATTCAATAAATACTTAATTTTCCCCACAATTTTCGCAATGATTTTCTAAATTGCTCCACGACCTTAATTTGTATTTTCTACAAATTAGACAGGTACAAGGTACCAGGAATCATTTTTCTTATTTTGTTTTTTATTTCTGCGTGTCATGAATTCATTCCAAAACAGAAAGGATGACGATTTAAAAAAAAAACCTCTATATGTTGCAGTTGCAGGTAATCTAGACACATTACCTACATTACGTTCACATACAATATACATACAAAATTGCGTTTTAATTAATACTGAAATTCGTATAAAACATATAAATTCTGGAATAGGAATCAAGTACAAAGCAAACTGAGATTTTCCTTTTGTAATAGTTTTGTAATAATGCATTGAAATTCCGGAAGGTTTTTTCATATTACCTATCAACCTAATATATTGGTTTATGGTTAAATAATAATCGACTGATGTTTGTATACTCGTAAGTAGATGCGAAGTAGAACCTAAATGAAAACAGTCTATAAAAGTGGGTTTGGTTTTCGATGAGGGCAATATCTGGTAACCGTATCGTATTTCGATAGAAATATCATTATTGCCTGAAAACAAACTTTTGGTTCAAATTAATCCTTTGATAATCATGATAACCGAGGCCGTCGCCATATTGTTCATGGAGGCCGGGCCCAACTGACATTTGACGATGATTACACCATCTAAATTTTATGGGAAAAAATATTCGGTAGTTCAAGTGTTTGTCACCGAGACAAGGTGTTTGTCACCGATACAAGGTGACGTCACCACTCGTGGCGGTGATGGAATTCGAGGATGTAGGCTTGTACTCTACTATCGCAGGCTTCGTGATAACAGACAACATAAATATTTTTTGCGGCTATTGAGTCTTCGCTACACATCAACATCATCACCCGTAAATCGGGTGCAGAGCCGGAATAAGTAAAGAAGAGTGTTTATTACAGGATGAATATTTATTTTATTGTAAAAAGTTTATTAGATAAGTATACGCTACTGCTAAGAATAAATTTCAGATGTATAACATAATTTTATTTATATTCATTAGGTTTTCATTGATATCGCTATCAACTTATACTCGTACACTGAATACTATATTTGTAAACAAATCAATAATATGTTGACAGTTTGTGTCGTGTATTCAATTATATCACTCGCATAGAAAATATATATTGTGTTAAATTATACAAAATGATTTATCCCATAGTGAAATTAAATCACGGTTATGTTAATGGAAGAACTGATGTGACACAAAGTGGTTTTCAATATTATAGTTTTCAAGGAATGAGATACGCTAAGCCTCCAATATATGACAGAAGATTTAAGGTAAATATTACTAATTATAATTAATAGAGTTAATTGCCATCTTAATCATCATGTAGAATACAATATGTGTAATTATTATTACAGGATCCCGAAGAAGTTGATGATTGGGATGGATATTACAATGCAACATATGAAAGAGATAATTGTCTACAACTGAATTCTCTACATGAAGTTATTGGAAATGAAGATTGTCTATTCATCAATGTTTACACACCAAAGTTACCCAGTTATTTAACAATAATGCAATTACTCCTGCCAGTAATGGTATGGATCCACGGAGGAGGATATATAAGTGGATCTGGTGACAGCACATTCTTTGGTCCTGATTACATAATCGAAGAAAACGTAATTTTGGTAACTATGAATTACAGATTAGGAGTAATGGGTTTTATGAATTTAGGACTTGATGGTGTTTCTGGAAATACGGGATTAAAAGATCAAGTAATGGCCTTGAAATGGGTACAGCAGAATATTATAAACTTTTCAGGTAATCCCTACAATATTACGATCTTCGGCGAAAGCACAGGTGGCTCTTCTGTGCAATATTTGATGTTATCGTCGATGGCTGAAGGTCTATTTCATAAAGCAATTTCTCATTCCGGATCGTGTTTGAGTGCATGGAGTTATATTCCAGAAAGTGTAAACCTATTTGATAGAGCAGTTCTTCTTGCGAAAATGTCTGGTACGACTTCTAGAAACGCGACTCGGTTATATGAACTTTTACGAGATATTCCAGCTGAAGATTTGGTTCAGAATTCCAATAAATTACGTACATTTGATGACAAAATGAGAGATTCTGCATTCGTCTTTGCACCTACAGTTGAAACACCGTTTTTAAGTTCTGAGCTATTTTTGACTCAAGAACCGATAAAAATTCTGGAATCTGCAAATTTCACGAAAGTTCCATATATGTCCGGTTTCAATTCTGCAGAAGGAATTTATTATATAAAATATGCTAGATCTAACCCTGGACACATTGATACTTTAAACAAGGACTTCCAGTATGTTGTTCCAGCTGATATGAATTTAGAAATGAATAGTGAGGAATCTAAAGAAGTAGCGAGACTAATTAAACAATTCTACTTTCAAGGAAAAGACATTGAGAATTCTACTATGTATGAATATATAGATTTGTATACAGATTATGCATTTCTATACAAAATAATCGAGTCTTTAAATTTGATCATGAACTCTTCTTCATACCCTATTTATTTTTACGAATTCTCATTTGACGGAGATTTCAATTTCTTCAAAAAGAGAAATCATTTGAATTTCTCCGGCTCGTGTCATTTAGATGATCTCGGTTATTTGTTTCGAGAGATGGATTCTGATTATAACCAGAAGAAGGCGCTCTCGCTTTCAGAACTTGTCCGAAAGAGAATGGTGAAACTATGGACAAATTTTGCCAAATTTGGGTAAAATAATTTGATTACCTAATACTTACAAAATCCACTTGCTTACCAAACTTGCAGGCGTACCTATAGCCCTATAGGTACTTTGGAACATTGTTGTATCCATAATTCATTTTGTTACAGGAATCCTACCCCAAATATCAGTGATTTGCTTCCAGTACTGTGGGAGCAGGTAACGCAAGAGACGTTCAGTTATATGGAAATCGGAGAAGACTTTAATATGAGACAAAATCCAGAAAAGAAACGTATGTTTTTCTGGAATAAACTTTATAAAACATTTTCAAATAATTCTTCTATAGAATAAGACTATATGTTTAATTTATTTAATTGTTTTTCTTTATAAGTCTATTTGTAATCATCACTATCATCTTTCATCTTATTATCAAAATTATTTAATTTCATTTATTTTTGTATTAGCACAAATCACTCTTTACGGGTGGATTGCTCAAAAATAAATAAATAATAATAAAACTATTTAAACAGCAGAGATAGAGAGCGCAGTATTTATGAACTATTTTATTTACGTACCAACAAGATATCCAAATCTTTGTAAAATTTTATTCAGTAAAAGAATATTTCGATGAATTTCTATAGATGGCATTGGTATCATTATTTGAACTCGTTTCAACGTGTACACCACAGTCCAACCACCTGATATGTTATAGTCTCCCCATGGTCATACCTACATGTTTCTATGAAAATATGGCTAATCACTTTTAGGTTAGTAGATGGCCGACCTTGAACTTTTGTGAATTGACCGTTATGAACTTTTTTCTAAAATATAGACCCAATATACGAGACTGGACTGGAATAATGAGTGCTGAAGAGCTGTTTCGAGCTGCCCAGGACAGGAACACTTTCTCTCGAGTGATAGTCAACGTTGGGGGGATCTAACACGAGACCGGAAGAAGAAGAAGACCCGATGTTTCGCATAATGAATAATTATGACATTCAGAAATTTAAAAAATGTGCCCGCATTTTATTTCGGTAGGATTTCACCACACGACCTGTATGTTACAGATCTAACCATCGCATCTCATTCGGTGTAGGTAAGTAAGATGTCTAAAATGTTATTATTGTTTTGAGATAATATTGTAAAGTTACAACTTTGGGGTCTAAACAAAAAGGATCATTCTTTCTGATAAGCGGAAACTTTCTCAAAATAATTATGTCCTAATGTCACGGGATATCGATCTCGTGAGGTTATAAGATACTTAACGAGTATAAAAATAATCTTACGCCGTAGGCAGCTACACTCTACAGGGCAAAGAATAAGGAAGTAAAAGTATGCAAATTTATATTTATACAAATAAATTTGGCTGAATAATGCTCTAAGGCTTAAAGCATTATTCAGCCATTATCCAATTTTAAAAATTTATTTTCTGTTTCCTCTGCTTTTCATAAACAACACTTTGGAATAAAATCACACTTATTTATGAAAAATTCGTATTTGGTAACTTTAATTTTTATTCCTTATAGACCGGTGAAGTTACATTAAAAAAGGGGGTATAGCGTAGATAATTGTCGGAAAGCTGGAAACTGTTTTAATCCCTTCATTAACATGCAAAGAAGGTTTCTTGAAGTTTGCACCAATTTTCCGCTTGTGCTAAGTACAGGGTGACCCATAAACCGAAAAAATAATGTACTTTTTTCAGTTTTTCAGTAATATCTTCTAAACGATGCTTTCTGGGAAAATGGTGTCTTTTTATAAATTAAAGTACATAATATTCTGCGTCGTTTGAGCATAAATACTCATTTATACCTCAAAAATTATTGTGATACAGACACTGCCAAGTACATATTAATTTTCGGAACAAATTGAAATATTCGTATTTTTCACTTTTGTTGTTGAATAACTCCCCAACTCAGGCATTTATGGTAATATTTCACTGATCATATTTAATTATGAATCTATTTTCTCAAACTTGTGATTAAAAGTTTAGACCTACGGTACACAGTTCAGGATGCACAGGTGTTTAAAGAGAGACGAGTAAAATAAAGAAATTTATTAAATGATAGATTTAGATACGATAAAGGTAAGCTAATTTAAATTTTACAATTTCGTTTTATTAAAGTATAGTTTTTTTAAGTAAAATCTGATTTTTAATACTGTTACGCCACTGCCTAATATTCTATATCGAAAAGAGTATTTTTTCTGCATTCATTGGTTTTTTTAAAATATCTCCTAAACGGTTAGTGTTAGGAAAAAATATTTATCTTACAATTTATCTAGAATAATTTCTCTATATAATACTTGAAAAATAATTTATCTCATTTAAATACTAAGTGAGGTAGAATTGATTAAAAATGGTATATAAAAAATATGTTCATACATGCCGTCACTTTTTGTTAAATTACTTCTAAAACAAGCGGAGTAGCGTAAATCCATTAAATTGCATTTAAAGCGAAATAAATTTTCTATAAAATAAGTGTAATAAAATTAATTTGGAAGTTATAATAAAAAAATTACTAGATGATCAATATCAATATTTTGTAAAATAATTCCACGCTTCCCATACAAAATGTTCCTGCATAGCAACGTGCCTCTACACAAAATCAACTTTGATCATCTAGTACTTTTTTATTATAAATCACAAATTAATTTTATTATACTCATTTTAGAGAAAATTTATTTAGTTTTAAATTTAATTTAATGAATTTATACTGCACCGCTTGGTTTAGGAGTAATTTAACAAAAAGTGACGACATGTATGAATTTATTTATTATATACAATTTTTAATCAATTCTACCTCACTTAGTATTTAAGTCAAAGAAATTATTTTGCAATCATAATATAGAGAAATTATTTACAATAAATTCCGATATAAATATTTTTTCCTAACACTAACCCTTTAAGAGATATTTTAATAAAATTAATGAATGTAAAAAAAATACTCTTTTTGATATAAAATATTAGGCAGTGGCGTAACAGTATTAAAAATCATTTTTTACTTAAAAAAAACTATACTTTAATAAAATGAAATTGTAAAATTTAAATTAGCTTACCTTTATCGTATCTAAATCTATCATTTAATAAATTTCTTTATTTTACTCGTCTCTCTTTAAACACCTGTGCATCCTGAACTGTGTGCCGTAGGTCTAAACTTTTAATCACGAGTTTGAGAAAATTGATTCATAATTAAATATGATCAGTGAAATATTACCATAAATGCCTGAGCTGGGGAGTTATTCAACAACAAAAGTGAAAAATACGAATATTTCAATTTGTTCCGAAAATTAATATGTACTTGGCAGTGTCTGTGTCACAATAATTTTTGAGGTATAAATGAGTATTTATGCTCAAACGACGCAGAATATTATGTACTTTAATTTATAAAAAGACACCATTTTCCCAGAAAGCATCGTTTAGAAGATATTACTGAAAAACTGAAAAAAGTACATTATTTTTTCGGTTTATGGGTCACCCTGTACTTAGCACAAGCGGAAAATTGGTGCAAACTTCAAGAAACCTTCTTTGCATGTTAATGAAGGGATTAAAATAGTTTCCAGCTTTCCGACAATTATCTACGCTACAAAGCTAAATTTCCTGGGCTATTAACGCTTAGTGAACTGCTATCTACTCGCATAAGAATGTGTCTTATGTTAGGTTTCTTGTTAAAACAGTTGATAAGTACTAGGTAGGTATTATATATAGTCAGTATTATGTATAGTCAGTAATTATTATTAGATTTTTGGAAAGTAATGTATTTATCGGAATGTGTCGGGAACTCGGCGATCTGCAGATTCTACCATTAATCTGGCAGAAGTAGTGCGAGTGTCTACCTAATCTTCTATAATTATTATTACATCGGTCATCAGTGGTTATCCTCCTTATTGCACTTAGTCGAATTAGATTGTAAAATCTATGTTTACAGATAGGTTGTATATGTTCCAATAAAAATAATATTAGGTTTAAGAAAAACAAAATCAATAAACATGCAGAGTTACTTATTATATATATATATTAGGAGACAGGCATGAGGTACAGGTTATAGAGTAGGTATATAGAGTGTATAGAGTGAATGGTACGAACGTCTCCAAACTAGGGTAGCCGTAGCTGGTGCTTACTGCTTAGATACCACTGCTCCAATACACGACATTGTTTGTTAGGTTACCCTTTGATACAAACAATAATTATTTAGTTGCGATTAACCACCAAACAGATAAGTTCACACATATGAATAGTTATTCAATAAGTAGCCTAGTGACCATCGAGAAATAAATAAATATTGGCACGTGGTGAATGTTGAATTATTTATAAATTTGCAATAATTAGTCAAGAATTGATTTATAATAATTTTATGTGCAGTGAAATGATTATACTATTCGTTCGATTTTGAAATTGAAACAAAAGTATATCGTGGTAATTTTTTTGACAGCGATGATAGAATGACAAATTATATATTTTATTGAAAAGACAATGTCCGAGTGTATCGAGTACAACAACATGTCTCTAATAGAAAGTTACGATAAATCTACGGAGTTAAATGATAATCCTCGTTTTATATTAAGTGATAATGAACATAAAGAGAGATTTTTTCATTTCGACCAAACTCCAGTTGACGAATTGGAAATAGAGAATGGATGCTACGATATTGTTATTGTGGAAGGTTGGCAGCCTGATCAAATAATTGAACAAGATCAAGTTGGTTGGACGGAAGACGGGGAAATATTAGCTGAGATTAGTATTGAGTATGAAACACCTCCACAACCAACTAGGTCTCCATCGCCTGAAGTATCGGATGACTGTTCCAATCTTTCTTGGCTACTCAATTTTAGAATTGATGAATTGATTAAAAGCCACTGTGAAAACACAGAACCACCAACAAAGAAAGGAAGAAAAGACTCTAGATTACCTAAAGTATCTCTGGAGACTCAAGAATGTGTTGTGACATCCACTGCATCTGAAAGAAAACCTCCTTACACATACACAGAGTTGATTGAATTGGCCCTCAGAGAACGAGGGCAGCTGACAGTATCTGGAATATATAACTGGATTTCGTATGTATAACTCTACTACTAACACTATAATATGCATACAAAACTGTGCTTCTATTTTCTGAAAACGAATGCGTATGAAAATTGAAGCAAGCTGTCAATTAATGTTCAAATTCGAGTTTATTTTATAAAATATTTATTTATAGCTGCATTTGACAGGGAATTTTACATTACGAATACATCTACTACTATTATACTATTACTGCACCACAGTAATGGGGTAACCAGTAAATGTTGTATGTGTAAAAACAAACGCAGTCTTCTCTATGAGCAACGTTAATGTGGCATTCAGAACACGTAACCTCATTGCTAAAAAAAAACGAAAAACTTCCTAGGTATGGGACTTTATGATCTCCTGTCTCGTGCGGGAAAAATATGAAAAAAGAGTTGCGGGGGAATTTATTGGACTCGGGGAACCGTGGCGTAAAAACTAAAAACTAAATAATAAATTATCTGTATTGAAAAATATATTTCTTTCTCTCGACGGTCACTTGGAGAATTGTAGTGGTAAAAACCATTGCTTTACAGTCGAAAGTACTGCGCTCTAATCCATCCCAAGGAAGAAATTTTCAGAGTGGAATAATATACTTACGTACATACTCTGAAAATAAATTCCACTATATGTAAGACAACACACAGGTGTTGATGGGTCTCAATGCTGAAAGTTTTTAGGGTAAGGTGATCACTAATGACCGGTTGTAAGTCCTGTAGATGGCCATTGTCAATCCTATACTGTACAATGTACACCAACAACTAAACTGCCGACGTAGATAATCATTTATGTTTTTGAAACTTAAAAAAGTTGAAGTTAATATCTTAAAAATGCTTTGCTATTAGGCAGGTACTGAAATATTCTTTATTTCTATCTACGTACCACACATAAATCTTTATTTTATAAACCGACTAACTGCTCCACGGCATCAAACCTTTTTTTAAATTTAATCTGTTTAATTAATTGTGTAATTATAAATGTTTGGCTGGGGTGTAACGATCCGAAAATTCTAGGATGGAAGAGAACCAGACTGGATTAGAAAAGCAAATAAATGTTCATTCGTGAATTTTCTGAGGATAATTGGAGGATTGAAGGATAAAGTGACCAACGAACCTATGTAATTATTTATATTCCGGCATATAGAGAATTTATTTACAATTGTTGTCCGCATGTCTACCCTTGGTATAAATGTAAGGTCGCGTCCATGCCGGTATAGGCACGTGGGGATGTCGATAATGTAAGTACGAGTAGGTAGGTGTATATACCACAGAGGAGATCCGTACCAGGAACCAAATCATGTCTGCGTAGTGGGTGTCATAACTCTAATCTAGTTGAACGTCGCGTCGGTCGATCCCTTGTAACATTTTTTACTTTACCTAAAAATAAAAATATAATATACCTTCTTTCGTTTTTACTTAAGTTTATTTAGGTGCCTTCTTACATTTAAATTCACTCGTAATAGCAGGTGCATACCTATACTGAATTGAATTTTATATTATCGTAGTTCGATAAGATTTTGCGTACAAATATTTTTGGTTAATTATAATCATAGCCTCTATTTCAGAATGCCAATTTATATGACGTCAATATCACAAGTATCGTGTTATTGTGTTGATCCCCCACCAGGCCCAGACTTGCTCCGGGGTAAATTGCCCCGTAACACTTTATCAAGATGGTACTTAAATTCACTGTGGTGTTTTTTTTTGTCACATTCAAGTTCATCTTGGAGACAAATGTAGGGATTAAGTTATATAACACAAGTACCTACATAGGTCCCATAATGAAAGAACCTACATAGATTTCCCCATAAGTCATAATTTAATGTGTAATATTAAAATCAAGTGTACTTAGTTCTACCGGGACTACATAGATTCATTTAAGTTTTATGAGTGAAATAGTATTTAGAGTAATATATGCTAAAATGAGAAACATTAAAATTTGTGGTTTATCTCACTACCATTCTAAATGTTTTTAGGGAAAGATTTCCATTCTTCAAACCGCATGACGACCGATGGAAGAATTCCGTACGGCACAACCTGTCGATTAATCCTCATTTTAGAAAGGGAGCCAAGGCATCTAAAGGAGCTGGACATCTGTGGACCATAGCAGCTCCAAGTGCAGCTTTAGACAGGGTATTGGCGTCATGTGAAGCGGTAAGTTTAATTTTTTTATGATAAAATCACTAGGTACCTACCAGTGGCGAAGGGTGGATTTCTGCAGAAGGGAAGCCGGGGCTAATATTTCTTATAGGATTACGTCAGATTAGACCCTATTATACCCATCATTTTTTCAAAAAGGTTGGATGAAGACTCGATGGGAATCGTGTTCTTAGGTAGCTTCGCGCCTGCTACCTACATACATTTATTCTACAAAGCCTAGTATGTAATTAAAAATATACCTAATTTCTAAATTCTGTTTACAAAGTCATAAAACCTCTTTTTAAAGACGGCGCGGCGTCGCATAAGAGGCGATATTATTTTTGTTGATATTTTAATTAGTTCCTGCGCACACTTCATTATTTTTGATCATTTAATCCGTCGCCAAGTGTTTGGAATAAAGAATATCTAATTAAACATGGGGAGTAGAGATAACAAAAGGAGATTAAATTTTTGGTTGAGTCTTGTAGATTTTATTGTGTTTAAAGGTGTGTAGGCGCATGGGGTGGGGCACATTACTTAATAAAGAATAATTTTCCTAGAATGTATCGTTTAGAAGTTATTAGTGAAAAACTGAAACAAAAAAATCGGTTTTTGGGTCACCATACACTTGGCACAAACGGAAAATTGGTGCAAACTTAAAGAAACTCTTTTGACATGCTAATGAAGAGATTAAAATAGTTTACAGCTTTCCGAGAATTATTTACGCTACACCCCCTTATTTTCTTTAATTTGCTTGGGCTATATGTATTAATGTTAAAATTTACGAGGCGCCCTTTGCACCATAAAAATAGCAAGAATTATCTCCAAGACAAGCTTACCGTATTGTATTTCGCCACTTAGTATTTATAAATATGCTCGTATATATACTTACATACATATGTATATAATTTTTTGAAATGAAATACGGATATTTCAATAATAATTTTGACATTTTGTGTCGCGTTGCTCAGGTAATATTTAAAGTTAGTACCTAATGTGCAATACATGACATTTCGATTTAATCGAAAGTTTATGTTTATATCGAGCGAGTAATTTAGAAAATATTCTTGTTTATTTTCTTCTCAATGGCAACATATCCTTTAAAATATATTTAAATATACGTACAAATGTCCCCACATGATTTTATCGATGTATACTCGTACTTTACTTGATAACAAATTAATTGATTTGATATTATCGACGTTCATAATATTCTCACAAGATAAAGTTCCCTTCTCACCATACCGCCATCTTCTTACCTAAACTAATTGCACTAACAGTTTTAATTCATATTGAACAATATATTATAAAAGCGATATCCCACGGTGCGCGAATCCGGATTCGTACGTGATTTTGGATTTGTATTACGTACCGCCATACAAATCGCTGCGAAAGCGTCTGTAGATTTACGGACTCACCCCTTCCCACGGCGTGTGAATCTACGTACGAATCAGGATTCGCGCACCGTGGGAAATCTCTTTAACAATTATAATAGAGGTACCATTCCTAATTCTATATACATAACTAGTGGGCACCTACCCGTGAAAATTCACGGAGGGTTGGTTAAATATGTTTTTGTGTGCCTACTATTACGACTCACCCATCAAGTTCCTCGAGAGAACACAGGAAGATCACAAAACTCTGTCTTTTCTAATATCATTCCTAACGCTGCTCTCTCTAATATCATTTCCATTAAAAGTATAAATCCGATATTATTTTAGAATATCAAAATTATAGGCTCTATTATGATAGAACACACATCATAAGTCATAGATAAGTACAACAATACGTCATCATAAAAGACCGATGTAGTTTTGCATAACAAACAAACTAAAATCACTTATTTAATTAACATCGCTGTACCAAATACATTTAATATTCAAACAACCGTCGCAGAAAAATATCGTAAATATACAGAATTAGCAGGTGAAATAAAAAATATTTGGCATTCTAGGTCGGTATATATAATTTCATTAGTATTATCAGCTACAGGTATAATACCAAATCACTAATAAATAATTAAAAAAAAAATAGATTTACCGGAAAATTTATATACAAAAATACAAAAATCGGTAATTATTAATTCTTCCTCTGTGGAGGAAGACACCAGTAGGAGTGTCGAAACGTCGATCAAGTTTATCTTCACACGGTTTACCCGAAAATCAAGAAAGAATGTCAGTCGCACACCGTGAAAACCTTCAACATTTACTAGCGGTATGGAAAGTTGGTGGCTACACTCCATACTAATTATTTTATACGTAGGTACCCATTGATAGTACCTAGTCAAAAATTTTCCATTCCATTTTACTACATACCTACCATATGTAGACATGTACTATCAATGTAGGTATAATCCGAAATAATTCGATGCATTCTGTATCAAGTAGGTATGTACCTACTAACATGTTACTTTATTATTTCAGTAAGTACCTACAATTCTTTTCATTTTTTTTTTTTATTTATTTACTCCATTGAATGAGATTTCGACGATAATTTTTAGCCACCCATGAGGGCGTCGCTGCTTTAAATTTACATAGAACTTTCAAAATTTTCCAAAGGGCCAGCGTTACATACTTACATGACTTGGATAATACCAGAATAATGTAATGGAATTGGATGGTATACGTATTGATTCATGTTGTAATATTAATTAGCGATGATTGATCTACTGTTAAATAGTAGGCATTCCTTACCTACAATATTTATATTTATAGTTGGTTGGTAGGTACCCCTTTCTATTTCATGTATGTGAGTGTGTTATTATTAATGAAATAGTATGTACAAGCTTGATGCTGACAATATAGACCGGTGAAATAACTAAAAGCAGCATCACCCGTAAATCGGGTGCAAAGCCGTAATAAGTAAAAAAAAGAAATAACTAAAAAAAGGGGGTATAGCGTAGATAATTGTCGGAAAGCTAAAAACTATTTTAATCTCTTCATTAACATGCAAATAAGGTTTCTTGAAGTTTGCACCAATTTTCCGCTTGTGCTAAGTACAGGGTGTCCCAAAAACCTATTTTTTTTACCCTTTTTCAGTTTTTCACCAATAACTCCTAAAGGAAGCATTCTAGGAAAATTGTGTTCTCCTATAAATTAAAGTACATAAAATTCTCCGTCTATTGAGCATAAACATTACTCTTCACTTTAAAAAATAACTTAAAAACAGCGGTTTGATACTGTACTATTATTTTTCTCGACAAATTATAATTTTCTTCATTTTCTTTAATATTTGTTGAATATCAATATCGATGTTAATGTTGAGCATTTACATCACTATTAAATCATCCAGTGCATACCGGAAGAAGAAGAAAATGGAATGACTCTCGAAAATAGTTTGAGGCTATGGGTAATATGTGTACTTATATCATTGAAATATTATAGAGATTGGTGGAGATTTTATTTTACGTAACAGCACCAGTACGTTAAAGTTTTTAGTTTATTTGGATGATGCTTAGGTATACTCGTATGTACCTACCTACCAGTGGCGAAGGGTGGATTTCTGGAGAAGGGAAGCCGGGGCCAACATTTCTTATTGGATTATGTCGGATTAGACACTATTATACCTATCATTTTTTCCAAAAGGTAACTCGATGGGAATCGTGTTCTTAAGTAGCTTCGTGCCTGCTACCTACATACATATAATTAGTATAGAGCGTAGTTAAGTAGTTATAGTTATATAGGTCTCCATATTTTACAAGGATTGTTAACTTCCCTGTGGTGTTTTATTTTGTTTGTCACGAAATCTTGCAATTGATTTTTCATCCACTTACTGACTACATAGAGACCTGAAACTTCGCATACGTGCGTATAAACTCGGTGACAATACAATCCTGTACCAAAAATGTGTAAAGCGTTTTTGGGGGATTCAAGGGTTGTGTGGGGTCATGTGAAGTAGCGTATAAAAGGGCGTTGGAAAATAAATGTAGATCGTAAGTCAGATTTTGTCCAGCTCAAACCTTGGAAGTCACCGAGCGATCGAGAGGACCCGGTCACCGCATACCGCCGTATTTGGTATATAACGAATGTGCTTCAGGAGTAGAACTCACATCTTTTGTATACAAATTTTGATTCTATCACTTTTTGGTGGGAGGCGCCATTGAAATGAAGGAATCCAAGCGCCTCCAAAGGGCGTGTTTAGTATCGTTTGAAAGACTGCGAAAAATGGTTTTAAGATAAGTTATGGAATGTTGTTTTTTTTGAAATAGGATTACTTATTTCATATTCAATTGTAAAGTAACCACCTACTTAAACTTAAAACGTATATGTAGGCATTACAGTGTTTATAACTTTCTTAAACGATAGTGGATTTATCTTAGACATTTTCGGACATTAAGCTTTGGTGAATGGAATTTTTTGAAGACGTAATGAGATGATATTAAGGTTTACCAGGGCGTGATAAAAATGGCTTTCACTAGACAATTATCTGTCATTAAGAATTATTATACTGTGGCTCCTACATACTCGTATTTATCTTCTTAGAGATGATGACTTAGACTTAGACTTAGAAGGCATGTTGAGAGAATGAATGATGACAGGATGACAAAAATGATATATTTGAATGAGCGAAGAGGGGTGAGGAAGCGCGGCCGCCCGAGACTGACCTGGTCCGATCATGTCGACCAGATCCGCAAGGATGGACGCGTTTTGAGTAAAAGGAATCGGAGAGCGTGTATGACTAATTGCATGAATGTGACGGAAGCTAGGAGTGTGTGCAAGGATAGGGCTGTCTGGCGCTCTGTCCTCTCTGCCTACCCTGCAAGGGACGTGGCGTGAGGGTATAGATAGATAGATAGATACTTCAAATCTTTGGAGGTACGTACTTCACAGGACGACTATAAGTAGGTACACTATTGACTATTGGAAGAGTGCGGTGTTATATTTTAACTTAAAATAAAAAATAAAACAGTAAAGAATGTTTTAAGAACTACTCTTATAAGTCCGCCTTTTAGCACACTGTATTATCTTGTTTTGTTTTTGTTGTTACATATATTTACTGGCCAATAAAGTTTTATTTATTTATTATTTACTCTGAATTTACGAATTGTGGTAAAATAGCAGGTAGCTGCTACAGTTTTAAAATATCACGTAAATCAAATATAGGTATGTGGGACATTGAGAACTTATTTAATAGATTTTCATGAAAAAAATAAGAAGGTACGGAGACCGGGCTTCGCTAGTGTATTCCGAGATATTTTATTAAGTAAATAAACTGATTTTCATTAAGTAAACATCCTTTTTAAATTTCATGTCTAACAATCTTATTTAAACGGCTAGGGCTTATTTGTTACACCTACTCGTACTATTGTAAATTTACCGACATAGTTTGCATAGTATATTAAGAGTATGCATACCGACATTTCAAAAATTTCTAAAAACGGGAGACCTTCTATCTCGACAACCGTTACTAAATATGCTTTGGAACAAAATAGGGTAGATGCGTTGAACCTTTATCTAGGGAATAACCGTAAAAGATTTTTTATATCTTGTATAGATATTTCAAAAAAAAAAAATCGTGAAAAACACCTCTAATCTTTTTTCCGAAAAACTGAAACTCGTTTCCCGAAAGTCGCGGGGTATTTTTTTTTTATACTGATAATACATATTAAAATCTAGCAAATAACCGTAAAAGTTTTTTGATAGACGCAAAATTAACCCCAAAAAAATGGAAAAAAACGCTATTTTTGCCATTTTATCATGCGATTGTCACGCGATTTTGAACCTTAATGCCGTGGGAAAAGACTGTGACGTCATTCTTGGTGCCAAGCCCTTAAACGGTAAGAGTATTATACTAAACGTGCACTGCATCGCTATCATGTTCTCAGAGAAGATAATTTAAATGTAAAATCACTAGATATATATGAACCACATGAACTCGGATTCATTTATAAGCGATATATTATGTCAACCGCAAAGTGTAGCGCGACTCATTCATTACCTGGGTGACTATTGACTAATGAAGTATCTGGTGAAATTAAAATCCCTCAGTATTATTAACATCCTCCCATCCCTCAAGTCGTAACAGTTTGAAATACCGCTCCATATCTTGTTTGGACCACAAACTGATATATTCCTTTAAATTCGAACAATAAAAATGTACTTTTATTCTATTTTCCATTACTATTTTCCCTAGCTATATACAGACTTTGTTTGGAAACGTATTGTAGGTGTAGGTATACATATCTAATTTGTGTGTTATATCTATGCAATATATAATATGCAAGGGAGTTGGAAAAGAAATTCAGATCGTTAGTCATTTTTTGTCAAGCACAAACCATAGGGATACGTCAAGTGATCGAGATAATCCAGTCACTGCATACTTAACCACTAGCGGATCCAGAGGGGGGATCCAAAACCATGAGTGGCAGTATTTTATATACAACAAATCTAGGGGTTTCAGCACCTTAGCCCCCCCCAAAACGTTGAGTGATAGTACTTTTTACCATGTGACGACATTCAGCCCCCCCCAGTCACTGCATACTTAACCACTAGCGGATCCAGAGGGGGGATCCAAAACCATGAGTGGCAGTATTTTATATACAACAAATCTAGGGGTTTCAGCACCTTAGCCCCCCCCCCAAAACGTTGAGTGATAGTACTTTTTACCATGTGACGACATTCAGCCCCCCCCCTAAACTTGAATCCTGGATCCGCCACTGTACGTAACAAATGCAGGGCTGATAGTGTACTACATATTATATAGAGCCGCTTAAACCAACTATTTTATATTTTATATACTGTCGATGTACTTGCCATCCAAATTTGCCGTTGTGAAGCACGGGTAACTCCGCTAGTATGCAATAATTGTATTTATTGTTATATTATAAATAGTTATCCCGCTTCCAATTGATACTTCCTAAGCATATGTTTCAGACGTACAAATCAATACCTAATATATGAGATGTCTTTACTCTATAACATAGTAAAACTTTGGGTTTCAAAAAGAATACAACTTTAGCTGGCATCTCTTTATATAGTACAACCTACATGTTCATAGTTGAATTTTTAACAAGAAGTTATATCTCAACTGATATACAGCAGAGGATGGACCTTCCATCAGGCTTATGACTGATCGTCGGCTGGCTTAATGTGTTCATTATAAATTTGGTTAGATCGTTCGCTAAAAATACCTAAAAAATATCTCAATAGAGGGCAGTGGACAGTATTTTATATACATGTTTAATGGCGCCTCTGATACCAACCTTAAGAGCCCGCTATTAGCAAACTGAAAATGAAATTTCGATACGCGGCGCTAGTATCGTATTGTAATATTTTGCAAAATTGAAATCAGTTTGAATGAATGTATTTTCACAAGTTAGAGAGTTAAGGTGCAATCCCACTGAGGCAAGTTTTAAACATTAACACATGATACACATAATTTATAGTCTTTCCATTAAACGAAAATACAATGCGCAAAAAAACAAGTCGCATTGCCGCATATAAGTTAATTATTGGATCTGTGCGGTTTTAGCACGACAGGGACCGGAAGAATGAAAAATTAAATACATAAAGTAAATACATACAATTGTATGGTATGGCTGAGGTAAAAAAAGTAAATAAGGAATCTGCGTTATGTATTACATTGAGGGCGAAAAAACACAGTAAATAAGGTATGTGCGGAAGCTTTCACGGCCGGAGTCATCATATCTAAGTTATGTGTACTTTCCGGGCATGGAGGCCGTGGTCTAATGGTCGGGTCCCCAAGCGACCATTAGAACACGGCCTCCAAGCCCGGAAAGTAGGCAAAACTTAAGACAGTAAATAAGATTAGCACATCTACCAGGACATAAGGAAAATGGTTTGCATTTAAAGTTTTATTAACTTTTAAGTTTGTAAAAACATGACGCGCCAAACTAATATTTCCTGAATTGCACCGTTTTAGACGCATGGTTTACGCACGCAGCTTAGTGTTGAATCAGTGGAATTGCGCCTTTATAATTATTTAACTTATAGACATTGACTGAAAAAAGTGATAAGAGTAACTGAGCACACGCAAAAACATTCTAGATTCACTTTTAGGTTATCGAATAAGAGTTAAAAAATACAATGCACCTTGTTGTGAAGTTGTCTTATATTGCTATAGATTTTCGAATAAAACAAAATTCAAACGATTTCGTAGTTTAGAAAGAATACAATTGTTCCCACATTAACAATGATTTGGAATACATTGTTTAAACTACATACGAATTTGTGATTAGAATTATCGATCCATTCCCCGAAAATTACAATAAGAAATATTGCTATACTGCGTTTACATGATAAGGATTTACTTTCTGGGTTCCCAACCTGTGGAAAATTATGCTAGTCCGTGTACACTCCTCTACCGCAACTCATTATCCTTCCACTCAGTATGCGAACTTGAGAATCTCATTCATCATCTTCTATCATATCAGTGTTACTCATATTATTTGCGTATTTATTTTGCCATTTACATACTTATCGTTATCATAACGAAGACTCGAAAATCGTCAAGAATTGATAACACTAATTCTAAGATTTTTTCATGTTTTACTACTTTATACTTTTTTACCATTGAAATCTTTTACACACATACAGTTGATGAGAGCTTACATAAATAAGTATGAATATTGCGAATATATTGCTTCATGTAATTAATAGTGCCTACTGCGTCGAACTACTGGAACAGATATTTTTTTCTCTAGCATGTGACGAAGTATGACTGTGGCATGATATTGACATTAGACATTATTATTGTAACATGATTATGACAGATCCTGAAAACTAAATTTACACTTTATATTTTGTTAATAATCATTTGCCTTATGTACATTTGATAGATTTTAAGATTAGGAAGAGATATACATCGGTTAAATTGGTGTTTATCTCTTAAATTCACAAAATATTCATGAAATGTCATCCGAAAAAAATGACAGCAAATTCCACGTCCGCACGCGTCGGCTATTAGCATAGAATAATAATATATAGTACCTATAGAAGCCAATCGCCCATACTAGCAAGCGGGACCAAAATGCGCCATCTCTGTGACTTGAGTAGTAAATATTCTTAGAGCGGGAATTTCAAAATCAATTATTGTTCCACCTCTCCCACCTACCTTGTAATTAGCACGCAACTTTTGAATTTTTTGCCTGTTTTATAAACAAGTTACTTCAATTACATAAATGTGTTATACAATATCAAAAATGTGTGACACTTTTACATTGACTTTAATTAGTTAATTAGAAGGTTAATACAGGCATAAAATTACAAAACATCGAGAAAGATATTATTTTTTGCTATATTGTTATATGACTATATTATATGTATGGAATAATGGTCATAAAAATATCAAAATTAATATCTTTCACGTGTAAATTGCACAGGTTGGGGTTATTATTTACCTTTTCATGTTACTTTTGCAAGGGATTTACATAATTAAAAATCTTGACTTCATTCATATAATGAAAGCATAGATGTGTTTGATCAAACCGTCTTCTATTTTTATTGGCATAATATTGTGTTATGTAGATACATATTTTATTGATTAGTTTTTTACCTACTTAATATGTGGAAAGATTCTTCTTCTCCTTCTGCTTATGTTAGATCTGGGATCTGTTACTATACAGACGTTTGTTGCTCCTTCTTGGAATGTGGAAGACCAGCTATCTCTCCATCTTTTTGGTGGTCTTCCTAGCAGCCTTTGACATATGGAGATTTCATTCGTAGCAACGTGGGCTAGTCTTGTTCCATCCATTTTATTAAGACGATCTCGCCAGAACCGCCTCCTCTTCCGGCTCCACTGCACGATATCCTCAGTTTCGCAAGTTTCTCTTATGACAGAGTTTCTAATTCTGTCTCTGAGGGTTCTATTGGAAAGATTATCCTATATAATTTCACATATTATATATGTAGCTTCCTTCAATATTGCCATCATCACAGTACTTGTGTACTTTTTTATTTCTCTCCAACAATCTCCAAACTGCAAATAACACAATCATTGCATCAAGATACGTAATGACGTGGTGCTTTTTACTCAGCAGACAGCATTAAATAAAATATGATAAAATTGATACCATACACATGGCACGGTATACTTACTTGACTATATAGGCATCAAATATAGATGTTTAAGAACATTGTGTGGTAACTATTTGTTTATCTCGGGATTATTTTTAAGGTTAATACTCATTTCACTCCATTAAAGGTAATTAATGTCTAAAAAATACTTAAAATATTATAATTTATAATTTCACACAAAAACCTGTCAAAAATTTTCAGCGAGTTCCTTTTTTTGAACAAATGAACAAATCATGGAAATCAAATTGGAAATCCACAGAACATAGGTATCAGGGTTTACACATAAAAAATATTTTCGCTAATAATTTTAAGTAGGTACTTAAATTCCTGTTTTTATGTTTGACTGACAGAATGTATTCTAGCGTATCTACTTACAAAACGTATCGACTATAATATATTTACTAGACTCTAATCATAACCTGCATTTGGGGAAAGATTTGATGAGTTTGTATGAACCATATTACGAAGGGAACCTCAGAAGTCTGAATTTATTTCGATATGGAAACACTGAAAATGTTTTTGTGCCATTGCGTTTAGTACCTACATGAACCATTTAATTTACCCCATCTACATGTCAGAACCGAAGATATTTTTATCCAAGTCACAAACCATTTTACTTACGCCATCTCTTTGACCGCGGTCGACACCTTGCCTAGAAGTATCTACCCCTCTTCCAAGTATCGCCGTTTGGGGGCCCTGGCTATTAGTCGCCAACTAATCTGATTTTTATCATTATCATTTTGTGTTTATATTATCTTATGATAATTTCAATATTTTGAAAATTTAAAATATCCAGCAAGATTAAAAACATTATGAACTACTCAGAAGTACATTAATTTGTTGGATGAAAATACAACATGAGAATGTTTTACGTCTTTAAAAAAAGCAAAATTTTCTGAAATTATGATTAACTTATTTTCCAGAAAATCATTTAAAAAAATTACCAATCGCACTTTTCTTCTGTACGTTCTCGATAAAACAACCTAAGCTTTCGATATCTCGAAACAAAATGTAAAAAAAACGTGAGGATACATCTTCCTTAGAGCTCTAAACTCACCCCTTTTGCAATATTGAAAAATACGCTCTTTTTAAAAACAACCCTGTTGCATTATCCGTAATGTTTTTTATTATTTTAAATTGCATTCACATTCTAGAAGATTGAGCATTCATTTTCTTGGATCACAATGTTTCTAAAGTTCTTCAGTTTTGAATGGAAGGTTCCCAAAAACAACAGCAAAATCAGCGAAATCACCAAAATGCTAATAAAGGGCCCTTAATAGCACAGCGGTAGAATACCGGCTTGTTAGGTTGGAGGTCTGGGTTCGATTCCCGACCGCGCTAGATGGATGGACTGGAATTGGTGAATGTTACTTAAGTGTAAAGTGATCACATTAAGCCAGCCGACGATCAGTCATAAGCCTGATGGAAGGTCCATCCTCTGCTGTATATCAGTTGAGATATAAATACTTGTTACAGTATTACCTTATTAGATTTATAGGGAACATTATCAATAGCGGGTGTTATCTCAACATATACGAGGAGATGTACCTACATGTATGTTTCGAAGGGATCAGGTAATTGTACTACTGATTGCGAAGTAGAGGGAGACCTTCATTACAATCAGCTGCTTATGAAGTGGAACGGATACGAACCGATGCACTTTGTATTGGTAACCACTAACAACAGATAGCCCAATAATAATTTATTGATTACATCAGTCATTACAGTATCACGCGTGCGATCATAATCGAAATGCTAATTTTTGGTAGGTACTTTCGGGTTGACTGTAAGATATTGGTTTTGCAATAAGTCCGCCTTTTGGCACACTATAATTGTCTTGTTTTTGTAACTATGTATATTTTCTCTGGCCAATAAAGATTTTTTTATTTATTTATTACCTATGCACTATAAGCGTCTCTAAACCATCAGGCGATAGTCGCGGAGTAAATTTTTTTTTGTACTGATAATATGCATAAAAATGTAGGGAATGACCGTAAAAGTTTTTTGATTGACGCAAAATTAACCCCATAAATGGAAAAAACGCTATTTTTACCATTTCATCATGCGATTGTTCACGCGATTTTGAACGTTAATGCCGTAGGAAATGACCGTGACGTCATTCTTGGTACCAAGCCCTTAAACCTCAAACAGCAAAACATAAATGTTGAGAGGATGTCGTTTGTTTTCTTTAGATAGATATGTATGTATAGTTGTAGATTTACAAGTTACATTATATTACATACTATAACATAATTCTAGTAAACATCGATGATTAATATGTTGTGACGCTGTGTCGTCCAATCATTAAGTGTAACGATTCCTATTAGTCATCCTTGATATGTTAGGAAAATTAATCATTTGAAATGTTATTTATACAAGCTCAGAGTAGAGATTTTCTATTTCCATGGCATATTTTATTTCCATTATATTTTCCAAGGTTTAGTTTTCAAACCGTTTTCATCATCGTTTTAAATCTTTTTATTTCCTCATTAAAATTTAGTACAAACCCTATAGAGAATAGACAGACCCAACGGATGAAAATGATTATAATAACTTCATTACTACGAGAAAACGGTTTCCATTAAGTCTACAACCTCAATCTCAGAGTTTTTGCGTTATAGATACTGGCGATGGTGGATTCAATTATTTTTATATATGCATGGAGAACATTGACAAACTGGATAAGATAACCTTTTACAAAGTAAAAAATAGCAAATATACATAAAAACCGTTTTGAATATTGATGTTCTTTTTTTATTTCAGAGGAGAATTGAGGCTAAAAACTTGGAGCAGCAAGTGGCTGCAGCGGCCGCAAGCATTCTTCAGCACCACAGTACAGGTTTGTAGATGAATATTACCTGTATACCTATGAATGCACTATATGGACCTATGAAGATACCAGATTGATTCCAACGAGATAAAATATGTCTCATAAATTCAAAGTATAATTGTTAAAATTTTGTTACAAGGGTAACAAGACGAACTTTCTCTATACATTTTCTATTCTCACTATTTAAATTTGCTCAGTTTTTGCAGCTTGCCAGCTCCGTTTCTATTTATTTTAGACAAAAATTTTGGAAACCAAATTTTGTCTACTTTCGTTGTGCGTAGAAAGAGAATTAACAAAAGTTGCCAGCTTTCTAGTTCTAACAAAAATTCGTCATAAACTGAAAATTTTCGCCATCTTTTTCATTTTTCTCCGCCATGTTCCGTCACGAAATTTTGTTGGCAAAACTCGGTTTCGGATCCAGTGCCAAAAAAAAAAGTGTAGAATGAATGAAATCTAGACTACCTCACAACTTTCCATCGAGAAATGTAAGTAGGCTGGAACTATATGATTGTTGGTGGTAAATGACACAGTTGTGTGTTTTTAATAGGTAAAGGTAAATATCCAACCAGAGTCTTGGAGATTTTCTTCTCGAGACATCTCTATACTCACTATACTCAGGTCGTATATAGATAACTCGTTAAGTAGTGTGATTTGTGTAAGGTTTTCACTTAATATCTCTGCAATAAATTTGTTTTCTATGCTATTGTTAAAGTTAATTAAAAAATATTCATCAAAATAAATACATAATTATAGGAGCACTCATTATTATTCACGTTTACCGGCATTAAGGCAAAAAAATCCCTCGGCGTCAGATAGACCTAATAATACTCGTAGTATAATAATAGCATACGCTACAAAAGGTTTATAAAGTAAAGATCATTTTACTTTTTAATGGAATAAAAAGTAAGATCATTAATTTTCTTTTTAGAGAAAATTATTATTAAATAAAACGGATACTTCTTTGTAACAATTTCGTTAAATATTTACATCTAAACACCTACATGTTTCTATTTAAATATACTTGTTTTTGGAACAAAAATTACGGCGTGAGACGTGAGCATTTTAGAAAAAAAAAATACTAGCATAAAAATAACGCAAGGCGATAGAAATTGAACATAAATTATCATAATTTACATGAGTATATAAAACTTATATTAATGGGATCAAATTTGGCACTCAACCTTCTATTTATTTTACAAATGCCTAACATTGCAGAATAGTAGGTTGCATATTGTATTTTTTTGAAAGCGTGTAGGCAGTATACGTTTGCCAAATTCAGGACAATTTGACGGTTGTAGCATATTGAATTTATTCAGGTAAGCGCATATCATAAAACGTTTTGGGCCATGAAAAGAAAAAGGCCATAGATTATATAGATACACTTAATCGTTATCTGTATGGTTCGAACAGGATAACCGCAAAAACGTTTAAGGTTTTCACAATGATCCATTATTTTTGTAGTTTTTCAGACTTCAACCCGTTACGTTGGTCTTGTATTTACAACCTTTCAAATTAAGTTATTCTAAAAAGCCACGATGAAGTCCGGAAACTGCAAACACAGCTTAAGAGTGTGCATACCGACATTTCAAAAATTTCTAAAAACGGGAGACCTTCTATCTCGGCAACCGTTACTAAATATGCTTTGAAACAAAAGTGGGTAGATGCATTGAACCTTTATCTAGGGAATAACCGTATAAGATTTTTTATATCTTGTATAGATTTCTCAAAAAATATTTTTAAAAACACCTCTGACCTTTTTTCCGAAAGACGGAAACTCGTTTCCCGAAAGTCGCGGAGTAAAATTTTATTTTTTTACTGATAATATGCATTAAAATCTAGGGAATAACCGTAAAAGTTTTTTGATAGACGCAAAATTAACCCCAAAAAATGGAAAAAAACGCTATTTTTACCATTTTATCATACGATTGTCACGCGATTTTGAACCTTAATGCCGTGGGAAAAGACTGTGACGTCATTCCTGGTGCCATGCCCTTAAAGGGTTGTGGGTTTCCCCGAAAAGTACAAGATACTCTGATTATAACAACGCTGAGAACTTACACAAGTTATCAAATTATTCGAGAAGAAAATAATATACGTTTACGAGTAGGAGAGGTAAGAAACTGAAAGGAAAGGACTAGGCTATTGTTTATCTTCAACTTTCCGTTTTTCGAGAAATTATGGTAAAATTGTTACAGCTCATGGCTACTTTGTACATTCATTTATTATTCACCTTCATCTCAATGCATTCCTTCCATTAATTAACAATCCAAAAGGTTCAAATCACCATTTCATTAGAGATAACTTGTAATCCAGGGAAATTAAACTCAATGCAGCTCCTCGGTGGAAAGTTGTGGGGTAGTCTGGATTTCTTTCATTCTATGTGTATTTTGGGGTACTTAATCTGAATCCGAGGTTTGCCAATAAAATTTCGTGACGGAACATGGGGAAAAATTGGAAAAATGACGAAAATTCCATTTTCTGGCGAATTATGGATTTAAACATAAAAACTATCGACTTTTTATCGAGCAGAATGAAAGTTAATAAAATTTCCTACAAATGTGGCATATAAATTTTTTCTCTAAAATAAATAGCAGCGGAGCTGTCAAGCTCCAAAAACTGGCCAAATTTTCTTGTTATTTTAAATTGTGAGAAGTGAAAATGTATGGATAATAGGTCACCTTGTCAGATTTACCACCAAATTTTGACAACTATTCTTCAGATTTATGAAACATGTTATACCACGTTGGAATCAGAAAATATGCAGAAAGTTTTCAGGGGAAAGTTAATTAAAAAACCTAGTGAATTGTTTCAAATCGTAAACGTCAAATATCAACAAAAGAATACTTATTGAATTACATGAAAAGGAAGAAATGACCAGAAATGACTTCACACACATTTCATAGTGTTGTATTGAAACAAAAGAATTTGAGCGAATCTATGCCAGTATGTGTTTGACTAGGTACTTCAATAATCAAAGCATAATACCTATTAAATATTTTATGCTACTCTTCAAGTCTTGCTCTTGATGGCACTTTATTGGTTTGTTTAACATATCTTCTTTGTTGTAATTGTTTATTGTATCGTGTGTGCGTAAACAGGGTGATTGGTTCCGCTGTTCAGATATTTTGAGAGGTGATAGAGGATGTTTTGAAACGTAGATCTGCCAAAGGGATGTCATCCCAATTCTTAAGGGTTGCGGAGTTACACCCTTTTAAAAAAATTCCACCCCCGACATCGACCACCATCACATTTCACTGAATAACTCTGATGCTATGGGTCCAAAAATAATAAAAAAATATTTTTAGGTCTCGTAATAAAACAAGCTTTTGATTGATGTCAAAAATATTTAATAATAATAATAATAACTTTGCTAAAATTAAACACAAAAACAAAATTTCATTTTTTTTTTGTTGAAAGTTTTGACAGTTTTAATTTTTTTTCAATTAAAACTATAATTAACTAGTACTTTTTTTTCTTTTATAAGTAATTTTTTATTGAATATATAGTTACAAAATGGAAGATTTTGAAAAACTGGCTCAAAATATGGATAGATAATGTTCAGCATTTTTATTCACAAGGGTCTAATTTATTTATTAAAAGAAAAAAAAGTACATATTCAATAAAAAATTACTTATTAAAGAAAAAAAAGTACTAGTTAATTATAGTTTTTATTGAAAAAAAATTAAAACTGTCAAAACTTTCAACAAAAAAAAAATGAAATTTTGTTTTTGTGTTTAATTTTAGCAAAGTTATTATTATTATTATTAAATATTTTTGACATCAATCAAAAGCTTGTTTTATTACGAGACCTAAAAATATTTTTTTATTATTTTTGGACCCATAGCATCAGAGTTATTCAGTGAAATGTGATGGTGGTCGATGTCGGGGGTGGAATTTTTTTAAAAGGGTGTAACTCCGCAACCCTTAACAATTGGGATGACATCCCTTTGGCAGATCTACGTTTCAGAACACCCTCTATCACCTCTCAAAATATCTGAATAGCGGAACCAATCACCCTGTATATGTATTTTTTAATTTTTGTATTGCTGATATTGTTGGAAGCGAGCTTCCCCTCAGAGCACGAGCTTTGCTCAATTTTGAGGGGAGATTTTACTTATATAATTTTATTCTTGTTTATTATTTGTATGATATATGTATCTTTGAGTTAAAAAATAAATAAGTTATTATTATTATTATTATATTCGGATTTTATCACTTGTATAACATTTATTCTATCTATTCTATCCCCTCACGCCACGTCTCCTGCGGGGTAGGCAGAGAGAACAGATCACCTTACACACACACTTCGTGCTTCCGTCATATCAATATAATTTGGCATACACATTATACGATTCCTTTCACTCAAAATACTCCGTCCTTGAGAATCTGGTCTACATGGTCAAGCCATGTGGTTCTTTGGACGGCCGCGCTTCCATACACCTCTACCTTCTCCCAGATATATTTCTTTGCCATCCTATCATCAGTTATCAGGTATATCTATCTATCGTATGGCATTTAACATCACATCTTAAAATAAGGACATAGAATAGTAACAATAGCACAGGTGGATCTGATTGTCAAAGGTTTATGTCAATGTTTAAAATGTATTCGGTCGCTGATGTATCCGTCAGTATGAAGAAGTCCCTGATACTCCTCGCATACGCTCTAAGGCTACATTCGGATACAATGTGGTGTATGGTCTGTTTCTCCGCCCCGCAGTCACAGCCAGGGGAGTCCAGCCAGCCACACTTGTGGAAGAAATCGGCACATCTGCCATGCCCTGATCGGATCCTGTTCAATGCGGACCAGAGTTTGCGTGGTTGGTCGAATCCGGGAGGTTTCATTGATATGCAGGGCAGGCAGTGATGTACCGGGTCTGAGGCTTCCTCCCATCTGGCCTTCCATGGGTCCATGCTGTTGAAATTAGAGTCATATAGGCTTTTAGCCGTTCTTAGTGGAGGGTTTCTTGATATGAGCCTGTTGCTAGTTAGGAGGTATTCAAGATCTGGGCCGCTCGGCAGTTCAGGGTTTTTCAGCAACTTCTCATATTCCTTCACAAGTGCGTTTTGCCTTCGGAAGTCATGAGGTGGAATATGACTCAGAGTTGGTAGCCAGTATGTTGGAGTGGATCTTAGTGTTCCAGAGACAGTCCTAAGGGTGCTATTTAGTTGGACGTCCACAAGGCTGGTATGAGCGCTGTTTATCCACACTGGTGACGCGTACTCCGCCGTTGAATGGACGAGGCTCAATGCATATATGCGCAGCGTCTCTGCAGTTGATCCCCAGGAGGTGCTAGCAAGTTTATGGATAATATCATTGCGGGTTTTGATTTTTGCGGAGAGTTTGCTTAGGTGTTCCCTGAAGGAGAGCGTTCTGTCAAGCGTTACTCATAGATATTTAGGGTGTATGTTGTGGTTCAGAGATTTTCCTTCAAAGGCTACATTTAACGTTTTGTTAGCCTCCCTATTGTTGAGGTGGAAACATGTGACCTCCGTTTTACTTGCGTTGGGTTGTAATCTCCATTTTTTGAAGTATCCTCCGAGTATATACAAGTCGGACGATAGAGTGGACTCTCCCGCTTCAAATGTGCGATGCTGGCATGCGAGAGTCCAATCGTCCGCGTAGCCGAATTTTCGTGAGGCTGTTTGCGGCATATCTGAGATATACAAGTTAAAGAGGAGAGGGGCCAGAACTGATCCTTGGGGGAGTCCATTATTTAGTTTCCTGACTCCGCTTTTGGCGTTTCCCATTACTATCTGAAAGGTGCGGCCAACGAGCATGTTGTTTATGAGTGACACTATTTTCTGAGATGGTATAGTACGGGCAAGTTTGTAAATAAGGCCCTGTCTCCAGACTGTGTCATACGCTGCTGAGAGATCTATGAATGCTGCAGCCGTTTTCATATTTTTCTCGAATCCTGCTTCTATGTACGTGGTAAGCGCAAGGACTTGGTCTCTACAACTGCGATTCGGACGAAAGCCCGCTTGTTCTACTGGTACCTTCTCCAGAATTAATGGGCTGATTCTGTTGTACAGAAGCCTCTCAAGGAGTTTTAATGTTACACTAAGGAGAGCAATGGGTCGATAGCTTTTAGGTTCTTTCGTTGGTTTACCAGGTTTTAGTAAGGCGATTATTTTGGCACGTTTCATCCTATCTGGTATATTTCCTGATATAAGGATGTCCGAAAAGCACCGTGTCATCCATTTGACAGCATATTCACTACAGTGAGTCAGGAATTCAGTATGCATACCGTCAAATCCGGGTGCTTTCCCAGTTTTCATTTCCTTTATTGCTTTCCTAGTCTCTTCTCTGGAGAAAGGGTTTACGGGGGTGTTCCCTGGATCAATAGATCTCTTTAAAGTCCTGAGGTCAGATTTCACTTTCCTCGTGTGAGTTTTGTCGTTAGGGGCCCTAGATGTTTGCACTATGTGTGAGGCTATTTTGTTTGGCGAGATTGGTTGACTAGAGTTTCCAGTCTTTCCTCCCCCTCCAAGTTTACGAAGCACGGACCATGCTTTACGACTTGATGTTTTAAAGTCCAGGCTTTCTACAGTTTCAATCCATTTTTGTCTACGTGCCGCATCCAGGCTAGTAATCAGCTCATCTGCGATCTCCCGTTCACCACTCTGAATAAATTCGTTGTATAAGGTTTCACTTTCTTCATTCCACCCTGGGAAGTACTGCTTCCGGTAGCCTCTAGGAATGTGCTTCTTTGCGGTGCTGATAATTGCACCGACAAATCGATCGTAGCAAGTGTTTTTTGGTGGTATCCATCTGAGGCACTTGTCGAGGTCTCTTGAAAAAGCTGGCCAGTTTGCTTTCCGGAAGTTCCATCTCGGTCTTGGGTATGACGATATCAATGGAATTTTAATACCAACTTCGATGATTGCCGGACGGTGCTGGCTGTGTGGAAAGTCAGAGAGAATTTTTCGATGCCATGTTAATGGTCTGCTGTCCTTGGTAGACACAAAACAGAGGTCAGGGTTGTAATCGCGATTCCATGCAGCTGATCGGAACGATCCACGGTCTTTGGCGTCGAAGATAAGGTGGATGTTGTGATCCTCCGCCCAATTGACCAGTCTTTCTCCATCTTCGTTGTTTGATTTGTATTTCCACTGAGTGTGGTGGCTATTAAAATAAAAATAAAAATTAAAAAAGCGAGAAAAAAAAGGCTATTAAAAAAAGTATAATTATGTAATACAGATTTAGCAACAATACATTTGAGGTGGTCGGTAGCCTGGTTGGTAACGCGCTCGACTGTTAATCCAGTGAGTGGGCGCGGGTTCAATCCCCGACTTACTCCGCTTCACAACACAAGCTTTTAAGCTTTCTGTGAAGTGTGCAAAGATTTATGTTATCGAAATAAACTCAGATTCATTTAAAAGAAAAAAAAACATAGTTCCCATTATATTAATAATAATGAAGGAAAATATTTTTTCATCTCTGATTATTTTTAATGGCCGTGTCCTAAATTTCCACAGAATATTCCACTCTCTCATTATTAGTTTTGCCGGAGTAGTAGGAGTAAGTATCATCTGTTGTCTGTTAATGATCAGATTACGTTTTAAAGGACACTGAGATTAACAAAAATATAATAACCATTTAGTTTACTCACTTTGTTTTACGAAGTTGTTATCAAAGTGATCCTATCGCTTAAATTAATACTAGTAATATACGAATAAGATTATAAATATTTAATTACCTATCACATACCTACCAAACTGTTTGTTGCCCTTATATTGCAATATGGAAATTGCAGTACAATGTATTTTGTAAGTGACTGATTAATTGCATGTAACTCTTTTTTTTTTACAGAATTTTTGAACCCCGTGTCGGCTGAGCAAGTGGCTGCGGAGTGTGGCCTTTTGGATGAAGATTTCGAGATAAAGACAAATGAATCAAACACCAATTTGTCATTCTCCTATCAACATTATTAAAATATCAAAAACAAATCTGCCTATACAAATCTCTCCATATACATTGTCATTTCTCCTCAGCAATGTTACTACTAAGAATAGATTGCTTATTACCAACTAGTAAGTGAAATTTTCAGTGTAATATAATATACCATCAAAGTTCTCTAATCTGATTATTTAATATTTTTTACATTTCAATTAAGTAAAATATATGAATCATCATGACGTTTAAAAAGTTTAGCATTATACATTTGCCTTTACAAATTGTGAGCCAAATAAATTATGATTATCAAGTGATAAGATATTGCTTGACAACTGAAAAATCTTATCTGCAGGAGCTTTTTTGATGGGTAGGTACGTGACATCGAAAAGGGGAATATTGGTCAGGCATTAATTATTATGCGGAACCATGTTTCGTTAGGAAATTTTTGCATGAAATAAACATTTATTCTATGTTTGTGAAATATATCAACCCTGGATTTTAGCTGAATTCTTCAAGCAATTTAAAATATGTACTATTACTGTTCAATTCGACATACTCCTAAGTAAATACGTACATTACATGCTCATAATTTCAAGATCTAACGCCAACTACTATGTGGATACGGTCTTTCTCCTGACAAAATACATATTTTGCTGATCAAAATTCTTCCTAAATATATTATACCTGCGGAGTTATAGAGTAGGTATAAATGACAAAAATCTATGAAAGTATTTTACAGTATAAGATGAAGAGGTGTTTCAGTTTTTATTTGCACGAAACTCTATGGTATGTTATTGTTAATGATGAATAATTGAACTATCTTATCTGAAGTCATTTTTTTTTCATCTTCTCTGGAAAGCAGATGCATGGATAACGAATAGTACCTATGTACCTTATTGTGTTTCTTATGATTAATTATTATGATTACCTACAGACTATTCTCTGTAAGAAGTCCCCTGGTGCAAACTTGGTTTAGTGTTGGTTAAATTTTTTCGCTACTTTCAAATTATATTTCAGAACTGTTGTTTAAAACATTTTGCCAATTTTTGAATTGTTAGAATAAACTGGCAACATTGTTTTTCTAACTTGTGGTGGCGGCTTGAAGGGATTATTGGAGTATTTTTTCTTTTTTCAACTCGCAAAACTATCTTTTCTTTAAAATGATTTCTCTAGCGCTACTCTGTAATATTTTCGGCATTGTAGGTTACTTGTAAAAGATACAATGTGAGAATATTGGGAACCTTTGACAGCTCTTACGACAAGATTCGACAATCAGGGCTACCAACAATACAATCTAAACTCCACTTGCAGGTAGCGTCCGCACGGTGGACAAGACGGATGAAATTATTAATATTCTAAAAACTGTTTTTGATGTATAGAGTTATGATGAGACGACAAATGTGGGGGAAATGCAGTAAAACCATTTAATTTGAGCTGTGAAATATACTATAATATTATCCAAACACATTACGAAGATGAATAGGAACGTAGGTACCCGTGATGTTTTCTACACCGTTTAATGTGGCGCAAAAGAAAAATGGGATACATTTTTTATATCCCGGAATTACTCAGTTTTATCTAAACAATCGTAAAGATCCTTGAATTTCATCCAAATTTGGAGAGGCTCGAATAATTTATATTCGGAAGCCATAATATTACGGGAAATATGTCATGATCATAAGAATAGTAATTCCCTATGTAATTTCATTATTTGTGGTTTGTATGGACGTGTATTTAGGAACCTATATAGTAGAGGATGCTATTCTGAAAGTTTCGCAATAATACTTTTTGTATTGTAAGTAATAAGCCAAAATTAACTTAATCACAAGTATTTACTTTTTATATCAAAAATGTTATCATTTTGTATAAACTTTGATAATAAATGTGAAAGAAAATTCAAATAATATTTGTGTATTAGATAATATATACCTATCAGTGGCGTATATAGGGGGGGAGCCCCCCCCCCCCGAAATGACTAACAATGATGTACCATCTGCTATAGAAAGATCTCAGGTTCTTCACTTCACCCATTTTTCTAAAAAAATTTCGCCTGCGGGGCTTCTTTTTTGTTGCATTTTCAACACTTTTCAACACTAATGCCAACCTAAAACACAACCTTTCTCACTCACCTTCTCGAAAAAAATTCGCCTGCGGCGCTATTACTGATTTTTTACTACATATATATTAAAATGTCAATTGCCTTCCCCAGAAGTTTTTTCGCCCCCCGCCCCCCGAAATGAAAACCTATATACTCCACTGATATCTATGAATGTTTTTTTCCACAGCCTCGTAGAATTAACAATAATATTTATTTATTTTTTATTTATTTATTTAAACTTAAAGTAAACAACAAACACATATAAATATAAAGAATGGACATAGTACGGATTGTAAAACGTTGTTCACTAGGGCGAACTTATCGCAGAACTGCGATTTCTTCCAGTTAACCCCAATATACTCGTACAATGTTATCAAAATCTTTGTTAAGGATGAGAAAAATATAAATCATATTTAATAGTACCTACCTGTTGTTTGTATTATTTATTGTATATTTTTTATCCAATCATTGTTTAATATTAATTTCGTTCCAAACAAAATTGTACAATTTGTAAGTGTAATTTTATCTCGTTTAAGAAATAAAGTCTAATATTACTTTAATAACTCTTTCATTGTGTACCTATATACATCCCTACATTATTTGTACTACGTTATAGTAATAAGAATTATATGTAATTAGAAGCATAGAGTCCGCCCTAGAGGGTTCAACAACAAAAGTCGAGGACAAAATGTTAACAAGGCAAAAAATACAATCATATATATAAAATACCAAAATACTATCTCCAGACTGCAATAAGATTTTTAGGAAAACTACTTTTCTCTTGGGTACACGATTCCCATCATGTTACCTTTTGGAAAAAATAATAGGTACAATAGCGTCTTATCTGGCGTAATCCCACAAGAAATGTTAGCCCCGGCTTCCCTTCTGCAGAAATCCACTCTTCGCCACAGTTAGGTACCTACTTTATTTGTTTTTTATCGTAGGCAAATGACAATATTGTGAAGTTTAGTACCAAATCAACGCCCTTTCATATGATACCAAACATGACTCCACACAACCCCTGGATCCCCTCATCATCATAGCATCTCTTAGGAATAGTTTTTTCACCAAAAACCGGCGACGTTTATATTATTTTAAATGTGATTGTGAATTTTCACAGCAATCGGCCGTTAAATGCACGAGTTTTTCGAACACTTACAAAAATAGGAGTTTCATTTTTAGTCCTCTGGGAAAATATAAATTTTACCGAACCACTGCACAAATCATATATTTTTATAGCCTAAAACCAAGTCAACTATTGTATGTTTGTTCAAGAGACGAATGCTCATAATTCTCTAATGTTTGACACAAGTCCGGATATAACGATAACTTTGGCCAAAATTTTAGATAGATAGGTACACAATAAAATAGTTATGTGAGATTTTATGTGTGTTTTTTACAAAGCACATTTTTCTTACTTTACCTATCGAAATGCGATTTTTAGAGATTTTATTTAAGTTATAAAAAATGCGTTATTTCCTCATAAAATCTAAACTTAGTAAACATTTATGTTAAATTCACTTGCTTGCGACATAATTGAAAATAGCCCACGTGAATATTCGTAATATTATAATAGTTATAAAAAAGGATCTGGGCTTGCATACACAAACCCAAATACTTTCCTGCACACCTTGCACTAGGTATAGGCTAAATGCCTGTATCGCAAAGTGTGGAATACATCTACACACCACACCACACAATACAATTACTATACTTGATTATTGATAAACAAAGTTAAGTATATTTTATAATGACCATTAGCTTTACAATCTCGACGAAGTTGAAATATATTATAATGAACATTTAAGGGCTTGGCACCAGGAATGACGTCACAGTCTTTTCCCACGGCATTAAGGTTCAAAATCGCGTGACAATCGAATGATAAAATGGTAAAAATAGCGTTTTTTCAATTTTTTGAGGTTAATTTTGCGTCTATCAAAAAACTTTTACGGTTATTCCCTAGGTTATAATGCATATTATCAGTACAAAAAAAAATTTTTACTCCGCGACTTTCGGGAAACGAGTTTCCGTCTTTCGGAAAAAAGATTAGAGGTGTTTTGAAAAAATTTTTTTTTTGAAATCTATACAAGATATAAAAAAATCTTTTACGGTTGTTCCCTAGATAAAGGTTCAATGCATCTACCCTATTTGGTTCCAAAGCATATTTAGTAACGGTTGTCGAGATAGAAGGTCTCCCGTTTTCAGAAATTTTTGAAATGTCGGTATGCATACTTTAAAATGGAAGCGGCTATAATTATATTATTGAAGATTTGAGTCGATTTTGATTTCGTCACGTCGATTCTCGTAAAATAAAACACTTAAGTAAATACCAAGTCATTGCAAAATCATCAAACGATGTTCATTGAATATTAACTCTAGAGTTTAGTATGAAATAAAAATAAGTATCTTCTTAAATGCTCGAAACACTTGGGTATTCGATTAGGTATTCTCACGGGTAATAATTTGATTGGGTATTTCAATAATCTAAGGGTATTCTATAATGTAATCCCTCACTATTTTGGTACATAAAATCTATTAATTAATCAGAGAAATGTGTAATTTTAACCTACTTCCCTCCCAATTCAAGGAGGTAGCATTAGTTTTAATTAGTTTACATAGACTGTAGAGCGTGGCAGATCTAGGATTCAATTTTGGGAGGGGCTGAAGGTCGTCACATGGAAATATGAGCTTGTGATAATAAAAACGTGAATAGCGCCACAGGCGACTTTTTTTGAGACTGAGTGAAGAGGGTCATGATACCAATACATATGGTTTGATTTAATTTCTTTGAATAAAACATGTAGCAAAAAATAGCACCGCGGGCGAAATTTCTTTTCAAAAAGGTGTGGAAAAACGAACCTGCTTGCCTTTCTATAGCATCATAATTTAGGTACACCGTGATCGTAGATACATAATATGTAGGATGTGGAGCCTGATGCCGTTTAAAACTTTCTAATAAATGATTAATTCGCAATAGGTATTTGTTATTTTTCATATTATGTTGATACCTAATACTTCTGTAGATCATAGCCATGCAATAAATATTCACGTAAGTTATTAACCCTTATAATTTGATTTTTACGTACTTCTGTAAGGTTCGCTTTCAATCATTGCTACAGAGATATATGAAACCACAACCACCCTTTAATTGTGACTGCGCAATTTAGTGCTCTGAGATATTTGCCAATACTTTCGGTGATTTATTTATCTATAAAATTATAAACGGCCAGAAGCCTTAGGCATAACGTAATATTAATTTAGTCAATACTCGTATAAATATTTAATAGACCAGTCTAAAAACATCAAAAAAGGGGGTATAGCGTGAATAATTCACGGAAAGCTGGAAACTATTTTAGTCTTTTCATTAACACGCAAAGAAGGTTTCTTGAAGTTTGCACCATATTTGCGCTTGTGCTAAGTACAGAATGACCCAAAAACCGAAACATTTTTGTACTTGTTGATAATGCTTCAATTACGATGAGAATTTTCTCAACGAAAGGCGGCAGATATCAACATTCACATAATAACTTATGCGAACTCCCTTGGGGAGGGGAGCAGGATGGATGTTCCGACGCTTACGAGTCGGCTTTGGCTGGCTTAAGTGATCACTTTATGCCCAGGGCAACGTTCACCCATTCCACCACATCCTGCTACCAAAATGAAATTTTTGGCCGTTGAGTATATAATACTCAACAACCTATTTCATATGCACCCAATTTCAGATACTACCGCCATCCGTTGAGGAGCGGTGTAACCTTTAGCAACCTATATTATAGTGAGATCTACCCACTTCTATAGGCGCCGGTGGGTAGATCTCACTATAATATAGGTTGCCGAAGTGGGTAGATCTCACTATAATATAGGTTGCTAAAGGTTACACCGCTCCTCAACGGATGGCGGTAGTATCTGAAATTGGGTGCATATGAAATAGGTTGTTGAGTATTATATACTCAACGGCCAAAAATTTCATTTTGGTAGCAGGATGTGGTGGAATGGGTGAACGTTGCCCTGGGCATAAAGTGATCACTTAAGCCAGCCAAAGCCGACTCGTAAGCGTCGGAACATCCATCCTGCTCCCCTCCCCAAGGGAGTTCGCATAAGTTATTATGTGAATGTTGATATCTGCCGCCTTTCGTTGAGAAAATTCTCAACATATGCCATCTGCGAGATGCAGACATGAAAAGCCAGTAATACCTAAATGATTTAGGTATCTTCCTTCAATTACGATGTTTTCCAAAATAAAGGTCGAAATTCGCGTCAAATATGCGAAAATTCGCAATATGTGTAAAAAAAAACACGAAATTCGTGTTATTCGCGTAAAAAGCACGAAATTCGCGAATAAATTCGTTTTAACGCGATCGCGATATTTTCCAGTCTCTAGTATAACTCGATAAAAATAATGTAAAACATAAGTGCGTCAATAGGTCGGATTTATCACATTCGATCTTATTCGACCCTTTTTTAAATAAGATCCTACATATTTTAGGTAGATTTCCATAAGGAACTCTACCTATTCGTTTCTCCCGTGATGTCGCAGAATTGAAAAATTTCTACTCAGGATCACTAATTAGGACCAGGAGAACCCGAATCCGACCTTGGTTTAAAAGTTTATATATATAAGCCATATATATATATGTCCCTTTTCTTGTGCGCACGTTTGCGGCCAAACTATGCGTCGCAGAAACGTGAAACTTGGGTGGTAGATTTTTGGTAAGGGGTAGATGAACTGATAGGAGATTGGGTGAAATCCATTAAGAGGAAGGTTCACTTTTTAAGGCTTTAAATACAAAAACAATCATTCTGAGGGGATCCAATGATTGTGAGGGTCTGTGTCTGGTATCGTATGAAAGGTTATTAAATAAGGAATACAGATCAAAAGTCAGATTTTATCTAGCTCAATTCCTCGGACGACACTGATCGATCGAAATATCTGGTTAAGTAGTTACCGCATAGGTACTAGCGTGTTCGTTGTCTTAGAAAAGTGCTTCACGATACGAGTAGAACTCACATCTTTTTTTCAAATTTCTAGTGCTTAGGTACCGGTACCAATCCATATTATGTGTGGAATGAAAATAATTTGATTATTGGATTAGGTACTTCCTTTGATTATTGAAGTACTTAATCAAATATTTTTTCGTCATACGGTACTTCGATAATCAAAGAATAAACTACATCCATACTACTTCATCACTTCGCTGGTTTATTTGCTGATAATATTGTGATTGTTTTTATTGTACAGATGTACTCTTAAAATTAATAAATCACTTGAAATCTACCTATGCCTGTGGCGTGCCAAAGGAATTTTTTTTCACACACTTTATCACAATAGGTGTGTGTATTTATAAATATTTAGTGGGTCATCAGTTGTCAAATGTTGAGTGAGATGGAGCAAAGACTCGACGCTAGTTTCCTCGATTATTTGAATTGAGAATTGTCGGGTCGAAAGGGGTCATTTACCAATACAGTGAATTTTCAGTAGAGGCAAAAATCTACATTTACATTACAAAATCTACATCTAAAATCATGTACATTAAGGTCCTATAATAATGCTGTCATTGGGCTTCAGCGCCCTGAATTGTACTCAGCCAATACCTACTGAGGGAATCGTCTTGAAACTGAAGACAGTGATAGATTAAAGTATGGACTGACTATCATGTTGATATGAATCATCAGATTAGTCCATGATTACCCGCAATGGCCGGTCAAAAAACAAGATATTTTTTGAAAAAAATTTTTTTTTTTTCGAAAATGGTTCGAGGCTATGACTATATGCGATGATATTTTGATGTTATGAGATTTTCCATATTTTTATTAAACTCTAAGTGTGCTCGACAACACACGTACATATATTTGACAAGATTTGACAAGAGCTGAGAACGGAATATATTTATTAAAATGATAAAGAATTAGGAGTTTCCTGTCTACGTAAATTAAAAATGTGTTTCAAATGTCATTGTAACATATGTAACATAATCTGAATAAAAAATGCTAAAGCCAGCGACACCATTTTTAAATTAGTTTTTAACGTGAAAATAATTACCTACCTAAGTACATGATCATATTTGTTTTTTATTTGGAAAATGATTATTCCTGAATACACTTAAGTGAAAATGCCCGCATATATTTTATCAATGATATGTGAAAATATAATTATTTCTCCGTTTAATGGTAGCGGTTGCGACATTGTCATTTTTTATAGGAAGGAAAAAACTCTTTAATTTTTGTCGTGGGTACTCGTCAAAAATTTTACAAAAGCGTAACAAAAATGGTATTCACGAGGGCTTTTTTGGGCTTGTTTTAGTATTTTTTCATTCCTTCATAGAATTTTATATCAATATTTATATTACTATTTTCATGGAAGAAAATTTGCGGGAAAAGAATAATAGTGCGGTGTTTGTTCACAATGCTTTTAGCGAAAGATAGCAAAAAAATGTTACTATTTAATATTGAATAATTAATAGCCCAGGAAATTTAGCTTTGTAGCGTAGATAATTGTCGGAAAGCTGGAAACTATTTTAATCCCTTCATTAACATGCAAAGAAGGTTTCTTGAAGTTTGCACCAATTTTCCGCTTGTGCTAAGTACAGGGTGTCCCAAAAACAAAAAAAAAATTGAACTTTTTTCAGTTTTAGATTAATAACTCCTAAAGGAAGCATTCTAGACAAATTATGTTCTCCTGTGAATTAAAGTAGATAAAATTCTTCGTCTACTGAGCACAAATACTACTCTCTACTTTGAAAAATCACTGAGAAACAGCGATTTAAAATTGTAATGTTTTTCTCAACATATGACAATTTTCTTATTTTTCTTGAATCGTTGTTGAATATCTTCTAATCCAAGCTACTTACAGCAAATTTTGGTACATATGATTCAATGGCCGGTTAATTCTCTATAAACTGGCATTAAAATTTTACCTCTATATTATTTTTTTTAGGATGTAGAGGTATTTAAAGAGAGACGAGTGAAATAGAGAAATTTTTTAAATGATAGATTTCGGTATGTGAAAGGTAAGATAGACTTAATTTTGCGGCTCTCTCTTAATAACGTACAATTTTTTTAGTTAAAAACCTAAATTTCTCTATTGATACGCTACTGCGTAACAACCTATATCGTGAAGACTATTTTTTTTACCTTCATCAGTTTTACTAATATAACTCCTGAACGCTTGATGTTAGGGAAAAAATATTTTACTCATAATTTATCTAAAACCAATTTGCTACTACTTGATTTCAAAATTGACTCTGTAACTTAAATAATAACTGAGTTACAGTGTTTGAAAAACAGCATTACTAAAAAAATTAAATTGCCTCGGCTATTTTTGTTGAATAACTCCTGAACCGTGATATAGAGAAAAGGTTCAAGAGATTTAAATATAAGGTGAATAAATTTTCTATAACACAAGCGTAATAAAATAACTTTAAAAGTTATAGTAAGAAAGTTATGGATGATCAAAGTCAATATTTTGTGTAACCATTCGACGTTTGCTTATGAATTATATTTGCCTAGTAAGCACATGGTAAGCACCTCCGAGCCGGTGTAGTATGAAAATAAAGTACCTGCTCGCCATATAGTATGAAATATAGCCACACAAAATATTGACTTTGATCATCCATAACTTTCTTACTATAACTTTTAAAGTTATTTTATTACGCTTGTGTTATAGAAAATTTATTCACCTTATATTTAAATCTCTTGAACCTTTTCTTTATATCACGGTTCAGGAGTTATTCAACAAAAATAGCCGAGGCAATTTAATTTTTTTAGTAATGCTTTTTTTCAAACACTGTAACTCAGTTATTATTTAAGTTACAGAGTTAATTTTGAAATCAAGTTATAGTAAATTAATTTTAGTTATATTTTGAGTAAAATATCTTTTCCCTAACATCAAGCGTTCAGGAGTTATATTAGTAAAACTGATGAAGGTAAAAAAAATAGTCTTTTCGATATAAGTTGTTACACAGTGGCGTATCAATAGCAAAATTTGGGTTTTTAACTAAAAAAATTGTACGTTATTAAGAGAGAGCCGCAAAATTAAGTCTATCTTACCTTTCACATACCGAAATCTATCATTTAAAAAATTTCTCTATTTCACTCGTCTCTCTTTAAATACCTCTACATCCTAAAAAAAATAATATAGAGGTAAAATTTTAATGCCAGTTTATAGAGAATTAACCGGCCATTAAATCATATGTACCAAAATTTGCTGTAAGTAGCTTGGATTAGAAGATATTCAACAACGATTCAAGAAAAATAAGAAAATTGTCATATGTTGAGAAAAACATTACAATTTTAAATCGCTGTTTCTCAGTGATTTTTCAAAGTAGAGAGTAGTATTAATGCTCAGTAGACGAATAATTTTATCTACTTTAATTCACAGAAGAACACAATTTGTCTAGAATGCTTCCTTTAGGAGTTATTAATGAAAAACTGAAAAAAGTTCAACTTTTTTTTTGTTTTTGGGACACCCTGTACTTAGCACAAGCGGAAAATTGGTGCAAACTTCAAGAAACCTTCTTTGCATGTTAATGAAGGGATTAAAATAGTTTCCAGCCTTCCGACAATTATCTACGCTATACCCCCTTTTTTAACGTTAAAACACCGGTCTATAATGAACTGATACTTATTTATTTATTTATTTATTTATTTATCTATCTACGGCATACGCCATTTACATTTCATTACAATTAGTGTTGAATTATCAAAATATTACACAATACAATATTAAAAATTAAAATTCTATATAAATCTACATAAACAAATCTACAAAGCGTTTTCGAGTAATAATAATAATATTGAACAAACAGATGTGAAAAAATATCAATACATAGTCATCAGTACATCAGTACATATCAGTACATATATACAGGTGATTGGTTCCGCTATTCAGATATTTGGAGAGGTGATAGAGGGTGTTCTAAAACGTAGATCTGCCAAAGCGATGTCATCCCAATTGTTAAGGGTTGCGGAGTTACACCCTTTTAAAAAAAATCCACCCCCGACATCGACCACCATCACATTCCACTGAATAACTCTGATGCTATGAGTTCAAAATTAATAAAAAAATATTTTTTTGTATTGTAATAAAACAAGCTTTAAGTTGATGTCAAAAATATTTAATAATAATAATAATAACTTTGCTAAAATTAAACACAAAAACAAAATTTCATATTTTTTTGTTGAAAGTTTTGACATCTTTTAATTTTTTTTCAATAAAAACTGTAATTAACTAGTACTTTTTTTTCTTTTAATAAATACACTAGACCCTTGTGAATAAAAATGCCGAACATTATCTATCCATATTTTGAACCAGTTTTCCAAAATCTTCGATTTTGTAAGTACATATTCAATAAAAGTTTCATCAGAAATTTATACTTCGCTACTGATTACCTCTTTAAGTAGGTTCGTAGAGGTAGTCAGTAGCGAACTATAAATTTCTGATGAAACTTTTATTGAATATGTACTTACAAAATCGAAGATTTTGAAAAAATGTTTCAAAATATGGATAGATATTGTTCGGCATTTTTATTCACAAGGGTCTAGTGTATTTATTAAAAGAAAAAAAAGTACTAGTTAATTATAAATAAATAATAAATAAATAAAACTTTATTGGCCAGAAAATATATGTAACAACAAAAACAAAACAAGATAATACAGTGTGCCAAAAGGCGGACTTATTGCAAAAGCAATATCTTACAGTCAACCCGAGAAAATAAAGAAAAACTTAAATATGTACTATAATAATAAAGTACGTAAATATAAAGATACAAATACATAATATATACATATAAATATACACACATAATACATACAAATAGATAATATGATAAATAAATAATAAAAAAATAAGAACATTTAATAAAAATAAATAAATACATATGCACACAGGAGAAGGAAGAGGAAGAGGCGGGATGGGGAACAAGGGACTGCTCGTTGCAAACAGTTTGACCTGAGGTCGACGACACAGAGAAGAAGAAGCCGGTAAGACTAGCGACCAATGATCATCCTACGAAATGAATACAGGGAAGAACAAGTACGAATATTAGCTGGGAGCTGATTCCACAGTCTTGCGCTGTGAACCGTAAAGGAGTCTGTGTAAAAACTGGAGTGATGAGGTGGAATCAACAGGAGATTGTTATCAGCTGAACGGAGCGGGCGACCATGAGAATTGAGAAATTCAATGCGCTCCTTTAGATAAGAAGGTGAAGAAGGATCAAAAAGAACTTTAAATAATAGGCTTAATACATGGATATCTCTTCTATTTGGAATGGTTTTCCAGCCAAGTCTGAGACGGTAATCAGAGACATGATCATATTTTTTAAGACCAAAAACATAACGGATGCACGCGTTCTGCAGGCGTTCAAGTTTATTTAAGCCTTCAACTGAAAGATCAAGATAACATACATCGGCATAATCCAGAATGGGATGGATGAGTGATTGAATTAACATTTTCTTGGTGTCGAGATTGAGGAAATTCTGTAGTCTCCTGAGCGAATGCAAAGAACCAAAAACCTTTCTACTAACTTCACCAACCTGCTTCTCCCAAGACATCCCGCTGTCGAAATAGACACCAAGATTCTTAACATTATCCGAATAGGGAATGGTGGAGCCATTCAACACCAGAGAAGGTAGAGGAGCCAAATCAAGTGAGGACAAAAGCCTGGAACTGCCCATCAAGATCGCCTGAGACTTGGACGGATTAACCAGCAGCCCATGTTGTGAACACCATGAACTTATATGTTCTAGATTGAGGTTCATGTCGTGAAAAGAAGAATCAATAGAGTCCAGATCGAAGTGTATGTATAGCTGAAGATCGTCAGCATATAGATGGTAAGATCCACGAAGACAGCGAGCTATCGGATTAATAAATAAGGAGAAAAGAAGAGGTGACAATATGCCACCTTGGGGAACCCCAGCCCGAAGGTCTGTCCAATCAGAAGCACCCTCCGCAGTGAATACTCTCTGTCGCCGACCCCTAAGGTAGGAATCCATCCAGCGAAGAGCAACTCCAGTTATATTGTGGGCCCCCAACCGCGCCAGCAGAAGATCATAGTCAACGCAGTTGAATGCGCTGCTAAAATCGAGGAGAGTCAACAGCGTGAGCTGCCTCTTCTCCATGGCAAACCTAATGTCTTCCGTTATCTTTAACAATGCTGTGGTAGTGCTATGTCCCTTTCTGAATCCAGACTGACAGGAATCCAGAGCATTATGTGAATGAAGATAATCATTAAGCTGTTGCAGCACTAGCCTCTCCAGCACCTTGGAGAGGAAAGGCAAAATCGAAATTGGTCGATAGTCCCCCGGGGAAACCGGTGTAGCAGTTTTAGCAAGAGGGATTACATTGGCAATCTTCCACTCCGCCGGGAATACGCCCGATGTGAGCGAGGAGTTAATAATGAAAGTGATAACAGGGACAATGAACTGTAAAATAAGGGACAACATCCTTAGACTCAGTCCATCATAGCCCACAGCAGTGGACTTAATAGACAGGAAAGACTTCCGTACCTCATCCACAGTTACAAGTCTAAACACAAAAGGTTCAAAATCGAATACAGGGCCGTCCCTGATATTATGTAGAGACTGCTGCTTAGTGCTAGATTCAATCACCACGGGCAATGAGGAGAAATGGGAATTTAGACCATTTAGATCTACCGAAGACAAATCAGACGGACCCTGTCTACCCAGACCCTGTTTTCTTAGGAACTTCCAGGTGAGACTTGAAGAAGATGAAGATATACCACTCTGGAAATAGTCCTTCCTAGCTCGACGGCAAAGTTGAGAGCAACGATTTCTTAAGCTTACGTAGTTCTCCCACCTATCTTGATCTCTTGTTTGTTTAAACTTAGTTTTGGCTCTGTCTCTCTTCGCCATCAGCCTCAGCAATTCTTCAGTTAACCAGGGAGTGGGAGGATGTTTTAAGGGAATAGTTATGACTGGAGCGTGATTGTCGAAGAGTCCAATGACATGATCATTGAATTGCTTCACCATGGAGTCGACATTTTGAGCGCTGTAAACGCTTTGCCAGTTGATACTCGCGGCGTCCTCGTGCAGTTGTTCCCCATTTATACGTCGAAAATTACGAAAAGAGTGCATCCTGGGTTTAGGTTTGGGCATCTTAATTTTGTGTGATAGGTATATCAAATCGTGATGGGAAAACCCAGATGCTGTGAATTGACCATGATTTTTAGCTTGGTTGGGAGAGGAGGTTATTATCAAGTCTAGAAGACTTTCACTTGTCGGTGTATGGTAAGTTGCAAGCAGAGGGAGAAGGTGTAAGTTCAAACTATTTAACAGATCAGTCAGCTTAGTGGCTCTGCGATCACTCCTAATAATGCAGGTGTTAAAATCGCCCATCAAAACTGTGTGCTCATAGTTATGAGCCAGAGTCTCCAGTATTGTCTCCAACTCCAAGAAATAATTAGAACCAGGAGGACAATAAACAACCCCTAACAGGACTTTCGAGTGATAAGAAGAGATTTCAATAAATAGATACTCCATCCCAACAGTTAGGCGGGAACCGGAGCTAGCTAGGACCTTATATTTTATGTCATCACGAAGATAAATCGCCACACCACCACCAACTCGACCGCCCCTATCGCAACGAATCAGTTTGAAACCAGGAAGATGATAGAGTGAAGACGAAAGGGAAGGCCTAAGCCAGGATTCACTTATGAGAAGAGCATGCAGTGGGACACATGAGAAAGAGGCGATAAGTTCATTATAATGAGCCGGAATGCTCTGAGCATTGATGTGACAGACGTTGAGGAGTGATTTCGAAGAGCTGAGAGAAGATTGAAGAAGTTCAGAGAGAGTGGGAGGAGCGCTGAGAGAAGAGTTGTTTAATGAGGCAAAAGAATCTGAGGAGAGTGAGCGAGCAGAGTGTAGGGAAGATGGAGAGGGTGGGAGGGATTGGAAGGAGTTATTATGATGAGGGGAGTGGGGAACGCTGTTGTGTGCATTATGCATAATATAAAGCAAATATAAATATACTAAAAATAAATAAATAAAATAAAATTGTGCTAAGGCACAACAAAAATACTAATGAGTAAATAAAGTAAATCCACTGCAAAAACAACAAAGAAAAATAAAAAAATAAATAAAAAACAATCAAGTCTATGATCGCAAGAAGTAATACACAGTAAAACAAATAAACAAACATAAAGCCGAATATTTGTGTAGGTTGGTATATAGGCCGAACAGGTACCTGATAAAAGTTGAACAAGCAAGCACAGCACACAGTTTCAACAGCAAAAATAACAATAAATAAAAACAGCATTGTCAATACAATGCAGAGAGAAAAAGAAACAATAATAATATGCAAATAAATAAATCAAGTACCACTCGTTTGTTAGCCCAGAGGCGGCAAAGTCAAACTGTCTCAGAGTATATGTATATACATACACACCATGCACTCCGTGACTGGCAATTTATGTATCGTTAAGTTATTAATATCAAGTACCTAGGCACACAAAAAAAAAATATATATATATAATCACCAATATAATATTATTCGTTAAATCACAAAGTATGAACCAGTGCAATTTAGTGTGAAGGGAGCTTAAGAATGTATTTCATAGTAAACGGACAATATGACAACACTACCGTACGATTCGCACCATTCGCACTTCACGAATATATCTATGGTTAGAACAAATACGTCAACAGAAAAAGTGCAACAGAATTATACATGGGCGTAGGTGGGTAAAGTTAAAATACAGAATGTCACTTGATATGCAAAAAGAAACAGTAATTAATCCATGAAAATGAGTATGTGCAGATGATATTACATATTTACATTGATCTATAATAATAGACAGCAGCGAGTGAAATAGAAAATTGTGAATACGATAGTTAAGCAATACTGTACAGTGTATAAGTGCCCAAAGTGATATGCATTGAACAATCACACAATAAATCAGCTGTGTTTACATATTTATGCATATTGCAATTAAAATACTTGTTACTCAATAAATAATTGTGAATCTAAATCTTAATACACTATTATTTAATTACTGCACAGTGCTCAGTGCACACACATAGACTACAACATACCGTGAATCAAATTGGTATGCAGCACACAGGTTATTTGTCATTCGCACCATGTTTCAACTATTAAGATAAATTTCTCACAAGATATATAGCTACTCCTTAGAGGTGCGAGATAATATTCAACCAAAATACAACAAACAAATAGATGGATATAAAGATGGTTAGTATTAAGTATGTGCATAACGAGTATATTATACGTATCATAGTTAGACACTTCACTATTAGATCAATTCCATTCTAATGAATAAGATAAGTGATTGAATCAATATAGTGCAGTGTAATAAATACTTATTATAAATGAACAAAAGCCTGGAACATAAACAACACACATTAACGTTTAGTTTGTCTTGTAATAACTCGCTGCCTCTGTGGACTGTGATTGCGTCTAGTATTTGTTTTGGTAGATGACGGGGGCGTGATAACATCTCTGTACCTGTCGAGATCTTGTATGGATGATATTGTAAGTACCTTGTCTTCACTAGTCTTAACCATGATCCTTCCTCCTGAGACCCAAGCGTTGTATCCCGCCGCCCTCCTGACTCTCTTAAACAATTCCAAACGATTTTTCGTGAGGAACTCCGTGATGAGAATCTTTGTTCCCTTCAGTTTTCTTCTATTCGCAATTATCTCACCGAAGATCTGTCGAGATTCCAACTTTACAACTATAGGACGAGTTCTCTCTGGTGACCTGCGGCCCAGACGAAATATGCTCTCGATATTTTGAGTGTTGATGTTGACACCAACTTTTTCTTTAAGCAACTCCACCGCCTTCACGTTGAGAGAGTCGCCGCTTGTCTCCTCCACTCCGTGGATAAGGATGGTCTTCCTTCGGGACTCCGCCTCTAGCTCATCAATGCGCGTTTCCAAATAGGACTGTTTTTCCTTAATGTCCTTGAGTGCCGACATAGTTTGTGTACGGAAGAGGTCAAAATCGGCGGCCAACTTCGACAGTCCATCAGCACACTTACTGAGGTTATTAATCGTGGCCTGAAACTCTTCCATCTTGATCTGGAAACTCTTTTCCAACACGCTAATTAACTCCTCGGTCATTGTTAGTGAGAATCAAGTATTACTTCACGGAGCGAAAATTAAAAGCGCGCGGCCATGGAATAGACCATAGACCATAGAAATTATAGTTTTTATTGAAAAAAAATTAAAAGATGTCAAAATTTTAACAAAAAAAAAATGGTATTTTGTTTTTGTGTTTAATTTTAGCAAAGTTATTATTATTATTATTAAATATTTTTGACATCAGTTAAAAGCTTGTTTTATTACAAGACAAAATTTCTTTTTTTTATTAATTTTGGACTCATAGCATCAGAGTTATTCAGTGAAATGTGATGGTAGTCGATGTCGGGGGTGGAATTTTTTTAAAAGGGTGTAACTCTGCAACCCTCAAGAATTGGGATGACATCCCTTTGGCAGATCTACGTTTTAGAACACCCTCTATCACCTCTCAAAATATCTGAATAGCGGAACCAATCACCCTGTATACAGGGTGTTTGATAGATGGATGTATATATTTTCAGGGGTGGTAGTAGAGGTCATTTGGGATCTTTTGAGCCAAACTTAGCTTAGTCCAAAGTCGCACGGTTCTCGAGTTATTCGAGATTTTAACTTTTTATCGAAAAACCCCAAATTACTCAAGATTTACCCAATAGTTTCGTAAGTATAGGTACCTACTCAGTTCTGTAATTATTTTTTGTTTCTTGAATATGTGTTTGGTCTATTAAACTCATTAGTTTCAATCTAAAGAAACAATAATGATAAAAAATATTGAATTAAAGTTTCGATAAATAGTTATATCAAAAACGAGTCACGACTTTAGGTGAGATTTTCCTTAAGAAGAAAATTGCCTTAAGATTCAGAAATTTGTAAAAAACTTCTCTGGTTTATGCTCTTTCAAATGATGTACAAAACATTATAATAAAACATTAGTTTCATAAAGATATGGTACAATAACTTCATGAGATCATAAAATTTAAAAATGGCTTCATTGGAAATATTAAAGTTTACCATTTACGTTCCAATAATATTTTGGGGATAGCTATGTGCGCCACACTGGCACTGGCTCGAATATCAATAGGCTATAACTTTGCGAATATTGAATTCCAAGTGGTTCAACATCTCTCATCTCTGAGTAGACCACCCACTTCACATATCCACATAGAAAACAACCCAGAGGTGAGATCAGACGATATGGATGTCGATCAACAAGACCATTTAATGAAATTATGCGCTTACCGCTATTGCCTGCTATTATTATCTGATTGTGTTTTTTTGCACAAGTTTTCAAATTTACACAATTTGGTGTAAATCTATTCATATTGAAATGACAAAGAGTAATGGATACAATTTATATGTCAATTTGAAAATGTTTGTCGTTAGAAATAGTAAATTTTGTGAAATAGAAAATTTGCAAATAAAGTGGTTGAAATTTAAACTTCGATATTTTGAGCCAGTGTGGCGCACATATGCCCAAAATCATATTGAAACATAAATGGTAAACATTCATCTTTCAAATAAAGCTATTTTTATGGAGACTTTTAATGGGTATAATTTCATTAATTTCATTTTAAAAGCGTATTCCACGAAAAAAACATGACATAAAACAATTTAGTATAGGCAAAAGAATTGTTTTACCAACAACGACTCTGTGAAATGAGCATAGTAAAGTAAATATGATAGCGTTCAAAGGCTGATTTTTTCAAATATCATACTTTTTCAAGTTTACGAGCTATTAAGAATTCCTTTGAAAGGATAATAATGTGGTAATTATAGTGGGTAGGTGTATTCACTTTCATTATCTAACGCATAACCTACTTCCAAAACCACTCTCTTATCATTAGTAAACCTTTTGTATCAGTGGGGTGTTAGGTTATACACTTATACGTCAAAAACACAAGCAATTATATCAAATTTATTACTGCAAATAATTTTGAACTTTTGTTGGAGATTTAGGCAATCGTATTATTCCCAAGATTTTCTATTACTTGTAACTGCTTATACAAACTTAGTTATAACAGAAAGTTATTAATAATAGGCAGATAATAAGCAAACCACTGATGGATAGGTAGCAGTGGCGTATATAGGGGTCAAACGAAACGTCAAACAACGATGTGTCATCTGCTATAGAAAGATCCCAGCTACATCACTTCACACATTTTTCAAAAAAAAAAAATTCGCCTGCGTCGTTTCTTTTTTGTTGCATTTTTAACACAACGCTTATAATGACAACCTTAAACGCAACCTTTCTCACTCACCTTCACAAAAAAATTTCGCCTGCGGCGATATTACTGATTTTTTCTCTACGTCTATGTTTAAATTTTAATTGCCTTGCCGAGAAGTCTTTTCGCCCCCCCCAAATGAAGACCTATATACGCCACTGATAGGTAGGTATACTAAGGTAAGCATATAAACACTAAAGCCTGGGGCAATAACAGATTTCAGAGCTCCTCAACCGCTCCCTAAAATGGCTGCAATTTTTTTCAAAGTAATAAATTATTCTGATAAAATATACAAATTACTGTTTATTATAATGTGATGGATTTCATTAGTGACAGAGGCAGACTAGCCCCCGTTTTCACCAACTTTTACCTAAGAAGGAGACCCCTAAGAAATTTCCATACAAAAACAGAGATAATATTCTATTTTTTGACACACAGGCCTACCAACCACACCCTAATTCCATACAAAATGCAACACGCAGCTCACCTAGCCTGGGCAGAGATATTTGGGCACCTAGCGTAGGTGAGTTGCGTGTTGCATTTTGTATGGAATTAGGGTGTGGTTGGTAGGCCTGCGTGTCAAAAAATAGAATATTATCTCTGTTTTTGTATGGAAATTTCTTAGGGGTCTCCTTCTTAGGTAAAAGTTGGTGAAAACGGGGGTAGGATTATGGTATATATATCGTATGGCGTCAAGAAGGCAGAGTCAGAGTTTAAGATCGTGGGAGCTCAGGTATTGAAGAGCCTCAGGAGACAGGTTGTGCATGTCCTCGATGGTACCGCTGAACCTGGTGAGTGGACACTCCCTGGTGATGTGGGTGACAGACTCCACCCCTCCACAGGGGCAATATGGGTGCTCCCTTTTGCCCCATCTATGGAGGAGAAGGCCGCACCTTCCGTGTCCCGTTCTGATCCTGTTCAGGTTACACCACAAGCGGCGTTGGATTGTGGTTACAGGATTATGGTCTCAAGAGCACACACGTCTCTGGGTAAATGGACCCATATTTATAATAAACTAGCTGAATTACTCGTACTTCGAAACGGCAAATTTGATCGGTGAAGTAAATCGACAGTATGACACACACATACGTCCAGCAATGTTCGATAAATCCTCACAACTTTCTTCAAGGTTCTACCAAGTTCATTTCACCTTCCAGAAGATTCGAATTCTATTTATTCTCAGAAGTTTCTAGAAGTTTCGATTAATTTCCGATCCGTAGAATGGTGAGTACTTACAATGACAAGTTCCCTGATATTGACATATTCGCTACCACTGCTAGTAGTTTTAAAACTATAATTTATAAGAAATTGACAAATAATAATTAATTAATATCTTGATCTAATTCAACCTTTTAAACATTCCTTCCCTTAGTGTTCCCATTCCTTTCTTTCCTCCTTCCCTAATAAGTGGTTGGTGCTTAATACGATTTTTTTTTAATTTCAACTTCTTCATAATTTATATTGTTACATAATTTATATTTACAAAGTTCGCCTTGTTTTCACAGCCTTCTAGAAGATTCTTCGTAATTCTCTGAGCGCTCGGATTCCTTCGTTCTGATAGAGACTTGCCGGATTCAAAATTTGACAAAAGATCTGTGTTCTGCTCGTGAAGATCTTTCATGAGACACCAAACACGGTGGTATTCGGTGACCGGATCCTCTCGATCACTGGGTGTCTCCCGATGGCTTGAGCTGAAAAAAATATAACTTGCGATCTGAATTTCTTTTCCAATGCCCTTTCATACCATACCACATACGGCCTTATACACCCCTTGGATCCCCTCATCAGCAAAATTTCTTAAAAGGTTCTGGATTTCCAGAAGTTTCTACTACACAGTATTCGTTTCCAGATAGCAAGGTATGTGCATACAAAGTTTGGTCTAAATTGCTCCATGCGTTTCAGAGTTATGGTGGAACAAACATACATATGTACATACTTTCATTTTTATTATATGTATGTATATAAGAAGAAGATATGATTATGATTGCCCCTCATGTAGATGTGATCTTGATAGATCTTGATTAAAATAAAAATAATAGACAATAGTGCGAATTTATGTCAGTCCGCTACTGCTCTGTGTGAGCCTGTATTTTGTTAAGTTTGTTATTATGAAGTAAATAAAATGTTACAATTTGATGTGGGTATGTTGCTTAGTACATAATTTTTTGTTTTGTAGATTATTGTATTTAAATATAATATTGTAATATGTAAATGATCTACATGATCGTATATTAATGAATAAATAAATAAATAAATAAATATAAACAATGTTTTACCTATCTAATTACTTTTCTCGATTACAGGTGTTAAGCGCTTATAACATTTTTTTGTTTAACCGATGAAGGACACGTAGACTCCTGAGTCAACGGTGTTAGTGAGTGGTTGTGTGGTTGCGAGCTCTATACAACGCGGACATTCAGCTAAGATTTTATATTATTATTTCTTTTCATTTCTTTCTTTATTATACTTTGTTATTATTTTGCGGAGGCAGGGTTGCCACTGATTTTATTTTTCATTTAATTTTAGTTTATTATTTTTTCCTTGTATTGTATGCAACAAAATATTTGATCTGCGTATAGGGAAAAGAAAATCGCAGGATGGAGGGGGTGGACATCCCCCCTCTTCCTCCTGATCCCTTAGAAACTCCAAAAAAAAGACGAATTGACACTAGCATGGACACGGACAGCTCTATATTTCAATCTTCTGGACCTTCAACTTCCACTCCTTCTTCTTCCAACCCTCTCTCTTCTGATCCTTCTCCCTCCGCATCTATACAATATCTGTATCCCCCAAGATCATCCGGACCTTTTCACGTGATTGTACAAAAATGTGAGCAGGGGAAACCAATCTTCCCCGTGGAGTTCGGGAAATTCATGTTCGCGCGAAAGATACCAAACGTAGTTAACGGCTCCGTCAGGGCCGAAGGGAAATATAAAATCAACATCGAATTCTCCACCGGCTCATCGGCTAATTCATTTATCAAAAATATTTTCATAATGTCCAATAGCGTATATAAAGCCTTTGTTCCGACCCACAATATTTCACGTATGGGCTTAGTTAGGGGAATTCCCACAGAAATGACGGAATCAGAACTTATTACATTAATTACGGAAGGAAACAACCACATCGGCCGAATACTGAAGGTCAGGAGACTGAACTTCAAGGATAGGTCGGGTGATAGTGTGGAATGGAAACCATCAAGATCGGTGGTTATCACGTTTGAGGGGCAGGAGCTTCCATTAAATATATATCTGTTCTACAACTCATTTAACGTGGAAACATATTTTTACCCGACCGTCCAGTGCTTCCGGTGTTGCAAGTTCGGGCACACTCGTAATGCTTGCCGGTCAACTGAGAAATGCTTCGTCTGCGGAGGTAACCACTCTTCCCAGGACTGCTCAGCAGAAGTCCCTCAGTGTTTCAACTGTAATGGTCCTCACAAGGCCATTAGTCTCACTTGTCCAGAGTACAGCAGACAAAAAGCTATTAAGTTTACCATGGCCTCACAAAACACTTCCTACTTACAGGCATCCAAACAACACCCCCCGAGTGGCATATCATATGCTGAAGCTGTATCTAAACCAGTAACTAATCCCTCCACCGTAACCCAAAAAGTCCGTGGTAAATTCACATACAAAACTCCGAGGGCTCCTCTCACTCCTGGTTATAACCAAGCTGAGCACAATGCTCTCCTTCTGAACCCCAATGGCTCTTCTCTTTTCAATGCTCCTAACGGATGTGCTTTCAAACAATCTTCCTCGTCTGCTAACAATCCTAATTTTACAGTTGAAAATATATCCCAAAATCTCGCGTCATCAAACGAATCCTTCATTAAATCCATCTTGTCGCTAATACTTAACCTCTTTCTTTCTACAAATTCTCTACCGTCCAACGTTGCTTTTATAATTCCTGCTCTCCAATCCTTCATTGAAAATGGCTCAAATAACCAAGCTTAATTCTCTCTCAATCCTCCAATGGAACTGCTGTAGCGCAGTTGCCAAAAGAGACGAAATCTTTTTTTTAATTAGATCCCATAACATAGATATCGTTGCACTTTCAGAAACCTGGCTTTCCCCAGGTAAAGTTATTTCATTCCCTGGTTTTACCTGTGTAAGAGACGATCGTCCCGATAGAATTGGGGGCGGTGCCGCCATCTTAATTAAAAACAATTTGACATTCGACGAAATACAGCTGCCTCCTAACCCTAGAATCCAAATCGTGGCTATAAAAGTTTTAGACGTGTCCGTTGTGTCCATGTACTCAGCCTCCAGTGTATTTAATACGTCGTATTGGAGATTAATTTTACCACTTCTCACTCCTAACTTCTATATTTTGGGTGACTTTAATGCCCATTCCACGTCTTGGGGCTGTGAATGGTCCGACACGGCGGGTAGAGCCGTCGTTGACTTCGTGGAGGAGTCGGATTTATGCATATTAAATGATGGACGGCCAACTCGTATCGCCCGTCCAAATCACAGTCAAAATGCTCTAGATATTTCTATATGTCCTAGTAACCTGGCAGGTTTAACTACTTCGAATGTATTTGGAATAATGTCAAGTGATCACTTCCCCATCGTACTCACAATGGTAAACTCATCACAGCGTACTTCTTCTGAACCAACAAGAGCAAAATATTTGACGGGTAAAGCCGATTGGAAATTATTTGAAGAAACACTGGTCGCTCATGCAGAAGTTCTGTCGATTGATAATTCAGACAATGATTCCAATAGCTTAGCTTGTAAAATAAATGACATGGTAATAGATGCAGCAAACGTCTCTATTCCTAAATCTAAGTCGAAAGTTTCGTATAGATACTCTCCTCCTTGGTGGGATAAGGAATGCACGGAAAAGGTGAAAAGTAGAGCAAACGTAGTAAGAAAGTACAAAAGAAACTTAACACTTGCGAACTATTTGGAGGTTAGGAAGATACAGGCCGAGACCAAAAAACTTCTTAGGAAGAAAAAAAGGCAGGGTTGGCTGAACTATTGTAACTCTTTGTCACCTGAAGCCCCCCCTGGGGAGGTTTGGGACTCAATCCGAAGGTTCAGAGGCTCGTATTCCCCTAGAGTAAACTCATCAAAATGCACTTCTTGGGTAAATGATTTTGTCGACAAACTGGCTCCGCCCTACGTCCCGAGTATATCTGAACTTCCAAAAAACCCTCCTGTTTTTCAATGCTCTAACTATCTATCAGCCCCATTCTCACTTAATGAATTATCAAATGCAATCCACTCCACTGGAGATTCATCTCCGGGCCACGATTTGATTCCCTATTCTTTTTTTAAGCACTTTCCAGAATCATTTCTCAACATGGTCTTGGAGATGTATAACTCCATTTTAAAATCCTGCTCAATCCCTGAGTCCTGGAAAAGACAGATTATTGTTCCAATTCCCAAACCGGGTAAAGACTCATCCCTTGGTTCTTCATATAGACCAATTGCCCTGTCGTGTTGCTTCCTTAAAGTTCTGGAACGCATGGTCAAAACAAGATTGGCGTGGTTTGTGGAGAGTAACAATCTCTTGCCGAATTGGCAATTTGGTTTTCGAAAAAACAAATCCTGCATTGATAATCTCAGCATATTAGTTACAGATATCCATCTCTCACGATCTAAGAAAACCGACACAATCGCCTGTTTTCTGGACGCAAGTAGTGCGTATGATAATGTCCTACTGCCTTTGTTGTTGGATAGAATGAGCGCTCTCGGAATTCCGGCTGGAGTCAGTTGTCTTATATTTAATTTAATGTGTAAAAGAGATATTATTATTGAGACGCCGAAGGGCCCCATGCTGAGGACGGTTTTTAGAGGATTACCTCAAGGATCGGTGCTAAGCCCATTGTTATTCAATATTTACACGCAGGATCTTCAGGCGCATATCCCTCCTCATCTCTCCATTCTGCAGTATGCGGACGATTTCGTGTTTTACACATCAGACAAATCTATAACTAGTGCTTCGTCGTCATTGGAGGGGGCGCTGGGACCCGTCAGCACATGGTTCAAAGATAGTAACTTGCAATTAGCCCCATCTAAAAGTCACATCGTAATTTTTTCAAGAAAACACGCGATTCCAAAAGTAAATGTGAAGGTGTGTGGTGTGGAAGTTCCTGTTTCTGGAAATGTTAAATTCCTGGGTGTGACGTTGAATTGTAAGCTGTCATGGAACGCACACGTGGAGAACATAGTGGCTAAGTGCGAAAAAAACATAAATATCTTAAGAGCTGTTTCGAGGGTATGGTGGGGTGCTCACCCATCTACGATGAGGATGCTATACTGCGCTCTGGTTCGAAGTCAAATAGATTATGCGTGCTTTATCATGGATCCCCTTCCACGATATCTGCAAATAAAATTAGACAGAATACAGTCCAAATGTCTCAGAGTAATTTTAGGTGCAATGAGATCCTCCCCTGTGGTTGCCTTACAGGCTGAATGTGTCGATATGCCTTATTCTCTAAGGACAAAACTTCTGTCCCACAAATTTATCCTTCTTAGAACAAGCGAAAGTTATCACCCAATTTTCTCCAAATTAGAACATCTCTACTCCTTTTTCCAATCCATTGCACACAAGACTACTGTCACCCCCCCAATTCTCTGCCAATCTTGGCACTTTATAACGGATTCACTTGGACATCGTCCTGAATCTGTTCTTCCCATATATAGTATTCCATTTGAATCCCTTATTCACAAACCCAACGTTGAACTATCGATTGGAATAGATAGATCCTGGTCTTCAATGAGCGCCACGTATGTTAACCGTTTGTTTTTACAAAAGTTGGAAGAAAACTGGCCGAATCGGCTTGTAATTTATACTGATGGCTCAAAGAGTTCGGACGGAGCGTGTGGAGCGGCATTTTGTATTCCTTCCTTGGACATAGAAAGTCAGTTCCAATTGCCTAGGGAAGCGTCGATATTCACTGCGGAGTGCGTGGCAATTAGAGAGTCCCTAAGAGAAATTACTCAACGATCTTTGTCACCTTCAATAATTCTTACTGATTCTCTCAGCGTAGCTAATTGTTTAACATCAAGGAATTATAATTCTGCCCTTGCAAATAATCACATTCTTTGTGATATTAAAATGATGCTTTATATAGCCCACAGTAGGGGGATGATGGTCACGATCGCTTGGATTCCTTCGCACATTGGGATCGCTGGTAACGAGAGGGTGGACGTCCTGGCGAAGGAGGCCCGTGCCTGCGGTGTGATTCCTTACTTCTTTTCTCTTCCCACGCACGACTATATTAATGTGATCAAGGCTGCGGTTCAAGATGAATGGGACCAAATTTACTGTGAGTCATCGACTGGCTCCTACTACAGATCTATTCAACCGAAAATCCCTAAGTCACCTTGGTTCTGTAACTGTAAAATATCAAAACTAAATGTCTCCCTTCTAAGTAGGTTGAGAATCGGCCATACGGTGTTGGCATCGCATCTTGAAAGAATTCATGTTTTGACATCTGCTATGTGCGCGTGCCTGGAGGAGGATGAAACCGCAGATCATGTACTTTTTAATTGTTGCTTACTACCTAACGACGAACTTTTGCGAGAAATTCGCCTTCTGGGCTTATCCTTTCCGCTTAACGCTCAACACTTGCTGTCCCTGAACTGTCCAAAAGTTAACAGTGCGATAACAAAACATTTGAAAAAATATGATAAAAATGTTTGAATCATCGACCGGTAGGATAGTATAATGGAAATTTTGAATTGAAAAGAAAAAAGTAGAAACAACAAAAATTAATCATCTAATACTATATTATAATATGTTGAATTAATGTACAACCCTGTTTTTGTAAGTTTGTTTTGACCGAGCTATATTCGGTGTTAAATTCTACAACAATAATTCTGAATCCGTAAGGTATATTTTACTTAGTAGAATCTATCGTTCATGTCTGTGCTTGCAAACATAAGTACATTGTTATATGGAACAGTTTATCTATCGGAGTTTTTTCTTTTTCTCATAGTGTGTATTGGGATAATGAATTTTATATTGCAATCGCGAAATTTGTTGTGGAATATGATGTGTGTGACTTATGGTATTTGCTCGCAGATTGTGTTCTATGAATGAAAGGTACTATGGAAGGCATGTATCACTCGAAACCGGGTGCTTTGCCTAAAAAGAGAGAGAGAGAGAGAGAAGGACACGTAAGGAAATAATAGCAAAAAAATGTTAAAGTAGGTCCAGAGTGGCCCAAGGTTGTGCATATGCGCATAGGTACATACATAACACTGCGAAGAAATACGGGACTCGGAGAAGTTGAACACGATAATATGTACTTGTGTTTAGTCCGAAATCATTAACTACTTACAAAGGATCATCCTAAAAATATACCCTATGAAAAAATCAGAGTTTATTATTAGTCACAGGTATTTTCAAATTAGAGTAATATGGAAAACTACTTTTATACAGGCATACTTTAAATTACATTCCAGATAAAATTCCAGACTAAGAATTCTGCTACGCTATGATGTTTATATTAATATGTTGAAATAATGTAGCCACCACTAGCGGATCAGGGGGGGGGTCTGGGGGCTGAAGCCCCCCCCCAAACTATGAGTGACAGTACTTAATATATAACAAATCTAGGGGTTTCGGTCCCTTAACCCCCTTTCCCCCTAAAACGTTGAGTGACAGTACTTTTTACCAAGTGACGACATTCAGCCCCCCCCCCCCCAAATTGAACCCTGGATCCGCCACTGGTAACCACCACTTTGTGGTAAGAAATTTCGCTGGTTTGTAATGAAAAGGTTTTAACAACATTGTTAATCTTTTAAGCAATTGTAGCCATTTCATCCGAAATCGGCTATTTATTAAATCGGTTTGTTTTTCAGTGGCTTTTTATGATTCATAATATTTTCCTGTCTAATATGACAGCAGAAATTAATATCTAAATTTTCAGCCCTGGTATCTTCTGGATATCTGGATAAAGGCTTCCTCCAAAATCTTCCAATATTTTCTATCGCTTTTTTTCTCTCACATAAATATACCTGCTTCAATATTTACACGAAGTGCTTGAGCACATTATTGACAATATGTTAAGAGTGTGCATACCGACATTTCAAAAATTTCTAAAAACGGGAGACCTTCTATCTCGACAACCGTTACTAAATATGCTTTGGAACCAAATAGGGTAGATGCATTGAACCTTTATCTAGGGAACAACCGTAAAAGATTTTTTATATCTTGTATAGATTTCTCTAAAAACATTTTTAAAAACACCTCTGATCTTTTTTCCGAAAGACGGAAACTCGTTTCCCGAAAGTCGCGGAGTAATTTTTTTTTTTGTACTGATAATAAGCATTAAAATCTAGGGAATAACCGTAAAAGTTTTTTGATAGACGCAAAATTAACCTCAAAAAATCGAAAAAACGCTATTTTTATCATTTTATCATCCGATTGTCACGCGATTTTGAACCTCGATGCCGTGGGAAAAGACTGTGACGTCATTCCTGGTGCCAAACCCTTAAATTATAAATTTTCATTGTAAAATATTTTCATGAAAGTTATATACGTGGGAATTGTAACTTTATTAAAGAAACTATTACTCTATAGTCTATGCAATAAACTAACTAAAACATATGCTACCTACCTTACACATCTCGATGGAAAGTTGTGGGGTGGTATGGATTTATTTCATTCTAAACGTTTTTTTTGGGGTGCCGAATCCGAATCCGAGGTTTGCCAACAATATTTCGTGACGGAACATGGCGAAAAATTAGAAAAAAAACGAAATTATTTAGTTTCTGGCGAATTTTTATCAAACCTTGAAAGCTGGCAACTTTTGTCAGTTCTCTTTCTACGCAAAATGAAAGTACTTACATAAAATTTTCTTTAAAATAAATGAAAACGGAACTGTCAAGCTGCAAAAACTAGCCAAGTTTTCGCATCATTTTAAATAGTGAGAATAGAAAATGTATGGAGAAAGTTCATCTTGTTACATTTATAACCAAATTTTAACAATTGTTTTTTAAATTTATGGAACATATTTTACCTCGTTGGAATAAGTGAAAATGGATGAAGTTTTCAGGATGAATTTTATTTAAAAACATAGTGAAATATTTAAGCTAAAAAGGTTTTCAACAAACATTTCAACAAACAGTTTAAAACATTTTCAGCCTAAACAATTTACTATATTTTTAAATAAAATTATTTAAACAATTCTAGTTTAAATATTTCACAGTGTTTTTTTTTTTAAATAGTAGCTTTCTTTATGTTTTCTGATTCCAACGAGGTAAAATATGACTCATGAATTTATAGAACAAAATTGTTAAAATTTGCTTATGAATGTAACAAGGTGAACTTTCTCAATACATTTTCGATTCTCATAATGTAAAACAATATGAAAATTTGGCCGGCCATTTTTTGGACCTTGACACCTCCGTTGCTATTTTTATTTTTGAGAAAAAAATAATATTCCAATTTTGTAGCAAATTTTCCGTACTTTAATTTTGCGTAGAAAGATAACTTACAAAAGTTGACAGTTTTCGATTTCTAGTAAAGAAATCGCCAGAAAATCAATAATTTCGTCATTTTTGGTATTTTTTGCCATATTCTGTCACGAAATTATGTTGGCAAACCTCACATTCGGATTCAGTATCCCAAAAAATGTATAGAATGAAAGAAATCCCGACTACCCCACAATTTTGAAGACAAGAACTGCTTTGTGTTTAATTTGATTGGACTAAAAGTCATATTTTCTCAAGAAGATGGAAGAACAGATAATTAATTCTACGAGGTAATTTTTACCATGATAAACCAAAGTCCTCCGTGAATAGTGTTTAATATTGAACGTAGATACGCGTAGGCAGTGATTACTGATTAGCATATCTACTTAGATATAATGTAGTAGAGTGTGTAATAAGATGAACGCAAAGCAAAATCTAAATAAGTACGTAAACGATGAATAGTACGTTGATGAATATAACCTACATATTGATTATAATATTTGTCAGCCACCTATCCTCTCTACTGTTCGGCTCATTAATTATTCTCTACTTATACCTAAATAGCTAAAGTATAGAGAACCATCAACTTACATAATTCTGGTGCAAATCGAGAATCGTTAGCAGGCCCGTGGAAACTGGCAAGTTTTTAATTTAAAACACTTCGCGGTCAAAAAGTGGCTAATACTACTTCTCGTAATAATACCTATGTCCACGTCCTTTGGTATACTTGCTAAGAAATAAATGAAATACAAGTAATTATGAATGGTGCCTATACATATTGTTATTGATAGAATACGAATATCGCTCATTACGTACTATAAAGATAAACTGTTGTGCCTGTTTAGGTAAGAAGATAGCGGTATGCAGAGAGGAAGGGGAGAGGCGGACCCAAAAGCTGGGTTAACTGGAAGAAATAGCAGTTCTGCGATAAGTTGGCCCTAGGAAACAATACTTTATAATATAATTTACTCATTTCATTTCATCTCCTTAAGCTTTTTTATCATTTTTTCATCCTCTATCACCTCTCCGAATATCTAACAAACAGAACCAATCACCCTGTATGAAATGGTTAGACAAAACGTATTGATAAAATAATGTCAGCGGATTCGTACTTACTTTTTTAAACATTTTTATAGGATATAAATATAATATGTCATTAACCATAAAAAAAACGAGGATATTTTTTTTTCAAAATTAATTCATTGATTAATATAACTTTAGAATTTACTGAAATGTCATATTTTACATTCCTAACGATAATAAGAAACACTCGCACATATGTCAAAATTATTATTGGAATATTCCAATTCCAATTTCAATACGCATATGCGTATTATATTTCAATTAATTATGTACAAATGTAATATAAAAATACTTAGCGACGAAACCTTATAAACAAATCTCTAACCATTGCACTATCATAAGTATACAATTAATTTTTAAGTTATTTAATCATGCGCTTATCATTCAGAATTTAATTTTTTTTTGTACATACACGTAACCTTGAGTTAGTATTGCCCCAGAACAGGCTATCGAGGCCTAGTGAGGCAATAAAATCCAGTACTTTTTTGTTTATATTTTTACTTTGCTAAATGCTTTTGGATATTAGATAAATGAAATGAAATGTTAGACGAATTGTGAAATAATTCACTTGCTTATGTTGGGGATAATTCTTGCTGTTTTTTATAGTGCAAATGGTTTGAGGATGGGTTCGAGATGGGCAAAACAACAGGAACTGACTTCATCGACCTGAGTGCCGCATATGACACAGTGAACCACAGAATACTCCTTGCTAAAATATACGATCTAACTAAAGACTACAAACTGCTTAAAATCTGCGAATCAACCCTAAAAAACCACAGATTCTATGTGTCCCTAGAGGGAAACAACAGCTGATGGAGAATACAGAGGAACGGACTCCCACAGGGAAATGTACTGGCACCCATCCTCTTCAACACATACACAAATGATCAACCCATAGGCCCAGACACACAGCATTTTATATATGCCGACGACCAGGCAATAACAGCACAAGGCGACATATTTGAAGACGTAGAGGGTAAGCTAACAAAAGTGCTGGAAGAACTAACAAAGTACTATAAGAACAACCACCTAAAACCTAACCCGGCAAAAACACAAGTTTGCTCCTTCCACCTAAATAGTCCAAGAGCCCGCTGCTTAATTTATGACGTATCTGTTTTTTGATCGAAATGTGGTATAAATGGTAGCTTACCAATAGGGTATTATATCGCACTAGGGTTGCCTATCAAAATCTTGCCGCAACCCCCCCTGCCCCCCACGAAAAGTTCCCTCTTCGCGGTTTTTCGCATTTTATAGGAATATGGTAAGAGATAGGAGAAAGTAGTCAATGACAAAAATAATTCTTGCTAAATTCTCTACAAAAAATAAGAAGTCAATTTTTTAGTAGAACTAGCAGTTTACCCGCAATGGCCGGTCCAAAACCGAAATTCATTTAAAATACTAAAAATATGTATTTAAACTAAATTGTTTGAAAATTGATAAGAGCTACAGGAAAATAGTCAAAGAACGAATTAATTACCATAGTCTTAGCTACAAAACGAGCTATAACTTATGTTCATACATCTAATAATTTCGGAGTTATTGCAATAAAACTCAGTGACGAAAATTCTTAAAATTCAGTTTTTCATAAAATAACCAGTGATATAGCGCCGCAGGCCAAAATTTTTTTTCCATAAAATGTTAGTAATAATGGGTGGAAGAATGTGAAAGAAAAAAAATCAAACTTTTTTTTTTATTTTTTCAGAAAATATCCTGTTTTTTGACCGGCCATTACGGGTAAACTACTAGTCCTATGAAAAAAATTATTTAACGTTTTTTGTAAAGAATTTAGCAAGGATTATTTTTGTCATTGACTACTTTCTCCTATCTCTTACCATATTCCTATAAAATGCGAAAAACCGCGAAGAGGGACCTTTTCGGGGGGGGCAGGGGGGGTTGCGGCAAGATTTTGATAGGCAACCCTAGTGCGATGTAATTTCCTATTGGTAAGCTATCGTTTATACCACATTTCGATCAAAAAACAGATACGTCATAAATTAAGCAGCGGGCTCTCGGACTAAAAAAACAACAAAGCCAACAGAAAATTAAACATAACATGGCAGGGTGTTGAACTAGAGAACTGCGAAAACACAAAATATCTGGGGGTCAAACTTGACCGAACTCTATCACATAACGCACACTGCATGGACTCACAGAAGAAAGTGGCTGCCAGAAATAGCCTAATACGACAATCTAGTTGGCTCAAAATGGGGAGCAAATCCCAATTTTTGATGGGTTACAGCTTGTAATATTAGAGATCTGTTTTGCTTCCATATGCGGTTATGTCCCCAATTCTCCTGCCTATCGCCGTATCAAAATATTATATTTCAAAACAAATATTATCATATCAATACCAAATACTAATTATAAACTTCCTGCCACTCTAACTTCGGATACCCTAGTTTAAAAGATTGATTGGATATAGTTGGATTGAATGAAACAAGACGTGCTTGGCGAACTTGTGTATATTTTTAACCATTAGCTGATGTCGTATGCGTCTAATAGACACAGCGTTTTCAATTTTCGCGCGCATCTCGCATTGTTTTCCCACCCGTCCCCGCCCGTCTCAGTACCTTCCTAGTTCATCTCGATCTACTAATCAGTTGTCACTGCGTTCGCCCACATCTTACCGTGTTCCCGTGCTGCGCTATCGTAGTCTCACAGACGCCAGGTCAGTGTTTATGTGATTTTATTAATACGTCTAATAGACGCCACCTCATAGTTTATGTATGATAATATAGCAGAAATGCCATAGTGTCTTATAGATGCCTCAACGGTGTAAAAGGTATGTTTTTTATTATGATTATTTTATTTTGCAGAATGTCTTCTTATAAAGAGAGTAGAAGCAAGAGCAAATTATCCGAAGGTGAAGAAATACCGGATCATATACAAAGAAGCCGAAAAAACCCGTTGAGTGATGAAGATTTAGTTCGTTGTTTAGTAAATATAAGCTATGTTCAGTGGTTGTGAATTTTCTATTTTATGTTTCTTTTTTTATGTTGTTTACAAATTTTGATTATTTGGTCCTTAAATAAGAGATCTCAATACTTTTTTCCACAGTTGTAAGACTGGTTTTAGCTAGAGGGCATCTAATCTGTACTGTATTAATTTTGCTTGTCATTTTACAGTCCTTGTAATAAATATTAATTATATAATTATGTGCACATTTTATTTACACATTTACCACTTATTTACTTTTAGGGAAGACCAACATTTATTAATGTTTAAATAAAATATTAATATCTATGTATTTAGTACCTTTTATACCTAATTAAAAATATGCGTCTCTCAGACTCCACCACAGCGCTTAAATTATAGATAAGGCAGGACATCAGCTAAAGGTTAACTTCAAAACAAAATACATTTTTTGTACAATACAAATTGATACATGAAATTCAACAACACAGCCGTCGCTCCTCGTGGTGTAGTGCATATGATCCCTACTAAGCGAGACGAAGGTCTGGGTTCGAATCCCAGCCGGGGTAAACCGAAATGGCGAATGTTTCTCGAGTGTAAAGTGATCACTTAAGCCAGCCGAGGTCGGTCGTAAGCCCGACAATGTTCATCCTTAATTCTTCTACACTGTTGTAGGAATACTACATTAGAATACACATGTTCTTTATTCAATAAATAGAATATTATACCTGTTTTTGTATGGAAATTTCTTAGGGCTCTCCTTCCTAGGTAAAAGTTGGTGGGATTGGGCATAAGTATTTTTAATTCGTGCCTACTAAATTAACCCGTGTTGTATTCTGAGGGACGTAGGATTATTGAAATATACATATATAGTTGACTTTATATTTGTATATTGTATATATCGTATATTATAATATTATATCGGATATCACGAGAGAGAGAGCACTGTGCGTGTGTATACAACGAGTTCCTGAAGCGGAAAAGAGAGCCGATCAGCGCGTGCTAGTATTATCTGACCGCAATGGCCGGAAACACCTTATCGGTGTTACCAGCACACAGACTCCAACCAGTGCGGCCAGCACATAAATACAACAACCCCCGTTTTCACCATCTTTTACCTAAGAAGGAGACCCCTAAGAAATTTCCATACAAAAACAGAGATAATATTCTATTTTTTGACACGCAGGCCTATCAACCACACCCTAATTCCATACAAAATGCAACACGCAGCTCACCTAGCCTGGGCAGAGATATTTGGGCACCTAGCGTAGGTGAGTTGCGTGTTGCATTTTGTATGGAATTAGGGTGTGGTTGGTAGGCCTGCGTGTCAAAAAATAGAATATTATCTCTGTTTTTTTATGGAAATTTCTTAGGGGTTTCCTTCTTAGGTAAAAGTTGGTGAAAACGGGGGTTGGTCTTTTGTGTATTTTCGTATGCAAATACAAATTTAAAAAATAAGTAGTAATAATTTGTTTTAGAAGACTTCTAAGGAAGGTAAATATAATTTTCCTTCGTCTCGCACGCAGGAACAAAGTTAGTATGTCTACATATTATACATAATGTAAAAATAATAACCATCTTAAGCGTTTTTATTGTGAAAGAAGAGCATATTTCATTAGGAATTAAGAGTGGGCATACCGACATTTCAAAAATTTCTGAAAACGGGAGACCTTCTATCTCGACAACCGTTACTAAATATGCTTTCGAACAAAATAGGCTAGATGCATTGAACCTTTATCCAGGGAATAACCGTAATAGATTTTTTTATGTCTTGTATATTTTTCGCAAAATAATATTTAAAAACCCCCCTGACCTTTTTTCCGAAAGACGGAAACTCGTTCCCCGAAAGCCGCGGAGTATTTTTTTTCTTGTACTGATAATATGCATTAAAATCTAGGGGATAACCGTAAAAGTTTTTTGATAGACGCAAAATTAACCCCAAAAAATTGAAAAAAAAAACGCTATTTTTACCATTTTATCATACGATTGTCACGCAATTTTGAACCTTAATGCCGTGGGAAAAGACTGCGACGTCATGCCTGGTGCCATGCCCTTAAGGATTCCTTTTAGATTCTTCCAAAAGAGCTGAACATAGCTGCTAAATATACGTCAGTAGACATTTGTTATGAGAATGGATGACAGCGCCAGGGCAGCTAGGTACTTTGAGGAGAGGTTTAGTTATCACATACAGCAGGCATCCCAGGTGAAAACCGTGGTTTTGAAAGGTAGGAACGTAAGATTAAAGCCGTGGATAACTCGCGGGCTTCTCACCTCAGTTAGGCATAAGCAAAGAATTTTCGCCCAAACTAAAAAATACCCAGATGATATCAGACTATAAGTGTACTATAAAAAATATAGAAACAAATTAACTTCCATAATAAGATCCTCAAAAAACTTATACTTTGGTGGAAAAATCAAGGAGGCAGGAAATGACAGTAAAAAAATGTGGACCACTATTAATGAAGCTCTAGGCAAAAAAAGGAAAGTAAATGAGATACGGAGTATTGCTATTGACGGTGAATGCATTGATGTCTCTAGAAATCCAAAACAGGTAGCGGACTTTTTTAATAAATATTTTATTAATGTAGGTAAACAACTGGCACAGAGTATAGAAGCATCTAATGTTTCTTCTCGCAGTACACGGTCACCACTGTCACCGGATGGTCCCCCCGCCTACGGACTTTTCAATAATTTCAAAGAGGTGTCGGCAGATGACGTAGATAAAGTAATTATGAGCTTGCGAGGTGGTTCGGCACCGGGTTTTGATGGGATTACTGTCCAGGTTTTGAAGTTTGTGAAATCGTACATTAGCAAACCACTCGCATATGTTATTAATAGTTGCTTCCGCAGCGGAATATTCGCGGAAAATTACAAGACCGCCATAATAACGCCTATTTTTAAGGCCGGAGAGAAAAGCGAGGTTGGGAACTACAGACCAATATCGTTATTATCAAACGTATCGAAGATTTTTGAAAAGGTCATGAAGGCGCAGCGCAGGCGGATTTTCTGGTGAAAAACGACATAATAAATAAAAATCAATTTGGTTTTATGCCGAAGCTGGGGACAAGTGATGCCATAGCGAAATTAACTTCGACGATATATGAAGCTCTGGATAGGGGAGTTAAGTGTGCCGGTACCTTCGTAGACCTACGAAAGGCTTTTGACAGTGTCTCGCACCATAGTCTCGTTCAGAAACTGCATAATATTGGAATAACTGACAAAGCTTTATCACTTCTAAAAAATTATCTATCTGACAGAAAGCAACTTACCAGAATTCGCGGAATGAATAGTAGCCCGGGGACATCGGAATACGGAATTCCGCAAGGAACAGTGCTGGGCCCCGCCCTCTTTGTAATATATATTAATGATATGTTCTCACTGCCTGTGGACTGTACAGTAATATCTTATGCAGATGATACGGTGTTGTTGACCGAGGGTCAAACGTGGGGCGAGACATCTGTCAAGGCCAGCCGAAATATGCGTATCTTGAAGGACTGGTTTGATGAGAGCATCCTTTCCTTAAACTCAGAAAAGACGGCATGTATGCCCTTTTCAATAAACCGTGTAGGTATCCCTGAAGAACTGAACATAGCGATACATTCGTGCTGCACCAGTGAGTGTAACCATAATTGCGTCAATTTGAGCGTTGTGAAGGATCTGAAGTACCTGGGTATTCATATTGATCACAATGTTAAATGGAAAGAACATATTGCTTTAAGGGCATGGCACCAGGAATGACGTCACACGTTTTCAACAAAATTTCCCCTCACCCCCTCTAAAAAACATCGCGGCGACACATTTGCTTACTAATTTGTTCAATAGATTGAGTTGACCTACAGTTCTCTCAAAATTTGAATTTAGTCTAGGAGCAAACTTTTATACTTTTTCGAATTTACAATTTACATCAACAGAGTGAAAGAATTTATATTTAATTACTTAAGTACTTATATGTATATTTTGGGGAGCTTGATTACATGGTATACAGATCAGTGGTTCGGCGCGGTACCGTGTCTTTAAAGGTCTCAGGTTCAAATCTTCCGTATACCGTTCTATTTTTTTTTCTAGAAGATATACAATTTATTAATCAGTCATGTTCACTATCTTTTATTATAATAATTATTTAATACGATTAATAAAATTGACATTGCATTGATAATCTTGCTTCACTACCGTTTACCAAATGCCTAAAAACCGGATTTACATTTTTAACTACGCGAGTTAGGCATGGACAATGCACATGGCTGAAGAAGGAAGATTCAGGTATAAATGATCTCGAGGTGAGATTGCTGAAAAGAATTTGAGGAAAAACGTTGAGAGATAGGATAAGAAATGATATACCTAATTAGAGAGTTGAGTGAATGTAAAACGGATTCTGACTAAAATGAAAGTGAATAAGTTGAGATGGTTGGGACATATGGAGAGAATGAACGATGAAAGGATAACAAGGAAAATTTACTTGGGTGAAAGAAGTGGTGTAAGAAAACGCGGTCGTCCAAGAACCACATGGCTGGACCATGTTGACCAGATCCTTAAGGATGGACGTGTTCTGAGTAAAAGGTGTCGTAGAGCATGTATGGAGAATTGCATGAATGTGACGGAAGCACGAAGTGTGTGTAAGGATAAGAAAGTCTGGCGATTTGTTCTCTCTGCCCACCACGCCAGGGGATGCGTCGTGAGAAGACAGAATAGAACATTTTTAATTTTTCAGCGGAGAAAAGCTAACGTTCAGCAGGTAAAGAAAACGTATATTACTTCCGCTTCTACTCCATTCTTCAATGTTCCTCAAGGGAACACAGTTTTCCCATGTCATTCCAAACGCAGAGCTCTCTGACATCATTGTTAAAGGAATGATGTACCTTGAAAAGGGGTTGTTCCCGGGATTCGTAGACCATGAGGGATGAAAAATATATAGTGCTATTAATTTTCACCAACAGGCATTCTTAAAACATGTCCCAGACAGGATCATCATCTTTCTCAGTTTAGGTAGGTGACAGGGCTCTACTAGGTGATTAGATGTACAGTATTAGATAACGAATAACATTCAAGTTTGAAAAAATAAAGGACTTACCTAACTATACACTCCATAATAATTCTACGTGGGTAAAAAACATTCTAAATTTGTTAAAATCATTCGTCAAAAACTTTATAATTTCAGTTCAATTCAAAATGTGAATATTGTAACCACCAGTGGCGAAGGGTCCTGAGAATTCCATTTCCATCGAGTCACCTTTAGGATTATTTTTTTTTTCCAAAAACAAGCGCCACCATTATTTTAGTTAAAAAATTTTATGTTATTTCAATTTCACACCTAATTTTAATGTTTTTTTATTATTATATGCGAATGTGTTGTATAGAGTTGATCATTGTTTTTGAGTACTTTTGTGAAAATAAAAATTGATTTGGACATAATGAAAAGTTAATAATAATTTGACTATTTATTTATCGCCGTTTATGCCTCAATATTTTAATGCACTTTATTTGACATAATTTTATAAAAAATATTAAGTATGGCTTCCATGCTACAGAAATTTACCCATTGCCTCTGCTTTTTTAACTGTATGATTCAATCTTTGATTATTGAAGTACTTAATCAAATATTTTTTTGTTATACTGACGATTCAATGGAATGAAAATAATTTTAAATATATATTATGTAGGAGCGTACGCACTATGCATAATAAATATGTCATAGGTAGGTACATAACTTACCTACTTTGTAAGCGTTATAATAATTTAGGTTATAGGTATCTAATTATAATCATTATATTATATATACTAGCGTTATTTCCCGTGCTTCGCAACGGCAAACTGTTTAGTATGGAACAGTTCAATATGAGAAAGAATTGAACTATTGTCAATTGTAATGTGTGGCCTTGTTCGGCATGCTCTTAAAAAAATATTTCATCGGGGTGAATTACTTTAAAATTATGACATACAAACCCTCCTTTCTCATCCTAAAGTCTCACATCCTCTTTGATGTTCGTGGATAAAAGTTTGTTGTGCAACTCTGGGTCAAATATTTCCAAAAAAGCAGTTGTGTATATATATTTACATAATATTATGTATGGAAAGATATGATTCATAAACCAGTAAATTATTAATGTGTTTATTTTCCTATAAATACTTAATACATACAAAGATATTCAAAAAGTTTTATTAGGTAGATACAACTTGCCTACATGAAATTATCAAAAAATAGATATCCCATTATGAAAGGTTTTCATGGACGTAATTTTGTTTTTAAAGAGTAATGCAATGCAAAGATAATGTAGTTTGTTCCACCGCCGTACATCGTTCGTCCAATAGTTTGGCAACATTTCCCCTCCGCAGCTTTCCGAGTTTCTAAAACAGATTAATTAGATCTATTTTAATAAGATATTACCTAGTTAAGATAAATATCGTTGCTTAGTTTTTCGGTTGAACCATGTGTAGATTAAGGGAGACCAGAGTGTCGAAACGTCAATCAAGATAATTTACACAATACAAACAGTTCATTCAAAAAACCAAGCAACGATGTCGAGTGTTCACTGTAAAAACTTTCAACAATTACTAAGTGAGATAAACAGTGTCAGAGAGAAATAGTATTATAGTAAAATAGCGTATTATTTCCTTATGAAACATTTTACGTACCTTGAGTTTCCCTATCAAATCTTGTGATCCGAATATTCCAACTATCCAGACACCATGATTTGTAAGTGGATAGTGCCAGATTAGTGAGACTCTACTGTATTTTCATATTCACAATTTCATGATTAATACCTGGAATTTTAAATCATCATAATTTATAAATATGTTTAACCTTGAAATAATATGCAAAAACAATTACTTTGCAGCTCAGCCTACCTTTATATCCTCACTCCTGCGATTAAAAACTGGCAGTTCTGGATGACAGCGTCCACACGCCCAAAAATACAATTGTACTTGTATTATTATTATTATTATTAATGGATAATTTATGGCGCCGTTTCATGGATTATCCATCTCAAGGGCGCGGGAAACTGGTCCTGAAGAGCGACGTCTTCAGCTTGCTCCTGAAAGTTGTGACGGTCTGGTCGCTGCGCAAATCCACGGGAAGTTGGTTCCATCTGACAGGGCCGGCTACGCTGAATGCTCTCTCGTAGAAGCAGGACTTATTAGCCCTGCTGCGTTCGATGAGCCTGTTGTTTGCCGTAGCTGCCGAGCGCAGAGGTCTTCTCGTGGTAGTCTCCGGTTGGCAGAGTTCGGAGAGTGACGGTGGTGCCATGTTATTCAGTGCCTTGTACACCATAAGGCACAGCTTGTACTCCACTCTTTCTCCCACTCTCAGCCAGTGAAGCTTTTCCAGCAAGGGTGTTATGTGGCAACTTTTGTCCTCACGGAATATGAGCCTCGCAGCTGCGTTGAATGCCATTTGCAGGCGATTCAACAGAGTCTGGGGCAATCCAGCGTAAAGAAGGTTGCAGTAGTCTAACCTGGAGACTACAAAGGCTGAGATGAGCGTTCTGATGGAGTCCGTTGGCAGGTTTCTGGATACCGAGTGTATCTGTCTTATATAGTAGAACGCAGAGCTGACTGTTCTTGAGACTTGAGGTTCCATGGTCAAGGCGCTATCTATTCGGGCTCCGAGTATGGAGACCGCAAGAGACGGTATGATGTCTGTTCCGGATACTGAGATGGGATGGTTTTCTAACAGATGTTGTCGACCAGGCGATGCAACCCACAAGAATTCCGTCTTTCCCGGGTTGAGTTTTAGGCGCCTTTTTGCCATTTGAGTCGATAGCTTGGATATGCACTCTACTGTTCGAGCTTTGAGAGCACTTGCTTCCTCAGGCTTGCAAAACCCTACAAGGATTCGATCGTCCGCATACGCATAATTGCGGAATCCTGTCTTCTCCAGCATTCGGTCGATGTACCCAATGTAGAGTATGAAAAGAATTGGTCCCAGAACCGAGCCTTGGGGTACTCCTTGAGTGGTTATGGCCTTCTGGGTGTTGTCAGCTCCTGCTTTGATGGACCACTCCCTCCTGGTTAGGTAGGAGCGTAGCCATGCGAGCACATTTCCCTTTAACCCGTATTCATTTTCCAGGCACCTCAGGAGCATGTCATGATCGACAGTGTCAAAAGCCGCACTCATATCTAGAATAGTCACAAGGGCAATACTGCCATGGGCTACACCTTCTATCAGATCTGAGACGAGCCTTGTGAGGGCTGTTTCATCAATGATATCAGATAGTTAAAACACATCACGAAATTGCTCTGAGTGGTGTATCTTGTAACGTCATCTGAAGCGAAGTAGTATATATTATATAGTATAATGATCACATAACTATTGCTGAAATGAAATAAAGAACATTTATGCATAAGGATGTTTTAAATAATCTAACAAAAAAACTTTTGAGGTTATGCCTCTACACCATAGAGATACCATATATCAGAGTGTCACACGTTTCTATTTTGGTGTTCTGCGCATAAGCCAACATCTACCACGTGGAGTGTGGCAAAACAAACACGTTTGAGGAGTGGGTTTGTATGGACAGTCCAGTATTATTGATAAAGAGGCAAATAATTGATTTTTAATAGTAAAATCACGGATTATCGCTGAGGGGAGTTCAAATTTCGTACAAATATTAGTACACAAAAATACGTTTTGCCACACTCCACGTGGCCGCCCCATACAAGATGTTGGCCTACGAAACTGTCTACTGCGCAGGTTGTCAAACACTCTAACTATTCCTATCTCTATGCTCTACACAGTTTGGCGTCGTTATTAAGAAGTATTATTCTTATTATTAATACTACAAACACTCATTTTATCTAAGCACACTCACTATTCTGAAATACTAATTGTGTTTTAAAGTATAACGTACCTATGTTATATTCAAATTCAAAGTAATTACAACTTCAAAACATGTTATTTTATACTTGATTTATACGCAATACATAAAGAAATTTGGACCGCTTGACACTCTTGACAGTAAGTATGAGTGTTGCCACTTCAAATGTTTATACCAAAATTAGGCTAGTTTCGCTAAAATCGTATGTAATTTGTTCGCCTTGTACTGAAATTACTCCATTTATCGTAGTAGTAATAATTTATCGTAGCATCATATTTTTTTATTTATTTGTCATAGAATTTTATCTATTGTTTTTAAAAGTACTAAACTTGTAATTTCAACGTGATAAATATATTTAACTGGCATAACATTTTTTTACGCCTTGCAACATTATTATTTAGTGTTGGTCTTTGGACCAACCATTAGTCACTGCTAATTTGTTATTGTATCCGTGACTGTTATTTATGTACCTATTTAAATCATAAAATAAAAAGTTTAAATACTCATAAAGGTATACTTTTTTGCTAAACAGATATAGCTACACTCGTTTAAATATACTCATTACCTTTTTGCTAAACATATATTTGAATACTACTTATTGTCATACAAAATACCTGTTACAGATAACGGTCTGGTTTGACGAATATATCTGGTACCTGTTATTTTTTTTATATACACAGCTCTATTTGTATTCTAAAATGTCAGTTGGATTTAGTATGAAGGGATTTGGAATAGTCAATTTAATACCATTGTTTATGTTGAAAATTATGACTTAATACTAATAAAACAGTAACTCAGTGTTAGTTAAGAATAATCTTAAGGTATTGTTGAGTAAAATAATGCCTTCGATTCAAAATAATGCCAAAATATGATAATGTTTCAGAGCAACACAATATCACAGTCTGAAGTAGTGAAGTAGATTAATAGAATAATCAAAAAAAAATTCCTTTGGCCCGCCACAGGCATAGGTAGATTTCAAGTGATTTATTAATTTTATTAATTTTAAGAGTACATCTGTACAATAAAAACAATCACAATATTATCGGCAAATAAACCAGCGAAGTGATGAAGTAGTATGGATGTAGTTTATTCTTTGATTATCGAAGTACCGTATGACGAAAAAATATTTGATTAAGTACTTCAATAATCAAAGGAAGTACCTAATCCAATAATCAAATTATTTTCATTCCACACATTATATGGATTGGTACCGGTACCTAAGCACTAGAAATTTGAAAAAAAGATGTGAGTTCTTCTCGTATCGTGAAGCACTAAGACAACAAACACGCTAGTACCTATGCGGTAACTACTTACTAGATCTTTCGATCGATCAGTGTAGTCCGAGGAATTGAGCTAGACAAAATCTGACTTTTGATCTGTATTTCTTATTTAATGCCCTTTCATACGATACCAGACACAGACCCTCACAATCATTGGATCCCCTCAGAATGATTGTTTTTGAATTTGAAGCCTTAAAAAGTGAACCTTCCTCTTAATGGATTTCACCCAATCTCCTATCAGTTCATCTACCACGTACCAAAAATCTACCACCCAAGTTTCACGTTTCTGTGACGCATAGTTTGGCCGCAAACGTGCGCACAAGAAAAGGGACATATATATGGCTTATATATATAAACTTTTAAACCAAGGTCGGATTCGGGTTCTCCTGGTCCTAATTAGTGATACTGAGTAGAAATTTTTCAATTCTGCGACATCACGGGAGAAACGAATAGGTAGAGTTCCTTTTGGAAATCTACCTAATAATTACTATCCACGTATATTATTCAGTGTCTAATTAAGCAAGTAGGTACTTTATGGAACTATTGATACCATAAATAATAGTAGGTAGTTTCTGTGGTGTGTCAAGTTGGTATCATGTTTGAATATAGAATGAGTGGTGCATTTATAGATGTGACATAATTCTTGATAATTAGAGAAAAAAGCTTAAGTCCCTCATTAGAATATGATATCTGTGGTTATACAAAATATAGAATTTTCAAATTACAATGCACATCAATATGATATATTTTACTATTGTCTCACTTTTTAATTCAACGAATGCTTTCATTTCAATGGCAAAATCTAAATACAAACCTACTTCACGTTTCACAATGAATTTAACCTTCAATAATTTAAAAATAACTCATCATTTTAAAAACTGAGATCATGTTTGACACGATGGCAGACATTTTAGTCACATTTTAGTCGAGCAAATTAACTTACGATATGTTGTAAAATGAAATGTATTATCGGTGACTATACGTTATGAAATATTTTATACGTAAGGACGGTCTAGAGTATGGCCTGTACGACTACTCAGTGTTTTGATGTACAACTCTCCACGGATTAGGAGTCTATTAAGGATAAGGGAAAATGTTACGTACATAGGTACGAACTAAAATATTTATGTGGGATTATATGTATAATGTGATTGTTGTGTAATGTGTAAGGGTAAAAGATGCAATAATAGGAAGTTACTAAGGTTTTGAGGACATAAATAAAAAAAATAAAAAAAAATATTGAGTTAAATGGCGGGTTTATTGCCGTCCATAGGGCCAACCCAACAGTCATAATTCCACGGTAAATTTTACTATTTTTTAGCTATCTGCTTTTCTCTACGTGATATTCTCGTAATAAATTGTAATTTTTTCAGTTATTTGCTCATACTCGTAACTTGAAAACAACACACCTTTGCAAATTTGCGGAATAGATATGTATCCTTTCTCTGATATTTACAACATCTTAGAACAAAACTACCTACATAATGTGTATTAAATTGTCTACAAAATTTGTAAAATCATAGCTCTTGAAGTTTTTCAGGTAGACGAATCTTACCTCCAATCTTACAAAAAATAAGAAATTCGAGCAATGTTTTTTTTTTATATTTGGGAAACTATTTCCGATATACCTAGGTATTTTTATCTTTCTGAATATTGCTGTGAGTGCAGAGTAGGTAATTAATACATGCAACATTGTAAGATGATTTCTAAATATTGCTATTTCAGGCACAATGATTATATGGTACTTCAAAACCTAGTCAGTTTAGTCCTTACATTTATTCATCAGCGGACCAACTCTTTATACTCCTGCATTCTTATCGAAACGTCATGAAGTGAAAAAAAAAAATAAGAAAAGTAACGACCCACGATGGATTTGAACCATGAACCGTCTATTCGAGAAATAAAAATTTTCTCCCCAGTCTATCGGTGGAAACGTGCTGAGTCTCATTAAATGTGATTATATGCCAGCATCGTAGCAAATTTTTTAATTTATGAATAATGGTAAACCAAAAATAAGACATGGAGTGGCGCGGAAGTGACGTCCGTAACTCTCCAATGTTGGGAGGGGTCTGAAGTGAAATAAAAATTATCGAAACGATGTCGACTCTCTTTAAAACCATTTGCCTTACACGTAGAGTTCAAAATTGCTTGGCGCGATATATCGAACTGTTTATAGCCCGTGAATGAAATCTTAGAAATAGGGTTTTTTCCATTTTTTGGGGTTAGTTTTGCTTCAATCAAAAAACCCTTACGGTTATTCCCTAGATTTTAATGCATTTTATCAATACAAAAAAAAAAAAATCTCTGCGACTTTCGGGAAGCGAGATTTTATCCTTCGGAAAAAAGGGCAGAGGTGTTTTAAACATTATTTTTTGAGAAATCTATAGAAGATATAGAAAATCCTTTACGGTTATTCCCTAGATAAAGGTTCAATGTATCTATCCTATTTTTTTCCGAAGCAAATCTAGTAAGGTTGTCGAGAAAATAGGTCTCCCGTTTGGTGTTTTTTTTTTTCAACTCAATACTCTGGGCCTTAACTGTAAAGAGATTAAGGAAATTGATTTATGTATTCATTGGGCTAAGAAACTTTATGGATTTAACTAGATTAAAAACAGTATATTATGCTCTCGTGCAGTCGGTGCTCCAGTATGGAATTGTTGGTTGGGGGGGTGCCTACAAGACCAACCTTTACCCGCTTGAAGTCACTCAGAGACTCTTACTAAAAATAATTTTACAAAAGCCAAGAGATTACTCTACCAATCTTCTTTTCTCAGAAATAAAAGTACTGAATTTGGAACAATTGTTTAGGAAGGTAGCATTATTACAAACATTCAAAGAGCATCGGATTGTGGGGGAAGGGGTTGGCGAGTGCTCTAGTAGAATCTTAAGAACAATTAACTGTATCCCGATCCCCTTATGTAGTAGAGACGTCTCGCAGCATCATTATTCATATTTAGGGATTAAGTACTTTAACAATTTGCCAAACGATATTCGCGCAATAAGGGATTATGAAGCCTTTAAAAAGGAAATTGTAAAAGTTATTGTGCATTTTCGCTAACATGTGAAAGAAATTGATGAAAAATGGTAATATAAGGGGAAGGAGAGGGAGGAAAAAAAAAGGATACGTTTCTTATTTTATTTTTCTCGCTTCATTCTATTTTGAACTTTTCGGATGGGTTTTTGCGTGGTTTTGCTTTTTTTTTTTTTTTTTTATTTTTTTTTAGGCATTTCACCCATAAAGAACGAGTGATCTCTGCCGTGAACTATTTAACTATTTAAAAGTTGTCGGGAATCGAAGCATATATATAAAAAGGGCCGGCCCCTCAAACCAGTTTTTGATTCGAGTTAAGAAATTTCAGAATACAAAGGTAAATACCGATATCTCTAGTTGACAAAAGGAATTGTATACTCACCGGGAATGTTGTACACTTTCTTCTTATTTCACGCTCGAAATCAACACGATTCATCAGTGGACATTCGAAGAAGACATGGTTAATTGTTTCTTCCTCTGCACCACAAGCACAAGAGGGAGAGTCGATTACTTTAATTCTGTGGAGGTGGGAAGCCACGCAGCAGTGGCCAATACGAAGTCTACAAAGTATAGAAACGTCCTGTTTGGACATTTTCTTGCCCCGGAACCACATTCCACCCGGAAGGTCACATTGGATGCTCTTGTAGTATGCACCCTTGGGAGAGGAGTGCCATTCATCAAACCATTTCATTTTAATTTTGTCCTCGAATTTTGTAAATGGTTCGTTAACGGGAGGAAGAAAATCCTGAGGGGAAAGTCCTGCACCGCACGCATCTTTGGCCAATTGATCAACATATTCGTTACCCGTAATACCCACGTGAGATGGGATCCAAACGATATCCACAGTACAATGCATAAGTGTTATCTCGTAGAGCAGGCTCTTTATTTTCCAAAACAAATCGTCGTGGGGATCATGTTTAGAGTTACATCGAAGTTTTTGAACTAGGCTGAGAGAATCTGTAAATATGACCGATTTCGGGATGCAAAGATCTTTTATATTGGAAAGCGCCTCTCTCAGAGCCACACATTCCGCCGTAAATATTGATGCTCCCTTTGAGAGTATAAATTTTCGATCTATGCGCCGTTCTGGAATGCAAAACGCGGCCCCACATGCACCATCGGGGGACCGAGATCCATCCGTATATATTCTCGTATAATCAGGCCATCTGCTAGACACCTCGGATGCAAAATATTGATTTACCATTGAATGATTCAACTGGGCCACCGTACGATCAATACCCATAGATTCTAGTATATTGCATCGGTGGATTATTGCTTTGAATGGGATTGCAAACATTGGGACAGAAACATGCGCAGATGAAACAATAGGCGGTGAGATGTCCTGATAGTAAGAACACAAATTGGGGGAGAGCCGAGACCACCAGCTGCCTCGCCGAGATTGGATTTTCGAGAGGCTGTCAAGTTTGGAGAAAAACAAGTGCGAACCGCCATTTTTCTTTTTAAGTATAAATTTACTAATCAAGAGTTCCCGACGGAGGTGGAGAGGCATTTCCGCGCATTCAACTTGTAACGAGTTTATGGGGGACGACCTCATGGCTCCCACAATCATTCGCAGACATTTGGACTGGACTTTCTGTAGTTTGAATATGAGATACTTTGGTAGCGGGTCCATAAGTTGACAGCCAAAGTCCAGATGACTACGTACAAGGGCAACGTAAAGTAGTTTCATAGTTTCCGGGTGGGAACCCCACCAAACTCTAGAAATGGCTCTTAAAATGTTAGTGCCTTTTTCGCATTTCGTGACTATACTATCTACGTGCAGCTTCCATGACATTTTTCTGTGCAGTATAACACCCAAAAATTTTATCGACTCATCTTGCGGGATTATGGACCCATCCAGCTTGACAACTACATCCGGGATTTCATGTTTTCGGGAAAAAATAACAATTTTACTTTTTGTTGGCGACAGACTCAGTCCACTTACACTTAGCCATGCATGCATGGCACTTACTCCATCCTGTAGCCTTCCAGCTGCAACGGGCACCTTTTTATCTCGGGAGTACACAACAAAGTCATCCGCATATTGGAGAATGTTACAAGTAGTGGGAATAACATGCTGTAGGTTCGAGGTATATATATTGAAAAGGAGTGGGCTAAGAACCGAGCCCTGCGGTAAGCCCCTATATAACGTTCTTCGGATTTGTCCCTCTGGACCCTCCAACACTATACATCTTTCCGACAGAATATTGAAGATAAGCTGTGAGACGTTTGGTGGCACACCTATGTCAAGAAGTCTGGTCCTCAGTAAAGGCAAAATAACGTTATCATACGCACTGCTAATGTCAAGAAATGCTGCAGCAACGCTGGCTTTGGTTGCGAATGCGATATTAATGTCAGTTGTGATAACGCTGAGGCTGTCCAGACAGGATCTGCCCTTTCTAAACCCAAACTGCCACTGTGGCAGAAGGTTTTTATTTTCAGTGTACCATTCGAGGCGGAATTTTATCATTCTTTCTAGAATCTTAAGAAAGCAGCAAGACAAGGCAATTGGACGATAAGAGGAGCTCTTTCCAGGTTCTTTTCCGGGTTTTGGAATAGGAACAATGACTTGCTTTTTCCAATCTTCTGGGACGATTCCCTTTGATAGAACAAGGTTAAAAAAGTTCAGCAGGTGGAGGAGGAGGGGTTCGGGGAATTTACGAATAAAAACATATGGGATGAGGTCCTCGCCTGGAGAAGAATCTCCGGTTGCCTCAATAGCAGACAGTAATTCCTCCAGAGAGAATGGTGCAGATAACTCAGGTATTGATGAAGAGTTTTTAGAAGTAATGATAGAAGGTAATTCAGTGGAATGAGGAACGTATGAGGGGGCCAGTTTGTCAACGAATTCGCTGATCCAACCACCTGAATTTTGAGAACTATTTTTATTGGAAAATGTTCCACGGAATCGTTTGATAGACTTCCAGACTTCTGAATTATGGGTATCAGGGGATAAACTAGAGCAAAAATTTCGCCAGCCTTGTCTTTTTTTCCTTTTGAGTGTGCGTTTTGCCGCAGCCTGTGCATTCTTTACGGAAATATAGTTTTGGAAATTCATCTCCCTCTTGTATTTGCTCAGAGCCTCCCGCCTTTCCTGAACTACAATCGTGCAATCGTTATCCCACCAGGGAGGGTTTGGAATATTTTTGTAATTAGGCCTGTTTTTAGGAATAGAGACATCGGCTGCCGCAGTAGTGATTCGACGTAATTCATCTGCCGCTTGTGGAATTGATGGATTTTCAATAAATTCCTTCAGAGAATCAATATTTGAAGAAAGTGACGATTTGAACTCTTCCCATTTGGCTTTCTTTATATTGTAACCTCGACTTCTACGGGAGTGTGAGCGATTATTAATATTTTGTTTATTACCCAAAGATAAAAAAATTGGGAAGTGGTCACTGGAATATAAGTCATCGGAAACCTTCCAATCACAAAGGGGAGCCAAGTCGGTTGTACACATGGTAATATCCACAGCGCTAGGTTTCTGGTTAGGACGGCATATTCTAGTCGGTTGCCCATTATTGAGAATACATAGATTATGATTGTCAATAAGATCTAACACCTTTTTTCCGGAAGAATCCGTCTTAGAACAACCCCATGTCTTAGAATGCGCATTGAAGTCTCCCAGAAGGACAAATGATGTGGAAAGCATCGGAATTATTCCATTCCAATATGTCAAATCAACGGGAGTTCCCGAGGGGATATATGTCGAAACAAAGGTCACTCCATGGATTACTGCCGCCACTACTTGACACGATGGGTTTGGAGGTAAGGTTATTTGGGAAAATGGAATACCCCTTTGAATAAATAAGGCAGCTCCAGCACAGCCGTCCCATCTATCGTCCCGAAGACATGTATATCCTCGGATTTCAAAGTCTGACAGTGGAGGAAACCACGTTTCGGATATAGCGGCAATTTGAATGTCATGTGATTTAAGCAACTGAATTATTTCGAACTTTTTGGCGACAGCGCTTTGGCTGTTCCATTGAAGAATTGACATACCATTACTTCTGAGGTGATGTAGAGCCATGGCGAGAGAGAAAAGATTTGAGGTTATCAATAAGAAAAGCAGCGTTGGACGGTATCGAGTGTTGTGAAGATAACAATTCAATTAACATTGTAATCATTACTTCAAGGAAATTGGTATTATCGGAGGATAGAGTTTTAGCTAGATTTTCATTTTGAGGACGGGAATCATAGTGTTTGAAGACTGACGATTGATTTGAGAGAGCACATCCATCGGGAGCTGATGACCATTCAGTTCCGTTTGGATATAGAAGAAGTGAATTATGTTCGGATTGGTTATAACCTGGGGTCGAAGCCGCTTTTGTAGTTCTGTACCTGAATTTGCCTCGAGAGGACGGCTCGTGACGAACGGAAGTTGAGGAAGGGTCTGCGAATACTGTTTTGGAAGCAATTTCTGCATATGAAGATTTGGTATCAGGGTGGCGCTTGGTAGCCTGGAAGAAGGAAATATTTTCCGAAGCCATTGTGTGTTTGATCGCCTTCTGGCGAGCTAACTCGGGACATGTTAAGCTAATCGCTTTATGGGCACCGTTGCAATTTAAACACTTAATTTCAGATGAAGTACAGTTTTCAGACGTATGATTATCACCACATTTAAAGCATTGTGGTTGAGATCGGCAGGCTGCTTTGGTATGGCCGAATTTACAACAATTATAGCATTGAATTGTTGGGTAAAAATACGTCTCAACAGGGAAAGAGCTGTAAAATAAATATACATTTTTCGGAAGTACCTGTCCCTCAAAAGTAACCACTACAGTCTGGGAGGGTTTCCATGTAGGTGTTGTACTAGATTTGTCCTTATAGTTAAGTCGTCGAACTTTGACAGGTTCCCCAGCGTTTGGGTTAGACTGACGCAGCGAAGACAATAATTCGTCGTCAGTAATACTTGTGGATACGCCTCTGATGAGGCCCATCCTACTGATGTTAAAAGTCGGGATAAACGCTTTGTACGCTGCGTTTGATTCTACAAAAATATTCTTTATAAAAGAGTTGGCACTGATAGCGCTTGTAAATTCTAAGGACAACTTATATCTGCCCTCCGATTTGAGCGACCCATTAACTACATTTTTATTATTTTTTGTGAAAAGGAACTTCCCAAAATCCATAGGATGGATTGGCTTGCTCGTTTCGGAATGTTGAACGTGTACAATAAACGGCCCAGAAGAGTTTGTTGAATAGAAATTTGTACGAAGAGGAGGGTTAATAGGGTTGTTATAGGAGGAAGGAGTAGGAGGGGTGTGGATAGAAGCGGGGGTAGAGAAATGGCTCTGAGAGGAAAAAGAAGATTCCACTTTGTTATCATCAGAAACGACTAAAGATGTTTGAATGTCCAATTGATCCACTTGCATTACCCCATCGTTCACCCGTCTTCTTTTAAGGTCCGGGGGGTCAGGGGGGATGGGGGGCAATGGGGGAGGGCGGAGATCCATAAATCTTTCTTTATAAAAAATTAAGGAGAAAATAAACGAAATACAAAAATAAAATAAAAAGGTAGGAAAACAAAAATTAAATTAAAAAAAAAACTCACCCTGTAGTTGAAATATTTAAAGAAACAAAAATGAAAACAATAAATGAGAATTTTTAAATTCTTACGGAGCTATTCGTATCAACACGTCCACACAGCGCACCACAGAACACATATAAGTGGTTTTGCTTTTGTGCAGCAGCAACGACTTGAATGAGTAGCTATGGTGTACATAGAGCATACATATTGTGTGCCTATTATAGATTTATATAACTTTGTAAGATTTTGTGTTTGCAACAATTTGTAACAATACTTGGTTGTTTTATGAGTTATGATATACATGTTGTATATTTATAGATATATTTGTTTGGCTTGGTGTATGACTGAATATATTATTGATTTATAGTCTACATAGATACGAAGTATATTGTGTTATATATTTTATGTTGTTTTTGTGAAGTTGAGACGATCGCCCTTCCTTCGCACAAGCAATAGCTTTAGAAGGAAGGTATATCGTATTAAATTGTGATTTGACCTTTATTGTTTATATTGAATTGTAATGTTTTTTAAACTGAAATAAAGCAATTTTTATTATTAAAAAAAAAAAAAAAAAAAAAAAAACGTAACATATATTACAACAGGCGCTGAGAGGACTTCCGTTTACTTAATATGAGGACCGAATTCCATCAACTGATTATTGTTGGAGATAGTCAGTACATGCAGCACCCTCATCAAAAATTATGTCTTTCTTGACAGAATATTTAATATTATATCGCCGCTCGCTTTTTACTTTGACTAAAGCGACACAGGGTCAACTTTTCAGGAGAGCGATTTAAAGTTAAAAAAAACAGAAAAACCCTGATAACTTTTTTATTTATGAACCGATTTAAATAAATTGTATGGGGGTTTTGTTCATGGGTTTTTTTTCTATTTTTTAGTATATAATGTTAATAAATATAGTCTCTTTTGTGTGAGTTAGATGGCGCTTAATCCCTTAATGCCTAACCTGATATTTAGTATAATTCGAAATTTATTAATTCAAAACAAGTAAATTACCACTTTCCTTAAAACCATGAAAATTCAAAATGACTAACATGCCATTTGTACTCTTCCACCAAAAAAACAAAATAACTTACACGTCATTTATATATATTTTCTAATAATTCAAAATGACTAACACGCCATTTGTACTCTTCCTCAAAAATATCAAAATGACTAACACGTCATTTATATATTTTTTCTAATAATTCAAAATGGCTAATAGAACTTTTTGTGACAAACTGTATCAAGCAGAACGTCTAAATTAGCACTGAAAATAAAATCGTTATAATTCAAAGTGATTAATGCAACCATGTTTTCCAAACACTTCCAAGTTAAAATGGCTAACACACAAACTCTTGTATTATATATACAATTTTGTGAGTAATAAAAGCTGAAGCTCAATGTATTGGAACTCTAAGTATTCATCTTCATATCTGTTTCAAAAAAGAAGGAAAGAAAAAGTTTTCTAAATATATTATTTATAAATATTTCTTAAATATATTCTAAATAGGTATATACGTTCGCGCCCATCGCACACAAAACCAACACGTGTATTGACAATGAAGTTGTTAGTTGAACGACCGATAATAATATTTTCAAACCTTATAATTCTGTCTTAAACATTTTGTCTTAAACGACGACAGATGTACCAAATATCAGCTATCGTTATAACCGCAAAAATACTAAAGTGCAAATTCAATTATAAACAATTAGTTAGAACGATTAACGGATGACATAAAATTAAAAAGTAACAATCCAATGTGACTAATGGCCATTTCAATTAAATTCAGTATTAAGTAGAAATGACTTAAAAGACATGTAAAGAGTAATATCCAAAATTCAAAAAGTCTAAACGACAACTTAACATTATTTAGTATCATGTAAATGTGATTAAACGAAGGACATGTTTAGATTTAATATTATACGATTTGACTAAAGTGCATCTGTCTAAATAATTTTGATAAGTCAAAAAAGCTAAAGCGCCACTCGCATTGTTTTATGTGTTAAGTTTGTTTTTCTTATAAACCAAACATTCATGAATTGTGAAAATTTGGCAAAACAAAGCGCCATTCGCGATTTATAAGTTGTTATTTTCGTCGCTTTACCTATTTTTTGAAAGATAAAAGTTGGTTTTTTATTTGACTAAACGACCAAAAAAGTTGTCTAATTGACCTTGAACTTGGACCATTCGATAAAGCTCGCCGAGACGATTCCAACGATATATATAACTCATTTTATACCTAAGTGGCGCTTTAGTCAAAGTAAAAAACGAGCGGCGATATTAATATTTCGAGATCTTTGAAACTGAGATTCTTCCTACAAGGACGTGTCTATGAAAGCAAAAGTTCTAGTGCACAATGCTGTCTTGGTGCCGACCATAATGTATGCTAGTGAGACGTGGACGTGGATGAAGAAGGACGAATTCGGGTTGAATGCAGTGGAAATGAGGTCGTTAAGAAGAATGTGTGGGAAAACGCTGAGAGATGAAGAATATAAGGAATGAGGTTATTAGGGAAATGAGTGACTGCAAGACTGGTGTTGTAACTAGAATGAAAGTGAATAAACAAAGATGGTTTGGGCATGTTAAGAGGATGAAAGGTGACAGCAGGCCCGCCGCTCCCATATGTGCAAGATGTGCGGGGCACACAGGCGGCCGATCGTAGGGGCGGCCGCAGGCCGCTAATCACTTTGCCTTCAAAATTGTATGTATTATGTATAAACAAATATTCTGATTGAAAGACAAAAGTAGTGAACAATATGACTAAGTTCGAAATACGATAATTCGTTCGCAAGATAGACGCCGGCACACAAAAACGCGCGCGAAATGGTTGATAACACCATGCGCTGTCTATGCGTGACCATTTGACATTTTTAATCTTACATATAATAAAAATGGATGTATGTATGTGGGTATGTATGTGGGTATGTTTGTTTCACCATAACTCTGGAACGCCTGGAGCAATTTCGACCAAACTTGGTATACACATACCTTGCTATCTGGAAACGAATACTGTGTGGTAGAAACTTCTGGAATTCAGAATCTTCTGAGAAATTTTGCTGATGAGGGGATCCAAGGGTTGTATATAGGGCCGTGTGTGGTATCGTATGAAAGGGCATTGGAAAATAAATTCAGATCGCAAGTTATATTTTGTCCAGCTCAAGCCATCGGGAGACACCCAGTGATCGAGAGGATCCGGTCACCGCATACCACCGTGTTTGGTGTCTTGTGAAAGATCTTCACAAGCAGAACACAGATCTTTTGTCAAATTTTGAATCGGACAAGAGATAGTGGGAGGCTCTATCAGAACGAAGGAATCCAAGCGCTCAGAGAATCACGTAGAATCTTCTAGAAGGCTGTGGAAACAAGGCGAACTTTGTAGAACCTTCTGGAAAATTGTAGAGGTTAATCGAACATTCTAGAACCTTCTAGAAATTTGAGGAAATTAATCGAACATTGCGGAACCTTCTAGAAAGTTGTGACAATAAATAGAATGCGAACCTTCTGGAAGGTTGTGGAAATGAAACGAGCTTTCTAGAACCATCTGGAAATTTCCGGAAATTTATCGAACATTGTAAAGCCTTCTAGAAAATTCTGAGAATGAATAATATTCGAACCTTCTGGAAGGTGAAACGAACTTAGTAAAACCTAGAAGTAAGTTGTGCAGAATTATCGAACATTGCTGGATGTACCTATATGTGTGTCATACTGTCGATTTACTTCACCGATCAAATTTGCCGTTACGAAGTACGGGTAACTCAGCTAGTTCCTTATAAAATCGCCGGGGGAAATAATTTCTTTGAATGAAAGCTTCTTAATTTTATGTGTATATAGATGTCGATACATGGGCGTCGTCAGGGGGGGGGGGGGCAGGGGAAGCAGCTGCCCCCCTCCCCTAGAGATTGGAATAGGTATATATTTTTTCAAACTAAATGATAAAACCTCACAAAAATCACATTATTACCACACGTTTTCGCATCATATCATAAATTTTCATGAAAATCCATCAAAATATGGTTATTTCATTAAATATAAATAAATCCATCAAAAAATTTGCCTGCGGCGCCAGATTTTATTACTTTTCAAGAAAAAAAAAAACATTTTCGCACATATTATTGTGCAAAAAAATATAATCATCTTCAAATAAACCAAACCACATCACGACCTTCTGCACTATGTCTCAAAAAAAATTTCGCCTGCGGCGCTATTTCATTTCTTTTATTAGGTTATGGGGGGGGGGGCGGCATTTTAGGTGTTGCACACAGGCGGCGATAGCCCTCGCGGCGGCCCTGGGTGACAGGATGACAAAAAAAGATATAGGTATCTGAATGAACGAAGAGGTGTGAAGAAACGCGGCCGCCCGAGACTGGCCTGGTCCGATCACGACGACCAGATCCTCGAGGATGGACGCGTTTTGAGTAAAAGGAATCGAAAGGAAAGGAATCTCTGTCCTCTCTGCCTACCCTGCAAGGGACGTGGCGTGAGGGTATAGATAATTTATTAACACGTAAGTATTACAAAATATTCCATTACATAATACTCGTATTATCCAAGTCATGTAGGTATGTAACGCTTGCCCATTGGAAAATTTTGCTAGTTCGATGAACATGTAGGTATGTAAATTTAAAGCAGCGACGCCTTTGTTGGTGGCTAGAAATTTTCGCCGAAGTCTCACATTTTTTACACTTTATTATTTTTATTTTATTTTATTTACAGAATCATACAGGGGTGGGTGCCAACTCTATAAGTCGACAATATTAATTTGGTCTTACGACTCTCATGACGATATTGGAGAGACGGGGAATAATGAGCCTTGTGATCTTCCTGTGTTTACTCGAGGAACTTTGAAGGGTGGAACAGTAATAGGTGGTAACACAAAAACATATTTAAGCAAGCCTCCGTGATTTTCACGGGTCGGTACCCTCTAGCCTGTACATAATATTATGTATATTAAAAGGTGGTCGGTAGCCTGGTTGGTAACGCGCTCGACTATTAATCCAGTGGGCACGGGTTCAATCCGTTTACTGTGAAGTGTACAAAGATGTATCCAAATTAAAAGTAAATAGTAATAATTTATAACAATAATAGAAAACTATTCGAGTTTTTCGAGTGGGAAAACTTATTACCATATCGATATCTAAAAATTTAGAAAAACAAAAGACAACTTTTTTCGAATTTTCAATGAAATAACTTGGGTGACTTGGTATGAAATAAATGTGATTTACTAAATTAATAGATTTTTGAAATTTCTCTCAAAATATCGAGGAATAAAATTTTTACAAAATTTTTACTCATTATGTATTCATAGCTCGATGGAACCTGGGAAACGTAAATATTTCTAATTCCGCAAATTTAAACACAGGTCATATGTTTTGACATTTTACGGGTACATTTTTACAAGCTTTACCCAAGGATTTTCTTTTTTGTATAATATGAACGCAGTAAAAGGTATCCACAATCCACATTAGATACATACCTACTTTATAAAGTTTTACTACTTTGTCCTTGCTCATAACTTTTCGCTAACGTGTTTTTGTATCATTCATATGTTCATGAAACATGGTATGATACAAAGATTTTGTTACGTCGCAAGATTGATAGTATGGCTGGCCACAAACGTCCCGAAGTTCAGTTCCGGAATCGACCGTTTTGCAAAAAGGTTCCGACCAAAACCTCTTTCTGAATTTAAAATTGGGGTGACGCTGAATTTAGAGAGAGGTTTTGATCGGAACTTTTTTGCAAAACGGTCGATTCCGGAACTGAACTTCGGGGCGTGTGTGGCCAGCCAAAGTGTTATCAGAGTTGTAATATCGTTTACATGTTTTTACTTCATTCATTTCTTCCATTTGTCAGGTGGTGAGCGACTTAACAACAGTGTTTAAAGTTAAGAGTAAGCATACCGACATTACAAAAAATTCTAAAAACGGGAGAACTTATGTCTCGACACCCGTTAAATGCATAAATAAGTATGATTTTTCTCTCACTGTTTGACATGATGGGGCCGCTTCACGCTCGGCGACCCTCGACGAGTTTTGTGTGAATGAGTAAAAGGACGTACGGACGAGGTGGTTGTCTTGAACTGTATACGTAACCGACGGTTAACGCCTTTTTACTCATTCGCGCGGGACTCGTGGAAGGTCGGACAGCATGTGGATGAGGCATAACACAACATTTTTCGTACAAAACGGTATTGCTGAAAATGACCATTTCTCCCTAAGTTTCAGAATATTTGAAAATGTGCGTAATCTGAGTTAATCTAATAGTTTTATACCAAAATTTCATAAAGTATGAGGTCTGACAATGATTTATTCTGAACATATATAATGAATGTTGCCTATGAATATGTTAATAGAGGTATAACGTTCCAATATATTATCACGTTTCAAGATTTATTGATAAAATCAGGATCATCTCTTGAGTTTGATGTGAAAAGTTCACGATAGGCAATTGAATGAAATACGATAGTATATTTTTTATACAATAAATTTCTATACGATCCTTTTTACACGCTCTTATTATATTTGACACGGTGTTTTTTTTTAACAGGTCTCTATGTATCGATGCAAATTTTAATAACTTCCTGACTACCTGCAACCGTACGTAAACTGGGTGACAATACATTTTATACAAAATTGGATCATACTCCTCCAGAGACAAAAAGTTGTAAGACGTTTCAGGGGATCCAAGGGTCATGAGGGGTCATGTGTGGTATCGTATGAAAGGGCGATGGAAAAGAAATCAAGGTCGTAAGTCATATTTTGTCCAGCTCGATCAATCGGGAGACACCGAGGGAACGAGAGGATCCAGTCACCGCATAGCGCCGTGTTTAGTATCGCATGAAAGGGCGTTGGAAAAGAAATCCAGATCGTTAGTCATATTTTGTCCGGCTCAACCAATCGGGAGACACCGAGGGGTCGAGAGGATCCAGTCACCGCATAGCGCCGTGTCTGGTATCGTATGAAAGGGCGTTGGGAAAGAAATCCAGATCGTTAGTCATATTTTGTCCAGCTCGATCAATCGGGAGAAACCGAGGGGTCGAGAGGATCCAGTCACCGCATAGCGCCGTGTCTGGTATCGTATGAAAGGGCGTTGAAAAATAAATTCAGATCTCAAGTCACATTTTGTTCAGCACAAGCCATCGGGAAACAACGAGGGAAATACAATATCATCTAAGCAATTAAAGCTAAATAGCCAACTATACTGTACGAGGGAATTGGCGAATTAAAAGTACCTACGAGTACATTGAAACATGTATGTATTATATCTTTTCTTCGTTTTTCTCGAGGGTTCCGTGTGTATTTTGACGATGTTGTCGAGCTTTCGGCAATCTTGCTTGAGCCATGTTCAGGATTAATGTGACTGTAGTGAATGCCTATAACTAAAAAGGATAAAATAAAAAAAATATATTAAAAAACTTTAAAAAAACAACGCGTATATTCAATGTGCTATAAATAGAATAAAATAATATGAAAAAAAAAAAGCGTGGGGCTTTCTGTATTCCCTTAGTTGCTCATTCTTCTGCAAAATAAGGCCAAAATATATGCTCCATGTATAATATCATTCTTCCCTGTAGAATACTGACATTTGGGGAAAGCAATCATGGGGGTTTGGAACTTCACTATTTGGTGATTGATTAATGAAGGCAGGTATGTTGGTGAAATGTTTATAACATGGGAACACAGATGGCAGGCTTGTATGTAGGTATATGGATTATAATAATTGTTGTAAAAAGACAGAAGGGTTATCCTAGAAAACAGGGCCCTCATTCTGGTTTAGACTCAGCTGTGAATAGGCAAACCTAGGAAACTAATATTGTAAAGATTCGTTGTGAAATATAGTGCTCAGTATTACAACAAGTGTTCTTCATTTTCTGCATCTGTCCAACTCTTGGAAAGAACTTACCATCAACTCCCAGTACTGGAATTCAAGGAATATCCAGTACATTATATGGCGCAGTAAAAATTGTTGGACAGAGTTGGAAATTTTCTTGTTGCCACAAGAAGTTTTTTTTTCTGCGGTGGAGTAGAGGTTTAGTCTATCAGCTTGAGTGGGTCGTCAAGTGGGCAGGGACCAAAATCAACCAGGCCAAGGGCGGTGTTGGAGCCAAGAAACTAGGAACTTGTGCAGACCAGAATCGAAAATCAAGATACCCGGGCCACTCGAGGACGGAAGACTGGAGCAGCGCCCAGTACAACAAGGACTACAAGAAGGAGGACGCCATCATCCGCGAAAGAGAACGAGACACAGAAGCCGACGGTCAAACCAAGGGTCATCTGGGGTCATTCCAAGAGGTCAACTGAGGTCATCAGGAGTATTGTCGTCCAACTGAAGATAAGTAGTTTTGAGTTATTAGATTGTAGTAGAACAAACTTTCATTTGGTAAATAGGTAGCTTAGATAGAAAAGTTGTTGAGAAATGCCCGACTCCAAGCCAGGAGCATCGAAGCCGGAGGTTCAAGCTTCCTCGGTATCTGGTTCAGTGACGAGGGATCCTACACTGTCTTTCGACCATAAGACGGACAGGTGGGAAATATTCATCTTAAGATTTAGGCAGTCATTGAGGCTTTATGATGAGAAGGGGGTCTCGGACGGGAAAAAGGTGGCACTTTTCTGCTCCTATCTTTCCTCTCCGACATTTTCACTGTTAGTGGATCTGGCGTCTCCGCAGAATGTCGATGATTTAAATACAGAGCAGTTAATTGCCTTATTAGATGCGTATTGTAAAACTAATGTCTGTAAGTTAGAATGCAGAGGAAATTTTTATAATGCGAAACAGTTAGAATATGAATCTTTACAAGAATGGGCGGCTCGATTGAAGAAATTATCAAGTGAATGTAAATTTGGCAAATTTTTGTTGGAGGTATTACGGGATATATTTATAATAGGTATAATAAAGAGTCAGATCAAGGAGAAGTTAATTTTGGATTGTGAGGAGAAAGAGTTTTCTGAATGTTTGAGAATGGCGGTATTATATGAAAGTAGTATAAATCGAAGAAATGCCGAAAATATTGGCGAAAATATTGTCGCAATGGTCAATACGGAAAAAAATTTTTCACGCCACGGGGCAAGCACGAATGCAGGTTTTGAGAGGAGGCATTTTGAGAGAAAACGTAGTCTCAGCAATGAGAGAAAGTTTAACAGGTCGCGGACACCCTCCCCTCACTACATCAGAGATAAAAACACTGAAAAAAGTAGTAGATGCTTTAAGTGTAACAAGCCGGGGCATTTCGCACGAAATTGTAGGAGCTACGCACAAAAAAGAATAAATCAGTTGGATTTGAATGTAATTACAGACGTTTCAGGGGAAAATCCATGTTACATTTCATGTGAACTAGGGAAAACTGTGCTGTCAGGTATGATCGATTCAGGAGCGTTCAAATCAGTTGTACCAAGTAACACGTACGCGAAATTTTTCAGTGATATACCGCTGAATCCATATGCGGGTAACGTTCAGAGTTACGCGGAAAAAGCGTTAAAAGTCATGGGAACGGTAAATTTGGAAATACACTACAAAACTTGGAGAAAAACATTGGAATTTTTGGTTATACGAGAAGGTACACAGATCTTGTTCGGAAGGGACTTCATGAAACTATTTGACATTTCAATCGCGGGAATCTGTACAGTTGGTAATAAAAACAGTTGTGAAGTTAGCAACAACAACAACGAATCCGTTCAGTCTGACATTTTGGTGAAGAGGTTAAAAGATACGTTTCCAAATGTTTTTAGTGAAAAACTCGGGAAGTTTAACAAATACGAAGTCGGTTTTGAAATGACAAAAGATCACATTCCAAAATTCTGTAATCCGAGGCCGATACCAATGGCACTAGTGTCTAAAGTTGAAAGTGAGATAAATAAAATGTTAAAAAACGATATCATTGAACAGGTAGAAGTATCTAAATACGCCAGTCCGTTGGTGATAGTACCGAAGGCGGATGGTTCAATAAGGTTGTGTGCGGACTATAAAAATACGATTAATAAATACATCTGTGACGACAAATATCCCCTACCAAGGATTCTGGATGTTATTCACAAGGTGAGTCACGGTAAATATTACGCTAAGGTAGATTTGAAATCAGCATATTGTCAAGTCGGTTTAAAAAAACAATGCAGAGAGGTCACCACAATATCAACATGTTTAGGCCTATATAAGAAACCCCACGCTTTATTTTCTTAAATTATTTTATTCTTTTTAGAGCACATTGAATACAAGCGTGGTTTTTTAAAAGTTTTTAGATATTTTTTTTATTAATACTTAAAATAATTATATTTTTGTGAGAAACATCGAATTTTCTACGTGTCCAAGCTAAAATAATAATTAGTTATCTTAACAGATATTCAGCGAAGGATAAATTGTCCATCGCGAGCATATTAAACCAACCGACGATTATTTACAAGTCCTGATGGAATGTCTAACCTTTGCTGTAGGTATATCTGTTGAGAAAACTAATTTTTCCTGTGATTATTGAAGTATTTATAATATGGTTGCAGAGGTGGGCACCGTTAATCAAAAAGTTAACTTCGTTAATCGATAATCCGTTAACTAAAAAGTTAACTTCGTTAATCGTTAAAGCGTTACATTTTGAAAAATGTAACGGAAGTTAACGTTAATCCAACCCGTTAGTTCCAACTCCCAACCCACATACGATACCACACATAACCCCATACAACCCTTGGATTACATAATGCCAGCGCCTCCAGTGGATGATGTCTATGCAATCAATCAAATATTAACGGACTTAATTAACGGAAGTAAAATGTAACGGAAGTTAAATAATCCGTTAACAATTTTTGGAGGTGAGAAAAGCGTTAAATCGTTAACCAAAATGTTAACTTCGTTAATAATTAACGATTAACGGATTAACGCTTTTCTGCCCAGCTCTGTATGGTTGGTAGGTATTCACTACCTAAGTGTCTGCTTTATATATAATATGCAATTGTATTGTACTCAAGATCATAATATTGTTATTTTCCTTCAATGATGGAAGCAATAAGGACACCAACAAAGCGTGATAGCGAATAATATCGTCCAATGTACTACTTTTAAGATTGAAACGCATTACTCCAAACAACATTTTCTAGAGAAGGGTAGGTTTATACAACTCTACTCGTACCAATTGACACGGAAAATTAAATAATAATATGTTTCAGTGAATGGAGAACAATATGCGTGAGGTGAATCATGATTAGATATAATCATATAATATGTAATCTGATACAAGGAATGTCATAGATCAATTACACATATTAGGTAGATTTCCACAAAGAAATCTACCTCTTCGTTTCTCCCTTGACATCGCAGAATTGAAAAATTTCTACACATTTTCGCTAATCGTGACCTCTAAAACACGAAACCATATATACCTAAGTAGTAGAACTCATATATTTTTCAAATTTCTAAAGTGCTTAGGTACTCATCGATATTACATATAGCTCAGTCAAAATGCAGCCCTAAGTTGGCAAAATTAATAACAGATTGGACTCTATGCAGTATGATACCTTAGGTTGGGGTGTTTCAGAATATCCGGTCTCCCCCCTCCTCCCCCTGACGCGTCACCCCCCTGCCCCCCCGAATAGTTCCCCCTATGTGGTTTTCCTCAATTTATCGAAAAACAGGAAGAGATGGAAGAAAACTGTCAACGACGAAAATAGTCCTTAATAAATTCTCTACAAAATGGGTTTGAATTATTTTTGGATAGGACTAGTAATTTACCCGCAATAGCCGGTGAAAGTCACATATTTTTTTGTTGAGAACAAAAAAATATTATACATACTCATATTGTTGCATATTCATAAGTGCTACAAGAAAATTTTCAAAGAATGAATTAATTGTTTTAGTTTTGGCTATAAAATGAGCTATTATTTATTTTTACACGACTCATAGTTTTTGAGTTATTACAAAAAAATCCAGGGCCAGAAGATTTTAAAATCGAACTATTCATACAATTTGTATTGAAATGCTGTGATATTAAAATTTAGGTTACGTTTGTTTAATATACACTACACAAATCTGTGAATGATAAAAACTGTAATGGGGCATGATTAGATCTTTTTAGTATTTTAAGATATAATCCTTTCGACACTTTTGCCAGCCATGTTTCAAAGCCATCATTCCAGTTTTACAGAAGGATTCGTCAAGATCTTTATAGAAGAAACTTTAGTGTATGTGTAATATACGATGGCTGGTTGAACACTTCGTAGCCCTGAGAAAAAAATGTACTGGCCAGTTTCAGTTTATTATTTATATAGATAATATAAACCTCATTAAGGCTATTTACAAAATTTGAGAACGATAGGACGAATGTAGCACTCTTGGCACCATTTTTTTTTTCAACGTGTTTGAAATTTTTGTGAATATATGAAATTTTCAGCCGCAATCCGTGATAAAATATTATTTTATATAAGGTTATAGACCAATACGAACCATAAAAGAGATGTCGGATTCATTACTGGAGTCTGTTCCATCATATGCCATGATTAGAAAATAAGTGGCAGATTTTGAATGAGCACAGCATGGTGTCAAAGACAATACTCGAAGTGGTAGGCAATAATATGCAGTAGTTTCGGAGAACGTCGATAAAATCATGGATTAATTTTTCAAAGGTCGCTGAATTATTGCTTAGGTGATAGCAGAGATTCCATTGATCTGATTAAAATCAGAAGTGTTCATCTTAACTTCAGAACAGGACTTGTAGAAACCCTCGAATAGCCCTGTGCCAAAGCTTTTGACCCATCCTAACATTGAGGAATCCTTCTGGAAAACTGGGATAATGGCTTTGAAACATGACTGGCAAAAGTGTATTCAACTTCGAAAGGATTATATCTTAAAATAATAAAAAGACCCAATTGTACTCCAATACATTTTTTATCTTTCACATACTTGTGAAAAACAGGCGTAACCTAAATTTTAATATCATAGCATTCCAATACAAATTGTATGAAAAGTTCAATTTTAAAGACTTTTGTCCCTGTATTTTTTTGTAATAACTCAAAAACAATGAGCCGTGTAAAAATAAAAATTGGCTCATTTTATAGCTAAATCTATAATAATTATTTCATTCTTTGGCCATTTTCTTGTAGCACTTATTAATTTTCAACAATATGAGTATGTAAAATATTTTTTTGTTCTTAACAAAAAAATACGTGACTTTCACCGGCTATTGCGGGTAAATTACTAGTCCTATCAAAAAATGTGTCCAACTCATTTTGTAGAGAATTTATTAAGGGCTATTTTCGTCGTTGACAGTTTTCTTCCATCTCTTACTGTTTTTCGATAAATTGAGGAAAACCACATAGGGGGACCTATTCGGGGGGCAGGGGGGTGACGCGTCAGGGGGAGGAGGGGGGAGACCTGATATTCTGAAACACCCCAACCTAAGGTATCATACTGCATAGAGTCCAATCTGTTATTAATTTTGCCGACTTCCCCATACATCTGACTGAGCTAATATGAGTGGAATGAAAATAATTGGATTAGGTACTTCGATAATCAAAGAATAAACTACATCAATACTACATAATCACTTGAAATCTACCTATGCCTGTGGGTGCCTAAGGATTTTTTAAAATTAATTCCATTACATAATACTCGTATTATCCAAGTCATGAAGGTATGTAACGCTTGCCCATTGGAAAATTTTGCAAGTTCCATGAATATGTATGTAAATTTAAAGCAGCGACGCCTTCGTGGGCTTCTAGAAATTTTCGTCGAAGTCTCACGTTTTATAAATGAAAATTTTAAATTTAGAAGTATAGGTCCCTACTAATGAAATTATGAATGAAAATCGTTTTCAAATATTTCTTTCGTGGAAATAATCAAGGACTATTTTATACAACGTGACAGAAAATGAAAATCGAATTCTCATACATACTATATGGTAGGTACGTACCTATACAGTATACACGTAACGATTGCAAATCGAACTATTTTAAAGTACCCACCTTCTATATGTGTGTAAAGTACCTATGTACGTAGGTAGACATGTAAGAGGAGTTTTGTGGCTTTCAGGGGTGGGTGCCAACTAAAAAAGTCGACAATATGATTCTGGTTTTACGACTTTCATGACGATATTGGAGAGACGGGGAAAAGACAGAGCCTTGTGATTTTCCTGTATTGACTCGAGGAACTTTGAAGGGTGGAGTACTAATAGTGGTTACACAAAAACATATTTAACAAAGCCTCCGTGATTTTTTCACGGGTAGGTACCCACTAGTTTCAAATATAATTAGGAAAATTTCCCATCGAATAAGCATTTTTTAAAAGTGAGACGTATTCATTTATGAAAAGGTATTATATGAATTTATCGTGGAATAAAATACGTACGAAGAGAAAAAAAGTTTTTGAATCTATATGATGTTTTAGAAGGATAGGTTGGGTTACCTTCGGGCTACCTTCGGTAAATAAAAACATACTTTAAAAAATAAGGATATTCCAATTTGTCATAAATGAAAGGTCTTCGACTCATGCATACCTATTACCAATGATGACTTACGGACTAGAGACAACAACCCTTACGGTAAAGAGTATACAAAAACCGAAATTCACATAAAGGTTCATGGAACGGAAGATGCTTGGTGTCAGTCTCCGGGATAGGTTAAGAAACGAAGAAATTAGACGGAGAACCAAAATTGACAATATCACGAGCCGTGTGTCAAAACTCAAGTGGCAATGGGCAGGACACATGGCCAGGCAAGGTGGCACCAGATGGGCGCCACGAATATTGAAGTGGAGGCCTTGGACAGATAGAAGGAGCGTCGGAAGGCCACCAAATAGATGGACCGACGACATTGACCAAATCACTGGAGGAACCTGGATGCGGAAGGGTCAGAACAGAGACGAGTGGAAACAGTTGGAAGAGGCCTCTATCCAGCTGTGGAGGGAGGAAGGCTAGTGAAGAAGAAGAAGATGATGTTTTAAGTGGGACTGAGTAATTATCGAATTATTGAAATGCTTTAGCTTTAGCTAATGATATTTATTAAGTCTAGGCAATACTAGGCATATAGGCATCTAATTAAAAAAAACGGGACATCTTAGGTCTCATTGAACCTTTATCTATGGAATAATTGAAAACTATTTTTTGTATCTTGTATAAATTTCTCAAATAAAAAAAATGTGAAAAAACACATCTGATCTTCTTTCTGAATGACAGCAATTAGTTTCCCGAAATTCGCAGAGATTTTTTTTGTATTGATAATATGCATTTTAATATCTAGGGAATGACAGTTAAAGGTTTTTTTGAATGAAGTGAAATTAACTCCAAAAAGTAAAAAAAACTACTAAAACTAAAAAAAACGTACTATTTTTAACATTTTATCATGCGATTTGAATTTGAACGCCGCGGGAAATGATCGTGACATCATACTTGATTACCTAGCTTTAAAATAAAGTCTGAAAATCTACTCACATATAACATTTTAGTTAATATGTTTCGGCTCGTTAGGCCATTATCAAACATACATACTACAACTACACCATCATAATCACTTTTCACTCCACATCAGTCCTTCAAACATGATGATATTCTGATGGTCTAGGTGGAGTATGTGTGTTTGATAATGGCCTAACGAGCCGAAACATGTTAACTAAAACGTAATATGTGAGTAGAGCTTTCAGCGTTGTCAATTTATTAAATTCTGTAGCGTAGGCAGCTTTATGCATACATTCGTACTACATATGTATACCTACTAGGCGCGAAGCTATCTAAGAACACGATTCCCATCGAGTTACCTTTTGAATAAAATGATAGGTATAATAGTGTCTAATTTGACGTAATCCAATAAGAAATGTTAGCTCCGGCTTCCCTTCTGCAGAAATCCACCCTTCATCGCTGAATTACCTACTTATTAATGTTTATTGATATATAGTATTTTGAAGCGTAAAATACACTACCTACATCAAATCATGACTGAATTGGTGGGTTCCCGTGAAAATTACATTAATGAAATATGTCATTTTTTATTAACTAACTGCTTATACTGCCATTCTACCACGCCCTTCAAAGTTCTTCGAAGAAACGCATCAGGGATATAACAAGGCTCAGTCTTTTTCTATACCCCTGCTATTGCCCTTGATAATCCTGCCCAAATAATGTTCTGATATCATTGGACGTCATCAGTGGGAGGAGCACATCATCAATATAGTCAAAAGAACAAATACACTACTGTACCTGATTAAGAAGGCATTTTACTCACCGAATCCAATACTTTTGTGCAAGATTTACCTAACTTATGTTAGACCAATCGTCGAGTATGCCTTCCAGATTTGGAACACTTATTTCTTGAAGGATTTATTGATTTGTTGGAAAGAGGGCAGAGACGAGCCACCAAAATACCTAGACAACTGAGAAACCTGCAATATGAGGATCGTTTGAAAGAACTAAAACTGACTGCACTGAAAGAGAGATTCTACCGGCTATGTTTACCATAAACTATTATGTGCTCCTGAGAGGACACCAGCTGAAACTGGCAACAAAAAAATCACATCCAACCCACGGAAACACTACTTGACCAATAGAGCCATCAGTGCTTGGAATCAGTTGCCAGAGTCAGTAGTACTTGCTCCTACCACCAACACCTTCAAGAATAGACTACATAATATAAAACAACTTAACTGGAAAAACAACGAAAGCTGCCTACCCAATAACAAATAATATTACAATAATATATAATAATAAAATAATTTTATTTATTTATCTTATTTATTTATTTATTACATTACAAACGGCCAAAAGCCTTTTAAAAAATTTATACAATTTATACAAAGGTCAATAAAAAAAATATATAAAATTATTACACAATTCTACACAACATATTATTTTTTATAACAATATTTCATTTGTGGATTTAAAGGCGAGTCGATTTTCTATGAATTAAGATAAAAAGATTTTCTCTAAGTTTAATAACGTAAGATGTGCAATGGTGGAACTCTTTAAAGGTAGAACGGCGTTTTATTTATAATCAGTAATTATTACTTCTTAATATGAAAATAATATGGTAGCTCCAGTTTTAGGTATTGTCTTGTTAATTCTGTTTTCTTTGTTTAAAAAAAAATCAAATTAATTAATTTGTCGCGCCCCTGTGTACATGTTGGTATTGAAAGACAGAACGTATTTCAGTTTCATGATTATTTCAAAATATTTTCTAAACATTCTGTGGCAAATTTACGGTAGATTAAATTTAAAACGTATGATTTTTTTCCGTGAAACCAACCTTTTGCGAGGTATTTTGAAAATAGAAATGGAAAGCGGAAAATAAATTGTTTTTTCCTTACCAATCGGAGCGCGGCAGCCCTAGAAGGTCGCATTTTTGAACATAACATTATAGTCCGGGCATTAACAACATACCAAAAATTCAGGACTACGGGACCTTTTGTATTATATGAGTGTAAAATGGAATGAAAATAACTTCCAAATACTTGTTTATGGCTATGAGGGTACGGCCGTGTACGCTGTACTGTACGCAGTACTAGCAAACCTATAGAGCGACGACAGCATTTCAAACTTCTCAGTTTGTAAGCAGACGTGGTGTAGTATGCTTGTGGGTGATAGGTAGCTGCTACTCGAGGGTCCATTCATATACACCGTGAACACAACGTAGTGATTTCAAGTTTATCTTTTAAAGTCGAAAAAAGTTCAATAAGTACGTCTATTCACATCCAACATATTAAGTCAAAGACTGTGTATTGTTTTATAAGGTTAGATAATTGTTTCAGATTTTTTAAAATTAAGTCTTAATTCTGTTTTACTCATTGTTCCAATTAAATCGTAATAATGAAAAAGCATTTTTTATTTGGGGTTGTGTTTTAATAATCTTTTATTTATTACTGAATTAAAACTTTTGGAAAAGCTTTTTGTGACGAGGATTTATGCTGATTTATTCAATTGTAAATAAAGGGTAAGAAAATATTTAATTTAACTTTTAAGCGCTGTCCTATACGTCTAATAGACGTCGTGTTTTATTTTTCAAAATTTTTGTTATTTCCCGTCCGCACCCTCACCTGTCACAGTAGTTTCCACTCCTTCTAAGCCCGAAACCGTCCACCCTGAACTTAGGCCTCTTCCAAGCCTCTCCACTCCTGTCTATCTTGCTCCTTCTGCATCCATGTTCCACCTGCAAACATGACAATGTCATCTCTCCAGCGGAGTTGGTTTCCGTGGCGTACCTTCCTAGTTCATACCAATCTACGTATATCTTTGCATTCGCACACAGTTTGCTATATTCTGGAGCTGCACTGTTGGCGTCTCACAGACGTCAGGACAATATTAATGTGACTTCCTTAATGCGTCTAATTGTCAACTCAAAATTTAAATTTTGTCTGCTCTAGTGTCTAGTGTAGTGGACGTCTGAACAGTAACAAAAACAGGTTATATTGTATTTATTTTATTTTTATAATTAAATATCGTGTCTACAATGAAACTTTTCCACGTGAACTACAAATGACAATAGGAAGAGTTCTTGGCCTTCATGATTTACACCTACGCACTCCTGCCGCCTCAGAAGTTCAGCTCCTGAATATACGGAAAACGTGATGCTTAAATTCACCTGTACATTTGTTCAAACTGTGTCTCGTGTTTTACCTACTGTAATAAAATGTGCGAGGAATGTAATCGTAGCCATTAGATTAATCATGTTCAGTGGCAGTGATTTTTTTATTTGATATTTTTTTTATTATGATGTTTACTTATTTTAATTATTTAGCCCATGATGAAGAAATCTCAATATTTTTTTCGTTAGTTATCTTTTCGTTATCTAATATCTATTGTACCAAGGTCTATGTTATTTTTCAAACCTCGGAATAAATATTTATTATATAATTATTTACCCTTTTTATTGTAACTTTCGCCACTTATTTTCTTTAAAGGAAGGTCATTGTTGATTTCTAAATAAAATAATAATATCCATACATTTAGTACCTTTTATACCTAAGCATCTCCCAGACGTCACCAAGGTGCTTATGTCATCGATAAAGCAGGTGTCAGCTTGAAGTTAATAACGGGTGGACCATTAATCCTTTCTTTGGAAAGGAAAATAAAAATACAGTTCGTATTTAAAACAAATTTTATTAATTAAGGGCTTGGCACCAGGAATGACGTCACAGTCATTTCCCACGGCATAAAGGTTCAAAATCGCGAGAACAATCGCATCATAAAATGGTAAAAATAGCGTTTTTTCCATTTTTTGGGGTTAATTTTGCATCTGTCAAAAAACTTTTACGGTTATTCCCTAGATTTTAATACATATTATAAGTACAAAAAAAAAATACTCAGCGACTTTCGGGAAATGAGTTTCCGCCTTTCGGAAAAAAGATCAGAGGTGTTTTTAATTATTTTTTTTGAGAAATCTATACAAGATATAAAAAATCTTGTACGGTTATTCCCTAGATAAAGATTCAATGCATCTACCCTATTTTGTTACAAAGCATATTAAGTAACGGTTGTCGAGATATAAGGTCTCCCGTTTTTAGAAATTTTTGAAATGTCGGAATGCACACCCTTAAGAACAATTATAAATGGGAAATTCATTTTCTAAACACAATATCACTAAGATGTCCGCCATCTTGCCTCTGACGCTCCTCAAATCCGGTTCTGGCATTATCAAAAACTTTTCGGCACAGCGTGAGGTATTGACTATTTCCTCACGAATATTTCATTTTAGTTGAAGAATTGTGGCTGATTTATTTACTTACGAGATTTGACTTAACCTCATAAAAATATCATGCGGGGTTAGATCCAGGCCGCTGAGAAGCCATGGAATATCTCTATAGATTAGTGTGAGAAAAGTTTCACAACAAAATAATTTCGCGGAGAGATGTTCCATATAGTCCGAGAGCCCGCTGCTTAATTTATGACGTATCTGTTTTTTGATCGAAATGTGGTATAAACGATAGCTTACCAATAGGGTATTACATCGCACTAGGGTTGCCTATCAAAATCTTGCCGCAACCCCCCCTGCCCCCCCCGAAAAGGTCCCTTTTCGCGGTTTTTCGCATTTTATGGGAATATGGTAAGAGATAGGAGAAAGTAGTCAATGACAAAAATAATCCTTTCTAAATTCTCTACAAAAAATGCTAGGTCATTTTTTTCATAGGACTAGTAGTTTACCCGTAATGGCCGGTCAAAAAACAGGATATTTTTTGAAAAAATAAAATAAAAAGTTTGTTTTTTTTTCTTTCACATTCTTCCACCCATTATTACTAACATTTTATGGAACAAAAATTTTGGCCTGCGGCGCTATATCACTGGTTATTTTCTGAAAAACGAAATTTTAAGAATTTTCGTCACTGAGTTTTATTGCAATAACTCCGAAATTATTAGATGTATGAACATAAGTTATAGCTCGATTTGTAGCTAAGACTATGGTAATTAATTCGTTCTCTAATTATTTTCCTGTAGCTCTTATCAATTTTCAACCAATTTAGTTTAAATACATTTTTTTAGTATTTTAAATGAATTTCGGTTTTGGACCGGCCATTGCGGGTAAACTGCTAGTTCTACGAAATAATTGACTTAATATTTTTTATAGAGAATTTAGCAAGGATTATTTTTGTCATTGACTACTTTCTCCTATCTCTCACCATATTCCTATAAATTGCGAAAAACCGCGAAGAGGGACCTTTTCGGGGGGGGGGGGGGGGCAGGGGGGTTGCGGTAAGATTTTGATAGGCAACCCTAGTGCGATGTAATACCCTATTGGTAAGCTATCATTTATACCACATTTCGATCAAAAAACAGATACGTCATAAATTAAGCAGCGGGCTCTTGGACTAATAGCCTCCCCGCAGCCCGGACACAACACCACCAATTTGTTTGACCCTGACGACGCCATAAGTATCTAATTTAGGCAATGCAAATACATGGCTTAGTTAAGGAATTATTCATAAGAAAAAATTGTCTTTTCCTCAAAAAAATATAATTTGTCCCTATATTCCCTAATAGTAAACTTGCTCACTCGACGCAGAATTTTATGTTCTTTCATTTATGTTGTCGATCAAAAAACAGATACGTCATAATTTAAGCATCGGGCTCTTGGACTATATCTGATTTGTACAAAAATTCATGGAATATAATAATATCGATACCTGCCCATTGTGTAAAGTTCAAAATTAATATTATATGGCATGTCTAAGTGCTCATAATAATCCTTATCTTAGGGTGAAGCTATTGTATTGATATACAAACAATTGTATTGTACGTAGGTAACTGTAAGCTAAATTTATCCTTTTGATAATACCTAAAATCTAACGGTTGGTCCTTTAAAGTTTCCTCCGAAAACGAACTACGGGATTATACGTAGATAAGTACTTAGGTACATTCAGGATTACGTAAGGATTGTATTGTAGGTACCTAATAACTAATTAAGGTTCTTACTGAGCCAAGGGTCCAAAGGGTATGGAGAGAGGGGTGGCTATTTAGTATTTTAACAATAGGTTTGGTGACGATAGTTAATAGACCATCAAAAGGTTTGCGTCATATGGCTGAAAGACATTCGATCGACTCCGACTCAGCTCGAACAATTGTAAAACTCGATAAAGAGTCTTTGCGCGTTTATCGCGAGGCAATTGAGATCTACAAGCGACATCGCAGCCTAAACCCGCGTCACGATATTAAGCGCAACGCTTCAAACTCTTAGCCCCCCACCCTCATGGATCCGTTGCCCTTCCCCTAGGTCTGGAGCGGGTGACGTCTACGATTTTGATAGGTATTAAAGAAGTACTTAACACAAATTACCCAGTTGGGGTGGATTGCCTAATTATAAAAAAATAAGTTACAATTCGGATGGTTTGTATCAGCGGTTCCCAACCTTTCTAGTCTTATTACCCCTAAGACTTATCATGGAAACTGATTTTACCCCTCCTTCTCCCTCTGTTCGAAAAAAAAATCCTGCTTATATAGAGCGGTAGGAAGGGTAGGGAGCGGGGGGAATTTTCTCAATTTAATTCGAAGAATGAAAAGAAAGGTAAACTCTGAAACCTTGATCGAAGCCCGCACCCCTCCCGAATTGTTCAAAAGACACCCAGGTTCATCACTTTGCCAATTTAAAATAAAAATTGCCTGCGGCACCATTAATTCTTTTTTGTAGTTTTTGAACACCAAAATTACAATAAATACCTTTACTTAACAATTTTAACACCGAAACTCGACCTTTTTCGTTCACCTTCAAGAAAAATTTTGCCTTTGCCTGGGACGCTACTGTTCAGATTGAATGGTCAGGTTTAGTTTTCATCCCCTCCCCAAAGTCAAATACTGTATAGCCCCCCCTGAAATGAAAACCTATATGTGCCACTGGGGTGTATGTACCTGGCGGGATTTTTTATCGACATGTCTTGTAGAAACGGCCATTACACGATGAGTTTTTGTACTACAGAATTCCACCTGTGCTCGTTGTTTCCTGGAGAATTACCACATACATCCTCACAGCCCGAGAGGGCACCTGTACTCTTACTTTGTGGACGACCTTGTGTTCTCACTGTGTTGTCTAGAGCAGTGGTCTCCAACTTTTTTGTCGCCGCGGACCGGTCAGCGTTTGATAATTTCATGTCGCTGCTACGTGATTCCACCATAACCATAACCGTTTTTGTATGGAATAGGGTCGCTGTTATATTCCAAACCGTTACAAATCACTACGAACGAGAAAAAAAGACAGAACTATCTGAATCTCGATCGATAGACGTCTCGACTCCGATATCTGATCGACAGAGGACGACTTTGACATCGATGACGTGTTTAAAGACGATTTGCCTTATTTAAGCTACGACAACACCGCTTTTGGAGTCAAGGAGTGACCAGTTTAACAAAAATCCGCGCATTCGGCATGCATATTATGGCATTGTGGTGTTGTTTTACTTTGAAAGTATTATGTAGACGCTAACATATCGTGAAGATGTTTTTAACGGAATAATTATTTTAATTGTCGATTTTTTCAAAAAAAATATTTTTATTTTTAGCAGGCGGCGCGGCCACGTAACGTTTGGTTGGGTACCACTGGTCTAGAGGAACGTTAATTTATTATCAGCTGACAATATAAATTTTAGTTTTAAGTGAGTATCATTTAAAATTCTTACAATTTGAAAGGACGAAGAAAAGAATTTTAAATTTGCTCATCTGTTTTTCATGGTGATGGGGGTTGCGACCCCGAATGGCCTCTTGTGAACTATCATGTCCTCTTGTCCTCACATCCATCACCACTGTGTAACCCCATGAACACTGACTAGGAATATTTATTTGTCTGTCAAATAAATGATTATATATTGTCCTCTTCACATGGCTTTAATCGTATATAATCTACATAATAAAACAAAGTCCGTTTTTTTTGTAAGTGTTCGTAAAACTCTCGCATTACAATGGATTGCAGCGAAAATTTAGAGTAAGATTTGCGATAATATAAGCTGTGTCCTAACGTCGTCCGTTTTTGGAGAAAAAGCTTTCATTAGGAGATGTCTTGGCGACGATGAGGTGTTCCAAGGGTTGTGTGGGGTCGAGTGTGGTATCGTATGAAAGGCCGTTGGAAAAGAAATTCCGATCTTAAGACACGTTTTGTCCAGCTCAAGCCTATAAAGTATGCCGAGTTGGTTTGTTAAATGTGCCGTTGCGAAGCACGGGTAACTCAGCTAGTAGGTATATATATGCTTTCTACAATCTACATATCTATCCCATGATTCCCATCCCATCACACTGTATTCCTTGCAGAGCAGGTAGAGAGCTATTCTTACGTACATCTCTAGCTTACACCGCCTTCGTAAAATTTTGATCTTTTGATGGAGCAAATCCCTCAATACAATACGTAGAATCCATACACAAGTATATAAGGGTTTATAATTTAGGGGAGAGTGGGGGAACCGTGCGCACCTAAGCCAAAATTGATGCTACGTCGAAACCTTTTTAGATCAGAAAGTAAAACATTGATATGTGGAAGCCTCATATGTCTTCTATCGAACTGCATACTGCTATTTACTTTAATTAGTCGCAGAACTGAACTACAAAGCATTAAATGAGACAAGTCATTTGCGCACCATTCACCATACCGCGGGGTAATGGTGCGCATGGGTAGGGTAATTGTGCGCATTCAAGGTGAAGTTAAACGACCAAATTTATTTGCTTTGAGTTAAATAACCAACATTATTTTATTAATGAGACAATCGTCATTGTTTTAAATTACAATTATTATTGTTGACAGTGAGAAAAAGCACTAAAAATGGAAAAGAAGTCCATTCGAAGATATCACATATTCAACTCGTCAAAAAAAATGCGTTTATTCTGTGATTATGTCACAGAAGATTTTTCAGCTCCCAGCATAAAGAAAAATGGTTGGAAGATATTCATTTCAAACATTTTCACAGTGTTGACTCGGGCAGATATGCTAATTCTTTACCATCAGCTCAGAGTTTCCTTTATTTTTAGTATCGCATATAGTTTTCTGGAATACCTACCTAGTCTAACTATTTATGTTGGTTTTTCTATCATATTTTAGGCACTCGGATTAATTGAAACATTTTTTTTATAATTAGGTGCCTATTACGTAATTAATATCGATTTTTATTTAAATTGTGAAAAAAATATTCCTTGCCATTTAGTTTCATGAGGGGTAATCATGCCCATTCATAGAAAAGTATGCTCTCGTATGCGCACAATTACCCCTCACGTGGAATTCAGCATCTATCAAAATATTATAAAAAAACTATTCTACAAATAGCACCAAACTATTTTATATTGGTCAAAGGAGATAGTTAACTACCGACCTAATCATAAAGCATTGAAAAATTATTGTAATTATGCGCTCACCATCTTATTATAGTCAGTGAAAAATTATAACAAAATACTAGTTTTCAATAAAATGGCATAAACTCGGCAACTTCTTCATCGATTGAGCTGAATCTTACTAAAAACGTTCGCCTTGTCGGCGGCTACAAGTATATATATATATATATATATGAGAGGGATTTACCTAAATCATTTAGGTATTACTAGATTTTTGTCTGCATCTCGCAGATGGCATACATTGAGAATTTTCTTTTTATTTATTTATTTTATGCTACGAAAAAATTGACTTAACATTTTTTGTAGAGAATTTAGCAAGGATTATTTTTGTCATTGACTACTTTCTCCTATCTCTTACCATTTTCCTATAAAATGCGAAAAACCGCGAAGTGGGACCTTTTCGGGGGGGGGGGGGGGGCAGGGGGGGGTTGCGGTAAGATTTTGATAGGCAACCCTAGTGCGATGTAATGCCCTATTGGTAAGCTATCATTTATACCACATTTCGATCAAAAAACAGATACGTCATAAATTAAGCAGCGGGCTCTTGGACTATTATATATAGCCTTCTTTCAATATAAATACGAGTATATTATAAACAGCGGTATGGAAAGTTGGTGGCTACACTCCATACTAATTATTTTATACGAACTTACCCTTTGATAGTACCTAATCCCCTTCCCGGTTTTCATGATAGTACCTTCCCCAGTTTTCATGTCCACAAACATGAGTGACATGCACGCCCGAGGACGCACTATTGGCGAATGCCGGGGGTGTCCGGGTGGCCGAACATTGGAGATACAACATTTGATAGTGTTCCGGACACGGAAAGTATGTAAGTAAGTAGTACCTAATGCCTAAGATCACTCGCAAACGAGTGGAAGGCCTTAAATAGAATAAATAAATAACAGTACCTAATCAAAATTATTTTCATTCCATCTTACTACGTACCTACCATATGTAGGTATGTACTATGTAGGTATGATTCGAAGTCAACTGTGTGGAAAATATTTGATTAGGTACTTGAGAGAAGCCTTGAGAGAAGAAGAAGAAAACATACATTGAGAGAAGCCTACAAGAGACAGACCCGAAACACCTCCTGTTCAACCATGTCCCCCCACCAAAACGTCTTATATCTAGACGATTGTTTTTAGACGCCTCGTCTCCGATACAAGGACCTGTTCCCTCTGAACGTTTACGCATGTCTAGGTGGGCGGAAAATTCACAAATATGCGAACCCTTCGTAGCGCAAGAACACCTTCCTGCAGGAAGCGAACTACACTTCAGGACATGGGTTACTCTAAACCGCCTGAGGTGTGGGGTTGGGAACTGCCGCGATAATAGGGAGCGATGGGGCTTTCTACAGGAAGAATCCGGTGCATGCGACTGCGGGGCAGCGCAGACCATGCAACATCTGTAGGAGTGCCCGTTGTGCCCTGTCACATGTACTGTGGAAGATGTTTTTGCCGCGTCTCCATGTGCTGTGCGCTTCGCACAGTACTGGAAATCAATATAAGTTTTCTGGTTTGACACGCTTAATAATAATCTGATGCTTATTTCTCCATTGTTATGAAGAGATTGCGCCCCATTTTGTAAAACACGTAACATCTGAAAGCATTTAACTACGTTGGATAATGTTTCATCTCGAGGTAGCGGGTGTGGCCAAAAGGGTTTTTATTATTAGACAGCCTTATTAAATACCTACGCTTTGTACAAAAATATGATGACATCTCTCATAATACATATATTGTATACCTATCAGTGGCGAAGGGTGGATTTCTGCAGAAGGGAAGCCGGGGCTAACATTTCTTATGGGATTTCGTCAGATTAGACACTATAATACCAATCATTTTGTTCAAAAGGTAACTCGATGGGAATCGTGTTCTTAGGCAGCTTCGCGCCTGATACCTATTCCTCAAATGATTAATTGAAAAATACCTCTGACAAAATCTTCTTATTCGAATAAAGATTATGCAGACATGGGGGGGTTGCGGTAAGATTTTGATAGGCAACCCTAGTGCGATGTAATGCCCTATTGGTAAGCTATCATTTATACCACATTTCGATCAAAAAACAGATACGTCATAAATTAAGCAGCGGGCTCTTGGACTATTATATATAGCCTTCTTTCAATATAAATACGAGTATATTATAAACAGCGGTATGGAAAGTTGGTGGCTACACTCCATACTAATTATTTTATACGAACTTACCCTTTGATAGTACCTAATCCCCTTCCCGGTTTTCATGATAGTACCTTCCCCAGTTTTCATGTCCACAAACATGAGTGACATGCACGCCCGAGGACGCACTATTGGCGAATGCCGGGGGTGTCCGGGTGGCCGAACATTGGAGATACAACATTTGATAGTGTTCCGGACACGGAAAGTATGTAAGTAAGTAGTACCTAATGCCTAAGATCACTCGCAAACGAGTGGAAGGCCTTAAATAGAATAAATAAATAACAGTACCTAATCAAAATTATTTTCATTCCATCTTACTACGTACCTACCATATGTAGGTATGTACTATGTAGGTATGATTCGAAGTCAACTGTGTGGAAAATATTTGATTAGGTACTTGAGAGAAGCCTTGAGAGAAGAAGAAGAAAACATACATTGAGAGAAGCCTACAAGAGACAGACCCGAAACACCTCCTGTTCAACCATGTCCCCCCACCAAAACGTCTTATATCTAGACGATTGTTTTTAGACGCCTCGTCTCCGATACAAGGACCTGTTCCCTCTGAACGTTTACGCATGTCTAGGTGGGCGGAAAATTCACAAATATGCGAACCCTTCGTAGCGCAAGAACACCTTCCTGCAGGAAGCGAACTACACTTCAGGACATGGGTTACTCTAAACCGCCTGAGGTGTGGGGTTGGGAACTGCCGCGATAATAGGGAGCGATGGGGCTTTCTACAGGAAGAATCCGGTGCATGCGACTGCGGGGCAGCGCAGACCATGCAACATCTGTAGGAGTGCCCGTTGTGCCCTGTCACATGTACTGTGGAAGATGTTTTTGCCGCGTCTCCATGTGCTGTGCGCTTCGCACAGTACTGGAAATCAATATAAGTTTTCTGGTTTGACACGCTTAATAATAATCTGATGCTTATTTCTCCATTGTTATGAAGAGATTGCGCCCCATTTTGTAAAACACGTAACATCTGAAAGCATTTAACTACGTTGGATAATGTTTCATCTCGAGGTAGCGGGTGTGGCCAAAAGGGTTTTTATTATTAGACAGCCTTATTAAATACCTACGCTTTGTACAAAAATATGATGACATCTCTCATAATACATATATTGTATACCTATCAGTGGCGAAGGGTGGATTTCTGCAGAAGGGAAGCCGGGGCTAACATTTCTTATGGGATTTCGTCAGATTAGACACTATAATACCAATCATTTTGTTCAAAAGGTAACTCGATGGGAATCGTGTTCTTAGGCAGCTTCGCGCCTGATACCTATTCCTCAAATGATTAATTGAAAAATACCTCTGACAAAATCTTCTTATTCGAATAAAGATTATGCAGACATTTTAATGGCATACGGAAGGATCTATAGAAGCACTCGAGAAGCTCAACTTTAGGTATCATGCGCGTTATCCTGATATGTACAAATTAAAAAAATAAATTTAATAAAAATAACATACCAATAATTGTTTACGAAATAAATTAAGTATGTATATGTAGGTATAAATTTTTAGTCATTATGCCCTACTCACAATGGTTGATATTATTGAAAATAGTTTACTGGAGAGAGCGACTATCGTTTGGTTTTATGCATGCATAGGTATGTTATGCATACATGTTGTATACGGCCGTTTAAAAGAGGATATTTCAGTGAAGTTTTTAGGAGATTTGCAGAACACAATCTATTTTCTGTATATTTTTTAAAGTGACTTTTAAATGAAGTTAATTTTTTTCTCTATCCGTTCTTGGTACTTTGTCGGGCCATATTTTTTTTTGACCGCCACCTTCTGGAAAAAATATTATTTTTTTTTAAATAGGCGTACACCTGAAATAAAATTAAAATTTATTTGAATCTGATTGGTTGGTAAATAAAAATGTTATAGAGGATAACAAGTATTTTGGGAGTTCGAGAAAAAAAATTAAAATTCTTGAAAATTTTAAGAGCACCGTACACATAATTTCTGACATACCCAAAAGATGTTCCAAATTAATAGTCCCCTCTATATACCATATCAGTTTGTCTAACGTTCTGCCAAACACCCATACACTTACGTACATAACATTTTTTCATTTATTTATTATCCAGAAAATCAATTTTTACAAAATACAATATTAGAAAGAAGTACTGGATTGTATTGCCCCACTAGGCAATAAAACTATTTCGTATAAGTTTTATCTAGTATCTTCGATTTAAGTCTTCTTCTTCTTCAGCCCTCAGTCCTCCACTGCTGGATATGGGCCTCTTTCATATTCCTCCATTCCTTTCTGCTGTTTGCTGCTCGCAGCCAGTTTTTTCCCCCCACAGCAAATTCGACTAAATCTTCGTACAATATGCAGAGATTCGCATTAAACCTACAGGTAACCGAGTAGATAGGTAAGTTTGCTTAGATTTATATGGAAATTGCGTGAGTTATTTTATTACAAAAAAGCAGTGGCAAGTAAGCAGTAGGAAAAAGTCAAGAAAAGTTTTCTGTCATAAAAGTAGAATTACAAATGAGATCCATACACTTTGTTGTTCATTTTATTGATGGTTATCGCTTTGTCAGAACGGCAAGGCGTCCATCGGTCAGACGTACATATATTATGTAATTTATACTAGTATAGGTAAAATCTATATATATATATATATATATATATATAAAGTATTGTTTGATTTTTGTAAGTGTTCGCATAACTCCCTCATTTTACGATACATTGCTGCGAAAATTAAGAATAACATTTGCGATAATATAGGCTGTATCCTAACGTCGCCGGTTTTTGGAGAAAAAGCTTTTCCTAGGAGATGCTATGATGATGAGTGGATTCAAGGATTGTGTAGGGTCGATTGTGGTAAGTATCGCATGAAAGGCCTTTGGAAAAGAAATTCAGATTTCAAGTCACAATTTATCCAGTTCAAGCCTATAAAGTATGTCGGGTTGCTTTGTTAAATTTGCCGTTGCAAAGCACTGGTAACTCAGCTGGTATGATATATTTTCTGGATAGTTTTGTTGATGTATTTTCTTTTGAAAACGTTTAGATGTACATAGGTAGGTACTTCTCTAAAGTTTTATGTAACTTTCCCTAATACACCTCTTTGTGATGAAGAATTACAATTTTCCTTGAATAAAAATAAACGAACGAGATAACAATATAAAAATCACCGAGTTACTTACTTAAAGTATCCGGGTGATTTTCATTTACCAAAATCAAGTCCCCAGGGGTGCAGTTTTCTTTCATCAGTAGAAAAATGGTAAATAGGTAACTGTCGTTTTGGGCTAGGCCGCAGTCACGGAGGATGTCATCAGTAGACAAGTAGGTACCGGGTACCCCTAGAATTGGAGATTCTTTTTATAATCATGGGGAGTAGGATAGATGTTAGCCTACTTGGATTACCTCACGTGGATCCTTCCACCTCGGCCACGCACGAAGTTCCTCAGTTCCACTCTTGGGGGGTCCGAAAAACCTTCTGGAGAAGGCAATTAAAATTTTAACATAGATGTGGTAAAAAAATCAGCAATATCGCCGCAAGTGAAATTTTTTCCGGAAGGTGAGTGAGAAATGTTGTGTTAAAAATGCAACAAAAAAAGCCCCGCAGGCGAAATCTTTTTGAAAAATGGGTGAAGAGTCGAACCTGGGATCTTTCTATAGCAGATTCCATATCATTGTTTGACATTTATAGGGGGGGCGGGCCCCCTCGCCCCCTCTGTTCGTGGGTTCGTTTTTACTCTTACGGTTGTCCTCCGTGGTGCAAGTGTGTGGTGGAGCGATTATTATAATACCTATAAAGTGTAGTTAATTAGGGGATGTCGGATTTAGGCACACTCTTAGAATAAAATTCATACCAGAGCATATATTTCTTTTATATAATAAAATTGTCGGGCATATTTTGTGTTTTTTTTCGCCATTTATTCGTAGTTTGCTAGTATTTACTAGGATATACCTCCAATCCTATAGTCAAAGTGATTGGATACATCGGTCTATGTCCAGCATTGGGCACGAGAAGGCTGAGAAGAAGAAGATACAAGAAGTGATAATATAAAATTTATTAAATGATACAAAATTTTCTCACATTAATATTTCTCGCTTTGTGCTTTCTTTTCGACATTTTGTCAAAAAGTAATTCAATGGGAAGGAAGCGATTATGCCAAATCTGAAAATTTATACATTTTACAGTAAAAGCGTTCATTCATTTATGTATCTATACATTCACTTGTGAATTTGTAGATACAGTGTACACTCCCAGTTCAATTTATTTATTTATCGCATGGCCAACATTACGCCTATAGCATTAACCCCCAGCGCTTCACAATACTCGGCTTATCGAGTTGTTGGCATATATATTGCATTTAACATTCGTTACCTCTATGTCAAAGTGAAAAAAAAAAGTTTAAATCGTAGGGTGAATTGCTCGTCAGAGGCTTAAATCTAAATTGAATTAAATCTTAAGGGCTTGGCACCAAGAATGACGTCACAGTCATTTCCCACGGCATTAAGGTTTGAACCTTAATGCCGTGGGAACAATCGCATCATAAAATAGTAAAAATAGCGTTTTTTCATTTTTTTGGGTTAATTTTGCGTCTATCAAAAAACTTTTAAGGTTAGGTATTCCATAGATTTTAATGCATATTATCAGTACAAAGAAAAAATTACTCCGCGACTTTCGGTAAACGAGTTTCCGTCTTTCGGAAAAAAGATCAGAGGTGTTTTTCAATGATTTTTTTTTGAGTTTTTTATACAAGATATAAAAAATCTTTTACGGTTATTCCCTAGATAAATGTTTGATGCATCTACCCTATTTAGTTCCAAAGCATATTTAGTAACGGTTGTCGGGATATAAGGTCTCCCGTTTTTAGAAATTTTTGAAATGTCTGTAGTATGCATACTCTTAATGTAGGTACAGCAAGAACACTGTCGAGTTCAACATATTATAGATATACGTTATGTTTAAGTATACTGTAATACCATTTCTCCCCAAGCATACACCAGGAAATTTTAATGGTTACAGAAGATTTTTTCGTGAAACATGACAGACAGTTACATAGTGTGTACTTACAATTACTGGTCCTTACGCTCTCATACCTATCCATAGCCTTTTAGCACGTGCAATAATTTCAGTAGGTATTCTGTAACGTAGCAGGTATTCTGTACCTACATGTACCTAGAGAGAGACTGTTAGGGGTTCCCGGATATTAACCCATAAGAATATTGTTCAACATGAATAAATCCCAAAAATTACAAAAGCCCTTCAGAAATTTGCTCAAGCGATAAAAGCCCAAACTTTCTAGTTGGATTCCAGTAGATGAATTATTTATAAAATGTTGACTATTTAAGCCCCCCGCGCACTAGGCAGCCAGGCTGCGGCAGCCAGTAAAATATATGGCATTGCATGGCTGCCTAGTGCGCGGGGAGTCTTATTGTCTATCCCATTTTAGATCCGCTTATTTATTTGTTTATTTTCTAAGCTATGGTAGTTTCTAACACACTGAAAGAAATCGTATGCTAATAGATACAATTAATTTTATTTTCAAAATCCAATTAGATTTGAGCTTTTGTCCCTTGAACAAATTTCTGAAGGGCTTTCGTCTTTTTTGGGATTTATTCATGTTGAGCAATATTCATATGGGTTTTTATCCGGTCACGGACTATTAGGAAGGTTGCCAGTATTGCTCGCAGCATTAGTAACATATTTATCTTTGTAATTCAATTCAGTTGTGACCTTTTCCTCGGTTAACGTGTACCTCTACCTGATGTGATGACAAGTTAACGTGTATCTGATGTAATTTGTAAGAAAATACCTACTCGTACTTAAATAATTTTTACAAAAAGAAATTGTTATAATCATCTGTACCCGTAAATTAGTCTTTACAAACCATCTCTCATACTACTTTTAATCTCGTATTTTATATTTTTTTGTCAATGTTTCAGATGTACCTTAACTTACTTATTTTTGTTGTTGCTTATATTGTACTTGTTATTATTGTTATTCATGTTAAAGGCTTGCGCCGTGAATAAATAAATAATTGTACTTGCCATTTTTTTAAGTCTTTATTTTGTGGAGTACGATTTCTAGATAGATATGAGATACGACCTAATTATGCCCCTACTGCGTTTTAAACTACACGAGATGTGTAATTGTGTACCTACCTAGTACCTACCTACCAGGCGCGAAGCTAGCCCTAATCCCTATCCATCATACATCTTTTTTCACTAATTCTTTCACTGTACGGGCTGCGCGATTGTGGAATGACCTTCCATTATCCATCAGACTCGCACCAACTATTTCCGCTTTCAAGAGTAGACCGAAGCAGCATTACGTTTCTATTTCAAATCCCACAACCCGACCCTCCTCCCTTATCCCGCATCCCTCCCTTACCCTATCGCATCCCATTTACCATTTATTTTTATATATGTATAATATGTATGTATTTATGTATTCAATTATTGTTATGTATGTATTCAGTTAAAGTACCCTTTTGGTACTAAATTTATAATTAGTTATATCTCATTTTTGCTTCTGTTATGGGTTCTTCTTATTCTTCTGCAGCCGCTCAGGTCCATTGTTGGACATAGGCCTCCCCTTTGGTCCTCCACAGCTTCCTGTCTTGGGCACACTGCATCCATCCACCACCAGCGCATTTCCTAATATCATCAGACCACCTTGTTGGTTGGCAGAAATTGCCATTTGGCAATAAACCCGCCCATTGAATGTTTTCTGTACAATAAAGATTATTTTATTTTATTTATTTATTTATTTTATTTAAATAAATAATAAAAATTTGTCGGCGAATTATTAGTACGGACAGTTATCCCGTGAGTATTCGTTTCCCAGTATTTGTCGTGTTTTGTAGGTTGGGTATAACTTGTTGGTTTATGTATGTCCCTTTTCGTTTGCGCACGTTTTCGGGAAAACTATTCGTCGCAGAAACGTGAAACTTAGGTGCTAGATTTTTGTTTGAGTGGTAAAGGAACTGATAGTAAATTAGTTGGCGTCCATTAGAAGAGGAAGGTTAACTTTTTAATGATTTAAATACAAAACCAATAATTCTGAGGGGATCCAAGGATTGTGTGGTTCCATGTCTGGTATCGTATGAAAGGGCGTTGAAAAAGAAATACAGATCAAAAGTCAGATTTTATCTAGCTCAATCCCTCGGAAGACACCGATCGATCGAGAGATCTAGTTACCGCATACTCAGAAAAGTGCTTTTCTCCACATTTATAAATTGCTTTTAGGTACCCATTAATATTATACTTTGATTATCGAAGTACCTTATCAAATTATTTTCATTAATTATGGCATAAATTCACAGACAAAGTAGCATAATCGTCTATGAAATGAAAATAATTTTAATTAGGTACTTCGATAATCAAAGGTCGATACGAATAAATTCATATAAACTATACATTATCATTTGAAATCTACCTATGACTGTGGCGAGCCAAAGGAATTTTTTTATTAGAAATTATTTGGTATCAATGACCCGTGTTGATTTATTTGACTGTAAGGCTGCTCCTTATATAAGGTATCTATAAGAGCGTCTAAACTATTTTCACGTACTGAAAACCTGTTTCACATTCCCAGATCATTTTTCATTAATTAAGCAACACTCATGTCGTCCAAGAAGAACTTCAAGTAGATAAGTAATTAAGGGCTTGGCACCAAGAATCACGTCACAGTCTTTTCCCACGGCATTAGGTTCAAAATCGCGTGACAATCGCATGATAAAATGGTAAAAATAGCGTTTTTGCCATTTTTTGGGGTTAATTTTGCGTCTATCAAAAAACTTTTGCGGTTATTCCTTAGATTATAATGCATATTATCAGTACAAAAAAAATACAAAAAAAAAAAAATACTTTCGGGAAACGAGTTTCCGTCTTTCGGAAAAAAGATCAGAGGTGTGTCTATCAAATTTTTTTTTGAGAAATCTATGTAAGATATAAAAAATCTTTTACAATTATTCCCTAGATAAAGGTTTAATGCATCTACCCTATTTTGTTCCAAAGCACATTTAGTAACGGTTGTCGAGATAGAAGGTGTCCCGTTTTTAGAAATTTTTGAAATGTCGGTATGCGTACTCTTAATAATATATGTCTAATCTACTATTTGTAGTACCTACACAATTAAAACTATGATGAACGAAAGACATCGAGAAAGTTATGTTACCTACTGTTTTTTTAATGGTAGGGGAAGTAATATAATATATACTTACAGTAATTTGCCCTCAGATAGTAATTGGCCACTGAATTTTAGTTTTAAAAAACTAAGGCTACGTATTTACCGCCGTTGGTGGCACTATAATACACTTTGGAAAATTTAGATTTTCGAAAAGCGTAGAAAGAAATCGCGATTTTCTTAAGTTTTTGTTACGGATATAGTTTTTTTGACATAGGTATTTAATTTCCAAAGGACCACATTTTATAAATGGCATTTCATCGTACTAAATGTTTTTCCCTCATGAAAACAAGTAAATAAGTAGGAAATAAATTTCCGTGGCTAAATAAGGTAAAGGCACTTTGGATTTAGATTTGAGATATACCTAAATTATTTTAGGTTTTGAACTGGATTGATCTGCATTGCACAGACGGAAATACATCGCAGTTTTTTTCCTCAACAGAGACGAAAGGCGCCTTCATTCACATAATGTAGCGTTATGAGAACTCCCTTGGGGAGGAAGCAGGATGGGTTTTCCGACGCTTACGAGTCGGCTTTGTTCTCATGGTAAACTTGATAATCTTATATTAACTTCTTCCGTGTCAACCTCAAGTTCAGAAGTAGAAAATTCATTATTATGATTGTGGGAAAGTATTTATGTAATTAATTGGGTACACTCATAATTAGACATGTATCCAGATAATTGGACAAGTAATGAAAGTAATAAATTGAATCATTAGTTGTGTCAATTCAAATATAATAATTTCGTCATACGATTTTATAATAATTACTATCAAAATGTAAGAAAATACAAGATATTTCAAAATTCTAATTCAATATGTTAATTTCGCCTTATGTCACATCCTCCTGTAATCTACCTACATATATGAAGTAGTATCTTAAGTTCTACTGATTGATAATCAATTATTTGATGATAATTAGCAATAGTTAATTAAGTAAGTAACTTGACTAATTTATACCTAAATCAATAAAAATCTTCTACGTTCATTTGATGACGATTAGGAATACTGACTAGGCATTCTTTTTTAATTATCAATTACGCATAGAATGGTACCAATATTCTTATTTATAATATATGTACTAGCTGGGTTACCCGTGCTTTGCAACGGTACGGTGTCTCCCAATGGCTTGTGCCGAGCAAAATGTGACTTAAGATCTGAACTCATTTTCCAACGCCTTTTTATACGATACCATGCACACATGATCCCACATAACCATTGGATCCTCTCATCATCATGGCATCTTCTAGTGAAAGTTTATTTTCAAAAACGGCGAAAGTTTTTGTGAATTTTCACGGCAATCCATCGTGAAATGCGGGAGTTATGCGAACATTTACAAGAAAACGACATTGTTTGTTATATATATGCCTACTAACTTTATGGAATTACATTAGAATTTATGAGCCAGTTTTTGTAGAGCGGATGATAGACGTGCTTATCCAAGAGTTAAAGCCTCGGGGTTTCCGATGTATTCTACCATTCAATACTCTAACTTTTAACTTTAATACATTGGCAATCAACGTTAATTGGCAGGAAGACCCAAGTGTGAATGCCATTTATTTTAAAATAATAAAACTTATATAAATTGTATTCTAAATATGTTCCCAAAAAGACTGAGTACATTATCTATATTTATATAGAAAACATACTATTATAAATTTACTATGTCCAATACATAATTCATTTCCAACTCGGTTTTTAAGAGTTTATAATATTACGAATTCACGGAGGGAGACTTAATCATATGTTTTTGTGTAAGCACTATTACTACTCCACCCTTCAAAATTCTTCGAGAGAACACAGGAACATCACAAGGCTCCGTCTTTTCCCCGTCTTTCCAATATCGTCAAGAAAGTCGTAAAATCAGATTCAAATCGTCGACTTTTTTAGTTGGTATCCACCCGTGAAAAGCACAAGACTCCTCTTTACCTGTGTCATTCCCATACTCATATTGCCACTCTACCACGGTCTTTAAAGTTAATCGAAGGAACACATCAGGGAAACCACAAGGCTCAGCCTTTTCCCATGCCCCTGTTATTGTTGTTGATAATGCAGCCCTGACAATGTTCTGATATCATTGTAATAGGAACAATGTACCGTAAAGAGCCCGGGGGTTTCTGTGCATGGGAAACCCTGTGTGTCTTGCATTATTTAAACATGCCGAATATAGGACCATGCGAAACCTTTCGTAGCCAACATCTTCTTACATGTGGCGAACTGGACTATAGTATAGAAAAATATAGGGTCTTACCTACTTTTCATACTAATTCTACATAGTACCTATTATACCTACAGTAAGTATGATTTCTAAAAGAATTCGTATTGCATTTTGTATCAATAGTATTGATATAATAGGTAGGTAGGTATAGTACCTATTCAAAACTGTTTTCATTCCATTTGGCTATACGTACCTACTGTATAATATATGTATAGTATGTAGGTATGATTCGAAAAACTCGATGCATTCTGTATCAAGTATGTAGGTATGTACCTACCTATAAGTTTCTGTATTCACCAAGTACCAATAATTCGAAATTGAAACTTTTTGAAATCACTGAACTTCAAATGTATTGTTCAACCAACACTTTTCATCCGATGTAAAGCGCTAGTGTAGAGAACATTTTGAAAATTTCATAGATTCGATCCATTAGTTTGCATAATAATCACGGTACTATTTATTTTCGATGTGCGCTGCGCACAGACAGACATTGGACAATTATTAGTATGATGCTCAACCTTTGATTATCGAAGTACCTAATCAAATTATTTTCATACTTTTTGACTAGATTCGCTGTATCTCATTTGTTTCAATACAACGCTATGAAAACGCTAATGAAGCCAATTCCCGTGACTGTGTTTTCTCTTTTTTTGTTTAATAAAATAGTAAAATCTGAGGTAAACGTGTGTGATGGGTGAGTGTGTGAGCGAAATTGAGTATGGGTGTGTGAGACGACCAGAATGAACCTATATGTTTTAATTTAAATGTGGCACATTATTGTGGGTGACAGCTGAATTATGAATGGACTAATTGTTTTATCTTCATGCTCTTACTTATATCTATAGTAAGTTGTTGTCTGTTTTGTGCTTTTGTTTGTAATAAAATTAAAAAAAAATCATTTATTACCAATACAATACAACATGTTAAAAAATGGTAGGTATAAATGGTATTCAATAACGATGTTAATGTTGAGCATTTACATCACTATTTAATCATCTAGTAAAGACAAGAGAAAGACGAACAGGAAGCGATTTTCGAAAATAGTTCGAGGCTATGTGTTCAACTAAGCTCAACATTTAACGTAAATTGTTGCTGGTCCCTCGAATTTGGTAGAAAAAAATGGAATAGTAGCGATTTTTTTGTGAGATTGTCACACACAGAGTTGAGGTTCGTCAGATACCCGCCCATCGGCCCTTCGAACAGACCGGCCCATCCCAATTCTTTTGTTTCTCAAAAGTAGCTATTTGGGCAACGCCGGGCAATACAGCTAGTAGTCCTTTATAGACGGCTAACAATATCCGAACAGTTCAAAACAGATGTAAGTTGATGGAAGATGATTATGGATCTACATTCTTTTCGACCTTTATCAAACTATCAATCAAATAAATGACTTTTTCTCTACACCAACTCAACAGGAATGTAGAAACATTTGAAAACTTTTTTTTTGTAAGCATCTGCTATCGATCAAAGTTTACTTTCAGACGTAAAACACAGAAAAATGATTAATGCACGTCGTAAATCGCAATCGAGTTAGGATGCTTTCAACAATGTGAATGTGTGTGTGAGTGAGAAAGTGTGTGTATGTATCAGTGGCGGATTATCCATAAGGCAAAGTAGGCACGTGCCTAGGGGCGCGAGGTTACAAATAGAGCTAGTATGTTAGTAACGATGTACTCTGGTGATTTAGAAAAGTGCTTTGTCGATGAATGTGTCCATCTACGTTCTTATTTAATAACGATAGCTCGAGGTGGAGAACTGCCCCGAACAACCAAAGCAATTTTTCAGGTTCTAAGAAATAAAGAACTTAAAACAATTTACCCAAACATTGACATAGCCTTAAGAATGTGCGTATCGACGGCAGTCAGCAATTGCAGTGGTGAGCGTAGTTTTTCCTGTCTAAAGAGAGTGACAAATTATCTTCGCTCAACCATGGCAGATAAGGGATTAAATTCGTTAGCAATACTTAACATTGAATCAAACTTATTACAATCTTTAAACTATGACGATGTTATTGACAACTTCTCAAGACAAAAATGTAGACGCAGATTTTTTTAACAGTTGTCATTCAATGTGATTAGTAGATACCAATGTTTAAATAAATAATTCATAACTATAATTTTTTATTTATCAATCAATTAGGTCATCAATTATTTTATTAATTATCCCTATTCCCTATATAACTAATAATATTATAACTGCGAAAGTGTGAATGTGTGTGTTTACTGTATAGGTTAATTCTTCATGAGCAAAAAACTACTATACTGATTTTGATGAAACTTGGTATGTAGATTGCTGGAGACACAGATTTACACATTTTATCCCAAAATTCCCACGGAATGTGGCATCACGATGGGTTAAGCCGTGTGGTGCAGCATTATTTATTATAGTATGTACAAGTGCTAGTTAAAATTTATACCTAATATAATATGGACGCTAGAGGGGCGCCGATGAGGTGCTTGCCTAGGGGCGCTCTCAACACTTAATCCGCCTCTGGTATGTATGTATTATGTGTTTGTGTTTGCTTTTGTTTATAGTTATAAAATACTGTCTAATATGTTGTACGCCTAATTTGTTTTTACAATATGTCTATGGTATTTACCATTAATAGGGCAAAGTGTGAATTATACAGAATCGTTTATATCGTTTTATATCGTTGTACATACACACCTTGCCTGTAGTTGAATCTTTGTGTAAATAAATAAGTAAATAAAAAAATATTTGTTTTAAAAAAACTCTCCAAAAGATGGTGTGGGAGGGGGGTTTCTAGCTTTGTGTAACTAATAACAATCGGTGGCGGATCCAGGATTCAATTTGGGGGGGGGGGGGGGGGGCTGAATGTCGTCACATGGTAAAAAGTACTGTCACTCAACGTTTTGGGGGGGCTAAGGGGCTGAAACCCCTAGATTTGTTGTATATGAAGTACTGTCACTCATGGTTTTGGGGGGGGGGCTTCAGCCCCCTAGTGATAACAATAATAATAATAAATATTTTATAGTTAGTGATAGTGATAACAATAATAATAATAAATACTTTATTTCATAAACTGACATAATAAATACATTCACAATTTTGCCACCTAACTAGGCAACGCCCGTACTAAGGTGGCATACTTAACATTTTTCAGTTGGATTTTCTTGATAATTCATACATCGTATATTAATAATGTTGCCTCAAAGAGATATGATCTGAATGTGCACTGAGAGAGATTGAGCTGGATATTTGATGTCCGCGTGTTCCAGGACGATTTACTTAGTTATTTATCATTTGATCATACGGTTAAACAATTACGTCCCATTCTTTAGAGGAAAAAGGTTAAAAAAACATCATGGCTAAGGATAAATTTGGCAAAAAAGCTTCAGGACGATAAAGTGTTAACTCTTGACAGTTTTAACTATGGACAAAGTCTAGATAAAGAAAACGTCAACGTACTCACACATTATTTATAATTTAACTAATTTAAAACATCAAGTAACAGTGTGAAGGTAATCTGTAGTTATATCCAAGATTTAAACCTCCTTTGTTTCCCCCTGAACCACCTTAAATTCTTACATTTCAGAATAAAATCGATCGGTTAAGTATTTCGCAATTGACTTTATTGACAATAATTGTCAGCTTTCCTCGTATTACATACAAAGTAAAATATAGATATTATATAGAAGAGCTTACCTCTCCTGCCATTAGCCAAGTTGATTGTGAACTACGTTCTTCGGCTTGACAATAGATGGCGGGTGTGTCAAAAATGCCACCCTCTCCCCACAGTTAGAAGTGCAACAATGCATGGGTGCTTGATATACTACATGAAATTCGACAACACAGCCGTCGCTCCTCGTGGTGTGGTGGATGTGATCCCTACTATGCAAGACGAGGGTCTGGGTTCGAATCCCAGCCGGGGTGAACTGAAATGGCAAGTGTTTCTCGAGTGTGAAGTGATCGCTTAAGCCAGCCGAGGTTGGTCGTAAGCCCGACAATTTTCATCCTTAATTCTTCTACACTATTGTGGGAATACTACTTTTACGGTCATTCCGTATATAAAGGTTCCGAGCGTATTTAGTAAGGTTGTCGAGATCAAAATGTTCCCGTTTTTAGAATTGTTTTAAATGTCAATCCGCATAGGTACTTTTAATGATTTACTTTAGGACCTTGTTCAATCATCAAGGGGAATAAACCCATTCTTGCAACATCAATATCTGCTTATCTTCTCTCTACATACCGCTATGTATTCAAATATTTACCCCGCCCCGCCGATCCTACATAAATACTAGCCAAACTCACCCTTATTTTTACTATAAATACGATACATTTTATAATAATTTGTAATGATATTATACGAGTATGTACTTTAAACAGAAAATTTCGGAGAGTCGTAGATTCGACGTCCAATTTATTAATTCATACACGGCGCAACGCCATTAAATTAGATTTCAATTCACACATTTCATATAATAACTATTAACAATTCAACAATATCATCTGCCACAATACAACAATAGGCTATACAGCAACACATAAACACAGAGACACCAATTTCATGAAATGGTGGCATTTCATGAAATGACCAAACGATATCGGGCATATCGTCCAACACACAACGTTTGACGATTTGACAGCTCACGTTTGGCCATATCGTTGTGTAGGGTCTCTATAATAGGTATAATAAAAATGTAGTTTGAAATACTTAGGTTGACTTTTTCATTGTTTTTTTTTATTTAAAAAATAAAACATGTAATTAAATTTAACTGTATTTTCCTCTTCTACTGGCTGATTATTCTTTTGTAAAACCGAAACATTGATATTGTTTTCGACCTCCATTGCAACGAGATGTAAAAAAAAGAAACAAAGCGAAGCGCTGCCAGCGCCACAGCGGTAATTACTGCTACTATGCTTATACGATATGGCTAGTCAAATTTTGGTCATATCATGAAGTGACCAAGTGTTTAGTTACGAATATCGACAAACGATAACTATTCATCGATCTGCCCAGGGGACATCTGGGCACATCGCGATGTGGCCAACCAACAATGTTACATTTCATGAATTGCCACCATTTCATGAAATGACTGGGCACATCATGATGTGACCAATTCTACGATGGGACCACGACATATGCACTGAACAAAAATCGTTCCATTTCGCTTCAACTTTTTCAAATTTTATATGAGAATGTTAACGCGAATTAAGGCCCTATATGCTGTCAGGGGGCTTCGGTGCCCTGAATCTTACTCAGCCAATACTCAAGGAATCGTCTTGAAACTGAAGACGGTGATAGATGAAAGTATAGACTACAGGTCTGCTGTTTTAGAATTACAGGATTTGGAAATTCCTTGAATAAAAAAGTATTCCTAAAGTACCCCTAAAATTTACGGGATCTGAAGATTTTCCGCTCAGTTTTTCAGATATAAAAGTATAATTTAGCCAAAATACTGGTGATTATAATCTTAACAAATCTGCTGTTTTAGATTTTTAAATTTCGTCCCAGGTTTTTTTTAAAATGTATAATTCACTTTGTCGCTTACGTTATTCTTACTGAGCACTAACATTCTCATACAAAATTTGAAAAAGTTGAAGCAAAAATAGAACGATTTTTGCTCAGTGCATATAAACCCTTAAGAATAACGTAAGCGACTTTGTGAATTTTACATTTTAACAAGAGCCTGGGAACAGATTAAAAAATCTGTCCCGTCCTCAGATCCCGCAAATTTCAGGGGTACTTTTGGAATATTTTTTTATTCAAGGAATTTCCAAATCCTGTAATTCTAAAACATCCAATCTGTAGTCCACACTTTCATCTATACTGTCTTCAGTTTCAAAACGATTCTCTCAGTATTAGCTGAGAACAATTCAGGGCGCTGAAGCCGTATGACAGCATATAGGATCTTAAGAGTGTTAACAAAAAGAGAAGCCCCAGCTTTCAAAAAGGAACTCAAATTACAGTCGACAAGCATTTGAAACTGAGGTTATTTATTACGCTTATATTTTAGCCTATTTTCGCAGACTTTTGAACTTTATTACATATATTACGTCTAATAATAATAATACTTGGACAATTTTGGGCGCCGTTTAGCGATAAAATCGTCCCAAGGGCGCCTTACATTTTTCTTTTCACCATATAGGATCGTCACAAACAGTAAAAATGATATAGATAAATAAATACATATAATATTATATAAACTGTTTAGTGTGGAATATGTGATCGATTTGGACAGTTATTTCGAATACAACAGGAAAACCTAGATAGAGCAAGTGGTACTTACAGGGCCATCCCTAGATATAATGGTGCCCTGAAGCAAGTCCAAAAAGACCGCCCCCAAATGTAGGTGTGTGTAAATTGATAGATTCATAGACAACTTCGGTAACGGTTTTTAAATGCATAGTAGGGAGAGCAACTAAGATATTAATATTGATTCGGCATTGAAAGAAGTAAATAGCGAAATTTGTTAGAAAACGTTGGGGTGCTGATTAACATATTTGTATCTAATTATATTGTACAATACAAACGACAGTATAATTAGCGCCGCAGGCGAATATTTTTTGTATAAAACATTAGTATTCATCCAGATTGCCGCCCGCTCAGAGCGCTGCCCTTAGGGTTTCCCCAACTTGCCTTTCAGTTAGGGACCGGACGGCCCTGGGTACGTAAGTATATACCTACTTTCAAGTTAACTTAATCAATGTAAGTTGCGTGCAAATTGCTCAATTAACGTTTATAGAGGTTTTTATGAAGTAGGTGGTAATGTAAAAAGATATAGGTATTCCGCGACATATATTTAGCTTTATGAATAAATTATTTTTATGTGTTGTAATCATTTAAGTTATGCAATATCAAGTCAGGGGTTCGTAGAACTTCTATAAGAAATCTTCTATCTTTTTCAACAAGAAGAATATGCGTGGCCGAAATTGACGCGCCTTCTTTACTTGCCAACATCAATTTCAATATACTTCACTAGTGGCCAAAGTTCACTAGTGAAGTAGATTCCATCACTTCCAAAAATGGAAATCTTGCTTTCGTCGCTCCAGATGACTTTTGCCCAATCTTCATTTGTCCACTCCATGTGTTCTTTGGCCCGAATCAGACGATTCTTTCTTTGTTTTTCGTTCAGGTATGGCTTTTTTCTGGGTCTTCTAGCTTTTAAGCCATTTTCCACCAGTCTTCGGCGAATTGTTCGTGCACTAACTGAAACTCCAGCGGCGTCCAAATCATTTTTGATTGCAGAAGCAGTTGATCTTCGGTCCTTCAGTGCAAGTCTCACTATCATTCTGTCATCGTTGGCAGTTGTTTTTCTCACTTTTCCTTGTTTTGGTAGATTTTGAAAGGTACCTTCCAATAGAAGAACATTCAAACCGTTCGTTCGGTTCCATCAAATCCGTCACTTTACTAATGCCGGTTGGAGGAACCCCCTACACAGAGTAACGAGAAATTTCAATGACAAATTTTGCGACGTCGACATCTTCAATGTCACTTCGTACCAAATGAAAAAAACTATACTAAGTATTCTTCGTAACAGTGTGTAAGCATGTAACGATTTTTCCTTTCATCCTATAATTCCTCTCCTTATTACATTTTATCCTATTAGTCCCTTCTAGTGTGTGGTACATTAATCAATATGACAATATATATTAATTTATTTTTTGACATCTTATTTTTAGGTTAGTTTTTTATTTTCTTTTTGCTATGACATTTTGTATTTTTATTTAACTATAGGTAGTTTGTTTGTTGTTTTTTTTTCTTTTGATTGTTGTGTGTCCATATACAAAGGCCAGTTGTGTGCACCTTAAATAGGGCATTGTTTAGATTATCCTTTCCAATTCATACTATTTTTACATGTATTCAATGTCTGTGTGTGTGCTTGTGAAATAAATAAATAAATAAACAGTGAGGTCGCCACCTATTTTGAATTCATTATGCCAAATGTGTGCAATAGAGTGTTGTATATTTTTGTGGTTGGTTTTCTTTTCATATGCTCTAAAAGGGATTTTCAAACTGATTTTCAATTGTCGCGACGCCATATATTTAATATCCGTCGGGGCGAATCAGCAATAAAACTGAGAGGAAGATACCTAAATCATTTAGGTATTACTGGCTTTTCATGTCTGCATCTCGCAGATGGCATATGTTGAGAATTTTCTCAACGAAAGGCGGCAGATATCAACATTCACACAATAACTTATGCGAACTCCCTTGGGGAGGGGAGCAGGATGGATGTTCCGACGCTTACGAGTCGGCTTTGGCTGGCTTAAGTGATCACTTTATGCCCAGGGCAACGTTCACCCATTCCACCACATCCTGCTACTAAAATGAAATTTTTGGCCGTTGAGTATATAATACTCAACAACCTATTTCATCACCGCTCCTCGACGGATGGCGGTAGTATCTGAAATTGGGTGCATATGAAATAGGTTGTTGAGTATTATATACTCAACGGCCAAAAATTTCATTTTGGTAGCAGGATGTGGTGGAATGGGTGAACGTTGCCCTGGGCATAAAGTGATCACTTAAGCCAGCCAAAGCCGACTCGTAAGCGTCGGAACATCCATCCTGCTCCCCTCCCCAAGGGAGTTCGCATAAGTTATTATGTGAATGTTGATATCTGCCGCCTTTCGTTGAGAAAATTCTCAGCAATAAAACTATCGGAAAAATAGTGACGTGTGACTTGAGGCTAGATACGTCGATATTAAAAAAAATAAAAAGAACGGGAGACTTTAGATCCCGATAACCTTACTAAATATGCTTTGACAAAAATAGGTTGGATACTTTGAACCTTTATCTAGTAAGTGACCGTAATTTTTTTTTTTTATATCTTGTATCTTCTTTTTCGTCAGCCTTGGTCCCTCCACCGCTGGATATAGGCCTCTTCCATTCGTTTCCAGTATTTTCTATCCCTCGCCTTTCTGACCCACTGTCTACCCGCTACCGAGGTCACGTCGTCCGCCCATCTTTTTTGGGGCCTTCGGACACCTCTTCTGTTTTCCCATGGCCTCCACTTTACGAGTCTGGGAGTCCATCTATTCTCGTCTTATCTTGCCATGTGCCCTGCCCATTGCCATTTGAGTCTTGCTGTACGATCCATGACGTCAAGAACTTGGGTTCTTCGTCTGTTTTCCTCATTTCTTATTCTATCGCTGAGACATCTGTCTCTCCATGGATCGCTGTGTGCATTTTGATTTCTGGTAACTTCTTTGGGTGATAAACATTGTTTCTAGTCCATATGTCGTCACGGGCAGGACACATTGCTCGTACACTTTGCGCTTTAGGCATACTGGGATCTGTTTGTTCTCGAAGATGGGTTTAAGTTTTTCATAAGCAGCCCAGCTCAGTCCTATTCTTCTCGGCAACTCCGCTGTTTGGTTATCTTTACCAAGTTTAATTTTATGTCCCAGATATATGTATTCATCCACAGTATCGATTTTATCATTTCCAATGATGATGTCTTTTTTGACTGGACTTAATCTTGGTTTTTCTATCTTGTATAGATAGCTCAAATAAAAGAAATGTGAGAATCATGTGATCATCTCAGACCTTTTTTCCAACAGACAGAAACTCGTTTCCCAAAAATCGCGGAGTAAAATTTATTTTGTATCGATAAAGTGCCCAAAAAGTAAAAAAAAAGCGCCATTCTTAACATTTTTTCATGCGAATGTTCATGCGATTTTGAACCTTATTGACCGCGGGGAATGGCCGTGACGTCATAGTTGGATAATATAACTCAGTCATAGATGCGTTGTAAAGGAGACAGATATAGAATCCTTCACGAATTTGGACTTCATTAGAAAATTAAATAATATTGATATATGAATAGGTATATTGAGTGTTACATTATTTTAAAAATTTTAGTGTATATGTCCCCCTTATACCAGCTACATATAAATATGCTGTCTGGGGGAGGCTAATTAACATTTGTGTCATTTAATTAAGGGCCAAGATAAGGCGAATGACCTTGAGCGATCGGGCGTTCCTACAATTATTCCGCGCAATAGTCCCACCCCCTTTTGTTTAGAAATCTGATGTTCGTTACACGTTGCAAATCACGCGACCACGGAGCTGCAAATCTATCTAGATGGAGCATTTAATACAGATTAACGGGACTTTCGAAACTAATAGGGTAGGTGCCTATTTTTATCATAACTTTAAATTGTAATAGACAGGTACGTTTGTAATATTAGGTACTTGTTATAGACAGGTAGGTAGGTATGTATCCCCTTTTGGCAAAATATTTTTTTAAACATATAGGTACCTCCATACTTTATTTTTAATGCATAATATGTGTTGTAATGTAAAAAGTAAAATAATAATATAATGCAGGTTGTATAAAACATGTATTAGGTAGGTAAATATTTTATTTACAATTATGGTGGTATAAAACATGTTACAAATAATACAAATCGTCTTTATATCAGATGTGTTATATTTTTGTCGGCCAGCTCTCAGACTATCTGTGTTGTTTTAAAAAAAGACGATTTGTATCATTTGTAACATGTTTTATACCACCATAATTGTAAATTAAAATATTTACCTACCTAATAAATGTTTTGCACAACCTGCATTATATTATTATTTTACTTTTTACGTTACAACACATATTATGCATTAAAAATAAAGTATGGAGGTACCTATATGTTTAAAAAAATATTTTGCCAAAAGGGGATACATACCTACCTACTTACCTGTCTATAACAAGTACCTAATATTACATACGTAACTGTCTATTACAATTTAAAGTTATGATAAAAATAGACACCTACCCTGTTAGTTTCAAAAGTCCCTTTAATTTATATTAAATGCTCCATCTAGATAGATTTGTAGCTCCGTGGTCGCATAATTCGCGCGCTACGTAAGTAATTCCGAAAAAAATTGAACACAGATTTCACGTCTGTAGCCCACAAGCTTGTGGGCGGAACTGAGGAATGATATACAAACATCTCGCTTATAATACCAGAATGCATGTCGTTAAGATCTATTATTCAACTTGCGCGCGTTATCGAGTCTCGGCAAAGCGCATCACAAAAATCTTCAAATGTAGTTTTTTGGATATTACAATAAAAACAATAACGATTTCGTAAAAATTAAACAGTAATCGATTATATGTATAAAATACCTATCAATTTAAAAAATAAACATATTTCTATGTCAATTGGTTTTTGAAATATAGCTTTTATAGCGTCAAAAACGGATGTTTTTAAATATTTTATTACAATAAAACATATCTTTTATTTTAAACAGTAATCCATTAGAGAAAAGATGAAAGAATACAATATATATTTTTTTAAAAGCTATATCTTTAAAGGGTGCGGTTATATAACTTTTGAAAAAGTACCGAAATGTACCGAACGGCATTGTTATGGCCCTTAATATTGATATTCATAAATTACTCAATTGTACATATAATATTTTGAGAAATAAACCGAATTGAATTGAATTATTTTTTGGTTACAGTGTGGAATATGAAAAATGTACACTGTTATTTTATTTGTCTTTTTTCACTAATCTGGATATCGAGAACTATTGTTTATATACCTAAGGTTCTTACATAATTTATTGAATTCGTGGTTAAAATCACTTTGAACTATTTTTATAATTGATTACTCACAAGTAGGTAAAAATATAAAGAATTAATGCCATTCAAAATATTCGAGTCAGCTGAAAAGTGTGAAATTAGATTGAAATCGATAAAGTTATTTTCACATAGCGATATACGTGTAGTAGATCAAGCAAAAGAGTTTTTGACGTAATAATACTGGTATTTACATTAATTCACATCACCGTGTCGTGTGTAGGACATGTACACAATAAGAATAATATAAAATATCGTACAACAAGTAATAACTAATAGGTAGCAAATTATTATTATTTATGTTTATAAGTGAATGAACAGCTTTTTCCAACCCACTTTCAGACTAATATTAATATTGAAGATCATAATACGAGTAGGTATTATGGTATAATTGTGCATATTACACCTACTCACAGTAACCTTTGTGTAATATTAAAAATTCGACTGACGGTGACGGTAGGTGCAAGGTGGAAGTCCATTATACATTGTATACTAGGGTTTTTATTATTTTTGTCTTTAAAGCACCTATGTCCCGCCTGAATCCGTTGTATATGGGATTACTCTCAGATTCCATATTTTAGGAAACGATAGAACAGAATCCTGGCTAGGACATATTCCACCTTGGTATTGTGATATCACATTATCCCGAAAAAGAAGTAAGGTGTAGAATAGAGATTGCGAGAGCTGCATATGGAAACATTACTTACTTACTTTCCGTGTCCGGAACACTATCAAATTTTGTATCTCCAATGTTCGGCCACCCGGACACCCCCGGCGTGCCCCCGGCATTTGCCAGTATTGCGTCCTCGGGCGTGCATGTCACTCCTGTTTGGGAACATTCTTCTGTAATGACAACATCAATTTGAAATTGAGGCAGAGAATGATCAAATGCTATAGTTGGTCCATATTACTGTACGAGACCTGGGGGGGTACTTTGTAAGCTTTCTCGCCCTAAACACGTAGATAAAATGTTTTAGGAAAATGACCCTTATGACGATATACATAAGGTCGTTTTTCGTGTGCATTTTATCTGCGTGTTTCGGGTGAGAAACCATTAGAAAGTTCCAGACCTGGACATAATGAATCGTAAAGAAGCATTTGAAATGTGGCTCCATCGCAGAATGTTGCACATCAGATTAATTGTGATTAACCTTTTAATAATTGTAATTTATTATTGTTTTAATCTTTTCTATTGTATCTGTGCTGAATTTGACTATTCGTATTACTGGTTATTTTTCCTTGCTATATTATTATTATTTTATTTTTATTTATTGAAGTAAAAATATTACACTCTTCGGCATTAAAGCGCTCAGCCTTTGCGCCGAAGAGTGCACACAGAACAAGTTTCAAACAAAACAATTATAAACACGAAAAAAAAAACAACACAACATACTAATAAAAGAAGGCAATTTACCCTGGTAGGTAATACAATAATATTATAACAATACATGAACAATAACACCATATGAAGAAAACAAAAAGAAACAAGTTATCGAAACTGAAAAAAAAATTCCTTTGGCACGCCACAGGCATACATAGGTAGATTTCAAGTGATTTATTAATTTTATTAATTTTAAGAGTACATCTGTACAATAAAAACAATCACAATATCATCACCAAATAAACCAGCGAAGTGATGAAGTAGTATGGATGTAGTTTATTCTTTGATTATCGAAGTACCGTATGACGAAAAAATATTTGATTAAGTACTTCAATAATCAAAGGAAGTACCTAATCCAATAATCAAATTATTTTCATTCCACACATAATATGGATTGGTACCGGTACCTAAGCACTAGAAATTTGAAAAAAAGATGTGAGTTCTTCTCGTATCGTGAAGCACATTTCTAAGACAACAAACACGCAAGTACCTATGCGGTAACTACTTAACTAGATCTTTCGATCGATCAGTGTAGTCCGAGGAATTGAGCTAGACAAAATCTGACTTTTGATCTGTATTCCTTATTTAATAACCTTTCATACGATACCAGACACAGACCCTCACAATCATTGGATCCCCTCAGAATGATTGTTTTTTAATTTAAAGCCTTAAAAAGTGAACCTTCCTCTTAATGGATTTCACCCAATCTCCTATCAGTTCATCTACCACTTACCAAAAATCTACCACCCAAGTTTCACGTTTCTGCGACGCATAGTTTGGCTGCAAACGTGCGCACAAGAAAAGGGACATATATATGGCTTATATATATAAACTTTTAAACCAAGGTCGGATTCGGGTTCTCCTGGTTCTAATTAGTGATACTGAGTAGAAATTTTTCAATTCTGCGACATCACGGGAGAAACGAATAGGTAGAGTTCCTTTTGGAAATCTACCTAAAAACCATTAGGAACAACCGCATCGAACGCCATTATAAAGTATAAAGTAAATTATATCATTTGTGTTATGATCATTTATATTATACCTTATTTTATATTACTTAATGAATTGTGATCAAGTATTTTATATTATACGTACATATATTGTCAAAGGCCGTAAGCCGTGAATTATCTTATAAATAAATAGATCCAGTGAAGTGACATGGTCACAAACACTGACTTGATGCGACGGGCAAACTCAGAAAGAGAATTGCTGTCCAATAAGTATGAAGATTAAACCGGGTCTTAACCTGGAAACCAAGAACGACTACCATACCAGGAGTGTAGGAAGGCCACCACTATAACGATGGAGAGACGACCTAGTAAAATACGTGGGTGCCAACTGGATATAGAGAGCCCAGGATAGAGCGGCGTGGAAGTAGATGGAGGAGGCCTTCGTCCAGGAGTGGACGGGAGTAGGCTGACGAAGAAGAAGAAGAAGTATAACGATTTGAAAAATGGCACAGACACATTCTCCCCAACCAGAAGTACGATCTGCCGCACATCATTTAAGGTATACCTCCCGCATCTCGCATAATGCTGATTGAAACGAAAAAAGAAAATCATTAAAAAAAGTTGTCAGTGTTGTGTGGGATGTCGTATAAAATAGATACGCACTCAATAGACGGTAGATATTATATTGCTATGTACATAACATATTATGTAGCATGTAGATGTATTAGGTACATCACATACATAATGTTATTGCCTACGTCGGAGACGTTATCGAACAATAAGGTTTTCTGGAGGTTAGGTAGGTAATATGTTTCCCTCCTACTAGCTCCTAAAATATATTTTACATACACCTCTGCTATTTATGTTAGGGTATGCTACAATTGCTATATTAAAACCCTACAAATTCCTTGATTCGCGGTTTTACCCTACGCTCTTCATTTTACGTTCCTACTCTCTTTTATTATTCCACCTCTTGTATGTTTTCATTAATTCACCTTGTTCAGATGATAATAAATTAGTTCTTTGTTTGCATACTTTGGTGCCTACCTAGTGGGTGGGTAGTGGGTACCTTATTTTGCAGATCTGCGAGAAGAATACTGGAAGAGAAAACGGTACGCATTTTGAGATATGGCTATCTCTATTCAGTGCGCCAGAGAACCCACCCTAGGCTAGGTACATAAGAAATATTCGTAGGTCATTTCGAACATTAAACTCCATATTGAATTCTTCTAAGAAGGCGATATGTAGGTATCCGGTATAACTTTTGAATTATTTACAATAAATGAGTGATTATTTCACTGTGCGATAACCGATGAATGTAAATGTTATTTGATTTTAATGAAAACTTCATAAATCGTAAAAAAAAAACGTTTTTTTTTTCAAAAATATGGCATAATTGACGATGCATAACTTTTTAATATTAACATTACGAAAAAAATATATAAAAAAGTTATAGGAAATTTAATACCTATATTCTATAATTCTTAACAATTCTATTTTCTCTAGGGTGCACCTGTAAAAAGTTATAATTATTAGACTGAAAAACTGCCGGGATTTTGTTGGTTTTTGGCTCACCCTAGTAAACGCACAAGGGTGATGAGGTCGCAAACTTTTATTGTTTATTGTTCTTTAATCATCCGAAGGCCCCATTTAAGGCACTTTGGATCATCAGGTTTTATTAAACAAATATAAAAAAATGTGATAAGTACATCAATAAATAGTTATGAAAGGAAATAATAAAATCAATAAACAATTAAACACATGGTGACATAACAAAACTTAAAACAGGTGTGGCTTAGTTCAATGCAGGTCTGGATGTAAATTGTCCAGAACTACATTAGGTCAATGACAACAGCAACTTGGATTCCAGACCTCAAGACCAATCCATATAACACATCCAAAAATCAGAAATACTCCTCGATATGTAAGGCAAGATACTATTTTCATTCTCAATCGAACGGACAACTACGAAATAATAGTTTTTTTTAGTTAAAAATGGCACACTACACCATAAAAAATGGCAAGAATTATCCCCAAGGCAAGCTAAAGAAAAAAAAAACGAATTACGTTTCGTCCGTAAGTTTTTTTTTTGAATTTATTAAAAAAAATATATTAAAAAAACTTTTAAAATAACACGTTTATGTTCAATGTGCTCTAAAAAGAACAAAATAATTGGAAAAAAAAGCGTGGGGCTTCTTATGGCGAAGAATGGTATTATACAGGAAGCATATATTTGACGTTATTAAGAATGAGCAATTAAGGGAATACGAGAAGCCCCCACGCTTTTTTTTCAAATTATTTTATTCTATTTATAGCACATTGAACATAAGCGTGTTCTTTTAAAAGTTTTTTTAATATATTTTTTAATTTTATCCTTTTTAGTTTTATGCATTCATTACAATCACATTAGTCCTGAACATGGCTCAAGCAAGAGAGCCGAAAGCTCGACAACATTGTCAAAATACACACAGAACACTAGGGAAAAACGAAGAAAAGATATAATATGTATATTTTACAATGTACTCGTAGGTACTTTTAATTCGCCAATTCCCTCGTACAGTATAGTTGGCTATTTAGCTTTAATTGCTTAGATGATATTGTATTTCCCTCGTTGTTTCCCGATGGCTTGTGCTGCATAAAATATAACTTGAAATCTGAATGTATTTTCCGGTGACACGACATATGGTCTACAGACAAAATGTCTCCCGACAGAATGTCTCCGGACAAAATGTTCACACGACAAAATGTCCACAGACAAAATGTCTCCCGACAAAATGTTTACAAGACAAAATGTCTCCACGACAAAATGTCCCCACGACAAAATGTTTACAGACATAATATTGACCAAAATGTATTTTTAGAGAAATTGCGTTTTCCGATACTCGATTTTATTAAAAGTAATAATGATTGCGATGTTCGATGTGTTACAATGATACAAGATTTTCGATTGATCAGATTCTTCTGCTATCAAGGATTCGCATATCTTTTTAATAAGTACTCGTAGTACAATATATTTTGTAATCAACTATTTAGTAAATAAGGGTCAAAATTTGCGTAGCAGATGCGAAATTTCGAGTGTTCTGCAAAAAGCACTTATCAGTCTATAATATTTGACTGTAAGATGTTACTTTTGGAATAAGTACGCTTTTTAGCACGCTACAATGGTCTTGTTTTATAACTCTTGATTATTTAAGGCTAATGAAGATTCATTTATTTATTATATTTATACTTGTTCATTCGGAGTCTATATGTAGGTCTGTATTGAACATAACAAATATCTGAAAATAAACAAGCCAATAAAATATATGCAATGAATAAATAAATATCTATCTATCCTCTCACGCCGCGTCTCTTGCGGGTAGGCAGAGAGAACAGAACGCCGGACCACCTTATGGTTAAACACACTCCTTGCTTCCATCACATTCATGCAGTTTGTCATACACGCTCTCTGATTTCTCTTACTCAAAACAAATAAATAGACAAATAAATTCAATTAAAAACATTGTTTAAAAAAAGTGTATTTAAAGAAAACGTGGTATAAAAATCATTGGTTTTTTTGTATACATTCGAATATAGGTACCTACCTATAGAGAACAAAATAATAAAAATAAAAGACTTAATTGATCGGAATCAGGGATGTTGCAGATATCATTTTTTGGACATCCGCGGATGCGAATATTTGATTCTCACATCCGCGGATGTCAGATGCAGATGCGGATGTGCGAAAAAAATCAAGGATTTTGAAATTCCTAAAAAACACATACACAAACTCTACGTTTTCATACACTTAGATATGTATGTATTTTTTATCTCAAATGAATGTCACAAGTGGTTGGTTGGCAGAAATTGCCGATGGCAATAAACCCGCCATTTGAAAATGATTATTTTTCAATAAAGTTTTATTTATTTAATTATTTACTACTAGATAGATACGTACTGTAACATCGTGATATAACATATTCAAGGGTTAATCAGAGAATGCTGTGTACAAAAAAAATTATAATTAATATTTCGCTATATTGAATATAAGAAGGTATTATATTCAATATAATTATAAAGAAATCGAAAGTGAAAAAAATTGAAAAAAAAAATGGAAACAAAACGATAAAAGATATACCAATAATTTTTTTTTCACAAGTTAAGGTCTTTGTAGAAAGTCTAAAATGTTTACAATGAATTTTGTTTTGTCAAAATCGCGTCAGTAGTTTGTGAGATATTTTTGAAAAACCTGAATTGCTAATTTTAATATATTAAACTTTTTTTTCATACTTTTTTATCCTCTCAAGAGATTTTACATACGGAGAGAAACACCCTGCAAAACAGAGTCGGTTTCTTTAAAAAATAGTAGGTACTTACAAGCAAATTGCAATCCAACCAATTTCCATTCATTTCAAGTTGAAATATCCGCATGACATCTGCACCAATTTATACGAATGTGGATGTTACGTGAATGCGGATGCGAATATTTGCAACATCCCTGGTTTACTGTGAGCCATAAAATCTAACACCTAATAGAACAATACTATTTTGTTTCCATGTCGATGCACAAAAGCATCATAAAAGCCCTTTTTAAATCCTTAGTAAGTTGACTATTCAAGGACCGGCTCAAAAAATATTATTTTGTTTTTCTAATGTGTTTTCCCTCAATATTTGTGAACCGCCTGATTCAATAACTTACATTACCCTAACAAGATTTTTTTTAGAAAACGCCATAGAAACATTTGAAAATACTCGTTGGTATTTTTTTTTAACTATATATCTATCCTCTCACGCAACGTTCCTTGCGGGGTAGGTAGAGACAGAAGACTAGACTGCCCTACCTTACGCACACCTCTTGCTTCCTTTACATTCGTGCAATTCGTCATACACGCTCTCCGAATTCTTTTGCTCAAAATGTGACCATCCACGAGGATCTAGTCAACATGGTCAGTTCAGGTCAGTCTCGGACGGCGATGCTTTATTACACCTCCTCGTTCACTCATATAATATATATTTTTAGTTATCCTGTCGCCACTTATTCGCTCTCTCATAGGCTGTCGGTGTTACTATGTTACTAGCTGAGTTACCCGTGCTTCGCAGCAGCAAATTTAACAAACCAACCCGGCATACTTTATAGGCATGAGCTGGACAAAATGTAACTTGTGACTGAGTTTCTTTTCAAATGCCCTTTCATACGACACACCACTTGACCCCACGCAGCCCTTGGATCCTCTCTTCATCATGGCATCTCTTAGGAAAAACTTTTTCTCCAAAACCCGGAGACCTTAGAACACAGAGCATATTATCGCAAATGTTATTCAAAATTTTCACAGCAATCCATCAGTAAATTCAGGAGTTTTGCGAACACTTACAAAAATCAGACTTTACTTTATATACTCGTATATATCTATATACATCATCTGATACACTCGTATATCAATGGATATAAAATAATTGTGTTTTTTTGCATCAAACATGATGTTCTTCCTATGTTCTTAAATATGGCGAAGAAAATAAAATATTATATTTTTGGCTCACAGTACGTCTCTGGTCATTTTTCGATGATATCTAAGTCGGACATGAATGGAATGGCAATTATTATTATTTATTATTTTATTAGAGGATACAATAAGGCGAGAATTTGGCTTTTTCATGCTTATATTTTAAAAGCTTATGAATAGTCGTACATATTATTGTAAAAGGCATTATTGCCGTTCATGGTTTAACTAAAATAATGAATATAATGATATTGATACAATGGAAAAGTACATCAAAGTAACATACGTTAGAGTCAATACTTATGTACTAAACCGTCCTCGGAAATTCTACATTCAATAAACTCTTCAGGTGCATAAGACATGCATATTAGGTATAATTCAAATTATTAATGGATAAAAATATCTCGGTAAACCTTTTATGCTTTTTTTATTGAAATAATCTGGGCTTGTACATAAACAAACCCAAGTACTTTCCTACATACTTCACAGTAAGCTAAAAGCCGTCGTGGAAGTGCAGGATACATCGTCAGCACTAGGATTCGAACCCGCCAACTCCCTTTTGGGAAACCGAAATCAAACCACCTGCGCCAACCATGTGCTCGAAATTCGAACTTTTAAATATGTAAATACTTATTTCACATTTTCCCATAGACTTTATATAATAATTATGTATTAAGTACTAATTTCCTGGAATCATTTTTCTTTGTGAATAGATTGTAAATAAAGTACCATACCACATTACGTAAAGCGTTTTTTTTTTTCACAAAAATGATCTGGGTTTGTACAAATAAATACTGAAAGCAAATAATGCAAAATGGTACATTGGAATTCAATGCCAGATTATATTGAAATTAAAGTTGTCGAAATAATGTTTAAAATCCATTCTTAACTAGGCACCCACATTTGTAAATTCAAATCCTTCAATCTTCAATTCTCTTTTACTTGGTAAAATCCTCAACGGTGTAGTAGAGTGGGTAATTACAATATCAGCCACGTTAATAAAACAATGCACCAAAAAAAATAATTTACCTAAAAAAATATCCCAGTTAATATTGTCTGTAAACATTTTGTCGTGGGGACATTTTGTCGTGGGGACATTTAGTCGTGGAGACATTTTGTCTGTAAACATTTTGTCGTGTGAACATTTTGTCGGGTAAACATTTTGTCTGTAAACATTTTGTCCGGAGACATTCTGTCGGGAGACATTTTGTCTGTGGACATTATGTCGCGGGACCGTCTCCCGATTGGTCGAGCTGGACAAAATATGACTTACGATCTGGATTTCTTTTCAAACGCCCTTTCATACGATACCACATATGACCTCTCAGGACCCTCGGATCCCCTGAAACGCCTTTCAAATTTTTTGTCTCTGGAGAAGGATGATCCATTTTTTTATAAAATGTAGTGTAAGCCAGTTTACGTACGGTTGCAAATTTTCAGGTCTCTAAGTAGTCAGGAAGTTATTAAAATTTTGCATCGATCCATATAGACGCACTAAAGTCCGTGCCAAATATAATAAAAGCGTGTAATAAAATACGCATATTTCAATACAAAAATTGACATTTTGTATCGGATATTAAACCGTTGCTAGGATAAATATTTACAGTTAGTGATGTGCAATATAATAATATGTATATGACATTCGATCGAATCGAACGTTTATATGAACTATCGAGCTAGTAATTTAGAAAATATTCTTGCTAATTTCCTTCTCAATGATAACATATCCTTTAAAATGTATTCAAATGTAAGTACACATCTCCCCACATGATTTTGTAAATGTTGTCTTAAGTATCATAACATATTACCTACAAATTAATCGACGACTTTGATTCGATATTATCGATACTCAAAACTATTTTCATCACTAGATAAAGCCCCCCTCTCTCCATACCGCTACCTTCTTACATAAACTAATGGCACTAACAGTTGTGTAGTAGGTACATTTTTTAACGATATTCGTATTCTATCAATAATAATACCTATGTATATTATACTACGTGTAGTGCCACTGCCACCTAGACATTCTTTGTGCTCTTCTCCTCACTATTTACCTATACAGTATGCATAGGTATTATCATAGTGGCGGAATAGTAGGTATGAGTGCGCACTGTAGGTATTATTTTTTAAAAATTTAAATTGTTGGTATTTGAGAATAATTATTGGTTTATTTGCATACAGTATGATATTATAAGAAAGGTAGTATCTTAATAAAAGGCTTTGTAGCCGTGTATTGAATAAATAAATAAATAAATATAGGTAGCATTCCTTATTCCATGCTTGGATACTATTTTATGTAAACTACCTATGGAACTGTTAATTTATTTATTTATTAATTTCGCTGTCACATCTCGAGCTCTACTTACTTTCTTCTCATTTGAAATGCTATTTATACAGTTGTTCAAACATTCATATTAACTTCTGACGAACACAAACATGCCTGCTTACGTAAGTAATTCATATTTACGCAAATTCGTCTTTTTAATTTTCCTCTAAATAATATGTTTGTGTACTTGTTGAACATATGATAAATTAAGTAACAGTTGTTCATAATTAATAATAATAAACACGCTTTTTGTTTATTATTCTCAGATGGTCCTATATAATATTACCATTAAATAAATCACACTACTTTAATTTGGTACAAAAAAAGGAAAAACATACTTACACGTAATTTCATAATTCAGCTATTCAACCAGAAAAAATGCAAAACTAAATAATAAAAAAAAATAAAAAATACCTACAAGACCTGTGCATCTACGAGTATAAGACCTGCGTGCGACCTATTCTGACGTATGGCATAGAGGCGAGGGCAGGCACCGTTAGAAAAAAGAGAAACCGAAAAAGAAAAAGTGAGAACCACAGAAATGAGGACACTGCGACCTATTTCCGGGAGAACTTTGAGAGATCGGGTGAGAATCACTGCAATTCGAGAAATCTGTGATGTCCAAGATGTAGTCAGATGGGGACGACAGCGGCGGAGATTCTGGAACCAACATGTATCAAGAATGAACAATGCCAGACTCCCATACATCACTTTGCATGGGGTGCCTGATGGTCAACGCCCGCCAGGAAGACCACCGAAGCGATGGAGAGACAGCTGGATCACAGGAGAACTATCCTGCCAGAAGAAGAAGACCTACAAGAACTTATGATTCTTATGAAATAAATATTGAACAAAAGAGCGGAAGACACAAAATTTGTTAAGAAAGATACAAATATTCTGGTATTTACAGTTTTCTTTTCAAGTTGAAAGTTTTTGGTAAATGTTTATTTTTTCACAAGAAATCATGTTTCCTATCAGAATTTTCACTTAATTAATTCTAAAACAAAAGAAAAAATTAGGATTCTTATCGAAAGCCTACATCATTTCTTATGATTTTATGTTGACCTTTGTCAAAATCGGATTAGTGGTTTGTGAGTTATTGTCAAAAAACCCAAATAATGAGAAATTTTCATACTCCTCAATTTTCAAAGGGGCCATAATTCCAGAACGGTTCATTTTGTACATACATTTATTACATTTTTTTTTTCATACTTTTTCATCCTCTATCATTCCTACAAATATCGGACACAATGAACCTATAACCCTGCATTTGATTTTTTTAATGAGCTCCTTTTGAAGATAAATAGGAATATATTTTTTTCTAAGGGGACTAATGCCCAATCCCACAAACTTTTACCTAGGAAGGAGACCCCTTAGAAATTTCCATACAAAAACAGAGATAATATTCTATTTATTCAATAAAGAACATCAGCTTCCAGTTAGAACACAGCCAAAATCCACATGAAATGCAACATGCAGCTCATCTGCTCTGGGCGGAGATATTTGGGCACCTAACGTAGGTGAGCTGCATGTTGCATTTCATATGGAATTAGGCTGTGGTTTAGCTGGAAGTCGATGTTCTTTATTCAATAAATACAATATTATTTCTGTATGGAAATTTCTTAGGGCTCTCCTTCCTAGGTAAAAGTTGATGGGATTATAGGTAGATCAAGTTTTGTAACTTTTTAAGAAGTGCATGAAATGAGAAAGTTTTTAATATAATTTGCCAACTTAATGTAATACAATTTTTTATAATGTAAGAGTCGAAATTTGCTAATAAAAAACAAAAAACCTCAAGAAACTAAAACGATGTTATTTTTTTCAAAATTGTGGCATAATAATTTATTTATTAGATTAAATAATTTATTAGACTATAATCCAATAGTGATTTTACAAGAGCAATAATATTGAATTTTGTGATCGTGGCTACCGAAAAACTGAATGAAGGTGTCGAATTTCACGAAAAACAAAAAAGTGCCGATATCTCGAGAAGGAGCGATTTTTTACCGAGGTCATATTTCGATAGTATTCCGGTCAGTTATGATCTGATCTATCACTTTTCTTCACTTACGGGACATCCTGTATAATCTCTAATATTTGGCCTAATACATGCCATTAGCTGGACCGCTATACATTATACAGTCCACTGGTTACAAGATATTGTTATACTTTATATTATTTGCTTCACAAATCCTTATAACCTCCATTTTGATCCCTAAAATTACCTACATTCTATCCCTCTTGAAATGTTGTGTATTATATCTACCAAGTATGGGATATACCAGCCATTATGGTGTGGTTTTTGGTCATAGTATAATATAGAGCCTAACAAAACACTGTATCACTTCACTCCCTAGAAATGTATTTAGGTATTATTAGTGGAAGAGACACAATGTTTGTTTTATTTAAACCAGAGTAATATAGGATGGACAATTAATCTTTGCACTTTTGGAAGGACTATAAAAATATAGTTTGTATTTTTAAAAATATAGGTGTATTAATAAGAACAACAATAAATGGGAAATTAATTTTCTAAACAGAAACACAATATCACCAAGATATCCTCCATCTTGCCGCTGTCCCTTCATAAATCTAGCCCTTAAATTTTCGAAAATTTTTTAACACAAAGCGTAGGTTTGTTTCGAAAACTACAAAACAAGATTTCCTCTTGAATATTTTCAGTTGGAGTATTATCGCTGGTTTATTTCGTTTGTTCCCATTTGACCAACCGTTTGTTCAACCAGTTGAACAAATGGGACTCATTTTTTCCCATTTGACCAACCGCTCGGTTGAATTACTGGGAATCAATATTTTTGTAATATTTTGTTCCCACATGACCAACCAACCTTCAGTATGGAGAAATTACAACATATTTATGACATATTTATATTGATTTTCGTGACGTTTTTTTACCTACCCGCATACATACAGATACATATCTTTATACTTAGGTGTATCTTGTACGAAAATGTTCGTAGGTAAGTATGTAAGATGTTTCAGTTATTTTTATACCATATTTAAAGGTATAGGCATGGGGGTCGTCAGGTTGGGGGGCAGTTACCAGACCCCCCCCCTAGAGATTGAAATGGATATATATTTTTTCATAAGAAGACGGTCGTGATATACTATACTATACCCTCACGCCACCTCTCTTGCGGGGTAGGCAGACAGAACAGATCGCCAGACTTTCCTATCCTTACACACACTTCGGGCTTCCGTCACATTCATGCAATTCCTCATACACATTCTATGATTACTTTTACTCAAAACACGTCCGTCCTTGAGGATCTGGTCAACATGGTCCAGGCATGTGGTTCTTGGACGCCCGCGTTTCCTTACACCTCTTCTTTCACCCAGGTAAATTTTCCTTGTTATCATTTCTTCGTTCATTCTCTCCACATGTCCCAACCATCTCAACTTGTTCACTTTCATTTTAGGTCGTGATATGGGATGGTTTATTTGAAAATGTGTACTATGATATTTTGTAAACAAAATGTAGCAAGCAATTTTTTTATGAAATAATTGCACCTATTTTTATACCGAGGTTTTATCATTTAGTATGAAAAAATATATACCCATTCCAATCTCAAGGGGGGGGGGGGCAACTGTCCCCCTACCTGACGACCCCCATGCTTATACACCTTTAAATATGGTACATATAAAAATAACTGAAACATCTTATATACTTACCTACGAACATTTTCGTACAAGATACACCTAAGTATAAAGATATGTATCTGTATGTATGCAGGTAGGTAAAAAAACGTCACGAAAATCAATATAAATATGTCATAAATATGTTGTAATTTCTCCATACTGAAGGTTGGTTGGTCATACGGGAACAAAATATTACAAAAATATTGATTCCCAGTTGTTCAACCGAGCGGTTGGTCAAATGGGAAAAAATGAGTCCCATTTGTTCAACTGGTTGAACAAACGGTTGGTCAAATGGGAACAAACGGTTTATTCGTTTGTTCCCATTTGACCAACCGTTTGTTCAACCAGTTGAACAAATGGGACTCATTTTTTCCCATTTGACCAACCGCTCGGTTGAATTACTGGGAATCAATATTTTTGTAATATTTTGTTCCCACATGACCAACCAACCTTCAGTATGGAGAAATTACAACATATTTATGACATATTTATATTGATTTTCGTGACGTTTTTTTACCTACCCGCATACATACAGATACATATCTTTATACTTAGGTGTATCTTGTACGAAAATGTTCGTAGGTAAGTATGTAAGATGTTTCAGTTATTTTTATACCATATTTAAAGGTATAGGCATGGGGGTCGTCAGGTTGGGGGGCAGTTACCAGACCCCCCCCCTAGAGATTGAAATGGATATATATTTTTTCATAAGAAGACGGTCGTGATATACTATACTATACCCTCACGCCACCTCTCTTGCGGGGTAGGCAGACAGAACAGATCGCCAGACTTTCCTATCCTTACACACACTTCGGGCTTCCGTCACATTCATGCAATTCCTCATACACATTCTATGATTACTTTTACTCAAAACACGTCCGTCCTTGAGGATCTGGTCAACATGGTCCAGGCATGTGGTTCTTGGACGCCCGCGTTTCCTTACACCTCTTCTTTCACCCAGGTAAATTTTCCTTGTTATCATTTCTTCGTTCATTCTCTCCACATGTCCCAACCATCTCAACTTGTTCACTTTCATTTTAGGTCGTGATATGGGATGGTTTATTTGAAAATGTGTACTATGATATTTTGTAAACAAAATGTAGCAAGCAATTTTTTTATGAAATAATTGCACCTATTTTTATACCGAGGTTTTATCATTTAGTATGAAAAAATATATACCCATTCCAATCTCAAGGGGGGGGGGGCAACTGTCCCCCTACCTGACGACCCCCATGCTTATACACCTTTAAATATGGTACATATAAAAATAACTGAAACATCTTATATACTTACCTACGAACATTTTCGTACAAGATACACCTAAGTATAAAGATATGTATCTGTATGTATGCAGGTAGGTAAAAAAACGTCACGAAAATCAATATAAATATGTCATAAATATGTTGTAATTTCTCCATACTGAAGGTTGGTTGGTCATACGGGAACAAAATATTACAAAAATATTGATTCCCAGTTGTTCAACCGAGCGGTTGGTCAAATGGGAAAAAATGAGTCCCATTTGTTCAACTGGTTGAACAAACGGTTGGTCAAATGGGAACAAACGGTTTATTTAGGCAGACCCTATTTCTGAGATTAGCCCATAAAAAAAATAGGTGGGGTTGAGTCCGGGCTGCGGGGAGGCTATGGAACATCTCTCCACGAGATTATTTTGTTGTGGAACTTTTATCACACTACTCTGTACTCTGTACTCGTGTTAGGTATGAAGATGCAAGTTTTTTCCAATTTTTTTATTCTATTTCTCATCGTCATCTTTTTTTAGGTCGATACACTTATCTGGACCCCTCTGCCCCCCTTTTAACCCCTCCAAAAATACGATTTTCCAAACTCCTTAAAATACGCCCTTTTCTCGGGAGTAACCTCATTCTTTCAGCTGATTTTTACTTCCTGAGTCATGTTTTCATATGAGGGACCGAAAAATTATTCGCAGGAAGCCAGGCCGGAAGAGTATGATTAGTGCGGCAGCAAGTCTCGGCGCATTTCACGCAATTTGGCTGCGACAGCCCCGAAGGAATGTGCTGGTACGTTATCTTAGTGATACAACACCTTTTTCCTAGCCAACTGGGCCATATCTTCTTCATTTTTCCTTAAATTTCTCATCGAATCAGTCTAATAATTCACTGTCGTATTGTTTCATGATCGTTCTTTCTTTCTGCAAAAAGAACGTGATAATTATTCCCTTCGAATCCTCAAAAATCGTGATTATGGCCTTTTCGGCCGATCGGACCGTTTTTTCCTCCTTTGAAGGAGATTCACCCGGAAAAATACACTTTTTGCCCATTTCTTAGTCTCTGGCGTATAATAATGTATCCAAATTTCATGAACGGTGACGCCTGACGTAAAAACTCCTTCGAATCTCGCTTAAAATGGTCCAGAAACTGCTTGGACTTTGACACCTGTATCCGCTTGTTGTTCAAAGAGAGCAATCGCGGCAGTCATCGGGCCGACACCTTTTGCATACTTAACTTGTTCTGAAAAATATTAATTGCTATTTCGTACGGCACACCTATGGCCTCAGCTACTTCACACATTTTAATTCGGCGATCAGCAAGAATCATCTCGTGGACTTCAAAGATTTCTTCGGTAACTCCTTCTGCCAGTTGACCTGGCCGCTCCTCGTTAAAAACAGTTGCACGACCCGTTTAAATTCGTTGAATCATAATTTTATGTTTACTATAGATGGTGAAGGGTCTCCAAAGACAGCATCAAACTTCACTTTTATTCCATCCAAAATGAAGAGCCAAATTCGGATCGATTTTGTCCTTTTTCCATTTTTTTCGAGGAACACTCAACAGGGGTCATTAATCTGGCTGCCAAATAATAACCAATGCACGAAACGGCCCGAAATTTAGTATGATATCGTCTGAAGGATGGTGCCACACGATGGTAATATCATTTTCCCTCAGGACAGCCACATTTCTTCAAAAACGGGTATTTATTGATCTTCCCTCGTATATTCCATGGATTCTCAGCAGCCCGGATCTAACCTTTACTGGTTTTTTTAATGAGATAATTTCAAAAGTCAGGGTACGTGAATAAATCATCGACAATACTTCAACAAAAATCAAATATCCGTGAAGGAATTGTCAATAATCCACGCTCTGTGTCAATAGTTTGCACAATAATATGCATAAAAAAATGTTTTTCATGAAGAAATGTCAAAAAGTAGCAACGCAGGCAATTTTTTTGTGAAATAATTGTATTTTGGATTGCTTTTCAAACTGATTTTCAGAAAAATTATGATATGATGAGAAAACGTGTGGTAATAATGTGATTTTTGAGAGGTTTTATCATTTAGCATGAAAAAATATATACCTAATCCAATCTTGAGGGGGGGGGGGCAGATGCCTCTCCTGATGACGCCCATGTATTTGAATACTATTGAGTGCTTTCAAGAAGAGACGTACCCACCTGTAAGTACTCACAGAACTTTCACTTTATAGTTAGTTATTATGAAATTCGATTAATCTTCAACAATAGTAGTATCTAACAAATAGGTATACATGAGTTATGGGTATACTTCGTAGAATCTTAACAAAAATAAGAAGATTAATACTGTTTCGATAAAACTATGTACGTTAAAGAAAATTAAGAATAGTGAGGAATATATTACAGAACAATGCCAAAGAAGCATAATTTTAGAGCATAATATTCCCCATTATTTTATAACAACGAGATTTTTTTTTCTTTTCTTCTTTCAGGAAGCGAAATGATAATAAAAAATCAGAGGTTTTTAACTTATTTTTCATGAGTCATGTACAAGTCTGTTACAGCAGGTTTTTACCATATTTGTTCTAAAAATTACCCTTTTGATATATTACTGCATTAAAAAATACGAGTGTTTTGTTTGATTCGAAATGAAAGAAAACTACTCGGTAAATCTATATAGGAAGTTACTCGGAAAAAATAGTATGAAAGCTTTCACTCTCAAGCCTACAATGTTTATTTGAGATAAAAGATTGTTTTATTTACTGCCATCATAGGTCCATACATTATTTACAGATATCATTCCATAAAACAATATGGTGTTTCATGTTTATTTTGTACCTCCACATCTATGTATGATCTACCTATCTCTTATTCGGTGGCATATAATAAAGTAGGTATAGTAAGGTATTAGGTGCTTATAAGGTGAGCTTATGAGAATACGGTAGGGCTGCCATACGTCCCTAGGGTTGCCACCTCTCCGGGTTTGACCCGGAGTCTACGGGTTTGAGTGGCGTTCTCCGGGCTCCGGGTTAGCATAGTGTATCTCCGGGTGGGAAATTTTTGTCATGACTAAAAAAAAAAAAAAAGGTAAATAACCCCGGGGTCCCGGTCCCCCCCATCGAAAAACCGGGGCTCCGTGTCAGCATACAAAATCTCCGGGTTTGTAATTATGGTGTGGATGAAAAAAAAAAAAAAAACGGAAAATACCCGGGGTCCCGGTTTCCCCCATAGAAAAACGGGGACTCCGGGTCAGCATAGTAAATCTCCGGGTTTGTAATTATTGTGTGGACCAAAAAAAAAAAACTATTATTACACATTATTATAATCCGGGCCTACGCTCTTACAAAGGTGGCAACCCTATACGTCCCGGTTTTGAGGTTCGTGTCCCGGTCCGAGAGTCATTTATCCCGGTCAGGCATTTCTTAATATTAATTGCTCAATAAAACGATTCCAGGAGAGTTATTACGAAAATCCATTATTTTACAATTCTTTCATAAAAAAATTGCCTGCGGCGCCAATTACACTTCTTCTTGTTTTGCATACTCTGCATTCATGTCATCAGTACCTAATTATTGTTTTTTTCGATAAAACTAAACAAGCGTGACAACGCTCCATTTTATGTATAGACAGGTACACGCTCATGTTTTATGAGGAAAATTTTGCCTGCGGCGCTACTTACAGGGTCACTTCCCGATCGGCATCCCGGTCGGCAGTCCAACAATTAGGGCAGCCCTATAATACGGTTGCCATCTCTTCCATAATACTTATGAACTATTATAAATATTTGCTATGTTAAGACTCGCGACCCAACTATGACGTCACGGTCTTTTCCCACAGCATAAATGTTCACAATCGCATGATCAATGGTAAAAATAGTTTTTTTTCATTTTTTGGGGTTAATTTCGCTTTAATCAAAAAACTTTAAGGTCATTCCCCAGATTTGAATGCATATTAGGAATACAAAAAAAAATCTCCGCGACTTTCGGGAAGCGAGTTTCTGTCTTACAGAAAAAAGATCAAAGGTGTTTTTCACTTTTTTTTGAGAAATCTATTCAACTGGAAGAAATGGCAGTTCTGCGATAAGTTCGCCCTAGTAAACAACGTTTTATAATCTGTACTATGTCCATTTTGTATATTTATATGTGTTTATATTTATATATATTTATATGTTTGTTGTTTACTTTAAGTTTAAATAAATAAAATAAATAAATAAATAAAGATATAAAAAATTTTTGACGGTCATTCCGTTGATAAAGATTCAATGTATCTCTCTATTATTTTCCAAGGCATATTATTTAGTAACGTTTGTCGCGATCTAAGGTCTCCCGTTTTTAGAAATTTTTGTAATGTCTATATGCGCACTCTTAAAATCCTATTGTTTATCGGAAAACGTCAAGCTGAGTATCGACCAAGGGTGTCATCAATTGTTGTTTATTTGACCCTCATCATCAAAAGTTCATCATCTTTATTATATGATCTGCAGAGTGTAGACGAAGAATTTCAACTTCCTTTTAAGATTTTATACAATTTTCACTACTTGCCTATAGAAATATAAATAAATGTCATATTTTTCATTGTTTCAGATTACATACTCGTATGATAAAAACCACAATGAAATTGGAGGGCAACGCACAAAGAAAAAGGATATACAGGGTTGTTTTGAATTGCGGTTGTCAAAAAATTGTGATAAATATAGAACTATATTACGTGGCTTGCTATACACACAAGTTTGTAAGGTAAATATTATAAAATTTATGTGTGTAGGACGTAGGTATATCTCAGAATATTTAAAGTGCTCTCAGGAACCATTGGTAAAATAACTGGTGAAAAATAATAATTATAAGAATAAAATGTTTGTGAATAAGAAGAATAATATTTATTTGACCAGATTTTAAAATTATCAGAGATTAAATTTTCACTTTAATTAAAATACATTTATCATACTCGTGTAATATTGTGGTAATAAAAAAAATGGAGACTTCTTCGTATAGCGTATTGACTTCTGAATACGAGAACTATTTAGTGTCACTATTTCCAAGATCATATCTCTTGAACATTGGACCCAACAGCACCGATGAGTTCTTCAGTTCCAACATATCTCAAATAATTTTACCTGTTGCTACTGACGGAATTGTATCGTCGCTCACTAATAAAACTACAAGTGCAAGCATGAAAAGCAATGTTGGTGTGTTTGAGTCAAAGTTGATAATCCCACTGTATGTGATTATTTTCCTGCTGGCTGTCATTGGTAACTCCTTTGTGGTAATAACTCTAGCGCAGAACAAACGAATGAGGACAGTGACGAACGTCTATTTGCTGAATTTGGTAATCAATTCTAATTGTTATCAATTATTTATTCTATTATAATTATTATCATTTATTTATTTTATTCTATTGTTATTTTTTTGTACGTTTATGTTGGTATGTTAATATAGTGATTTGAAGGTGTGTGGAATGGTATAGTAGTATGTTGGTTTCCCTAATACCAGCTTATGCTGTCTGGGGACCTTATGACGCTATGTTTTGTACAACCTTTTGTCTGCGCAGTCTTAAAACGGAATGAAAACGGTGCAATTAATAGAGCGTCCACACAGTGCAGTGATGTCTACTTACTTTACTTTTCGTATGGCTTGGTGATTCACGCGTCTTCACCCATTTGGGCTGTGTCAGGAAGTGTTGTTATAATCTAGGGTCCAGCGCCGCCAACCAGTCCACCGCCTCCGGAGTCGCCTCATGGATGTCTTGGAGGCTTCCACTGAACTTCTTAATGTGGCACTCTTGCACTACGTGTCTTACAGTCTGCTCAGCTCCACACTCACAGTCAGGGCTGTCCCTCTTTCCCCACCTCCAGAGTGAGTAATTGCAGCAACCATGCTCTGTTCTCACCCTGTTCTGCTGTACCCAAACCTTCCGTGGGAGATCGAAGCCTGGTACTCGGACATTGGGGTTCGCTACTAGATGTTTATTTGTTAGCTCCTCTGCGGCCCATCTTTCCTTCCATTTCCCTTCCAGGTTAAATTCGTCAGTCTCCACTGTCCATATAGGTTTTCGGGATTTCAGCCTTTTATGAGGTGGGTGAAATATGTCCTTGAAAGCTGGTAATTGGGGATTCTTCTTGATCTTGTCTTTTTCCCTGGCCGTGGCATGAGTTCTGCGCAGATCTGGAGGTGCAATATTGGACAGCACTGGCAACCATGGGGTCTGGGTTGATTTTATGGCGCCCGTAATAGTTCTCATGGTCTTGTTTAATTCGACATCGATCTTACCACAATGTGAGCTTCTTCCCCACACCGGGGAACAGTATTCCGCTGAACTGTACACCAGCGCCATTGCCGATGTTCGCAATGTTGTGGCTTTACTGCCCCATGATGTTCCAGCCAATTTGTTAATGATGTTATTACGGGCTTTCAACTTGTTTTTAACACTTTCAGTATGAGCCTTATACGTGAGTGCTCTATCGATTTTAACTCCGAGGTACTTTGGGCTCTTCTCACTCGGTATCCTTTCACCACACATGGAGATCTCCAGCTCTCTATCCGCTTCCCTATTGTTTAAATGCAATGCCAGCGCGACTGTCTTTTTAGGATTTGGTCGCAGATGCCAACTTTTCAAATATTTTTGGAAGTTGTCCAGATCTTGGTTTAAGGTTGATTCTAATTCTTCAAAGGTCTTCGCCTGAGCTACGAGTGCCACATCGTCTGCATACACAAACTTCCTAGCCACTGTCTCCGGCATGTCCGCTGTGTAGAGATTAAACAGCAGCGGAGACAACACTGATCCCTGTGGCAGGCCGTTTTGCAAGATCCTTTCGTCACTGACAGCGCCATCCAAGTACACCCTTATTCTTCTATTTGACAATACATTTTCCAGCAGTCTAACGGTTTTCTGGCACCTGAGTGTCTTTGCTATTTTGAGGATAAGTCCCCTCCTCCAAACTGTATCATATGCTGCAGTCAGATCCAAAAGCACCAGGCCAGACTTTTCACCCCTTTGGAAGCCGTTTTCAATATGTGTTGTTAGAGCGATGACCTGCTCACAGGTACTGCGACCCTCACGAAAACCTGCTTGTTCCTTTGGCAGGTGCTCCTCAATTATGGGGGTATATCTGGTCACCAGTACTCTCTCAAAAAGCTTGTATACAACTGACAACAGTGATATTGGTCTGTAGTTTTTTGGGTCTTCAGCTGATTTGCCAGGTTTTAAGATGGCGATGACCTTGGCGTCCTTCCATGTTTTAGGTGTGCATCCTGTATCCATTACAAGTGAGAAAAATTTGGCAAGCCATGCCACAGCCCTATCACCCAGATGAATCAGAAATTCAGGAAGAATATCGTCAGCTCCTGCGGCCTTGTTCTTTTTCATGTGTTTTATTGCGGTCTTTATTTCACAGATTGTTATCTCATCCACCAATGGAGTCTGTGGAGAGCACTTTGATATTTCCTCTCTTATCTCATTTTGCAGCCATTGTTTCTGTTTCATCTCGGGCTTGATGTTGCTTGTTTGAAATATTGTTCTAGCCACCTGGTTCACATTAATAGATCTCTCCCTCCTGGTGGGCGGTGCTGCACCTAGTTTACGAAGGAGTGTCCAGCTTTTCCGGCTAGAATGGGTAAAGTCCATTTCTTCTACGGTTTCGGTCCATCTTCTGCGTCGTTCTTCATTCAGAAGACTCATTAATGTGTTAGCCGATTCCTCCTCACCGGTTCTCTTATACTCATTAAAAGCTTCCTCACACTCCTCGGTCCATCCTGGTATGTAATCCTTTCGATAACCCCTAGGTATAGCCTTTTCCGCAGCAGTTCGTATTAGCTTTTCAAACCTTGAGTAGTTTTCCAGTACTGGTTTTATGCGGTTTATGACGTTCTCTATATATTCCGTATATCTTTCCCAGTTCGCCTTTCTCAAATTCCATCTGTAGAGTTTTGGCTGATTGATAACAGGGATTTGGAGGCCGATCTCAACTATGACTGGTGAGTGTCCGCTATTGGGGAATTTTCTGAGTATTTCTTTACTTGCCATCATACGGCTTCCAGTTTTGTTCGTTGTAACAAAGCACAAATCCGGTGACGTTACATTTCCCCATCGAGCAGACAAAAAAGTTCCTCCCTGTTTCGAGTCATACAGAAGATGCATGTCATTTAGCTGTGCCCAATCAGCCAGCATTTCGCCATCCTCATCGTCAGTGGTGTAGCCCCATTGGGTGTTTCTGGAGTTGAAGTCTCCTATTACCACCGCTGGATGATCATATTTGGGCAGAACTTCCGCTGGCCATTTACGTGATGGAGGTTTGTACACGTTTACCACAGTGAGGTCTCCTACTTTTATGGTAATGTAGTTTTCATTTTCCTCTGACATATACGATTCATCTTTTAGTTCTGGTCTTACGTAAGTAGCGATGCCGTGCTTGCTATGTCCTCTGCTTGCAATAATCACAAAACCTGGTATTTCCAATCTATGAGCGTCTTCCAGCCCCACATGTGTTTCCTGCAATGCTACAACATCGACATCCTTCATAATCTTCGATATGACTTCCGCCTTTGCTCTAGTTAATCCTTCAACGTTTATTTGTCCAATCTTAAAAAGTTTCGCTGCTTTATGCAGTTTGTCATTTGTGTAAGAATAAGAATTGTAATTATCACTAATTTTCCCACTAGTGTGGTCGTCGGTATGGGCCTTAGAAGGACCTTTTTTCACCGTGTTGGCCGAGAGGTCTTTCGACGTTCGGCCGCCGTGTCCGTGCTGATTCGTTTCGCGCTTTTGTCTTTGTATATAGTTTGCATTCATGATCTTTGCTTATTTCTCTCAGTATTTCGCTTCTTATATTTCTCTTTCACTTTTATATTTCACTTTCGTTTTGCGCTACTCACAGGGGAGACCACGAGAAGGTTCAGCACATCCTCCCCCTAGTGATGTCTGTATATTTCGCTCAGTTTTGTGGATAGCGCCATGGAGAAGGTTCAAGGTACTGCTGTGGTCAATTTTGGCATTTTGCCTTGTTCCATGGTACCTAATGAACCGGAAAACGGTGCTACCGTCCACATGCACCAACTTGTCTGAACAGGTCACAGAATGTCACAGATATCTATGCTCTTTTGCTCAGTTATCGCTGCAACTGTACAGTCTTGGCGCGGGATTCAAAACTGAGCAGTTTTCCTGTCTACACGCAACGTTTTGAACTGTGCAGACAAAAGGTTGTACAAAACATAGCGTCTGGACCTGCCTTAATGTTGTTTCTGATGCTATTGCTGTGTTATTTTTTATGTATGTCTATGTATTATGTTTCTTTTCAATAAACTTAATTTGAATTACAAAAAAAAAAATACAGTTTAGATGGCAAATTTTACTTACCTACACGTAAACTGTTTTCAGTAACGTTCCTATTTAACGTAACCTATGAATTTAGTAAATATTGTTCTAAAAATTATTACCCACCGTAATATACTAAGAGTTTATTTTATGTACTTATTTAGGTACAAAGTTCAAATGAAATCAAATACAACATTGTACATTTCAAAGTTGTTGTACGTAGTCTAAGTGGAGATTATAAGCGTGGGACGTGGAGGTTTAATGTTTTATCGAGACCTGTGTTTTTTATGTTTTTAGTTTAGGTTTGTTCTAATAGGTACTTCTAATGTTCCCATGGAGAATTCAATAACTGCAGAAATGACCCCCACACTTTTATAAATTTCTTCGAGTAACTTGAGAATCAGGTGTCGGCAAATCCTTTATAAGACAATTAAACCTTTTTCAGCGACGAGGTTCACGACCCATTCGGAATTTCATATACTACCTACGTAATCCAATAAGATATGTTAGTCCTGGCTTCCCTTCTGCAGAAATCCAGCCTTCGCCACCGATGGTACCCACAGCATTTGCCGGTTACGCCATAACTGGGATATGCCCGCCGGATCATATGGTGATACTTGAGTAGTACCTAGCCGATGTATTCCATTTAAAACAAAGGCTATAAAATAAATCTTATACCTACCTACACGTTCATTATCCCGAATTTTCAAAGAACATACAATTAGATTGTTGAAAAAATTACACAAACTGAACAATGAACATGTTGAAATGAAAATACATAAAACATAAAAAAAAACCTATATTTACAGAATACGGTGAACCTTCAAGTCCTACTTTTAGAACAGGTACTCATGCACTCATACAAATATTTCCAGGAAACAAAAGACCGCTCATTTATTCCCCACCCCCATTCCACTATCCAGCACCACACACAACCCACAGCTAATCTGTCATAAGTTATTTTGTAAGTGCAGTGGCGAAGGGTGGATTTCTGTAGAAGGGAAGCCGGGACAAATGTTTTTTTTGCAGTATGTCAGACTAGACCTAGGTATTATTATTATCCTAAATTTAAAAAAAATGCTTGATGGGCGAATTGTATTCTTAGGAACCTTTGCCCCTGCTCCTAGTCCTTTTCTACTCCATCTACATGGACCATGACCCTTAAAATTAAATTCTATATTCGCTCCTGATCCATGGCATTAATTAAACTCGCCTACCTACCGAAATTCAAAAAGTTTTTTTATAACATTAATTTACGAATTATATAATCACTCTCCAAATAGAAATTATTATTTTATTATTTAAAAATTATAATAAGAAGAAGTGAATATTTATTTTCGCCCAAATACTTTTTATTTATTTTTTTATGGTAAAAATCGAGTTTAAATTCGCGCACAATCAGAGCGCAATTCAACACCATCTATGGAAACCGAAATGAAAGATACTCATTTCAATATTTTTGTGTAGATGTCTCACGAAAAATAATACGCATTATTTTCAACTCATATGACAGTTGTCAAAAGTAAACAAAAGATCAGACGTGTTTTAAATCGCTCCACTGAAAAAAACTTTTCTGATATAAATCAAACTGATTAAGTGATTGTGTGTGCTCGGTGTTGGGTGTCGGAACGTCAGCAACCTGATAGTATAGTTTGTTGGTGCAATCAGTGCTGATATATGCTGTATATGTGAGTTGAATTATTCGTTGTTAACTTGCGATTTCATTTTATTGACATTTGCGATACATGTAACAACCAGAATCATCAGCACCAACCTACCACCCAGCTTTGAGCGGTTGCTACTGAGGTTGCATAAACTCAGGAGTAATCATACATAGTATTCACCTGCACCATACTACTGATATATACGTGATAAATACATGAATTTCTGTATACAATCCTACTACATATACCTACTTACATTAAACTATACATATACTCATACTGCCTAAACATAATTTGCTGTGCAGTTATATAAATATTTAATTGATATTAACATTTATCATATCCAAGCATATACAAAGACAGATTGGGAGGACCGGATCGAACCCACAGTCAAGGGAGAATTCCCCAATAGTGAAGGGGAAGACCGGCGTACCGCAGGTTGGAACACCAGAAGAAATTGAGGAGGAAATAGGTAGGATTGTGAGTGCACCGGGAAATCTAAAAAGAGAAGCAAAAGACCTAATACTGAAAAGGCTTGCAGATGTGGTGTCACTGACAGTATACTATAAGAATCAATGCGAGTTGTTGAGATCTGCTCCGGAGTCAGAATTGATGAGGGCACTCAATATGATCCAGAAAAATACGGTGGACATACAGAAGCAGAATGAACAAATTTTGTCTGAAGTTCGGCATCCGACACAAACATATGCGGAGGTTACGCATATGAAGAATAAAGTGGTTTCACAACCAACTCATTCACTAATTGTACGTGCTGGAGAGGAGAACGGTAAAGACAAAACATGTGATAGTATTGAAGGGGTTATAAAGAAAAACATCAACGTGAGGTCAATGGGAGTGGGGATAAAGGAGATGCGAAAAAGTACTAATGATTGCATAATAATTAAAACAAACACTAGGGAAGATCTTGAAAAAATAAAAAATAAACTAGAGGAAAATACAAAACTTAAAACATCGGAGGTTTCAATGAAAAACCCGTTGGTTGTCTTCAAGGCCGTTATAAAGGGAATTACGGAAGAGGACCTCAATGCATCACTAAAACAGCAGAACAAAGATCTAAAATTGGAGGAAAACATCAAAATCAAATATAGAAAGCGCCATAGAAACAACTTACTTGCAAATATCGTATGTCAGGTTACCCCTAAAACCTGGAAATCACTCACTAATGTGGGACGAGTATTTGTGGGTTACCAGAGAATCGCTGTGGTAGACGAAAGCCCACTGGTACAATGCTACAAGTGCTTATTATTCGGGCATACACAAAAATACTGTACACGTGAAGCAAGATGTGCGCATTGTACTGGCCAGCATGAGAGCAGGGACTGTAATAGAACAGACTTAAGTGCATTGAGGTGTGCACTGTGTGTAGACAAAAAAAAAGATGGGGAAAATCATTCAGCTTTTAGCCGGGAGTGCCCATGTAGGCAGATATTTGAAAGATTTGCAAGAGAGGCCACAAATTATGCATGCTAAGGGTGACATAAATGTGCTGGATGATATAGACAATTACGTTCCGATATACACGAAACAACATGAAACGCCCGAAGAGTGCAGTGAAACTATTAAGAGTGGACTTAAAACTAAACTCTTAAACATAAACATAAGAAGCATAAATCAGAACTTCGATGCACTCCAGGTCCTCATTCAACAAATGGAGATTGATTTTGATGTGATTGTTCTTAATGAGTGCTGGATTAACAACGCCTATACATCTAAAGAAATTGAAGGATATCAGACCTTTCATACAACAAAACATTACAACAAAAGTGACGGAATAGTATTATATATTAAGAATGAGCATTCAGTAGCAGTCATGGAACCTGATGTGGCAGAAGCCAATTGCATGATAGCCAATATCAATGGAAGCACTACGGTGGTGGCAGTCTATCGGCCTCCGGCATTCCGTAACGCAGGTCCCTTTGTTAAGTCAATGGAGAATATTTTAAAACACGGACACAAGGAAAGTACTATTCTTGCTGGTGATATTAACATTGACATATTATGTAAAGAAGAGGCGGCTGTCACTCAGGATTATCTGAACCTGTTGGCCTCTCTGGGCTTCCTGTCTGCAATCAATAAAGCAACTAGAAACAAAGCATGCTTGGACCATATTATGATTAGAACAAAATTGAAGACTCATGCCGTGGTATGTCAAACTGCGATCACAGACCACTTTGCTGCAATGATGGGATTAGAGAACAACAGAAACAAAACAAAAACTACGAAAAACAGTACATACAGGAAAACAAACTACGACCAGTTAAAAAAAGACTTAAAAAACGAGACATGGGAAGAAGTGTATGACAGGAACGAAGTTAATGAAGCTTATGAAAAGTTGATACAAATATTGAGTAGACATATCAGTAACAATGAAACAATAAAAACAAGTAAAACAAAGAAAAAAATCAAAGAATGGATAACAGAGGATATTATTAAATGTATCAGAGAAAGAGATAAGCTGCATAGGAACTCTAGGAGGAGACCAGATGACATTGACCTTTGTGAAAAGTATAAAAAAACTAGAAATACGTGCACAAAGCTGATAAAGACAACAAAAATAAAATATTATGAAAACTTAATACTGTCCAAGGGTAACAGTCCAAAGGAATGTTGGAGGATAATCAGAGAATACACAAATACCAATACTAGTAAAAGACGTGATATAAGCAAACTACTAAATAACAATGCAAATATAAAGGAAGAACTAAACAAGATAAATAACTATTTTGCAACTATTGGAGAGACCCTCGCCCTTAACAATTTGAAAGACAGGTCTACAGATATAAATAAACTGGCAAGTGAGATTAATATACATAGTCGGCCGGTGCACTCATTTTTTGCAGCTCCTGCAAATATAGATGAGACCATTCAGGTAATCTCAACATTAAAAGCAGAAAGTGCACCCGGAATCGATGGTATCTCACCCAAAATTCTGAAAGAAAACAAGGAAAGTATTGCGAAGCCCTTGACATTTATTTTTAATCAAAGTTTGATGTCGGGCACATTTCCAGACTCTGCGAAACAAACACTATTGTGTCCGATACATAAGGCAGGTGACCACAAGGAAATGACTAATTATCGGCCCATATCTTTACTTACTTCTTTTGCAAAAATACTCGAAAGACTAATGAAAAATCGTCTAACAAGGTATATCGATAAAAACAACATTCTATCAATTAACCAGTATGGATTTCGTAACAAATTGAGTACGGAGGATGCAGCGTTGCGGCTTGTGGTTGGAAACATGGAAGAGAAGAACAAATGTATAGGAATATTTATGGACTTAGCAAAAGCCTTCGATACAGTGCCACACAAGCTGCTTCTCATGAAATTACATCACATGGGAGTTCGAGGTATAACACATAAATGGTTCGAAAGCTATCTGACTAATAGAGAACAAATACTGAGACACAACGATACTCAAAGCAACCCTGCCACCATCACGTTCGGAGTGCCGCAGGGGAGTATCCTTGGACCAATACTCTTCCTTTTATACATAAATGACCTGTGTAGTATGAATTTGGACAAAGGAAATGTAATTACCTTCGCTGATGACACGGTGTTACTCTTCAGTGATAAAACATGGAAAGAAGTGATGGAAGTGGGACAACGAGGGTTCAGTAAAGTCGCCAACTGGTTGAACGCAAATCTTTTAACTCTCAATGCCTCTAAAACAAAATTTATTTGTTTCTCAATAACTAAAAGTGGAAGCCCGTCACATGAAACCAAGCTGTTCTATTATGACGAAAAGGAAGGCAATAGTCCTAATGGCACTGAAACAAATGAACGCACTGAGGAAATTGAGAGATGTAAAAATATAAAATATCTTGGAATCCAGATCGATGAAAATCTGAACTGGAGGGATTAGATTATCCACTTGTCGAAAAGAATAAGAAAATTAGCATTCTTTTTTCGAGAACTCAGCTTTATCTTAAGCCCACAATATATCAAAAATGTATATTTTGCCTTGTGTCACTCATTAATTGGTTATGGAATTCTGGTATGGGGTGGAGCTGCCAAAACCACTTTTGACCCAGCTAATAAAGCACAAAAGATGATTATTAAAGTTATGAATAAGCTGAAGTACACATATCCCTCACTTGAATTGTTCAAAAACACTAAATTGCTGAGCGTGAGACAGATGTACATAATTAAACTGATAAAGAAAATCAATAAAAACATCCACAACACACAAACCGTGAAACACACGCGGGCAACCAGACGCGAGAATAACCTCATCGTGCCGAATACCACTGCAAAATTCAGCCAGAGATTTGGCTCATTCCTTGGGCCAAGGCTGTATAACACCCTTAAGCAAAAAGTTGACAGTGGTAGCAAGGGAAGGAAGCTCGCCATGACTGAGGTAGTGAAATTAATCATGGAGGAGGGAATTTACAAGTCTGAGAGCATGTTGATGGAGATTCTTGTATAGAGACGAAAAAGACAAGGTGCCAGATCATAATGTAGGTACAAGCAGCTATGCAGAGGTTCATCGAAAGGGCCTCGGCACAGGCGCAAGCCCAGTGAGACTCGTCGATGAAACAACATGTACCTTATATTGTAAATCACATTATTATGCCATGTTAATATAAAAAAAAGCACAATAAAGTTAAGGTTAATATTATCTATAATATTTCTAGCCTATTGTTGTACATAATAATTACCTAAATTATTAAATTAATGTAACTACCAATAATGTTCGTATCTATAAGGTAAAACAGCGAAAATACTATTTAATACTTTTCGGTATGTGAGCATCTATTGAAAAAAAATCGAAGTAATTCGTGATTTTATGAACATGACTCATAATATCATCAAACATATCCATAAGTAAAAATCACTCTGTACTAGTGAACACTCTTTTTTGTAACAGTAAAATGAATAATCCCTTTTGATTAATAATCTTAATTATTGTTTGAGCAAGACGTTCGAACTTTTTCCCTCTGTAGACTATTGGAAAGAGACAGTGCTATCGCGTGTTGTATAGATAGATATGTTTTTGTCATTTTGATGGAAGGTCACCGCTAAGAATACGCTAGTTGCCGGTTTCCCACACGATATAAATAGATATCAACGTTGTATTGCTCGCGGGTAGGTACCGCGTATTTCGCGCGCTCATTTGAATAGCGACCGAAGGGAGAAAGGCGTATCTACAAAATTTTAACGCAACATTTTTCATTGCGTTGTGAGAGTTGTTAATTTTTTATTGATTTTTTATCATCCTTAATTGAAAGGTAACTCGATGGGAATCGTGTTCTTAGGTAGCTTCGCCCCTGGTAAGTAGGTAACCATTGAGGGCGGAAGCTGGAGGTTCTATCTTTTGTATATAATTTAGTCTCAAGGGAAAAAAACAGGGTTTTATTACATTTTATTTTGATTGAATTAATCAACAAGATGGATTTTCACAATATTACGCTTGAAAAATTACGGTATCTTTTGTATTATGTATGACCTGATTTCTTGCTTGTATAATAACAATAAAACTGTTCCTTTATATACTTTAAAGAAAAGCTTAGCAACACACCAATATAAGATTAAAACTAGGAAGCTCTAAGTTTCATATTGCATGCACCAAGTAATCAGTTACAACGGTAAGCAAACGATAAGTTTTAGTAAGTATGTAGGTACCTATGTACATTTGCTAATGGAATAAAATATTTATTACGTTTGGAGTATATTATTACTATTAGTATATGCCTGCCAAACTCGATTTAAGTTTAGACTAGTTTCGCCTGGGCTAACGTTTTATTTATTAAGCTTTATTGAATAAGAACAAAGGAGAATGCTCATTTAGTATGGAAAAAAAACCCAGGCCCGGCGCAAACGAAATGTTACTCAAATGATAGGTAAAAATGAGTAATTCAATACTGCATAGGGGGCATCATCGAAATCAATGGCCTAATGTGTGAAATACCTATTCGAAGTTTACAGGGGTCACATGAGTATATTAGTAAAAACAGCATTAAACAGGTACAATTGTGGTTTAAATGCATATAATATGATAAGTATAGGGTAACCCGTCTTCTTCACCAGCGTTGCTCCTCCCACTGCTGGATGGAACCAAGAAATAATAATTTTTAAAATAACCTTACAACATATGCACTCCAGAATTGATACAATCACTGTGTCTCCTGAATTTCGAATAGGTATTTTACACATTTAGCCATCGATTTCGATGATTCCTCTTATGCAGTATTTAATTACTTAATTTTATCCATCATTTGAGTTACGTTTCGTTTGCGCCGGACCTTATTTTTTTTACATAATTCATGAACATTTTCCTTCAGGCCTATATCCAGCTGAGGAGGGATCAAAGCTGATGAAGAAGAGGACGGAGAAGACGGGCTACCTTGTACTCATCGTATTATACCCATTTAAACCGCAATTGTAACTGTTTATTGTTTAATGCTCTTTTTACTAATAAATTCACGTGAGGGGGGGGTGAGGGGGGGTAAGGGGGGGGTAAGGGGGAATAAGGGGGGTGAGGGTGGGGTGAGGGGGAAGGGGGCACCCCCCTAGAGAGTGGAATAAGTACCTAATTAAATATAATTCGTAATTAAAAAAGACTAAAATCTATTTAAACTCCGATATAAAATCGTTATTAATTCTCCAACACAACGCGACGTCCACCCCCACCAAATAAAAAAAGCACACTGAAAATAATAGGGTAATTAAAAAATTAGTCCGCGTAAAACAACGCAAAATATTACGAATCGTTATTAATTCTCCAACACAACGCGACGTCCACTCCCACCAAATAAAAAAAGCACACTGAAAATAATAGGGTAATTAAAAAATTAGTCCGCGTAAAACAACGCAAAATATTACGAATCGTTATTAATTCTCCAACACAACGCGACGTCCACCCCCACCAAATAAAAAAAGCACACTGAAAATAATAGGGTAATTAAAAAATTAGTCTGCGTAAAACAACGCAAAATATTACGAATCGTTATTAATTCTCCAACACAACGCGACGTCCACTCCCACCAAATAAAAAAAGCACACTGAAATAATAGGGTAATTAAAAAATTTGTTAAAGTAAAAAATTAGAGAAGTCTATACAAGATATAAACAATCTTTTACAGTTATTCCCTATAAAAATGTTCGATGTATCTACCCTATTTTGTTCCAAAGCATATTTCGTAACGGTTGTCGAGATATAAGGTCTCCCGTTTTTAGAAATTTTTGGAATGTCGGTATGCATACTCTTAATATGTATTGTACAACATTGCTTACTACAGTTATGACTTATGACTAACCTTTATTCTCTCGGCAATGTCCCACTAATATTTCAACGATTCCCAAATAGTTGACTATATTTAAAGATTTATATATTTCTGAATTACAATCATCAATCAATACTATCTGGTGTACATACAGGGTGTCCCAGGAAGTGCGATCAAGCGGAAGTCCAGAGATAGAACACCTCTGGGGGTACCTAAATACCCCAATATATGTTCCGCGATTTTTTCTGGTTTTCGAGTTATTAATTTTTTTCGTATTTTTTCGCCAAACCCCGACTTGCAAGACTTTATTGGTCACAGAGCCACTAATTATTGAGGTACATACTTGATTTTTTTTTCTAAAATAGGTGAATAATGTACCTTTTAGGTATAAAAAGAATTATGGGTCTATCTGTTACTATCACGCCATAAAAAAAATACGAATCTCAAAAATTAGTCACAATTCAAAATATTAAAAATGTTTGAGGTCGTTTTAAAAAAAATAATCAAAGATATTTTTTTTTTCTAATTACTTTCAAAAACTTGCAAATTTTATAAACTATCTACCCTGTGAATTTCATTGAGCGATCTTTACGGGATCATACCTAAAAATTGTTTCAAGATTTTGAAAAATTGGTTCAAAATATGGATAGATAATGTTCGGTATTTTTATTCACAAGGGTCTAGTGTATTTATTAAATGAAAAAAAAGTACTACTTAATTATAGTTTTTATTGAAAAAAAAATTAAAAGATGTCAAAACTTTCAACAAAAAGGAATGAAATTTTGTTTTTGTGTTTAATTTTAGCAAAGTTATTATTATTATTATTAAATATTTTTGACATCAATTAAAAGCTTGTTTTATTACGAGACAAAAATATTTTTTTATTAATTTTGGACTCATAGCATCAGAGTTATTCAGTGAAATGTGATGGTGGTCGATGTCGGGGGTGGAATTTTTTTAAAAGGGTGTAACTCCGCAACCCTTAACAATTGGGATGACATCCCTTTGTCAGATCTACGTTTCAGAACATCCTCTATCACCTCTCAAAATATCTGAATAGCGGAACCAATCACCCTGTATGTAGTTCTAACAAAACAAGACGTAATAACATGAAAACTATAATGTTTTGATAAAAACTTCCTGAATACGTACAATATTTTTGCCGGAAGGCGAATCGATAAATTATTATCCTTGTGTAAACTTTCTACATAGATGTCGTCAGTATTGTTGAAATGTCATGAAAAAAAACTTTTAATATTTCTCTCGTCTCTCTCTCTCTTGGATCGTATTCCTCATTTCTGAGGGTCGCGATCCCCAAACACCCGTTGCTGGACAATCTGTCGCCACGCGGTTCTGTCCCCCGCAAGGTGCATGGCCCTGTAGATGGAAGGGGCCACCGTATATCGGTGGAAAATGACGTTATTAGTACTACTAGGGAACCTTTATATAGGTTCCTTAAGTACTACAAAAACACCGGACTACCTATTATATTATACTAGCTGAGTCACCCGTTCTTTGCAACGGCACGGTGTCTCCCACTGATTTGAGCTAGACAAAATTTATGACTTAAGATCTGAATATGTTTTTCAAAACCCTTTCATATGATACCACACATGACCCAATACAACCCTTGGATCTCCTCTTCATCATGGCATTTCTAAGGAAAAGCATTTTCTTTATAGACTGGCAAAGTTAGTGCACAGCTTATACGAGTATTATTGCAAATGGAAATATAAAGTTTCACACCAATCTGTCGTTAAATGTGGGAGTTATGCGAAATTTTACCAAAATCAGATTTAATGTATGTAGATAATCCCCTGGTTGACTTATAAAATTTTGCCATATTATGGAATGAAAAAAAAGTTTATAAAAAAAAAAAACAATTAGTCTCATAGAACTACAAACAAATAATTTAAAAATATGAGTTGAGCTATAATTAAAATAGTCTGTGACATCCGACATCACTAAGGAATCAATATAAAGGTGGGAAGAACTATTGAACATTGAGCCCCTCCTATATCTTTCTCTGGTGGACGCCATTTTCACTGCAAACATATGATTGCGTGTTATATTGGTTGTCCACAATTGCATGAAACCTAGTGATATTTCAGTGATTTTTGCGACTCATTATGTATATCAGTGTGGAAATTACCTTTGGAATATAACCTATGTAATTAAATGGTAAATTAGCGTACTATACATCGGGAAAAATGGCGTTTACCTAGCGGAAATGCTAGGTTCGAAAATGGCGGCGGTCAAGTTTTGTCTATGGTTTTACTTTCATTTTTTTTTCAATTACAATTTATTTAACAAACAATATTATCTTACATTAATTTACACATACACGTATAATTTAATACCACATTATGTTATTCATGCCCCCAGACAGCATACATGAGCTGGTATAAGGGGGTGGACCATAATTTTATATAATTCACAGTATTATAATATATTTAACACAAACAGCATATAATATTCTATCCGTTAAGTCTTCCTGCATGACATCGCCTGCCTACTCCCTCGAGTAAATATTGTTACTTACTGCTAGCCACTTGCGTTCCACTGCTGGACATAGGCCTCTTCTAAACTCTTCCACTGTCTTCTATCTTGGGCTATCTGCTGCCATCTACGACCCGTAAGCTGGACAATGTCATTTGTCCACCTTTTCTGTAAATATTGTTACTAGAGTAAAAGTATATCAGAGTGGAGACAATATATTCACTCAAGGGTCTACTCATATCTAATAATCTGTGGTTACAATCCAATTCAATATGGATTCCAAGATGGCCGCCTTGTTTTAGCGTTCTCCATATTTAGATTTTACAACATAATATCTCTTAATAGAAGCTTTTTTTCCAAAATAGCGACGTTTAAACAAGTACACACTTCTACCCCACGTTTTCACATCATATCAATTTTTTTCGAAAATTTGTCATAAAGCCTTTGAGACGCAATAGTTTCTTTAAAAAAATTGCCGATGGCGCTATTCGTGCTCTTGTGTTACATATTATTTATTTGAAATAGGTTTATTTCTATATTTCACGAAAATTAACTAGAAAAGGGCAGAGGTGTTTTTCACATTTTTTTGAGAAATCTATAGAAGATATAAAAAATCTTTTACGGTTGTTCCCTAGATATAGGTTCAATGTACCTACCCTATTTTTTCCAAAGCAAATCTAGTAAGGTTGCCGAGATAATAGGTCTCCTGTTTTTTTTTTAACTCAATACGCTGGGCCCTAAATCGCGAGTTTTTGCATTAGATAACTTCCGTTACATTTTTCAAAAAATAACACTTTAACGATTAACGAAGCTAACTTTTTAGTTAACGGATTATCGATTAACGAAGTTTACTTTTTGAGTAACGGTGCCCACCTCTGATAGTTTGTGAGTTATTTTCAAAAAACCCTAATGAGAAATTTTCGTACTCCTCAAATTTCAAAAGGCCATAACTCCAAAACAGTTGTTGTTTGGACATACATTTGTAATACCTTTTTATTTATTTATTTATTCACGGCGCAAGCCTTTAACATGAATAATTGTAATAACAAGTACAATATAAGCAACAACAAAAATAAGTAAGTTAATTAAGGTACATCTGAAACATTGACAAAAAAATATAAAATATGAGATCAAAAGTACATGAGAGATGGTTTGCAAAGACTAATTTGCAGGTACAGACAGCCGACAATAATCACTATTAATATTTACAGTATATAGATATATGTTTCACAATTTTGACTTCAGCAACGATTTATATGTATTGAGTGTATTATTCGTATTTTTTCATCCTCTATCCTATATATATGACCCTGCACTTGATTTTTTTTTATAATTAGCTGCTTTTAAATTAAAACAGGGATATCTTTTTTTGTAAAGGGAACTATATAAAGTTTGTTACTTTTAAACCAAATGAGGAGGTTTTTATTATAATTTGTCAGCTTAATGTGATAGGTACATTTTTTTATTGTGTGAAGGAATTGAAATTTGGTAATAAAAAACAAAAAACTCGAGATTCGGAAACGATGTTCTTTTTTTCTAAATGGTGGCGTAAGAAATTTTATTTTGGACTGAAAGCTGACTTATTCAAGATTACGTATCAAAAAAATTAATGCTAGCGAATATTGAATATTGTGGCCATGGCGATCGAAAAACTGATCGAAGGTGTCGAGTTTCACGAAAAATAGATAAGTGCCGATATCTCGAGAGTGAGCGATTTTTTACAAAAGTCATATTTCGATATTCTGGTCAGTTATGAGTTGATCTATCACCCTTCCACGGGATGACGTTGACTTACGGGACAGCCTATAATCCCCCTTATAATTATAATTCTATACATTGGTATGGGATATTGAGATTGAAAAATTGAGGTTACCTTTGGAAACTCAGGCTTTATATGATTGAAATACCTAGATGAATATAAGGGTGAAGTACCCATTGCTGACGTAGTATGCTGTCCTTGCTGTTAGGACGCAGTATTGATATTGACAATATTGAACTTTCACATACAACCACATCAATCGAAAATAATTCATAAGCTGCTTTCATGAATTAAGTGAGAGATTTGTTTGGTTTGTTAGGCAATTTACGCTGTTGCCAATAATTAATCTTCCCTCTGAAATGAACTATTTTAGCGTGCCTTCTGTATTTATTTAAAAGTAGGTATTTACCGTGTATAGAAATGTAGTATACTAGCTGAGCTACCCGTGCTTCGCAACGGTTCGAGCTAGACAACATGTGACTTAAGATCTGAATTGCTTTTTCAACACCCTTTCACATGATTTCAAACGTGACTTCACACAACCCTCGGATCCCCTCATCATCATGACATCTCTCGGTGTCTCCTGATGGCTAGAGCTGGACAAAATGTGAATTGAATTCGCAGAGACGCAGGGGATAAACGGTCCCCTGACCTATAAAAAAAAAGATCTGAATTTATTTTTCAATACCCTTTCATATGATACAACACATGACCTCACACAACCCTTGGATCCCCTCATCATCGTGGCATCTCTTAGAAAAAGCTTTTCAAATCATTTTAAATATGAGTTGAGTTTATGGTTGAATTAAGTGAAATAAATGTAGGTAGGTACCTAGGTAGAAAGTTTTTTTTAACATAAATACGCTTGGTACCAATTTTAATCTATGTTCTGTGACATCCGACATCCGCTGTCTACGCGATCTATGGTTAGAAAATCCAATTCAATATGGGATTCCAAGATGGCCGCTTTGTTTTACCGTTTTAGATTTTACAACAAAATATCTCTTAATGGAAGCTTTTTTCCCGAAAATGGCGATGTTAAAACCTAAAGTAGATTGGTAGGAAGATTTTTGCGAATTTTCAGAGCAATTCATCGTAAAATGCGCTAGTTTTACGAACACTTACAAAAAAAACGGACTTTGTTTTATAATATTAACTATACGTATTGTAGGTAACTATATATTATTATAGTACAGTTTCAAACCTAAAGGATACCTTATGCCTCATCCACATGTTGTCCAACCTTCCACGAGTCCCGCGCGAATGAGTAAAAAGGCTTTAACCGTCGGTTACGTATACAGTTCAAGACAATCACCTCGTCCGTACGTCCTTTTACTCATTCTCACAAAACTCGTGGAAGGTCGCCGAGCGTGAAGCGGCCCCATTAGTTGTTGTTAAGTAGTAAAGCATACATACTTTCGTTAGATGTTATCTATTTCCAAGAGACTTATGTAATAAAAAACGCGAGTTTAAGCCGCCGTGTATTTTCACAGTACTAACTAACCTTTAATAAGCTCCCTAGAGATATTCAAAGTGGTTTTTAGAATGAGCGATGTTACGGGGGATTGGCGGGGGTCTACTTCTGCCGCACAACGAGGGCGCACAAAAACCAATCGACCGAGGTAACTAAAATCGCAAATACCAAAGAGCAGTAGGTTGCCGAGCGGCAGCAATGCGGTTGGTTATTATTGTTAATAAAATCAAGCGTGAAAATGGTCTGGTCAGTCACAGGGAATTGTTCGAACAATTCGTAAAAGTAGGCATATTGCCATTTTCAAAAAAAAAAAAAAACAAAAAAACCGGAATGTCGTCAAAGTTACTCAATATGCTTTGGTAAACAATAGGGTTGATATCTAGGGAATGACCATTTTAGGGAAGGGAACGACTGAAAGATTTTTTATATCTTGTATAGATTTCTAAAAAAAAATGTGATAAACACCTTTGATTTTTCCGAAAGGCAGCAACTTGTTTCTCGAAAGTCGCGCAGATTTTTTTTTGTATTGATAACATTAACTAAAATTAAGGGAATGACCGTAAAAGTGTTTTTAAATGAAGCAAATTAACCCTAAGAAGTAAGAAAAAAATAATCACACTATTTTTAACATTTTATCATGCGATTGTCGCGGAAAATGACCGTGACATCATAGTTGGGTCCCTAGTCTTAAACTATTTCGACGCCAGAATCGCTGGTGATTTCAGTCAACTGTGGAAATGCTGCAGTCGTAAGAAAGAACCAACCTCCAAGCGTAGTCCAAAAAGCTGAAAGTGCGGTAATTACGAAAAAACATCTAGTGTAGACCATACATCGTTGAAAATCGGGGTTTCTTATACATATTCGGACTTTATATGATTGAAATACATACGATAATAAAATTGAAACATCTCATGGCGGTGTGACACAACCGGTGGATCAACCAAAGACACAGGATATCTTTTTTCTAAAGGGAACTAGGTAGGTATATCAAGTTTTGAACCTTTTTAAAACTATACTAAATGAGGAAGTTTTTAATAAAATTTGCCAGCTTAATGTGATACAGTGTTTTTACAGTATAAAGGAGTCGAAGTTTGCTAATAAAAAACAAAAATCTCGAGAGCCGGAAATGATATTCGTTTTTTCGAAATTGTGATAGAGGTATTGAGGTCCTCTATCTTCCTGCTTCAGTTGATCCCCGGTTGTGTTACACCGTGTATACTGTATGTAGTGTATGGCTCTTGCCTACACTTACGGCGCCAGCGCGGCGGAAGAACGGTAGATGGCAGAACAGACGGTGGCGAATGTTATTTTGTGAGGCGATTCGCAAAGCTACTATAGCCGCACGGCGAAGATTGACTAACGTAAAGCTCCCTTATACGTTTTTCAACAAAGTGAATACTTTCGTAGTCCAATTTATATAATCCACATATGTCCTTGCACTCAAATACGTATAATAGAGATATACCTACATTATAATCGTATACAACTTCTTAAATTTGGAGTCACACAGTGTTTTGACAACTGGATAAAAAATAATATAACATACTAGCTGATCCTACGTGCCTTGCTTCGCCTCGAAATCTGTGGACCCGTGGAAAATGTATTTAAGATCTGAATTTTTTATCGCCCTATCATAGGATATCAAACATGACCCTGTTGAAAAGAATAAAACATGGTTTTTATTTTTAACCCGCTACGCGGGTGACTTTAATGAGGTTTATCCAGATACTGAATTTACATCAATAATATCAATGATTTTATACAATATTCTATACAATACATAGGTGGAACAATTCATGTCTTCAACATACTCCCAAGAAGAAAAGATCAAAAGATGGGATCGTCATTTTATTTAATTTAGATACTATTCGAGGCAAAACAAAGCAATCCTTCGATTTATTTAGTGGACTGTATTAAATAGTTTTAGAAAATATGAATTGACTTCGTGTTACCTCGGAGTCATATGTTATGTTCACAATATACCAATGTAATATATATTATATTTTGTCAGTGACAAATAATGTGTGAAACATTTATAAATTTCAATAAATAGCTTAGAATATGTCTATTCATTTACCATTAAATGTGTATATATTTCTTTAACTTACTGTGTTTTATTTTTCTATAATAATCCATTTGAACATACTCATTTATCTATACTATATACTATACCTAAAGCATTTTAGGTATTTATTAAATAACATAACAATAATGCTTCAATGCACATTGGCTTACAATAACTGCATTCTACACAATGCAACACTTTTTAATATAAGATTTTAGTATCAATTTACATAAATATGATTAGGTAGACACCTACCAAACTAGTATATACCTTTCCTCAGATTTCATCGAAACAATATTTAACTTGGTATATAATATAATTTCTTATATGTATTTTAATTTATCAATTTTTATTTTTATTACATTTTTTTGAACAGTACTTATGTATGATTTGTTTTAAACCACTACTAGGCTAAATTACAAATTATGGATGACTCCATTTTTAATACATAATAATACAAAACACACTATGTAGCAAAACATGTAGTATAAAATTTTACATATTTTATTAACTAGGTATAACGTATAAACTTTTGCTCGTAGAGCGCTCGGCCCAACAAAAAAATATTTTTATGCAATTCTATGGCATCAAAACATATACGTAGGTATTAGGCATTATATGATGTACCTATACACAAAACATATTGAAAGAATCATTATTCTCCCTGAAAGAACACCTACATAACTGCAATTAGTGTAGCTATATAATAATAACATTGAACATAGGTATAGAAAATACTCACACCTGTAAATTGATTATATGAGTTCCTTGCTTTTGATATAAAGTAAACTAAAAACATTTTTATATACTTAACAATCTATTGAGATTGTTTAATTTTAAATCAAATAATAATTCATTTTCTTAATATTTGAGAAAGGCAAAGCATTTATTAGCAATGAACTCATTTTATTGATTACATTATAAACATAATCTTTTTTAAATTTAAAACATTTCAAATGTTTATAAACATATTATTTTAATATTACATATAGAAATATACCCATATGGTAAACTCTTTTCTACTATACATACATTTGGTGTACTATCATGTACCTACCTACATACACACAAAATTATAGGAGTTTCTTAACTCTCTCTGAAAGTATACATACATAACTACAATTGTAGTAGCAAAAATTAAACAAATAAACATATATTTAATTAAAGGTATAGCAATACACCTTCATACATGATTGCATTATATTGTCTTGCTTTTATTATTAAGCAGACATAATACATAAATACACAGAGTAAACAAAATCTTTTTTGTATACCAATACACTGAACCTGTTTATTTTTTTAATCAAACAGTAAATTACATGCTTTATATTTGAGAAAGCAAGCATTTCTCAATATTTATATTTTTTATAAAACATACATTTCAAACACTATCGCTTTCAAACTTGAACCATTTCAAATGAATTCTTTTTACTGAAGTTTCATAATGCCTACAATTTTTACAATAGGTATCTCTAAATATTTCTTATGTTTTCATAAACATTATAATTTCCATAACTAGTAGGTATATAAAGGTATAAAAAATATACCCATAAACATAACAATTCTAGTTTCTCACTTTTGTACACAATACATATATTAAGTAAACAATACTTTTTATTTTATTTTTTATATTACAATATGTGCACATTTTTTTTTTTAACATAATAGTATATATGCGCACACATAAAACATACAAGTATAATATGATGAAGTGTACATATACATGAAAGCATAAAGAGAGTGTCTTAACTCATTTCAATTATATATATAACTTACTACTGTGAGTACAGTAACACAATGAAATACATAGATCTGCATTATATTATTTAATAACGGTAGTTCCTTGCTTTATTATAAAGTTAACAAAACATCTTCTATATTTCAATCCTTTGAGATATAATAGTAAATTATATTATGAAAATTAGGGAACAATAAAGTATTTCATATACAAGGAACCGTTTTAATGTTTTCATTTATAACAATAATTGTTTTAAAATATTATATTATGAAATCTGATTTTACTAATCATTATTATTTTTCACCTTGGTGAGGCTTACCGCCTTTTAAAAAGTATGATTTTCCCAATCATATTACACATGTAGCGCATTTGCGATAAATTTAACTACTTTTTAAACAAAAAGTTTTTGTAAACACAATTTTACATAATTTTTTACATAAATTGAATTCAAATGTTTCATTAATTTTTATTGATATTGTACCAATGATGTACAACTATTTATTAACATTCTATGTAACACTGAACGCAATTGAGATAAACATACTTATTTGCAGTTTATTTATTTTTTATTTTCATAGACACCTTTATATATGAAATATACTGGCATTCCCTTGGAATCCAGTCTTCGGGGAGCTTCTAAGGTTCGTTCCAAGTATGGGCAGTGGAAGAAATGACTAACACGGTTTCACACAATAACTTCTATTAAACAACAATAATTACAATGTTTGTAGGCCTATGCTATGTCTGCCTTCAGCTGAGTCTAAAACCAGAATAATGTTCTACCCAACATTCCCTAAGATAATAATTCCCAATAAGTATAGATCTCAAAATCCCGCACCGCCATCTGTGTTCAAATATTCTAACCGCTTAATGCCAACCATTCACTATTCGACCTGTAGCAGTTAGCAAAGTCTCACACCTATTTTGTTTCTCCCAGTTGACCACAGATGGCAGTACCTATCTTGTTTCTCCCAGTTGACCACAGATGGCAGTATATCACAATATATTAAGGGCATTTTTTTTTTAACATGATACTATGTACCTTGATACATGGCAGTTTATTCATAACATAATATTTGTTAAATTAATATAAATTTTGGAAAGCATATGGCTTTCATCGATTAATTAATATAAGAAGGCACTTGAGTACCTCTTTAATTGAAATTTAGAAAAATATAATTTCTTATTGAGTAAATACACTATTGTATTTAATTATTCATTACCTATATTAATTTATAAAGGTACCAATGTTGTACTATCATAAAGGTGTGGACAAATTGACATGAAAGTGTGGACTTACTTGTTACATTAACATTATATATTTTATAATAATTTGAATTTATATTCACATAACACTCATTACATTATGACATACCTATTCATTATTTAATTGGATGTCACATATTGGCAATAATGAATGCCTTAATAATTTAACCCCTTACTGCTCCCATACATTTAGTCAGTTATCTGCTCCCTTGCGGCTTCGCCCGCCGGTAGTATAAATATGCGGTATTTCAGTACTCTTTTTACAAATATTCATTATTGTTGATGTGTAATATTAAAAATAATAATGTACACTTACCTATTAAAGGATTTTATAGCATATTTAGGTATTTCCTTACTATTGTTCTTATAATGGGACTTATAAATCTTCTTCAAAATATGTACATACCTATACTAAAACAATTACATTATTTTAATGGTTTTCTTTCATAAAAATCACTCTCATAAAGTCATTCGCTAATGGGTCTTTCCTGGAAGTCTCGAAGTTGAGGTGGTAAATCCAAATTAGAGATTATAGTTATTTAGCGTCTTGGCTAATGAGTGTAGGTACTACCAATAAAACAATGCTATTGTTGTCGTAATTACTCATTATATTGTTGAACTCAAAATAAATGGCATCGATAATCTTACGATTTATGACTTGCAATTTAGTACATAAACAAATAACAAAATATACATACTTTCACCTACTAATTATACAGATTAACTGAAATATTTTAATAAACAATCCTATAGGTAATTAACGATAGTGACTGTGAAATCAACACTATTGCACTAAGCTCAAAAAAATATGATTACAGACTACAACAATTATCACATACAGTTTTTGAATGTTCTTTACAATTTTTTTTCATGCACCTGGAACAACACTGTTGTATTCTTCTTTCTCTTTCACATAAATAACACTATCCATGACGTTTTTATTTTCAGAAGAGGGATTCGTTTTCTTCGTCATACAGGAATCCTGCAGTGAAACAAGAGTTCTTTTTAGAGATTTGTTTCGCAAATATTGAAAACGTTCTTGAAAATAAGGTTGAATCAATTCTTCGTTCACTGCTTCCAAATAAATATTCCTTCGGTCGTTTATTCCTACATTCATTTTTCATAAACATTAGTATATGTAAGTAATATAGCCTGCAAAAGTAATGACATCCAATAAGTTCATGAAAAATGCTATTGGCCATCTCTTTGTCTTTCTTTTACACGTATAACTCTTAATAATCTGGTCCATGAGATCAGCTCCACCCTTAGTTTGATTGTAATGACTTATAATTTTCCAGACGTCTCTGATACACGTCAGCCATTTTTATAAAAAAAATAGTTAAAAAAATATTATACGAAAACACTGACACTTGACAATTTTCACGATAAATACTCTTGTAGAAAGAATTTATTATTTTATGAATATTATTTATATTTCACTACAAGAGTCCAAAATTGGTCCAAAAACTATTAAAAATATTAATTAAATACGAGAATAAACTTTCAAATTCAATTTAATACTGTTTAAAATACTGCCAGATGTCAATTTTGTAAGTTAACAACACATTCGAATGCTAAAAAGGTCACAGAAGTACTGAATTCTATCCCGGCCACTGCCGCCGGAGCGGATCATTTGACTGAGTTTCTTACAGAAACGCTAATATATGGAAAAAAAACAATTTTTCAAAACTTTTTTTTCCTCGCCTATAATGTCCACATGGGGCTTATAGATTACTGAAAAGCGCATGGAGATTACTATTCATTAAGAACCAAAAATATTTAATTGAAATTGCTACCGGCTTCCCCAGCCGGATAAGAGCAGTTAGGGGTTAAACACTAGATACCTATTTTTTATTTTGTTGCATCGAACAAAAACACTTAGGTATTTATTATATTCACTTTGATATTCAAAAAACACTTTTCACTTTTGTTTACATTACGCATTTGGAGGAGGCCGCCATGTTGATTTCGACAGCCAATCAGGGGCCAGCCAACTGACTGTCAGGTCATCTTCTTCTTCTCCGCCAAAAATCGATGTGGATCTGGGGTCGTCTGCTTCTTCACCTCCAGATGGCGGTAGTTGTACCATTGTTACGTTGGCCATCCTGCATTTGCAACTGCAGAACTGCCAACTTTGACATTATGAAGAAATGGCTTCCTGCATCCTTCCGTTTCCAGCAATAATTATAATACATAATACTAGTGTCCGACCGAAACTGGATTTTTAGCCGAAACCGAAACCGTAACCGAATATTCGGCTCCCCTTCTAGTTTCGGCCGAAACCGAAACCGAAACCGAAACTTAGGAATTTCAGTTGTAATTTTGAAAAAAAAAACATTATAGGTACCCTGCTCTGGTATCTAGTGTTTCCCTAAGATATTTATTAGGAAACCACGCTCCATTTTCGGAAATCAATGTAAGCACAAAAAAAAGGAACCCATTAAACTACAACTTATGTCATCAGTTATGTAGGTATCCATGGCATAAGTAACACTAGGGGGGGACACAAAAAATGCAATTTTTCTTCGGGAGGTTAAGTAACGGAAGTTGTGGTGTAGTTTGCTAATGTCTATGTTCATGGGCATCGCCAGCCTCGGAGCTAAACGGGGGCAACATAAATTTACAAAATTGATATAGGATGAAAAACGCGTAAATAGCCCCACAGGCGAAAATTGAGACATGGTGAAGAAGGCCGTGATATGGTTTGGTTTATTTGAAAATGTAGATAATAATTTGAACAATATTATGTACGAACAATGTTTCATATAAAAAGCAATAAATAAAGAGCGCCGCAGGCTTTTTTTGTAAAACAATTGTGTTTTGATGGATTTTTTATACTAATTTAAAAAAATTATGAGATGGTGAGAAAATGTGCGGTAATAGTGTGATTTATTGTAAGGTCTTCTCATGAAGTATGGAAAAATATAAAGCTATTCTAATCTCTAGGGGGGGGGGCAACCCCCGACGTCGACGCCCATGTGTATAAGTATTATCTTTGAACTAAAATAGGTATGTAGAATACAAAAATAATTATGAGTATTTTTCCTTTAGATGCACCTAGAATTAGCGCCGCAGGCAATTTTGTTTTTTTTTTTAATAGGCGAAGCGATGAATCTTGTTGTAGGTAAGTAAAACACTTGGTTATGTTGTATCAGGGAAACGGTCGCTTAAGTAGCGCCGCAGGCAAAATTTTTGTCATAAGACATAAAATATGTGTATGAAAATGGGTAGTGATATAAATCTAGTTCACTTTTGTAAAATAAAAAAGGAATCTAGTGTACAGAATACAAACACAAAGTGTGAACCTGTTCCGAAGATTCCCGACAATGCTCGATATAATACGGATGCTAGTTTCGGTTTGGCCGAAGGTTCGGCCACTTTTTGGCCGAAACCGAAACTGGGGCCGAAACCGGCTATTTTGGCCGAAACTGGCCGTAACCGAAACCGAAACCGAATATTCGGTCGGTCTCTACATAATACTTATGTATATGAATCCAAAACTCTGGTTAATCTTGATCATCAGTCACTTATTATTTATGATGAATTTATTTTAAAAATTATTTATTGTAGCACTGTTTTGTCCATTGTTTATTTATTAGGAAATTTTATCCATTATGTTATACAAATATCTTAATTTATTTATTAATAGGTTATATTATAGTCCACACTTGTATTAGCAAACGAGATTAGTTTTTATTTTATTAAAATTTATTATTTTATTTTTGTATGTAACTTGAGTCCATACATATTTTATCAAACACACGTAGTCTGATTATTTTATTTATTTATTTTTGGGCATTTGACCCATCTGGCTAAACCAACTACTTTTTATTTATAACATTATAGTTATAATTTTATTTTTGTTCTTCTTGAACATATTATAGCACTTCGGCTATATTTTTTATAACATATTAGTTATATATTTGTTTTCGATCTTCGTGATCATGCATATAAGCACTTCGGCTTTAAATCTTTATAACATATTAGTTATATTTTTATTTATGATAACATAATAGTCATCTTTTTATTTTGTGATCTTCCTGATCATATATAATAGCACGTTGGCTATATTTTAATAACATTTTTGTTATATATTTATTTTTGATAACTTCGTTATCTATTTATTTTTTGGACACCTCCTTCGGAGTGAATCCCTTTTTAATATGGAGACTTCGTCTCAATTTGCAAGAACTGCTTCCAGCAACGCATCTTGCTGACTACTTTTATAATGAGCACTGGATACCACTTAGGTATAATTAGCGCGAATTATGTCGACACTATTGTCACCCGCGTATAAAAATGCGTGGTCATTTTTCACTTTTATTGATTTATTAATATTAATCGGCACTATTATAATATAAAAGGAATTTATTTTTAACACATGTTTATAGAAATATATTAATATTAGAATTAATCTAGGTCACTGATTATATGTTTTATTTAAATTTATAAAAATTATAACGGGCGATAGGACCATGTTGAAAATAATAAAACATGGTTTTTATTCTTAACCCGCTACGCGGGTGACTTTAATGAGGTTTATCCAGATACTGAATTTACATCAATAATATCAATGATTTTATACAATATTCTATACAATACATAGGTGGAACAATTCATGTCAGACAACCCTTGGATCCCCTCATCTTCAAGACTGGGTGTCTCCCGTTTAGAGCTGGACAAAATGTGACTTAAATTCTTTTTGCTAACAACAATACTTCAATCGGCAAATTGGCAAAATCGATGAATTTAAACAAAGGCTAATTAGTTTAATTTGACTAAACCTAAAGCGTTATAAAATAGAGCTTATAAGGATTTTATTTTTTATTCTATTTTTATTTTTCTCACATATGCAAGTATGTACATATATTTTTTCTTACTTTAGGTATATGTTTTTTATTAGAATTCTCTTTTTTACCCGGGGTTAACTGGAAGAAATCGCAGTTCTGTGATATGTCCGCCCTAATGAACAACGATTTATAATCTGTACTATGTCCATTTTTTGTATGTTTTTGTTGTTCACTTTAAGAATAAATAAATAAATAATTTATTACCGTGACCTATGTCATTTTGTGACTCCTAAGCTGTCGTTTGATATATAACATGGTATATTTGGACTTTTGTCTCAGCCGGGAAAGAAATTTGAAGAAAAATAAATGACTGTCCTCGTTATTAATATTGATATACAGTGGCGGATCCAGGATTCAATTTGGGGGGGGGGGGGGCTGAATGTCGTCACATGGTAAAAAGTACTGTCACTCAACGTTTGGGGGGGGGACTAAGGGGCTGAAACCCCTAGATTTGTTGTATATAAAGTACTGTCACTCATGGTTTTGGAGGGGGCTTTAGCCCCCTAGCCCCCCCTGGATCCGCTCGTGTTGATATAGATTAAGTCTTCCACGCAAAATCGTTTACGTACCATCAACTAAGTAATGTTTTATGATTTTCTGTAATATGAGGTGGATAAACTAGGGGAACACATTAATGTTTTTGGGAGAATGTTGTTATGGTTACCCTTGTTGGGAATCGCGGATGAGGGAGCAATTAACATCTTTTCTCGGTGATTGTTCGCAACGTTTCACCGTATGTAAATCGTATAATATATTCCACACTTTCGTCAGGTTACACACTCTTACACATTATGAAGATAAGAGGCATATAGTAGTACAGGGTCATCGAGAAAAAATGCCCCTATTTTAAAGTGGAATAACTTTGAAACCATTTTGGATATAAATCAGTGATTCTTTCTCTGTATGTTAACTAATGGATTTAATTTATATTTGATGCTGTTTTGTACATTACATAAATGTGTTCCCCCTCAAAGCACGAGCATTGCTCAATTTAGTCGGTCTGTCGAATGATTTTTTATCCAACCATGTCTGTTTCTCTATCAGGTGTCATTTCAGGTAGATACAAAAAGATCCTACAAAGAGCCTCTATACACTGACGATCGACATGGACTTTGTGAACCAAATCTCGCACTTCTTACTGTTGCGTAATCACCATTACATTGAAGGACGGTTGATTAAAAGCATGCATCGGTTCGCTTTGTAGACTGCGCATCCATTTTGTGCATGCGCTAGCGCATTGTATCATATACCAAACCAAATCTGCATTAAGAGTATGCATACCGACATTTCAAAAATTTCTAAAAACGGGAGACCTTCTATCTCGACAACCGTTACTAAATATGCTTTGGAACAAAATAGGATAGATGCATTGAACCTTTATCTAGGGAATAACCGTAAAAGATTTTTTAAATCTTGTATAGATTTATCAAAAAAAAAATTAAAAACACCTTTGACCTTTTTTCCGAAAGACGGAAACTCGTTTCCCGAAAGTCGCGGAGTATTTTTTTTCTTGTACTGATAATATGCATTAAAATCTAGGGAATAACCGTAAAAAATTTTTGATAGACGCAAAATTAACCCCAAAAAATGGAAGAAAAAACGCTATTTTTACCATTTTATCATGCGATTGTCACGCGATCTTGAACCTTAATGCCGTGGGAAAAGACTGTGACGATATTCCTGGTGTCATGCCCTTAATTAGTTATCATACAATGAAAGAATCACTCACTTGACTAAATTGGTTCCCAAGTTATTCCGCTATAAAATAAGGGCATTCTTTCTCGATGACCCTGTATAATATAGAGATATTAATACCTTTTAGCTTTTAGTTTATTCAACGTGTGTAAACATTATTCTGGTAATATTATCTAACGTATGTACCATCTGAGACAAAAATATCAATTATTTGCACGAATAAGTACGTTAACTTTACGAATATGTAGACATACTTGATACGGTAACTTATATTTTAATTAATTAGCACATAATTTTCGTGGGAATTCCACGCAGAATCGTTCTTATTTCTTGGAAATTATTAAGTATTCGTAGCGGACGAAATTTTCGTAACCTGCTTAACCCTATATACATAAAGAATCTTTCGATGACGAATCCGGTTTTCTAAACCATCAATTGTTAAATGAAATATTTGGTACAACTTGAACGGAATCAGAACTGAACCAGTGAACATGGAAAGTGCGGCCTTATCTCCACAGATAGGACAAGCGAAACAATCCTAACTGCTCCTGTGAAGGGGTGGGGTTTGTTATCCACATTGTCGAAAAATTTCGGTCCACTAGGTAAAGCGGCACAATTGAAGTCACTCACGACATGGCTCTTGAGGCATTTTATACGTGAGCTCTCACGATCTTAGTCTTAGACTCTGGTCTCTCCAATGCTGTGTATGCGTTATGTGTAGCAGTATCCTGTATTTGCTTTTGATTTTTAATTGAGAAAGGGTGTCCTATTATACGGTGCTGCTGGATAGGTATTTTAAAAATAAATATATTTCGAAAAAAAGTTTAATAATATCTACTTTTTTTATAATAATGAAATGGTAAAAAATGTAATCTCTGTGACCAATGACGTCTTGAAAGTCGGGGTTTGGCGAAAAAAAATAATAACTCGAAAACTACAAATAATCGCTGAAAATACATGGGGGTTAAATCGATAGGTATTGAGGTCCTCTATCATCCTGCTTCGGTTGATCCACCGGTTGTGTTATACACCGTTTATATAATCGCAAAACGAAATTCGGATAGATACCTACATTAATACATTGTCGGCAAAAATATTTAATCTCCAATCCAAAATACCTAGCTATTTAACTGCGGTCTGGATCTCGGCAATTTACGAACAAGACAAAGAGAATAGGTACCAAAACCAAGGCTTGCGGAATTATTCCTCTTAAAAATGTTCTCCCGCCTTCTTTGATGTTAGTTCTCTGAGGATTTCCGGTCCACCAAAGTGAGGAAAAAATCATCCGGAATACACGCTTCAAATAGACCAGGGAGAACGTTCACTCTTGTTCTAATATTAATAAAACTATGCTTATAACTTAGGTACCGACCTATCTACATTCGTTGGTAGACCTCAGTATTATCCCTGTGTATTATGTAGCTAACTCATAGGAAAATAATGAGCATCGTAGTTAATAAATCATGCGACATAGCTTTTCTACTGTTTAAATAATTTATAATATCTTTAGTTTCCTAGTCCCTTTGTACAGACTACAGAGGCAGGTCTCTATAATATGACATGAGTGCCCTCCTTCCCCTTCTTAGCCATGTGTATTTTCATATCTTACTGTAGTATTACACGTTACGTTTTGGTATGGATTCCCGGTATTATACTCGTACGTAGGTAGATGAATCAGGGAATTACACTAGTTTTAAATATACTCCATGAGTGAATAATTTCACTTTTAAGCATGGAATGATTCCGTAAAAGTGTATCTTGTAATATCGATCCAATGTTCAATCTAAAGTCGGTTTGTTTGTTTGATCTTAGATATACTTACTCCATTTTTCCTCTCCTCCTGTCCTGTAACTCCTTTATTTTTTACTTACTTGGTATTTCTTTATTGTTGTTGTATTTTATACATACCTACATATATTTTTCATTATTTTCTGTTAACCGGTTCTTTTCATCGTGACTTTTTAATTATATCTGCTTATTTTTATATGAATGGCCTTGGTTTGTGCTTGTGCTTCTTAGATGATGTATGAATGAAATGTGAGGATTTAATTTATCTTCTAATTACGTTCAATCGTATGTAAATTATCTGTACAAGTGCTTGTAATGAATACATTGATAAATAAATTTAATGGTGGTATTGTTATTTATTGTTTAAACGGCCTCAAGCCTTTGGAAAGTTAACAATACAAATAATTACTTAAATATATCAAAACAGTCATAAAGCAAAATTAAAAAAAAAAACTGAACAATAACCCAATTAGGAATAAGATATGTTTTAGTATCCGGAATCCACAAAATAGTTTGATTAATGATGATATTTGAAATTCTTTTCATAAAAAACAAACACGAGTATATTTCACAAAAACATTCTTTACAGACATCGTTTAGCTGATTGCAGCATTGCTAAGATTTCTGAGTAGCTATTAAAATAAAATAAAAGGATATTTTTTGTCATATTTCAAACCTTTTGTATTTCAGCCAATGTTTTTTATTCATTATTTTCTCAAGATAAAAAAAAATATAAAAGACTACGTGCTTACATTTACTATAGGGTCACCGAGAAAGAATGCCCCTATTAGGTAGATTTCCACAAAGGAATTCTACCTATTCGTTTCTCCCATGATGTCGCAGAATTGAAAAATTCCTACTCAGTATCACATATATATATATATATATATATATATATAGCCTATAAGTTAGAAAAGGTTTTTCCGCAGATATTAAAATGATCAGGAATAATACAGTCAATGTATTGTTTGTGGGTACTCTGCGTACGGTACGCAGGCATAGACAGTTGTCTATGCCTGCGTTTGCCGGCGTTTCCAGCAGGTTTCTAGTTTCTTGTCAACAGATGTACTCAAGGTCTCTTTTTGAATTGTACTCAGGATCAAACTTGGAAACGCCTAGGTTCGCTGGGAGTCACAAGGGGAGAAAAGTCACATGGTGACATAAATCTGGATCCCAATACCATGAATACTCACTTTGCCTCACCTCCTGCTGCCCCTTCAAAATATTCAGGCTTTGCCTCGCATATCATGTGCCTCGTTTAATTTCTATTCTGTAACTAACGACGACGTCATGCTGGCCATTGCCTCGATCAAATCGAGAGCGGTGGGTAGCGACGGCGTTAGTATAGGTTTTTTATCATTCTTTTTAAACATTGTCTTGCCCCATCTGACTCACATAATAAATTTCTCATTTAGCAATAACGTGTTCCCCAGTGAATGGAAAAAAGCACATGTGATCCCACTCCCAAAAAAGAACCCAGCTGCGGTCCCATCTGACTATCGTCCGATTTCAATCCTTCCCTTTTTTTCTAAAGTTCTGGAAAAACTAGCTCACATACAACTCAATCGATTTATTAACCAAAATCAACTTTTGAGCAATTACCAGTCCGGTTTTCGGGAAGGCACAACAACTGCTTTAATTAAAATAACTGACGATATCAGAATTCCCATGGAGAAACAAGAACTGACCCAGCTGACATTGCAAGATTTTAGTAGTGCATTTAATTCCGTAGATTTTGACATACTAATTGCCATATTAGAGTCACTAAATGTTTCCCAGGCCTGTGTCACATGGTTTTCATCTTAACTAAAAGAACGCCACCGGTCTGTGCGCATGCAGAGCGGTGTCCTCTCGGAGTGGTTAAAGTTGGAGGCCGGGGTTCCCCAGGGGGTAATTTTATCGCCTCTACTCTTTTCGATATTCATAAATCCAGTTACACGCCTGTTGCCCTGTCACTTTCATTTATACGCCGATGATCTCCAGATATACACACACTTCAGACTGGAAAATATTTCCACTGCAGTTGAGAATACATCCCGATGTTTGCGTCTGATCTCAGATTGGGCCGCACGTGTTGGGCTGATCCTTAACCCCGCTAAGTCTCAGACCATGTTCATAGGCAGTCCTTACTATATTTCCAGGTTGGGGAATGCTACGATTTCTCAGACTGTAATGAACTCCAAAGTTATCCCCTATTCAAAAACAGCTAAAAATCTCGGTGTGATCATGGATCAAACTCTTTCCTGGCAGCAACACGTCAATTCTATCAGAAATAAATGTTTCTTCACACTGCATACCCTAAAAATACTCCAGAAATTTCTTCCTATTAAAGTGAAAACCCTATTGGTCCAATCATTGTTACTGCCTCTCATAGATTACGCCGATACTTTCTTTATAGACCTAAACCAAGACTTAGTTAGCAAACTTGAAAGGCTGCAAAACGTAGGTATTCGCTTCATTTTTAATCTGCGCCGGTCCGATCACATAACAGCTTTCCGTAACAGACTGAAGTGGTTAACTATACGCCAAAGACGTGAACTTCATACACTATCTCATGTGCACAATTCTCTCTATTCAACGTCTTCTCCCTATTATCTTAAAGAAAATTTCGAATATTTAGCGAGTCACAGACTTCCATTGAGGTCCAACAGCGAGCGTCTTCTTGCAATTCCTATCCATAGATCAGCCTTTCTTTCTCACTCCTTCATGGTTGATGGTGCTCGTTGATGGAATAGTCTTCCCTCTACCATTCGCACTGCGGAGTCAGTGCACTCCTTTAAGAGAGCGGTGAGAAATCGCATGTTGGCGTCGAATGCGGCATCTGAATCCGAATCGTAGGACTAATAATTGTAGTTTCAACTATATATGTTTTTATGTATATTATGCATTCTGTATCTTGTTTATTATTTTTTTTATTCCGTTTTTATTTGTTTTTTTTCTCACATATGTATGTATGTATATATTTTCTACTTTTTATATTTTTTTATTCAATTTGTTTTTTCTGTTTTTTCCTATATTTTTGTTCAATTTCTTTTTTTTCTGTTTTGTTCTGGGGTTAACTGGAAGAAATCGCAGTTCTGCGATAAGTTCGCCCTAGTGAACAACGTTTTATAATCTGTACTATGTCCATTTTGTATATTTATATGTGTTTCTTGTTTACTTTAAGTTTAAATAAATAAATAAAAAAAGATGTCAGAACTCACATTTGTTTTAAAATTTCTAAAGTGCTTAATTAGGTACCGGTACCCATCCATATTATGAGTGGAATGAAAATAATTTGATTATTGCATTAGGTACTTCGATAATCAAAGAAAAAACTACATCCATACTACTTCATCACTTCGCTGGTTTATTTGCTGATGTTGTATTGTTTTTATTATATGTACTCTTAAAATTAATAAAATCACTTGAAATCTACCTATGCCTGTGGCGTACCAAAGGATTTTTTTTAAATGGAATAGCTTTGGAACCATATACGTTAAATGAGTTATTCTTTCACTATATGATAACTAATGACTATAAAGTTTCATGTATGATACAATGCGTAAGCGCATACGCAGAATGGCTGCGCAGTCGACAAAGTCAACTGACGCTTTTCATCTGCCGGCGCCTTCCAGTGTAATGGTGAGAAAGCCAACTGGTGTTAACTACTTACGTCATCCAATACTCCAAATTGATCGTGCAACACAAAGCACAGTGCGTTAATTTTTTTGCAATTTGGAATTGTTGTTTTTGTAATTTGGCCAAGAAATTAATTTTTGTGGGTTCCTAACACTAGAAAGGCGGATTCGTTAAAAATTGATCTGATGCTCGTAGTCGGCCAGTTGATTATTTTTTTCCACGCTGCCTGTTTCTCTATTAGGTGCGGTTTCGGCTTAGTAAGTTTCTACAAGGAGCCCCTGTACACTAACAATATTGACTCTGACTTTGCGAACCAAATAATGCAAAGCTTACAGTTCATAATAAAGGTGATTAACTCCAAATTACAACCTAATGTTATGTTTGCTGGGCAGTTGCACCAACATACGAGTATTATTAATCTATGATCACCAATATATTGCGAGGCGGCAGATAAAAAGCGTCTGTGGACTGCGCACCCATTGCGTATGCGCTAACGCATTGTATTATACGTCGTACACAATTTACATCCATCAGTTATCATACAGTAAAAGAGTGACTCATATATTTTAAATGGTTCCAAAGTTATTCCATTTTAAAATAGGGGCATTCTTTTTCGATGATCCTGTATAATAAAAGGTCTTTCCAAGCAGCGTTCTTCCCGGACAATAAAGTCTATCAATCTATCTATCTACACCCTCACGCCACATCCCTTGCAGGGTAGGCAGAGAGAACAGAGCGCCAGACAGCTCATCCATGCACACACTCCTATAGCCTCCGTCACATTCATGCAATTTGTCATACACGCTCTCCGATTCCTTTTACTCAAAACGCGTCCATCCTTGAGGATCTAGTCGACATAATCGGAACAGGTCAGTCTCTCACCACTCTTCGCTCGCTCAAATGTATATTTTTTGACATCTTGTCATCTTTCATTTTCTCAACATGCCCAAACCATCTTAGTGTATTCACTTTCATTCTTGTCACAACACCAGTCTTGCAGTCACTCATTTCCCTAATAACCTCATTCCTTATCCTATCACTCAGCGTATTCCCGCACATTCTTCTTAACGACCTCATTTCTACTGCATTCAACCCTGATTCGTCCTTCTTCATCCACGTCCACATTTCACTAGCATACATTGGGGTCGGCACCAAGACAGCATTGTGCACTAGCACTTTTGCTTTCATAGACATGTCGTGGTCCCATCGTAGAATTGGTCATATCATGATGTGCCCAATCATTTCATGAAATGGTGGCAATTCATGAAATGTAACATTATTGGTTGGCCACATCGTGATGTGCCCAGATGTCCCCTGGGCAGATCGATGAGTAGTTATCGTTTGTCGATATTCCTAACTAAACGCTTGGTCGCTTCATGATATGACCAAAATTCGACTAGCCATATCGTATAAGCATAGTTGCAGTAATTACCGCTTTGGCGCTGGCAGCGCTTCGCTTTGTTTTTGTTTACATCTCGTCAAGTCAATGGCTGTCGAAAACAATATCAATGTTTCGGTTTTACAAACGAGTCAGTTGAAGAGGGAAATACAGTTATAAATTTAATTACATGTTTATTTTTTTATAAAAAAAAAACAATGAAAAACAAAACCTAAGTATTTCAAATGACATTTTATTTATACCTATTATGGAGACCCTACACAACGATATGGCCAAACGTGAGCTGTCAAATCGTCAAACGTTGTGAGTTGGACGATATGCCCGATATCGGTTGGTCATTTCATGAAATGCCACCATTTCATGAAATAACTGGGCACATCATGATGTGACCAATTCTACGATGGGACTACGACAGACACACATTCCTACTGTTAACAATCGGACCGAGCTCACCATTCGTCCTAGTACCGGCCAGCTTCCTTCTTTCAATGTCTCCATCACAGCGTCCATCTCTAGTAAACAAACTTCCCAAATATACATACTCATTCACTTGCTCCAGACAGTCATTACCAATCTTTATCACACAATTTGTCCTTACTTCCTCTCTTTCAAACATTAATACTTTCGTTTTATTTACATTCATTTTCATACCATTCATATCGCAGCTTTCATACACACAGGATACTATCCGTTGTAACTCGCATTCATCATCTCCCGCATTAATCAAAATCTAAATTTTGATTTATTGTCAACCCTGATATAGGTCAAAATCTAGTGGGGTTGGCAATTACCCATATACTATACTGTGTAGAGATGTATTGATGTATGTATTATTCATGTTATGGTTATGTTGAGATGAATAAATAAATATGAATACATGGTTCCAACGTTATACCTTTTTTCAAAATGGGTCCATCTTTTTCGATGACCCTGTATTATCTAATAATTATAAAGTTTGAATACTGTTTGTGTCAAAACTGCATTACATAATCTGCGCAGATAATTAAATTATGTACATTGTATTGACATGTGCATAAAATTATCTATGCGGAATTAGCATTAGGTACAGTAAATGTTGAAGGTTTTCACGGTGTGCGATTGACATTGTTTCTTGATTTTTCGGGTGAACCGTGTGTAGATACACATGATCGACGTTTCGACACTCCTACTGGTGTCTTCCTCACTCAACACAAACACCCCACACACCACGAACACTACATCATGGTGTGTGGGGTACTTGTGTTGAGTTGGGTGACACCAGTAGGAGTGTCGAAACGTCGATCAAGTTTATCTACACACGGTTCACCCGAAAAATCAAGAAACAATAGCATTAGGTACAGTATCAATTGTTATAGTGAAAGAACTACAAGTATTAGGTATATGTATCTACAATTCATTAGAAATAATAGGTACCTAGTAAGTACAGACTACATGAAACACTAAATATTGATATTATCAATTTCCTTTACAGGCTGTGTCAGATCTTCTGCTTGGAGTGTTCTGTATGCCATTCACGCTAGTTGGGCAAGTTCTCAGGAACTTCATATTCGGTGCAGTCATGTGTAAACTAATACCATACATTCAAGGTAAGTCGAGTAAACATAGTATGTATCAGTGGTGTATAGAGGTTTTCATTTCGGGAGGGGGAAATTTTCGTTGAGGTGAGTGAAAAGTAAAATTGTGAAGTCAAGGTAAACATTGTTGTTGTGGGGCACAAAAACTGCAGAAAAAGAAACAACGGCGCCGCAGGCAATTTTTTTTATGAGCGAAGTGTAAACCTGTGGATGAGTTTTTAAATGTTTTAAAATAACCTTTTTTTATATAATTGTTTTACGATTCGGGCCCCTCGCCCCTCCCCCCATATACGCCACTGTTACGTATCTCTTCTTTATGTTTTTTTTATATTATCTGAATATTTTTGTATTTATTAATAATACTTACGTATTAATAACAAAATAGATAAAGATATAAAATATAAATTATTAAATTCGAGAAATATAATTCCATACTAGCTGTATTACCCCAATGATGCCCGGGCTCTAAGCTTGTGGCTAAACCAAAAGCATTGGGACTCATCTAAATCTTATTATCGAAATTGTCTGAATTAATCAATACGAATCATCAAATTTTATATACCTTCCCATATTTTTTTGAAATTAACAAAATTTCGAATATTTTTTTACTTGAAAAGCTTATTTTTTTGCAATTTCAATTTCGCAAGTGCAGGATCGGTTTGTGTAGTGTACCAATGGACGGGGTTAATAATATGTATCTCACAATCGATGAAACTCACTATACATATGTATGTAGATACACAGATGGGTATATACAATAATGTCATTAAGATATCGAATGGCTTTTGTGGAAAACTTAACACACCCTTTTTAACCCTAATCCTGTGAGACGTATTTTTTTTATTTTAAAAGAAGGATGCAACTACAGCTTTTATAGCTTAATCGTTTACCAACATATGTTACTTTCAAAACAATTTACCTCCACCCCTTAACCCCTAATTATCAAAATTTTTTGGGAACAGAATATCATATTTTGAACCTTTCTTTGGAAAGCGTTTTTTCGGAAATTCCTATAAAATTATTTTTTAACTTACTTTACTTTAATTTTCGTGTGGCATTTTTGCGTTGTCCTTTGCCCGTGTAGGCTGCGTCGACATAAGTATTTTTTAAAGCCTTGGCAGTGCTGCCAGCCAGACCACCGCTTCCGGTCTTGCCTCGTGGATGTCCTGGAGGCTACCGTGAAAATTCCTTGCCTCGCAGTCCCGGACCAAATGTCTGACTGTCTGAACAGCACCACACTCACACTCAGGATTGTCCCTCTTGCTCGCTCAGTGTATTGAGCACATGCACACTGAGCACAATACTACTCTCTATTTTGGAAAATAGCTGAGAAACAGCGAGTTACAATTGTAATGTTTTTCTCAACAAATGACAATGTTCTTAATTTTCTTGAATCGTTGTTGAATATCTTCTAATCTAAGCTACATTATAAGCAGATTCAATGGCCGGTGAATTTTCTATAAACTGGCATTAAAATTTTACCTCTATATTAAATGGTTTAGGATGTAGAGGTATTTAAAGATAGACGAGTGAAATAGAGAAAGGACAATGGGCAAAAATGTATGGAACCTGGTCCAAGAGCCTCCACAAACAAGACATACAGGAAACGAAAGAACATACTTGTCTTACCATTCTGGCAAAATACTATCAAATTCTGTACCGGGGTCGTTTTTGTCCCAGGTATTAATATGAGTTTACCAAAAAAATTGGTTTATATATTTTCGAAGTGATAGGGACTTGGTCCAAGAACCTCCACGGATGCTGCTAGCGGAAAATGAAAACACGTGTACTTGTGTTACCATTCTGGCGAAATACCATCAAATTCTATCCCGGGACATTCTCGCTATGAATTTTTTTGTCTCGGGTATATAATGATATGATTTAAAAATTAACATGATTCACAGATTTTCGAAGTATTTGGAACCTGGTCCAAGAGCCTCCACAAACAAGACATACAGGAAACGAAAGAACATACTCGTCTTACCATTCTGGAAATTCTGGCAGTCTGTGAGGGCACTTGGACGAAGTTTCTAACATTTACTAAAGTATACACCAAGTTTTTCGTAATATCAAAGGAGAATGCTCATTGTGGTTTAAAAGCATATAATATGATGAGTATAAGGCAGCCCATCTTCTTCACCAGCGTTGGTCCCTCCACTACCGGATGGAACCAAGAAAAAATAATTTTTAATTTATCGCTACAACATAATCATTCCTGAATTTACACAATCACTGTGTCTCCTGAATTTCGAATAGGTATTTTACACATTTAGCCATTTATTTCGATGATTCCTCTTATGCAGTGTTTAATTACTTATTTTTACCTATCATTTGAGTTACGTTTCGTTTGCGCCGGACCTTGTTTTTTTTACATACATAAAATGTGCTTCTATAAGATTATTAGGCAATAAGGCTGCGATTTATATAAAGAGAAGGGGTATCTACTCAGAATTAAAGTAAGGAAGTTCTATTGTACTTGTAGGCAATGTAGGCATATTATTCGTTTCGTCGTTCATTCAGGAGACGACGACAGAATAAAATATATTATTATTCAATTTGAATTGGTATTTTAAAGATGTACCTGTTTGGATGCTTCACAATAAGAACATCTTATTATTTCGGTTGAAGTTGTGTAGGGGAAAATAATGAGATATCGTGTTTTTTACAAGATTTTATTTAACTTCACCCGGTGTTTATTTTTTCTTTGTGTGCAAATCTTGGACTTGTTTTTTCTGCCACTTTCTGACTACTTCGAGACCTGAAATTTTTGACAATATGATTCTGCACTACTTTGGGATTAGCGTTATCCAGATTCCAGAGACAAAATATATGTAAAGCGTTTCAAGAGGATCCAAGCATCCAAGAGTCATATGGGGTCTTGTGTGGTATCGTATAAAAGGGCCTTGGAGTAGAAATCCAGATCGTAAGTGAGATTTTGTCCAGTGATGGTACTTTCTAATTTTTGTGTGATTCAACACACCGTACGATTGAACTCACCGTGTGCCCAAACACACGCCTACACGCCAGTTCCATACTCCGTATCTTCTTCAACATTGAGCGATTGAGAGGATCCAGTCACCGCATACCGCCGTGTTTGGTATCTCACGAAAGTGCTCTTTAAGTACGTAAAACTCCCATCTAAGTATTTACCATATAATTACGAATGCTACATATATTCTATATTAATACTGTTACGTACTGATATAATACGAATATCGCTCCTTATGTACTACAGTCGTAGGTGCCATAAGTTTAGGTAAGAAGATAGCGGTATGACGTTAAAAAAATATTTTCAATGTCGATAGCATCAAATCAAAGTCGTTGATCAATTTGTAGGTTGTTATTTTTAGTTGAAGTAAATCGACGATATCGTCTGGGAAGATTTGTACTTTTGAACACATTTTAAAAGTTATGCTGTCAATGAAAAGAAAATTAACAAGAACATTTCCTATTTTTGCCATTTTCCTAAATTACCTACTAGCTCTGTATAATAATAACTTTTTATCGAATCGAAATGTCATAGCACATCACCTAACTGTAATTTTTACCCTAGCGACGTGGGAGCAACGCTATGGAATGAACGACACAAATCTCAAAATTATTGTCGGAATATGCGTATTTAATTTCAATTAGTTATGTATATGAAAATACTAACGGAAAAAATGTAATACGCTAATTATTCAATAGCTTGTGTTGGGGATAATTCTTGCCATTTTCACCACAAAAATTTAATTATTTACAAATTATCTAGGTAAAGGGGTAGCGATGATTTTGTATCGCAGTTATAAATTTAGATGGAATGGTGTAAGTGTACATTCGCATCCTTCTTTTAAAATAAAAAAAAAACATATTTCATTGCTTTGTCAAAAATTTAGGATAAGGGTTGAAAAGAGCGTGTTTAACTTTCCATCAAAACAGCCCGATGCCTACGAGTATGTACCCACCTGAGTACAAGCTCATCTTTTTTTCTGTTGCTTTAAAAAATATAACCCAATCGTAGCGGAACACATTCGCCGAAGTTTAGTGTTTACAGCGACGGTCGCTAGAGGTACCGAGCGTCGAAAATTTCAGAAATACTGTAAGACCTAGCGCATCCTGAACTTTCAGCAGCGACACTACTCTGCCATATTCAGGATGAAGATTCATTCGGTTATTCAACCATTCTACACGCAGTAAACAAACCTGACGAACCAACAACAAAGATATGGATATGTATTATCTACGAGACATTTTCATGTTAATCTTTTCAAATACCGACTTTATTTGCATTTCAGTGCAAAGTAGACCCTATATGGCGTGTATGTATAATGATTATACCTATCTATTAGACACCCGCATTCAATTTATAGATGATACCTTCGCTACATTGCCACACTGTAAGCAAAAACTTGATGAATTCCTAATAGTAATAGATATAATAATAACTCTTTCCATAACACGGTTAAGTTCACTATTGAAATTGGGGAAAATCTTCTCTTCCTCGATGTTCTTTTTACAAAAAATGAGGATGGATGCTTATCATTCACCACATACATAAAAAAGACAAACACTAATAGATAACCCCACGCCGACTCACATCACCACCCTCCACAAATCCAACCGATAGCAAAATCATTAATACAAATCGCTCACACAAACTAACAGATATAGATAACTGTAAAAATTATTCGATTTCTACTATTAACAACGTCCTCTCTCAGAACAGTTACAGGATACATCAAATAAATAAAGCTCGCCGATCTTTATCTACCCCACACCTAACACAGAAAACAACAACCCCAAATTCACATTACGTGCACACTTTCTAATATCAGAGGTGTGACAGATAGAATATCTAACGGACATCAAGGTGGTTGCAGAAATTTGCCAAGTATCCAACTCTGCCGATATGCAACCTAGTATTTCTTGGTATGTTTTATGTTAATAATTTGTCATAATGAGGACTATAATATTTTATTTTGTTTTTTTGTTGTGCATTTATGGAATGAAGATTTCTTCATTTTGATTAATTGTACGATACAGGACATAACCTGGTGGGGTTGGCAATTATATACTATGTTATGTTCAGATGTATTGATGTATGTATTTCTGTTTTGTGATTGGAATATTGAGATAAATAAATAAAAATATTGAATCAACTGCCTAGACTGCGACAGAATCTATATCGGTCGCAAGAATTGACATGTTTCTCATAGAATCGCCGAACATCATATCAGGTCGATGTTAGAAATAAAAAAACTACTTCGACCTTAGCTCTACGCACCCTGACAGAAGGACATAAAATCAACTTCGCATCAGAAGCCTATACGTTAATCAAATCTTATAGCGAGTCACATCGAATAATCTACGAGTCCATTAATATACTCGTACGCATGTACATAATTATTATCTACCTGTAGGTATCTCAGTAAAGAAAACAAAAAGCTTAGCAGCTATACTAATCATATCAGATATGAAAACTAGTTTACTAATACAGTACCTACGAGTACAAGTATATAATATTATGTTGAATTATTCATTTAATAAAGAAATGATTGTGCTAACATGCCATATCAAAAAATAAAAAATAAAAAAAAGCTAACACTATAATCTCTTTTGTTTAAGCCGTATCCGTCTCTGTGGGGGTGTGGACTCTTGTGGCAATTTCTCTGGAGAGATATTTCGCAATCTGCAGACCACTGAAATCTAGAAGATGGCAGACACAATTCCACGCCTACAAGATGATTGCACTTGTGTGGACCGCAAGTCTGACTTGGACGAGTCCCATATTGGCTGTATCTACTCTCAAAGCGATGAGAAGCAAGGGTATGTTATTTTTAGTTTTTGCATATATATTTCTTTGATATGTTGTAAATATTATTATAACTATTTAATTTTAGACATTTCAGGTACATTTTTGTATGCACATTATGTTTTTCATTATTTTGTCAAGTGGTTGGTTGGCAGATATTGCCCATGGCAATAAACCCGCCATTTGTGTAATGCATGTCATTACTTCAATAAAGTTTTTATTTATTTATGTACATAACAAATTGTATATTTACCTATATGATAACATAACGCTTATACCTATGTTGAATTTAATATCCATTAAGGTGGTGGCTGTCGCCAGACGGGTATCTCGAAAAACTTACTTTATACTATTTGTAACAAAATAAGGAAAACGCGAGTACACTCGAACTTTCTCCAGTGAATCACTCTTACAGATGTTTTGTATTTTGAATAGAATTCTGAAACTTAATTAAATGAGAAAATTACCTCTGAAATATACAGTGCCGTGCGTGAGAGAGAGTGAAAGTGAAAATCAATTAGGGAAATAGCTGCTAGAACTAGGAAGTAGGGAGAATATATATTATATGATATGACATGTTTTGTAATCTAGGTAGAAGCTAGTTTAGGGGTCCATTCTGGGTTAAATTTCACTCAGTGATTCACTAGATTGTTTATGGTTCTATTGTTATCCTTTCTATCACCGGTGCGATTCACCATGTTCTATGTGCATAGTTGACACGCTCGGTTGTTGCGAATAACACCCAATAATTTGGTTGGGTGACATTCACTCGCCATAGATAATAGAGTGGTCCGCACTAGCTGTTCACTCACTCTTATTAACACGCAATTTGTCTATCCCTTTCAACCAAGGAAGAGTGCTGCGATATCGCTATCTCGATGTAGGTACATATATCAATCAACTCACTCTTATTAGTATTCTCATATCTCTATCTCTGTTTGACAATTTCAATTGGAACAATCACCCAAATGCGTTCTGTTTTCGCGCAAAAATCTCCCGTTTACTCGTTGGGTGAAATTTAATGGCAAAAAACGCAGCCTAGAGTTGTTTTGAACCTCCGACCATGAAATGTAGTTTTAGTATAATAGTTAATAGCTATGTGTGAGAGGCGGTCCGTTCACAGTTCTATTGACATGTTTTAGGTAGATTTCTATAAGGAACTCTACCTATTCGTTTCTCCCGTGATGTCGCAGAATTGAAAAATTTCTACTCAGTATCACTAATTAGGACCAGGAGAACCCGAATCCGACCTTGGTTTAAAAGTTTATATATATAAGCCATATATATGTCCCTTTTCTTGTGTGCACGTTTGCGGCCAAACTATGCGTCGCAGAAATGTGAAACTTGGGTGGTAGATTTTTGGTAAGTGGTAGATGAACTGATAGGAGATTGGGTGAAATCCATTAAGAGGAAGGTTCACTTTTTAAGGCTTTAAATTAAAAAACAATCATTCTGAGGGGATCCAATGATTGTGAGGGTCTGTGTCTGGTATCGCATGAAAGGGCATTAAATAAGGAATACAGATCAAAAGTTAGATTTTGTCTAGCTCAATTCCTCGGACTACACTGATCGATCGAAAGATCTAGTTAAGTAGTTACCGCATAGGTACTAGCGTGTTTGTTGTCTTAGAAAAGTGCTTCACGATACGAGTAGAACTTTTTTCAAATTTCTAGTGCTTAGGTACCGGTACCAATCCATATTATGTGTGGAATGAAAATAATTTGAATATTGGATTAGATACTTCCTTTGATTATTGAAGTACTTAATCAAATATTTTTTCGTCATACGGTACTTCGATAATCAAAGAATAAACTACATCCATACTACTTCATCACTTCGCTGGTTTATTTGCTGATAATATTGTGATTGTTTTTATTGTACAGATATACTCTTAAAATTAATAAAATTAATAAATCACTTGAAATCTACCTATGCCTGTGGCGTGCCAAAGGATTTTTTTTATTTGTTTTAATACATGGGTAGGTACCTACATCTGACAACTATGACCGTTGTCATTTATTCCTCTGTCGCTTTCTTCTCTCTAAATTCTTGCTGGGTAAAAAATCACCTGCTGGGATTAAATTAACTTTTCATTCCCTCGTATTTATCAGTATTTCTCACACGTCCCACCCTACAGCTTAAAATTTTTTAAGGGAAAAATGGGTAAAGTGATGAATCTAATTGTCTTTTTGCAACAGGCAATACCTACACATGGTTGTATTGTAAGATGCTCACGACCGTAAGTAGACGCCCATGGCTGACATTTAATTAGTCAATAAAATAAAACAAAAATGAAAATCGAACATATTTTCATGATTAGACTTTTTTAAATACTAAAAATAATTAACAAAATACTTATAAAAACGATAAATTGTGTGGCACTTCTAAGGGCACACACTATGCATAATCTGTAACAAGTTTTAAAATTTAATGTCGGTGTTCTCTTAGTAATATTTTTCTAGCAAAATTGACGGGCTTTCACTGGTTTGCTTTCTGTTTTTGTTGAATTTTTCGATATGTAGCCCAGTAAAGAGGGAATATCGTTGTATGGACGCTATACAAAAGGTCCGGTAATCCTGAATTTTTGGGATGTTGTTAATCAATACCGGGACTACATATAATGTTATGTTAGAAAATGCGACCTTCTAGGGCTATTATGTAATAGAATTGACTATGCCTCGTACTTTTGTCAATATGCTCGGCATTAAAAATGTGTTTGATCTAGGTTATACTGTAATGAATGTTGGCTATACATGTAAGGTAAAGTAATTTTATAAAAAGTACGTAGTAGGCTGAATCGGTTTGGCGTTTGGAGATATCGAAATCGACATAGGCGGGATAGGTGCTCATGGACGAACCTATTTTAGAGCCGTTTTTATTTTTTTCTTTATGGCGTCATCTTGAACTGCCGCAAGTCAAATTTATTTTGGGATTTTTAGGTAAAAATGAACTAAAATTTAAAAAAATGAACCAATATTTAAAAAATAATTACGAGGGAAAAACCGTTTCCAGAAAATTGAACCAATTATATTTGTAATGTAAATAGATCAAATTAGTCAAGAAGAATGTGCGGGAAAACGCTGAGAGATAAGATAAGGAATGAGGTTATTAGGGAAATGAGTGACTGCAAGACTGGTGTAGTGACAAGAATGAAAGTAAACAAACTAAGATGGTTTGGGCATGTTGAGAGAATGAATGATGACAGGATGACAAAAAAGATATATCTGAATGAGCGAAGAGGGGTGAGAAAGCGCGGCCGTCCGAGACTGACCTGGTCCGATCATGTCGACCAGATCCTCAAGGATGGACGCGTTTTGAGTAAAAGGAATCGGAGAGCGTGTATGACTAATTGCATGAATGTGACGGAAGCTGTGTGTGTGTGTAAGGATAGGGCTGTCTGGCGCTCTGTCCTCTCTGCCTACCCTGCAAGGGATGTGGCGTGAGGGTATAGATAGATAGATAGATCAAATTAGTATAAAAAAAATAATAAAAAAATACACCATCACTTTCACGTGCGATCATAAAATTAACAAAATATATACGAAAATTTCGATCCTTTAGTAGAAATATATGTATTGTAGGTATTAGGATTTGTCATTCTGCAAGACCCAATTCTATAAATTCATCCCGTTTTCCTGGAAAATGAACTACACCAGAAACTCCGTTACTAATTTCAAACACCTTTTTGTAGATTGGATTCTACAAATTTCGAGTGTGAAGAATTTTATAATAGGGATAGAAAATTCCCTGTATGTTCCTGTATTGGATTCTTCTCCTGATATTTTCGCAGTGATAGATGTTAAGTGTTTTCTGTCATCAAACAACCTATGCAGATTATCAATTGTTTTCTGGATGAACAAAAATAATATGAATGTCGTATCATTGATGGATCTATAGCAGTTGATGAATTGTCTTCATAAATAATTCCATTACATAATACTCGTATTATCCAAATCATGTAGGTATGTAACGCTTGCCCATTAGAAATTTTTGAAAGTTCGATGAATATGTATGTAAATTTAAAGCAGCGACGCCTTTGCTGGTGGCTAGAAATTTTCGTCGAAGTCTCACTTTTTAAACTTTAGTGAATGATAAATTCGAAATATCGAATGGTACGTACCTACTAATGAAATTATGAAATAAATAAATAGTTTTTAAATATTTCTTTCGTGGAAATAATCAAATAAGTACCATTTTATACAACGTGACAGAAAATGAAAATGGAATTCTCATACATACTATATGGTACGTACCTACATATACACGTAAATATTGCAAATCGAACTATTTAAAGTACCCACCGTCTATGTGTGTAAAGTACCTATGTATGTAGATAGACATGTAAGAGGAGTTTTGTGGCTTTCAAGGGTGGGTGCCAACTAAAAAAGTCGACAATATGAATCTGGTCATACGACTTTCATGACGATATTGGATAGACGGGGAAAAGACGGAGCCTTGTGACCTTCCTGTGTTTACTCGAGGAACTTTGAAGGGTTGAATAGTGGTTACACAAAAACATATTTAAGCAAGCCTCCGTGATTTTCACGCGTAGGTACCCTCTAGTAAAATATAAAAAAGAACAACAACCATAGCAACAAAAACAATAACGTCGAATAAAGCGATTCGTTCCATATGTCAGATATTTGGAGAGGTGATAGAGGATGAAAAAATAACAAGGAGATGCATATCCAAAATCAACCATTTTGGACATATGGCCTTTTGAAAATTGAGGAGTATGAAAATTTCTCATTCAGTCGGTTTTTTTGCCAATATCTCGTCAATAAAATCGTTTTTTTATGTCAGCATGCCTACTCGTGACAAAAATATCTGTGTTGTACTTTTTATTATTTCTGAGGCACACGACATTGTACAAGTTATTTATTTAGCAGGCATAGTTCCGCGCCAATGATCTGCATGACTTCTGCCCTTGGCGTCATTTCCTCTAGAACTCCTGCAAACTTCTTGTCAAGACACCTCTCTACTATATGATTGACAGTCACGATCTGGCCAAATCCAGCAGGAGGATGATCCCTCTTGTCCTATTTATCTCACTTATTTATTACATCTATAATCTATTTATGGAACAGTAAATACATACACATTGCGCTTAAAGCGGTTAAAAATAAAATGTTATGAAACTCTACGGTAAAGGTACCTAACCAAGTGGCGCTTTAGTCAAAGTGAAAAATAGCGGCGATATCATTGAAATACTCTACTATCGTACGTATCATTTTAGATAAATGAAAATTGGTTGTTAGAACTAATTAGACTCACATAGTGTTCATAAAACCAAACGACCTATATATTGCGGTACAGAAATTAGAGTAGTTTGCAGTCAGAGGTGATTTTGGTTGATATATTTCCTATTTACGTCAAGAATGGAGGTAATTATAACCTTCAGTAATAATACTAGTAGTTAAAGAGTCATTATGTCACCATTAGTTCTACTTTAGGGCTCTTCGTACAACCTTATTATGGAAGGGAAAATGTTGGGATCTTCCTCTTGTTGTAAGTAAACTCTTGTAATCCTAATGTCATCTTCATATAGGCCATTTCTCTGCCGGATCCTGTCGCACTGTGTCATCCAGGTATTCTTTTGTCTCCCTCTTGATAGATGTCGGGGGAGATTTATTAACATTGCTTTGTTAATGGTGTTTTCCGGCGGTTTCCGCCTTATGTGTCAATCAGAGCCGGATTTCCACTTTTCACGGGAGTATAAACCCTGTCATTTTTGCCCCCCCCCCCTACCGTCGACAAAAATGATTTTAAATGCATTTTTTTATTTTAGTGCTTGAATTTTTTTGCATGTGCTTGCAAAAAAATCCAACCTAACATTTTTAGTCGACGGGTGGAGGGGGGGGTCCCTAGGAATTGTTATAAAGACTAAATGGAATTCCGTGAAAACCATAAAAATGCAAACCCGGCCCTGGTGTCCATACCATCTTAGTTGCCTCTCTTCTAAGCCAACTATTTATGTCAATAATACCCATGCTGACGTCTGTGAGAAAATACGATGAGGGGAGCATTTTGTGTGATGTCTATTAGTTGTCTATTTAGTCCAGGCGCTTCGTGCACTTTCGTATACTTAACATGAGCACTAGAGGGACTAGAGGGGGCCACCGCAGTTACCGGCAAGATGTTTTTTTTTATTATTTGGGATCTCTGGAATAAGAATCCGAACATAGTTGCCCGTCCTCACATCTTGCTGTCTCAACTGCATAATGGTGCAATGGAATCTATCATATTCATCTTTAAATTATTTTATTTATAACAAAGGCTTTTTTATTTTATTATTTCACTTAATAACCCAACTTCAATTTGCGGTTATAATAAACTAAAAATTTTGACTGAAATAAACGTTAAATTACTTCAAAGAATTTTCGCCATCGACTACCTTTGAGGGAGTGTAAAAAATTTGGAGCAGAAAATGGAGCGGCAAACACCGGGTCCTTGGTCCTTGACCTGTCCCCAACAATAATCAATTGATGGAATTCGGTGCTCATATTAAGTATACGAAAGTCATCACAGCGCCTGCACTAATTAGTTGGTGATATAAATTGAAGGTCTACTCAAAAATATTCTAGACTCTCCACTGCACGAAAATGCCTATCACTATCCATTTTTATACACATCATTTATGTCTTATGACAAAAATTTTGCCTGCGGCGCTACTTAGGCGGCCGCTTCCCTGATACAACATAACCAATTGTTTTACTTACTCACAACTAGATTCATCACTTCGCCTTTAAAAAAAACAAAATTGCCATTCTTGGTCCATTTTAAGGAAAAATACTCATAATTATTATTGAACCTTTACAATAGAAAAAATAGAAAGAAGTTGATTCAAAGTACTGTTCGCACCTAAAGTTTAAAGTAAATAATAGTAATTGATTAATTAATTGTAATTAATAAAGAGAAACAGTGATATTCATATTATAACTATGTCGTGTGCCGCCTGCACAGTAAATCTTACAAAAGAAGAAACGATTGAGTGCACAAGGTGCCTAAGTCAGTACCATTACGCGTGTGCAGGCATGACACACGACAACTATAGAAAATTGAGCAAGGCTTCTAAAGAAGCGTGGAAATGTTGTAAAGCCAAAAAATCAGGTGAGAATATGGCGGTGGCAGACATGATGAAAACTTTGAAGGAGGATATAATCATAATCCAAAGAGAGAATAATGAGAGATTGATTGACAAAATGGATGAGCAAACAAAGTTAATAGAGTCACTACTCAGAGAAAATGCAGAAATGAAGAATACTGTCAACTTCCTCTCTGGAAAGTATGACGTACTTCTGAAGAAGGTAAATGAGCAGGAACTGATGGAAAGAAAACTGAATGGTCTCTTGCAAGCGAACAAAGAGCTAGAACATAGAATTGAACTTATGGAAGAGAGGGCAGACAGTGTAGACCAGCTGAAGAACGCAGAAAAAGTCGAAATAAGGGGAGTTCCCCATGCTCGTGGGGAAAAATTGGAAGAACTAATCATCCAGATTGGAAGAGTTGTGAACGTCGAGGTGAGAGAGGAAGACATCAGAAGCATTTATAGATTCATCTATAAGAATGGGGAAAGGGATGAAGATAATATCGAGCCACGAAGCATGGACATAAAGCGCCATGGAAGCATTATTGCCACTTTCTCAAGTTCGCAAACGAGAAATAAATACCTAATGGCTGTAAAGACCCACAACCGAAGCATCAAGACCAGGGCAGGGAAGCTAAACACAGAGGATCTGGGCATGCCCTTCAACATGCCTATATATGTTCAAGAAGCTCTGACACCAAGGCTCAAGTATATCTATTTAAAGGCTAGGAAGAACGCAAAGGAGAAGGGTTATAAATATGTATGGATCCAAGATGGAAAGGTCTTGCTGAGGAAGGAAGACGCAAGAAGAGTTATTCAAGTAAAAACTTTGTTAGAAACTTTGTGAAACTATGCAGCCCGTACTAAAGGTTTGAAATATTTTTTTAGCGCTAACGTTAATAAATTTAAGTATAAATCTCTTATTTCTTATTGTGTAATTTTTACTTTTGATTTTGTATATTATTGTTGTTCTTGTGTAAAACAAATATTGTTGATGGAGTTTGACTTTCGTAGTTATAGTACAGAGTTGTTTTGCCGAGATCTGACAACTGTGAATGGAGATATTTTGCCGTGTTTTGTTTTAATTATCCGCTGTAAAATTCTAATCAATAGAGATAAATGTGAACAGCAGTCTAAGAATAAATGTTATTGTAATTGTTTAGGAAGACAGAGTTATGTGTTTAGTATATTATTGTGTTGTGCCGTGAATGAGTGTACGAGTGTTGTACTGTGTTATTGTACGAACATAACCTCAAAAACCTACTTTATTACTGAAACCGATGGACGGGTATTGTGTATTGAGTATAAATTTGTAGAGAAGCGGGGTGGGCATTATCCAATGTTTATATCTAGATTGCCATATTTTGATGGGTTGTATCGGGAGCCTAAATATATGAATAAGCAAGCCTACATTCTGTATGGTGTACTGGAGTATGATAAGAATTCAATAAGTTGTCTATTATTAATGCATAGGTTGGTAATCGTCACGGCTGTCAAAATGTGCAGTTACTTTTTCCTTGCATGTTTTTGTAAACATAACCTAACGCTGTCACTGAAAGCAAGAAATACCTTAGGGGTCTGTGTACATATTTTTACTGAAAATTTTGAATATTGTATTGTGTATTGCGAGCTGCGTGTATTCTGGGTGGTGCTGGGAATAAGTGTGTACTGTTCGATGCATATCTTTGCAGGGAGACAAGAGAAATACAGGGAGAAATGGGTAAGTGGACAAAATTTTTATTTTTACTATGCTACTGTGTATAGCGTGTGTATGTTGATAATAGTATGTTGTGTAAATGTTGAGTTGAATATGTTGTGTTGCTTTACTGGGATTTGTATTATAATTGTGAAGTATAGCGACTTAGATAGCGGGGCTTGTGAGTACTGTGTACCGCGCCTATTCCCACATATAAGGCGCACGTAATCCTTTAGAAGAAATAGATACCGAACCAATAACCACGGTGGTACTTCCGACATGGCGATGCTCAGACGTTCTAAGGGATGGTGCGGGACTCAGAATGTTTCACTGTAACATAAGAAGCTATAGTGCGAATTTTGACAAACTTATCGCCTTGATTGCAAATATTGACTGCGAATTCGATCTAATTGTACTAAGTGAGTGTTGGTTGAGGGAAGGTATAATTCGATATAGATTAAGTGGTTATGACATGCACGAAACCACGCGAAATTATTTACAAAACGATGGGGTCGTAGTATACATAAGAAAAAACCTAAATGCCATAGTTGATGAACCTGTAATTTTGGGCGCTAACTGTCTCAGGGTGATCCTGAACGGGGAATTAACTGTATTGGGTATATATAGATCGCCATCTTCTTATAACCTGACACCATTCATTGACTCACTCTCAAGTGTGCTTGATAGTAATGCGAGTAGGGAGTATATTATTGTAGGTGATATTAATATAAATATATTGAAAGAGAATGACAGCCAAACTGAAGATTATCTTGGACTCCTCGCAGAGCAGGGAATGTTATCCACCATCAATCTCCCAACCAGAGAGGAATCATGCTTAGACCATATATTCATAAGAACTAGATGTGAAAAATCTCAGATCCAGGGTATAATATGCGACAGTCTTCTTACGGATCACTATCCAACCATACTCTATCTGAAGCAAAATGAACCACAGACCTTAAACACGCCTTTAACAACCCAAACAATTATAAACTATGAAAATATTCGCCAGGACACGGCAAGGGTAGACTGGACATCCTTATACAATATTACAGATGTAAATGAAGCAACTGAATATATCGTGAATACATTGAACGACATTATACGGGCGCACACATTCACGAAAACTATTCCGCACTCAAAGCGTATACTAAAAGCATGGATAACCCCAGGTCTGCTTCGGAGTATGCATATAAGAGATGAACTCCATATAAAGACAAAAAGGTACCCCCATGACATTCACATAAAAAACACCTATGTTAAATTTCGCAATGCGTGTAAATCTCTACTAGTATTAACAAAGAATAGATATTATGAGAAAAAATTCCAGTCCACCTCCAATGACGCTAAAAAAACGTGGGACTTGTTGAATGAGGCTGTTAGTAGAAAAAAATCAAAATGCATGTTGGAAAATCTGACCATAAACAATATTACATACAAAATAGATGATTCGAATAGCGATATAACGTCCAACTTTGTGAACGAATACTACATAAATGTGGGAGGCTCACTGGCCCAGAAGACTCTAGACAACCTACATAAAACTGAGGCACAATTGCAGCTTTTGGAACACGAAACAACCACAACAGTGAATGCCGATGTAATGCACAAATTTGATCCAGTAACCTCTAAGGAAATAGAAAAAATTATCATTAGCTTAAAGGACAAATCCACTGTCGGTACAGACTTTGTTTCAACAAGAATTTTAAAAAAGTGCATTGACAGCCTTAAGTTGCCAATTCAATATATAACGAACATGAGTCTGGCAAAAGGTATTTTCCCGAATCACTTAAAGGAAGCCGTGGTATGTCCTATACATAAGGGTGGGAAAAAAGACGACATAGTGTGCTATAGACCCATAAGTCTATTAAACTCATTATCAAAAGTAATTGAAACAGCGGTTAAATGCAGATTACTGTTTTTTTTCGAAAAGAATAATATATTATCTGACAATCAATTTGGCTTTCGAAAAAACAGGGGAACACAGGAAGCAGTTGGCTGTATTACCCAAAAAGTTGTAAATATATTGGACAGGGGAGACAAATGCATTACTGTATATCTTGACCTCGCAAAGGCGTTCGATACAGTTTCCCACGGGTTGCTGATGGTAAAACTGTTTAAATTAGGAATTCGTGGGGCGGCACATGGGTGGTTTTCTGACTATTTATCCAACAGAACGCAAAGAACAAAAATTGGTAAGTACTTTAGTGACAAAGCACAGATCAAATTCGGAGTTCCACAGGGGAGCGTACTGGGTCCAATTCTTTTTCTCACATACATCAATGATCTGACAAATATTCAGCTGGTTGACGGGTATGTAGTGTCATTCGCTGACGACACCGCACTTATTTTTCGTGGCGCTTCATGGGACGAAGCTTATCAGAGGACTGAGGAGGGTCTGAGGATGGTGAGGAGATGGCTGGACTTGAACTTGCTTACCCTTAACGTAGAAAAGACTAATTACATGACAATCAGCATTACGAACAGAGACGATGACTATCTAAAAAATAAAACAATTAAAATACATAACTGTGACACCAGTGTTGGCAACTTTTCGCCATGCCATTGTCCAATCATCAGGAAGGTAAAGAGTGCCAAGTACCTGGGCGTAATTGTTGACGAAAGACTTGATTGGAAAGAGCATATAACTATTACAGCAAAGAGACTCAGGAGCACCCTATACATTTTTAAAGAGGTGAGGAATATGTTGTCTAACAGCATGCTCAGGACTGTGTACTTTGCTCTGGTTCATAGTGTTTTGTCGTACGGTATTCTTGGTTGGGGAGGAGCTACGCTGACGGCCCTGGATCCTTTGGTCAAAGCCCAGAAATCAATTATTCGAGTAATCAACAAAAAATCATTCAGATGTCCCTCGGATGCACTTTTTCGGCAGTTCGGTGTATTGGACGTAAGACAGACATATACAAAGACTATAATCTTACACTATATAAAACATAAGCACCTACAGACACAAATAACGCACAACCTATCGACAAGATGTAGAAACAAACAATTTTTTAAGGTACCAAAAACGAGGACAGTTTTTGCACAAAGACATTTTACTTTCCAGGCACCGAGACTCCTTAACAAAATACAGGACAAAGTACTGACAAAACGACAAATGACGCACAGCCCCTTACCAAAAAAACTTATTACTGAATGGCTGCTAAAGATTGGACGCAACGAAACAAAGATAATTCTCAATTATATACCTACCTAAGCCTCCTCGAATCTGGCGTATTTTTTATTGTAAGATTGTGGAGTGGGTGGTGGATATTGGTGTGGCGGTATATTTGTGTAGATATTGGTGTAGCGGTGTATTAGTGAACGTGATGTTTGTGTGTGTGTGTGCGTGTGTGCGTGTGTGCGTGTGTGCGTGTGTGCGTGTGTGCGTGTGTGCGCGTGTGTGCGTGTGTGCGTGTGTGCGTGTGTGCGTGTGTGCGTGTGTGCGTGTGTGCGCGCGTGTGCGCGTGTGCGCGTGTGCGCGTGTGTGTGTGTGTGTGTGTGTGTGTGTGTGTGTGTGTGTGTGTGTGTGTGTGTGTGTGTGTGCGTGTGTGCGTGTGTGCGTGTGTGCGTGTGTGCGTGTGTGCGTGTGTGCGTGTGTGCGTGTGTGCGTGTGTGCGTGTGTGCGTGTGTGTGTGTGTGTGTGTGTGTGTGTGTGTGTGTGTGTGTGTGTGTGTGTGTGTGTGTGTGTGTGTGAGTGTGTGTGTGTGTGTGTGTGTGTGTGTACGTATGTCTGTCTCTGTCTTCGCGCTTGATGGTTGATTATTTTTGTATTTTTGTATTGCTTCTCTTACCCTGTTGTCATTATTTGTTTTTTTCTTTTTCTTTCTAAAAGTTAATATTGTTTTGATACTATTCTTGTTTTAATTTTAATGCTATTGTTATTACTTGCATACTGTTACTATTGTCATTGCTTTTAATTTCAATACTTCTAATGCTATTGTTTTTTTTTTTTTTTCTTCTTTCTTATCTTATTGTCTTATCTTATTATTTTTTTCTTTCTAAATCAAATCAGATGTAACCAAAGGCTGAAACTGATTTACCTTAGTACGGGCTCTGCCTAGTTAGGTAAATCTAATTTTAATGCTTATGTATAAATGTTTCATTTACAATAAAGTTTATTATTTATTATTATTATTCTATATAACTATAATATAATAAAGATAATATACACATGGGCGTAGGCGGGGGGGGGGGGGGCAGCCGCCCCCCTAAAGATTGGAATAGGTATATATTTTTTCATACTTAAGGATAAACCTCAAAAAATCACATTATTACCAAACATTTTCACACCATGTGAAAAATTTTGTAAAATTAGTATAAAAAATACACCAAAACACAATTGTTTCACCAAAAATTGCCTGCGGCGCTATTTTTTTACTGCTTTTTATGGAAAACATTTTTCGTACATAATATTGTGCAAATTATTATGTACATTTTCAAATTCAAACCACACCACGCCCTTCTTCACCATGTCTCACAAAAAATTTTCGTCCGCGGAGCTATTTACGCCTTTTCATCGTATCTCAATTTTGTAAATTTTTTTGTCCCTTCTTAGCTCCAAGGCTGGCGACGCCCATAAATATACATATTAGCAAACTACACCACAACTTCCGTTACGTCTTAACCTCCCGAAGAAAAATTGCATTTTTTATGACCCCTTCTAGTGTAACCTATGCCATGGATATTGGATACCTACATAACTGATGTACATAAGTTGCAGTTTAATGGGTTCCTTTCTTTTGTACTTACATTGAGTTCCGAAAATGAAGTTGTTTCCTAATAAATATCTTAGGGAAACACTAGATATCAGAGCAGGGTACCTGACTTTTTTTTCAAAATAACAACTGAAATTCCTAAGTTTCGGTTTCGGCCGAAACTAGAAGAGGAGCCGAATATTCGGTTACGGTTTCGGCTAAAAACCAGTTTCGGTCGGACACTAATAAAAAGGCTTTAAAAAGCGCGTAAATTTCAAACGGCATTCTGCGATAATATCGCCATCCCTTTTTTCTTGTTCTGTTCCTTTCTCTCTCACGGAGTTAATACGACAAGTTATGTATCCTTATAAAAACATCTTACTCGGTGCAATTTTTGGAGCTACAGTAAAATAATATTCATTGTTTTTGTTTTTAGTGTTACTATCGCCTCCGACAGCAGATTATAATTTTTGGTAAGCGTACGCATAATCGAAGAACTGTCAGAATGAGCTCAAAATCTTATAAAAAACATTTATGATATCTGTTCAGGAATAAATTATTGTCCGACCTTGTAAAATTTTGTTATAAAACTAGATTACGCAGATAAAAGCTAAAGGCAATTTTAATTTAAAATAGTTACAAGCTTTATTTTCAAATCAACCGAATTTGCCAATATTACTTAAGTAGGTACCAGGTGCGAAGAACACGATTCCCATCGAGTTACCTTTTGGATAAAATGATAGGTATAATAGGGTCTAATTTGACATAATTCAATAAGAAATATTAGCCCCGGCTTCCCTTCTGCAAAAATCCACCCTTCGCCACTGGACTAGGTACCTATTGATGTTAGCAAAAAATAGAATATATTGTAATTTGTGGGGAGGAAGGGGGCCATGCAAAAAGAGATTGGTGCCGAAATTACAGTAGCTTTTATGTATAATTGTATTTTGTAATTTTATGTGAAAAATAACTGTTGAGATCATTAATATTAATATTGCTGGAAAACCATCCGTCGAATTTCCATGAATGTTTTACATATCTTGTTTTATCACATAAAAATTATCGATTCACGGTAAACTGTTTTATAAAATTACTTTGAACTATAATACCTACTTATTTCATAAAGGGATACCTAGCAATTTGCACCTATTAATGTGCGTGCAGTTGTATTCTAGAAATTCTTGATGATATTTTTTTTAATTTATTTTTTTATTTTTTAGAGCACAGACAGTCTTACAAAAATTATAAACAGTACAACATCAACAAAAAGTGGACCAGTAAAGGCTCAAGAATTACCAACTTATATACAGGGTGATTGGTTCCGCTATTCAGATATTTTGAGAGGTGATAGAGGGTGTTCCAAAACGTAGATCTGCCAAAGGGATATCATCCCAATTCTTAAGGGTTGCGGAGTTACACCCTTTTAAAAAAATTCCACCCCCGACATCGACCACCATCACATTCCACTGAATAACTCTGATTCTATTAGTCCAAAATGAATATTTTTTTTTTTGTATTGCAATAAAACAAGCCTTTAGTTGATGTCAAAAATATTTAATAATAATAATAATAACTTTGCTAAAATTAAACCCAAAAACAAAGTTTAATTTTTTTTTTTGTTGAAAGTTTTGACATCTTTTATTTTTTTTTCAATAAAAACTATAATTAACTAGTACTTTTTTTTCTTTTAATAAATACACTAGACCCTTGTGAATAAAAATGCCGAACATTGTCTATCCATATTTTGAACCAGTTTTTCAAAATCTTCGATTTTGTAAGTACATATTCAATAAAAGTTTCATCAGAAATTTATAGTTCGCTACTGACTACCTCTACGAACCTACGAGGTAATCAGTAGCGATGTATAAATTTCTGATGAAACTTTTATTGAATATGTACTTACAAAATCGAAGATTTTGAAAAACTGGTTCAAAATATGGATAGATAATGTTCGGCATTTTTATTCACAAGGGTCTAGTGTATTTATTAAAAGAAAAAATAGTACTAGTTAATTATAGTTTTTATTGAAAAAAAAATTAAATGATGTCAAAATTTTCAACAAAAAAAAAAATTAAATTTTGTTTTTGTGTTTAATTTTCGCAAAGTTATTATTATTATTATTAAATATTTTTGACATCAACTAAAGGCTTGTTTTATTACAAGACAAAATTTCCTTTTTTTATTAATTTTGAACTCATAGCATCAGAGTTATTCAGTGAAATGTGATGGTAGTCGATGTCGGGGGTGGAATATTTTTAAAAGGGTGTAACTTCGCAACCCTTAAGAATTGGCATGACATCTCTTTGGCAGATCTACGTTTTAGAACACCCTCTATCACCTCTCAAAATATCTGAATAGCGGAACCAATCACCCTGTATATTTGAAATGCGTGCAAAAACATTAGTGAAATAATATAATACTAGTGGGTACCTACCCGTGAATTCACGGAGGTTGGTTTAATATGTTTTTGTGTAACCACTATTACTACTCCACCCTTCAAAATTCTTCGAGAGAACACAGGAAGATCACAAGGCTCCGTTTTTTCCCCGTCTTTCCAATATCGTCGAGAAAGTCGTAAAACCAGATTCACATCGTCGACTTTCTTAGTTGGTACCCACCCGTGAAAGCCACAAGACTCCTCTTTACCTGTGTCATTCCTATACTCATACTGCCACTCTACCACGGTCTTTAATGTTAATCGAAGGAACATATCAGGGAAATCACAAGGCTCAGTCTTTTCCCATGCCCCTGATATTGCTGTTGATAATGCTGCCCTGACAATGTTCTGATCATTGTAATTGGAACAATGTATCGTACCTATAGAGTAAGGGGGTTCCTGTGCATGGGAAACCCTGTGTGTCTTGCATTATTGGAACATGCCGAATATAGGACCATGCGAAACTTTTCGTAGCCAACATCTTCTTACAGTTGGCGAACTGGAATATAGTAGATGTACATGGATTACTTTGAATCCCCTAATTCGTTGTCGTGAATCGTTATGTCCCTTCACATTCACTATATGGGATGTATTTGATACATCTCCACTCCATGTGCTGTGCACTTCGCACAGTATTGGAGATCGGTCTGATAGTCTTCTGGTTTGGGCCCGTAAAAAAACAAATACTAAAAATAATCAAAGGTAACATTACCGTCTTTTCGGTAAGAGGTGTGGAGAATGGGTCGCGTTTAGTGTGAAAAAATATAGGGTCTTACCTACTTTCCATACTAATTTTACATACGTACCTATTATACCTACAGTAATTATAATTTTAATGGCTATATCAATAATTAATATAATAGGTATAGGTAGGTATGTATGTAGTACTTGATTGTTTCAAAATCATAAGAACCAACTGATAGTACCTAATCAAAATTATTTTCATTACATTTGGCTATACGTACCTACTATATATTATGTAGGTATACAAAATTCGAAAGAATTCGATGCATTCTGTATCAAGTAGGTATGTGCCTACCTATTCTATTTAAGGCCCTCCACTCGTTTGCGAGTGATCTTATGTGCCTACCTATAGTCACTTAAATAATATTATTTCAGTAAGTGCCTATGATTAGAAATTTCAAAAAGTTTGTACTAAGTTTGTAAAAGTTTACTTCAGACGTATTGTTCAACCAACACTTTTCGTCAGATGTAAAGCGCTAGTGTAGAGAACATTTTCAAAATTTCATAGATTCGATCCATTAGTTTGCATAATAATCACGGTACTATTTATTTTCGTCGCGCGCAGACAGATGGACAGACATAGGACAATTATTTTAATTGATGATACGGAAAGATCAGCATACAATTAGAAAAAAATAAAATAGCAGACAAAGAAACATAATATAAAAATAAATAAAGAAATGAATAAAGTTATAAATAAATAGACAAATGAATAAATGTATGCCTAAATAAATAAAATAAAATACCTATGATGTTATATATTAAGGGCATGGCACCAGGAATGACGTCACAGTCTTTTCCCACGGCATTAAGGTTCAAAATTGCGTGACAATCGCATGATAAAATGGTAAAAATAGCGTTTTTTTTCATTTTTTGGGGTTAGTTTTGCGTCTATCAAAAAACTTTTACGGTTATTCTCTAGATTTCAATGCATATTATCAGTACAAAAATAAAATTTTACTCCGCGACTTTCGGGAAACGAGTTTCCGTCTTTCGGACAAAAGAGCAGAGGTGTTTTTAAAAATATTTTTTGAGAAATCTATACAAGATATAAAAAATCTTTTACGGTTATTCCCAAGATAAAGGTTCAATGCATCTACCCTATTTTGTTCCAAAGCATATTTAGTAACGGTTGCCGAGATAGAAGGTCTCCCGTTTTTAGAAATTTTTGAAATGTCGGTATGCACACTCTTAATAAGTGATATTACCGACTTGACTTCAAATGAAGGTAAGTTAAGTAGGTACGTTATAAGGTCATTTTTAAAATCACAATTTATGTTTTTGTGAGAACGTCGGAATTTTCTACATGTCGTAGTTGAATATAACAAAGGATGGACTTTCCATCAGGCTTATGACTGACGGCTGGCTTAATTTGATCACTTTACAATTAGGTAACATTCAGATAGACCAGACAATCCGATTGCCGCGGCCCCAAATCGAACACAGACCTCATTTTAATTCCTGTTGCGAACCGAGGGTACTTACTAGAGGGTACTTAAAGAGTGCAAGAGGAGTATGTGGAGAAGCGTTGGTAGGAAGGAAAAAAGGTGATGCGTGGTGGGATGATGAGGTGAAGGATGCTGTATTGAGGAAAAAGAAAGCGTGGAATGATGTGCTTAGCGCGAAACCAGGTGATGGAGGTGAGAAAGAAGAATATACAGGGTCATCGAAAAATAATGCCCCTACTTTAAAGTTGAATAACTTTGGAACCAATTAAGTTAAATGAGTGATTTTTTTACTGTATGGTAACTAATGAATGTAAATTTTGTTTGATGTATGATACAATGCGCTAGCGTATGCGCAAAATAAATGGCTGCGCAATCAGCAAAGTCAATCGACGCTTTTCATCTACCTCCTCGTAATGTAATGGTGACCGTGCAACAGAAAGCAATGCGTTACTAGGTTTGCGAAGTCGAAGTGCTTTCATGAGTGGCAGGGGGTGCACCGATCAGATCTTCTCCCTACGGATGGTCGTGGAGAAGCTTCTGGCTAAACACCAGAGGCTCTTCTGCGCGTTCGTGGATCTGGAGAAGGCATACGATCGTGTGGACCGAGAAAGACTGTGGCGTGTACTGTCGGAATATGGGGTGAGCGACCGACTGATTGGCGCAATCGCGTCTCTATATACGGAGAGCTCTACTGCTTGTGTCAGGGTGAATGCTGCGTTGTCGCAGTGGTTCACTCTCACAAAAGGGGTTAAACAGGGTTGCGTCATGTCGCCTTGGTTGTTTAACCTGTTCTTCGACTACTGCATGCGTCCTTTGAATGAGCTGAATGTTGGTGTAGACCTAAATGGAGTGAAAGTATGTGCGTTAATGTTTGCAGATGATTTAGTGTTGATGGCTGATGATGAATGTGAGTTACAACGGATAGTATCCTGTGTGTACGAAAGCTGCGATATGAATGGTATGAAAATGAATGTAAATAAAACGAAAGTATTAGTGTTCGAAAGAGAGGAAATAAGGACAAATTGTGTGATAAATGTTGGTATTGTTGGTAATGACAGTCTGGAGCAAGTGAATGAGTATGTAAGTTTGTTTACTAGAGATGGACGCTGTGATGGAGACATTGAAAGAAGGAAGCTGGCTGGTACTAGGACGAATGGTGCGCTCGGTCCGATTGTTAGTAGTAGCAATGTGTCTATGAAAGCAAAAGTGCTAGTGCACAATGCTGTCTTGGTGCCGACCCTGATGTATGCTAGTGAGACGTGGACGTGGATGAAGAAGGATGAATCAGGGTTGAATGCAGTAGAAATGAGGTCATTAAGAAGAATGTGCGGGAAAACGCTGAGAGATAAGATAAGGAATGAGGTTATTAGGGAAATGAGTGACTGCAAGACTGATGTAGTGACAAGAATGAAAGTAAACAAACTAAGATGGTTTGGGCATGTTGAGAGAATGAATGATGACAGGATGACAAAAGAGATATATCTGAATGAGCGAAGAGGGGTGAGAAAGCGCGGCCGCCCGAGACTGACCTGGTCCGATCATGTCGACCAGATCCTCAAGGATGGACGCGTTTTGAGTAAAAGGAATCGGAGAGCGTGTATGACTAATTGCATGAATGTGACGGAAGCTAGGAGTGTGTCTAAGGATAGGGCTGTCTGGCGCTCTGTCCTCTCTGCCTACCCTGCAAGGGATGTGGCGTGAGGGTATAGATAGATAGATAGAAGATTTGTTTGTGGTCGTCAATATAACATTCTATGTACTAAATGGCCTATAAAATCGGTGTGCGATTTATAAATAAATATATAAGTTTTCGCCGCCAGAACATATTATATTTTGTTATTTCTTAGAATTATCAATATCTATAGTTGATCTTCTCTCTAGTGCGGCTACAAAATTGACCTCCCTCAGAATATACCCTAACAATATTAATCATTTAGAATAATTTATTTTCTCAGGCGTAAAATACGTCTTTCGAGACAGTCAGCAATCAAAAGAAGGAAACGAATGTAAAGACAAGGAAAAACTGGAACGTGTCCAAGAAAGATCTAGTTCCTGTCTCTAATAACATTTTTATTATTGCTTCAGAACCCCCAAATATTTCTGTACGTACTCGTTTGATTACAATTGTCGTTTTCTCCGTAAACTGATCCACCTCCACGTCCTCCACCCTCCACTTTCTTTTCCGAATGTTTTCAATTCGTATACAACAAATAAGCGTATTAGAGAAGCCTTGTGGATTCAAACTCGTATAGTTACCCTAATCACTGACTAACTCACTCACTGATTGACTGATTCTGAAACGCTCGAGGAACTACCTAAGCCTTTAGCTACGTGCCTACCTACACGATGAGTAAACTACACGAAAAAATGATGAGTATAATAGTGACTAATCTAATGTAATCCCATAAGAAATGTTTGCCCCGGCTTCCCTTTTGCAGAAATCCACCCTTCGCCACTGCTACCTACTGAGTTTTAATATGCTATAGATATTTGAATTAATTTAACTTGTAGGTACGCTAGGTAGGCATCTAATTATAATAAAATAGGTATTATATTATGTGACTCATCTTATTAAATACTAAGCTACATTGTTTAAAGGTACCTACTAGTAAGTATTTTGGTTTTTATAACTCTTCAGTCTTCATTCAACAGCACGACTCTGGAATCGGGTAGCATCAGACACAGAACTTGTATAGACTATTCTTCTTTCAAGGCGGAAATCCGCCGACTCTGAAGGTACCATTGAATGTACACTTGGGATGCTGATAGACCGGTCATCTGGTCGTCAGCATGCTTTGATCCGCGAACCGATCCGATCGCTTCCAGTGCTTAGTTAGGTAGGTATTGTTGTTTATATTTTGTCACTACTTGAGCAATCCCTTTCTATTACCTTTTTTCCTCCTACCTCCTACTCCTGTGCCTTCTTTCCTATTTTTATTGTTTATGTATTTATCTATATACCATTGCTTTATTATTTATTTATTTATTCGATCTGAACATTTACAAAGATATATATTGTTTATGTTTGCCTCCCCCACTAGGAATATCCTTTGTCGGGAGAAGCACACTCACATTATATTATCTTGTAAGTATATATTTTTACCTTTTGGATTAGTTTTCTTGAGAGTTGCTTAACATTGCAGTCCTGCGATAAACCCGCCCTGTAGCTAACAATATTGTTTAGTTATTTGAATTTTTCTCTTGTATGTGTGTATGTTTTGGCGAATAAAATTTTATTATTATAATTAAGTATACAGTACACACTACACGGCATAGCTCAAAATGCATTTTATTAGGTCAAATTCAAATTTTTCATTTCACATATTATTTACCTGACACCATAAATTTACCTTAATCATATCGCCTAAGATGGTTGGGACATGTCCAGCGAATGGAGGACAACCGAATACCGAAGAAGATTCTCAGCACGCGACCAGATGGGAGACGAAATGTGGGGAGACCTAAGCTGAGATGGATGGATGGTGTGGAGAGGGACTTCAGGACAATTGGGGTGACAAACTGGAAGGTGCGAGCGATGGACCGAATGGAATGGCAAAGAATTCTGGAGGAGGCCAAGGCTCACAGTGGGCTGTAGCGCCAGTGATAATGATGATGATAAATTTACCTACCTATACTTTTGTTTACTTGTACTTGTCAAGTTTCTACATTCCTGTGGCAACTCATTGTACCACTATACGCCATGATATGAAATAGTGGTTTTGACCAAAGGATGCGTTTTTTTAGTACCTATTTTAATCATTCCCCGAGTCCGAGGTCTCATACTGATATTATACATATGTGGGTTCATTTTTGTTTATTAATTATTTATTATAAGTACCTAGTTATATAATAGTCCAAGAGCCCGCTGCTTAATTTATGACGTATCTGTTTTTTGATCGAAATGTGGTATAAATGATAGCTTACCAATAGGGTATTACATCGCACTAGGGTTGCCAATCAAAATTTTGCCGCAACCCCCCCTGCCCCCCCCCTTTTATTTCATTACGGGTAAACTACTAGTCCTATGAAAAAATTGGTTTAACATTTTTTGTAGAGAATTTAGCAAGGATTATTTTTGTCATTGACTACTTTCTCCTATCTCTTACCATATTCCTATAAAATGCGAAAAACCGCGAAGAGGGACCTTTTCGGGGGGGGCAGGGGGGGTTGCGGCAAGATTTTGATAGGCAACCCTAGTGCGATGTAATACCCTATTGGTATAAGCTATCGCATTTATACCACATTTCGATCAAAAAACAGATACGTCATAAATTAAGCAGCGGGCTCTCGGACTATAAGTATTATGCTTAGTAGCATTTCTTCAGATCCTCAGTAAAAAAGTAATTTGACTTTATTTATAATTTATAAGGTTTGTTGATTCAGAAGCAAAGTTTTAATTGTTCTACGGAATTAATATTATTCTGTATAAAATATCTTCTAAAGCTTTTGAATTCCATAAATTATTAATTCTGTAAATATCATTCACTTAAAAATTATTCCAAATTCTTTCTGAAGAAACCACTTCAATTTTTTAATACAACTGTTTTATCCAACCTATAAATGACCCAGTATCATACGGCAAAGGATTGAGACAGATGATTTGGGGAAGTTGGCTCCCTAGCATCGATGGAATATCACTCTGAATCATTTTGTAGTGATTGCCAGCAGTCGAGTCTTTCGAGTCATTCGAATTCTCGGAATACATATTATCATTACGAACCACACTAATAAAATCGTTAGGAGATGGAACAAATTCAAGCGGATCAATTCGCCTGAATGTCAACACTCTCATTACATCGTGATGCCCATGTGCGAAGGAATCCACTCTGTAACAATTTCCAATGTGACCAATGAACAAAAAGTGAATAGTGGAACAAAGGAGATCGTCCCTATTAAAGGATTTGACATTAGCCTGTAACTCAGCTACCAAACTTAACGAACTAGTCATTGGATAAAACAGCCTTTATAGCTTATTTAAATGCCAAACACTAGGCTGTGAAGACCAAAGAAAAGAAGGAGGCTTGTAACTCCCCATGAAGCCTAGAGATGGTATAGTAATCGCGGCCACATTGGTGATTGCTCCTAAATTCAATCTTAAACATTTAAATGAGTTCAAACGCATAAATATTACAAAATGTTAGACAAACACGATCAATATTCATAGTTCCAAATAGGTTACGTAATTATTGTTATGAAAGAGTATAGGTAGATGGCAGAAGATGATATACGTAGGTACTTAATTTTTCTATAGTTCGATAAAGAAGAACGAGTATCTATCTAAAAAACATAGACCAGGCGCTGTGATACTTTTCGTATACTTAATATGAGCACCGAATTCCATCAATTGATTATTGTTGAAGATAGGTCAAGGAACAAGGATCCATTTCTTGCCACTCAATTTTCCGGTCCAATTTTTTTTTACACCCCCTCAAAGTTTGTCGATGGGGTAAATGCTTTGGAGTCATTTTCATGATTATTTCAGTCTTAATTTTTAGTTTATTATAATTGAAATGTTACGTTGGGTTATTAAGTGAAATAATAAAATTTAAATAAAAAAATAAAAAAAGCCTTTGTTATAAATAAAATAATATAAATATGAAAATGATAGATTCCATTGTACCATCATTCAGGTGTCCTAGTTGAGGCGGCAAGATGTGAGGACGGGCAACTATGATCGGATTCTTATTCCTGAGACCCCAAATAATAAAAAACAACATCTTGCCGATAATAGCAGTGGTCCCCTCTAGTCCCTTCCCCTCCCTTTTTCATCCCCTATGGTAATTGTAAATAAATAAGTAGTTTTTATAGAGACCCCATATTCTGGTGGTCGTGAAATTTTGGTATGTTGCATAGGTTGATACGATATTGAATAATCCAATTTTGTACGATTTTCCTCCCGCCGCCCCCTCCGCCACCCTTAGAAAACCTCATTAAATCGCACTGTTTATATTATGCGATATAACTTCGTTGTTTCGCATTTTTGGCCAAAATAATTATTTGCTCTTTTGTTAAACATAAAATATTCTAAAAATTGTTTATAAATTTTTTTTCTCTAAAGTAAATAGCAGCGGAGCCATCATACTCCAAAACTGGCCAATTCTTAGATTTATTCAAATTTGAGTTTCTAACCGTTTTACGCTATGATAACTTCGCCATGGTTCGTTTTAGCTTAAGTCCTCATAACTAATCTTAGAGATAATTAGATTATCTTCAAAATTCATATACTAAGGTCCGTATAATGTTGAAAATAACAGAGTAGGAATAGATTTAAGAAAAAATGAAATAGTGGTTTTGTCATTTCTTCATACATTTTCGAACGTTCTTCATACATTTTCAAAGGACGTTCGAAAATGTATGGAAATAGTTGATGAAATCAGAAAATGTATGAAATCCCCATTTTGTTTTCTCCTAAATCCATCCCTACTCCGTTATTTTCAGCGTTATACGGATCTTAATATATGAATTTTGAAGATAATTAAATTATCTCTAAGATTAGTTATGAGGACTTAAGCTAAAACAAACCATACCGAAGTTATAATAGTGCAAAACGCAAAGAAACTCAAAATAGAATAAATCTAAAAAATGGACAGTTTTGGAGCTTGATGGCTCCGCTGCTATTTACTTTAGAGCAATTTGTTTTATAAACAATTTTTAGAATATTTTATGCTTAACAAAAGAGCAAATAATTATTTTGTCCAAAAATGCGAAACAACGAAGTTATATCGCATAATATAAACAGTGCGATTTAATGAGGTTTTCTAAGGGTGGCGGAGGGGGCGGCGGGAGGAAAATCGTACAAAATTGGATTATTCAATATCGTATCAACCTATGCAACATACCAAAATTTCACGACCACCAAAATATGGAGTCTTTATAAAAACTACTTGTTTGTTTACAATTACCATAGGGGATGAAAAAGGGAGGGGAAGGGACTAGAGGGGACCACTGCAGTTATCGGCAAGATGTTGTTTTTTATTATTTGGGGTCTCAGGAATAAGAATCCGATCATAGTTGCCCGTCCTCACATCTTGCCGCCTCAACTAGGACACCTGAATGATGGTACAATGGAATCTATCATTTTCATATTTATATTATTTTATTTATAACAAAGGCTTTTTTTATTTTTTTTATTTTTATTATATTATTTCATTTAATAACCCAACGTCACATTCCAATTATAATAAACTAAAAATTAAGACTGAAATAATCATTAAAATGACTCCAAAGCATTTACCCCATCGACAAACTTTGAGGGGGTGTAAAAAAAAAATTGGACCGGAAAATTGAGTGGCAAGAAACGGATCCCTGTTCCTTGACTTATCCTCAACAATAATCAATTGATGGAATTCGGTGCTCATATTAAGTATACGAAAAGCATCACAGCGCCTGGTCTAACATAAATTCTATGAACCCATCATATTCAGTACTTAAATAACTGTGAAGAGGGACCCTTTTCATTATTATTGATTTTCTGCTTTATAGATGATTTCACCATCAGTACGATTCGATTCATGTATTTGTAACTGGAAAAAGAACTCGATATAAAGCATGTTTAACAAATGTGTAAGTAGGTAGGTATCATCACCAATTGAATGTTTTTTCACAAAAATATTTGTAAATGCTGACGAGAAACGATCTCACGCTAACGTGATTTTGTACATAAATATACGTATTTACTACTTATTCAACATTAATTTACCCGTTTTCCCTCATTTTTCCCGTGCAGACGACACATGTTTTTATGTTTTTCCCCTTTCGTTCTGTAACAACTATAGTGCCAAACAGGACTATAGTAGCTAGTAGAGTGCCAAACAGGACTATAGTAGTTAGTAAAGTTCCAAACAGGATTATAGTATAGCTAGTAGAGTGCTAAAAGGCGAACATATATCATATGAAATATCTTACATATTATACATATCTTAGTGTTCTGTTTAAATCAGCTATTCCCAAAGGGATCTATATCGACCCCCCAGGGGTCCATTTCGAGCTCCAGGAGATCTATAGCTGGGAAAAAAAATATTGCGGGTCTATGAGAAGTCCAAGGGTGTCTACAAAAATAAATCCAGATCGTAACCGAAATTCAAATATTTTATAATGCAACTATAGATTCTATTCTAGATAATTATAAAAATATACAACTTTTTCACCCTATAAGAGTGATTTCTGGTCCGGCGCCTAGACGATACGGTGTCCCAGAAATTCTGACGACCGAACTAAAAGAAAAAAAATGAAGAAAAAATAACTGTCGGCCAGGAAAAATAAAACTGAGTGCGAGGGGGCGTCTACCGAAAGTAGAAAACCTGTCAGGGGGTCTAGTAGACAAAAAAAAGCGGGAATCTCTGGTTTAAATCATAATTCAGAGTAAAATAGAACTGGAATGTTTTAGTAAACGAACTTACTTACTGCTAGCCACTTGCGTTCCAATGCTGGACATAGGCCTCTTCTAAACTCTTCCACTGTCTTCTATCTTGGGCTATCTGCTGCCATCTACGACCCGTAAGCTGGACAATGTCATCTGTCCACCTTTTCTGTGGTCTTCCTTCGCCTCTTTTGTTCTCCCAAGGCCTCCACTTCAGGATTTTAGGTGCCCATCTGACACTGTCCTGTCTTGCCACGTGTCCTGCCCACTGCCATCTTAGCTTTGCTGTTCTTTCTACGATGTCAGCAACTTTTTTTCGACGTCTGATCTCCTCATTTCTAATATTATCTCGAGGAAACGAAACGAGTAGGTAAATAAATGAGAAAATAACGAAGTTAGTTGAGCAAGCCTTTCTGCAATAATATTTAAGTACTTACCTAATATTTTCTATACATCATCAAGATCATATTAGGTATCTCATCTACCTACATTATATTACAATATTTCTGAACGCGTTTGTATTATGTAATATCATTATAGTCCGAGAGCCCGCTGCTTAAATTATGACGTATCTGTTATTTGATCGAAATGTAGTATAAATGATAGCTTACCAATAGGGTATTACATCGCACTAGGGTTGCCTATCAAAATCTTGCCGCAACCCCCTTGCCCCCCCCCCCCCCCCCCGAAAAGGTCCCTCTTCGCGGTTTTTCGTATTTTATAGGAATATGGTAAGAGATAGGAGAAAGTAGTCAATGACAAAAATAATCCTTGCTAAATTCTCTATAAAAAAATGTTCAGTCAATTTTTCGTAGAACTAGTAGGTAGTTTACCCGTAATGGCCGGTCAAAAAACAGGATATTAAAAAAATGGGTATTTTTCTTTCACGTTCTTCCACTAACATATTATGGAAAAATAAATTGGCCTACGGCGCTATATCGCTGGTTATTTTATGAAAAACTTTCTCCTATCTATTACTATGTTCCTATAAAATGCGAAAAACCGCGAAAGGGGACCATTTCGGGGGGAGCAGGGGGGGTCGCGGCAAGATATTGATAGGCAACCCTAGTGCGATGTAATACCCTATTGGTAAGCTATCATTTATACCACATTTCGATCAAATAACAGATATACGTCATAATTTAAGCAGCGGGCTCTTGGACTGTTATTATTTACAATACCAAGTAGGATGCGTATTGCGTGATCTAATATACCGGTCCATGGTGAGATGAAAAGACAGAATATAATATTAAGGTCATGAGATGATTGTTATGGTCTGTTGGAAAGATCATAAATTTACTCTCCAGTCGAGGAGATAATAGTACTTACTGCCTTTTCTTTAGAATATTACACAATATTAGACTTAGATCTAACAGGAGTGGGAAGAAAACATAATAATTGATTCTATAGGTCTTTGTATCTACATTCTAAAATTAAATTACTAGGTACGAGTATATTTAATTTTAGGTAGATTTTCACAAATGAATTTTTTCTCTACCCGTTCTTGGGACTTTGTCGGGCCATAGTTTTTTTGACCGCCACTTTCTGGGACAGATATTACTTTTTTCTAAATACGCATACATCTGAGATAAAACTAAAATTTAATTTGATCTGATTGGTTGGTAAATAAAAAAGTTATAGAGGATACCAGATAAAATTTTGGGATTTCGTAAAAAAAAAATCAAATACTTATTTCTAAAAAATTGGGGAACACCCTATATATTTCTGAATACCGTTAAGTTGTTCCAAATAGTCCCCTGTTTATACCATATCATTTGCCGAACGTAATTATACGTAATTATACATTTGCATCTTTCTTTTAAAATAAAAAAAATACATCTTTTATTGTTTTGTCAAAAAATTAGGATTAAGTGTTGAAAAGGGTAGATTTCTAGTTTTGTTTTCCATCAATACACCCCGATGTATGTATGTACCCATCTGTGTACACACATATACATATGTATACATGTTTTCATTGGTGGTGAAATACGAGTATTGTATAATGCGTTCAGTGAAGCAGGGCCAACGAGCAGTAAAAATACTTGCAATTTCGTTCATTCTAATTTTTTTGTCTTACGTACTAGCTGTACTGCCCGGCGTTACCTATGTAGCCATGTTCTACCTGTGCGCTCTTTTATGAGACACCAAACAATGTGGTATGCGTTGACTGGATCCTCTCGATCATTCTGTGTATCCCGATGATTTGAGGAGGCATAAAAATGACTTTCTGAAGATCTGAATTTCTTTCCCAACGCCCTTTCATAGCATACCACACAAGCTCCCATACAACCCTTGGATTCCCTTATCAGTAAAATTTCTCAGGTTTTGCATTTCTAGACGTTCCTACCACACAGTATTGATTCGAAAAACCTTTAAAAAATATCGATTTGTCGATCATTTACCTAGCCTAGAGAGTCACAGTAATTTGATTGATTTTTATATTTGTTTCAGGACACAAATGTCGTGAAGAGTGGCCAAGTCGTGCATCGGAGCAAGCATACAATCTCTTCTTGGATGGCATATTGCTGTTGATGCCTCTCCTTGTTATGACCATAGCGTACTCTCTCATCGTCAGGAAGCTGTGGAAGGGACTTCAGAGAGAAATAAAGCACAATTCATCATGCCAGAGACAAAGTAAGAACAAATTTTATTATTTATTAGTTTTTACTAACTTGGTGTAAGGTACCTATCAAGCTGTACCGGTATAAAAAGGGTCTCTGTGAAATTCTAGTATTCTGGTGGTCAGTTACCAAGTGGCTTTGTAATGGTATGACTGGAACCTCCTTGTCTCCCTGCTACATTATGTGCGTGGTGCCATTGTAGGATCAGCCAGTAATACGTAGATTAGACTACTGCAGATAGAGCACACCGGAAGGTATACTTACCTCATAATGGTGTTTCACCTCCTACACATGGATCCCTTTATAAAAGTATTCTTCTCATGTAGGCACATTAGTCCTGAAGATGGCCTCATCAAGTAGGCCGAAAGCTCGACAACCTACACACGCTTCACTCGAGAAGAATGGAGAAGAGATAAAAAAAGTTTGAATAAACCTGCGTCTTGTACACATTCACGTGGATGTGGATACCTCTCGATTTTGTTGAGGAAAAAACTGTACGTATTACAGTAGAGTCTCGATAATCCGGCACTTCGATAGGTCCAGTAATCCGACACCCCACGCCGACGCACCCTCCACTCCCGCCTTATGCCCAATTAATGGCTTTTCATATTTTATGTCATTTTTAGGTGAGATGATGGTCATATTGGTAAAAAAAAAAACATATCTGCTTATTTCCATATACAAATATATGATGCTTTATTTCACTTAAATTATTTTTTTCTAAACGAACATTCCAATAATCCAACACACTCTGGTTTTAAGAAAGCGCCGGATTAGTGAGACTCTACTGTAGTTTTTCAGATCTTTATAAAACTTCGTAAAGGTAGGGATGACCCATAAACTTATCTGAATTATGTGGATTAAGGGGTAGAAGGTAAGTGCTACTATCAGCTACCTATATATTATAAGAAGGGGTTGCTCTTTATATTATACAACCCTATCATACTCGTTCTTACTTCTCATCTCAGTAAGGAAGAATGTACCTACGTAAATACCTACACATTCCATTCTTCCATCACATTCAAGCACAGACCTAAATAGGTAAGTATGTACTTGCCTCAGACAATTGGAATGAAGAAAAATATGGGCAGCAATTTGTCTCTCTGTTCGAAAATTTAGTACTATGGAAATGGTTTTAGGTTCCTCAGCAACCAATAACCAACCAGTCTGTTGTTGCTATGGGTGGAGTTTGTCGGGGACTCCCTTCTGGCTAACCCTGAACCCACCTGTTAAAAATAATTTGCCTAGAATTGTGGGTAAAGGGGTCGCTATATGCCCCTGTGATACCCGGTGATGCGGAGGGCCTTGAGTCCGTGGGTGTCCAGTAAACTTGAATGTTATTAATAGCATAGGTCCGCAAACCTCTCAGTTAAAAGTGTGCATACCGACATTTCAAAAAATTCTAAAAACGGGAGACCTTCTATCTCGACAACCGTTACTAAATATTCTTCGTAACAAAGTAGGGTAGATGCATTGAACCTTTATCTAGGGAATAACCATAAAAGATTTTTTTTATATTGTATAGATTTCTCAAAAAAATATATTAAAAACACCTCTGATTTTTTTCCGAAAGACGGATACTCGTTTCCCGAAAGCCGCGGAGTAATTTTTTTTGTACTGATAATATGCATTAAAATCTACGGAATAACCGTAAAAGTTTTTTGATAGACGCAAAATTAACCGCAAAAAATGGAAAAAAAACGCTATTTTTACCATTTTATCGTGCGATTGTCACGCGATTTTGAACCTTAATGCCGTGCGAAAACACTGTGACGTCATTCCTGGTGCCATGCCCTTAACGTGACATAGCTGCGTGTAGTGTGCACAGTGATACTTATTACTTAATTATATTCAGGTATTTCATGTTTTATTTACCTCCCTCGTCATCTCAACAGTAAATCATTCAACAACAAACCCTTAGGTAGATTTCTAATTATTAGTCCCAGACATGCCACTTACTAATTTTTAGTTGGTATCCACACCTCTTTCCCCATCGCAAATAAGTGAGAACTAAAAAAAGATTAAAAACAATTTACTTCTTCAAATTCTCAGAAATAAATATATGAATATTTAATATACTTAGGAATACTTATCATATTTTATTTTATGTTATGTACTTCTTCTTAGTTAATTGTCAACCCAGTTACAGGTGCAGCAATTATAAATTATGAGATATATAAAAATATTAATAAAAAATGGTATACTCGTAAATTTGGAATGTATGATAAAACCTCACAAAAAAAAACACATTATTACCACACGTTTTCTCGTCATATCATACATTTTCATGAAAATTCATCAAAATACAATAGATTCATAAAAAAATAATATATTGTATAAATATATTTTTTTAGAAATTTTGCTGCCCCCCCCCCCCTAGCTCTGAGGCTGGGGACGCCCATGAAAGTACGTAATACCTATTTAATTTGTTTATATTTTCACTGATAACGTAAGGTACATTTTGCCTTTTATCGTAATGGATTGTTAGGTATTTGTTATATCAAGATTTTTCCTAAAATGATACAACTACCTTAACTCATTTATTTTTTTGTTTCAGTGGAAAGATACAATAGCTCAGCTAATATGAATGCGGTAACCTTACTTCAAACCGATACTAATCCTTCTACTAATAATTCCACCATATCTAATACTCCAATGCCTACAAACAGAAAAGACACGATGTCCCCGTCTAGAACAAATACCAAGAGTATTACTGAGAGGGAGATTTCTTCTAAAGATGACACTCAGGAGAAAGCAAAGGCTGTGAAGAAATGGCTTTTTAGTGGAAAGGTGAAGGTAAATATTATATATTTTTTAAATAAAAAATATTTTAAATTTAAACACAAAGTTTTAATTTTTACACAATAATTTATAAAAACTCGAGTACCTTCGCCCACTACTTCGGTCAACATTATCAACAGCAACTTTAAAAACAAAAAATCAAAGTCAACAGGATTCAAGTAACAGTGGGGGTGGGGGTGTGGGCGGAGTTAGAAGTAGTAGGAGTATTGGGAGTAGGTAACGGGTTGAAACCGGGGCGGGGTAACAAAGGCGGTATTTGATTATTTACAATACTATCCTAATTTAATCTTTTATATATTTCCAACGCTTTACAAGAATAAAAATTTGTACAATCAAAAATAATTCAAGTTAAAATCACGTTGGTAATTGTTAGGTATAAAAACATAAATATGGTACTTAGTTGCCTCTCCTGCCATTAGCGAAGTTGATTGTGAACTACGTTCTTCGGCTAAGCAATAAAAAGATGGCGGGTGTGTTAAAAAATACCACCCTCTCCCTTCAACAGTAAGAAATGCAACAATACATATGTAGGTACTTAATGTACATGAAATTCGACAACACAGCCGTCGCTCTTCGTGGTGTAGTGGATATGATCCCTACTAAGCGAGACGAAGGTATGGGTTCGAATCCCAGCCGGGGTGAACTGAAATGGCGAATGTTTCTCGAGTGTAAAGTGATCACTTAAGCCAGCCGAGGTCGGTCGTAAGCCCGACAATGTTCATCCTTAATTCTTCTATACTGTTGTGGGAATACTTCAATCGATTCAAGAGCAATTAATTTCGCATACTGGCTCTCTATGTGTAAGGCCTTTACAATTTGCATGTCTATCATGCTCTATGCATAATGATCTGTCATCTGCGAGAATCCAGATAATCCCCTAAAGGCTTTATTATGTTCTTTGATACGGGTATCTATTGATTCTGACCGAGCGAGTCTGACCAACATATTTAGCGTCGCAGTTACTACACCAAATTTGGTTAGTATTATTCTAGAATGTAAAAATGGACACATAATAGCGCATTTTTTTAAAGAAATTTGCTATTTATTAGAAAAATTTCCAAATTTTTCCTCAAAAATTATGTGTAATAACAAAATTTTCACTACATTTTAAATCCAAACCCAAAAATTAGGATTTTAATCAAAATCCCAACTTATTTACTATGATTTGTAGTTGGTTTTGTCAAAATCGAGTCAGTGGTACACCTACCTACTTACATTATTGTATATAAAAAAAACTGAATTGTGTAGAGAACTAGTATAGATATTTCATTTAGGTTTTTTGCCAATAACTCTTAAACTACTTTTTATTCTGTTATTTTTATACTATTCTTACATCATAATCATAAATTTTTGCAATATTACTCTAATTGTGTTTAATTCGTTATTAAATTCTTCCTTCTATAATGGTATATTTAATAACCTATGTATCATCGAATGAAAACCAGCCATTGTATATAGCTTAGAGGGTGATTTGAAGAATAGAATATCTACTACATACTAGTAATGTATTCAAGTTATTAAATAAGTTTCCTACATAGGAAACCTACATGGGCGTCGTCAGGGCAGCTGCCCCCCCCCCTCCCTAGAGATTAGGGAAAAGGGAATAGGAATAGGGAAATATTTTTTCATACCAAATGACAAAACCACACAAAAAATCTCATAATTACCACACGTTTCCGCATCATATCATAAATTTTCATGAAAATCAATCAAAATACAATAATAATAAAAAATAGCCTGCGGCGCTATTTTTCATTACTTTTGCCTTTATAGCTGACCAAATATTTAGTATAATTCGAAATTTATTGATTCAAAACAAGTAACTGGCCACTTTTCTTGAAATCACGAAAATTCAAAATGACTAACACGCCATTTGTACTGTTCCTCAAAAAAATCAAAATGACTAACACGTCATTTATATATTTTTTATAACAATTCAAAATGACTAATAGAACTTTTTGTGACAAACTGTATCAAGCATACAGGGTGTCCCGTAAATCAACGTCATCCCGTGGAGGGGTAATAGACCAGCTCAAAACCTACTAGAAAATCGAAATACCACCTCAGAAAAAATCGCTCATTCTCGAGATATCGGCACTTTTTTGTTTTTCGCGAAATTCGACACCTTCGATCAGTTTTTCGATCGCCACGATTGATTCGTAATTCTGACTAATTCAGCTATTTGATTATCCAAAATTATAGTCCAAAATAAAACCTATTAATTCACAATTTTGAAAAAAAGAACACCGTTTCCACCTCTCGAGTTTTTTTGTTTCTTTACACTGTACAAAAACGACTCCTTTACACTGTAAAAAAATAGTATCACATTGTGCTGGCAAATTATAATAAAATCTTACTCATTTAGTGTAGTTTTTAAAAAGGTACAAAACTGAGTATAGTTCCCTTTACAAAAAATATATTCCAGATTTACTTCAAAAGGATCTCATTATAAAAAAATCAAAATGCAGGGTCATAGCTTCCTTATGTCCAATATTTGGACAAGTGATAGAGGATAACTTTTTTTCGACGGCAAGAACTGAACGGTGGTGTATGTTTTTTAATCGCTGTGTTTTTAAAATTAAATTAAGTGTTTACATTGTGGTTTTCGTACTAAGTTTGTGGAGATCTATATTAAATTGAATGTCGCGCGTCTGTGGGTGTGTTTGCCGAGTTGTGTATGTACTGTATAACGTGTGAAGGGAACATATGTGTTTTGTTTAATGTGAAGTGTGGTTTTGTCAAACGAAAGGGTAGACATTAAATTCTCGAAAGGACTTGACTTTTGAATTCTATTTTGAATACATATACTAATTTAGTGACGGCGCCGAGCGAACTGTTCGTGGCTCCGTTGGTAGCGCGCGCGCTCCCTTCGTTTTTCTGGCGGACGGAGCAGTGTGGTTCGAATCCCGTCCAGGACGTTTTTTTTTTCTGTTTCTGATCTTTACCATTGTTTTAATTTTTTATTGATTGACTATGAACTATATTGAGAGAAACACTGATTGAAAATTTTACTATAATATTATTCTCGTGAAAATAAAACTCTTGAATTAATTACATTGAATGTCAAGCGCCATCTATGGTGTGGTAAAATTAACATTTATTAATAGCAGCCGTAAACAAGATCAAACTCACCTTCCGTACATACAATAGAGGTATTACGACACCGTGCCCGTATTCGTTGGTGACCAGTGGCTACCGCGTTCGGCTTTCACAGCGGACGTTAGTGGTTCGAAGCCGACTAAGGGAAGTGGATTTTTTTTTTTCTCTTTTTTTGTGTACATTGAATGTGGACTGTCGTATCCTTACTGAGGTGACATTTTTTCTTCCATTTTTCTTTTTTTTCATCTCAAATGACTCATACATAGTGACTGGTTAGTGGATCAATTGTGTTTGCTTAAGGACATAGTGTAATATGCGGATCAGTTGCTAATCACTGTAAGTGTAGCGTTTGCTTAAAGACATTCTGCAATACATAAATTGATAGCTGAACACTACAGGTGTTTTATATGCTTGAAGACATTGTGTAGTGTGGAAACTGGTTGCTAAGCGCTGTGTGTGTAATATTTGCTTAAAGACACTCTGGAATACAGGGGTTTATCAACATACCCATTGGGTGTAACATCTGACTGAAGTCATCCATCAGTGATATCAGGAAATCGTCTAAATTATCAAGCGTCACTATGAACTCGTTTGTGTGCAGGGCATGTAATCTGGGTATTGATGGCCCCGATGTTATGAAATGTAGTGTATGCGGTGACTCGTTTCACGCGTTATGTGTACACTTCGGCAATGAGCCAAAGCAATCTAGACGCAAAACAACCTGGAAGTGCCCGGCATGCAAAACCAATCAAAAAAGAGTTGGTGACAACACAAACACTCCCGTTAGGAATCAAGAAAATGCTGCGGTACAGCCTGTAGATCGCACTGGGGAGTTATCTTCCCACGATATTCTTGATATCGTTAGGCTAGAAATTAAAACGCAATTAAGAGAAGTAATTAGTGAAGAGTTTAGAGCTATGCGGCAGGAGATGATTCAATCACATGAAAATTTGGCGAGACTCGTGGAGGCACAAGCTGCAATCCTCAACGAAAAGATTAAAGTTATTCAAGATATTGAAACACAAAACTCTATTCTCAGAAATCGGATTGAATTGCTAGAGGCTAATACTGACCCGATGAGGATCATGGACGAAATTGAGAACCGAGTTGAATGTGCGAAGAATGTAGTCATATGCAACGTGGAGGAGAGTAGTGATTCCTCGCAGATAGTGAGAATATCCCATGATAAGCGAGTCCTCGCTCAAGCATTGGGGAGGATTGATAATACCATCACTGAAAATAATTTAAAATGCATTAGATTGGGGAGACCTGCCGTTGGAAAGGTTAGACCACTGAAGATTTTTTTGAACAACCAGGATCAAGCTCTGAACATCGTAAGGAATAGGAAACATTTTAACAGCTGGAGACTTTACAGTGACAGAACACCCACGCAGAGAGAGTACTTTCAAGGTCTAAGAAGTGAACTCGATGACAGAAGGTCTAAGGGAGAAACGGACCTCTATATTAAATATGTTCGCGGCAGGCCGATAATTGCTACATCTAAGGTGTCAAAAAACTCAACATTTTCTACCAGAACGCAGGTATAAAGACAAAATTTTCATCCATCCCATCAGCGATTCACGGAACCAGCAATCAGATCATCATTTTAACAGAAGCCTGGCTCAATCCTCAAATTTCAAATGCTGAACTGGGATTATCCAATTACAACATATATAGATTGGATAGAAATATTTATACCAGCAAAAAGACCACAGGTGGAGGTGTTCTAATTGCCTTGTGTAAAGATCTTAACTCCAAACATATTAAAGCTAATCAGCGAGATGTCGAGCATGTCTTCGTGCTGGTGAAATTAAAAAATAAGCAGCAGTTGATCATAGGTGGTGTGTATATACCTCCTGCCTCACCTACTGATAAATATTTACACCATTGTGAGGAGGTGGAAAGAATAGCGGCCATATATCCTGGAGCTAAATGGCTGCTCGCTGGAGACTATAATCTCCCTGAATTCACTAGAAATACTGATGTGTCTCAGCCTCCATCCTCATCCAGCAAGGTCAGCAGACTTAATGATATGTGCAACTTACTGGGACTGCAGCAACTAAACAACGTCGTCAATTTTAATGGAAATATTTTGGACTTGATTTTTTCTGACATAAGTAATGTTTCATTGTTAAATTCAGTTGATCCTTTGTTCCCAATAGACCGACACCATCCACCTCTGGACCTACGTCTGCTCCTGAGTGTACCTGATCCTTCTGACCTGTCTTCTCCTTGTGTGTTTAAAAATTTTAATAAGGCAAATTTCGATACTATTAATGATTGTTTGGTCACTACTGATTGGAAAAACATTTTTTCAGGTGATGACATTGATAATAGCGTTGGTAAATTTTATGACGTTATATACAGTGTAGTTGATGATTATGTACCAAGTCAATCATTTTATGTGTCTACTTATCCTAAGTGGGTTACTAAGGAGTTGAAGTCATTGATAGTGAGGAAAAAGATAGCGCATGCAAATTATAAGTCTACGTTAAATGTTGGGGATTATGAATTATTTTCTAATCTGAGAAGGGAATGTAAACAGATGTCTACTCGTTTGTATAATCAATTTATTGTTGAAACTGAGAATTCTTTATTGAATAGTAATAACCCTAAAACATTCTGGAGACATGTTTCGTCCCTTGGACCTTCATCTGGTGAGGACTCTGCATTCCCAACTGAAATGTTTTTTGGAGATACTGTTGCAGAATCCAACGGCGACATTGCTAATCTTTTCGCATTGTTTTTTAAAGAGGTCTACGTCCAAGCATTGAACCCATCGTCTATAAGAATCAATGAAAATGTTCGTAAAGATTGTGTGCGTATTGCCCCCTTTAGAATTCCTGAACAAACCGTATATGATACATTGGTTGCTATTGATGTTACTAAGGGTGCTGGTCCTGACGCTATCCCTCCTCTATTTATTAAAAATTGTGCTGCGGCTCTTACTCCACCGCTCACCCATTTGTTCAATCATTCTCTTAGGCAAGGAGTGTTTCCTGAGACATGGAAGCACAGTTTTCTAACCCCAGTGTATAAGAAGGGCGAAAGGGAAAATATTGAAAACTATCGCCCCATATGTATTCAGTCCACAATGGCCAAGTTGTTTGAAAAGGTTATTTTAAATCATATTACCCCACTTATCAATCCTGTTATATCTCAGAAACAGCATGGTTTCACTGCGGGTAAATCTACGTTGACTAACCTTGCATTATACACAAATTTTTTAAATACTTCTATTTCTGCTGGGTGTCAGGTTGACTCCGTTTATACGGACTTCTCCAAGGCCTTCGATACTGTAAACCATGAAGTGCTCTTGGAGAAGCTCCAGTGTATGGGATTTGATGGGGCCCTCCTGGGATGGATGAGAAGTTATATTACAGGGCGTGAACTTTCTGTACGGATTGGGAAGGCTACGTCGGGGAAAATACTGGCGACTAGTGGTGTGCCTCAAGGGTCTCACCTTGGACCCATTTTATTTGTTTTGTTCATCAATGACGTGGTTGATTGTTTGGGAGGTGTGGAGGTTTTATTATATGCAGATGATCTAAAAATGTATAGAATTATTGAGGGGGTGGATGATTGTCAGGTTCTACAGCAAAATATAGATGCGTTGTTTGAGTGGTGTCTGAGTAATGGACTCACACTGAACCCGGGTAAATGTAGCGTCATGAGGTTTACGAGACGAGTGGAAAAGTTTGTTTATCATTATGTCTTGAATGGTGAGACTCTGGAAAAAGCCAGTGAGATACGTGATTTGGGAGTGACTTTGGACGATAGACTTACTTTTGTTGGCCATATAGCAAGCATCAGAGATAAGGCTATGAGAATGCTGGGATTCGTTTTGAGGGTGTGCCGAGAATTTCGTGATTTGCGAACCTTAAAGACATTGTTCGTAGCGTACGTGCGGAGCCAGTTGGAGTAAAATGCACCAATTTGGTCTCCGTACTATGCCGTTCACATAGATGCTATTGAGACCGTCCAGCACAAATTCTTGCGTCATATTAATTATAGATTGGGAATACCCATTGAGGAAATTTGTTATAACTCTCTGATGCTTGATTTGGGTTTGACTAATCTTTCTGACCGGCGAATCGTTGCGGATCTGATAATGCTCTATAAAATTGTAAATTCTGTATTTGATTGTCCAGATTTGATTCAACTTGTGAGATTCCATGTGCCCAATCGACCGACTAGGCAAAGTATTTTGTTTACGGAGGAAAATGCTCGCACCAACTACGCTCGCCACTGCACAATTAATCGCTTGCACATGTTAGGTAATAGATTTAATCATGTCATAGATATGTTCAATGATAGTGAAGTGATTACCAAGTGCAAACTCACATTGCAATTTCGCAGTGGGTTGGCTCCCGAAATTTAATGTGTTTTCTGTTTTAAGTCTGTATTGTACGATTTTTATTTACTGTTTTTTGTCAATATTGTGTGTTAACATACTTAAATATTAATTGTGATTCCTTTGTCTGTTTGTTACTGTGTATTGTATTGTATTGTATTGATATTTCTTAACTTTTTTTGTATTGTAACTTTTCAAAGGCCTTGTGGCCGTTAAAACAATAAATAAATAAATAAATAAATAAATAAAAAAATATGAAAAAAAAGTTTGAAACTGTATGTTGAAAAATCAACCGTTTTGGAGTTATGGTCTTTTGAAAATTAAAGAGTATGAAAATTTCTCATTTTGCTTTTTTGAGAATAACTCACAAACTACTAATTCTATTTTGACAAAATAAATAAAAAGTTATTGTAACTAATGTAGGCTTTCGACAACACACAGGCTTGTATTGAATTTTGTATAGAATTTTGTAAGTAATAAAAGCTGAAAATTATTTGTCTTGGAATCCTAGATATTCATAATTCATCTTCATATTTGCTTCAAAAAAGAAGAAAGTTTCCTAATATATTTTTGAATTTTTAGAATTAATATCGTTATAATAATGGTTTTCTATTTTCAAAACAAAAATTTCGTTGAATGGCTTTAATTAAGGTAGGTAAATAAATTTAGGTATTAAAGCAATGAACGACCGATATTAATATTTTAAAACAAGAAGTACCTACCAAATATCAGCTATTGTTATAACCGAAAAAATACTAATGTACAAATTTAATTATAAACAATTAGTAAGAATGCTTAAGGGCTTGGCACCGCTAATGACGTCACAGACATTTCCCACGGCATTACGGTTCAAAATCGCGTGACAATCGCATGAGAAAATGGTAAAAATTGCGTTTTTTCCATTTTTCGGAGTTAATTTTGCGTCTATCAAAAAACTTTTACGGTTATTCCCTAGATTTTGATGCATATTATCAGTACAAAAAAAAAAAATTACCCCGCGACTTTCGGGAAATGAGTTTCCGTCTTTCGGAAAAAAGTACAGAGTTGTTTTAAATTTTTTTTTTTGAGAAATCTATACAAGATATAAAAAATCTTTTACGGTTATTCCCTAGATAAAGGTTCAATGCATCTACCCTATTTTGTTCCAAAGCATATTTAGTAACGGTTGTCGAGATAAGAGGTCTCCCATTTTTAGAAATTTTTGAAATGTCGGTATGCACACTCTTAACGGATAAGATTAAATTAAAAAGTAACAATCTAATGTGACTAATGGCCATTTCTATTTAATTCAGTATTAAGTACAAATGACTTAAAAGACATGAATCGAGTAATATCCACAATTCGAAAGGTCTGAACGACAATTTAACATTATTAAGTATCATGTAAATGTGACTAAACGAAGGACATGTTTATATTTAATATTATACGATTTGACTAAAGTGCATCTGTCTAAATAATTTTGACGACTCAAAATAGCTAAAGCGCCTCTCGCATTATTTTATGTGTTAAGTTCGTTTTTCTTATAAACCAAACATTCATGAATTGTGAAAATTTGGCAAAACAAAGCGGCATTCTCGATTGTAAGTTGTCATTTTCGTCGCTTTACCTTTTTTTGAAAGAAAAATTACTTTTTTTTACTAAACGACCAAAAAAGTTGTCTTATTCGAACGAGACCTAGACTATTCGACGCAGCTCGCCAAGACGATTCCAACGATATATATAACTCATTTTATACCTAAGTGGCGCTTAAGTTAAAGTAAAAAACGAGCGGCGATTAGGGTTGCCACCCGTACTTTATAATAAAGTATTGTACGTTATTTCAGGTAATTGTACTTTATACTTTATGACAACAATAAAGTACACGAAAATACTTTATTTCGCTTGATTTGATTTCTTTGGGATTTTGAAAAGTGTAGTAGCAAGCATTTTTTTGCTAAACGAAATTAAGCAAAAACTTAAGGCTATAATATACCACAGCTAGGAATTCTAAATGAACGTCGCTTCCCCTCTCTTACCGCTCCAAATTTTCAAATATTTCGTCCACAAGTTTTACTTACACATACATACATCCAAATTTATACAATATACATACAAGCTGTGATGGGAACAGCCTACTAGCTAAAAATTAATAGAAATCTAAACTAACTTTCGGTTGTTCACATTACCTCCTAATTAACTGCTACCTAAATTCAAATCTAAACCCTATTTCCTACTTCTAAAAGCTACTTTCCCTAAGTTCATTTCTACTTTCACTCTATCACACATTCAAACACACTCTCACATTCTAATCTTACATTCAGACACTGAATTTGCGTAAAGCGAATCGCTGCTTGTCCGCCGTTATCCTGTTTTCGTAATTCGTAGCGATGGTTTTCCTTCGTTCTACAATATTCGTTGTAAATTGGCCTTTACGTGATTCGTCTAGGGATAAGCTATTCTTTAATTTGGACCCACGTCGTGTTTTTCTTTCGCTGAAATAAAAGTCCTACCTCAATTTGGTGTATCTACCTATTATACAATACGAAGCGTTGTTCCAGTAAGTACCTGTAGCGTCACTAAGAAACACATACTCCACGCATTTCATACATAACGCATAATACACCAGGGGCGTGTTCAGTAGATAAAAGTCACATTATAATTTTACAACAGATAAGATATTCTTTCATTCGTAGATGTTAGTGGAGTATTGAAAGTATCACCTACCTTTGTCCTTCTGAAATGTTACATAGCAAACACACACAATAACACAAAGAGAATTCAATAAATATACAATTCAAAGTACCACGAATGAAAGTTTATGGGCTGTGGATAAATTAATTAAGATGTTATTTGTCTTTTGTACTACAATGTTAATAAAAGACAAAATTAAGGTGGATTGAGTTTATAATCGTAAATAATTAGATGCTTTTTGCATTCGAGAATAGAACTTAAACAAATGGACATTGTCAAAATTGTTTGTCGTGCGGTTAGCTCAGGGCGCCCCCAATCGCTCGCGCCCTAAAGTCCTGAACAACCAGAGTCGATTTCAGGTCCAGTCAGTAATCTACCCTCTTTCCGTTCGCGGAATAAATAAATTTCATTCCAAAAAACGACAAGCAACTACTATATAATAGGAGTATTTCTGACTAATCCATTTCTTTCGAAGATACTTTCCAGCCATGAAAGTCGAAATGGATTCTACGATGAGTGTGGGATCTCATAAGCTTGCATGAGATGCATTTCTTCTACAGAAATGCGCAGGTTAGGACATGGATATTAATAAAATATATTTTGTTAGTTCCATTCAAAAAATCCAGTACAGACATTTTTTGAATCCGGGACTGGATTTGGATATATAAATTTCTATCGGGAGGGAAATAATAATAAAAGCATGCTTTATAAGGGCAAGGATAGAGTTAGATATGTTAGTATATAAAATTATAATGCAGTGCTATAATTATATGAATAAATGTTATAAGATGATGACACTATCCACTTTTGTAAATTGGTGAGTAAATCTTCGCATTGGCTGAAGATTCACAACAAAGAAATGGTAAATATAATTTGTCTCAATCCGCCTTAACCTAGTAGTAGTGTTAATACAAATTATTAAAGTTAAAATAATAAAACAAAATAAAATTTCTCATCCTTAATGCGGTCCTGTTCTCGTAGCACTGAAGCTAAATCTAATATTAATATAATTAGGTCGATTGCAGCTTTCTCAATATTCTAAATAAGAATATTTCACTCCAAAGCTAAATTAGACTATTTGAAAGGCGAAAGAAATTAATTAATTTAAAATAAATAAAACACACGATAGTCTTAAAGCAAAGCCCTTCCAAAAATAATTAATGTCATATCTTATCAACGAGTGAACCGCCCGAATCGTTAGATAGATATTGACTGTCTCGAGAAATCTCTTCCAAGCCATCACATCTCGATTCTGGATACCTGAATCCTGATAAAAAAATATCAACAAAAACATACATCACCCATTTCACACACACACACACATCTTATCCTCAATACCTGAAATAATGAATGAAAGGAATGTCTATGATTTCATCTCTTCTTCAGTAGATTCTGAAAGAAATATGTTAAGTGGGAATCATCTCTCTATAAAGGGAACAAGTATACCTAACCTTTGCCCTATAATATATAGCTACTTACTACTTATGATATTGTTATAAAGATGGGTCTCCATCACACCCCCCTACGTGTACTGACGTTTTGATCCAATTGAAAATTTTAGCTAAATGTCAGTCCACGCCAAACGTAAAATAAAACATCTGAAAAATAATTTAATTAATTCCTTAGTCCTGCCCTGTTCATCTGAAAGAAATGTGTCGTTGTACATATTTATTATTAGTCTCGTTCTCCAACCGTCATCAGTATATTACATCGATCCACTTGAAAATGGTAACACTAAAAAATAAACACATAAAATAAATGAACCCTAAAAGTTTATTATTATTTCGTGTCCTATACGCACCTTATAATTAATTACCCACTCAAGATACCCTAATATTCTCGAAACTGTAAAATTTATAATCCGTCAATATTATGATTTTAGACTAGTCCCAAATCTTTTCCTAGTATTTATTTTACGATAATATATCCTATCCCCAATAAAATAACGATGCCGTTGGAACCACTTGTAATCTGTGTATTTCTTGTATACCTACTACAAACTGTAATACGCATCTACCTAAATGTCAATACACAAATGTAGGTAGGTACCTTCCTACATAACGAGAGCACACTCTACGGCATTCAAAGTAACAAAATTATGGTGCCTATCCGTTCGTATTTGTAGTATTGCATTCTTCTTGTAAACTTTCTCCACTTTTCTTCCTCCACTTGCAGATTCACAAATCGCAAGTATTATCATACTTTGTTGCGTCCTTCACTTATAACTTACACTATTATCTTATTAATAAACTGAACAATTATAACAAAATTAATGGTCATAAATATTTCATCACGGACTTACCCTAATTACAAAATTAGCTTAAGATATTTGAATACTAAAATAATATTAATTGTAATTAAGAATACATATTACAAACAAAAAAAAAACATCCTTGATATTGCATCCGTCTGTTATATATATGGTCACCTTTCCTTATCTGACATATAAAACATCTGATAGAAGCTAATTATTACAATTTTTTTTTTCTCATATTTCACCCTATACATTATTGCATAACTTATTTATTTGAAACTAACAAAACGTCTTAATTATTTGATATTTACAGCGTCACTCTTAAAATAATAAACCTAAAATTTAACTATAAATACAAAATCACATTCTTTTATACTCAAAAGTAGATAGATACTAGTACTTCCTTGTACAATGAATCCCACTATCGGTATGTCATTTTAAATCACTATCGCCTTGTCAATCGAATATCGGTGAAAATACATTATTTATGACATAGTAATTACTTCCTGCACTATTTCCATATCGTATTCTTCAACCATCAGCAGAACTTTCTTCTTCATAATCCCTGAAGAACTTTCACGCCCCTCTAAACGAGACGTCCCATCCTCAAATACAATCTCCTCAGCCGAATTCGTCTGTATTCTCTTCAAGACTTAAGGTAAACTGCATACTTTCATTTATTTATTTTCATTCGGTGTCCTAGGTTATAATTCTATTCTATTATAGTTTTACGACTATTCACTCGTATACGAATGACATCAGTTGTTTGTATTCCAAACCGACGACTTTCAAAGACGAAGCAATTGGTTATAAAATAGTTGAGTATCGTAAGTATTCCTGTTACACAATCCAACGTAGTGTCCTTTAACGAGATAATCCAATTCTCAATCACCTACGATGAGACATAAATCTCTTTTTATTTCACTTTCTTCTGACTTCCTGCTTGATCGAACATAGATACGCTAATTTTAATTCAACTTGACGTCCAAATGCAATAAAATATTTCGATAGTCTATTCCACAATAATTTACGATTCCTTACTCGTTCCAGAGTTATTCACATGTTGTAGATGCTGTATAATTGTTGAATTGCGCAGGATGACGTAATGTAACCTCGAAGTGTCCATGAAACCCTCCTAAAGAGACTCTTTCAGATTGCATACCGCTAAATAATCGTTTCATCTCGTAATACATCTGAAATATCCTGACGTATCTGTATACTGAATGTCTTTTCACAGCATTATAAATATAGTAAGTAATGTCTGACGTCTTAAAAGAATCGCAGGTCAATATATATACAAGTAGGTATGATCTAGTCTCACCTCACCTACCCATATAGTAATAAGTATAATAAGTTCATCCTTTCCCTTTGTCTTGAAAAGTCCACTGTGCTTATTGTATTATCTGAACGCAATATGCTTATACCTAGCCGCTGTTTATGTAGTACCTAATAAATTGAATACAACATTTTCGTATTACTATACATGGTCGACGAATGGTGGGTATATATTCCTACCTACATGATACCTAACGTTCAGGTATGATCCTCCGTGAACCTACTGAATTCAAGACGAATCTAATGTCAACGACCTAAGATATAAACATATCTTGTCCCAAAGTTGTATTCTTTCATAATGTAAACAGTCAACGCATACATTCGACTAAACTAAGTACCTACTTCGGATCGAATAAATCCTAGGTCTCTTATGACGAATCCATTCTAAAAAAATGTATTTCGATGTTTTTATTTATTTAACTAAGTCATATCTATATCACTCGATGCATCATGTACCTAGACCGCAGGTATATTCCAATACTATCGGAGTATCTATCTTCAATCGTTTCATAGAACTAAAATCGTCCGTAACCACCTCTCGATGTACCTACAGAGCCAATATCTCTAACTAATAATAATATTATTAGTTTCCGATCCCCGTTGTATAACACTACGCTGTATAACTACAGTCAAACCCCGTGTTACGTATATTCGAACGTATTCCGAATAATACACCAATATTTTCGTATTATCTTTTTTTCGTATCACCAATACCAAAATATCACATCACTTAAAGGGTACACAACGAAATTTTCCTTTCCACTAAACTATCAAATGATACATAATCTCGCAATGTCACGCAATATCTTCTTGCAAATCCCCCCCCCCCCCCCCTCGCCAAGAAATAGAATTTTCTATTTTCGTAACCTCCTTGAGATGATGAAGTATCAATGTTTCGCTATTTCTTCATGATTTTTAAGACGCGTCATATTTTCCCATTAGTGTAGACAAGCAGATTTAAATTTTCTTCATACTATTTTTTTTTTCTAACTAATTCTAAGTCTATTTTCTAATCCATAGTAACTCAGTAAGTATTTAAAAAATACTAATATCCTCTGTCACGAGCACCAAAAATGTGATGGGAACAGCCTACTAGCTAAAAATTAAAAGAAATCTAAACTAACTTTCGGTTGTTCACATTACCTCCTAATTAACTGCTACCTAAATTCAAATCTAAACCCTATTTCCTACTTCTAAAAGCTACTTTCCCTAAGTTCATTTCTACTTTCACTCTATCACACATTCAAACACACTCTCACATTCTAATCTTACATTCAGACACTGAATTTGCGTAAAGCGAATCGCTGCTTGTCCGCCGTTATCCTGTTTTCGTAATTCGTAGCGATGGTTTTCCTTCGTTCTACAATATTCGTTGTAAATTGGCCTTTACGTGATTCGTCTAGGGATAAGCTATTCTTTAATTTGGACCCACGTCGTGTTTTTCTTTCGCTGAAATAAAAGTCCTACCTCAATTTGGTGTATCTACCTATTATACAATACGAAGCGTTGTTCCAGTAAGTACCTGTAGCGTCACTAAGAAACACATACTCCACGCATTTCATACATAACGCATAATACACCAGGGGCGTGTTCAGTAGATAAAAGTCACATTATAATTTTACAAACAGATAAGATATTCTTTCATTCGTAGATGTTAGTGGAGTATTGAAAGTATCACCTACCTTTGTCCTTCTGAAATGTTACATAGCAAACACACACAATAACACAAAGAGAATTCAATAAATATACAATTCAAAGTACCACGAATGAAAGTTTATGGGCTGTGGATAAATTAATTAAGATGTTATTTGTCTTTTGTACTACAATGTTAATAAAAGACAAAATTAAGGTGGATTGAGTTTATAATCGTAAATAATTAGATGCTTTTTGCATTCGAGAATAGAACTTAAACAAATGGACATTGTCAAAATTGTTTGTCGTGCGGTTAGCTCAGGGCGCCCCCAATCGCTCGCGCCCTAAAGTCCTGAACAACCAGAGTCGATTTCAGGTCCAGTTAGTAATCTACCCTCTATCCGTTCGCGGAATAAATAAATTTCATTCCAAAAAACGACAAGCAACTACTATATAATAGGAGTATTTCTGACTAATCCATTTCTTTCGAAGATACTTTCCAGCCATGAAAGTCGAAATGGATTCTACGATGAGTGTGGGATCTCATAAGCTTGCATGAGATGCATTTCTTCTACAGAAATGCGCAGGTTAGGACATGGATATTAATAAAATATATTTTGTTAGTTCCATTCAAAAAATCCAGTACAGACATTTTTTGAATCCGGGACTGGATTTGGATATATAAATTTCTATCGGGAGGGAAATAATAATAAAAGCATGCTTTATAAGGGCAAGGATAGAGTTAGATATGTTAGTATATAAAATTATAATGCAGTGCTATAATTATATGAATAAATGTTATAAGATGATGACACTATCCACTTTTGTAAATTGGTGAGTAAATCTTCGCATTGGCTGAAGATTCACAACAAAGAAATGGTAAATATAATTTGTCTCAATCCGCCTTAACCTAGTAGTAGTGTTAATACAAATTATTAAAGTTAAAATAATAAAACAAAATAAAATTTCTCATCCTTAATGCGGTCCTGTTCTCGTAGCACTGAAGCTAAATCTAATATTAATATAATTAGGTCGATTGCAGCTTTCTCAATATTCTAAATAAGAATATTTCACTCCAAAGCTAAATTAGACTATTTGAAAGGCGAAAGAAATTAATTTATTTAAAATAAATAAAACACACGATAGTCTTAAAGCAAAGCCCTTCCAAAAATAATTAATGTCATATCTTATCAACGAGTGAACCGCCCGAATCGTTAGATAGATATTGACTGTCTCGAGAAATCTCTTCCAAGCCATCACATCTCGATTCTGGATACCTGAATCCTGATAAAAAAATATCAACAAAAACATACATCACCCATTTCACACACACACACACACATCTTATCCTCAATACCTGAAATAATGAATGAAAGGAAGAGCCCGCTGCTTAATTTATGACGTATCTGTTTTTTGATCGAAATGTGGTATAAATGATAGCTTACCTATAGGGTATTACATCGCACTAGGGTTGCCTATCAAAATTCTGCCGCAACCCCCCCTGCCCCCCCCGAAAAGGTCCCTCTTCGCGGTTTTTCGCATTTTATAGGAATATGGTAAGAGATAGGAGAAAGTAGTCAATGACAAAAATAATCCTTGCTAAATTCTATACAAAAAATGTTGAGATAATTTTTTCGTAGAACTAGCAGTTTACCCGCAATGGCCGGTCCAAAACCGAAATTCATTTAGAATACTAAAAAAGTGAATTTAAACTAAATAAATAAAACTCAGTGACGAAAATTTTTAAAATTTAGTTTTTCATAAAATAACCAGCGATATAGCGCCGCAGGCCAATTTTTTTTCCATAAAATGTTAGTGATAATGGGTGGAAGGATGTGAAAGAAAAAAAAATCAAAAAGAAAATTTTTTTAGTCAAAAAATATCCTGTTTTTTGACCGGCCATTACGGGTAAACTACTAGTCCTATGAAAAAATTTACTCTACATTTTTTGTAGAGAATTTAGCAAGGATTATTTTTGTCATTGACTACTTTCTTCTATCTCTTACCATATTCCTATAAAATGCGAAAAACCGCGAAAAGGGACCTTTTCGGGGGGGGCAGGGGGGGTTGCGGCAGGATTTTGATAGGCAACCCTAGTGCGATGTAATACCCTATTGGTAAGCTATCATTTATACCACATTTCGATAAAAAAACAGATACGTCATAAATTAAGCAGCGGGCTCTTGGACTATTAGTAATTATTAGAATATAATATTTCTTTGATGGTGTTGGTAATAAATAAATTCAAATGAATAAACAGGAGTTCCTAAATAGTGTTGATAGTTCCTATCCATACACGATTTTCATTTATTAGTGTTGGTGATTATTTTCGTAAAATATAAATAATGAATTCAAAAATTTGCAGTACGTCTATCCCGTGCAAAAGCAAAGCTCAGACTGAATTTGAAAGGGAAGGGTATACTAATTTTAGGAATGCCTTTTTAAAAGAAACCTGGAAAGAAATTTAAAATCTAAAACGTACGATTTGTTTAGATTATAATTTCCAGTATTTTGGCTAAATTATGCTTTTATATCTGAAAAATTGAACGGAAATTCTTGGAATTCCGTAAATTTTAGGGGTGTTTTCGGAATACTTTTTTATTCAAGGAATTTCCAAACCCTGTAATTCTAAAACACACGTCCTGTAGTCCATACTTTCATCTATCACTGTCTTCAGTTTCAAGACGATACCTTCAGTATTGGCTGAGTAAGAGTCTCCGCGCCGAAGCCGTATAGAGTACCGTAGCCCCTTAATGGAGAAATCGCTTTATTAAACCAACTTACTATCAGATATGTACTTCTAAGAATTTTGCAAAACTATCAACTGCACAAAAATGGCAGCAAGTACCTATTTAATAAGAGTGATGATAGTTTTTTAAGCTTGTATAAAGTATCTAATTTCATTTTTATGTCTATTCCCGCCACGTCAGCATTCACAGAAAGAATTTTTTCTGTGATGAAAAGCAAATTGCGAGACGAAAGAAACAAAGTGTCTCTGAATTTGATAAAAATTAATTACTTATTTACTTTAAGGGTATGCATATTAAGATTTATGCATATATAGACTCTAAAGATGCTGTGCAATTGTTTAGTAGAGATACTAATTTGATACAAACTGCAAAAAGGAATATAGTGCAGGCGCTGGAGGTATTTTCGTATGAACAATACGAGGACCGAGTTCTATCAATTGATTATTGTTGGGAATAGGTCAAAGATAAAGGAATCGGATGTTGCCGCCGCCTATTTTGGTCCAATTTTTTTTTACACCCCCTCAAAGTTAGCAGATGGGGTGCATTCTATGAAGTCATTTTAATGACTATTTCAGTTTTTATTTTATTTTTTTTATAATGGAAAAAAAAAGCTAGGTCCTTTAGTGAAATAAAAAAATAAAAATAAGAAAAATAAAAAAAGGCTTTGTTGTTAATAAAATAATAGAGAGAAAAAATGATGGATTTCGTTCTTCCATCATTCAGATCTTCTAATTGAGGATGCAAAAGGTGAGGACCGGCAATTAAGCACGGATTCTTATTCCTGAGACTCTAAACAATGAAAAAAGCCATGTTGCCGGCAACTGCAGTGGTCCCTTCTAGTCCCTTCCCCTCCCTTCTTCATCCCCTAGGGTAATTCTAAACAAATAAGTCGTTATTATGGAGACGCAATATTCAGGTGGTCGTGAAATTTTGGTATGTTGTATAGGTCAATATGGTAGTGAATAATCCAGTTTTTCACGATTTTCCTCCCACCGCCCCCTCCGCCACCCTTAAAAAACCTTAAAAATCGCACTGTTTTATATTATGCTATGTATCTTCGTCGTTTCGCATTTTTGGCCAAAATAATCCTTTGCTCATTTGTTAAGCATAAAATATTCTAAAAATTGTTCCTAAATAATTTTGCTCTAAAGTAAATAGCAGCGGTACTGTCAAGCTCAAAAGCTGAAAAAAAAATGTATATTTTCAATTTAGAATTTCTTACCTTTTTACGCTATGATAACTTCGTTATGGTTGGTTTTAGCTCGAAAGTCCTCATAATTAATTTTATAGACAATTTAGTTTTCTTCAAAATTCATGTACTAAGGTCCATATTCCGCTGAAAATGACTTATTTTTATTTTTTTATTTCACTAAAGGACCTAGCTTTACTTTTCCATTATAAAAAAATAAAATAAAAACTGAAATAGTCATTAAAATGACTTCATAGAATGCACCCCATCGGCTAACTTTGAGGGGGTGTAAAAAAAAATTGGACCAAAATAGGCGGCGGCAACATCCGATTCCTTTATCTTTGACCTATCCCCAACAATAATCAATTGATGGAACTCGGTCCTCATATTGTTCATACAAAAATGCACCCAGCGCCTGGTCTAATAAAAAATATGTTTTTAAACTAGATAAATTGTACTTTATTTTGATACCATGTACTTTTTTTTCGTACCTATAATGACGAATGTACTTTATTTGGATAAAAAAAGGTGGCAACCCTAGCGGCGATATTATTGTTCAAATTATTATATACCTTTTCATATAAAACTAACCACATCACGACCTTCTTCACTATGTCCCACAAAAAAATTCACCTGCGGCGCTATTTACGCTTCATTCATGCTATATCTAATTTTTATATTTTTTCTGCCCCCCCCCCGCTCGCCTTAGCTTTGAGGCTGGAGACGCCGATGGTAACCTACCTATCCCTGAAGGTATTATGATTGATCCGATGGCAACCATTTTGACATGTATACTTGTATAGGTCAATAATGTTTTATTTATTAAATTTTCGAGTAGGCATGTTATTAAATTTGCTGAAGTAGGGGATACCAATTCGCAAATAAATAATAATATCCTTGTGAGAATTCTGTAAGAAGGTAGAATGTTTCAATAAAAAAATATGATACATATTGAGATAAGTCTTTTTAGACAACAGAATATGATACAATGGTAGAGTCGCATTATTGTGTCTGTGTACTGTGTCTAGGTACTTCAGCGTAATACGAGCATTTTCACGTAATCCAATAACTTTTCCCCGTGCAAGGTCCAATAACCTTAGATAATATTATCATTCGTAGTTGGAACGCTCTTAACCTTACTTAGGATTTCTCTTGCGAAAAGATAATAGGCCTACACATATATTTAGGGATAAGTAATACATTTTGTATGGAGTCTCATCGAAATATCCTTACATGAATTAGCACTCTTTTCTCTCTCTTCCCTGCACCATATCCCATTTATCTGGGGTCGGCGGCTCGGATCCTCTCTCTTCATCTGCTCCGATCGGAGCAGTCTTCTGGAGTAAGCTCCAGGTGTTCCATGTCCCCTCTGACGATGACGGTCTCCACAAGGGACTTCTTCGGCCGTCCTCTCTTTCTTTGTCCTTCCACAGACCAGTTTGTTGTCCTCCTAAGAGCGGAATCCTCGTCCCTTCTCTGCACGTGTCCATACCACCGAAGTCGGGCCTCTCGCGCTTTTAGATCAATCGGGGTAACCTACTTATTGGCACTCTTTTGTACTCTGGAATAAATTTATCTATGATGCCGTCGAGATAGCTTAATGAAATTTGTAAGATAAATGGTCCATAACATTAGTAAACATTTTTGGAACTATGTGGGACAAATTTAAGTACCTAGTGATATATTTTTATAAATCGTCCTTATTTTTTTATTTATTTCGGATTGACTAATTTTTAGAAAAAACCCCTTTTTTGTGGCACAATGGTATCGGATACATCTACAATTGTTTCGGAGTCAGCAAGGTATGCTCACCTATTTAAAAAAAATCAACGATGTATTAGTCCAAGAGCCCGCTGCTTAATTTATGACGTATCTGTTTTTTGATCGAAATGTGGTATAAATGATAGCTTACCAATAGCGTATTACATCGCACTAGGGTTGCCTATCAAAATCTTGCCGCAACCCCCCCTGCCCCCCCCGAAAAGGTCCCTCTTCGCGGTTTTTCGCATTTTATAGGAATATGGTAAGAGATAGGAGAAAGTAGTCAATGACAAAAATAATCCTTGCTAAATTCTCTACAAAAAATGTTAAGTCAATTTTTTCGTTGAACTAGCAGTTTACCCGCAATGGCCGGTCCAAAACCGAAATTCATTTAAAATACTAAAAAAATGTTTTTAAACTAAATTGGTTGAAAATTGATAAGAGCTACAGGAAAATAGTCAGAGAACGAATTAATTACCATAGTCTTAGCTACAAAACGAGCTAATACTTATGTTCATACATCTAATAATTTCGGAGTTATTACAATAAAACTCAGTGACGAAAATTCTTAAAATTTAGTTTTTCATGAAATAACCAGAGATATAGCGCCGCAGGCCAAAAATTTTTTTCCATAAAATGTTAGTAATAATGGGTGGAAGAATGTGAAAGAAAAAAAAATCAAACTTATTTTTTTATTTTATTTAAAAATATCCTGTTTTTTGACCGGCCATTACGGGTAAACTCTACTAGTCCTATGAAAAAATTGACTTAACGTTTTTTGTAGAGAATTTAGCAAGGATTATTTTTTTCATTGACTACTTTCTCCTATCTCTTACCATATTCCTATAAAATGCGAAAAACCGCGAAGAGGGACCTTTTCGGGGGGGGCAGGGGGGGTTGCGGCATGATTTTGATAGGCAACCCTAGTGCGATGTAATACCCTATTGGTAAGCTATCGTTTATACCACATTTCGATCAAAAAACAGATACGTCATAAATTAAGCAGCGGGCTCTCGGACTATATCTTAGGGTTTGGTGTCACTGTGATAAACAATTGCCCATTCCCACCAACTTTCACCTAGGAAGCAGACCCCTAAGGAATTTTCATACAAAACCACAGATAATTTGAGTGATTATTGTAACTGTCATAACCTTTAAGATATAAATCCATACAAAATACAGCATGCAGCTACTTAAGTGAGGGAGATTCTGGGCGGAGATATTTGGGCACCTAACTAAGTAGAGCTGCATGCTGTATTTTGTATGGATTTATATCTTAAAGGTTATGACAGTTACAATAATCACTCAAATTATCTGTGGTTTTGTATGAAAATTCCTTAGGGGTCTGCTTCCTAGGTGGTAGTTGGTGGGATCGGGCAAATGTCTTGCAAGTCAGGGTTTGATAAAAAAAAATCATAACTCGAAAACTACAAAAAATACCTACCTCTGGACTTTCGCTTGGTCGAACTTTTTGGGACACCCTGTATATATATAGATCTATACAGAGTGTTGGCCTCCATATAACATGTATTTCAAGGACTGACCGAGTGATGAGGAGGATGGCGTGAGAATAAAAATAAGAAAAAAAAATGTAAATTTATGATCACAAGTCAACCATTTTGGAGAGTGGCATTTAAAAATGTGTGGATATTCTAATAATTTGTTCTTCAAAACCTTCGATTTTCCCCATGCCAAAGCACTTCGATGGACAGGTTAATTATCTTGTTGAAATAGGTTTTTTTTCTTTGGGATTCTGGCCTCTTTCCGCGACTTTTTTCTTTTAGTTGGTCCAAAAGGTTTAAATAATAATCTGTAGTTATTGTTTTACCCTTTTCAAGGTAATAAGTTAAAATAATTCCCTTTTTATCCCAGAAGACGCTAGCTATCACCTTTTCGGAAGGTAAAATCGACTTCGCTATTTTAGTGGGGATCCACCAGCTTCCAAACACTGCCTTGATGGCTGTTTCATTTCTAGAGTGTAGTGATGTACCCACGTAATATCCACAGTAGAAAATTATTGCACGAAATCAATTAAATCCTCCTGAAATGGCCCGGACATTTTTGGGAAATTCGTTTTGCAGTTCTTTTTCGTGCGGCAGCCGATTTGCGCAAAGCTTTTTCATATTTAATCATTGATGTAAAGTAAGTGTAATGTTTTTTATGATATGCCGACGACCTCAGCTATTTATACACTCTTAATTGTCGATCGTCCAATACTTTCATTTTCTCATGTGATAGCAATTTTTGGCCTTTCTTCACTTGGATCATGTTCGTGGAATTCAAACGTGGTCGTAATTCTCATGTCTCAAAACTCTCATCTTTGGTAACCTATCTTTTTACAAAAAAATATAGTAGTAGGTAGGTATGCAAATTTTTGAAGAAATTTGTTATTGAAACATAATTTATTTGTAAGATAAATAGCAAGCTCCACAAAATGAAAATATTTCGTATTGTTGTGAGAATCTAAAATGTATGGAGGATGTTCACCTTGTTATTTAATAAGCAAATTTTAATAATTATTCCTAAAATTTCTGAGACATTTTTTACTTCGTTCTAATCATCAAACATAACGAAAGATTTCAGTGTACATTTTATTTAAAAATGCAGTGAAATATTTACTGTATAAATGTTTAATGAGGTAAAATATGTCTCATAAATTTAAAGAATAATTATTTACTAGTGGGTGCCTACCCGTGAAAATCACGGAGGCTTGGTTAAATATGTTTTTGTGTAACCGCTATTACTACTCCACCCTTCCTTCAAGTTCCTCGAGTGAACACAGGAAGATCACAAGGCTCCGTCTTTTCCCCGTCTCTCCAATATCGTCATGTAAGGCTGCGTAATATCATTATTGTCCGTAAAACCAGATTGTTTAATTGCCAAAACCAATTTTAATTAATTAACCTACCTACTCGTGAAAATTGGCAAAAGACAATTTTTGTTAAATAACTATCGTAACAACTCCTTCATTCAATTTATTTATCGTGTGGCAACGTCGAAGAAGTCAATTCGTTAAAGTCCAATCCAGCGCCTCTAGCCATTGGAGGAATTCAGGGGACAGGCTGGCAACACTGTCAATGGTACCGGGGCAGGCACGTATGGGGCAATCACGCAAGATGTGCTGCATGGTTTACTTAAGGTGTCCACAGTGGAACATGCCACAAGCATGACCCGTCCTAAGCCTATTGCGTGCGGTCCACTGCCTGCGAGGCAGGTGGAAACCAGGCTGTTGGGATGTGTGGTTTTTGACGCGTATGACGGAGTGCTCGGGCCTATAATTGCTGCTCCATTCATCTTGTAGATCGTACCCTAGTACCTGGTACTAATGTTCCTCGAGGAAACACAGCGAGATCACAAGGCAAAAGGCTTCTTCTTATCCCGTGTCCATCTAAACCTTGATGTGCAATCTGACATCATTGTAATAGTAGGAAGTGTACAGTGAAATGAAATAGGGTACACACCTACATACTGTCTACCTACATACATAGGTACTTTTTTCAAATTACAAACATATGGAAGGTGCATACTTTAGTTCGATTTGCAATCTCTACGTATATTGTATAGGTTCGTACCGTATAGTATATTGATAATAATAATAATAGCCTTGAGCCCGTTGCCGAGCATGTTTTTAGCTCCGAAGAATCGCTGTCATGTCATTACTGATCCTGTCGATGATGATGCCATTGGAGGTGACTAAGAAGCCCGATTCTGGACTTGCACACTCTGTCACACTTTGGATAAGGCTGCTCCTCATTTGTAACGGGTCTGCGGGTGGTTCTAATTTGCGGGCCAGTGTAATTGTTTATGATCCTCCGCCAGTTTTTGCGATCACCCGCCAAGTTTAGTGAAAAAAAACTCGGCGGGTGATAGTATATTATTATTTAAACGAACTAAATATTTCAAAACTATTTTCATTCATCAGTAGGAACAATTCTAAATTAAGTAGGTATGTGGCTACCAGTGGCGAAGGGTGGATTTCTGCAGAAGGGAAGCCGGGGTTATCATTTCTTATAGGATAACGTCAGATTAGACACTTTTATTCCTATCATTTTTTCCGAAGGGTAACTCGATGGGAATCGTGTTCTTTGGTAGGTTCGCGCCTGGTGCCTACCTAAAGTTAATTAAATATTATTTCAGTAAGTGCCAGCTATTATTCGAAATTGAAACTTTTTGAAATCATTTTACTTCAAATGTATTGTTCAACCAACACTTTTCAACCGATTTAAGGCGCTAGTATAGAAAACATTTTCAAAATTTCATAGATTCGATCCATTAGTTTGCATAATAATCACGGTACTATTTATTTTTGTCTTGCGCTGCGCACAGACAGACAGACAGACGGACGTTGGACAATTATTAGAATGATTGATATAATTTGGATATCTACATAGATAACATACAACGTGACCTTCCTCCATAAATATTTTCCAATCTCACTATTTAAAATAACACACAAAATTGGCTAGGTTTTGGAGCTTGGCATCTCCGTTTGCATTTATTTTAGAGAAAAAAAATATTCACCAAGTTGGTTGTTCGGTTTATTTTAAATTAATTTTCATTTAGGTCAGCGCGCCTTCTTCCGGAAAAGCTGGTTCCAGTGACATTAGAACAAAGCCTACTTCCTCTAGAGAAGACACTGGGGAGCCTGTTGAAACAACATATAAATTCGCCAGGCAGGCTATTAGATCCAACTATATGGACAAGAGCATCGAAGCGAAGAAAAATGTAAGTATAGAATGCCTGTATTACATTAATATTAAAACATTCATGAGGTACCTAGCCACCCAATTCAACAAAATTAAGACCTATTTTAGAAAATCAATTAGTGCATTATTCATTCTAAACTAAAAACTAGGATTAATAGATATGCTTTTGAAAAAAAAAATAGAATAGTGAACCTTTATCTAGCTAAGGAAAGACCATAAAACATTTTTTATACCTTTATACTAGAATCTCAAAAAAATGTGTACAACACCTCTGACCTTTTTTTCCGAAAGACAGCAACACGTTTCCCGAAAGTATCGGAGATTTTTTTTTTGTATTGATTATAAGCAATAAAATCTAGGGAATGGCCGTGAAATAAGCAAATAATTATTTTTGAATTCTTTCCTTTTCATTCGCTTTACAGCCCACACACCGTAATGCTCTCTTTAACATCTCTGTTACAAAGAAGAAAGCAAATTCCTAAATTTGCTTTAGGAACAAAGAGTTAAAGTTATGTAAACAAGTTGACATTCCTCCTTGTAGCACACAGGCAGTGCCGGATTTGCCAAAACGCTGAGTAGGCCGGGGGCTATGGGCGGCAGAGACTTCGAAGGGCAGCGTCCGCCCACATTTCCATTTTTTGGTTCTCAAGGAATTCTCTTCGAATTTTTTTTCAACTCCTTCCCCCCCCCCGTCAATGATATTTTCTTGCCCAATGTCAAAAGTTTTTTTAATTAGGATGCAATTTTAAAAATTTGCAAAAATGTCTTGGCCTACTCTTATTAAAACTGTTAATCCGGCCCTGCACGCAGGTATTGTACACGTCCAGATCTTTTAATTTGCTGTTTTCTTCTTTAAGGTCATAAGGATGCTGTTTGTTATCATAGCAGAGTTCTTCATTTGCTGGGCTCCCCTCCACGTATTGAATACAGTAAGTCTGATTTATTTTCTTACGCATCAGATTTATAGAATTATATTACCTAATGCTCCAGATCTATATTACTTATTTTCTTTCAATCTATACAACTAAAGGAAAGTCGGTTTTTTTGTAAGTGTTCGCATAACTCCCGCATTTTACGATGGATTGCTGTGAAAATTCACATAAACACTTCTACCGATCCGCTTCAGGTTTTGACGGCGCCATTTTCGAAAAACATTTTTTTTTTATTTATTCAAACTTAAAGTACTTGTGTGTGCAAAAAACAATGACTTATTTTAAGAGATATTTAACTTTGAAATCGAAATATGGAGGCAGTATCAAAACAAGGCAGCTATGTTGGTCATGACAAATGTCACGCCACAGTAGATAGACCGGGCTATACGCATGTGCAGATAATTGCCTGACGCATGCGCAAAGCCGACAGTTAGTACCAACCTTAGATTAACATGGGTAAGTTTTCTTAATTACACAATATGGCAACATTTTACATATATAGTGGTTGCGAACCAGGGTATTTTATACAAATTTATAGAAGTAGCCGAGTCGCAAACCTATAAATTTAATTGTGCGGAATGGGTAGTTTTTCCCGGGCATCCCCGGTTAGCTCAGCTAGTAACTAAATATTTTTAACTTGTTCTATACATCCAACAATCCTACATATAGTTCCACAACAATCCTACATATAGTTCCACAACAATCCTACATATAGTTCCACAACAATCCTACATATAGTTCCACAACAATCCTACATATAGTTCAACAATCCTACATATTATAATATTACAAGTGATTTATTTTTATTTCAATGATAGGTACGTACAAATAGTACAGTTTTACCCTTTTATTGAAGTACCTAATCAAATCATTTTTCGTCATACGTTTTACCCTTTTGAATTTTTCTTTAAGTATTTTATTTTCGCTCAAATATTCAGTCGACGAACTATTATAATTCGCTGTTATAAAATATCACATTTTTAATTAGAATAGATATTATTGTTTTTTATTCTATCTATCTATCCATACCCTCACGCCACGTCCCTTGCAGGATAGGCAGAGAGGACAGAGCGCTAGACAGTCCTATCCTTGCACACACTCCTAGCCTCCGTTACATTCATGCAATTTGTCATACACGCTCTCCAATTCCTTTTACTCAACGCGTCCATCCTTGAGGATCTGGTCGACATGATCGGACCAGGTCAGTCTAGTTTTTTATTCAGTTTTTTCTTCTGGCAATGTAAACAAATATGAATAACAAATAAATCTTACTAGACAGAGTAGTATGCCAAAGGGCGGACTTATTGCAAAAGCAATGTCTTACAGTAACCCGAGAAAAGAAAATAAAACATACCTATAAATACTTAAATCAACCATAAAGTAAATAAATAAATACATAGGTACATACACACAGATAACATAAGTACCTATTATTTATATTATTATACTAGCTGAGTTACCCGTGCTTCGCAACGGCTCATTTGACAAACCAACCCGGCATACTCTATAGCAGGGGTTCCCAATCTTTTTGTACTCTAGTGCACATTCTGAAATATCGGTAGGATGGCGGGCACCACCTATTTTTTTTAAACTTTTCTCTGTCCACTGTATTCCAAAAGTCCTCTGAAAATATCATTCTTAAGGTTCAACATTTCTAACTCTAGTTCTTCTGTCTTACCATGAACAAAAATAATTTAGATTTTTAATGAATTTTTATGTTTATACCCCGGCTCTATAAGGTTGGGCTGAACAAAATGTGACTTAAGATCTGAATTTCTTTTCCGACGCCCTTTCATACGTCGTAGAAAAAATCGTTTTTTGTGTGCCCCGTTCTTCGTGCTCCCCCCCCCCCCGCACAAACCATCCTTGGGGCAAGCAGAACAATTTGCCAAAGTTTCATCTCAATCGTGTGAACAATCTAGGATTTTTTGTAGTATAGTCTATGTAGATAGCATTATACCTATACCTACTTAAGGTCCTATATTCTGGCATCCGGCTTCTGCGTCCTGAATTGTTCTCAGCCAATACTGAGAGAATCGTTTTGAAACTGAAGACAGAAATAGATGAAAGTATGGACTACAGATTGATTGACAATATTTGGAAATTCCTAGAATAAAAAAATATTCCGAAAGTACCCCTAAAATTTACGGGATCTGAGGATTTTCCGTTTAGTTTTTCAGATATAAAAGTATAATTTATCCAAAATACTTTTAATTTATAATCTTAACTGAGTGTTTTTGATTTTAAAATTTCTACCCGTGTTTCTTTTACAAAAGGTATAATTCACTTTGTCGCTTACGTTATTCTTATTTCGCGCTAACATTCTCATACAAAATTTGAAAAAGGTAAAGCAAAAATAGAGCGATTTTTGCTCGGTGCCCTTATAGGAATGCGTTTTCCTATAGGTGGGTGACATAAATAATAAAGTATAGGTTGCGTGTCTGTTGGTTTTATTAATGAATAATATTAAGTTTTACAATGCTTATATATTTTAATATTAATTGTTGGTACCGTGAGCAAACGGTGGTAATATTCTTGATAGATTTGCTGACATTGTAGTCCAAGAGCCCGCTGCTTAATTTATGACGTATCTGTTTTTTGATCGAAATGTGGTATAAATGATAGCTTACCAATAGGGTATTACATCGCACTAGGGTTGCCTATCAAAATCCTGCCGCAACCCCCCCTGCCCACCCCGAAAAGGTCCCTCTTCGCGGTTTTTCGCATTTTATAGGAATATGATAAGAGATAGGAGAAAGTAGTCGATGACAAAAATAATCCTTGCTAAATTCTCTACAAAAAATGTTAAGTCAATTTTTTCATAGGACTAGTAGTTTACCCGTAATGGCCGGTCAAAAAACAGGAATTTTTTTGAAAAAATAAAAAAAAAAAAATGTTTTTTTTCTTTCACATTCTTCCACCCATTAACACTAACATTTTATGGAAAAAAATATTTGGCCTGCGGCGCTATATCGCTGGTTATTTTATGAAAAACTAAATTTTAAGAATTTTCGTCACTGAGTTTTATTGCAATAACTCCGAAATTATTACATATATGAAAATAAGTTATAGCTCGTTTTGTAGCTAAGACTATGGTAATTAATTCGTTCTCTGACTATTTTCCTCTAGCTCTTATCAATTTTCAACCAATTTAGTTTAAATACGTTTTTTTAGTATTTTAAATTAATTTCGGTTTTGGACCGGCCATTGCGGGTAAACTGCTAGTTCTACGAAAAAAATGACTTAACATTTTTTGTAGAGAATTTAGCAAGGATTATTTTTGTCACTGGCTACTTTCTCCTATCTCTTACCATATTCCTATAAAATGCGAAAAACCGCGAAGAGGGACCTTTTCGGGGGGGCAGGGGGGGTTGCGGCAAGATTTTGATAGGCAACCCTAGTGCGATGTAATACCCTATTGGTAAGCTATCATTTATACCACATTTCGATCAAAAAACAGATACGTCATAAATTAAGCAGCGGGCTCTCGGACTATTGCGTTTCCCACTGGACAGTGTGGGAAAACCTTATTGATGGATAATACGAGTACAAGGAAACTGCAAACGTTTCATTTTCTAAACGTGAGAATACACCCTTAATGCTCAGTTGGTAACTTCATTTTTACTTTTCTAAGAATTTTAAGAGCTGAAATTAACACATCAAATATTTTTTGTCCATAGGTATACCTCTTCTCACCGGAATTGCTGTATAATTATATAGGAAGCACTGGAGTGTCCCTGGTCCAACTTTTGGCCTATGTGAGTTCCTGCTGCAACCCCGTCACGTACTGCTTTATGAACAAAAAGTTTAGACAAGCTTTCCTTGCGATCTTTAACTGTTATACATTCGCGAAGTAAGTATTTTTTTTAGATACAAGTAATTTATAATTAGGTGAGTTTTTAAAACTATGCAAATTTTGAATGAACAAATATAAATATATGTGCAATATGCATAGTGGGGGAGCACCTGTAGATTGTATGATTGTAACACCGGTTTTGCAGTTTTGATGTTGGCCATTCTGGATTTGATCGTAATGCGATTTGTATATGTATACTGTATAGTTTTATATTTTGTCAACTGTATACACTGTTACAATAATACGGTACACGGACTGGTGTAAATGTTCTAGGCTATTATAGTGTAGTATACATAATTATATGTACACATAGTTTTGTATTTTAATATGATTATATTTATATGTATTATTATTTAGAGGCGGCTATCCCTTCCCATACACAAGTACCTACTTTTTTGGGAAGGTGGTGCGTTAAAAAACTTGTTGATTTGATGTATATGTATGTATGAAATGTAATATGAACTACTTTTTTGAATAAAAAAAAATATTATTATTATTATAAATATTTACATTTCAACGTGTTTATACTTTTAGATAGGTACTAGGTAGTAACCGTAAAAATGACGTAGGTATCAAGAAATGATGATTCGGTTATCACCATCGCTATCTTTATTTTGACACAAGTGAGTAGGTATGTCAACAACAGAAGTCAGTCAGTCAACTTCACTTACGAGTTGGTATCACCCCTCCACGGGATGACGTTGATTTACGGGACACCCTGTATATTCAAACTAATGAATCAACTGTATGGGATTTAAAGTTCGCTATACCTACAGAGCGCTTTAAATCGGACAAAGAGTCTCGAATTAAAGTTTTATTTAGTCCTACCATCAGTGGCGGATCCAGGATTCAATTTTGGGGGGGGGCTAGGGTGCTGAAACCTTCTCCAAAACCATGAGTGACAGTACTTTATATACAACAAATCTAGGGGTTTCAGAGCCCCTTAGCCCCCCCAAAACGTTGAGTGACAGTACTTTTTACCATGTAACGACATTCAGCCCCCCCCCCCCCCTTAAAATTGAATCCTGGATCCGCCACTGGACACAAGATAGGATCGTGCCTTGTGAGCTCATTGTGTTTTCTCAAGGAACATTAAATGGAGAAGTAATGACGGTAGTTATTTAACAAAAATTGTCTTTTACCAACACTCTGTAAATTTCCACGGGTCCCACAAATTTCCACCAATTAAAAAATCTGGTTATAAGGACAACAATGATACTACGCAGTCGTTGGGAATGTCATGAGAAAAGAGGACTCTTGTGGCTTTCGTGGGTAGGCAACAACTAAAAAATTCGACGATGTGAATCTGGTTTTACGATTTTCATGACGACATTGGAGAGGCGGGGAAAAGACGGAGCCTTGTAATCTTCCTGTGTTCTCTCGAGGAACTTTAAAGAGTGGAGTGGTAATAGTGGTTACACAAAAACGTATTTAACCAACACTTCGTGAATTTTCACGGGTCCACTAGTCATACAAATAAATGTCTAATGTCTCAGTCTGTGTGTTCGCAGAGCATGACGAAAATAAAGAGTACTGTCCGTTTTCTTTCAGAAGTATTTCACACAATAGGCCATTAATTTCGATGATGCCCCCTATGCAGTATTTATTTACTCATTTTTACCTATGGTTTGAGTTACATTTCGTTTGCGCCGGGCCTGGGATTTTATTCCATACTAAATTCGAGCATTCTCCTTTGCTACAATTTGAGGCCAAAATGCCTTTATTAATTATAAAAGTAAGAAACAGCTTATCGAAAATTATGATTTAAAAAAAAATAGTTCAAAAATTAAGGGAACAAGGCTGATGAAGTAGAAGACGAAGATGACGGGCTACCTTATACTCATCATATTATACGCTCGAAAACCTCAATTGTAAATGCTTAGCGTTCTTTTTACTAATATACTCATATTATTGTGACCCCTGTAAACCTCGGATAGGTGTTTCACACATTAAGCTATTGCTTTCTATGATGCCCCCTATGCAGTATTTAATTACTCATTTTTACCTATCATTTGAGTTTCATTTCGTTTGCGCCGGGCCTGGTTTTTTTTTCATTCTAAATGAGCATTCACGTTTTACTGATGATCTATAATGGGTTAGATAATCAAGGTTTAGATGGACACGGGATAAGACGGAGCCTTGTGCCTTGTGATCTCAGTGTATTTCCTCGAGGAACATTAGTACCAGGTACTGGGGTACGATCTACAAGATGAATGGAGCTGCAATTATAGGTCGAGCACTCCGTCATACCCGTCACAAGCCACACATCCCAACAGCCCGGTTTCCACCTGCCTCGCATGCAGTGGACCGCACGCAATAGGCTTAGGACGGGTCATGCTTGTGATATGTTCCACTGTGGACACCTGAAATAAACCATGCAGCACATCTTGCCTGATTGCCCCATACGTGCTTACCCCGGTACCATAGACAGTGCTGCCAGCCTGTGCCCTGAATTCCTCCAATAGCTAGAGGCGCTGGATTAGACTTTAACGATGTGACAATACTTCGACGTTGCCAATCGATAAATAAATTGAATGAAGGAGTTGTTACGATAGTTATTTAACAAAAAATGTCTTATACCAATACTCAAAAATTGTCTTTTGCCAATTTTTACGGGTAGGTTAAACGAACCAATTAAAAAATCTGGTTTTACGGACAATAATGATACTACGCAACCTTTCATGACGATATTGGAGAGACGGGGAAAAACGGAGTCCTGTGATCTTCCTGTGTTTACTCGAGGAACTTGAAGGAAGGGTGGAGTAGCGATAGCGGTTACACAAAAACATATTTAACCAACCCTCTGAACCCTGTGAATTTTCACAGGTAGGTACCCACTAGTGATGTCATAACCTTCATGTGGTCAATGGCCGTATTCTAAGTGATATTACGTAACAATATGGCGGCGAGATTTTGCGACGGAATCAAAATATAATATTTTATTTTATTTTCTTTCTTTCTTCCTTGCCTCTTCCCAGTTCACCTGGGGTCGGCCCTTCTGGTACGCAGTCCCCAAGTCTTTCTGTCTTGTGTCATCTCACTGGTCAGCTGCTTATTTTATTTTATTATATTATATTTTATTTTATTTTATTTTATTTTATTTTATTTTATTTTATTTTATTTTATTTTATTTTATTTTATTTTATTTTATTTTATTTTATTTTATTTTATTTTATTTTATTTTATTTTATTTTATTTTATTTTATTTTATTTTATTTTATTTTATTTTATTTTATTTTATTTTATTTTATTTTATTTTATTTTATTTTATTTTATTTTATTTTATTTTATTTTATTTTATTTTATTTTATTTTATTTTATTTTATTTTATTTTATTTTATTTTATTTTATTTTATTTTATTTTATTTTATTTTATTTTATTTTATTTTATTTTATTTTATTTTATTTTATTTTATTTTATTTTATTTTATTTCATTTTATTTTATTAACAGAATCCGACAGTTATGGCAGTAAATTTTACAATAGAAGAAACACATCACCAACAAATAAACCAGCAAAGATTCTACATTTCACTTAATTACAATACTATGAACGGAAAACACATTATACGCATATATATCTCTACAAATACTTAAGTGAAATCACAAAGTTCGGAAAACCTTCGTTTATAATTAATACTCATCGAAATTCAAAATAAAAAAAATAACCAAGGACCTTATTCTGATTACGATACTGAGAGTAATAAAAGGAGTGAAAGTTTTTTAAAGTTAGAGATATAAATCAAACTTCTTGGGAATCGGGATACAAGAACAAATCGTTTAAAATAAACGATGAAGGTATGTCATAAAAGAATAGCAGCTTTAGGAAAGGGAATCAGATGATATACGATTAAGAAACGAAATTGAAAGAAAACTGCTCCATTTACTTTTGTATAAAAGATGTCACCCGTATAATTCCTAAGTAAATAATGTATGACAACCAAATCTGTTATTAGAGAACAGTCATATGTTTACTAATGAAGTAGGTATAATATACAGGGTGTCCCGTAAATCAACGTCATCCCGTGGAGGGGTGATAGACCAGCTCATAACCTACCAGAAAATCGAAATATGACCTAGTAAAAATCGCTCATTCTCGAGATATCGGCACTTTTTTGTTTTTCGTGAAATTCGACACCTTCGATCAGTTTTTCGATCGCCACGGTCGCAAAATTCAATATTATGGGATTAAAATTTTTGATTCGCAATCCTGAATAATTCAGCTATTTGATTTCAGTCCAAAATAAAACCTATTAATTCACAATTTTGAAAAAAAGAACATCGTTTTCGCCTCTCGAGTTTTTTGTTTTTTATTAGCAAATTTTGGCTCCTTTACACTGTAAAAATTTAGTACGACATAAAGCTGGAAAATTATATTAAAAACTTCCTCATTTAGTGTAGTTTTTAAAAAGGTACAAAAATGGATATAGTTCCCTTTACAAAAAAAGATATTCCTGTTTTACTTCAAAAGGACCTCATTATAAAAAAAATCAAATGCAGGATCATAGCTTCCGAATGTCCAATATTTGGACACGTGATGGAGGATGAAAAAATATGAAAAAAAGTTTAAAAAATGTATGTCGAAAAGTCAACTGTTTTGGAGTTATGGTCTTTTGAAAATTGAGGAGTATGAAAATTTCTCATTTGGGTTTTTTGACTATAACTCGTAAACCACCAACTCGATTTTGACAAAATAAATTAAAAATCATTGTAAATAATGTAGACTTACGATAAAGTTCCTAATTTGCGGCCTTTTCATCAAAATTCCGTGAAAATTCTGTTAAGAAATATGTATTTTTGTGAAATAATGATATTATTATTCAGAATTTTCACTAGATTCTAAGAAAAAGGCCAAAAATCAGGATCTTCATCGAAACCCTATTTTATTAACTATAATTTTTAGTTTATTTTGTCAAAATCGAGTTGGTGGTTTATGAGTTATAGTCAAAAAACCCAAATGAGAAATTTTCATACTCCTCAATTTTCAAAAGACCATAACTCCAAAACAGTTGACTTTTCGACATACATTTTTTAAACTTTTTTTCATATTTTTTCATCCTCCATCACGTGTCCAAATATTGGACATTCGGAAGCTATGATCCTGCATTTGATTTTTTTTATAATGAGGTCCTTTTGAAGTAAAACAGGAATATCTTTTTTTGTAAAGGGAACTATATCCATTTTTGTACCTTTTTAAAAACTACACTAAATGAGGAAGTTTTTAATATAATTTTCCAGCTTTATGTCGTACTAAATTTTTACAGTGTAAAGGAGCCAAAATTTGCTAATAAAAAACAAAAAACTCGAGAGGCGAAAACGATGTTCTTTTTTTCAAAATTGTGAATTAATAGGTTTTATTTTGGACTGAAATCAAATAGCTGAATTATTCAGGATTGCGAATCAAAAATTTTAATTCCATAATATTGAATTTTGCGACCGTGGCGATCGAAAAACTGATCGAAGGTGTCGAATTTCACGAAAAACAAAAAAGTGCCGATATCTCGAGAATGAGCGATTTTTACTAGGTCAAATTTCGATTTTCTGGTAGGTTATGAGCTGGTCTATCACCCCTCCACGGGTTGACGTTGATTTACGGGACACCCTGTATATTGATATTAGTTATCTTTGCTGGTTTATTTGTTGGTGATGTGTTTCTTCTATTGTAAAATTTACTGCCATAACTGTCTGATTCTGTTAATAAAATAAAATGAAATAAAATAAAATAAAATAAAATAAAATAAAATAAAATAAAATAAAATAAAATAAAATAAAATAAAATAAAATAAAATAAAATAAAATAAAATAAAATAAAATGAAATGAAATGAAATGAAATGAAATGAAATGAAATGAAATGAAATGGAATGGAATGGAATGGAATGGAATGGAATGGAATGGAATGGAATGGAATGGAATGGAATGGAATGGAATGGAATGGAATGGAATGGAATGGAATGGAATGGAATGGAATGGAATGGAATGGAATGGAATGGAATGGAATGGAATGAAATGAAATGAAATGAAATGAAATGAAATGAAATGAAATGAAATGAAATGAAATGAAATGAAATGAAATGAAATGAAATGAAATGAAATGAAATGAAATGAAATAAAGGTTATTTTGTAAAACAGGAGAACAGGAATATAGGAAAGTAAAACAGAAATACCGTTGAATGGGCGCTATGCAATTGATGCGATAGTCCTGAATTTTTGGTATGTTAGGTTCTAATAAAAAAATCGCCATGTAATAAAATTTTCTGCTATTTTTCGTATTCGTTCCCTCACAAAGTTTGTTGGCAAACGTCGAAATCGGATTCAGCACCCAGGATTTGACAGAATTTGACTTGCCCCGAAAACAGTGGTCCGCGCTTAATAGAATCAGGACAGGCCAAGGAAGATGCGCAGAACTAATGCATCAATGAGGGTTTTCCCCGATTTCCGACTGTGAATGTGGTCGCCGCCAGACGATGGGCCATATATCTAGTTGAGTGTCTTTCTTCAATTTTTTCTTTCCAGTGCGGTCTAACTGAAATTCACGGGGTCACTGCTGAGGCTGCCAATTGGCTAAGAGATTTACCTTTAAATTTGTAGTTGCCAGGTTCTGCTTGTTCTCGCCAGGTAAGAACATAAGAATATTTTTGCAATAAAAAAAACAACCCCAAAAAACCCATAAAAAGAAAAAAATTCAGACCACCCCAAAACTTTCCATCGAGAAGCTGCTTTGTGTTTACTGGGCTATTTGACCCGTTTAGATTTTAGAGTTGATTAGATTTTCTTTTAAAAGAAAATGCTTTCCCACAGGTAAAACATACATTATTTTTAATATTTTTTTCATGCAAAATATTCCATGTTGTTCAATATAAATGTTGATTATTACATTTTACTTATGTTACTTATTTATTGGTATATAAACTGATTTATTTTTAAATCGTTTTTTTTTGAAAAATGAATCCGTATAAAATAATAAAATTTACGTAATATACACGATAGATACGCATTGTTTTTCATTAAGTCCCGGCGGAAACTGTGTAGCAGAAGAATTCATTTTTTATACTCGTAGCATAGATGTTCTTCTTGTGTAGGGTGTAAATTGGGTGGATTTTCAATTTATTTGATTTTCCTTAGTAAAAATTTCATTTTTCTACCTACCTAGAAATTGAAAATACTTAGCTGTAAAAATTTACTCTTGAATAGGCAATTATTGTTTTTTGCATAAATTTAGGAAGCTATGTATACTGTATAGCATAGGTACTCGTATTTTGACATGTAGCTCAGTCATTCTAGAAATCAATGTATGGAGAACTCGGCAAAATTAATAATAGATTGGAACCTATGCAGGATGATACCTTAGGATGGGATGTTTCACAATATCAGGCATCCCTTCCTCTCGACCTGACGCGTCCCACCCTGACCCCCCCCCCCTCCGAATAGGTCCCCTTACGTAGTTTTCCTCAATTTATCGAAAAACAGTGAGAGATAGAAGAAAACTGTTACGACAAAAATAGTCCTTAATAAATTCTCTACAAAAAATGTAGGAGACATTTTTTAATAGGACTAGTAATTTACTCGCAATATCCGGTGAAAATCACGTAATTTTTTTAGAACAACAAAATATTTTATAAACTCAAATTGTGGAAAATTCATAAGTGCTACAAGATAATGGTCAAAAAATGAATTAATTGCTATAATTTTAGCTATAAAATGAGTTATTATTTATTTTTGTACGACTCGTAGTTTTTGAGTTACTCGTATTACAAAAAAAAATCAAATGCTCCTCTTTCTCCTAGGTACATTTTCTTTGCTATCCATTCATAATTCATTCTTTCTACTTGTCCCAACCATCTCAATTCACCCCTTGTTTTTTTAGTGATTCCTTATTTTTTTACTATTTCTTGTCTTATTTCTCGTTTTTTTTTTATTAACTGAATATTCTCTCACAGTGTGTACATCTGTTTCTCTGGATTCTGATATCCATTGTAATCATTATTGACCCTACACCATGGGCGTGCGGTCCATAGAAGCATTTTAGGCGTTGCTTGCCCACTGGCACAAAAAAGTAAAGAAAACATTGTAATAAACTTTAAATCGTTTCACTTAAATGTCGCGCGCAACCGATGTAGTTCATGGTTTCTTTAATCTTTCCCCTAGTGGCGCTACTATACACACCATTCAACCAATCAGGACCCAGAAAAGCATTCATCTCAAACGCATAATATCGCATACACACGTACGCGCAATCCCACTACTACAAATATAAAATTGCCAACGCACACAAATGAAGAGTTCCAAATTTTATACTGCGTTGTAAGCAATCATCTCTCTGCTTCGCAGAAACTTCATGCTAATGAAAACATCAGGAACGCGCGGGAATGTTTGATGGCGCGCTTTTAAATTAGAGTACTTCGTTCATTTACAAATAAGAGGCACATTCTTAGTTGAATTTTAAGTCTTGAATTGTACATACATATATTGTAAACAAGTGTTATAAGGCCTTGTTGATTAAGAATTGCTAAACAATTTGTATGTTAATTGCACGTTAATTTTCATTCATTTTACAGTTTTAGAGTAGGTTTTTTTCACTTGCTTGCCTATATCAGAATCTCACCGCACGCCGCTGCCCTACACCTACCAAAATTTCACTACCACATGAGTATTGGGTCTCTATAATAACGACTTATTTGTTTACAATTACCATAGGGGATAAAGAAGGGAGCGGAAGGGACTAGAGGGGACCACTGCAGTTGCCGGCAACATGTTTTTTTTTTTAATTGTTTGGAGTCTCGCGAATAAGAATCCGAGCAGAATTGCCGGTCGTCATCTTTTGCATCATCAATTAGGACATCTGAATGACGGAATAATGAAATCTATCATTTTCATCTTTGTATTATTTTTATTTCACTAAACAGCCCAACTTCACTTAACAATTATAAAAAATGAAAAATTAAAACTGAAATAGTTTTTGAAACGACTTCATAGAATGTACCCTATCGACTACCTTTGAGGGGTTGTAACAAAATTGGGGCCAAAAAATTGACCGGCAAAATCCAATTCCTTAATCTTTGATATATCCCCAGAAATAGTTAATCGATGGAATTCTTCGTCATACGAAACTACACCCAGCGCCTGCACTACTAATATTTTCATATCATGATTTGAATACAAATAATAATGACTCCACCAGTTATTCACCCTCACATTTTGAATACTGTAGTTAGTATTATCCCAGAACCAAGTGGGGCAATAAACTTCCTTACTTACTTTTTATTAACGTAGCTTTTTGGATACATAAATAAAATAAAATGAAAACTCGTGTATTTTCCTTTCTTTTAAATTTAGTAAAACAAATTTACTTGTCTCAAGTTCCCTCATCCCTTTCTTTAAGCACAAATCATAACGAAACAATAGGGCGTGAGAAAAGATTTTTTAAAACTAGACAGTAGGTAGGTAGTAGTTTCGCACGGGTACTGAATGGAGAGAGTCTATTTACAGAGACTGGTTTGAAGATTTGTTTTGCCTTAACTTGGAATTAATAAAAGTGGATGACATCGAAGAGGAAATATTGATTTTCAAAAGGATTGTATTACGTCGCGTGTTCCAAAATTAAAAAAAAAGATCAATTCACGTGGATCGAATAAGTATGTACGTATTGTATAAAAATAACAAGCGAAAAATTACTATCAATGTGATAAAGGTAAAAAGCGGATCGTGTCAAAAAGGGATATTTGCCCCGTCCCTGACTAAACCTCCAAATATACGGCTATACATAGTATTTCATATTTTAGCGCTTCATAGACTTCTAAAACTTTGTTTTAGGTAAGTAGCTCAATTTATTTTGATAAATGAAAAATTAATAAGATTTTTTCGACGAATCTTAACTAAGTTTATTAGGTAGGCAAAAAAGAATAATGAAAGTACTATGTAGATATTAGATACCTAGTAAATAAAAATAGATTGAAATTATATTGTTACCTGGAAATATTTACTATACGTAACGACACGAGTTTTTTTTATGATTTACAGTTGTGGATAGTCGAGGTGAATTATAGTAAGGAAACAGACGTGGATCTTAACCAGGACCTCGACGGACATTGCAGTAACGTGGAGCGCTCTTGTATGGGAAAAATAAAGTTTGCGATATCAAATGAGCGCGGTGCGCGATAGAAGCAGTGTCATGTTAGCATTTACCATGTGATTTTTTAAAAATATTTTATTTAATCTTTTTTAGTTGTAAATGATGAGTAAGTAACTGTCAATTAATGTGGATTGTGGTGAGATGACTTTTAGATTTCTTTGATACCACTCAGTGTACCTACAGTCCTACACCACCAGTTTATTGTGCATTTCGTTATAGAAGTCCCCTGGTGCAAACTTGGTTTAGTGTTGCTTGATCTGATAATTAGATATGGTTACATTTTTTCGCTACTTTCAAATTACATTTCAGAATTATTGTACATAATTAAAAAATTGACAATTTTTTATTTTTTTATTTTATTTTATTTTCTAAAGCACAGACAGTCTCACAAAAATCATATACAATAGAACATTAACAACAAGTGGACCAGTAAAGGCTCAAAAATTACCAATTTATACATATTTGACATGCATGCAAGGACAATAATGAACAATATAATATATGGAAAGATCAGCATGCAATCAGAAAAAACAAAACATCAGACAAAGAAACATTATATAAATATTAATAAATAACAAATGAAATAAATAATCATACAAACAAAATAAATAAGAAAATGAAACAAATATATATTCCTAAATAAATAAAATAAAATATATAACTGAATGAATAAAATTATAAATAAATAGATGAATAAATAATAACAATGAACAATAAATAATAAATTAAGTTAAAGAGTCGTGCAATATATAAATAAGTATACTCCATACACACATACAAACACACAAACACACACACACACACACACACACATACGCACACACACACACACACACACACACACACACACACACACACACACACACACACATACATCATCATCATCAGGGTGGCACCGACGAAACCAGCGCTTTAATTATGCCAGCTCTGTACGCATCCTTACTCATAACAAACATGTCCAGACCTCGGAAGAATGTATTATATAAGGAGCATGTACGCTGCACATACGAACTCTGGACATAATTAGTAGAGCACAGCGGAAGACGAAACAGATGGCTCAAACGGGTATTACGCGATGGACAATGAAATAATAACTTTGCCAACAACTCCGGAGAATCAACCATGTTATTGATAAGTTTATAGAGATACATCATGTCACATTGTGTCCTTCGGTTTTCAAGTGAGGGAATTCCATGATGGCGAATTGCCAATTTATAGTCGTCAAATGGTTGGTCACTCAAACGATTCAGACAACGCACGAACCTTCTCTGCAAAGCCTCCAACCTGTCAATATACGTGACATACTGTGGATTCCAGACCACGGACGAAAACTCCAATTGACTCCTCACGAATGCATAATAGAGCACCTTCAATGTTATTGGAGACTTGAATGGTCTACAAACTCTAAGGATAAATCCCAACATTCTATAGGCCTTATCAATAATGTTATCAACATGAGACCTAAAAAGCATCTTTCTATCCATGACGACACCCAAGTCCCGCACCTCTTCACGCCTGGCCAACATCTGACCATTAATGGAGTAATCGAAACTCATCGGTCTAAGGGCCCTGGTGAAGGAAATGGAATAACACTTTGAAGCATTCAAGTAAAGCTGATTTTTTATGCAATAGTCAGACAAGCGGTCCAGGTCACGCTGGAGCTCCAATGCATCCTCCGGACCCCTCACCCTACTAAATATCTTCGTATCATCCGCGAAAATCAAAAACCGCGATCCACGAAAACATGCACCTATGTCGTTTATGTACAAAATAAACAGCAGAGGCCCCAGGTGAGATCCCTGTGGGACCCCAGAACTGCAAGGTCTAAACTGGGACACTGTACCGCCGATCGCAACAGCCTGTGAGCGTCCATCGATGTAGGACGAGAGCCATCTAAGAAGGTCGCCGTGGATACCATAGTGATTAAGCTTGTGTAAAAGGATCCTATGATTTATCTTATCAAACGCTTTTGAGTAATCGGTGTATATGGCATCCACTTGACCACCACCACCCATTGAGTTCAGAACAAAATCGGTGAACACCAGGAGGTTAGACTCCACAGATTTATTGCAAACAAAGCCATGTTGGTTTGGTATGATAAAAGAGCCAACCAAAGGACTGATCTGACCGACAACGATCTTTTCCATCAGTTTACCGATTGCTGACATCTTCGATATAGGTCTGTAGTTCGATACATCGCGCTTGTCCCCCGCCTTATGTATTGGCGTGATGTATGATCTCTTCCAGACATTCGGAAATACACCCTCAGACAACGATCGATTAAATATCAGACACAGCGGCACAGACAACTCCTCACCACAGTGTCTGATAAATTTTGGTGGGATACCGTCAGGACCGGAGCTCCCATTCATATCAAGCTCATTTATGTGCTTTAAGATTATGGCAGGCGTGAATTCGACGCCCGATATATCCAATACAGACTCACTCACGACCTCGGGCATGTCAATATCACCTTCAACAAATACCGAAGAAAAATATTCACTAAACATTTCCGCAACAGAGCTCGGTCCGTCACTCACAACCCCCTCACAATGCACAGAGTCCGGTATAGCTGAGGTAGGTCTCTTTGACTTTACGTATGTCCAGAATCTTTTAGGGTCACTTTTAATCATGTCCTCCGATCTAGAAATAAAATCATTATAACATTCTCTTGCTATTATCTTCTGTCTTGATCTTAAGAGACTGAATGATAGATAATCCGATCGATCACCTCCCCTCTTCCAGCGTTTATGAAATTTAAGTTTCTCTCTGATTATTTTAATTAAAGACCTACTATACCACATTGGATACCTGTTGGCTGCATGAATACATTTTTGGGGAACAAACTCGGCAATGATTCTTTCCAAAACACCGTAAAGAAATTCTGTCGCTTCCTCAGTGCGCATATCTCTCATCTCAAATTCCCAGTTGTGGGAGCCCAAGGAACTCTTAACTTCGGGATAGCTGGCCTTGTCAAAAAGGTGTACGGTTCTTGGTGTGGCCGAACTCCTGGGCTTACACGCGAGCCCCAAGTTGACAACTATTGGTCTATGATGTGAATCCTCACGGGAAAGTGGTTCAGCACATGCTGACACAGAACAAGTTTCCAAATTAGACAACACAAGATCCAGCACATTGTCGCTAATATTTCTGTGTGAGTTATACTGCTTGAGATCACCAAATGACAAAAAGTCAACAAGCGCACATGAAGGACCATCGACATAGCCAAATGGCAAGGAGTACTCCTCGCCTTCCGTTCGTCTCCAATCAATACTGGGGAGGTTATAGTCCCCCAACAACAAAAATGCATCCTGTGATCGCTCCAAGAGAACGCGGGAACACATGTCAATGCTAGACGCCAAATTAGTGCCATATTCGGAGTCTCCAGGGATGTATGTGCAATACACATTCAAGTTGATGTGAGGAGAACCAATCTCAATAGAGACCCAAATATCTTCCGCTTGCGAGTCCCATGTAGGCCGGCGCCTGGCGGAAAGCTCTCCACGGACTGCAATGAGAACCCCACCACCAAACCGTTGGCCAGTCTGCTCATAACATCGATCCCTTCTGAATACATCATATCTCCCATCAAAAAGTTCAGCATCACTTATGGAATTCAGCAACCAAGTCTCCGTTATACACACCATATCAAAATCATTTAGTAAGACATTATAATAAAAATCGTTTGTCTTTGTTCTCAGACCCCTGGCGTTCTGGTAATAGATTGAAAGTTTTCCCATTTTAGATACTCTCTCTTTGGTAAAGCAGCGACAGAGCACTCACATTATCGGAGTATATAAATCCAGAACACACATCACAGATACTGGAATACTTACCGAACTCACCGGAGGCAAGGCAAGTCAGACACATCACGCGGCTGCCCAGGCACAGGAACACACAAGATGGCAAAGAAAGCCAACCATGGACAGAAAAAATCTTCCAAAGTGAAACCAATAATGAAAGAATTGTAAATTCCACACAAGTAACACGAGTCACACAAGCATACAGTAACACACACACACACACATCAACAAACATATAAGTAAAATAAAGATAATACGAGCATGTAAGGAATAAAATGTAAGACATGACCGAGTGATGAAGAAGTCATGATAGTTTTTTTAAGTCCGCAATGGACTTGATTAAAGCTGGAGGGGCCTTTTCCATTTTTCTTATGTAGATTCGGCAATCTTTTACCCACACGAATTTGTAATCCTTCAATCTAGCCAACTCCCTAGTCTCTCTAAGCAGCACCTTGTTTTCACTCGTTAAATGGTGATTAATATAAATCTTACCGCCGGCAGAACATCCCAGGTCGAACGCAGTCAAACCCCGCCCCCTGCGCGCGGCATCCATGAAAGAGTTCTTAGAGAGTCGGTTGGCGAATCTAATGATGATTTTAGACATTCTTTTATCCGTAGGACCCCTGCCCCAGGAAGCTACACGTTGCATTGATTCAATATTACCAGATGGGACACTAACATTCAATTTCGAAAGAAGACAATCAACAATATTAGGTAGATTTTCATCTCTCAACTCAGGAATGCCGGAAATCTCAACATTATTGATTCGAGCATACTGTTCTCTCTCCGAGTTGAGTAATGTTAAACGAGACAATTCTTTTTTCATATCCCCAATATCCTTTTCCAAGGAGTCCACGCGCTTGAGGCGCGCATCAACCTCCGCCACCTTCTTATCAATTAGTTCATGCTGGCCGTTAATGAATGATGAGAATGACTTAAACTCCTGCATGTCCTCATGCATCCTTCTAAAATCCTCCCGCAACGAAGATATTTCATACAATATTTTTTGTAGTTGCGGCGCGGGTATCTGGGCAGGGTCCCGAGTGTCAGAGACAGGCACAGGAGAATAAGGCAAACGGTCAGAAGCCACTGCACCAGTTGCATCCTCGGAAACTGAAACATCCGGTAATTTCAACGCCTTACCTGATCTGAGGGACCTAGGATCCTCCACTTTGCAGGTTGGACAGCGCCACTGAGATCTCGTTATTTGAGACATCTTTTTCAAGTCCGACACTGCAGTGCCGAGGCACGTGCAGTGGAAAGCATACAGGCACCTGCAGCATTTCAAAGTTTTGGTAGGACTCAGAAGGTTACTACAGTGTTGGCACTTCATATCTATATGTATGTGAACTGGCAATGAGAGTAAATATATGTAAAACCTATGATAAATAAATCAAAGCTAAGTAGGTATATGAGGCAATCCGTGATAAGATGTATGTGAATGCTTCCCAATGAAAGCAAGAAAAAATATAAATTGACAGTAGTGTAAATACGGTGACTTGTAATAAAACAATAAAAAAATAAATTAATATTAAACTATGAATAAAACAAAAAATTTATACATGTGAGTGCTTCGCAACAAAAGTAAGTAAAATGTAAGTTATGTAATAGTTAAATAACCATCGGTGCAATGTGGTGCCTAGATCGCAATAAACCAACAATAGTAACCTACATACCTACATATATGATGATTCGGTATAAAACACAAAGAACTAAATATTGTATACTGTGGAACAAATTAACAAGTAATAAATAATATGGATGTGATGTTTTACAATAACAATAGATAAAAATGCATAAAATAAATCATGTAAAATATATAAAATAAATTAAGTATGTAAAATAAATTATAACATTGACCTTGTATGAAATCAACAATAAGAAGAAACAAAATGCATATACCACAAATATAATAACAGACAATACTATGCACCCATGTGATGCTTCTCAATGAAAGCAAATAATATGTGCATAACTATATTGCATGCTAATCAAATGAAGAATAATAATATGAATGAGAAATTGGTAGTAAAAATATATAAAACGCATCTATACTAAATTATAAACAAATTGAAAATCAACAGACAAACAGATAAAATAATCACTGTACGAAAGTCAATGCTTGATGAGATTATTGCAACTATTTCCCTTCACTTCCTCAGAAATGGCGAATGTGGATTCAGGCTGTAAACACAGACGTGGCAGGTACTGTAGGTGTTGTAGTATATGTACTCAGTACTGGTGACGTAGTACGGCAGCAATGATGAATGAAATTAGCCTGTGTGTGTGTTAGTGCGTGCCCCAGGCCGTCAAAATGGCGATACGCGGCGTCTCACAAGATGTCGTCACAGTGGAATCCAATACTAAGATTGTCCATAGTTGTTAGTGATGGGTTTTGTGTGTAAATCGACGAGTAAAATGACCAAAATGAGTGTTCGTCAAACCTAAATTCAGGCAGTGGTGATGTTGTGTTGACAGTAGAGAGTATATTCGGCAGTTAGTTAAATGCAGTAGTTCGGTGGTGTATTATTCCTCAACTTTCACATACGTAGAATCCGTAAGTGTGTCCTTATATTATTTACTTCACATAATCGGAATGGAGTTATTGTAAAGTTTATAGTTTACATTTACACTGTCCAATGTAGCCGTGAACAGCTGCTGTGTGAAGCAATTGACACTTTTGACAGTTGCTGTATGGCGCGAATAGATTTTCAAGTTTAACAAACAAATACCGCACCCACCGCAATATGTGAACTCCCATTCGAATCGCGGCAGTCCACTTCACAATCACAAAACAAATCAATTTGTCCAATAAACTTTTCACAGTTATTACAATCAAATAAAATTCGGAACAAAAAAATTCAAAACTTTTCAGGCTCAATGTTGCTAGATGAATGATGAATGAATATTTGGATTGTCACAATATATTGGCAATATTGTTTTTCTAACTTGCGATGGCGGTTTAAAGGGATTATCGGAGTATTTTTTTCTTTTTCCAACTCGCAAAACTATCTTGCCTTTAAAATGTTTTCTCTAGCGCCGCTCTCTAATATTTTCGGCATTGTAGGTTACATGTAAAAGATACAATGTGAGAATATTGCGAACCTTTGACAGCTCTTATGACGAGATTCGACAATCAGGGCTACCAACAATACAATCGTTAACTCCACTTGCAGCTAATGTCCGCACGGTGGCCAAGATAGAGGAAACCATCTGTAATGAGCAGAACTATCAGGAAATCTATTATAAGAGTAACTAGAGGGTACCTACCCGTGAAAATCACGTAGGCTTGCTTAAATATGTTTTTGTGTAACCACCTATTACTATTCTACCCTTCAAAGTTCCTCGAGTAAACACAGGAAGATCACAAGGCTCCGACTTTTCCCCGTCTCTCCAATATCGTCATGAAAGTCGTAAGACCAGATTCATATTGTCGACTTTTTTAGTTGGCACCCACCCCTGAAAGCCACAAAACTCCTCTTACATGTCTATCTACGTACATAGGTACTTTACACACGTATAGATTTTGGGTACTTTAAATAGTTCGATTTGCAATCTCTAAGTGTATTGTATAGGTACGTACCACATAGTATGTATGAGAATTCTATTTTCATTTTCTGTCACGTTGTATAAAATGGTGCTTACTGGATTATTTCCACGAAAGAAATATTTCAAAACTATTTTTATTCATAATTTCATTAGTAGGTACGGTACCATTCGATATTTCAAATGTTTCATTCATAAAAGTTTAAAATCGTGAGACTTTGACGAAAATTTCTAGCAATCAACGAAGGCGTCGCTGCTTTAAATTTACATGCATATTCATCGAACTTACATAATTTTCCAATGGGCAAGCGTTACATACCTACATGACTTGGATAATACGAGTATTATGTAATGGAATGTTAAAGAACCGACTCCCGGTTGTGAGATATGCCATAGCCCTTAACAATCAAATAGATATTATATATACCTATACATTATACAATAATAAATAGAGAAGAATGGTTTATGCAAAACAAGGATCTGCTGAGATAGTATAGCATGATTGAAAGAGTTGTACTTTTTGTTTACAGTGCTTGTTGTCCGTGCGTCAGATCTCCAGTCAATGGACAGAGCAGATGTGCTAACAGGACATCAGCTGGCCGCGGAGGTAACACTCCTCAGAATGCTTCCGAAGTATCCGGCAATGATTCGACCATCTACATGGGCAGAGCCAGCACACTGTGCCGCTCTGGTAAGCCATCATTATAATAAATTATGTTTGTAATTAGTAATAATACAATCTCAGGCCAGGGAAATAACAAGATATACTTACAAGATTTTTTAGGTGAATAAAGCTGGTAGGTATTTACTTATTTCAAAGTAGATCGCTTTAGAAGCTAAGAGTATATCAACTGCATGGGGTTTTTCATTGTTTTCATTGTTCTGTACCTATGATGCTCCGCCCTGGCGATGCCCATATTACACATACAGCATTATGTCGTTAGATAGGTACAATCTTATGATCTCAATATAATCAAGTCTGGTACGAGTATACAGGGTAAATATATCGCAGTGTCACATTTCTTTATTCATATGTCATGATTTTATCTATTGATATGCCACCGAGCTTTTCGTTCTACAAACTTTGGTGGCAGAGGTTTTATATGTGTTTTATCTGGTATTACCCATCACTTGCCCATCCTTCAGTGCTTTATATGAAAAACGTTACTGACACGTTTTGGTAATACATCAGCGTGACAAGTTCAAGATCCTAAAGTACGTATCGTGATTATAATAAAGAATGAAGATAAGGGACAACTCCCAATGGAATAGGCATAGATACTTTATGAAAGCAAAATTCAAGTAGTTAATAATAATACTCGTATTGTACGATGTACGTACAATACGAACCTACATGGGTGGCGTAGTTGTCGTATGGTTGTCGTATGATTGTCATATGATAATGGTAACAATAATATGACTGTAGTAACAGAAATGTACGTAAATGTAATCTGTCTATAATATTATAAAGAGAATAGTCATATGTTTTTCTTTCCAACGAATAGGCATGGAATCCGTAACTCTGATTAAACAATGTTATACCTCTTTAGAAACCTTAATTTAAGGCTTGCGGATAACATAGGCTATAAATATTTTCAATATATTAATCAAGTACTTTAAAACAGGCTTTAAAATGCGTAATTTTTAAACTCGTTCGGCGATAATATCGCCATCCCTCTTTTTTCATTTTACGTCCCATTCTCTCTCACGAAGTTAATCAAGAAGTTACGAAACATCTTATTCGGTGTTAATTTTTGGAACTACTGTGAAATAATATACATTGGTTCTGTTTTTAATGATACTAACGCCTCCGACAAAAGCTTATGATTTTTGGCAAACTACGCTTAATCATAGAACTGTCAAAATGAAATAAAAACGGATGATTTTGTCGTTTTTTTCAGCGGATAATTAAACTAAAAATTTAATTATCAGTTATTGTTTAAGATGTGGTGTAGGTTAGTTGAGCTTTCTCCTTTAGTTTTGGCGAATCGGAACTTAAACAACTATATTATAAGAAAAATACGTTATTATTAAGAAAAATATGCATCGTCCAAAATGCCATATTTTTGGAAAATAATATTTTTTTTTTATGATTTATGAAGTTTCCTTTTTATTTGTCCATAACGCTATGTTGTAAAGGAAAATGAGTAAAAGTTGTGGAATATTCAATTTACTATAAATTTAATACGAAAAAGGACTAATGTTAATGGAGTTACGTTGTTTTGAAGGGTAATAGGCTGAATACTTGCAGTATAATTTGTATTCCTACATACATTTTGTGTAAAAAGTTCCAGGAATGTGTCAATAGAAAGACCCACAGTGGGCAGATACACACAATTTTGTATGTACACAATATGGTAAGTTGGTAACACTATAATGAGATACTATGAATAAATAAATAAATAAAAACTTTATTGCACATAAATTTACACACAAAGGGCGGATTTATCGCCTGTTGGCGATTTCTGCCAATCAACCGAATAGCAGCAGACTACTATGCAGAAAATGAGCGTGTTCTGATCACTGAGTGTGGTGATATAACTGTTTTTGTAATCCTAGTTAAGAGTACTGCGATTAGTTTATTAATTACTGCGAGAATACCACTGAAAGCAGGTTGCTTAGTACATACTTTTTCGAGCTTCTGCGGACCCTATCTTTATGAAATTTATGACAACTCATCATCATCAGTGGCTCTACAGCCCGTTATGAGCCTTGGCTTCCTCCAGCATTCGCCTCCATCTCCCTCTATCCTGGCATGCACTCCTCCAGTCCCTAATGCCAACTGCATCCACATCCTTCTGTACTCCATCCATCCAACGGAGTTTGGGTCTTCCAACAGTACGCCTACCTTGTGGCCTTGTATGGAGGATTTTCTTTGGCACTCTTTCCCCAATCATTCTCTCCACGTGCCCAGCCCACCTCAGCCTTCCTATTTTGATACATTTTATAATGTTGGGCTCATCATACAGGTTGTAGACTTCTTCGTTGTATCTTATTCTCCAAACTCCGTTGTCTCGCACGGGTCCAAATATCTTTCTGAGTATTTTTCTTTCAAATATTAGAAGGGAAGTCTCGTCCTTTTTACTCAGGACCCAGCATTCGGAACCATACATCAGTACCGGTCGCATAAGTGTCTTGTAGATAGTGACCTTTGTTCTTCTCGACAACACTCGGGAGGATAGATGCTTTCTCAAGCCAAAGAAACATTTGTTTGCCATGAGGATTCGGTGTTTAATCTCAGTGGATGTATCGTTCAGATTGGTCACTATTGATCCTTTTTTCAATATATGACAACTGATGGAGATATATGTATGTGTTCACTGGTAGAACATGCAAACATCTGACAGCTTTCGAAATCGAGCCTAGAAAATGAGGAGAAACTTTTTACACAGAATGTATGTAGGATTGTATACGTGTTAAACTCAAATTTTACTGCAAGTATTCAGCCTATAATCCTTCAAAACAACGTAGCTTCACTAATATTAGTCCTAAGTAATACATTAATGCCCAATCCCACCAACTTTTACCTAGGAAGGAGAGCCCTAAGAAATTTCCATACAAAAACAGGGATAATATTATATTTATTGAATAAAGAACATTAGATTCCAGCATCACCGGAGCCTAATTCCATATGAAATGCAACATGCAACTCACCTACGTTAGGTGCCCAAATATCTCCGCCCAGGTGAGCTGCGTGTTGCATTTCATATGGAATTAGGCTCCGGTGATGCTGGAATCTGATGTTCTTTATTCAATAAATAGAATATTACCCCTGTTTTTTGTTTTTAAGTTTTTTGATAGACGCAAAATTAACCCCAAAAAATGGTAAAAACGCTATTTTTACCGTTGTTGATTATATTTTCGATTGTTCACGCTTTTTTTAACCTTATTGCCGTCGGAAATTACTGTGACGTCATTCTTAATGCCAAGCCCTTTTTGACTCGCCCTAGTGATCGCACAAGTGTAGGGAGGTCGCAAACTCGAATTCTGAACCGAAAGACCGGCCTATACTATAACATAACCGAAAAATAGAAATATTTCTCAACTTGTACGACAAGGTACCATTTTCATTCTTATTTCAACGGAATAGGTACAAGGGAAAGATAATTTTAATAAAAACGACTCAAAGCAGGATTCGTACACATTTACGACTATTTCCGACGTTTCCGCGTTACCAACATTCTTTATAATCGTAAATACCTACTATTTCCCGTGGCTTCAAAATAGCACGAGCGGAATTACGAATCAAATAAAGAAGAAAAAACACGTGTATCAAATACTTACGAGATATTTCATTCTTCAGGACAATTAAATTACTTACCCTTTATTCAAAGAGTTATATACGAGTATCATATTTTATTTCCCACGGCGCTAAGATTCAATGGCGCGTGCACGTGGTATCGCATTATTTTAGCGTTTTTTTTTTTCACTTTTTGAGGATACTTTCGCATTACTCAGAAAGGTCATTCACTGGATTTTAATGCACATTATCACAGCGTAAAATATTATTTCTTTGATGCAACTTTCGGGAAACGAGTTGATGTCTTTTTCAAAGGACAATGGGCAAAAATGTATGGAACCTGGTCCAAGAGCCTCCACAAACAAGACATACAGGAATCGAAAGAATATACTTGTCTTACCATTCTGGCAAAATACTATCAAATTCTGTCCCGGGGTCTGTCCCTTCCGTCTGTCCTCCTTATTTTTAAAACATATTGTTATACAATACCCGAGACAAAAAAAATCATAGCGAGAATGTCCCGGAACAGAATTTGATGGTATTTTGCCAGAATAGTAAGACAGGTATGTGCTTTCATTTCCAGTAAGTTTAGTCTGTGAAGGCACTTGGACGAAGTTCCTAACATTTACTAAAGTATACACCAAGCTTTTCGTAATATCATACTTATACCTGGGACAAAAACGATCGTAGCAAGAATATCCCGGGACAGAATTTGATAGTATTCGGCCAAAATGGTAAGACATGTATGTACTTTCATTTCCCACAAGTCTCGTTTGTGGAGGCTCTTGGACCACTTTCGCCCATTCTCCTTTCACATGGGTTTTTCACAATTTGTTTGAGGAACGTATAGATACAAGATACGAGTATGAAAGATCTGTTAATCTGTTTACCCTATTTTTTTACAAAGCATGATTGCTGAGGTTGTCGAGATCTAAGGTCTGAAAAATCTCTTTTTTTCAACGACTACATGCCTACTTTTGATAAACATTTCTAGGTACGGTAGATATTTTTTCGTTGCAACATTCTCGAAGCGAAAAAGATCCATCCCAGAAGTGTTTTACATAAAAAACTAAACTCCAAATTAAAGCCCTATAGATGAAGGTTCAATGTGTCTACTTTATTTTTTACACAACATATTAAGTAAGGTAACGTAAAAGTAACTGAGATATGCACATGTTTCGAATTTTATTTGTCCCATGCGGGGAGGTTTGTTTGTTTTGATCCACACAATCGCCGGATTGTGGCGCCTGGCGCCACGGCATTGAAACCAGTCTTTTTAGTCAAGTCCTCAGGGTCCTTTGTTTTTGCTGCCCCTGGCTCGTTCGAATAGTTTTGTAATTAGTCTAAGTTATAATGTAATGTAGCTCATTGTTTGTTATCATCCTTGTAGCAGGGATATTGAAGGTGTCATTCCGGACGGTGTTGCTGGGGGGTGCCCTTCTGGCTAACCCTGGGGCCGTCTGAGTAACTTTGGGCTGTAAGTGCGAATAAAAAGGCGCCTAACTGGCGCCTGTGTTATTCGGGTGTGAGGAGGGACCTTCAATATTGTTTCGAAAAAATATCTTTTATATCTATCTAATTTCATTTTTGCCCCCAACCAACTTATTGATTGCATTTCATTATTATGTTAGAGACAGGATGTAATTTCTTTCGTTAGTACAAATATGACGATACTAGTTGTAACCCGTCAAAAATGACGCGGTTTGCATGATAGGCTGAGAGAACAGATCGCCAGATTTCCCTGTCCTTACCCGTTATTGGACGTACCTACATTTTTATACCAAATTTCATTTTTATTTAGCATAGTACTTTCTGTTCTACTTAGTAATCTTTGTACTGTTACCAATTTACTTTAAAGAAGATAACGCAGAAATTAAATAAATGTTTCCTGGAAAACTCAATATTGAATTAAAATCGTGTCGGCGTCTATCGATAATAACTCATAATATTTTTGGATACTCGTAATGTCAATGATAAAATTTTGTTTAGACGGTGCGATCGAGTAAATGTTTTAAATTTCGTATATCGGGTTTACTGTAAGATATTGCTTTTGCAATAAGTCCGCCTTTTGGTACACTACCATTGCCTTGTTTTTAAAACTCTGCATATTTTTCTTTGGCTAATAAAGATTTATTAATTTATGTACTTATTTATTTATTTATATTTGAAGAACTTGCAAAGTTGGCACGGTTCTGCGTTACATTCATACCCGGTTAGGATGAGAATTACGTAACTATATAAGTGTATGATAAGGAAAAAATATAAATGAGATACGCCAGAGATTAAATTAGTAAAAAATACAGGTATCTCTGCTAATCCGGCTACAAATTACTTGCTATCCGTTAAGAGCTTAGTACCAAGAATGACGTCACAGTCATTTCCCACGGCACTAAGGTTTAAAATCGCGAGAACAATCGCATGATAAAATGGTAAAAATAGCGTTTTTTTCCATTTTTGAGGTTAATTTTGCGTCTATCAAAAAACTTTTACGGTTATTCCCTAAATTTTAATGTATATTATCAATACAAAAAAAAAATTACTCCACGTATTTCGGAAAACGAGTTTCCGTCTTTCGGAGAAATGATCAGAAGAAGAGATTTAAAAATCTTTTACAGTTATTCCCTAGATAAAGGTTCAATGTATCTACCCTATTTTGTTCCAAAGCATGTTAAGTAACGGTTGTCGAGATATAACGTCTCCCGTTTTTAGAAATTTTAGAATGTCGGTATGCATACTCTTGAAATGAACGCAAAAGTTACCATCAGAAGATATTACAATACAGGGTGTTTGATAGATGTATGCATATATCTTCAGAGGTGATAGTAGAGTTCATTTTTCACGTTTGTCGTGACCAACATGGCCGCCATGTTTTGGTACTTGCCTTCGTATTTCGATTTCAAAGTTAAATATCTCTTAAAATAAGTCTATTTTTCCAAAAATGCCACCGTTAAAACCTGAAGCGGATCGGTAGAAATGTTTATGTGAATTTTCACAGCAATCCATCTTAAAATGCGGGAGTTATGCGAACACTTACAAAAAAAACGATTTTCCTTTAGTTATATAGATAAATAGAATTTGGACTAAGTTTGACTCAAAACATCCTAAATGACTTCTACTATCACTTCTGAAGATATTATATGCTTACATCTATCAAACATCCTGTATATTTACCTAGTAGGTACCGAATGTTCCGGAAGACACGACGTCTATTACATTTTTTTAAATAAAATGAAGTGTAGCCGTAAAAATAAATTAAAATGCAAAATTTTTAATTTGGTGGACGGATCCAGGAGGTAAATTATCGGAATATTTTTCTCCACGGTTACTTGTGATTTTGGGAATCCGAATTTCCTCGTCACAAATGGATGCGTTCTCAGAAAACTGAAATGAGATCACATACAAAAGGTATCATGATAATAATAAACTCACATTATTCTCGACGAAGCCGGATATGAATGTAACGCCAGTACCCCGGCGATTTCAGAAAGTTGTTTGAATGTATGTACGAAATTTAAAACATTTCGAATAATTCCCGTTGAGAAGCGAGGGTAGGTAGGTCTGGTCTGACTCTAGTCTAATCATAATAATTGTCCTATGTCTGTCCATCTGTGAGCAGCGCACGACGAAAATAAATAGAACCGTGATTGTTATGCAAACTAATTAATCGAATCTATGAGATTTTGAAAACTTACTCTACACTAACGCTTTACATCGGATGAAAAGTGTTGGTTGAACAATACGTCTTCTTTACTTATTAAGGCTTTGCACCCGATTTACGGGTGATGCTGCGGAACAATACGTCTGAAGTAAAAAGATTACAAACTTTTTGAAATTTCGAATTATAGGCACTTACTGAAATAATATTATTTAAGTAACTATAGGTAGGCACATACCTACTTGATACAGAATGCATCAAATTCTTTCGAATTTTGTATACCTACAAACTATATAGTAGGTACGCATAGCCAACTGGAATGAAAATAATTTTGATTAGGTACTATCAGTTGGTTCGTATGATTTTGAAACAATCAAGTACTACATACATACCTACCTACATATTATATTAATAATTGATAGAGTCATTCAAATCATAATTACTGTAGGTATAATGGGTACGTATGTAAAATTAGTATGGAAAGTAGGTAAGACCCTATATTTTTTCACACCAAATAGCGACCAATTCTCCACACCTCTTGCCGAAAAGACGGTAATGTTACCTTTGATTATTTTTAGTGTTTATTTTTTAACGTGCCCAAACCAGAAGACTATCAGACCGATCTCCAATACTGTGCGAAGTGCACAGCACATGGAGTGGAGATATATCAAATACATCCTATATAGTGAATGTGAAGGGACATAACGATTCACGACAACGAATTAGGGGATTCAAAGTAATACATATACCTACTATATTCCAGTCCGCCAACTGTAAGAAGATGTTGGCTACGAAAAGTTTCGCATGGTCCTATATTTGGCATGTTCCAATAATGCAAGACACACAGGGTTACCCATGCTCAGGAACACCCTTGCTCTTTACGATACATTGTTCCTATTACAATGATATCAGAACATTGTCAGGGCAGCATTATTAACAACAAGAGCAGGGGCATGGGAAAAGACTGAGCCTTGTGATTTCCCTGATGTGTTCCTTCGATTAACTTTAAAGATCGTGGTAGAGTGGCAGTATGAGTATGGGAATGACACAGGTAAAGAGGAGTCTTGTGCCTTTCACGGGTGGGTACCAACTAAGAATGTCGACGATGTGAATCTGGTTCTACGACTTTCTTGACGATATTGGAAAGACGGGGAAAAGACGGAGCCTTGTGATTTTCCTGTGTTCTCTCGAAGAATTTTGAAGGGTGGAGTAGTAATAGTGGTTACACAAAAACATATCAAACCAACCTCCGTGAATTCACGGGTAGGTACCCACTAGTCTGATATATTTTGATTGTTTTTCTCAGGATCTCGTTATAGTGAAATTATATAAATAGAAGACCTTTATTAAAAGGATACCAAAGTAAATTGCAATTATTTTCATTGTTGGTTCATTTTGAAACATCTGTTCATTATATAGAACCAGGTGTCTGTGATAATAGGAAAATGTTTTCCACACAGTGGCGGGTGGCCTAGTAGTAAATCACGATAATGAGGCATTTAAATTTTATATTTGATTTAAAAAAAATGTAATGCGTTCTTTCATCGCGTTAGATTTGGACTACAGGATCAAATAGTCGAATATGAAAATAGTAGGCATGATTTTATGAATTTTTTTGGGTAATTTTCCTCCTCATACATTTTGTATGGAGAATTATCAAAATTTCTTTTCGTGAGTTACCGCCGTTTTTGCATTAAAACAATTTTAAGGTATGATTCCGTAAAGATTGCTCAATGAAATTAACAGGGTAGATCGCTTAAAAAATAGCAAGTTATTGAAAGTAATTAGATTTTTTTAAATTCCTCAATTATTTCTTTAAAACGTCCTCACACATTAATTAAAATTTTGACTAATTTTGAGATTCGTAATTTTTTTATGGCGTGATAGTATCAGATAGACCCATAACTATTTTTGTATATACAAGGTATATTATTCACCTATTCTAGAAAAATAATCAAGTATGTTTCTCAATAATTGGTGTCTCTGTGACCAATAACGTCTTGCAAGTCGGGGTTTGGCGAAAAAATACGAATAAATAAATCGGGGTACTTAGGTACCCCCGGAGGTTCTCATACCTTTGGATATCCGCTTGGTCGTACTTCCTGGGGCACCCTGTATAAACTTTTTAACCAAGGTCAGATGCATGTTCTAGAGATCAAAGTTAGTGAAAATAGGTAGAAATATAGGGTGTTTCTTTTGAATAGGCACACTTTTAAAATGAAATTAAACGTATTTAAATCATGGTAATGTCCATAAAATTAGCTTTATTTTTAAGATTATTTTATACCATTGATGCTTAAATATGATTTCGGGCATATGAGCGCTGCGGTTGGCTCGAAGAAAGCATAATCTGGAAGTCCAATTTTCGACGACTTTCTTGAGCAGCTGAGGCCATATATCGCTAATAACCCTGCGAATGTTGGCTTCCAAGTGATCCAATGTCTCAGGTTTATCTGTGTAGACCCCCTAGTAGACTTTACATATACCCATAGAAAATAACCCATAGGGGTGAGATCACACGATCGTGGAGGCCAATTAACCGAACCATTACGTGAAATTATGCGCCGATCGAATGTTTCCCGCAATAACCTGATTGTGTCGCTCAATGTGTGGCATGTTGGCTGTCGTGTTGAAACCAAAGTTATTGCACATTAATGCCATTTAATTATGGAACAAAAAAGTCTCAATCATGGACCTAAGCGCTCTCCATTGACTGTAACTTTCCGACCGCCAGCATTTTTGAAGAAATATGGGACAATGATTCCACACTAAACAGTGAGTTTTTGTGGATTTGACGGCGTCTCGGGAATGGCTCCTAGAAAAGAATACCCGTGCATATATGCCCGAAATCATATTGAAACTTTCCAATGAAGCTATTTTTATGGACATTACCATGATTTTAACACGTTTAATTTCATTTTAAAAGTGTGCCTATTCAAAAGAAACACCCTATATTTCAATTCTGCGATGTCAGGAGAGAAACGAATAGGTCGATTCCTTTGTGGACATCTACCTAATAATAAATAATAGATTTCTTTGTGGAAATCTACCTAATATAGTAATAATCTATGAGTAATACCTACGCCTACCTAACTATTTATAATTTTGTGTTGTAAATTACAATATATTTTTACAAGCTATTATTATTATATAAAACTAAAAAGGATAAAATAAAAAAATATTAAAAAACTTATTTTTATAACGCTTAAATAAAAAAATATTCAATGTGCTCTAAAAAGGATAAAACAATTTATAAAAAGCGTAGGGTTTCCTGTATTCCTTTAATCGCTCATTCTTTTGCAAAATAAGGTCAAATATGCTCCCTGTATAATATCATTATTTCTTATTTTATTAACATTGAATATAAACGTGGTTTAATAAAAGTTTTTTTAATAGATACTTTAGAATAGCTTCAATGAAAGAATGAATGAAAATTAATCTATATTACATCTTCGGCTCTGTAGGCTGAAAAGATATATTAAAATATATTAAAGATAATTGTAGTCTAAATAGAGAAATACTCATTATTATTTTGGAAAGGTGCGCTGGAGTGTTTAATAAAAAACTTATTTAAAAGGAAGATTAATGTCTTTCCTGGTTCTGACTTTTCCTTAATTTTGTACCGTGCGGGAATTATCTGCTTTATTTTGAAATACCTATCGTCGATGATCTTCCAATACCTTCTATCTGACGTTTTTTCACAAAATGACTTTTTGATGCAAATCGGTGTATTTTGACCATATCTACAAGATGGAAAGACAGCCAAAGTGAAATTTTGATTTTTTCATATCAAATTACACTAAAAACAATACCTCCAAACAAATATGGTATCTAAATTGGCGCCAATAGCTCCTAACATCAGTTTTTTGGAACAATTTGTAGGGAGATCTCGCGCGGACGCCATGCGCTAACCTTAAAATGTAAATATTTATGTTTTGTTTGATATTTTCTGGAAAATATATAGCCAAGCAAATGGTCTATTGAATGTTTGTTCTAATGTAATAATCTGAATTAGATTTTGTTGCATTATATACCTATAATGACCATTTCAAAATGAAATTTTAAGATAGGAGGTATTTCTAGTTCACATTTTTATTCTCGAAGATAATATTTTGCTATCACTCATAATTACTTAGGAGATATTTCTTTCAAATTACTATGACATTTTCTAGTAATATTGTATTCATCTTATTTAGATTTATAAAATTATGTAGGTACATTGTAATATACTAAAATCGATTAGGTATATTACATTACTTAGGAGCCATCATCACCAGCGAAGATGTTCTAATGACACAACATGCTTGGAACAGAAACACCACCTGGATTATATTATCCGGGAGCTCAAAGCATACTTCTGAAATTTAAAATATTATGAAACCTTCACTCATGAAGCTTGTGGACGTATGTTCTGATACTTGTAAGAATAACTGAATCTGAATATTCCGTAGAGCTATCGCACTAGTGACTTAAGGTAAGTTCTAATAGTTGAAACAACAACTGAAACTGAATATTTCATACAACCTTTACCCATGAAGCCTGTGGATGAAAGTTCTGACAATTCGTTACCTGTGAGAGTCTTGAACCAACAACTGAAACTGAACATCCCACATGATCTTCACCTATGAAACATCGTGATGTAAGTTCTCTGAACATCCCACACAACCTTCACATATGAAGCCTGGGGATGAAGTTCTGATATATGGTTACCTGTAAGAGCCTTGAACTAACAACATAAACTGAACATCCCACACTACGTTCGCACATGACGCCTATGTATAAAAGTTCTGATACTTAGTTGCCAGTGAATGTCTTGAACTAACAACGTAAACTGAAAATCCTATACGACCTTCACATATGAAGCCTTTGGTTGAAAGTTCTGACACTTGGTTGCCTGTGAAGGCCTTGCATGAACTAAAATTAAACTGAATATCCCATGCAAATTTCATCCTATGTTCCAATACTTGAACACCTGTGAGAAGCTGGAACGGAACTAACAACTGAAACTGGATATTCCATAAAACCTTCACACATGAAGCTTGTGGATGAAAGTAACGTTACATGGTTACTTGTGAGAGTCTTGAACCGACCACTGAAACTGAACATCCCATACAACCTTCACCCATGGAGAAAGTGGATGTAGGTAAGTTTTGATATCTGGCTACCTGTGGAAGCCTTGAACCTGAACCTGTCTAACCTGAATATCCTATACAACATTCCACTGCCTTGAGCCAACAACTCAAACTGAATATCTATATATATATACCCATGAATCCTTTCTGCCAATATTCTGATACTTGATTAATTTAAATCCATAACAAGCAGTTTAAATCCTTAAAAAAACAAGGGTGGAGGCAGAGCGCCCAAAACACAGAATTATGGAAGAGGCAGGAAGAGGCCTATATCCAGCAGTGGACGGAAAGGGGCTTAAAACAAGAAGAAAAAACAAGAACTTGAAGCCTTGAGCCAATAATGAAAATTGCATATCACATACAGTTTTCATCCAGGAGCTTATGGATCCGTTTTTTTAATTGATTATGCTTAATAAATTTATTTTAATGGTTTTTTTTTTCATAAATGTTGTATGTAAATCAAACTGTATTTGACCTTTTTACAATTGTATTTTACTATTGTTTTATTTTTTTCTATTATACAGACAGTTATATTGACAGATTGATCGTTTTTAGCCTTTTACAAATGTGTTTTACTATTAATTTTTTCTTTTATTTAACTTTTTTTTATTAATTGCATTTTATTATTGTTTTATTCTTTTATTATGATTATTTTACAGATTGATTGTTTTTTAGCCTTATATGACTGTATTTTATTATTGTTTCATTATTTTCTGTTATACAGATTGATCGTATTTAACCTCATATAACCATATTTTATTATTATTTTATTCTTTTCTATTATACAAGCAGATTTATTGTGTTTTTTATAATTGTATTTTATTATTGTTTTTTTACTTCACAAGCTGATTAATTGTTTTTAGCCTTTTACAGTTGTATTTTATTATTGTTTCAATCTTTTTTTTATTGTATCTGCGCTGAATATGACTATTCGTATTACTGCTTGTTTTGCCTTATTATGTATCATTTATATTATTATCATGAATTGTGATCGAATATTTTAAATCATATGTTGTCAAAGGCCGTGGGCCGTATATTATCTTAAATAAATAAATAAATAAATAAATAAACTAATATCTTCTAACTTACAATGTATTATACAATTTGTGGTTACTCGGTTTGAAATTCTGGAAGCAATACCTTCTAACTTCAATGCCAATTCCTCCTAATTGAATATAATGAAATATTTTATCACGGACATACCTCCTAAGTTACGTAGAGCCTTAACTATAGGGTTTTTCCAGATTTTTTTTTATAAATCAATAAAATATAGTATTTTGAACCAACGGTATTTTTTGTCTTTCGATTTTTCGAAAATTAACGAAGATATGAAGTTTTTTCTTCCTCCTGTAAAATTTGGTCAAATCGAGTTAGGAGGTATTGGAAGATCATCGACGCTATGCGTTTGGATGTGTCAAATGGGCAGGAAACTGTTTGGGTTTGCGTGTACAAGCCCAGATCCTTAGAAAAACATACATGTGAAGACTTTTATTATACGTGACTAGAGTTATTCTACTTTAGGGGGCCAAAATCAGTTACGTAACTAGGAGAGCGGGGGGGGGGCGGTCCGCCCCGGGCGGCGCATTTCAGGGGGCGGCAAAATGGATATAAAAAAAACATATTGATAAAACACACAAATTAAAAAATATCTCTGAATTTTCTTAAATTATTATGAAAAACTGTTAAATTACAACAATTTTTATTAAAAAAAATTGCCTGCGGCGCTAATAAAACCTGTTTGTGTGTTAGGTAAGAATTCTTTAGAGGTGCCTAAATATATATTTTCTATTTCACGATAAATAAGTTGGATTTTCGATATCTTATGACTAAAATTTCGTTACTTTTTGCATGGTCACTTCCCCTATACAATACCTGTAACCATATGTGTTACCAACTATAGAAAAATAACCAGGTTCATCATTTCACCCATTTGTCTAAAATATTTCGCCTGCGGCGCTCTTTTTTTGTGTCCGTTTTAAACGTTACCTTGTTAAATGTATTATTTTTTTTTATATTTTTAGTTTAAGGAAGTAAACAAAACTACAACACGTCCTTCATTGTCATTTAGTTTTGTAAAAAAAATTCGCCTGCGGCGCTATTTTCTATGATATATTGTGCCACGTCTATAATAAAATTTTAGTTGCTTTCGCCTAGCTTCAAAGTTGCAGACACCCCTGGGTGGGTACATATGTACTTGTATAGGCACTTTAGGGGTGGGGGGGGGGCGGCATTTTCAGAGTCCGCCCCGGGCGGCACTAATGCTAGTTACGCCACTGGCAAAAATGTCAGGAATTTATAAATATAGAGTAGCTCGCCCTAGTGAATGTTTATCTAAATTATCTAAATCGACTTAATTTCGTTCATCAGCTGGCAATGGGCAGGGCACATAGCAAGACAAGACGAGAATAGATGGACTCCCAGACTCGTAAAGTGGAGGCCATGGGAAAACAGAAGAGGTGTCGGAAGGCCTTAGAAAAGATGGGCGGACGACGTGACCTCGGTAGCGGGTAGACAGTGGGTCAGAAAGGCGAGGGATCGAAAGAACTGGAAACGAACGGAAGAGGCCTACATCCAGCAGTGGAGGGACCAAGGCTGACGAAGAAGAAGAAGAGAAGAAGCTCGACCCAGCGAAAGTTTTCCATAAATATTTAAATTAATCGTTCACTTGGGCGAGTTAAATAAACGTACCTATACCTACCTATGTGAATATACTACAATTTGAAGAAATGGGCTTAAAAGGATATGAGTATATTGACTCGGGGACAACTGTCGAGGAAGTATTAATAGTCAGGGGACGAACCCAATCATATTATTTACCTTACTAACATAGGACGAACGATATTTCTGCCACATCCCCGTATGTGTGTCCGTGTCGTAATCATAGAGTGTCTGAAAAATTGGATAAATAATATCAAAGTGTGAAAGAACATTTTATCTTTAGTAAATCATACTCGAGAACTGGTGTTGAGGGACGCCATTGATTTATATAGAGATGATAATAATGTTATTTTAGAAAAAAATATGATGCAAGGCAGGTAGGTGCCTTTAATCTAGCTACTAAGATTTATGAACACTAAAATAAGAAAATGTTTCTATCCCAGAAATCAAGGGATGAATACAAATATTCATGTTTAAGAAGCTTTGTAGATTATGGCTATCTATATATTTCATTCTTTTCACCTCTTTAAATCACCTCTTTTTTAACTTTATCTAGGTATTTTTTTTTGCTGTTGTATATTTTTTTATCCTTCAATTCATAACCTAAAAATCTTTCTTAAATGAAATTATTTTCCCCTTCTCACCCTCTAGCAATTAATCTGGAGATTTGAAGAAGGTTAGTGATAATTAATTTTCTTTCTTAACTTAGTATATTTTAGTGTCCGGATTATACTATAAATAAAAGTTTGTGTTTTCCAATTGTTTAAGAAATGGTCACGTTGGATGCTGAGGATCGTGTTTAGCAGCGAGTCAGGATGCGGAGGACGAAGCATTCAGGGGACACCAGGGTCATCCACGGTCGTGGCAAGCCTCAGTGTCTCGCGGTTGGCGCAGGTAAATACTAGGTTTATAGACGGATCAGAGCAGAGCAATCATGCAGTCATCAATCATGTGGAGGAAAACTGCGAGAAGCTCGGCAAAATGGTCTGGCGTTCCTGTTTAACAAGTGGCAGAAACGCTGTCTGAAATGTATTAGAACCGAGGGCGGTACTTCGATGAAAGCAATGGAACACTGAACAACATGTTTTTCTATAGAACATTTTGATCATTACCTACTTTTTGAACAGCCCACGTATCAAAGTTCTTAAGATCCTCATCAGAGAGCTTTAAACTTTTATTGATGGTGTAGTTGTAGTAATAAGTAGGTGCCTGCTTTCACGAAGCATTCGTGAAAAAGCAGTCAGAAAACAATATGACGGAAATACTGTTAGAAATAATAACGTTATATAATCTCTCTAGTGAATTTTATTGTAGCCCAGACTCCTCCTGACTGCTCCTCGTAGGAAAGTTGAGGAGTAGTCTGGATTTCTTTCATAGTGTGAATTTTTGGGGATTCTTAGAGCCGAATTCGAGGTTTACAGATTTACAAAATGTTGATAGCTTTCTAGTGATAAGAAAACAATCTCTAAAAATGATAAATTTTGCCATTATTTCATTTTTCCATGTTTGGTCACGATATTTTTGGCAATCATCAGATTTGGATTCGGCATTCCAAAAAATATATTAAATGAAATAAATTTCAAAAAATATTTTTAACAGTACATATTGATATAGTATTGTTTATAATTCGTTTATTATAACTTGGCTGCCGTCTACGTAGTAGTTGTATGGAAAATCAGACAAGTTATAATAAATGTAGTATATGTCTTGTTCGTAGGTGATCGAAGCAGCGCCAGACGATGCATCGTTCCACTACCGCATCAGCTGGGTTCGGTCAGGTCGTGTGGATCAGCGTCAGGCACTTTACGAGTAGAATCACAATTATTCCGGAGTACTTCTTTCTAAAATACATGACTTTACACTCTACACTGAACAATGTCTTACTTGGACACTAACGTGAAATTATATGTATGTAGTTGGTGTCACAATAGACCTACTCTGGTCGCAGTGACGCAGGGGATATACGATCCCCTGACCTAACAAGAAAAAATAATGTATGTAGTTAGTAACAGAATGTATTAAATTTTAAGAGTGGTGAGTTCTTAAATGTATTGTTGTTAAAATATACCTACTTATTTATAAGGCGAATTTTGTATGTGCTCTGGCATGGGAAAAATATATTATAACTTCTTATACGAACAGAAAATACATATGTGTAAGTATACAAATAAAATTAACTGGAAGGAATCGCTGTACGGTTGTGAGCTCGCCCTAGTGATTTTTAAAAATCTCTACAGTGTGTTATGTGCTCTGTATTATTATTATACAATATTCACATAATTTACTATTTTGTGTTGGAAGAAAGAATAAGTTTTTTTTAATAACACATATTAAATGAATCACAGCCAGAGGGCGTTGCACTCGTAGTCGATTGATGCAGTCAATCTATTGTTATAAAATGCATGATCGACTGATCGCATTGGTGTGGCAATTTTTGTAAAATAAATGGTATGGTGGGTGTGGGTGTTGTATGTGAAATTACAAAAACATGACCCCCAGGGCATGTCACACCCAGCCACACCACCTCTTAATTACGTGTTTTACATTTAAACAAATAGTTTGATTAGGTAGGTACTTCAATAATCAAAGCATTTAAAATAGAACAAAACTATTACTTTTTTACACGCTTTTATTATATTTCACGGACCTATCGCTGTATATTTGGTAGCAAATTATAATAACTTCCTGACTACTCAGAGACCTGAAACTTTGCAACCGTACGCAAACTCGATGACAGTACATTTCTGTATAAAATTGAGATCATCCTTTTCCAGAGACAAAAAAGATGTAGGTAAGGCATTTCAGGGGATCCAAGGGTTATGTGGCGTCATGTGTGGTATCCTATGAAAGGGCTTGGGATAAGAAATTCAGATCTCAAGTCATTTTTTGACCAGCAGAAGCCATCGGGAGACACCGAAGGAAATACAATTTTAAAAAGCAATTAAAGCTAAAGAAGCAACTACTGTACGGGAGAATTGGGAAATCAAAAGTACCTAAGAATACAACAAGCAGTTATCTCAACAGATACACAGCAAAGGATGGACCTTCCATCAGGCTTATGACTGATCGCCGGCTGGCTTAATGTGATAACTTTACACTTGAGTAACATTCACCAATTCCAGTCCATCCATCTGCCGCGGCCGGGAATCAAACCTAGACCTCTACTTTTTACCATGGATCTGTGTGATATCATCTCTGAGTGGTTTCTTTATAATAAATTAATATTTGTAGGTATCTACCAACTCGGTATTTTGAAGCATCACATCATGCCTCCTGGATCGAAACAAGGTATTTTAGGTAGGTAATTGAATAGTTTTTATGATTATTTGATGATTTGGTATCCAATCCCTAGTAGAGGGATACATTACATCGGTGTTAAGTATAGTATATCATACATGTTTATCATAATAAGTACCTACTCCTAGTTGTGTTGTAAGAAATAAGGTTAAGACACTAACCCCCGTTTTCACTAACTTTTACCTAAGAAGGAGACCCCTAAGAAATTTCCATACAAAAACAGAGATAATATTCTATTTATTGACACGCAGGCCTACCAACCACACCCTAATTCCATACAAAATGCAACACGCAACTCACCTAGCCTGGGCAGAGATATTTGGGCACCTAACGTATGTAGGTGAGTTGCGTGTTGCATTTTGTATGGAATTAGGGTGTGGTTGGTAGGCCTGCGTGTCAAAAAATAGAATATTATCTCTGTTTTTGTATGGAAATTTCTTAGGGGTCTCCTTCTTAGGTAAAAGTTGGTGAAAACGGGGGTAAGACAGGTTACATTGCGATATACTCGTATGTTGTATTTTTGTTTGTGAATTGTACATCAGTAACATTTTATCGTGTGAATGTAAAATGAATAAATAAAAATAAATGTTTTTGCTATAATGTTTACATGATACTTACTCATTTTGTTTTAGTTTTACGAGTATTATTATTATGCTCTACGGCTATCCACTCGTCTGCGAGTGATCTTTCGTGGTATACCTTTATTTATGTATTTTCTATAAAAAAAACAATGAAAATTATATACACGAATAATAAATATGGTAAGACTTAATATTATATTTTTAGTAGTGTCGATGTACCTACCCATCTTAATATTTATGGAAGGGTAGGTACCTACCCAAGTAGGGAGGAGGTAATCTCGTAAGTAACGATTTACGTCTTAATTGTATTTTTAGCCAAATACCTAGATAGCAGTGTCGTATATAGGGGAGGCGCCCCCCCCCCGAAATGTCAAACAATGATGTGCCATCTGCTATAGAAAGATCTCAGGTTTATCACTTACCTATATAATGCCAACCTTAAACACAACCTTTCTCACTCACCTTCACGAAAAAATTTCGTCTGCGGTGCTATTACAGATTTTTCTGCTACGTCAATGTTAAAATTTTAATTGCATTTCCCGAGAGTTTTTTCGCCCCCCCCCCCCCCGAAATGAAAATCTATATACGCCACTGCTAGATAAGTACATATTCCTCCCCATTCCCTTAGTAAGGATACATATACGTATATTTACATGTTTGTTTAATTATAGTACCTACCGGTCTAATATAGCAGTTAGTATGTAGAAGTCTAATGTATGCGAGAGGAACGTGAAGCTTTGTGTAGGCCATGGACCAAGTATAGGGCTTGATTGTCAGGTATCCAAAACGTCCCACATCTTCTCATACATTTTTGTTAGAAAAGTGGCAGAGACATTTGGCTATTAAAAGGCAGACTGAAGTTGCTAGGAATTCCATACATTCTAGTCGTTAGGTTGGCTACCTTGTGGCAACATGGCGGCAACATAATAATGACATTCCTCCTCCCACTCTCCCTCAAATTTACTGGGGCAGAGTACAATCTTAATCAGCTAGTGAAACTTATATTTGTCTCTTTCTCATAGTGTATTTATTTATTTTATTTTTATGAACTTAAAAATAAACCGAGCAACATTACAGCTTTTTAGCCTTTGCGTTGTTCGGTGAAATCAAATTATAGTACCTACCTAGCTGTTAAAGGAAGATAACACGAGTCTGCTCATGCACGGCTTAACTTTGTCAACTCTACGAGTATACCTATTACTTTGTGGTGTAGGCTTCAGTGAGTCGAGGGACTTATGACATGACACTTTGTTGCAAGAGTGTATTTGGGAGGAATTATTCCATATTCCAAATGTTTGTCACCAGGTGAAGTTGACGATAGTGATGTTTGGATAATGGTTAATTCATGTTAGTCTAACTTAGTGTGTAAATAATTAAGTACATATTATTGTGAAGATATATAATTGATCTGCTTTAATAATATAATTTAATAATATAATTATTGTTTATCAGAATGTATTAAGGGTTGTATGAATTTTGCGACACGGTGATAGATCCGAGATGCGAGGTTTTATGATTTCTTAGAATTAAGGTAGCTGTTGTACCTGCGGTACCAGGGCCGTGGCGGGTGAATAATAATATTTGTAAACGACATCAATAATTTATGTCTGTAGAGTGGAGTTATGTAGATAAGTAAATATTCACATATTATAAGAATAAATTATTGTTATGAATATTTTTTGGGAAAATGAATATGCAAAGATATTTGTTTTACAAATAAGCACCTACTAATAATAATTACAATTATCGTCATCCAAAATCAAAGATTACTCTTTGATTTTGGATGACAAACTGATGATAAACTGATTAACATTATTTACATTATTATGAGAGTAGCAGTAGGTATATGGGATAAAATAATATACATGTACATTTTAATTCAAGTAAGTACCTAAGTATATCAAAAAGGTTTTTAACAATAATTTATTCTTATAATATGTGGATATTTATTTATCTACATAAATCCACTCTACAGACATAAAATATTGGTGCCGTTTGCAAATATTATTATTCACCCGCTACGGCCCTGCAGCATGCAGGTAGAGCAGGTACCTTAATTTTAAGAAATCATAAAACTCGCATCTATCACCGTGTCGCAAACCTCGGCCTACCTGTATTAAGACTGTTTTTGTACCTTTAATAAAAAAAATATAATAAAATATTGTCAACATAATGATAACTCGTATCGTGGGAGCAAAACAAAGTATCCCCCACAGTGTGTTCTATAAGGGGGTCGAAAACAACCATTAACGAAAATTTATTAGTCTATCTTAATATTTCATGGAAACCATTGTACCTACGAGTTATCTTTAATCATGTCGAGGATCATAAATCACATTTGATAAATATGCGTGTGATGTAGTGGAAAAGCCGTAGTACTTATAATAATACCTATACTTACTACTTTTGTCCATTTTATCAATAAATTCTAGTACTTTCGTAATGTGTTATTTATATACATCGGCGTCTTCGATTCTTTTATTTGAATAGGGGCAATAAAGCCTTTCCTATGAATGAGATTCCATAGACGGCTCGTGACCAGAAGTATTATTTCTCTTCGAATTTAAATTACGGGGATTTCCATCTTTACCTGAATTCTATACAACCATCAATATCTATAGGGGAATACAACAATAGTGATTTGTAAACAACAAATTCCACGTAACTTGTATCTGCGTGCATTATGTAGGCAGTATTAACAAAATTTGCCAAGTAAATAAACTGAATAATATTTTTGTTCACTTTACGTCCCTGCATCCATGTCGTAAAATGGTCGTAAAGAATCCAAAACGTCTATGTATAGTTATTTAAAATAAAATAAAATACATTATCAGGGCGCTGCGGTGGCATTTTGTAACTCATACTCGCTCGCTATGCGACGTGTACCCGACGCACAATTATTGTTTGTACGGCGATAGCGAGCGAGTAGAGTTACAAAATGCCAACCCTGTAGAGCGATTGTCATAAATAAGAAAATCGTTTATACTTTGAAATAATTTGTTAGTGAAATAAGAAGTTGGAAATATCTTGCACCAGGCTATAGGTAGTTGGGCGTGATTGACTCAACTTTCGATATTTTGTGTGCGTTACCAAGAAGTGAAAAGGCTGGCGGGTAACAGAGATGAAAGGAGGGACATCAGAGTGTTTGGTGCAGACCAATCTTAGGATTATGACTTTTATTATTATGTATATTCCTATAAAATATTAAGTAGATATATATCAAACATTCCATTTACAAGACCTGTCCAACGAATCCAATGATAGACCACTTATATACGACAATGTTTATATATGTATGTAGATAGGTACGCTAGCTGGGTCTACTTCCGGTTGGTCGATATGTCTTAAATAAATCCGACAGTTCGTCCCTTGACAGTTTGTCCCCCGACAATTCATCCCCTCAGTCCACATTTTCAATTTACCTGTAAGTATGTATACTTACCTAAATACATAGGTGCAACTATTTTTTTCTTAAATTCGTTATCAGCTCGCCCTAGTGAAACTTTAGAAAAAATATTCATATGGGTATGCTTAATTTTTGTGATCAGCTCGCCCTAGTGAACATTTAACTGAAATATTTAAATTTACTCACTCAATTATGATCATCGGCTCGCCCTAGTGAACCTTTACAAAAAATATTCAAATTAGCTTAATTTTGATGAGCGGCTCGCCCTAGTGAACAATTAACTGAAATATTTAAATTTACCCACTTATTTACGTCTAAGTGAACCTTTATACAAATTCACTTAATTTCGGTCATTATTTCGCTCTAGCGATCGCTTACTAAAATGTTTAAGGGGCTACGGTACCCTATACGGCTTCGGCGCGGCGACTCTTACTCAGCCAATACTGAAGGAATCGTCTTGAAACTGAAGACAGTGATAGATGAAAGTATGGGCTACAGGACTTATATTTTAGAATTACAGGATTTGGAAATTCCTTGAATAAAAAAGTATTCCGAAAGCACCCCTAAAATTTACGGAATTCCAAGAATTTCCGTTCAATTTTTCAGATATAAAAGTATAATTTAGCCAAAATATTGGTTATTATAATCTTGACAAATCTTATGCTATAGATTTTTAAATTTCTTCCCAGGTTTCTTTTAAAAAGGTATAATTCACTTTGTCGCTTACGTTGATTAGTTTCGCGATAGTCATTTCCGCATTTTTGTATGTAGACGCTACCTCTCGCCTTCAATCTTCAGTTATAGAGTAGCTTTCGAAGAGAGAGGACGTTTCGCATATTTTTGAATTCATTATTTATAATTTACGATAATAATAACCAATACCAACAGAACACCGTATATAGATATGGAACTCTAAGTAGGAATTCTTTCATTTGAATTTTAATTATTACGAACACCATCAAAGAAATAGGTACATACTATATTCAAATAGTTATTTATACCACACTAACACCGTCAACTATGCCAGTGGTCTCCAACCTATGGTATTGGGCCGCGCCGCGTGCTTAAAAATCAAAATATTTTTTTTGATAAAAATCGTCAATAGCTTAAAATAATTATTCGGTTAAAAACCCCTTCACGTAAAGTTACCATCTTAATACCTGCGAAGTAAAACAACACTACACTGCCATAATATACAATATTTGTTCCGAATGCGAAGTCGTTTTTTGTTAAACTGGTCGCACCTTGACTCCGAAGGCGGTGTTGTCGTAACTTAAATAAGCCAAATCGTATTTAAACACGTCGTCAATGTCAAAAGTCGTCGTCTGTCGATCGAGATTCAGATAATTTTTCTGTCTTTTTTTGTTGTAATAAAATAATATTCTTATCTCGTTCGTACTGATTTGTATCGGTTTGGACTATAACAGCGACCCTATTCCATACAAAAACGGTTGCGGTTATGGTGGAATCAGGTAGTAGCGAAATTTTTCCCGTTTCGGAGTTTTTATATTTCTCTGTAAAACGATATTTCCTTATTAAGTAATAAAAAACTAAAAAATCTACATTCAATGTGACCCCCCTCCCCCAATGTAACCCCCGTACCCTCGGTGGGCCGCGGTGAAATTATCAATCGCTGACCGGTCCGCGGCGAAAAAAAGGTTGGGGACCACTGAACTAAGGGACACATTTTGAAATTTTCTATATAGCCATGAATGGAGAATGAACATGGTACATTACCTTGCTGATCGAGAAGTATTTCTGATTTTTGGATATGTTATATAGGTTGGTCTTGTGGTTCAGAATCCAAGTTGGCAACCTCCCCACCCTTGTGCGTTCACTAGGGCGAGCCAAAAACCGACGGAATTCCGCCCGTTTTTCGGTTTAATGATTAAAACTTTTTACAGATGCACCTTAGAGAACAAATATTAAAGTAAGAGTTATAGAATATTAACTTTCCTATAACTTTGTTTTATGTTTATCTTTACTTAATGGTGAAAATTATATATTTGTAATATGTTTAAGGCCATACGGCCGTTTATGAATTAATAAATAAATGAATTAATAAATAAATTACGTTTTTTCGTAATGTTATTATTTAAAAAAAATTAAAAATCCATTTAAAAAAAATACCATTTATAAAGTTTTCTTATTGTAGTTAATTGAATCTTCTACAACTTTTACAAATGCTTTTTCCCTTTATAACTTACCCTTACGGAAATATATTAAGAAAATTTCAGATATCGTAAAAATATGTTTTTTTTTTCAATAATAAATCATTTTGGATAATGCATAACTTTTTTAATAATAACATTACGATAAAAATTTGTATTTCAAAATTATAGGAAATTTAATATTCTATAACTCTTACTTAAATATTTTTTCTCTAGGGTGCACCTGTAAAAAGTTAAAATCATTAAACTGAAAAACGTATCTCAAACGTACGGAATTTCGACGGTTTTTGGCTCAGCCTAGTGAACGCACAAGGGTAAGGAGCTCGCATTCTTGGATTCCGAACCACAAGACTGACCTTTATAACATATCCAAAAATCAGAAATACTTCTCTTAATGCAAGGCAAAATCTCTTTATTACTCGGAACACTGAATTGAACTGAAATCAAAAAGTTTGTTTACAGTACCTACTAGAAAATATATCTCTTTATAATTTACAAATCCTACTTAGTTTACATTTTTTGTATTAATTTAAGATTTTCACGAACCTACAGGCAACTTCTTCATAGGTAATAAAAAATTATTGTAAATATTAAGAGAAAATTATGTACCTCTAGCTACTACTATTATAATTGCCATATATATATATTTGTTTTTTTTTTTATATTATTTAAAATACATAGATGCGTATGTACATGATTGTATACAGTTATTATAAGGTATTACAAGTAAAGGATTGTATTATTTTTGTTACACATGTTGTTATACTTGTTATTATTATTATCTATGTAAAGGCTTCTCTAGCCGTATATTGAAGAAAAAAAGAATTTTGAAATTGAATTGTATTATATAGTACAATAATTTTATTCACATGCCTATGTATTAATCTCTATGCAGTATGCACTCTTTTTTCTTTCATTATTTCTTGAACAAATCCCAGTTAGTGCGAATCACACTGAGGACAACTAGTATCAATAGAATTACTAGTATCAAAATATGTTCCAATCGTTCTTGTACTCAAATAAAATAATACAAAATGATATAATAGGTAGGTATGCACCTATCAAATACAATGGTATTTGATAGAATTTAATGAAATTCAAACTAAAATATTATAATATGTAGGTCCCGTAGTTGAATTATTTGAATGTATAAGTTTTGATGAATGTGTGTGTAAATATTGCACAAAACTTGCGGTGGAAATATTTGAAAATTTGGAGCGGTAAGAGAGGGGAAGCGACGTTCATTTCGAATACCTAGCTGTGGTATATTATAGCCTTAAGTTCACTAAATAAGGGAACGAATTGTCGGGGGACAAACTGTCGGGGGACAAAATGTCGGGGGACGAACAGTCTGAAGGACGAACTATCACCGAACCGTTCTAACATCCAAGATCAAATTTAATGGTGAGAGAAATGAAATATTATTATATGTTTCAGATAAACTCAGCACATCTGGAACCTTACTAGTCTCGTTCTTTACAAAACTACGAGTACTTCATTTTTGGGAGTTTTTGTTATTTGTACGCGTAGAATATGTTCACCTTGAATTTCAATTTGAATTTGTTGTTTTTACGCCAAAAATCAAAATTACAGAATTTTTAAGTTTAAATTCTGTTATGCTCAAATGACGATATGTCACCGCACCTCCCATGAAATTTGAATCTTCAGGGTCCGTTCTTGTGGACCAATCATGTACATAGGTACAAAACGACGGAAGTATAAGTAAATATGTATGAAAAAATACCTACGTTATTTTGGTTGGGCGACCACATTTATAACATCGCAAACTTTTTATTTTTATTTTTGTTTTTGATACTCAATTTAATTTAATTTAATTTAATACTTTTTAATGATCACTATACAAGAAGTCAAATGTCTAACACATAGTAAAATTAAACGATCATGTCTGATTTACCTTAGTACGGGCTCAGCCTAGTTAGGTGAAATCAAGTATAATGCCAATTAATCTGTAATCATTACTATTCAATAAATATTATTATTATTAAAAAAAAAAAGTTATAATATTACTGTGTATAATAAGATTGATAATAAAAATATTGGTGTTATCAAAATGATATTGATGTTGACTGTTTGTTGTAATATTATGTCTACTTTATTGTCTATAAGTGTTTCATCTCAATAAAGAAACTTATTATAAATTATTGTAGTATTGTTTTCTTCCTTGAAGTTTATAATATACTAGTGGAGTTCCCCGTGCTCCGCAACAGCCTGGTGTCTCCCGATGGTTTGATCAAGACAAAATGTGACTTAAAATCTGAATTGCTTTTTCAACACTCTTTCATATGATATCGCAACTATGAACCCACACAACCCTTCGATCCCCTCATAGTTACCGCATTAGACTATTTTCGTTTAATATAAGTAGGTAGTAAGCACAATCTCAGGATGGGCTGAGTAAATATACATAGATATTCCATTTTTATCGAAATGTCGTTAGGCACCATATCATTGAACATTGAACATATCTATCTAATCAAATTCAATATAGTATTATGTACCTACCTATCTATAGATGTTTATCAATCTCACAAGACATATCTTGCGAGATTGATAAATAATAATTTTATAAATTTTCAATTAGGACTTGGCTCATTTACCTGCATGATTAAATCTGATTCTATGTTAGTTTAATTCCACTACTTGTAGTCCAGTCAGAATAAACACAAAGCGCCCCCTCGATGCAAAGTAAAAGTAATAATACGGATCCATAAATATTATTTCAACCAATCATCAAATCAAAAAGAAATGTCGAATTAAAAAGTGCCAGCTTAGTCCCATTGATGGCAAATTTCCGAGAATTCTTGATATTAAAGTAAAGGATGAGTAAATCTTAATAAAATGAAACTTGTTTCACTGAAAATAGAAAATAAGTTCTCTTGAACTGATTCAAAGATTTGTTTGTCTCGGAGTTGCGTTGGTGTGGCAATTTTTGTAAAATAAATGGTGTGGTGGGTGTGGGTGATGTGTATGAAATTACAAAAACATGACACCCAGGGCATGTCACACCCAGCCAAACCACTCCTGAGTTAAATAAAATTATGTCTAAATATACAGGGTGTCCCAGGAAGTACGACCAAGCGGAAGTCCAGAGATAGAGCACCTCTGGGGGTACCTAAATACCCCAATTTATATTAGGCAATTTTTTGTAGTTTTCGAATTTATTCTTCGTATTTTTCGTATTTCGTATCGTATTCTTCGTATTTATTTTTCGTATTTATTCGCCAAACCCCGATTTGCAAAACGTTATTGGTCACAGAGACGCTAATTATTGAGATACATACTTGATTTTTTTAATCTATAATAGGTAAATAATATACCTTGTAGAATGTAGATACAAAAATAATTATGGGTCTATCTGATACTATTACGCCATCTCTCTCGAAAGAATGCATGCGCTTAGAAAAATATGCCCGTCAATATAATATAGCATACATAAAATATGAAGAAAACATTAAGGGCTTATATGAACTCAGCAAAAATCGTTCTATTTTTGCTTCAACTTTTTCAAATTTTGTATGAGAATGTTTGTGCTCAGGAAGAATAACGTAAGCGACAAAGTGAATTATACCTTTTTAAAAGAAACCTGGGAAGAAATTTAAAAATCTAAAACAGCCGATTTGTTAATATTATAATTACCAGTATTTTGGCTAAATTATACTTTTATATCTGAAAAACTGAACGGAAAATCTTCGGATCCCGTAAATTTTAGGGGTGCTTTAGAAATATTTTTTTATTCAAGGAATTTCCAAATATTGTAATTCTAAAACAGCCGATCTGAAGTCCATACTTTCATCTACCACCATTTTTAGTTTCAAGACGATTCCTTGAGTATTGGCTGAGTAAGAGTCAGGGCGCCGACGTCATAAAGGGCCTTAAGTATATAATCTTTTATCCTCTACATTTATTTCCAATACTTCACATTTGTGATTAGTAAAAGATGATTCACCCACCAAATAATTCGTCACTCTCACTCAGGTGCAGATCTCAGATCACAGAACATGATACTTTGGTGCAAATCGCATTCTAAACAAGTGAGCAAATCATCTCCACCGTCATCGGGCACACCAGAACACCTCTGCACCACGTCTGCACTCCGCAGTATCCTGGGATGCGATTCACGTTCTTTGTTCCTTAATAACTTACTTAAGGCACTATTTAAGGGCTTGGCACCAGGAATGATGTCACAGTCTATTCCTACGGCATTAAGGTTCAAAATCGCGTGACAATCGCATGATAAAATGGTAAAACTAGCGTTTTTTCCGTTTTTTTAGGGTAATTTTGCGTCTATCAAAAAACTTAATATACGGTTATTTCCTAGGTTTTAATGCATATTATCAGTACAAAAAAAATACTCCGCGACTTTCGGGAAACGAGTTTCCGTCTTTCGGAAAAAAGATCAGAGGTGTTTATCAATTTTTTTTTTTGAGAAATCTATACAAGAAATGTATAAAAAATCTGTTACGGTTATTCTCTAGATAAAGGTTGAATGGTTGAAAGGTTGAAAGTGATGCCATAGCGAAATTAACTTCGACGAATCGACGATATATGAAGCTCTGGATAGGGGAGTTAAGTGCGCCGGTACCTTCGTAGACCTGCGAAAGGCTTTTGACAGTGTCTCGCACCATAGGCTCGTTCAGAAACTGCATAATATTGGAATAACTGACAATGCTTTATCACTTCTAAAAAATTATCTATCTGACAGAAAGCAACTTACCAGAATTTGCGGAATGAATAGTAGCCCGGGGACATCGGAATACGGAATTCCGCAAGGAACAGTGCTGGGCCCCGCCCTCTTTGTAATATATATTAATGATATGTTCTCACTGCCTGTGGACTGTACAGTAATATCTTATGCAGATGATACGGTGTTGTTGACCAAGGGTCAAACGTGGGGCGAGACATCTGTCAAGGCCAGCCGAAATATGCGTATCTTGAAGGACTGGTTTGATGAGAGCATCCTTTCCTTAAACTCAGAAAAAACGGCATGTATGCCCTTTTCAATAAACCGTGTAGGTATCCCTGAAGAACTGAACATAGCGATACATTCGTGCTGCACCAGTGAGTGTAACCATAATTGCGTCAGTTTGAGTGTTGTGAAGGATCTGAAGTACCTGGGTATTCATATTGATCACAATGTTAAATGGAAGGAACATATTGTTTTAACTGTAAAGAGATTAAGGAAATTGATTTATGTATTCATTGGGCTAAGAAACTTTATGGATTTAACTAGATTAAAAACAGTATATTATGCTCTCGTGCAGTCGGTGCTCCAGTATGGAATTGTGGGTTGGGGGGGTGCATACAAGACCAACCTTTACCCGCTTGAAGTTACTCAGAGACTCTTACTAAAAATAATTTTACAAAAGCCAAGAGATTACTCCACCAATCTTCTTTTCTCAGAAATAAAAGTACTGAATTTGGAACAATTGTTTAGGAAGGTAGCATTATTAAAAACATTCAAAGAGCATCGGATTGTGGGGGAAGGGGTTGGCGAGTGCTCTAGTAGAATCTTAAGAACAATTAACTGTATCCCGATCCCCTTATGTAGTAGAGACGTCTCGCAGCATCATTATTCATATTTAGGGATTAAGTACTTTAACAGTTTACCAAACGATATTCGCGCAATAAGGGATTATGAAGCCTTTAAAAAGGAAATTGTAAAAGCTATTGTACAGTATCGCTAACATATGAAAGAGATTGATAAAAAATGGTAATATAAAAAGAAGTGGAGAGAGGAGAAAAAATATACGTTTCTTATTTTATTTTTTTCGCTTCATTCTATTTTGAACTTTTCGGGTGGGTTTTTGCGTGGTTTTGCTTTTGTGCAGCGACAACGGCTTGTATGAGTACTGAGAGTTATGGTATACATAGGGCATACATATTATGTGCCTATTATAGATTTAAGTATGTAACTTTGTAGGATTTTGTATCTGCAATAATTTGTAACAATACTTTGTTGTTTTATGAGTTATGATATACATGTTGTATATTTGTAGATGTGTTTGTTTAGCTTGGTGTATGACTGAATATATTGTTGATTGATAGTCTACATAGACGCGAAGTATATTGTGTATGTGTTATATATTTTGTGTTGTTTTGTGAAGTTGAGACGATCGCCCTTCCTTCACACAAGCAATAGCTTTAGAAGGAAGGTATATCGTATTAAATTGTGATTTGACCTGTAATGTTATTGAATTGTAATGTTTCTTAAACTGAAATAAAGTAATTATAATTATTATTAAAATGCATCTAGCCTATTTTGTTCCAAAGCATATTTTTAGTAACGGTTGTCGTGATATACTCGTACGTATAATGACTCCCGTTTTTAGAAATTTTTGAAATGTCGGTATGCACACTCTTAAGGATTCAATCTCTAAGTTAGGATTATGCGATTCACGATGATAAATGAATTCCTTAGCGAAAACGAATGTCCTTAATACTGTCTTTATGTTAATGCCGGGTTAACCCTGGCGATACCTTGAGGATGTTGTTCTTACGAGTTAAATTTGTAAAAATATGAAATAATTTTGCACATAAACGTAAGTAAAAATGATTATTACTTATTTCTGCATTCGTATTCTATCCCATTCGCAGCCGAGGTGATCTAAAAATACGATTTTTTCAGATAAATCTTGAAGTAAACAACAGCGTATCGAATGCCAAGATGGCGGATTTTGACAAATCCTTCTGTGAAACAATAGAGTAGGATAACAATGGTATCACAGGTAAAAAAAGGTAGGTATAAATACGAACTTTAACCTTATCATGCGTTGTAAAGCTGAAGATACACACGAGAGATTTTGACCTCCCGGAGACCAAAATCTCAGGTCTCGAGACGAGAATCTCTCGGTACTGTCCGAGTGTCCGCCTCTGGAGATGCTCTGCGCACGAAAATATCTTGTCACGTATTTCACATTTTTTCGCCTCCGGGGACGCGTCTCCAGTCTTTCGACATATTCAATTTTAATCTCAGGCCTCTTGGAGATCTTTGCAACTGATTTGGATTGACGCGCGTGGGCACGTTGTTTTTTTTTTTGTATTAATATAATTTTAATCTTTCCTGCGATTAACGTATCTATGTATATGTATAACAATATTAGAACGTTGTTAATATTAAATTGTTAGCAAAATTTGGCTACTCACAACGGTTTCGGCTATGTAGTGTATACAGATACCCACTTTGGCTCAAGTCGCTTATGTCGTAGGGATGGTGTACATTAAAAGAAGGTCGATGTAAAACATTCGATAAAAAATTATGAAGTATTCTAGTTCTTTCACAAACGTAGAAAAGGAAATACACATAATTGTCGGACTGCCGACCGAGACACCTCCTCTCCCCCCCATGAAAATTGTTTTCTTACAAAGTATGCCCAAGGAAAGGCAGCGCAAGAGAATTTTTTTAGAAAAATTTTTGAAAAATCGGCGAAGTTGTAAGATAAAAGCAACAGATTTAATTAGCGCCGCAGGCGAATTTCTTTTACCAAGCAATATACTCAGTAGCTTTAGAAGATTCATGACATGATTAGAGAACGATCAATGTAGCGATTCTTCGAAAACTAGTTGTATACAATACAGTACTGTTACTGATGGTTTGGGGGGGGGGGGCTAGCTAGCCTGAAGCCCCTAGCCCCGGATCCGCTTGTGCCTGACTACCTACACAATTCGCCAATAATATACCATTTATTTATTTAATCATACATTTACATTTATAAAAAGGAATGAGGAGAGAATAGGGATGGAATTCGAAGTTTTTTTTTTAAAAATTCAAATGAAAACACAGCCTTAGAGAAACACAAATGCTTAAAAATACAACCAAACAAATTGAGTAAGGTAGGTAGGTACCTATATAAAATAACATTTAGGTATCTGAAACATTTTATTGTAGACAATATTATTTAGGTATAAACAAAAATTTTATTATTACATTAGTATAACAACTAGAACACAAGCTGTAGAAGCAAAGATATACCTCTCTTTTGGGGCGTTGAGTAGGATAATCGATCTATAAAAGCAATTACATTCTCCCCAAGCGACATAAGTGTACTTTATTACCTTTAAGGGCTTGGAACCAGGAATGACGTCACAGACTTTTCCCACGGCATTAAGGTTCAAAATCGCGTGACATTCGCATGATAAAATGGTAAAAATAGCGTTTTTTCCATTTTTTGGGGTTATTTTTGCGTCAATCAAAAAACTTTTACGGTTATTCTCTAGATTTTAATGCATATTATCAGTACAAAAAAAAATAATTTAAATCCGCGACTTTCGGGAAACGAGTTTCCGTCTTTCGGAAAAAAGTACAGAGGAGTTTTTCAATATTTTTTTTTGAGAAATATATACAAGATATAAAAAATCTTTTACGGTTATTCCCTAGATAAATGTTCAATGCATCTACCCTAATTTGTTCCAAAGCATATTTAGTAACGGTTGTCGAGATATAAGGTCTCCCGTTTTTAGAAATTTTTGAAATGTCGGTATGCATACTCTTAACAACGTATTGAGTAATATAAAAGTGATTAAACAATAATAAGATGCTATAATCGGTTTGAAGAAATACAACAGCGTCGAGCGCGAGCGGGGTCTTTATATTAGTACCTTTATTCAGGGCTGGACTTAGGGGAGGGCAACCGGGTCTACTACCCGGGGCCTCTACAAAAGAGGAGTCCCCACAATAGAGACTTCGAAAAAAAATCTAATTCAGACAAGTAAACAACTTTTTCCGAAGGTACCGTTCGTTAACGCTAAAATATAATTTTAGATTATTCTTGTTTCCGATTATATTCATATTTTTGTTAAATAATAAAATCATCTATACTTGGTTTCACAATAATATACTTACTATACTTGGTTTCACACAAATACAGGGTGTTTGATAGATGGATACAGATATCCAAAGGGATGATAGAAGAGATCATTTGCCATCTTTTGAGCCAAACTTACGAGTACTATGGCCAAAGTCGAACGGTTCTCGAGATATTCGAGATTATAACTTTTTTTTTAAATACCCCGAATTACTCAAGTTTTAGCCCGATAGCATTGTTAGTAAAGGTACCTACTTAGTTCTATCATTGTTTTTTGATACCTGAGTAGGTATGTGTTTAGTCTATTAAAATCATAAATTTCAATCTGAAAAACAATCATGTTAATAAAATATCGGATTAAAGTTTCGAGAAGGAGATATTTCAAAAACGAGTTACGACTTTGGTGGGGATTTTAGATAAGAAAAAAATTATCTAAAGATTCAGGAATCTAGGAAAAACTTCTCTGGTTTATGCTCTTTAAAATGGTATACAAAACATTACAAAAAACTTTAGTTTCTTAAATCTATGAAACAATAACTTAAATAGATCACCTCTAATTTTAGCAAATTTCCATACATTTTTACTATAGGTACAGTTGCATAGTGAAAAACACATTTTCTTTCAATTTACTGTTTTCGAATTTGTGCTATTCCTGTGCAATATACGAATCCACCCCGAACGCAATTCTACTTTAGGTATATGACAGTTTCAAAAACCTTAGCAGCGGTGGACTGTATACATATTGGCCCGTAGTTCTCGACGTTATTTCTGTCTCCCGCCTTACGTATCGGGGTCAAGAAGCTTTTCCTCCACAAGGCCGAAAACGTGCCAGTCATAATTGATTCACGAAGTGTGATTTAGAAGGGCAGTGAGACCGTGGACGAGCAGTTTCTCAATAGAGTCGGGGGAACACCATCCGGACCGAAGCCCTTGTTCGTATCGAGGGAGGCTAGTTGAGCACATCCGAGAGACACCCGAGAGTTCAATGCAGAGATTTGATATATTTAAGGTTCCCCTAGGAGCCGTGCATGCTCTCTCAATATCAGATGGCGTTGCCGCACGGGTGTAGACGCTACTAAAGAAACTTGCCAGTAGATTGACCCTGGTTTCTTCTGAGTCGGCATTTTCATCACCATAATACATTTCACCCGGCAACGCACCATCCGAACCAGAAGATGCTAATTGATGACACACAGTTCCAAAAAGTTTTTGGGTTATGGCCACTAACCAATGACTCCTCGACATTACTCATGTAACCCTTATAGCATTCAGCAGACATTTGCTTACACTGTTTTCCAAGCTCACTTAAAATACATACATACATACATCTTCTTCCCCGTATATCCTTGATTGGGTCGGGGGCCCAAAGCATACAACAATACAACAAAGAAAAAAGGCAACAAAGATGTCTTATACTTTGCATGAGCTATCTTTTTTTGTTCAATTAATTACTTTAATTCCCTAGTCACCCAACATGGATACGTGGTTATGAAAAAAGATTAGTTAGGAACATGGGATTCGATTATGTCATTAATTATAGAATAAAAAATCTCGACTTTCTCATCAACCCCACGCCCACCCATAACACCCCCCCCCCCCCCTTCCCCAATCAACACCATCTTCTATTTCGCTGTTAATACTGGTATAATCTGCTTTCTTGAAATTTTTGCATGTAATGGGACACGGTACTTGTTTGGGCAAGACATTCAATACAACGTATACTTCTAGGGGAGGGTGATGCTTAACGAAATGAAAAAGTTCAAGAGACTTTCGGGAAACGAGTTTATGTCTTTTGGAAAAAAAGATCAGGGGTCTTTTCTACATTTTTTTTTTGAGAAAAATATACAAGATATAAAAAAAATATTACGTTTATTCCCTAGATAAAGGTTTTAGTAGATACTCTATTTTTCCAAAGCATATATATTAGCGGTTGTCGAGATATTATAAGTCTCCCGTTTTTAGAAATTTTAGAAATGTCAATATGCGTACTCTTAACTGCGCTGCTATTTTGTTGTAATAATAAATATGTTGAAAAAGAAATAAAATCCATTCTCTCGCGTAAATGGAAATAAGATAAGAAAATTCCAGTTGGTTAAATAGAGTTGCACAATGAAAATATTATCATGTTTATTTTATCTTACATTGTACTCATACTCATAGTGTTATTACTTCTACTGATATTTATGTTGAAGTATCCCATTTACATAGTCATTATTTTCTCTTTTGCAATCTAAAGAACGGGGGTGTTTTTCCTTCATTTTATTACCTACTAGCTGAATTACTCGTGCTTCGCAGCGGCAAAATTTGTGTATGGCTGGTGAGTGTATGGTGGCAGTGGAACCAGAAACCATAGAAAACATAAACTTTCAATCAAACTCAAAACACTTTTAGTGGCTCTGCATCTGCACACGGCTTGCCTCCGTTGGTGACTGTTACACTCCCTGATCAAGAGCCTTTTTGCACCCATACCGCAGGCTTTGAACCTAGCCAGCTCCATTTACATAAGTCTAAGCTAGATCACCGATAACGGATCAAAAACGTTTATCCGATTTTATAATTGAAATCTAAACTAATTATGTTCTGAGTTCATTCATACGTCTAGTATCTAATTATATCCATATGTATCTAAATCCCAATATTATTTATTTATATATCTACTGAAATTAATTCAGATGTACTTTCTCTATTTATTCATACTTGCATGTTACTCTGTTGTATCTATTGGTGTTCAAATTCGTATTTTTAGCTCATGCATACTTGCAGGTTTTCTTCTTTGTTTTTCTTTTTTTGATTTTTTTGTGTTTGTTATATTGTAGCTAAAATATGGAATCTTTGTTGGTCTGTTTATAAGTGATATGTTAATTTATGTTATTTGTTGTTTTGACTGTTTGATTCCGATAAGAAAATAAAATAAATAATAAATAAATAAATAAGTATGATATACACATAGTAATAATAGACTAGCGCCCCCTCGTACCTACACCCCCCTTGAACCTTCCCTGGGGAACACACAACAACTTTCCAGAGGTTCATCTCAATGGGGTATAGGAGTTAATATAGGACTAGGTATGGAAGAGCACTATGTTATAAAACTACCTAGTATAAATAAGATACAGTTTTTACATATTATACTAATTGAATTAATAAATATATTAACTAAAATATTTGTGTGGGATACAAATAGGTACACAATCGATATTTAGACAACGTTCCCAGAGTTTTAAAGCCAAAAAAATGCCTATTTATTACAGAAATTAATTAAATTATGAAATTGATACCTTCGCGCTCCACCCTCGCACCCTCACCCCCTACAAACCCTCCCTGGGGAAAGAACAACAGAAATACCAAGGTTTTATCTCAATCAGATGAGCGGTTTAGGAGTCCATATACGACAAAGATAATAATGACAACCGATAAGATAATAATTACGACCGACCAGGACGACCAGATCCTCAAGGATGGACGCGTTTTGAGTAAAAGGAATCGGAGAGCGTGTATGACAGATTGCATGAATGTGACGGAAGCTAAGAGTGTGTGTAAGGATAGGGCCGTCTGGCGCTCTGTCCTCTCTGCCTACCCTGCAAGGGACGTGGCGTGAGGGTATAGATAGATAATAATTATACCTGAATAAAGAAGTAGGTATATTTAGCTACAAAGTAATAAAATAATCACTTATGAAGTATAGAATCGCTGTCCTAAATGGTGTACATTGGATGCTACTTGTTAGTCATATACAGATGGATTCGGGACTGCACAACCCATTCTCGTGAATGTGTTGGAAATGTACTGGAAGATGTGAATGTGCTCCAGGTATCTAGAATCAGTGGAAATTGTCTGAAGCCACCTCAGTGTAATCATTTGAATTTTAAACATGTTTTTTATCGCGTATACATAATATAATATTCTTATTCTATTGAATTACCACACAGTAGGTATTGATAAATACAGATTTCGATAAACATACCTACTGAATAAAATTGGTAGGTAATAACAGAATCTTTCAAAAGCAGGTAAGTACAGTAATTAAAAAAAAATAGCGTAATAGGCAGTAATGTGGGTGTGGATTTATATTAGATGGCGAAATGTAGGTAAATAATAATTATTTAAACCTTTACCAACACAATTGTTTAGGTTGTTCTGACCCAAATGCTGATCTGGTGAAATGTCCATATCGATGTCCTGGAGGATCGTGCGCTCAGCCAGAGTACTCTCCATGTGACGCAGTGTGCCATTATTTTTGTCGAATCCATATAGCTTTTGGTGAAAATATGAATAGCAACTCTCCCGACATCCACAGGGATAAGGGTAGGGGGGTTTGGTAGGCTGGAGGAGGGGGAATGAAAAAAGTAATATTAGTGTCAAATCCATAGTTTTTCGTCTCAATAAGATGAATAGTAATACTTCTGACACCAGCAAGAGTGTAGGGGGGACGCGAGCCTATTAAACAAATAAGAGCATTTCATACTTTCTCACGGATTTAGAATTCTGAAGCGCAGCAAGGCGCGCAGGGTACAGCTAGTACATTATACCTAAAATTATGAATTGTTTGTTTCGTATTAAATTGAACTGCCTATTGAATTCTAATGAAAATAATATTACGCTAGTCGTATATTCGGTGATAAACTGCTATACATTTCGTATAATAACCCTACCCTTGAGAACACAAACAGTAAGTATAGTTAGTACCTGTTACAGACCGTTCGGCGGCAACGAGTGACGACAAGACCATTGTATATAAATATGATGTATTAGATTTAACCATAGCCTCGAACTATTTTCGAGCGTCGTTTCCATTTTCTTTTTCTTCTAATCTTTACTGGATGATTTAATGTGATGTAAATGCTCAATATTAACATCGATATTGAATACCATCGATACCATTTTTTTAACATGTTGTGTTGTATTGGTAAAAAATAAAAAGGATTAATTATATAAATAAATAAATTTGTATAATATATCTCATTAACTTAATATGCTGCCGCTAAAATTATTTATAATTAATTTCATTATATATATTAAATGATTTACATAAAACGATTATCATTTCATAATTTATGATATTCCAGAAATTCAAGCTGTCTAAATGTCGATCATATAATTATATATTATCCTGCTTAAAAACAATCATTTCGCCCACCCAAGACAACATTGAAGGTAATAAAAATATACTTTACATGCCCAAATGTCGTGTGGAAATGCGGATTACGCTAGAAAATGTAAATATATCTTTTCTCCTTCGTTAATATCATTATTAATTTATACGTAAAAAATATTGGAAATCGCTTATAATTCGTAAAATCCCGGGAGCGAATTTAAAATATCGATGGCTCGATGTGTGATTCGATGATGATATCACGTGCCTATGGCAGATGTAATTTAATAAAAATATATTATTTGCGATGTTATTTTAAGCGTAAAAATAAGTCAAATCACTAAATAAGCCTTACTTGTCGCATTTTTAGTCGAAAGGTGCATAAATTAACAATGATATCAACCAAAAAACGTAAGCTTACCGATAGAAAGATACATTACAATTTGAGGCTTAATATATAACCACAGTCCGAAAAACCACGTTAGGGCATAATAAAATGTTTTTTTTTAATTAAAATGCATCCTTAGATGAGCGAAACAATTGGATATTAACGTTAAAATATCTAATTACAATCACATTTTGACACTGTGAAAATCGTAAACGTCAAATATCAACAAAAGAATACTTATTGATGTTTAAGAAATGGCTTCACACACGTTTTCATAGCGTTGTATTGAAACAAAAGAATTTGAGCGAATCTATGTCAGTATGAAAAAATATTTGATTAAGTACTTCAATAATCAAAGGATTTAACAGGTAGGTATAGCATATGTTATATACCTTATATGAAATTCAGTATAAAAATGTGTTATGTATATGAAATAACTAGGTAAATTTGTTATATGTTGCCAAAAATAGATGAATAGATTTATTCTGTATAGCTTCTATGACGTAGAAACGGAGCGTGTGACATACCGAGCATACTAGCCCGTACTAGCCCTAGCAATAACGAGTGATAGGTACAACAAAAACCTACTATCTCGATCGTACACGCGTCTCCCTATGAGAAAATCATACCTAACATGCAAGTTAGTATGCATGGCTGGCATGCTCACGCGGCGGCCGTAATACATTTCGAACCCAATTTTTATATGTAAATCCATAACTATAATAAGTATGTGTGTATAGGTAAGATATCTACATAGCCGTAAGTAAGTTTGTATAGCTAGTATGAAGAATTTTTTAATCGTAATAGCGTCGGATTGATTTACCAACCACTCGGTAGCCCTGTGTGAGCCACTCTTTTTGAGCCCATTTCCGGTATCCTGCGATATCTGCAGCTTAAGATATTGAATTTACAAAGATTTTTCTAGTTTTAGTTTTTGTTAAACAACTCAATTTCTAAACATGTTAGAGCCATGAAACTTTCTTTAAAAATTGTACCTTTATTATATCTAACGAATGTAAATACCTAGTCATATTTTAATTATTATATTTCAATATTTCTTCTACTTATCGGTCAGGGCACTTGCACTTGTGTGACCTTGATCTTCACGTACCTAGTCACCTGCCAGTGCAAATGTCGCTTGTAAATCATACTAATAATTGTCCAATGTCTGTTAGTGAGTTAATTAGTGTGTTCGCAACGCACGACGAAAATAAATAATACAAACTAATTTATTTATGGGGACATGGGAAAAGACTGAGCCTTGTGATTTCTCTGATGTGTTCCTTCGATTAAGTTTAAAGACCGTGGTAGAGTGGTAGTATGAGTATGGGAATGACACAGGTAAAGAGGAGTCTTGTAGCTTTCACGGGTGGGTACCAACTAAGAAAGTCGACGATGTGAATCTGGTTTTACGACTTTCTTGACGATATTGGAAAGACGGGGAAAAGACGGAGCTTTGTATCTTCCTGTGTTCTCTCGAAGAATTTTGAAGGGTGGAGTAGAAATAGTGGTTACACAAGAACGTATTAAATTAACCCTCCGTGAATTCACGGGCAGGTACCCACTAGTTCATTAATAAAAGTTTACTTCGAGACGTACTGGTTAACCAACATTCTTTGTCCGATGTGAAGCGCTAGTGTAAAGAAAATTTCAAAATTTCATACATTCGATTAATTAGTTTGGATAATAATCACGGTACTATTTATTTTCGTCATGCGTTGCGAACATACAAATAAATAAATTCACAGGCAAATATTAGAATGATGTGGAATTTAGAAGAGTTCCTGCTGATGAAATAATTATGAATGAAAATAGTTTTCAAACATTTCGTTCGTGGAAATAATCAAGTAAGTACCATAATATATAGGGTGGACCAAAAGTCTTTGCACTTTTGAAATGGCCATAAAAATAAAAACACAATTTGTATTTAAAAAATAATTTATTAATAAGAACAACAATAGCTGGGAAATTCATTTACTAAAAACCATATCATCAAGATGTCCTCCATCTTGCTTATGGCCCTCCTCACATCTAACCCCTATTTTTTTTAAACTTTTCTATACAAGGCGTAGGTATGTTTCGAAAATTTCAAGACCAGATTTTCTCTTGAATATTTGCTTTCAGTTGGATTATTATCGCTAATTTATTTACGTAGACCCTATTTTTAAGATAAACCCATAAAAAAATTAACTGTGGTTGGGTCCGGGCTGGGGGAAAGCCATGGAATATCTCCTCTCCGCGAGATTATTTTGTTCTGAAACTTCTCTCACACTACTCTATAGAGATATTCCATGACTTCTCAGCAGCCCGGATCTAATCCCACCTGGTTTTTTATGATGTTATTTCAAAAGTCAGGTCTACGTGAATAAATCAGTGACAATACATCAACCAAAATTGAATATTCGAGAGGGAATTGTCAATATTTCACGCTTAGGGCCGAATTTTTTAGAAAAAAATCATACCCAGATTTGAGGAACGACAGCGGCAAGATGGCGGATATCTTGGTGATATTGTGTTTAGAAAAAGAATTTCCAGTTTATTATTGTTCTTCTTAGCAAAAAAAAAATTAAATACCAACTGTAATTTTATTTTTAGGGCCATTTCAAAAGTGCAAGGACTAATGATCCACCCGTACAACGTGACAGAAATTTAAATGAAATTATCATACACATATACGTAAAGAGTAAGTAATTAAGATTAGTCCGACTTCGGTGGTATGGCACGTGCAGCACGTGCAGAGAAGGGACGAGGATTCCGCTCAGAGGAGGGCAACAAACTGGTCTGTGGAAGGACCAAGAAAGAGAGACGGCCAAAGAAGTCCCTCGAGGAGACCATCAGAGGGGACATGGAACACCTGGAGCTTACTTCGGAAGACTGTTTTGATCGGAGCAGATGGAGAGAGACGATCCGAGCCGCCGACCCCAAATAAATGGGATATGGTGCAGAGAAGAAATTAACGTTTTTAGATGGACTTTTATGGATGGAGTTTTAAGACGGAGTCTTGTGCCTTGTGATCTCACTGTGTTTCCTCGAGGAACTATGATGTCGATGCTCTACATATTATTATGCAGGGCCGTCCCTACCTAATAGGCAAGTTAGGTAAAGCCTAAGGGCGGCATTATATGTAGGGACGTCTCTGTTATTATGTTATACGAGTTGTTATTAGTTAATAGTTATACAATCAAGATGCATATTTCTAGCAAATACTTATTAATCTCTCGAAACTATAACCTCTTGGATGAAAAATTATTACAGACTAGCGTAAGAACCCGTGCTTCGCTACGGTCAAATGTTGGGTTTGGATGAAGGAGTAGTTCAGCAATGGGACCCGAAACACATTCATCCATCTATCACATCATAAAGTAATGAGTTATAGCTGCTCTCATCATAATACTTGCCTCCCTTGGTGACTTTCACACATACCAATCATGAGCCTGCATGCATTCAGACTGCCCAACTACTTTAACTTCTAACATCATGGGCTTGGATAGAGAACCTTTATCTGATATGTTTCATTCCCCTTGTATGCAACCTTTGAGTTCATCCTTATGGAAGTATAGGTAATATAAGCATTAGGCGTACATTTCCCGTGCTTCGCAACGGCAAACTCTTGTGTTTGGAATAGTTCAATATAAGAAACGGTGAAGTGTAATGAAATATATATGTCAATTGCAATGAGTACTGCATGTTCTTGAAAAAGATTTCATGGGGGTAAATTACTATAAAATTAAGACATACAAACCCACTTTTCTCATCCTGTAGTAGTACTTTTTGACGTTCATGGATAAAAGTGTGTTGTACAACTCAGAGCCAAGTATTTCCAAAAAGCAGTTGTGTATATTACTTAACAAAACATTATGTATGGAAAGATAAGATTCATAAAATAAAGTAAATTATTGATGTGTTTATTTTCCTATAAACACTTAATACATACAAAGATAATCAAAATGTTTTAATAGGTAGGTACTACTAATTTGTCTACATGAAATTATTAAAAAAATAAATATCAAATTATTAAAGGTTTTAATGTAGGTAGTATTTATGTTCTTAAAAAGTAATGTAATGCAAAGATGTAGTTTAGGTATATATTTATATTCCATTTATTTATTAGCCATCTGTTGAATGAATATAATAATAGGACGTTTAGGTATACCAAACATGCTTATTTTGTATGTGATTTAAGGATTACTTATAATATTAAACATCATTACAGAATTATTGGCATCAGCCTACCAAACAACTTTCATTTCATGGATCTTTGACAATCTATGAATGCCTCGTCTATCGCCATTGACGTCCATCAATTTTTTTTATATTTCCAAATAATAAATTTCAATTCAGTACATCGGCTCGTCCAACGGTTTGGCACCATAGGAATACCCCTCCACAGCTTTCCGAGTTACTAAAACAGGAATTAATCAGATCTATTTTAAATAAATTACCTAGTTAACTAAGATAAACATTGTTGCTTAGTTTTTCGGTGAGACCAGTAGGAGTGTCGAAACGTCAATCAAGTTAAGTTACATAGGGTGCATCTCTAAAACGCTACGATATCGAGTAATCACAGTGAAAACCTTCAACAATTACTAAGTAAGATAAACACAGTCATAGAGAAATATGTAGTAGGTAAATGCATATTGAAACATTGTACGCACCTTGAATTTCCCTACAAATTCTGTGATCCGAACATTCAAATTATCCAGAACTCCATGATTTTCACAGTGCCAGATTACAATTTCATGATTCGTACCTGGAATTTTAAATCATCATGAATGTTCAACCTTAATGAACCTTTAAGTGTATCCTCACACTGAGATTAAAAACTTGCAGTTGACTTCTGGATGTCATATTCCACACACCCAAAAAGACCATTGTACTGCCTACACTAATGGTATCAGATAGTTAAAAACACACCACAAAATGGCTCCGAGTGACGAAGTCTTGTAACTTCCTTGTATTTCCTAAAGAGAAGTAGTATTAATTATAACAATGTATTTAAACATGAGTATTTAAAAAAAAATTACCATAAAATTTTTTTGAGGTTATGTCTGAACACAGATTTTGCTACTCAACACTCCATGTCTTATTATAATACTATATAAACTCATTTCATGTAAGCACATTCATTATTCTCCACACCAAATTGTGTTAGAATTATTACCTACCTATAATAACACATTACATGTAAACGCCAAACTAAACAAAACATCGTAATTTTGATCGTAATTTGTTTGAAGTTGACAGACGCATCTGACAAAAGGAATCAGTGTTGCCATATTCATATTATGTTTACACCATAATCGAACCGCTAAAATCGTACGTAATTTGGTAGTCTTAAACTGAAATTAGGTACATCATATTATGTATAATTCTTAAAGATTAATATTTTTCATAGTAGGTATTTTAGTTTCATAATATAACACCTTGAATAATAATAAACCTACGTGTGTGACACTCATCGCTGCTGGCTAAAGACAATTTTCATCACTGTCAAAGCAATTTTAAAAAAAAACTTCTCGTTGACATTTATTAGTGTTGGGCGTTAGCTAATTTAAACTGTTACTGCCAAAACTGTTATTTCGCAGTAGCTGCAAGCCTTGCCTGTTATTTACTAACCTAATAACTAATTTAAAAAAGTATTAATACTCGTATAGTTATACCTTTTTACTAAACAAATATAGGTAAATTCGTTTAAATCCAAGTTCATTAGCTTTTTTTTAAACAGATATTTAATAAATACTCCTTACTGTTATATCAAATACCTGTTACAAATAACGCTTTCGGTTAACAAATATTTAGTACCTGTTAGTTTTTTTTCTACCCAATTCTACGTTGCAAACGTCAAATTTTGTTGGAATGTCGTTATATTGTCTTAATATTATTGTTGTTTAAATTATAAGTAATTCGTAATGAAACGATTACTTAGTGTTGTTTGATAATAATCTTGAGTAAAAATTGTGCTTCATTATCCAGAATAATGCAAAATATGATATTATTTCAGAGATTCACCTGTGTTTTTTAAAGGTATTGTATAGAATAATAAATTATTTATTGCTATATAATTAGCGTTTAATTAGGAAAGTACCTACCTTGTATCACTGAATAAAAATTTAGGTACCTACCTACCATATAAATAATACCTGTTTTCTGTGTAATTAGGTAGGTATAATAGGTATGTCAAGTTTGAAATTAGAATATTACTCTGTTTTCAATAACTTGCTTATATTTATCTGATTTTGGGAAACATTTGATATTCCAATTACCTATTATTGTTGACTATTTTCGTTTATAAATATACCTGCATCAGTTGTAGGGACATAATTATTCATAGCGGATATAGTGAAAAATGTTAGAAACATACGAGTAGGTACGAACTAAAATATTTATGTGGGATTCAGTGTCTAATTAGGTATGTACCTACCTACTTTGCTTCATCCAATAGAAATTTAAGTACCTACCTAGTACCTACCATGAATAATATTTTCAAATTTTTAATATGTCAAGTTGGTATCATCGTTGAATATAGATTGAGTGTTAAATTTATAGATGAGACATAATTCTTCATATTTAGAGAAAAAAGCTTAAGTCCCTCATTAGAATTTGATATCTGTGGTTATAAAAAATATGAAATTTTGTTATTACAGAACGCATTATGTTATAGGTATTTCAGTATCGTCTCACTTTTTAATTTGACGAATGGTTTTATTTCAATGGCAAAATCTAAATACAAACCAACTTCACATTTCACAATGAATTTAACCTTACAATACCTTTCAATAAATTTAAAAATAACTTATAATTTTAAAAACTGACATCTCAAAAGCGACACGACATGGTGGAAATTTTCTTGAAAAACCTTGAATTTTGATGTTTTGTGTAATGAAATATCTTATCCAAGACTACATATTATTAATTTTTTTATATCCTATGTGTATCTTGGAAATGTTTACTAAATCCACTCAATTAATGAACGCACAAAACTATTTCATATAAAAGATTACCCCGGAATGAATTCACTGGAAATTGTGAAAATTGGACCTGACGTATTCTCTGTTTCAAATATGTTGTATGCTGGATTATTAGTAATTCTATGGAAAACTTTTGTATCCATGGAAACCCATGAGACAAATGATGTGGAACGGGGAGTGAGAAAAATACGAATAAATTCTCGAACAAACATATTACGAACTAAAATATTTATGTGGGATTTAATAATAATAACAAGAACTGACGTAACGATTCGTGCCCCGTGCTGTGTCTTATTATTTATTTATTTATTTATTTATACATCAACAGCTAAAGCATTGGGTACGTAGTGTCAATCTCAATATTCTTAAATACATAATCAAAATACGGAAAACATCACCATATATTATCCTGAAATTAGCCTTCTGGACCACCATGCATGTTAATTGTGTACAGGCTTTTATTTCTGCTGTTTTTTTTCTTTTTTTGTACTCCTGTATATGTGTATCTGTAAATAATTGTAAATATGTTTTCATCCTTGGTCAAGGACACTGAAGGAATATAAGTTAGTGGTGGGGTTTGTCGGGGGGCTCCCTTCTGGCTAACCCTGAGCCCACCCCACCTCTTAAAAATATTTTGCCAAGAAGTGCTGGTAAAGAGGACGCTATATGAGCATGCGGATGGTCTTAAGCACGTAGGAGTCCTTCATTGTATATATTATTTCCTTACGGAACAATTGTTTTAAAGCTATCCAAATTCCTGCTCCTTCTATAAACGCGTATACGAAATACATTTCCAAACCGATGAACCCTACTTTACTTTTTTCCCAGAGATAACCCCGAATAAAAAAAAATATAGGTAGATACCTACCGAAAATTATTTTGTATTTTTTCAGGATTCTTGGTGTGTGATACGGAATTTTTACTTTTTGGAACTTTTGGAACGGAACTTTTTAAAACTTTTATGGATGAAAATTTTGAAATATCGAATGGTACCGTACATACTAATGAAATTATGAGTGAAAATAGTTTTGAAATATTTCTTTCGTGGAAATAATCAAGTAAGTACCATTTTATACAACGTGACAGAAAATGAAAATAGAATTCTCATACGTAGGTACTATCTGATACGTACCTATATTACATGTATCTGTATTACATGTATCTGGAAGAAAACCACAACTGCTTCTCAGGAAATAGCCCAATTATGAAACTGATTGAGAATTTGTGGGCCATGGTTAAACATAAAAATTAAAAAATGATATTAACCACATAAGTGTCCATGATAAAAAAGTTCAAAAATCTGGCACCATGACGATGATATAAAAAAAGTGTAAAAAGGGTACATATATAGTTAGAAATGTCAAAGGGAGGAGCAGAAAGTATTAAATTCAAATCGTCTATTAAAATATTGTATTTATTCATAAATAAAGTCATTATTTACTGAAAAAATATTTTAGTCTAATAATTTGAACACGTCTGTACTTGGTTTCACAATAAATTATTTATTTATTGGAAAACTCGACTGCAAAAAATTGACCATTTTATTTGGAAAATAATTTGGGGCCAGGGGTCTCTACTCCTTTCTTGCCCCGAGGCCTTCACACCTTTAAATCCGGCCCTGCTGATAGGTACCTACTACGTGGAGGGATAGACAGATAAACAGATGTTACCTATCTAGAAAATATAGGTACATATTGACAGTCTGTATATCGTGCAAAATAAACACTACTAATCAACATTAATCAAATAATAACCACATGTAGGTAGATTATAAAGAAAAACATGTTGCACTTTAATGTTTGAAATAACACTATGAAACATTTAATAAAACAATGCTTATTGACATGAAACCATAAAATTTGTATACTTACTACCAACCTTTCATGTCACGATTTATTTGTTAGAATATATCTCATTTTTAATTAGTTGGGCAGCACAATGAATTTATCATAGCAGCGTATTAGAACCAAGGTTGCGGTTTAAAATTGGTAGGTATTAGACTTGATAAGAGTTAGGTACGTTTTTTATTCTGTACTGTCCATACGTAATAAGTGAATTGGATTGATCCATGTGTCTCACATGCCTAGAGGAACAAACTACAGGGTACAGAGATAGGGAGGAATTATACACCTGAAATAAAATTATTTTTTACGTGGCTTCTACGACAGGTTTCCTTTTTTCCTTTACTTCTATATATTATTGTTCTCGAAATTCATTCTATGATAAAAGAACTTCACGACGATTCCCTAAAGATCGGTCTGCAGATGAACATAATTAACAAGACCAAAATCATGAGTCCATCCAACAGAAACATCACTATGGACAATAAAACTATAGAAGCTGTAAAGGACTATACATATATACCTACCTCAAACACAAGATCAAACTAGGGAAAGAGAACCAAATAGCAGAACCATCTAGTACTTTTTTATTATAACTCTGAAATTAATTTCGTTATATTCATTTTATAGAAAAATTATTTAGCTTTAAATTCAATTTAATGAATTTATGCTATACCGCTTGGTTTAGGAGTAATTTAACAAAAAGTGAATGAATTTATGAATTTATTTTTTATATGTTACCATTTTTAATCAATTCTACCCCACTTAGTATTTAAGTCAAAGAAATTACTTTGGAATTATAGTATAGATAAATTATTGTAGATAAATTCTGAGGTAAATATTTTTTCCTAACACTAACCGTTTAGGAGATATTTTAATAAAACCAAGGAATCTAAAAGAAATACTCTTTGCGATATAAAATATTAGGCAGTGGCGTATCAGTATTGAAAATTTAGATTATACTTGACAAAACTATACGTTAACAAAATGGAATAGTAAAATTTAAATTATCTTAGCTTTTACATACGTAAATCTACCATTAAATCAATTTCTTTATTTCACTCGTCTCTCTTTAAACACCTGTGTGTGATAAGCCATGTGCTGTAGGTATAAACTTTTAATCTAAAGTTAGAGAAAATTGACCCATAATTAAATGTGTTTAGTAGTAAGTACCTGAGTTAGGGAGTTATTCAACCACAAAAGAGAAAAATAGGAATATTTTAATTTGTTAAGAAAATTATTATATATTTGGCAGTGTCTGTATCATTTTTTTTTTTTGAGGTACAAAATGGTATTTATACTCAAACGATGCAGAATATTATGTATTTTAATTTATAAAAAGACACCAGTTTCTTAGGAAGCATCATTTAGAAGTTATAAGTGAAAAACTGAAAAAAGTACTTTTTTTTGTTTTTGGGTCATCCTGTACTAAGCACAAGCAGAAAATTGGTGCAAACTTCAAAAAACCTTCTTTGCATGTTAATGATCGGATTAAAACAGTTTAAAACTTTCCGATAATTATCTACGCTATACCCCCTTTTTTAATGTTATTTCACCGGTCTACATAAAAAAATAGCAAGTATTATCCCAACACAAGCTAGTAGGTAAATAATTAGCGTAGGTATTACATTTCATCCGTATATATTAAGTTTATTGCTATAAAATACGCATATTTCAATAATAATATTATGACATTTTGTGTCGGATATTCAGCCGATGCTAGGGTGAATATTTACAGTTAGTGATGTGCAATATATGAAATTTAGATTCGATCGAAAGTTATGTTGATATCTTTTTATATATATAATTTTTTTCTTCTCAATGACTCCATTGAAGTGTATTTAAAAGGAAACACAAATGTCCCCACATGATTTTATCGATGTATACTCGCACTTTACCTAATCATAACATGTTAACTACAAATTAATCGACGACTTTGATTCGATGTTGTCGACATTCAAAATTATTTTTAACGTCACATCACTAGATAAAGCCCGCCTCTCTCCATACCGCCTATCTAACCTTAAGGGCGTGGTTCCAAGAATGACGTCACAGTCATTTCCCATGGCATTAAGGTTCAAAATCGCGTAAACAATCGCATGATAAAATGGTAATAATAGCGTTTTTTTTTCCATTTTTTGGGTTTATTTTACGTCTACGAAAAAACTTTTACGGTTATTCCCTAGATTTTAATTCATATTATCAGTACAAAAAAAAATTACGCCGCGACTTTCGGGAAACGAGTTTCTGTCTTCCGGAAAAAAGATCAGAGGTGTTTTTCACTTTTTTTTGAGAAATCTATACAAGATATATTTTTTACGGTTATTCCCTAGATAAAGGTTCAACGCATCTACCCTATTTTGCTCCAAGGCATATTTAGTACCGGTTGTCGAGATATAAGGTCTCCCGTTTTTTTTAGAAATTTTTGAAATGTCGGTATACATACTCTTACATAATTACCTAAAGTAATGGCACAGCAGTTTTCAATAATAATATAGGTACCATTCCTAATTCAATGATTCTATGATGCTGGCACTTTTGTCCGATTGTCTTTGTAATCAGTGCCTACTAATTATATGAGTTTGAAAATTCCAGCATTTATGTATTTGCGATGGCTAAGAAAAATATTCTGTTTTTATATATAATATTTTGTGTTACCTTTTAACTACAGAAAATTTGAGCAAAGCGTTGAAAGAAAACATTTATTTAAACATTTTGAGACTATAAACGCTTTGTTATAAAATGTTTACAAACTCTGACTTACGAGTATGTACGTCATACTTCTTTAATTCCAACATTTGTGCAAATGAATATAATATTATTTCACCTATTTATAATTTAGAAACATTCTCATACAGTGTTCGCTGGGTTGGCGTTATGGCTGTACCTACACTAACCTATGTCGTATTATAAAATTGTTCATCGATTATAAATGAAAATAGCATTATTTTACCGGTACTTAATAATACCATTGAGTCTAGCTATTGGGTTTTCCCAAGTACGATTTCTCGCCATTTTTGAAATCTTATTTAAATTTGAAGTTAAGATATTATTAGTGCAATACAATGTTTAAGACGTGGTATATGTTCTCCTTGATTGGTCTGGTAGTAATTTTAAATGTGGATGCAACGCTTCCCACGAGTACATACACAAGTCCAAAAGGTAACTAAATAATTTTTATTTTAACGTATCTGTGCTATAGCTGGATACAGATTAAGTAAATTTAATGAGTTATTATACGTACCTAGTACATATATTATATCAATGAATCTGTATAATAAATGCTTATTTTCCCTGCATCCTCATTACCATTATAGGATATTAATATTCTCTACACTTCAACTCATCGTCTGCCTAGGATCCCTTTGGGATCCTATTCAAATGTGTATTTAACGACATGGAAAAATAAACGTTTTTCAAGTCGAATTATGAAAACATTAATCCGGTGAAATTAAACACAAAACAGTTCCTCGATGGAAAGTTGTGGGGTAGTCTGTTTTTCTTTCATTCTATACGTATTTTGGGGGGCTGAATCCGAATCCGAGGTTTGCCAATTTTGCCGGATTCGGATTCAGCACCCCAAAATACGTATAGAATGAAAGAAAAACAGACTACCCCACAACTTTCCATCGAGAAATCTAAAGGCACCGTATTACATAAATAAATATTTTAATAAAAGACTGACTGAATGAGTGAAAAATTGGGGTGGATTTTATTTTGAAAACCAGGCGTGGTACGAACATAAGATTTGGCACATCGATTCTCCTATCGAAATCAGTAATACGGTGTTTGGCCTCTTTCTCAAAGTTTTTATTAAAAGGGATGAAAATGGGTATAAAAAAGGGTTGATTTTTAAATGTCTCTTAATAAGTTTAAAGTTGATTTTATGCGAATTTTTATCCTGACAAAGGTCAAAATATGTTACCCGCTCCAAAAAAATATCAGGGGTAAAGGGGGGGGGGTAGTTTGTTTCGAATGTACCATATCTCAGTAATAAAGATTGGATGCTGTAAGTAATTACACATTTGCATCCTTCTTTTTAAATAAAAAAAAAAAAAGTTTTTCATTGTTTAGTCATAAATTTAGGATAAAAACTGTAAAGGGTGTGTTGTCCATCAATATAGTTCGATGTCTACATGTGTGTTTTCATCGATGGTGGTACTGCGGCCAGCGAAAAAATATGCGATCAAAAAATATTACAATCTCGTTTATTGAAAATAATATAAACTTACTTAATTCTTTATTAATTTATTTATTTATTGAGACACTCAAACAGGATTGATAGATATACACAAATAAAAACATTGAACGCAAATTTCAGTTCAACCCCCCAAATACGAGTGTCCACAGCATGCACGTAGATATATTTAGTTAGATAACAACAAATTAACTATAGGTAGGTACTTATTACAATTAATAAAAAACTAAGCAAAAGGTATGAAAAAGCGATTTGTGACATATATTAATTAATTCAGATAATTCAGATGTCATTCCGTTAGAGATTAAATAGCAATGAAATGGCATAAGTAGAGCAGGATTGTATTTTGAAAAATAGATCGAATATTTACAGAAATGTGACATGTATTCGTAAGTGATTATGGTGGTCGTTATTAAGGAGACGTTATCCCAACCAAGTGGATGAGTCCCAATGCTCTTGGTTCCGCCAAAATTAGCTACCCGGCAACGCCGGGCAATACAGCTAGTGTACTGTAAAAGAGAGTTGTACTGTATTTGTAAGTCTACGTTTTAGAGTCATTTGTACATACAGACGTGTTCAAATTATTAGACTAAAATACTTTTTCAGTAAATAAAGACTTCATTTATGAATAAATACAATATTTTAATAGACGATTTGAATTTAATACTTTGTGCTCCTCCCTTTGACATTTCCAACTATATATGTACCTTTTTTACATTTTTTTTATATCATCGTCATGGTGCCAGATTTTGGAACTTTTTTATTATGGGCACTTATGTGGTTAATGTCATTTTTTAAATTTTTATGTTTAACCACGACCCACAAATTCTCAATCAGTTTCATAATTGGTCTATTTCCAGAGAAGCAGTTGTGGTTTTCCTCCAAATATATGTAATACGAAGATAAAAAAAAAGTGTGCAGAAGTTTAGAAGAATCAATATCTACAAGAATAAACATGCTTATAAATGACAACGGAATGCATACAAATTATTAAATTCGACATAATGTACATATAAGATACTGCCAAATCATTATTTGTTGAATGTTTTTTTTTAGTCTAATTATTTGAACACGTCTGTAGTATCAGCCAACAACAATAAGCTGGTTTTTACTGGTCGTGGAATTACCTATAATATGTATGACATGAATAGATTGAATCTGAAATTCTAGAACATTCTATATTTTATTACTGTTTATTTGGGAAATTTGTTCCTGTTTAGACGTATTGCGTATTGCTGCTGCCCGGGGCGGAAGTCAAATCCGCCGCCCCCTTATTCAGCGTTTAAGTCCAAAATTTTAGAAGATTTACAGGAATTGGAAAGAACTTCTAAGCTGGAGTGGGACAACTAAAATTTAGATATAAAGGGAGAAAAAAAGCGCCGTAGGCCAAATTATTTCGAGTTTTCAATGAAAAAAATGTGATTTAATGGTTACTTTAATTATTTTTGGTTTAAAAATTATTCTTGTAAAGCATTGGATTTTGTCCACATTCCGTAGTGTATACATATATCCTGTAAAAATAAAACGATTTAAAAAAGCTTTCAGTCGAATTTCTGGATACAAATATCAAACGATCAAAATTTAGTAAAATAATATTTGGCATCACATAAATGACCGATTAATTCTGTGCACAAAAAACAGAAAATACACCATAATACGTAATACAAAAAAGTATACTTACATAATATGGTATAGCTTCACCGTAGAGATGGGATATGTAACAAAAGACCTACTCTGATCGCAGTGACGGAAGGGATAAACGGTCCCCTGACCTAAAAGAGAAAAAAAAAGATAGGATGATAGGACGTGGTCCAAATCAATAAATAGAGGACACAAAATTCATACCAATGTACGTGTAATCATATTTACAAGTATTTTTTATTAATAATAAAAGTCGGATTTTTATAGATACGAGTAGGATTCATCTCCCATCGCCCCGTAGGTCATCTAAACGCCCCCTAACTTTTTTTGAACGTTTTATTATTGTCCACTTTGATAAAGAGATCAATTCATTGTTAGTTGTTTTTATTGTATCTACAATTAATGTTTAACAATAAACATTTCAACAATTGTTGATCAAACTGCTGTGTGTACTCGTATGTAATGTTGTAATTTGTATAGCTGTATTGTTTTAGTAACTAGTTAAGAGTGTGCATACCGACATTTCAAAAATTTCTAAAAACGGGAGACCTTCTATCTCGACAACCGTTACTAAATATGCTTTTGAACCTTTATCTAGGGAATAACCGTAATAGATTTTTTATATCTTGTATAGATTTCGCAAAAAAAAATAATTAAAAACACCTCTGACCTTTTTTCCGAAAGACAGAAACTCGTTTCCCGAAAGTCGCGGAGTAATTTTTTTTTCTTGTACTGATAATATGCATTAAAATCTAGGGAATAAGCGTAAAAGTTTTTTGATAGACGCAAAATTAACCCCAAAAAATTAAAAAAAAAACGCTATTTTTACCATTTTATCATGCGATTGTCACGCAATTTTGAACCGTGGGAAAAGACTGTGACGTCATTCCTGGTGCTATGCCCTTAAGTCACCGGTGCTTCGCAATAGAAGTAGATCGACAGTATGACCCGAAACACATCATCTGTTTATTCATTCTCTGAACTTTCTAGAAGGTTCTGCAATATTCCATTAACTCCCACAACTTTCTAGAAGGTTCTACGTAATTCTCTGAGCGCTTGGATGCCCTCGTTCTGATCGAGTCTCCCACTATAACTTGACCAATTCAAAATTTAACAAAAGAACTGTGTTCTACGCTTGGAGATTTTTCGTGAGACACCAAACACGGCAGTATGTGGTGACCGGATCTTCTAGACCACTTCGTGTCTCCCGATGGCTAGAGCTAGACAAAATATAACTTGCGATCTGAATTTATTTTCCAATGCTCTGTCATGAGTTATGGTGGAACAAACATACCCACGTACATACATACGTCCATGTACAAGATAATGGTACGTGTTTGTGTTGTGTACATGATAGATATTGACCGCCTTATGCCTAGAGGCATTGTCCATACACGAGAGAGATTTTAGCCTGCCAGAGACCAAAATCTTAGGTCTCTTGTGTGTAAACACATCGGAGATACGTGAAATCTCTCAATACCGCCAGTCTCCTGAGACGCTTGCGCACGCAAGTCTCGTGTCATGTATTTAACTGGAACACTGCTCAAGCTGCGGCAGTAAATTACTGATACCTCGACGGACTTTTATGTACATATATACATTTTTTTTTTTATATTTTTGTAAGATTGCGACAACATTATGACAGTTCTACGATTATGCGTGAGTTTACCAAATATTATAAGCTGCTGTCGGAGGCGTTAGTATCACTAAAAACAGAAACAAATTATTTTATTGTAGTTCAGAAAATTGCCGCCGAATAAGATGTTTTATAAGGACAGAAGAATGTCGTTTTAATTTCACGCCCTTTAAAGCCGTTTTTTAAAGTTCTCGATTAATTTAACGAAATTCGTTGTAGCCTATGTAATTTTGTGACTCATAAGCTTTCGTTTGATATATAACATGATGCAAATAGATATGTGGTTGAGTCAGTTATACGTTGTGAAGAAAAACAAAAGACCTTCCTCTTTATTATTATAGATGATATTTTATACTTACATATGTATGTATATGTTCGTTCATGTTGTTCACCCTCTCCATTGGGAAGGTAAACCGAAATATTGAAAAGATAAGAAACTACTTTGTTGTAAATACGAGTACATAAGCTTTATGTCGATACTAGCTGTATTTCCCGTGCTTCACAACGGCAAAATTAGGCAAAAAACGCGGAAAACTATGGATTCGACACTAATAACACTTTTTGCATTCCGTGCCCTCCCCCCTCTTCCCCCCATATTCTTGCGTATGTCGGAAGGGCTACTATTCATCTTATTGACGCACAAAACTATGGATTCGATACTCATCACTTTTTTTCATTCCGACCCATCCCCTTCCAGCCTCCCCTCCCATTATTCCTGAGAATGTCGGTAGGGTTACTATTCATCTTTTCGATACCAAAAGCTACATGGATTCGAAAAGAAAAATAGTTTTTTATATACCCCTCCCTTCATCCGCCCTCCTCGTACCCCCTACCCCCCTACCCCCTACGAACCATCCCTGGGGCAAGCACAACAATTTGCCGATGTTTTATCTCAATCGGATGAACAGATTAGGAGTCTCTAAAGGATAAGGTGAAAAATTTTACGAACATAGATAGGTACGAACTAAAATATTTATCTGGGATTACTGGAAATAAAATCATTTTGAAATTGAAGTATGATAGTTCGGGAACAGATAGTAAAAAAGGTCAAGTAGTTCTGATTTTGTTATATGTTATTTAGGTATGATATGGGATAACTTCATTGTTCAGAGTACAAGTTTATGGCCCCCTTGTGGTTCTTAACAATACGAGTACGTCTCATAAAAACCGACGAATATCGCTTATGAGTTTCTTAATTTTTCTTCTTAATTTTTTTTTTAAGTTAGGCAGTCCAGTTTCTTAGAGAGAAAAATTGAGATCGATGAGCTATGGAATCTTACATATTAATAAAAATGGATGTATGTGGGTATGTATGTATGTGGGTATGTTTGTTCCACCTTAACTCTGGAACGCCTGGAGCAATTTCGACCGAACTTGGTGCACACATACCTTGCTATCTGGAAACAAATACTGTGTGGTAGAAACTTCTGGGAATCCAGAACCTTCTGAGAAATTTTGCTGATGAGGGGATCCTAGGGTTGTATGGGGCTGTATGTGGAATCGTATGAAAGGGCATTGGAAAATAAATTTAGATCGCAAGTTATATTTTGTCCAGCTCAAGCCATCGGCAGACACCCAGTGATCAAGAGGATCCGATCACCGCATGCCATTGTGTTTGGTGTCTCATGAAAGATCTTCACGAGCAGAACACAGATCTTTTGTCAAATTTTGAATCGGACAAGTGATAGTGGGAGGCTCTATCAGAACGAAGGAATCCAAGAGCTCAGAGAATTATGTAGAATCTTCTACAAGGCTGTGGAAACAAGGCGAACATTGCAGAACCTTCTAGAAAATTGTAGAGGTTAATCGAACATTGCAGAACCTTCTAGATTCTAGAAAGTTGTGGAAATTAATCGAACATTGCGGAACCTTCTAGAAAGTTGTGACAATTCGAACCTTCTGGAAGGCTGTGGAAATGAAACGAGCTTTCCAGAACCATCTGGAAATCTCCGGAAATTTATCGAACATTGTAGAACTTTCTGGAAACTTCTGAGAATGAATAGAATCCGAACCTTCTGGAAGGTGAAACGAACTTAGTAGAACCTTGAAGAAAGTTGTGCAGATTAATCGAACATTGCTGGATGTATGTGTGTGTCATACTGTCGACTTACTTCACTGATCAAATTTGCCGCAAAAGTACAGGTAACTCAGCTAGTATTAAATAAATGAATGTTAATGAAGCGCAATAAGAAGTAATAACAACTGTGCAATCAAACTAATGATGTTATAAATAGTTATTTAATTTGCCGTTATTAAAATTAAAAACCCAATAAATAATTTCACATTTGAACAAATACGATTGAAAAATAATGTTCATTTGATAAATATTTTTCGCATTTACATTTTAATTAATTCATGAAGTCATTTTATTTATTGCTAAGTAATTAAAAAAAGTACCTATCTAATTGGTGAAAATACAATGTTTTAATATTCAATATACCTACCTACACAATAAAACAGGTCCTAATTATGTACAATATTGCAAATAGTAAAAATATAATCCTATATATGTAGATACTGTGTAAACTGTAGGTAGGTACCTACGTCAAGAGCCTTTTGAAGGTGGCTTCCCGCGGTCCATGACATTGCGGACCAACGCAGAATTTTCTATAAGTAGGTACACCGCTCTATAACATAATATGATTGTGACATTATTTCATTATGTTGCCCAGAATGACGTATAGGTACTTTCTTAATATAGAAAATTGATCATCCATCCCTAATGTCACGAACCGTGGAATACCGTCTTTACCTTCTTCTTATTTTCAGCCCCTTTCCCTCCACTTTCCTGTCTCTTCCACAATTCTCTATTTTGGGCGCTCTGCCTCCACCCGTGTCCCACCGACCTGGTAATATCGGCCCATCTCCGCTACAGTCTCCCTACAATTCGTTTGTTTTCGTAGGGTCTCCAGTTCAGTACCTACACGTCCTAATAAATATTACACACCTTCTCATAATTACATTTAAAATTACATAAATCTTTTCATTTCATACAATCCAGCACAGGGTTGTGGTGGTGATCCAAATGCAGTGTTTGATCCTTGCGGTGACCCATGTCCAAAAACATGCAACAATAAAGACAAAGGTTTGATGTGCAAAGCCGCGTGTATAAAAGGAGGAGGGTGCAAGTGTGCCCCGGGATACGTCAGAAACTATCTTAACAAATGTATAAAGGAATCCGAGTGCCGTAAGTAAATTATCATAAATAACACAGTACCCTTGACGGATACGAAGGGTGCACGTTTCTATATTTAATTATACATATTCGATATAGTAATCTCAACAGATATACAGCGAAGGATTATATACTCTTTTATGGGGCATATGGCTGTTATCTGTTAGTCGTACGACATGCCATATTAAATCCGACGTTTTATAAAAAAATAAAGTCGTGACTTTGGAAAAATAATTAAATATTGGATTTAATTTGATACAATAAAAAGGATTTCAAATTAATTGGACAAAGTATAAAGTAATTGGTCAATTTAATTATTTTTGTAGATCTTTTTTTTTCATTTGATTTATTATGGCATTGCGCCCACTATACGGAGTGATTCTTTTTCTCAGTAATAATACCTATAAAAAAAAAGCACTTACCAACATTGAATTTTGTTCCTTTGTCGAATATGTTATGAGATTTTCATGTTTGCCAATTTCGTTTCATCTAAAGGAAGATATGGTTTTAGAGATTTATTATTAATATTTTACCTTTTAAGCAAAATGTGGAGAAAATGAATTTTTCGACTGTGGCTCGGCTTGTGACACTACTTGCGCCACCTTGGGAGAAGTTTGTCCCATTATTAATATTAAATGTAACGAAAAGTGTTATTGTGTGGATGGATATGCTCGTGACAAAAACAACAAATGTATTCCAATCAAACAATGCCCACGTAAGTATTAATCTTTATACGTATTTATTTCATAATAATTAATTTCATTATCATAATGATAAAACTAAACTTTATTGAACTAGTGATAATGACATGCACTGGCGGCGACAAATGGTGGGAAATCATACTTGGACTTCATATTAATACAATACATAAATAAATACAGTAAAAAATTCCTTCGTTTCCTAATATCCTATCCCTTCCTCTACCTTTATATATATATATATATATATACATCCTACTTACTTTACGGCGTCCGTACATTGCGAAATATACGCCTTTAGAGCGTCCAGTACAATACGGCGTCCGTATACGGACGCTCTAAGGTAATCAATGTTATTTCTTGCCAGGCAGCTGACGTCATCACAGGGAATCAATATCAGCAAAAAAAAATTTGACGCCACAAAGTAACCTGCACGTACTTTTTCGTATATCATTGTATATTTTATGTTTTGAGCGTTGTGGGATAGGGGCGCTCTGTCTATATACTGTTCGTATATTTCACTTACATTCCGCCGATGATCGGGCGTCCGCTGTGAATATTTTTTTACGTGCAGCCGATGTTACGGCGTCCTCGAGCTGGCAACCTCGCAATTCTAAATTAATAGTAAAATCACAATTAGGATTTTGAAATGTTATTTGCGTTATGGACTACACATATCTGTAGAATAATAATGCACAATAGGTGTAGGTACCTACCTACTTACGAACATCTGGAGATAATATGCGGCTCGGCACGTAACATTTTTGTGTAATATTGGAAAGAATTTTAAGTAATACAATAGTCGCATTTATTGAAAAAATAGTATAATTATTTATTGATTAACTCTTTACGTGCTAAGCTTTTATGGGCTATTCGCTAAATGCCGATCTATCTCCTCACACCACGTCCCTTGCAGGGTAGGCAGAGAGGACAGGGCGCCAGACCACTCTATTGTCCTCCACACACTCCTCGCTTCCATCACATAGGGTAGGCAGAGAGGACAGGGCGCCAGACCACTCTATTGTCCTCCACACACTCCTCGCTTCCATCACATAGGGTAGGCAGAGAGGACAGGGCGCCAGACCACTCTATTGTCCTCCACAAACTCCTTGCTTCCATCACATAGGGTAGGCAGAGAGGACAGGGCGCCAGACCACTCTATTGTCCTCCACACACTCCTCGCTTCCATCACATAGGGTAGGCAGAGAGGACAGGGCGCCAGACCACTCTATTGTCCTCCACACACTCCTTGCTTCCATCACATAGGGTAGGTAGAGAGGACAGGGCGCCAGACCACTCTATTGTCCTCCACACACTCCTCGCTTCCATCACATAGGGTAGGCAGAGAGGACAGGGTGCCAGACCACTCTATTGTCCTCCACACACTCCTCGCTTCCATCACATAGGGTAGGCAAAGAGGACAGGGCGCCAGACCACTCTATTGTCCTCCACACACTCCTATTGCTTCCATCACATAGGGTAGGCAGAGAGGACAGGGCGCCAGACCACTCTATTGTCCTCCACACACTCCTTGCTTCCATCACATAGGGTAGGCAGAGAGGACAGGGCGCCAGACCACTCGATTGTCCTCCACACACTTCTCGCTTCCATCACATAGGGTAGGCAGAGAGGACAGGGCGCCAGACCACTATTCATTCGTCCACACACTTCTTGCTTCCATCACGTAGGGTAGGCAGAGAGGACAGAGCGCCAGACTGTCTTATCTCCACACACACTTCTTGCTCCCGTCACACTGGTGCAATTTGACATACACCTTCAAAAACCCCTTTTACTTTTAATGAAGAGCTTAAAACCATTTCCAGATTTCCCAAAATTTATCACGCTACACCGTCTTTTTAGATATAATTTTCTGGCCTGTTATGGATATCAAAGAATTAATTAGGTCAGATGCACGGGGCCATAAATAGAAGCATTGTGCTTGAAATATCAGTATTTAAAAAAATTCTTACGATATTGCATTTAGGATGTAGGTAGGTATTCATAATTACCTACCTATGTTTGCACTTTTATGTACAGATTTTAATTATTGATTAGAGGTATTATATTTTTTCCTAAATTAAATGCTAAGCTAAATAATTTACTTACTATTTTTTGAATTGCAGACCTACATCGTTTAGAAAAGTATCTGTGTTATCTTTTGAAATATTGTGCGAATGGGAATCAAATAATATAAGCGTATTTTATATATTTTTTACACGCTTTTATTATATTTGGCACGAACTTTGGTACGTCTATATGGATCGATGCAAATTTTAATAACTTCCTGACTACTTAGAGACCCGAAACTTTGCAACCGTACGTAAACTGGCTTACACTACATTTCATAAAAAATTGGATCATCCTTCTCCAGAGACAAAAAAGTTGAAAGGCGTTTCAGGACATCCGAGGGTCCTGAGAGGTCATGTGTGGTATCGTATGAAAGGGCGTTAGAAAAGTAAGTCATATTTTGTCCAGCTCGACCAATCGGTAGACACTGAGGGATCGAGAGGATCCAGTCACCGCACGGTACCGTGTTTGGTATCCTATGAAAGGGCGTTGGAAAAGAAATCCAGATCGTGAGTCATATTTTGTCCAGCTCGACCAATCGGGAGACACCGAGAGGTCGAGAGGATCCAGTCACCACATAGCGCCGTGTTTGGTATCGTATGAAAGGGCGTTGGGAAAGAAATCCAGATCGTTAGTCATATTTTATGCAGCACAAGCCATCGGGAAACAACGAGGGAAATACAGTATCATCTAAGCAATTAAAGCTAAATAGCCAACTATACTGTACGACGGAATTGGCGAATTAAAAGTACCTACGAGTACATTGTAAAATATACATATATTATATCTTTTCTTCGTTTTTCCCTAGTGTTCTGTGTGTATTTTGACAATGTTGTTGACTCGGGTTGACTGTAAGATATTGCGTTATCAATAAGTCCGCCTTTTGGCACACAAGATTGTCTTATTTTTTTGTAATCATTGTAATCATTTTGGTCAATAAAGATTTATTTATTTATTAATGTTGTCAAGCTTTCGGCTCTCTTGCTTGATGAGCCATGTTCAGGACTAATGTGACTGTAATGAATGCCTAAAACTAAAAAGGATAACATAAAAAAACTTTTAAAAGAACACGCTTATATTCAATGTGCTCTAAAAAGAATAAAATAATTTGAAAAAAAAGCGTGGGGCTTCCTGTATTCCCTTAATTGCTCATTCTTCTGCAAAATAACGTCAAATAATTATATGCTTCCTGTATAATACCATTCTTCCCCATAAGAAGCCCCACGCTTTTTTTTCAAATTATTTTATTCTTTTTAGAGCACATTGAACATAAGCGTGTTCTTTTAAAAGTTTTATATATATTTTTTTTGTTATTGTAAATACTGTATACTTACATTGCTTACCTATTTTATCTTCAATCAAAATAATATTTATAAAGCGTAAAAAAACTGTTATAATAATATTTAGAGATTAGAAAAATGATCACACATTATAATCATTTAATTTCGTCAAATTGTCTGCTTCTGGCTTATGACTACATTTAATAAATTTAAAGTAGATATAATTGTTTTCATTATTTATTTATGGAAGGGAAACAGTCAAATCATACAAACGAGTAGTTATCTAGGTCATTTTACTCACAATATGTCCGCCTTTGAGAATCTGGTCTACATGGTTAAAAATATCTACCTGGGTGAATGAAGAGGTGTAAGGAAATACGGCCGTCCAAGAACCACGTGGCTTGGCCATGTGGACCAGATTCTCAAGGACGGATGTGTTCTGAGTAAAAGGAATCGTAGAATGTGTGTGACGAATTGCATGAATGTGACGGAAGCACGAAGTGTTTGTAAGGATAGGAGAGATCGTCGCCGTCTATTCTCTCTGCCTACACCGCAAGGGGATAGAATTTCTCCGTATTAAAAAATCCGAAATAATTGTGATACATACTCGTATTATTAATACAATAATACATTCATCTGTGGGCATAAAACACTTCTCAAGGTTAGAACTATTATTCCATAGAAACAAAGTTCTAAAATTTATGACATATTATCTTTTATCTTTAAAATACCAAGGGTTAAAATATTCAATTGCATTGTAATGCATGGTCCAGATGATTTTTTAATTGTGTATAGTAAGAATAAGTATTTTGCGAAGCAATACCGTTATAAAAAACAGCTTTAAAATCTTGGTTTGTGTTATACTCATTGGCATGGACAATACAATGACTTTCAAATTGTAAACAATGTCCTTTGTTACATAATGAGAACAATAAACATATTATCAATGAAAAGAACTGAATATTTTTTTCTATGTAACAACAAACAGAACTATTTTTACCTACTCAGTATATTATCCTAGTTATGGGGTAACCAGTAAATGCTGCCCGTGTATAATTCACACAAAATTCTGCAAACTTTTGCATGATATTCGAAATGGGTGGCGAATCTCATTGTTGAAAAATATTGTGGTAGGTAGGTACATAGGTACAAAATTAGGATTTTCAAAGTACATATTAAATAGGGATTATCTGATAATTCCAATTTATATTATAAAAATATCTATCTGTCTAGTCTATCTATCCACTCACGCGACGTCCCTTGCGGGACGCCAGACCACCCACTCCATGTGCTTGCTTCCGTCACATTCATCCAATTTTACATACAGGCTCTTCGATATCTCTTACTCAAAACGAGTCTGTCCTTGAGGATCTGGTCGATTTGGTGGGGACAGATAATATTAATTGCTATTTTGTTTAATATGTTAAACCTATGCCCATATTTGTACCTATCTATAATATAGAAGTTACATAGCTAAAAATATGCAAAAATGATACGAGTGATACATCTCTTTATTGGGTACGTGTCACGAATTGTGGATCTCTATCATTATTAGGTATCTAATCATTTACATATTTATTCAGTGATCTATATTGTTGTAGTTATAAGATGATTAGACAAAATATGAGACTCAACTTGTAGCCTCTTCGCCGATGACACAAAATTCTTGGCAAACCCATTGATACACTCTCATACACTACAGGATGACTTGAGCAGAGTTTTAGATTGGACGAAAGAATGGCTCATAAATTTGAACATTGTACACAAGTGACGTGTACTTCACATGGGAAGGAACAACCCGCTCAATACATATACCTTGGGAAACGTGACCTTAAAAAGTGTTGAGAAGCAAAAGGATCTTGGTGTGGTTATGAGTAGTGATTTTAAATGGGTGGAGCACATCATCAGTGTAGTCATGAGAGCAAATAATATAATAATAATAATAATTGGATAATTTGCTAAAGCGCAGTTTTCGCGAATTATCGCCTCAAGTGCGCTGAACTACCTTAAGACTAAAGCATTATTGACTAATAGTAATTATTGAGATGTCTGCGTGGAATAACATAATCTAAACAAGTGAGTCTTTAAGGCTAATTTAAACTTATGAAAATCATCTATGTTTCTTACATCTATTGCTAACTTATTCCAAGCTGCAGGGCCGGCAAATGAGAAAGCCCGTTCTCCCAAGCAAGTGAATCGCGTTTTATCTGGTTCGATTAACTTTTTAACAGCGGACGTTCTTGCTGACCGAAGAGTGGACTGTCTGGCATTTGGTTGCACAAAGCAGCAGAGCTCAGATACACTACTGTACCTGATTAAGAAGGCATTTTATTTAACGAACTCAACACTATTGCTCAAGATTTACCTAACATATGTCAGACCAATCCTCAAATATGCCTTCCAGATTTAGAACCCTTATTTCTTGAAAGATATTGATTTGTTGGAAAGAATGCAGAGACGAGCCACCAAAATACCTAGATAACTGAGAAACCTGGAATATGAGGACCGGCTGAATAAGCTCTGTATGAACAAGGTGTTGCACAACCATATTATTCCTGTGACCTGTGAGATTCTACCAGCTATGTTTACCATGAACTCTAATGTGCACCTGAGAGGACACCATATGAAACTGACAACAAGATTCACATCCAACCCACGGAATCACTTCTTGATCAATAGAGCTGTCAGTGCTTGGAATCATTTGCCAGAGTCAGTGATACTTGCTCCTACCACCAACACCTTCAAAATTATATAAGACGGTAGTAAGACCTGCCATGGTCTACGGGGCGGAACGCTGCTCCCTGATACGCAAGGAAGAGCAGTTACTCCATACCACCGAGATGAGAATACTGCGCTGGTCACTCGGGGTAACTAGATTAGATAAAATTCGTAAAAAACACATTAGAGGAACTATGAAAGTTGCCACGTGCAGAGAAAGGACGAGGATTCCGCTCTGAGGAGGGCAACGAACATGGGAAGGACCAAGGAATTCCGAAGAAGTCCCTCGAGGAGACCATCAGAGGGGACATGGGGCACCTGGAGCTTACTCCAGAAGACTGCCTCGATCAGGGCGGATGGAGAGAGAGGATCCGAGCCGCCGACCCCAAATAAATTGAATATGGTGTGGAGAAGAAGATTATTTATCCTGACAACTTTCGTCATGTTGTCTGTCATACGTTTCTGTACCACGTTGGATCAGCCTTATCGAAAGACAAAAAAGATGTAAAGGGTTTCAAAGGGATCCAAGGGTCGTGTGGTGTCATGTGTGGTATATCGTATGAAAGAGCGTTGGAAAAGAAATCCAGATCGTAAGTCAAATCCGGATTTTGTCATGAAGCCTAACATAAAAGCATCTCGCCAGAAATATCTGTATTTAAAACTCGGCACTTGTTTGCACTTTTATGGACATATTTAAATTATTATTTAGCGATCACTTATTATGATGATTGAATCATTGATTAATGATGATCGTCAGTTATTATTGATTTTAAGAAGTCACTCGCATAGAAGGGAAAGGTTTTATCGAAAAACGATTGAATAATAATGTTGTTTTGTGTGCAGTACCTGTGTATTACTTTCTCATTTTTGTCTTATTGAGAAATAAAAAAATAAATATTTTTTAGTCAAACCTAATGAAGAGTTACAAAACAATACAATAGTAGTGAACGTATTGCAAAAGCTTTTCTGTCTACCTTTAATCAAAGTAGTATTTAAAATTTAATACAAAATCAACTATACTATAAGAATAGGTATTTCGCGTTTAGAGAAATGTGCACACTTTTATTTTAAAAATTAACCTCGTCAAATTATATATTATTATATTCAATATATAATCCGTCTATATTCAATAATTTATACTGATTTGCATGTATAGTTTAATATAGAAAGGATTAAAGGAAGCAGTCACATAATACAATTTGAGTACCTACTACCTACCTACTGTAGTTTTGGGAGATGGGTAGGTAAAAATATAGGTAAGTATAAACTAAAGCTCAATATTATCTGGCCCCATCACGTTAACTAGATCCTCAAGGATAGACATGTTTTGAGTAAAAGAAATCGTAGAATATGTATGACGAATTACATAAATGTGACGGAAGCAAGAAAGGTGTGTAATAATAGGGAAGTCTGGTGATCTGTTCTCTCTGCCTACCACGCAAGGGATGCGGCGTGAGGGAATAGAATAGTAGAAGATTATTGTTTTCTAAAAATGGTGTACCAATCATCTAGTCTAAATAAAATTCTCTATATTTTTAAATCCTATTTGTATTCATTATTTCATGCACTATTAGTCTCGTATTATGGTATAAACAAAAGATCAGAATGTCATCTGGCCCCAAATAGATAAAAAAAAATATGCGTACACGCTGAAGAATTATTGAGTAGGTAACTATTATTATTGACCAGCGCCAGCGAGGGCGCGCTTTTGTTCTTCCCGTGACCATCTTGACAAAAATAGTAAATTCCATTTGTTTAGGTAGCCATCTGAACCAAATTCAATGGAATGCATTGGCAACGTCGCCGGACGCTCTATCATAGAATGAATGTATTTTCGCGTATATAGATGGACGCCTCAAAGTATATCCTTTAAAAGGACGCCGTAAGGGTGGATTGTGGAAAAAATACCCACCGGACGCCCTATTGCGGTTTCTAAGTACGGACGCCACATTGATAGTAAGATGTAAATATATATATATATATATATATATATATATATATATATATATATATATATATATATATATATATATATATATATATATATATATATATATAAAGGTAGAGGAAGAGAGGAAGGGATAGGATATTAGGAAACGAAGGAATAATTGGAAGAAGAGTGAACTGTGATTAATTAAAATAATAATAAAAATAAAATAAACTGCGTGTGGAATGACCTTCCATTATCCATCAGACTCGCACCAACTATTTCCACTTTCAAGAGTAGACTGAAGCAGCATTACCTTTCTATTTCAAATCCCACAACCCGTCCCTCCTGAACCCAGCATCCCTCCCATACCCTATCCCATCCCATATACCATTTATCTATGTATGTACATATTTATGTTTCCAATTATTTTTAGGTAAAGGTACCCTTTTGGTACTAAATTTAAAATTAGTTATGTCTCACTTTGGTTTCTGTCATGTATGTATGTTTCTGTAAAATAAAGATTATTTTATTTTATTTTACGTGCAAATAATTAATCTTCAATATGAACACACTATTATATTTGCAGCAAAGGTATGTCCTGCTAATCAGACGTGGGTACAGTGTCCACCGCCTTGCCCTCCCGAACAGACTTGTGACACATATATTTCGGGAATAGTTTACAGCTGTGCTCGCCCTAGTGATCAAGAAGATAGTGTAAGGGTATGTAAACCAGTTTGTCAGTGTTCCAGTGGCTATGTTAGAAGGACTGAAGGAGGAGATTGTATTTTACCACAAAACTGTAAGTGAAATGTAACCTAAATATTTATGTGAAATGTATTAATCAATGATTCAAATCATGGGACCCAATAGACACTATTTTGGGGTTAGCTGGCAGAGATCGCAGCACTGCGATAAGCTCGCCGTAGTGCATTAATGTTACAATTTATGTTTGTAATGTTAACATTTCTGCATATCTTGTTCACTAAAAGTGTACTTAAATAAATAATATTGAATTTGTATTATAAAAAGTTATCGTCAAAAAGTTTGTTTGTGCCTAAAAATTATTGCAGACTTCCCTTAAGCGTCGAGTCTCTATAAAAGTTATACGAGTATAATATGCCAAGTTTCAAGAAGAAATTGGATAATATTAATTTGGAGGTCGCACGCTTTGATCACTTTTATCCCATGAAGTTCACAACGTAGTACTTAGTACTGATTCCTTTTATCTTTTGCACCGATTTGGGCTGAACTTCATCGTGTTTGTATTTTGATACCTCAGCAGCATCTAAGACAGAACTTATCTAACGGATATTGATTAAATAGAAATTTGGACAAACATTCATGTGGTCGGTTTGCCATCAACACTTGTGAATTAATATTCAAAGGAGATAATATAAGCGTATATTATCTCCTTTGTATCGTATCTCCTTTATAAAATAAATAGTAATACAAGCGATCAAGTACGTGCAACCTCTACATATTATCCAATCTTCTTAAAACTTGCCATATAACTTTTATTCAAGAATGGAAATTTAATACTCGTAGTTTTTGGAATGTGAAATAACCTAATGTACCTATCTGCGTATATAACGTGATGGAACCATACTTATCGTAGGTTGTGATGACCCTAATGCTGAAGTAGTCGAATGTCCAAATCCTTGTCCAGGAGGTACCTGTGCAAATCCGGCATTCGCAGATTGCAAAGCACCCTGTAAATTTAGAGGCTGTCAGTGTAAAAGAGGGTATGTCAAAGATACTAATGGAAAATGTATTCTTTTATGTGAATGTCGTAAGTATCTCTGCACGCATACTTGATCTTGATAGATAATTTTGGTAGATATTAATTAAAATGGAAGCAAAATAAAAAATATGTTTCATGACACACATCGTGTCCTTGTAAAATGCCCGATTCACATTAGGTATTTAGTTTACTGAAATAGGTAGTGAATTATTAAAAATGCTGGGTTGGACAATTGATTAGTATTCAGCCACAAGGTGTACTTAGAAAATTAGCAGCTATATCTAATTTAATCAGTACACCTTATGTAAATTACTTAATCAAAATAATTAATAATATGAAAATACTCGTACATACGAGTATACATTCTGTCAAATAAGTATCGGGAATTGATCATTAATTCTGATTTCAAAGTTCGATTCGAAAATCCTTTTCTGCCGCTAAGTTGGCACATCTTTTATCTATTATGGCGCGGAGTTTGAATGCCATCTGTCATTTAGTTTGTTTACAGTGCTCGATTTTGTAAGCTTATGTCAAGGGTGATCTGCGATTTTTAGAATGGATAAAAACATCGAGTTTTATCAAGCAAAGATTTTGTCTCAAATTTTGCATCACAAATGGAATTTCGTGTTTCTAGTCGCTAAAAATGCTGCAGAGAGCTTACTGTGAATCGAATTTATCAAAAATACGTGCATATGAGTGGTACAATTCATTCAAAAGCGTTCGAGATGTAGTGGACGATTTGCCTCTTTCTGGTCGGCTATCAACATCTTCAACTGAGGTTAAGATCTGTTTTCTTTGACTATCGCGGCGTTGCGCACTCGGAATTCTTGCCAGGAAGTCAGACGGTAAATAAAGAATATTATGTGAGCGATATGCGGGGTTTGAGAGAGCAAATTCTTCAAAAAAACCAGATTTGTGGAAAGGAAACTCTTGGATTTTGAAACCACGACAACGCGCCATCGCACAAGGTCATCATTGTAAACGAATTTTTGGCCAAAAACTCAACAAATACCATGGAACAACCACCATGTTCACCGGATATGACTCCGGCCGACTTTTTTCACTTTTCAAAAATCAAATTACCACTTCGAGGCACCCGTTTTCAGTCGATAGAAGACATAAAAGAGAAATTCGCGGCGAGATCTGAAGTCGATGCCGGAAAACGCGTATAATTTTTTTTTTGGGTAATTGAATTATTTGCTGGCATACGTGTATTATTTCGGAAGGGGCCTATTTTGAAGATGATATAATAAATTTGGAAGAATAACTAACATTTTGCGAGTTATTGACCAATTCCCGGTACTTTCTTGACAGAGTAGTATACCTTAATTTCAATATTCAGAAAGCCCTATTTAAATCTATTTTTGTTGTTCTTAGCAAAGTTATGCGGCCGAAACGAAGTATGGAATTCATGTCCCGGTTATTGTACATTTGATAATACGTGTGAAAGATTATTATATGGAATAATACCAGATTGTGCCGCACCTCCTCTAGACTGGGAATGTGCTGGAAGATGTGAGTGTGCTAAGGGATTTGTTAGGATTGGCGGAGAGTGTATGGAGCCAACCCAGTGCAGTAAGTATACCTAACAGTAAATAAAGTTTCATAAATGACTTTTGGTTAATTAAGGTTACTTTGTACTATCTAATTAAGTATGCATACTGACTACGAGTATAATAAGAAGTTATTTTTTCAAATAGTTCACAGTAACATAAATTTAAAAAACATTTTTTATATGCAGATCAAAAGGTTGTTGAATTGGAGCTACTATATGTACTCCGCTATTTTAGGTTGTATCGATCCTAACGCAGAAGTACTCAGTTGTCCAAATCCATGTCCTGGAGGAACTTGTGAGAAACCTGACTTTTCCTTTTGCGAAATGGCATGTGCGGAATGGGGATGTCAGTGTAAAAAGGGCTATGTCAAAGACGCTAATCAAACTTGTATACTCCTTTCCCAGTGTAGTATGTATTACTAAGTTGTTTACTTTGGTGCCTCATCCAATTATAATCCTTTCGAATTTATTTTGGTATCTAATAGCTTTTTGTCAAATTCTAGCCAAACTTTGTGGCAATAACGAAGTATGGAATCCTTGTATCGGTTACTGTACATTTGATGACAGATGTGAATGGTTAATGGAAGGAATTTTGCCAGACTGCCCAGCTCCTCCGGAAGATTGGCAATGTCCAGGGAGATGTGAATGTCCCAAAGGATTTGTAAGGATAGGCGAAGATTGTTTAAACCAATCGGCATGTATGTATATTGTAGATATACCAATTACTACCTACACAATTTAATGTATGATCTTGTATTATATTCCTATAAAGAAAATTATGGCACGTACCATACCAAAATTGTATAGCATACTAGGTATATTACATACCTATAAAACAAATTGCGGCTTGGCTAGAAGAAATCGCTACAAGGCAATAGGGGCACGCCCGTCGCCCATGGTATACGTTTTGGTTACAGTTACTATTAATACTATTTATTAATATTTTATTATGAATAAAACCAAGTTATCTCATCACATCGTGATAGTTCTGGTATTAATAATGTTATTCTTTCAGGTTGTACCGATCCTTTCGCTGAATTTGTACAATGTCCAAATACTTGTGCTGGAGGAACGTGCGACCAGCCTGAGTTCAGCCAATGCGATACAATGTGTAAACCATGGGGATGTCAGTGTAAACAAGGATATGTTAAAGATAAAACGGGGAAATGTATCCCACTCTCTCAATGTAGTAAGTGTTTTCTTTCCAGTAGGCAGTAGGTACTTTTCTAACATGTTGCATTGACTTGACATGCATTGATAATTTATTTATTTAATTATTCATATCAACGGCCTGAGCCTTTTACACAAATTATGACACAATAATCAAGTTAACAATATTTATACATATTAATTAAAATTAACAATATAACAAAGTTAAGTTATAACAGAAAGAAAAATAAACATTAGATATTATATACACACATAAGTAAGTAAAAGCGAAACAAGATAAACCAAGATTTTCTTGTATGTCCTAGATCCGGTCGCTATAAATATGACCTATCTATTTTTTGATCGATTTTTGGTTTTAATAGTAGCTTAGATACCTATAAAGCCATACATCGCACTAGGGTTGCATATCAAAATCTTGCCGCAACCCGCCCCTCCCCCCTTCAAAAAGTGCCCCCTTTAATAACATCATATTTTTGACACCATCGGAAAATATCTATTTCCATTGCGAGTCAGTGATAATTAAGTACATAATGAAATTGTATTTAGCCTGTGCCGATCCTAATGCCGAAATGGTTCAATGTCCAAATCCTTGTCCTGGGGGAACATGCAGCCAACTTGATTTCAGTCAATGCAGAGCACCGTGTAAAGCATGGGGATGTCAGTGTAAACCAGGATACGTGAAAGATAACGCTGGAAAATGTATCCCAATTTCTCAATGTAGTAAGTTATTTTTTTAATGTTTATTGGTATCTTTTGAACATCTTCTTATTTTTATGAAAATTTTGATTGAATCGCAATTATCACGTTTTTTGGAGCTTTTTTCTTTACATTGTATGTATGATGAATAAAATACATGGTTGGCGCAATTGCTTAGAGCGTCGCTCTCCCTTAGAGGGAGGTTTCAGGTTCGAATCTCAGCGCTGACGATATAGGTATGATGAACTTCACGAATGAAGTGTGCAGGATAGTATTGGTGTAATTGGAAGAATCTAAAATAGTAATTTAATTTATAATACATAGTAATTTAGTCAGAGAAAATCATGAAAAATATGTATAGGTTGTCCTGACCCAAATGCTGTCATGGTACCATGTCCCAATCCATGCCCTGGAGGAACTTGTAGCCAACCAGAATTTACTCCTTGTAAAATAAAATGTCAGTCGTGGGGATGTCAGTGTAAAAAGGGATATGTGAAGGATATCTATGGAAAATGTATTCTTCTTTCTAAATGCCGTAAGTAATAATCGTACTATAAATATATATGATACAAATACCTTTTGGTTAAATTACAATAAATAACAAGTATAAATTAAACCTATACTTACCTAACCACAAATTGATAACAATTTTTTGATTCAGCCAAATGTGGTCCAAACGAATTCTTTGACTGCGCTTCAGCCTGCGATACCACCTGTGCAACTTTAGGAGATCCTTGCAATATAATAAACAAGAAGTGCGTGGAGAGGTGTTATTGTTCTGCAGGATACGCCAGGAACAAGACAGATGTCTGCATACCAATCAAGCAATGTCCTCGTAAGTAAATTTACTTTCCTTATAGGATTTCATGAATTCATGCTACACCGCTTGGTTTAGGAGTTATTTAACAAAAAGTGACGACATGTATAGTATACAATTTTTAATCAATTCTACCTCACTTATAGTATTTAAGTTAAAGAAATTATTTTGCAATTATAATATAGAGAAATTATTGTAGATAAATTTTGAGATGAATATTTTTTCCTAACACCAACCATTCAGGAGATATTTTAACAAAACCAATGAAGGTAAAAAAATACTCTTTTTGACGTACATAAAATGTTACGCAGGTGGCATATCAGTATCGAGAATTTCATTTTTACTTGAACGTTAACAAAATGGAATAGTAAAATTCAAATTACATACATAGCTTACCTTTTACAAATCCAAATCTATCATTATTTAATAAATTTCTTTATTTCACTCGTCTCTCTTTAAACACCTGTGCATCATAAACATATGCGCTGTAGGTGTAAACTTTTAATCACAAGTTAGAGAAAATTGACACACCATTAAAAATGTTTAGTGAAATATTGTCGTAAATACCTGATTTGAGGAGTTATTCAACAACAATTCGAGAAAAATAATAATAATTCAATTTGTTAAGAAAATTAATATGTAAGTAGTTGGTAGTGCCATTAATATAAATTGTAAATATAGCGTTTTTTCCATTTTTTTGGGGTCAATTTCGCTTCAATAAAAAAACGTTTACGGTAGATTTTTTTTTTTTTTTATTATTTTTTTTTTATTTTTACGCTTATTCCCTAGATTTTAATGCATATTATCAGTACAAGAAAAAAAAATACTCTGCGACTTTCGGGAAACGAGTTTTTGTCTTTCGGAAAAAAAGATCAGAGCTATCTTTCACATTTATTTTTGAGAAATCTGTACAAGATATAAAACATGTTTTACGGTTATTCTCTAGATAAAACTCTATTTTTTACAAACATAATTAGTGACGGTTGTCGAGATCTAAGGTGTCCCGTTTTTAGAATTTTTGATAAGTCAATATGCCTACTCTTAACTGAGGAATTTTATATTATTTCCAGAAGCTAGTGTTTATTTGTAGTCAAGTAGGTACTTTGAGATATAATATTTGAGGAATACTGACGCTGAGCTTTTACTCTCAAACACCCCGTACTAATCGTTCACGTACGAAATATAGCTCAGTGAAATTGCACTCCTAAGTTGGCAAAAATAAAAACAGATTGGACTCTATGCAGTATGATACCTTAGGTTGGGGTGTTTCAGAATATCAGGTCTCCCCCCTCCTCCCCCTGACGCGTCACCCCCCTGCCCCCCGAATAGGTCCCCCTACGTGGTTTTCCTCACTTTATCAAAAAACAGTAAGAGATGGAAGAAAACTGTCAACGACGAAAATAGTCCTTAATAAATTCTCTACAAAATAGGTCCGACATATTTTTTGATAGGACTAGTAATTTACCCGCAATAGCCGGTGAAAGTCACGTAATTTTTTGTTGAGAACAAAAAAATATTATACATACTCATATTGTTGAAAATTCATAAGTGCTACAAGAAAATGGCCAAAGAATGAATTAATTGCTATAGTTTTAGCTATAAAATGAGCTATTATTTATTTTTGTACGACTCATAGTTTGTGAGTTATTACAAAAAAATACAGGGACAAAAGTCTTTAAAATGGAACTTTTCATACAATTTGTATTGAAATGCTGTGATATTAAAATTTAGGTTACGCCTGTTTTTCACAAGTATGTGAAAGATAAAAAATGTATTGGAGTACGATTGGGTCTTTTTGGAATTTTAAGATACAATCCTTTCGAAGTTGAATGCACTTTTGCCAGTCATGTTTCAAAGCCATTATCCCAGTTTTCCAGAAGGATTCTTCAAGGTTAGGATGGGTCAAAAGCAATGGCACCCGGCGTTCGAGGGTTTCTACAAGTCCTGTTCTGAAGTTAAGATGAACATTTCTGATTTAAATCAGATCAATGGAATCTCTGCTATCACCTAAGCAATAATTCAGCGACCTTTGAAAAATTAATCTATGGTTTTATCGACGTTTTCCGGAACTACTGCATTTTATCCCTTCCACTTCGAGGATTGCCTTTGACAACATGCTGTGCTCATTCAAATTCTGCCATTTACTTTCTAACCATGGCATGTGATGGAACAGACTCCAGTAATGAATCCGACATCTCTTTTATGGTTCGTATTGGTCTATAACCTTATATAAAATAATATTTTATCACGGATTGCGGCTGAAAATTTTACATATTCACAAAAATGTCAACCACGTTGAAAAAAAAATGGTGTCAAGAGTGCTAGATTCGTCCTATCGATCTCAAATTTTGTAAAAAGCCCTAATGAGGTTTATATTATCTATATCAATAATAAACTGAAACTGGCCAGTACATTTATTTCTCAGGGCTACGAAGTGTTCAACCAGCCATCGTATATTACACAGACATACACTAAAGTTTCTTCTTTAAAGATCTTGACGAATCCTTCTGTAAAACTGGGATAATGGCTTTGAAATATGGCTGGAAAAATTGTCGAAAGGATTATATCTTAAAATATTAAAACGATCAAATCATACCCCATTACAATTTTTATCTTTCACATACTTGTGAAAAACAGGCGTAACCTAAATTTTAATATCACAGCATTTGAATACAAATTGTATGAAAGTTCCATTTTAAAGACTTTTGTCCCTGTAATTTTTTGTAATAACTCACAAACTATGAGTCGTACAAAAATAAATAATAGCTCATTTTATAGCTAAAACTATAACAATTAATTTATTCTTTGGCCATTTTCTTGTAGCACTTATAAATTTTCAACAATATGAGTATGTATAATATTTTTTTGTTCTCAACAAAAAATTACGTGACTTTCACCGGCTATTGCGGGTAAATTACTAGTCCTATCAAAAAATATGTCGGACCTATTTTGTAGAGAATTTATTAAGGACTATTTTCGTCGTTGACAGTTTTCTTCCATCTCTTACTGTTTTTCGATAAAGTGAGGAAAACCACGTAGGGGGACCTATTCGGGGGGGCAAGGGGGTGACGCGTCAGGGGGAGGAGGGGGGAGACCTGATATTCTGAAACACCCCAACCTAAGGTATCATACTGCATAGAGTCCAATCTGTTATTAATTTTGCCGACTTCCCCATACATCGATTCCTAGGATGACTGAGCTAAAAAGGGATATTGAAGTGTACTTGTACCTAATAGTGCCGTCCTAAACAAGAACCGCGCATACGCTAACGTTAGGTATTTTGAGTTATTACACGCTTATTATTTGGCACAGACTTTAGTACGTCTATATGAATCGATGCAAATTTTAATAACTTCCTGACTACTTAGAGACCTGAAACTTTGCAACCGTACGTAAACTGGCGCACAATACATTTTATAAAAAAATGGATCATCCTTCTCCAGAGACAAAAAAGTTGAAAGGCGTTTCAGGGGATCCGAGGCTCCTGAGAGGTCATGTGTAGTATCGTATGAAAGGGCGTTTGAAAATAAATACAGATCGTAAGTCATATTTTGTCCAGCTCGACCAATCGGGAGACACTGGCAGATCGAGAGGATCCAGTCACCGCATAGTGCCGTGCTTGGTATCGTATGAAAGGGCGTTGGAAAATAAATCCAGATCGTTAGTCATATTTTGTGCAGCTCGACCAATCGGGAGACACCGAGGGGTCGAGAGGATCCAGTCACCGAATAGCGCCATGTTTGGTATCGTATGAAAGGGCGTTGGGAAATACATTCAGACCTCAAGTCATATTTTGTCCGGCACAAGCCATCGGGAAACAACGAGGGAAATACAAAACGAGAGATATATTGTAAAAGCTAAATAGCCAACTATAATGTACGAGGGAAGTGGCAAATTAATTACGAGAACATTGAAAAATATACATATTATATCATTTCTTCGTTTTTCTCGAATGTTCCGTGTGTATTTTGACGATGTTGTCGAGCTTTTAGCTCTCTTGCTTAAGCCATATTCAGGACTAATATGAATGTAATGAATGCCTAAAACTAAAAAGGATAAAATAACAAAATATTTAAAAAAACTTTTAAAATACCACGCGTTTAAGCCCCCCGCGCACTAGGCAGCCTGGCTGCGTAGCCAGGCTGCGGCATATGACGTTGTATGGGGGCCCGCGCACTAGGCAGCCGCACAACGCCATATGTTTTACTGGCTGCCGCAGCCTGGCCCTGGAGTCTAAGCCCCCCGCGCAGCCAGGCTGCCTAGTGCGCGGGGGGCTTAAATGTGCTCTAAAAAGAATAAAATAATTTGAAAAAAAAGCGTGCCTCTCTCTGTATAATATCATTCTTCCCCATAAGAAGCCCCCACGCTTTTTTTTTCAAATTATTTTATTCTTTTTAGAACACATTGAAAAGCGTGGTATTTTAAAAGATTTTTTTTAAATCGAAATGGGTACTTCAGCCTATTTCAATCATACCTAAAAAGCCCAAGTTTCGATGCGCAACCCCTATTTTTCAAGCCCCCTATTCCGTGCAAATATGGAATCAACTAGATGTTTTTTTTTGCGATTAGGTATTTCAGATTCAACTTTTTGGTTTATACGCAGTTATAACTTATAAATATAAGATGAAAGGAGGTTGAAACCTTTGTATGACTCGGTACCTGATACACATCTACCGAGATATTTTCCAGGCTGTCAAATACACAGACGCTAATGAATCGAGACTCATAAGCTAATAATAGATAGCTATAGCTTTAGGTATAGGTATACTCTGAGAAATTAATTTCAACGAAACTTTGATTTAATTTATATTCATTATCTCCAAAAGCAATAAGCATAGGAAACAGGGAAGTATATCTAATTTGAAGACTACAGGGGAAAAACAAGGAATGTCAGTAAAAATCCAAAATCAAAGTAATAATGCCATCTAGTGACATTTGTGTGTAGCTATAATCCTGCAAATAGCCAAAGCAATCAAAGTCGTCATCACCGACTTATGACGATTTTAGTGGTTGTTTGTACAAGGAAAGAATCATGAAGGTCCGCGCACAAAAAAGCAAAAACAGTCGATGTCACTTTGTGTTCCGTGATTCAGATATAGTATTTGATTCAGTCGCTGCCACGTTGTTGTCGTGTTGATTGACTAAGTAATTTCGCGTTATAATTGGTTGTTGTTGATTTGTAATTTGACAGATTTTCAAAGATTTTTTGCCTATATTCAACCACCTTAAAATTTACTGGCACCGCACCAGTGGATAAAAGAGGAAGGCATGACAATCGTCCTAATAGATTGAAAACCGAAGTACTTTCGAAGTCAGTAGCATAAACGAAGAAAATAAAGAACACTTCTTCTTGTTATGGCCCGCGACCCAACTATGACGTCACGGTCATTTCCCACGGCAATAGGACTTAAAATCGCAGGAACAACGCACGGATAAATGATAAAAATAGCGTTTTTTTTTTCATTTTTAGGGGTTAATTTCGCTTTAATCAATAAACTCTTAAGGTCACTCTAGATTTTAATGCATACATATATAAATAATAAATATCAGACCAATACATTCAATTATCTTGAGGTCGAGTTCACGGCAGACGGACGTCAAGAAGCCTGTATAAACAAGAGAATCACAGCAGCAGGCAACATATTGAAGGCACTAAAAAGTCCAGTGATCATTAGACAGACTTTAAGCCAGAAAACCAAAATCACAATATTCAAATCTACATGTAGACCAATACTCGCCTTTGGTCACCAGATATGGATGCTTCACGAGAATGTACGGTCATGAGTGAGATGAGGTACATCAGAGGTATGGCAGGTGTAACCCTGAGAGACCGAATAAGGAACGAATATGTCCGGGAGGCTCTCGGGGTGGCACCCACACTTCTCTTCATGGTCTGGATAGGAAAAATATCTAACATATTTTAACATTACACCGAGACAGTAAACTATTTAAGCAAACATTTTGAAAAAATACAATAAAAAGTCATTAGAGAATAATGTAAAGAGCATTAACAATGAATGTCAGTGACACCTATAGTTGAAAAAAGCATTAACAACGAATGTCACTTGACATTCATTGTTAATGCTCTTTACATTATGACTCTAATGACTTTTTATTGTATTTTCTCAAAATGCTTGCTTAAATAGGTTACTGTCTCGATGTAATGTTAAAATATATTAGATATTTGATATTTTTACTATGGAAATTAAGCACTTACTTCAAACATCAAGAATATACATACTTTTAAAAATTAAATTTTGATTTACTCAAAAGTGTCATTGATTGACATTCCTTGTTTTTCCCCTGTGGTCTTCATTTAGTTTCCTCGTACTTTAGCCATTCTAGTAACTATACTTGACAGCCTTCGTAAAAGTTATCGCAAAAGGAATTATATATTAAACTAGCTGAGTTACCCGTGCTTCGCAACGGCACATTTAACAAACCAACCCGGCATACTTTATAGGCTTGAGCTGGACACAATGTGACTTACGATCTGAATTTATTTTCCAACGCCCTTTCAGGCACTATCTAGCAAAGTATTTCTTGGATGGCCTCGTTTCAATACCCCATTAGGTATTACTAGGGTCACTAGCGGATCTAGGGGAGGGGCTAGGGGGCTGAAGCTCCCCCCCAAAACCATGAGTGACAGTACTTTATATACAACAAATCTAGGGGTTTCAGCCCCTTAGCCCCCCCAAAACGTTGAGTGACAGTACTTTTTACCGTGTGACAACATTCAGCCCCCCCCCAAAAATCGAATCCTGGATCCGCCACTGACTAGGGTGGTTCAATATTTCCTTGCACACTTACTTACTCAGTAAGCTAAACAGGTAATGTAAATACCTATGTAAATTTCTCAAACATGTTTGAAAGTTTTCCCGGAGAAAAACCCATAGAAATATTTCCCATGATGAATGAACCCCAAAAAAGACAAAAGCCCTTCAGAAATACGAAATACGTAGGTATGCTAAACGGATAAAAGCCCAAACTTTCTAGTTGGATTCCAGTAGATGAAGTATTTACCAAATGTTGACTATTTAGTTGTCTATTCCGTTTTAAATCCGCTTATTTATTAGTTTAATCTCTAATCTATGGTAGTTTAGAACACACTGAAAGAAATCGCGCGCTGATAAATACGAGTACAATTAATTTTATATTCAAATTCCAGTTAGATTTGTGCTTTTGTCCCTTGAGCAAATTTCTTAAGGGCTTTCGTCTTTATTTATTTATTTAAAATTAAAGTAAACAAAAAACACATATAAATATACAAAATGGATATAGTACAGATTATAAAACGTTGTTCACTAGGGCGAACTTATCGCAGAACTGCGATTTCTTCCAGTTAACCCCAGGACAAAACAGAAAAAAAAAGAAAAATTTTGGCATTAAGGGCATGGCACCAGGAATGACGTCACAGTCTTTTCCTACGGCATTAAGGTTCAAAATTGCGTGACAATCGCATGATAAAATGCTAAAAATAGCGTTTTTTCCATTTTTTGGGGTTAATTTTGGGTCTATCAAAAAACTTTTACGGTTATTCCCTAGATTTTAATGCATATTATCAGTACAAAAATAAATTTTTACACCGCGACTTTCGGAAAACGAGTTTCCGTCTTTCGGAAAAAAGATCAGAGGTGTTTTTAAAAATATTTTTTGAGAAATCTATACAAGATATAAAAAATAGTTTACGGTTATTCCCTAGATAAAGGTTCAATGCATCTACCCTATTTTGTTCCAAAGCATATTTAGTAACGGTTGTCGAGATAGAAGGTCTCCCGTTTTTAGAAATTTTTGAAATGTCGGTATGCATACTCTTAATGTTGAGCACTATTCTTTGGTGTTTATCACGTCACGGTTTAAAGGTGTCTTCTGTGATGCAGAGACAATCCCACATTACATTAAAGATAGCATAATTCTAACTTGAGAGAAAGTACGAGTTTACTCGAAATTTTAGTTAGTGGTATTAGTGAATAGGACTTTGCATACGAGTGACAAATGACTAGTACACAATTTAACATTAATTATTTATCAAATGGTAATTACAAATTGATAGGTAATTGAGATCCTTTCCAGAGTTCTTTGGTTTACATTATAGTCCGAGAGCCCGCTGCTTAATTTATGACGTATCTGTTTTTTGATCGAAATGTGGTATAAATGATGGCTTACCAATAGGGTATTACATCGCACTAGGGTTGCCTATCAAATTACTGCCGCAACCCCCCCTGCCCCCCCCCCCCGAAAAGGTCCCTCTTCGTGGTTTTTCGCATTTTATAGGAATATGGTAAGAGATAGGAGAAAGTAGTCAATGACAAAAATAATCCTTGCTAAATTCTCGATTTCACCACATTTCGATCAAAAAACAGATACGTCATAAATTAAGCTGCGGGCTCTTGGACTATTATGCAATATACACCACTCCAAGGTGGCTGCAATGCATGTCATTGATGAAGAAAGGTTGAACAATGATTGTAGGCGTTTCAATATAGATAGAATTAATAAACTATGTGTGGGTATCTAAGTTCTTTCATAAATCACTCGTTAATGGGTGGATTGCCTTTAATTAAGATAAAAAGTTATTCTGTAAGATAAGTACGTATTACGTTATAATTATTATTTAGTTCTCTAGAAGAGACTTATTTTAATCCTTATACTCGTAATTAGAGTCGTCTAGAATCAAACGCCGCCACGTCCAGATAGGTCGATTTTTCAAAAATCAACTTTTTCCCCATTATTTGTTAAGGGCTTGGCACCAAGAAGACGTCACAGTCATTTCCCACGGCATTAAGGTTCAAAATCGCGTGAACAACCGCACGATAAAATGGTAAAAATAGCGTTTTTTCCACTTTTTGGGGTTAATTTTGCGTCTATCAAAAAACTTTTAAGGTTATTCCCTAGATTTTATTGCATATTATCAGTAGGTAAGTACAAAAAAAATTGATCCGCGACTTTCGGGAAACGAGTTTCCGTCTTTCGGAAAAAAATCAGAGGTGTTTTTCCATTTTTTTTTGTGAAATCTGTACAAGATATAAAAAATCTTTTACGGTTATACCCTAGGTAAAGGTTCAATGCATCTACCCTATTTTGTTTTAAAGCATATTTAGTAACGATTGTCGAAATATAAGGTCTCTCAATTTTAGAAATTTTTGAAATGTCGGTATGCATACTCTTAATTAATTTTAATTAAGTATTTTTCTCTAACTAATTTGTAATAAAATAACTAGAATCGAAATACTTAATAACCTAGATTAGTTTAATTTTAATTTATGAAATATAAAACAATTCGTGGTCGAAGAAAACGGATGTAGCGGATATTGACACTGAGTCATGGATCTGGCGGGGTTTGAAACTCAGATGTGGCGGATATAGATTATGGATACATAGGTCACCATAATCTTACAGGATGTCTAAATAGTAAAAGAACTACATAGGTAATATTTATTTTTATGAAGACATTCTCCATGTCGTTGAAAGGAAAAGGACCAGTTAATAAGAGAGACCAGCATGGAGAAATGTAATACAGACCTATGAAAGCACCCCCCCGATCCCACAGACAATACAATCTCTAATAATAAACGAAAGTGCCTGACTGAATGAATGACTGAATGACTGACTGAATGACTGACTGACATACTCACTCATCAACGCAGAGCCGAATCGGCTAATCCTAGAGAAGTGAAATTTTGAAGGCAGATAGGTTTTAATACAAAAGCTTCCACTAAGAAGCGATTTTTGGAAATTCCGCCCCTAAGGGGGTGAAAAATAGGGTTGAAAGTTTTTCAGAGTATGCGAATATCTCGGAAACCAGACATTGTACGAAGTTGAAATTTGGCACATAGATTCTACTATTAAAATTAGTAATAGGCTGTTTCGCCGTTTTTTTTTTAATTTTTATTTAAAGGGATGAAAAAGGACATAAAGAAAAGGGGTGATTTTTAAATGCCTCTTAATACGGTAAAAAATAATTTTATAGGAATTTCCAAAAAATGGATTCCTAAGAAAGGGTCAAAATATGATATTCTGTCCAGAAAAAGAGTCAATCCTTAAGGGTTAGGGCGTGGGATTAAATTTGCTTTGATAGTAACGTATCTCGGTAAACACTGAAGCTACAAAGCTGTAGTTAAACAGTTGCATACTTCTTTTAAAATGAAAAAAATTCGTCTTACATTGTTTAATCAAAAATTGAGGATAAGGGCATGAAAAGGGTACTTTTATAGTTGTTAGTTGATATAAGTACTCTCCTGTATAAGTGAATATATACACGTTTTTATAGGTGGTGAAATAAGTGTATTGTTATGCGCTCAGTGAAGCATGGACTCTGAGTAAAAAAATATTTGCAATTTCGTTAATTGTATTTTTTTCATAAGCCGTACTAACTGTATTGCCCAGCATTGCCCGTCTAGCCAAGTTCTACTTGTGAAGCTCTTTTATGAGACACCAAACAATGTGGTATGTGGTGACTGGATTCTCTCGATCACTCTGTGTCTCCCGATGGTCTGAGGACGCATAAAAATGACTTTCTGAAGATTTGAATTTCTTTTCTAACGCCCTTTCATACCATACCACACATGCTCCACACAACCCTTGAATCCCCTCATCAAAAAAATTTCACAGAAGGTTCTCAATTTCCAGAAGTTTCTACCACACAGTATTGGTTTCCATATAGCAAGGCATTTGCGAATATTTAACGCAAATATTAAGTAGTAGTTGTTATTTTGCTGGACTGACTATACTATATTTTACCGTACTACACACGTCTATACTTATGTACACAGGTGGGCACACAGTCATCAGTCTGTTTTTACATACATAATATATTGCATAGTGTGTTTTATCGATTGTGAAATACATATTATTAACCCCGCCCGTTGGAACACCAACGGCGCGAAATTTAAATTGCAAAATATAAACTTTTAAGTAAAATAATATTCGTAATTTTGTTAATTTGTTAATTTCAGAAAAAAATGTAGGTATATAAATTTTGATGATACGTATTAATTAATTCAGACAATTTAGATGACAGATTGTGATGATTCCCAATAATAAATATTTTAGTTCGTACCTATGGTATATACCTAACATTTTTCACCTTCTCCTTTATAGACACCGAAACCGTTCATCCGATTGAGATGAAACTTTGGAAAATTATTGTGCTTGCCCCAGGGAATGTTCTTATTGTGGTAGGGGGTACGAGGAGGGGGACACTAAGGGGGCACGAAGGGGGGGGGATCCACACAATTTTTCCGTAGCGAAGCACGGGTAATACAGCTAGTATACCTATAAAGAGCAAACGTGCAACGGTAATTAAATCCCGCATTGGTATGTACTGTGTACCAGAACAGGTTTTGGTTAACGATTTAACGCTTTTCTCACCTCCAAAAATTATTACGGATTATTTAACTTCCGTTACATTTTACTTCCGTGAATTAAGTACGTTAGTATTTGATTGTTTGCATAGACACCATCCACTGGAGGCGCTGACATTACATAGATAATCCAAGGGTTGTATGGGGTTATGTGTGGTATCGTATGTGGGTTAGGAGTTGGAAAAGAAATTTCACTTTATTGGGATACATCGCGATAGTGTAAATATGATAGTAGTTGTACTTACGTAGTTCTATTTCATGCCTTTTAACCGCGATTTTTTTACATTAACGCTTTAACGGATTAACGTTAACTTCCGATACATTTTTGAAAATGTAACGCTTTAACGATTAACGAAGATAACTTTTAAGTTAACGGATTATCGATTAACGAAGTTAACTCTTTGATTAACTGTGCCCACCTCTGCTGTGTACAACCACCAGGCGCGAAGCTACTTAAGAACACGATTCCCATCGGGGTTGTCTTTTGGAAAAAATGATAGGTATAATAGTGTCTAATCTGACGTAATCTCATAAGAAATGTTAGCCCCGGCTTCCCTTCTGCAGAAATCCACCCTTCGCCACTGACAACCACTTACGTGCCCATGACAGAAATAATACTCGCGTTGTTCAATATAATAATATAGTATAACAATGATACTCGTATTCGAGTTAAAGGCTATATTATATTTTTTCGTTTCTTGTCAAATGGCATCATATGTAATGTTCGGTTAAAGAGTAAATACGCGCGAGTAAATAAGTAAAAAACGATCACGAAAATTCATATATTACTTACTTATTTTCTATCTCGTTTTCAGCAAAGTTCACATGTGGAGTAAACGAAGAATATGTCGCCTGTCCGTCGCCTTGCCCGCCAGAGAAATCCTGTGACAGTTTGTTCTCAGGATTAGAACCACTTTGTCCAGTTGTATTAAATCCTCCAAACTGTAAGCCAGCGTGCAGATGCAAGAGTGGATATGTGAGAAACAATCAGAACAAATGTGTTCTTCCTGCTGGATGTAAGTTTCCATTTCCATACCTACTCATATCATTCATTTTCCATATAACATTTATATTTCTAGGTATTCACTTACTTAAGCCTCGCGACCCAACTATGAGGTCACGATCATTTCCCGCAGAATTAAAAGAGCCAAAATCGCATGAACAATCACATGATAAAATGGTAAAAATAGCGTTTTTTCCATTTTCTGGAGTAAATTTATTGCTTAAATCAAAAAACTTTTACGGTCATTCTCTAGATTTTAATGCACATTATCGATACAAAAAAAAAATCTCCACGACTTTCGGGAAACGAGTTGCTATCTTTCGGAAAAAGATGAGAGGTGCTTTTCACATTTTTTGCAGAAATCTATACAAGATATAAAAAAATCTTATACGGTCATTCCCTAGATAAAGGTTCAATGTATCTACTAAGTATATTTTTTCCAAAGTACATTTAGTAAGGTTGTCAAGATCTAAGGTCTCCCGTTTTTAGAAATTTTTGAAATGTCAATATCTTACTTTACTTATATGCCTAGTCTCAATATGCTTAGAGCCTACTCTAAAGTCAAAATGTTTAAATGAGTTCCTACACATATAAACGTTCTGATGCATGTGCGATACATTTGGCTACGATTTCTAATATCCCGTTTTTTTTTTCAGGTTGCACCGATCCTAATTCTCAACTAGTCGACAATCCAAATTGCTGTCCAGGTGGAACTTGTTCCAGTCCATCGTTTTTGCCATGCAAAAGGAAATGTCCAAGTAAAGGATGTCAGTGCAAGCCCGGATTTCTCAAAAAGAGTGATACAGATGTTACTTGTATAAGCAAAAGTAAATGTCCTACCGTGAAGCCCACACAGCCACCAACAGCATCGGTTACCTATACTTAGTAGTTCCGAATACCGATTACAGCGAAAGGATGAAATAAATATACCTAGTAGATACATCATAATACGATATGTACTTACCTATAATGCGAAGAAGATGAAGTGTTTCACCTGTTAGATGCTATTTAATAAAATTTAATTTTAAAGTGCGAGTCTGAGTTCCTCTCCTAACAGTGTAAGTACCTATTGAATATGGTAAGGTGACCATATTTGTAAAAATCAAAAAATAGCGCCGCAGGTGAAATATTTGTCATAAGACATACCAAATTACATATACACAAAAGGTAAAGGTAAATAGCGCCGCAGGCAAATTTTTCAAAAAATCCGGCAAGTGTCGTGAAGGAGGCTTCTAGCACCGAATTGAAAAATGGAAAAATTCATATCCAGCTCCAGCTGTGTAGGGATAGAGGATAATAACTAAATAATATATAACAATTCAAAATAAAACATTTTTACAGCGCCAGTCTCGTTATTGAATGGCCACACCTCGTATTTTGAATTTAAAACTTCGTCGGTGTTGTTAGTATGGGTAAGTAACTATTAGAAATAGTATTTATTTGATGATGTTAGTAATAAATAAATTCGAATGAATAAACAGGAGTTCCTAAATACTATAGGTCCTATCTATATACGGTTTCATTTAGTAGTATTGGTAATTTCTAACACCGTCAACCAATTTATTTTCCTTAAAAATTGATAGTAAGTATTGGATTAAAAAATGTGCAATACATCTTTCCCGTGCGAACGCCAAACTCAAACTGAAGAAGAGAGGTGAGCGGTACGCGGAGGGTAAGTGGACGAAGAACCTCCTAAATTGGAGACCTCGAGATGGGAACGGAAGTATAGGATGGTCACAGATGGAGAAACGACCTGGGCCGACATGTCGATCAACCTGAATGCAGTCTATACAGGACATGACAACATGGAGGCAAACGGAGGAGGCCTTTGTTCAGGAGTAGACGGGGATAGGCTGATGATGAAGAAGAAGAGTATAAATTACTTTTAGGTGTAAAAATGCTTCACTGGGCATCGTATTAATTTAATTTTATGTAAACCAAAAATGTTTCAACTCATTTAATTTTATTACGATCTTCATAAAATACGAATTAGATAATTTCCCAAGAGATATGTCCTAAGAAAAGTATAATTAAGTAAATATTTACTGATTCTGCTTTGTTTGTTAACTTATATTTGGCTTAGGTGAATAACAAGGAAAATAAAGGAAGATAAAACCATCTATCATTAGAATATTCCAGTTGGTATGGTATCTATTTACCTAATGGTTTTTCACGATAATTATTTATACATACCTATTTTAAATTAATGAGATGGTGAAAAAACGTTCTACATCACTCGCGAATGCGGAAGAACATGATGAAAAAACGATGTGATAATTACATATATGTGATTCATTCCACCTATGTACGTAATACGTTGACAGGGGGTTTTATACGTACTATGTATAAAACCCCCTGCCCATGCTTGGTAGAGCGGATATACGAAGGCTGGGCTTGCCAAAACACTTCTCAGCAGGTAGGTTATATATTATATCAGTCAGTAGTCAACTTTTAACCCTTTCGTAGGCCCTGGGAAGATGGTTTCCCAGCGAATGCAAAGTACAAAAAAAAAATCATTAGAAATCGGATTACACGTATTAGATTTGGAGTGACCTCTCTTGAAACATTAGAGAAACACTTCTTTTAAAAAAAAAATGTTTTTCTGACACTCTGACGCCTTGTTATTAAGCGGGAAAACTGACATTTGACAAATTTTATGTCTCACTGCTTAGCCTTTGATATGCTTATTCAATATTTCTAATTTATTTCTGGATTTTTGCTTTTTCCAAGCTCAACGTGCCACTTACTTTATCAAAATAACATACATACATTTTTCTAAAGACACAAAAAATTGTATTTTTCTAAAGGAAAATTCATTTTTTTATGCCAGCAAAAGTTCCGTAGGAAGCATACTTCCCACCTAGTGTATCTTGTAAACCGATGACCGAATCTTTTTATTTCTTTTTTTTTGTAGTCCGAGAGCCCGCTGCTTAATTTATGACGTATCTGTTTTTTGATCGAAATGTGGTATAAACGGTAGCCTACCAATAGGGTATTACATCGCACTAGGGTTGCCTATCAAAATCCTGCCGCAACCCCCCCTGCCCCCCCCCGAAAAGGTCCCTCTTCGCGGTTTTTCGCATTTTATAGGAATATGGTAAGATATAGAAGAATGTAGTCAATGACAAAAATAATCCTTGCTAAATTCTCTACAAAAAACGTTAAGTCCATTTTTTCATAGGACTAGTAGTTTACCCGTAATGGCCGGTCAAAAAACAGGATATTTTTTGAAAAAATAAAAAAAAAAGTTTGATTTTTTTTCTTTCACATTCTTCCACCCATTATTACTAACATTTTATGGAAAATAAATTTTGGCCTGCGGCGCTATATCACTGGTTATTTTATGAAAAACTAAATTTTAAGAATTTTCGTCACTGAGTTTTATTGTAATAACTCCGAAATTATTAGATGTATGAACATATGTTATAGCTCGTTTTGTAGCTGAGACTATGGTAATTAATTCGTTCTCTGACTATTTTCCTGTAGCTCTTATCAATTTTCAACCAATTTAGTTTAAATACAAAATTGACTTGACATTTTTTGTAGAGAATTTAGCAAGAATTATTTTTGTCATTGACTACTTTCTTCTATCTCTTACCATATTCCTATAAAATGCGAAAAACCGCGAAGAGGGACCTTTTCGGGGGGGGCAGGGGGGGTTGCGGCAGGATTTTGATAGGCAACCCTAGTGCGATGTAATACCCTATTGGTAAGCTATCATTTATACCACATTTCGATCAAAAAACAGATACGTCATAAATTAAGCAGCGGGCTCTTGGACTATTAGGTTAAACTGAGCTTATCACACAATAATTACAGATAACACTGCTTAAATAAAATTGCCGTTGAATGGGTTAAGTAGGTTAAAGATATACCTAACTATAAGAATAGTAAAGATATATCATACTGTATAGTAATGAGAAAAATTCACGCATCCAGATTTCATGAATACCAAAGGAATAGTGGGTACCTACCCGTGAATTCACGGAGGGAGGCTTAATATGTTTTTGTGTAAGCACTATTACTACTCTACCCTTCAAAATTCTTCGAGAGAACACAGGAAGATCACAAGGCTCTGTCTTTCCCCCGTCTTTACAATGTCGTGAAGAAAGTCGTAAAACCAGATTTACATCGTCGACTTTTTTAGTTGGTACCCACCCGTGAAAGGCACAAAACTCCTCTACATGTCTACCTACACACTCGTACATAGGTACTTTACACACATATAGAAGGTGGCTACATTAAATAGGTAGTTCGATTTGCAATCTTTTCGTGCATAGGTACGTACCATATAGTATGTATGAGAATTCGATTTTCATTTTCTGTCAAGTTGTATAAAATGGTACTTGATTATTTCCGCGAAAGAAATATTTCACAACTATTTTCATTCATAATTTCATTAGTACCTAAGTACCTACAATTCTTTTCAAATTTTTCAAATTTATTTACTTCTTTGAATAAGACTTCGACGAAAATTTCTAGCCACCCACGAAGGCGTCGCTGCTTTAAATTTACATACATATTCATAGAACTTGCAAAATTTTCCAATGAGCCATCGTTACATTCATACATGACTTGGATAATACCAGTAATAGGGTAGAGTACGTTATATTGTACCGCCCATTAAATCGTACCACCTTAATATTTCTGAAACTATGAATCTTTTAATAAAATAGCAACTCATGTTTAATTGCGACTAACAATAAACTCATATTGACACATTCATATGCTTTGCTGGTGTAAAAATAAACATGTCATTAACGAATCATTATTTTTTGTTGACTCGATGTAATTTTTGTTGTTGCTATCTAAGGGTATAAACACATTGAAATGTAACTGATGAATTATGTTACTGTGATGATTTATATGAGCATAAGTTCTGGGATTATGTTGATATTTGTTGTTTTCTCGCATTGGAGCGAGTTCGTTATATTGTACCACTAGAAGTCCTTTATATCGTACCTCTACGATACCTATGGAGTATATACTTACTTAATTAATTTTAAATTGCGTTGTACTAGATCAAGGATCTTTTGATAACTTATTTTTTTGTTTATAAATATAACCGATTTCGCATGTAATTTTGTTGTACATTTACAAAAATATACTTTTAGTACTTTTGTTTGAAATTTGTATAGAGGTACGATTTAAATACCAGTGGTACGATATAGTGACCCGTTCGTTAAATCGTACCGTTTTCTACTTTTTTTCAGACGCGTTTTCAGTGGTGTTACTGTTATTGCTGACCTTCTTGAAATAAAAAAATATATAGCCAACTAAATACAGTTTCATTTAGTATATTCATATATTTACGATGATCTTTAGTTTTTACGAAAAATGACTTTTCGCAAAAGCGGTACAATTTAGCCAACTTCCCCCTATGTAATGGAATTAGGTTGAGATGCGCGGGGCATAAAATACAGGCACTGTATGCCTGGAATATTATACAACACAAATATCATACAAAGATATCTTACAATATTCCATTTAGGTGTATTTTGCATAAAAATTTGTGGCAATTTTGATCCCGTCGGATGAGTACACCAGATGTTCCGTCACGATCTAATAATGATTTTTATGAACGTCAATATAATATAGATTTCAGACAAAAAGTTTCCATTCGTGTTAGTATTTTTTTTTCAGAGTAAGTTCAAAGCTACATAAAAAAATATAAAAAAACATCAATTCACGTATTTAATAAATAGCAATATATGTAAAGAAAGAAAAAGATAAAAGGAAAGAGAGTTACAAGTATAAGGCGAGAGTGAAAATATGTATACACTAGTGGGTACCTACCCGTGAATTCACGGAGGGAGGCTTACTATGTTTTTGTGTAAGCACTATTACTACTCCACCCTTCAAAATTCTTCGAGGGAACACAGGAAGATCACAAGGTTCCGTCTTTTCCCCGTATTTCCAATATCGTCTAGAAAGTCGTAAAACCAGATTCACATCGACGACTTTTTTTGTTGGTACCCACCCGTGAAAGCCACAAGACTCCTCTTTACCTGTATCATTCCCATACTCATACTGCCACTCTACCACGGTCTTTAAAGTTAATCGAAGGAACACATCAGGGAAACCACAAGGCTCAGTCTTTTCCCATGCCCCTGTTATTGCTGTTGATAATGCTGCCCAGATAATGTAATAGGAACAATGTACCGTAAAGAGCAAGGGGGTTCCTTTGCATGGGGAACCCTGTGTCTTGTATTATTGAAACATGCCGAATGCCATGCGAAACCTTTCGTAGCCAACATCTTCTTACATGTGGCGAACTGGACTATAGTTTAGAAAAAATATAGGGTCTTACCTACTTTTCATACTAATTCTACATACGTACATTACATACTATACCTACAGTAAGTATGATTTCTAAAGGAATTCGTATTGCATTTTGTATCAATAATATTCATATAATATATTGGGGTTAACTGGAAGAAATCGCAGTTTTGCGATAAGTTCGCCCTAGTGAACAACGTTTTATAATCTGTACTATGTCCATTTTGTATATTTATATGTGTTTGTTGTTTACTTTAAGTTTAAATAAATAAATAAATAATAGTTTATAATAAGTTTTCATTCCATTTGGCTATACGTGCCTACTATATATAGTATGTATGTAGGTATGATTAGAAAAACTCGATGCATTCTGTATCAAGTCGGTATGTATGTACCTACCTATAAGTTACTGTATTCACCAAGTACCAATAATTCGAAATTTGAATTTTTTGAAATCACTTATCTTCAAATGTATTGTTCAACCAACACTTTTCATCCGATGTAAAGTGCTAGTGTAGAGAATATTTTCAAAATTTCATAGATTCGATCCATTAGTTTGCATAATAATCACGGTACTATTTATTTACTTATTTAGGTCTTGCGCTGCGCACAGACAGACAGACATTGGACAAAACTAGTATGATTGTACCATTGGTGTGAGGAAGAAAGTTTGTGTATTATCACTCATACTATTGGGTATAAAAGCACAGCTGTTGAATTAAGAAGGTCTATTACACTGATGTTTTTGGCATTTACTATCTGAACGTTTTTAGACATTTCGAATAAAGAGTTTATTATACTACATATGTAATACGTCACTTGAGTTTGATAGACAACGCTACCGCGGTTTCAACGCTTGAGCGTCATTAACGAATTTAATTTATAATCTACGCTCGTTAATGACGCTCAAGCGTTGAAACCGCGGTAGCGTTGTTTATCGAACTCAAGTGACGTATTACACAGTACAATAAACTATTTATTCAATGAAGGTCTAATTATATCTACTTAATAGTACACTTTCCTATCATGAGGCGTGATTATCATAAAATGCTGATATTGAAGGAATGGCTTTGAAATTGTAGAAATAACAGAACGAGTATTCGGTATGTATACTAAATTTTATTTATTCGTTATAAACTTGTAGTTATATACTTACATACATACATATACTAAATACAATACAAAAAACAATCAGGTGACGGTACATACGAGTATATTATAGTGGAAATTTCTTATTACAGAATTGTCTTGAATCAATCCAACTGTCATATCTCAGGAAAATTGAGTATGCCTATGTTCTAAAGCCTGTAGTTTGGCCTAGAATAGACCGTAGACCTAGGGGGTCACAAATGCTTTGGACGGACGATGATGACTTTAGAATGACAGAATTGGACTTACATGAACATTTGAGGAAAAACCAAATGGGGATGGAGAGGCCAGAGGGAGGCATTAGACGGTGGTAGGAGTATTAACTGCAGGGGTTGTGGGGGGGAAACCTTCATCAGGAATTACACATCTTCTATTGTCATGTCTATAATGTGTCGATTATAATGTCTATTCCTTTTCCATTATCATGTATGTAATGTGGAGAGACATGAGGGAGGCTTTAGATGGTGGTAGAAATATTAACTGCAGGGGTTGTGGGCGGGAAACACTCATTTGGAAGTACGCATGTTCCATTGTTATGTCTATAATGTGTTGATTTACAAAAACACTTTCCTTGACAAACAAATGGAGTTGAAGATACGAAACACGCCGGCCAGATTCCAGTAATATGTGTGTAACATGTCATTTCGAATGAGCAAGGCTGTGGACATGGATTCCAAATTTCATTTTTTCCACATTTCGCTGTAACAAAACAATTAGAATAATGCAAGTATTTTTATTTATTATATGGGTGCTACCTACTCACAAGCATAGCTAATGATTAAGTCATCGTGGTTTCGTTCAGATATCCAAATATCACGCCCTGCATCGATCATGGGATAGCCATCGTAGCCTTGAACTATTTTCGATAATCGCTTCCTGTTCTTCTTCTTTTTCTTGTCTTCACTGGATGATTAATAGTGATGTAAATGCTCAACGTTAACATCGATACTGAATACCATCGATACCATTTTTTTAACATGTTGTATTGTATTGGTAAAAAAAATAAGACGGGTTAATTATACAGGATGTTTGGCAGAACGTAAGACAAACTGGTATGGTATATGGAGGGGACCATTTGGAATATCTTACGGATACTCGGAAATTGTAAAGGTGGTCCCCTTTTCCAAAAGATTTTTTTTTAATTTTTTTTTCGCGAACTCCTTAATTTTACCGGTTAATCTCTATAACTTTTTCATTGACCATGATTAATATTAAATTCAGATCCAGTTAAATTATAATTTTATCTCAGACGTATGCCTATTGTAAAATTTCCAAGAACGCATAGAGAAATGATATTCGGAAAATGAGATCATTAAACATAGGTTAACCGAAAAAAATATGAAAGGGGTTATGAGGGTCTAAATATGCGCCTAATTTGTATTGTAAATAAAATTTAAAAAATGTCACGACACTAAACATATACATATATTTATTAGTTAGGTTATTGGGGGAATGCAAACATTGTAGTCCAGGTTCCATCCACAGGGTGACTGCTGTATTACACAGTATAGATAAGTATATAGAGTAAACTTCAGATTAACCTCTGATGATTTCTTTCATTTTTTAACCATCAGAAGATTACAATGCTAAAAAGTTTGAAAACGATTTAGGTGTTAGAGAATTTTCTTTACCACGAAAATATTCTCGAAAAAAATCAAACACGAGCTCGTTAGAACTATTGGAAATAAGTTAAGGATTTTTTATACTTACAATAAGTTAAGCAAATTTCTAGGTAAGTATATTGCCTATTCGGTATTTTCCATATACTCAGGTAGACTACAGAGTATTGGTAGGTAATATTACTATCAGTCTGAGCTGGGCAGGAAAGCGTTAATGCGTTAATCGTTAATTGACGAAGTTAACATTTTGGTGAACGGATTATTTAACTTCCGTTACATTATACCTACTTCCGTTAATTAAGTCAGTTAATATTTGATTGTTTGCATAGACATTATCCACTTGTTGCGCTGGCATTAGATAATCAAAGGGTTGTATGGGGTTATGTGTGGTATCGTATGTGGGTTGGGAGTTGGAAAAGAAATTTCACTTTGTTGGGAGACATCGCGCTGGTGTAAATGTGATAGTAGTTGTACTTATGTATTTCTATTTCATGCCATTTAACCGCGATTTTTTACATTAACGCTTTAACGGATTAACTTTAACTTCCGTTACATTTTTCAAAATGTAACGCTGTAACGATTGATGAAGTAAACTTTTAAGTTAACGGATTGTCGATTAACGAAGTTAACTTTTTGATTAACGATGCCTACCTCTGCTATCAATCTACATATATTTCTAGGAATACTATTCGGTTCACCCACAACAATAATAAATGTATACTTACGGCATTCGGACAATGGAATACATATATTATTGGCGTCCCTAACATATCCTTTCTTACACTGGCACCCTCTTGGCACACAAGCTTTACGACATGGAGAGAATGTGGGCTGCTCGCATGTTCCTCCGGGACAAGGATTAGGACACGTCACAACCTCTTCATTGGGTCCTGGACAACCTGGGAAGAACATTATTTAATGTGTCTGTGAATTTAAGAAAAAAAAACCAACAGGAACGTGAGGAACGTACTGGAAACCTATGTAACTTTAAACTTAGGGTGGACTCACACATCCGGAATTTCCATATTCAGAATTGAATTGTTTGTTAAAAAGTTGGACTAAAATTACGTAAACAAAGTATGTCAAGATCGCATTGTTCTACGCTGATTATGAATTCAGAGATTGGTTTTGGTCGAAGCTGCCCGCGCTGGCGATGTATTCCACACTTTGCTATACAGGCTTAAAAACCTAGGCTAGCCTAGTGCAAGGTGTGCAGGAAAGTTGGTTTTGTGCATGCATGCCCTGATTCTTTAATATAAAAAATATGGTGCACCAGTTGTTTTCAGATATTTCTAGCATCTAAGGATTCTAAGGGTGCACGTACTTTCGTACGCACCTCTTCGAAGCATGATTCATGGGCGTCGCCAAGGGGAAGCAGGAACGGGCAGCTGCCTTCCCTAGAGATTGGAATAGGTATCTAATTTTTCATACTAAATGATTTCCATCATATCATAAATGTACAGTACAAAAATCTATTAAAATGCAAAAAAATCACTTTACCCATTATTCTTTAAAAAAAAATGCTTACGGGGCTATTAACTATGATTTCGCTGGCGCTGGCTTAACTATGATTTAACTGGCGACGCCCTTGGTATGATTATTTAGTAGAATTTATAAAATGACTAATCACTAATCACAAGATGTTTTATCTTGCTGCGGAAAATATATTTGGGTTGGTTTTTTGTAAGTTTAGATTCATCTTAAAAATGTAGAAAATCATTTACTAACAATCTGATTGTGGTCTACAGGTTCCATTGATCCTTAGATATGTTGGCAGACAGAAACACTCAGGAATACATGGATAACTCGGTGGTGGAGGTGGACAATCTCGTATATATCCATACAGCCATTCTGGGCATGTTTTATCAAAGGTGCAGTAACGGGGACAAGGGTTCAGTACTTCGTTTGGTCCGCAAGTTAAACCTTCATAAGGAAAAAAAGTTGATACAAATTATTGTGCATATAATCCTCAATCAATTTATTTATTTATTGGGGACACACACAGAAAGTTAACAAACATACTACATAATGAAATGACATACACAAAATATAATACTTCACGTTAACCTCCCAATTAAAAGTGTCCACAGCATGCACGCATGATAGGTACATTACAAATTGTCTGTATACTCGTAGTGTGTTAAATAATTTATTAGATCGAATTCTGCAATTTTTTCTTACACCATTTCGTGAAATGACTGGGCAGTGGGCACATCACGTTGTGACCAATTTTACGATCTGTCCACGACATATTATATGCATGTCGGGTAAGCAAATGCAATGAGACCTTCTATTACTTTACTTATAAGCTTACTAACTTTATATACTTACTCAATTTAATTATAAATAGTTACAAAATTGGACCCATTTCTACGTAATCGTGAGTACGATAATAATAGTCCTCCACTCTCTTTACCAATATTGTTTTTGAGGGTCTTATAAAAAAAGGGAAATCTATAATAACAAAAAAATTAACACCACCTCATATGTGCAGCAATGAGGTTCATCATTCATTCTGTCTTTATTTAGAGTACAACAAGTTATCACTGGGCGAGTGATGAGCATTCACACCCACACACCTTTTGCTGGTCACCCCACAGTGGGAAAACCGAGATAATGTAGGGAGAAAGAATCTATTTTATTGTCCTAAAATGAGTTTTTGCATAAGATATTAGCGAGTTCCTAAATATTCATTTTTTACTTCAGTACAGCGTCTGTACCTACCTAGCATATACTCGTATACATTATCAGCCTTATTTATAAACTTTACTTAAAAGTTAATCAGTACAATAAGGGTGTACTAGCGAAAAAAATTATTCATAAACTTTATTTAACTTTAAGTAACCGCTACTCAGCATCGTAACTTTAATACAAGCCATGAGGTGTATTAGCCGTGTACTACCGCTAATACGGAACAATATGGCTGCCATTACAGCGATTATAACAGGTGATTTGTTTTCAAACACAACCAAAAAACAATGTATTATTATTGAACACGCGTAATTTATTGCAAATTGAGTAAAAAAAAAACCAATCTAGGTATCAGGGGCACTAATCAAAGTGTAATTAGGGATATTTTTGACATTTTAATACAATAATGACAGCCATCACACATGTTTCCTACAGATGAGTTGTTTTGAGATCGCGTCGAAAAAAAGTATATGACATATTATTGAATTTACGTAGGTACTTAGCTACAAATCGAATGATATTCAAGGTGTTACGAACACTACAAAATATAACAACTGTAAGCAAAGCGTAATTAGGCGAATTTTTAACGAATTTATCGGGCATTTTGTCCACACTGCATCCATTTCATCACAACACATTAACACAAATTGACAAATGTCAAAGTCAAAACACATTGAAACCATAGAAGAACCATGGAAAGTAGCGCCAAAAAGATAACCATAAACAAATTTCTATGGAATTTTGCACGTTTTTAAGACATTTCTATGGAATACAGTAGCAAACATAACCAAAACCCAGCCGAAACCCTAATAACTTCGCGATTAGTTATTTGACGGCTAAGTAAGTTTTTTAAATAAAATGTTTTTTATGTGTTACTTGAGCCCTAGTATGGCAACTAACTAAGTAACCTCTGAGATCTGTATTAGGCGAATCTATTGAATAAGGCTGTATATACATACCAACCAAGTAGTACCAACAATGCCCAGGTTAATGAAATGTAAGGTTCTAGGTAAATCAAAATGAAGCCGTGTCTTTGTTGAATGGAAAATAAAGACGAGGGAGGCGAACAACATACATAATAATAATTAGGCATGAAGTACGTAGATACCATAGGCACTTACCTACATTATACAATGAGAGTAGGTACGATCAAGGTACTTTAATCTGCTACACGGGCAATCGCAAAATCAATAGGTATTTGATATTCTATAAATATTTTCATTTTTTCTCATTTTGTAAGTACATTCTATAGGTACATGTGTTTTTTTATTAAGACTATAAAATAAATTAAATAGTTATATAGCTATGGGTAAGTAATACTTACTAAGTACGTTTCCTGTAGTTAATCGAGTTGGTACCAGTGACAAAGGATCCTAATAATACGATTCCCATCAAGTTACATTTTTTTTTATTTAGTAAGATAAACTAATAAGTAGGTGTAATCTAACATAAAGATGCAATAAAAATGTTTACGCCGGCTTCCCAGCTCCTACTCACACACTATACGCTCTTCGCCACTGGTAGGTACTTATCCACTTTCTCACTCTGAATCTGAAATGAAGTAGGAATTTGCTGACTGTTTAGAATAATTCACTTGATTCAATGCTTCCTCATATTACAGGATAAGCAAAGCAAGGCATACCATTCTTTTTCTCCCTTAGCAATAGTCCATGAAGCAATAGATTCCACAACTTATATACACCTACTTATATATTTATTTATTTATTCATCTTAGCATTGTAATTACATAAATAATAGGGATCTATGAAACACGGGGCACAACGAAACAATCAAAATAAAATCTAGAGTTTTTCAAATTTTCGTTTTCTTTTTACTGGACCCATTAGGCTATTCTTCAAGTTACACATGAAATTAGTTATTCCGAGATCAGTCTGATATGTGAGTTTTGTAAGGAAAAATTGGTTTTTGATAGTATAAAGTTTAAATTGGCAGTGAAAAAATATACAGTTTTACGGAAGAACCATTGACACCAGCTTTGTGATTTTTTTTAATATATGTAAATTGCATATTAGGACCTTGATTAACACATTTAGCAACACATAACCTTTAATTTTTAAAAAAATAATTGACAGTGTGTATTTGAAGTTTTTTTGTCTAGTTGGTACACAATGAAACGGGGTTCTATGAAACAGCATTACATTGTAGAATAATGTCACCGATTTTTATTTTTTATTATATTATTTAGGTAAAGGTTTTTTTTAAATGAAAATGATTATTCCGTTTCCGTTTCATCAATAGGTACATCTGTGCACTGTATAGTAGGTATACTTTTATATAATTGCCAACCCCACTAGGTTATGGCCTGTATCGGGGTTGACAATCAAAATGAAGACATCTTCATTCCACAAATGCACAACAAAAAACAAAACAAAACGATAATAATACGATAGTCCTCAATATAATTACAAATTACAAATTCTTACAAATGCTTACAAATTCTCCAGAATAGGGCAATGCGGACAATTTTGAATTTCAACAGATATGCAAGAATTCGATTAATGCTACAAAGGTTAAAGTTTCTAGATATAAAGCAACAAATTTATGTCAATACTATGGTATTTATTTACAAAATTAAGAATGATATGGTGCCACGCTACCTTAGCAAAAATGTAAAATAAAACTATGAAGTTCATGGATACCGCACGAGGGGTCGGGAGGGGTTCCGCCTCCAGGTGGCAAGACTATCGGCCACTGAGAACAGTCTATTCTATAAGGGGTTTAGGCTGTTCAATAATCTGCCATTGGACGTCAGGGGGACCGCCACTCTCTCGACTTTTCGGGTGAGATGTTACAATTACTTATTTGAAAAAAGATCAATGGCTTTGGTCGCGTGACAACCTGTGTGAATGAATGAATGAAAGGTAACGACGTCTGAAAGTGTATTTTTATAGTTATTAAAAAAATATGTATATATTGTATTCTGTAATTGTTAATTTTATGTTATAAATTTTGTATTTGTAACTTTATTAATAAATTAAAATATGACAAATTAATAACATAATACAAAGGTACCTACTATATAAACTATAAGAAATACTATGTTGCTGCATATCGGCAGAGTCGGGTACTTGGCAAATTTATGCAACAACACACCGGATGGTACATAAGGTGCATTATTGTTGCAGATTATTATATACCAATATACTTAGATAATGTATAATAGTGGATTCGCTGTAGCTATTTTATATGGTGTGTGCCTAAACACTGCACACTGTTGCAGGTGTACTCTTGGTAGTATAGTAATTTATATTATCTAAAAGTCTCTGTGTAATATGTACATATGTTAATAATCATGTCATAGTATAATTATTAACATGAGTAGTACTCAGGTATTTATTTACGTATTGGTACAACGTATAACAAATCTACCTTATACCTAACTGTTGAAAAAACATAATTGTACCTATGTTATATTTGCAAATAAATAAAAATGAATTTAAAAAACAAACTTCAAAAACTAATTAAATTCGGTCGAACACAAAATATCGAAATTTACACCATACCTACATAAATTTCCACTAAACACCTACAAAGTTCCTGAATTCCGACGAAATAACGAATTGTTTTCGAACGTCTAAAACAGACGTAGGTTATTTATAATAGCTATTAGGTATCAATTATTAATCTCAATTATTTTACCTGGAGGAGTTTGAACATCGTAACTACAAAAACAAATATTAATGATAATAGAAAGGAAATTTATCAAACATAGAATCGACTTCTCCGACATTGTTGGAGCTGTATGTAACGCGAACGTTTCTTGTATTACACAGACCTGAAATTAAAAAAAAAAAAGAGAATTTATAGCTGAAATAACATCACGACAATGATTTAAATTCACGAAGTAACCTTTACAGTCTACAGGATGATTTTTAGATGCGAAACATATTATTTTAGGTATGTTTTTAAATGATTAATTTATGATTATGAATAGATAGACATCTGACCTCTCTCTCCCAACTTCTTTCACGACTCTCGGCTGTCTCGCATCCAGGTTCTACCAGCGATTTGGATTATGTCGTCTGTCCATCTCTTCGCTTGCCCTCCGACACTCCTTCCATTTGTCCTAAGGCATCTACTAACATTCGTTGCGCCCATCTGGTCTCCTCTGCCTGGGCATAGGTATGTCCTGCTCAGTGCCACTTGAGTTTTGACACACTGCTCATGATATGGGACACTTTGGTTCTCCGTCTAATTTATTCGTTTAGTGCCATTGACTTTTACTCATACATAATTATAGAAATGCCAAAGAAATCTTTTGTTTTTGATGTCAAGAAAACACTCTTATCTCTTCCCAAAATTATCCAATTTACATATTTTTTCGGTGTTTTCTTAATAAAACTTGTACAAGGATAATAAAATACAAAGAAAATGATGGAAATATATATTGTGTCCGAAAATTATAGCAAAAACTGGAATATAAAAGTAAAAAAAGTTAACATATGTGCCTTCCCGCACAGTAAATCAGAGTTTTTTATACAGAAAATATATAAATAAACATATTGAATTTATATATTTCTGGAATTTGTAAATAATTTTCATATTAAAAATGCGAAAACTGGGTATCTACCTACCAGGCGTGAAGCTACCTAAGAACACGATTCCCATCGAGTAACCTTTTGGAAAAATGATGCGTATGATAGTGTCTAATCTGACGTAATCCCATAAGAAACGTTAGCCCCGGCTTCCCTTCTTCAGAAATCCACCCTTCGCCACTGCTACCTACCCAATTTCATACTACGCGATTTTGAGGTTATGTTGCGCAATGCGCATATGACACGTCACACACCCCCGGCGTTGCGTCTCTAAATGCGAAATTAAATTGGTACCATAATATACCATTGTATGCAGCACATTTGACATTAAGGCTATAATATACCACAGCTAGGTATTCGAAATGAACGTCGCTTCCCCTCTCTTACCGCTCCAAATTTTCAAATATTTCCACCGCAAGTTTTGTGCAATATTTACACACACATTCATCAAAACTTATACATTCAAATAATTCAACTACGGGACCTACATATTATAATATTTTAGTTTGAATTTCATTAAATTCTATCAAATACCATTGTATTTGATAGGTGCATACCTACCTATTATATCATTTTGTATTATTTTATTTGAGTACAAGAACGATTGGAACATATTTTGATACTAGTAATTCTATTGATACTAGTTTTCCTCAGTGTGATTCGCACTAACTGGGATTTGTTCAAGAAATAATGAAAGAAAAAAGAGTGCATACTGCATAGAGATTAATACATAGGCATGTGAATAAAATTATTGTACTATATAATACAATTCAATTTTAAATTCTTTTTTTCTTCAATATACGGCTAGAGAAGCCTTTACATAGATAATAATAATAAAAAATATAACAACATGTGTAACAAAAATAATACAATCCTTTACTTGTAATACCTTATAATAACTGTATACAATCATGTACATACGCATCTATGTATTTTAAATAATATTAAAAAAAAAAACAAATATATATATGGCAATTATAATAGTAGTAGCTAGAGGTACATAATTTTCTCTTAATATTTACAATAATTTTTTATTACCTATGAAGAAGTTGCCTGTAGGTTCGTGAAAATCTTAAATTAATACAAAAAATGTAAACTAAGTAGGATTTGTAAATTATAAAGAGATATATTTTCTAGTAGGTACTGTAAACAAACTTTTTAATTTCAGTTCAATTCAGTGTTCCGAGTAATAAAGAGATTTTGCCTTGCATTAAGAGAAGTATTTCTGATTTTTGGATATGTTATAAAGGTCAGTCTTGTGGTTCGGAATCCAAGAATGCGAGCTCCTTACCCTTGTGCGTTCACTAGGCCGAGCCAAAAACCGTCGAAATTCCGTACGTTTGAGATACGTTTTTCAGTTTAATGATTTTAACTTTTTACAGGTGCACCCTAGAGAAAAAAGGTTTAAGTAAGAGTTATAGAATATTAAATTTCCTATAATTTTGAAATACAAATTTTTATCGTAATGTTATTATTAAAAAAGTTATGCATTATCCAAAATGTATTGAAAAAAAAACATATTTTTACGATATCTGAAATTTTCTTAATATATTTCCGTAAGGGTAAGTTATAAAGGGAAATGGCATTTGTAAAAGTTGTAGAAGATTCAATTAACTATAATAAGAAAACTTTATAAATGGTATTTTTTTAAATGGATTTTTATTTTTTTTTAAATAATAACATTACGAAAAAACGTAATAAAACAAAGTTATAGGAAAGTTAATATTCTATAACTCTTACTTTAATCTTTGTTCTCTAGGGTGCATCTGTAAAAAGTTTTAATCATTAAACCGAAAAACGGGCGGAATTCCGTCGGTTTTTGGCTCGCCCTAGTGAACGCACAAGGGTGGGGAGGTTGCCAACTTGGATTCTGAACCACAAGACCAACCTATATAACATATCCAAAAATCAGAAATACTTCTCGATCAGCAAGGTAATGTACCATGTTCATTCTCCATTCATGGGTATATAGAAAATTTCAAAATGTGTCCCTTAGTTCAGTGGTCCCCAACCTTTTTTCGCCGCGGACCGGTCAGCGTTTGATAATTTCACCGCGGCCCACTGAGGGTAGGGGGGTTACATTGGGGGAGGGGGGTCACATTGAATGTAGATTTTTTAATTTTTTATTACTTAATAAGGAAATATCATTTTACAGAGAAATATAAAAACTCCGAAACGGGAAAAATTTCGCTACTACCTGATTCCACCATAACCGCAACCGTTTTTGTATGGAATAGGGTCGCTGTTATAGTCCAAACCGATACAAATCAGTACGAACGAGATAAGAATATTATTTTATTACAACAAAAAAAGACAGAAAAAATATCTGAATCTCGATCGACAGAGGACGACTTTTGACATTGATGACGTGTTTAAATACGATTTGGCTTATTTAAGTTACGACAACACCGCCTTCGGAGTCAAGGTGCGACCAGTTTAACAAAAAACGACTTCGCATTCGGAACAAATATTGTATATTATGGCAGTGTAGTGTTGTTTTACTTCGCAGGTATTAAGATGGTAACTTTACGTGAAGGGGTTTTTAACCGAATAATTATTTTAAGCTATTGACGATTTTTATCAAAAAAAATATTTTGATTTTTAAGCACGCGGCGCGGCCCAATACCATAGGTTGGAGACCACTGGCATAGTTGACGGTGTTAGTGTGGTATAAATAACTATTTGAATATAGTATGTACCTATTTCTTTGATGGTGTTCGTAATAATTAAAATTCAAATGAAAGAATTCCTACTTAGAGTTCCATATCTATATACGGTGTTATATTGGTATTGGTAAATATTTTCGTGAAATATAAATAATGAAATTCAAAAATATGCAGTACGTCCATCCCGTGCAAAAGCAAAGCTCAGACTGAATTTGAAAGGAAAGGGTATACTAATTCTAGGAATACCTTTTTAAAAGAAACCTGGAAAGAAATTTAAAATCTAAAACGTACGATTTGTTAAGATTATGATTACCAGTATTTTGGCTAAATTATGCTTTTATATCTGAAAAATTGAACGGAAATTCTTGGAATTCCGTAAATTTTAGGGGTGCTTTCGGAATACTTTTTTATTCAAGGAATTTCCAAATCCTGTAATTCTAACACATTAGTCCTGTAGTCCATACTTTCATCTATCACTGTCTTCAGTTTCAAGACGATTCCTTCAGTATTGGCTGAGTAAGAGCCTCCGCGCCGAAGCCGTATAGAGTACCGTAGCCCCTTAAGTAAAAAGGTAGCAAACTGACTTTGACACACTTTCTTTATATAATTATTTTTGTCGGACTTTTTGACAAATAGTCAAATTTTACATATTTTGTTTGGATATACATATCATAAAAAGAAAAAATACCAGAGGAATGGCAAATAAGCATAATATGCCCAATTCACAAAAAAGGTGACAAATTAAAATGCGAAAATCATAGAGGCATATCACTTCTATGCACAGCGTACAAAATCTTCACCACAATACTGAAACAAAGAATTGAGAAGTACGCAGAAAACCTGTTGGGAGAGTATCAGGCAGGCTTCCGCGCAGGTAGATCCACAACAGACCAACTGTTCACAGTCAGACAGATTTTGGCAAAGTGCTGGGAATTTGATATAGACATACACCAACTATTCATAGATTTCAAACAGGCTTATGATAGCATAGATCGGGAATGTCTATACGACATACTACTGCAATTCCAGATTCCACCTAAACTGGTTAGACTTGTCAAAGCCACAATGTCAGACTCAAGATGTCAGATCAAAGTGGATGGAGAATTAACAGAAGAATTCACAGTATCACAGGGATTAAAACAGGGGGACGGCCTGGCTCCCACTCTCTTCAACATTGTGTTCGAACATGTAATAAGAAAAACGCTAATAGACACTGGCTCCAACATTTATTTTAAGAGTAGTCAAGTTGTCGGGTATGCAGACGACATCAACATTGTCGGAAGATCAATATCAGCTATTAAGGAGGTCTTCGATCCTTTAGAAACAGCGGCACGGGATGTAGGACTGCGAATTAATGTTGACAAAACTAAAATGATGACACAGAGCAGAAACCCCTCAAATAGAAGAGGAGGTAGTGCACAGTTTAAAGACAACTACTCATTCGATGTGGTCGATCAATTCACCTATCTGGGCTCCAGTCTGACAGAAAATAATGAGGATCCAGCAGAAATCAGAAGAAGAATCACAGCAGCCAACAAAACATACTTCTCTCTGCTGCCAGTGTTTAAGTCACGTAGCGTCCACAGGAAAACCAAAATAAACATATATAAGACCATTGTTAGAACTGTACTGGCATATGGATGTGAGGCGCTGACACTGACAGCAAGGATGGCTGAAATGCTGGACACGTTTGAAAGAAAAGTCTTAAGAAGAATATGTGGACCCGTGAAAGAGGGGGAACAGTGGCGCATCCGGCACAACAAAGAACTGTACGATATCTATCAGGCCCCTAGCATCTCAACCCATATGAGACTACTCAGGTTGAGATGGGCTGGGCACGTACAGAGAATGCCGGACACACGCGTCCCTAAGAGAATTATGACTGGACACCCAGGTGGAAGGAGAAAGGTGAGAAGACCCAGACTGAGGTGGGAAGATGAAGTGAGAAAGGATGCAGCACAGCTTCTCCAGTCAACCAACTGGAAGTCAGCCGCTGAGGACAGAGGAAATTGGAGGCGAATGTTGCGGGAGGCCAAGGCTCGATATGGGCTGTAGCGCCATCGGAGAGAGAGAGAGAGATACATATCATATACTCTTCCTAAATCCTTTTTTTATTGTAATTACTCATAATATTATAATTTGAACTTTATGTAACACGTAGAAAGATAAAAAAACTGCGATGCGTACGAGCGACCTCCCCCACTGCGCACTAAACAGCAACTGATTTCGCGAGCGCCGTCGCGCTCGTCAACACTCAGGTTAATCAATCCCGGAGACTAACACCAAGCATTTGTCGATCCATGAACCTATTGCGAACTGGAATCTTTTTACCTTCTAGATATCTACTCGTACACCTAGGTAATGGTGTGTTCAGTGGGGTACCTATCAGTAGCGTAGCGTGGGGGGGGGGGGGCGGGGGGGGGCGTTTTCGGAATTTTTTTTAAACAATCTATTTATTTATTTATTTTATTTATTTACACTTAGTAAAGTAAAGTAAACAACAAACACATATAAATATACAAAATGGACATAGTACAGATACAGTACAATCTAGGCTAGCGTACACAAACCCAAATACTTTCCTGTACACCTTGCACTAGGCTAATTTCACAAATTTGCCGCCCCTAGGCTATCGGCAGATTTCAGAATATACAAGAACGGGGGGCGGCATTTTGAAAAGAAAATGACTGCATCGTAACAAGCAAAGTTCCTGCGTCCGTTCTTGTGTTTAAACTTTCATCTGTCTCTGTCAGTTTTTCGAGAGTAACTGCCGCCCCTAGGCTGTTGGCCTAGGGGCGGCAGATTTCAGAATTTGCAAGGACGGGGGCGGCATTTTTCAGAAAAGGCTGCAACTGGAGACTTGGAGAGTATTCATAGCTCGAAAATAATATTTTTCTCATTAGCGGATTCAGACGGCGGATTAGGTACTCCCCAAAACAAGTTACAGCACTTTATATAAAACTAGTTTCCGGAGAATCACATTATTACTATATCGTTTTCTCATCATGTCATGAATTTTCTAAAACTACTACATTGTTTGGTAAAAAAAAAAATCGTCTACGGCGCTAATTAAATCTGTTGCGTTTATCCTATCACTTAGCCGATTTTTCTATAAAAATTTACCAACCCTGTTATATAATCTAGAATTATAATTTACTTGCGGCCCGTCGCTCATTTATAATTTTAAATGAACCTTCATCCAAAAAGTTTTAGGTTCAATATTTAAGCAGTAAGGATTATTATTTCACACATTTTCTTAAAAATTTCGCCTGCGGCGCAATTCTGGGTTACATTTATTTTAAGGAAATAAATCAAACGACCTTGACTACATGACCCTTTTCACGCAGTCTCAAAAAAAAGTCGCCTGCGGCGCTGATCAGATTTGTGTTACCACAAGGTCATATTTGTATGAAAAAAAGAATGAGTTTTTTTATGGGGGGGGGGCGGCAAATTTTACCTCCGCCCCGGGCGGCACAAACCCACGCTACGCCACTGGTACCTATACAAGTTTCCATGTCGGAGAGCGCCGAACCGTTATATATAAGCCCATATTATATTTTTTTTTATAAAAAGGGTCTGGGCTTGCATACACAAACCCAAATACTTTCCTTCACACCTTGCACTAGGCTAAAAGCCTGTATCGCAAAGTGTGGAATACATCGCTGGCATCCTCCCGCACGAAAGACTGCCGCCTCAACCAACTGCGCCAACCATGTACTCGTAATAATATAGCTAAGTAAAGTACTATAAAGTTTTGCTTGAAATTTGGATAACATAAAAATATCGATAGCACACTAGGTATATATGCATACCTAGATACGTCTAGACAGACACCCTCATCTACATTTTGGACATTTAGCACATTCTTTTGTCACCCTGAGATCACAGTGAAAGGCCATTAGGCTAATGGCCTTTCACATTACGAATAGGTACTTAGAATTTTATGATATTATTATTTATTATCTATGCATGTATGCATGTATACACGTATGGGAGAGTGGGGTCTAAAGTAACAAATTTGACATTTGCGTTCATTGTGAGAAAATGAGTGAGTACTTAGTTTATTGATAGATTTTTTTGATAGAAATTTAGTGAGTTAGCTTACATTAGGCTAGCTTACACAAGTCCAGTTAGGTTGTGTGTGATAAATAATAAAGGTTCACGAGGTGTGGAGGTTTTCCGAAGGCATGTCGTGCAGTAGCGTAGCGTGGGGGGGCCGGGGGGGGCGGTCCGCCCCGGGCGGCACTTTTTAGGGGGCGGCATTTTTTGGGGAAAATTTCAAAAATCCATTAAATCACATTTCTTTCAAAAAAACTGGAAAAAATTTCGCCTGCGGCGCTATTTTTCTCTTTTTGTACCATATCAATATCTAAATTTTTGTTGTCTCATTTGAAAAACTTGATAAACCTTCGCCTGCGGCGCTATTTTATATCTTTTTAGGCCATATCAATATGTTAGTTATCCCACTCCAGCCTAGAAGTTCCTTATAATTCCTGTAAATTTTCGGGAATTTAGGATATATATGCCTAAATAAGGGGGCGGCGGATTTGATTTCCGCCCCGGGCGGCAGAAACCCACGCTACGCCACTGATGTCGTGTGTTACTTTCGACCCCGACTGCGTCGGAATTAACCCTGATTGGGGTCGAAAGTTGCAATCGGTAAAAAAAAAGGGTAGTTAATTATTATTATTATTCAAACCAAAGTTTTCAGTTTTCAAAAAGCTTGATAACTACCTAATTCGATAAAAGTATATAAAACAATTTATGTGTCATTTCAAACAATTATAATAACAAGGTATAAATTTAATAAACCAATATAGTTAAATCCAATAATATTAAGAAATACAAATAAATACTCTTCCATTTTTTTCTTTTCTTCAAGCAAAAACACTTGTGTTGGACTTTTATACCCTACAGAGAATGAAGAAGGTTGAAAATTTGTTTCTTATATATGAATATATGACTAAATCCACGTGCCATAATACCTATAGATTTTGATGCTTCTTTGACGCTAATTATTATTATTTAAGTGATCAAATTGATCCACAAGGCCTCTGGTGCCTTTTCTAGGCTTATTTATATATTATTTTAAAGCCTTGTGCCTAGTGGAGTAAGCCGAGAGCGGCCATCGAACCTGTATCCTCTGTTTGACTTCCGCCTACTGACTACTTTGTAACAGATATTTAAAGATATTTGAAGTTATAAACGGTATATTGCGTCCGGTAACGGTAACGGTATTGCGTGCGTATTACATTGGACTCCGCGAAATTTGTTAAGTTGGATTCCAAACACATTTTTCAGTTTTACACCAAATTATTAATAAACTATTACGTTTAGGTCAAATGTAAATATTACTATCAAAAATGACATTTAAGTAGATAAAAGATGTATAGGTACTTACGTAAACTACCAACACAAGATTCAAGTACGTTTACAAAAAAATGACGTAGATCAAAAAAATACTTGAGGTAGGTATCAAAAAAAACACAAATTACAAGATCACACACTAACGCACTGCAGGAGTTTTTTCGTGATATTTGCATATTCAGTGCCCACGATAGAAGATATCGGCCTTGTTACTTTTGACCCGTGTCACTTTAGACCCCGCTCTCCCCTACTACGTAGTTGTGTGGGGTCATGTGCGGTATCAAATTAAAGGTTGTCGACAAAGAAAATCAGATTTGTAAGTCATACGAGTACTTTGTCTAGCTCAAACCATCGGGTGACACCGTGCCGTTGCGAAGCACGGGTAACTCAAGTACTAATAATAATAAATATTATTTATTCCGAAAAATTCTTACATGTTATTTCATGCATAATACATCAAATCAACAAGTATTATTTATCGCACTACCTTCCCAAAAAAAGTAGGTAAATCATGCTAATGTCCATAAAAATGGCTTTATTGGAAAGATGAAAGTTTGCCATTTATGCTTCAAAATATGATTTCGGGCATAGGCGTGTGCTCCACACCGGCTCAAATATCGAAGTCCAATTTTCAAAAACTTTTTTTGCTGCACATTTTCATAATTGATAGCTCATTTATATCCAGTACTTTTTGTCATTTCAATATGAATAGATTTACACCAGAATAACCTTAGTAAATTGTATAAATCTGAAAATTTGTGCAAGGAAACACGATCTGGTTATTGCAGGAGTATGGGAGTATATGAAGTGGGCGTTCAACTCAGAGACGAGAGACCTTGGAGTACTTGGAAGTAGACATGTGCGCCGGCTGCAAAAAAGCCGGCGGCGGCGCCCATGTCTAAAATTGCCGGCGGCGGCGCCACGCCGGCGGCGTGGATACAAAGTGGGGGGGAGTATTAGATTTTTTTGCATTATTGTTTTAAATGATTAAATACGCATATGTGAAAAGGATAATGATAAAATCGATTTATTTATTTTGTAAAACTATGATTATTTCAATGACAAAGTAAAATAAAAGCCCATATTTGAAAAATAATGGAGAATTTCATTATTGCTTTTTCATGGTACTGGAGGGCAGATTAAAATAAACTAAGCCATAAAGTCAAACGCGTCAGAATGAGCCTCACTATGGGCAGTGGTGCAGTCGAACAGGTTTCTCATTTGGCAATATTTGGGCTGTTAGCTAAACGATGAGTGAAATTGAAACTCTGAAATAAAGTCTAGAATTGCGATGACGAGGTCGACCTTCCACAAAATCCAAAACTCCTTGAGCATAAGCTGTAAAAACATATGTGTTGTATGTACTGTTGATTGTAGTTGAAGGATAATTCAATAAAATTATGTAATTTAATAAAACTATCTTATTTGTGATGTTACTTTAGGTGTAAAAATAAGGATAATTAATGAATAAACATAAATTATGTTCTTTTTTGTCGAAAGGTGCACAAATTCATATAATATCAACCGAAATACGTAATGCTTACCGGTGGAAAGATAAATTACAATTTGAGAGTAGTCTGTAATCACAGTCTGAGAAACCACGTTAGGTGATAGTATTTTTTTTATTATTGAAATGCAGCCTTGGGTGAGCGAAATAATTGGATTTTAACGTTAAAATATTTAATTAGATTCACATTTTGCCACTTCGAAGGTCGTAAACGTCAAAAATTACCAAATGAATATCGTTTTGTCAAGAAAAAAGGAGTCATTATCATTTCCACAGTGTTGTATTGAAACAAATGAAGTATAGCGAATCTAGTTAAGTGGAATAAAAATAATTTTGATTAGGTACTTCGATAATCAAAGGTTAAACTAATGAAAAGAGAGAACGGTTGACCGAAAAGGCGAAAGGCCGCATATTTTGGTCAGATATTCTGCCAAAATTCTCGTGGTTTAAAAAATTCAGCGTGGTAAAATCGACCGGTGTCCTAAAAATCGATCAAAAAAACATATAGTTACTTACATAAAAAAACCGTTGGTTTTTCATTTAATTTCCACCACGAAGAACCAAATTATTAATGCTCCCATCCCATCCTATTTCTTGTTTTAGAATCGAATAAGTAAGACACAGAAAATTCCCCGATTTTTTTATGCAAAACCAAATGAACGAAATATTAGAAAACCAAATGAACGAAATATTTGAGAAAATTTCATTATTGCTTTTTCATGGTACTGGAGGGCAGGTTAAAATAAACTAAGCCATAAAGTCAAACGCGTCAGAATGAGCCTCACTATGGGCAGTAGTGCAGTTGAACAGGTTTCTCATTTGGCAATATTTGGGCTGTTAGCTAAACGGTGAGTGAATTGAAACTCTGAAATAAAGTCTTGAATTGCGATGACGAGGTCGACCTTCCACGAAATCTTAAACTCCAATGTATCCAAGAACTACGGTTGAGCATAAGCTGTAAAAACATTTGTGTTATATGTGCTATTGTTTGTAGTTGATGGGTAATTTGATAAAACTAATAAAACTATCTTATTTGTGATGTTATTTTAGGTGTAAAAAAAGGATAATAAATAAATAAACATAAATTGTGGTGTTTTTCGTCGAAAAGTGCATAAATTAATAATGATATCAACCAAAATACGTTATTCTTACCGGTGGAAAGATAAATTACAATTTGAGAGTAGTCTGTGATCACATTCTGAGAAACCACGTTAGGGGATAGTATTTTTTTATTATTAAGATGCAGCCTTGGGTGAGCGAAATAATTGGATTTTAACGTTAAAATATCTAATTATATTCACATTTTGACACTTTGAAGATAGTAAACGTCAAAAATTACCAAATGAATGTCGTTTTGTGTCAAGAGAAATGGAGTCACTATTGAAGTATAGCGAATCTAGTCAAGTGGTTAAAAATAATTTTAATTAGGTACTTCGATAATCAAAGGTTAAACTATTGAAAAGTGAGAACGGTTGACCGAAAAGCCGCATATTTTGGTCAGATATTCTGCAAAAATTCACGTGGTTTAAAAATTTCAGCGTGGTAAAATCGACTCTTGTCCTAAAAATCGATCAGAAAAACATAAAATTACTTACATAAAAAAACGTTTGTTTTTCATTTAATTTCCACCACGAAGAACCAAACTATTAATACCTCCATCCTATTTCTTGTTTTAGTATTGAATAAATAAGACACAGAAAATTCCCCGATTTTTTTTATGCAAAACCAAATGAACGAAATTGAGACGACGGAATGGGTTAACACTGCATTAGTTATTATTCGATGTCTTATATAATTACTGGATACTAGCGTCGCCACAGCTGAATACTTAATTTTTTTTAACTGGTAAAGTACTTATTTCGATTTTTGTCTAAAGAAACGCAGGATAAATACTTTTAGTTACACGGATCCCACGCCGCCGGCGTAAGCGTTTTGCCGGCGGCGGCGCGCCGACCATGATCAGCGGCGGCGCGCCGGCGTGGCGCTCATGTCTACTTGGAAGCCAACATTTGCAAAGCTATTGCCAATATACGGCCTCAGCTGCTCGAAAAAGTGGTTGAAAATTGGGCTTCGATATTCGAACCAGCAGTGTGGTGCACATAGGTATACCCAAAATCATACTGGAAGGTAAATGGCTAACTTGCAATAAAACCATTTTCATGGACATTAGCACGATTGTAAAGGGTTTAATTTCATTTTAAAATTCTATAATCCCTCGAAAAAGACGCCCTAATTATTATTTGTGTATTGTTTCAGGGTCTGGAATATAAAATGTTAAATCGAAGGTTCACTTAAAGTTATTGCACCGTACAAGTACCACGGTAGGTACCTACATTCCTGCACATTGTAATATACAGAAAGCAGAAAGATTAGATAGCAACATTATTGTAGTTATTTGCAAATATAACGTTGCGACATTGTTGTACAAAAAGCTTGTTCTTACGGTCACTTTAAAGGATCATAAAATCCTTTGCATTTTACGTTCCATGAAACACTGAAACCAAACAGTGTACAGAAAATAGTAAAAGTAGAAAATAGAGAGAAACACCTTTTGTGTGCATGGAAAATTCGTTGGATTTATTTTCTACGAAACAATGATTATCGTGTTTAGTGGATGGAAAGGTTTGTATGAAATTATACATGATGCAGTTAATAATTTAAACAATGAAAATTAATTAATACAAGATATATAGGTAGTAGGTGCTTACGTGCGATTTATGTGTTTAGATAATAGGTAGGTACCAGGTACACAGCAATAAAATAATAGGTAGGTAGGTGAGTACGTACCTAGGTAATATTGATTAGGTAGGTCCTCGATAAAGAAATCATGCCTCGTGGCATTCGATTCGCCAGCTTCGGAGCTAGGAGGGGAAGATCAAAAAATAGGTACCTATAGTAGGTATATTAAAAACGCGTAATGCAACCGAGAATTTTATTTTCGTGTGACAATAGAGTAAAGAAGGTTGTGGTGTAGTTTGGTTTATTGTATTTGAGTAAAAAAATATAAATAATGGTATGTTGTAAGAAATGTTTTAATAGAGAATATACTAAGACTAAGTAGAACCGCCGGCAAAATATTTTCTCAGAAGACGTAAGCATGTGCCTAAAAAGTCGCGATATAAATCCAGTTTATTTTCGCGAAATAAAAAATACAGGCACCTAATTAAATAATAAGTAGATATTTTTTTTCTTAAATAATAATGAATCTGGGTTTATCGAAATAAACCCAAATACATCTTCGCACACTTCACAGAAAGCTTAAAAGCTTGTGTTGTGAAGTGGAGTAGGTCGGGGATTGAACCCGCGCCCACTGGATTAACAGTCGAGCGCGTTTCCAACCAGGCTACCGACCACCTCCTTAGGTAATTTTTCTCCGCAGGAGTGTGCATTTTATTAATCTGGACACTACGTACCTACTTATAAGTAAGTAGGTATTAGATAAACATCAGTCGGAATAAAAATACAAAAGATATAAAAACGCTTATTTTAAAAAAATGGGGTCTCCGATTTAAGAGTGTGCAATGTGCATACCGACATTTCATAAATTTTAAAAAACGGAAGACCTTCTATCTCGACAACCGTTACTAAATATGCTCTGGAACAAAATAGGGTAGATGCATTGAACCTTTATCTAGGGAATAACCGTAAAAGATTTTTTATATCTTGTATAGATTTCTCAAAAAAAAAATTGAAAACACCTCTGTACTTTTTTCCGAAAGACGGAATCTCGTTTCCCGAAAGTCGCGGAGTTAATTTTTTTTGTACTGATAATATGCATCAAAATCTAGGGAATAACCGTAAAAGTTTGTTGATAGACGCAAAATTATCCCCAAAAAATGGAAAAAACGCTATTTTTACCATTTTATCATGCGATTGTTACGCGATTTTGAACCTTAATGCCGTGGGAAATGTCTGTGACGTCATTCCTGGTGCCATGCCCTTAATACTGCTTCATGGAAGACAAAGTAGGGTGAAGCAACACGACATATTTACTATGTTATCTAAACATTCTAAACCCAACTACTTGAGGGAGCATAATGACTGAACATGCGGAAAATTGTGTTGGGAAAAGTAAGATAACTCGGGTATTAAAGATATCGTCCTACGAATCAAAATATGGATTAATTTATTACAAATTTTCTCGATAAAAAAATATTCCATTGTTGGGTACCATGGGCGTCGTCAGGGGGATATTGGAATCCCTCTTAGATATTGGAATAGTTATCTATTTTTTTATACTAAATGATAGAACGTCACAAAAAATCACACTAGAACCACGCATTTTTCATCATATCATAAATTTTCTAAAATTTGCAAGAAAATCCATCAGTTTCATAAAAAATTCCCTGCGGCGCTCGTAGATAAATTTTCAAATAAACAAACTAAATCACAACCTTCTTCACTGCGTCTCAGAAAAAAATCACCTGCGGCGCTATTTATGCGTTTTTTATCGTATACCTATATATATATTTTATGCTATATAAATTTTGTTGCCCTCCCCGAGCTCCGAGCCTGGCGACGCCCATGTTGGATACTTTTTTCTGAAAATTGAGATTATTCCGGTAGTTAGATATGCTAAGGCTGTAATTTAATTAGTAAAATTTTTCAGATAAGACTCGCATTAGGTACCTACGCCTACCTCATATTCGGTCCCTTTTTAATACAATAAGCCAAAATCGATTTTTTTCCCTTAGGTAGGTTAATATAATTTTACACTAACACCTTGACACAAAAAGGCGAAGCGGCAATAGTGTGTGACCAGAAAAAATCTTCTTCTTCTTCTCTACGTAGCGTAGTAGGTTCCCCGGGAGAAAGCAGCCCTGTTTGCCGCAGTCCGGAACAGCTAGCTGACGCCCACGTTCTTGATGCCATACTCACTCCTGAATTTATGCTGTTAGGCCCGGTTGCTCGACGAATAGTATTGTCAGCTGGTAACGGTAAGGAGACAGAAATCGATGCTCCAAAGCAAAAGTAATATGCGCTCCTGAGATTTCTTGCTATCCGTTTACCGCGCTGCCCCCAGTTCCAGTAAACGTAATGTACCGAAGTGTACTGACGCACTAGACTGCTAGATGCGTTCTCTCTTACCTAATATTGCCATTTCGCTTGCGTGCGTAATAAAAAGCGAAACGGAAAACAAAACGTCAGTGCGTGTTGATAATATAGTTAGCTATTTTTTACCTGGCAACAAATTAATCAGGTAGATTAAGTTTTTTTTCCTCAACAGAGACGAGAGGAGAAAACTTAATGTAATTCCATCTGTGCAATAGGTAAGTACAGCTACAGGTAAATCCTGTTCCATACCTAAACAATTTAGGTTTATCTCAAATCAAATCAGGTGCATCCCCTTCTTCTTCTTAATCTTAATGTAGGCCTGATGGCCTGTTATTTAAGACCGGCTAGCCTCCTGTGAGGTCGACTCCCAGCTCCATCTCTTTGGTGGTCTGCCTGGGGGTCGCCTACTTTGGGGTTGGCCCTGGAGCACAATGTGAGGGAGCCTGGATGGATCCATTCTCCCCACATGCGCGTACCAATATCTCCTCCGTTGCCTCCCCCATCTGACGACATCCTCGACCTCGCACATCTCTCTGATTCTCGTATTTCTAATTCTGTCTTGTCTAATTCTTCCCTGCAATGTTACTGAGGGTTCTCATCTCAGAGACTCTCAGCGCGTTCTTAGTCACCGCGGTGTCTGCCCTACACTCGATCCCGTATGTCGCAATGGGTCGTACAAAAGTTTTGGGTCGTAATAAATTTTTACTTTACTGCTAGTCTTCATGTCATCTGGTACATCTGTTGTCAGAAATTATTTTCATTAGGGAAACTCAAAAGTTTTCAGGTATGTAATAATAATTCAACTAGGTACATATAGTATCCTTCATTTCTCTTTATTTATAATTTTACTCAGATCAGTAGCGTAGCGTGGGAGGTCCGCCCCGGGCGGAACATTTTGGGAAAATTCCAAAAATCCATTCAATCTCATTTGTTTCATTAAAAACTCGAAAAAAAAATCTATAAGAAAAGACAAGAAGATCTTCGTAATTCCTGTAAATTTTGGAATTTCGGATTTATATGCCTAAATACGAGGGGCGGCAGAAACCCACTCTGCGCCACTGACTCAGATATATTACAAAGCAACATTTATATACAAAAACCTCACAAGAACATAATCTTAAAAAATAGGTACTATACACAGCTTTCAAGAAGATAACACTAATTAATCAGTTACATAGATACATAATATTATATACAACAATATTAACAACAATAAATAGAAGCAAAATAATCCTAAAGAATCTCCAAATCACAGTGTCTTAAGAATGGGAAACGTTTCTGAAACAAAATAAACAAATTTCCATTTCAATTTGTCACGAGTTGAACAATAGCAAAACCTTCTTAAAGTTCCAATTGAATTTATTATAGGTACATAAATAATTGTTGTAGGTCAATAATAAAAAGAAATAGCGTTTCAATATAATATTATGTCGCTGAGCGTTTCTTAGCACATCAGCGACATCTGTGAAAAATACTTCAAAACGAAATACTATGGAATGGAAAATGACTTGAAATGTTATTTACGAGTCCCGATAGATGGCGCTTCATCCGTGACAAAACTACAAGCGACCTAGACATGGGCACGCGGCTAGAATTTTTTAAACGTCTCACGCAACTTTGTATAGATGGCGTTTGAAAACAAATTAAAGAAAAAACAAAACACCACCGTCTCAAGCACTAATGTCCGATATAATGTTCAAATCAATAAAAAAAAATATTCCAGAAATAATTCTTACCCGCAATTTCAATTCTATCCTATCAATTTCACCACCCAGCATGTCCACAATATTCTCTCCATGTTTCAACATGAATCCTTCCAACTCATCTATTGTTTGAAGCTTTTTCACTTCCTGAAATGTAACAGTGCATATGGGAGTAAGGACCATATCACGTCTACCGAATTAGGAAATAAAATAATACATAAATAGTAATGGTGTATTAGTTACCTCCAGCATAATATTCAGGTCTTGTTTATCAAGGTAAGATCTCGCCAATTCTCTGCCATCGAAATCTATTTCCGCCTGTAAGAGATGTTTGAAATTAATCCAAAAACTCGCTTATCTTATACAAATACTATGCCACACTTTTAGAACACATCTGTGCACTTCGTGAGAAGATTAACGAGATATGTTATTGTTGTCTAATCCTTTTTATTGGAAAACTATTGGTCACCATAATTTAATACATACTTGCATATGTTAGCGTTTGTGTGTACCGCGTAATTTTAGGAATAATTTTGGTGTGTCGTAGGTGAGAGAAGGTTGCGGAGCACTGGTCTAAAGGAGTAATAAAAGTCCGGATGCATAATTTAAGATATCATAATGCTAGTGCTTAATAGCCTGCTAGAATAGACGTAAATAATTGAAAAGTGGTGAGTGAACTAATTAATATAAATTAATCACTGTTCAAAACAGTTAGCCTGGCCACACACGCACCCGAAGTTCAGTTCCGGAATCGACCGTTTTGCAAAAAAGTTCCGATCAAAACCTCTCTCTGAATTCAGCGTCACCCCGATTTTAAATTCAGAAAGAGGTTTTGGTCGGAACCTTTTTGCAAAACGGTCGATTCCGGAACTGAACTTCGGGTGCGTGTGTGGCCAGGCTTATGTGACTAATTATAATGAACATGCTACTTTTAAATAAACAGCAGTTACAGTTGTCGCCTGCAATTTAACTATCTTTTTGGAAATGCTTTAAAATACTAAATTAAAGACAACATACTACTCACTATTTACGGGCAACAAAAGTACTTGATGGAGTTCACGGGGAGCTCGATGGGCGAAACATCGAGAGAAGAAACAAACTCTCATAGACCACAGCCATACATTATTTGTGTGAAAGCCTAGTTTCCTATTTAACTAGCATTTTATTAGAATGATGCTAGACAAATTATATGTATACATAATTATGTACCTTATATCTTACTAAGTTGCTTCCCATATCTATTCCCTTAACATCATGTATAGCTCTAATCATCACATCTGACTCTAGATCTGAGTTGATTTTATCTAACTGGTCCTGAGGTATCGATCTGGAAATAAATAATTACTTATTTTAATTCAAATTTATAAAGGTAACAAATTTTAAAATATGACACATGAAATCTTTGTGTAAATTAAAATACATGATATGACTATACTGTAGTTAGGTACCTTCCCACTAATGCTCCGACATTGGTGAGTATGATGAAGGATGCCACACATCCTAATATGGATCCCACCACCAGGCTTCCACACGCGTCCCATTGAGCATTGCCCGTGTAAGACGAGAGACCCATGAAACCTGCAGCAACCGCTACACCTGTGACGGAAGCCGCATCTTCAAATAACACTACATTTACTGAAGGATCCACACCACGCAAAACTGAAAAAAAAAAAACAACTCGTCAAGCACATTCTCTACAGATGATTTGTTTCTTGAAACATACATAGTATTTCTCTATGCAGGCAGTAAGATAACACTATGTATTTACAGTAGCACTAGAAAAAAGTATGAACAAATAATCATACAACATACCATACTCCTTAAAAGACACATCTGCTTCTTTGGCTCCCTTTCTAATAGCATGAATAGCTACCAGTAAGGTTGCTCCTTCTGATGCTAAAGCACCACCAAGAATGAAGTACGCCTAAAAACAAAAATACAACAAAACCATTAATAACCTTTGTTGAATTGTATGTCGTAGGACCAATCCTACATTAGTGAAGGTACCTACCCAATAAAATGAAGACATTGGCTCCGGATGCATTAATCCAGTTACACCGTGGTAATATGAAAGACCAGTACCCACACAAAATATTCCAACACCAGATATGAGAGATGCGACGTAACGCATGTTTGTGTATCCGTAGGGATGTGCCGTATCAGCGATCTGAGAAAATAGTTAAACCATACTGAAGCATACATTTATTTAGGTACAGGCAACTATATCTAAATAACTGAATGTGTGATGAGTTAAATAATAATAGCGGAATGTTTATATTTACTTGTCCAGATTTGTGGATGCCATATGCTAATATAAGTTGATTGATTGTATCAGCCAAGGAATGAATGCATTCTGAGAACATACTGTGTGATCCAGTGTATAGCCAAGCGAACAACTTGAATAGAAAATTACTTCCGTTGCTGAAAGCAAACATAACACGCTTGATATTTTACTAGACCTTTAATATCATCAATATATCAATAATACTAGATTATAAATACAACAATAACTACATAGTAACAGCCGTTAGCACCACTCTTCCTGATCGTCCTCGGAGGCCTTCATTCTCTTGGGGTGCATTGGAACCCATTTCTCTGCGGAAATCACGAAGCCTTCTTTTGACTGTGAAAACATCTGTAAATAACAATTATAAAAATTAATATTAGTTTCAGATGAGTTTATAAGTGTGTTAGTACAGTTAACATTATATTATGTTATTGCCCCTTACTTTGTTGGTAGCGTCTTCGTTCTATTTCTTTCCTTAACAACTCTTTCTTGAGATTCTCCCTTGACCCCCACACCTGCAACATGTTGTACATCGTGTAAATTATCCAATGATAGCTTTAAAAGTGAATCACATACTGAGATTAGGTATAGAAGAAGAATATTGTTTTACGAGTAGTGTATGTCGCTGATTAAATGTGAGATGGTAAATTATGTGGACAGACAATATTAGAACCAATATGTCTATGTGTCCATCTCTTTGTTATTGGTTCCTCGGATTTCCTTACTGCCTGTTAATCTCCAGGATCAAGTAGTTTTTGTAAGTAAAAGTCCGTCGAGGTAACAGTAATTCACTGTCGCAGTGTGAGCAATGTGTTAAGGCATAGCATTATGGTGATGTGTGAGTGTTAAGCGTGGGCAGTTGTGCGTTGAGTTGTGATGTTGTGGTGATGTGAGTGTATTATGATGATGATCTTGCGATGTGTCTTGTGGTGAGGTAAGTGTTGTTCGCCTATTAATTGTGTTGTAGTATTCGGTCATTCTACCAAAATTAACAAGCAGTAAGAAAACCCGAAGAACCAATAACCACGAGATGGATTCATCACGATTATATGTATTGTCTATTATTTTCATTTATTTATTATTCAACATCTAATCATATACCTAGATCAATTTCAATATTATAAATATTGTAATTACTAAAACTAATAAGAAATATTAAGAATCACCCACACACCATCACATTGAAACATTTATTATTTTCTTAAGACTAAAAAGCAGAACAGAATACAGTCATACAATACAACAGCAATGGAGTGATACCAAATCACATCTCCACTAGGGATTGACGCCAACTAAATGGTCTAGCATTCTCCTCCGGTACACATTCAGACTTACTCTAAAAATATCGACAACTCCAGCATAATTCAGTGAATTCAATTTGACTTCATAACGGGATGACAATCATTAAGTACCATGATATAAAAAGACGCAACACTGTGCATGAATAATGAAAAGAAAAATGTCTCATGGCATTAATTGCTCTCCATTATATGTGGAAATCTGTATTATTATAGTGACATACAATGAATTACTTCCTGCAAGAGAAACACAAACCTAACTTAAAGTAGGCAACAATGTGTGTGATATTCCAAGTAGGTAAGTTACTTTAGAAGCATTGGTCAAAAAGTTAAACTTACTTCATAAGCCTTGGCTTCCACATCTCGTCTCCAGAACACTGTGATAGGAGGCTCTAATTCATATGGAGATCTACGCTTTATCTTAGGCAGCGCTTCCAAGTCAGATGGCTTTAATAGAAAATCCGACATAGCTCTCATAGGCGTAATAAAATTACGTTCTAACGATGTTGCTGTCAAATCCACTCGGAGGCGTTTCACAACTGAAACACAATAACACATAATAAATTAATAAAAATTTGCACATCATTCTCTGATCTTATTCACAGATATGTTCTATTCACCTTTAGTGTTGTCCACTGGAGCTCCAAGTAACTTAACGGGCTCTTCTTTCCTAAATGTTATAGTACTGATATTATTATCAGAACCAACTGAAACTTCCGCAACAAGTTTCACGCCTTTTGTCTTCATCTCCATTTCTTTCCTTATCTTGGATTCTTCTTTTAGAACTGTACTTACATGATCAACCTTTTCACATACATCAACATCTTCACTGTTCTTATCTAATGTCATGTTACCAGGAATACCTTTAGCATCACCATTTTGAGGTGATTTGCTAAAGGACAATATTCTTGTAGTGGACAGGTTACGTGTATTACATACTCCATTATTAAACAAATTGTTAAATTTCTTATTAGCTTTTTTCGAATTTTTCGCAAAAAGGCTAATATGGCGCCTTAAAGAATGCGTCAATAAAACATAACTACATTCTGAGTTATTGATGGAATTAATATTTCTGACATTGCAACTGAAATATTTAGCAATTACAGCAGATCGAGGCAACATTATTTAGAAAATGGTATTTAATATAAGGAAATTCTAGTTACTGAACACTGCGCATGAGAAAGTTGTAATTTATTTCAACAGTTCAACACATGAATATCAGCATACGAGTGCAAAATAATTCCTTCATTTCCCAATGTAAAACATATGAAATTAAACTATTTTGTACTTTAAAAGCCATATAACTTTCATCAAAACTGCGGCTGCGGAAAACCTCAACACGAAGTTCGGCTGACAGAGTGACAGATAACAAAACATTCCACAGATAAAAGAAAAACAAGAATGGATACAGAAAATATTTTCTCTATGGATATGGATCAGAGATATGGAGATAATGGAGTAGCCGGTATAGATTCTGAACATGAAATGCGTTGGGTCCCACATTATTTAGTGCACCTGAAATTGGCGCAAGCCGCCTGCAAATTTTAGCGTATGTAGGTACGTGAATACATGGATACGACAGAAAACGGGAGTCACCGACGTAGTCCTTAAGGTCGCCAAACAAAAGTGGAGTTGGGCTGGCCACATAGCACGAACAACGGATGCTAGATGGACCAAAAAAGTTCTCGAATGGCGACCAAGAACAGGCCGAAGAAGTGTTGGGAGGCCCCAGGCAAGATGGTCGGACGACATAAGGAAGGTTGCCGGGGGCGGATGGATGCGGTTGGCACAGGATATGGAGCAGTGGGCGCGAGAAGGCTGAGAAGAAGAAAAGGTACATGGTAAATAATCATGCGATTCTTTTGTTTGTCTCTTTCTATAGCTGGTGTCTCACGGATAACTCAAGATTTGCGCCGTTTTACTGGAAAAGCATTTAGGGGATTTTAGTCATCAACGTAAGCTCTTGAGTCAATTGAACGATACTTTGTACGAAAATTACTAGCTGTAATTGCCAAACCTCCATTATTTAAAAAAAAACTGCTCAACAATGTAAACGAGCTGTTCTTTCGTAAAAGCTGTCATTTTTAAAAGGGTTTCCTAACATGCACTCCGTTTCAATGTTCGGGTTTGTTCGGCAGTCGTACACATCGTACAGCGTCGGCCAAGTACCGAAATATATGTACTGAATGAATCCTTCATTGCTATATAAATATAATTGTTATCTACTAACGTTAATCAAATAATTAAATCAAAATCTCTTTTGGAATCCATTTATTACTAACCATTTTTTCCCACTTAGTATCACTATCGTATTTCATATCGTTCGGTACTTGGCCGACGCTGTACTAAGACGCTGTTGTGCCGAACATTGAAACGGAGTACATGTAAGGAGACCCTTTTTAAAAACGGGAAACTGTCATTCTGTGTTGTTTTGTTGGCAATGCTTTCCCAAAATCTCAAGTGAAAAAATCTCACATGTCAAAAGGGTAACCTACTATTGACAGAATCGCAACTCAACACCGGGAAATCTGATGACGTTGTTTTTTTTTTGTTTTGTTTTTGTGTGCAAAAAAAAAACAACCTAACGAACCTAACCCAACAACATTGAAATTGTCGGCAACACGTTTTCCGGTGTTGAGTTGCGATTCTGTCAATAGTAGGTTACCCTTTTGACAGTTGAGATTTTGTCATTGTGAGTTTCTGTCGTTTTCCCGGTAACCAGACAGAAACTCACAATGACAAAATCTCAACTGTCAAAAGGGTAACCTACTATTGATTGATCGCAACTCAACACCGGAAAACCTGTTGCCGACAATTTCAATATTGTTGGGTTAGGTTCGTTAGGTTGTTTTTTTTTTTTGCACACAAAAACAAATAAAAAAAAAACAACGGCATCAGATTTCCCGGTGTTGAGTTGCGATTCTGTCAATAGTAGGTTACCCTTTTGACATGTGAGATTTTGTCACTTGAGATTTTGTCATGGAACCCGTTTTCCCGGTCAAACGGCGGTAAGTTCAAATCTTTCGTCATCCGTGAGACACCCTCCCCATTAGGGAACCTGTATACCCCCCATAGTTTAAATAGCGACTTTCTAAACAGAATAAAATGTTTATTATCCATTTATTATCTATGTAGCATGTAAGAAGGTATTTTTAATTATTTCAAGACCTAAGTTATAGGTACGTACCTATGTAGTTTATGTAAGATGTGGGCATGTACGTATAGGCTTTTGGGTTTATATTTCGATTAGGCAGGGTAGGGTATTATAGGTACCTACCCAGATTTATGTTTTAAAAAAATGTTTGCCAATAAGGTGAACCCGTACAGACTTTTAATAATATGTACTAGTGGGTACCTACCCGTGAAAATCACGGAGGCTTGCTTAAATATGTTTTTGTGTAACCACTTTTTACTACTCCACCCTTCAAATTTCCTCGAGTAAACACAGGAAGATCACAAGGCTCCGTCTTTTCCCCGTCTCTCCAATATCCTCATGAAAGTCGTAAGACCAGATTCATATTGTCGACTTTTTTAGTTGGTACCCACCCCTGAAAGCCACAAAACTCCTCTTACATGTCCATTTACATACATAGGTACTTTACACACCTATAGATGGTGGGTACTTTAAATAGTTCGATTTCCAATCTTTACGTATATACTGTATAGGTACGTACCATATAGTATGTATGAGAATTCGATTTTCACTTTCTGTCACGTTGTATAAAATGGTACTTACTTGATTATTTCCAGTGGCGGATCCAGGATTCAATTTGGGGGGGGGGGGCTAAATGTCGTCACATAGTAAAAAGTACTGTCACTCAACGTTTTGGGGGGGGGGCAAGGGGCTGAAACCCCTAGATTTGTTGTATATAAAGTACTGTCACTCATGGTTTTGGAGGGGGCTTCAGCCCCCTAGCCCCCCCTGGATCCGCTAGTGATTTTTTTCACGAAAGAAATATTTCAAAACTATTTTCATTCATAATTTCATTAGTATATAGGTAAGGTACCATTCGATATTTCAAATTTATCTTTCATAAAAGTTTATGTCTAGACGCAAAAAGTATATTCATCATACATATTCATCAAACTTGCAAAATTTTCCAATGGCAAGCGTTAAATATTTACATGACTTGGATGATACGAGTACTATGTAATGGAATATTGTATAAGGCAACCACAAGTTGGAAGGAATAAAGATTATGGTTTCCAAGAGTAAAAAAACAATAAAACTTAGTAAAAAGTACAATATAATTAGAAAATATAACATTATTAAAGTATCTAAGTATATGTATACCTGCACCTATACATATAGGTACGCATCTTTGGTATGATACACATTACTCGTGAACTAAGTCCCATACAGCTGTCGCACAACCACAAACCAAGGTCAATAGTGAGAAAATAATTAACAAAAGATTTTTCCAAAAGATGTATTTAAATTTTCCCAAATCTCTGTCCCAGCGAAATATAATTTGTATAAATGCAGGTCCAAAGAGTCCAAGAGTAGAAAAGAATATAGCTCCAACGAGACCAATGATTGCATCTAGCTTGGGAATCAGAACACCTATGATCACTGAAATATTGTATTCAATTTATTAGGCTTCACATTGCTACTATTTTCACATCTCGTATAGTAAGCATTCCTTCTTTAGAAAAAAAAAACAAAATATATACGGAGAAGAGCAAAGTTACTTAGTACGAGTATGTCTGGATTTATCTACGACGTATTATCATTTAACAATTATGTATGTTATTATGTTAACAACTAATGCACAGTGTAAGATGGGCATGCTCGACTTACGACCAGCCATAAAAGCCAAAATGTCTAATACACACACAGGTGTATGGTTGAATGGTGAACGTTTCTCGAGAGCAAAGTGATCATCAAAACCAACCGATGACTGGTCGTAAGTCCAGCATGCCCATCTTACACTGTGCATTAGTTGAAAGACTACATTATTGTTAAAATAAAATATGTTTTCATCGTGTATTCATTTTTTATGGATGTGTGACTTCAAATCAGTAGCGGATTCATATGGGGGCGCGCGCCCCCCTCTTGCGGGGTGCCCGCTAAGCCTTCAGCTGCATGTCAAACTTTGCATGTGACTTGATTATTATTATTTATTTTGATACGCATTTTACGATATAGGATTTTAGCCTAGTGTAAAGTGTGCAGGAAAGTATTTGGGTTTGTTTATGCAAGCCCAAATACTTTTATTAAAAAAAGGTAGCTCAAGATGTGATGTTTTGAACGTACGACATTTAATTTACCTGTTAATCCAACGAGTGCAGTTCTGACAATCAGCTGACCCCAAAACTCCCACTTTTCCATTTTTTCTTTAGCATATTTCCAGACAATTCCAACGCATACATAAAATTGAATGGCGTATGTGAAGAATATGGCGATTATTATCATTATTTTAGCGACCTGGGCGGCTCTAAAAGTATAAGGTGAAATGACGAAACATAATTTGATTAGGTACTTCAATAATCTAAGGGTAAAATACATACGAGCACATATCTACTGCAGTAAAATATATGTACAATACAAGAATAGGTTACAATGTTACATATTACTGCAAGGGACAATACTCGTATAGTAAAATACGAGTAGTTATGATTTGAGATACCTATGCCCAATCCCACCAACTACCACCTAGGAAGGAGAGCCCAAAGAAATTTCCATACACAAACAGAGATAATATTCTATTTATTTAGTAATAGAGTGAGAGTCCTGCAATAATTCCATATGAAATGCAACATGCAACTCACCTACGTTAGGTGCCCAAATATCTCCGCCCAGAGTAGGTGAGCTGCATGTTGCAATTCATATGGAATTATTGCAGGACTCTCACTCTATTACTAAATAAATAGAATATTATCTCTGTTTTTGTATGGAAATTTCTTTGGGCTCTCCTTCCTAGGTGGTAGATGGTGGGATTGCAGAGCATCACCAGTAATTCAATGATTAAACAGATTATGATTATGAAACAGTTTCGAGAAATATTGATTAGGTACGACAATATTGTACCTCTAATGACATTGTTGATATATTTTCTAATGTCCTTTAGAAGAATAGTACGCACACGCATACTGTAATTTATAAATTTTACCACTGGCAATCACAGGGTAGACCGGTAGAATGTATATTGTATAACCAACTAGAACAATTTCCTACTTGAAAATAATTATGAAGGTGAGTGTCATGATACTTACACATGATTATTGTCCAGATTTAATGTAATTGTAGCTTTAATATCATCCCCATATCTCCAGTAACCTAGGAATCCCAGGGATCCATACATTATGATGATTATACACATTGAGACATATAGTACTCCAGGGCATCCGAGGAAATGAGTTGGATTTATCATGCTACCTTCAATGTATAACACTATACCGATTCCTTCCATTGCAAATATTACAGTACTAAAAAAAATACAAGATTCAGTATAGTTACTCGATACTCTGTAAGAACTATAGTGCATGGAGATAGCTAGTAGTCACTACTATAAGTATATAGGGCTTTGAATGGACCCATTCATTGTGTTGTCACTGTGCTCACGCATATGGCCTATGGAAATTATGACCCTAACTGCGAGGTTCATGTATACAAACTAAATGTACACAGTGATCTATGGAGAGACAAATCCTGAGCGTAAGTCTGGGTGATAGAATAAGAAATGAAGAAATCAGACGCCGGAAAAAAATGTGGTAGACCGTATTACCAAACTAAAATGACACTGGGCGCAGGTCATGTTGCTAGACAGGGAAACGACGAGATGGGCACCCAGAGTCCTAAACGGAGACCGTGGGACAAGAAAATAGGAATAGACCGACCTCAAAAAAGATGAGCCGATGAATTACTGTTTTCATCGCTTGAAGTGGGTAGATAAAAAAAGCCTGAAGGAGAGAGGAACGGAAAAAGTTAAAAGAGGCCTACTACAGTAGTATGGAGAGACAGTTGATACAGAGGAAGGAGATTGTACAGTTTAATTTCTAGCAGGTACCAAGGATCTATACAAAAATCTATAAAAAGTACAAAAGGGATCTAGGAAAAGTACAAGGATCTATACAAAAATCTATAAAAAGTACATCATTTACAGGGAGATTTAAAGTTTAGTATATCCCCTTCTCTGTTTTCCTCCAATTAATCATTAATATGTTATAGTACCGTTACTTACCTACCGAACATTGATATGAAAGTGCTTACCTTAAGAATGACGGAAATGTGGTTACACTCGTGAAGGCTTTTCTTTCAGTTATAGGTCCCAAGTCTTCAAAAATGAAGTAAAACGATATGCCACATATTGCAACAAATAGAAAATTGGACAACACAGAGAATGGTGCGAGGTGTTTGAGGTTTTTGATCTGCACCAGGAGTACTAATGGTGGGATCAATATTAGTGCATATATTCCAATGTGTAGTTCAGCTCCTCCATACAACTCCACAAGCTATAAGAATAGTTGCATTTGAACAATCAGTGACGTAAACTTTTCTCTAAATAAAGACTAGCAGACTAATTACGACGGTCAAAGGTCTCAGACATCGCGGAGAGAGTAGGGACACTAAAATGGCAGTGGGCAGGTCATGTGGCGAGGCAGAAGGACGGCAGATGGACCCCCAGAGTACTGAGTTGGAGACCCTACGAAAGTAAACGAAGTGTAGGGATTCCACAAAGGAGATGGGCCGATGATATTATCGAGTCGGTGGGGCATGGGTGGAGACAAAGCGCCCAAAATAGAGAATTATTATTATGTACGACGTACGTACCTACAGATTTTTCAAACTTACTTGTTTTATAGAGGTTGTCATCATTACTATATATACACAACAGGAACCCAAATACGTAAATGCCATAGCAAAATCTGTGCAATAGCTGAAATTTATTAATTATTTGTTAAATAAATTCCTTGATTTGTTGTATGCATCATTACTACCTAAATAATTTCAAGACATAAGCAGTAGTAAAACGAGATTATTGATCACTGATCAGTGGTAGGTTCATAATATTATCAATGTCGATCGGAGTGTAAAGGACTCTAATCAAATTACATCAAGTATTATAATTATTCAAATATGAATTGACACAATCAAAGACCAACTATTTTAAAGAATGTTATACTTGTATTTATGCAAACATTTGGCTAAAGGGAGTGATGTATTTTCATAATGCATAATATGGTGTTCTCTTATAAAATTGATGTTGTATGTCGACTTCGTGGATAGTGTGATTAAAAAAATAAGGTATATTTTTACCGAACCCCTGTGGAAAATCTCCTTAAGCTTTCAGGACCTAGCAAGAACGCTTGCTCACATGCCTCGCCATATCCAATCAATGGAATTTTTAGCTCAGCACAAATTTCATTCGCTGTGACGACCTGGAAAATGATAATTTGATTGTGAGAAAAATACCTAAATACATCTTTAGAGTTCAAGGTGGTGATGTATACTACCTAATGCTTAGGCCTAACTGTGTATTGTGTACTTTGTATTATGTGGGGTACACTTTATCTCACTAATGTGTCATTCAATATTTACAGAGAGATGTTTCCCTAGGATTTAACATTAGGCAACTTACGAGTAGGTATATGACGGAAACTAGTAATAATATGTACGTCTGCTTGTTGTATTTGACTGATCGTATGTAAGTAGGTCAACTATACTAAATATTTATATTTACCAGGATTTCAGCGCAGTGATTGCAAATATATCCAACAATTATTGTTCCAAGAGTTCCCATGACTAATCCTGCGTTTTTAAATGCTAATGGCATGGCAAGAATTCCAGTTCCGAGAGAAGATTTCAGGAGGTTAGCCAATGCTTGAAAGTCTCTGATGAAGAATGTATTTCATAAAATTTCTGCTATTAACTTTATGAGGAACTACTAAAGGCTTATCTACATTGTAATAGGTACCTATAGCAATAGGTTCAACGTCACCTACTGCAACAATTAAATTATAAAACTTTTTGCTGACCCATTTTTATGAGTACACTGGGCTTTTGCTTCATTTAAAATTTATGTGTCATAACGAAAATCTGCAAATATCATTCGTTTTGATAGCAAAATAAAAAAAATCTTACGTTTGTGGTAATTGAACTTCTCTGTGTTCGTGTGGATTATAATCACCTTTGATCCTGTAAAATAAACATTAAAAACCTTAGCATATTCTATTCTTCTGATTTTTATTTAATCCGTGAACATGCCACATAGATGTTTAAAAAAAATCATCCTAAAATCTTAAATTGCTCGTCAATTATTACTCAGGCGTGGGTTTTAATGAGAAAAAACATAAATGACTCACCAAGTTGGTGCCTTCTGTTTAGGGGGTGGTGGTTCATCCCTTAAAAGTTCAATCATAATAACAGATTAATGATTCCTAATGCTTAAATTTAAGATAATATAAGAATGTATAGAAACATTACTAGATGTATTTTACGAGTATACATACCCATGATGTTAATCAAAATCATAAAGGTTTTGATAAAAAAAGAGCATAAATAACTTACAAAGTTGGTGCCTCCTCTTTAGGTGGGGGTGTTTCATCCCTTAAAAGTTCAACCAAAATAACAGATTAATGATTCTTAATACATAATTTATAAGAATGGTTAGAAACGTTACTAGATTAAATTATACATACCCCATTATGAAAAATGTTATACACAACCTTGATTACTTATTACAATTATTGTCATCGGCCTCAATTTTGTAAATAAATGATTTTGTAGATTATTATTATATATTATTATTCTATGGTAGATACTGACTGTCAAAAATACAGTAAATGTCAATTTTTCTTTTATTTTTTAGAATATTTTTAAACTTTTTAAAACAAGTAAGGCGACCATAATGTTCAAGAACAAATCGAATGTTTATGGCTATTATAAACACTGGTATCTACATAATATACAAAAATGTTTAAGATATTATAACGATTTAATTCGATTCTAATATATCTAGGAAATGGTGTAGCAGGCTCTGCTGTATCACGATATTTTGTTCAAAGCTTATCTTGTATACATAAATGAATTATTCGAGGATAAAGGGTCTTCCATGAAGTTAAAAGGATTGATTTTTCTATGTAAAGGAAATAATTGAAATATTAGTAGTTGTTTGTATCTGTTTCTTGTATTTGTCCTTGAAAAAATGCTATGTTTTATTATAAAATCTATCATGCACAACACTGAAGAACAAGACTGAGCTTATAAATAAGATAATGATATAAAATAAAAAATAAAAGTCGCCTTTAAGGCTAAAATTAAAGTAAAATATTCATCACAAGTTTATAAAATAAAATAAAAAAACATCAAAAACATTGAGATAATATTTTTTAATGAAAGTCATTTTGAAATCTTTGTTTTATTCTAGGGAAGTCAAATGTAAATAATATTCATAATAAAAAGCTTTAGTAATAACTATGCCTAGATTTTTTGGATTTTAAAAGCGACATCCCACGGTGTGCGAATCCGGATTCGTACGTAGATTCACGCACCGTGGGAAGGGGTGAGTCCGTAAATCTACAGACGCGCTTTCGTAGCGATTTGTATGGCGGTGCGTACAAATCCGCGCAAATTCGCGCGCCGTGGGAGGCCGCTTTAAGACCTTCAAATATACGAGTAAAACAAGGTGTTTATATACATACTTATATATAAAACAGTAATTAATTATGAAACTATTTTGATAAATCTAATTGAATTAATTAATCGGTGCCTAAATTAAAATAGAAAATCAAAAAAGCTTTAGTTCCATTGAAGCGGATTCTCGTATCTATTGTTAATATTCAAATGAATGTAAGATTTGTATGCATGAAAATTCACTGATGTTAATTAATCTTAGTAAAATAAAAAAATAGCAATAAATACAACAATATGCGATAATTTATATGATTCATTTTGAATGAAGAAGTTCTGGTTCAACCATGTCAATGATAGCAACCATTACTCCACACACCAAAGTAATCAAAGAAATGATTATTATGAGTAAATTCTTCCATAACAACCAATTAAATCTGCCGAGGTCTCTTTCCCAACGGTAAATTATCTGTAGGAATGCTGGTATAAATAATCCCAATGTTGAATAGAATATCGCTCCTACTAAACTAATAATGGAGTCCAGTTTAGGAATAAGGGCACCAACGACAACTGAAAATATACAAAAAATCATTGCCTTGCTCTGACATTTCTTATACAGTGTTTCGCATAATGTCTAAGACTTATTTTTTACTTACCAGTCAAAAGTACAAGTGAAATCCTCAATCCGAAATTTGACAAATTTTCTCTTTTGGGAAACTTATTTTTGCAATATTTCCAAATACTTTCCATTGATATGTAAAACTGCAGACCGTAAGTGAAGAATATCGCTATTACAATCATTACTTTTGCAACCTGAGCGGACCTGACCAAATAACATATTATTTAGTGAAAAATCAGTTTCACCAATTAATTTCATTTGTATAAATTTAATTCAATTATAGATACTTAAACTTACACGTAATCTGGATTTAGATTCAATGTGATACTGGCTTTCACATCATCTCCATACTTCAAATATCCCATAAATCCGAGGAATCCATAGAGCAGGACGATGATTACTAAGGAAATATTTAAAACTCCTGGGCAGCCGAGAAAGTGAGAGGGTTTGGTCATCGAATTCTCTATGTGCATTACAATACCGATTCCTTCCATAGCAAATATTACAGTGCTGAAAACATTGTCTTTATACCAACAATAAATGTGTACCTCTGCACTAATGAAATATACAGAATATTGGAGTAATTGTTCATAACTGACCTGATATTTTTCTTTAATTTTAGTTTCAATAATGTTTGCAATACATCATATAGAGAAAGGACAAAGATTCTAATATTAATTCATTTATATACCTTAGAAAAGATGGCAGAGTTTTTATACTTGTGTACATTTCACGCTCATTGAGAGATGGCGTTTGATAGACTGTGTAACAAATTACTATAGCCACAATCATCACATACAAAACGTTGGATATGAATGAAAACGGTGCCATGTGTTTTAAATTCTTCACTTGTACGAGCAGCATCAATGGTATTGACAGGATTACGGCATAAAGAGAGAGATCGATTTCAGGACCGTTATAGTATTCCACTAACTGAAAAAATGTAATAGACAATGAAAAGAATGGCAACAATCATGATTACTAGTAATATTTTGATTTATTTGATATTTTTTTACCTGTTTGATGGAATTTGTCATCAACACAACGTAAACGCAGCATGCTCCAATGTACGTGAAGGCCATAGCAAAATCTGTTGTATACCTGTAAATATGAAATAAATGGATAATAATTAGAACTGAATCCCTTGGTCCCTTCATAGTCAGTTTGATGATCTTTCACGGTTGTACAGTGTACACCTGTGTCCTAATAGAAAAACCTTATAAACAAATCCTTAACAATATTGCACCATCATCACTTTACAACGTAATTTAATAATTTACTTATCATTCAGTATTTTGTTTTTTTTTTTGTACATACATGTAACCTTGAGCTATTATATTTTGGTTAGTATTGCCCCGGAACAGGCTATCGCCTAGTGGGGCAATAAAATCCAGTACTTTTATTGTTTATATTTTTACTTTGTTCAAAATGCTTTTGGATATTAAATAAATGAAAATGAAATGATTGTCCGTCTAGTGATTATCAAAAACATATAAATGTGTTTCATTGAATTTAACACTTTCTCTATCCAAATACATAATCACCTTATAGATTTGGAATATTTCCGAACTCTCTCGGGTCCATTTGCAAAAGCTTCTTCACAAGTTTCAGAATATCCTAAAGATGGTCTCTTTGTTTCAATGCATATTTCTCGGGATGTTTCTACCTAAAAAATAATCATAACGTCATTAATCTCAGGCTGCACACGAGATTCATCTCAGGCTGGGGAGAAATTACAAATCTCATTTATTTATTTTTCTGTTCTGTATTGATATAAGTTGCCATTTTGTATTTTTTTTACCTTAATAAAGTTTTTATTATTATTATTATTCATTAATTAAATATCACTAAAAGTGAGATTTTTTATATGGCAAAAAACAATAGGGTAAGAGGTTTTACAATTAATAAGGAATTACATACCTAAGGGAAAATCTGAAAAAAAAACGGATCTAAAAAACTAGACAAACATAATACACCTACTGACGAACGTATCTACATTTTCTATATTTTTTCAGGCTGAAATATTTATACATATCTACGGTAAGAATATTTTAGTTTTATAAAGATTATTACCAATATTTGAGCACAGTGTGTGCACATGTATCCAATAAATATAGTTCCAATGGTTCCAACAATGATACCAGCATTTTTAAAAGCCAATGGCATAGCAAGGACTCCAGATCCCAGAGAAGATTTCAATAAGTTTACCAAAGCTTGAAAGTCACTGAAAAAAAGTATTAGGAATAGTTATTCGCTATACAACTGATAAGAAATAATCAAAGTAGACGTATGCCCAATGCCACCACCTTTTACCTAGGAAGGAGAGCCTTTTAAGAAATTTCCATACAAAAACAGTGATAATATTATATTTATTGAATAAAGAACATCAAAGTGCCCCGCTACCACAGCCAAATTCCATATGAAATGCAACATGCAACTCACCTACGTTAGGTGCCCAAATATCTCCACCCAGGCTAGGTGAGTTGCATGATGGATTTCATATGGATTTAGGCTTTGATAGCAGGGCACTTTGATGTTCTTTATTCAATAAATACGATATTATCCCTGTTTTTGTATGGAAATTTCTTAGGACTCTCCTTCCTAGGTAAAAGTTGATGGGATTGGGCAGTAGAGGAATAACTTTTGTAACTTAAGTTTCAACTCACTTATTAGGATATTCCACTTTTCTATGTTCGAACGGATTGTATTGACCACCTTTCCGTTCTGGATTGCCTCCATCACCACTGAAAGAAGAAACTTGTATGAAACTAAAATAAAAACATTCCAACTCGGACATTGTCAAATTTTCTGTTCGTCTGACAAAAAGGGCCGTGCGCACTGACGTTTATGATAAAATACCAATTTTACTATTAAATAAAGACGACAGCTTTATAAAAATTATTTTGTAATTGTGATTTTTAAAGATAAATTATTAAGTTGTACTTGTTATGTGTAAGAAAAAAAACATATTTTTAAAAAAATTGAGCCTATTTCTATAAAAAAAAGGTTTATTTAATCCAAAAAAATAATTCAGCACGTCAGAAGTATTGAAAATTTGACAATTTCCGAAGTACCTAATACGCAGCAGAAAAATAAAGGTAAGTTGGTATAACAATCGACATGAAAACGAACCTTTCAGGCATGATGCTTCAGTATCTACAATCACTTGTAGCGAATGTGTCTGAACCAAGGTATCAGAACGTTATAGAACTGAAACATAAACAGAATTATTACTTTTTAATTCAGGAGACTGATGAAAAGGATGAATCGGTTATTGACATTTAGTTACAGAAATTATAAGGGCATTGATATTGTGATTCCAAATTCAGTTGACACAAACTCAGTAGGTATTGAAAAGCTGATGCAGTTTTGTCTAATTTTATTTCATTATCAATATCTCAAATGGATACTAATTGATTGAATATGAATAAAAGAGTAACTTTATCGGTCGAAGAGAGTGTGCTTTGCCACTATCTTCAACCTATTTCGCTGATCAGATGTCCATCGCTTGTATAATATATAAAATTATCGATATTTCTAATAATCCAGTAACTTTAAACACAAATCAGTTCCTCGATGGAAAGTTGTGGGGTAGTCGGGATTTCTTTCATTATATACGTTTTTTGGGATGCTGAATCCGAATCCGAGGTTTGCCAACAAAATTTCGTGACGGAACATGGCGAAAAATACGAAAAATGGCGAAAATATTCATTTTCTGGTGATTTCTTTACTACAACTCGAAAACTGACAACTTTCGTAAGTTGTCTTTTAAAGCAAAATAAAAGTACGTAAAAATTACTACAAAATTGCGGTATAAAAATTTTCTCTAAAATGAATAGCAACGGAGTTGTCAAGGTCTAAAAATTGGCCAAATTTTCGTATTGTTTTACATTACGAGAATCGAAAATGTATTGGGAAATTTCACTTTGTTACTTTCATAAGCAAATTTTAACAGTTACTCTTTAAATTCATGAGTTATATTTTACCTCGTTGGAATCATAAAGCACAAGGCAAGCTATCAATGAAATTTTTATTTAAAAATATCCTGAAATATTTGAGCTATAAATGTTTAAATAATTTTATTTTAAAATATAGTACTTAAATTGTTTAGGGTGAAAATGTTTAAACCTTTTTAGCTTTAACTATAACTATATTTTTAAATAAAATTTGTCCTGAAAACTTTCCTCATGTTTACTGATTCCACCAAGGTAAAATATTTCTCATAAATCTGACGAAAAATTCTTAAAATTTGGTTATAAAGGTAACAAGATGAACTTTATCCATACATTTTCTATTCTCACACTTTAAAATAACAAGAAAATTTGGAAAGTTTTTGGAGTTTGATAACTCCGCTGCTATTTATTTTTGAGAAAAAAATTTGCACCAAATTTGTAAGAATTTTTATTTTCTTTCATTCTGCTAAGAAAAAAACCTACAAATAGTTGTTAATTTTCAAGTTGATATCCAGAATTCGCCAGAAAATGGAAATTTTCGCCATTTTTCCCATTTTTCGCCTTGTTCCGTCACGAAATTTTGTTGGCAAACCGCGGATTCGGATTCAGCACCCCAAAAAACGTACAGAATGAAAGAAATCCAGACTACCCCACAAATTTCCATCGAGAAATCTATAGGCACCGTATTATAACACTTATAACACAATATTCCTACTACTATGATATCAATTTTATCAAATGGTACTTATTTTGAATATCACAATATTTATTTTGTGAGAAACATCGGATTTTCTACATATTGTCGTAGGTGAAATAACAAGAACTAGTTATCAGGCTATGGAGGTCTAGCTTCGGTTAATGGGTGGACTGGAATAGGTTAATGTTACTTAAAAGTAAAGGGATCACATTGAACCAGTCGACGATCAGTCATAGGTCTGATGGAAAGTCCATCCTTTGCTGCATATCCGTTGAGATAAACACTTGTCAATGGTGTTTTGAAATTATTCTAATTAATGCAAGTACAAGTATTTTTAGGTTAAGGGTGACCTTGAGCTTGAATTTATTGTAATTTTGTAATGAATTAATGAATTATAGTAAAGTGGAACTTACGTATAGATTTTGATGAAGCACGATGTATAACTTGTGTAAATTAAATGGATTGTATTCCATTTATTATAATTTAACAGAAACTTTAATATTTTCCACTTGCAATGATTCCAGGTGTCGACTGATCAGTGAACATTTATAATTAAAAATACCAATATTGTTACAATTTTTGTAAAATATGTTACGCACTACTATGCGACGTATTCGCACATAGAATATACCTATCTACACTGCATTTGTATGTATTTCAATATCTATATAGTACCTATAGGAAGCAATCTTTATTTACTTTTTTTGGTGGAGATATTTGGGTCAGTTAATAATTATTAACACTTGTCTATCAGATTATATTTAATGCAATTGTACTGATGAGGATCTCTGTGCTGATGATGTTTTTTCCGTTCCTCTTTATTTGTCTCATAGGTCACCATGGATACAAAATTTCTCAATAGAACTACTACTGATGTAATCAAATACCCAGCGGACAAGACATACGAAATGATCTTGTATACAATACATAATTAACAGAAGTTATTCCCGTGTGTTCTATTCTATTCTATTCTATACCCTCACGTCACCTCCCTTGCGGGGTAGGCAGAGAGAACGGATCGCCAGACTTTCCTATCCTGACACACACTTCGGGCTTCCGTCACATTCATGCAGTTCCTCATACATACTCTCCGGTTACTTTTCCTCAAAACACGTCCGTCCTTGAGTATCTGGTCGACATGGTCCAGCCAGGTAGTTCTCGGACGGCTGCGTTTCCTTACACCTCCTCTTTCACCCAGGTAAATTTTCTTCGTTATTCTTTCATCGTTCATTCTTTCCACATGACCCAACCATCATTCCCGTGTGTACTTACCACTATTTCGTATACAGGTACATTTTTTTGCGTTTTTCAACTAACAATATTGCATTACTAAACACATCTAATAAAGTTAATATTCAGTAAAATACTAAACGTAAAAATCTCCCATTCTGTCATGTGGTCTCTTTACGTATTAAGCCAGAGCAATAACATTTTATTTAGTAACAACGCTTATATTGACATTGTATTAACTGAGAATTATATTAGGTAATACAGAGTGATAATTCATTCAAAGCCTCCTAAGTAGTAAGTAAGTAAAACTAAAGAGTATGCATTCCGACATTTCAAAAAATTCTAAAAACGGGAGACCCTCTCGACAACCGTTACTAAATATGCTTTGGAACAAAATAGGGTAGATGCATTGAACTTTTATCTAGGGAATAACCGTAAAACATATTTTTTATCTTGTATAGATTTCTCAAAAAAAAAAAGTGAAAAACAGCTCTGATCTTTTTTCCGAAAGACGGAAACTCGTTTCCCAAAAGTCGTGGAGTAATTTTTTTTTGTACTGATATAATGCTTTAAAATCTAGGGAATAACCGTAAAAGTTTTTTGATAGACCCAAAAATTAGCCCCAGGAAATGGAAAAAACGCTATTTTTACCATTTTATCATGCGATTGTTCACGCCATTTTGAAACCTAATGCCGTGGGAAATAACTGTGACGTCATTCTTGGTATCAAGGCCTTAAGTAGTTAGTAATTGTTTTATTTTTGCACATTTCTCGCAATTAGGTAAGTAAGGAGATAATAAATTATGTAACTGATAGTTATGCGTCTCTTTATTTTTACTTTATTGAGTTACTCAGGGGCCAGGGCACACACAGAGAGTATAAACATATAAAACAATAAAAATAATAAATACACCATACAGTTAATCGATCACTGCAAAGTGCCGTAACAAAAACCGTTACCTAGTATATAATTTCAATATTTATAAGAAAAATAAATTTGCTAACCTAAAAATCTAATGTCAAATTTTGAAAGAATCTGTCAAACAAAATATTTTACAAAACACGTATCTAAGCTACGTACTATACCTATTAGAACCAATCAAAGTAAGTGATAAATACTCAGTACCTGTGTGATTCACACAACGCCGACGTGAAGTGGAAATAGGGAATTCAATAGAGATATTATATGTTTCTACGAACGAGTAGGTAATGCGAATTAATGAATGAATTAATATTTATTTTCCTGATATGTACATAGGTATTATACAAACATAAATTAAAATTAAATGTATAAAGGTAAAATAAAATAATATGAAATAAATTTATATGTAAATATATATAAAAATAGAAATGTAATAAAAATAAAATTAAATGTAGAAATAAGAATATACTTAAATAAATATGAGAAAAAAATATAGAGAAAAATAAAAATGGGAGTAAAATAAAATCACGGCTTATGTATACATATACACAGGTAAGGTATACAAGATTGTTTAAATGCATGGTGCGTTGTCACTGTTTTCAGAATCTCTGGCCATCATCATTATATACCAAATCGCAAGTTTTTCACAATTTATTCTTCATGTTATTAATGTTAGTATGTAGGTGCCTTTTGGACCCATGCACTTGTTAGACAACTTTTTGTGAATCTTCCCCGCCGCCCAATAAAGATAACAATATGTGTATTTCAAATGTAAATAAATGTAAGTAAATCGTCATAAAGATATGAAGGTAAAACGTGTAAAGCGATTTACTTATTGCAAATTTACTCTTCTTCTTCTTCTGCAGCCTCTCAGGTCCATTGTTGGACATAGGCCTCTCCTTTGGTCCTCCACAACTCCCTGTCTTGGGCACACTGCATCCATCCACCACCGGCACATTTCCTGATATCGTCGGACCTGATATTGCCTGGGGTTTACCGACGCTTTTTCGGCTTATTTTTGGCCGCCATTCTATCATCAAATCTATCATCATCAATTTACTATCAAATCTACAAACCAACTCACTTTTCTTTATATCCATCTATTGTAGTCGTGGCATAATATCAAGTTATGAATACTTCTACTAATTACTAGTAGGTCAGTAGCTCTGAAGTACTTAGGAGAGTCGGAGCCAAGAGAGAGGTGTTGTCGAATGTTAAGGTGAGGAAGGTCTCATATCTGGGTCACATACTACGGGGAGAAAGGTATCGCCTACTCCGCCTAATATTGGAGGGCAAGATAGAGGGAAGAAGGGGAGTTGGCAGAAAACAGATGTCCTGGCTGCGCAACATTAGAGAGTGGACCGGAATGAGGACGGTGGACGATCTGTTCCGGGCAGTGCAGGACAGGGAAGTTTTCGCCAGAGTGATCGCCGCCGTCGGGGGGACCTGATATGGCACAAGAAGAAGAAGAAGATACCTACCTAGGGATGAATAAAACTCTGATGCCTACGCCAAAAGATCCAAGTGTTTACGCCAACAGGATACTCGCAGTAGGTAGTACGAAATATTTTACTCGAGGGTCGATAGAAAATATTCTGAGGTTAGTACTACCTACTATAGACATTAATATTAATTAATTGTAGTCTTAAGTATTTCGTTGATTTTTTAATTCTCTGTTATAACAAGTCTATCAAATTGTGGTTCCTTTACCAAAAGTACATTATACATATATAAGTACATAATACAGGTGTTGTGACAGGTAAAATATTGAAATTTATAAGATTATAATATTAATTTTCCCAATTTATTTATTATAGGATATCGTGCGTCACGACATATGGTTGACATTTTGTTTAATAAAATTATTAACACTACATTAATTTTATCATATTATGTTTTTGAACCAAATACATTTAACTAGATACTATAATAACATATATTTTACTTAGCATGCCATTTTGTAGCCTACAGGTACATTCTTTATTATTATTTATTATATGGATTAAATATAAAAAGACACCAAGAAAATGTTTACAAAACTAGCAACATTATTGAAGTTCTTTTATATATATTCAAAGTGTTCTTCTTAATCTTCTATCATTTCAATAATAGGTAGGTAGGTACATTTTAATTAGGTCAAATATAGTGTACGTATACCTAATAAATGGTTTTCTCTTTAAGGTGCAATTGTTGTTAAGCGGTTGACGATTGCGGCAGATGCAATGCTGCTACAATGTATAATACATTGAAGGAAAATCCCACGGGCTTAAGGCCCTCCACATCCCCGGGTAACTCAGGCGCAGTAATAGTGACCTCTTTACCCGCACTTCTAAGCAAATCTTATTAAGAGGTGGGCCTTACAATGTAATACAGTGATAGTGTTTCCCATTCCTAATAGTGTGACATGGTAGCAACGCTCTGTGGCTGACGCATTAGGGAGGCAGGTCAGCTGCATCGGTCAACCGCTTAATATAGGAATTGCACCTTTAGCAAGTTAGATCGTGTACCCTGAGTAAAGAAATGATTATTTTACTATGTAGGTAGGTAATTTACGCAAATTTGGCAGTTGTACCTGTATTTTACGGTGTTTTTTTATTAATATTAGAGGTATATAATAGGTTTTTTTATTAATATTAGAGGAGGGAGGAGTTTGGCGTCGGAGATATAACCAAGAACTGTATGATCTCTACCGAGATCCCGACGTCATACAAGTAATCAAAATAGCTAGATTACGCTGGGCTGGGCACATAATACGAATGAACGAAGAGGCACAGCCCAGACGCTTAACCCTCACGCATCCCGAAGGTCGTAGAAGAGCGGGAAGACCCAAGCTGCGGTGGATGGACGGTGTCAACGCAGATGCAGGTGCCATTGGACTGAGGAGCTGGAGGTCAGCGGCCCTCAGAAGGACGGAGTGGAGGATATAGATATTTCTCTAATTTATAATATGTCATAATAATTCGGGTAGTAGGTTTTGCCTCTGCTAAGCGCAAAGAGTAATTTTCTTGCAAGGCTCATTTTATTTTACTGATGATTTATAAAATTGGGATTTGAGGCAACATTATTTTGAGAAAGGTGCCTATATAAATATTCCATCCAAACCTTTCCACATAAACGGCAATGTTTAGCATGATTCTTTTATTTACTACAGTTTAGAAGTTTTGGTTAAATTAATTTTGTGTTAACATATTAAGGTGTTATATAAAAAATAAAAGATTTCTTTTATATTCAACAACTTAGGTACTTTAATATCATTTTTTTACAAAATATATTGACATAGGAGTACTGTAAGAGTATGTAGGTAATACATTGTACGCGAGAATTCGCTCACGTTAGTACGAGCACTAAACATGTCATTGCATCTATATACGAGAATGTATTACCTACGTACGACACATTATTATAAAAATAATTTATATCGTAGTTAAACAATTCATAACTAGTTTACATAGCACATGGAAATTATATTAGGGATATCTACAAACGTTATGTATAGGATTTTAGTACTTAACTAATGCATTTGAATAGGTTGGCTCATATACATTATATTGTTTTCTTGACCAATATGGACGGATATGATTAATCCTCTGTGGCACTAGATGATGACTAATGAAGGAAGAAGGTAACTGATTTGCATAAACTGGCAAATATCTTGGAGCAACAGTAGGTAATTTATTGCTACTTTCACAAACGGTTCCTTGAACCATTTCGCTTACCGGTGCTGAGAATATTCTAAAGTTGACATCTGTGTAATCTAATTCGGCTTCCAAAAATACTGGCATCCTATCAGATATAACCCAAACATTCCCACTGTTATCGAACTTCACGTCGCTAGGGAACACGAGTGTCACGTCATCCTTATCAGCTACAACGAGGTTTTCTGGTTTGTATGGAAGTCTTGCGTTCCAACAACCGATGGCATTTTGATCGATCAGGTTGAAGAACATTAAACCATCATCATTCATTGCTTTAGATGTAAGATGTCCCTTCTCTCCACGTGTACCAACAACCTGGAATTCTTGGTAAGAATCGTCTACTCTATTACTGTCTCGTAACACTCTAGTTGATACGGCAAATTCTGTGTGACTAGCAATTGGGCTGAAGTAAAGGGTTTTAAATCCATCCCTCTGTGGAGGAGAAAGAGCCATTCCGAAGATTCCCTCTTCGTACCATTGGAAATCTAAACCCGCGATATTAAATTCTCCGAGGAGGGGATTTGGAAGCATGAAGCCGTGACCAAATCTCCATGATGTATTCTGTTCCCAAGAGTAGACAATAAGTCCATAGCCGAGTTCATCGGAGAAGTAAGCATAAGCATCATCACATGTAGCTCCAACATCCACAGCAATATTTGCAATAAACGTGTGAGCATTTGTGTCTTCTGGACGGAATACATACTTCCTGATTACTGTGTCCGTGTTCAAGTCGAATACATTCAGAGTGTATGGGCATGGGTTGGTGGTGGTGTTGCCTGTAAATAATTATTTTGCCATTAATTTCCAAGATGTTTTAGATAAATACAAGGTGATGCGTTGAGGTAGGAAGAAAGGTTATTGCATACCAATAAAATGTTAATTATTTCATAATTTCTATGGCAAATAAAGATAACGATTACACATTCATAGTAAGAAATGTACTAATGCATATGGAATAGATTTGTAAGTATAGGATGTAATAATATTTATGTTACACGCACTAATACAAAAATATTCGACACATCCGTTAAAATTTTGTTTTTACAAATCTCTTGAATAATTCATATACTTAAACAATTACAATTTAATATAGGAAAAGTCATGTGTACAATATAGGTACATACCAATTCCATAGGTTCCTGTATCTAAGACCCAGAGTCTTCCACAAGCATCAGCTTTGATTCTGTAGACAGTTGTGAGACCAGTGGCGCAGTTTCCAAGTTCATTTCCTTCCCAACTTGGGTATGGAATGAGTTTTGGGTTTGACCCTTGCACTACATCTGTCCTGATGTAGTTAAGGGTGGCGGGAATACCTGTAACAAATAAAACGTTCGGGTGAGTGGAAACGTCAACGTCAAAGGTAAAAAGACAAACTTATCACTCTGCAGCATCTCTTTGAAGTGTTACGTTATATTTGGCTATTCAAAAAACAGATGTACAGATTTTATAAACCCAAAATAAATATCTATTTGAAATATATTTTAATTCATTCAGATTTTATAGGAGTGCCCTATTTAATTATTGAATGTTGGTGAAAATAATTTATGAATAAATAGATTTTAGATTTAAATCAATGCATACTTATACACCTACATAATGCATAATGAATATTTAATAGGAAATTAATGCAATCAACATAATATATACATAATAGTAGGTAATAATTAGAATGTTCTTGATGCAACGATATCAATGAAATAATGTGATCTACAAAATAACTGCATGAATTATTAACGTAATTGCTATAATATGTAATTATGCGTAGGTAAGTAGTTATTGCAAAATAATTTAATATTTTGCAGGAATATCATTATATTATAGAGAAATACACTATTACTAGAAGACCTCAGTACGGTCAGCAGTAAGTGTTTACTTAAGAGCTAGGGTGGCCAACCCGCGGCCCGCGGCCCGCGGGCCGCATGCGGCCCGCCGAGGGTCTAACCCGCGAAGCCGTCTTACAATATAACCGTATGCGTTGCCTGTTATAGAAAGACAATAAGATTCGTCACTTCACCCATTTTCCCTTAAAAATTTCGCCTGCGGCGCTATTTTGGGTATTCTTCTTAATTAGAAAATGTTTTTCACACATTTTGTTGTGAGCCTTCTCCACTCAGCTTTGCAAGAAAAAAATCGCCTACGGCGCTACTTCACATTTTTAGGTCATAGCAATATTTTAATTTCTGTTGCCAACGCCCCCCCCCCCCCCCGAGACGACCCTATGTCTTATTTTTTTTGCTTCATAAAATTGGTTGTGCGGCCCGGTAAGCCATCTCATTTTTAGAATCTGGGCCGACTGCTGAAAAAGGTTGGCCACCCTTGCTTAAGAGTGTGCATACTGACATTTCAAAAATTTCTAAAAACGGGAGACCTTCTATCTCGACAACCGTTACTAAATATGCTTTGGAACAAAATAGGGTAGATGCATTGAACCTTTATCTAGGGAATAACCGTAAAAGATTTTTTATATCTTGTATAGATTTCTCAAAAAAAATATTTAAAAACACCTCTGACCTTTTTTCCGAAAGACGGAAACTCGTTTCCCGAAAGCCGCGGAGTAAAATTTTATTTTTGTACTGATAATATGCATTAAAATCTAGGGAATAACCGTAAAAGTTTTTTGACAGACGCAAAATTAACCCCAAAAAATGGAAAAAACGCTTTTTTTACCGTTTTATCATGCGATTGTCACGCAATTTTGAACCTTAATGCCGTGGGAAAAGACTGTGACGTCATTCCTGGTGCCATGCCCTTAATTCCGCCACGAAATTGGTTGCAAGTATAAAACAGTCTGGAAATATTGTGGCCCTGCAAAACACTGAAATGTAGGTAGGTAAAAAAGATTCACAATTGACATGATTGACAGCAGGATGTGGTGTAATGGGTGAACGTTGCCCTGGGCATAAAGTGGTCACTTAAGCCAGCCACAGCTGACTCGTATGCGTCGGAACACCCATCCTGCTTCCTCCCCAAGGGAGTTCACATAACGCTACATTATGTGAATAAGGATGCCTCTCATCTCTGTTAAGAGGAAAAAACTGTAATGTATTACCGTCTGTGCAATGGAGATAAATTCCGGTTCCATACCTAAAATAATTTAGGTATATCTCAAATCAGTCATTACAACGTTTGTTGAGCTGACATATGTTTTGGGTACTTAGATTTTTTCCTTGACGTTGTTACTATAATTACTCGTACACTGGCAATGATCAGGGATAAAATGTTTATGGAAAATGACCCTTATGGCGATATACATAAGGGCGTTTTTCGTGTGCATTTTATCTGCGTGTTTCGGGTGAGAAACCTTTAGAAAGTTTCAGTACTGGTAGATGATGTCGAATTCAGTTCCCGACAAAACCGATCGTCATATAAGTTTCGTCAACGAAAAGGGTCTGGTGTATTATATTGACGATACTATAAAAAGGTCACAAAATTAATTACTAACTAGATAAAATAAAGATCTAAGTAGGTACAGCCACCAAAGAGCAATGATGTTATTCATCATAGTATATGTAGAGCTAGAGGTAAGAGTACCTACAACGTAATATCAAGTTTCAATTTAATTCAAATTAATCCTAATTACACTGGAATGCAAAATCACTTACTCACACGTTTCTAAAAGCAAGATCAACCTATATTATTTGAGATCAATTTTAAATGATTGGATAATTAATAGAATTGATAATTATTATATCCATGTCTCTTTGAGATCTCTCAACGGTCATCGGTTTTTTGAAAAATGACATTATATTTTGAACTGGCATTGCTCTTACAGGATAGTGAATGCCAATCAGTTCCCGAAAGGTTTAAGACAGCCATATGTCAAACTGAGCATTGCCCACTGAGCATTTTTCTGCGGCCCGAATCAATTTTGAAAACGGCCAGATAACGCGGCCCGCAAGCGTGTTAAAAACCGAAAATAAAGTACTGTTAACTATTGGTATAAAATGGAAAAATTCGCAACAACGGTATAAACTATTTTTAAAATGTCCCATTTTTGTCCACTTGTGTTACTTCTACAAATAGCCAACTTAATTAAAGGCAAAAGATGTCAAATATCTGGCAAAAGAAGTTTAGGTACGCTTGTAGTTTTGTGTAGTGTCATTTTTATTGGAAATTTAATAAATAAACTTGTCATATAATAATACTTTTTTCGTTAAGATTTTCAGCAGTTTGGCCTACCTAGTCTACTATCTTCATGCTTTTAGCCCATCAGTGACTTTGAGTTTGACATCGCTGGTTTAAGAGAATGTCAAAAATAAGTACCTATGTACTTTCTTTTCTCTTCTCCCTTTCCCTCCTCTCCATTCTCCTGCTTCCTTCATCCTCTGGTACATTGTTTGTTGCATTATGCTGGTGTTGTTATTTTATGTGCAAGTTTGAGAGTATGTGCGTGAATGTGTGTGTGAGAGAATGTATGTATGTGTGTATGTATTGTGTGTTTGTCCTTCTGTTCTTAATAATGAAACTCTGTGTTATATATTGTATAGCTTAATTGTATTCACCACTAAGAGGGCAAGATGTGAACCACACATAATTGTTAAAAGTATATAATGTCCTACACACACACACACATCTTGCCTGTAGGTGAGTCTTGGAAAATAAAATAAAAAAATAAATAAATAAAATACACAATAATATAATGCTCTCATATAGTGGGTATACCTTACAATTTTTGTACTGCCCCCAAAAGGTTCTTTTCTACAATATCGATGCAATGTGAACTAATGAACAAGATATTTTCCATCAATAATATTGATTAATCAATTGATTGACATCGAGTAAATGTTTAAAATACATCTTCCCGTCTGAAACGATCATTCAGTCCGTACATGTTATACCTACATATTACCTTATGAGCGTATAATTGCGTGATTAGTGCTTATATTGTAATCGATGATTATGCGTGTTTTACACACGCGTTCAATCATGACAAAAAAGAGGAATAAATTACTAGTTACACCACCAGCTATTAGATAACACAATAAATAAACGTTCACATGTAAGTTATAAGGTGTGAAATACTTTGTTTTCTACGAGACAAGATAGGTATTTTGCATTGTAATGTACCTGCATCCTTCGAGAATTTGCTGTACCATATAGGTAAAAATGCATATATGTTTTTCATTATAATACTCGTATGTCTTCAGAACCTAAGTGCTCGATAGTTTGAGTAGTCTCTATTAGTAGGTACTAATATGATGGACTCGTACTATATCGAATCAAACTAAAGGTAAAATGCATTGACGCAAGAGTGCTCTCTTCGGATTAAGTATAGAATCCGTACATATTATATACGTGTGGGAATACAGATTTGAGTGAATGCATAAGAATACTCGTATATATGATGTAGGTGCAGGTGTATACTAATATGTAGGTATTTAAAAAAAACTGCTTTCGCTGAGATGTTTGACAGGTATTATCTTACTGGTTGATAGGCTAACAGGAAAAGATTAGCAAATATATCTAAGCTTGCTCTAGTGAGCATCACTAGTTATATGACTGTTTTTTGATTTGGTAATTGTACAGTTCTCCTCAAGGAGCCGAAAGGTACTTAAGTGTATTAACTCCCTTGGGGAGGATGCATGCATGCTTACGAATCAGCATTTGGCATCGTGCCCAGGGTAACGTTTGCCCATTCCGCCACATCGTGTTATCAAATGTGTGATTTTCGGAAGTTGCACGGATCTTTAAAGAGCTGCAGTTCAAGAATTTTTCCATGCAGTTGCAGATGCATCCAAGTGCCAATTTCTGGTAACTTTTGGCTAGTTATCTCACTATATTGTCAACTTATTTCTTTATTCACTGCGTACCTACCTATCTATAACCCTATACTGTGATAACGCGAGTCGAATGGTATGTTATAAAAGCATAAAAACACAGAGCATCCTCTGTGATCAAATATTACACGATCAAATGGGTTGCATACAATCAAATTGCAAAAAATAATGTCTTGTAGTGAAATAGTTAATAAGATTAGTAAACTGATTACTGTAATAGTTTTACTGTACCTAAAATGTTTACATAAATCAGCAAAAACAATAATTAATTAATTCAGTATGTGTTATGTTTAACATAGATTATTCTATAAGCGGCGTATGATGCTACAGTATGATTATGTATTGCACATTTCTTGTTTCTTATTAACGCGTTCAGTGTGCAGTGTGTGTAGATATGCGTGTCAGTGGCGAAGAGTGGATTTCTGCAGAAGGGAAGCCGGAGCTAACATTTCTTATTGGAAAACGTCAGATTAGATACTATTATACCTATCATTTTATCTAAAAATGTAACTCGATGAGATTTGTGTTCTTAGGTAGCTTCGCGTCTGATGCGTGTACGCTGTACAGTTACGTGATATGTACAAATAAATATTCATTTCTCAAAATAATTATTTCATTTGTTAATTAGGTGCCGCAGCTCTACTCGTATGAGAATGTTACCTACGAGTATTATAGCGCGATTTATCGGTTTGCTGCCCTCGATACTTAGAATATAATTCGATTAGGTATTAATTCTTCAGCGATCATGGATAGCAGATAGCAGTGGCGAAGAGTGGATTTCCTCAAAAGGAAAACCGGGGCTAACATTTCTTTTTGGTTTTCGTCAGGTTCGACATTATTACTCGTATACCTATTATTTAATCCAAAAGGCAACTCGATGGGAATCGTGTTCTTAGGTAGCTTAGCGCCATATTATTATTATTTAATTTATAATAAAAAAAAATCTAAATTAGTTAATTATATAAAAATATTAAGCATAAAAAAAATATTTAATATTAAAAATTCTAATATTATTAGTATAATTAAAAGAGTAGACGAGATAAATATAAAATAATATGTATGAAATACCAAAACGTTAAAACATTACAAAATAGTTTTTTTTTTATTTTATTTTATTCACCCAAGATTTACCTTCAGGCAAACATGTCGAATTTCTATTAAATGAAAGTAAGTAGGTAAGTATCTCACGAAACAAAGGTTTTTGCAAATTGCCTCAGGGTGAACGTGTGTTAACTTCTGACGCACTGCACTAAATCCATATAAATCTACTGACCTCGTAAAATGTCCTGTCACATAACACATGGACACCACAAAATATTAAGAGATACTTAACGCACATGTTTTCTTATTATGTAGTATCAATGTCCCACTATTCCTTGTTGCAGCTGTGAATTTATATTAATTTAGATATCCAAATAGATAAATCAATTTTTATTAGCCAATCGTCAGGAGTTACAGAACAACACAGTAGTACAAATATTTTTAATGTACCAGGTACCTTTTCCAGACGTGTGTGGCTGTATCAGGTCATTTGTAGCGAAACAAGTGTGATGCAAAATGTTTATTATTTCTATTCTTCGGTAGCCTGGTTGGTAACGCGCCCGACTGTTAATCCAGTGGGCGCGGGTTCAATCCCCGACTTACTCCACTTCACAACACAAGCTTTTAAGCTTTCTATGAAGTGTACAAATATGTATTTGGATTTATTTCGATAAACCCAGATTCATTTAAAAAAAATCCTTAATATACAAACACATAATAATATTTTAATTTATGTAAGCTGAGTTAGACATTTAATTTATATAAAATAGTAGAAAAAATAATAAAAAAACAAAAATAATACGCCGCCATTTGCTAGAATGTGTAATATAGGGGTATGAATATGTTTTTTAGGTACCTATATGCAATGGGTCATTGAATGCTGTTATAGTGTCCATTTGGATCAAATGTGTATCAAGGATTTGTTATTGCACCAATACCGTTTGCACTAATAATTTATTAATTAATAGGCATATTTCTTGTATATATTAATTAGACTTTCCTTCAAATTGGCTACAATTTTATTCACTAGCGGATCCAGGGGCGGGAGCTAGGGGGCTGAAGCCCCCCCTCAAACCAATGGTGACAGTACTTTATATATACAACTAGTTTTCGAAGAATCACGTTATTACCACATAGTTTTCTCATCATGTCATGAATTTTAGAAACTACTATATTGTGTGGTAAAAAAAAATCGCCTTCGCCGCTAATTAAATCTTTTGCATTTATCTAATCGCTAATCACTAATCAGGCCTACTGTGTGTTTCATATCACTTCATCCATTTTTCTAAAAAAAAAATCGCGCAATATTCTAACCCTGGTAAACAATTCAAAATTGTATTTTATTTGCGGCCCGTCGCTCATTTATAATTTCAAATGGCCCTTCATCCAAGAAATTGGCCAGGCCTGCTTTAGAAAGACAAGCAGGTTCATTAATTCACACATTTTCTTAAAAAAAAAATGCTCTATTCTTTGATACATTTTATATTTAAAGAAAATAAATCTAACGATAGGTATTGGTATCACGGCTCTCTTCACTAGCTCAGTCTCAAAAATAGTCGCCTGCGGCGTTATTTACATTTCTAATACAACAAGTTCATATATTTGCATGTGACGACCTTCAGCCCCCCCAAATTTGAATACTCGATCCGCCACTAACTTTATTTACATGGTGATATTTCCATGCGTAGAGTAATACGATTTCATGCAAGCTGTTAAATAGCGCTTTTAAAAAATATGTTATCATCTAAATCGTTTTTCGCAAAATTTTGTATTGTATATATATGTATATATATTCTATTTTAATTCCTGTTTTACATCTGAATATCTTACAATCTTATTTGATATGTTTTCAACACAGAAATTTCAAGGCTTTTATTTTTTTGACGTTGTTTTTATTTCATACCTATGGCTCTGACATAAGTCCGAATAAAGCATTCCACTATAGTAATGTTGTGGCAATCATGGCATGTTTATGTGTGATTTTAAAAGGAAGTTTTTAATAGAGAGCAATGTATTTATTTACCTTTACGATTTATCTATCTTCTGTGAGAAGATACTGACAGGGAAAGCCCTAGTTATAAATATAAGATCTATAGTATCAAGTATTCGCATCAGTATGGAAAACCTGTTGCCTTGCTATTACGTATCAATTAAAAGTAATCGTATCATTGCGCAGAATGCGACATGTGTCATACAACTGTTATGTCTATATTAAGTGCGTTATTTATATTAGCTGATGCTGTTCTTACATTGAAACTTTGTGTTATCTTGTACTAGGCTAGGACACATCTGTTATTCCTATAACATTTTTTTTTATTTATTTATTTAAACTTTAAGTAAACAACAAACACATATAAATATAAAAAATGGACATAGTACAGATTATAAATCGTTGTTCACTAGGGCGAACTTATCGCAGAACTGTGATTTCTTCCAGTTAACCCCAAGACAATAACATTAAGAAAGTCATTTTCATCAGAGAAATTTACGAAATAATCATATAATGTGAGCATGCGCATGTTGCGTTATGTAATCTACCTTGCAATAAACACCCATCTTAAGAGGTTGGTACAAAGAATGACGTCACTGTCATTTCCCACGGCATTTAGGTTCAAAATCGCGTGAACAATCGCATGATAAAATGATAAAAATAGCGTTTTTTTTCCATTTTTTGGGGTTAATTTTGCGTCTATCAAAAAACTTTTACGGTTATTCCCTAGATTTTAATGCATATTATCAGTACAAAAAAATCACTCCGCGATTTTCGGGAAACGAGTTTCCGTCTTTCCGTCTTTCGGAAAAAAGATCAGAGGTGATTTTCAAAAAAAAGAAAAAATGAGAAATCTATTTAAGATATAAAAAATCTTATAAGGTTATTCCCTAGATGAATGTTGAATGCATGTACCTTCTTTTGTTCCAAAGCATATATAGTCATGGTTGTGGAGATCTAGGGTCTCCCATTTTTAGACATTTTTGAAATGTCAGTATGCGTACTCTAAATATAAAATACGAAACCTGAAGTAAGCATCTGATTGCATTTACACTGAAAATTTACTTTTTTTTTCGGGTGTCGATGTACTTCAATGTGAAACGTACCCAAAATAAGTTATACATGAATCAGGCGTAGGATTCCATAATTATAACAAAAAGGCTGTTTTGAAAATGTTTTTCAGAACTTTCTGATTTTTCCAAAATTTACTGAGCAACTGTGTCCCACTGCACAGGATAACTCTCGAGCGCCACGCCGGCGCCGGTCACTTCGTACTCGAAATAAATTAGAAGCGTGACCGTTGGCGCCAAAAAGCATTGGTCAACGGTGACCCCCACGGCGTTTAACGTGTTAGTGTTGAGAAAAATCTGTAAATTATTCACGTATTTGTATATAACTAATTGACTACCATAACTCACTAGTCACCAGTGGCGAAGGGTGGATTTCTGCAGAAGGGAAGCCGGGACTAACATTTCTTATGGGATTACGTCAGATTAGACACTATTATACCTATCATTTTTTCCAAAAGGTAACTCGATTGGAATCGTGTTCTTAGGTAGCTTCGCGCCTGCTAGTCACTAACTCACTAAAGTATAGTACCTACATACCTATTAGTTAATTAGATAAAAGTCCTTATAAGTTAGCAATTAAAATATAACATGTTACGTCACTGGTGATGGCTTTATGTAGGTCACTGAATCTAAACGAAAGTGAATCAAATGAAAAAGCATTTATAAAATACCTAATTTCGAGCTATTTTCTATCCTATTGTGCGATGCATTAAGATATACTCGTACGATAAAAGTCGCACTCCATAGGCTTAAATCAAATAATAAATCGATGCTAATCGTACCTATCCTTAGATAGGTATATTCGTCCCTGATAGTACATCTGACGGGGTTTATTAAGATCAATGTATTGAAGAAATCACTTACCTTCCTTCCATCTTGGAACTGTGACAAACAGTTTGTTTTTCCAGACTTCAATTCCAACTGGAAGATTGTTTTCTGGAACGAATTCTCGAGTCAGTAACGCCCTCTGACGCGAAAAGTCATCTGGATAAGCGAAATCGACTGCATTCCAGGAAAACCGTTCTCGGAGTTTTACGGTTGCATTCACTGCTAGAGTGCAACCAAACAGCACTAGAACGATAATCTTCATTTTCTGGAAGAAATGAGAAGTTTATAGTAAGTACAGTATTTTTAGAAAATAGATACATATATCTATTTGATTGAAACATATACTATATAAACATATATAATGCACATCAAAGTTGTTGATACATACGTTGATTGATGTGCATTATACGAGATGTAATCTGATTGATTAATTAATTAGGACCAATCTAGTAGTAAACAATATATTATAGTCTCCCATTGAATAGTTTAGAAAAAAAAATTGTCTCATTAATGATGTCACAGTCTTTTCCCACGGCATCAAGGTTCAAAATCGCGTGACAATCGCACGAAAAAATGATAAAAATAGCGTTTTTTCCATTTTTTGGGGTTAATTTTGCGTCTATCAAAAATCTTTTACGGGTATTCCTTAGATAAAGGTTCAATGAATCTATCTTATTTTGTTTTAAAGCATATTTAGTCACGGTTGTCGAGATAGAAGGTCTCCCGTTTTTAGAAATTTTTGAAATGTCGGTATGCACATTGCACACTCTTAAATTATGTAATCTAGTATCTATCTGTGTGTGTGTCGAGTAAAATAGTCGGAATTTTTGCCGGATAGTCGCGACTTTCCCGACTAGTCAGCTACTAGTAAGTAGGTACATCTCTACTAAAACTGAAATTTAATTTCGAGTATATTTTTTTAGCTCTTGTAGGTATTTCCCATATTATAGTGAATTTGATTCTCAATAATATTAAACGTATTATAAACACTGGCGGTTTATTCAGTTTATTTCCTGCAGCTATCAGGTGCTGACTATAGTCGGCATTTTTGGCCGACTTGTTGTCGACCAAAACAGTCGGCATATTAGGCCGAATACCCGGTTTTCCCGACCAGTCGGTACATCTCTAATTTAATATAAGTATATTATATAATGATATAGTAGGTATGAGATAAATTGAATTGATTAGTGGATATTTAATCAATTAAAATTTTCACGTGTCCAACCTAAAGTATAGATTAGCCTTTATCTGTTTAAGATGTGCACTATTTTCTTTTGTACGAACTGTTTTTTTAACGAATACATCAGACAAACAAATAGGTACATCCCTTCCTTCAAAGTGAAGAGTAACAGAATTGAACGTTGGGTAAAAAATAATTTTGAAGCAGAAGTAAAGTTGAGAAAGTGTTTTTTTTTAGGAATTCGAGAGCATGGCGGTTGCTTGGCACACGGACTTCCAAAGTGGGATGTGTCATGTTTAATCTCGGCACTGTAGATGTACATATAGGTATTCTGCACTTCACGATACAAGCTTTTTTTAGCTTACTGTTAAATATCCAGGAAAGTATTCACGTTTGTATACGAACACAGATTCGTTAAAAAAATATTTTACATCAATATAGCATCATCTGATATTTAAAAATACATAATAGTAAATAGTTGTTGAGGGCAATAGGGGAGAATCAGCTGTTTAGATATCATATAACATCACAAAACATATTTGTTTATGATGAATAGTTACTAAATAAATGTTAGTTACCATGATTAATTTATATGAGCTACTAGTTAGAGCATTTTCCGGAATAAAAATTAATAATTAGGTACGGGTTGACTGTAAGATATTGTTTTTGCAAATAGTCCGCCTTTTCGCACGCTACCATTTTCTTTTTTTGTAATTATGCATATATTTTTCTTTGGCCATTAAAGATTTATTTCTTTATGTGATGATTCGATCGAAGAAAAGGGAAATGTAGTTAAAATATTATATCACAAATATGTTAATTCATAAGTTAATTCACAGAGATGATAAACTCAACACTATAATAATATCGAAGCCTGCGATAGTAGAGTACAAGCCTACATCCTCGGATTCCATCTTCGCCATTATCGGTGACGTCACCTTGTATCGGTGACAAACACCTTGTCTCGGTGACAAACACTTGAACTACGGAATATTTTTTCCCATACATTTTCTCCCACTATTGGTGACGTCATCATCGTCAAATGTCAGTTGGCCCCGGCCTCCGTGAACAATATGGCGACGGCCTCGATAATATCTATATTCGTCAAATAATTATATAGCGGTTAGTAAATCACCAATACAATGTCATTGAAAAAGGATGAAGAATATAAGTAATTAACTGATGAAAAAACTGAATAAGTAATAAGTAATAACTAGATTTTATGACTTCGCATCTTAGAACCAAACCACCCTTAAGAGACGCTTGGATTCCTTCATTCCAATGGCGCCTCCCACCAAGAATTGACAGAATCAAAATTTGTAAAAAGATAGGACGAGTTCTACTCGTGAAGAACTTCCGTGAGATACCAAACACGGCGGTATGCGGTGACTCGGTGTCTTCCGAGGCTTGTGCTGGTAAAAATTTGATTACGATTCCTTCGTCTTCCAAAGTTTGTGCTGGTAAAAATCTGATTAGGATCTGGATTTTTTCCGACGCCCTTTCATACGATACCACACATGGCCCTATACGAACCTTGAATCCTCCGAAATGCCCTATAACTTTTTTGTCTCTGGAGAAGGACGAATCCAATATTATACAGAAATGTATTGTCACCGAGTTTACGTATATTCGCAATGTTAGTTATGGTTACATTGATTCGATCATATAGATGAATATTTACGTCATATATGTTATCCTGCAAATAATTGCGTAATATGCGACAATTTGTATAGGCCTATTTTGATCGATAACGATTTAATATCACTTGCCTGATATTTGGAGCACAGATTTATTATTTTACTATGAACTCACGCACGTGACACTATACTAATATGTTTTTACGAAGAGAATTACTATTTATATATAACCCTTCTCACAGAAAATATTAGATTTATTCAAAATTGCAAAACCTACCCACGGCTTAAAAGTGTATCAAAATTTGTAATAGACGCATAAAATACGCCATACAAATGATTTTCCCTGCTTTATTGAATGCATTGTAGCCGATATTTTCTGCACGCTATTATCAAACGAGCTTGTGGCACCGAAGTATTATGTAAAAATCATCTATTCCAACGTTTGATTCGTATTAACATTGAATTATATGACTCGGTGGTGTAGTGCCTTTTTACGAGTATGTTACAAATATTACGATTTAAAATTAATTCAGTTTAGCATTTTGTTAGAATCAACCAATAGTTACGTATATTATTTATGAATAGATAGTAGAAGTGTGCATATATCAACTTACATAATGCTGGTAGAATCCAAGTCCAGTATGTTTGTAAAGTTGGGCCTGTGGCAAGTTTTGCAAGTTCTATGAATATGTACGTAAACTATCGCCATTGCAGGTAATTCAACGCTCAATAATGAAAATAATACTGAAAAAACCGAGTGATTACCCCACTTGGATTTATTCAGAGACTTCCCTGTTCCGAGTGTAGACATTGTATACAGACGGAGAGCACTGTGTCAGTCTTTCAAAGCTATTTCTATTGTCTATTTCTTGCTCGGCATTCATTCTCAGGAGGTGAGTATTAGGCCACGCACGAGGGGTAAGATAACAATACCTCTGTAGAACTACCACAGGCCAACATCATTACTCCTTCAGTCCTTCCTGGGGGTGAAATGGTACAACGCCTTGAGTGGTCATAATAGATATCATGGAGGCTGTACAGACTATCTCAAATTTAAATCTATTTTGCGACTAAGCTGTGCACTGTGCATGATATTATTAGAACTACTAGTGGGTACCCGTGAAAATTATTCACGAAATTTGGCATTTTTTATTAACTATGTAAGTACTCATTCTGCCACTCTACCACGCCTTTCAAAGTTCTTCAAAAAAAATGCATCAGGGAGATCACAAGGCTCAGTCTTTTTCCATGCCCCTGCTATTGCTGTTGATAATGTTCCCCTGATAATGTTCTGATATCATTGTAATAGGAAGAATGTACTGTAAAAGAGTCGGGTGTTCCTGTTAATGGGAGACCCTGTGTGTCTTGCCTCATTAAAACATGCCATAGAGAGGACCATGCGAGACTTTTCGTAGCCGACATCTTCTTACAGGTGGCGAACTGGACTATATAGTAGGCATATGGGTTATTTTGAATCGCCAAAGTTGTTCGGTCGTTATTCGTTGTCGTCGTTATTCGTTGTATCCCTTCATATTCACTATACTACTAATAGAGGGTGTTTGATATATAGATACTAGATACAGATATCTTCAGAGTAGAGATCATTTAGGATCTTTTAAGCCAAACTTATCTTTGTAAAAAGTTGCACGGTTTTCGAGATATTCGAGATTTTAACTTTTTATCAAAAAACCCACCCAAAATATCCTATACCCATGTGGCACTTACGTATTCTAATATTTTCTTAGACACGCTTATTTATGTGAGGTACTTACCTCAGGTCGAGATTAAGGAGTTTTTTTTCATAGTTAGGGATGCGTCGTGTTCCAGTGTAGGTACTAACAGGAATTATTAAAAACAAGACGCCTCCAAACAATGTTATTTGACTTTCGCGCTTTTATCCATATAAACATGAAGCAAATTTAGGTTAATAAATTGATTAGCATTTCAAATTATTTGTCTGGAACACCAAACAAATCAATAAAATTCCTGATAAATGTCGATACATTATGTTGTTGGGTATCATATGTGTGATCGATTGGAAAATGCACTTGGGCGATTGAAGCTAATTAATATCAAAGGTTTATAAATAATTAATTAAATCAACGTAATATTAATGCGAATTCAGATGTAAGTAATGTAATTAAGATTAATTATAGCTTGTCAGTGTACTTACCCCACCAAGGTATTTGATATTGAGTGTTGTATTCTTTATGTAGTTGTACATTTGTTGCTTGTTTCTAATTACTAAATTGTGCGATAATGTGAAGTGAATGTGTAGAAAAGCGGGACGTGCTTGTTTCTCTCATGCTAAAGAAAGCGATTGTCAACGCAAGGAGGTCTTACTTGCCGAATTATGAAAAAGACGAAGGTGGCTTTTAGTGACAGAATAAGTGCGCTAAATGACTATAGCCCAATCCCACCAACTTTTACCTAGGAAGGAGAGCCCTAAGAAATTTCCATAAAAAAAGAGATAACATTCTATTTATTGAATAAAGAACATCAGCTTCCAGTTAGAACACAGCCTAATTCCATATGAAATGCAACATGCAACTCACCTAGTCTAGGCGGAGATATTTGGGCACCAAACGTAGGTGAGTTACATGTTGCATTTCATATGGATTTTGGCTGTGTTCTAACTGGAAGCTGATGTTCTTTATTCAATAAATAGAATATTATCCCTGTTTTTGTATGGAAATTTCTTAGGGCTCTCCTTCCTAGGTAGAAGTTGGTGGGATTGGGCATAAGGATGTTATGAATGTGAATCCTAGAGCGTGTATGACAAATTGCGAGAATTTTCCGGAAGTAAGAAGTGTGGGTAATGGGTATGCCTATAAAAGTTTTGCAATCTGCTCTTTCTGCTTAATCCTCAGGGGATTCGGCGTACGAGGAGATAAAAAATACGACACATTGTACCTAGTAGTACTCGAAATCTGAATTAATAAAGAACTATAGGTAGATATGTTTCAGGATATAAAAAAGTGATAAGAGTAATAAAAAATGATAATATTTGATTATCGAATTTGTATTTAACAAATAAATTTCGTAACTTTTAGAACAGATTTGACCTTAAAAATTAAAAAGCAGGTATCGGATATAGGTATGTCGGCAGGTGACTGGGTAGGTAGTTAATAATAATATAATCAAACTGTGATTTATTTTCGCATAGGATAATAATGTAATATGTTACTCATGTTGCACTGATCACGACTTTGGTAAAGCTATTAAAATAATATCAAATTAATGGAAAGAAATTAATTCAACAAAATATTATTATCTATAAGTACCTATAATGTGTAAATTATCCTTAGAACAAATACTAATAAAATAATACAATAGAATTTAATTATGTCTATATTGATATATAGATCTACGAGTATATGTCTGCTTTGTGTAGATATCGAAAAGAATTATATTGTTCCATACCGTCTATATTGTTTTCACCAATTCTCACTGTTGATGAAAAGTCATGCAACTTACTTGCATCGAACTTTAAATACCATAATGTACTGTCTTTTCTTCTTTTCGTGCCCTATCGGATCACTATGGCGAAAACATACCTGTATGCCGCAGTCCGAAACAGCTCGCCGACGTTCCTCATGCCAGTCCACTCACGAACATTTCGAAGCCACGACATCTGGCGTCTTCCTATTCCTCGGCGTCCCTCTATTTTTCCTTTCATAATTAGTTGGAGTAGTCTGTACTTGTCGCCCCGGAGAACGTGACCTATGTATGCAAATTATGTCGTTTTATTATGTTCCTTCAAAGTCAAAGGAAACACGAAAGAGCCATGCTAGACATAAGACTGTCGGACCGAATCAGAAATACTGAAATACGCAGAAGTTCAGGAGTAACAGATGTAGTGGAAAGAGTGGCTAAGCTCAAGTGGTCTTTTGCGGGACATGTTGCGAGACTCCAGAACCAAAGATGGACAAAGAGGGTAGTGGAATGGAGACCTCGCTAAGATAAAAGAAGTAGAGGGAGACCCCCGCGCGATGGTCAGACGACATTAAACGAGTTGCTTGTGATTGGATGCAGAGGGCGCAAGATAGAGATATATGGAGGAGTGCGGGGGAGGCCTATGTTCAGCAGTGGACGGAGATGGCTAAATAAGTAAGAAGTAAGTTTATTATGTTAACCAGCTCGCGTTCTAAGTTTTCTCACACTGATGTATTGTAGCACTTCTAAAAACATACCCGTTGAGGGTTGCTCCCACCCACTTACCCTTGGATTCTATATTATTTATAGTACAACAGTATGATAGGTAGGTACTAGGGAGAATTCAGAGTTCAGCAGAGATATATACCGTGGACAAGTCAATTTTGGAATAAAATCAAGACATTATTACATATTAGCATTAGAATATTACAATAACTTCTTATCATATTATGATCTCCACTGTTACTGACCCAGTCGTATCTCTCAATGTTGTATTACGATATTCATATTATTCGGTATTCAGTAATATTATGTGGACATGGACATTATACGAGTATTATTCATTTTTACAGTACCTAGTTATAATTTCTTGTTTACACATATGCTACACTTAATGTCTCTGTCGAAAGACAAAGGCGGAACTACGCAGTTTTAATGTTCCTAATTTAATAGATATCATTAATTAACCTGTCGCTGAAAATACTAACTGTGTAACTATCCGGAATGTTTTATACTCGTATGCAACAACTAACAACATAATAGGTGTATTTTTTCTTATATCATATATCTAGAAAAGTATATTGTTTGATTTAAGATTGTGCATATCGACATTTCAAAAATTTCTAAAAACGGGAGACCTTCTATCTCGACAACCGTTACTAAATATGCTTTGAAACAAAATAGGGTAGATGCATTTGACCTTTATCTAGGGAATAACCATAAAAAAAAATTATAACTTGCGTAGATTTCTCAAAAAAATTTTTTTAAAACACCTCTGATCTTTTCTCCGAAAGACGAAAACTCGTCACCCGAAAGTCGCGGAGTAATTTTTTTTTGTACTGATAATATGCATGAAAATCTAGGGAATAACCGTAATTTTTTTTTGATAGACGCAATATTAACCCCAAAAAATGGAAAAAAACGCTATTTTTTACCATTTTATCATGCGATTGTCACGCGATTTTGAACCTTAGGTACATAATGCCGTGGGAAAAGACTGTGACGTCATTCTTGGTGCCAAGCCCTTAATTTGATTGGATTATGGCGAAAAAGCAACCGTTGTTATAGGCAGACTAAAAATGTATACGACGTATCCATAAGACAAAAATGGTATATTGCCCGGAAGGTACCTACTACTTTCTGGAAGGGAAGGTTTTCAGAAAGTTTTTAAACAGAGAAAAATGAAATAGTAATAGTTTTAACATTTTGAAAGTAGAATTAAGCCTTGTGCTTATATTTACTTTTTAAAGTGAATTCAAAAAATTAAATTTCATTGAACAATATTAATACACATGATTGTGCGAATTACTATGCTCATAAAAAAAATTACGCGCTATTAACGCGCTTTTCGTGCTATATCATTTTTTTAATTTTTTGTTGCCCCTGGCATAATAGGCTGGCGACGCCCATAATACTTTTAGGTAGTTTTTGGCTTTAAAATCATTTCCTTGAAGAGTTTCAAATTTAATCCTGGTCGACCTACAAAATATATACATAAGTCCTATGAATACCGTATGAATTGGCCCGGACTGGCCTCAGAGCAGATCGGGCAAATGCCGGAAGGGCCGGTCTAGCCAAAAGACCGTCTAGCTAACAACGCCGACTGATTACATCACGAAAAAATATACAAAAGAAACTTAATTGTACCGCCATCTAGAAAGTGTTCTGTACAATTGGGGACAGTGTATACTAAGGGGACAGGTCTCGATGTTTCATGTCTCTATACCTTCTTACGTTTTATGACAAAATTTAGCCTGCCGCGTTAGTCCTTTATCATGTGTTAACCCAGACATATGATCCAGATGCCTTATTATTGAAATCAATTCACTCGTTTTTGAAAAAAAAAATCGCTTGCGCCGCTTTTTACTAGTTTCGTGATAAGTAGGGGATCGACGTCTCTAAAAACGCCCGGGCGGTTTGAGGTCCCAGTCTGGGCCTTCGTTATTCATGATTAAAATATACATTTAGAATACATGGAATAAGTATATCTCTATTTTGTATAAATATATTCAATTCAATTTTAATTTCAAAATTCTTTTTATTTTCCTTCAATATTTTACATATATATATATATACAAATTAAATACTTAAAACTATACACATTTAGAGATACCTCCCCAATAGAGACAAGTCTCGTGTGTGGGGAGGGATCCTGCATTTATATATTCATAGCAAATATCATTGTAGCAAAATATCACATATAACAAACATCCCACATAGTAAATTCATACATAGCAACAAAGTTACATCCCGCGAAACAAATGAGCAAAATCTCAGGAGACTACTGGGCCAAGTGCCTCCATCATGTGTCTCTTAATTTCTTTTTTGAAGGCCACTCTGTCTCTAACATCCCTCATTCCGCCTGGTAGCTCATTAAAATACTTTATACCCATATATGTGTAATGTCTATATAATGTGTAATATGTTTGTTGATTCATTATAAATTGGTAAATCAAGTGCAGTAGTATGCACTTCGCTTGACATTAAATCTGGTCTAGTAACTACAAATAATGTATTAACTATTACAAATTTCACTAAATATTTATTTAATTTAATTCCTTTTAACAAACTGATTGGATTTATTAATATAATTTCGTATAATTATCTAATAAAGTATCTTAACTGATTACCTTGTTATATAGAATTGTGTCATAGAAAATAATAATATGTAATTGCATAAACACCTAGAATTTATATTGGTTTAATAAAGATATCGATATAAGATAAGTATTATTTTGCTTTACACCTTACAGATGGCGATTCCATAATAGTGGCCTTGGTAATTTGCGAAGTTGACCGACTCGTATGTTGACCATGTCGACGCCTATAAGAGGTATTTAGGGTGGTTGGTTGATATTGATTATTGGCAATGGCAAAAATCCATCCATTTGCGTAATGTCTTTCATTACAACAATAAAGTTTATTATTATTAGGAAGCCTGAAAAGTTTTTGTGGTAAGTCTTTTCACCTATGATTCCTATGAATATAATGGGACGCCTTACATACACTCGTTTATTTCACCGAGGATGGCGCCATTTTCAAATATGATATTGATAGTATTTTCGAGGTACATTTTTATTTCTTACAGCATTAGGAACACACTTAAATGTTATGTTACAGTGTCTCCCGCATTATTTTTTTTACGAATCTCGAAATAAACCTAAATACATATTTGTACACTTCGTAATAAATAAGCTTGAAAAGCTTTTGTTGTGGAGTAAGTCGCCATCGGGGATTGAACCCGCGCCTACTGGATCGAGTCGAGTGCTTTACCAACCTGGCTTCCGACCACCTCATTTGTACAGGTAACTCGAATAGTGCAAAGTAAAATATGTATTTATCTTTTTAAATGTTACTACCTATCATTTAAATTTCTTTTTACAATCGAAACAGTGCTATGTTTACGATCGAAGTGAAATTAATGATAAAAGCTATTTATGAAGTTCGTAAACAATTGTTTTATGTATTTAGAGAGATAAGCGGCGTTATTTTGTTTTTACATTGCAATAATAATGTGTTCATTATTGCAATGTAAAAACAAAATAACGCAAATGAGGTGGTCGGTAGCCAGGTTGGTAAAGCACTCGACTCGATCCAGTAGGCGTGGGTTCAATCCCCGATGGTGACATACTCCACAACAAAAGCTTTTCAAGCTTATTTATTACGAAGTGTACAAATATGTATTTAGGTTTATTTCGAGATTCGTAAAATAAATAATGCGGGAGACACTGTAACATAACATTTAAGTGTGTTCCTAATGCTGTAAGAAATAAAAATGTACCTCGAAAATACTATCAATATAATATTTGAAAATGGCGCCATCCTCGGTGAAATAAACGAGTGTATGTAAGGCGTCCCGAATATAATACGAGTATGTCATCTGTCAGTGTGAAATGCAACAAAAGGGATCTTGTCAAATCTTTTCTTTCCGTTTCCTATACATAACTCATGCGTTCTCAATGGGGCTAGTCGTACTGCACAGTGTCCATGAGAAACTACACGAATTTAATGAATAAGAGAGTCGCATCCCCCTGTCTTCTCTAGCTCTAGTAACACTTGAAAAAAAAATGTACGTAATATTATACTTATTTGCTTTAATTATTCATTCCATCGACACCGAAAACTGTGGATTCTACACTAATATTTATTTTTCCATGACACCACCTCTCCCCTCCCCTGCCTCCCTCCTAATACGCCTCCTCACTAGAAACTGGATATTCTAATTGTTTCAAGTTGTTGAATAAAATGTACGTACAAGCTTAAAGTAGGTAGGTATATAACACAATCTACTATTTATAGGTAATCTGGTGAAATGGAGTGAACCATATTATATAATATAACTGATATACTACTGATATACGACTGATATACGACTAATAAGACGATAACGTTTTATATAGCAATTGTCCATACATGGCTTCTGATGTCAAAACATCTTCATTTACGGATTTTCTCTTTTATATACGCCAACTCGTCTCATACATTTGAAGGTGTAGGTAATTTTCTGATAATACTTGTTCGATCTCATTTTACAAATACGTAATGCGCTCACTTGCACTACACCTATTTCCGCAGATATTTCCTGATATTATTTAACCTAGAATAAAAATGAATAGCGAATAAAAGTTTCATAATAAGTAAGTAAATAAATGATTTATTAATAGGTAGGTATATAACAGTAAGGTATATAGGTATCGGTGATTCGATTAATGATAATAATAGCCCTGTACCCGTTGCCGAGCATGTTTTTAGCTCCGAAGAATCGCTGTCACGTTATTATTGATCCTGTCGATGATGCCATTGGAGGTTACTATGAAGACCGATTCTGGACTTGCACACTCTGTCACACTTTGGACAAGGCTGCTCCTCATTTGTAACGGGTCTGCGGGTGGTTCTGTTTTGCGGGCCAGTGTAACATTGATGATCCTCCGCCAGTTTTTACGATCACACACCAAGTTTTCCCAGTCACTTTGAGAGTTTATATCCTTCAGTGTGTTGTGCAGAACATCCCTGTATCTCTTCCGCTGCCCTGGATTATTATTATTAGGGAACAATTGGGATTAATACATTCTATAATCTCTTCTTTACATTTAATGAGCTAATTTGCGTGTTCAGGGATAAAAAAATAGAATATTTATTTATTTATTTATTTATTTTCATAAACTGCGTAAGCCTTTAATAATGCTATTACAATAAATAACAGATCACATATGTATATGACATGAACAAAAAATATGCGTAAACAATAAGTCAAATCAACCTAGGCAATCTTCAGTCAACAACTACACAATATAGTGCAGGGGACCAATACATACATAATTAATATACACAAATGATTAGGAACGGAAAGATTGCTATAAAATATTTTATTTTATTTCATTAATTTTAAAAGCGCATACAGTTATTACATATAATATAAACAATCACAATATCATCTGCAAATAAACCAGTGAAGACTCAAACATTACTTAATTACAAATCCTAGGCAGTAATAAGGGCTGTAGGTATACCCAAAATTCACTTACCTACGTATAAAAAAATAATAAAGCATATTTAATAATAAGCACCTATACCTACCCATTTATTAATTTGTCGGAAACATCAAAATATTGTTTTAAATTACAGGTCGGCAGTATTTCAGAGTGTCCCGTATAATGGCCATCATCACACATCAACTGATAAAATAAATACAGACTGAATAATGACCCCGTCATTAAAACTATGTGTTATGTTTATTGGCTCAATCAAAATCATCCTTCTTGCCCTCAAGAGATATACGTATAACGTAAGGTTTTTGTATTAAAAAATCTATCCTTTTTATGCCTTGAAGCGTTCACTATTTTATTACGAAGTGGGCATTAGTAGGAAATGTATAATTTTAAAGTAAATAATGATGAAATAAAAATAGCATCATGTATTTATCATCGTCAGAAATAAATAAGAACAATTCTATGAATATAGATAGTGGATGATACAAAATAGTGAGGAACAAACTATTATCGTGAAAAGTCCGTATTACATACATAACATACATATACCTACGTACTTACTTCTTCTTCTCCTCGTCCATAGGCGGATCAGGAGCTCATCAAGGCATCTGTACATACTATATCTCTTAGTCGCAGGCCCCTGTCTCTTGCAGTTTCTAGGACCTCCGACCACTCCAACCACTCGCCTCACACACCTTTGCATCCTATCCTTATTTTGTAAACCGTCTTACGTACCCAGTTTGTTATTTGTGTCGTATGTATACCTTATCAACGTTGAGATTCCTAGTTGCTGCGGATTTAGAGGGAAGTTCCGATTGCCTATTTAAATTGTGAAGTACACCTAAACGTTCTACTACTCAACAATAAGTTCCATCTTTCTCCTCTTGTTAGGCTGGTTAAGAACCAAGTTTTAGAGAATTGGATAGTACTGTAAATCATGTAGAAATGTTGTTCTTTTCCTGCGAAAAGTTGAAATAGAAGGACCTCCTTATTCTGTGATTATGCGCCTTTTCCTGCATATGAAATTGTAATTCTCTTGCAAGACCATAATAATATAATTTCAATTGATAGTTGCATCAGGTATGTATTTACCCAGCTCAATAGTTTTTTATTGCTAAATAGACTTGAATTTTTAAAATCAAATTAGTTACTTACAGAAATTGTATTAAAAACATCCTGTGTACGTATAACTTTGTAAGATTTTTCCCAAAATTGGACTAAAACAAAGCAACCGTTAATTAAATTTCACTTAGATTCAATGAATTCTTTTTACAATGCCCACGTGGGTATTAGGGTAATGGTAAATCACAACAGGCAACATGCAGTTATATAAATTTTGATTAATTAAAGAGAAGTGTGCCTGTAAGTAGGTATACCTTTCAATTACAATTTAATGAGGGTTTATCACATCAGCATGACGTGAACTTCGTCATGCTGATGTAAAATATGTTCGAAAGTTGCCTCGTCCATCAATTTTATGTTTATTCTAGATGCATTTAAAGATATTAGGTATAACAAGGCATTTCGCTCTTTAGCCTTCCTTAAAAGACAACGGGTACAATTTAAACGCTCACCAAAATAATTTTTAGACCCTAAGACTAAGTACCAAGAAAAATATATTACCTTCAAATAAAATAAACCCACTCTATACCGAGGTGCCTAAAGAACAACGTTTTAACTTCCAAAATAAATAAACACTCATCAGAATAATTGTAACACCCGTTTTCACCATTTTTTACCTAAGAAGGAGATCCCTAAGAAATTTCCATACAAAAACAGATATAATATTCTATTTATTGACACGCAGGCCTACCAACCACACCCTAATTCCATACAAAATGCAACACGCAACTCACCTACGTTAGGTGCCCAAATATCGCTGCCCAGGCTAGGTGAGTTGCGTGTTGCATTTTGTATGGAATTAGGGTGTGGTTGGTAGGCCTGCGTGTCAATAAATAGAATATTATCTCTGTTTTTGTATGGAAATTTCTTAGGGGTCTCCTTCTTAGGTAAAAGTTGGTGAAAACGGGGGTACGTGTTGTAATAATATTCTTATTGCCTACCAAAATGGATAAATGCCCACTAAATCTTGTTTCCCTGAAATAGTAAACATTAATACCGAAAATGACAGTTCTAAATAGCTTTAGCGTAATCAAATTATCCAATCTGAATCCAAAATATATTATTGTCAAACTAAGATTATAGTCGTTAAGACAACATTAAGGGTATAAAGTTTTTATCAGGACCTCTTTCCTAGCCACATCCTCATTTTCCTTTTATCACACTCTGCTTTCAATGCATCTAGCTACTTACTTACTTTAGGGCTCCGGATTCAGACCTTGCCACTCCTCTATCGTTTTACAAGGATCTAGGATCATTATAAAGAGTTTCTCTTTTTTAGTTATTTATTTATTTTGCACGCCATGTCAGACAATACATATAACACAATACACATATTACGCAAGTATTTTTTTGTTCACAATACACAAAAGTACGTCAAAAATATTTAATACTAAAGTTCGCGACCCAAGTATGATGGTTCAAAATCGCATAAAAAAATGAGAAAAAAAGGGTTTTTACATTTTTTTGGGGTAATTTCGCTTCAATCAAAAAACTTTTACGGCCATTCCCTAGATTTTAATTAATATTATCAATACAAAAAAATAAACATCTTCGCGGCTTTCTGGCAACGAGTTTCTGTCTTTCGAAAAAAGGATTAGAGATGTTTTTTCACAATGATATAAAAAAAATATTTTAGGGTCCTTCTCTAGACCAGGGATTCCTAACATTTTTGTACTCTAGAGCACATTCTAAAATATCGGTAGGGTGGCGGGCACCACCTATATTTTTAATTGACAAACTCCTTCCATAACTTCTCATTTTCCCATAATTGTTTTTTTCGCTACCAATCGGAGCGCGGCAGCCCTTGAAGGTCGCATTTTATATTTATGAAAAGGCTCTGTCTCTGTCGAATATTGACGGGCACATACGAATCGTTCCGCGGGCGTCATGGTGCCCGCGGGCTCGGGGTTGGGAATACCTGCTCCAGACAGAGGTTCAATCTATTTTCTTTTTTTTTGCAAGAAAGGGAATATGAAATGGAGAATTATTAAAAAAGACATTCAGGCAATCCACTAGGAGTTAATACAAATCAATACAATAATACAATCCACTAGTTATAGAATATTGCACAATACATTACACATAAAATACACAGGTGAACAATTACATTATTATTTTTTAGGTGTTTGGAAAATGGACAATTCGAGTGCGTGATGCATTTGCATCCTGAGAGCAGGTCTTAATCTATTTCTCTTTCCATAGTTCTACCATAAATTACACTTCTTGCTTCTTTAATCTCATATCTCTGGACCTCGATGGCTGGTTAACAATTGTACTCAGAAATGCAAATACGGAAAAAGTTGTATAGATAACCTGAAATACAAAATATTTAGATACAAATCCATAACATATAACAGGTAAGGAATAAAAATATTGAAAACTATAAATAAAAATTTATAAGCACTTTTCTTACTCTTCTGAATGATTCCAGGTCCAAATCCATATTTAGTGCCCTGTACTTCAATGGCCTTCTGGCTCTGATCATAATAATCAACAAGCTGTTTTTATATCTTGAATATTTTGGTACGTTCTGCCATCCGTTGGAATATACGGCATCACAAACACTGGTACTCTGAGTGGTCACAAAAATTTTTCTTACTAACTGTACAGGGAGTACTTACCTATGTACCTAATAGGTATATGGTATTCCTGTTACTTTTACGGATTTCATGAAAATCTACACCTTGTAGCAGTTTTATGGGTGCGTATCTTTGATTATTGAAGTACCTAATCAAACACATACTGACATAGATTCGCTCAAATTATTTTGTTTCAATACAACGCTATGAAAACGTGTGTGAAGCCATTTCCGCCATTTCTTAAACACCAATAAGTATTCTTTTGTTGATATTTGACGTTTACGATTTTCACAGTGTCAAAATATTTGATTATAATTAGCTATTTTAACGGTAAAATCCAATTGTTTCGCTTATCTAAGGCTGCATTATAATAAAAAAAAACATTTTAAGATGCCTAAGTGTCAGTTTCCCGGCTGTGACTACACCAATAACTCTAAAAAGAGTAATTTATCTTTTCATATGTAAGTATTATGCATTTTGGTTGATATTGTCATTAATTTATATATCTTTAAACAAAAAACGCTTCAATCGATATTTACATATGTGTTTACGTTATTTTTACGCTTAAAATGACATTGTATATAACATAATTTCATCAAAATACATGTCTCATAGGCATGTTGATTTGATCATCGAATCATCGATATTCCAAGTGATATTCAAGGATTTTAGAAGTTATGATGTTTACTAATTTTTATTTTCTTTTATATAAGTTAACTATTTACATATTTTGAATTTATTTGCTATATCAGTAAACCTTTTACTTGCATTAACAAGAACTTTTGTTTTATAATTCACAACAAATGCATACACACAGTGGTATTTTAATGTAGATCCGATTATTATATTATATTTACAGGTTTCCGAAGGATAATAATAATAATCATAATCCGCCACCCAGATCACGTGAATTGAAGTCGTTGGTCATTTTTTTGGGTTTTCTTAAAACTAAGGTTTATGCCAACAAGCCTACAGCCACTTATGCCTTGAAGGAGTTAATTGAGGGCTGTATATGCGAAATTCAGCCACATTTGTGCAAAGCGGTCATTAGGGTGTCCCGTCAATGTATGGAGAAATTTTTTTTTAGGAATATCGGAACACGATAGGTGTCAAAACTTGGGCATTGACGAGTAGTTTCAGACTGCATATTTAGTTTTTAATTTTAATACTACTTTTAGACCTCTACCAGGCCCTGAAGATTTGTATAATGAGGTTTCAGGTACATATTTTCATACAAATATATTTCGTCAATTTTTATGTATTTTTTCAAATTAAATAAAAAATACCCATTTCTAAACTCAAGACCCAACAATATTAGTCATGAAAACTTATTATCAAAGTAAATAAAGGACATTTTATATACATAGATAATAGCACTTTTGTTAGAAATACCCCGAACTGAACTTATAACTGAATTATACAGCTGAGACTAACTAATCTTACATATCGGTTCAATTCCACACTATGTGAATCCATGTCTAGATTTTCAAGCTTCAGAATATATTGAGAAGCTTCAGTCATACAGTGTTCCACTGCTTGTCAGAGAGAAAAATAAAAAATAAAAAAGTTTTACTTCGGGTTAGTTTTAGAATAGAATTAAACTAATTAAAATAATGCAATTCTTTATCAAAGGTAGGGTATGATGCGAGGGTTGCATTATTTTGATATTCCTTGTATATACCTACTCAATACTAAACCAAAAAAGTTTATTTAATTCATTACGAACTCCTGAAAGATGTGAAAAATTTCATAATTATTTCTATTACGTATATGTGGTCTCAGAATAAGATAAGGAAGGTTGTATTGTTCCAATTTCATAGTTAGTGAATTTTAGTTCTACAGATTCTCGTAAAGACGTTTCTTACTCTTTCCATTTCATAAATATTTGTGAAGATTTCCAGTCATTAGTGTAAAAGCAATAATATAATTATTTTAGTTACCAATGAGAGCGTTTTCGACAGGTCAATAATTGTGAAGGTTTGAAGTTGAGAGGAATGAAGTTGAAAAGGTATTTTTATGGATGGTCAAAGGTTTGTCCGACTTGAAACTGCATATAAATCCACTGCAATAGCCTGCCTAGGTAAATATGAAGACATTATGAACACCACCCTTCTAGTACCATCACAACTAACAATTACATCAGTGTCTCACCTCATATTCTGAATTAGATGTTCCACATACATATTATACATAGGTAATATATCAACCCTTGTTCTAAGATCAAACATTTTAATTTTTAAGGATTTTCTTTATAATTACAAGAGTATTTTCTCATCAATTATGATGGTATATCATATAATTATTGTTCCCTTCTACATACACCCTCTTGACAATTCTGCCGCTCATTTTATTTTTGTTTTATTGATCACAACCTAAGTTTTTACAGATGGAATAATATCTGCATGTTGCAGAACCGCAGAAGTAATTAAAAGTTACAATAGCGATGTTCTTCTATCTCAAAAATTCCATCACTATATTCATATATTGTATAAGAAATTGGTTTCGATTGAAGTGTTAGTAGCATCCATCACGAATTATAAATCAAAGTCCAGTATCTTTTCTCTTAATTGACTTTAAATTTGTAGCATTTTTTTATCGCTGGCTCTATAGTTATAACGTCATCACCTACTTTTTTGTTAAGATTTTTAAAAAAGTAGATCAATGATTGCTGACCAATAATAGCGTTTTTTTTTCATTCTGCAGGGCCATCAATGATCTATAAGACCCTCTTTATGCCTAAACCCTTTCTAAGACAGAGAATTTCTAAAGCAGATCATCAGGAATAACGTAAAAATGCTTAATCACACTGTTTGAGAAACTCTCTTTGTAATGAATTCTGATGACCTCTCTGTGTTCCCACGAGGAACGATAAGGGTATGGTTTGTTGGTTAGATACAAGCTATCATAAAAGTCGTATATTTTTTCCAAACTCTGAATATTTGCAGATACAAAAATCGGAATCATTATGGACAAAGTATTAAGGTAAGTTTCAGTAGAAAATAGCATTTTTTTCAGAACTTCAGGCCCCGGTAGAGGTCTAAAACATATGTCCAAGATTTTTTTTATTATTTTTCCCGTAATCTACTCGTCCATGCCCAAGTTTTCCGTGCTATCGTGAAACGGAATTTTGAAATTTTCATTTACGGGACACCCTAGCGGTCATGGATAATTTCGAAAAAAAGAGTGCGTGTGCTGCAGCAAAAGCGTGGAGGCCATTTATCTGATATTATATTCCATTCATAACCCCATACTGTACACTTTATGAATCAAAAATAAATTTTCAATTATTCATTGTAAACCTGTGTTTTCTATCAAAATCAAATTTTGCGTTTTCCGTGAGACACCCTATACAAATTTACTTATTTATATAATTTCTTTAAAGTAAATGCCAAATCCATGAATGATCTAATTAATCCTTTTTATTTTTTTTACCAATACAACACAACATGTTCATCAACATGTTAAAAAAATGGTATCGATGGTATTCAATATCGATGTTAATATTGAGCATTTACATCACATTAAATCATCCAGTAAAGACGAGAAGAAAAAGAAAAATGGAAACGACGTTCGAAAATAGTTCGAGGCTATGGTGCGTATATAAGAATTAAGTATGTGTGCATTTATATTCTATTTTTTGTTATGTAAGTAGAAGAGCAGCGGGGGGGAGGGGACGGTCCGCCACGGGCAGTACTTTTTAAGAGGTGGAATTTTTGGGCATAATTTAAAAATTCGAAAAAACTTCGTCTGCGGTCCAACTTTTTCTCTTTTTGTATTATTTCTATCACGATTGCTTCATTAAAATCTTGAAAAACCTTCGCCTACGGCGCTATTTTCACTCTTTTTTTTTCACATCCATATAAAAAATATTGTTGTCCCATTGCAGCTTTGAAGTTTTTTAGAATTCCTGTGAATTTTTGAACATTTTGGATCTCTCTCTCTCTTGGCTCGTATTCCTCATTGCTGAGGGTCGCGATCCCCAAACACCCGTTGCTGGACAATCTGGCGCCAAGCGGTTCTGTCCTCCGCAAGGTGCATGGCCCAGTAGATGGACGGGGCTACCGTTTGCAACATTTTGGATATACGAGTGTTTAAATAATGTCCGTGTGTGGAGTGTTTTCTTGTTGCCAGTAGAGGTTTCCATGCCGATTTTAGATGTAATCTGTCGTCTATGCTCGACAACATCGACAATCTACACACGGTACACCCGAGAAGAATGGAGAAGAGATCTGTGGGGTACTCTAGTCTGGGTAAGTAGAGTTAACAGATCCATCAAATTCATATGGCAGGACAGAAGGCATGGCATAGGAACTAGACGAATGCTTGCCTAATTTATAGGTGTGATACGATATCACTTACCATGGCACTGAGTTGTGACCCAGACCAACAAGGAATGAAGAAGTCCATTAGCGTCAGTGCAATCAAAACTATACAGTCAATCCTCAATCGACCGGTGTTGCGCCATACCTACGGCATTCAAAATACGAGTAATCATGATTGTTTTTTTAGTAGTAGGTATATAATAAAAAATGGACGACAGAAAATTAGAAATATGGTTAAGACTCAGACCCCAACTTTGATGTCACGCTCATTTCCCGCGGCATTAAGTTTCAAAATCGCATGGAAAAACGTTTTTTTTTTTACACTTTGGGGTTCATTTCGCCCCGTTCAAAAATTTGTTTACTGTCATTTGCTAGACTTAAATGCATTTTATCAGTACAAAAAAAGCTCCCCGCGACATTCGAGAAAAGAGTTTCTGTCTTTCGGTTAAAAGACCAGAGGTATTTTACAATTTTTTTTTAGAAATCTATAAGTAGGTATATACAATATAAAATAAATATGTAGTTACAAAAAATCTTTTAATGTAGGTAATAAAGGTATCTTTAATGTATCTATTCCATATTTTATGAAAGGTTGTCCAAATCTAAGATCTCCCGTTTTTTAAAAAATGTATAACCAGAAAAACATTTTCTTATTATTATTCAAGCCAATTAGCGAATAACTTGATGAATGTACATAAATTACCTACTTTTATTAGTATGTTGTGTTGTTTTTTTTTCGTATTACCTATAACGAAACTTGTTCTGTGTGCACTCTTCGGCGCAAAGGCTGAACGCTGTAATGCCGAAGAGTGTAATATTTTTACTTAAATAAACAGTATTTTAGCTTGGGGTCTCCTACCCCATTAATTTACGTTAGCAGGATCTGTGCTCTCTTCAATCGATATTTGGCCAAAAAGGAGAAAGAGCTATAGTTTAATATAAATACTTGCAGTAAAGTTCATCCACATAAAAACAATAACCTAATGAGAGTAGGTAAGTACTATAATATTGTAAATCAGTTTTCTCACGTCTATAATAAGAGCAGAGCCTGTACATAAACCAAATATACACGTCAGTAGTGTAATTCCAAACGAACTAGCCATCGTGCTTTGAATTTTGTTATGCAACCTGAAACATATTGGATTTATTAATACATAGACACACGTATGTATTATTGTCAAATTTTATGAGAAAATATTTTTTCTCTGGAAACAGCATAGATGACAAAAAATAATTCTGAAGAGGTTTCAGAAACGCAGGGACAGGGACGTAGGACATCTGTAGGTACCTGGTACCAGATTGCTGGCTTTTGAGTTGGATATTCTAGGGCCTCAGGAACAGATATGAACTGGATTGCCACTCTTCATATTACGTTCACCTGTCATCTTCATCAGCCCTCTCCAGTACCGTATTAGACATAGGCCTGTCCGCAACCACTCTGTGCCGCTGGTGTCCGGCCACTAATTTTTATATATCATCAGACCATCTTGATTGTGGTCTCCCTGGGTTTCTGTTTCCAGTTCCCGGTCGCCATTCCATGGTTCGTTTGTACCACCGTCCTGGCCAATTCCACTTTAGTGAGGCAGTTTTATGGGAGCATTTGCCATCGTTGTCCTCTCTCTAATTAAAATATATAATGTCCAACTATGAAATAAAGTAAACTAGTAATAAAGTTTTAAATAGGTAGGTACTTGCCTTATAATTTTTCTATGTGCCTTGTCGACCATTTCAATTCTGTGCATAATCTCTTCATGTGTCACATTTTCTGGATCGTCAAACATGTGACTTATATCCCATTTTAGAGCGTGCAGTTGACCCATGGTATGTTTAACAAAGGATAAGAAAATAGTATTGCTTCCAATCAGTGTTAATGGTGTATGTATAGACAGCATTATATGATGAAGGCATATGATTTCGTACAATGGTGACTTCGATATAATTTCTTTGATATAGCCATATTCAATGCCCAGAGGAAATCGTCTTGTAGTTGGTAAAGAGAATATGACTCTCATAAATTGTTCAATGACAAATGAAAAAGTAATTGAAAGTGCACAGAAGGAAGCGAACAGAGAATAATTTTCAATTTTTAAACCTTTTTTAATCCACGTTAAGATAATTTGCTTTCTTTCTTGGTTCATTTCACAGGCTGCTTTCTTATACACTGTATTTATATCCTTTATGATATCCCTAATCATTGCTTTCTTTTTCAAGATAATGTAAAGTTTTGCGATAAGAAAGATATTTGGTATCGCGCGTAATAAATAATGAAATATGGCTTTGTGATTATTATTCATTGTCATATCTAGAATACCAGAAATAAAGAATAATACCAAGCTTCCAATATCATTGATTACCAAAAATGCGCACAAGATGGTTTCCATCCAAGGTCTGGTTTTTTCCCAACTGCCGTCATATTCAAGATTTAAGGGAATGCATCTAGCAGTTGAATTTATTATCCCAAAGATTTTACAATATCCTTTTTTATCAAAATCTTCCAACTTCTCCTTCAAACGAGTTTCTACAAAAAAAAAAAAAAAAAACAAGTAATAATTAAGTATAAGTACCTATTTCCACTTAAAAAAATGTTTATAAGATGAAATGTTAGAAGTATTCGCACTGGAAACTCAAGATTACAGATCTACCCGTACCCATTCACCGTACCCGCTCCCGCTTCACACCATAATAATATAAAGTTTTACCAGATCTAAATCGCAAGCATTTCTTGACACTTTCCAAAAACCCCATCTCAACAAATTGGTTTCTCGGAGAATATTGTCTAATTTTATTCAAATATTATTTCAACAATCCTCTCGAGATCAAGTGTTTTGTGGAAGTATGGTATTGAACAAAGAAATGCTGGCCTTTTATATTTTTCCAATAGTACCTACTTACCTATTTTAAGTAACTAGGTGTATGGGATAGCCATATCCTACTTTTGAAACATAGTACCTATCACCTTTAATCACATGTCAATTCACACGTTTTAGACGCAAATAATGATTTTTTGATGTAGGTACCTACAACAAATAATTAAAATAATAAGGTAAATTATTATTTGTGCTTTTTTTTATTTTATCGGAATTCCACCCATAAAGAACACGAGTGATCTCTGATTATTTGTACTTACTATTTAAAATATAGGTATATAATCATATATTTTAAGAGCGGAACGTCGAAATACTACTGTAATAAATATATACCTATGTGTTTTTTTAATTACCCAAATAATGAATTTATTTTTTAGGATAATTATTAGGTAGGTACCTCCAGGCGCGAAGCTACCTAAGAACACGATTCCCATCGAGTTATCTTTTGGAAAAAATGATAGGTATAAAAGTGTCTAATCTGACGTAATCCCATAAGAAATGTTAGCCCCGGCTTCCCTTCTGCAGAAATCCACTCTTCGCCACTGGTACCTACCAATGTTAATTATATGGTGTGGTCAGAATGCGTGTGACTGGTGGAAATTAGATAGGTAATGTATAGAAGATAGATATTCTATTCCATCACGTCGCGTTCCTTGCGGAGTAGGCAGAGAAAATAGGTTACCAGATTTTTCCAGCCTTCGCGCACACACACACACGCACCCTCACACGCACGCACACACACCACACACACACACACACAGACAGACACACACGCGACTAGTATACCAACGCGAATTCATCAGGACTTGTGAAAGGTAGGTGATAGGTAGTATATAACTACCAGTATCTACTTACGTATGTATTGTCATTCTTGATTGATAAAAATAATATATAAACTCATCAATTGGGTTAGCTGGAAGAGATCACTGTACAGCGATGAGCTCGCCCTAGTGAGCATAACTTATTATTATTTTAAATGGCAAATGTAGGTATACATATATTACCTATGTATATTGTTTTTATGTTGTAGGTATGTAATGTTCACTCAAATAATAGAGTTATGCGCAAACGAAATATGCGGGCCCAATAACTTTTTTAGCAACGTTTAAATTAGTAATTTTAATAAATCACACATTCCTTACAATTCAACAACTAACTCGTAAAAAAATAGTATTGCAGATGCGTTAGCCATATAAATTATATTGTCTATATTACACAGTGCCTACTTATGGGTACTTTTTATGTTAATCAGTGTTTTAATTATATTTTTTTTATTACATATTAAGAGTGTGCATACCGATATTTCAAAAAATTGTAAAAACGGGAGACCTTCTATCTCGACAACCGTTACTAAATATGCTTTGGAACAAAATAGGGTAGATGCATTGAACTTTTATCTAGGGAATAACCGTAATAGATTTTTTATATCTTGTATAGATTTCGCAAAAAAAATATTTAAAAACACGTCTGACCTTTTTTCCGAAAGACGGAAACTTGTTTCCCGAAAGTCGCGGAGTAATATTTTTTTTTTGTACTGATAATATGCGTCTAAATCTAGGGAATAACCGTAAAAGTTTTTTGATAGACGCAAAATTAACCCTAAAAATGGAAAAAACGCTATTTTTACCATTTTATCATGCGATTGTCACGCGATTTTTCTGTGATGTCATTTCTGGTGCCATGCCCTTAATCATAAAATGTAAATATTATTATCTGTTGAGAAATTAAAATACCGTTGGTATACTATACATATATCTATGTACAATAATTGCACTTATATAGGTACATATTATAGTTTTCATTTGATTTCACAAATAATGAGTAATTTTTTGGCGGATGTCTGCGTTGAATGTAATCTATTTCTATTCTGTATTATTTCATACGTTATATTAATTATTACGTAGAAATTACTTTTTGTTTCACGACCAGGGATGGCATTTTGTAACTCTACTCGCTCGCTATGCGACGTGTACACGACGTACAGTTATTGTTTGTACGGCGTGTATACGCCGTACAAACAATAATTGTACGTCGTGTACACGTCGCATAGCGAGTGAGTATGAGTTACAAAATGCCAAAGCAGGGGCTTTGCTAACTTCAAAAGAGAATGTTTAAAGAAATTCTCCAAATTTTTCAAAGAAATCTCAAAAGTTTTAGTTCAAAATGTTATAGGTTTGGATTCAATATTGATCAAAGCGTCTTGTCATAACTTATTCCATACCTAATATACCTATGCAAGAATCTATATACATACTAATTATAACTAGGTAGTATAATATACATATCTATCCATACATAGGTATTAACATAATATACATAATTAGGAACTAGATTACTAACTTGTTATAAACGCATGGCTGTAATAAATTAGCTATATAGGTAAGGTAGGTACCCAATACTGAACAAAAACAATGTTGTATATATCATTAAAAAATCTCGAACCAATGACGCTGAAAATCACGAACGTTTTGCAAAAAAATAGATGTTTGGTATGCACCGTCTTATTTACGTAATAAGAACTTGGTAGGTACGGTAGATTATGTTGTAAATTTCACAGGGCATTTACTAGTAGAAACATGGGTAGGTATCAGCGGCGAAGGGTGGATTTCTGCAGAAGGGAAGCCGGGGCTAACATTTCTTGGGATTACGTCTGATTAAACACTATTATTATACCAAAATTTATTTTTTCGAAAGGTAACTCGATGGGAATTGTGTTCTTAGGTAGCTTCGCTCCTGAAGTACATCAACATGTATTGAATGTACCTAGAACATACCGATAGATGTATTGTATGATTAGGTAGGTAATAGGTATAATACTAAACCAGTATTCTTTTTTGACATAAGTAGGTACTTCCCAATATTAGTGATGCACCGAACCTCCATACAGTCTGATGTCTATTTATTGAAGGAAACATTCGATGAACTTTTTTTATGTATAAAGGATCTGGGCTTGCATTCATACACAAACCCAAATACTTTCCTGCACACCTTGCACTAGGTTAAAAGCCTGTATCACAAAGTATGGAATTCACATCGTCAGCGCCGGGGTTCGAACCTGGCACCTTCCGCTTGAGAGACATGCCGATAAATCAGAAACAATGTCGGTATAACCCCAGCAGCTCCTCGAAAATTGGACGGCGTTCATGTAATGTGCTCGAAATAATAGTAATAATGCTTAAAAATAATATATTCATCTTATACATATAATAAAAATGGACGCATGTATGCGAGGTCCGAGCTCCTCCCACTAGGCTACCCCGCTCCAGAAAATTTGACAACGACAGAGGTACAACTCTGTAAATAATCTGCTCAGTGCTTAGGTTGTACTGTAACAGTTATGGAACTTTACCTGTTGTTATAATATGTATTAGGTACTATTTCAGGTTGTTAGAGGTCGCCTAAGAAGCAGTCAGGTATATGGACCAGTTTATTGAAATCGTGCGCTGTAACACCTACACGGAAGTGAAGAGATTGGCGAGTGACAGGACCACAGAACACGTCAGGACGGCGTGGAAAGATTTGGGTTGATTGGCAGAAATCGCCAACAGGTGATAAATCCGCCCTTTATGTGTAAAGTTATGCGCAATAAAGTTTTTATTTATTTATTTATTACAATTCCAATGACGTCCGTGGAGAGTGAAAGGTGTTTTTCCACATTAAAAAGGATAAAGTCGTTTCTCAGGAGCACCATGAACCAGGAACGCCTGTATGCATTGTCGGTGCTCAGTATAGAGAAACAATTTTTACAGACAATTCCCGAATGTAACAGAGAGATAATTAAAGTATTTGCAAATATGAAAAACAGGAGAATCGATCTTCTATACAAATAGTATTCTTATTTTTATGCTAATCGTAATAATTATCCATTATTATGTACCTATGTTTTTGGGACCCACAAAGTAGTTAGTTATTTTATTTGATAGAGGTATAACAGCCCTCTGTTATTGAAAAGCGCTCCCCCAAGCTCAGAACTTACGCTACGCCACTGCTTATAATGCCAACCTAAAACACATCCTTTCTCACTCACTTTCATGAAAAAAAATCGCTATTATACTTTTTTTTCTACGTTTATGTTAAAATTTTAATAACCGTCCCCAGGAGTTTTTTCGCTCCTCCCCCCCCCCCCGAAATGAAATATACGCCACTGATACAAATGGATCAGTCTCTCGTTAGTACACAAAATCTATGTTTTATTTTATAAGTCAGTTAATTTTAATATTTATTGCAGTTTTTCACAATTTGGTTTTGACGACAGCAATTCCTGATTCCACTTGCGAAATTTGTTTTGATAAGTAGGCAGTTAGGTAGATGCCTGATTCACGCGTTACTAAATAAATAATGTTGGGCTACATCTGTTGAACAAACTTCAAAGTTTATATAAACGAATATTTCAGCTTGCGAACCAAGTCCGATTGCTCTACCTACATACCTGCACAAGTAGACACGGGAGTCACCTGATGCTTATTGAAAGTTTAAAAAGCTTTGCACTTGACTGTATAGATGGCGTGCTTTATTTTAATAGATATACCTACATACCATCGATACATACAGTAACTTAATACTTTGTTTTGTAGATTTGCAAATATATTCTGAATTATCAATAAATCATTCCTGTTTATTATAATAATGCCTATACGAAAGAACATAACCTGAATTATTATATAAGTTTCAATTGATTGCTTCTTTCTCATATATTTCTAAACTTAGGAGCCTGACAACATACCTCTATATACGAGTATTTACCTACATCTTCAGTCTAATGGATATCGGTATGTCTAGTTAATACTAATTACACATAATATAATAGTAGTAGGTTTTAGCCTTATAGATTAATTATCTTCTATTTGATTAATAGATTCCATCAGCAACCGTATGGCTAATTCAGGGGAGGAGCAGATTCTTATAAAAAATAGAGGGTAGTACCTAATCATTACAAAAATTTCAATTTCCCCACACGTTCGTTTTATTAATCCTTAACCACTATAAAACATAAGAACATTAACCTTTTCCGCTAAAATTAGATACCTTTCTAGGTTTTATAAAATATTTTTTGGAGGCGGTTTCTCATCTCCTATGCCCCATATAAGTACACAATCTTATAGGTCTAATTTCCTACATCAACTCATTTAGTGAATATGTACCATCTAAGGCTAAACATACCTATGTTTCCTAAAAAAATACCGAAATGAAGACTCTCCGATCCATTGTGGGACTGATAATCCGAGACAGAGCGATAAATTCTTAAATATCTACAAGGACGATATATATTGTCCGATGGGGAAGAATAAGAAGGCAGTGCTGGAGAGTTGAGAGATCAGGGGGAGAGAGCTTGTACAGGGTGGTGAGCGTAGCGGCAAACGAGTCACCGTCGTCCGTCAGGTATCAGACTCCCAGGAACACCATATTTATTAAAGATGGCGTGGTAGCTGGAATATACCAGGTTTATAATATGTAGTATTAATTTATTCGTTCGAAAAGAATAATAGGCGTTCGATACAGTTTCCCACGGGTTGCTGATGGTAAAACTGTTTAAATGAGGCAGTAACGCATGTCTGAAATGTGCTTTCAAAATATACTAGAAAAATCAAGAAAAAAATTACGATTACCAGACTTTTTGAATTTTTCAAAAATATGGAATAGTTTCTGAGATATTAGGCGTCAAAGTTGGGGTTGCTGAAAAACGCTCGGTTTTATCAAATACACCTCGTGACGTCACATTACCGTATGGATCTCAGCCTCTATATGAGGCTAGTATGCGCTCCATACATTAACATTAAAAATAGTTATAATTGATCGTAATTAGTAGGATGTTTGTCCCTAAATTCAGATTGGAATTGATTTTGTTTTGTTTTCTGTGTTTTTTTTTATTGTTTAACGATAATAAAGTATGGATTTGTAAGATGACAATCTCCCAAAAGCAGATTAGTATATAGCATAAGTAGAAACGGATTTTGTTATAAATATCAGTTTCATGAGTGCCGAAATTCGTAGCGTTTAATTCGCAAAGTGATTATAGTACTTACTTGTATAGTACCTATTACATAATCTACAAAATATTTTTGCTAACTTTCGCTGTTTAACGACGTTTCTCAAACTTTTTTGAGATTTCACAACCTAGAGTGACGCTCAAAAATCTGAACTTGGTTGTTTGTAAAAAAGTGGGACTAAAATTACTTAGAGAAAGTATTTTTTTATATTTAGTGAAGGTCGTGATTGAAAGAATACAAAAAATACGTTTCGCAATAATAAGTATGAAAACTGTTTTCTTATAGGTAGGTACATCGTGTAGAAAAATGATAGCGCCGCAGGCGAAAACAAAGACATACAAAGCCTACATAAAAGAGGTAGTAATGTAGAATTAGTTTATTTTTTGTAAGATAAAAAAACACATAAGTAAGTAGGTATCTATAGAGTAACATAGATAACTAGCACCGCAGGCAAAATTTAGCTTAGTATAGTTAAATTGTTTTTTTGCCTGGGCGTCCTCTCCGTTGTGCTTTTTGTGTTCATATATCTTTTCAATCTAAAACAAAAGTCAAAACGAATACTAAATAGGTAGTTATAGGAAAAGTTTGAGAACTACCGTTTTTTGCTAGTGACAAACTACCATTTTTTTTAAATATTGATGCCGAATGTAAAATACAATACATTTTAAATGACGGTACAATATTCGTCCTTCCACATTGCGATATCATGCTGGGGGGAGAGACATACATAATACAATGCTATTGTATTATTAAAATATAAACAATGCAATAAAAACAAAAAAAATAGACAATGTTTTACAAAAATACTACCTAGAGTTAAGCATATGTTCATTCATTATATTTATAAAACATGGTTATAATATTAAGAACTGTATTCTATTCTATACCCTCACGCCACGTCCCTTGCATGGTAGGCAGAGAGGATAGAGCGCCAAACAGCCTATCCTTACACACACTCCTAGCTTCCGTCACATTCATGCAATTTGTCATACACGCTCTCCGATTCCTTTTACTCAAAACGCGTCCATCCTTGAGGATCTGGTCGACATGATCGCACCAGGTCAGTCTAGGGCGGTCGCGGTTCCTCACCCCTCTTCGCTCACTCAAATATATCTTTTTTGTCATCATTCATTCTCTCAACATGCCCAAACCATCTTAGTTTGTTTACTTTCATTCTTGTCACAACACCAGTCTTGCAGTCACTCATTTCCCTATTAATTCCCTTTCCCATTCCCTATTCCAGATATTAAGAACACATAAGAAATAAGCAGAAACAGCTTCATGGATAAAAGTCTCCCTAGAAACAATAGGTACTTAAGTGTACCTACCATATTTTTACTGTTTTTGGTTTGATTATTATTAAATATTTTATAACAGTTTTTTACAAAGCACATTTTTTTTATTTTACCTATCGAAAATCGGAAAGATAACGTATGTCCAAGTCATCTCGTGAACAAAATACTTCATAATACTATACTGGCCCGTTGTATGGAGAACAGTATGACAGATAATGTGACGTCATGCGCTATTTAGGTATAATCCGACCGTTTTTGAAACAGTCAACTTTGAGCCTCTGTAACTCTGCTGTTTTTCAAGATATCGAAAAAATTCTTTCAGTTTTGTAAATGTGATTTTTAGGAGAATTTTATTGAATGTTAAAAAAAAATTGCGTTACTAGCTCATTAGGAATTCGTGGGGCGGCACATGGGTGGTTTTCTGACTATTTATCCAACAGAACGCAAAGAACAAAAATTGGTAAGTACTTTAGTGACAAAGCACAGATCAAATTCGGAGTTCCACAGGGGAGCGTACTGGGTCCAATTCTTTTTCTCACATACATCAACGATCTGACAAATATTCAGCTGGTTGACGGGTATGTAGTGTCATTCGCTGACGACACCGCACTTATTTTTCGTGGCGCTTCATGGGACGAAGCTTATCAGAGGACTGAGGAGGGTCTGAGGATGGTGAGGAGATGGCTGGACTTGAACTTGCTTACCCTTAACGTAGAAAAGACTAATTACATGACAATCAGCATTACGAACAGAGACGATGACTATCTAAAAAATAAAACAATTAAAATACATAACTGTGACACCAGTGTTGGCAACTTTTCGCCATGCCATTGTCCAATCATCAGGAAGGTAAAGAGTGCCAAGTACCTGGGCGTAATTGTTGACGAAAGACTTGATTGGAAAGAGCATATAACTAATACAGCAAAGAGACTCAGGAGCACCCTATACATTTTTAAAGAGGTGAGGAATATGTTGTCTAACAGCATGCTCAGGACTGTGTACTTTGCTCTGGTTCATAGTGTTTTGTCGTACGGTATTCTTGGTTGGGGAGGAGCTACGCTGACGGCCCTGGATCCTTTGGTCAAAGCCCAGAAATCAATTATTCGAGTAATCAACAAAAAACCATTCAGATGTCCCTCGGATGCACTTTTTCGGCAGTTCGGTGTATTGGACGTAAGACAGACATATACAAAAACTATAATCTTACACTATATAAAACATAAGCACCTACAGACACAAATAACGCACAACCTATCGACAAGATGTAGAAACAATCAATTTTTTAAGGTACCAAAAACGAGGACAGTTTTTGCACAAAGACATTTTACATTCCAGGCACCGAGACTCCTTAACAAAATACAGGACAAAGTACTGACAAAACGACAAATGACGCACAGCCCCTTACCAAAAAAACTTATTACTGAATGGCTGCTAAAGATTGGACGCAACGAAACAGAGATAATTCTCAATTATATACCTACCTAAGCCTCCTCGAATCTGGCCTATTTTCTATTGTAAGATTGTGGAGTGGGTGGTGGATATTGGTGTGGCGGTATATTTGTGTAGATATTGGTGTAGCGGTGTATTAGTGAACGTGATGTTTGTGTGTGTGTGTGTGTGTGTGTGTGTGTGTGTGTGTGTGTGTGTGTGTGTGTGTGTGTGTGTGTGTGTGTGTTTTTGTGTGTGTGTTTTTGTGTGTGTGTGTGTGTGTGTGTGTGTGTGTGTGTGTGTGTGTGTGTGTGTGTGTGTGTGTGTGTGTGTGTGTGTGTGTGTGTGTGTGTGTGTGTGTGTGTGTGTGAGTGTGAGTGTGTGTGTGTGTGTGTGTGTGTGTGTACGTATGTCTGTCTCTGTCTTCGCGCTTGATGGTTGATTGTTTTTGTATTTTTGTATTGCTTCTCTTACCCTGTTGTCATTATTTATTTTTTTCTTTTTCTTCTAAAAGTTAATATTGTTTTGATACTATTCTTGTTTTAATTTTAATGCTATTGTTATTACTTGCATACTGTTACTATTGTCATTGCTTTTAGTTTCAATACTTTACTTCTAATGCTATTGTTTTTTTTTTCTTCTTTCTTATCTTATTGTCTTATCTATTATTTTTTTCTTTCTAAATCAAATCAGATGTAACCAAAGGCTGAAACTGATTTACCTTAGTACGGGCTCTGCCTAGTTAGGTAAATCTAATTTTAATGCTTATGTATAAATGTTTCATTTACAATAAAGTTTATTATTATTATTATTATTATTGTAACATAACGCGAGACTGGCAAGGAACACTCAAGGGTGAATGCCATAATAATAATAAAAAGAGACTCCGAGCAATGACAGAACGCAGTTTTATAGACAAAGGTGGTCCCAGTGGGCGCAGGTTCCACTTCACGACACAAGCTTTTCAAGCTTAATTGAAGAGAAAAAATGTGTATTTGGGTTTATATCGATAGACCCAGATTCATTTTATAAAAAAGCAGAAGAAAACGATGAAGGTAATCGGTATGGTAGATACCTAATAGGCCTTGAAAGTGTGCACTCTGATAGTCAGGTGAGATTCATATATGTAGGACATTTCATACCCATCTATTTCAGCAAAGGTTTGTCACACATTCTGAATGTTGGGACAGATATATACGTACCTCGACATTTATATACATAGCGAGTAGTATGTATATAGGTACTCGTATGTTATAAAAGCTTGCCCCAATAGCCGCAACTCACCTTAGTTCCCATAGAAGCGTCATGCTATGCCGATGATGATTGTTATTGTCAGTATTGCCTACTGTGTGAACATTGTGAACAACATACCGTGTCATTGTTATAAATCCTTTATAAAGATAATATCATAATTTATTATCAACGTCTTAATAAAGACATATCTTACTACTTATTATATCTAGACCGTTGATATCATGAAACTCATTTATCGGATTCTATAATGATTAATTGTTTGAATTAAGTTATGTGGATCAAACGTTATAATAAAGGTATCTAAAGTAAATTGTAAAACATTGTTTATAAGACTGTGTGTCGATTCCTAGCATGAGCACCTTGAGCATTACTATTTTTTGTGACCATTTTTACTTTGAACCACATAGGTTCAGCGTACTGATCTACTGATATAAAAGTAGCAACCCACTCCGATTAAAAATTAGAGTTTTACTGCAAAACAAATTTATCTGCCTACTTCGAAAGACACACGATGTAATACGGTATAGGCACGTACAGAGATTGAGCTATGCTATAAGTTAATCAGGTATGCGGGAGAAGTTCAACAATTATAGAAATTAGACATAAGTACCTATAGATTCTGGTGGGAAAGCGCGATATATAAAAATATGCATTCTAAACTTTCTCAAAATAAAAACTTTGGAATAAAAGTACTTACTTAAGTATTCCACGTAGTTCTTTAGAAGCTCTTGCCTTGCAGATCGTCAGCACTCAACCTCTGATTGTCCATATTCCAGTCTCCAGTATAGTAGTACTTATACACTACACAGTACACAATATACATTCTTTCATTGCCTATATTATTAAGACATAACATTTACAAGTGAATTGCTATAGGTACCTACAATGTCTATACAGATTCCATCGTATTTGATCTCACAGTGAATTGTTGTGATACGATGTATAGATACAGGTAGGGCAAAATAAATAGGTACACAGTACACACACGTGTCAAAGTGAGTGAGAAAATAATGTCAGCTACCTATAGATCGTTAATTACCTGACTAATGATGAATGAATTATCTTAACAATGATCTGAACACGACATACAAAAGGTACCGACTACTTTGATTGACCGACAGATGAAATAAGGGCGATCTGAAAAAGTCGGTTAAATTCATCATCTGGTTAATTAATCACTAATGAGGACACAATGTAATTAAACTGTATACCTAACATCTACCCTACCTACTTAATTGTATTTGTATATTATTAATAACATTATACGGAATACGGATCTTTAGAATATAAAGGTTTCTTCTAAGCTCTACTTCATTACCGTAAAAAAAAAAATCATAAATAAAACAGATGAGTTAATATTTCCCACAGAGAGAGTTATTATTCAAGTGAGCGAAGAGGGGTGAGGAAGCGCGGCCGCTCGAGACTCACCTGGTCCGATCATGTCGACCAGATCCTCAAGGATGGACGCGTTTTGAGTAAAAGGAATAGGATAGCGTGTATGACTGCATGCGTGAATGTGACGGAGTCCGGCGCTCTGTCCTCTCTGCCTAGCCTGCAAGGGACCTGACGTAAGTAGTATATATAGATATGTAGATAGATAGAGTTAATATTTTTTATTATATTCTTCATTATTGGCCCTTACCAGCATCACAGCCTCAAAATGCCTTTGCGCCGCGAATTATTAAAGTAGGTGGGTGCATGTAAAAATAGCTTTTTGGGAGAAATTTGATGAAAGTAATTTCACTACTATACCAATCAAGTATTCAGCTAAATGTATACTCGTATCGCAACTCTCAAATGGCGGTGGGCAGTTCACATGACCAGAGATCCAGAAGATAACTCGTCGAAGAGGTTAATCGAGAACGTCTACGTTCGTTTGATGGAGAGATGATCTTGTCAAACACATGGGTGGTAACTGGATTCCAGAGAGCCTAAGATAGAGTGTCGTGGTAGGAAATGGAAGAGGCCTTCGTCCAGGAGTGGACGAGAGTGGGCTGATAAGACTGAGATTCAGATAAATGTTTCTATGTCACAATATCGCAAAGTACACCTATGTTTCGTGTTCACCATAGGTATTGTTACTATATCTATGATATTTTGTGAGAAACCTATACGAAATCTATTTGACAGACATCAGACAAACGACAAATATTAAAAACAACAAATACCACTCCATTATTTATATTTGTTTTTGAATGAGAAAATCATTCAGGAAGCGATCCCAAGTATATCACATTACATTGCACCCAAGTATGAAACGAAGTAGGAGAAATGCTTTTGTGTTTGAGAAACAATAGATAATAATTTTGATGAATGATCAATAGATGACAGTATTGGTCCAATCCGGTCCAAAATAAGTGTGACATATTACGCGCTATTTTAGTGAGTAGGTACGCAGATAATGGTAAGTTTTTTCAGGAATTTCTGCCCAATAGTGATAAAATTCAAAGTGGTGAAAAAATATACTTCGAATTTCGCAGGTGACTTCAGAATAACTAATTATTCTATGTGCATATATTCATCCAGAAAAAATAATGTACTCATAAAACAATGTACTTATTCATATTTTTTCCGGGATTCTGGTTGTATTCAACTAGGTTAGTATTGATAAATCAAAATTTCTGTATCTAGTAAAATAAGTATAATATCGAATCATCATAATTTTTCTGAAAGAAATCAGCCCTCACGTCTGAAAATAGTTTCGAGTTATCTTCCGTTTGAGACGATTGGTTGGCATTTTGTAAGATGATTGAATCTTGGCTTTATAATACAAAAATACCTTCATGAAAATTGTTTAATAACAACCCGTCCAATTTAGTGTTTAATGTAGAACAAAGGGCAAATGGGAGGGGTTATTATTTGAGGCGTATAAATAGGAAACTATTTTCGACCCTTATCAAATCCCGTTGCTTTGGCGGTGTCTAGTAGCGATGAAAGTATTAGAAGGCTTTAATAATAGGTTAGACGCAGATTCTGTAATTCATTTTAATAATATCAAATAATGTTTCCTACCAAAATAACAGCAAAAACACCTTTTGATATTGTGTCATGATTAGAGCCAATAAAAAATATGGCGTTTAGAATTAGATTTTTGATAAACTTTTTTAATTGGCTAAGATCTAAAAGATAGTGAAGGTGTGAACTAATTTAAAAAAGGTGTCAAAATTGCTATTCAATTTAACTCCTTCAAACGAATTGGAAGCATCTTATGTAGATATGCTAAATCCCTTTTAGATAATATATAATATATAATATAACACAAATGATCCTGATGTTAGACCCATAATGAAGACAATTTTCTTCGGATGCCTAACCTATTAGAAAGAAAATATGATTTTAAAGTTTTTCAGTTATAATAATTGTGTAATGTAATACAAAACGAATCACGAAATTTTAATGTGGTTTAAATTATCGCAGATCTGTGTACTATACCAATTAATTCCTGTAAAGCAACTCTTCTTCATATAGGTAATTCTATGTGGGCAGGGGCGCCTAGACCTACACCTACATAATATATATTACCTGTATATATGGAATAATTTGATAGGTATTATTTCCTACCTTGGTAGTTAGTTGTGATAAATAAAATAGCAAAATTGTTAAATTTGGGTCTATGTAGTTGACCTTCAAAACAATACGAGGAAGCTACTAATAAAAATCCAGGTAAAGGGAGCACTCCTATAGTCTCGATTTTTAGACCGTGTCAAAGAGGTCTTCAAATATTAATGTAATAAAATAAATTGACGATAAATTACTTCTCTATCATTTAGATCGATATACCTGATCTAGAATAGGTTGCCTACAATGTTATATTTTACATATGATGGAGGTATACGCAATATACCCGTAATTAGATAATATTGCAAATATCGACATGACTCTTATTTTTATAAGTAAGCCAAAGAAGTAGCTATTACAATTTTAAGAATCTGAGCACATAAACCATTAGGTAACAGAATAAATAGGACAATAAATAAAGATCTAGTTATTGATACGCTTGGTTGTCCTTTTTTTCCACTGGGCTTTGATTGGATTTAAAGCTTATAGAGAATTGCATAATGATTTCCTATATAAATCTTTCCTGTAGGTAAATATAAAAAACCTATAAATCCAAACAGCCAAACAAGCATTGGCAAATTGATGTCTCCAAGAGAGAGCACCCGAGCCGAAACAAACAGATCCTCGATATCACAAGGAGAAGAAGACTGGTTCTCTCTGAAATTGGGGACAAATTTTGGAGTAGTTAATTATCCGAAATTTCATCCGTTTGACTTCCCTTTCACCCCCACGTAAACTGTAACAATTAGAAATCCCAATAAATATTGGTTTCATCCCCAGCATCCGCTAGGTTGCGGCTTAATCGTCTGTAATTTCCTCAAACAAAGTGTGAAATTTTAATTGTCCATAAAAAGTGTTTTTAAAACCACAATGCCCCTCCTTCGTGTAATTATTGACGCTACCAAATTTTTAGATTTATTGCCAATAATGTTTAAGGGGGTCGATCTCAATTATATCGACTCTAGCTAGGCACAATGCACATATACCTACATATGTATTAGAAAATCATTTCTTACCTATCCATTAAAAATTAAGGAAATAATAGGTAGGTACCACCTTAGAAGGTAAGGTACATATTAGGAAGGGTGGATAGATTTCTGGTTTCGAGGTACTTGTACCTACCTACAGTACCTACATAGTGCACAGTAAGGTTCTCCAAATCCAGCTTGTTACCTCAAGTATCAAATAAGTTAAAATATGTATCCTATATATAATAATATGCCCCACTTGTCACAAAATACAGTTTCAGGCTCAGATCAGAAGTACCTAAACACCATTGCTTAATTACTTGAAAAGCCTATCGATATAGGTACATAGGTACAAAATATATATGAAAATGTACAGCTCTGAATGTATCTCTCCAAATGTTTGTTTGGACCTTTTAAATTCACAAGATTTCTCGTTAACAAGTTCTGAAATCAATAATTTATAAGGGCGAATTTTGTGAAATTTTCGGGGCGCCTAATTAAAAGTAGGGGGAGGTGTCTACACTGTCTACGGGACAACTAAAATGATTCTAAATACCTTGACTTATCTTTCGCAATATTTGAAGATGGCGAAGTAAACAAAATTGTTACATTTTTGTTGTTTTACAGTTTGTACAATAAGTACGTGTATTTCATTGACCAATCACAGGGCGGCGCGCAGCAGCTGTTTCATTCACTTCCGGAATATGAATCTTAAATACATATCTAACAAGATTCTCAATATTTAGTTCCCGAATTTTTTAATGGATCTATTTGAGCTCAAACGCATAAAAACAAATAGGTGCGTACGTATGAATCCTCATCGCCGAGATTCGAACCCGGCATCTTGCTTGATGGAAATCCCCTCTCCAACCAGTTGTATTAACTACGTTACATTAATATAGAAAACTAGTAGATAGTATCTTAACTCATCAGTTATAACCCAATCAGTTATAACCCCGATGGAAGTTTATCCTTCACTGTATATCTATGTATTTATTTTGTATATTTTACTTCAAAATAGTTCAAATGAATGTCACAAGTGGTTGGTTGGTAGATATTGCCGACGGAAATAAACCCGCTATTTTTTTTTTCAGTATAGTTTTATTTGTTTAAGTATTTATTTATAAATCTTGAAAAATTCGGCAATGGGTTTTAATACCTATAGTAGGTGTAGTTCATATAAGCAAATATAAGTGTACCTATGCTACGTCAAGAAGAAGTATTGGATTAAAAAAAGTTTGATATTCCTCATATTTTTTTTGACGATGATATGTAAATTTGAATCATTTTTAAAAGTATTACGATATAGTACATTAGTGGCAGCAGGTCCCTAACCCAGATAAATAAATAATTATATTCATTTTTCACGGCTCGCGTTAGCCATTTATCGATGATTTTATTGATTTGAGTGCTAAAGGGATAAGATTTAGCACCAGTCTCAAAGTTTTCTATCTTATGAGAGTTTTATTTTTGAACATATGAAATGATATTTTAAAACTTATGATATTATAAATGACTATATACAAATTTTCGAGAATTTTTAATTATTACGTCAACAAATATTCGTAATTCTGATGCAAATTTACAAGTATTAAACTTTTTTATGCATTTATTTTATGTTTATTAATCAAATTTTAAAAAGATATCTCACTAAAATTGAAAGTACTCTCTATTAGAATGCGATTTAAGTAATTTCGTTATTATTGACATAAGTTCTTGCAAGCTAATTAAATAAACCATAAATATTGGTTATCATCGCTCAGAAAACTAGTCTTGATTTAAACATCATCTGAAGTTCTCAGAATCATTAGTGAACTTTAAATTAATTAATTGCCCAATCAAAAACCGAGACGTAAATCATCACAACCTTAATTGGTTCCTATTGAATAGGAGATTGTAGAGACAATTTGAATTTTATATTAATAAAATTATAATAATAAATACGGATTAGATCAGTCGATGCAAAAAATAAAAATGTGATTAAAAATGCTACTACAATCTTGAAATAGAAATATGAAAATATCTGGTATTTTTTTACAAAGCTGAAAACCTTATTGGGAAAGCGGGTATTAATTAAATGCACAAGGAAGATATGAAAATCAATTAATGCATACCTACTTCCGATATAATATTTGACTATGCGAGATTGTGCTACCAAGCTTTTTGTGGATGACAGGTTTTAGTGAAATGAGTATCTAACCTATATAAGTAAATCACTGGAGAAGAAATGAAAAGGCTCTTATCTATGAATTCGAATCTCGTATGAAAGCTTTCGAATTGATACTATAAGTACTATGGAGATACATAGGTACATAGGTAAAGCTTCCTAAAGGCATATCAACCCTCAGTGGCTCGCGCTGTAACAGGATTGGCTGTTGTCATATCACCTGCCCTTACACGGACCAATGGACAGGGCTAATTATCTTAAAAATGAAATAAAATTTTGTTTAATAATATCTTTACAGCACCTACAATGAATATAATAAAAAGTAAATTTAATTAAATTTATGATATTTTATTTCATTACTATAACCAATGGGGTGAAAAATAGGTTAAAGTATAATACCATAAAGCCACTAGCGGATTTTGGGAGGGGGGGGGGCAGGGGGCTGAGGCCCATGAGTGACAGTACTTTATCTATAACTAGTTTCCGAAGAATAACATTATTAAAACATCGTTTTCTCATCATGTCATGAATTTTCTAAAACTACTACATTATTTGGTAAAAAAATCACCTGCGGCGTTAATTAAGCCTGCCGTGTGTTTCACATCCCTAAATCTATTTTCCTAAAAAATTTCGCCTGCGGCGCATTATTACGACCCCTGATGAATAAGCAATACACAAGAAGGTAAGTATGTGGTGCAAGTTTTTTGTAAATAAATATAAGTATCTAAGTACATTACTGAAACATTCATAAAATTTTCGAATTTTAGATGTTTAACTGTTTAAACAAATTATTCGTCCCACAACTATTTTTCGAAAAGCAACAATGTAAGCAAAATTTGAAATTGAGATGATAATTTTTGCCTTCTGCAACACACATAATGGCTGATAATCATGAGTAGGTAAATAATTATTTCAACATTATAATTTTCAGTCATAACAACTTCTGAAATAATTACACATAAAGGATCGTAATTTCATACGGAAGTCTAGGTAGCGATGTAATTTTCAAGATAATTTGAAGTAAAATATTAAATTGTAATTAATACTTTTGCTTGAAGCAAGGTCGCGTCTTGATGTTGTCGCCTTGTCGGTTGAGGTCACACGGTTGTCATGCGAAATGTACGCAATATTTTAATATGACTTTAATGACTGGATCTTCAATCAGATATGTGGGAGAGTTAAAACATGCGTTTGTATTTTAAAGGGTGCTCATATTTCTCTTTTTCAGATCTTATCAGTGATAGTAATTAATATCGTAGGTTCGTAGGTACCCTTTGCGGGTGTACCTATCCTATATATATTTAGTTTGTTACGTGGACCTAGCTCACTGCAATTCTTAGTACAAACTTAAATAAAATCATTGGTAAATATAATCGTTAATCAAATTTATCAATAGTTACAAAAATACTTCGCCAAATATAGGTATTTAAACAATATACAAGTCTATATAATATGATAGGTAAAATTTTCTATACTAACTAGGACTTTTAGAAAACGACACCTACAGATTCTGGGAAGAAGAGGAGGAAACTCCTTTGGGCAGGCCCAGTTAGAGATGGAATCATTTCCCACCCTTGACCATCGAAGGAGTGGGCTGGGCTTCTTAAGACTTTTGGCACTAGAGGGTTACTCTAACTGAGTAGTCAACAGATGGGCAGGGTGGCAGGAGTACAATGTATCTTATATAATAGGTCGCAGTATACACTACACTACATTTAATAAAATAATATAAAACTTCGGAGTTAACTAAAAAAACATACACGTAGGACAAATTTGTATGTAAAAGAACATACCTACCAATTTGATGAATTAGAAATAAAAGTGTGTATTATATATTTAGAGCATCTTATATTTTTGTGTTTTATTTTAGTGCTAGGGCACAAAACGCACTAAAGTAAATAAATGTGTAATATGAATTTCCACCAAATTATTCTTGATTGCATTTTGAGATAAGATGTAATGTCTTCATTCGAAAATTGGACAAAAATAGACTTTGGTTTTTTGTCCTAATCATCTTAAGATAAACATTTTTATATCTTTGGCAATATTTTTAAGATAAATAAAGTTTGATATGCGAAATAAACGATCTTGTAAATAATCCCTAATTATAGAACCTAAATATTTATAATGTTGTCTAGGGTAACCAAGTGGGCTGGCATTTAAATAATTCGGAGAATATTATCTCACAATGATCATCATAAAGTGGCAGAAGTTCTTATGCTAATAAATTAATCTGTGGAACATGATGTATCTGCTTAGTTAATCATTTATTTTGCACGGGCCGTGAGGATATTTTTTTACCAAGTTTGACATTATTATGTGGTAGAGGGATTTCTCCTGAACACAACGAGCACTGGCGGACCTCTGTAGCACGAAAACTAGTCTTGCAGTGACCATTTCTGTGAGACATGTCTATAAAAAATCCCGCCAAGTTCGTAGTGCGCCCTAACATCGGTTTCTTTTCGCGGAAGAAAAACACCTCTATGTTTTGGGGCCGAAAATTGATCATTTTTATCGAATTTCTGCCCTGTGGAGGGGGCGATTACTGCATCAGGATTCTCTGAGACCCTAGAAAAGCTCACGTAAGCAATTCAAAACTAACTGCAGGGAATATTGACGGATGAAGGAAGTGTGAATGTTTCGCGACAATGACCGCCCGCATTCGGTTTTAACGGCAAGGCACTTTTGGAGTAATTTGGTTTAGACATTTTGAACCACCGCGGGAACTTTCCTGACTTACCGCGTTCATACTTTCATTTTTACACCTTGGGTGTAAAGACTCCCATGCGTGTAAAAACGTTTTCAGCCGAGGAGGAGGTAAACAGGAGGTCCTAAACTGAAAGGAGGAGATGGCGGGAAAATTTTTTGAGGATCGCTTCAAAAAGCTCTGCCACAGCTCTCAGCCTGCATACATCGGGATGATAACCACGCGTAAAAATAGCTGACATATGTATCAACAATACCCTATAATTATTTTTCAAATATCATTTTTCAAAAAAGAATTACAAGGTCAGTACTCTTATTTTCTGGATAACCCTCGTACATTTATGTCCAATGTCTATCCATAAAAAGGCTGTCTTTATAAAAGCTCTGCTTTCTTTCAAAACATGAGTTAGATTTTGAATTTATATTTCCAACTATATAATAGAAGATACTATACCTATGGTTTGCCCGAATGGTCACCCCAATATATTAGGTACACTTATCGTTTACGTTGAACTCCCGACGAGCTTCCAAATAATAAAAGGACTTCTTCCTTCCGGATATTTGAATAGGCGTCTAATCTCTTGGCTGCACCCTATACTTACCACAACCTATTTGCTAACGATAACACATTGTATTTGCATAATAATATCGCGGTTTTATGTGAAAAATAATAAAAAAATCACTACCTTTTCATTTATGTAGGTAAATCCCAAGTTTTGTTTTTTTATTTCAAAATATTCATTCTATCTAGATTCTTTAGGGTTCAAGATTGCCAATAGCAGATAAATATTCGTGTGTTCCTACATAGGTGTATCTAAGTATATTTAATTCTGCACTGTGCAGCTACAGCTTGTTTCCTCATACTTATATATGCCAACAACTCGGTAGGTCGAGAATTGTGAGCGCTGGGGGTTTATGGTGGATCTCGTCGTAACTCCATTCTACTATGCCATCTCAGATGGCTAAATAGGCCGATCCGAGATAGACATATCTTTTCACATTTAGGGCAAGGATGTTCTCCTCTGGGTGGGCCAGGGTGTCCTCTGTCCTTCGGTTGATATGTGTGAATAGCGTGCCTCCACTTGGCGCGGTCCGCAGCGTCTTGTTCCCAAGTGTGCTGGATATTACAATCCTTCAAGATGGTATGGTGGACGTCTTTGTATCGCTTGCGCTGGTCACCGTTCCTTCTTCCGTGCACGAGTTCACCGAATAGTATGTTTTTGGGGACTCTGTTATCGTGCATACGGATGACATGGCCCGACCAGCGCATAATAATACCTACTTTTGTACGTGTTGAATATCCATCGCCTGCATTTATTATCAAAATTCAATAATTACTATAATCAGGTATACTTACTTATATATATCTAATTGATTTACTGACTTTTTGCATTCCATCAAATTAAAATGTGAATCCTCTACAAATTTTATTATGGGCAAATGAGCAATACCAAAGTGGGACTGATCAGACTTTATAACTACTTGCCAAATACAGACTCCTAGAGACAATAAGTTGCCAATAAAGACAGATAGTGAATATAATATTTTCGTTCAAATTTAATATAGTTGAACAAAATAACGTAGTGTGTATAACTTACATCCCAGTAATACGAGTACTAAATCAGGAAGGCTGGTGACTTTTTTTAAACTCAAGTGAAAATACGCTGACTTGATTGACAGCTTACTTGATTTGCCATATTCCGTTAGGTCCATTGAATAGCGCATTTGGTAATGACTTAACAAAAACTTTAATAATAAATCATGTTATACTATCTCATTCATGATAACCTACATATTTTTTTTTTTAAATTTTATTGAAATTTTGACATGAATAACAATACATTTTTTTAGGTTCTACAGTGATTATCTTAAATAAGTATAATTACATTATACCCTCCCTTAAAAAGTGACATTTGTGTAAAGGGAATATACCTAACTGATACAAATGTAGGTACAAAAATCGTCATTATTTTTGTCCATATATCCCATAGATCTGTACGCGCACAGTAGCAAATTATTTGCAGCAGTAGACACCTATAGTACTTACTCTCATTTTTACCTTGAATTAAGTTAATATTGAACCAAAAGCTTCTCTTTTGGACCTGCAAAATATGTCCCTCATAAAAGACGATTTCATCTTACGCTGTGTATTATGGTCTCGTAAAATGTTGGAATATTTGTTTTGATTGAAAAAACGGAGAAAGTGTAGTATTCAACCCCTTATAATGTACGACATAGGAACTAACAAATTTTAAAACAGCTTTCTGTTAATGGAGTTTTTGGTTGAATAGAGAGCAATCGGTTGAAGAGCGACATGAACCCGGTGCATACAATGTATTCTGTAGTAATTGATGACACAAGTGTTCACCAATACGTTAATAATTAATTACCTAATACACAAAAGTATTGGGGTTTATACATACCTACAAGTCCAGATGCTACAATTTCATCTTTTAATTGCAAAGGTTAGTAGGTAGTGTAGGTACAATCCTTCCTAACATTGAGAAATCGAAAAGAGTGTTTAATAATAATTGTTGTAAAGCTACTTAATTTCTTAAGCACCTAGGTACGCACGTCCTCTTGTAAATTTCGCATCAAAGAATTCGACTGATAAAATTTTATGTGCCGAATAACAATATTATTGCATTAACATGCTATTATTATGAAATAAATTTCAGTCGTCAAGAACATTGTAAGATGTTAATGTTAAATAAATATTAACGCATGTTTTTTTGTATAATAATGGGTTTGTCGCTTGTATTCGTTGGAGTTTTTTTACTTGTCTCAACATACTGTTACATAACTTAACTTGTAAGCTCTGCACAACCAACCTATACAGTATACAATTCATAATAATATATTATTTCGATAAACACTTTTGATAAATATACTTTTATTTTTATGGTCTTGTAATCTCTTATGTTGACATCTTTTTTACGAGAGAATTACATTCTTACGCACGATGATTTATTTATTTTACAATTTCGCCGATTCAACCGACGTTCACAATAATCCCTTATTCGTTATATTAAAAAAATATGCAAAATAATTCTTACTTATCTTCTTCTTCTTCTTAATTTAAATGTTGATGCTGATGGTCTGTTATTTAAGAGAGTTTAGCCTCCTTATCCTTATCCTGATTTAGCATCCTCGACCTCGCACATCTAATTTTCGTGTTTCTTATTTGGTCTCTGAGAGTCTTTCCTACAATGTTCCTGAGGGTCCTCATCTCAGAGACTCTCAACACGCTCTTCGTCACTGTGGTGTCATTCCTATACCTTACCTATCAACTAGATTAATTTGCAGAAATGTAACTACAGTCTAATCATTTGTACCTAAGCATTTGGATGTTTTTAAATTAACATAGCACATTATTATTAATAGTTATATGGCATCCACCGTTGATTTTTGCGCATTTTAATGTAGTTTTCAATTTGTATGCATCAGTGTGGAAATAGATAATGAATGAAAGGATTTTCCATTATAACATCGCTACACTATATAATGTACCTAGTATATGTATTAGTTCATAATGAACAATTAAATAATACCTATAGGTACTTATGACATTTTGTTATTTTTTTGTACATACATACATGTAACCTTGAATATTATATTGTGGTCAGAATTGCTCCTGAACAGGCTATCCTTTAGTGGGGCAATAAAATCCAGTAGGTACTAGTTTTTTTGCTTATATTTTACATTGTTAAATGCTTTTTTTGATATTAAATAAATGAAATGAAATATGGTATAAACTAAACATTATATTATAAGTATATCTACCTACAATTAAAGTCAGTCAAAATTATTAGTTTAAAACCATTCATAATGCCGTAACCAAAAGAGGCTCTAAATTGAGATGTCAAAGCTTAACCAAAATCAGAGAACACAATGCAAAGATAATAATCAGTCATCAATTTCATAAAGCTCTATGGGAACGCAGTGCGGAGTAGGTAGTGATTGTAATAAGAACAATTTATCAGATTTATAATACCATACTTACCCACTATCATTTGCGGCTTATAACACCTAGCATCCATGATGGAAACGCCGAGGGAAAACGGCGAGGTTTGAATTAAATTGTAAAATAACCATCGACTACAACTGATATTACTTATACGAGGAGTCGAGTGTATTCTAAACACCGAGTGTAACGTATTCTATAGACGTCAATGCCGAATTAGTCGTGGTAACAGAAGAGCAAATGCTGCAGTTTCGGATAGAAAAATCTTGACCCGAAGTCTATTTATTATTTATTTTCTTGTCTATCCTCTTTGAAGGAAAATGTCGAATATATCTAACCTTATTCTATCTTCTTAATCTTAATTTAACTTTCTTCTATCTAACCTTACTCTCTTTCTCTCTCTCTCTCTCTCTCTGATAATGTGCTAAAATATATGCTAATACGAGTATGAAAAAAAACTGTGGTACCGTATTCAATTAATAATACCTACTTATAACTTATATTTTTCTGTGTAGAGATTAGACCAGTAACATTCATTCATACAAAGGTTTTTTATTAGTCATGGTTTTATATCATAGGCGTTTTGATGTCAACATAGCGTTTCTTTGCGATTCACTCTCAACACTATGGAAGATAATCATAAGCCAGAGGTCCATTATGTTGTACGGTAGTCATTTGTAAGCCACCATGTGTGGTGACAAGTGTACATTAAGTCTTTTATCACGTGATATATGACTTGTATGAATCATGTTGGCACTTCACCACTCATCAGATTGTCTCAGCACAATGTTTTATATTGCCTAGAATTAAAATAACAAAAATGAAGACGATATTGTAAAACGTATGCACCTAAATGTCGGTCCGATTTGGTTTTTGTAAATATGAAATATGAATACCTAATTATACGGTCCGCGTCAATCCAATTGAAGTCCTTAAGTTAATGTACCTATAGGTTTATTCAGGTACTTCAGTGGTTATACCAAATGGCGAATTTATTGCCCTAGGCAATGTCTGCCAACCAACCACTTGTGACAATAAAATGAAATAAATAATTAATTGTACAGATTGTACTTAGGAGAGTATGGAAACCAAAAAAAGATACAAAAAAATTGTAGGTGTTCATTTACTTACTATTTTTACTTACTACGAATGTTCAGTGGTTACGTTGTGAGAATTTTGGCTTGTAATACGGTGCTTTTAGATTTCTCGATGGAAAGTTGTGGGGTAGTCTGTTTTTCTTTCATTCTATACGTATTTTGGGGTGCTGAATCCGAATCCGAGGTTTGCCAACAAAATTTCGTGACGGAACATCGCGAAAAATTGGTAAAATGGCGAATATTTACATTTCCTGGCGAATTCTGGATTTTAACTTAAAAACCATCAACTTTTTTTGGGTAATCTTTTTAAAAGAATGAAAGCACATAAAATTACCTACAAATTTGGTATATATATATTTTTTCTAAAATAACTAGCAGCGGAGCTGTCAAGCTCCAAAAATTGGGCAAATTTTCTTGTTATTTTAAATTGTGAAAATGGAAAATGTATGGAGAATAGGTCACCTTGTTCGAATTATCACCAAATTTTGACAATTATTCTTCAGGTTTATGATACATATTTTACTTCGTTGGAATCAGTAAATATGGAGAAAGGTTTCAGGATAAATTTTATTTAAAAATATAGTGAAGTGTTTAAACTAAAAAGTTTTAAACATTTTTACCCTAAACAAATTACTATATTTTTAAATAAAATTATTTAAACATGTCTAGCTCAAATATTTCACGGTATTTTTAAATAAAAATAGCTTTCTTTGTATTTTCTGATTCCAACGAGGTAAAATATGACTCATGAATTTAAAGAATAATTGTCGAAATTTGCTTATGAAGGCAACAAGGTAAACTTTTTCAATACATTTTCGATTCTCGCAATGTAAAACAATATGAAGATTTGGCCATTTTTTGGACCTTGACAGCTCCGTTCCTATTTATTTTAGAGAAAAAAATTATAGGAAAATTTTGTAGTAAATTTTACGTACTTTCATTTTGCGTAGAAAAACAACATACGAAAGTTGTCAGTTTTCGAGTTCTTATAAAGAAATCGCCAGAAAACGAATATTTTCGCCATTTTTTGTATTTTTCGCCATGTTCCGTATCGAAATTTTGTTGGCAAACCTTGGATTCAGATTCAGCATCCCAAAAAACGTATAGAATGAAAGAAATCCCTACTACCCCACAACTTTACATCGAGAGACTGCTTTGTGTTTAATTTCACCGGATTATTGATGGAACGAATAAAAAGAAGTTTATAAGTGTAGGTACTATTTTAATATAAAATATATAAGTAAATGTATACTTACTATTTTTTTTTATCTTCTTTTTGGTTTCTATACTCGGTTAAGTATGTATATATACAATAATTTATTTATATCATTTTATTGTCACAAGTGGTTGGTTGGCAGACATTGCCTAGGGCAATAAATCCACCATTTAGTAAAATCTTTTAATAATATTAAAGATTTTATTGATTTATTTATAAGAAAATTATTAGAGTAATATAGGTATATGGATAGATTTTTGATTAAGCAATAGTATCTTCACGTAAAACATATCAATTGAACATATCGGCACATTGCGTAGAAAATAGCAAAGTAGAGAACAGCTAGTAAAACAAAGAAACATTTTACGTAGCTTACAGTGGCGAAGGGTGGATTTCTGCAGAAGGGAAGCCTGGGCTAACATTTCTTATTAGGTTACGTCAGATTAGACATACTATTATACCTATCATTTTTTCCAAAAGGCAACTCGATGGGAATCGTGTCCTTAGGTAGCTTCGCGCCTGGATAGCCTATAACATTTCGTCAGCAAAGGTAACTCATAAGATAATAAATAGTAATAAAGCTTCTATAAACAAGAGATTTTTTTATAATATTGGTCTGAATCAATCGATATACATATTGTAACTCAACTTATGGCCATTACACAAATATTGTGCCGAGGGAATTTTTCACATACCAACCGTGAATGGCTTAAAATAAATAGGTACATAAGAGTACTCGTACATAAGTTAAGTATACTATACTGTTATTAAATAACAATCATGGGGCATTTAAGGTGAATTAAAATTTCATCACTATATGTACAATGTTCATACAATATATATTGTAAACTATTATTGATTGATAATTTCCCAGAATCAGTAAGTTTCATCTGCCATTACGTGTATTTTTATAAACATGTCAATATTCATCCAAGTCTCATACATACATTCACACGAGTCTATATAGGAACACGCGTACGGCACGCGTGTCTTGGTTAAAAGCACCCGTTTGTCTTTCGTCAAGACAGGTGTATTTTATTGTGAATGTAGAATAACTTATTTTTATATATTGAAACTGGTAAGTTGAGGCACCAGTGTTAATAATTACTAGATACTTGAACTATTGTTTTTTTTAATTAAACCTACGTAATTAATTTTATTACATCAGACGGTTAATTATCTTCGAGTTAGGAGTAGTGTTTATTACTAAAAGTTTATCCGTTAAAAGCTCTGGAAGCCGAGGGTACAGGCAGAAGACCGGTGGGCCGCCCCAGAAATAGCTGGCAGAAGCAGGTGACAAAGTTGTGCGAGGAGAGACTGTGGTTGGAGTGGCCAGAGGTCCTGGAAGCTGCGAATGACAGGGGCCTCTGGCGAAGATATACAGATGCTTTGGGCCCCCGACCAAATCAAGGATAAACGGGGAAGAAGATGTATGAATGAATGTTTATTACTATGCGATTTATATTGGTGGGAATTTCCATGAAAGAATTCACATGAAAGAACTTAGTCTATAAAAAGTTATTCAAAGCCTTGCAGACACATTCACTCATGACAGACTGAAGAGCGTATAAATGTGAAATATTCAATTGTTCTATCATGTGCATAGATAATTGATGGATTTAACTAGGTACTAGGTCTAGACCTAGACTGTAGACTGTAGACGATCCACTGACACATTCCAGCTTCCATATCTACCGGTCGGTGTACCGCAAGGCTCACCATTGAGTCTAATGAAATTAAAAGTATTATTAAACTGCTACACCTGTTCCTACAACTAAAGCCATAACCGCTATATAGTATAATTATACATACGTAATACCTATTATGTGTTGCCTACTAGGGTACAGGTGCAATTTTGACGTGATGCCGAACCACCTTATAATAAACTACAAAACAAACAAAACGAAAAAAAAAACGATAAAAAAGAACACGATAAACAAGGATGAAAGATGAAATGTAAGGAAAGAGGGAAAGGGACATAAATGTAAAGTCATACAGGTTTAAGAATTTCCTATTTTGATCGCTGTGGAATATTTTATCTATATATAGTGAACGCAAGAGTTTTCTTTAATGACTTGCTCATTAATTAAGAGAAACCGTTTCGATATTAAAATAATTGATATGAACAATATTGTGCAAGTTCATCTGTATGTACATAGAGTTGCATACATTTGTATAAGGCTCGTGGTGACATCTGTCATTTTTTATTGCGTTTGTCACTTTCGTTGATGCTGTATTGTGAACTATTGTGATTACAATAATATTTTTATCGAATTATTACAATAAGAAAGATACTCGTATTTACACAAACCATTATACTTATTTATATTCCGTGTTATGAAAATCTACCGACAATTTCCAACACCCAATTTTATTGCACCATTTCTTTTCCCTACAAGTTGAAACTTAACTAAAGAAAATCTCCTCTATAGCTAGAATAAGTATTTCAAGTTATCCACCTGTCTTTAGCATAAAAAGCGCCTAATCTATCAGCACTGAAAAATTGTAATAGGTATAGTTTGATGTGAACACGTCTTAAAGTCAAACAATAAAAGTTCATGAACTTTAATAAAGGGTTTGAATCCCAGCCGGGGTGAACTGAAATGGCGAATGTTTCTCGAGTGTAAAGTGAACACTTAAGCCAGCCGAGGTCGGTCGTAAGCCTGACAATGTTCATCCTTAATTCTTCTATACTGTTGTGGGAATACTTCAATAAATTTGAAGCTTTAATTAATTTAAAAAAAAAATCAGTAGATACATGGTTGGCACGGTTGATGGCTAAAGGACGGGTCTGGAACTAGAAAGTGTGGGGTTCGAATGTCGGCGTTGATAATGTAATCTGCATTTCACGTCACAAACTTTTAGCTCACTAATATAAAATATCCAAATTTTGGGTGGATGTATAAAAGTCCAGCGATTTTTTTAACAATGCATATTTTTGATAGGGGCAAGTTTCGTGAGTGATTAACACAGCTGCATTTTAGTTTTGCATAACTCCTCATACAACAGGAAGCGTGCGATTGCAAAATTAAACTACCTAAATGAATTCTTCATAGTAATAATAATCGCGTCATCTTTTTATGGAGTGCCAAATTGATTTTTGTCATTCAAAATATGTCTGAAATGAGACCATGCATCAACCAATTTGGGTATATTCAATACCATTAGCAAACAGAGAAAGTGGAAGACCGTGGAAAGAAGTGGTTTTTAAAAATAAAATAATTATGATTACTGGACATTAAAATATGTTTATTGAATGAGTTATTATAATTGCAGCCTTTTATTTATTCGATACAAATTATTGATATTAAAAGTTAATTATTTGTCTTATGGCTTTTCCTAGATTTGGAGTTAAGTATTTAAATAAAATAAAATGTCGTATATTATTTTTTTTACCGATAACTCCATAATTTTTATTCCGCTCAATATGTATCTTACAAACTTGTAAACTATAATAATTATATAACCTACTTTTATTTACCATTTTGAATCAAATTTGATTACAGATAAGCTTGAATAATAACATTCATAAATATGCAATGAAGTTATTTGGCATTAACTTAGAGTTCTCGGATAAAATAGTTATATTAGACATTATCATTCATCTGTGGTTGGAGTGGCCAGAGGTCCTGGAGTGACTGCGAGTGGCAGGGGCCTCTGGCGAAGATATACAGATGCTTTGGGCCCCCGACCCAATCAAGGATAGACGGAGAAGAAGATGTACGTAGTATGTATTGTCAGTTGGTATAATCATTTATCTAAAATTTTATTCATAGAATGATATGGATGATATTTTAATCTTTCGAAAATTTTAATGTTATGGCAAATATTGGTGTGCTCCTAAAAACAGCGTTAAAATTTACGACCAACCCGCAATAGGATCAAATTTAAACATATTTTATGTTGATACATAAGTAGTATATTATTATCCTGAGGTTAGCCACAAAATAAACAAAAATAGGTTAGGGAACGCGTGTCACTTTTTTCGCAGAAAATGTAGATGATTGGTTGCCAGTTTGCCACTTATGGAGGTAACCGGGTTTTATTAACCTTCTCCCTAAACTTTTACGAATGTGTAATACCTAATTGTTTTTAATAAATTTATTTAGGTACACCTTTATTGCGGATATAAAACATAACATTTGTTCACTAGGGGGAGCTTATCGCAGTGCTGCGATCTCTGCCAATTAGTTATTTTCTATGAAATATTTTCGACTGAAATAATGATATAAAATGCTCTATTCATTAATACAAACAAAAAAAATAGGCATTTTCTGTCGCTAAGACTTGTCGTCTGACCTCCTTGTCTGAGGTTGTCCAGAACTAAAAAAAAATATATGTAGATAGTATCGATTCTGGAGTAGATACAAGTAGGTATATACGAAATCGACTCTTTTTTATACTAATTCAATTAGGAATGTCACCAGCAATGTACTCCACAACCTGATGTATTTACTATCAATCTTTGTTCGGGTTATTTGTTCGACACTTCAGAGGTTTCTTATCGGAGTTGTATCTACACCGCATGCGTTGTATCCACAGCGTAGGAGTATTCATTGTAACGATCTGTTTTTGGTTGTTGATTGGTAACAAAACATGGCATGGGATTAAACTCTTGACATTGATGTAATGTTTTACAATTTCCGAATAAAATGCTGTCTGATTTTTAGTGTATAGGCAAATAATAAATGGGATAATCATATTCTGGACTGTTTTATTCTTACTGAAATGTTTATCCTACCTATTAGGCACAATCCTGAAAAGCTATCAATTTCCAAAAACTAACAAGATTTCTCTTTAACCCGTTCAATACACGTGATCATCGAATAGTTTTTACGGTATATGTGCTATTTGTGTTAATATGCTTAAGTGGGAGGTAAACTTCACGACTACTAATGGTTATTGATATTATGTGTTTATGTCTTATTCAAAATATAAAATAAAATAAAATAAAATAAAATAATCTTTATTGTACTAAAAAAATAATCGTACAATGGGCGGACTTATTGCCAAATGGCAATTTCTGCCAGCCAACCCATGTATCTAGGCGATCTGAAAAAAAATACCAATATGCAATTAACATAATTAGCTCCTTTCAAATGCTTACAAAAACCATATAAACTAAGTAATTAGAGCAAATATATAGGTTCTTACCTATTGCATAAGTTAACCAATTTTGAGAAAAATATAGGTACTTAACTATAATATCGTTACCAATAATCTTTTTTTTTTTTTTTATTTATTTAGAGAATACAACAGCTAAATACATAATATGATATTTTATATATATTTACATTTTATAGCGCCAATTATAGTATTCTTCGTTTTATTAACATGAGTATAAGAAGGTACATTATATATAAGCAAGAAAAATAGGGGAAATAGGATAGGAATGGATCCAGGAATAGGAAAGAAAATGGAGAAAGGAAGTGACAATAGTTCTTTTCATTTTAGTTTTACGCTGAAACTCTCAGACCCAACGGTACACTCAACGCGCCGGCACGACCCCCCCGCTAAACGTCCACTATTTTCAACAGTTTATTTTTATAAGTATTCAGACCAGAGCCAAAGGGATCTAGAGCTGGATCCTTCATACAATTCTTGTTAAAAGATATACATGCTCTTTTTATGTATGAGTTTTGCATATAATTTGTTCTTGAGTGGCTGACGTAGAAAAGTGTTTGATGTCTAACATTTCTGGAAGGGCAATGGAAAGGCAATGATTCCACAAGAGGAATACTATCTACTTTATTATTAATAATTTTATGTAGGAAACAAAGGTCGATTATTTGTCTTCTAGTTTCGAGAGATTTGATTTTGTATAATCTTTCTGATAACTAACATAATAATACCTGATGGATTGCTATGTACAATTAATACGATGGTTTTGTTTCATTCTCCTTGTCATTAAATTCGATACGTATAGGTATACTTCTAGGAAAACAATTTTTGAATCCCATATCTATTTTTTATGGGTAAGATATCTAGAGCAATGTTATACCTACCTACGTCCTGTTTGGAAGACTTACTTACATTAGGTATGTATGGAACACATTAAGTGCCTGTCTTGGTACAAACATGTGATCTCAGTGTTCTTGCTTTACCTACTGTATATTTTACACAAATATCGCAGTCGATTATATAAATAGGTTACTGTATCATTTTTTTATTAAATAGGACCAACCAATATGAGGAGTGAGGATATGTGGCTGTCCGACACTGACCTGGACCGATCACTTAGACTAGGTCCTCAAGGACGGGCGCGTTTTGAGTGAGAGAAACCGTAGAGCCTGAATGAAAAATTGAATGAATGTGACGAAATTTTGTGACGAGAATGTGAAAGAGTTCACTGCAGTATCGAAACTTTTACAGCATTATTCTATTTTTTTCATTCATTTGTCAATTTCCATGTCTACTTGTTTTCTCGCCTAATTTTTTTACAACTAAGTCTCTCGAAGGTGACTGGTTCATATTTATCTAAAAAAACAAAGAATCAAAGAACTGAATGAAATGAAGACTAAAAGTAAGTATGTATAGTATACTAATGCCTAGCCTGATAATCATTATTATAATTATTTTTTTTTATTATTCGACCCGGCCCTCGAAACCAGTAAAATTCTTTGACCATTCCTGGATACAATAATTTTAGAATGAAACCATTTTTTATAAAAGTTGTAAAAAATAAACTACTTATTTCATTATTATAGGTATTTGTGGTAGATATCGTCCACGAAAGGGTCTGAATCTATATTTTCATTAATAAATAGTGTGGACACCGTGTCATTTGAAATAGATGGTACACTTTGAAACCAATTAGGGTACAATAAATCTATGGGACATGTCAAACATTTGGGTCGACATAAGATTAATATGATATTAATGTTTTATTGGAGTTACAAAATTGAAATCTTTCGCTATCCTTCGGTCTTTTTAAATCTCTAAGACTTAAATCAACTGTTATTTTATATTTTCATTAATTTTTATAACATAAATAAATTGAAACATAAATTCAAATTTTATAACGATTGTTATATAGATACATCACATCCTTACAACAACCATTGGCATCACTCATATCTCAATAAAGCAACACATAAAGGATCACGGAGACTCGAACATGGTGACAGAATTTGGATTACTCCATTACAGAGGAGTAACATCGCACAGAACCTCGATTTTTCGTTCTGGAAAATCTTTGATAGACTGAAAGTGGAGGTAACCAGAGGCAAAGTAAACTAGCGGATCTGGAGCTGGAGAAGGACGATGTGAACTGTGACTGATGTGGCGCGCTACTATATGAAAATGGCAAACGACAAAGCGATGTCTGTCGCTGCACATGGAAGTGGCAAGGTCTGAAGTCCGGACACGTAAAGTAAGTATTCTTTACTGGAATATTTATTGTAGGTATGTTTGAACTTCCAGTATAGAAGAACAAGAAGACTCAAATAAGCTATATATAAGATGGATGGACGGCGTCAACACATTTGACGGTACCATTGTACTTAGGAGGTGAAGGTCAGCAGCCCTCAGGACATTGTCGGAGGATCTTTTATTTAACTCAGCTAGGGTCCAACTAGGACGACGTGTTGAAGATACTTGAATTTATAATCGTTAATCGCACTTCATTTCACACTTCGGTAATTAGCGCGCTTAGTTTCTAAAGCTTATAAACTGTGTTTGATTAGTGAAGAAAAAACAGTACCAAAGATTGTTTTAAAGGTCTTTTCACAATCAAGGGTGTATGTATGACTCCCTTTTTCTTTTTTCACAGAAAGAATTGCTAGAGTGTCGCAGAACTTTTGTAACAAAACAAGAACGTAGTAATTATTGTAAATTTCAGTCTCAACTAGCCAACATTAATTTCATCGACGAACATTTTTTCAAAGCTTTAAAACGACCGCAACATCTAGATAGCGATGAATTTCCAAATACACTTGATTAGGTGACCACATAAACATGGTTTTTATTAAGATGGCTTTAGTAAGGTAGGTGGCGTGTGTACATTATATACATTGTCGAACATAAAGGAGCGCCGTGTGATCTATAAAAATGAATGAAGAGTGAAATAGTAGGTAGATTTCTAAGAAAAAGTAACCAGTTGTTATATAAAAGATCTTGAGTAGGTAGGTACAATATCTACAAATCAACTTCGCTTAGATAACCTTAAAAGCTAACTAAATTAATTATGAAGATTATAGCTACAATTCTGGAACTAATTCAGTGTGTACTAAATAATCAAATAAGACCTTCATTCAAAGAAATGGATTGGATATAATATTTCCCGCGCTGTGCTGGCAAAGACGATGGAATTACTTTTATAGTTTTACAAATTTATGTAAGTATACATATACATGAATTTAATTATATTTTCAAGTATGAAATTAGGGCATGATACCATTTCCATCAGGTTGGAAGCTCAAAGCTCTATATTTTTCTCAAGAGCCTGGCTGCTTTTAGGACCTCTGATGGCCACTCCATTTTTCTCGCACATTTTTGGCACGTGTCTCTATTGGTAGTAATAGTTCCCAGTCGCGTTAACCGGTTCCCTGAATTCATTCACCAGTCTTCTGTCTTACAGAAATAGAAGGTAATGAATGAGATTCATACCTGGAATTGGAATAAAAAAGTGATTTAAATAAATCCTATTTGGACCTACTATAATTACATGACATATTATGTGCCGCCGCGGTCTTCTTAAAAATAACCTATCGTTATTATTTCCTGTGTTTAATTAATATCTGCAAACGAAGAAAAATCCTTGAACTTAGATACTAGGTACTAGGTAGAACAAAAAGGATTAGATTGTAATAAATATATTTTTTTATCTAGGTTCTTATGTAATAAATTGTTATGGTTCAATAAAATGATTGGGTACATCCTTATAGAAGCTTCAATACATGTGCAATATATAAGTTAATTTTTCTTAGAATTCCCTAGTTAAGTATAGGTATATACGCATTAAATATATTTTTTAATTTAACAGCACATGACTGAAATCATTACTTCACAGTAATAAGAAGCGTTGGTTTTTGTAATAAAATAACGTGAAAAAAACGGGCGATTGCATTTTTTGCGTTCTGTGGAAGAGTTCTTACGAGTAGGTACCTAGATACGAGTAGGTGTACATTTTTTTTTTAAATTTATAATTAATTGACTCCCCTATTTCTTGAATGGATTGGATCTCATATTGTCAAAATGAACATGTCTCTCTCCGTTTTTTTTTTGTTTTCGAAACTGGGAGTCTGATGAAAGTTGATCAAATTCTAAGATCCTCTCTAGCGTAAAGTGGGCACAAAAAACAAATGCGTAAAAGCTAGGTGATGTCTACCTTTGTAATATTATATAAATTATAAGGTTTGTGTACAACACAAAATATAACAATTTGTAAACAAACAAAAACAAAGGTATTATAAAATATCTCCCAATCGTAATAATGAATTGCGATTTCATTTGATATATTTTAAACCCCGTTATTATATAGGAAACAAATATATAAAATGGCATTATAAATGTATATAATTGACGGTCATTCAGAGAATTGCTTTCTGAATGATAGGCTTCGCAATAATCACAAAGCGAACCACTATACGTTTTTTGATACACTCAATAATCAACAACAAACTTATTTTTTTATTTTAATATCAAGATACTCACTTTGTATTTTATTTTGTCATTTAACTTTTGAGCATTTTTTTCTTTTTTAACCAAAGTGTTGATCTTGATATCTTATTTGTTAAATCTGACGCTTTTGGTTGTAAGTACCTAACTATTTCCATTGATGGGGCCTGGAAGGCGTAACGTAGGCAAAAAAAACCTAATGATTATTATAGATTTTTTTCCTGAGTTTTTATACAAATACAAATTTATATTCATTAAATATTTAAGTGTTTGAAAGAATTGAGAATAGGTAATTATGATTTATCTAACCTACTTACAGGTATCTAGAAATATTACAGGACGACAGCCACCTAGGTACTAATATGCCCATTGCCCACTGATGGGAGAAGGCTGAAAACCAGCCGGTCACATTGAGTAAGTACTACCTATAAATTTTTGTACTTACTACTCGTATATACACTTACAGAAATTCACCGTTTTTTTCCCACACTACACCATCTTTGTTTCACTTACATATTTCACAAATTAAGCGTACTTACTTACTCCCATAAATGAGCATGTATTTTTGGATACCTAATTTTTATTTGTCGCAAATGAACCAACTATAGAAGATTCAAGAGCAAGTTACTGATATAATACTACGAGGTGAGCATTCCCCTTATCTTAGCCGCTGTTATTAATTTGCGTACGTCCTTTAGACAAATTGTTAACACGAAATACAGTTTCATCTTGAGTGAATCCGCCTTGGGAATTTCAGACTAAGTCTCCACCGAGGACGGTAAAAACTTTGCTTTAATTCATTTTATTCTCTGCAAAACATGACAATATTCGCGCAATACATCTATTTGGCGCTTCGTAATGTATGCTTTACAAACATAATGTATTCCATTACTCCAATGTATCCGCTTTGCATCGTTAGCAGGTACCTTCTTACTTGTATTGAAGAAAGAAAGTGTAATGGAATATACTGTGTAGGGTTTGAAGTGGGGGCCTAAGCAAGGTATTTACTGGAATGAAAAGATTTTGATTTTGGCGTTCGTGCTTGGATAACAAATAATACAAAGCAGCTTACATATGCGTTGGATCAACAACTGAGCTCAAGATTACAAAGGCAAAACCAAAGAGAGATTTAGGGCATATTACAGGACAGATTGAAAACAAACACTGAAAAATTCTAGTGGGTATTATTAAAAAAAATGCTTATGGAATGTCTATAGGTACACAATTACTTATTACAACTACTATCACATTAAAGGAAGTTGGTTCATTAAATTGCTGGTAAAATATTAAGTACGTAACGAATTTCTATATTGTATCTAATTATCCGAATTAGCAGCTAGCTACGCCTATTTCATTCACATTTATATAAAGTCGTAGTAGTTGTTTAGGTTCATTAAGTCAAAGGTTTAAATAATAATTCCATTGAATGAATGAGAATATCGTTCTAAAAGGAAGCAGCTCATTAACACGGAGGCGTTAGAGATTTATAACATTTTGCTTTAGGTTGTGTGGTACAGGAAGTTCATACGATAATGAATATATTTTATAGGTACAAAGGTACATGAGTATACCCGCAATAGCGCTACGAAATTATTGTTAAATTGATGAATTTCATCTTTGGGAAGTGCCCAAAAATAAGTAGTACGATATAAAATGTGTTGGACGAAAAAATAATTCTGCAAGTATTCTCCTATAGAAGTTGTTTCATAGCGTTGAATTCAATTTTCTCCAGTTGATAATCACTAATCACTTTAAAAGAAGAAGTACCTACATTTCTTAGCCTTACTTCTTGGAGTGTCATATTACTTTCAAAGAGTTCGAATCTGTGAGAGTGCATGATTATATTCGAGCGATTCACGATGAAAGTAACTTGCTTATAATATTATTTAGGACAGCTGTACGAATAAATATAAAATAGAAAAGAATAAAACGTAGTCCGGAAAACACACACAGTAGTAACTACATATGTCCTATATGCTATAATACATATACCTACTCGTCCATTGGTATATTAATTAATTTATTTTTATTTATTTTATTTAAGTAAAATACTACACGAGCGCCATTACAGAATGCATGTGCAGAATGCGAAGTGCATTAAGAGTGCATGGTAGGCGAAGATGGTTGAGGCGACAGTCTCTCTCATGCGGAGGTGCCAGGTTCAAACCCCGGCGCTGGCGATGTAATCCACACTTTGCGATACAGGCTTTTAGCCTAGTTTGTGTACGCAACCCTAGTCCCTTTTTATGAAAAAAAAAATAAAGTACTTACTTATTTGTTCATTTTACAAATAAAAGAAAATAAATAAGTAGGGTAAATAGTGAATGTTTCAAGATCATGTAATAAAAAATCTGTAATTTTTCTATTGTAAGTAATTGTAAAAAAACCATGGTTAATTCATCATAATTATACACAATTGGTCTGTGTAGGTACTAAATACACTTTACTTTAGTTACTATTATACAATAAATAAAAAAAAACCCTTCCATTCCTTTATATCATACAATAAGTAAAAGAAAACAGTAACAATATTCTGTTTTCTGATAAAAAACACATGATGCGATTTATATTCTTTTATTTTCTTTATTAATAACATGAGATATAAATCGCTTTTAACATTTTACAATAGTCGTGTCAAAACAAACACAACATTCTTAAAATTTAGAAAGCACAAAGCATTAAGCAGTTGTCCATTTAAAAAGTGTCTCTGTATAGACAGGTTAGGTGCTCAGTCAAAGACGACCAACTTGAAGGCGTTCAGTATTTATTTTATTACTAGAGGGTACCTACCCGTGAAAAGTTCACGGAGGCTTTGTTAAATATGTTTTTGTGTAACCATTATTATTTCTCCACCCTTCAAAGTTCCTCGAGTAAACACAGGAAGAGCACAAGGCTCCGTCTTTTCCCCGTCTCTCCAATATCGTCATGAAAGTCGTAAAACCAGATTCATATTGTCGACTTTTTTAGTTGACGCCCACCCCTGAAAGTCACAAAACTCCTCTTACATGTCTACCTACATACATATATAGGTAGGTACTTTACTTTACACACATTTAGATGGCGGGTACTTTAAATAGTTCGGTTTGCAATCTTTAGGTGTATAGGTACGTACCATATAGTATGTATGAGAATTATATTTTCATTTTCTGTCACGTTATATAAAATGGTACTTGATTATTTCCACGAAAGAAATATTTCAAAACTATTTTCATTCATAATTTCATTAGTAAGTATTTTAAATTCTTTTCAAACTTTTTCAAATTTATTTACTTCGTTGAATGAGAATTCGACGAAGATTTCTAGACACCCACGAAGGCGTCGCTGCTTTAAATTTACATACATATTCATGGAACTTGTAAAATTTCCCAATAGGCAAGCGTTACATACCTACATGACTGGGATAATACGAGTATTATGTAATGGAATTCAAGTGAAAAAATGTACAAATCACTCGCCAATGGGTTGGAGTAGCATATGACTTAAATAATAAACAAATTCAAATGTTACACAACATGTAAACAGGCATATAGGTAAGATCGATAAATCATTGGAAAATTTTAACTGGGGTAAACAAATAAATCTAAGGAATATTACGTCACTATGCTGGGTATAGGTACTATGAAAAGTGTCTTTAAAACAACTTAATTAATCGATTTTAAAATATGTCTGCAGCCATTTTTATACGTATGGTACTTATGTAAATCTGGATAAGTAGGGAAGTTTCCTATACCAACAACTTCAACCTGCTAATAGGTATACCTACTAAAAACCAAAATTAAAATAAGTAGATCGTTTAATGGGTGTATTTTTAACTATGGGCTTTTATACAGTGCGTCAAATAGCTTTTTTAAAACGCTTTAAATTATTTTAAAAAATGCAATTTGTAGTCAACTTTTGCTAGACAATTTATACAACCCTAAAGAATCTACCTATGTATCTTCCGCACAAGAAGTTTCTTTGTGAGGGTGGATGAGAATGGGACGAATAAAAAACTGTATTTTAATAAATGAGGGTTGTTAGATTAATCGAATAAACGTTTGTGACATCAAGGGAGATCGTCTTGTATGATAGTGGGATGTTGTGGATTGTTACAAAACTATAAATGAATTGATACAATAATAAATGTACCTAATACATACAAAGAGAAGTACCTACAGCCGTGTGAGATCTTAATTGTTTTCTCTTTATACAAAACAAAAAATAGCTATAGAAATTCATATAAACAACACTATACATCTCACTAAATATATCACAAAAAATCATCCAACATATACGTAGAACGTTCTGTGTAAAGTTTCTTGACTTTCCTAAGTTTATTTTTAGTCCGACTACAACAAATTGCTTCAAACATTTTTTTGTTAATTGTCTTATGAGGATAATCTTATCAATTTCCTTAGGTGTCTATTGAGAATACTTTCACGCTTCATCACTTCGCGTGAAATATATATTCTACAGACAAATATCTCTTATTAATTTTAGAGTTCTTCTTCTTCTTTCGCAGCCACTCAGGTCCGTTGTTGGACATAGGCCTCCCCTTTGGTCCTCCACAGCTCCCTGTCTTGGGTACACTACATCCATTCACCACCGGCACATTTCCTAATATCATCAGACCACCTTGCCTGAGATCTCCCGACGCTTCTTCGGTTTGTTCTTGGCCGCCATTCTATTATCTTCTTGGTCCATCGGGAGTCTTGGCACCTGGCAATATGCCCAGCCCAGCTCCATTTAAGGCTAGCGACCCTTTCCGCCACATCGCTTACTTTGGTTTTTCTCTGATATGAACATTTGGTACCCTGTCCCTTAAAGAAATTTTAGAGTTAGTTTCCATAAATCGTGATCCATTGTGGGACCTTTTTAATATCACTATAAATTGAAATAGTATTTTCAAATTGTAATTCTAAAAGCTTTCCTTTCTACTAATTGACTAACAATAATTGTAACACGTTCTACCTTCATTAACTTATCATAAAGCTCTCTAGCTGACTTTTAATTAGCGCTGACTCCATACAATATACCTACTCACGTAACATCCCCATGGCGTCTTCGCGGCAACGTTCTTCCGTTCCGTCCAATACTATTAAACAATGTATTGTACAACTACATAACCAACCATGATATAAGTCAATGATAAAATACAGTATTACTTGTAGAGGAGAAATGAGAAGAAAAGTACCGTCACATTTGGAATTCTGCTGCCTTTAAAAATGAAACGTTAACAGTTCCACTCGTTGATGTCATTTAGAGTATTCATAGTATTTTTATTGACAAAGCTTGTTCACTTCGCGTCGCTCAATATTATTTTCATGATACGGATATATCCATGTATCTACGTTAAGTAACTCTTTTGGTGAAAATTTTATTATGTCATGTTTCATTTATCTGTATTCCCACAAGATTAATCTGTTGTATGGTTTCAAAGAGACTTGGCTATGGTTCCACACCACACCTGTTGTAGAGTTTTCGTTGTATTCTATGACATAACTTTTGGAGAATATTATATTTGACGTGTACCTCCATGATGTGCTGTGCAATTTGCTCAGTACTGGAAGTCAATTGAATGCTTTCTCTGGTTCGAAACGTCTAAAAGTTAACGAGAACAGTCTTAGTCCTGATGAGAAAAAATAGGTTACCTAATAAAAATAGCAGTGATTTAATTGCAGTATCATCGATATTTTGTAGGTACTGTATCGACACGTCTCTACTTATAGCGCAAAGGTTAATCGTTAATGAGTAATTCCCGGGGCAAACTATGACATGAAGAGAAGGCATAAGAGAGTTGGATCCGTTTTACATTTTTTAATACGGCAATAAAATAATGCCTACTATAATATGATTAATAACCCCTTCAATAATTCACTGCAGTGCGTCGCTTAGGGCCTAATTACAATGGGATATATGGTTAAATGGTCCATCGGCCATTTTGGTCATATATCAATTTAGCTAACTATGTATCGATGGATGAGATGCCATCAAAATCATTGTATGAAAACGGTTCGAGCTTATCCGTTTTAAATTATTGGATTCAAAATGTTGAGGCAGTATTTTTAAGTAATTCTATCACGATTCACCTCTTTTTATGGATAACTGGAAATAGATAAAGTATATACTTGGTGTTTTGAAGCCTTAAAAACATTATTCCGCCCACATAGAAAAGCCTTAAACAAGCCAATCTGAACAGTAAACATAGTTAAAAAATCGCTAAACATCCTCAAAAATCGCTAAACACCTCCTGATTCGCAGTCCACCCTCCAACTAACCGTACCAACCATGTACTGGACTGAGATTTTAATACATTTTTGTACCATTTCGATATACAACTCAGTCTCACATAATGTAGTCTCTTTTTTGAGAAGATTTATGAAAATGAAAAATAGAAGCTGAGATATTAGAGTAGATAATAAGTAAAGAATTTAAACGGTAGATAATAATTCATAATATTTTCTACTGAAGAGCTCATCTCTTTAAGAACTTCAAGGCAGGCCTACAAAATATTATTTTATTGTTATGTCATGTATGATGGATATATTAACTCTCTACCTAATTCTTCTTATTTTGTATTTGAGCGACCATTTTACATTGTTCAGAGTGTCTAGAGACAAAGCTTTGATGCAATATTACTCAAATATTCTACCTACTGTCCAGGCGATTATTCACTATAATGTTTAATTAGGCTAGCAAATAAATTAATTCTATGAAATACAATAGTTAGTGGAATAGTAAAAAAAAACTCATTAAATTTGGAGGTAGAGGAATTCGACATTGACTACCAAAAGATATTCTAAATATTCAACAGCTTCCAGAATTTGTGCGTTTTCCTATGTGAGAACACTTCTTCTTCTTCTTCTTCTTCCTCAGCCTTCCTCGGACGTAGGCCTCTTCCATTTCCTTCCACTCATCTCTGTTTTTCCCCATCCGCATCCAGGTTCTTCCGGCTTGTTGGACTAGGTCATCGGACCACCTTTTGGGAGGTCTTCCGATGCTTCTCCTTTTGTTCCAGGGCCTCCACTGTAGGATTCTGGGTGCCCACCTAGTATCCTCTATGTGAGAACACTGAAAACATTAAATTATTGAATAGAGAGGAAATATCAAAAATGTACAGAACATTTTATTTCACCGTTTCAAGTATTTCCACTAATGCAGCTACCACAAGCACACGATAATAATTATGGGTACTCGTACATATAATAAACATGATCAATAAATCAAGGTGAAAAAGTTTTTTCTAGATAAAAACATGTCATCGATAAGGGCGCCAATTACATTCTTAATAGGCATTTTGCAATAAACTCTTTTATCGGCAATCAAGATAACGAGCATCGACAATTATTTCGTATCTTGAAAGTAATAAGCTTCTCAAAATTGTGTAATTTATTGATAAAACTTGTTTATCAAATAAAGAACAAGACATAGTATTTAATCTGGTTTTTAAAAGTTCTTAAAACAGTAAGGAGTTCAAAAAATAAACCATTTAATATTTAATACCGAATTTGGAGCACGGCTTGTGGATCAACTTATAAAATTATACGTTGTGCCTACCTACTAATTAAATAAATGTGTAGTACTTACATATTTTGATTTCTGCGACATGATCCATAGCAGATGTTATTTCTTTTAATTCATCTCGATCAATTAATCTAGGTAAATACACTATAATTAATGTAAATTTTATCTACATATTATACAACTAATATAATGACTATATTTTATTTATTTATTTCGTAACGTTGTATCGCCATTAATCATTAATAAAATTAATGGCATAATACATGTATACGTTAGGTAGGTATAGGTATATCGTACCTGTGTCAAATTATTGGTAATAATGGCAAGTATCTATAAATTATTTTGATGATATATCTATATAGATATATCATCAAAATATAATAATCAATCTCTCTATATAAATAATTTTTAAGAATTAGATTTACCAAATTTATACATAAAAATGCAAAAATCGGTAATTATTAATAATAATAAATAAATAAATAAATAAAACTTTATTGGCCAGCAAATATATGTAAAAACAAAACAAGACAATACAGTGTGCCAAAAGGCGGACTTATTGCAAAAGCAATATCTTACAGTCAACCCGAATAGGTACTTGCAATATTGTAAGACGTTTCCTAAATACTGATATTTCAGGCACAATGCTTCTATTTAAGGCCCCGCTTTGAGCCTCATTCTGTGATATCCTTGATATCTGGATATGTGAATTTTTCCCAGTATTAGGCTGATGAGTTTATATGTGAATGATGAATGATAATATGTAGACTCTTCTGGCTGATAATACTGATAAGTGTGTTGCGAATGCCTTCGCGTATAAATCAATATCTCTATAACACATACCTATTATAATGTAATCACATAATTTTCATATAATTTCTCATAGGTATATAATACACTTAATAAATGTTTAGATGTAGGTATTTTTTATTTCACAATACCTTAATTAGAACACAAAGCTCTAAGATTATTACATCGTAAAGTTGTAATGAAAATTTCATCACTTAACAATACGTCCATAAAACAGCAATAAAGAAATGAATAATCCTTAGATTTTTTCGGAATAACCCATTTTGTATATCTATCTATAAAACATTATGACCAATCAAATATAAATTGAAATAAATCAAAACAAAAAAAGTATATCGCGCGCTACCCCTAGAGGCTAAAAATATTCTAGTAATAATTATTCTGATCTATAAAAGTTCGGTTGGTAGGTAAATGGGAAATTATAAAAGAGGAATCTTTGTTTTAAATATTGGATCAGCTTTATAGTTATTTTGAAATGATCTTTTTTAACCTTTGTCTATTTTTCTATTCTAATTATTTTTCCAATCGGTAACCCTTTTACTAGGAATTTGTTTATCGGTCCACACCCTTATGTATTCATATGGAGGTTGTATTGACATATCTTGCCCCTTGGCAGTGATCTAACAACCCCTGCGTGTCGATAAATAAAAAGTAACAAGACATTTTTATTTTTCGGTTATTTTCTATTTTGCTCGAAGCCGCTATACTATATTGGATAATAAAAATACCCTTGGGACTGTTTTTATGAATGGAATTATTTATAAAAAGAAATATTTTTCATATTGTAAAAATTTTGAGCACTCAGCTTATTATTTCTCTAAAAATATTTTTTTTGTACTTAATTTATTCAGCCAGCTATAGCTATATCAAGTCAGTAGATCTGCCGAAAGTATCTTTGGCCTGATCCTGAAGCCTGATCTTTGTAAATCACTTTTAGGAAGATTCTGTGAGATATTTAAGTATATGAATTGGCGATGAAGTGTCAGAACTTTCCTTTTTGGAATTTCTCTTTTCAGCAAATTTGCTAATACCCATATGAAAAAGAACGTGGTAATAATAATTTACTGTTCATTTATTACAGTACTTATTCATTTAATTGGTGTCACATGGCTGTGTGTTTGCCCCACTGCATCAATAGCTTAGAATGTTGTATTTAGTAACTGCAAGTTCTCTAGGTATATTATACATAAAATTTGGAGTTGATAAAACTATAAATCCGCGTTGAAGTAGTAGTCGTTCTAATTAAATCTATCTACCAAAGATCCTTATCTGTAATCTGTGAAAAACAAAATAAATTAAAACAATTTTATATCCATCAGGTATAATCAAAATCTTGTTAATAGATTCATAATAAAGAAAACTTTACTTATTTTATTTTTCGGTACCACAAAAATAATTATAGAATGGCTTAGTGGTTATACTCGTAGTGGCACGCGTAACAAGGCGAGAAGGTATGGTGATTCGGGAGGTAAAGGTTCGATACCTGGAGGGGACGGCCACCTCTGCCGTGTGTATCTCATGTACCTCCATATAGATGAATTCATTTGCACCTATCATTAGATACGACTGATATCTTGTACAAAACTGTAAAGATTTTATCGATGAATATTTGCTTCAAACTCGTCAACAATCAAATCAAAAATTAATTCATTTGATCATTTCTAATATTAATTCATTATTATAAATACACCTATTTAATAAATTCTTCTTCTTGTTGTAAGTACCGCTTTAGTGTGTCCTGTGGTACAAAAATACTAATGTATATAGAGGTATACTTCTTTCTTTGGTGTATCATTTCTTGTCTCGAAACCCAAAGAAACTGTTTTGATGATGAGCATGTTTTCTTTTAACCATTCAACTCATTTCCATTGAAAATATGTGACTTCCTAATGGTAAAATCAAGTCTTAAAAACTAGATACAAATAATAATAACTCGTCTAGTCTCAGTGAATACTGGAACGTTTCAGAATTAGTAAATTTGTGGGAAAATCATTCAAAATTTTCTAATAATGTGCAATCTTTGATTATATCACTTTAAATACCTACTTTAATTATATTCTTATATACTTTTATAATTTTTCTTTGCATTGATTTGTTGTACAAAGTCTTCACCATATTTTTTTATGTATTCCTAAGAAGCCTCGTGATATATGGCCTAAATATTGTATTTTGTAGACCCTCAATATGTTTAATAGTACATTTTCAATGCAAAGTGAATAATGTAGTAAAAATAGTCCCAATTGATCCTCCTATTTCAAAATGCGGGTCCCGAGGACACGTTTAATGCTATAATTATGTATATTTTCAATGATTTATATGAATTTTTAATGAAAATACCTAAAAAATAATGAAAACAAAATAAAACGAATGTTGTATGTGCCAAAGAGCCTTGAGGATATATGAAACCTTTATTTTTTATTAATAAATAAGAGTTCTAATCCTTCCTATCCTTGAAAGTTTTAAAACTCTTATAAATGTTATAAGTTAAATAGATAATATTATTTATAATAACTTATTTAACTATTTCACAATTTTTATATATAGCTACGGGCGATATTTCTTGAGTTGTGAAAAAACCGAGTTTCTATAATGTTTTGTGGTGGTTCATACAATATTTTCTCGGATGGCAGATTTTATTAGCTGAATTATACCTACCTACTTGCTCTGGATTACAGACCTAAATCTTGGTCTCTTCTTCTTCTGCGTCGATGTCCTCACTGCTAAAAGTCATGACCATCTTCTCTCCTTGTCCGTATCACGTTTTGGATTGTCATCCTCCACCTTTCCCGACACACCGCCGTACGCATTGCTCCAACCACCTGCCTGCGGCAGCCTTGATCTGGTCAGTCGATCTAGTGGGGATCTTCCTCTACCTCTTCAGTCTTCTACTCCTCCCACGACCATTAGTTTTTCAAAGCTATTGTCATCTCTTCTGGCAATGTATCCGAAGAACTCTTGGCTTTCTTATTCATCTACAATTTAGATTCAGTCACACAGGTTTTCATAAGGAGGTATATCATGAATAAGTGGGTATATGTAGATACTTCTACTTGCATATTGTATATTGATGTGAACTGATATTTAATTATTGATTTCGACAGCGACGCCGAACAGATTAATTGCCCCCCATTTTATTTCATTACTTTTATACATCGGCATTTTGGTTAAGGATCGATGAGTTAAAGACTACGTGTGGATCAATGATTAATGTCATAACAGTTCATATTACATTTTGATCTACCTACTAATATTTATAGCTTTACATACACACGCGACAAACTAAACATATAATTCAGTATACCTACATGTTATTTGCGAAGAACGATATACGAGTATAACGATTTTCGAGCAACATTACAGTCAAACAATAAGAAAAGAGGTTAGGAAAGTAATCAAACATCATAAATTTTATGCACAGCTGCCTACAGGTGACAATATTGGGATTAAATTCGAACTTCAAATTTCTTCCTATAAACTGCGATTCTACTAACTGATGATCACGGTTTTCTCAAAATATCCAGATGGTAAGCATCGGCTGGCCTTGTCCACTGCGCAGCTAGTCTGCTCATGCGCTATCGCATTCTGTCGTGCATCAAACTAAACTCGCACTAATCAGTTATCCCACAGTGAAAGACTCACTCAATGTAATTGTACGTTTTTATACTCAGGGCATTCTTTTTCAATGAGCATATATTCATAGATATCGGAATTCAATGTTATCAGTTATCACATGAATACTTTGATTTCATTAATTACACCAATTTCATATATTATAACCTATCTGAATTTAATAAATTGAATATTAATAATATTGTAGGTAGGATCTATATAATACATAAGTTATGCAATTATTATTTAAGAATGAATTTGCCGAAAGTAAAACATCACAACGGATATAATTTCTCACTGATAAGACAAGACACGTCATTCCATATTATAATCCAACGTGTCGTAATTATTTTGAAGGAGATGCCCACATTTCCATATAAAATGACTTGTAAGTCAAAAGATGAGAACCCTCGTTCTATGAATATCAAATATAGAGACAACGATAACAATCGAGATAATCCCAAGCGACCATCAAGTCTTCTTCTTCAGGTAGATCTAAGATCTGTGCTAACAGGTGTCAGTCCTGGGATGGTACTTTGTAAGCTTTCTCACCCAAAACACGCAGATTAAATGTTTATGGAAAATGACCCTTACAGCGATATACATAAGGGCGTTTTTAGTTTGCATTTTATCTGCGTGTGAGAAAGCTTTAGAAAGTTCCACCCCTGGTCTTGCGACGAGGACGTCCAGCTCTCTAGCCATCTCTTTGTGGGGTCTCCCCCGTGGTCGGCACCCCTCTGGGATCTCGTACATCACGGTTCTTGGAAGTCTTGTTTGGTCCACGCTCTCAACATGATCCCTCCAGAAACGCCTTCTCTGCCTGCTCCAAATCTTTTGTAAATAATATTTGTACCTAATGAACAAATTAAATTAAATTAAATTGGTGTGATTTGAGTAGGTATCTACTCATATTATGAATTAAAAAAAAACTGCATAGGTATGCTACTGCGTGCATTCATTTCAAAACTACTTTTAAAATTTGAGTAGCACTCTTGATTTGAGAGGGATTCTTTCAAAACTTTATAGCAATAAAGTTTTGAAAGAAGTAGCAACGCTTAAGTCGTAAGCGACGAAGTAGCAACGCTTTCTGACCTCTGTCTTTTCCCCAGAAAAATAATGAAGAATGAAACAGTGTCTCTTTTAATATCCATATTATTTTCCTGTCTTTGTTGTTCCTAATGGTTTCATTTCAAAGCTTGCTTCTTCATGACAAGCTTGACTTGACGTTTAAGTACTCACGATAACATACCTACTTAATAAGTTAATTGAGATTTTTAATAACATTTCTCTCGCAACGCACATTGAGAACAATCGAATACAGGTGCTATGTCCATCAAATAACTTACTTACCCTCAGCACGCAATTAAAATATTCGTCGCAAAATATCAAACGCTCTACCCCGTCCTCTTCGTATGGAGGCAAACGTTTATTAATAAATTATTTAATACGCAAATTGAAAATTGATTCCTTCGCTTATTTTTTATTAAAGGAATAACATTATTAATTAATCGGTGGCCGGGAAAGTGATAATTAAAATCACAAACAGTTAGCTTTTGATCCCACTTATCGAATTTGAGGATGGAACAACCTGGTGTCAGGTATTTCTTGTATATTCTGGGATGAATAAATTTAATATGGATAGTCGTTTCATTTTAATTAGTGTAGATTACTTAAGGGGGCATATGCACTGAGCAAAAATCGTTCCATTTTTGCTTCAACTTGTTCAAATTTTAAAGAAATAAGAATAACGTAAGCGACAAAGTGAATTACACATTTTTTAAAATAAACTTGGGAAGAAATTTAAAAATCTAAAACAGTCGATTTGTTAAGATTATAATTACCAGTATTTTGGCTAAATTATACTTTTAAATCTAAAAAACTGAAAGGGAAATCTTCAGATCCCGTAAATTTTAGTGTACTTTAGAAATATTTTTTTATTCAAGGAATTTCCAAATCCTGTGATTCTAAAACAGCCGATCTGTAGTCCATCAATGACAGGATATAGGCCCTTAACTGTAGATGCTATACGAGATTCATTATATTGCACATCTCTCTTTTTCTTCTCAGCTTATTCTAGTCTACTACTGGACGAAGGCCTCCTCCATTTCCTACAACACTGCTCTACCCTGGGCTTCAGATAACTTTGTTAGGTTCTTGAATTCGTCTACCAACAAAATATTTGAATTGTTTTTATTTGTTGTTTTACAATACTTGAGATTTGTTACATAGTATTATTCGTATGTCCAAATATTTAAAAGTGCCAGAAATGTGCCAATATTTTTCACTATGCATATTTTAAAAAGCAAATTATTCTCATTTTTCTTTTCTGATTTAAATTGTTAGTAATACTGTGCAAAACACAGGAATGAATCAGGAAAAAAACTTTAATTATTTATTTCCATTAAGTACCTATCTAGGTGAAATAAACCGGAGAGCCTGTATGACAAATTGCATGAATGTTGCGGAAGCAAAGAATGTGTGCAAGGATAGTGCTGTATTGCGTCCTGTTACCTCTGCTACCCCGAAAGGGATGAAATATAAGGGGATATAGGTTTAATTAGAAAAAATAGTAAGTATATGGTCAATATATTGGTTTAGTATCATGGTATTCAGGTATTTAGGTAACCCTCTTGTAAAAAATCAACTTTTTGATATTTTAAAATGTAGAGTTGTACTCTGATCAGTCTAGTATAATAAATTGCGGATTTTGTTCTCAGGGGCGTGATGAAGACCTCATTTTAGTGGCTGCAGCTGAGTTATCCGATATCATGAGATGGATGATGGGAAAGGATCCGCTAACCCGCGACTTCCAAGGAAAACATTAATCACAAACCCACCGGGAAGGGAGACCACCGCTTTTTGAAATCAACTGCATTAAGTAGAAATAAAAAGCACTTGATGTTGATTAAATAATTTAGACATTAAATTCAATTTATTTTAATTTAATGGCTTCTGCGATAATTTTATAAATTTGTGTATTTACCATATTGATATCTTCCAAGTAATGTGTGTTTTATTTGCTAATTAATTTCAAATGTTGAGAATTTTCTCAACGAAAGGCGGCAGATATCAACATTCACATAATAACTTATGCGAACTCCCTTGGGGAGGGCATAAAGTGGGCATAAAGTGATCACTTAAGCCAGCCAAAGCCGACTCGTAAGCGTCGGAACATCCATCCTGCTCCCCTCCCCAAGGGAGTTCGCTTAAGTTATTATGTGAATGTTGATATCTGCCGCCTTTCGTTGAGAAAATTCTCAACATATGCCATCTGCGAGATGCAGACATGAAAAGCCAGTAATACCTAAATGATTTAGGTATCTTCCTCTCATAATTAATTTCAAGTTATCTGTTTAGATGAATTCTGATGGAGATTATAGATTTATAATCTATTTTTTTAGGTATATATTATACTTTTGATGTCTGTCTATTATCTTTCAATTCGTCGATCTTCATGGTTGAAGTTATGCACAAAATTTTGTCCACTAAAACTTCTACGATATTTTATGCCTTAACAAAATCGATTTATTTCTCTAATCCTAGCCAATTTCAGGCTTACTCTCTGAAAACTTACAATTTAAAGCTACTGAAATTGTTTAAATATGACAATGGTTGTATAGAAGGATGACAAATTTACAATGGCGTTGTAAGTAGTATACGAGTACTCTACTCTTAATATGGTTACCTGAGTATATTTTTTTCTAAATTCCTACATTATAATTTCTACATAATTTAGTTAAATTACAATGCCCTCCGTTTGTATAATAATGTAACTAAGGTCATCAAGATTAATAATGCCATACATAATAATACTTAGACACCCAGTGGAAGTACTTATGAAAATAACACCACACTTAGGTGCCGAAAGTCAAGACAAATGTTTGCAAGTGTGTAATTTGTTCCTAAATATTATTCCACAAATATAATTCACGTGTCGGTCGGTGGTACAGTTCACAAAATATTCCTAAGGAAGGTTAATTGGACATCGGCTAAATTGGACATTGACAAACAGTTCGTGTGATTTGTTACAAGATTTCTTCACTGCCTCTTTATATTATTAAACTTGGTGTTCCTTTAACATATTGTGCAGTGCCTGTAATATAAATTACTCTGTGCAATATTGGTAACGACTGTCATGTTACCAGTAGAGTAAATCTATTACCAATATACTGATGCTTCTTGATAATACATACATTCAACAGACACTTAAATTAACTTCAATACTTACTGCAACGCTACTTTTTTTATTTTTGTCACTGTTCAGAGAGCAGTTTTCGTTGCTACTCGTACATTCATTTTTGTTCTATAAATGCTCTACTTATTTTGCAAAGTAAAACACGAATAAAGCAATCATCTGCTAGTAATGTATGGTATACAATTATCAGTGAAACTTAAATTACTCGAGTAAATTAACAATCGTAAAGTTCATAACTCATTTAATTTGAGCTGCTGCTGATTTCTCGCATAGTATGGGAAACTAATAAAAGCATTCTAATTAGAGAAGTATACTGGTTTATCGTCAGAATCCTTACTGGATCTGGTGCAAGAGCACTGATGGCCACATGCTGTTTGGATGTAATTATGGTATGCTGTGCTACACGTAGAATGATGAACTGGTCCTGTTGTATGGTTAACGCCTTGCTGAATATGATATACCACCCAATGTACCAACGCATTGGTGTGGTGTATTGATTATATTTGTACTGAAATTATTGAAGATTATGTTAAATTATATTGTGAAACGTGAACCTATGAGGTACCTTTAAAGTTAGGTATTTTGTAGGAAATTTTATACCTAATCTAACTAAACATAGAGTTATTTTTAGTAGGTATAACAAACCATATGAAACATATGTACAATCATAACCTTAATTATTTGGACGAAACGGAAATAAAAGGACCTGCTATATTTAAATTATAACATGCATAGTAGTTATTAAAGGTATTATGGAAACTGGACTTTAGAGCGACGTCGCAGATTGAATTACAAGAGGGCATACGACTGGGCGAACAACTCCCATACCGCGTGTGGACTACCCTCAACAGACTGAGAGTTGGTGTCACGCGATGTAAAAAGAACCTCAAGAAGTGGGGGTACCACTCTGCAGATGAAGACATCACTTGTGATTGTGGCGAAACCCAGGATGACAGCCTCTTACTGATGTGAGGGCTGTACACCTGGGGACCTGATTATGGCCAACGACAAAGCGATGAAAGTCGCGGCTTATTGGAGTGGTAGACTTTAGACCGGACACGTAAAGTAAGTAAGTTATTAAAGTAGTCTAAAAAATGAGGTTTTTGTGGGAGTGAAATCCTTACACTCAATTTTGATATTTCGTGCATAGATTACCTATGAACAATTCACAATACAGACTTTGTTTTTCATGAGACAATCGAACTCTGTCACTGATTGTAATGTAGTAGGTAATAGTCTTAACCGATAATTATAATCATCACAATTATCGTCCAGTACTGCAGTACCAATGTGTTAAATCGTTTTAACCTCTACAGTGAATTGGATATAGACTTACCTACATTACTCGTGCAAGAATACCACACCATTAATAATTCATACAGTTAGTTAAACATTACTGTTTTCTTTTATAAGACTTTAATAACACCCTACTGCACACTGACTACTTCTTGTTCGAGACCATCATAATTTTTGTAGCGTGCGAAGTACTGATTGTTTAATACAATAATAATATTAAAGAATCGTATGTATCAACAAACCAACATATATCCAATTTCAGTATGGATTGTTTTTTTATAAGAATCTGAGTTTACGGACACTGTCCCAACTGTACCTAATATTCTATCATCAAGTGAAGAATAGTAGACAATTAGCCCTGTATCTAATGTTGATAAATGTGGTCATAACAATTTATAGCTATTACTGAAGATCGGGGAAAACCCGAAAATGCTATAATTAATCTATATTTTGTTGTGATTAAAGGAGGAGTAAACAAAGTTGTGTTTTTCATTTTATACCTGAAAATATAAAAAAAAGATTCAAGAAAGTTACCCTCGAAGAATTTTATTTAAAAAAAAATGATAAGTTATAGAACGAAAATATTTGTGAATGAAAATATCCAATATGTTAGCACTCTGCGCCTCAAATAATAGCAAGAATTAATGTTTTGTGCACTGGGAATCTTTTGTATATTACACAAAAATCATTGAATGGAGGTGACTCTTTTTTTATCCACTCGAACATAAAATATCCATTTATTTTCAACTGTGTACCGAGAGGTAAGATTTATTATTGGTCTACGAAAGGAAATATTTATTTAATCAGAGCAAACTCACGCAGTGAACTATATCGTACATTACAAATAGCTATATCTTGTTCACTGTTCAGTGCTGACACTGCCCTAACTAGCGATTCTCATTGCTGAAACATTTTTTTTTTCAAAATGACACTGGAAAAAATATCAAGTAGTCGGATGCCAATATACAACCCGAGACCTCACGGGGAAAATCCATTTAGATCATCATCACAGCATACGATGACATAGTACTACTACATACTACTAAACCGTCACTGTATATTCCAATAGTGAGCTAACCAGTGAATGCTCTGTGAGGTATATGAGCTCACACAACCTTAATTTATATCACGTTCAGAATGAGTAGGTAGGTACCTAGCGATTCTCATTGCTGAAACATTTTTTTTTTCAAAATGACACTGGAAAAAATATCAAGTAGTCGGATGCCAATATACAACCCGAGACCTCACGGGGAAAATCCATTTAGATCATCATCACAGCATACGATGACATAGTACATGTATTTATAATATAGGCACTTACTTCTACACGACTTCTATTTGGAATATGTGGTTAGCGCAGTTGGTTCTGTATTCTGCACTTAACAAGCTTTTGGCTTACTCTGAAGTGAACAGGAGAGTATATGGTTTGTGCACACAAGCCCAGATCCTTAACCCAAAAAAAAATCAAGAGTCAATAAACGGTTCCATATAGTTTACTCTTATTGGCCAATCCCAAACATTCAAACGACAAGATTCTTAATAAAATGAAACCTGGAGAAGATTAAGTATCAAACGAGGTAATTTAAATTAAACATTATGATAAAAACCGTGATTATGGAATGCCTGAGAAAATCAAATAAAATTATAATTATTGTTAGTAGACATGACACATACAAAATTTATGTTAACTCTAATACCATTCTAGAATAGTATATTATAATATTAAAACAATCTGTGGTCAATAGAATTGAGATAAAAGATATTCAATAATGTTATGAATGAATTGATGTCTTACTTACAAAGATTGTGCTATCGTTTTATTAGTAATTTATTGGTCAGTTTCATAGACAAATGTTCAGATTTATTGTCTTGTCATGTGATAATACTGTCACTTTATGAATTTATGTGATCTGATCACACCATTTCGGGAATTAATGAACATGTTAATTTGTATCTCAACACCCACATACATTATAGAGTTAGCTGTAATATATTACAGTGAAGTATTGTTTTATTTTATTCTAATAATAAATTCCAAACAAATTTTTGGTACTAATGATGAATTCCATACATTCACGAATGCCATTTTAGAATCTATTGATGAACTGTATTGGTGAAAGTTTTTGCAAACCCACCCCTGTGAGAGTTTCACACATAATTATGTGGCAGAGGGAAAGAAAGGGGTTAATAAATATTCATGAGTATCTCGCGTTATAGCTTAATTATGACAAATTTGTTTGAAGTGAAAATGTTGTGGCTCTTAGTATTTCCTAGGTGAACATTAGGGGTAAAAAGGGTAGTAAAAGGTATTTTTATTTTGTATGTAGAATTTCATCTGTGGTTTGGAGAGTTTTTCATTAATCGTTATCCGAGATGTTAAAGACATCATAGTATAAAGCAGGCAAAGAAGATGCTAGGGGCTAGAGGGATTATGTTGAAAGAATAGATTAAGCAAATCGTTAGTTTGTCGTGCAAGAGGAAAAAATGGAAAGAAAACTGGATCTCTTCATAACAGGAAGAAGAGTGCCCTGACTGAACAGATCGAAGATCTATCTAACGAGGAAGAAATATAACAAGTCATTCGATAATTTCGTCGTATTTTATTGGTATACCTCACCTATACTTAGTGTGAAATTGAGCATAAAATATTGAAAACGCAAGGACGAGGTACAATAAGTTTTTAACACTGATTGCATTTACATAATAATTATTGTAAAACCATACACTTAAAATTAAATTCACAAGTTAAATATTAGAACTCGAGACGAGATGTAACCAGAGCAAATATTATGGTTATTGGATTTCAAAGTGTTAACACCATAATAAAACCTTCGTGTTATACTAGTATTACTTATTTTGTGTTATATAGTCTCATTTTATTTTCACATCTCGACTCACGACTGCGGGTCGTTAAATGAGTAAATCCTTTATTTTTAATACACCATACTTATTAAACACTAATACATACTTAAATTTACATTGGTAAAGTTGGAATTATTTCATTTGCATTAATTGCACGAAGTAATTTAATATTTTTATGATTTTGAATAAATTTAAAGTTCGACGCATTCACATTTTTATTTATCACTTGGTACGAAAGGTTGGCTGTTTTTATAGCAGAATAGTGATGAATCCTCTTCAGAAAAGTGTAATTAATATTTTTAGCTCTGTAATTAACTTAGTGTGCCGTTATTCATCTGATGGTTAGAAAGAAAAACATTTTTCGTGCATCTTTCGTTGGACAGGACTCTTGGAATAACTTGGCACTTGTGAAATTTGACTGGAAGTATAATATATTTTCATAAACTTCGTGTGTACACTATAAAATTATAATCTTTAGCTATGATATTAAGTATAATAAGGCAGCAGAAATGGATTGGCAAAGCTCAAGATAGAGAAAAATGGAAACAAATGGAAGAGTCCTATGTCCAGCAGTGGAGAGATGGCTAAAGGAAGAAGAAGATATTAAGTATGTAGTATATTCTAAAGAAGACAATTCTATGCGTACACTTATTGTTTTAATCCTTCTTCCCTAGGTGAAACAATTCTTCTTATGGGTACCTACACTAAAATACTTATCTAAATAAATAGTAAACGGGAGGTCTATATCTTACAGTAGACAAACACGTACGGACCGACATTTGATGAATGATGATTTTGATTAAGTGTGTAATCTACGCATACCAAATCTCCGTCATTAGGTATAATATTTTTATCGTACCTTCTTTCTGGTTCACATATATATTGTACATAAGTAAATGTTTCTTTATATAATAAAGTTCCAGCCAAGTACCTAGCTTCCTACGTGGGCGGTGTGTTTATTTAAAGTTGATCATGGCAAAAAAATCACATGGAATCCATCACATCATATCAAAGTTAAATGAACTACCAACTGGTGAAGTCTGATGTGCGCAGGCACACCTACCTCATTATTTGGCATTCATTCAAAGTATTGATATTATTGCATTTACCACCTGAATGAAATGTAAAAAGTTATAGGCTCGATTAATTATCTGACGAGTTACAAGAATAATGCATGAAATTATCAATTTCAGAAAACTCGCAGCCAATAATTTATTCAATAACGTTCATTTAAGTTGGTCAGTCAAAACACACAGTCAACATTTTTGAGTTGAAACTTCTATTTCAATTGGATTCCTAGAATAATACGAGTAAAATTTCTACTAGGTACTTATTATTTGTACACTATTAAGCCAGAAAAGCTTGTTTCGTGAAGTAAGTCGGCATCGGGGATGGAACACTCCATATCTTGACAGTCGACCGCGTTTCCATTAACCTACCGACTACTAAACTTCATTTTCTTACAAGAAGTGCGCAGTTTGGTTAGTGTATTCTGATGATTCAGATGAGTGTAGCTATTTTCGAAAAAAAACTACTATCAGCGGTTATTGTAAAACTTTTGGTAACTACTTTCGGGAAGATTTTAGTGAGAACATAAAATACCTTTTAATGGAAAAAAATGTGAAAACACAATGATTTATTATTTTATTTATTATAAGGTACAGATACAGTTATCAGTTATATACAATAATACAAAGATAAGGGTAAAAATTATTAACGAAGCAGACCAATTACATCTGTACACGAATAACAACAACTCCAACGACAACAAATAATAATTCTAATTAGAAATATTTTCCACTTATACGAAGTACTCTTAAAAGATTCAGTTAGACAACGTAATGATGGCGCTTTCACATAATTATGAGGATTGTCGCATCAGAAACGCATTAGTGTCCTGGAGTTCGGAACTCCGGGGGCCTGGGATAAAAAAAGAAACATTTTATCTTCGTACAATGAAAGCCACTCTTGAAATCAATTAATATGATTACTGTATTTACATTCGATATGAAGTAACATCTTTGCATTAATTAAAACTTAGCTTTTTGTTTCATTTTTGTGTATTTGACGTTTTGTATACTAAACATGCAGTAGGCACATATCAAACCGGCGCAAAGCATTTTTATGCTGTGTAGTGGATCAGTGGTGTTAGTAATTAATTTATTTATTTTTAAGTGAACAAAGTATGCGCATATGAAAAATTGACATAGTACAGATTATAGAGAATTGTTCACTAGGGCGAACTTATTGCAGAACTGCGATTTCTTGCAGTTAACCCTACAAGGAAAAAAGGAAAATGGAAAGCAAACCATTTAAAGTAAGAAAATATATACTTACATTCGTACATATTTGAGGAAAAAGAAATATAGAAGAATAAAAAAGAAGAAACAAAATGTATACGTACATATTTGAGGAAAAAGAAATATAGAAGAATAAAAAAGAAGAAACAGAATGTATACGTATATATGTTTTAAAAAAATACATAGGTGTAAGGGAAAAGAGAAAAATAGAGGAAAAAACATAGATATAAGATCATAGAATAAAGATTAAAGAAGCATTACATCTAATCACTTCGATATTTTTAGTTCCTGTTCATCTTGGCTAATGACACATGAACGAATCGAATGGAGAATGCAGTCGTTTACTATGGCAAAAATAATTAGTCTAGAATCCACAATCCACCCTAGGACGTAGGATAAAAGACATTACGAAATTCCTATTGCAAACCCGCTTTAGGCATGTCGAAATATCTGGAATCAAGCGAAATTTTTGACTTCAAATTTAATTAGATTTCATAGCGTCCTTAACACAATTTTAAAGAGTAGGTCAGCATATGGAATACCTACACCTACAGTATGATGATTAATGATTTTGTTTATTTAGGTGTTAAGGACAATGTGCTTGATTCATTATTAATTATTTTTTGGAGACTGCCACAGGATATGAAGAAGACTATTAATTTTTTCTTGATAACTAATGAAATCATGCTACCGTTATCATTTTTAAACAGAGATCTCCCAACTGTGATTTAGCAAATTTAAAAAGAAATTCTATATCGAGCTCATAAGAAAAATATCCAGAATCAACCTGTAATGCGACGATATATACAGGAGTGCCATTTTTGTTGGGTATTTTACGTACGTACTCGTAAATTAATCTTCATCCCATACATTTTGCATCCAAATAGTATTACCTGCAATTATTTTCTTAAAACTTTTGGTGAGAGATGTTATTAAATACTCGTGGATCATATAGCTATACCTACACTTTACAGAGTGTGCACAAGCTCCTGTTTTTATCTTCAAATTTCCATCATTATTTCCATTTTCATTAATATTCTTTATAATAGTCGATGATTTCAGTTTTATTCGATGAACTTTTCATTGTGGCTTTTAGTTTCCACTTATTCAAATTAGTTGCAGCTTAAAATTGGTTTCATAGTTTATTGAAATGTTTGGGAATAATCCCATTAATATTGATTTCAGTAGCAACAGGACGAATGTATGTAGAACATATCCTTATCTTTTAATGACTTCCTAATCGTCTAAAGGCGTCGGGCATAATTGAAAAATTATCTAGATGATGTAACTAAGTAGAATACTACGGAGTTATCCCAGTATTTATAGCGGGACTGTGTGAAACTGTTAATAGTGTTTTTCTTTGTATTGTCTAAGAAGTTTTATGATTAATAAAATTAATTCTGATAGAGATTGAGAGGAAGCATTTCTTGATACTGAGACAATGAAAAATATATTGATCCGTCTATCAAGAATGGGGTTTCGGCAACCTATGAGCACCTACTATCTAATAGAATATTAACAAGTCACAGCATCGACACAAATAACAGCTTATCTCAGTTTATTACTGAATAAATACGTCATGATGATACTAGGGAACCTGTATAAATGTTGGAAGTTCTAACGGATAAAGCCATAGACAAAAATTGATCGCCACCAGCATTTCCGCTAGGTAGACGCAATTTTTTCTCGATATAAAGTACGCTAATTTACCATTTGATTACATAGGTTATATTCCAAAGGTAATTTCCACACTAATTATACATAATGAGTCGCATCACTGAAATATCACCAGGTTTCATGCAATTGTGGACAACCAACATGACACGCAATCAATTCTATCTAAAATGGCGTCCACCATAGATTTGTCATAGGTGTAGAAGGTGCTCAATGTTCAATAGTTCTACATGATACTTCAAATAATAGGAATGGTTAATTCTTTGCTACTTACTCGTAATGAAATATTTCAACGGTCCAAACATTGAAATTTTGGTCCTGCCTACACATTAAACTTGATGGTACGTGTATTTACTCGTATATTTGACGTTCAAATCTTATAATATGGAAGCTGCAGCTCTTTGCTGGATTCAGTGTAGGTATATGTTTATAATATTATTCCGACCACAAAACTAATTCGGCTAAATCCATTATATTCATCTATTGTCACATCATCTCTAATATTTCCGTCGCATCAAACAACGTTTGTTATTCCAACATCTAATCTCGTAATCCTTTTATCCGATAATGCTATTTTTCTCTGGAGTATTTTCAAACAAACTTACAAACAGTGTTCTTTATTGACCGTGACAGCGGGAGCGCTTTCAAGCCTTCATTCACGTCCATTCTCCTTCTGTAATCTATGTAATTTACGCGAACAATGTACATATTACAATTATTATTTTGGTAGAAGCCTCCACTGTTTTGTAAGCAAAATGGAAGCTTCCGAATTTCGAAGAATAACAGTAGGTAGGTTTGAGACATTTTTTGTATGTTTGAAAACAACCTGTATCGTTCTGATGAATAGTATTGTTGATGTGGGAGTGATCAGAAAGGACGAAAGTCTACGAAACATTGATTTATACATATTTTAGTACTTTGTGTACAAATTCAACCTGAAGTTAATTAAGTCAGTTATAGACATATAAAACGTTCTCTTTCAAATTATTTGTGGAAAGGCTTGGATTTGAATTTAAAAGTTGATGATTACCTCAATTTCAAGCGAGCAATTTTGGGCAACAATTAATTGATGAGAAAGTGAAACACGACTCTTAAATTAACCATATCCACTTGCTTAAGTTCATTATGCATCAATAGTAGTTGCAGGTTTTCACGATGATCCATATGTAGATTTGTTTTTCAAATCTTCATTATACATCTTTCAGGATATCGTGTTAGCGTTACTTCGATACGTTACTTTAAGACATTTAATACTGTTTTTAAATACCTACTTAAGATTATTTTCTGTTATCCTGGAATCAAATTTATTATCTGATTGTACGATGATAAATTTTACTGTAAATCCTATTGAATGTAGTGAATACAAAGGCAAAGCACACTTCATATTTGTCATATTTTGGGTTGATTTTACAATAGATTCATTATCACAGAATCAATGATCAGTTATCGCGAGTTACAGTTAGACAATTGAGATTGATAACTACTCTTTTATAAAATAAGATCTCACGTAAGAATCTCAACCCGTTTCGAATTTATCTCAAATTTGTTTTGTAAGGAAGTCTTTATTTTGTTGCTCACTCTTTTCATTCAACAAGTGTATTGAGTTTGAACATAATAGAGTTGAATAGAATTAACTGCATCTTAGATAAAAATAAAACCTAATAATTCTTTTTTCAAATCCTTCATTTAATAAACTCTATAAAACATCTTCGTAAGTTGAAATTTTATGTGATTGCATTTACCTACCTCTTTTTTTACATCACCACCTTTGGAACATACCTTGATAGTACTGTAGCAATATAGGTTTTAAAATGTTTTCAGTATAGTGGGTCGTAGAGTGCGTATTTCAAATTGCATGAATGTGATGGAAGAGCGAAATGTTTCCTGACGACGCCTCCCTTGCGCAATTGGCAGAGAAAACCAAATGTTAGACTGCCTTATCTCATGCACTTACTCCTAGTTCACATTTGTTATGATGATGCACGCTCTACGATTTCTTGTTTTCCGTCCATTCTTGGGTCTGGCCTACACGACTGCTCCAGGTTAGCCTTAACGCCTGCAATTCGTTGTGTCGAACACCTAATCAAATTATCATGTCCAGTTTCATATACCGGTGTTTTTTTTCTTTAATTTACAGGATAATTCCTAAACTACGAGTATTTAAAGTTTACCTTTTTATTAAAATCAATGTGGGTATATCAAAATAAACCCAATACATCTTTGTGCACTTCACAGTAAGCTTGAAAAGCTTGTTTCGTGAAGTGGAGAGTAAGTCGGTATCGCGGATTGAACCAGCGCCCGCCGGATTAACAATCGAGCGCCTTACCAACCAGGTTATCAACCATTTTATAATATTAGGTAGGCACGGTACGATATATACATTTTCTAATTTTCCCCAGCTTCTGGTTCAGGGAACTTTTATATTACATATAATTTGGTCATATACATATTCAATATTATTCTCAATATCAATAGAACCACAATAAGAACAGCGAGACTTATACGATTCTATTTATCTTCTGACAATCCAGAATATGAACACATCATGAGATATCTGGTTCACGTATATTGTATTCATTGTTAATAGAAAAATGGCCAAGAAGAAAAGGGTTGAATGGCTGAATAGAAACGAATATATTTATCAAAAATATCCTTTTCGTGGGAATAACAATATTTTTTATATAAATAATAGCGCCGTACAAAGGAGTTGAATAGATAGATATTATATAGGTAGGTCTAATATTTTTTCATGTTATTATATTTCGTGCTGATTCTTTCTGCATGAATTTGTAAGTCCATTGTTGATATCTTTTTCTTGCAATAGTGACATGTCATTTTTTTGCTATATTTTGCCATACTTTTTGATTATTATATTTTAATTCCGGGAAGTGGAAATTGACAGATTCGCACGTGAATATTATCCGCGTATGAGCCATATAGGAACTATAGAGATACAATTACAATATACGAGGCAGATGCAACGATTGCTCATACGTACAACCGGAAATGCAAAGTTTGTTTATTTTAAATATTATATTATTTTTATATTAAAAGTGGATGGTTTATTTTTAAACAAATGCAAACATAAGCATTATTCATCAACATTTTTTTTTTTATAAAACAATATTTATTAATTAACAAAATATTATCTCTCAAACCTGGTAAAAACCTATACAATGATAAAAAAAAATATCTTCTAAATAATGATATCATTTACGAAATTGTTAATAAGCACATTATCAAATATGTATGTAAATTGTAGGTACCGTTGGTAAACTAATTCGATCCTTAACTATAAGTAGGTCTTTTTTTAAAAATATGATTCCTAGAGGTTGTCAGCATTCCAGTTTTTTTCTTAAATAGGCCGAAGACAAAAACCTGGAAAACTTTGTGACAATTAATTATACACGGGGAGTGGAAGTAAATATGTAGGTAGATTGTAGTTTCAATTCTACACCTTTTGAGTGTTTCCTGCATTTATTTTATCTGAAATAAGGAAGTTCTTTTTATTTAGTTGGAAGTTGGAACGCACTTAATTAGTAGATAATAAATAGGACTTATTTCTTGTACGCGTTAATATTTCTCTTGAAAACCTGTGGAATTCTACCTTTTTTATAAATCTATCGTACAACACAAAGAGTTACTTTATGAACAAACTTGCATAGGTAATATTGCCATTGCATCTGTTTGATGTTGTCAGTTGTGGTACTCACAATCATTTCGGCAAGCTTTTTCATTATTTTGTCTCGTGTTTTTAGTCAAAGACATTAATTTACACAGAAGATGAGACTTTAATGTTAAAATAATAATTGTCTTTATCACATTGACGATGAGTTTGTCATTAAATTAAGAAGAAAGTCGTCACTTTGGTATAATAATAATATGAGTGGAAATTATAACAGTTATTATATGATTCAAAATACATGATGATACCTTATATGACTGGTCAATTTGTCATCGAGATTGTTAAAAAATATTTTTGGAGAAATTGTAATAATGAAGTCATTACAATCTAATTAGCAAAAGTGCGACTCTTTTATAGTTTCATATACCTACAATATTTAAGAATGCGAACACTAAATAAATTGAGTCGAGAAAAGTAGGTAGGATAACTCAGCTAGTAGTGAAGATATCATCCTAAGACTTAAAACATGGATAAATGAGAATAGGTATTTTTAGCGAGTCTAGTAATAAATTATTTTATTTTTGTAGAAATCTACTGAAACCTGAGGTTATTTCCGTAGTCTGTTGAATGCTGTGATTTTGTTAGTAAGCAAGGCGCGGACTAACTCTATACTATAGCCGCTAGCGGATATTTTTTCGATATTCGATCCTCTTTTCATACAATAAGCCAAAATCTTGTTACTTCTATTACTCTAATTTAGCGCGTACCCTCTCATACAAAAATTTAAGAAGTTGAAGTAACAAAAGTAAATTTTTACTCAGTGCATACAGGTATCGCCACTTAGTATATGTCACCTAATCGAATATTAAGAAACAAGAATAGTAGGTATGTACCTACATATTATTATAAGTACCTACTATACTTGATGCCCAATATTCGAATACTAATGTAAAACGTAGATTACGTAGAAGCACTGATGGAGGGTATGAATAGATTTGATGTAAAAATACTTCAAGGTTTCCATATTTTTTAATTAATATTGTAAAACAATAAGTATGACGACCGTCAGAGGTGATACAGTTCTTCTCCCACGGGTTATATGTAGAAGGAATACCTATAGGGTTTTTTTTTATTATGATTTTAAAATCCACCGTGAAATTAGACCGCGGCTACTGTGTATTGATAATGCCGTCACACTTTCAAATCGTATTAGTTATACCTAGTCGGTGCAGAATGTATCTACACCTACAACATATGAAGAGTGTATTTGTAGATATATAACGCAAGCAAGAAAATCTTACTAAATTAGGTCCGAACCCTTGCGCCACAATAAAAATAAATTTATACTGATCTTTTCGAGGATTCAAAGCCAATGTACATCAGGAACTCCCTTTAGAAACTATGGTCCTATAATTATTAGATTTACCAAGTTGTCGATGCAAGGATTTGTCTTGATACTACAAGGTCTTGAAGAAGTTCGAAGGTCGAACTCCAGCAGTGACGATGTGTAAGTATTCTGCATTTCATATACTTAGTGTAATGTATATAGGAAAATATAGGTGTAGGTACAAGCCCAGGTTCTATTGATAAAAAAAATCTTTCTCTCTGAGTGATTACTCATTATTTTGAAGACCTATTTCTAATATTCTATATATGCTACAGCTTGAGAAAAAATGGGTGGTTTTTGAATTGTCTATCCAGCATAATCAAATCAATTGCAATATGTCTAATAATCTTCTTCTTCTTCCACTTATGCTAGATCTGGGATCTGTTTGTTTCGGCGTTTGATGCTCCTTCTTGGGATGTGGAAGACCAGCTATCTTTCCATCTTTTTGGTGGTCTTCCTGGCAGCCTTTGACCTATAGGGATTTCGTTTGGAGCAACGTGGGCGAGTCTTGTTCCATCCATCCTGTCAACATGGTCCCGCCAGAACCGCCTCCTCTTCCGGCTCCACCGCACGATATCCTCAGTTTCGCTCGTTTCTCCATTGACAGAGTTTCTAATTCTGTCTCTGAGGGTTCTAATAATAATCTTCTCAAACGGCCACTGAAGCCATTACGATAAAATTGGGCATCTAAATTGAAAATTTGAGTAGGTAATGTGATGTTGTATGGTTTTATGGCGTTGTATGTGTTTTTATAAAAACTGTTATGGATTGTACCTTGTACCTTTTCAATATTATTGAATATTAGTGCGACTAATCCCTCTTGGTTGATTGGTATCGCTCCCACGCCAAGTGCATAATCTGACAGCTTTGAAATTGAGATGACGTGCATCGAATAAATTTAATTTCTAGCGGGTCAAGTTAAAGTGAGAACCCATCAGTCGGTTTTCTAATCTGAAGTATTAAAGAATTTCTAGAAGCGTTTTGATAAATATAAACTATGCGTTTCTAGATTAGTTAAAAATACTTCTTATATACTCGTAAAAGATTATCCGTTTAAATTCTTAATGCATTTTATTTTAAGGAAATGACAATAATTGATACTATGTATGCAATCCGACTTTTTAAAATAAAAAAACTACCCATAATACACCTCCTAATAAAATACAAACTTATAAAATATTTAACCAACGACAGTTTTTGGTCACCAACATCCAGAAGCAAATGTGATTTGTTAAAAATTCCACTCTGTTTCATATACAAATTTTCTTTCCTTACGTCTTAAACTACCGGTTCGCTACTTCGGATTTGTCGTCAAACTTCAAACAATATTCACTGGTTACCCCATTTGTGTATAGCTTTATCTTAATAGTAGGCACAGTATGTAGCAATATTGGTGTAAAAGATTAACAATTAAAGAAAATTATTTACCTGTCTTTACCTACAACGGGTAGAATTAGAATCTTTTCTCGACATTAAGACCTTACTAATTTAAAACACTATTTAACGTTATGACTCTTGTAGATAATTAAAGGTATCCCAGTTCTAATAGAATTTATAGAATCTATGAGTATTCCCACAGCGCGAGTGCCATGAATGTGAGGTCGTCCATCATGTCAAGGGGAGCCGTCATAATGTTTTGACATGATTATGATACTCGTACTGTTATCAGGAGAACATATCAGATGCGATGGTATCTGAGAACATCCCAATTCTAACTTTATTACTATACGGGTTACATATTTACACGTCACAAATTTGTCATATATCCCATAAGGTTCACCGCGGGTGATGCTTGATTTATATTATTAACCATCCAATATTACAGAGTATTTGGATCTGTAGCCCCAGAGAGCTTGTAGTGGGAGCCCGGTCTGGACTCTGGACACCTCTTTTATTGATACCAGTAGAGTAAATTTTCTTCACGTTGGACTGGATTTCATAAATAGGTTGGGTGATATTTTACAACTTAGCACTATGACTATGGTGATGCTGGTTTTAATTTCTGGTATAAAATTGAGGCAATAGAATCTGCTAATAGAATCATTTTGTATAATTTTTAGTTAGTAAAGGATTATAAATAACAGCCCTGATTGGGGGGCTAAAATGGTACGTTAAATGATACGTTTTTATGTTCAATTAAGTTCAATAAATTGTTACACTTAATCGTTAATAACGACCATTATTATAGTTATTTAATGATGTATTAAGTACAGTCTACTTAGCTGGAATGGCATTTTTTTACGTATAGGTACCAAAATCTGCATTTTCGAGTCTTTCTTTCTCCAAAACTTGTCTCAAAAAAGCACTTGACTATCTTACTAGTTGGTATATTCTACTAGCATCACTACTTAGTTCAGCAGTCGACTACTTTATTTTGCAAAATGTTATTCAACTATGCAAACTATAGGAAGTTAGTATGTTGTATAATATTGTATGAACATTGAGTGAGAAATCACTTGTTAATTTATTGAATTATTTGATATCAGTAGAAGGTAAGAGTATAGTAAATATTATTAATATTCGCTATACAACTCTTCTACACCACCTGTGGTACTCTAACAAAGGACACACACTGTCCTAAGTATTGACATTGATAAATGGAATATTTCACATAAATTACAATCTCCACGTATAAACACGTGTAGCTACCGCTTATCGCTGAAGATCAAAATATCACAAGGCGACAAAGGTGAGATAATAATGTAGATGTATAATAAAATGAATATTTTATCAAGTTAATCGCCTGTTTTAACAGGTTTAACAAGCATAAACAATAATTCTAAAGAAAAGCTTATAATTTTACACCATAGTAAAAGGGTGGATGTTTGGTTCAGTGGTTGGTGTAAAATTGTGTCCAGTTTCTGGTTTTAGCGTATTCTATACTAAACTTGAAAGATTTTACTACCATAAAAACACGCAACATTCTTTTTACGTAAACATTTACATGACATTTTGTAATGTTGGCGAACCACTTTCCTGAAAAGATGAAATTGTCTGTAGAAGTTTTACCAACACCCGATTCAACTGTGGTGGACACTCGAAAACATATAGGTACATATGTATAGGCATAAAAAAGGAGGCCAATTCTACAACCCAGAAATATCATGGGGAAATATATCCTAGGACTAAAATCCTTCGTATATGTTTGTATAGTGACGCTTTAGACAGCTGTTAATGAAAAAGACAAGAACGGAATAGAAAACGTCAGTTTTTGACGGTCCGATGAATTCCTTAATTGAAACTGTCTCATTAAAAGTCACTAATTTGTATACAATAAATAGGTATGATTGAATCAAGTTTTGATGCTTAATATGCACAAAAAATATTTAAATGTTTCTTCGTCTGTCAAATTCAATATTCTTCGAGCACAAAACGTGCGCGGTAGTTTTGTGACGTCCACCGCGATACAAGAAACAGTACAATGCGACACATAACCCACCCCCCGCTGTTTGATGTCTTTATTACGACCACCCCCCCGAGCGGAGTTATTTAGCCGTGGGATGTTTTCGCGGAGTAAATTTATAAATATTTTTTAAAACACAGAACAGAATTCCAAACAAATAACATCTTGATAGCGAGTAAAAAGCTTTCGGTTGTTATTGAGACGTTAAGAATTTATTGGTGTATCACCGTTTTATTAACAATGTGAAGTAGGTACATATTTATTTATTTTCTTGAGCATTTTGCAATATTATTATGTAGTGTATCGTGTCCGATGACTTTATACTTTTTTGATGGTGTTAGTAATTACCAATACCTACTTCTACAAATTAAGCCATATATGAATACTGTAAGGAACTTAGGAATACTATCCGTTTTTATAACTACTCGTATTTATCATTTTTGATTGATTGATCATAAATTATCCACTGATGGACTCGCTCTACTAGAGAACATATAAAATTGGCAGGAGTAATAAGAAGAAAAATCAAGATCGAAATAGGTTTTAATAAGGCTTACAAATAAATAGTAGGTATGTATAATTAATCAAATTTAAATCGAGCACTAAAAATATACTTTGAGGTAATTTTATGATATGTATGAAAAAAAAAACGCTCTCGAGATCTTTCATCCCTATATGCTATATGGCTTCTTACATGAATAAGCCGTACAGTTTTTCGGTAATTTGAAAAGTATACAGGAGCTTTATCGGATTAAAACGGAAATCCTTGAGTATTCCTTTTGTGTGTAGATTACGCAAGAAGATACAATGGCTTAAATACAAATCGCTTACATATTTGTTGGTCTGGAGATAAGATCTAGGTTTGTATGTAGTACTAAGGCTTAGTGTTTAATGCTTATTCGATCGACTCTTAAAAGGATTTCGATTATGATTTACTCAACAGGTATCATAGTATTTAGTTGGTACTCGTATGGTTTAAAGTTTTTAGATTCTGCAATAAGTATAAAAAAAATACCAAATAAAAAGTTTCTAATTATATAAGTCCGAACGCTTTTACGGCCGGAGTCACAGTTTTGGTTGTTTTCCGGGCTGTATGGCCGCGGTCGAGAGGGTTCTATTTTTGTACCCTAATAATAGTTATTTAACTATAGTTATTTATCAGGAATAGGCAATTACTTTGAAGTATTCCCACAACAGTATAGAAGAATTAAGGATGAACATTGTCGGGCTTACGACCGACCTCGGCTGGCTTAAGTGATCACTTTACACTCGAGAAACATTCGCCATTTCAGTTCACCCCGGCTGGGATGTATTTACTACGGCTGTAGAAAAAATCCAACGCTTTACAAGAATAAAAATTTGAACAATCAAAAATAATTCATAGGCAATTACTTCCTAAGCACGAGTTCAAGACTTAATCGAACGGTATATACAATACATAGTGTCACTTTGGTACCATATGCGAGTACACAGCATGCTCATCTAGCTATGCCTTGTCTAATACGATGTTTACGAAAGTTAAAAGATCGATTCAGATACATGAGCATTCCATTAAAAAAATATTGAACAATTATAACAAGAAGTGTATCTTTTTGCAATATTTCTTTTGTACAGGAATAAGAATAGATTGGTACTGGAGTTTTTATGTATTCACATTTTTTTACCTGTTCATTTTAATGTCCAGAATTGGTTTCGTGTTCGGTCGGCGCGTCTTTACGCAAACATGACAGATAAGATCTAAAATAAACCACAATAATAATTTTCTGAAGATGTGGACTCTTTGTGGTGAAACTGGCCGTAAGTGAAGATATTATTACTAACTACGAGTATCTATCTGTCTACAAAGAGAATTACAAGTATTACACGATATTTGAACAGTATTAGATAATTCCTTTGAATTGTACAAATTTAATATTCTTAAATCATTTAGTTTTGAAGAAGATGTATATAGGTACACAACGACTAAGAAGTAACTGATGGATAATGCAAGATCGTATTAGGATTCACAGCCATTTTCATACATCTGATTATTGTTTTTATAACTAGGTATGATAAGCCCTGGATGTGCTTTCAAACCACGGATGAAATCCTGAGAATTATGAAAATGACGATTTTATTTTATATTCTCGAGTTTTTTTTTTAATAATTTGGTCGTTTGAACTGGATTGACAGCTAGTTTCACAACATACCTTCTATTATACCACTTAGGATTGAGCACATACAACTACAGGATTATATCCTTATTAAAATTCTTATTAATGAGTTTCCATTTCATAATTTTGTCTTTGGAATTGCTTAATTTGGATTACGTATTAATTACTTAGTTCATTATTATGATCTCTTGCACATCATAATGGAGGGGAAAATTGAAGGTAGTCGCGGCGTGGGATGAAGGCACATGTCCTGGCTGAGAAACATCAGACAATGGACTGGAATCCAGAGGGTGGGGGAGTTGTTCCAGCTAGCACAGAGTGATAGCCGACGTCGGGGGAACCTGACATGGCACTCGGAGAAGAAGTTCGTTATTGAATTAATAGTAGTCGAATTAGCTACTAGCCGAATCAGCTTTTAGTCTAATTGGTTTTAGTCGAATTTTCTGAACAACAAATATATAGGTAACATCAAAGATGTTAATATACTAACATTGTAAGCTCCCTGTACTTCCTATAGAAGTGAACTTTACTTCGTCTAATGTATCATTTTACTTCTTCCGAAAATCTTAGCGGTCAGTTGAACAATACTTGGCGAAATATTATTTTAGTATTTCCGTACGTCAAAAATAAATTAATATAATCTGATTTGAAGTATGAAATGAATCAAAATATGATCTTGTATTATATTTAACCTATATTCAACAATGCAATCATTGATATTTGATCCGTGGTTTGAGAATATAAATACTGTTTTATGAAAAATAATATTAAGTAGAATGAATATCAGTAGGTACCTACGTAAAAATATTTTATAAATTTCAGATAAAGTAATTTTCTATTAAGCGTAGGCATATTGACATTAAATAAAAATATATAAAAAAAACAAAAAACGGAAGACCTTAGATCTCGACAACCTTATTAAATAGGTATGCTTTGGAAAATGGGGTAGGTACATTAAACCTTTATCAAGGGGATGGGCTGTAAAAGATTTTTATTTCTTGTATAAATTTGTCTTAAAAAATGTGAAAAATATTTCAAATCTTTTTTCCGTAATTGTTTGAAAACCTAGGTATAATATTAACCAATTCCCTGTCGGTACCAACATCACTTTTGACAGAAAATATTTTTCCCTGTAGATACGAAAGTTACATAAGTAAGAAAACTTTCCAGCAATGCCACAATTACTACTACTACTATACCATCATAGTGTACCCCAATAATGGTTAAAATGATTAACAACAATCTCTAGAGGGGTAGTAAGAGAGGTAGTATATCATGAAGAGTATATACCAAGATATATTTCCTCACTTCTTTACTTTTATACCAGTAGGTAGCAGGCGCTAAGCTATCTAAGAACACGATTCCCATCGAGTTACCTATTGGAAAAAATGATAGGTATATTATAGTGTCTAATCTAACGTAATCCCACAAGAAATGTTAGCCCCGGCTACTCTTCTGCAGAAATCCACCCTTCGCCAATGGTAGGTAGTAAGACATAGGTACTTTATTTTATAATAGTTCTGCGCGAATATCTTACAAATAGTTGGTAAGAATCGTCATGATGACTTTAATATGATTATTATGTGTACGTACGTGCCTATTTGTACCCATTTTGGATTACCATATTATGTTCTTTTAACATAATTCTGTATTTTTATCGTATTTTATTACGAATTTAATGTTTCGTAAAATGATTTACTACAATGTCATTCATATTTGCGCTCGTGTCATTGTGAATCAGTGTGACGCGATTGATTTTATATTTGTCAAAAGTAACATAAAACTGTAGGTATTACCTACATATTTTAATTAATATTTTACATTGGCATTCAAAAGTGCAAATAAAAACAAAATTACTTATCACTTTAAATAAAATAACTATATGTATTATACTTATGTTATGTATATAATTATCGTAAAGTGTACTGTCTATGTTAAAAAATAAAATAAACAAACTCCGCTACATTAAGTTTTTTCTATGTACGTGAGTACATTTTATAAATCTAGTAAAATAATCATGTTATAGATTTAGACTTAAAAATTTGTTATAAAAAGAACTTGGATGCATATTTTAATATAAGTAAAAATTGAAAAGAAATTTGATTTCCTTCTCATAAAGACAGACATTTAATTCCGATAAAAGTTATTGAAAGCCGGACGCATAAAAATAAAATTTTAGTTTGTGCTATATTTCAGAACCTACGAGTACAAATACCAATAAGTACTCGTATATCTCGTATATAATAAAACTATCCTAATATCTCAGTTGTACATGATGATTTTCGAATCACATCATTAGGTAAGATTGACTAAAACCATTTTCACAATTACAATAATTTGTATTTAATCCTTGTTATATGTGATCATAAAATTATAGAAAAATACAAAAGTTACAAGGGATCATTGTCCATTGTAAAGATTTTATGTCATTTCTTACCAACTTATCATCTTTTGTGCGAATTAATCAAAGCTTTAAACATTATTATATTAGTCACGCACTTTGTGACTAGAATACAAATAAAATAAAAATCATAAAATCATGTTTAGGCACAAATAAAGATCCTTTAATAATGTTATTACTTGATGACGTATTTATACGAAACGTGGACATTTCGGTGAAATATAAAGTCTTAAAATGATTTATTTGTAATGATGCTGTGTTAAAAAAAATAGATTTTAAATTGATTATTGTTTGTTAAATCGCTCATTAAAATTTATCCGAATTTTCAGATCAAGATCACTTCTTCTTTTTTTTTTTAAATCAATAGGCGAATAACAATTTCCACGAAACCTAGGGGAAGGGGTAGACCTCCGGCAACATGGTGGTCCAATGTTGAAAAGGAGCTAGCGGCGCAGAGAATCCCAGCAGTGACAACCCAGGACAGGATATCCTGGCGCCTACGTACGAGGAGGCCCGACCCTGGATGAACCGGGACAGAAGGGCAGGGCAAAGAAGAAGAAAAGGCGAATAACAATGCTCACCTACTAAGTATTGATTCTACTGCATTACAATGCAAATACACGAAGTATTATGACCTAATTTTTCCTTTTTAGTTCTACGGGCTAATATGTGTATACTATTTTCTGAAGCAAGATGACTTCTTACACAGTAGTTAAAATAAAAGAATTAAGATTAGAAACCACATTGCAGTAAATTCAAGACGCATCGTATCAAAATGATTTCATTCGCTTGGCTATCGTCTTCAGATTATAATTATAATATAGTAGCCATTATTATTATTGTAGGCATATGAAATTACTTTATGAAAATGTGTTTTGAAAAAAAATTGCCACGAGCTACGATGGATTAATTTTTTGATTAAAATTACGCATTACTAATTTCAATTTAAATGCAAAATGCGCGCATCTTCAATAGTATTTTAGTGCGATATGTTGTATTCGAAACCGTATTATATAGTAAGGGTGCCGGTGCAGTAAGTACTCGGTAATTCTTGCCTAGGGCTCGATTATAACCGGTGAAACAAACTTTTTAAGAAATTAAACAGTAAACTATAGCCAACACATTGAATTGAAGTTTCCTATGATGGCAGTATAGTCGAACAGAGTAATCTTTTAAATAGTGAACATTAAAAAACTACAAGAGGGCTTCGATTGCTCATTTAAGAAGAAAGCAGTGGTGAAATTCTGTGAAATTTTACAGTAGACAATAATAGTGTTCGTGTTTGGTATGGTTTGAGTTCATGTTCGGTATACTGTCATACGATGACAGCAATGCATTATGTTTTACATGACATGGTACTCTCTTTTGATATGAGAGGAGTGCCTCGGTATTATTATGATCAAGTATTACACCGCTGGAGGCACTCTATGCCTGCTCCTGAAGGGACTTCCATATTGTACACCCAACGCTTCCACTGAGAACCACGTCAACTTCTTGACTTGCAGTTGAAATCTTACTTTTGTGATATACATTACCTACCTACTGGGTCTTTTTATTGCTTTGATACTCAAAAATATTAATGCCTACTCGTATGCATGTTATTAAAAATGTTTCTAACCCGTTATTGGTTTTCCATATGTATATTCGAACAACTGTGAATCATTTCTGTTACATTACGTTTAATTTTTATTTTGACGGCTTCGTAGGTATAATATCTTCTAACATTATCACTAATTGACGAAAGACAATAACATTAGTTAAAAAAGGTAATTCATCAATCATCATGTACCTCACTCATAATTCATTACCAAATTAGAAAAAACTGCAATTTTTTGTATACACTTTAAATATCCCAGAGATAATCCGAAGCCAACATTTTAGACTTTAGACCACCTGTGATTGTATGTTTTAAGGTGTAGCTCCATCCTACTTATTTCAATGTATAATATTATTATTATCCATGTATAATATTTGATGGTAAACCCATAAATCGTATCGCGTACAAATTATTTATGGTAAATTTTCACACGGTTCCGGATTCTACTCAATTGAATTCATGTACAATATTGAAATATTAATCCTGAATGAATACGTGTATGAAAGTAACGGAATTCAATATAGTACAATAATAATGTAATGTATGGTAAGTCAACCCTGAGGTTAAATGGGAGATGATATGAATTTTAATGTTTTTGTTCCATGTAGTGTTAAACCCAACCAATACATGTACTCTGTAGGTATTGGCTGAATTTTGAACTACATACTTATGATGTCGAAAGAAAGTTGTTTCCCTAACTATGTAATTCGAGAATATTGCCGAACCTACGTGTATTAGAAAACAGTTGTTTTGTGCCAGAGCGAAGCTTTCCCATGTTGGGATACAAAACACAGCACCCTATGAAAAAACATCAACGAGCGGGCATTCACAAAACATTCATGTGCCTCTACATTATAATCGTAAGAATTTAATAATTTGTTGTTATTAAAAGTTAATAGAATACAATAATTGCATTACCTACTGTATTTTTTCGGTAAATCTAATTTCATGCTTCATTAATCTTCCAAAATAAAATACTATGTATAATTCATCTCCCATATGTACAGGCCGCTTCTCATATTATTATCATATCCATATCATTATAATGTACCTATTATACGAACAGTACTGTACATTTCAAATCATTCACATTGCTGGTTGCCACGGGGGACAGACAAATCGCTTACTACTACTTCGTGTGAGTGTAACTTATATATTATTACATTTACGGGTGGACGCCGTACAATATTACATTCTGCTGGATGATGTTTCCATAAGTAAGCAAACTCGTTAGCTAATGATAATTTATGGATAACTAACTATAATAACTGACTTAATTCTTCAAGATTCTTGAAATTCTTTTGTGGGACACAATGGAGCTGTGAAAGACGTTGCTAGTTTTTTTTTTCAAAAATGGTTATGTTTTATCACATGCAACTTGAAATGCTTTTTTATGTAACAGTTAGCACCAACAAGTTTAAAAGGATAGCAGACGTGATAGCGTAGTCTGTTTGGAAGCATAGGTCGTTTTATTCTACTGAGGATCCCTAATACCAGCTTATGCTGTCCGGGGACCTTTTTTATGTTTAATGTTGTTTCTGATGCTATTGCTGTGTTATTGTTTATGTTTGTATTATTTTTCTTTTCAATAAACTCAGTTTCAGTTTCAGAGGTATTTTCAAAATCAATTTATTAAATAATTTGATGGCACGTAGTTCACATCCTTACTGGTTACCATACAGTAAAAGCTTGAAAGAGAAACTCTTGAAATATAGGCAGGAATGATACGTTCTAGCTAGGTTGGTAGAGACGAAAGAAGTTAAGTATTTCATGGATATGAGAATACACTCGTTTAAATTGCGTAGGTGGTCAGTAAGAGATGCTCCCTATCAAATAAATTACATATTTGTAGCACTGGCAGTTTACATACGCATTCGTTACAAATTTAAATTAAATTTATCTATGATTTACTGAACAGCACAGTAAGCGAGTAAAGTTAACAGTAAATAAATCTTTCATTGGAAATAATTTAAAATAAATAATATAATGTATAGGTATCTATTTACGTATTTATTTTAAATTGGTGATCACCGTTTTATTAAGATTTATGGGTAACTTGGAGCTATGAGATATGAGCTACCAAAATTTGCTTTGTGATAGAGAACACAGCAGATATAAAAGATGAATTTTTAGGAAAACTTTATTCCTTAATATTATGATTTTGAAGCACTTTTGTCAGAATTGTTCTGGACGACGAAAGACATCTTTACTGTTTCACCTTACTTGTCTCACGGGTTAACATGGATACGAATATTTTCAATAGAATTACTACTAACGTAATCAAGTACCCAGAGGCCAAGTAATTTGAAACAATGAGTACAGAGAGATTGGTATGTTCCATAGAGATAGAATATCCTTCTCATTCAGAAGAAGAATACAATATTTTTTTTATTAAGAAAGGATCTGGGCTTGCATACACAAACCCAAATACTTTCCTGCACACATTGGACTAGGCTAAAAGCCTGTATCGCAAAGTGTGGAATACATCGCCACCGCCGGGGTTTGAACCTGGCACCTCCCGTTTGAGAGACTGCCGCCTCAGCCAACTGCGCCAACCATGCACTCATCATGTACATTGATAAGTCTAATTGGATAATTAAAGTTGGTAAGTGCATCATAGACATATTGATATTTCAACAATATACCAACTAGAATAAATTTATTTATTCTGCATTTAATATGAAAGACAATTTCAATTTAAAAAAATATACGAATATATTGGAATTTGTGTACGTAAGTAAAAAAGCGAGTAATGAAATCTGGTTGTATTTACTTCAGATAACATCTGCTATCAATAATGATAATATATATCTATACTACTTACATAATGTTATATATATCTATATAAATATAAAAAGAACAATCGTTATTGCAAATGTATTGAAAGCAGATTGATTTTTTATATCATGTTTCTGCCTTCTATTCATTGAGCAACTAACAACACAGAACTGTGCAATTTTAGGAAGGAAATATAATATGTTGGGTTTAAACAAAAAGTCAGTAGCAAAAGGTGCCCCAGTTTTGTGGATTAGAATAATTGATGAAGACTGATAAGTGGTCGTGAACCTTTATACATTAAAAAAAATAGTAATCTGATTATTCTCATAATTTTGATCTTGTCAGTTAAACCTTGTTAGTATTGAACGACGTGTAGTATTACTCACTTATTTATACTTAAATATTCCTGCTAGCCTCCAATACTGATCAAAGGCCCCTATTCGGACCTTCTGAATTCTCTCTCAGCTACCACCCTTTTTCAACTGTACTGGCAATCCTATCAATATTTCATCGAAAGAAGTCATATCCATCTCATATTGCACAAATCTAATTTCAATTTCAATTTTAAAATTATTTTTATTTTTCTTCAATATGTTACATATACAAATATGGTTACTTAAAACTATACCTACATGTTTCGAGATACCTCCCCAATAGAGACAAGTCTCTTGTGTGGGGAGGGATCCTGCATTTATATATTCATAGAAAATATCATACACAGCAAAATATCATAGGTACATAACAAACATCATACATAGTAAATTCATAGATAGCAAGCATCACACATAGCAACATTTATGTATAGGATTTTTAGTAAGTATTTTAAATTGTGACTACATGATAAAAGAAATCCATTTTTTGGCTTTTTAACATTGGTTAACGAGATCTGATTAAAAGCAACTTAATACCTCGCTAACATATTTTATATTATTTGGGACACGCTCCAGACTTTTATCGATATTCGGGACCTTATATTATAATACAAGTAGTAGGAGGGTGCTCGTGCCTAGAAAGGTGCAACTTAGGATATTATTTAAAGATAGTAATACTACCATACTCATATATACATTCACACATACGACTCTTTTCAATGCAATTGGTAAAAAAGTATGGATTGATTGGTCTCTATAAATCGACGTTATGGGTTTAACATTGATACAATATCACATCCTACAGGAACTTCCGTATTTTTTTGCTGTACATAATAAAAGACAACTGCACTTTTTTATGATCCTATAGATAAGGTATTTTTACACGTTTTAATTGGGGGGTGAAATAATTGAGCGAATTCAAAGCATTGAAGCATTCAAATAAAAATTTCATTTTACAGTGTACTTTGCTGCCGTCCAAATAGTGGTAAGTTTTCTATATCATCATGGCGCGTCTCTTGTGGGGTAAACAGAGAGGAAGCTTCTCTAGACTGCCCTATCCACACACACATCTAGCCTTCGTCACATTCATAAAAAAATTAATACACATATTTTCCTATTTCTTTTACTCAAAACGCGTCCATCCTTGAAGGTCTGATCAACTTTATTTTCTATAATAACAGTAATTCGATTGGGTTTATTGCTATATAAATACCAATTTTTGTCTTTTTGGTTATTAGATTTGATTTCAGTATATCTTGAGATTCTTGAATTTTGGTCTTAGCCGTAGTAATAATGATTTATTCGTCCTCTTGAGATGAGAAAAATGGATGTTGGCCTAAATAAAATGATAATTACCATAAGTTTTAATATTAGCTTATATTTCATTATTGTTGTTGACCTGAAGTGATTTACCTGCACTATATGGTTCCCAGTATTCACGTACATCATATTATTACTGTCTTCCTCGCAATGTAGGTATTGTACTGAGGGATGGATGTTGGAAGCCTTCGTTCTTACAAATGGGAGGTACCTTATTATTATTTACCACGTCCGCATGCTTATTATATCTCCTGAAATGTGTACTGAGGATTAAAACAATAAATTCTCAACATGTGGAGAAATTGAGAAATTTGTAGCTTAAAGAATAGGTTGCGGATTTAGGTGACATGAAACATCACCCTGCAAGGTAATAGACACATTGGTCATTCTGCTTGAAATGCTAACTATGCATGGACTGAGAGTTTTGATGATGAGAATATCGAGAAATATTACTCTTACAACTTACAAAATAATTTGACTGCAATGAAATCATAGCACACCTTTTGTTAATAAGTTAAAAAAATATTTTCATAATAACATACATAGTAACCTAGACTGTCGTGGAAGATTTTGTTAATAACTTTGTGTAGGTAAATTGAGGAATACTACTTAGATACTTGATTATCGCTTCAGATTAAAATAACTGTTTCAAATCACTATTGTTTAATTAAAAACACTAATGTCATTGTGTGATTAATACTTATTTTGGTTATAGTTGTTTGAGAATAATAGTAGAAGATAGCAGTAGTAAGAAGCCATAGCCCGCGGAAGCCGTTGGATAAGTCAAGAGTTGAAAGCTTCCCATATGAAGCACGTAAGGCGTGAAGGATTAAAAAGCTGTCCATCCGAACATATCATTATAATACGAGTAATACAACACATAGACATGTTGCAAAATATTGTTTCAACCCGTATTGTATGACCAATAAATAATTCAAATTAAAACAATCAAAGATAATTGTTTTCTAGTCACTCGGCTTTTTCCAACAGACACATATATACAGAAAATGTGCCTTTGTTTTTGCCATCCTTTTGGCTACATTCATATAAATAATACACTTTTGTCACTTCGCCTATTCGGCTGATCAATTCTTTCTCGTTATCTTCTAGCTTGAGAAAGATATCGACGATAACCTATCCTCTGATCAAGGGTGCCATAAGTAAAAAATGGTGTATTCTATATACTACGTTGTGATATAAATACATATATCTGTGAAGATTATTAAGCTAATGCTAGGTACATGAAAGAACTACGTGCTCAATGAAGGTAATTATATGTATGCATATGAAAATATTTCCAACTGAAGACAATAACTAATCGTATCAAAACATGTTTTTTTGTTATTCTTTTTACGAGTATTACTAACATACATCCAGCATTACAGCATAAAAATGGCACATTGTCTCATTATTTATATGATAGTTTATCAATCTATAGCTACTCATCAAAGGATATGCTATCAGTAACATACAGACAAAAGAAGGGTGGCATTATTATATTAATAATGAAATACCAACACATTAAAAATTATAATTTCTTCTTCAGGATGGGAGTGTTGTGCTACGGTACTGTAGGACTGCTTAGGGCAGTCATGTCAAAGATACGGTCCGCGGGCCGCATCCGGCCCCCGGGCAGTATTAATACGACCCGCGATCACAATGTATCACAGAAAGAAGAATTTTTTTTAAGCTTTTAGACTTCACTCGATTCCTCTACAAATGAACATCTCCGCAATCAGTTCTTAAAATAATTACAACGAATACGATTTTATACATTTTCAAATAAATTTACGATTATTTATTTTTTCTTTCAAAATGGTAAGGATTCACAAAAAATCACATTACTACAACACATTTTCTCATCATAATTTTCTAAAATTAGTACGAAAATCCATCAGTTTCATAAAAAAAATTGCCTGCGGCGCTATTTTTTATCGCCTTTTCATAAAAAATAAATTTAAGTACATGCATAATAATGTGCAAAGTATTATATACATTTTCAAATAAACAAACTACATCATGACCTTCTTCACTATGACTCAAAAAAATTTCGCCTGCGGCGCTATTCACACGTTTTTTATGCTATATCAATTTATTTAAATTTTTGTTGTCCCCAATAGCTCCGAGGCTTTCGACGCCCATGTACTATAAATTAAATAACTAAAGTGTTGTAATAAATCAGTACATTTTTTTTATTTGAATCTGGCCCGCCTACACATTCTTAATTTAATATATGGCCCTCTGCAAAATTGAGTTTGACACCCCTGGCTTAGGGCATTATTTAGTAGCGTTGTTCTATGTACCTACCTACTTACTTACTTTCTCAAACAATATTAGCAAATTCTCTTCTCCACCGTGCAGTCTGCCTACTTAATTGTATTTTATAATAATTATTTTTGCAAACATACTCTAGTTCAGAGGAATTATTATAATCACACACACAATTTTTAGAAACTTACTTTTTTATTAATTTTGTACGGATAAAACTCTGACACTCCAACGTGCAGAAACAGATATCGCCTTGTCATTTTTCCATGCATATGACATTGAAATGAGTCACGCGGGGAAATCCCTTCATTTTTTAATCTCCTGAGATCACAGAAATTCACAATATTGGTTTGGGAAATTTGTTTTAAGTTCCCAGATTAAACAAAACCAATCATTTCTATATATTTTTAATTGATGATAATTTGGTATGCCATCTTAAGAATACTTGTAACTGACAATTGGATTTTTTTTTTCTTGGAGATCATTGAAAAAAATTTGATTAAAAAATGACCGTTACATTGTATTAAATATTACATATCAGCTTGTGAAATTGCAGAAAATCGTAAACTTTACCCACGCGTACTAAGTACTTTTATCATAGCACTAGGTATATAAACCTATTTAAATGTTGTGTCTTGTTTGCGACTGAAGGAAATGAAGCAGAATTCTGATATTTGCGAGACATATCCAATATTGCACCAACAGTCACAAGTCTCATCACACTGCAGTGTATGGTGATTTAATATAAATGTTTATTCTGATATGAGTTTATTACATCTACTACGATTGATGCTTGATACAATATCCCCGAGCTAATCGTGATTATTATGAAATAAGTTGTGTGCATAAGAAATTACTTTTACGAATTTTTATCCAACATTATTTTCATACGAAATCATCGCGTTAATTTTTTGTTGTCTTTGAATTACAAATTATTTTAGCTGCATCATTGTATGCTACATGCTAAAATGAACGACGAGCGTAGTACAAAAAGACTATAAGTAAACGTAAGGGAGGTAAAATTTTATTATACATTCTATGTAGAGAAACTCAACTATTTTTGGTATAAGCGGTGGCACATATCTATTCAAATCTTATTCGTACAACTATTGAGCCAAAAGAGATTAAAAATTGCCGATTACGTCCTAAAAAAAACAAAAATCGATGTATATGTACATACTCGTAATTCGTATATAAAGAGGTGTATAACCAAACTATTCTTTTTACAAAATTGATCACTACACGCATTTATATTTTATACGTATAGATCTATGCACATATTTGCAATGTGAATGCGCAATGCGAATGTTTTAATGTCTTTATAATGACGTCGACTGTCGTTTTTTTTTCATTGTACGTAAATATCCCTGAGAGCTAAACGAGATCATGTTACATCTAAGTGTAAACATAAGATATTGTTTACATCACAAAGCAATCGCGAAATAATAATATTATGTGCCTTAGTGAATTGTTTTTGTCAATCAACGACAAAAAGAACTCTGATCTTTGTTTAAATATGAAGCTCCATCCAACATACGAGTATTATAGAGTCAGCTTATATTCTTCAACATAATTCAATGTTGTATTTCTTTTGCACTGTAATTCTCTTCTGGACCAAAATTATAAAATCAATAATATTATATACATACTACAGTAGCGACTGAGTGTTTTTTTAAAATAAAATAAAGATTCTTCTTCTTCCTTTACCTCTCAGATCCATTGTTGGATATAGGCCTCCCCTTTTGGTCCTCCAAAACTCTCTGTCCTGAGCACACTGCATCCCTTTCAATCCGGCATATTTTCTTACCAACTGAGCTCTACCGAAAACATTCAGCGTATAATCTTCCAGTAGGTGTGGCAGAAAAACTGTGCCATTAGATAATTCCTAAATTTTATGAAACACAGTAATTTAGGAAACAGTTTTATCTTACAGGTAGGTATTATAAAATTGAAGCACAGAGTCTTTCAGCGAATTACACAAGTATTTTAATTATTGAACATTTAAGTTGATGAAATAATAATTGTGAAAGATTATAGCAATTTTAAAAGATAATATTAACGTATAATTGCAGTAGTAGGTAATTCTATATGTAACCCAAAGTTGGTGATACTTGCGGTTCTGAATCCTTTAAAATACTCATAGCATCTGCTTCATATTGATGTGTGTGCAGTTGTGTGATAGATATTGGATATTTTAATATTATGCAGTATTTATAAACATTGGTCTGGAAGATTTTGTATAAAAACAAGGATGGCATACATCAAAGGATTGCAGCTACATCCGATTGTAGGAAATATTAGTGGGTGCCAATATTTCAGAAGATTTTAATCGACGGGTTGAGGTCCTTTCGCTTTATGAAAGGCAAGTACCAAATGTATTTGTTTTATTATGTATATTATCTGATCACACAAATTTTTTTGAAGTACTAAAACTAATGGGAATTTTCAAAAGCTACTAAAATCCTCCGCCACGCAGTGGTGTAGCGTGGGTTTCTGCCGCCCGGGGCGGAAATGAAATCCGCCGCCTCCCTTATTTAGGCATATAGATGCAAAATTCTCGATAATTTACAGGAATCATAAAAAAAAATCTAGGCTGGAGTAGGACAACTAAAATTTTGACATTATTATGGCATAGAAAGAGAAAAAATAGCGCCCCATGGAAAATTTTCAAGTGATTGGGAATATCTGCAACAGAAATAATACTGCGATACTCTCCAATATAGATACAGTGTAGACATCTGCATATTGTGGCATGTGCTCTGATTCCATTGTATCCCGTGCCATATCAATAAAGGGTTCAACAGAACACCTTGCGCCACCACCAGCTTCTTCTCTTTCTCAATCACAACACTATAATACAACATCCACCCCAATATACATACGCTCCTTTCCTTTCCAAACATCTGATCGCTATATATAATCAATATACGCTTTGTATCGATACACCTTTCTTTTGCATTGATACAAAGTTTACGAAAGGTGATAAGCATTTTTGCACCTTTCGATAACATTATTTCATTTGTACCCGAACGTTGGTTTAGGTGCGATATCTTGTAGGCAGGTACTCAACTACATTAGAAGTTCGATCCCTGTAACCAACCTAACCCACCACAAACAACATGCTCTTCTAGCTTACCAGCTTAACTAAAAAAAAATTATTTTATAGGCCTAAATATGTGATAGTTATTTCAATAATTAGACTAAACTATGTACTTACTATACCACTTATGTATTAATTAAAAACTACCGGTAAAATAAAAGTCTTACCGATCAGAGAAATTTATGAAAATTCAAATACTTTCTTAGAATATTTTTTAACTACTTTCTCTTTTTCTATTTGTTTCTACAGTGCTGCGTACAGTGATTTTATTCATAGAGGATAGAGAGACGATATGATATATACCAACAAAATATTAAATATAAATATCCCATTAGGGTTTACGGCTCACTTAATACGACAAAGGAAATTAAACTAGAGACACGAAACCTATGTTTTTTTAATAAACATACCCCCGTTTTCACCAACTTTTACCTAAGAAGGAGACCCCTAAGAAATTTCCATACAAAAACAGAGATAATATTCTATTTATTGACACGCAGGCCTACCAACCACACCCTAATTCCATACAAAATGCAACACGCAACTCACCTAGCCTGGGCAGAGATATTTGGGCACCTAACGTAGGTGAGTTGCGTGTTGCATTTTGTATGGAATTAGGGTGTGGTTGGTAGGCCTGCGTGTCAATAAATAGAATATCATCTCTGTTTTTGTATGGAAATTTCTTAGGGGTCTCCTTCTTAGGTAAAAGTTGGTGAAAACGGGGGAGTATCTCTTTTAATAAACTCTAATTCAGAATGGTTCTACCTGTCACTGTCACCGAGAGTGTTTTTTTTGTAATAAAATGAACGTTGAAGTACAATGGTTGACAATTTCTATATTTTTTACATCATCGATTCGCAATTATTAATATCTATACATGTCACGATTATAGTTGATATAATTAAAGATAGGTTGAAGTTAGAAAGGTCCGGGTAAACAATGAATCACAATCGCACAATGAAGAGGATGTTATCGATGTTTCCAAACTACGGTCAAAATGTACAGTGAATTTGGAAGATATAACCTAACTTTGTTATTTGTGTAGTGTAGTTAAAAATGCATTGTCAGTTTTGCATATAATTATAATTTTAGGATTTCAAACTAATCTTGAGATGCCTGTCCAGTATCTATGACATTTTATATCCTGTAATGACAACTAAAAATAATAAATACGAGTAATTCATTCATTCAATTCAATCCACTCCAGCACACGTGATTCATCTCAGGCTGGGGAGAAATTACAAATCACATTTATTTGAGATAATTTCTGATTGTAATAAGTTGGAACCTTTTTTATTTTTTTACCTTAACAAATATTTTATTATTCTCCACAGACCTCAGCACAAGCTGGAACTATAAGAAAGCAAGGACGAGTAGAAGCCAAATACCTTTGCTTTCTAATGATTTTGTACGAATTTTCTGAATATTGAACATGTGCTTATTTATTTATGAAATTTTTTAATATTTTTTCCTAAATCCAAATCTTTTATTGCTTTGCTTTTATTGTTGTCATTATTATTATCTGCCTACTCTTTCTGATTTTAGTATATATCTCAATATATAGCAATCTTTTCTAGGTAGGATATCATATTCAAATATGTTTTTGGAAAATTTCTATAAGTACACCAATGTAAACTATACCAATTTTATACTTCTCCTCAACAGAGCAGATAATCCAGTCGTAATACTTATAATATTAAGATTGACTTTTGTTTAATTTACTCTCAAAGAACTGTATAAGTGTGTACTGTGTAGTAACAACTGTTCACCTAATCGATTTCCAAAATTAAATGGTCATAGGTACATACACAATACACATACATACCTGCTTGCAACACGCATAATCCCAGATTAAGATCTGTTGTAAAAAGGTATCAATATCCATGTTTCGTCGACTTTTAGGAACTCCTACTACCGATACTACTTGATTTTTGCGGAAGTTACTATAAGCGTATCGTATTTCAATAGAAATTAAGCCGCTCAATTTAGCGTATAATTTTTAAACGGTGTCTGTATGAGATTGCACAAAACCCGATTCAGTTTTGTATGGTCTTTAATTATTTATCAAATATACATCGTCTAGACTTGGACAGGAATACTATACCTACGTAATTTCTTAAAATTTATTTCAACGTATATTCCTCACAAAATCAACAATACCAAATAATTTTATAAATAATGGGTTGGTAGTTAAATCGGTTTAATTCACATTAAAACAACAGCAATCTAGGTAAACAAATTTAAATTTTAGTTAGGGTTTGCTGGTAGAGATCTCAGCATTGCGGTAAGCTCCCACTAGTGATGAACAAATGTTACGATTTGTATTTGCAATATTAACATATCTCTGTATCTTTTTCACCAAAAGTGAAAACAAATCTTCGATCGGTTAATTCTCAATGAGAGAGTATGTGCTTTACAAAATTTACTCATTATCACATACAAGATCGGTCAATTAGAGCATCACTGATCTCTTTTATGAAATCCCTGCTTTCGGATCCATAAAGTTATGTATGAAAATAGTTGTATGTAATTTCTTTGTTGTAAAATTATTCATAAAACTACGTAAACCCTTGAAGGTATCATGCAACCATTCCTTCAAATTTTCGTAGTTAATTTGATTTCGAAATTTTCAAGGACGTGGTAGGTATTATATCTTATAATAATTTTATCAATAGCCTTGAAAAACCGATGGTCGTGGGAGGAGTAGAAGGCAGAAGAGGTAGAGGAAGATCCCCCACCAGATGGACTGACCAAATCAAGGCTACCACAGGTACATCAGTGGTTGGAGCAATGCATTTCTTGTGCAATATGTATAACTTAAGAAATATGTATAATTGCACTCAGTATGTATAATATGAATAGAATTTTTGGGGTGTGCCATGCAATATGAATTGTGAACCACGTTCCAAAAATATCTATTATGTTTACATGTTACACAAAAATGATGATGCAAATTTTTTTGATGCCCGTTGAAGGGTTGTTATTGGAAACATTGTTTGCTAATCTATTGAGTGGGCAGTACACCTTGCTATCTTCTTACAATATCTATGGTTACACAATATTACGACAACAAAGCAAACATTAGGCACCGAATATTCTATTTGCAGTCAATGTGTGCAATTCTCGGTTATATAATATTTTGATATTTTGATATACAGTCAACCTACGTGGGTTTTAAAATTCCGATTTCCAATTAATCGAGACCAATATAACAAAATTTTCGACAAGATTATGAAATTTCAAGTAGGTATGTATGTAATTTATTTAAAATCCTGTTTAATGGTATCATATTTAATAATATTTAATCATGTTTAATCATATTTATTTATATTTTTCTTATTTTGTCACAAGTGGTTGGTTGGCAGATATTGCCTACGGCAATAATCCCGCCATTTGGAAGATATGTTTTCTTTTCAATAAAGATTTATTTATTTATTATTAACTATTTACCGCATTTCCAGCGCTGACAAGTTTTTCTGCACTTCACCATACAAGCTTTTAGCAGACTGTGAAGTATGAAGAAAGTGTTTGGGTTTATGGTTACAACCCGTCAGATCCTCATATAAAACAATCTTAAAAGTAAGAATATACACTGAAAGAAATCATATTTTTGATTCTTGTTAATGTATCAGTTGTTTGGTAGAAAATCCTAGAATAACGTCGAAATAGTGGTCTTCCCCGCAGCATTTAACTACAGTTTTGCTAATATATGAGTAAGCCTGTAGATTTGAAATTATGTAAAGTCATAATGATGGGGAATTACTTTAAAAACAACAGTTTTATGTCATGTCGATGTCTATTTATTAGGGTTTCCTGTTAAAATTACATTAATAACTATTATTTCCAAAAAGCAGAATTCATACTAACAAATTATAAAATCTCTACGTACATATTAACACGATATATTGTATTCCTAACAGTATTTTCCCGTAATGTACGACATTACACGATTTCTGTTTAATTTATAATAACTCGTCACTTCAATTTAACAGTAGTATTCCTCAAAAAGATAATATAAAGGTCCGAACGTTTATAAATGCAAGAATATCATACAAAAATAACATTAATAGCTAATGCTAATCCAAAGCTAATTTGCTGTTAACTTAACATAATGAGTTTAAACGAAAATGCAGACTTAATGCTAAGTTATCAGGATTCATTACAAAATATTATGACGCGAAACGCATAATAACATTATTCTCGTGGAAAACACGGGATTATTCCTGTTAAAACTCAACGACATATGCGCATGCGTCTACAGACGCGTATACGCAGAGAGTGCATTATGACGCGATCTATCTTGTCTAACACACTTTTTACAATACTCTCGCTGTGGTGAATTTATTTAAAGCATTGTTTGGACAATTCTTAATAATTAATTTGTAATAACTATCGTGTGTATTCATATACCTACTTACTGTGCTAATTAAAATAAAGTTGACTATAAAAATGGACGCGACTACTGCGAATCTTTTGACGAAGTGGGGAATGTTTTTTGATATAATGGGAAAACGGCATGTTGTAATTAAATAATGTGATTTTTTGTGAGGTTTTATCATATACCTACTGTGAAAAATGATGTACCTATTCCAGCATGAATATTGTACCTAATTGCTTATTTATAAAGTGATAATAAATTATAAACTATATTTCTTTCCATTATTAAATATACATTGTAAACCATGTTTCTTTCTGTTATTTACCTTGACCATATTCATTATTATACCTACCATTTGGGACTAGATGATAATATTATCTAACGGTTACATTTTCTTGTCTGATTAATTCAAGTAGGCAAGTAAATATATGTACCTATATCCATAAAGCACCTGGGTGCAAAAATAATTATAGTTAGAATATATCATCTTATCCTCAAATAATCTCATTACTATTATATTTCTCTTATGTATTTGTGTGTTAATAATTCTTTTTTGCTGTAAAATATATTTATTTCCATAGAAATACTTGTAACGTGTGCTCTGATAATCCCATTTGCAATACCTACAAGTTTTTATATGGAATAATAAATTTTATTGTAAATACCTAATGTATAATTAACATTAATAATACTAAGGAAATATTAGGCCAACAATGCCGAATTTCTGGGAAAAAACGTAGAGATGATAGTATTGTAATTGAGAAATATCACTATAAAGCTGCAGATTTAAAAGGAAAGAATGTTGTTATGACAGTGCCGCAATTGAGAAATATCAGTCCTAACCTGCAAATTTAACAGGAAAGAATGTTGTTATGACAGCGTAGTAATTGAGAAATATCAGTATAAGCCTAAAGATTAACAGGAAAGAATGTCGTTACGACAGTGTAGCAATAGAGAAATATCGGTATAATCCTGCGGGTTAAGAGGAATACTTTCCTGTTAAATCAGCGGTAAGCTTTCCTGCAGAATCAACGAGAAATTCTTACGGTCCCGAATATAGCAGGAATATCACTATAACAACAAGAATTCTGGTGAATCATTTCTTAGAGTGTAGAGTAAGAATTTTCTTAGATTTTCTGTTTTAAAGCGAAAGCCAAAGGCATTAAGACTACCTACCTACTAAAATATGCGTAAGTGTTCGCAAAGACCATTGAACTTCCAGAATCTGTACAGTGTACGGATCGGAGCTGCGCCAGGCTGGGATTCGGGACAGAAAAGCCTGGAAAATCTGGGTGACGAACACATTATACTCCATATAGAGATTTGGGAACGGACGTGGATACTTTAAATATGTATGGTACGTACGTATCGTTAAATGATTAATTTTAAAATGTAGGTTCGTGCAGGTTTTACTAACATACTTTCAAAAGAATTTAACGTAATAAAGAACGCCTCACTGAGATAATGACATAAGTAACAACCCAAAGTGATTAAAATTAAGATCCTAGAATAATTTCTATTTAATGCTTAAGACATGAATTGTTTTTCGAACACAAAAACCGTTTAACTTTAATATTGATCCAAATTTATTTCTCACGCAGGCTAGACTAACAATTTATTTAAAGGTTGTGTTTTCCAAATTATCATCATCGAAAGTATATTTAGGAATGGAACCTTTTAATGTTTATTTAGTAGTAGATATATTTAATTCACTTGGTTCCCACTATACACAAATTTATTTGGTGTACTGTATCTGGAAATTGAATGTATCTTGATTTTTTTATTCGAATCTTCGCTATAGTTCATCCGGTTGGTATGAATAATAATAATCATATATTGATTTTTTACCTCAACCTTAGCGATGAAGCAATGTATAAGAAATCTGGATTTTAGTCTTGAAACTGAAGACAGTGATAGATGAAAGTATGGACTACAGGTTGACTGTTTTGGAATTTCAGGATTTGGAAATTCCTTGAATAAACAAGTATTCTTAAAGTACCCCTAAAATTTACGGGATCTGAAGATTTTCCGTTCAGTTTTTCAGGTATAAAGGTATAATTTAGCCAAAATACTGGTAATTATATAATCTTAATAAATTGACTGTTTTAGATTTTAAATTTCTTCCCAGGTTTCTTTTAAAAAGGTATAATTTACTTTGTCGCTTACGTTATTCTTATTTCGCGCTTACATTCTCATACAAAATTTGAAAAAGCTTAAGCAAAAATAAAATGATTTTTGATCAGTGAATATGTCCCTTTAATGTAAACGTGGTTAGGTTGGTTACTAATACTTTCACCATAAAAGCAATGTTTAATTTTTGTATAGATTATATTTCCCTAAAGAGTTCCACTCCGCGCAGTTCTATCATGCAGGTACAGAATTCCATATACATACCTAGATCTAGATATAATAATATTTACTAACCCTTCTGAGTCCATTGTTTAGTCTAGTCATACAATCCACTTACCCGAGATACATGGGTTAAATTTCATGAAAAACTATTGTTTGCATCATAAGCAAAATACTCGCAAGTAGATCATCCATCATCGTTTACATGCGTTTTTGCCAATCAGCTATTATAGACGTTTGTATTTGAAATATTTGAATATTCAATACAGGATAAAATGCAAAATAATGCAAAAAGACGCGTTAATTAACATTTAAAATAACCCGTAATTCATGCAAATTTTGAAATACCTAAGCATCTGAATAGAGAATTCTGTTCTCTTGTTTTCAGACCTTTTTTGACATTGATGACATAAGAGATGATCGGTAGCCTGGTTGGTAACGCGCTCGACTGTTAATCCAGTGGGCACGGCTTCAATCCCTGATAACGACTTACTACACTTCACGACACAAGCTTTTCAAGCTTACTGTGAAATGTACAAAGGTGCATTTGGGTTTATTTCGATAAACCCAGATTAATTTTAAAAAAAAATAAAAAAAGAGCTCACACACAAACTTCATCGTTTCATCGTAATTTTTAATTGTTTTTTTTTTTTTTAACAAAACATGTAGCTCCTGAAACTTGCAGTGGCGGAGAAGAGTGGATACTATCAGAATATTTTTTTGAGTTCGTGTGATAGCTTTTATAATAAAAACAATTTATTATATTTCATTCCATTCGATTTTCATAAATTCAAAATATTAGGAACGCGATGATTGAAAGTTTCAACTCGTTTACGCCCAATATTCTCAAGAATTTTTCCAACAAAAGTGTACTCAAGTTTTAATAATAATATGATTCGACAACAATGATTTTTTGGCGGTTCTTGTACAATATAGGAGACATTGTCAACACATAATGTTTGGTAGTAGAGTGAATTTGACCGGAATAGATCATAACATAATAAGAATATTATATATTATGTACTTGAATTCATAGTGTATGGATGATTCAATGCAATGATAATAGATTTCGTCATGTTTCTGCAAACAATATTAATACATTTATCTTATTCGCTTTGCATTCACAGTACTTCACCATAACCCTTTACAAGTACCGACATCATCGGCTTCTCTCTAAATATAATAAGACATAATAATACGTAACTTTAATAGATACAAGTACGAAAAGAGAGAATTTTTGTAAACTGCCTACACGAAGTTACAAGGTATCCATTTTATTTATTGTTTTTCTCATATGTAATACCTATTAACTTAATCATAACATTTTGATTTTTACTTCTTAACGTTCCTCTTTCACAATGGTTTTCATTTCAGAGCGGTTCCTTGATATGCATTGTTCTTCCCCGCCATTCCTAATTTATTATAGGTGTAACGATCATAGTAATTATAGTGAAAAGTGTCTTCTAAACTGTAAAAATCATTGCTTTTTTAGCCAAACATCTTGTTGTCCTATTGGAAAGTACAAACTGATTTCACTACATTATTTCGATACGAAAACATGCACACGATTCCAACATCTTGTGATTTGTTCATAAAATTAAATATTCGTTGATATTTGGTATATCCACACACTACCAAATACCAATCCAATATTAATATAATTTTGTAATTTATTAGCATGAATCCGAATATTGGTAGGTAAGTTCTAACTAAATAAATATTATGTGTTTGACTAATGTGAATCAACTAATAAATATCTGTTAACAGCATCTTAAACAAAAGAGAGAAAAAAGGCTTTAATAACATCCCTGCCGTGTGATACTTATAACTCTTTAAGGTCATCTTTATTTGGAATATATTATAAGGTAGAAATTTCTGAATATAATCAGTGAACAATTCTGCTTTCTTTGGTTTCTAAATATGTATTTTTTTTATGATAAATCGATTGTTGCATTTCCACACAAATGAAGTGAGATTGTAGCAAAGTGTTTCGTTTTTCACGAAGTTTCTCGCAACAATTTGGAGATAAATATTATTATTTTTATTTTCCCAAAGTAACTGTGTGGTGTTTCATACGAAGAGGCATAATAAATTATCATTTAAAAACTTTGCTTGCTCACCTTTTCCAGTATTCCATGCCTCTTCGGAACCTGTCATTTGAAAAAATCTAGGCGAGCCCCTATTTTTTTTAATTACGTTCGAATTAGAATGCAATTCTATAAATATGGTAAATTATTTATAGTGGTCTGTAAGGGTTTCCTTCTCATATAACCTACTACAGTTCATTATAACACTTTGGTCATTATATAAATCACACATTAGGTAACAATAAAACACACAAAATGAAAACAAAGAAATTACTTACAATAAAAATGTATACTTTATTAAAAACTAGATTATGAAGTCGCCTTAAAATTGATAAGCACCTTTTTATTTAGAGCAATCGTATATTCGATCACGTACCAACATTTAAGAAAAATATCGATTCATATGTCAGCGTGAAATTATGGTTAATTTCATTTGTAAACACTAAATCAAAATGTGTATTTTTTATTCCCTATGTAATAAACTTCATAACATACTGAGTTGTGAAATGATATACTGGATCATGGCTTACATAGAAAAGCCGCTTACACTGTATAGATCATGATCATTCTATAATACATGTATGCTTAGTTAGCATGCTACGATATGAGCGTGTTGAGATTTTAACGATTGGTATTATTAATAGCAGTAATATTCGAGGCATTAACGATGATTCAATATTGTTAAATTTTATGAGAAAACCAATAACGGAAATCATCAAATTAGTTGAATAATACTTGTAGATGAAGAGTTACGATGCGTACAGGTAATATGGAGCATGGACATTGGACATCGCAGAAGTACTTTCAAACCCCGTTGAGATAGTTCTATTCTTACTCGTTTGTTAGCAAAAGTTTGACATTAATGTCAACAACTGAGAAAGACGAAATGATGCATAGGACTAGAATAGGCATGTTATTCTAAGAAAGACATCACATCACAAGTATAATAATATTTTTTTCCAAGATCACTCTTTGCCCTGTTGAGTTCTGAAACCTATTTGCCTATCTAAAAATTTAGCTCTAGGTACCTGCATGAAGCCTGAGTGAAAATATCTACTGATTTTAATTCTTACGCACAGTGGTCGACAAATTTTATTTTGACATTTTCTACCTGTAAATCAGTCTTTATGTTTAAATTTTATAATAAAAAATAAAGTGAATTGAATAAAATGTCCTGTTGAAAACATAACGATACGTCAACCATTATGTCACTCGATTAAATTTTAATAAAATTGTTTGTTTAGAACCTACCTAGATTGTTAAATCTTTTGTTATACCCTATTGTTAAAAGACTTATTTTTTTTATTAATTTTGATTTTATGGGATTAGAAATTAAATTAGGTAAGTAGTTAAAGTAGTATCCGATTTTATGTCAGAACTTATGGTGGGATATATTTTGCAAGTTTAATTGTTTTTATAAAATGACATTAGGTAGCTATTTCTTTATTTTACTACTGAAGGTTTCTTTCTTTTACTACTAACTGAAAATTTCTATAAAGTTATCCAATCTATGTAAAAACTTAATATGCTCACTTATTTTAGGGAATTCACTCATAAAATTATTCCTTTATAAAACACATACGTACCTACTATCCTTTCTTGGCATTAGAAGTATCATACCTTCTGATGCAGACATTTCACATTTGCATAATACTAATATAAACATTTTGGGAGTCAGCATCTAGCGCCCTGGTCTGGACTCCCTGCAGAGGTAATGGCTGCTCCCTTTGGAGCCGACTCCTGCAGATTCATGAATGCCTAATTTTGATGGTTTTAAATATTCAAACATTGATCAGCACATCTCAGAAATAAAAAAAAGTCTAGTGTTAATATTGGTTCACCGAATTTTGGAATATTATACCCACTAACTTATTATTTATTTAATATATCTGTATATTTTATACCCGCTTACATACTTAAATACTTTGCATAGCAGGATCAATAATGGCTTTGTGTTCTTTGGTTACTAACTTGAGGAGTGAGCACAAAAGCGTGGATTGCTTCTGTACAGTGTACAATAATTGTCTGAGGATTTTTTCTACTCAAGACTAATTAATTAAGCAGTAGTTCAAAATATCCAGTAGCTTCATAGATCATCTTACAGAAAAAAGATACGTTTAACACAATGATTTGTTGTCTTGTAGTAATGTACTCAGTTTTTCAATTTTGTGGGGTATTTTGGATATCCATTTCTTTTGACCTGCCTTAGTTCCTATTGTGTGGTGAAGGATTCGTTGATAAATAAATAAATAAACAAAGATAGTGGCGGAAAAGAGAACCTATGTATTTTCAATATACTCGTAGCTATTAAAACTTTGATCTCCTTCATATAACATATCAAGCAGAGTATTAGTATTATTGGTAGGTAACCATAGTGTGTATATTAATGAAGTTGATGTCAATAAAGTGCATTCAATAATTAAAATTAATAACGCAGTCGATACTATTGATCTCTTTATTATATGGAAGTATATAAATCTTATTGAATGTTGGAAGTTGTATGCGTGATTATAACATTAAGCCCTCAATCAGATTTAATATCATTTCATATCCTTCCAGTGAGACTTAGTATTGGTACCTACTACCTACCAAAATGTATATTCATTGCAATGGTGCGTCGCCTCTGAATAAAAAAATTGCCAATTTTTAATATTTTTTGTTGTCTCATTTAAAACGGAAAATTTATGTGACTGACATGTAGGTCTAATTTGGCAATACCTACAATCTGCAAAGAATAGTTCCTTTTCACTATGAAGTCATTATGGCTTTTGTATAGTAAGAGCAAGTAAGAGATTTTTGCACAATGGCATCCATAATCAATATGTGCGAATACTGAGATACGAAAATATAACTTATATATGAATAACGATGTAAAAATTGGATACACGTTGAAAACAAAAAAATTGTAAAGATTGTAGACGTTGACATTCTTTGGGTGGCAATGTTTATTAAAGTTATTCTTAAGTATTAATTATGAGAAAGAAAAATTATTGTAATACCTGGTCATTTGCTTTGTAAAATTTTATATGCAAACACAGCCCTGTACCAACGCATGTTAAAACTTTGATTTAAAAATAATGAGCTTACTAACGAAACCGCATCATTGATTATATCGATTTATCAAAGACATTGAGCGCGATAAGTATAATTAAAAATCTGAAAATTGTCAAGTTCATGTTTCATACTATTAAAAATACACTTTGTAGCAGTTCTATATAGTTTCGAATTACTAAATTATATTTAAATAGGAAGAGCTTATGATTATTAATTCTGTAGAATCAATTAATAGTCATCCATCAGAATGTAAACATTTTAAAGTTTTTTCAGTTGTTATGTTTATTTATTTATTTATTTATTTATTCATTCATATTTATTCAGTTATATGTGTATATGAGGTGCACTGGATGAAGAACAGAGGGAGCCGCAAAAGAAACTAATAACTATGAACTTGGAGGGACGAAAAATGTAGGAACTAAAAGTGTCGCAAAAAATGTCTCCATAACTGCAGAACTTTCTATGTACTGAGTTGAAGTAGATAGGAGAGGATGGTGATAGATTTAGTGGGCAGGCATTAAGATCCGTCAAGAGCTGTAGAACTATAGAGAAGAAGTAAGATACGAGTATGTAACCGCCGAATAGGAATGATTTAATTATTTTGATTTGAATACGCCTGACGCATTGAAGAGACCTCTTTACCATTATTTTAGTTTATTTTCCTTTAGACCTCATACAACTGAAGAGTTATGACGTTGAATTTTATACAAGTATTAGTATATGTGTGTTTAATATGTGTGTATGATGATTATTAATTTTGCATACGAATGTAAATGTTAAGATTATAAATTTATTGATCAAAGTGTGTGATAAAATCGCCATTAAATTATTTTAATGTGAATCTTGATTATGAATACTTGACCACCGGAAAAGGGACAAGTTCTTAGTCAGGACGTGAAGCTCAAAACAGGAGATTATTCAATTGAAAATAAGCAATACAATTTAATTAAATCGAACAGGAGTGCAGAATTAATCGGTGGAAATCATCAATTTCATACTTAGGAAGATATAAATATATCAATGTAATCCTTTATTATATTGATACGTAGACACGCAACATGAAATACAAATTAAAAGTGTATAATATTAACTGTCCACAACTTGGTATATTCAGTAGATTAATAATTGTCCTTAGATTGGGTGTTTTAAATATTCTCCTTTCTTAAGGCATCTTAACGCTTCTAATACCAACTTGATATTTTTATCCGATAGTCTGTACATAAATGGTGCAATTTGGTCACGTAGCGCTGAAACTTAGTCGATCATTTTACATAGGTACTTATAGTCCAAGAGCCCGCTGCTTAATTTATGACGTATCTGTTTTTTAATCGAAATGTGGTATAAATGATAGCTTACCAATAAGGTATTACATCGCACTAGGGTTGCCTATCGCAATCTTGCCGCAACCCCCCCTGCCCCCCCCGAAAAGGTCCCTCTTCGCGGTTTTTCGCATTTTATAGGAATATGGTAAGAGATAGGAGAAAGTAGTCAATGACAAAAATAATCCTTGCTAAATTCTCTACAAAAAATATTATGTCAATTTTTTCGTAGAACTAGCAGTTTACTACTTAAATGATAAAACCTCACAAAAAATCACAATATTACCACACCTCTTCTTATCATATCATAAATTTTCATGAAAATCCATCATAATACAATTGTTTCATAAAAAAATACCTGCGGTGCTATTTTTATTACTTTTTAATAAAAGACATTTTTCTTTTACATTATTATGCAAAGTATTGTTTGTACCTCATACATTTTCAAATTAACCAAACCACATCAAGACTTTCTTCACTATGTCTTTCGCTCGCGGCGCTATGTACGCTTTTTTCATGCTGTGTATTTTTTTTAAATACTTGTTGCCCAAATTTGAAAGGACAAAAATATTTACAGGACCAAAATATTTACTAAACTCATTGTTATGACGTAATAAAATATCTAATCGTAATTATAAAATATGTTCATTGTCTAGCCTATTTGATAAACAAAAATAATCTCAAATACTAATACAGAATTTAGTAGATAACAAAATGACGGCGTCTATAAGTTGAATGATTGTAATAAAACTATGATCAATAATATACTAAGTAATTTACGAGGAGCAATAAAACAAAAAATCTAATAAAATGAACCACCTAGGCGTGGGAGTAAATCAATAAAAATATTCATGTGCGATAGAAATCTCAAATAATCCAAATATTAATGATCTATCGATTCATAAGATGCGCTCGTCATAGACAACAGCTTATAACACGTAGGCAGGTACCCCTATTTAGTTTTAAAAAAGAAAAATGTAGCAAAAATGAAGTATTTTTTTGTTTCTCAAACTTTGTAATGTTATTTATTTGTCGTATGGTCAAAAGAAGTATATCACATCCCTCAAAGGAAAAAGTTTGAAGGTTGGGCTTTGGGCTTTGGGCAATGATAAATTTCGCAAGCTTGGTCGTCAGAAATTAAATGAGTCTGGAGCCTTTGCTGGTTTGCATGTCAGTAATGTCTTGTTATATCATTGTTTAACTGTTTTTGCTTTATGGAATTATAAAATAAATATAGTAACAAAATATCAGTAATGAAAACTCATATGCATGTAGTTAATAATTAATCGTTTTTTAACTCTTGAACTTGGAGTAGCTATAAAACATTAAAAGCATAGTTTCCTACCATAAGTTTTCATTGCATTTTGCAAAACTCTACGTTTTGCTACGATTCGTAGATAAAAGTCAGGACTTCTTTTAAATCCGATGAATGATGTAGGACGAATTTTTGGAATTGTTACAATATTTTCACAAGGCTTCACACGACCTGTAATTGAGGAGCTAAGTTGCGTACATATATAAATACCTACTACATGTTATACATACACAACGATAGTAGGTTTTGCAATAAGTGTTATACAATCCTATAGGAAATAGGGTTAATAATCTTCGTCTTCCATTATACTGAACGTAATATTGTTCATATCATAAAATTATTAAGTCTTTTATACTGTTATCAAAGTTTTATTATTGTTCTGTTTCACATGGGGGTTATTATGTAGGTAACTAAATGAAAATAAAACACGTATATTCCTATGTAGGTATATTTATTACAACCTGAAATGAGAAAACTTTCGTGAGAATAACGATAATTAGAAGTAATGATTAAACTTATTGTTGATATTCCGCTTTTAAGTTTCATATGAGAATGATTTTATTGAGACACTTTAATAATTTTAATATTTTTTTTTGATGATCTACGAATCTTTCACTTCTCTCTTTCGCTAACAAAATGATACAAATAATATTGTCTACGTCTTTTCAAACGTTTAGGTATGTATTCTACTTAGGTTCTCATAAAGATCGTATGAAAAAGGAAATAGAGAAACAATATGGACTGGAAAGTTTTTGCACATTTGTCCAAAGCTTTTTAACACTTGGATAAAAATAATTTTAATACGATTTCACAATAAATTGGGAATGGATATGAGTGGACGAAATATAATTAAGATTTAACTATAATGTGTGTAAATTATATAACATTGCGGAGACGAAAGTACCTATATTGTCTCAGAAAGGTATTGAAACATTATCAACAGGGTTTAAGAAATGGAAAAGAGAAAGCCTAACAAAGAGTTCAGAAGAGATTTAGCTATGTGATAGGATAGATCTCCGAGAAAATCCAATGAACACACAAGAAATTTCCACCTCTTTTTGAAACTTGTACGTTATAGTGTTTTTTTTTATGGTGAATTTTATTTTTATATTAAATTTTTAGTAGCTGTATTACCCGTGCTTCGCTACGGAAAAATTGTGTGGATCCCCCCCCCTTCGTGCCCCCTTAGTGTCCCCCTCCTCGTACCCCCTACCACAATAAGAACATTCCCTGGGGCAAGCACAATAATTTTCCAAAGTTTCATCTCAATCGGATGAACGGTTTAGGTGTCTATAAAGGAGAAGGTGAAAAATGTTAGGTATATACCATAGGTACGAACTAAAATATTTATTATTGGGAATCATCACAATCTGTCATCTAAATTGTCTGAATTAATTAATACGTATCATCAAAATTTATATACCTACATTTTTTTCTGAAATTAACAAATTAACAAAATTACGAATATTATTTTACTTAAAAGTTTATATTTTGCAATTTAAATTTCGCGCCGTTGGTGTTCCAACGGGCGGGGTTAATAATATGTATTTCACAATCGATAAAACACACTATGCAATATATTATGTATGTAAAAACAGACTGATGACTGTGTGCCCACCTGTGTACATAAGTATAGACGTGTGTAGTACGGTAAAATATAGTATAGTCAGTCCAGCAAAATAACAACTACTACTTAATATTTGCGTTAAATATTCGCAAATGCCTTGCTATATGGAAACCAATACTGTGTGGTAGAAACTTCTGGAAATTGAGAACCTTCTGTGAAATTTTTTTGATGAGGGGATTCAAGGGTTGTGTGGAGCATGTGTGGTATGGTATGAAAGGGCGTTAGAAAAGAAATTCAAATCTTCAGAAAGTCATTTTTATGCGTCCTCAGACCATCGGGAGACACAGAGTGATCGAGAGAATCCAGTCACCACATACCACATTGTTTGGTGTCTCATAAAAGAGCTTCACAAGTAGAACTTGGCTAGACGGGCAATGCTGGGCAATACAGTTAGTACGGCTTATGAAAAAAATACAATTAACGAAATTGCAAATATTTTTTTACTCAGAGTCCATGCTTCACTGAGCGCATAACAATACACTTATTTCACCACCTATAAAAACGTGTATATATTCACGTATACAGGAGAGTACTTATATCAACTAAAAACTATAAAAGTACCCTTTTCATGCCCTTATCCTCAATTTTTGATTAAACAATGTAAGACGAATTTTTTTCATTTTAAAAGAAGTATGCAACTGTTTAACTACAGCTTTGTAGCTTCAGTGTTTACCGAGATACGTTACTATCAAAGCAAATTTAATCCCACGCCCTAACCCTTAAGGATTGACTCTTTTTCTGGACAGAATATCATATTTTGACCCTTTCTTAGGAATCCGTTTTTTGGAAATTCCTATAAAATTATTTTTTACCGTATTAAGAGGCATTTAAAAATCACCCCTTTTCTTTATGTCCTTTTTCATCCCTTTAAATAAAAATTTAAAAAAAAACGGCGAAACAGCCTATTACTAATTTTAATAGTAGAATCTATGTGCCAAATTTCAACTTCGTACAATGTCTGGTTTCCGAGATATTCGCATACTCTGAAAAACTTTCAACCCTATTTTTCACCCCCTTAGGGGCGGAATTTCCAAAAATCGCTTCTTAGTGGAAGCTTTTGTATTAAAACCTATCTGCCTTCAAAATTTCACTTCTCTAGGATTAGCCAATTCGGCTCTGCGTTGATGAGTGAGTATGTCAGTCAGTCATTCAGTCATTCATTCAGTCAGGCACTTTCGTTTATTATTAGAGATACTCTGTATTACGGGTATTATGGTTGGCAGCTACAACTAAAACACAAGACAATATTTTATTATTTACTTACCTCTGCATCAACAACTGTAATGGTTGTTGAACTTATTACCAACTGAAATATAACAACTATTTACCTACCGATGTGAATTTTATTGTTCGTCATTTTGCACAGTAAAATTATATATCTACAAGGATTATTACAGCTAATTCTACAACACAAGAGTATACGAGTAAATAGTAAGCGCTTAAATCAAATGATAAATTTGCTATAAATTTAATAAATCTTTATGTGTGTAAAATTAACATCAATCAACTCGTAAAATTAACGGCAAATAACACCTCAATTTATTAACACTCAATCAAGACGCTAATTCAATAATAAAATATCGTAAATATTTAATGATTTTTGATTGCTGGAACGTGGATCTCTATTATGATGTATGTACATATTCATATTTTTATAATGAAATTGGTCACGAAAGTGAAGCGTATCTACCTGCTATAAAAAAATGTGCTTTATGGTCCCAACGAATTTATATAGGCTAGGTTCAAATATGGAAGATATTATTTTAAAAATTCTCTGGGCAGATATAAAAACTTAATTTTATTTTAGGCCTCACGTATCTAACGTATCTGTCTATCAATCTATCTATACCCTCATGCCACGTCCCTAGCAGAGTAGGAAGAGAGGACAAAGCGCCAGGCAGTCCTATCCTTGCACACACTCCTAGCCTTCGTCACATTCATGCAATTTGTCATACACGCTCTCCGATTCGTTTTATTCAAAACGCGTCTAATAATTATCTGGATAGGTGATTTTTTTTCAGTATTAGCCTAATGAGTTTATAGCGTGTCTGTCATGAAAGTCCTGCCTCTGCGTAAAAAATCCATTATAACATCTTTTAAGGAATTATGCAATTCTGAAATCGGCAATATTAATTCGCACTTTAATGTACACAAATCGTTACGAGTATATTTATAATGCGGTATCGGTATCTTCATATTTTTAAAAATAACTTAAGTACTTGAGATTGGGGTTGGCTGGCATCAGAGATCACGGCACTGTGACAAGCTCGCCCTAGTGGCCAAAGCTATGATTAAATGTAAACATATTTCTGTATTCTCTTCACAAGAAGTGTAAATAAAAAAAACTCTTCTTTCTCTTCGTCAGCCTATTCCCGTCCACTCCTGGACGAAGGCCTCCTCCATTTGCTTCCACGTCGTTCTATCCTGTTTTCTTTGGATCCAATTGGTACCCAGGTATTTTACTAGGTCGTCTCTCCATCGTAGTGGTGGTCTTCCTACACCCCTGGTAGTCATTCTGGGTTTTCAGGTTAAGACCCTCTTCGACCACTTATCGTCTGGGTCTCTAGCCATGTGGCCTGCCCAACTATACGGTTAAAAAACTATATGGTTTAAAATATTGCAAGTTTTATTTCGTGAGACAAAACAGAAAACAAAAAGTAATTGGTAATTAGCTGTTAACACGTCCCATACATTCAAAGGTTGATACGATCAGTGGATCTGAGAGCAGTTCACTCAGTGGGTGTAACATGAGACTGGGATGTTTCGTGTGACTTCACATGACTCTTGATAATGTTTACACGAATGCTTAAACAAGATTGTTGTTAACAATAAATGATATCATATTATCAGTGTTTTATTACTTTTCTCCTACATATATGTTTTGTGTGAATTTTAGCAATTTCATTCCTCTATTTTATAGGTAGGTATGTAGAAGTTTGTTTGACGCACAGTTTTAAGATTTATAAAAGAAGATATATACAAGGTACATTGGTATATGTGATCTAAAAAAATGTGCGTCAATATTCGAAATAAGGGTCAATTTTGCATAATAGCCCGCATTTTTCAATATCATTAATAGAACGGATAAAATACAATTAATAAAGCACCATATATTGCTTTCTAAATTATTTAAAAATTCTATTCTATTCTATACCCTCACGCCGCACCTCCCTTGCGGGGTAGGCAGAGAGAACGGATCGCCAGACTTTCCTATCCTGACACACACTTCGGGCTTCCGTCACATTCATGCAGTTCCTCATACATACTCTCCGGTTACTTTTACTCAAAACACGTCCGTCCTTGAGTATCTGGTCGACATGGTCCAGCCAGGTGGTTCTCGGACGGCTGCGTTTCCTTACACCTCCTCTTTCACCCAGGTAAATTTTCTTCGTTATTCTTTCATCGTTCATTCTTTCCACATGACCCAACCATCTCACACCCAACCCAACCATCTCACATCTCACAAAAATACATATTTAAATTTGAAATACATACCTATATATTAAAATTTAATAATGGATGCCGTCTATACTCAATTTTTATCACATATGAACCTGGGACCACAACCAAGTGTACACGAAGTCTTCCGAAAAACGAGAAAGGTACGACGGTTCCATTTTGGTAATAAATACATTAAATTTTTGAAAAAAAAACATTACAGTACTCCAGGTAATCGCATTACAAATAACTATGATATATTTTATTTTGGTTACAGGAAGATTATCATTATCGTGTAATTATTTTTGGATAACCGATGGTGGCTGTTGCGTGATAATAGAAAATCATAAATAACTACATCAACACATTACTTAATCCAAAGATGAATGTACGGGACAATTTATTAAGTCGCTTCTTAAAATGTCTGGGTTCAGATATCTTGTTAAAAACATATTTCTCACATAATCATCTGTATGTCGCGGTCGGTATTTACATACATACACACTGCAGCAATGAAGCTATAGATTGCTATTAAATATACACTACCTATCGATGTATTCAAAATATTTTTACGTTATAATCTTTATTAATTTAGGTAAGTGTAAAAATGTTAATACAGTAAATTATTAAGTTTAACTCTCGTATGTCCTATTAATTTTTTATAATGTTATCAATTATTTATTTTTCATCAGCAAAATTGAAAGCGATCGCTTGATAAATAAGATTTGTCTTTGTATATATTTTACCTGGATTATTTCAGAAATAAAAGTATCTGTTGTAAATATACCTATACAGGTACCCATGTATTTTAATAGTGCAAGAAATGTGAAAACATTTTAAATTAATTATTTCCTCGAAAACAAAGCAAAAATAACAAGAAAATAATTTGTTACCGGGTTTTGATATTAAAGATTCTAGGAATTTGTTTGTCTAATGACCTTTAGCACCGTACGAGACCCCAACACTAAATTAAAGAATGAAGACATTATGTTATTTTTTGTCATTTTGTACAACCTGTTGTAACAATAAACTAACATAGATGAGCATGTCACCACTCAATTATCTGTACAAGGAATCTTCACTTCACAAAACAAATTGTCAATAGGTAGAGGTGATCCTGATGGACGGTCGTTTATTATCAAGGGGATGTTCAATATCAAAGTCTTTTAAAAACATTAAATTTAGTATAATATTATTGAGTGGTGAGCGTAGCAGCGAACGAGCTGCCGTCAGGTACCAGACTCACAGGACGACCACAAAAGATGGTGGGATAGTTAGACATCTGTGTCCCAGGAGCAGGCTCCAAGCAATGAGAGGACGCAGTCAAGAAGATGAAAGAGAGGATTATCGATTGGACTATGCAGCAATTAAATATCATCAGATAGCTCATAATTAGGTACCTAACTTGTAGTATAAATTGATATGCTTTTTAAGTTATGAATTTCTAACACTACCCAATTCTTGAGAATTTTTACTCGTATCAGCACTGAACAGCGAAACTATGTATATAACAATGGCATGACAGCATTATTTAAATCGCAGAAAAAATAGTAGTTCTTACATAGTGGCCGAGAAACTTTAAATAAAAATGAAGTGATGAACAAATGAAACCCACTAATTTCCAAATACCTTAAATTTTATTTTTTTATACATATAGACAAAGCAACCGAACACGAGCACTTAATGAGCGAAACAGAAAAGAAATTTAGCATAAAGAATAATATGTAGTTTTTTATTATATAATGATGTTCATGTATTGATCACCCCTTGTTACCTTATAAAGGAGCATCATAAACACTGTGTTGAAGTCAACGTATTGGGTGTCGAAGTGTAAACAATGTGACTTCTTCAGTGAAGATATATGGAGAGGTGATAGGAGCAACCAATGACTTAAACAGATTTATTGATACGAGTATATTGTATACCTAACAATATGGGAATGTGGAAAACTATTCAAATAATCTTTCCGGAGTATTATTATTTTGTTAGGTATAAACTATCTAACCAAGCCCACTCTATAACTAATATGTAATTGTTTCAAAACTAATTTGATAATGTCCAGACAATTGTTTCTCTTCAGCCCTGCTCTCTGGATGCTGTTGGATATAAGCCTCTTCCAAACGTGTCTATTTCTTTCTGTTGCTCAACTTAAGCACCAACCGCTACCGAGGTTTCGCCCACCCATCTTCTTCGTGGCCTTCCGACTCCTTTTGTTTGCCGAGAATCTCTGTTTCTACTAATAGCACTTTATTTCTACCGAGAAGTACCTGTACCTAAGCTCAAAACTAAAAGCTTTGAAAGCGTCTTCCACATATGCGTTAGAGTTTAGTTAGACGAATGACTTTAAGATGATAGCCGACCTAAAATGGACATCTGACGTAATAAAACAAAGAGAGACGGTAGTACATGAGGGAAACGTATATAAAAAAGGGTAACAGGGCTATGAGAAATAAGAAAGCATTTCACCTTCTGAGAAGAGGAATTTCTGTGGATGAATATATTAAATCAAAATATATTTCTTTCATCACTAGTTACATCGTCCAATAAGTGTATTTTTATATTTGTTCTTTCTACTACCTTTGAGGCTATATACTCGTAATGTAATATAAGTTTGGGACAAGTAACGCATTATTATATGGAAGAGTGTAATACTAATTTGTTATTTGGAAAATGACTACAATTATGCATAAGGCCCTCTGTATATGTGTGTATGTATATATATATATGTGTGTATATATATATGTATATGTGTATTTTTCTCTTGTGTGATCTAACGTGGTGGTCCGTTTGCATGCTGACGTTTTTTCTGTTCAAAATTACCACCATTATTATTTTTAGTATTTATTATGGTATGCTTACATGCTGTGTTGTCTTTTCCTCGGATTGTTTTTGGATGTTTTCGTATTGCATACTACGACTACGTACTGAGCTTTTCTTTTTTTATATATATATTTATATGCTTGCACACACTCTGTGGTGCGCTTTGTAGTATTTTTTATTTTATTTTGTATTTGCATTTTTATATTAAGTATATATGTCATCCTCAGATGAGGATTCACTCCATTCCCTAATCGAATCTCCTCCCCCTTCCCCTACTCCAAATCCCCTTGATGTTTCTTTTTACTCTAACTATTCTTCTGATGAGTCTGATAGTATCAATTCTTCAAGGAACTGTCCATCATTAAATGATAATCTCAAATCCGTCTTTCCGATGAAATCTAAAGATTTTCACGTCTGTCACATAAACTCACAAAGCATCCCTGCCCACTTTGATGACCTACTCTTAAATTTCTCAGATGTCAACCTTCATGCATTGCTGGTTAGCGAATCCTGGTTTAAGCCTTCACTACCGTCCTCTCAGTTCGTTCTACCAGGATACGAACTGATTCGCAATGACAGAACTGGTAGGGTGGGCGGTGGCGTATGTGTATACCTACGTAACGATATTTCTTTCCAAGTCATTGAACAATCACCATCTAATTGCGTAGGCGAACCCGAGTACATCTTCTTAAAAATCCGTATTCATGAAACATCCATGTTGCTCGGGGTCACATACTGCCCGCCAGGTATCAATTACTTCACCAAACTTGAACATATTCTGGAAAGTCTTATTCCATCTTTCAACGACGTCATTATTATGGGAGATCTTAATACCTCCCTACTAGTTCATGACTTTCGTAGCACCAACCTGAAAAATCTTACTTATGCTCTAAACCTAAATTTTCTTCCTCTTCAGCCTACTCACCACACGGAGACTTCTTCCTCTTTATTAGATCTAATAATGACATCTGACACCAACAAAATCAGAACCCATGGACAGTTTCCTGCTCCAGCTTTCTCTAAGCATGACTTGATTTATGCCACATATATTGTCAAATGTCCCAAACCCAAACCTTATGTTGTTTCTCTTCGTAGCTTCCGCAGGATAAATAGGGAAACCTTGCTATCTGATGCGGAGGCTGCAAACTGGGATTGCATATATGACGCTGGCTCTGTCGATGAGAAGGTTGATTTGCTGAATGGTATACTTCAGAATCTTTGTAATAAACATGCTCCATTTCGGCAAGTACGCATTAAGCGTCCTCCTGCTCCATGGCTCACTGATGAGTTAAAACACCTGATGAGGAGAAGAGACAGGGCCAAACTCAGGTATGTAAAATCTCCTTCACCACCCAACTGGGAGTCTTATCGCACTCTCCGAAATCGCTGCAACCAGATGTGTAGAAATTCTAAACGCGTCCACTTCAAACAATTACTCATAAATCGCTCTTCTGCTGACATTTGGAGGGGCCTGAATGCCATGGGAATGGGTCGCCAAGTTGTCCCTGATGCATCTAAATTTATTGATTCAAACAGTCTAAATAGGTTCTTTGCTGCCCCACCCTGTGATATTGATGTAACCACTAAAAATGCTACACTATCCAGTATTCAGTCCTTACCCCCTGTGAACACACCAGTATTCAATTTCGCACATGCCTCGACTGAAACCGTGAGAAGGTATGTTAATTCTATAAAATCTAAGTCCGTTGGAGTGGACGACATCAGTATCACTTTCATTACACTTATTCTAGACCATATACTCCCCGTACTTACTCATATTGTGAATTGCTCTATGGACTCAGGCTCTTTTCCCTCTTCTTGGAAGAAAGCGTATGTTATCCCACTGCCGAAGAAGCCGGTACCTGAAGCCGAAAAAGACTTTCGTCCCATATCTATTCTTCCCATTTTCTCCAAGGTCATTGAAAAAATTATTCACTTTCAGTTAACCAGCTACCTTACCAAACATAATCTATTAACTCAGTATCAGTCTGGTTTTCGAACTGGCCACAGTACTACCACTGCCCTAGTGAAAGTCACTGACGACATTAGGGGTGCGATGGAGGAAAAAAAACTCACACTTCTCTTACTTCTTGACTTCAGTAGCGCCTTTAACTCTGTCGACTTTGACATATTACTCGCAAGACTCCAACACTTCAATCTTTCAGACGTCTCACTCTCCTGGTTTAGGTCCTATCTAAGTGGCAGACAACAATGTATCAAAACTCAAAATAACAAATTGTCTAATTGGCTGTCACTTAGTACAGGAGTCCCACAAGGTGGAATCCTTTCTCCACTTCTCTTCTCAATCTTCATCAACTCTGTAGTTGAACATCTCACCGTTAGATGCCACCTCTATGCTGATGATCTCCAAATTTACTCTCACTTCGAGCCGAATCATACCATATCCGCAATCGATCTTATGAATGGCGAATTAAGTCGCATCTCTCAATGGGCACAGCAAAATGGATTGTTACTCAATCCTTCCAAGTCCCAAGCCATTCTTATAGGTAGCTCTCGTCTTCTCTGCAAATTAAATATCAACTCTTTACCCCCTCTTCTTCTTGATAATGTTGTCATTGAATTATCTGAGAAGGTAAAAAATCTCGGTATTATGTTCGATCAATGTCTCTCTTGGCGACCTCAAATGTCCGAAATAAATCGTAAACTATTCTACTCTCTACATTCACTAAAGAGACACCAGAACTTTCTCCCGAAACCGACAAAGATTCTCCTTTCTCAAACCCTTCTCCTACCTCTACTGGATTATGCGGACGTTGCATATATGGATATTACATCCGAACAAACCATGAAACTGGAACGTCTGCAAAATGTATGTATTAGATTCATCTTCGGTTTGAGAAAATATGACCATATCACAGACTTTAGAAATGAACTAAAGTGGCTAACGATGACTCAGCGTCGTCATCTCCATATTCTCTCTCTTCTTTTCAATGTTCTGAATAATCCTGCTTCACCTGATTACCTTAAGTCCAACTTCACACCCCTGGCATCTCATGGCTTATCTCTACGTTCAAGTGGACGCCGTTTGTTAACCATACCCTCACATCACACATCTTTCTTCACTTCTTCTTTCACTACACACGCGGCTAGACTATGGAATAACCTTCCACTTCCTATCAGACTAGCTCCAACTATTCTCTCTTTCAAAAGTAAACTGAGGCATCATTACCTTTCCTTAAATAATCCATCTAACTGACAATCCCGTGGTTCCTTCCTTGTCCTTCATCCCATCCACATTTATATATGTATTTTTATGTATGTATAAGTATTCTATATATTATTATTATTTTCATATTTATTTATATTTATTTATATTTTTCTTATTTTTCATACACCTGTATGTAATGTGTACATCAAATTAATGTCACAAGTGGTTGGTTGGCAGATATTGCCTACGGCAATAAACCCGCCATTTGGAAGATATGTTTTCTTTTCAATAAAGATTTTTTTATTTATTTTTATTTTATTTATTTACAATTAATGTTTTTTGGGATATTTGGTATCGTATGAAGTTAAATAAATATTTCGCAATGTATAAAAATACAGTTACTAATTTTAGAAATTACCAATAAGTAGGTAAGTACAGTACGTATGCGCTGATATTTTGTACATTACAAAGATTATTTTTGTATCAAATTAAAACATTTTATTTTAATTTATGGTGCAATGTTTACAGGTCGCATCCTATTTGTGACTCGTGTACATATTTATTTATTTTATTGTATTCATTAATGTTACATTATTTTCTTTATAAGTATCCGAGAAAAATAATATCATTAGTTGGCTGGGATTTTTTGAAGAAATTCACAGCTTGAAACAAATTAGCAAAAAAAAGTTTTTCGTTTATTAAACATATATTTTATATTGTAAATAATGTTCTTATATCGTCTCAGTTACATTAACTACCCATATTAGTTCAAGGTGTCGCAAATACAGGGTACCTAACTCTTGTAAGAATACCTTAGATGCGTAGTTAAAAACTATAGTACGGACTACAGGTACCTATACTCGTAGCTTTATACCCTTTACTCTCTGCACAAATATTTCAATGTTGATAATAATATAGAAGAAAAAAGCAAGTACTACAATGCTTACAGTCCGGGTAAACCCTTCCTGACTTCCCACGCACTCCTTAAAAAAACCTTTCCTTCCCTCCTCATTTTATTATGTATATTTAATTTAACGTGAAAATTATAAGTTTTTTCAATTATCCATGTGTGTACATGTAAGTGTGGAATGGATTACTTCTATGTTTGTGTTAGTTTGTCTGAAATCTATGTATGTAGGTATCTGTTCTATGTATGTATGCCTAAACCAAATAAATAAACAAATATACACAAAATATTAGTTAGGTGCCTGGAAATGTAACGGTTAATTATTATAAATACAAATAAATAAATATATGAATATGTATTTATATTTTATTATTTCAGGTAAGTATTGAACTCATCGGCAAAATTTTACGACAAACAAGTACACGTGAACTCCACAGTAAGTACTTAGTTATAAAAACAAATTATTTCAAGATAAAACTACCTTCTTTATATAAAAAAATCATAAAATATTGTAACGTCTTTATTTTAATATTTACTGTTTATAATAATCCAGATTATATTGGATTCCTGGCGATGGTTTTCTTTATCGCAGTAATGATGATATTCGTAACATAATAAAAACGAAGGATTTTGGAGAAATAAGAATCATTTTACGACGACTACACAAGAAATGACTGCATGACATTTATTCAAAACTTGTAATCAAAAAAATATTAAACAGGGCATAATATTGACATAGTAGCCTGGGTTTTCAACAGGATCATGAAGACAAAGTACCTAACTACTTAAATAATTGAAAAGTTTAATAAAATAGTATAAATAAATCACCATATTCTATTGCTTCGGAAAATATTTACATAAGTTTGAAACATATTGTATTATAAATTAAAAGGCTTAAAAAGGCTTTGTAAAAGACTTGCATACCTCTGGCTAATTATGTAATAGATGATCAGATTTTAAAATCACGATCGAATAATCATTAACTAATATATACGAATACACACTTACCACTACAGTCTCACTTCAGTCACTAATCTATAATATCAAATTCACTATTTCCTTTTCTCTCTTTATAAATATAACCGAGATAATTAAATATGTAAATTAAGAGTGTGCATACCGACATTTCAAAAATTTCTAAAAACGGGAGACCTTCTATCTCGACAACCGTTACTAAATATGCTTTGGAACAAAATAGGGTAGATGATTTAGGGTAGAGAGATTTTTTATATCTTGTATGGATTTCTCAAAAAAATTTTTGAAAAACACCTCTGACCTTTTTTTCGAAAGACGGAAACTCGTTTCCCGAAAGTCGCGGAGTATTTTTTTTTTGTACTGATAATATGCATTAAAACCTAGGGAATAACCGTAACAGTTTTTTGATAGACGCAAAATTGACCTCAAAAAATGTAAAAAAACGCAATTTTTTCCATTTTATCGTGCGATTGTCACGCGATTTTGAACCTTAATGCCGTGGGAAATAACTGTGACGTCATTCGTGGTGCCAAGCCCCTAAGAACTATTGGGAAACAAAATAACGTGGTACTTATGTAGCTCTAATGTTGATTACCGAAGCTGCGAATGTTGGAAGTCTGGGCGCTAATTAAAAATCCTTAAGTAGTCTCGTTTCATACCGGATATTAGATATTAATTCAATTGTTAATTCATTTCTAATTTATGTTCTGTAATAATTTTCGATTATAAAATTAATATGGGGCGTTAGTTAGTAGTGGGCAATAACCTATTTTAAAATAGACCACCATGAAACATATCGATAAAATATTATTAAATTCTAATGTCATTAGCTTCCTAATTAGTTATAGTTAGGTATACTATATAGGTAATTATAGTTAGGTATATTGAATATATTTGATTCAATTCTAAAACAAACTGAGTAATCGTCGGAACAACCATCCTGCTTTCTTCCCAAGGGAGTTCACATAAAGCTCCATTATGTGAATGAAGATAATTCTCGCTTCTGTTGAGGAAAAACTGTATGGCATCAATGGTTAAAAAAGTTAATGGTTATAGTGTCATAAATCACCAGGTATAGGTCCACCATAAGTCACAAATAGGTACATAGTTCTAGCAAGCTACCGTCAAATGAGTACATCATTATTTAATTGTATGCCTTATAATTTAGTGCGATAAAGCCGGTGGAACGGGTGTTCTCCTAGCCTCAGGAGTACCCTGGTCTGGGGCCTAGCCACGGCTCCCAAGACCCTTGTAGAATAAGAAACAGAAATCACTCACGTGGGTTAATATTGGTGCTTTGGGCTTCGAGGAGGAGGGGGCGGCAGGTAGAAGGTTTGAGGGACTCCCTTACACAATCTCTCCTGTGTTCCTACCAGCGTCGATCCTGGATCTTTCGGGGCTCAACCCATTCTCCGTTCCTCCAGACCCCTCCTGCCTCGGTATTGAAGGCTAGAAAATACATACATCGATTTAGTTTGAAACATGAAAATTATAAAGTTTATTGTAACATATTTTGCAAGGTGGTTTACAAATAAATACATTATGTAATCTATAACTAAAATGAGAGTTTAATTAATTTTAAATCCCTATTGTTTTTCCCTCCCCGTAGGTGATGATTCCTTGTGGGCATCTAATGGCTTCGCTGGTACCTCCAGTTGAATGTTGAACATTAAATAAAATAAATATAGATCCCACCTCAATATGAGTAATCCTTGTGACTGGTACAGTATTATCTCCATATAAATTTCCTTTTTACAATTTCACTGTGCTGGTGACATATTGAACATCATTAGATTTCTTCATTACTTTTCCTCTGGTATATATTGTATTTGGTATGGTTCCACAACTAGAAATAAATACATAGCGGTCCACCTCTCTTGAACCGAAGATATAATTTTAACAAACTTTTATAAAACATGGCTGTCTGCCATTAGTAAATTATTCGCAAGCGGGGGCGCGGGGCGCCCCCGCCCCGTGAACTCGTGTCCGATCGAATTGATTAATTCTTCTTGAATAATCTCTTCTCCTTTCAGCTCTGCGCGCATAACCTTAGCGCATCATCTGCTTCTGTACTGCGCATGCGTTCTCTACGATTTTTGAAGGACCTTCTTGTAGTGTAGGCCCTGACGCATGGCCTTCACGAAATCACGTTACACCGGTAATAAAATAAAAGCTAGCATTCTCATTAAATTTTCAGAAAAATCTCTTTTTCATTGATAACATGTCTCACATAATGTCACGTCAATGCACTAATTGGATTTATATCCTCATAAATCTATTACCTAACTGACTCTTCATTCACTTATCAATGTAGGATTTTGCACACCGACAAACTAGATAAACCGCAGACCATTGTCTGCAAGTGTGGTCCAAAACTCGACCTCAAAAATACCCCACAAGTTGTTGATTTGATAACAAATCTGCTTAAAGACTGATAACGATATTTTAGCGCCGTCTATCGCAAAACACTTGTGTGTGGTTTGGGAAATAATAAAATGTTATCAAAAAACATAACCCCAACAGGAACTTTTTATTAAAAGACGTTGTTAGTATAATCCTATAATGTATTTAATCTTAATTTAATGATAGGAAATACTATTAGATATAATAAAAATAAGATATTACCTTTCATGGATTAGGTAGGTACCTACTAGTGTACAATAATATCTATATTTCACATAGGTATATGTAGGTAAATTATTACATTATGCTTTATGTAGTTGCCTAATTATTAATTTAAAAAGAATTTGAAATTCCTGAACACTTCACAGTAAGTTAAAAGCTTGTGACATGAAGGGCAGTATACTCGTACACCAGTCGCTCGAGTTTGAGAGCCTATTTTGTAGTGTAAGACAGCGTAACTACACGCAAGTCCTTACACACAGTTATAGTAGTATTAGTGAGCGCACAATAAACAAGAATGCACACAGATGCGTTAGACAGGTATATCCGTCCTTTCACGAACACTACTAAAAATGCTTCAAAACTCGAGCGACTAGTGTACATCGTTAGCGTCAGATTAGGGCCCGCTTGGGAGGCCCGCACTTCAACCATCAACTGCACCAACGATGTACTCGTAGGTACTCTAAATAACTTTTAGCTAGCTTATGCAGAGTTGGTTTGAGTACAGTATTTCAGCCGGAATATCCAGGTTCGGATCGCAGTTTTGACTATGGAGTATGGATATAGATAGACCTAGAATTGTTCTTCTGTCAAAGCAATTACCTAGTTTGTTGTGAAAAACAACAAATTTTCTCCCCAATGAAGACTGCTACATAATGCTGTCTAAATAATTGATTTCATCACGATCGATGTCCTGGGAAGAAATATTTATTGTCATGTTATGTAGCATGCTGGATATATGCATGTGAACCTATACAGGAAATCGCATCAGAAAAGCTTTTTTGTAACAAATGTACTTAAGCTCAACTGCGTGTGAAATTCTCACTTTTGTAATGTTATTATTATTGGTGACAAAAATCTAAAGCCACTCGAGCGATGAAACTTAATTAGACAAGCTTCATGAGAATAATATCGCATATGGAAGTGGTAGGTTCCTATACATTATTGTGAGCTTTAGTATATCAGGTGTATAGTGGCTATTATATGTAAAAAATCGTGCTAATAAAGAGGAAGTATGGTTAATTTACTATGATTACTTACTTTTATGTGTATAGAAATTAGAAAGTCCATTTCGGGCAACTTTTCAGTATATTTTTGTATGAAATTGTGCCTCAGACTCAGCACTCTCTAAACTCTTTTTTTCGATTAGTACTACCAATTGATATTACTGATATTATTATCTATCTATACTATCTCGCCGTATCCCTTGCGGAGTGGGCAGGTAGGACAATGTGCAACACATTACTAATTGATGAATAGATAACGAATTTATTTGCAATTGACGTTATAAAATAATGTTTCCCGAGTAGATACAATTTAATTAGGTAAATTAAATTTCAGAAAAAACTGCAAAAAAATTGCAATGATTTTCTTGTATCAACAGAACTAATGTATCCACATAAAGTTATTATGTATTTCTTACTGGACCTCTCGTGGTAATAAAAGTATTCAATATATGTACTTAATTAGTCAATCTACTTGAACGGTTGCACGAATTATCATAAAAATATCTGGCTTTGTACACGCTTATACATTTCGGACCCAAAAGATGTCTTTAATGAAGATGTAATGTGAATCGTATTGATATTTTGGAGTGGGATTTACGCTTTAACAACTAACCGAGTAAGTAATATAATAATATAAGGACATTGATTAGCCACGGGTAATACAATGATCATTGAACATTCATTGAATGAGCTTCTAAGGTGTTCAAGGCTTTTTGTGTGAATGCCGCCTAAGGCGTGTAATAATATCCACGGTGAACCATCGGTTGTGAAATTATAATTCTATTCACAATATTGAATATAACACTGGTTTTTTTTTAAACGCGGAGGCATGACTTTACCAACACACTTCTCAGTATTATCAGCCAGAAGAGTCTACATATTATCATTCATGATTCACATATAAACTCATCAGCCTAATACTGGGAAAAATTCACCTATCCAGATATCACAGGATTTATACACTGGATTTCTATGAAATCAATTCTTATATCACGCGAAAATATTACCTACTATTACAAACAATATATTGTGTGCTGAAAAACTTATAAATTATAATCTTCAGGAAATACTGACCGAAGTACAAAATGGAGACTAAGCTAGAAAACTTTTTAACTGTATTATACATTTTTTGCATTTATTATAATAAGTTTTATTGAAATAATTACATGTATTACACAAATGGCGGGTTTATTGCCATGGGCAACAGCTGCCAATCAACCACTTATAAAGATAGAATTAATGTTGGGCTGGTAATTTAATTTCTGCTTGTTTGCCTATATCATAATTATTATGAGTAGATGTTGATTGGAAGAAAATGGGTGCTTCTCAGAACGTATAATACTTAGTCCAACCTTCGTTTATTTTTACAATTAAGTATTCACTGCACTTTCTGTGTTATTCTGGAAAATAGTAGCGCCTGAATAGTTACTGCAGTACGTGGAAATAGTTGCAACGATTGACGACACCTGCACTTACAAAAAGTGCCGCGTTTTGCATAAAAAAATGTTTATGTCACATTTACAATGTATCAGTAGACACTTGACAAAGGTGTCAATACTAATTGAGCGTGTAAAGTGTGGAATACAGAGTGTGGCCACCCTGGACGATGCGATGGCCACCACCGTCTACCGGACACCCGACTTAGATGCATCACGCCAATCTCTGCTAATCAATTCTATATTATAATATTATACCACCTGCGTATAGTGACTGAATATAATCTAAATACTTCCGATATTTATTCAGCCCTGTATAAAAAGTATTATCGATTCGAATAAAAAAAACTGAACATTTTTCATGTGAATTCTTTTGTAACTATAACTGAGTAGTTATACTAAGATTCTCTTATATAGGTCTTTCTTTTTTGATTATTTTTTATTATCGCTCATTTACATACTAACTATCAAAATAAGAACTAGGTTTTGTATGTAAAAAATAGTAGGTAGTGAATTAATTTCTATGAGTGGATAGTGTTCAATATATTATCCAAACATCTGAATTTCACATTCTCTCTCTCCTTTAACTCTTTTGTGATCCATTAATATGAGTTCGAACGTCGATCAGGAACTTGATCTGGCTGTTTAGAATTTTGACTCTTAAGCATCCTAGGAGCTTATAGATATGCGGAGTTACCATTAGGGTAACAACAGCTTTTTTCGTTTTCCGTAACCATTACTGTCGGAAAATACCTATAACAATAATTGCGATCATGTCACTATATTATATTGGCTAGCGAATTAATTTTAAATTATCGATATATTAAACTTTATCCCGCAAGATTGTATTAATTCAATCTCACAACAATATCCACACTGTAAAGTATCAGCAGGATCTATACATTATTCTGATTTGTTTCGGTACCAAACTGTCTCTAACGATTGCTTCATTCAACTGATATTATTTATTAGAAGTCTTGTGGGAACAGCAATCAATTTTCTGCTGTCAACACTGAATTAATATTCAATTTATACAAAGTACCTAACCTACCTACTATATGCATACCGGTTTTAATATTTTACAATAGAATAAAATGCCTAATCGTGGTGTGGGAACTGGTCTTTAGAAAAATGCATACCTAATATATTTGATTTTTGGCGGTCTATGCTGGAGTAAAAATGCGTTACCTATTCTTCTTCTCCATATTCACATGTTGTCCTGTCGGGTCTGCCGATATTAACAGCCACTTGGTAGAAAGTTTTCCTGTCCTGGGTAGTGCGAAACAGCACCACCACAGTTCTGACTCCGCTTATATTTTATAAAGAATTAAAATCATTGAGGCATACTTTTAGGTATCTATGTTAAGTGAAGAGAGAGGCCAGGATAAATTTAATAGAAAATAGGCGGATAAATATTCATATTAAGTATACGTATTATATGGAACTTTTATAGTTCAGGTGCTTTTTTGAAATATTCGAATAAAAATAGGCCAGTATTAGGCATTAAAGGCGGGGCATTTAATACAATATATTAGTCATTATCAGAATGATACAAAAACCAATTTACAGATCTATAGCCGTGAGCTAATTGCTTACAAAAGATAACGGGTTTGTTCTGCATAAATTCTACCCAAAATCCTCAACATTCTTTAGAATATCTCCATTTAAATAGTTTGATAAAATCACTTAACTTACTACCCCCTTATATATTGTAGTCGTCTATGGTGGTCTAATAATAATTTCCACATTTAAAAAATGACATTTTTTGTTCTTGTTCACATTACTATTTTGTTGGTACATTCGATTTTTTGTAATTTCGTGTATTGACGTCCCTAAAAAAATCTAAGTAACTTTAAATCTATGCTTTTAAATACCAATTCATTAAGGCTAAACGTGGGCTAAACTAAAACTGTAATTAAACTGCGCACGGGAATGTCTAGAAAGATTTTAGAATTAGTTTTACACCTTATGGCTCCACGTGAGTATACCAAATAATAATTAATGACTTCTAAGCAAATTGAATATTTGACACTAAGTGGTAAATGTGTCAGAAATTATGTAGAATATTTTGTAAATTACCTGACCTACTTAGCACTATAGGTACCGAAAACCGTTTTTAAAAGTTAACATGATAAATGTATCGAGTCATTTAGCTTCAACTAAATAATCTGGTCAAAAAGTTGAGAAGCTGTTAGGTTAAGTAGGTATGGGTAAATACATTTTGTAAAGGCATTTCAATCTAATTTTGTGTTATTCTTGTAGAATGGCCCCATTTTGGTTACATTTACTAACCAACAACAGAATTCTGAATTCTTTTCCAGTCTTATTCAGCTTGCGATAGACACGCCAAGCGCCCCAGTAACTAGCCATACGAGCGGCGAGTAGCTCGGTCGAAAATATTGAAAAATTCGTATAGGTACTTACAGGAGGGTCATGTGCCACTGTAGCCAACAGTGTGAAATATACCTGCGAGTAGGTCGAAATGGTGAGTTACTGGTAGACTCTCTTGCAAAGTGCTTATACTGATATTATGTCTATTTCAAACAGTAACTTTACATTATAACTATAAGTGTTTTACTTTACGTATCTTGTGGTCTGAACATTCTCATATTCGGTTATATGTAACACGTCAGTGACGGATCCAGGATTTCTTCCAGGGGAGCACAAGGGTGTGGACCTAAAACTCAAGGACCCAAGGATAATGCTCAGGCTCATCCTATTTTCATAAATAATTGTTCAATGCCATTTCAAACAATTATGTCCAGTGCCGCAATTAGAGTAACAGGGCACATCTGCACGTCACACTGTTGCGTCAGTGATATTCGTTTATTAGTTTTACCATTAAATATTTTACATCTCTGTGGTATTATGGCCATTTTCCTAATGCGGTTTCGCTCACTACATTGAAACTGTAGATGAATATTAGGAAGGTACGTATAAATCCATAAAATTCTAGATAATGTGTACAGCAGCGCCAGCTGAGGCAAATAATGAAAGTACGGTGGTACCACAGAATCACCAATAAGGAGATTCTGGACAGAGCAGGCTGTCAGAGCGTCGAAGTGCTGTTGGCCCGTGCTCACCTCCGCTGGTCGGGCCACGTCGTCCGCATGACGGACAACCGACTCCCGAAAAAGATCCTATATTCAGAGCTGGCAGAAGGTAAAAGGAAACATGGAGGGCAGCGGAAGAGATACAAAGATGTTCTGCACAACACACTGAAGGACATAAACTCTCAAAATGACTGGGAAAACTTGGCGGGTGATCGCAAAGACTGGCGGAGGTTCATAAATAATTACACTGGCCCGCAAAATAGAACCACCCGCAGACCCGTTACAAATGAGGAGCAGCCTTGTCCAGAGTGTGACAGAGTCTGCAAATCCAGAATCGGCCTCCATACTCACCTTCAATGGCATCGTCGGCAGGACCAATAACAACATGGCAGCGATTCTTCTGAGTGGAAAAAACATGCTCGGCAACGGGCTCTTGGCATTATTATTATTATTCCTCTCTTCTTTCTATAGATCATTTAATACCTGATGAATTGTTTCATTCTTGAAAACTCGCGTGTGTACCTATAGTATATCAACACCAACTACTATGTGTAGGTACACGAACATCTACTCATAACTACACATTATAGTACTAGTAGAACACTCATATATTCAGATTTTCATTACAATTATCTGAAAAGCCTCTTTCAACGTCAACTATTCCCGAAGTATCTAACAGTGTTAAGAGGGTTGTAAGAATAGTTTCCAGGTACCTATTGTTTAAAAAATAAGATTATCCATCTGATACTACATTAATTAGGAAGAAGATGTTGTCTTGGGGTGGTAACTAATTATGTTTATCCGTCGTGTCTAAAGGTGTGGATATACGGGGTCTCAGGAGACGCGCCTCCAGGCACTGACAAAATGGCGTCAGCCTCTTCAGTGAAATACACGACGGGAGATTTTCGTTTCTAGAGACGGCATCTCTAGTAAAAATGGCCGACAATCGCCTCCTGTCATCAAATTCTAAAATACACGGGACTATCTCGAGACGCGAGACTTTGGTCTGTTGCTGCATTCATTCTATTAATATTTTTGGCGCCATAATGGCGTTTGGTTTTGTGTACATACTCTAGTGTCATGTATTTACGAGTATTGTGATTAAAAAATATAATAATATACCGCTTTGAAATTATTTATCGATTCAGTAATGTACATATGTCGGTCAGTACTTTACTTACATGCGTATGTGTATATATTTCCTTTTCTACGTTAGTAAATTAAATAGAATACTTAATTAGACCTTCTTTTAATGTACACCATTCCTATGACATCAGTGACATAAGCCAAAGCAAGTATCGGTATGCACTACATACCCGAAACCGTTGTGAGTAGCGAAATTTTGTTTCCTCCTTATGTTCTTTCGATGAATATTAAAGGGTGAAATGGTAACTACATAGTTTGCTATAAATGTTGTAGGACATTAAGGGAATAACAAAACACGTAATGTTAATGTATTTTTCACAACTGTATTCATATTTCAAATGCAAATGCAACTCTGTTATTAATCCGCCATTATTTAAAAATAATATTATAATTATAATCAACAAACAATTTTATTATTAACAATGTACTAATATCGTCACAATCGCAGGAATGTTTAAAATTATATGTCAATACAAAAACCACGTGCCCACGCGCGCCAATCCAATTCAGTTGCAAACATCTCCAAGAGACCTCAGATTAAAATTGAACATGTCAAAAGACCGGAGACGCGTCCCCTGAGACGAAAATATGTAAAATACACGACGCGAGACTTGCGTGCGCAGACCGTCTCAGGAGGCGCGCGGTATCGAGAGATATCTCGCGTCTCCGATGTGTTTACACACAAGAGACCTGTCATTTTGGTATCCGGGAGGCCAAAATCTCTCATGTGTATCTTCGCCTTAATATACTAGGTATAAGTTTCATGGATATTACATCTACACACAAATGCGTTTACGTATCTCCACACTGGATTACCGGTTTCATATGCGTGTATCAAACATATTATGCAATTAGAATATATGTTACTTTGTTGCAACTAAGTACACAATTCCACATATCATTATTTTAAGTAAAGACACCTGACACTAATCATAACAACTGCGGAATAAATTCTTCCAAAATGTGACTGCAATAATTTACTATAGGGATAAAATCCTTTTGACTCAAAAATTTACTCCGTAGAATCATAACTAAATTAGATTTGTCGAAATTCATGCGCGGTACTAAATGTACCTCAAATGTATCTATTACATATTTTAAAAACCAAAAAGTAGACAACTAGTATATTTTTATTAAATAAATATGGAATAATATTTTCTAAAAGGCATCTAACAATTTTGGACCATTTTTTTGCTATGCTGGCGTACACCTAAATACAATGACATTGTAATGTTAGGTGCATGTACAAATTTTTCGCTACCTCCAATTGTAATATTGATCTAACGTTCAGAGTATCGTTTGAGCCTCCACAATACCTAAACCTCCTAAAACAATACCTATTTATAAAGTAGATATAACTAAATAAGGTTTGGTGGCTTTACCATTTCTTTCATTATACCATTTATCTCTGTAATTTCATGTTTGATATTTTTTCCCGAGTCCCACGAGAAGATTGGTGGGTAGGTTACTACCAAAAATAATAATAAAATACAAAATGAGCCTAAATTATTCTGAAGAACTCGCAATGCGAAGAAAAAGTCATCTCTTCATAAGTGCCTGCCTACCAGACGTCAAAGAGTAGCTAAAAGATGATTTAATTGCATTTTGGAAGTATAATCATCTTGGTCAGGGTTGCAATAAGGTTTTGTTTAAATAAATTTTGATATATCAAAATAAATCCATGTGCATATTTGCATACAACACGCTGCACTGTTGTTAGCTAGGAAACTGTCAGCGTCGGCGATTGAACACATTACCAATCCAGGATTGCCACATAATTTATTTATGCATTTTAAGGGTGTCCGGTAAATTCGTCTAAAATCAATTGGTCGAAAATCAATTCGTCTAAAATCGATTAGTCTAACTGATTTTAGATGAATTGATTTTAGACCAATTGATTTTAGACGAACTGATTTTAGACCAATTGATTTTAGACGAACTTACCCTAAACCCATTTTAAGTGTGCAAAGTGCAAAGTTGATATAACAAGCGATAGATAGGTACAATAACATGTCTCCACTAGGGCGAGTTTATATTGCAGTGCTGCGATCTCTGCCAGCTAACCTCAATTAAAATATACGAGTACATACTTTTTTTTTAATTTCGTTATTCGTATGCCGTTATCCTCAGAAGCTTTCTGTTTACCTATGTACATACAAATAGAAAAATAAAATTGTGTAATTAGATGTGATCGGATATCAACATTGGTACGACTTATTAAATTCTCATGAGGCGTTCTTTCTTTCTTTTTTTTCGTCCTGCTTTCATTTGAGATTTTTGAGTCTCTCTGTCATAAAAAAAAACTTTATTTATCTGATCTCATAAAAATTGGGCAAAAAAACAAATATCACATTTTTTAATAAAATACACTAAAATAATTACTCGAACACTTTTCTTTCGAATGATTTTTCATCACCTTCCTGCTCTGCTTTATTCAAACGCAGCCACATACAAAAGATTATATTATTATGTATTTTAATATTGGTATATCGTATGTATAATGTTCTCCCGCTGTCCGTCTATTCTACGTATTGTTCATGATGAATGGAGTATGGACCATCTTACATTATACTCGCTTCATTATATCATTCTATATGAATGGAGTTGCCACTCTATTAAAATGTATTCAACTTGTCTCATCAATGATCGAGTGCCGTGTTAAACAAAATGGATATAGGTGCTTCTACAATACCATATTTTGGTAATGGTCAATTTTGAACTTAAAGACGTGTATTATTTTCTGCGACGCATTACATTTTTACTGTTGTATTATGATTAGGTATGTTGTATTATTTGATGGCAGTTTGCACGAATTTACGCCCACTTCTTTATGTTCATTATAGTTTAGTGCTTTTTTTCATAATCGTAAGAATAGCTTAAGTGTCCAAAATCGTTCCTAGATCCGTTTTCTGTGAACTGTACCTATTATAATGTGCAACTTACTCTAGCAAATTACTACTACTACTACTACTACGCCCTTTATGTCTCCATTCGGGAGCACAGGGAGGCTACCAGGCGTCTCCATTCAGAGCGATTTTGTGCGAGTGATATTACCTCTCTCCACGTCATTCCTAACGCTCTGCAAATTCTCTAGCAAATTACCTACTGTTAAAAAGTCTACTATTATATTATTTGTCCTAATCCTAATACTTTTATTCAGATCTCAACAAACCAGAAAAATTGCATTTTTTTATAAAATAATACTCAAATTAATTTATAATAATTGATATCTAATAGATTAATATGAGAATTCAGAAAGCTAATGTCTATAAGCTTCGTAGAGTTCAATCGTTTGTAGGTATAGGTGATCAGCAGTCAAAAACTTTGCAATAGTTACTTTTGATTAGATATTAAATTACGAGTAGATTGGATTCATTTCCGTAACATTTTTTTTTAAATGCATTGTAGTCACACTTTTTTATTGTTTTTGTTCACATCCTCTACTACTGCGTACCTGCACTTAGGTATATTTGATAATCTGAACGAGGTTGTAAAAAGCTGCTACTGTGAACTTAAATTAAAAGGTACCTACTCAAATAATTAAGACACATCTAAACTTAATCTTTAGTACTTCTTAATCAAATCAGGAATGTCTTTAACCGGTGCCTTTAACAGTTTTTATGCGCCGACTACGATAAATTTGTATTCCGTCAATATTCATGGGAATTATAATATACAGGTTGGTATTTTGATTACTATCAAATGCCAGTAATCCTCAGATCCCAACCTGATTCCCGAACAAACAGGAACAATTACGTCATACTCTAATTTTGGCACTAATAAATATTTAATCACAGAAACTTAAAAATGTTGTTTTGATTTTTTTCTAGTGCCTACGAGTAAAAATTGGTAGATTAAGATAATGATATCAATGTTTATTTCTCCCATACTTATGAAACATATAATTTCCATTTAAATATTCTAAGAATTATATTTATTTATACTTCAAGTGATTAAAAAAGTAGCAATAAAAAACAATTAAATACAATTGTCTATTATTGATCAAGCTTTTTTTTTATCGCAATTCAATTGGTTGCCTGCGTTTCTTTAATATCATTTCTCGTACCTATTAAACTTCTGCCCCTTGAATATAGTATACGAGTAGATATATACGCTCGATATAAAGTTTAGTTTTTAAACTATAGGGTACCTACATACAGACATGAATAGGTAAAAACGTGTCTAGAACTATAAAACAAATCCACGATGCAATTTTATAACCATGTTGATCTTTATTAATCGATACCTACCTATGATAATATTACCATCTGAAGATATTCGCACGAGCTTAACAACTTGCAAGTACTTCTTCGGACGGAGCCAAGAGTGACCTGTCTCGTGTGTCTTATCTCGTATTGTCTAGGCGGCGATTGTCTAATGTAGTTTCTGTGTCACTCGAATCCCTATACGACATCATTCCCAGACGTACCCCGTTACCTATGAAGACTGTAAGGGAAAGATGTAGGTAGGTACTATACTATGGTACTTAGCATCTCTACACACGTCCCGAAGTTCAGTTAACGGAATCGACCGTTTGCAAAAAAGTTCCTCTCTCTGAATTCAGCGTCACCCCAATTTTGAATTCAGAAAGAGGTTTTGGTCGGAACTTTTTTGCAAGCGGTCGATTCCGTTAACTGAACTTCAGGACGTGTGTGGAGACGCATAGACTTTTGAATAGAGATATGAAATTGTACATAGTAAAAGATGACAGCTTATATAAATCAATCCACAAATTTTACAAAAACAATCCTAGTAATTCAGTAGTTTCATGTACTCGTACCTATTCCTAGCAATTGTTAGCAACTGCGTTGGTTAAAAACGAAAACAAATTTCTAGAATTCGAAGAAAGACTTTACCACGCCACTGATTAGTTACCTATGTAATTAGTCAAGTATTATTAGTCAAGTATGATTAGTCAAGTAATCGCCGGAATGGCATATAGTTATTCCTGCACCATAATTTGTAAAAGATTCGCTTCCGATAGTTTGCATTTCCATGATTTTGATTTAGTCTATCAATATTCAAGCAACAACTTTTCTGATTTATATTTCTAGTATTTCCGCTAAAGACCCTATTTTAACTGAACACATTTTTATCTTCTTAAGTCTATTTAAAACGAGCACAGGTATAGATTTTTTTATATTATTTTATTATGCGAGTGTTATCTGCAATGAAGATAAAATTCATAGGTTACTCGTTTTATTTTTATTTTATCTGCGACTTTTTTTTGCCTCGCAAGCCTTTTATTGTGATCAGAATTTTACTGCAGTTTTCATCGCAATAGTTTCACACCTATAATAAATAGGACTTGCAAAATTATCAATCGATTAAAGTTGCGGGTTGGTTTAAAATTTGTTAATAATTGATCACATCCTGCACAGAGAAAAGGGTTTTTTTTAATACATCTAGTTTTAAAAATAAATTGATTAAATTATCAATTATTAATTAAAATAAATTGTCAGAAAAGTTTACCTTAAAATGAATATAATACCTATGGACATTATATACAGTACAGTATTGTAATAAGTGATACAAAATTATGAAGAAATGAATACAGCGTTTCAGAAATGCAAGATTTAAAAAACTCGGGTAGATGCTAGTTTTCTTTATATTTACCTATTTAAAGTTCACAAAGATAAGTATAAAATTTCGAAAATATAATAGTATTGTTGTAAAATAGTACCTATCTTTACAAAAGCCACGTGTTCGCCGGTTTAACAGTTTAGTAATCAACACCTTCCTTCTAAAAAAGATTATTTTGACCTTTTTTTTAATAATTTCCCTTAGCAAAAAGGCGTAAAAACGTAGATATGATTGTCTTATCAAAATAGATGATTCCATGTCCTGTAGCGGGCATATCCTACATTATACGGGTGTCTGCGTATAGATTCTGTTATATCTATCGCTATATTATGATGATTATACATAAGATCAATATAGGGATCTTGACGGACTTTCCTGAATTTACTTAGGTATATCGGATAGTCTTCCATTGTACGAATTATACGAGTATATAAATAAGTTTCTCAAAACTAATGCAACTTATTTCTTTAATTAACAAGTGAATATAATATTATGAAGGTGTACTTATAAATGTTGTAAAATATTCATTGAAAAACAACAAAACACTTTTCTTTCCCTAAATAACTCGAGCTGATGATAATGAGTTCGGTCTTCTTAGAAAACACAGTTCAAATAATATTATAATGATACAAATTGAAATAATGAGATACTTGCAACGAAAAAATTACACCAACCCGTGCTGCCGTTTAAAATTATGTTCCAAAATATTCTCAAACAAATTCCAGAGAGAGAAAAAATGACATTCCTTTTATTTGTTTTCAAATCTTGCAAAGATAATTTTGAGGAAAGTAATTTCTGCTTTGGAAAAAGTGAAAAGGACTTTATTAATGTATGTATGTATCTCCAATTCCATACTAAATGCAATGCGATAATTAAGGCGTTTCAATTTTTTCATTAATTTAACAAGTGTCTGTAATATTGTGGAGTTAGTAACAGAACGTCCTAAACAATAAAATGTTAAAGTTTTGTCTAAAATTGCAGTGGTGGCTTTTGTTTTTAATTTGTAATCTTTTACGTTCATTTTCATTTCTTCGTTTTTTTTCCTTTCAAAACCCAATGAAAATAAAATAAATTCAAATATAGGGTACGATTTTCATAAATAGAATAACTCCGGTTTATTACAAGCTGTGGAAATTTGAAGTTACTTTATATTGCAAATACCCAATTTTAAACTTTTTGAAATGAAATGTAAAAGTTCCCAAATTCTTCATAACTTTAAAGAATGTGCATAAATAAAAAAAAAAACATCTCGTTTCGTAAATCAGTGTCCATTGATTTTACCAAATCCACCAGAGACCAGCCAAAATATGATGTAAACATATGTCTAGTTAGTAATAAGTATACTATTTACTACCATTACACTATATCTATGTAGTATTTCTGAATATATCTAGTTGGTATTTCTTTTTTTCACCTGAAACACAAAAACTGAAATTGTATCTTCAAGATGTAACTAGTTTTACTTGTAACACGACTTTCTGTTTCGGGACGAACTTCCTTCCGTTACAATTGAAATAATTTTAGTACAATGCAGTACATACCCCCGTGACATTATTATTATAGGATGTCCCCTTTATTAATAAAAACACAAAAAGAGAAGATCGTGTTATATACATACCTACAGAATCTTATACGTATATAATGAAGTGTTATTGTGGTATCAAATTATGTGAACAATGTTGTAAAATTAATTTTTATACATTGTCTGTTTCCGGTGCAACACTGAAGAAGTTTTATTTATTGCTGTACTTATATTAAAAACGATTTAAATTTTATCGAAGGTGTGTACATGCTACAATAATTACCTATAATGTAAAAAAAAGTGGGATGCAAAGGTAATTTTCGTTCTTCTTCATCTTATACTGCTGCTATTGGGAGTTGGCCACCGTTTTTTGAACACTTTACGATTCTGAGCAATTCTGTTGCATCTGATGGTATTTCACGATACTGACTACGATTTTTGAACCACGATCATTCCATACACATAATAGAAACTAACTATACAAATATCATACCATACATACGAGTATACACCATGTTCTGGACTACTCTGGAGACTCTAGGGTGGTTGACGTAGTAAAAAGTCACTCACTTACTTCCTGCTTTTCATAACAAATATACCTACCTAACTAAAGTATAAGTTGAAGTTTGTAACATAACTAACTGCATTTTTTCTACAGCCTTCACTTAATTAATATACACACAGAACATCAGTGTTTGAGCTGCCGACGATAGAAAATGTCTCTGGTGTATATTCTTGTGATTCATTAACATTGAAAAAGGGACACACCAACAACATGAAAAGACTGCTGCTTCGGAAGTAAGGCATACTAAAATAATTAGACTAATAATATCTAATTAGGTAATAACTTAGATTATTGAAGTACCTAATCAAATTATTTTTCGTCGATAGTAAGTATAGGTGAATATCTTCTGCAATCTGCATGCCTATTACTATATTCTATAGTCGAAATCAATATCAATAGTTTTATACTTGAGAAGTAGAGCTTAAATTAGAAAACCAATGCTACTATTGAAATACAAGAAACGTTGAAAAAAATTTAAACAAATTCATCTTTAGACTACTATTAACATTTAATAGAATTAATTATATGGGTACAACTCTTCGCAAATATAATAAAAACATAATCACATCAATCTGTTATAAGAATCTAGATATCATTGAATTCCTAAAAAGCTATATTTAAATCACACTCGGTTTTTTTCTAATTGATATTTTAGATCGGCAAGAAGTGTTTCTTCTTTCTGATCTTCGCGTACAAGTGTTATACGAATGTCGAGAACATTTCATTAATTGATTTTACTTGTTTTTACTAATCACCGACCACTAATCAAATATATTCATAAACGGTCCAACAGTTTTGTCTATGATTTTAATTACGTAGATAAATCTAGGTAGGTGCCTATCATTATTCACGTTTAGATTTATATCTCTATGGTCAACTGTCTTAATCACATGTGACAGTTAAGGTACGTTTAAATACCTTAGCTGTTGGTTTATTAATTTAAATAAATATTAGATATACTTGCTTAAATAACGATCGCACTTATACATCTGGAAAATAAAATCTATAGAAGTCAAAATTCATAAAATTACTTACAATTATCCATTATATGTTTCTTCAGAATATGTTAATACCAAAAAGTTGTTATTGATAGTTGAAAAGTAATGTGTGAAATAAAGTAAGCAAAATACTAAACAGATATAAACATAGTTCATGTAATAGAAAAGTGCGTGAAATACTGACCTCATATTAAATTGTTTTACCTGTGAATGCTTCAGATTCACCCAATTAGCCAATACCTAAATAAAAATTATTTCATATAGTAGCTAATTACTATTACCTACAAACCATTTCCATCTAATAATACTTACATTTTTCTCACTTTGGAAAATCCTGCTCTTTGCAAATTTCTTTAATTTTTATAGCTTGAAATCCTTCATGAAGCTTGAAATCGTCTTCTTTAGTAGGTTAGTTCAGAGAGTATAACAATGATGACTGAGGTATGCACCTCACTGCTGTAGATATAAGGCATCTGTATTCAAAATTTATTTTGCGGTATTTTTTCCAAGTTACTAGTTATTATAAAATACAGGAAAAGCTGTTGAATTATGCAGGTGGGTACTTTTATGGAACATAGAAATGCAACTCTTCCATAAATAACAGAATGATGCATGAAATAAAATAGATAGATATTTTTCAGTCACTTTTTTAATAATTTTGTCATGAGTGTTGATTAAAGAATCATTAAATAGTACTACAACTAGACATAGTATTATAAAAAAAAATAAAAACCTTAAAACTAATTTTCACTGAAAACGGTAAATAACTTAATATTTATACTGACTAGATAACATTTATATAAACTATTTTGTACACAATAATAAAATCAAATCAAGTCTTTTCAATAGTTGAGTTTTTTTTACTTATATTAGATTAGATTATTATTATAATAACTTAGAAGGCACCACTGGATGTAAGGCACTGATCGTTAATGGACCAAGTGGTTGGAGAAACATTCTGAAACAATAAGAAATAATATATTAGAATATGTCGTAGAAAAGACAAAGACAAAAAAGAAAAACTTCTTGTACAATAAGTTAATAGTTTTTCATATATTAGAATAGATGGTTACCTTTTAATTATTTCTGCTGCCACCAAGATATAACATCTAGAAGTTCTTCATCCATAGGGTTGAGGGTTTGATGACTTTCGTATTTCTCGATGGGGAAATATGTATTCATTTGATATCCTGTTGAAACATCCGAGCTGAATGATGGAGCTGGTGATGAAGAAGTCTCTGATGTAGGAGGCGTTTGATCTAATAAATATCCATGGTCCAGTCTTTGAGAAGCATCCATTGGAATTGGAGTAGAAGTGTAGTATAAATGATTTTCTTGATTTTCACTTCGATTACACGATTCCATACTGCTATCCTCACTTTCTTCCAGGAGTTGTTGAAGATAACGAATATACTCGACGACCATTCTTAATGTATCGACTTTGCTTAATTTTTTGCTTGCGCCTCTACCAGCATTATTTGACAATGCTGTAATTACTGATGGTGGGAGATGTTTCCTCAGAGCAGCAAAGCCATCGTTGACTTGTTTCACACGATTCCTTTCTCTAGCATTTCTTCTAATAATAGAAGCTGATTGATGCACCGCATACGGACCTTGCTTGTAATTAGATTTCTTTCGGCATCTCATCAAATCTGTGGTAATATTCATCTGCTGATAGCTCGTCATCTTAGCTGGAGCCGGGGCTATGGGAATAGCTTTCTTATCCATTGCTTTCATTTGATTCAACTGTGGATATCCAGTTGAAACTATTACACAATTATTTTGTCCAGGTATAACTTGAATTTCGTTCAACATAGCGATCACTCACACAAATTAAAAGTTTTTAAATTATTTTCTTATCAATTTCACTTACGATATAAACAAAACCAGTCTTATTCTTATAAAAGTTCAACACAACCTTCCCGTCGGATGTATCGCGAACAACTAAATATTATAAATGTATTGTGATGATTTGAGTTCCCGGCCGGTGTATAATACAGAATACAGGTAGTATAGCACAGGTTACAGGTAAAGTTTAGGAGAGCGTGTAGTGCGTACGAACTGTTGCGTGGTTCAAACACGTATGAGCCCTTTACAAAACCTCCCCTTATTTTTGTAGACGGACTTTTCGGTTCAGAGGATCAGCACAAGTTTTGTTGTTAGGTGGATAAACGGCCGATTTACCTACACATTTTTGAACATTTATTTTGTAAAAGGATTTTGTTATAAAATACGAGTGCAACTCGTAGGTAGACACTCTACTTGAATGTTAAGAAAATACATAGGTGGTGTATTTAATCAAGTGCAATACGTAGGATAGATTAGGACTAGGATTAGAAAATGAATTGGGAACGTATCAACCCACGTGATTTATTTATTAAGTTTAGATCAAAATCAAAACCTTTATTACGGAAACATTTAAGTACTATTGGTTTTTGACAAAAAATCTCTTGATATTCTATAGATATTAGTTTAATGAAATGGCAATTATTTTTCTGGCAATTGAAATTATTATAATATAGTGTATATAAATTATTATAATATATTAGATATTTAATTTCATAATTACATTTTTGAACTCCAATATCGTGACAATTCTCGGCGTCGCCAAACGATGAATTAAAAGTATTAATGTAATATTTATGATTTAATATACATAAAATAATAAATTCACCCTTTATCCACACATGTTCCACAGGTAGTCTCTTATTATCCCCACCCCAGGGACGGTCGCTCGTGGCGGGCTCGCGACTGGCAGGTGTGGCAAAGGCCCGGTGCGCAAGGGAAAAACAGAGAGGGACAGAACAACACCACTAAACTCTTCATAATAATAATAAATAATAATGGTCACTACTACTTTTAAACTAAGATTTTTTATAAATAATAATATATTTTAATATTATACATTTTATTATTGTTATTAGGTAGGTACTAGGTACCTTTAATACATCGGACGCTCCAACCCCATTTTATAATGTCCAGTTCATATAATATTAGGTTGCCCATGAAAGATACAACAATCACGTACTTGTCATTGAGCAGGGTTCAAATTATTATGCACTAATCTAACAAAGGGTTATTATTCCAGGTTTCGCTACATTCTATGATTTTAAAAAAATAATGCCATATAAAAATAATAAGTATAATTCTGATATGAGTCAAACGCAATGCAATAAGATTTCAATTCTACATAATTATTATATGAAATACTTATATTATGTAGCTACTAATACAAATTTAACTAACAGAGATCGCAACTCTGCTAAATGCAAGCTCGCCCTAGTGAGAAAATATTATAGCATCTAATACTAATCTATACTTTGCTCACATAAAGTGTAAATAAAAAAATAAATAGGAAAACCGATAACTGTAATACGAGCGCTATGACACTTTTGTGCACTCCCTTCAAATTACAAAAGCAATCGATGTTTTTAGTATAACGAATAATAATATGATTGGGTACTTCAATAATCTAAGAAGTTTTCCTACAGATTTTTCTATGAAGCCTACTGTTGTTTATCTATTTGATTAGCTAGTAGATTATTACTCTGGCTGGAGACATTGGACTTCGATCTATTCATCAACATCGTTATGGAGACAGTCTATCTGTCATGAAAAAAAAAATTACAGTTCACATATATTATAATATACAAACTATGTACCTACTAATTGAAAATAGTTATGGGTACCTACTACCTACGCTTACACAATTATAGAGTTGTTATTTTATCACAACTTAAGTTGCATGCTTAAAATTATGGTGAGAACAAACTCTCCTCTTATGTATACTTTTTAACTTTTGTAAGCAGAGAGGTGAATTAATTTTGAAAAAAAGGATCTGTCAATGTTTAAAATATGTTTTTACTGATAAACAAAAAGATAATTGTGGCTCGTTCGTTAGATAAAGTGCTTAAGTTAACATAATAATTTCTAAGTTAAATCTCAATTCTTAACAATTAAGCGGATTGAAATAAATTATAAGTTAAACCAAAATACTAAAACAAACATGTTTAAAATTCATAAACACGCGATGTGTTAAAAAACATGTGAAAAATAAATTTAGTAAAAACTAGCCACTTTAGACCTCGAATTATTTTATTTTTTCATTGTTATTTTTTGGTTTAACAAATATCCTAAAGCTTGAAAAAGGTTGAGATGCAAATATTTAACATAGGTTAAGAATAAACCGCTATTTCGATCCTTGATAATTATGCACCTATTTTTTCTAACTTATTATTAACTACCCATTTCACGGTAGGTGTTTGAATCCAACATTATTTTCTTGCTATAAAAAAACTATGGAATAGCCACCGATCAATCGATAATATACTCCAGAGGTTTCTTTTGGTCTAAATTGGTTTTATAATAAGTATTATAGGTAGGCGAGAAGGGTTATTATAACTCGAAAACCATGAATTTTTGAAATAATAGGTTGTGAATTTTAGAGCAGAACCTATATAAATATTACTTTAAATTTCAGCTCAAACTTAGCAATGAATTGAAGTTGAAACTCTATAAAAATGAACTGATTCGTATAATGTTTAATTAATATATTAGGTATACCTAACTACATTGAATGAAAATCCCGCGGGTTTAAGGCCCTCCACATCCCCGGGTTATCTCAGGCGCATTAGTAGCGACCTCTTTACCGGCACTTCTAGGCAAATCTTGTTAAGGCCATAAGATAGCCAAACTTCGTATTTTTTTGTACTTTTTGGAGGACGTTTCCGCCGTACTCTTAAGAACTGTCTCTTAAAAAAAAAAATATTATTCTTTAATTCTTTATTTAGAGAATGACCCATACAGATACAGTTTATTTATATTTTGGATAGTTATTCAGTAATATATTTTTTTAAATGAGGTATTTTTTTCTTTTCATTCGCGATTTCTCATAACTTACGAGGCTTACAAACATGATTCTTTTTTTGAATGAAAGGTACTTTAGTAGTACGTAGGAAAACCCCACCCCTAAATTACATTCCTTCAGTGTCCTTACCCAAGGAGGTTACAATTCACTTACAGATAAGATATTTAAATACTAATTCATCCATAGTACCTAACTATACTGATCAACTTATACTATTTTTATTTTTTCAGCTTGTCAATGTATCTCTATGAAATGGTAAACAGCAGCGATCATTTCATGAATCACTAAAATGCGACAGTCGATTTATACATACATATAAATAAAAAAAAAACAAAACGAAGCAATAAAAAAACAATCTATAGGTACTCGAATCAAATTAATAAAACAAGAGGAAAATGAAATAACAAGACTAAAGACATCTAGTAGGTCTACCTATACCTAGTATATTGTGGGATCTAAAAAGTATTGCTATATAATGGTTGTAAATTCAAAAAGAGTTCCGCGCATCATTAATCATTCGGAACTGATGCTGTGATCTTCTTTGATGACTTTTCTGACAAATAATCTTGACTAATGCGGTCTTGGTCGAAGTTCAATTGGTTCAGGGTTCATGGATCGTCAGTCAAACGGTTCAATTTTATTGGACACAGGTCCCGTTCCAGGCAAAGTATCAACCTAAATATTTTATATAATGAAAGCAATCAAACTTAGCACACTAAAAAGCATGAACTGCTATTAAAATACTGTAAAATATATTTAGAATTTTTTCATCACTTTTGTGAGTTTTATTTTATGCATTTACTGATTTAGTAAACATTCTCATCTCATACATTAAATCGCATACATAATAGGTAGGTACCTGCCTACATGACATTATGGGAAATAAATATTCACCAAGGCGAGCTTATCACGATATCGTTATTTCTTCCAGCTAATAATGACAAGTATGAATTTGACAGACCGTCCTTCACAAACCAAATCAATAAAAGAGAAGAATTTACAAGGACTTTACAACACTTACCCCCGTTTTCACCAACTTTTACCTAAGAAGGAGACCCCTAAGAAATTTCCATACAAAAACAGAGATAATATACTATTTTTTGACACGCAGGCCTACCAACCACACCCTAATTCCATACAAAATGCAACACGCAACTCACCTACGTTAGGTGCCCAAATATCTCTGCAGTGAGTCTGCCCAGGCTAGGTGAGTTGTGTGTTGCATTTTGTATGGAATTAGGGTGTGGTTGGTAAGCCTGCGTGTCAAAAAATATAATATTATCTCTGTTTTTGTATGGAAATTTCTTAGGGGTCTCCTTCTTAAGTAAAAGTTGGTGAAAACGGGGGGTTATGTCGCAGGTACCTATTTCTATTTATCTATCTATCTCTATCTATCTTACCCTCACGCCCGTCCCTTGCAGGGTAGGCAGAGAGGACAGAGCGCCAGACACCACACACTCCTAGCCTCCGTCACATTCATACAATTTCTCATATACGCTCTCCGATTCCTTTTACTCAGAACGCGTCCATCCTTGAGGATCTGGTCGACACGATCGAACCAGGTCAGTCTCGGGCGGCCGCGCTTTTTCACCCCTCTTTGCTCACTCAAATTTATAGTAAAAAATATCATTTTTTATCTGAGGTTGCCTCTGTCACTCAGACAGCGTAACTGTGAAGCTCTGATTATTAGAAAATTACAATATTCACAATGTCTTTACACAGCGTTTAATAAAATAATCAGTAGCTAGAATAGAATCTTGTTAGAACTGTTATTGTAATTAGAAACCAATTGGAAATTCTAGGGTTTTTTATTAGCTATTATACTTCTCGTACTGTTTCTACCTATATACGTATTATTGATTGATTTTTGTGTGAAAACGGCTCGGTATTTTACTATTTTAATGAGAGAATCAATATGAATTGATGTTCATGCTATTGACCCGGATTAAGATTGATGAGTTTATTGATTTTATTGAGTTTTGTCTGTGATTTTATATGTATAATTATATCTAAAGATGACAATTCGCCTATAAAACTTAGTTTACAGTATCTATAAATCAGTATTCATCCCATTTGTATTTTATAGTATTTTTTTTTTCACTTCAAACTATAGGCAATATAAATTTGATAGTACAAAAATGAATATTTTCCATTATAAGTAGGTAGGAAGGTTTTGTCGATAATTTTTAAGTGAGCCGTGTGACTGATTTTCCGAAGGCTTTGTGTGAGGGATATTAGGCGAAATAATTTGTATGTTTATGGAAACATGTAAGCATGAATCAAAAGCTCAGCTCAGGTAGTTGTTGAGCTTTTACCGCAGCTGTAAGTGGCGCAAGTATACACAACACTTGAGGTACGGAGATTGAATGTTGATGTACGAAAAACCCCTACCGTTAGAAGAATGGATTATATACCTTCATGGATAAGTTTAGTAATAAGACTAGTAACTATAAATATAGCGTAGTAATTAATCATTTTATAAAGGGTTGTTACGGTTTAATCTTAACGTGATGCTTTTTCGTAAATCAATTTGTGAACACATGCTAATAAAGAAAATACTAAGAAAGAAAAGCAGCGTGATGTTAGAACGTTGTTGTAATTTTACAAACATCAGGTAATGTGAAAATGTAAGTATAAAACGCGAAATTAAAAGGCATAATTTTTTTACACGTTGCGTGCGTGAGAAAATCTTACACTACACCAATATTATGCATCCAGACAATAGTCTTATAATTTAGACCTTGATAAATAATTAGTTTACTAATGGATTAGGTTCAACTCAACAAAAAAACAGCATGATTTTTATTTATTTAACCATGAAATATGAAATAATATTAAAAAAAAAACTTTTCTTTTAGTTAGTGCGCACCCGAAAATAAATAAAAACTGTATAAGTACTCTAATTTCCAGTAAATTTTTGCGACAATAGTCAGTTAAACAATATAATGACGTCTCATTTTTAATCTTATTTTGATTGATTTTTTTAATTATTTTGCGCGTCTTATAATAATTTTACCTTTTTTACAATTGAACTAAATGTATGATGCCTTTGGGGCGATGTTCGTCGTTAAACGGCGCCAAATAAGTGGTCCAATTAGGTACTATTATTTTTAAGAACTAGGGTAGGCGATGACACATTAGGCGTTATTTTGTGAACCCACCGAATAGAAGTATTGAGGATAATGAGGCATATCAAATGAAACGTTTGAAAAAGGGTTTATAAAAATCTGTGTTTTTGTTCACATATGATTACTCGTATTATTGTGTGCGATCACATTGTATGAATAAAAATATCTTCCAAACAACCAAGATCACCGCAACATTATAACAATGCATCGAGCCATAGCCGCGGCATAAGTGGTGAGAGACCAATGCGCCGATAATCAATATTACATTTTAGAGTATTACAAAAATGAAATTCGAATGCAGAGTGACTACTCTAGGTATAGGCACTTTACATAGTGGAGGAATAATTTGATGGTTTAAGTATTATGTATCTTATCCAAAATAGGTTTTTCAGCTTTTCAATCAAAAAGTCTACCTCTGTTTCAGCTTTTGTGAGATGTCACTGCCAATTGGAGTGCCAAAATTTGACAAAAATAAACAAAAATTACCTTGGAGCAAGTACACTCGTACAACGACAAATTTGCAACAAGTTTTTCCCAAGACAGCGGCCTAGAGAAACTAGGTATTGACAATATGCCCACAAAGTAATGTTAGAATATGTATACCAAAAAATGCAATCAACCCCCTGGTCGACGCAGTTGTCAATAAAAAAAAGATATATGAAATAAAAATGATTGATCCCTCATTAGCGTTCGGATATAAAGGATCTAAGGATCTAAAGATCTAGGCGATGTTTCTTTTTTTACAATACGATCATTTCATTTTATATCGCGGCGCTATTATTATTCTTATATATATTCCCAATAAAATGTATCTCTTCCCTTTTTCAAATATTCCCTCTATCAGCTGTGGAATCCACTCCGGTCCGTGAGGAATGCCTATTGGTGGAATATCGGAGGAATTCTTGATTGGATATATTAATATTACTTACTATCTTCTATAAGATACCTGGGAGTTCTAACATTTCTTGCTTTCTTGTAAGCGCATGCCTTTTTGTCTACCATTTTGATGTCAGAACCGTAATGCGTGCCTAATAATACGAAAATTATTAGGTATTAATTTTGTAGAAAAATTGGTTAAGATTTCCTGAACTTAAGTACATATTTGGTGCAGTTGGTTGAGGCGGCAGTCTCTCGTGCGGGAGGTGCCAGGTTCAAACCCCGGCGCTGGCGATGTACTTCACACTTTGCGATAGAGGCTTTATTTAGCCTAGCGCAAAGTGTGCAGGAAAGTATGTGGGTTTGTGTATGCAAGCCCAGATCTTTTTATGTATAAAAAAATATGTTTGAATACCTATATATTTTATAGATAGTCGAATGCCTTGTAAGTTATTATAAGTGTAATAGTATAAAGAAAAAGCGTTAGGTACTCATTGCATCATTTTAAAATAATATTAACTGCAATTAAAACGTTTGTTTCCGCTCAAATAAACGAGTGCAGGCGTGGAATTTCCCTAATTTTTTAATAATTTCATATAAAATAATCATCATGAATTGGGCAATAGTCTTGCAGTAAAAAATATTCTGAGGTGTAAAAATTTCTATCAAATCCTTAAAATTAATAATTTCCCCATTCTATTTTCATTCCTCGATTCTTCTCTGTCGTTGTAGAACGTCCTGTATTTTAGAACTATTTTTGTTGAAGTGTTATTAAAGAGACAGTTTGGCTCGAAAACATGTTTTTGTCTTGTTAGTTTTGTGTGATATGAAAAGTATTCGGAATCGATTTCAACAATCATTATAATATGAAATATTCACATAATTCTATAAAATTTATGAATTTCATGAATTTAAAGCATCGTTTATTTTAAATTCAGTTTTCTAAATTTTGATTAAATACCCAGTTATCCGATTGTGTTTTATGCACCAATGTTGTTTTACGAATTATCAATGGAAATGCTTGGAAGAGGCCTATGTTCATCAGAGAAGAGACCAAGGCTGAAATAAAAAGAATATTTTTTTGTAATATCTCCATAAAAACAGTGCACAGCAATTATTAAAATGTGTTAATTGATACGCTTTACCCAACAACCATATTACACACGAAATCGTAAGAAAAACTACGGTACCTTATACGGCATTCGCAGATAATTTACATTATCAGTACGAGAATTCAATGAAATTAATATTATATATTCGACCTATCATAATGGACAGTTATGATTAAGTATAAAAATCGCAAGGATCTGATTAATTAATGGAAACATTGTATTCTATGAAGGGGGTTGATAGACAAACTAATAATCATATTTGTGGGAAGTTTAAAATCCATAAATCACGATACCAAATCAAAATATTAATGATTCCCATGAAAACGAATTCATTAATTGTGTTTCATTTGGGGATGATTTATATTTGTCTTCAACGGAAGTTACTTCATATATCAAACATTATCTTGTTCATAAAAAGTATTCTGTTATATTATACTCAGTAGGCCTTCTTTGATAGAATCTACTGTAAAGAATTTAATATGGCAAGTCATTGAAGGATAATTAGTTATCCTACTGCATGAGAACTTAAGAACCCTTTCCGTGGTAGCCGAATCTTTGATTTGATAAGATATACAATTAATATCTTATGTAAGCTTTATACATACCCACACATTTTCTTAAACTAGAAGACTGATAATCTCTACTAGAGTCTACTAGATTCTATTGGAATCCACATCTCTGACAAAGCATACATATGTAAAACCCAGATTATTTTTAGGTAGGTATATGTATATTTACATTACGACTCTAGAGCATGCTAAGGACGTGTTTAACTGAGAAAAATGTCTAAATATTCATTTTTTAGAATATGTAGCTATGCTTTTAAATAAATAAACCCCTAAATACCATATAACTTCTACACACTTGTTTCATTGAGGATTACTTGTTCATTATCCTCAGAACGTTTTCGTGGACAATTCTCACAGCAAACAGGTAACAACCGAAAATTTCCAGAGAAAAAATATTAAATTCTATGTACCTACAAGTTTTACGCACGAACACAATACTTTGTTTTTTATTATAATTTTTCTAAAACTGGCCTTCCATATTTCTTCAATGTTAATCATTATACGTAATATGATTTTTTTTCATTGTTTTTATCTTTCGGAATACATTTATTGCAGCAAAACATTTAAATTCTTCTACTTTCCCTTTTTCTATCCCTAGTTGGCACCCTCAACAACCTCAAGGATACTAACTCCATCCTATTCCTTAGTTTCAGAGTCATGTACGCGTAGGTAAACGTCATACGGTGCGGCGTAGCGTCCTAATGAGCGCGAATTGATGACCTTGCGTTGATGTTATTTTCGTAGAACTAGTCACTTGCTACGAGTTTTCTAGTTAAGATTAGTTAAACCCAACGATAAAGTATTATCAGTATCTTTTTTCTAATCGAGCGCATCTCAGCGACAAAAAAGATATAGGTAGGTTCCTACCGGTGGCGAAGGGTGGATTTCTGCAGAAGGGAAGCCGGGGCTAACATTTCTTACGGGATTACGTCAGATTACACACTATTATACCTATCATTTTTTCCAACAGGTAACTCGATGGGAATCGTGTTCTTAGGTACGAGTAGCTTCGCGCCTGATGCAGTACCTACATAAGTATGTACGTTTAAACAATAATAATATATATTTTTTAGTGAAATGTATTTAGAGGCATATTCATATAGTATAGTTACTAACAATACGTCGGCGTTAACAAATACACTATTTGATATGATAAACCACCTTTTGATTCAGAGTATCGGTATGTATGTAGATTTTTTTCACATATCCCATGAGTACAATACACAATGTCTGACTTGTTTGTAAACAGATAGACCCTCTTTATGTAGGTGTAAACGATATCATTATCATTTTATTAAGTACCTACCTACCATATATGGATAATAATGTGATCTTATTTATATTGATTGATCATCATGATATATCAAATATCATGACATCAAAATTATATGATGATCATATAGTATCTATTGTTATTTAAAGAGATGATGAATCCATACTAGAAGTTAGTGTGATAAGTCTTAAATTTAGTACCTACTAAATATTTCACGGATACATTGTATGTCTTGTCTACTTCTGGAGATAATTATATATGACACTGTTAAAATTTCATGATGTGTTTTATAAAAATAGATTATTAAATACACATAATCTTGGCATTCAATTACAATCTTGCAATGCGGTGATCGATTCAGAGGGTAAAATATGTTATCGACTATCACTGAGTTTCGACTTCAGTCTGATTGTCTCCTCTAGCAGACTTTATGATAATTCTGCCCTGATTGTAAAAAGGTATAACACTGAAAGCTTTTAACTTAAATGAGTGAATCTTTCACTGTGGGGTAACTGGTTAGCACAAGTTTCTTTTGATGTACGGCAGGATGCGTTAATGTATGCTAACCGACAACTTAACCGTCTACCGCCATCCAATATGATAACCCGATATACATTATACTAATACTTACGTTTATCAAACCAGATTTCATATTTTATTTAATATGTAGTACCTAGTTTGAAGATAAACGAATGTCCTATTCTTTCAAACCCTGTACATCTCCAGAAAAGAATCGAAGATGCCGATGTATATTTATAACTTACCTACTCAATGATATAAAAGAGACGTATTGGATCTCATCACTTCTCAAATTCTTCTATGCCGTAATTAGTTATTTAGGTAGGCATCAAATTGATGAATCCATATAAATAATATTGTTATGACTTGTGTTATGATATCCCACACCATCGTTTATCCATTTTATTTGGTTAATGGTATGCACGAGCCGAAAGTCCATGCGGGGCAGTTCAATGCCAGGCCCATAGAATTATGATGAGTGTATTGAAAGAACTCGTACGTACTTAATTGGGTTCATAGTGTAGTAGGCATTTAAACATTTTGACTACCCATATCATGATTAAGCATATTGGATTACAGATTAACTATTTGTTCGTATTACCACTCCACTATATGACAACAGTATTATTAGCCCAGGAAATTTAGCTTTGTAGCGTAGATAATTGTCGGAAAGCTGAAAACTGTTTTAATCCCTTCATTAACATCCAAAGAAGGTTTCTTGAAGTTTGCACCAATTTTCCGCTTGTGCTAAGTACAGGGTGGCCCATAAACCGAAAAAATAATGTACTTTTTTCAGTTTTTCAGTAATAACTTCTAAACTATGCTTTCTAGGAAAATCGTGTCTTTCTATAAATTAAAGTACATAATATTCTGCGTTGTTTGAGCATAAATACTTCTTTGTACCTAAAAAATTATTGTGATACAGACACTGCCAAGTACATATTAATTTTCGGAACAAATTGAAATATTCGTATTTTTCACTTTTGTTGCTGAATAACTCCCCAACTCAGGTATTTACGGTAATATTTTACTAAAAGTATTTAATTGTGGGTCAATTTTCTCTAACTTGTGATTAAAAGTTTAGACCTACGGCACACAGTTCAGGATGTACAGGTGTTTAAAGAGAGACGGGTGAAATAAAGAAATTTATTAAATGATAGATTTAGATATGTTAAAAGTAAGATAATTTAAATTTTACGATTTCTTTTTATTGATGTATAGTTTTTTCAATTAAAATCTGATTTTTAATACTGTTACGCCACTGCCTAATATTTTATATCGAAAAGAGTATTTTTTTTACATTCATTGGTTTTATTAAAATATCTCCTAAACGGTTAGTGTAAGAAAATATATTTATCTCACAATTTATCTAGAATATTTTTTTTATATTATATTTGAAAAATAATTTATCTAATTTAAATATTAAGTGAGGTAGAATTGATTAAAAATGGTATATATAAAATAAGTTCATACATGCCGTCACTTTTTGTTAAATTGCTTCTAAACCAAGCGGTGTAGCGTAAATCCATTAAATTGCATTTAAAGCTAAATAAATTTCCTATAAATTAAGTGTAATAAAATTAATTTGGGAGTTGTAATAAAAAAGTACTAGATGATCAATATCAATATTCAGTAAAATAATTCAACGCTTCCCATACAAAATGTTCTTACTTAGCAATGTGCCTCTACACAAAATCAACTTTGATCATCTAGTACTTTTTTATTATAAATCACAAATTAATTTTATTATACTCATTTTATAGAAAAATTATTTCGCTTTAAATGCAATTTAATAGATTAACGCTACATTGCTTGGTTTAGAAGTAATTTAACAAAAAGTGACGGCATGTATGAACTTATTTTTTATGTACCATTTTTAATAAATTCTACCTCACTTAGTATTTAAATTAGATAAATTATTTTTCAAATGTAATATAGAGAAATTATTCTAGATAAATTGTGAGATAAATATTTTTTCCTAACACTTACCGTTTAGGAGATATTTTAATAAAATCAATGAATGTAAAAAAAATACTCTTTTCGATATAAAATATTAGGCAGTGGCGTAACAGTATTAAAAATCAGATTTTAATTGACAAAACTATACATTAATAAAATGAAATCGTAAAATTTAAATTATCTTACTTTTAACGTATCTAAATCTATCATTTAATAAATTTATTTATTTCACCCGTCTTTCTTTAAACACCTGTGCATCCTGAACTGTGTGCCGTAGGTCTAAACTTTTAATCACAAGTTAGAGAAAATTGACCCACAATTAAATACTTTTAGTAAAATATTACCGTAAATACCTGAGTTGGGGAGTTATTCAACAACAAAAGTGAAAAATACGAATATTTCAATTTGTTCCGAAAATTAATATGTACTTGACAGTGTCTGTATCACAATAATTTTTGAGGTACAAAGAAGTATTTATGCTCAAACGACGCAGAATATTATGTACTTTAATTTATAAAAAGACACCATTTTCGTAGAAATCATAGTTTAGAAGTTATTACTGAAAAACTGAAAAAAGTACATTATTTTTTCGGTTTATGGGCCACCCTGTACTTAGCACAAGCGGAAAATTGGTGCAAACTTCAAGAAACCTTATTTGCATGTTAATGAAGGGAATCAAATAGTTTCCAGCTTTCCGACAATTATCTACGCTATACCCCCTTTTTTAATGTTAAAACACCGGTCTATATATGTAAGATTAATATACTAACCTTTACTATATATCGAATCGGTACTATAGATAATTAGCAAGAAGCATATACATAGTTAAATTTCGTTTACAATGAAAATATTTATTATGAGTTTCTGGGATCCATTGTTGGATGTAGGCCTCCCCTTTGGCACTCCGCAAATCCTTGTCCTGGGTACATTGCACCAATCTTCCCAGTCTTCTGGTCAACTTTCCTCTGGTTGTCCGATGCTTCGTCCGGCTTGTTATTGGTCGCCATTCCATTATCTTTTTGGTCCATTTCTGTACAGTCCAGTTCTGGCATCTAGCAACACGTCCAGTCCAACCCAACTCTAATTTAAGACATGGTTCTCTCTCTCTCTCTCTGATATGAACATTCAGTTTTCTTTCCCTCAAAGAAATGCCCAGCATTTTCTTCTCCACATTTCTCTGCCTCACTAACAGCATATATGATGTATTATTGCATGGCTTTGTTGGGATCATGTATACAGAATGGCCGACTCCAGAATCCCTTACATTGCAGTCAACAAAATACAACCTGGTAATCGTCTTCCAGGAAGACCGACCAAAAGAGGGATAGTTGGTTCTCGACGTCTCAGGAATAGAGGAGCTTTCTGCCAGAACAGATCAACTGATCTACAAAAAGAAGAAGATAGCTTTGTTAGACAAAATGTCTCTATACCGCATGTGCGCATACTGAGAGAATAGAACTTCATTATGAAGTTTTTAATCTGATATTGTTAATTTGTAACCTAGCTAATGCTACTGGTAACATTGTATGAACATATACTCTCTGGGAGACTGTTTAATTGTGCTGAAAAAAATAAAACATTCAACGACAAAGAGTATTCCTTCTTCTAAATTGAATAATATTATATTCTACTGACATCTCAATTCAGACAGTTTTACATCCTCGTTACAAATGCACGAAACGTAGTATTTTAATAAAAAATAATTATTCCTATAAGGTTCTCACATTTGTACGAGAGATGTCATTAATAAAGACACTTATATATAAATTTTATTGGAAATGATCGAATGTAGGTGTATTAAATCTTACTTTTTTATCATCACACATTACTAATAAGGCGAGGAATCATTGAATGGACGGTGACATGTTTAATAATGTGTATAATTCTTACAACAAACATCTTCAGATTAATGATGAACTTATTGTAATAAATGGAGGAAAATGTGCAACATAATAAGTTTTTTATGTCATACTGAGCCACAGAAAATAAATATGTAATTTTATGTTAACAAAAGCAGATCTAGGTAGGTATTACGTATGTATGAAGCCCATTTTTTCTATGAGTCTTAGAAAAACACGAACGTTACAACAATGAGTGGTGTAGGTAATAATGATCGTTCATATCGCACACAAGGCGCTATTCACAAACTTTGAATTACGGGCGATGAGCAAAGACAATGGATATTATATGTAGAAGAGATTAATGTTCTAATGATATGATAATGCCATAGAAAAATATTTTAATGATCAATAGCTACTACTTACTTTACTTTTCGTATGGCGCGGTGATTGAAATATCTTCACCCATTCGGGCTGAGTCAGAAAGTGCTCGTAAAACTACAGTCTTGGATCCAGTGCTGTCAACCAGTCCACTGCCTACTAATATCTACTCTGCTCTCAAACATTCATCGAAAGAACACTTGAGGTCAACTGATTAGGTCGATGAGACCTATTTTGGACGATGCGTACAACCACTCTAATTCCAATCCCATGTCACTCTGATCGTCGTTCCTAAATAAACTATGAAGGTATTGAATTTAATCTTCTATCACTTGGTTTGATCTGACTTGCATTTCGAATGCGTAATAATGTAGTAAAGCAACTTGAATGATCAGCAAAAATATTGTTTCATTCAACTGTTAAATCTTTAGCATAAAATGATCATAATAATTTACAGAAACCGGCGAAAAAATCAACGTTGATTATATTCACAGGTATTCTATCAATGTGGAAGTTGAACTGAATTATTTTCATTCAGTAACCAATTAGGCAAATTTTCACAACCAATAATAATGTCCAAGAACTATTCAGTAACACGGGTTACTACGCAATAACAAAGACTCAGTTGGAATATTATATTAAATCCTACAGCACGGAGAGTGGTACGATACTAAACGATATTGATGAAAAAAAAATTGAAAATGGATAACCATTACAGTTTTGTGGATAACAACGCGAAATCTTTACTCGAGAGTGATCTCCTTAAACTTTTAGAATTCTATTTCGTCATTTTCTTGGCACGCAGTATCTTATTTCACATATATTGTATTTACAATACTTATAAATGTTTTACCCATTTTCACATAATATTACTACTTTTAGAGTGATTACGTACCAATTCGTCTTTTAATAAGTTTTTTGGCGTTTTCCCTTTCAATTGTTTAACAATTTTTATTTGTCGGTTGGAATTTATTGTGTTACAGAATAGTCTTGCAGATTTAAATTCGAATTATTCGTACCACGTTCGAGGACGATTTTAAATTAGACAATGTTCTCGGCGGGAAACCGCCTGATTGGTTCAGTAATGACAGTTTCCGCGCGGTAAGGACACGTACTGAATCAGTAATGGCGTATGACAATAATAAATACTAAGGTGATTTAAACAATGTACAAAGTCTTTGCCTTTTAATTTTTTTCCAATATTTTCCATAAGAATAATGACTGGTGGAATTGATTGATATATATTTTTATTTTTACCGTTAAATCATCGTAACATAATGAAAGCGTTAATATTATTGACGACATATTGAGTTTAAACCTGCGTAGAAGAGAGACTATAAAAATATCAGTAACTCTTAATTAAGAATCGTTGGACTTTGATATTGTATTTAATATCCCAATGTACCAAATTAAAGTACGTAGCATACCTACACATAACCTTACAAACAAATAAGAAAAAATACATTTTTTTTATAGATAATTTGCAATGTTCTTTGTAAATACATAATAAACATGACGATAACATTATGTGCTTTGAAAAACTGTTTTATAAAGAACTCATAAAAATTAAATTTCGTGCAAGTATAAGATAATCTATATTTAAAAAGAAATATAATTAATTGTTCACTTAATTTTATTATAGATGAAAGTAGGTACTTGAGTTTTAACAAAAATAGATGGGAAAATAACTGTTAAATTATAATTTATCAATACATTGAATCAGAGACATGAATTTTCATGCTGTGAATGCACAAACACTACAATCTATTTTTTTATAAAATTGTTGATATTAAATGTTTGGACGACAGAAACTCCTGCCAAACAAACTTTCATGCAAATACGAGTAATATTGGGAAACATTTTACGAGTATTGTTGACAAAATACCAACGAATTATTGACAAAACGGAAACGTCACGACCGCGATGGTCGGACAATCGACGGACGGACTATACGGTTCGGGTCTCCGTCCGTCTGTCCACTACAAAATCTGTCATTCGGTTTGATTTGTCTACGTTGTATCACGTGGTGGTCGAATCTTTTCAAAATCTTTTTGTTGATGCTCGATTGTCGGATGGACACCACAAAGGTAGATTTTGGATTTGTGACAATCGTCGAACATATTGGTGAAGTAATGATTTGCATACGTAGTGATGTTCCGATAAATCATTTGATCTAAATCTGTGGGGCTTTACAATGTTTCAAGTTATAACGGTATAAGTATGTTCAAGTTATAACGGTATAAGCCGATGGCAACCGCCACCATCTATAAGCTTCATATAAGTACATGGGAAATATTGATTTTAAATTCATTACGAACAAAAGACACACTTACTATAACTTCGTCGACTCCATGGTTTAATCGAAACATTCGAAACATTTTCAGAAAACGTTTGGACCTATTGACTATTTAACTATCACTACTATCACTATTTAATGATACAACAGACCTAAGATTTCGAAAGATCAATTGGAAGCCATCGTAATTCAAAAGTGAAGCCTATAAGTAGGCCACATGCATATGAAGTAAGAAAATATGTAACAGAGGAATAATGCAAATCCAAGCAGGAAAATATAAAAACAAAGAGGATTAGGTATTTGGTACCTACAATGTTTAGATTATTTTATTTCCTTTTGCAAAAGATTGGAAATATCTGCCTTGTATTTTCTTTATCATTTGTCACCTGTGCTGGATTACAAGTGTAAATGGTAGTATGGTGTGAGTTTAGCTCCTTTTTTTTATTTACTTATATAAAAAATGCTGTCCTATTGCATTTTTTTGAAATTCCAAATGTATGTCGTCGCACACATCAAGGCATGCAAATAAGACAATAAGAGTGTCGGGAGATTCAGATATATTTTCAGTCAATTTATTTTTAAAGAAATCTTGTTTTTATCTACTCCGTATAAAAACTCGGGTAAAGCTATTTTTTGCAATGTTATACCTTTATACAGTATACACCTTATTTGCTGTACTTATATACAGTTGTTGATATCTATCTGTCCCTTCATAATAAAAATAGTAAGAGAATAAAAAATCAACAAGAAAAATCTATCATATTTATAGAAATTTAACCTATCCATCTTCAACTTTTTACCTTTGAAGAATTTCCTAGGAAAATACGTAGATATTCATCTAGATTTGAAGGATGAAGCCGTAGATATGATATTTTTTAATATTTACTGAATATTTTCAGAGTAAAATACATCTAAAGGTGGATACTATTTTACCTTCATTTAACGTATACATATACGTATTATACACCTACCATATTATCCCAACAGAGGGATCTATACCTACAGTCCACATATAAAGTGTAGGTAGGTATAATAATATTGTTCTTGCATATAATTTATGAATTCACACGATACTCAATATTTCATTTTATATATTAGAGCCAGACGCGTTATGCAAAATGTTTGAAGGAGAATCGAAAGTATGCGAATAACTCAACAGTGTTGACAAGTTTTTAGTGGTTTGGTAGTATTTTTTAATTTAGGACATGGAATTGAGCTAGAGAATTTTTGCTATGGGAATCAAGCAATGCCTACAGAGACTTGGACTGGGATGGGGGTTCGAACTGGGAATCAAGCTGGAAAAGAAAAGTTATGAGAAAAATACGACATCTAAAATGAGACTCATCAATACACTTCACACGAGACTTGTCTTTATAAGTGCAACGATGGTTTGAAAGAAAAAAAGAATTTGGTGAGCATTTTTGAAAGAGGCTATTTTTCACAAAATGATTTCACCCATAAGTAGGTATAGTGATTTAGGTTTTGTTTGCCTTGTGCTGTGTAAGTGTAAATTTATAATGTTTGTAGAATTTATATTATTTTGGTGTATGAATTTCATGATTGATATATGAATGTCTTGTTAATTCTGGACTATAAACAAATTAATGGAAGTCGGAAAAACATGTCTTTTAAACTCGCAGAGAAAAGTTGAATTGATGGGAGGGATGTGGCAGGCAGTGCATTGCAGGCAAGGCACCAATGAAAAAGCGCAGTCGAAAATCGTATGATCTAAAGTTTCCGATTCCGCCCACATTCATAGTGTCCAGAAACGAAAACCGTTGTTTTATATGAATGTGAATTTACTAAACAAAAACCCATTCTCAATCTACAAATAGATCCAAAAGTATTGAAGTTCCATTCAAAGCAATTTTATGCAATTTTTTTTTGGTTGAGTTCAATGCACTGCCTTGCTTTGTTGTGCAAGGCTTTTTTTTAAATCTTGTTTATTGTTTCACAGTTTTAATAACTAATTCCACCAATACCCATGCAATATTTACTGTAATGATTCGTTTTAGAAACAGGTTTGATTTCTGGTTCATCGACTCAATATTTTTTATTCGTTGTTGGGATGAGTCTGGAAGGCTCCAATTTATTAGTGCATAAGTAGATAATTATTTACTCGCGGTGCAAACAATAATAACTTACATGGGAATGCGTTCGCTATGACGGTTTTATTATTCAATAATTGTAATACCTACAACTTATATTAACATCTATACATCTACCATTATGAGTATTGGATTAACTCGAGGAAAGAAATAAAGTTAGGTACACACTCGATGTCTTTATTTTAGCTGATTTGATATTAACCACAATTGAGAAAGCAAAAGACATACCTAAGTAGATATAAAGTATTATTTGTAATGTCCTCTATATGGTAAAATTTTGTAAATACATAATTTACTAAAGTACATATCTAATTATATAGTTAGATATCAAAATACATAGCAACGCAAGATAATTAATGCGCTGTTGTTTGTAGGTACTTATACGAATATTTTATATATAAGAAATATTAAAAAATATAAATGAATAATATTTCTTTTATAATAAAATGATCTGGGCTTGTATACCTACCTGAACCCAAATATTTTCATACACACTTCACAGTATGCTAAAAGCTTGTATCGTGAAGTGAAGAATACGTCCGAGCGCACGCCTACTTTCTAGTTTTGTATTTAGTTATTTATTTATTTTTATAATTATTGTTTAAATACATGATATGCGATGTAATTATATGAAAACCAATCCTTTACCTTCATATTTAGTTATAAACCGATGAATCTGTTGCTACAGTAGATAGAAATATAAACAATTCGCTACAATCTTCATGTTTATTTATTTATTTATTGCTGCGAATCAGATGATTAGAACTTGTTGTTGAGCTTTGAGATTATTTGTATCCAAAGACGACACATTAGAGAAATTAATTACACCAAGAGCTTTAACAGCGCTAATATTAATGGACCTAATGACTGTCTCTTATACAGGGAATAATAATATATCAATTATTTATGTCCGTACTATATTATGTAGGAAAATAAAAGAAACAACAATAGGATTATGATAATGATATCCCTTTGGTTAAGGCGGCGGATCCGATGCCTCATAACGCCCCTGCCTCGGAGCGGTCACGTCTGTAACAAACTATGAAAGAAGTCGGACACCCTTGTAGATGGGTTTATTGAAAATTATATCGACATGAAATATTTGCGACGTCAAAAGCTGAAGCAGAATTAAATGAATATTCATTATTGTTTTTCATAAGAGTATTTCAATATTAGAATTAGAAGACTACAATACATAATATATGTTTACACTTTTTCATAAATTGTACCTACATAGAGTTTTTACCTACCTTAATATAATTATATTTTACTACGATGAATCCGTGGATATAAAATAGTAGTGTGCCATATAGGTACCAACTGCCAATCTACATGTCTTTTTTTATTTTTGAAGATGTATTTGAACGATATTATCTCCAATAATTTGGGAGTGATAAATGATATTCCATCCTTTATCAAAATTTATCGGATCTACCCAAGTGCCTGTTTTTATTATTTTATTTTTTATTTAAAAACAATGGGCGATAAATATTAATATAAACTATAAAATTATTTACATCCTGTGCAATATGGATGCAAACAAGAAATCTGTCGGAATAAAGAAGGGAGCACATTGTTATATTGTATTGTTTTCCTCATCGTTAAGATTTAGACTATGCTGCCGAATGGACTCTGTATCAGTAGCCAAAATTGACCGCCCCTCTGCCTTTGGGATCACAGGTGCTTCCAGTTTGAATCCCCGGTATCTCAACTACTTTGCGTAACCATTTTATCAGAGATCGATCAGCGTCCATTAGTTCCTACCGTTCCTTCCACTCTTCGGAACTAAATCTTTTACCATGGTTTCCGCTGTCTATTTTAAATTTTGCAAGGTATTAAAATACTTGAATAAGATTAGCACAAGTTAGAATAGATTTCGTAATAGATAGAACCTACACATGCACAAAATTAAACTCATTTGGTAAGTATTCAATCTTCGTGCACCGTTATAATATTTTCTATAGATTTCATAATAAAAAGTAAAAAATTGCAACATTATACAATAGCTTCTTATAAGGATGTACCTAGAAGAATTGTATAACCTTATCCCGTTCTGATTGTAATTGTATTGACATAAATGTATACCGTAATATGGGGATAACAGAATGTAGAGCATTTATTGGTTGTTCACAGATATATAATATGATTGAACAGGCGCCTAAACAAATTAAATAACGGTTAGTCTGAGGAATAAAGACCTATATTGAATAATGCATTTCCTAGTACGAAATTTTAATAATCAATAGAATAACAGTACTTAAGCTTTATAATATTCAAACTGTAATTTTATACAGAGATATCAAATTAGGGATGATTTTTAAATTTGACCTTCATTTTTTATATTTTTTACCTGATGCCCTAAATAACTGTAAATTTATAAAAAAAATTGGCTCTACAATTCCTAGACCCTATAAGAAGTATTGAAAAGATTTTTTTTACATAAAAAATAGCACGATATTATAATAAATACCTACGTAAGTTTTGGGAGCTTTTGCATTTAATTGTATGAATTTTATTCTAATTCATCAAAAGTAATTCAATATTATCATTTTATTTTACCACCCACGATTTTTCGTAATTGTAAGACACATTTCATTACAACCTCTCAGTTACCCTTAACTTTGTTCTTTATATGAACATTTTCATGCACCACAATCAAGACCTTCACTCCGTCCATGCCATTCAACGAAATCCTTCAGATAACCCAGGTAACTTTCTAAGATGTTATGTATTTATTTATCTTATGTTCCCTGTATATATCAATATCACTGAGTATATCAAACTTGTAAAATGGCTAAGATCACTTGCACACAATTGGATAGTCGTAAAATATAATAAAATAGAAATAGGTATAGGTATATACGACACAAAGGGAGAAGTTACAACCTGAACATTGGATAAAAATAAGTCGCATGCGAATTTTGTCGTCGGAAATTCAATTGAATGTTTTTATATATAATTACAATCGATCATAACATTATTCGGTAAGTAGATATACATATTATATCCAACATCAATACATTTAACATACATTTAACTCTTTGGTAAAATTAATAAAGCAATAATTATCATAAACATATCTAACCATTTCTTTTCACGCACGCCATGGGTATAGGTACTCGTATCTACTCTCGCTGAATGAAGAAATGAATAGGTTAATGTACTCTAGGGGATCTACCTACACATTATAAATTGCAAATAGGTGTTTATTATTAATTTCCAATTTGAAATTCCATCTTACTAAGATGGTCACGGTGAGTTTGTTATTATTAGGATCTAAAGACGCTGAGTGGACGCATCCCATTAGATTATTTACGCAAAATTTCACGCCTCGTTTGCATAATGATATATTAAATGCATGTATTGTTCACGACGTGAATGAATTCTTAAGTATTTTATGTAGCTGAGTACAGTCAGAGAGGATAATAATATCATAGTTGTATAGGTATTTAATTCATGTGGGATAAATTGGGATACCTTTAGCCAACGTGCTCGTAGGTATGTGCACCTTTTTCCTGCGTTCAAAGAACTTTCATCTTCTATTATGATAAGTAACTTGATGTTGGCGGACCTCTAACAAGGTTAGAGGTGCTTGGACGATATACAACGAATTTCGAGAGGGAACTGTGGAGAGAGTGTATGACAAATTGCATGAATGTGACGGAAACTAGGAGTTCGTGCAAGGATATAGGGAAATCTGGCGACCGCCCCTCTCTGCATACCCTGCAAAGGGTACTGGCGTGATGGTATAGATAGATATATAAATAGAACCGTGGAGATTATATTTTTAAGGTTCTAAAGTCAAATGAAATTAAATTATTGCAATTGATTTACCTGAGTATGGGCTCATCCTAGTTAGGTAGCTCCAAATATAATGCCATCATTAACTTGTACACTATTATTTTCAATTAATTTCCTTCATATTATTTCAATTAAAAAAGATCCCTGGAGAGGCCTATGCGCATCAATGGACGCAGGGGGCTGATGACGAATGCTATACGTATTCGAAAAAGAGAAAAATAGTTTTGTTGAATATGTATTTAATTTCTAGGGAACAATGTTTGTGATGATATCAGTTATTGATAGCTTCGGTCAAATCAAATGAAAAAAAATGTCGTGTTATTTCGAGATGACTATATGTGCTTCGACCACTGGAACTTTGGACGAACTCTCGGGTAGGGCCAGTCCACATATATTTAAACTTATGGCCCACTGTATTTATCACGCCTCATAAAACATAACGAATAACGACTATTAAGTATCATATCCAGTAATTCACATCTCTGCAAGGATTACTATAATGAACAAATATAATAATTTTACATCGTCCATCAACAACACAAAAAGGTGTCAAAATACGAGAAACTCTACCGTCTCGGGTTGCCGGTAAACCAGTACTGCCTTATAATTAAATGGTTGAAAACAAAAGTTGAAAAAATATTAGAGTAATGTATTTGTAATTCTAGGTAGTGAAGGTATATTTCTTACTTCAAGAATAATAATTTACGTATGGTTTGTTTAAAACGAATATAAAAAATATCGGCAGCTAAACACACGGCACCACAACAAAGTATTGAAAAAAAATAAAATTACAGCAATTTTGACACCTTCGAGGTGCTAACGTGCCGAATACAAACCGGTAATTTAGTAATGATCTATCGATCGGTCTTGAAAATAAGTGGCACCATGCGTACTTATTGATCGAATTTATTAAGGGCATAGCTTCAATGAAAAGTTATTGAAATTTGTAGGTAGGTATCTGAGTCGATCAGCAACAAAATATAATTTAAATGCTGCAGACTTTAGGCATAGAAAACAAGAAATCATTTAGCCAGGTCCTATACTGGTTGCACTCGTTATAAATTTCTTACTGATAAATAAATAAATAAATCTTTATTGGCCAAAACAAAAATGCATATTAATTACAAAAAATAAGACAATCGTAGTGTGCCAAAAGGCGGACTTATTGCTGACGCAATATCTTGCAGTCAACACGATACCTATTGTTGTAAAATAAAATAGTATTATTAAGAGAAATAAAGAATAATTTGGTCGTATTACCCACGTAGGTACTTATGTAGATAAACTTTCTGGTACAATATGGAAACTGATTATTTCCAGATAAATGCTAATTACATAAGCATCAAACCAATCGCAAAAATTTACTGTAAAATTTCCCAACCTAATAGTAATATGAACGTATTCAGAAGCCAATTTTTTTAAAATATACAAATCTGCCAAGAATTGTGTTTACGCCCTTGATTCTGATACGCAAACTAACTTTTCGTATACAGTGTACATTTAGTGCGTCAAAATTATTTTAAATATAGGGAAACACTTTAGTAATAATCATATTTGTAGGTGAGAAAATTAGAAATAGGGCAGAGCTTAAATACATGTAGGTAGGTATATAACCATCAACACCTTGTTAGTGGTTAGTTATACTGTTATTAATAAGTTAATTTCATTTATAATAAAATCACTCATAGCGTAGATATTACTTAAAATTGGATCTTATAATTCAGGATATCCTTAAAAAATTCAGTAGGTGGGTTACAGCCCTTTTTTGCCTCATCCTTTATAGATTTTAATGATTGAAAATTTCGGTAAAGTTAATCATATATTCATTGCCCATTTTTAGATGTAGGTGACTATATTATAATACATACGGTATATTCTTACAGATTATTGTTCTAGTATTACATATTTGACGCTTTTTACCTCTTTATTCTTCCAAGTATGTATTTTGTGAACTTCATATACTTGACGCCTTTTGGTGTATAATGCAAAGTAGATGGTATGTTTGGCGAAATAAAAAATGTTTTCAAACTAATTACGTATCGTAGTACTCTGTACTTAGTCTCTATCGGCCAACTTTATCATGAAATATTCATGAATCAAACTGCGGTGTTATCAAAATAACTTTTGTAAGTGTCTTAATCACACGAAATCTCGATATAAAATAATATTGTCGAATGAGGTATTGCGAATGCCCCATCAATAGTGATTGAAAATAAATTCATATTACATAATAACATTGTTTAAAGTTAGCGTTTAAATCTCGTAATTAGACTTACCCGTGTCCAGTCTAAAAACTACCACTCCAATAAGCCACGACTTTCATCGTTTTGTCATTGGCCACAATCAGGTCCCCAAGTGTACAGCCCTCCTCCATCAGTAATGAGACTAATGAGTTCTCATCTTCAAAGAAAAATAAGGTTAGAAATTTCGAGAGAGGAGAAAGATAGAGGGAAGAAACTCTTTTGAGCTGCCTGGGAAGAGATTGAATATGGTCAATATTGGTGGGATCTGACTAAATTCTAGCAAAAAAGAAATTACCTTAATTAGTATAAATATTTTCGGGAGTTCATGGTGGAAGTAAAAAACAAGTAAGTACATCGTTTAAAATCCACGTAACGGAGACTTCCATTATACCCGCCTATAAGAGTTCTTTATTATTGTCAAACGCCTGATGATTTGGATGAGAATCCTCCGATAAAAAAGTCACTACGTGGAGGTATAGTATCTACAAGTTTTTCGTTTTTGTCCAAAATAAAATACTTCATACGTCGACTTTTCCGAAAGAATATTTCATTTTACAAACATCAGAACATACTGACAAGTAAACTGATATTGTGTGACATAACGAATATTATAAAGAATAGGAAAATATTATGTAATTAATGTTATTACATCTAACGAGGTGTCCGGCATTGGACGAAGGCGATAATTTTGTACTGTAAAATCATTATTACCACCAATAAAATGTCTTCTTTATGTCTAAATAATATCATTTTCACACATCATGAATAATAATTTAAGGTAATCGATGATTTAAGTAGGTAGGTGGGAACTTCCCGACTTACCCAGCCTGATTGAAACATTTAGCTATAAATGTTATTAGTGAATACATAACAACTTTCTTAATGAATGTGAAGTAACTGCAGGTACTTTAAGAAAGGAAATTTCAACTCTTTTGATCATCACCGCAGGGAACCCATCGACAATTTGATGTCAAATTATAATTTCGCATTAGTAAAATGAATTTAAATTTGTTTCAATCTACGAAACTCGTAAGAGATGTTTGAAACTTCTTCGACAGCTCTGGACTCTCCACTGCTGGATATAGGCTTCTTCCAAATATTTCTATTATTATTTCTTTCTGTCACTCGGTTTTCTTACCAACTGTCTACCCGCTACCTAAGTTACGCCATCTAGCCATGTCTACATTGTCTACTGTGGCCTCCCGACATCTCTTTTGTTTGCCCATGGTATCAATTTAAAAAGCCTGGGTGTCCACCATAATTATCTAATCATTTTGTCTTCCAATGTGCCCTGCTCATTACCATTTCAGCCCAACTGTACGATCCACGTCCCATAATGGCCACAACTCGATATGTACCCTACACCTACGATTTTTTTTCTGATTAATTATAGGTAAGAAAGATTCTCTGTGTTTTGTGCTCAACACAGGAAATAAAACTAAATTAGTCTCATTCTCTATTCTGTCCCCTCACGCCTGGCAACCACATCTCTTGCAGGGTAGGCAGTTGGAACGGAACGTCAAACTTCCCTATTCTTACGTACACTTCATGCTCCCATCACATTCAGGCTGGTCGTAAGATACTATAGGTAGTTCTTACTTATCGATAAACGTTTAATTAACAAACTAATATCACAAGGGAGGGACCATCCCCTTTGTGAATGTGGCCAGATCGAGACTGTTGACCATATAGTAGAGAGGTGTCCTGATAAGAAGTTTGCAGGGGTTCTTGAGGAAATCCATAAGGTGACGCCAAGGGCAATAGATTACTTACGGAACATTGACGCGGAGCTATGACTCCTAGATAACTTGTACAATGGTCGCATGCATACGAAAGAAGAAGAAGAATATCACAATATTATTCACATCATGTCCCTTGTGTCAAAACGTTATCTCGTATATAGTTTTATAAATTTCAATCATGGCACAATCAGATCGATCGTTCACACACTCTGGTATACAATATGTACGCATTAATAATAGTCAATATCAATCATTCACTTCATATCGATTTTAAATTTATGTGCTGTACATATTGAATTAATATGTTGATACCAGTGCCGTTTCCAGTTATAAGTCAATGGAAAGTTTTAACGCAAAATATATATAACTCCGATTCTATTCTATCTACATAATATAGTCTCTACCAAATTATTGTCCGTAAAAATATTATCAAAACCATTCATGAGGTATAGACCCAATATCGAATATCTTTAAAATTGATGTTAAATTACAACATCGAGGAAAACATCTATAGGTACTATTGAAGTGTGAATGCGTAAACTGTGCAAATAAAATAAAACACTATATAATATTTTGGTTTTATCTATACCATTTGATAATACTAATATTGCACCAAATGTTCAGGAATCAGTTTTGCACGAGAGAATTCTCAGACTACATCTATTTAAAATATACGATGAAGCAGAATACTGGCCAGGATATATCTAGGGTTTTTAAAAAATCAAATACCCATTAAAAAATAATGTGTTACGATGTGATGGTGTGTGGGTGATTCTTTTAATATTTATTTTTTGTTTTGTTTTGTAATAGTTATTAACTAATTGAAATGTAATGTATGGTTCTGTGCTGGAGTAATAAATAAATTCTAAGCTTCTTCAGTTACAAAGCAATATTTGAGTCGAATTAGTGTTAGTTCATTTTACTGTAAACTCAATCTCGCTGGGCACAAAAACTTGAAAATAAATACAATTTTATTAGATGAAAATAAAAAAAAATAAAATTACCTAACCATAACCAATATACTCGTAACGATCTTATTCTATAATGTTGGTTGCGTCGGCCCTGAGAAATGTTTCTTTGCGCATATTTCCCGCCGCTATACTCCCTCACATGAATATTAACATTCGCAATCGCAATAAGAATCACTCCACATATAAAACAAGTAGGCAATATAGCGATCGATATTTTATAAGAACTTGTACACACATGATAATACCCAAAATAAAATTAAATCTGATCCGAAATTTAACTGGTCAACTGAGTATCGAGTGGGTACAGATTTATTTTGAGTTTAAAACTTCGTTTTAATTGTGTTAGAAACTAGATTATTAAAACAGGTAAAATTTAAATGAAAGAATGGTAGTTCCGTATAATATTCATATACTTACGGTTTAATTAGTAACATTGATAATAGCTACCAACAATGAGGTTTTACATATACCTAGATACCAGCACAAGACCTAATTCCTGGGAAAGTGTCTAAATCGCGAAGCCAAAAAATAAAAATGTTGGATTGTTCAAGTGCATTTGTTCAAAAATTATCTTTCTGTACCTTAAAATTTACTTCGTGTTTATTATCGTCATCAACCTATTTGATCACTAAATTGCATCAGAGCCTGAAGGGACCGATAGATACTTAGATGGCGTACAAATGCAAGAAATTCAGCTAATACGTACCGTATCCTTTTTGTGGTAATCACGGAAAACTAATAGTGTGGTTGTTAGAGTAACGGTGCAATAATTACGAATGGTTTGGTATAGTTAGTCAATAACAAAAGTCAGTAAATCAATATATCATAATTGGCCAAAATTGGAGTATCAATTCGCTAAAGTGTTGGCGTGTGTGATATTCATTGATATTAACAAGTCAAACATAATCACTGGAAATTTGACAAGGGTTCCTTTTCGTGTGAGTTTCGGACATAAGATCATATTGCGTTCTCACGTAGGTATGATACTAACTAACCACTTCTGGATAATATAATAATAGTATATCCAACTAATAACCGGTCTGTGACGCGAAAACCTGTGATCGATGTTATTTTTTTTATTTTTTTATTTTTGATTCAACTCCTGTTTTTGCACTCGATAGATCTTGTAAATTATTAATTCATTCATATATTTAGATGCATTATAAACGAGTCCTTTTTTTTATTTACAAAATGAATTAGTGAAAATTATTAAAATAAGAAAATGAATTGGGGTTAACTGGAAGAAATCGCAGTTCTGCGATAAGTTCGCCCTAGTGAACAACGTTTTATAATCTGTACTATGTCCATTTTGTATATTTATATGTGTTTGTTGTTTACTTTAAGTTTAAATAAATAAATTAGTCCTATTGTATTATGCAGCACTACGAATAACAAAACTATCGAAATTGTACTTAATAACGTAACTTTTATCCGATGGGCGGCAACGTCAGAAGATAAGAGAATTATGCTATCTGTTACATACAGGAGACATATGTACCCTACAGAGTAACATCCAGATTTCCAAGCCATTCAAAGGCATTGGGTGTGGCATTGTGGATATCTACATATGGTCCAGGGAATGCTCTTAGAGGACAGTCTTCGACAATGTGCTTGATGGATAGTAAGACGAGAATAAAAAAGTGTCCGTGTATATGCAACAAGTGCAGTAATCATCATTTAATTTTCCTTATGGAAATACAAGGATGTCACTCAATTTATTGCTAAGGCGTTAAATAGTGCAGAAATTTTTCAGGTGCCTGAAAACTAGTAACACAGGAAACACAGATTTTATCCATTGACTCACTACCTACTTCAACGTACTTTATCTACGAACTTTGAAAGTCTTCGATTACTAAACTTCTATCCATCAAAATAGTATTGCTATTATTAGTTTTTACTTTACTGCGGTGAATGGATCAATTAATTGGCATCATAGATTTGTGTAATAAAATAAAGGTAATTCTTCCCACACAAATAAAACGTATCTTAATGGTTAGATATATATTATGTACCTAAGTACTCTGCACTTCCCGAATAGATATACTTAATACTATGTAGATATTTCATGCCAATCTTCACAAATAACATCATCCGGAAAGAACATGAGGACCGTTGCATTAATTAAATTTTAAGTATATTTTAATCATATCACATGGGTGGTCCATCTCTCATTATTATGACATTTACTTGATAACACATACTTTGATATGGGTGATCTCTTAAATTATCATATTAAATAAAATACTTACCTAACAAAATATTATACGTACCTATGCAAATTGTTTATTTACTTTAATATAAGTAGTATGCCCTCGTACTCGTTATTTAGTTTTAACATCGTTAATTTGAGACGATTTTTGGCACATAAATCTTTTTCAGCAATAATATGTACATGCCATTCATCATAAATTTCGGATTAAATTTAGGTAGAGAAAACATTGTGACTATTAATTGGTTAACCTCCCAGTGATGATAGAATAGAAGTACTTAAAAGTTGTAGTTTGAGACATTTTAAAGATCATACGAGTATTATGTTGTTGGTGGTTAGTGTTAGGTTAAAGGCTATTTTGAATGCATAACTTCTAGCTTTGTATGAAGTTGACGCACCAAGTGGTCAAGAACATTAGGTACTTGTTTTGACAATCGTGTATTGGCTTGATACACCTCAGTTTTTAGCACATTTGGCTATGAACGTGTATGTATTGGATAAAATAAAGTTATGTAAACAAAAGCAAAAAAGATCTCATATTATAGAGACTATTAGGTAGACTATAGACACAATCCTAAAACTGTGTAGGTATATTAGTAGGTAGATTGGGAATTTAGCGATCTCTTGGTAATTTACAGTGAAGGGTGAATTTCCTTCAGGCGTGTGACTGATCGTCTGATCTTAGAAATCTGAAAGTAAATAAAATTGTGTACCTACTCAAAACTTCATCTTCCTCTTTAAATCATAAAATACCAATCAATTATAATGTTCTTAAATGAGTGTTGTTATTACGATCATTATGATATTATTATACGGGTAAATTTATACCTATAGATTCAGATTTTATATAGGCGTGAAGAGAAACTATGTGTAGAGGTGTTACCCGTAATTAAAATAAGAAAAATGCTCCCTTAGTGGGTATTTAATAATAATTACTCTAATTTATAATTATTAAGATCGTTCCTAATTATTTTTTAAAAGATACTTCCTTCTCCACTTTCACAACTAATAATCATACTTAACTTTAATTCTTACTTACTAAGTTTGAATTGCTACTTTGAGTTAGATATACTTCACTAATGGAACCTTACGAATGATGTATGGGGTGAAGCCTATTTAATGTTTACTGCATAGTGCACCAACCGTAGTGCTTATTTGAAAGACATCAAACCAGCGTCTAAAGGTAATCTCACTATCTTAATTGTCTCATTCTCTATCTCACAAAGCATGCATTTGTGTTGCATAGAAATCATTAACCTGTATACTTAATCACTTGAATGAATTGAATTTCTATGTAAAACCGATGATTTAGCTACGTTGTACATCTAATTTTTAGGTGTATATCATTAGATTCATCAAAAAAACATGAGAATATATTGCCAGAATATAAAAAAAAAACATATTGTAATACCAAATAAGTGAAATAAATATATATAATACCTACTATATAGTTAAGTATGTATATATTTTTACGGTAAAAATAACACAACATAGTATTTTCAAAAAATGCCTAGATGATATTTTATAGAATCGATTTATAACAATCAGCAACCTTAGAGAGACGAACATTTTTTTTAGAGTATGTATTTCAAAACGATTCGTTTTAAAATTAATTCAAAGACAAATTATTATTTTTATTCCCTCGTCACATTGTTAAAATTATTTTGTGGTTTTGTGTGTTAAAAAAGTAAGCCATAAATACCAATATAATAAGGGGGTAAAAAAAAAACAATAGACAGCATTAAATTTTTATTATGGGACCACAAGTAATTATGACGTCTGATATAATAAATCGCTTGCCTCATAAGAAGCTCGGGGGATGTTTTTTTATAATTGCAATAAACTCACCCCGTATCTACTGTATTTACACTCTTCTCACGAGTAAGGTAAACTGTGTTGTAAAGGATTTATGGAAGATCTACAATACAAAAAAAATATTTGAAAAAATTCGCACTGACTCACTCGAAAATCTAGAACTTATAATGTTTCCTAAGTACCTAGTTGATAGAAAGCCCAGTAGGAAACATGGGTACATTTTTTTAGAAAAGCGTGTTAGGTAGGTACAAGATTCACATTGGATTCTTGATAAAATAATTAGGAATATCTATCTATCTATCTATACCCTCACGCCACGTCCCTTGCAGGGTAGGCAGAGAGGCCCTATCCTTGCACACACTCCTAGCCTCCGTCACATTCATGCAATTTGTCATACACGCTCTCCGATTCTCTCAGTACTCTCTTCGCTCAGTCAAATATATATTTTTTGTCATCCTGTCATCTTTCATTCTCTCAACATGCCCAAACCATCTTAATTTGTTTACTTTCATTCTTGTCACAACACCAGTCTTGCAGTCACTCATTTCCGGCCTTTGAACATATTTGTCCAATATCAGATTTTGCAGAAATATAGTGATTCCCATCTAAGCCGAGCCAACTACAACTTATCTTCTTGAAAGCTATACCTATGTGCGTGTCGTGTATTTCTAATACTTAACGTGAAGGTTTACTATCAAATTACCTGAATTTAATATGTAGAGGTGTAGTAAAACTCATAATATAATACAATTATCTCATTGTCTTATTTGTGGTTGGATAAAAATGATGCTCTATTTCTATAACTATTTTTCATCAACTTTGTTACATAATAGCATCTATTAAACGTTTACTTTTAAGTAAACAATTTAGTGATTTAGATCAAAACAAACTGATGTAACAAAATAGTACACAATTTTGTGGATGCTCGCATTACTCTCTTACTTGTTAATAGAAAGAGTATCTAATAGATTTTATAGAATTTTGGGTGTGGAGTGAGACTGTGGCATACGAAACACAGACATACGAAAATCATCTTCTTCTTCTTTGCCCTAGCCTTTGTCCCATTTACTTGGGGTCGGCTCTCCTAGTCCTCATCCTCCAAGTCTTTCGGTCCCCTGCATCTTCCGCCCGCAGCCCTGCCCCCTTCAGATCCCTGGCGATTGTGGACATCCATGTGGTCTGGGGTCTGCCCGGTCTTCTGGGCCCTACCTCAATGTCCATTGTCCTTCTTATCATATTATCCTGTGGCAGTCTCATGATGTGTCCGTACCAACGCAGTCTATTTTCGGTCACTTTTTCTCCGATTGGAGCTACTTTGAAACTGCCACGGACATGGACATTTCTCACCTTGTCCAGCCTCGTAACACCACCCGCCCACCTGAGCATTTTCATCTCGTTGGTGTGTAGAGTCTGGACGTGGTTGTTCTTTAGGGCCCAGCACTCAGATGAGTAGGTCATGGTTGGTCTGACCACCGTTTTGTATACTTGACCCTTTATCTTGATTGGCATTTTCTTGTCGCACAATACGCCAGAGACAGATCTCCACTTCATCCAACCAAGCCTCGAGCGGTGTGCGATGTCATCATCAATTCCTCCCTTTGCAGACAGTATTGTACCAAGGCACTTGAAGGACTCGACTGTGGGCACTGGTTCGTTTTGAACATGAATAATGTGTGGCTCACTTGGCCTCCGTCCAGAGAAGTAGCATGGCATGTAGACATACGAAAATCATGTTTGAATTAAATTAAATATCACACGTACCTAAAATTTACATGTTAACTTTATTTTTTTTAAATACAAAGATGCCTGGAGCATAGTCCTGAAGCCTCCTTAAGTGTCCCTATAAATTAATAATTATAACCTTGATACACCTAAATAACCTGCATTTGAGTTTACTGCCTTTGTGGATTTGAAGTTAAATAAAATATAAATATTTCAGCAACAAATGCAAACTTCCGCGTAGACATGTTTCAGAATCACGCAGCTTATTAAAGAAATAGTATTCGAAATCCAATTAGTACCTGATATCATAAGTTTAATCTATGCAATTTAGAATCTCTCAAAATGTATGATTTTGATTCTTTTTAAGACTTCAATTGCTTTTCGTTGTAAGGAATTTAAATACATTTCCTGATACGCCCCGAGGTTAGTGAGATATAATTAGTTAACAATTCCGGTGATGGAAACAACACGCCGATTCTTGTTGATTGTTTTAAATCAGGATTTAAAGGCGTCTATCCTTATATAATTCTTCTAGGTAAGATTGATTAGATTTTTTACTTTAAAAATATACGAGCATTTAACACGCAAGTTTATTTTCTCGCTATTGCCAATTTCATACAAAAAATCGTAATGAAAGATTGAATCAAATAACCTTTAAAACTTAGATGTAGGTATAACAAAGTAGGCTAAAAGTTATTACTTTCATGCTTTAGGTTATTATGTAAATTATCCGTTGTAATTAAATTAATAATTTTGTATTGTGAAGCGGGAGCTTAAAAGTTTAAACCCATGCGTTTATTTTTAACCTACAGTCGCTTTTTTTAATTTTCCACGTGCAAATTAATTTTATATAGCGCTGTATTATTTATATTATCATATTTAAGAAAAAAACAAACTAGAAAATTTCTTAGAATTTTATGCAATAAAATCACCTTATTAACAATTATGTTTTTATCAAAAACTACTTAAGCAGGTTGAAAGTAGCCGCAGCAATAAATGTAACGTTCTTCTAATGAGTATTGAAGATGTTGTTTTTAATTTTATGGTGCAGTTACACCCATTTTTAATGAAAAAAAAAAACCTATTGTGCGTTGTCTCTCTAGCCGTGGCCTAATAAAAGTTAACGAGGTACAAACTAGATCCTAACGAGGGTCATCCATCAAACGATCACACGCCAGGAACACTAAACAACGAGCTGTTATGAAATCGTCAAAAACGATGAACTGAATTTAATACTTTGATATCCTTATGTTAAGTTTCGTTCTCCAGCTACTAAAAATAGACCAGACATATGTTATTGAAAATATGAAACCTTGCGAATATTTTAATCAACGTAATACATTTGGTCACCAGAGGATTTTAAAATAATAAAAAAGTTTCATAACAATTATTTTTATAGCATCAAAATACTTTTAAAAGTACGCAAGGTTTCTTCATATATAAAGAAGCACTTATCTAGCGGTATATGTGCAACAGGCATTTTCTCTTTTATTGTTTCCGAAGTATTCAATGAATTGTTAAAATTTTAATGAAAGATCTCCTACAATAATTTAATAATAAATGTAACCGTACAATGGCTTTACTTTATATGAATGTGGTAATATTAAATTGGAATTATACATACGAGTATTGTCTCCAGTCTCCTTATACTTTGTTCACATGAAATAAAATCTCAATTCGAATCAGATAAAACAAAACATATGTTACACCCAAACAATTACCTGTGTTGTTTCTGTTTCTCAAATATCTGTTCAACACGTTGATAACCTTTTGCCCTTTGAATTCTTTAGTTGTTTTTCGATAAATAATATGTTAAAGTTGGCGCTATTATTTTCAGAGGCTGGTATTTTTTGTCGTTTTATCGGCATCATCCGTGTCGTTCACACCACGAGGTGCTACTTGCAAATTAATAAGTCGTACAGATATAAAATCTTTTTAGTTGATATTTTTTTAATTATCGGTCTACTTTCCTGAAATATTAATGCTCCACATAATAAGAGATGTAATTTACAGAATTTTTTCCTTTTCGGTCAATACCCCAACTGCTTATTTTACTGTGAATATTCTCTTTTACAGTAGGTAGCACATGGATGCGAATCTATCGAAACTTATTGTGTCTTCCGTCAAATACTCGTAATACAATTATTTTCACAATCGAATAGAGTCATTAGATTGCAGATGATCAAGACTCAGGACTCAGTAGACGAAACAGCTTATAATTAGTGTAGTAGTGCTGAGAATATACACATTATAAAGTGGATAGGTACTATGAAGATACAAAGTGGACGCATCATACGAGATATAGATACCAATTCTATGTTCGTAATATAATTTAAATAGCAGGCATATATATTAACGTTGCAGAATGTTCTCGTTAAGGATTTGATGCATGTTTTATTGCTGATGGGGACGTCCGTACAATGGGAGGAGGAGGAATGATATTTGGTGCAATGGGCGGCGACTTGCACTCACACTAACCATACCGCACCTTGGTACATACAGAATATTCATATAATTATTTAGCTGGGTAACAAAACTACATATTACATTATTATATATGTTTCATAATAAGACCCACAACCAAATTAAATATACTGTTAGGTTCAGTAAAAATTCATTTTTCTTATCAATTAGAGAGAACCTATGCATACCTATTTCAAATCAATGCCTAACAATATTATCATTGGTGCATCACTCCTTTACTTATATACCCAAAACCCATTTTCTCGCAATGCTCCTATTTTTTTTAAGATTTTCCCTTCTCGATTGTTGCATGTCGTTAGTATTGGCAGGTAGTGATGTTATTAATACTTATTTAAAATAAGTCCATAAATAACTTACAAGCATTGAACAGTAAGTCCCTAATGATGCACATTAATTAATGTAACACGAATCGAAGAACAGTGGTCATTATAATTGTTACAATATCGATATTGTTATTGTTTCCTTCTGTCAAACCGGCTATGGTCCTACATATCCATATCTCACATTCATACGCGAACACCCTCAGAGAACGCCAGGATATCGTCATATTTTATATCTGAATAATCGATTATCACCGCGCAATCTCTCTCAAATACCACATACATAATGATATTTCATACTGCACGCATATAAGCTGATAATCTGATGTTTTGTTACCGAAGGGCTTGGTATGTGCAATGTATTATCATAATATACCTACTACTAAATATTATACCTGTAACATTGTTTATAAACACCGTCTTCTTTTAACTCTATCTGATCTCGATCTAATAACGATATCTTTAATGTATTTAAATAAGGTTTACTACTTAGATTTCAAAATAACTTTTAAAATCACCTAGGCTATACTTATTGTATTTTCATAAAACATCCATATACTCGTAACTCTTTATACAACTTACTATAATTTACTCCCATTTGATCTAGGTAAATAGCGCAAATAAAATATGAACATAAAATTTAGAGAATAGCAATAAATGCTCAGGATATGTTAATATAAATGACAATCTTATTTGATTATTTTATATACAAATTATGTGCTTCGCAAGTAAGACTTTATGTAGAGAATCAGATACAGAATAACATCGTTAATTATTATTAAAAGACACATTGAGAATAATATAATTAAAACAGGTGCATATAAGAAGTAGTCAATATAATGAATTCTCGACACATCGCCTCGTGGTACTAAGAATTGAACATTTTTAATAAAATATCTACGCGAATAACCCGATGGTAATATCGAAAACACTAAAAATTTGCACTTAAAGAGTAAATAAATAAATAGAACAATATTTTGCGTAAGTTTGTGCATTTTTCAGCTCTTTTTCCCTCCTAAAGTATGATATTTCTAAAACTCGATTTACTAAGATTAGAAAACTCTATAATGTAAAAGTCAGATGGAATATTCATAATAACGATTTTCACCCAGCATTTATTTGTTTTAAGTTGGTAATTTACAAGACGTGAAATCTGTACCCCTGTATATTACAGTATGAGATGTGATAATTTGGAAATGAAATAAGCCTCTCTAACTTTTTTTATTAGAAATTGAAACTAATTAGCTTTCTAACATCAGGACATTCTATTTTGTCAATCTGCCCAATCAATGAAGAAATTTGTACTTCGGTCTTTCGCTACTTTGGCGCGGATTATTGACGCGGAGCTCTGACCCAGACTCCCAGATCATTTGTACAATGGTTGTATTCGCATACGAAAGAAGAAGAAGAAGAATGAAGAAATTTACAATTTTACAACAACACGAGAAATAATGTTAACTAATCGTTATGCAAGGACAATCTCAGTTACTCATTGATGTAAGTAAATGATAGGTAAGTAATATTTTTATTCTACTTTTGTACTTGTCCATGATATGTGACAAAGACATCTGCAGATGGCTCTATTTATTGTCATATTATACATTGCCAATTGCTTTGGTAAATACAGGAGATCAAAGATGAACTAAGCAATGTGGGTAAAACTATGCCAGCAAAAGCTAACATCTGATGAACATTCGTTTTATACACAAGATTTAAAAATCTACCTATTGCAGTATTAACAAAAAAGAAAGTAAAGGTTTTCATACTGTTTTGTTGATATAGTACAAAAACATCTTACGCTATTAAAAAAAATTTCCAACAAATATTTCTTATAATTGGCTATCAACATATTTGTTGTGTCAGAAGGGATCCATTTTCTTAGTAGGAGAGTTTATTTTTACTCAATGCCTCTTACTACTAATTTTCTTTAACCATATTACGTTCATATCAAATCTGTCCAATGATCACTTCAGTGGTATTTGAATGATCCAGATTCTTTTCATATCCAAATATCTATTCCATATTAAAATAATATAATCTCGAACACTCAGTAAGGAATCGGATGAACGGAAGATTTTTCTTGTGTTACAGTTCATCTTCCACTGATCACGTAATGTCGGAAAATCTAGGATATGTGTTTGCTTTGCACCTGTTTAATATCCAAGTAAAGGCGCGTGCTGAGATGTCCAAGGACGTCTTATCCGTTTGCTCCACTGATTAGTAATTACACGGCGCCTGCAAGGTGCTTGGACCAGATTCTCCATCATTTTGGATCGCGAAGTATCGATTAAATTGATATTATCTCTATTGATTATCCCATTTATTAAAGGAAAAAACAATCATTGATATACTGGATTGTCTGATATTACTAAGAAAAAATACATTTTACTCTGCTTTATTATATTACTATATAGTAAGTTTGGGTCCGGGACACCATCTACCCTACCTAACCTGGAAGACACTCAATAGATTAGGTGTCACCAGGTGCAGGGAGAACATGCACAGGAGTATAAGGGTGGAGGAGGATGTCTCCTGCGATTGCGGCGAGACCCAGACTGACGAGCACTTCCTCGTATGTCGAGACATTCCAGTGAGGTACGATGCGAGGGACCTGATGATGGCCACTGACAATGCCGTTATGGCTGCTAATTTCTGGAGTAGTGGGGAGAAGCTCGGACCAGGAAATGGATGAATGAGTATCATAGTTGTGAATAATTTTCCTTTTGTTTATAATAGAAAGAAATAAAAACAATATTGGTTCCTGTAGAAGTTGATCAAAAAGACCGCTACTTTTAAAACTCGTCAGCATCGATCGAACATTGAAGAAAATGTGGCATGAGTGAGTTAATTTGGCTTACGCCCTGGTTTCATTATCTACTGAACGGAGTATATTTGGAGAGCTTTTATGACCGTTGACTTATATCTATAAACTGTACGGGAAGATATTGTTTGTCCTGAAAATTTTCTTGAAAAAATGTAGATAGAATAAGCATAGTTAACTTAATTTAGTAATCAAGCTCAATAAACAAACGAGTTTCTTTATTATAGTTAAATGTTTGAAGTTCGGAGACGAATATTTGTAGAATGTAGTATGTTGTTATAATAATAACAATAATAATATGTGCGTAATTTGCGACAGGTGTCATGTAAAGTCTTGAACATACATTATTAATTTATTTATAAAAACCACATATATAATAATTTACCTATATATGTTTATAGTACATACAATTCTATATGCTTATATAAAATAAGGTACGAGTTTTTGTAAGTGTTCGCAGAACTCCCGCATTTAACGACGGATTGCTGTGAAAATTTTGAATAACATTTGCGATTTAACATATACTCGCCGGTTTTTTGTGAAAAAGCTTTTCCTAAGAGATGCCATGATGATGAGAGGATCCAAGGGCTGCTTGTGATTATGTGTGGTATGGTATGGTATGATAGCACGTTGAAAAAGAAGTACAGATCGTGAGTCACATTTTGTATAGCTTAAGACATCGGGAGACATCAAGTGATCGAGAGGATCCATCAATCACCGCAAATCGCCGCGTTTGATGTCTCACGAAAGAGCTTCACGAGTAGAACACAGATCTTTTTTCAAATTTTGAATTGGTCAACTTATGGCGGAAGACACTATCGGAATGAGGGAATCCAAGTTGTCAAATTATATCAAAGAATAGTAAAAATAAATTGCAGCAAAGTCATAAAAGTAAAAAATTAGAAATCTAAACATAAAAATGCAGGGTTGATAGGTATACCGCTAAAACTAACTGTTTTGTCTTACAGGTGGGTGAACGCGTTTCGGGTCATACTGTCATTGTACTTCACCATCCAAATTTGCCGTTGCGAAGCACGGGTAACTCAGCTAGTAGGTTATATAAGTGAGTATGTTTCGTACTTGTACAATCAATCAACCTAATCAACCTGTATGATATTTTACGTCCTCCAACTTTCGTCTGACCTTCAATGTCACCTGCCTGCTGGTGGCTGGTCTCCACTGCAGCCTAGCGGTGCCTCTTTTTTGATAAAATACTATATAGGCAATTTTAATTGAAGCAACATGGTAATGAAACGTAAACGGCTACTTATGATGATTATTAATTCAGGCCGATACATTGTAACCATCTTATACCTATATTGCTTAACAACATCTTCAGACATATGTATTTAAAATGTAGGTATAATAAGCGATTTTAAGATCTAATTAGAGCGCATTTTACGGAATCGTTCTTCGGCGAGTTATAGTAATGAGCAATTACGTTTAAACACTCCTAGAATAAGTACCTACCTGTGAAATGTAATTAAAATCATTGGGTTCATGAGCGTCGTCGGGGGGGGGCAGGGGGGCAGCTGCCTCCCCCTAGAGATTGTAAAAGGTTTATATTTTTCATACTAAATGATAGAACCTCACAAAAAATCACAATAATACCACATGTTTTCTCATTTTATCATAAATTTTCTAAAATTAGTTTGAAAATCCATCAGTTTCTAAAAAAAATTGCCTGCGGCGCTAGTTTTTATTAATTTCTTATAAAAAAACATTTTTCGTACATATTATTGTGCAAAGGATTATACAGGGTGTCCCGTAAATCAACGTCATCCCGTGGAGGGGTGATAGACTAGCTCATAACCTACCAGAAAATCGAAATATGACCTTAGTAAAAATCGCTCATTCTCGAGATATCGGCACTTTTTTGTTTTTCGTGAAATTCGACACCTTTGATCAGTTTTTCGATCACCACGGTCACAAAATTCAATATTGGGGGATTAATTTTTTTGATTCGTAATCCTGAATAATTCAGATATTTGATTATAGTCCAAAATAAAACCTATTAATTCCCAATTCTGAAAAAAAGAACATCGTTTCCGCTTCTCGAGTTTTTTGGTTTTTATTACCAAATTTCGACTCCTTTACACTAGAAAAATTTAGTATGATATCAAGCTGGAAAATTATATTAAAAACTTTCTCATTTAGTGTAGTTTTTAAAAGAGTACAAAACTGGATATAGTTCCCTTTACAAAAAAAGATATTCCTGTTTTACTTCAAAAGGACCTCATTATAAAAAAAAATCAAATGCGGGGTTATAGCTTCCTTATGTCCAATATTTAGACAAGTGATAGAGGATGAAATAATATGAAAAAAAGTTTAATACACGTATGTCGAAAAATCAACCGTTTTGGAGTTATGGTTATTTGAAAATTGAGGAGTATGAAAATTTCTCATTTGGGTTTTTTGACTATAACTTATGAACCACCAACTCGATTTTGATAAAATAAATTAAAAATCAAAGTAAGTAATGTAGGCTTGCGATAAAGTTCCTAATATGCGGCATTTTCTTCAAAATTTTGTGAAAATTCTGTTAAGAAACATGTATTTTTGTGAAATAATGATATTTTTTTACAGAAATTTCACTGGATTCTAAGGAAAAGGCCACAAATTAAGATCTTTATCGAAAGCCTATTTTATTGATTATGATTTTTAGTTTATTTTGTCAAAATCGAATTGGTGGTTCATGAGTTATAGTCAAAAAACCCAAATGAGAAATTTTCATACTCCTCAATTTTCAAAAGACCATAACTCCAAAACGGTTGATTTTTCGACATACGTGTATCAAACTTTTTTTCATATTTTTTCATCCTCTATCACTTGCCTAAATATTGGACATAAGGAAGCTATAACCCCGCATTTGATTTTTTTTTTATAATGAGGTCCTTTTGAAGTAAAACAGGAATATCTTTTTTTGTAAAGGGAACTATATCCAGTTTTGTACTTTTTTAAAAACTACACTAATCGAGAAAGTTTTTAATATAATTTGCCAGCTTGATGTCATACAAAATTTTTCTAGTGTACAGGAGTCGAAATTTGGTAATAAAAACCAAAAAACTCGAGAAGCGGAAACGATGTTCTTTTTTTCAAAATTGAGAATTAATAGGTTTTATTTTGGACTATAATCAAATATCTGAATTATTCAGGATTACAAATCAAAAAAATTAATCCCCCAATATTGAATTTTGTGACCGTGGTGATCGAAAAACTGATCAAAGGTGTCGAATTTCACGAAAAACAAAAAAGTGCCGATATCTCGAGAATGAGCGATTAATTTCACGAAAAACAAAAAATTGCCGATATCTCGAGAATGAGCGATTTTTACTAAGGTCATATTTCGATTTTCTGGTAGGTTATGAGCTAGTCTGTCACCCCTCCACGGGATGACGTTGATTTACGGGACACCCTGTATACATTTTCAAATAAATAAACAACATCACGACTTCTTCGCTGTGCCTCACAAAAAAAAATCGCGTGCGGCGCTATTTACGCATTTTTATGCCCCATAATTGTTCAAAACTTTTGTTGCCCCCTCTCTTAGCTCCGAGGCTGGCGACGCCCGTGATTTGGTTATTAAAAGGACACTTATGTCTCTTGGAATAATATTCAGTGAGAATAAAACATACCTATTATTTATTCGCATTTATTATGGAGTATAATAATATTATGAAAAAGTAATGATGTAATATAAATGTATCTCAAATATTACAATTGTTATCTAACACCAAATCTACAGAAGTGTCTGTCACTTTTTTCAATTCATCCAAAATTCATTTCAACCTCACGTTTATACAAAATCTCGTACGAGACATGAATATTTTTATATTTGAAATTTTAACAATTCCCAACCATCACACATTTTCCATCACGGTGTATAAAGACAGACCGACATTATATTATTATAAAGCTGCTAATGTGCCTATTAAAAGGCAATAAAAATATCGCTATGGCAAATAAAAAATTTACAACTTTGGGAGAAATATTGTTATTTTAATATAAAGACTATGTTCCGGCGGTAGTGCGGACAAAAGGGACACATTCTTAATATGGAAGGAATATTTTATTTCAGTGATGACTTTTATGTTCATAAACGACTATTAACCTCTAAAATGAATGTCAAATTAGGTAAATAAAAGCTATAAGTAAAACAAATAAACTAACTGCCATCTTAATTCAGGTGTAGGCACTTCCAAGGTGAAGCTTTATGTAGATTTTATTGTTGTCTGATTTTGGTAGTCTACTTATTACACCTCCTATCAATATTGTCTTACGTCTTCTACATAAAATAATTATCATTTTTCATTCAAAGTAGGTATACGAAATTTGGTATTCAATATCAAACAATAGTATAAGATAAAAAACTAACCTGTGATTGAGTTTTCCTTCGATCGATTCTACTAACACGTTTATTAATAAATCAAGTTCGTTATAGGTAATCTAACACCCTTATAGATAAACTCAAAAGACCATATAGTCCAAGAGCCCGCTGCTTAATTTATGACGTATCTGTTTTTTGATCGAAATGTGGTAAAAATGATAGCTTACCAATAGGGTTTTACATCGCACTAGGGTTGCCTATCAAAATCTTGCTGCAACCCCCCCTGCCCCCCCGAAAAGGTCCCTCTTCGCGGTTTTTCGCATTTTGTAGGAATATGGTAAGAGATAGAAGAAAGTAGTTTATGACAAAAATAATCCTTGCTAAATTCTCTACAAAAAATGTTATGTCAATTTTTTCGTAAAACTAGCAGTTTACCCGCAATAGCCGGTCCAAGACCGAAATTCATTTAAAAAACTAAAAAAAATAATTTAAACTAAATTGGTTTAAAATTGATAAGAGCTGCAGGAAAATAGTCAAAGAACGAATTAATTACCATAGTCTTAGCTACAAAACTAGCTATAACCTATTTTCATACATCAATTAATTTAGGAGTTATTGCAATAAAACTCAGTGACGAAAATTCTTAAAATGTAGTTTTTCATAAAATAACCAGCGATATAGCGCCGCAGGCCAAATATTTTTTTCCATAAAATGTTAGTGATAATGGGTGGAAGAAAGTTAAAGAAAAAAAATAAAAATAAAAAAATTTTTTTTTCAAAAAATATCCTGTTTTTCGACGGGCCATTACGGGTAAACTACTAGTCCTATGAAAAAATTGACTTAACATTTTTTGTAGAGAATTTAGCAAGGATTATTTTTGTCATGGACTACATTCTTCTATCTCTTACCATATTCCTACAAACTGCGAAAAACCGCGAAGAGGGACCTTTTCGGGGGGGGGCAGGGGGGGTTGCGGCAAGATTTTGATAGGCAACCCTAGTGCGATGTAAAACCCTATTGGTAAGCTATCATTTGTACCACATTTCGATCAAAAAACAGATACGTCATAAATTAAGCAGCGGGCTCTTGGACTAATAAGGTTCTTCTTGCATAATGTCAGTTCTCCACGCTTCAGTATAAGTAGGCAGTGCAAATCAGCTCTTCCACGTTTCTCAGCCTGGTCCGATCAGGAATGTTTCGAAGCCATGAAATCGGCTTTTTTCCGACCCTTCTAAAATCTTACAGTTGAAATCACTCTTAGAACATAATCAAAATAATATGAAATTTCGTACAAGGCTACTTTTAGCTCTACGTAAAACTTTAACGTTGGTCTATCTAAGAAATTGTCTGCATTCTACGGTGTATGTAAGTACTCGTATTTATACATATATTATCAGCATTCCCTCAAAATCTTCTACAAGGTAAAGGTATCATATCTTCTATAAGAAACAATATCATATTTTAAAGGGTAGAGGAACCTGTATCAAATTTAATATACAAAAAGTACCTAGTAAGTGTTAATATTATAATTTTATTTTTCCAGTAGGTAGACGTAAAAAATGATAATTTCTCATGTGAATGTCGTGGGTGTAATATCAAACATGAGATGCGCCACAACTGAATGAGAACTGAATACAAATGGAGGTTCTCACATGAGTTAAGTTTTTATTGAATGATTATTATTCTTATTATTAATGTTAAAAAGACTAGAAAATATTTATTATTTATTCATATATTCACCACAAACAATGGCAGATATTAATAATAACGCACTATTTCTGATGTCTTTCGAAAAATGTTGACTTGATTTTATACAAAAGGTGCAGTTGAAGACGTGTCCTACACAATTAAAACTATTTTTGTACTTTAACACAAAAATCAGTTAGGTTCTAACTTTATCCTCCAAGTTTCCTCTTATCGTAAGGCAGAAAAGTGGTATATCAATCTATACTTCACTCAATTTTTTTCGCTATTTTTCAACCGGAATTATTTCCGACCCAGATGACCCTATTTCACTATTCCTTTGACCTATTTTTTTCTATGACAACGAAATCAGAGCGTTATAATATATACAAATCCACAGTGTTTTCTCACTAGAAACATATTGGTAGGTAGACATTATTAAATAAGTGGGATTAGTTATAGACAAGGAGGTTAGATAGCAAAAAAGCTCCGACCAAAACCTCTTTCTGAATTCAAAATCAGGGTAACACTGAATTCAGAGAGAGGCTTTGGTCGGAGCTTTTTTGCAAACGGTCGATTTAGTTAACTGAACTTCCGGACGTGTTGCCGAAAGCGGCAGGATGCGGTATGATCTTATAATGGCTGACTCTGGAGATTAAAGGGTCTATGATGACTCTGGATGCAGTAAGGCTGAAATGATAATAAGGATGTGATGTTGAAGTGTATTTGTTTCCAACTTATTAAGACCATTTCATGTAATAATATGTTTCTCCTTAAGCACATCACATTTCATATTGTGTCCTGAATACAAAAATATTCTCGATACAAAATCATCAATGGATCATAATAATAAAATATGATAACAATATGTACATAAAGTATGGGCGACGTTCTTATTTTATTTTTTATAAATAATAAATAAATAAACAAACTATAAACAAAAACAACAGGTTTAGCGAAGTTTCCTAGCGATATTGTTTACAAATTGAATAGTTCATAAGAATAATTTTATAACTACTCGTAGCGTCTCGTACTTACTGAATAATCCATAGCGTAGGAATTGTATACCATACCAATGTGTAATATATTTCATATACTTTTGAAGTGAGGAATTTATATAAATATACCTACCCCTACATTCATTGCGTAAATATTTTTACTCGTAAGTACGTAAGTTAAAAATGTTCATTAAAGTTTTGAGATTACAAGAGTTAATTTTAAAATCGAGTCATTTAACTCACCTACTTTATTGTTACCTTGTCCTTCATCCCATCTACATATCTATTTATGTATGTATTTTTATGTTTTTATTCTACCTATTTATATTTTTCTTATTTTTCATACACTTGTATGTAATGTGTATATCAAATTAATGTCACAAGTGGTTGGTTGGCAGATATTGCCAACGGCAATAAACCCGCCATTTGGAAGATATGTTTTCTTTTCAATAAAGATTTATTTATTTATGTTTTATAGGGAACCTAGTTTTGTAGTTACCTATATGAATTTTCAATGACAAAACAAAAGAAAAATATATGTATTGAAAACACAAAAACCGCGTGCCCCATATTTTTTTCATAAACTACACCCTAGAGGCCGCCCACGGATGCGTTGGACAGATGACTTGAAGTTAAAATCTGGCTTCAAATGGACATCCGAGGCAAACTCCAGAGAGAGATGGAGACGAATGAGGGAGGCCTATATCCAGAAATGGAAGCTGCAGGGCTCGTGAAGAACAAGAAGAAGAGATGATAACAACAATGTGTAAGCAATCTCTTCGTCAATCTGCGAAATCACAAACCACCCTGCAACATTGGAACATGCTCAATTTGATGACATAAGATTCTGTATAATTGAAAGGAGTTTGTTATTCAAAAATTACCATAAGACCGGCTTACGTCAAGTTTTATATGAAGTACGGGTAGTTATTAGGTTATTACAGACTCATCATTCAGGGAAAAATTGCCTATTATGATCTTATTGCGTGCGGGTATATTAACATAACTCTAACGTAAGATAATTCTTACTCAGAATTATAAGTGTACAGTATGTACACCTATCGTATGAGATTTTTCACTTCAAGACGTCGTCGATGTGTTAACTCGATAATCGACATAAATTACAAGTCACTCACTCTTGGTCTTATTAAATAGGATGGTAAATATTATATCTCGCAAATAAAGTACGAGTCTGAAGAGCGGTTTGGATTTTTAAATACATTTTAAACATAAACATTAGCAATACAACACGTATATTTTGTGCCCCGCGTCATTATATTCTTATTATACATGAGTACTTAGGTAAGTAATCTTCTTCTTCTTCTCTATGTGTCCTGTCGGCTCCCCCCGACGTTGACGACCACTTGGGAGAACGCCTCTCTGTCCTGGGTCCTCCACAGTTCTGATTGCGGTCCACTGACGAATGTCTCGAAATGAAGTAATATTTTTTTCTTATTATGTAAAGTTGAAAAATAAATAGTTAGATAACTAACTAAAATAATGTACCACAATTTTCTCTTCCGTGACTATTTTAGTGCCTAGCTACGACTTGTTTTGCTAAGTAAGGTCAAGGGACCATCAGATATCCCTTGTGTCACTGCGACCAAGATAAATATAATGTGACATCCTTCGATGTTACATCTCGTCCTCAAGGCCCACGTCAGTCAAGCGTTGTCTTAAATCTTGCTTTCTTGGAAGTTCAATGGTATAGTCCTCCTAGAGTGTGACTTCTTTTTTGAGCGAGTGCATTACAGTTACTGAATGTGCATAGGCGTTTAATACCTTCAAAAAATGCCATACTCATTTTATAGAGGGGTTGTGAAATGTGTAATTAATATTACCAATTCATTCCAAAATAATTGCAGGCACAATCCATATAATGATAGTGAAAATACATCAGAACTTTTACTTCACGCTGGTTTATGTGGGTCTAAAATTATCATAGCTTCTTATTGATTACAGAACTAATGAATAAGTCACGATTGAACATAATGAGAAAGATAATGCTTCCAATAATATCTGCGGTAACTTCTGTAATTGGTTCATTTATTTTGGTACCATCACCGGGGGTTATTTCGCCTAAATTTTCCTAAAAATAAAGTTTAAATTTGATTTGCCATTAATATTTCTATGAAAAGATATGTAAAATATGATTTTAATCGATGAGCTAGTGCAATAGTTAGATACTTTGAAGTATATTTTTTAAGAAATATGTATATTATATACCTTTTTCATGAAACAAAGTAGTTAGGCAAAATAACCCCGTGTTTGGGGTTATTCTGCCTACGCGTATAAAACCACTAAAAGTTTATTTAAAATGAAAAGTCAAAAAGGGAAAAATATGGAAAAACATCGATCCAAATTGAATCCAAAATAAAATTTCAGAAAAAGATAATCTAAAATTAGTTATTGACGATTAGGCCAATTTACCCCTGGGTTCGCGGTCATTTCCATACAAATTTACTTTTATATTTAGGGTTGAACAAGACTACTAAAATGAAAATATTAATTTTATTAAAAAAATGTTTTTATTGTATAATGTTGTGAAAAACAAAGAGTTAAATAACAAAACCTAATGTCGCCGCCACACGCTTGCGAGCGTCCACAAGTTTTTTGTGTCTACGAGTAAAAATACGTCAACGGTGGGTTACGTACACGAGCCAAGACAAACGTTCCATCCACACACCTTTTTACTTATATACCTACACAAAAAAGCCGGGGACGCTCGCAAGCGTGTGGTGGCGACAAAAGACTAAATCATACCGTAAAATAAAAAGTACATAAGAACCGAAATGGTTTAGACTAAAAAAAACGTAGAAGAATTACGTACAATTCCTGTATGCTTATTGCGCCTATTAAAAACACAAACTTTTGACAAGAATAACAGTTTCAAGACTAAAACATCTTTGTTATTTAAAAAAAATCATTAACTGAAATCTTTTTGAGAAACACATTCTGACGTATTGTGCGCGCGTTCGGTCTATCCGCAGCCGAGCCGAGTGAAAAAACACCCTTTTTGGTACTTTGAAAAAAAAAAGTTCTGACAAAATGTGTAATATGTACCTATGTGCGGATACCTAAGTGGCTAAAAATATTAAATAATATTAAATATCACCGATGTAGGCAACCCTATTGTAGGCAAAATAACCCCGAGATTCTAATAATGTTGGGGGTGCCTACTTATTAGTGGTATATATGCTAGTAAAATTAAGCAAAATACTTTTTTTTTTTCGCTAATATTGTTCTCAAAACATCAAAGTATCATATAGGAGAGTATTAGAGAACATGTTCCAAGTATTTTCGGATATATATCAAAAGTTTTCAGCACTTAGTTTTCTAGACGTTTTGACAGCTTCCTGGAAAAATGCTTCTATTGAAAGGTTTGTGAAGTTACCAACAAATCATCATGCTTAGTGCACCCAGAAAAGATGTGTTTACATTACCAGAAACAAAAAAATAACAAATTAATTACCTATGTCTTCTGGTAAGCGGTTAAACAAAAAAAAAGCGGTAGGCCAAAGATACCCATGGATAGGCGAAATAACCCCAAACGACGGTATGATTTGAGGGCAAAGTGCACAAGATGAATGAGTAGAGAATTAAGCATTATCTCAGATCTAAAGGAATGATTAAGTCAAGAATAAAATAGCCATTTAAATGTAATATTATGAACTATTCTTCTAGGTACTACGTACTATGTTCAAATGTGATTTCTATAATACATGTTTGATATCTTACGAGTATAACTATATGCAGTTGTATCACATTGTCATTCATCTGCTACTCGTATTTTACTAGTAAATGTAGTATTAAATTCTTAATATTATAAACTAAATTTAAATATTCATTTGTCGTTTACCGAGCATATTTTAAGTGACAATTACAGACAATAACCTCATACAATAATTAACCCAGTTGGTAGTAGGTAATCAATGTCATATTTAATGACAGATGATTTGATTCTGTCTGGGACAAGTCTTGTAATTTGAAAGCAGCTTATTTCGGAAGCGCGTATTATTTTTTAAACACCGCTTTGCATATTATTCATTATCGACATTATCGTCTGACGGTTTCGTGTAGTAGAGATATGTACATACGTTAAGCTTTATTCAAGAATTCAAGGAAAGGATTATGTAAGAACAAACTTAATTTACCCGGATTGCGTCAATATAATATAAAGATTGTTACTAAAATTAGTATTTTGTGGCCCAGGATAATTATATGGATCATGACAACTATACTTCTCGACACGTCATATTTATACGAGTATTATGCTAAGTAGTTCGGTCTATCGTGATGGCTAAGAAAAAGTGAAGCTATTTATAGTCCAACTTTTACTTAAAACTTTAACTTGCAGAGCCTTGAATATCACATTTTTTTAAACAGCCCAAAGACCACATAGATCGTACTCGTATTTCACATTAGGCAATTAAACAGTTTCTATAAAGATCATTAATACAAAGATTTCAATATTCATGTATTGTTTTCATCACACTCTTGTAACTAATTTCTAATGGCGAATATCTAAAATTCATTATTAGGTATTATATCTTTGGTATCTAAATTGTCTAATCTTAATTTGGCAATAAGTTAAAATGTCTTGTTCATATTGTAAAATGTCTTATTTGATCGATAGATTGTGCCAACAATTTGACATTATTATCGCTTCGCTTGTTAAGTAGGCGTTAAATAAACAAATTAAAATAAATCTAAATAGACACATTAGATCGTAGAAATTAATTTGTATGTAAACAACATCACTGTTTTTTATAATCGATGAAGATACTATCTGTCTGCCTATCTAATTATGGTAATTTTCTTAAAATATATTTTCATGCCGAAAATATAAATAGGGAGATAATATTATGTACTCATTCGTAAATTACCTAACCGCTAAATGAATGTAGATTTTATAAAAATAATGCAATATTTTGAACTGTACTTAATTATTTATTTCTATTGGAGTACCTACCTATTGACCTACTTGGACATTTGTATGAATAATTAAAAATAATACGAAAGGTATGAAAAACATGTATTTAACTCTGGCTCTCTAATCCTACTTTACAACTAGTTTTTCTCTCTTAGGTCCTTCAATATCTTGCGTGTAGTAACACGTATAGTATCAATATGTTTGCTATTTGTATTTTGTAGTTTTTGTGCGACGTCGAGGATATTGTCCGATGGGGAAGATATATGAGACGCTACGTGGAGAGAGCATGTTCTGAGAGAGTGGTGAGCGTAGCAGCGAACGAGCTGCCGTCAGGTACCAGACTCCCAGGAAGACCACACAAAAGATGGCAAGATAGTTGGACATCTGTGTCTCAGGAGCAAGCTCCAAGCAATGACAGGACGCAGTCCTAGATAAAGCAGAAGAAGTAGTTTATTCAATATTGTATCGATGCTAATTATTTTCCTGGAAGCATATTTTATATTAAAAGCATTTGCCCAACATAATTTTAATTTTCATTCCACAATCTTAATTCAGAAAACTTTCAAATTGTAAACTTGTCACAATTGAGAGGGTTATAACTTCAAGTAGTAGCTCGGTGTAAATACTTTACATTGTTATTACAGTGAATAATTGTAGTATTATTTTAATACAAACATTTTATCATGACTTGCATGAGCGTCGTCGGGGAGGGGCAGGGGGGTAGCTGCCCCCCTAGAAATTCCATTCCACCTCACAAAAAATCACATTACTACTCGTACAACACATTTTCTCTTCATATCATAAGTTTTCTAAAATTTGTATGAAAATCCATCAGTTCCATAAAAAAATTTGCCTACGGCGCTTTTTTGTCTCTTTTTTTTTATTAAAAATCATTTTTCATACACATTATTGTGCAAATATTATATACATTTTCAAATAAACAAACCACATCATGACCTTCTTAACTACGTCTCAGAAAAAAATTTCGCTATTTACGCGTTTTTTTATGCTAAATTATTATTTTTTAATTTCTTGCCCACTCTTAGCTCCGAAGCTGGCGACGCCCATGATGACTTGTATTGTACTGCAAGTAATTGGGCTTAATTTGCAATGTCCAAATAACCTATAATACCCACGCTAGTAACAAGTGCTTTTAATTTAACTTGCTGATCCAATTTTTGTACATTTTATTATTTTAATAACCAATAAAACCACCTGGTAGGTATAAATTAAAATGATTTGCGTTATAAAATATGGTCACTATCGCAAAAAGAGACGTTTTAATTCATGTAATCTAGCAAATTCTTCGTTGATTTTGTATAGCTTTTTGAGGAGGAATGTTTAATTTTGTTCAACTGTTTCTGTTATGTGTAATTATTCACAAGAAGTAAGCTTGTCTCAGTTATTCAATGTTAGTTTTAAGGATCAGGAAAATATTTATTTACTTGATGATAAATAAATAAAAAATCAAAGAAAATCTTTATTGGATATAAAACGTTATAGAAAATGGCGGGTTTATTGCCGTAGGCAATGTCTGTCAACCAACGACTTGTGATAATAAAATGGGATGATGTGTCGTTAAAAAGTGCAAATTCTGCAGAGCAATTAGGTATCAGAAATTTGAAGGTATTTTATCATTTATTTTATTCCTCACCCGCAGCAACGAAGCAATACAGTAGGTACATAAGAAATCTAGATTCAAGCCTCTGACAAGCAGTAAAATTCACCCTGAGCTTTTAACTTTTTTATATTTTGATGACGTAACGAATGTCAAATGATATAGGCATGATGTTGGCCATACGATAAGCAAATATACCTGATAAATATTTTTTAAATTAATGAAGTAGGGGTAGGTACCACGTATAAACAGAATAAAAAAAACTTAAGACGTAAAATATTCTTCATCTCCTTTTTATTCTTATGTTAGGCCTAATGGCCTATTGTTGGGAATTGTTAGTCTCTTGTCTCTTGCGAAGTCGACTCCCAGCTGTATAATATCCATCTCTTTGGTGGTCTGCCTGGGGGTCGCCTTTTGGTCGTGCAGCACAATGTGAGGGAGCCTGGATGACTCCAATCCGTAAAATATTAAGTCAGTATATTTATAATATGAATTGAAATTCTTGGCTCTGATGTAACTAAGGAGTTGATATTACAACAGTGAATGATTTTGAGTTAAAATACACAGGCACGCGACCCTATACTTTTCTCTCAATAATGATCTTTCCTTCTTTCACTTCTTTCTCCCATATTATAATAAGCGGGCATATTACACAAACATAAAAGTGATAATTGCTGGTTACATAATCTATAAACTCTCGTGTCTCTCAGTAGTGGGAGATGACCCGTGTACAAAAACCGGTAATATTATTAAAATTCTTTATTATTAACACTCCAATTCTACAAAAATATATAAAAAATAAACGTGTACTTTAGTAGCCTTCTGGGTAGTCTGGATGTTATATAAATAATACATGTAATCATTCGAATTTAGTAATTAAGAGTAGCCATATTGACATTTCAAAAGTTTCTCAAAACGGGAGAACTTAGATCTCGACAACCTTACTAAATAATAAATATGCTCTGGAAAAAATAGAGCAGATACGTTGAACCTTTTTTATCTAGGGAATTACCGTAAATATTTTTTTGTATCTTGTAGGTATAGATTTCTCAAAAAGAAATGTGATCTTTTTCCGAAAGACAGAAACTCGTTTACCAAACGTTGCGGACATAAAAAACTGTATTGATAATACGCATTAAAATCTAGGGAATGACAATATTGCAAAAGTTAGATTATTCATGAATAAACTCGAGAAAATTTTTGGGGAAAATGGGACCACTCTTGAAAATAATATTTTTTTTATTTTGAAGTAGGTAAAGTGCATAGGACGCCGTTGCCTACACACTTTTGCTTACATATAATAAAGTAGAGTTATCGCCCCTAAAAAAGTATTGTATCGTAGTTCACTAAACACACATTTCAATTTGTGTCGATGAATAATATAAAATTGAACTGGCTACCCCGCTAACTCTAATTAAAATAGTGTTATTTCATAATTTATCTGAAATTAAATCACCAGAACCAATGATTAAAATCGGCATGTCACTATTTCTTCTAAATTTCATACCTCGGCACATTAGATCCAAATAGATTCCAATCTCTGTTATAATATTATTATCTACCTACATATTTTGCAAAACGTATTTTATTCATAACTGTACTCGTATCTTATAGAGTAGACTATACTGATTACATTGACTAGTAGTCAGGTATATTGAATTGCTTGTTTGTTTTCGTACAATCAGATTAAAAATATCAATTTGTTAAGTTAACGATCAGTTCAGTGAAAAGGTAATTTTGTGATGTGATAATTAATCTTGAGCGTGATTACAAATTAATGAAAATATAGTAGTTTAATATGCATGCATGGAGTTAATTTGTTTTTAACAAGCTCTAGGTAGAGAATATACGACAAGAAATTAGTAAGCGTATTAATTTCATACATTTCTTTCATAGAGAAGCTTTCAGCACATCTTAATTAAATTATACAACCTTGATTAATTACAGTTTATACGGCCATGGGCCTTTACGTGATTATTTTATTATACATAAATTGACTTTTTTCGTACAATTTCGCGTAGTAAAAGTAATCTAGGCTGCTTTTAATTAATTGTTGTCAAAATATAAATATGCACGTATATACATAATTATATTATATCGGGTTGACTGTAAGATATTGCTATGCAATAAGTCCGCCCTTTAGCATAATACTGTTATCTGGTTTTGTAACATTCTTGATATTTTGCCAATAAAAATTTATTTATTTATTTATTTGTGTATTTTTTTAATTAATATTATACTATATTATACTATATTATACTATACCCTCACGCCACCTCCCTTGCGAAGAAAGCAGAGAGGACGGATCGCCAGACTTTCCTTATTAATATTGTGTATTTATAAACTACTCAAATGTATAAATAAGTATTTTGAGAAATAAACCGAATTAAATTGAAAATATATTTATACATATTCCGAAAATGGGGTGACTGAGTACAATACGAATTGCATTTGATACTTACATCTGAATTTCGTTTTGTCTGTAGGTGTAGGTGCACACATGAAGGAAGGTTAAATTAATTTCTTTAACTTCGTGAATACTGAAATTGGAAAGAATTCAATGATTTAATCAACACACAGATTATATCACACAAAAACTTATTTATTTTGTAATTTTACCGGTTTATTCACAAACGTATCCCAGAGACGTATCACAGGTTGACAGCTCCACCTGTGAATTTTGTAATTTTGATTGGAATATTATAGATTTTATCACACTAAATACAGTGGCGCATTATCCAACAGGCAAATAAGCAAAATTCAACGTGCACTTAAAATTGGAAGACCTAAACATTTTACTACCTTCGTATTATTATTATTATGTAGATTTTAAATTAGATTATTAGCAACTCTTATTATTACCCTTAGCGACGAAGCAATACAATACATGAGAAATCTAGATTTAAGTCTCTGACAAGTAATTCACATTGCGCTTCTAACTTTTTTTTACACCTTGACATAACGAATGTTTAATGATATAGGCGTGATGTTGGCCATACGATAAATAAATAAATAAATATATGTATTTCAATTATTTTGCTATTTCTAAGCTCTTCTATTTTAAGGATTCATAGGCCACATAAACGTTCTTCTGCTACGCTGATTTAGCTACAGTAAGAAATGATTTTTCCCTGTGCCCTGTGGGATAAAAGGTTTGTCGTAGTTATTCTTTTCTTGTGTGACCTTTTTCCCATATATGTCACTTTCAACAACGATCAGAGCGAACCAAGGTGTAGATTGTCACCCTGTTCAAAGAAATGGCATTATCCATTTATTAGGTAGCACTTTCGTTACAGAATATAGATACCAAATTATTTGAAATAAATACCGATGACCCTTCTGAGAGGCGAGGCTGGTTGACTTAATCCGTCACTGAGAGAATGTTACGGTAGCGACCATCACATACAATCAATATATAATTATCCACATGTATGGGACAAAATTACCCACAACGTCAATAATTATTAATGAATGTCCTCGATATTCAGTAGATTTTGCGACCATCGGTGCTTCAAATAGTGGAAGACATTGGGAGGTGGGTTCATAAAGAAAAGAATTTTTGAAATTTATTTTTCTTTGCTAAAATCTAAGTATTGGGGTTAGCTGCCAGAGATCGCAGTACTGCGATAAGCTCGCCCTGGTGAACAAATGTTACAATTTTATTTTAATGTTTATATGTCTGTATCTTCTTCACCAAAAGTGTAAATAAATAAATATTTATCATAAAACGAGATTATTTAATCAAATGTGTAGAGCATATTTCCATTTTTCTATCTAAAAAAATCCATGCCATCTTTTCTGTGGCCTTCCGACATCTCTTTTGTTTGACTGCGTGATTGGTTGTTAGAAATCACCACTCCCAATAATCAGGCCATGGAATATTAATCTCGGAATTATGTTTTGTTTTTTCTGGTACAAGAAAAAATCTTGTAAAATAATTCATTTGATCTCTATCTACGAGATACGCAGGTACCTACATTCAATGAAAAAGTCTACCCAAACTTCAATACAATAATATTGTTGTGATCTCTCTTCCCTTCCAAATCGGTCCCTCAACGCTGAGGATCGTGACCTTCATGCGGTACTTTCGCGGCAATCTGGCTCATCCTGGTCTGTCTTCAGCCCGCCGAAATGACTCTGCAAACGTCGTTCCAGTGGCATCCATCATTGGTGTAAGTCCGCGACTTGTTGCGATACTCAAAATTGATTACTTACACCTTAATATACACGAGTTTTATAAAAGTATAGGCGTTATTATATGAACGTCTCTGAGATTCAGATGTCGAGATGAATGGATGCCAATAAACCTAATAATTACCTGTGACCTCAATATGTATAATAATATATTTTAATAATACGACATTAATGTATGAGTGATTACTAGATCCACTAAAGCATTCTACCTACTAGTGTTGTCACTTGAAGGTATGCAAGAACAAAACACGCACCCACCAGGTGATAACGTGACACTCATCTCTCATCCTAGCAACACTGAATCAACTTATAATTACGTGATATTTAAATTTGATCGAGATGTGGTTGCACAGGAGATCGAATGCTTCGCATACCATGGACAGATTTGGTCAGTAATTCAGAGGTTTTGCGGAGAGGCAACTGCAGTAGACAACTGCTGAAAGATGTTAAGGACTGTAAGATCTCATATATGGGTCACATTCTACGTGGAAATAAACACAGTATATTCCAACTAATCCCCATGGGGAAGATCAAGGGACAGCGTGGTCCAGGTAGAAGGCAAACGTCTTGGCTGCGAAAAATAAGGGACTGGACCGGAATGACACGTGTGGAGGAGCTGTTCCGGGTCGCACAAAGACAGAGAAGCCTTCGCTAGAGTGATTGCCGACGTCGGGGGGACAGGGCACATCAAGTAGCAGGACAAGAAATTTAAGCTTTGTGCCTCTTCCTTACTATGCATGCATGTATCGCTGAATCATCAACGAATGATAACTTTTGAGAGAACGAAACCCAAAGCTTAGGAGTAAATAAATTACTAATTGTTGAAGATATTTACGGCGAAAACTTGACATAGCTGCTTCAGGTCTTCGGATTAACCATGTCGAGTTTTATTTTTATCGACGTTTTGATACTCTTACTGGTATTATCTGATTAAAATGTCAACTGTGAGAGTGTCGAAACCAGAACCAATCATGAATTAATTGTAAATTATTTCAACCATGAATAGAATTCATTTTTTATAATATCAAGTCCTTTACTCAAATTTAAGCTCTACATATCTAATTTGGATATTGGATAACAATATTTTAAAAATCACGTTACATAAGACTTAATATTAATAATACGGAAGAGTTAATAACATCCTTCATTTATACTCAACCCTTTTGCTGATGGGATGATTAAAGGCTCATTTCAGTGTAACGCAGTGTCATGTAATTGTTTCTTTTTCATCACAAAAACTAACATCCTTAGGTAACTCCTTCATTCTAATAACCTGGCGCATTCTTGTTATTATACAAGTATAATGATATTGGAAGATTACTTAGTTAAATCCCCCTTGTTCAAGTTTTAAGACAGTGTGTCATTAACATTTTTTGTAAAGTTTATAACGAGCTATTCTTATAAAAAATCTTCTGTTGAGTTTGCATTCAATCGAGTTCGTAACGATAAGAGATGGTTGTTATTTTAATAGGATATTTATGAAAACTTTATTTAAAATACAGAAAATGTCGGGTAGAGGTATGAAGTATATAAAATTCCTTTGTAATTACTCATAAATGTACATATGTCATATATCTTATCTATTAGTTAATATTGCCTTGTGTGAACCTAATAGGTGGGTATATTATGGTATTTTATATTACTGGTCTTCAGTTTTTGAAATTGGTATTACTGTGTTGTATCAAAACTTGTGTGGATGGCGAGAGTTCCCTGAATGCGACTGTGTAGACACTAGACAGAAAAAACATAGGACACATCGTCACCGAATGTCTACACAAAGCATAGAGTGGTAGTTCATCAGATTTCCTCACCCCTAACGACGCGACGGAGCTATAGAATACACTTATCAGAAACCTAGATTTAAGCACCTGAGCAGGAAACTTGACCATGCGCTAACCTTTGTACTTTGATATATGCTTGTTTAAATATTTATAATTGTAATTTTGGCCATACAATAAATAAATAAAGCTCTTCCAGGAATTATATGTTAAGCGAAATCAGCAAAAACTTTAATCTAATGATGATATGTACATACTTGTGTATGAAAAAAATGCTTTTATTTCCACTAACAGAATGACATAAGAAGTTGCGAAGTATTTCCGTGAATTAGAAGAAATAATTCTTTATTACGTAATGACGCCGAAATATGTTGGTACCGACTTACCTATAATTTTGTTAATGTACATGCCTATGTAGGTGTTTCCATCTACCAGGAGAATTTCCGGATATTTAATAGACGAAGGGGTACTTTAAAAACCATTTGATTCATTTACACAACTAAGTGAACTAATTTATCATCCTCATTTTAAAATTTCGTTTACCCTTTTATCAATTACCATTATTATGTCCAACCAGCCTTTCCCAAGAAATAATTAATAGTGAATAGAAAAAAAATATATAATAGATATAGGAGTGGCAAATAATACGAGTATATTAAAACTTAACATTAGTCATAACTTGCATATTCTTTCACACCAATACTTAGTACAATTTCCAACTGTCACCTAAAACAAATGTGTGTAATTTTTTTCAGATATTTTCTATAAAATAATGTTTTCTTAATGAATAAATAAATAAACACTGTCTTGCAAGTTAGTATTTCGGCCTGGTGTTAATAAAGTAGAAATGTTTAATCATATAACGTATGTAGGTATTTACCTAATGTATTATAACTATTAAGTCATTACGTCCAAATCGATTATTGTTATTACAATCTTACATAGACCCATCTACAAGTATTTCAATCATATAAAGTTCGAATTTTCACACGTAACTCCTATTTTCCACCCCCCTTTCCCATTATGTTTGTGTTATCCACTAATTCGTTTAATGGACTGAGTTTAATAATGGATTATTACAACAAATCAATTTGTTAAATCATCATAATCAAATGCAGTACACATTTTGGTTTACATAATTCTCTCAGAAACAATGTATGAATTAACTCAAAGCGTTCAAAGTCAAGGTGAGGCAATGTGCCTTTTAATTTTTTTATCGACTCTCCGGTAATTAGTAGCAGTAGAAACATTAATCCCAATTTGTTTTTTTTTTGTTTATTGCTGCTGTTCATTATACGGCTTTAAAGGCACTCAGAGTCCTCAAGTTTTAAACGAATTTTATTAAATGCGCCTAGTTACAATTTTCATCAAATAATGAAAATATGTATTTCTGTATTTCTTTAATTACATTTCACTTATACGAGTATGTCAAAGTTTGGTTAATTGGCAGAAATCGCCAACAGGCGATAAATCTGCCCTTTACATTTATAATATGTGTAATAAAGTTTTAATTTATTTTATTTATTTATTCAAAAATAATAAACACCTGATATAGTTACGCTGATCACCGATGCACCGATCACTTTTTCAATTCATACTATTTTTATATGTATTCAATGTCTGTGTGTGTGCTTGAGAAATAAATAAATAAGTAAAATACAGTATTTTTGACGGGTTATACTTAGCTTCTACATATTCAAATAAATGCTGCAATATTATATTAAATTTTGTCAAATTCTCATAATACGAGTAGTTCTGTCACGTCATTTGAACATTCGTTATTAAGGCGAGATAGTTCTTTCTTCATATAAATACTAGCTACCCTGCAGTACCAGAACATTCGATAAATTGCGTCAGAAAAGTAAGATAAAAAATAAAAATTAAAATAACAAAAAGTAATTACTCAGCAGAGTAGCTCTCTGTTAGCATTGATGTGATCATCTTTCTTTTGATTGATCTTTGGCTCTTTAAATATTGATATATTAAATCGAGTTGACGAGTTGGCGAAAAAGTTGACGAGTCCAAGTGCCCGAAATTAGGGTTAAGGACGATAATGAACAATAAACAATAAACCAAAACTTCAAAGAATTATTCAAGAGAATTTTGTTTTAGTGATACAAACATCAAACTTTTTTGAAACGGGTATTTATTTTAATTTCTAGAAGCTACAAAAATTTGAAGAAGAAAATGTATACGCATACAATAACAAAAACTAAGTAAAATTGTGGAAAAATAACGACAAAGAAGACGATTTTTGTATTTATTTATCGTATGGCATTTTGTAAATCACATCTTAGAATTCGTTATATAAAATTTAGGCGTATGTAAAACATATAAAGCTTGCACAGAGGTCTGATTCTCATACAAAATAATTACAGAGACGATATAAGTTTGCAATATAATACTTAACACATCAGTCCGTCGTAATCAACGCTGTAAATAATGTTAAAAAAAAAAACCTATTTGTGTGACGATTTTTATATTGGGTTGTTAAAATGATACTAAATACAAGAAAAACAGTGGTGGTAATAAAAAACTTTAAACTTTTCACAAATAAATTTGAGTATTTAAAATGTTTGTCAGCCTTATGTGGCGTTCAGTGTTATAAGCGATTTACGTGTCACTTTTCTACTAATTCTCCATACTACAATATATATTTAATATTGTTAATACTATTTTTTTTGCCGTCGTACGTAATATTTTGCATAATTAAGAATTTATTTATATTTAATGATCCGAATATTACGAGTATTACCCATTTTATACAACTCTCATTCTGGACAATTTATCTAACTTATGCTTTGTATATTTGGTTTTCCAACATAAAATCATCGATTTTAATTAAAATTATAAAAACATTTGACGACATTGAAAATGAATTTCCAAACGTAAATAAATCCTTTGAAAATTCAATATTTAAATACATAGCTATTGTAGACATTTGTACATACTTATGTTTTATTTGTTCGTATCTAATACTCTCTAAAAATATATCCATTAGTCCTTCGTTACTATTCGCCATCGTAAGCACCGCATTGAATTTAGGTCGTATCTTTAGTTTGTACAATTTTTGTATATTTTCAAGTACAATTCAATCCAACATGTGCATGGTTCATGTCCTGTTAGAGAATAAACTATTTCATCGCCTCTCAGTCGAGTCTGATGTGTTATTGTATTGTTATAAGTACAAAATTCAACGATTTAATTTCGCTCTTAATGAATTATGTGAAGACACTACTGTATCAAAAATACAAGATATCTTGGTTGTCTTATCAAGGAATGTTAAGAACCTATTTCGAAAATATGGCATATGTGTGAGTATTACGTTAATATTAACCTTCTACAATAACATTTTTTTAAAAAAGATCTATGCTTGCATACACAAACCCAAATACTTTCCTGCACACTTTGCACTAGTTTAAAAGCCTGTATCGCAAAGTGTGGAATACATCGCCAGCGCCGAGGTTCAAACCTGGCACCTCCTTCTCGAGAGAGTGCCACCTCAACCAGTTGCACTAACCATGTACTCAAAGTACTGTACATTAAAGCAATTTAAATCATTTGCAGGTTAGTAATTTATAAAAGTTCTAATATGTTTGTATGATGGACCTAGAGCACGTATCCTGCTAGCCACTTGCTTTCCACTGCTGGACATAGGCCTCTTCTAAACTCTTCCACTGTCTTCTGTCTTGGGCAATCTGCTATCATCTACGACCCGTAAGCTGGACAATGTCATCTGCCTACCTTTTCTGTGGTCTTCCTACATCTCTTTGTTTTCCCAGGGCCTCCACATCAGGATTTTAGGTGCACGTATAGCTGTACGTAATATATATTAGCCTCTCGTCTGGGTGACATATCAGGCATGATGAGGAAAGAGCAATAGCTTTTTACTCTATGGGATCATCGAAAAAGAAGCCGGGATTTTAAATAATTGCTATTTAAAAACCATGACTGATAAATACAACGTGATGGTTTCTTGCCTAAATGTGTAATATAATGCTAATTAAAGTTGAATTATCTTTCAGCTCATGTGCAACACCCTAGTTGTGTTGGTGTTCTCTATCAATGTGATTTCAACAACACACACTCGCGTAAGTTCCAAATGAATTTCTTATTTCCATTATTACTTTGACATATAAAAGGACTTGCTCCATACCACGTAGGTTAGGTAAATCGTTGTACAATTTAATTTGTAATTGTATGTTTGAACAGGGTTTTTTTATGAACGTAGCGTCAATATACAGACTTACACAAATTTCTTTATTGCATCTCCTGGTTATGTCCTCATGTGAAGGACTTCTGTATGAATACAAAAGGATCAAAGTCATCATCAGTAAGGCGCTACTCATCATGCCTGATTCAAAAGGTAAGAATAGTATTATTAGAATTAAACAGCACAATACATTCCACGTAACCAAATCGATGTTAGTATGAAAATAGAATGCATGTTGACTTTGAAAAAAATCTAAAATCGGGGGACCTTAGATCTCAACAACCTTACTAAATATGCTTTGAAAAAAAATAGGGTAGGTAGATACATTGAACCTTTATCTAGGGAATAACCATAAAACATTTTTAATATCTTGTATAGATTTCTCAAAATGAATATTGAAGAAAGCCTCTGATCTTTTTTTGACAGAAACTCGTTTCCCGAAAGTCGCGGAGATTTTTTTTTGTATTGATAATACGCATTCAAATCTAGGGAATTACCCACCGTAAAAACTTTTTGATTGAAGCGAAGTTAAACCGAAAAAATGAAAAAAGAAAACTCAATTTTTACTGTTTCATTCATGCGATTTTGAACCTTAATGCCGTGCGAAATGACCGTGACGTTATAGTTGGTTCGGGAGCCTTAATTAACACGATTTGTATTACATAAATTAGTAGGTACCTCTTTTTGGACTGACTATTATACTTTCACTGATAGTGATATTGTCTTGTATAATTTCAGATAAGAAAGATCTACGAATATTCTACAAGTGGATGAGAAATAGTGATCTTCTGATACCCAACTTTACATTGTTTCCATTACAACTCTCATGTCTCTACGAGATTGTCTCCGTATCTGTTTATTACATTGTTGTGTGCTTGACTAGCTAAATAAGATACATATTACTAGAATGAAAGTGGTGTTAATAAAATATAACTAAGGTGGTTCGGGCATGTTGATAGAATGAAGGATGACAAAAAATATATATTTGTGCGAACGAAGAGGTGTGAGGGAACGCGGCCCTCCGAGACTGGCCTGGTCCAATCATGTCGACCAGAACCTCAAGGATGGACACATTTTGAGTAAAAGGAATCTGAAAGCGTGTATAACAGATTGCATGAATGTGACTGTCTGGCGCTCTGTCCACTCTGCCTACCCTGCAAGGGACGGGGCGTGAAATATAATTTATTTAGAAGTATTTGTCCTCCCTACATTGCCTGGGTAGTAAAAAGCTAGGAATGTGGCCATTGACCATGTTAAATGTATGTATTATTTTAGTCAACACCTCACGAATAATAGATACGAGTACGTACATAATAAGAAATTAGTTGTCCAATTACATGTTGGTATGAAGTACACATATTCTAACACATCTCAAAATGCACATTACGATGACACGGCGCTAGGAAGAGAAGAAAAAGTACAGAAAGAGTATAGTGAGAACGATCGGCACGGATTGACACTATGTAGTAGGTCGTGTCGTAATCTAATTACAAAAGTTCACTTTATTCACGCAAAGTTTTTGATAAAATAAGTATCAGCTGGTTGTATGTAGGTATGTACTATACTACATTTTATGGTGATGTCTATTCATGCACATAAGCAATATTTAATATAATTTTATAAGCAAGCTGTAGCAATATTTTGTTGACATTGTTATTTTTAATGCGTGATAAATAAAAATTGTATCAATTAATGAGCTTTCTTTCCCAGACACATCAGGATGTTCCTAGTGGGTAAGGCAAATGTAGCCGTGCTTATTACCTAACTGTTTTAACATATTATTTATTACTAATAAACAATTAATATGAAAGACAAAGTATTATGTCTCATCCACATGCTGGCCGAGCTGTCACGTTTTTTGTGAGAATGAGTAAAAAGACGTGGTGACGGGGTGATTGTCTTGTATTGTATACGTAACCGACGGCTAACGCCTTTTTACTCATTCACACAAAAAACGCGACAGCTCGGCCAGCATGTGGATGAGGCATTACATAATTATTTCTCTTACATAATATTACGCTAACGTCATACCTACATAAAATGAAGAGAGAATACTAAATATATACATATAAGTATGTAGACAAGAAGTAGAACAAAGTGCTATCAATCTACCTCAATAAAATATAATAATACTTATTATCCTTTGGCGCCACGTCTTAGATTACACGGTCTATTGGATTTTTTCATAGATAATTACATATCCTTCATTTCTTCTATTAATAATATTCACTATCTACTTAACATTATATTAATTCCCAATCTTAACCTCTCTAAACTTTTTTCATTCCTTTCCATGTAAATCAACATTCAACTATTTATGGTACTATTTTAATATATTCACAGTAAAGTTGACACAGAGAGGTCGACGATTGTCGATTTATGTGACAGTGTGAGACAGAAATGTGGCAATTATAAATTACTTTACGTTTTAAAAATGTCCAAAAAATTTCAAAAACATTCAAGTAGGTGCCTACTTCTCCAAATAATGCTAATGCTTCATTTTTATTTGTTAGGTTAAAAATTATCATCCAACTTTTTTTTTAAGTGAATCGAAGAAATTTACCCGAATACGACTAGGTACACGTCGTTGAACACTTCATAGTATGTAAGTTTGAAAAACTTGTGTCGTGAAGTGGATCAAGTCGGTATCGGGAATTGACTTGGATGTGACTTACTTGTGAAATCCAAGATCTTGCAATGGAATTTGAACCAACCTAAACATCCATTTGCATCAAGAACCCGAAAGAGGTGTCCGGACCCCATAAAGCGGAGGGTCTCCTCTAGGGTGATAAGATATACTTAATACGTCCCTGATATAGTGAATTTTCACTACTAAGATAATATTTATTTAATTATAGATACCCCTTCCACGCTGAACTACTATTATTTTTATGACGTGATGATTGACACTTATGAAAATATTTGGATTCAAAAGGCAAACAACAATGTGATGTCGGCACTATAAATATCTAATTAAATATATATACCGCGATAATTACCTGATTAGTCAAACGAATATTTATATCTTGGTACCTACCTACATATGGTTTAAAGACTACATAATTTCGAAAAAGCATCAAAATTTTTCGTGAATAATGAACCGTAGTTTTCACGGAAGGGAAACATAGATTATTGCAAGTGGATTGTCCAAATGATTGAAGGGCTTGATGATTGATGACTAGATGACATTACATAGTATCTACTCTATAACTAGCTAGGTACAGAACTTGTATAGGACTTTTCTTAGACATTTTCGGTTGTTTAGGGCATTTAGGTTCTATTATGAATCAATTAAACATATTCTGAAAATGTGATGATTTAGTATATTAGATGTGGCTGCAGGGACTGCAGTACGTTCCTAGTGTATGGAGTAGACGGTTGGTCAGTTTCATCTTATATGACGGACAATAATTGTGAATTTATAATAATTACAGATATCAATTATTGAATCCTCATTACTGTTATTATAGGCAGAACCTGATCACTTTTACTAGACCTTTACAATGTGACTATGTATATAGGCTAGATAGCTACCTATAATATCATAAACATACTCATAATAATATGAAGGTACGGTTCCATAAAGTGAAGTGAACATTTTGGAGGTAAATTTCGCTCTTATGTGATGTATGATAGACAGAAATATGTATTACCTATAGATATTATTACATATTTTCATCACATCAGTGTTCTGTCTAAATTCTTTGTTATCTTACAATTTGGAAACTTCGAGATTTAGTTTTATATATCTACCTACAGGTATATGATACATTTGACACACTTCTTCTTCCCTTATTCTTCATCAGCCTTAGTCCCTCCACTGCTGGGTATAGGCCCCTTCCATTTGTTTCCAGTCTTTTCTATCCCTCGCCTTTCTGACCCACTGCCTATCCGCTACCGAAGTCACGTCGTCTGCCTATCTTTTCTGGGGCCTTCCGACACCTCTTCTGTTTTGTCATGGCCTCCACATTACGAGTCTGGGTGTCCATCTATTTTCGTCTTGTCTTGCTATGTGCCCTGCCCATTGCCATTTAAGTCTTGCTGTACGATCCATGACGTCGACAACTTGAGACGCACTATATATGTACAATGTTTGTATGTTTCCAACAAATGAATATTAGTATAGTATTAATTAATTTTATTGACGTCAAGATTCGCGCTTACACTAGGTAATAAATTGCTCCTCTACCGGCAATTTCGCATCTCAATGACATGACGACAACGTCATTGTGGCGTGAAATTGCCAGGATGGAGCAATTTACTTGCTCGTGTAAGCGAACCTTTATGATTTTTTTACGAGGAATGGGTGTTTTTAATACACACATATTAAGGGCATGGCACCAGGAATGACGTCACAGACATTTCCCACGACATTAAGGTTCAAAATCGCGTGACAATCGCATGATAAAATGGTAAAAATAGCCTTTTTTCCATTTTTTGGGGTTAATTTTAGGTCTATCAAAAAACTTTTACGGTTATTCCCTAGATTTTGATGCATTTTATCTGTACAACAAAAAATTTTTACTCCGCGACTTTCGGAAACGAGTTTCGGTCTTTCGGAAAAAGTACAGAGGTGTTTTTAATTTATTTTTTTGAGAAAATTATACAAGATAAAAAAAATCTTTTACGGTTATTCCCTAGATAAAGGTTCAATGCATCTACCCTATTTTGTTCCAAAGCATATTTGGTAACGGTTATCGAGATAGAAGGTCTCCCGTTTTTAGAAATTTTTGAAATGTCGGTATGCACACTCTTAAATGTAAAACATTTTTTTTATTTATTCAATACTTCGTTCAACTCTATCGTGGTTCTGACATAATACGAATTATGTAGATAATGAGATGAAAAATACTCGATATAATTATTATTTAAACCGCATTTTTAGCCTCCAAAACGCGAAAGTGAAAATGAACTTTACGTAAAAGCATTTAGGGCTAATTACACACTATCGATTGGTAGATCAAAATGTAGGCATTATACTGGTTTCCATATAGTTTATCCCTCGTTGCCTAGTAGCAACACTTCTGTACAACCAAGAATTAAAATAATTATACATCATACTTGAATATCTACATTATTGTGTTCATACAGCGTATACGTGTTTTGATAATTTCATTATTGTTAATAATTTTATACCGCAGTTAAAAAACGAAAACTGGACAATACGGGTTGAGTTAAATTCTTATATTATTATGTACGAGTACATATTATTGATAAATATAGAAATCGACAGTTAAAACTTGTCTACTGTACCCGGGAGCTTTACAAAGTGAAATATCAATTAAAAAGTTTCGACGGAATTATGAAATATTTATATGACCAAACACTGTATGAGAGTGAACCATTTTAAACCAATAAATGTTGAAGGTTTTGACCGTGTGCGATTGACATTGTTTCTTGGTTTTTCGGGTAGGCAAACCGTGTGTAGATTAACTTGGTCGACGTTTCGACACTCTTACTGGTGTCTTCCTATTCGGAACCAAGAAACAATTTTAAACCACTAGTATACATGCTTTCTTCATAGGCACTAAGGTGCACAAATAGGCACATATTTTACACATTGTTTCTACTTGGAGCTTTAAAATCTATTTTTCTCCCCCTCTCTACCCATATGATGACACAGCTGGACCAGAACAACCTAGACATCTCACTAAACGATTCCACCTCTATCTGTTGCCTGCCCAAAATCCTCATTCCCTGTATCTTACAACATCACAGTTAGAAGTTGACGAGAAGCTTCCTCCTCCCCTTCGCAGAATCTGAAGATGTCATTTTCTTCGTCATTAAAAACTTGTGACTTGTTTTATTCAGACGTATACGTGCCTTGGTTATTTTGAGATCGTAACTAGGAGAAGCTCATTCACTCGCCTGCGTGGGTCCAGGGTTGTGCGGTTTATTGTACTCGTAGGACAGCTATTTTTCCACTACACATGTTATATCACAACTATTAGGTAAGTACTATTTCTAATGAGCATAATTCGACAAATATGTCTCTGGATGAACTGAACTAATCTATAATACGGTAGAAGCGGCCACCACTAAGACAAGACAGTAAGTAAGAACTAAAGCGATGTGTGTAATTAGTATGAACGTTGGACCCATCGTCATCATAGGGGGCAGGTGTATGAAGAGACAGGTGATGGCACGCGACCCGTACCTGAATAAGGCGACCAGTCAACCAGTATTATACCAACACATTCACATAATATACGTGACATTTATATTTTTACACGAAATACCTTCGCATACACTATGCTAGTTCATTATTAATGCAACGTTTATGAAATGCCTAATATGTCTGTCAGTTTAGTAGGTACTACTTGTTCTAGAGCCTAGGCAACTTACTGACGACGCGACGGTTTGCAAAATAGCGAAAAGGTATCCATTATAATATAAACGTCTTCTTAATTATAATTATATTTATCAGATAACCTTGATAATCAGTAACTTTATAGTGCAACGTTTTTAAATAACAATAAAAAATCTGTCACCACCCTTGAAATTTTAATGAACATTAATTATCTAGGTACTCTAGGTAGGATCCCCTAGCTCCCCCTCCCCCAGCTCCCCCTCCCCCCTTTCCCTTAATATTTTTAGTGTCTTGTTTTAGAGTCGGGTGTTCGTATAATTATATATGATATCTTCGATGAGACATTTTCCATATTTTTCAGGCATGACGTAGATACACCACTCATTCTAAATTTCACATAAATGTTTTATTTATTTATTTAATCTTTAAGTGAACAACAAATACATATAAATATAAAAAATGGACATTATAAATCGTTGTTCACTAGGGCGAACTATCGCAGAACTGCGATTTCTTCCAGTTACCCTAATCTTAACTGTTGAATGCAAAGACAATGTGGTGTGTTTTTATTTGCCTGCAGAATTCATTGGTTATTGGAATTTGCGCCGTAATGGTAAAAAAGTTTTAGTATTTATTATATATTTTCTTTAAAGATTCTATAATTATTTTTATTTTAAGTAATAACTATTTAGGATAATTAGTATGATTATTTATATATAGTAGATAGATACAGCAGCCGGAAATTGGTAGATAAATTTATTTGCCCATTATTTTCATTTTCCCCAATCCCCAAGTATAATTTAACACAGGGTGGGTATCCTGATTTGAAATTTATAATTTGGACATGATTTTATATTAAGTATAATGGTATGACATTAGATTAATTGAATATTTACTTAAAAGTTTAGTAGAGATAATTTATATAATATTAGTTTTTATAATTGTAATTAATATAAACGTTTGCCTCCTATTATTAGGGGTTGCATACAGACCACCTAAATTTGTTGTGACCAATTTATATAATTTAGTTAATATTAAATTAACCACTGTTAAAAGACGATTCAGATCACATCCTTTCTGCGACCTCAACGGAGAACTGAACAATTCACCTATGAATTTAAATGAGAATATTTAGGATAATAGTCGAGATTAGGTCTAAATCATTGTTATTAACAAAAATGTTATATAATTTTAAAATTACGTAAACACTGAGGGAAGAATTTAGTTGGTAGGAAATTTCTAGTCCCATTAACAATTTCATTATCCATTTTATATAGATACGTATGTTAGGTAGTATCTACCTCCTTAATTTTTGAGAGGTTGATCTTTGGAATCTCATCATCAAACATCGAGGTACTTTCATAATACCTATACCTAAAAACTGTGTTTTAGTTTGTAAAATATGAATGATATCGTTGCAACTCAACTGATTACACGAGTACTTTATATAGCACAAAAGCTAGAATCAACCAGATGATCTGAAGACTTTCCAGACAGTGGACGCAATAGAAATGAGCATACAAAATGAGAAGGTGATTTTGAATTAGTTTGGTACTTTTTCTTTAGATTTCATTACATTCATAGGTAATTAGCAGTTATAAAAATATGGGTTACCTCCGGAATGTATAATTTATTCATAGGCTTTATGAAATTAAATATCTACACATATTTGTGACCATTAGTAAGCAACAATTCAATTATTATGGTCGTGTGCCAATGATAATAAAACTTTTAATATCTCACTAGAGGTAGACTGATTAAGATGTTCATTAATTCAAGGACTCTCCACACAATATAATGTCATATGATAACACTATTGCATCCATGTAAATTCCACTATATATTGCTTCATTACTTACGCAGATCGCTCTTATAGGTTATAAATTATGATATTTTTAACTTTTACGACCAAAGATGATAATAAAACTGTAGCAATTATCTACGGATGTCTTCATTTATTCACCTCTTCGTAAAATAGTTGAAGTAAATCACGATCACTATCGTATATGATTTGCTCATTGGAAAAGACTAATAAATGAATTGGACTTATTAGTGTTTTAACATACCTAAAACTTGCATGCCGAAAATCATTCTCAATTCTGGTACAAGAATATAGACTTTTGTAGGTACCTACCTACTCGTAGTTAGTTGAATAAATAATGTCATGTTTTTGTAAATGGAAGTTCAATTAAAATTTTTGTGACAAAGAAACAGATTATTATCAGTTATGTAATCACAGTAATGTGCTTATATTATCATGCAGTCACAATATAGCGGGACCGGTCTTCCAGGCATTTTTGGTAAAAATATATATGAAATCAAGGTAGCAGGCGCGTGCAGAAAACTACGCATTTAATCATGTATAAGAATGGTTTGACAGGTTAATTTCAATAATAAATTGTTATAGTCAATGTAAAACTGGGTCGTACCAATTAAATTCAGATACTGAATTAATTATAATGTAATGATGTACTAGTTATTTCATTATTTAGGGTGACAATAAAAAGCTTATATACGGAGTTGAGCTTTTTAAAGAATACTTTTAGTTGTCTTTTAAAGTGTTTTACCAAACTTCTTGGGGTTATTTATTGTTTAACAGCATTATTACCTTCATGTATTTTTTTATAATTTATTGTGCCTAAAATGATTTCTTCACGATGCTAACATTTACATGAACGAGCATTACTTAACAAAATCCTTTTATATAGGTACTTACTATGGCACAAAATATAAATTAATACATTTCTCAATAGCAAATTATCTTACTCCCCTATGTAAATTCTCCCTAAACCTTCACTGCCACTAGCAATATTTTTACCATGATCACAATACAGGAATCAAAGTTTATTACTTTTTTAACATTAATTATAATCAACTCGTGTATTGGAGAGGTTGCACCGCTATACCTACTATTAAAAGCTTTCTTACATTGGGATTCTAAAGAGAAAAGTATCCACCAGGAATGATTATATCTCTGGGTACTTTTCTCCATACATTCACCTGATGTTCTTGGTCACCCTTTGGATGAATCTCAAGGTATTCTATCACGTGTGACATTCTAAAAACTGGTTTTTGGTTTTTAAATATGTACATCGTTTACAATTATGACATATTCAAATACCTACTGATGGACATGCGTTTTGACGAATCAAGTCCAATGTTTTAAATAATGGTAGCAGTACTAATTAAATAAATAAATAAAAACTTTATTGCACATAAATATACACACAAAGGGCGGATTTATCGCCTATTGGCGATTTCTGCCAATCAACCCAATTATTGTTAACAATATCAATTAATTTCACCTAACACAAAAGTCGTAGTTTTTTTTCTTGACCTGTTTCATTTCGTCCTATAATATGGGTCTGTTAAGACCCGCATCTCAAGTTTTCATAATAATTTAATCGCATTGTCAACATCGGGACATGAAACTGTTTCAATCATCCATTGGCATCATAATAGTGTACATATAAGATTCTGGTCCAACACGATCATTTGCAGTGAATAAAAGTAGATAAATTGTGAAAAGAGGATAAATATTAATATCAAATATTTACTTACGATATAATGAAACGTACATGTATCATCAAAGATAATATTATCATGTGATGGTATCATGTAAATAGAATGGGCGACTCCAGAATCCCTTAAATTGCAACAAATGAAATTCCAACTGGTCATCGTCTTCGTGAAAGACTGCTTAAAAGATGGAGGGACAGTTGGATCTCGACGTCCCAAGATTAGACCAATATTCTGCCAGAACAGATCAACAGGAGAAGATATTTTCTGTTCATAATCAATATAGTACGAGTAAAATTAAAGCCGGATATGAAAGGATAGTATTTTATGTGGTGTAGGTATAAATTGTTAAGCACTATAGTTACCTCAATCTACTGGTGTTGTGGGATGAGGATGAGAATGTATGAGTAGAGTGTTGAGTATGCCACTGAAGTCACGACTACAATCAATCATAATAACAAGTCTCGGGGTGCAATGTGCAATCAACATCTCATAGTGTAATACGTTGAGGTAGTAAGTAAATAACATATTACAATACACGTACTATTTCACATTTGTATTACAGGATTTAAACACAACTTTTACTCGGTTTATTATTACACTAGTGGGTACCTACCCGTGAAAATCACGAAGGGTTGGTTTAATATGTTTTTGTGTAACCACTATTACTACTCCACCCTTCAAAATTCCTCGAGTAAACACAGGAAGATCACAAGGCTCCGTCTTTTCCCCGTCTCTCCAATATCGTCATGAAAGTCGTATACTTACCAGATTCATATAGTCAACTTTTTTAGTTGGCAGTTGGCACCCACCCTTGAAAGCCAAAAAACTCCTCTTACATGTCTACCTACATACATAAGTACTTGACACACATATATAGAAGGTGGGTACTTTTAATAGTTCGATTTGAAATCTTTACGTGTGTAGGTAGATAGGTACGTACCATATGTATGAAAATTCGATTTTCATTTTCTGTCACGTTGTATAAAGTGGTACTTACTTGACACGAAAGAAATATTTCAATACTATTTTCATTCATAATTTCATTAGTAGTTAAGGTACAATTCGATATTTCAAAAATGTGAGACTTCGACGAAAATTTTTAGTCACCCATGAAGGCGTCGCTGCATTAAATTTAAATACATATTCATAGAACTTGCAAAATTTTCCAATGGGCCAGCGTTACATACCTACATGACTTGGATAATACCAGTATTATATGTAATGGAATTACGCTCGAGTGTTATTTGTGGATCAATTATTATTTCATTGTCTTGAAGATTTAAACTATCGAACTGCTCCATGGCACTAATTAAAACGGTTTTTTATAATTATCATGTGCGTATTCTGTCTTAAAATATATGAGTATTGTATGATTAATTTCCACTGAGAGTTCCAGGATTTTTTCATACATTTTAATTTCACTAACCTAATATAACTGATCCAGTACAATATAGAGTAGATACGAGTAACCGACTATTTCCGTAGATCTCTGAAAAATATATTATGACTCTTAGAACCCCCATGAAAAGAGAAAAATCATTGACTTTATTTCATTACACAACAAATTATCTACGAGTGCGAATCAAAAGCATTGATCGTCATTCGGTACAGTTCATTTTCTCCGAGTGCTAGTTCTTTAGTTAATACTCGAAAACAAGTAGTGTTCGTGTGTATATTTAAGATATCCGAAATTTAATAATTTACCTATTGAAATGGAATACTTTTGAAGAATAAATAATATGTAGGTATTGTTAATTGCTGTAGTCAAGTTTTTTTCAGTGAAAGTTAACAGCATTGTAATTTGGCGCTCAACCTTATATGTTATTTTTTGTACGAAAATGATACTATTATTATGATTATTCAACGTACAGTAAAAATGAAAACGTTTAATTAAAAAATATTCTTGTCATCGCCATTTTTGTAATATGGAAATTTGGTTATGTTTTTACTTTAATCTTGTTCTTCTAGTAGTTGCTTCATTTATTATGTCACTCTTGACGAGATTCTGACAAGGTCTTGATATTTTCGTGACTCATTGAATCAACTTTACACTATGCGAGTATATCAATGTTATTAAAAAGTACATTTTAATTCAATTCATTTCATGTCAGAAGATTTTACTTAAGTGCATTAATTCCTATCTATCTATTAAACAGATCTATCTGGGCTGGGCGTTAACAGTAAATTATTTAGTTCTAGTAGTTTGTGTACACAAGCCCAGATTCATGTATATAAAAAATAGGATCTGGGCTGTTGTGCCTATTTCAAACAAAATACCAAATTTTCTGTACACTTCACAGTAAGCTAAAAGCTTGTATTGTGAAGTGCAGAATGCATCGTCAGCACCGAGATTCGAAACAGGACACCTTCATAGTAGTAGTCCACGCTCCAACCAACTGAGCCAACCCACGTATTGTTTGAATATAATATCGATCGTTATCTCATGCACTATATTAAGGACCCTTAGAGCCTTAATTATCAACCTGTTAATATTTAACATGGACCAAAATAAAAGGAAGGCATCAACATCAGTGCGATATCATCTACATTATTACACTATGCAAATTTGTTTTTAATAAGAACAATGGGCATAAGAAATATAAAGAAAATCAGATTTGTTCATTAAAAGAATTTCAAGTGAGATTTCGAACAATCTTTGTCGATTGCGACTCTGCGCCTATAATGTGCTCTATCTAGACGATCACATACTAATTTATTTCTTCATAAGACCATCGACTACAATTGGATAAACCATGTTCCCTTTTAATTTTTCCCAGAGGTGAGTTCTCCATTAATAAAGTATATACCAACATACACAAATAAAGAGTATTATTTGAGAGGAACTAGGTACATAGTGTAATTTTAATATTATGTTTGTATGTCCTTCAGAGCTATGTACAAGTGACCCTGTCCGGTGTCCTTCATATATCTATCATTACATCTTGCCCATTCACTTCCTTAATAATAATACAATCAGGTAAACATGTCTCATTAACATAAATACATCCATAATTTGCCAATAATTATGGCAAGTTTAGCACTAATTAACGTACCTATTTATTCATCCTTTTAAGAGTCCTATAATGTTCAAAAGACGCGGAGCTGTTTACAAGGTAGATACATCATCGTTATTTCATATTACATGATTTTTTACGAGTATATTCGAAGTCTCACGAAATATTCTTAAATTTTACGAAATAGTGAATACTATTTTTTTTACATTTTTTTTATTTGACTGACTTGTTTTTGTGCATTATACTCCCGTAGAATAATAATAGATCTCGAATATAATAAGTATTTGTAAGAATTTATTGTATCTATGAATAAAATTACTACTTAGTTACCTCGGCTTTACCACCATCGTATGAAGAAAAAAACACATTTTGTGGAGTAGGTATGTTCCAAATTGTGGTAATTTAACTTTTTGCATGATGATATTTTTAATTTCCTCGTGCAATGATAAATGGATTTAGGACCAGTAATTTTTCAAAATCCGTTTTCACTTTACTTTGAAATATACCATCTCTAATGATACAGGATAAAATACCTTTAAATGGTTATTAAAATGATATGATCTGAAAGAAAAGGATTATTATTTTTATTAAATATTCACTTCAGAAAAAATATTGCGTTTAATGATAAACTTACATCGTAAGTTATGTGGCCTTTTCGGGCTTGGAGGCCGTGGTTGATTGGTCGCTTGGGGACCCGACGTTCTTCCCACTCTGTGGGGGACGTCTTTAGAGGGGGTTCAGAGTTTAGGTCATGCGATCTGTGTGTTGAGGTAAGTCGATGTGGAAGTGGGCGAAGTCTACTTTGTCGTGCTGTGCCGGCGGCTGTGTGTTGAGTAAAGTCCATGCATAGTTCGAAAATTATTTGTAGTGGTGCTGTGGTGTCTCTTCCACAGTATTGGACGAAATGTCGGATCCCCAAGCGACCATTCGACCACGGCCTCCAAGCCCGGAAAGTCCACATAACATACGATATGATAACTCCGGCCGTGAAAGCCTCCGCACATACCTTATAACATGTTGTATAAATTAAACGGTGTAATTAAACGGCGTTATGAAACATTGCTTGTCAAATACTTTAGTAATAATATTGACAAAATACATACCATTAGAGCTTTCAGCGTGTTTGATAATTTATGACTTCCACACCAAGTGATTTCAACAATCAATATTTTATTATCGCCTTACATATTTTTTACCTAAAGAATTTACATACTGCCGATGATTGCCATTTTTTATTACAAATGTTGGCGCTCGACTCACAACGCAATAAATTTGATATATAAATGCGACTTAGTTATAATAATATGTATGATAAAACTAACCAGAATACCTGGGCTATTTGGCGCTTTATCCTCTCTGCTTACCCTGCATGGGACGTGGCGTGAGGGTATAGATAGATAGAATAACTAAAGTAAATCTGTGAGGATATGAGCTGATGCCTGATGCGGAGATGGTCTGAGAAACGGACAGAATATGTAGAGAAATCCTAATTTTTCATCAGCGTCATCATTATTTGGTCCATTAGGAATCTCCTGGAAGAGCACAAAGCGCCAACAATTTCTCTTCACGGGTCTCTATTATGGGTCATGCTCCTGACATTCGTCCAGTGTAGCTAAGCCTCCCTTCTTCTCAGGGAAGGTCGACAAGTAGCCGAGCAATCTGCAGAGTGACCAAAGTAGAAGATATGGGATGATATGTTAGAGGATGAATTAAGTTACCTTTGAAAAAATAATAACAACCATCCGGTAAGGCACCGTTGACTACTTACTAGGTATATTATATTACAAACATAATGATATTTTTATTAAGAGTGTTTGTTTATTAAAGTTTATAATATTATTATGTTCACTTCCGCCTGCTCTATTGACTTCCACGGTACAGCGCTTATTGCCTTTTAACCCCATCGGTAAAACTACAATGACAATAATATCCAAAGCACCTGTGAAGGTTCTCACAGTCGGTTCACTACTTTTTTTGGAGATGGTTACTAGTCGGCTACGTACTATGATTATTTGTATTGTCACAACTTCCTGAATCTTTTCACATCCACATCTAACAATGAGATGAAGTAAAAGATTCACACAGAGTACAATAGAAATGGTCAGAATTGATACATCAATCAATGGGTAGGTACCTACCTCGGTTATTATTTTATTATGAGAACAATTTAAATTCACTAGTAAAATATATTTTATCTTGAAGATTTTTGCGTTCATATTTGATTTTTCTTATTAAATTGTCATTTAATGAAATATCGAAAGATCTACCTACATATTTGTTTGTTGGTCTGTAAACCATTTTTTTTTTATTTTGCCTTTTATTTTATTTTGTTTCTGCATTCGTGGCAGCATTGCCCTAAAATCGTGTGTAAAATCAATAAATAGAGAAAGATGATGGTAATGTTTATTAAAGTAGAATACTTATTGTTTTTTGAGATTCGGCAGTCCATGCACCCGAACTGGGTGATTTGTGCTAGAATATAATTTCGGAAAACCTAAACACCTATAAATAGCCAATGCTACATCGGGCAATCAACAATCGATTTTTTTTTCTGGGAAAGATATACTATGTGTTTAGGTGAAATTTTCGTAATTGTCTACCAAAGTTTATCCTTGTCATGATTCACACGACAATACTAATATACCCTTTAGATTTCAGACAAAAGATATTTCCTGTCATTAGGTCACTGATAGTTTCATATACCCCAAGTTCCTCACCCCATAATTAAAAAAAAAGCTTGCCTTTAGTCAAAAAGCTGCACTCTGTATATATGCACAAATTTTAGGGCTATGAAAATGAAATTGAACTTGTGAAAAAAATGTACGTTACGATAATGGGACACTATGATAAATAATTGAAACTCAGGTGACAATTTCATTACCAGAATACAATGGGTGCTGTTGAAAAAGCTCACACGGAAGTGCCACAATCGATTATAGTCATTATTATATTTCGCTATAATTAGCTGTTTGTGTGCAATATCCCCTAATCGCTTGTGGTAAATACTACATAGGCTTTTTTTTGACCAAACCTATATTGATACACGTCCAATATACATACATAGAATATATTGTCAGGTAGGTATAACCCAAATTAAGTGATGTTATATTAATTTAATACATAACTATACGAAACATAAAATATTTAAAAAATATTTAGGCTTGTATATATAAAAACGAATACTTTCGTGGACACTTTAAAATAAGTTTAAAGCTTATGTCTTGATGTTCAGAATACATCATCAGGGCCAATATTCGAACTCGTCTTCCCCGCTTGGAGGAATAGGAGACTACGTCGTACGAGTATATTACAATATGTTACATGGATACAGTTTGGAAATAGATAAGGAAAGAGATTGTTCCTTGGATTATTGTTATCGGTCAATGACTTACCCAGGATATTATCCGCATACAGATACAATGTTGTATAAATATAGAGCTACGTACCAGGACAAGTACAACATTGTGTAACTAAGTTTATCAAATTGAATAGGAACTGAATTATTTCCGTTTCAACTTGATGCTTAGACAGTTTAGATTAGCTACTTTCGTATAACTGAACAAGCCATTAAATATTTTCATCTAGTTGAGATTAAGACTTTATTTGTTAATCTATAACAATTCAATGGTACTTCTGATTGAGTAAGGTATTTCTTATCCCTTGGGAAAATGAAAGACACCAATAGAAGTACATGATTGGTGGGTTATTACAAGCAATTATGTATAGGGAAACAAAAGAAATGATCAAGGAAGGTGCAAATTATTGAGCGATTTTCTCAACCCCAGTAAGTTTTAACGAGGTTATAGTCACTACAATAAATAATCAATTGGTGTCAATCGCACGATGTAAACGGTCATGTTTGATACACGAAAAATCCTTAAAATCATACTTGAGAGAGGGGAAGAATTTTTGTTATAAAATATACGTACTTAATACATATTTTGTACCTATATTATGAGTGCAATATGTATGATAATTATAATAAATATACTTGTGTTGTTCGTTTTTCAATGTTCTGATTAATCATCATCGGACCAGATGTTTTAGATCTGTCTGGCTGGGCAGTGCTTAAAATCCCAAAAGTCCAAGGGTTATCCTCACTATGCTTTATGTTTTGGGCATGTGCTATCCAATATACAATATGAGTACCTACATTACATTTGAGTATGAATATTGACTCATAAGCCTTCGTACCCAATCCTTTCATTCATTTAAATTTCAAGCTTGCACCTATCATAACAGCTGCATCATAATTGTAAAGTGATTCTCAATATTTAACATATTTTATTTAACCCGTACCAATTTACAAACATAAAAAGAACTATTGGTATCGTGGTTATAAGTGATTGTGGCATGAAAAATTCTGAATATATCTAATATTGTATTGATTTGATTGAATTGGCACAAATCGCTCTTTACGGGTGGATTGCCTTAATGAATTAAAATAAATAATATACCTACTCAAAAATCTTAGCCACGTACTTACTTTCAAACTATCTGCAGTAATGCAATGACAAAATAAAATTTAAATGATGAGGTAGAAAATTGAACGGAATTCATGTTGAAAACATTATCTACATAAGTTACAAACGCCCTTGGATATCAAGCACTGTTCGGAGCTGTTTTTTAAAATAGCGTAAAGTGAAACCACACAAATACTCGTCCCAAATTAAATTATAAATTTTAATGATAGTAAGCGTATCCAAAGTTTGAAAGCTTGTGATCAGTGAATTATTCATAGGTGCTTGCATACTCGTAGTTTACCTTAAATTATTTCCATACAACTGATTCAAAATAAGCAATATCATATTTTAAAAATACCAACAAGATTATTGCAGATGCTAATGAGGCTGTTACTTACGAGTAAGTTTCCTGCATATCACCACAACCTCCTATTATTCCTTAGAAACGCCCATGCAATGCGCCAACATTTTGCCAGAACACTTTAACCTTCACAATCACAATGAGGCATCAATACATTACAATTTAAAGAGTTGGTAGGTACTTATTTTAATATGAGTGGGTAATGAATTAACAAATTTATCATGAATAGCTTTTGTCACAAATTCATCAGATGCTGTGATAAAAATCCTAAAATTTATGAAAAAAGCAGAACACGAGGGTAGAGTGGACCGAAAATATGATTATTTTATTATCGAACGCGATTAGGCCCAAAAACTGCTTAGTTTCATGCTGATCAACGCAAAGATAATAAACTTACTAAAATTGGGTCTACAGTTCGCGCAAGATACCTTAGGGACCATTATGTAGTCTAAAATCCACGAAATTATTGTACTATACGCGACTCTATAGTGATCTATTAGAATTCTCATTCTGATCGTCAGGCATTTACGCATTTTTATTATCCGGTGATAGAGTAGATCTGTTCTATATCCTTATTTTCACTGTCGACTCGTTACATAATTAAATAGTACTTATCTATAGGTACATACCTAATAAATGTAAATACTCTCTTATTTATAGAAAATGTGTTTTCTTTCTTCCTTCACCTATCTATTTCATTTTATTCGTTTTGTTTCTCACAAAAATAAGTTGTCACACAAAAACTATCTCACTTTCTCATAGTAACATCCGGTTCCTGGGGTTCAACTCTTCACAATAGCATCGTCATGCAAAATGTCCAAACCTATTGTGTATTTCTTATAATATTGCAAAATTCAACGAAATAAAATGGAAAATCGATCAATAAGCTATCAATAATAACATTGATATGTTATTTTCAAACGACCACACACTGATCGAATTTGCTCTGGTTTTTGAAATATAATGGAGAAAAAATATTATCCGTCAATTCATACTTCCCACGTAAGATGATTTTAGAACCCTTTTCTATTGTTGTTGTCATCATTGAAATAATGTTTTTATTCTGAATAAATTCTAGTAAGCACTTTTATATTGTGATCATATCTCTTCTTTACCCTTGTGGCTCTGATATTGGGTGATGTTCACTTTATCGAAACTTGTAATAAACATCTGCCCCCTTCATATACAGTAACCCTTACTACATAAAGTTCCTAATATTGTGGTGACCAGCAAATATAATTTACTGTTTTCTTTATTTTCGTAATATTATATATCTAATCAATAGGTATGGTTAAATTTTTCTTCTTTTAGTGTCATTTAGATCCCCCTGAGTTTGAATATTACCTAACAGAAAGTGTTCCTAACCTGGGCTACACGTAAAATCTCTTCAGCACTTCTTAATCCAGTCCAGTCCATGTATTGCGGAGTCAGATGTTAGAGGACAAGTCTACAAAGGACATCACACATTTTCTTGAAAGGGCAAAATTACTAATTATTTTTTTGTTGAAGAAAATAAATATAGGTACAGTACGTGCTATCTTAAAATTAATTCAATCCTTTCTATTGGTCACCCTTCCAATGGCACAAGCCACAATCAATGATGTGGTATTTTTAAGTGAGCCTTATACTTCATATTATCATTATTTATTCTTCAAATACTCGTACACCTTTTCATTGTTTGAAATATAGTAACATTCATAGGTTGTGCGTACAATCGTACATAGAGGTATGCATCTTGTCATCAAAAAAACTTATAAGTTTCAAGTATTACCCTACCTATAGATAACATTCTCATCGACTACTGCACTTTCACATTACTTAGTAGGTAAATATTAGGTACAAAATAAATAAAACATTCGTTGTGTGGAGGCTGCTACCGATAAAATGTTTTACAGGATAGGTTAGTTATAAGTTATGGTATATCTGATGAATTAACAAGAGCAATCCTTTTTAATATAGTCGGTCGATAACATTGTACTCGTACTATTACCGTGAGAATTTAAAATATGGAGTAATGTACAATTTTTTTTTTTTTTTATAATACCTATGTGTAATGATACTATGTTGTAAATAATTTAAAGGACTTCTAGTTCAGTATAATACGCATTCAGCTGAATATTAGTAGTTTTTTTTTTACGTATGTTGCTACATAAATTTATTTTTGACGAAACTCTTTACTGCTGATAACTCGGCATTGTGAAAATAAATGTTTTATATTTTTACTCTACGTTTTAAAATAATAAATATGAAATTTTTCTTAGCTGTTTTTTTTCACTCGATGAAAATATCTTAATTAAGTTCACAACTACACATTAAATTAATTAAATGTCACATAAAATGTTAATTTCTCTAAATGACAAGTTTGAGATTAAAACACGAACAAGCAATTATACCTACGCAAAATAATTGTGACATATTAGTATAATTCTTCTTAAACGCATAGTAACGCAGGTATTTAAAAAAAAATGCAGCAAAAACCTTGAATACGAAGGATACCTATGCGAATTATTTTGTTTCTCTACCATAAATTTCTGTCCTCTCTGTCTGAATTTTATTACAAAATGCTTGCGGAATAACAATTTAATGTACGATAAATACGCAAATTTTTAACAATGAAATGCAAGAATATTGTTGAACCAAATAAAAAAAAACCCTCCTTAGTATTCAATTGATGATCGTCTAGTTTTATTACAAATAAAACTCATTCAAGCAATAAAACATCTGATAAATTTCACTTATGATCGTAAATCTATACAGTTTTTTACCTATGCACTTCAAAACAGAACGAAGAATCACAAATTTTTCACGTACCTATTTTGGTCTTATTGATGAGAGAAACAAAACAAAGCTCCAAATCCTAACAACTTGGCAGACAAGCCACCAGCATGTTCTGTATCATTTTCTTCGTATAATTCTGTCCTATAAGCCATTCAGCACATGTGAATAACTTGTTGTGTAGCACAAGCCTCTATCATTAATATACTTGGAGTATTTAATTCATTATTTACACCTTGCTCTTTACATTCTTAATATTATTACCTACTTATTGCAATGGGAGATTATGGTGGTTGGTGGTGAGTACATTCTCATACATCTGTCCTTTTTTGTTATTGGTACTGTATCAACTCATATTCATATTTCATACAATATCATAATGCAAAAGGTCACCATCTCAACGTGATGAAGACAGAAATAGTTGGACAACTTTACAATGGTGCATGAAAGGTCGCTGACAAGTTACGTTCATAATACAGTATGTATCATTACCAAAACAGTTGTCTAAATTATTATATTGTATCGTTTTTTATAGTTTTGTTCATGACGATTTTATACCTAGATTTTTCTCTTTTACAAATGAACACTAATAATGAAGGAAGTAGAGTTCTGTGAACAATAAATACATCCTACTGAATAACTAGTATGTAGGTTAGTATATTATCCAATCTGGAGGTTTTAGCTTCGAATCTCAGTACTGATAGTGCATTCTTCACTTCACGAGATAAGCTTTTACCTTACTGCAAAGTATGCAGAATAGCATTTGGATTTGAATATACAAGCTCCTATACATTAAGATTAAACTTTAATGAGCACCGATTGTAACAGGCGCCAAGGTATTTTTTTGCTGTAATGTTGGTAGGTGTCAATAATAAAAAATAAACAAATAATTATTTGCCGTTGCAAACTATAACATATTTTTATGTAGATATCTATGAGGTCTGTTCATATAGATAAAAGTCATCCAAATTATTATAGTTATTTCTTTCAAATACAGATTTTTCTTTGCCTATGTTTTTTTGTAAGATTTCATAAATATTTTTAAAGCTGGTGGATCGGAATGATAATATCCCACATAAATATTTTAGTTCGTACCTATGTTTCTAACATTTTTCACTATATCCTTAATAGACTCCTAAACCGTGGAGAGTTGTACATCAAAAAACTGAGTAGTCGTACAGGCCATACTCTAGACCGTCCTTACGTATAAAATATTTCATAACGTATAGTCACCGATAATACATTTCATTTTACAACATATCGTAAGTTAATTTGCTCGACTAAAATGTGACTAAAATGTCTGCCATCGTGTCAAACATGATCTCAGTTTTTAAAATGATGAGTTATTTTTAAATTATTGAAGGTTAAATTCATTGTGAAACGTGAAGTAGGTTTGTATTTAGATTTTGCCATTGAAATGAAACCATTCGTTGAATTAAAAAGTGAGACAATAGTAAAATATATCATATTGATGTGCATTGTAATTTGAAAATTCTATATTTTGTATAACCACAGATATCATATTCTAATGAGGGACTTAAGCTTTTTTCTCTAATTATGAAGAATTATGTCTCATCTATAAATTTAACACTCAATCTATATTCAACGATGATACCAACTTGACAAAGATTTGAAATTATTATTCAAGGTAGGTAGGTACTTAAATTTCTATATATGTACTATGTTTTTTATTTCTTAGTATTTTCTCACTCCCCGTTTCACATCATTTCTCTCATGGGTTTCCATGGATACAATTTTTTTCCATAGAATTACTACTAATCCAACGTACAAGATATTTGAAACAGAGAGTACTTCGTGTCAAATTTCCAGTTAATTCATTCCGGGGTAATCTTTTACATGAAATAGTTTTGAGCATTCATTAATTGAGAGCATTTAGTAAATATCTCCAAAATCTACATAGGATATAAAAAAACAAATAATTTTCAGTGTTTGATAAGATATTTCATTTTATAAATCATCGGAAAATCCTTCTTCACAGAGGAAATCAAATATGTCTACCAGTTGTGTCAAACTCAATACTAAACGTACTTATTTAAAGTATTTACTGCTCCTATTTCCAAAAAAATGTGGTCAACAATAGAGTATAATGATTTATTATGTTTCAGTATTAAAATTAATCCTTCTTTATAAATTAATTTGGCAAAATCTGAATATAACGTTTAGACAAATGTTATGAATGTATGTACAACACCGCAGAAGTCAGCTTTTGCCTTTTGCTATAGAGATGCCCTGATATGGTGTACTACTGATAATTAATAAAATGAAAAACATCTAATTAAACAACAATAATGGGTGGGATATAAAATGTTTTTTTTTTAATCAGAGTAATATATATTAGCCATCTGAATGACGAATACAGAAAAATAATAGTAGGGAAACAGTTTGTGAATGGATGAATACATTATTTGATTCATCTTCTCTGTGACACTCTGTGATGTTCTCATAAAAATCATAACTTTTTGTCATTTCTAATCTAATAGGGCATACATAATCTATGATTTTTATAAAAGTTTTTCATCTCTCATAAAAAATAATACCTTATCACAATAAATATTGCAGGTACCTACCCATTTATTTCATTGTCAATCAAGGTTAATTGCCTACAGGAAACTGCATACACATGCCATAATAAATATTTTTAAAAATGGAACTTGAGTATCCACTTAATGTGCACTGATTTCACAAGACAAGTGCAAAACATGTTAAAACTCATAAGTAACACGGTTTTCGTAAAAAAATAAAATGAAAATGAACGGTATTAATTTCCAGCATCACTAAAATAATGATTTTTCAATACATTTAACAGATATTTCATACATTTAAACAACAACCAACTTCTAAAGTTTTGACAATTGAGCTGTCAGTGTCAGACATTTCCCGCTAGAAATATAGTTACCAGTAAGATAATTTTGGCCAATTCTTAAGTAAAATATTACAACACAATATATTGAATATCACTTATACAGTTATATCTATGTGTAATATAGTGATTTATTATATTCAAATAAGGATTTATTTATTAAATAATAATTTTTTACTACAATAAAAAATAACAGCGATAAAAAACGCAAATGTAAATTATAATTCCGAATTGTCCATTTTCTATGATTTTGTCTATTTTATTTCAACGTATGGCAATCTTTACGAGTTCATAGAGAAACGTTGAGGAATGAAGTCCGTTTTTGATACTTTTATATAAAGTTAGTATATTTTGTCTTGATAGATCGCATTTGGTATTTTTTTTTAGTATTTTCGGAAGAATTTGTACTTTGTAGTATTTTCACGATGATTTAGTATGTTTCATATTTAAAAATTATGGAAAACAAGGAATTATCTAAAAAATCTACCTAAAAAATGTATGTGACCGTCATCAGGTTCTATTCTTTTTTAAATCTTGAAGCAATTGAATGTGTCGCAGAAGAGCCCCTCCCCCTCAATTTTTTTCTATTCATGTTTGACTTTGATCTAGGGACCATATCCTCCCCCTCCCCGCCAATGAAATATAATCTGGTATTTTTTAGTATTTTTTAGTATTTTTCACTTACACACTTAGTATTTTGAACATCGATATTTGTTTGAGGCGGTAACCATAGACACATAAATAAAATAATGAATTAGTTCCTATTACGAATTTTATAACACAAAATCATTCACTTTAGTTCCAAAATCAGCCGCTGGAGTTAGTAGTAACTTCTATTATTACATATAATATCAGTTTTTTCTCAATTTTTTATCAAGTGTTCGGATGCATGGAGTGATGGATTGCTTGAAAATTCATAACAATACCAATAAGTTGTATCTAAACGTCACCATTTTTTGGAGAAAAAACTTTATTTTTGTTTACAATTTTTTACAATTTTACAATTTGTTTTTTTTACAAAGTTTACAATTTATTTACAATATTTATGATAGGATCAGGTTCATACGTTCCTTAATAGGATCCAAGGGCTGTGTGGAGTAATGTGTGCTATTGTATGAAAGGACGCTGGAGAATAAATTCAGACCTTTTGTCATATTTTGTCCAGCTCCAGCCATCAAAAGACGTCAAGTGATCGAAAGGATCCAGTCACTGCACACCGCCGTGTTTGGTATCGAATGAAAGGGCATTGGAAAAGAAATGCAGATCTTATGTCATATTTCGTCCAGCTCCAGCCATCGTGAGACGTTAAGTGATCAAGAGGATCCAGTCACTGCACACTGCCGTGTTTGGTATCGAATGAAAGGGCATTGGAAAAGAAATTCAGATCTTTTGTCATATTTGGTCCAGCTCCAGCTATCAGAAGACGTCAAGTGATCGAGAGGATCCAGTCACTGCACACCGCGGTGTTTGGTATCAAATGAAAGGGCATTGGAAAAGAAATCCAGATCTTAGTTCATATTTTGTCCGCTCCAGCCATCGGGAGACATCAATAGGTGATCGAGAGGATCCAGTCACCGCATACCGCCGTGTTTGGCGTCTCATGAAAGAACTTCATAACTAGAACATAGGTCTTTTTTCATATTTTGAATAGTTCAAGTCATGGTGGGAGACACTAACGGAACGGGGGAATCCAAGTGCTTAGATTATAAAGCAACGTTATAAAAAGTAACAAATCTGAAATCTAAACACTGAAAATTCCCGGTTGATGGTTAATACTTTATAGAGCAGCCATGTCAAAGATACGGCCCGCGGGCCGCATCCGGCCCCCGGGCAGTGTCAAAACGGCCCGCGATCGCAATGTATCACAGAAAGAAGAAAAAATGGTAAGGATTCACAAAAAATCACATTACTACAACACATTTTCTCATCATAATTTTCTAAAATTAGTACGAAAATCCATCAGTTTCATAAAAAAAAATTGTCTGCGGCGCTATTTATTATGACTTTTTTATAAAAAATAAATTTACATGCAAAATATTGTGCAAAGTATTATATACATTTTCAAATAAACAAACTACATCATGACCTTCTTCACTATGACTCAAACAAAATTTCGCCTTCCGCGCTATTTACACGTTTTTTAGCTATATCAAACTTTAAAATTTTTGTTGTCCCCTATAGCTCCGAGGCTGGCGACGCCCATGTACTATAAATTAAATAAATAAAATGTTGTAATAATTCAGTACATTTTTTTTTTAATCTGGCCCGCCTACACATTCTAAATTTAATATATGGCCCTCTGCAAAATTGAGTTTGACACCCCTGTTATAGAGCCATTAAAACTCACTATTTTGGCTAACAGAACGCGTCTCGGGTCGTATTGCCGATTTACTTCAAATTTGCCGTTGCGAAGCACGGGTTACTCAGCTAGTATTTAATAATACAATATATTAATATCAATACAGGTGAAACTGTCAACTAGATTAATTAGTTTTACCGTAATTTTACGACAACTTACACTGCCCTGTTGTGCGTATAGAGCCTACTTAGTGTAAGACTGAATATCTCGAGCTTAACTGAACGTTAACCCTTCAAGCTCTAAACTTTCATTAGCAACATGCACATCAAATAATTCATAGTCTTAAGATAGTCATAATTACATGTCTTACATAGTATCATTCCTATTACCTAATTCACTAGCCAATAGCCATAAGTGACAGTACTTTATATACTACAAATCTAGGGGCCCCTTAGCCCCCCCCCCCCCCAAAAAACGTTGAGTGACAGTACTTTTTACCATGTGACGACATTCAGCCCCCCCCCTCTCCCCAAATTAAATCCTAGATCTGCCACTGACCTAATTAATAGGTATATTCTTCACAGGGCTTTTGATAAACCGCGCATAGTTTCTTATAATTATAACAAAGTACAATTTACGCGAATAGAGAAGACCTTTCATTTAAAAATAGTTTACAGCAACTCATCAAGACGAAGTACTCGGGTAAGTTGGTTCGATGTTTTCTTTGTTCTATTAAATTCGCGCCTGATTCCTCGCAGAGCAGGCTCTTGATACGCAGGCCTGAAAGTGTCAACCGGAAGCAGGTGACAGAAACGAAATGTGTGCGTATGTTTTGCGTAATAATAATAATATTAAATAGTATTAATTATATCGCAAAAGGATATTTACACACTCACTTAGCAATAATAAATATTATATGATACCTAGTTAAAAAGATATTAATCATTCGCACATTCTGGGACTAAAATTCTTCTGGTTACCTAGCGCTACTTTCTAGTACTGGGTACCCAGAAGAGGTAGATATATTATCACTTCTCGTGGCCGCATCAATCCTTATCGGCGGCACACTAATCTACTTGATATTATTTACGCAATAGACGGAAAATATAAGAAGAAAATTTCAGTCATTTTTTATCACTAAAGATTACTCAGATATTAACGGTGTTAAGCTTTCAGAGCGTCTATGGAATGTCCTATTATGTTTCCAATGTTTTGTGTTTCCTATACCTGAATGAGCCAGCGACTGATTATATAAAGAACGTTCAGTTTAGTTTCTGACGACCAAGCTTGCTTGCGAAATTTATCATTGCCCAATGCCCAACCTTCAAACTTTTTCCTTTGAGGGATGTGGTATATTTCTTTTGACCATACGATAAATAAATAAATAATGTTTTGTGTGACCCACATCCACATACTAATTGATTAAAATATTTTTCAACTTCTTCCCCTTATCTTAGGTCATGTGAACCCATTTTGGCGGCGGGATGTCCTGAGATGTGTAGGTCCAGCTGTCCTTCGAAATTCGAATTAATTAGTTTAATCCATATTTCTTGATTTGTGAGAAGACTGATTTAAAAGATTCACAGGTCATGGATTTCATTTGAATATTAAAATATTTGCATAATAAAAAAAGCGTGTACCTATGGTCCATAACTGAGCAATGCAGTAAAATAATAAACATCGTACAAGAATCATTATATCCAAACTCATTTATTTCGCCTTAAATCTGACGGCATCCAATACAGCTACAGGCGATACATCCTTCGAGTTCAAACCGCTTTTCTTTGATCCCCTCCATACCTACAATAACAAAAATGGGGCACTAGGTATAAAAAACAACAATTATGAATTTAAATAGTATGTAGATTAAATTAAATCTTACTCGGTGCCTTTAAGTTACACGGCGATGAAATAATTCAGCAACGAGGATATACTTTCTTGAAAAATTGTATCAGAAAAACAAACATTGCCTGAAGAGAAATATTCGAATATCTCACGACGCAATGAGAGAATCTGATTGAAACTATCTCCGTACTTTCGTAAAAATACAAGATAAAAATACATTTAGTTTTTATTTATTATTAAAACCTATACTAATAGATTGCATAACTATTGAACGTTATGAAAATGTTCATGGTTTTGCAGAGTATCCAGATCAAGGTTTCAATAGATTCCTTGTCTTTATCTAAGTACCATGATGTTGCTATTCCATTGTTTTCTAAGAACACAATTTTATAATAGGTACTATTTTGGATTTGTAGTCATTTGAACGTAAAAAACAACGAAAAAAAATAGAACAAATACTTACACATCAGATTCGCTCTAGGACTATTTTAGAACCGGTCTAGAACCAATCCAGAACCGTTCTATTACTAGTCTAGAACCAATTTAGGGGTTAAATTGTTACTAGGATTGACGTGATACTGGTTAATAAAGTGATTTTCGAGTATGTACAAATATTTAAACAACACTGGTGTATGGAATATGGCAGTCACGACGTGGTGAAATTGCCTCCAGGGAAATCTGTTAATTGTTTGCTCAGTGCTCTCTTAATGCGTTTGCTCATTTGAATATTATTTTTTATTTATCAGCTATCGACTCGCCTTCAGCAAAGTGATACATTTCATCCAGTATTGCACCACATTGTGAAATATGACTTAATTCGAAACAAAATGATTCCCAGCTATTACGTGTAGCAAATGGCGTAGCATCGTATTTTATAATTATTCCACACTATATTAAACTATAAATATAGATGCCTGTTTAGTTATGTTAACTAGATAAAAAAGCTACAATTTACAAAGCCTAGAGATTTTTTCATCATATTGTAATAAAAAAATACTGATACCCCTTTGAACGGCGGACGATTTTCGATTAACCAGCCAAAATTAATCAAGGGTAATTAGTATAATATGAGTTTGCAATAATAGGCAAGTACATATGCCAAGGTTACAATTTCATTTTCTACTCAGTGCCCAGTTTTCCCTGGATTTGTTACCTATTTGGTCTGTGGCTAATACCTAAAGATTTATTTCTTTTACATATTGTCTAGCAACTGCATCTAATCGCGATATTGTAGTTGATAAAAAATTACTAATAATTAAAATTAATTGTAAAATTATGTGACGTTTCTGTTCTTATCTGCTGAATATGGTGTTGAGTTATTCAGTCTGTTTATAAAGTTATCATTGTGAATCTACTTTACTATAAACTCAGTACATGAAGCGTAAACAAAAGCTCGAGCAATAATATCAACCTAACCGAGTACCAAAGTCGATACATTTAGTGGGTCATTATCCCGTCAGAGGGCGCAAGTAGTGCCTACCTACGATTTTTTTTATGTCCTGTCTCAATACTTATGTGAGTTATGACAACCCATTCTCTGAAATGAACATTACTTTCGTTCACAACACATTGCGAAAACTAAAGAAGTATGCCTACCTATATCAAATTCAATTTACAATAGACTAACGGACACTAGGACAGGCTTTCTATCTGTTCATTTAGATTAATGAAAAATACAAACTGTTCTAGGTACTTCGAATTATTAGTTTGAATTTCTTTATCGTATTCTTACTGTATGGAAAATATAACATTTGACCTTTATTGATCCCATGAAATGCAAGTACCTACACAAGACCCAACACCGATAAATTGAGCAGGATATATTAATTAAACAAAGGTACTGCAGGATAATTAATAACATTATTATTATTGCAGGTAAACAAAAGATTTGCCGATATGACTCTACCACATTACAATAATATTATACGTATAATACTGAACGATCTGATTTGACGATGCCCTCAGAATACAAAGGAATCCAAACTTTATTAGCATTTTGTTACGAATTGTGTAGATGCAAAACAAATTTCATTATGTTATAACAATTTTCACAAATCTCACACTTGCCAACTGCTAAGTCGAATGTTACAGAAGGAAACTAATTTACTTTTTCTTATCGTGGAAAGTGCCGGGTTCGAATCACAGCGCTGATGATCTACTCTACACTTCACAACACAAGCTTTTGGCTTACTGCGAAGTATGCAGGAAGTTATTTGGATACGTTTAGGTATATAGAAAATAAAATAATCTTTATTGCATATAGGAAACATACAAAGGGCGGGCTTATTGCCAAATGGCAATTTCTGCCAGCCAACCCATATCAAAATCCACAATGAGACAAAACTAATTATGAACTCAGTAGCGAAAGGATACCCTAACTAATATAGACGCCAATGTTTTTTTTATCATGAACTACTCGTATCTTCATACTATATCGTCACTCTGAGATTCGAACTCGATTTAATCATCGAATAACTATACGTGTCCTTGGACTCCGGTTACAACTCCAAGCGGTAAGATCTATCATACGATACGAGTGAATTCATATTATTTCAAATCAATTACAGTTAAGTATTCTAATCTGCTTTCATCCGTTTATAACTTGTGCGCGAAATAAAAACACTTCTACACGGTGAAGTAGTGTGAAATCATTTCCACAAATAACACGCTTTTTTTAAATTGCAAAAACTATCACATCATACAACGCCGACAAAAGCTCACCGCCGTGTGGGGGCTATTGTTTGCGGTTAATCATTCACCTAATTCTCACACCCTTTTTCGAAAATAGTTTCCTGAATGGAATTAGTTACTCATTTTAAACATATTCGTTAGACTATTATAACTATTTCAAATCAATGAGACCAATTTCCTATTTCATTTTTTTAACGCAAATTAGACATCGAGTACCTACCAACGAAACTCATTTCTCTACTTACTAACCCACCAATAATAATGAAAAGCTATATGTACCTTTTGTATTGGAGAGACCGTGAGAATCAGAGATTTAGTACCTTATGAATGTCTTCGATAGTGTCGTTAAAACTGACTCCACCTCACCATAAGGGTAGTTGGGCTTGGGGCCGCAAAAATAAAATTCCTTCTTGTGGTTCAGTGCACCCAGGGCAACGTATGTACAATACGGCTAAAGTTCTATAAAAAAGGCAGATGAGAGACAAAAGCAAGTATTATTGGTTACATAAAGTTTTAATCATTGCCCATCGATCGCTTCTTGTCATGCGGAAGGGTTAGAAGAAATAAAATCATATAATTATGTCCCAGGGTTAGTACATACCTACAACAATATCTCCAAAGTTATAAAAATTCCGTCAGGAATTCTACGCATACTTCGCCTTTCATTATTTTAAACTATTCACACCAAATTAATTCAAAATCAATCAAAGGCTATTAAATGTCACCATCAGTTAGCTGTGAACCTCATCCAATAAGGCCGCCATCGAATAATCATTATCGTGGTTCATGAAACGATGTAGCGTATCTCAAATTTATCTTTATTCTACTACCATTATTATTTTACAAATAATTTAGCAATCTATCCTAATGTCAATATATTTTATGGGCGAAATAAACCCAAGTACACCTTTGTACCCTTCGCAGTAAGCTTGAAAAGCTTGTGTCGTGAAGTGGAGTAGGTCGACATCGAGATTGAACCCACGCCCACTGGATTAACAGTCGATATTATAATTTATATTATGAAAATTAATATTTTATGCAAATGAAATCAATTCCGGTCTTATAATATTATTTTCCAGTTCCCACAAGTATAAATCTTACAGTGATAAACTTTAACTCTAAACACATATACTGTCGTAAAAAATCGACTTAAATGTATCTAATATCCCGTTTATGTGAGGGATATACCTAAATTATTTAGGTATTAACTGGATTTGTCTGCATCTCGCAGATGGGATACATTGAGATTTTCTTCAACGAAGGCGGGAGGTATCAACATTCATATAATGTTATTTATAATATATACATCCATCCTGCTCCCTCCCCAAGGGAGTTCACATAATAACCTTATGTGAATGTTGATACCTCCCGCCTTCGTTGAGGAAAATCTCAATGTATCCCATTAATGTATTTGAAATAAATAAATAAATAAATAAAAAACTAGGAAACTTTAGATACGTTATTTTGTAGTTGAAAGCAATGCCAAATATTGAAGGACGCGGCGTTAGTAAAACAAACATTAGGCAATAAACAAGAATATGTATGATGGAGGAACCACACACGAGACTTCATGGTACCACAGTCTAATAACATTAGGAACTAATGAGCCATATTATTACAATATAACAACATGCCAGGTTAGCTGGTAGGAGTAGGTGCCACATCTCAAGGGTGGCGGTCAATGACAGACGTGATGGCGGTCCCTTTTATAATATTTATTTAAGGGATGATGTCCCGGAATGTATACTAAAACCAAACTAGTGTGTAGGGTTACCAAAAGTTTGCTACAAACACCTAATGAATATACTATATACCTACATGAAAACTTTACGTTCATCTCGAAATATATCCATCTATGGATTGAAAAAAATCCAAAGTGATTTTAAAATCGTTGCTAAATCTTGAGAGGCACAAATAATTTGGAACTAATATGGCAAGCGCCGCCTATAGAAATATATTTTTTCCCACCTTCGACGTGCCATATTTTAGGTAGATTTCCACAAAGGAATTCTACCTATTCGTTTCTCCCGTGATGTCGCAGAATTGAAAAATTTCTACTTAGTATCACTAATTAGGACCAGGAGAACCCGAATCCGAACTTGGTTTAAAAGTTTATATATATAAGCCATATATATATATGTCCCTTTTCTTGTGCGCACGTTTGAGGCCAAACTATGCGTCGCAGAAACGTGAAACTTGGGTGGTAGATTTTTAGTAAGGGGTAGATGAACTGATAGGAGATTGGGTGAAATCCATTAAGAGGAAGGTTCACTTTTTAAGGCTTTAAATACAAAAACAATCATTCTGAGGGGATCCAATGACTGTGTCTGGTATCGCATGAAAGGGGATTAAATAAGGAATACATATCAAAAGTCAGATTTTGTCTAGCTCAATTCTTCGGACGACACTGATCGATCGAAAGATCTAGTTAAGTAGTTACCGCATAGGTACTAGCGTGTTTGTTGTCTTAGAAAAGTGCTTCACGATACGAGTAGAACTCACATCTTTTTTTCAAATTTCTAGTACTTAAGTACCGATACCAATCCATATTATGAGTTGAATGAAAATTGATTGATTGAAAATAATTTGATTTTTGGATTAGGTACTTCGATAATCAAAGAATAAACTACATCCATACTACTTCATCACTTCGCTGGTTTATTTGCTGATGATATTGTGATTGTTTTTATTATATGTACAGATGTACTCTTAAAATTAATAAAATAAATAAATCAATTGAAATCTACCTATGCCTGTGGCTTGCCAAAGGATTTTTTCAATTCCTAACTAAGCGCATACGAAGTTTTCCAAAAATTCCGGTTGTATTTGTTTCTCAAGTGATATTTTGTTACAGGAGTGTAATAAAATACCTACTACTATTTGGCATACTCTGATTTAACTAATTATGTAGAGATTATTATTTTCTGTGGCAACCCTGAAAAAATCAAAGACAGAATTAATATTGGGTTCCGTTAGACAATAATCCTATTTTTAAACAATTTTAGGTTGGTGAATTTTATTCTCATAATGAGGCGACTTTTTTTTATTACCCAGAGGCCCTTTTTTATTTGACCCAGGGCCAAAGCTCACAAATTTTATTACCAAATAGACGCCTTGTAATAGTAAATTCTTATGTAGGTATACTGAATGTATAAAAGGGTATTTATAATGCGTTTTTGTTATATAATTTTATAATCAACAATATTGATTATATTTTTATTTATTAATTTATATACCATCAATATTATATCTTCTCACATTTATTAATTTTATTGGTTTATTTAAAGATACATCTCTATCTTAATTAACTATTATCTGAGTACAAGATTTTAGGAAAACGTTAAAAGGAGACCTAAAAATTTGTAATCAAATCATTGACAATTATCTATTCCATCTTTAGTGTAAAACTTCCATAAAATTACCATTTTTTTGGAGAGAAACAGTCTAATCTCTTCGTCTTTCCCCAATCCATTTGAGTAGAGCGCAATCTAAAATACATAACTTGAACATAGCTTAAAGCAACAAAATTCAATTCAGACATCTGAATATTTATATTCCTATTGAATATAATCTTAATCAGACATGCATTCATAAGTAGGTATGTGAACAGAAAATCATAAGTATGAACCTAACACAGTTTACATGATTTGGTTGAACTATAAAAAAGCATGACGTGTTTATTCTGCGATTATTCTGTGACATTTTTCAATACCGTTGAGTGCCAAAACTTTGGATAATGCAATAGAAATAAAAAAAATGTTTTTTCTTTCTTCGGAATACTTATTTTTTTTATAACAAATGAATCTGGGTTTATCGAAATAAACCCAAATACATATTTGTACACTTCACAGTAAGCTTGAAAAGCTTGTGTTGTGAAGTAGAGTAAGTCGGTATCCAAAAATCCACAAATAGTATAATTTGTTAATAAAAGCTTGTTCAGACGATTGTGATAACTTTTAACTTAATTCACTTGATTTGTGACTCCCAGAGAAAAGCATCATTTAACATATTATCACGAGCCGGGTAATCAGTAAATATTTTTAATTCGGCTTTGTACCCTGTGGCCACTATTATCTCACAAATTCCACAATCACTGATCACCTTTAACAATTTTTTGATTAGTATTTCAATTCAAAGCTACCGATGACAACACGACTAATGATTATATTATAATATCGTTATGAATAATATCCTCTCAACACTGAATGTGTAGGATATTTAGCCTTTATTAGGTTTCTAATTAATAAACATGTTTCTCTCAAACACTTGAGGAGGAGATTAGGTGTAAAGCAATTTCTATGCAGCAATGTTATATCTCATCCAAAGAAGTAAATCCAAAGTCGATATTAATCTGAACTTTGTAAGTCATTAATCAGGAATACTAGAAGGTATTCTTCTTTAACTCTATTACTTTGTGTGCATCGTCGGTTTTTCTGAACATTGCCAGTTTACATTTCAATAAATTCTAGATTGCCAATTATAGACGGTTTCTAAATACTCATATGTATCGTAAATACAGATCATTATCACTATGTCGCTTAATCGCAGATTACTGTGGATCAAATAAACTAAGTATGGTTTTCGTTGGTCTTCATTCTGCAGCATGATTTTCTTTGCTCTGAACTCACAACTTTTTCATTACCATTCCGGAGCTCCATTCACAATTCTTCTAGCGCAGATTTTTACAGTAAAATGTTCGATCAAGTTGCACCTTTGTTGTGTCAATATTTTTATAATTGTGTTTAATATATCGTAATTTTTATAGCTCATTTAATTCTTAATCATTTTGGCCTAATTACCTCATGCGACGTACAATAATAGCATCCCATAAGTATTTAACAAAAAATGACGTGAATTTTACAGTTATCCTCGGAGTATTCGAAACACCTGAAGATTAAAAACTTCTGATTCTTTTTTGTATCATGAATTACCGTTACTTTATAATATTTTGTCGTCTAAAGTATAAATATAACATTTAGTGCAAACAAAGTAGTACAAGGATGTACCTCGGTGTACGGATGAGCAGATGAGTACATATTTTATCCAATCACCAAATACGCGGTAGAATCAATGAAATGCGTGGGTGGTGACATGAAGGAATCCCCTTCAATATAGAATATCAATAATTTCTTTGTAATCGAACCAATATACCGTTTCTTAGTTAAATAGAATCCTAACGGTAATCGAGGAAGTGAGGTGGATCTAGTTCAATATTATATTATTATGTTATTATTAATTGTCTGGCGTCTGGCACCCACACTATTTATTTATTAACAACGTGAAAAGTGTTGAAACATAGTTAAACGAAATATACTTATTTTTGCGCCTTTGGCATCATACAATCATTAATTTCGATTTTATTCTCTAAATCGACAGTAAATATCTCTAATTTCCTGTCATAGATCTTTTCAATGATGACGCGTATAAATCAACACTGCCACCATTCTAAAGAACATTTCTGACATCAATGTTGGTTTTGGTTTAGCTAGTACGTTCACCAATTTATTAAAAACATTAGATCTGAGTATGTTGGATACTTGGACGTGGATAGTATTTTTTTTTCGATTTGAGACTGCACCTAAGATATTTAGATATACATAGACTTATTTTTCTAAACGTGTGCAAGTAGGTACAGGTATCTACTAGAAACAATAATAATTGCAAAATCTTACCCTATTTTTTTTATACACGAATTTAGGATTACAAGTGATCTGCCTTATAAGCTTTTTATGTTCGAACATTGTATTCCATGAAAATAAAAATACGACTAGTATATAAACCTACAAGAACCTACAAGTAAATGAGAAGAAGATCTACCATGATCGTAGCTTGTTTTGAAAGTATACGATTTGCAAATTCGCATCAGTCACGATAGTAAGAACTTAAATATTTTTATATAATTTTAATCATTTTAATAATTTGAATTACCCTGTCGATTACCTCCGTAGCCGTACATATTTGTGTAGGTATTAGAAATTAACTTAGCTATGCATATTTATATTTTCTAAGAATAAGCTTTGCGTTTTGAAAATAAATACTATATTTATGTGATTGTTACCTACCGACTGATGTTATTACGGAGATATGTATGTAATATGTCAATATTCTTAATCCTTTTGGATCAATTGGTTATTGAAGTCACCTTTATGATCCCGATACATATACTTATAATATACCTAACGACACTGCATTCATGTGGTTTAGAGCGATTGATTATGGAATAAAAATATCAGTTGGTTTCTATACTTAGACAATTCATAGTCAGATATGGCTTTAAATTAATTTTGCATTATTATTGTAAGGAAATATTTTTTTAAATACCAACTCTTTGGCGTACGTAACGGGGACGAATGGAGGTCCGATTCTAAAAAAAACATCTGCCTTGTATTACACCTGCTTACCCCGTTTGCTTTTCTATATTATGAACCAGTATATACACGAGGAGTGTTACAGTACGTTTTAATAATTTTATATTAAAACGAATATCTCTTATGTAAAGAAAAATGACTGACTTTTAAAATAATGAGATATAGTAATACTTCACTAGATACATGTTACACATACACAATATTATAAAAATTAACCTCAGTTTAATTCACTAGAAAACAAATCCTATTAAGTACATGGACTTGTCGCTCATCTAAATTAGAAATTCAAAGAAATTAAAAGTTACAATCGATATCCGATAAAATTTGTTTACATAACTGCATCCCCCAGAATACTGAGCTGGAGACCCTACGAAAGTAAACGAAGTGTAGGGACACCACAAAGGAGATGGGCCGATGATATCATCGAGTCAGTGGGACATGGGTGGAGACAAACCGCCCAAAACAGAGAATGGTGGAAGACAAAGGAAGAGGCCTATATCCAGCAGTGGAGGGAAAGAGGCTGATAAGAAGAAGAACTGCATCCTGGTGAGTGGTGTCAAAAAGACTTCGACATGGTTGAAAATGGTAAGATATTCCAAGTACTGTATCTGCATATAATTTAATGACTTGAATGTTGCGTAGGTATGATTGTAATATTTGTAATGTGATTATTACCTGAGATAAAATAAGTGTTGGCATGTTCAAATAATCATCACGAAATGATCCGAATACACAAACATACAGAAGAAGAAACATTTATTATTAGATTAATTTTTTATGTTCTTTCATCGCCTCGTTGAAGGACAGTAGGGTGTAATTTTAAGTCTTGTTTTCATTTAGGATTTAATTAAGAAACTTATGTTTACAAAATTGTATAACATGAGATTATAATTCAATACATGTTTTCAAGCAATAAACGCTGGGTTTGTGATTACAACCTGCCTGTATAAGTAATTCAAATACATACTAATATAATACAAATACTTATCCACCTAAATAGGTACCTGGTACATATATCATCTTCGGCAAAACAAGTGCAAATATTTTATTTACTCTTATTCATTTTTTTTAATAAAAAGACTTCTTTTTGAAATTGTATAGGTTTCGGTAAATGCATAATTTATAATAACTATACAGTTACATACAGAATATGTCTGTCATTTGTATTTATCATAGGTATAAGGTAAGTTCGAGTTGGTTGTAAATTTCTGCTTACAGCTATTCCTTGTTGTTTTTCATAAAGTGGGCAAGTTGCCATTTCATCTCAAAGTCACCTAGCATTATTTAAATTACTGTCCTTAACTACATACAAGTCACTCGATGACTGTTTTAATAAGTACAAATTTGCACGTATAATGTAGGTAAAATAATTATCAATTCTAGCGTAGGCTCTTACAGTAGAAAGCTTGTTTTAAAATAACTATAAATAAATTACTTTGAATAAATATTTTATATTTAAAAAACGCAAGTCACATTCTTGTCTATTATAGGTATATTGAACGAACAATGAATAAAATACCTACTTACAATATAATGTCATGAGGTATTATAATTATAATAAAGTTATAACAACATTTATTGCTACTGAAGACTTTTAGAAAATAAATCTTATTTTACTTCTAATTTCTCCTTCAAAACGGAGAGTATGCTATAACACAGAGATATATTGGATAATCATAATGATTCATAGGTGTATTTTTTACCTAAAAGTTTTCATCAACTTTAAGGTAAATAGATCAATGGCCGTCGTGGAGTTTCTATGAGACAAATTATAAATTAAGGACACATTAATTTCTCAAGTTATTTAAACTAATTTATCCCGTGAGAATATATCTATTTAATGTAACTTTCGAATTCCTACATAAACTATCTTAACACGTTTGGCACCAAACAAAAAAAACATGCGTTTAACAATGTTGTTGGTACAAAAACCGAAGATTCGTCGAAGAATTCAATGTTTTTTTTTCACTAGCGCAATTTTTCATTTAGTTAACGTATTATCACGCATGATGGAGGAGTTAAAAAAACATGACATTGTGATATCGTTACGGCAACGACGATCAAAAATGTAACCAATTTGAAGGAATATCGTTGTGAAGTATGTAGGACATGAGAAACTTAATCTGACTGTTGTTATTTTCTTGCGGTTCTTTTTATTCAACGCAATTTTTTTCACAACATCGAGGATTGTGGACAATAATACTAAAAGTATATATATTTTGAAATTGATAAACAATCGTAAATTTTATTATGACATTAAAACATGGATATAATATTATTAGGTGGGTAGTCGCATGACGATATTTTTAGGAGTAAGAACTTGCAGTTAATATGTCTATTCATACTTAATAAATTGTCTGAATAATAAAGTTACAGTCGTTATGTTTGATTAATTAAACCGTCAATCAAATCTTATATGGAAGTGCATAATAATTATTGCACTTGCATAATAAATATTTATGTACTTTGTTGTTCTTTGTGAATTACTAAAAATTTATAAAAATTTCGTGATGTGCTTTCAATCGTTTTTTCATAATATAGATGGTCGCTATCACGATCTTCAGAGTCCGTGTCAATATGTTGTCTTGCACGATAAGAAATGTGTCTTTAATTAAAACAAGGAAACGATCATCAGCTCCACTGCGCACACCCTGTCAATTACAAAAGAATTCGTTACAGAGATTTCAGGGGACAGTTTCCTTTTAGGGGTTGTTGTCCAAGAATGTTCCCCTGAGACAAACGAAGCGTTCACTCTCATTGTTCATATTGCGCGTGTCTTCAATTAGACTTTAACAATGTTTCTTCTAAAGGTGATTAAATGGGAGGTACAACTCAGCGAAGCCAATTCAATGTAAGTACGAGTACATAATATTTACTACAATATCTTTATCATTGTAATATTTTGAGACGTATTTTTGCCTTACGTCTATTATTAAATTGCGTATTTGTGATACTTTCCTGCTCTGTCAATTTGAGATTGGGCATTCCATAAATTTGCCAGTTTGATATTTTAAAATTATTCCTTACTCGATAGATTCAATTGAGCCTATTTCTATTTTTTTATAATAAAAGGAGAGGATTCATCATAGCACAATGTGCCCAGAGTTGATTCTTTGTTCAAATTGCGTCAGTACATTTTATTTTTATCTAGTTATACCATACAGACTTATACAGAGTGAAACCAATCCGATGGAATCAAAAATGCTACACCATAATAGTATTTTGATTAGATCAAAAAGGTGTTAAATATTCGCCTTTGTATTAAAATTACTCGACAATACGTCGACGTAGCCAAATACAAAGATGACTTTGCTAAACAAAGTATCAAAACCCCTAAAGGATTTCTAAAAAAATACTCCGTTATATTTGCACATTCATCCAAAAGCTATTTTTTATGTTAGACCCTTCATATAAAAACAATAAGGGTTTCATAAAAAATATATCCGATCCCATTTAACACAATGCCGTTATTTGAGACCCCTTCTAATCACCTTTGTTGTAGAATAATATCGAAATATTTTCGGCAATTTATAATGTTTATTTAGTTGATAGAAGATTTCGTCACGCCGAGTTCTTGATATAAATTAAAATGAAACTTAACCAATATGCAGGAAAAAAAACGTCCAATAAACATGTAAATAAAGAGAAAATCGGTTCATAAGTATGTAGGTATGTATTCATTAATAGATAGATAGATACTTTATTCAATCATTTCAGTGGACATACAAACATAGATGGGTATTTAATTCAAGTTGTAGCGACATTCATCAATATGTTAAAAGTTCATCTACGCAGTTTTTTTTAATAAGCACGGAAAACCACCCGTTGTCTGCTAATTTATAGTTAGTATAATGAAGAAATATATAAAAAACATTTCAGTGTATAATATATCATCATCAAACATATTGTGACAAATACATACACCAAAAAATATCTAAATATCCTAAATATCTAGGTAGTGGTAGTAGCTAGGAATACAAGTTAACCCTTTATATTATACGCCAGATAATATTGGGTCTTTTAATAACAATATCACTCCCGTAGACGTATAATTTAATACGAGAGGTTTTTAACTAATTAGATTGGTTTATTAGAGTTTTGTTACGAGACCACCCTGTAGATAATACGAATATTTCCTCAAACTAACAATCATTTATCGATTTCATTTCAAATCAATAAACCAATATTACATTTCGATAATTTCGTTATCTGTCGGTTCCTTCTTATAAGTCTCACAATTGGAACATTAGGTTTTTTTTATTAACAATCTAAAACCATATGAATATACGTACGTAGGAATATTTTACTATATTTCACAGCAAAGTATAAAATATAGGTAAATAGTAAAAGATTGTAATTCGATAAGACGAAATGCAAGACAGAAAGTTTTTGGTCTAAAAGTCCTCTTTTATTAAATTTCAGCAACCCTAATCCTCAGCAGAAGAACTCACAGTGTGTGTTTGTGTGTCTGGAACAAAAGTGATCCCAAAGTCACCGCACATCCAGCAGTTTTTTTTTATTTATTTTAATCAGTCAAGTGCAAGAATCGCATACTGGTTTACATCTTCGAGAATCGAATTTACTAAACGGATTTAGAAGTGAAAGTCATTTATAAAAATCCTGTCTTATTTTCCTATAATATCTTGAAACGATAAAATAGTTTTCAACGCAAGTAGGTTAATGATTTTGTTCGAATAAAGTATTCACTCATTTAGTTCTATATAGTCAATCAATATGGGAACTTTTTTTTTTGACTTCCAATATCGATAAATAAATATTCATTCGTCAATTGCATCTCTTAGAAATTAAACGAAATAATTGATATTTTGTTATGGAGGTTTTTTCTTTCTTTAAAGGATTTATTATTCTGGATTAAAACGTGTAATCATTTTCTTTTAAACAATATCTTTAATTTCTAACGAAAGAACTATAATTTTGTAAGTATGTACGTACCCTACTTCAATATTTGTATTACTATAATGACATTTCATTATCTCTTCCTTATAAAAGCTGTCCCACCCCAATATATGCCCTCGTGCGATTTAGGCACTACATATAAAGATATTCTTGTTTGTAAGAATAGTTGTATATTCTGTACTTAATTTGTATTAAGCCGTTTAAGCTGCGCATTGATGAATTAATGTAAGTCAGTTAATCAGACAATTTTTAATAGATTTATATATGAGCAGAATTTCATTATATTCCTGAAGAAAACAGATGAAGAAAAACCAAAACCATTCTTTAGAAGACTCCTTATTTTATTAAGGGTCTATTGGAACTTGCAAAGTAGAGGTAACAATCTCGAAATTGATAGATTAAATTAAAGACATCGGAGGAGCCTTAGTTATAGGTATGCATTATGATTAATCAACAACGAAAGGATTTTTTTATAAACACCCGCATTCCTTAGGGTGCCGTTATTTTCAAAGTATTCAGTGGTTCATGGTTGTTTTTGCTTGCAGAATATAATAAGTTAGATAGTAGATAGATAGCCATGAAACAACCAACGTGTTTGAGGAGACATACGATATAATAAATGTTTAATAAAATGCGGGTTATAATAGGAAAATATCTATACTCGTATTGATATGAAATCATTAGATTTCTGTTTTGATATTTTAATAATAATATACTTACTGATTATTTTGTTTCCTAGATGGTGTTTGATAGACACCCGCACAGTCAAAATATGAAATAATGATATTGTTTTTATATCATCGTTTTGATAAATCTCCAGAATCGCTTTAAGGAAAACAACTTGATCGCCAGTTGCCTAGGATTAGCAAAGTCCTAAAAGAATATATCCTATATTTGTAGGTAGGTATGTATACTACTACATTTTTACGTAATATTTATTTTTTTAGAAATAACTCTAATGAATCTTTTACATTTCTTTCCTTGTGGAATTGTGTGGTGGTGGGTGTGGATTTCAAAGGTTGGCACCTCTTGGAAGCACAGAATCACATGGCGACTGGTGAGTATAATTATCCAACGGCTCCAGTGATGTGAAGTTAACAACGAATGTCAAAATATAATCCGCCAAGTACCAACTCATGCTATCAAATATTATTATCAACATTGAGGTGTAGTGGTTCTGTGTAAAGAAATTTACATAAACGAATGATTTAAATTTTCAAATAAAATTTTACGGTCCTTATGTCAGCCCATCTCTTGTACGAGTAAATATGGCACCGCGGGCGGTTTTGGAAGCTTCCGAATAACAGAATGATGAAATGATGCGCTCAACCTAAGTGACATGCGAAAATGTGAATGTAAAATCCTATTATGGTGGTCCACGGGGGAACCCGTATAAAAAATACACATTAATACAAAATGTTTTAATCTCTGAAAAAACATCTGTTTTTTATAGATTTTCAATTAATAGAATAAGCCTAATTATTTTATTGATTCGTATTTGGAATTTTAAAAATCCTCCCCGTTTTGTATGCAATACCTATTAGCTTATTTTAGATTAATCTATACCTACATAAGTACCTACTTTATGCCATGGATTCTAATGGTTGTGTGTTTAATGTTTCCTATTCAATCATTATCAAATACCTACCCATAGGTACTGTATAGAATGTATAGTATTATTTTTAGCAAAACTCTACGTAGAGCGAAAATTATATTTACCCTTTGTCCCTTTTGATACAAATTAGCTCTCAAATATTTTGTCCAACAACTTATGGTAAATCTGAGCTTCACCTACATGGCACAGGATCCAAAGAAATATAGTACAATCATTTATAATGTACGAATATCTATGTACATAGTATAAGTCTGAGACATTTTACTGCTGCTATTCTGTTCCGTTCTGAAGGTTAACATTATGAATACTCCATGGGAAACGATTCGTTGATTCTTACATCTCTTATCAGATTAAACATTTTAGTTAAACACAATTTGTCAAATCCAGCCACATTGAAGCAATTCATTTCTTTGTGTCACAAGGGAACGATGTAAAATAAATACAGACTTTCTGATCTCGTCTTTTGCAGAAACATTTTTTTTAATTGTTGCAAACCAACGAAGTAACGAAGTAGCACAAGTTGAGGAAGTATGATATGGAACGCAAAAGAGCATCATGGCTCAGGAATCTTTGGTAGTGGTTTGATGGAATACCCTATATATGTACAGCAACACTCATGATTGGGCTAGGATCGTGTGGAGTTTCGAATGACGGTCGGCAACTTTCGATAGGAGCGGCTCACGAAGAAAGAAAAAACTCTTCGCTCATTATTGACTTAGTTAGTTGATATAATAGTTCATTTAGCAATTAAAAATAGTAGAATACACGCAAATAAAGTAATATCTAGAGGTAATGTTATATCATAAAGTACGAGTGTAAGTATATGTCTTGAATGTAGATACGAGTACCTGTATTCCTATATACACATCCTCAAGCAGTTTAATGTCGATTGAGTACAAGATGTATGAAGGAGGAAGACATAAAATGAAGAACGGATGTAGTAAAATTTAGACAAAACTCACTCATAAGGCCTCCATTCTATCGTGCTCTTTATATCTCTCCACTCAATACAAATATGTACTTGTACTACACGAACAGATTTTCAATTACAGGTTGCATAATTTTATTTTATCGTAATGTTTGTTTAAGGGCATGGCACCAGGAATGACGTCACAGTCTTTTCCCACGGCATTAAGGTTCAAAATTGCGTGACAATCGCATGATAAAATGGTAAAAATAGCGTTTTTTTCCATATTTTGGGGTTGATTTTGCGTCTATCAAAAAACTTTTACGGTTATTCCCTAGATTTTAATGCATATTATCAGTACAAGAAAAAAAAATTACTCCGCGACTTTCGGGAAACGAGTTTCCGTCTTTCGGAAAAAAGGTCAGAGATGTTTTTAAATATATTTTTTGCGAAATCTATACAAGATATAAAAAATCTATTACGGTTATTCCCTAGATAAAGGTTCAATGCATCTACCCTATTTTGTTCCAAAGCATATTTAGTAACGGTTGTCGAGATAGAAGGTCTCCCGTTTTTAGAAATTTTTGAAATGTCGGTATGTATACTCTTAATTACTAGGTAATAAATAAACTATTATGGTGCACTTAACACTCTCAACACTCACACTAATTAAACGGATTTATATGAAGGTAAAAATGAATGACTTTGCAATCTCTGCATATAGCTTAAAATCCACTTTATGTGGATTTTAATGACTTTAATTACACGCGACTAGTCTTCGAGGATTCTCATTCTTGACAATAAAGTAAACAGAAATATTGATTTATTTGAAAAAATGTATACTTTTAGGTATTTATAAAAATACGTCATTGGATTCAATCGAAGTTAGATCAAGGAAAAAATGAATGTATCTATACATAATTTCTGATTAGTGTAAATAAGTCCCCTATAAAATTACAGCAATGCTCCACCAAAAACAATCTGGTTGTCTCTTTAATACCGATTGCGCTATTACTGTTTGGTTGAACATTAAAACTGTGGTTGAAATTCCGTCCACTGCAAAGAACACCAATATGCGGTCAATATGCAGATTACTGTGAAAATAAACGTGTAAAACATATCAGTGTCCGTGTATAAAGTATTGTGACTGAATAAAGTAACCTTCTTATCCTTAAAATAAATTATCAAGTCCTATGTTCTACCGTGACTGCGCAAAGAATTCTAATGAAAGTTGATGGAGAAGGACAATCACACTTTTTAATATTTGATTTTTTACTTAGCACAGTAAATATGAATTTAGATACTTGCGGATGTTAATCTGCATGAGTGTTTACTTGACATTTACCTGAACAAAATTGATTGAAATAAGACGCTTTTTCAGTCTTTTTATACTTAGTAATTCAATCACAGTTTCAAATGATCGAACATTACCAACTGACCATTGTATAACAAGTACGTTGTTGTAATACCTACTGTATACTGTGTATCTATGTACTTTGTTTACGTTTGTTCGTATATCAAGATTAATATCTTTAACAGATTTATTAGTACAATAGCTCCTCGCGTATGCAAAATCAAAATCCATTTCAATATCTTCCATTAGCAGACGTAATAAGTCAATCGAATTTCATAAAAGCGTTCTGTTCCATTTTTAAAACGTGGAATTTGCGTGTCTTTGTCGATAATAATACGTCATTGAGTGACACAATGATATCTATGGTTCACATCGATTTATTGAAGAATCGACATATTCCATACATTATCTGCAACAAGCATTGTATCAAACCTTGTGTACCTACAAACCTACGTTCTCTATACAGTCATGTTACTTATAGGGGACATAATATATTTAGTAGATTACCTAGATTTGATATTAATTAATATTTATTATTTACTGCAAAAACATTCCATTAGATCTAACAGCGTTTCCTATTGCAAAATGCACTTTTTTCATATAAATTTACTACAGATTTAAATTAACCTACCTAGATATTTTCTCTAGAACCTAGATATTACGTTCTCCGGGGCGACAAATACAGACTGCTCCAACCAATTATGAAGGGCAAAATAGAGGGACGCCGAGGAATAGGAAGACGCCAGATGTCGTGGCTTCGAAATGTTCGTGAGTGGACTGGCATCAGGAACGTCGGCGAGTTGTTCCGGACTGCGGCATACAGGGATGCTTTCGCCATAGTGATCGCCAACGTCGGGGGGACCCGATAGGGCACGGAAAGAAGAAGAAATTTTCTATAAATTCCTGCAAGTTTTGTGTATTGGAAAATACCTTTCTTTGTACCTCAGGGACAATAATTAGGTGTAATTGATAGTGTTAAAACATTTTAGAAAATCATACAGTCTCTTCACAATTAGTATACCATGCGAACTACTTCTAACTTACTAAAATAATTTTTCCGAACAAAGCGTTGATACCACATAATATGTTGTCGAACTTCTTAATAGCTGTACAATAACAAGATACGTGAAAATAAATCCACATACCTATTACTATGTGATATTATTTTTTCCTACTGTTTCTGGGTGTCAATTGACGGTTGTTCTTTCCGATTCATTCATTTCCCATCTCCCCTCATGTATTATTATTTTTCTTACTCCAGGAATCATCGTCAATCCACTCACGCATTGTTTCGGCGAGCATTTGGTATGCAAATTCATGAATGGTGCGTATGCAAATAATCAAACATTTTATATTTTTTATTTCAGTCTGTTGTTTTCCTTTTACTAAGGCAACCATCTCGTCTCGACTCATCACCGAGGCAGTTCGTCTTCAAGAAATATCGTAATAAATATATTATTTTGTACTTTTGGTGGTCCTTATTCATTATATTGACGAGCCAAATATTAAGAAGAAATATAATATTGTTGACATCACCTTTTGATACTTGTGCCGTAAATAATTTCAATCAGATACCAAATTTATTTGTAGCTGACATTATACCACAAAAGGGTAGAAAAATGTGCATACCTATAATATATGAAAAATCATACGGGTTTCCTATATTTCTATCCTAGAACAGAATCTCGTCTGTCAAGGTTTATTTTTTTATTCCATGGGTTCCTACATTCTACGTATGGTTCTACATTCTAGGTAGTATTGGGTATAGGTGCGATGATTGTGTGAAAATGTTTTATTTGTCAATACCTAGTAGACATGAGCGCCGCGCCGGCGCGCCGCCGCTAATCATGGTCGGCGCGCCGCCGCCGGCAAAACGCTCACGCCGGCGGCGTGGGAACTGCGTGACCAAAAATATTTATCCTGTGTTTTTTGAGACAGAAATCGAAGTAAGTACTTTTCCAGGTAAAAAAAAATGAAGCATTCAGCTGTGGCGACGCTAGGATTCAGTAATTATATAAGATGTCAAATAATAACTAATGCATTGTTAACCCACTCCTACGTCTCACATATTTCGTTCATTTAGTTTGGAATAAAAAAAAATCGGGGAATTTTCTGTACCTTATTTATTTGATTCTAAAACAAGAAATAGGATGGGATGGAGGCATTATTAGAAGGCTATATTTTTCTTTCAGGAATATCTGACCAAAATATGCGGCCTTTCGTCTTTTCGGTCAACCGTTCTTTCTTTTCATTAGTTTAACCTTTGATTTTATCGAAGTACCTAATCGAAATTATTTTCATTCCACTTGACTAGATTCGCTATTCTCCAGATAACAGGTGCACTCACTGACCTGGAGGTTGTCGAGAGTTTCACATACCTCGGATCCGTGCTAAATAACGCAGGAGGATGCGAGGCGGAGATCAGAAGACGGATTGGGATGTCAAAGAACGCTATGACACGCCTTGACAAAATATGGAAAGACCGAAGAATATCCAGAGGGCTAAAAATTAAATTGGTGCGGTCGCTTGTGTTCTCTATTTTCCTCTATGGGGTGGAATCTTGGACCTTGCGAGCGAGGGACAAAGCTAGAGTTGACGCTTTCGAGATGTGGTGTTAGAGGCGCATGCTGCGGATCCCATGGACTTCAAGAAGGACAAATGCCTCTATCCTTCAGGAACTTGGAATCACATCTAGATTGTCATCTCCATGCTTAGAAAGAATTCTCCAATTTTTTGGACAAATCGCTCGCAGAGGGGGAGATAGTCTCGAGAAGCTAATAATCACGGGAAACACGCCGGGACGGAGACCCAGAGGACGATCACCTTTGCGATGGACGGACCAAGTTACGCAGACTGTTGCCCCCTCCATCTACAGGGCAGTGCATCTTGCCGAGGACAGAGCTGCGTGGCGGGGATTAGTCAAGCAACGGGTGTTTGCGTTTGGAGATCGCGACCCTCAGCAGTGAGGAAATCGACAGGAGAGAGAGAGATGCTATATTTAATTTGTTTTAATACAATAAGTACTGTAGAAATAATTAAGACTCCTCTTCTCTTGACAAAAAACGATATTCATTTGGTAATTTTTACGTTTACGATCTTCAAAGTGTCAAAATGTGATTATATTTTGATATTAGATATTTTATAATTTTATAATATTTTTTTGGTGATATTTCTTTCTTATATTGTACATATTGTCTACTTTGTATTGCTGTATATTGTGTATATTGGTCCCCTCATACCAGCTTTTAGCTGTATGGGGACCTGTCACCTCAATGAGTATGTAATTTAGTGTTGTAACCATTATTTGTAAACTGTACATATTTTTCTGAATAAACTTATTATTATTATTATTATTAACGTTAAAATCCAATTATTTCGCTCAGCCAAGGCTGCATTTTAATAAAAAATAATAATTTACTATCCCCTAACGTGGTTTCTCGGACTGTGATTACAGACTACTCTCAAATTGTAATTTATGTTTCCACCGGTAATCATTACGTATTTTGGTTGATGTCATTATTAATTTATGCACCTTTCGACTAAAAACACCACAATATATCTTTATTTATTTATTTTCCTTATTTTTACACCTAAAATAACAACCAAAATAAGTTTTTTTTTATATAAAATGAATCTGGGTTTATCGAAATAAACCCACATAATCTTTGTACACTTCAGAGAAAGCTAAAATCTTGTGTTGTGAAGTGGAGTAAGTCGGGGATTGAACCCGCGCCCACTGGATTAACAGTCGAGCGCGTTACCAACCAGGCTACCGACCACCTCAAAACTTAAATTAGATAATTTTATTAAATTACCCTTCCATTCCAAGCAACAGCACATATAACACATATGTTTTTACAGTTTATGCTGAACCGTAGTTCTTGGATACATATGAATTTTGCATTTTGTGGAAGGTCGACCTCGTCATCGCAATTCTGGACTTTATTTCAGAGTTTGAATTCCACTCACCGTTTAGTTAACAGCCCAAATATTGCCAAATGAGAAACCTGTTCGACTGAACTACTGCCCATAGTTAGGCTCATTCTGACGCGTTTGACTTTATGGATTTGTTTTTTTTTGACCTGCCCTCCAGTACTATGAAAAAGCAATAATGAATTTTTCCATTACTTTTCAAATATGAGCTTTTATTTCACTTTATTATTGAAATAATCATAGTTTTTCAAAATAAATAAATCGATTTTATCATTATCCTTTTCACATATACGTATTTAATCATTTAAAACAATATTGCAAAAAAATCCAATGCTCCCCCCCACTTTGGATCCACGCCGCCGGCGTGGCGCCGCCGCCGGCAATTTTAGACATGGGCGCCGCCGCCGACTTTTTTGCAGCCGGCGCACATGTCTAATACCTAGTAAGATCCAGATTAGGTATAGGTATTTACTAATCAGGCAACCTCATTCACTATATGGAACAAAACCAGAAATCTTCTAAATATTGAACATAATTTAAATATATTCAGTAATGATGTTCTCTTGGTGGTCAGACAGAATAGTTTCATATAAAATATTTGCCCACATAGGCAACCATTCTGTCTCAATTACTGATGTCTTTCGTTCCAAAGAATTAAATTTACATACGTAGAATAGAAACATATTTCCATATTTTAGTCGTTTATTTGACTATGCAGGTAGTGAGAACCTCCTCCTTTTTCTTTATAAATTTGAATAAGACATTATTCACTATAAAAAATTTGAAGGATGGATGGCTTCATTACGGATTCCTGTGTTTCTTTCCAATAAAGAATATTTCAATGGCAGAGAAGAGACGTTTTTAAAGTTCTTTAACGACCAAAAAAGTATATTTTCTTGTGTAATTGGTTTCCATACTGAATACAAGATGAAGTTTTACTGACATAATTTTACATTTTTGTGAAAAATTTCCAATACCAATATCAATTTAACAATTACTCAAAATCTCACATATTTATTTCAAGAACAAGAACAGTTAGTAGCAGGTTTTTGATATTCTGACAGTTTTTCATATTGATAACTACATTTTTTAATGGATCTACACAAACCCAAATACTTTCTTTTTTAGTAGATTGGTATACATTTCGGATATTACTTGTATTGTACATCACTTATTTATTATTAACAAAGTTATTAAATTAAACCGATAAAAAGTATAACTCAATTGAAACATGAACGAAAGATCGGAGTAAATAACGATTTCCTCCACGGTAGGTCCATGTGGGCTGATGAAAAGTATTGACATTACATATGTTTTGTCAATTGAAGTCGACAACATGGAAACAGTAAATCTGTTATTGTCACCGTGAAAGATTTACGAATGAAATTTTATTAATTCTCAGCAAACAAAGCGTGCACCAATAAACGAAAGGTACGCTGTAAAACTAAAATCAAAAATTGTCCCGCCTCATTGATTTTCGCCCTTTTCATTATTATCTACTGATTATCGGGTTTATCAAAAGATTTCTTTTGTTCTTAATTAAACTGTTGCATGTCAAATCCAGGATTTGCAGTTCCAAAAATACAAATTAAAAAATAATTCAAAGTTCTTATGTACGTAATGATTGTTTACGATATAATGTTGGAAGTGAAAAAACGATTAAAAATATAATGTATTTTTTTGTTTCAATTGAAATGAAACAAAGCTTTTATTTATTCTGATAAATCCTTTTAATTTCTTAGTGAAGAAAATTGATGCTTCTATAATTTGTGGTTGCTCTTATTACTTATTCAACTATATCAAAATTAAGATGATATCAATAAAAACTTTGATACTAATTACGATTGTTGAGCTATAAATAATATAAGTTTTTATTTATTCGCGTTTTATGGAAAACGAATCCCAAATGATATTAAAATGTTTACTCTCTGTAGGTGTCCCTCATAGATCATTTTACGGCAGAATAATGTGTTTACACTTCACACCTCGCTGGTTATTCCAATAATAGAAGATCTACCGCAAGTATATCAACTAAGTATAGATGTTGATGTAAACAATTATGTATAACTCAATTATAAAATCAAATATTTATTATGTTTTACAAATTTATTACCATAAATAAATAACGAATACCATTCATTCTACCTTATAAAGGCTTTGCATACTTTTTTGATGAATTATTTAGGTAGGTATACCATTACCTACCTAATATTTTAATATTTAATTTATTACTTTCTGCAACAGGTGAATCATTATTTTCTGAAATAAAAAACAAAATCATCATTTTAAATATACTAGACATCAGTGGCGAAGGGTGGATTTCTGCAGAAGGGAAGATTACGTCAGATTAGACACTTTTATACCTATCATTTTTTTCCAAAAGGTAACTCGATGGGAAAAGTATTCTTAGGTAGCTTCGCGCCTGCTAGACATTAAATATATAAGTATTTTAAATCATTACATATTTAATTATTATATTATTTATTAATTTACACTTTAATCGAACAGAATACGGAATATGTTAACATTACAAGTAATATATAGATGGTAAAACATTTGTGTACTAGGGCGAGCATATCGCAGTGCTGCGATCTCTGTCAGTCAAACTCAATCACATTGGTGGAGGCCACTTTTAGAAAGAAAGAAGAAATAACCTCAATCATATCTATACAATTAAAAATACACTAAAAAAGAAAGCATGGTAAAAATATGGTAGGTCCACATCTAAAGACAGGGAGAGAGGGGGTAAGGAACAGAAAGGATGAAAAGGACGATGTTAGAGAGTTTGTGGAAGAAGATGTTTCCTATTAGCAATATGCAACGACAAATTCATTTACTCTTTCTCAAAAAACAGAGCTTATATTTAAATTTATAATACTTACTTACTACGGAAATATATAATATTATCTACTAAGATTTCAATTGTTTCACTCTACCAATTGATTTATAGAAGTATAGGAAATACAGATTTTACGTGAAATTTGACAATAATACCTAGTACATTGTAAAGTGTATGTCTTTTATCATTAAATTGAATAGAATATACTTTTCGATTGTAAAGGGTTGCCATTAGTACACGTGTTCAAGGAGCCTACTTCCGTAACGTATTCGCAAATTATTTTTGTATATAGCCTAGCCATATATCACTTGTATTGTATTTCTATGGTTTGTCAAGAAGCATTCAGGTTCTATGGATTTCGCGATGCATGAAATTGACATATTATTAAAATTATTATACTTATTGAATATGAAAGTTCTTGACATTTATTGTAGTATTCTTCTATAATATTTTTGATACCAGATTAAAGTGATATCTCTATAATATCTATTACATATGTGATATTTCAAAGACATTTGCCGATAATTTACAAGTAAGATCAAACAAACAGTTTCAGTTGGTTTCAGTGCATTACGAAGTAATCGTTCCAATAAAGACACTTACTAATTCAAAACAAGGAGATACTCGTAGCTACATATAAATTGAGTATTAGTTCTTCTTCTTTTTCCAGTCCATTTTCAAATGTTTCGGGGCCGGCAATCTGCCCCTTCTAACCCCTCGACAGTCCTCTATTTTTTCCATAAGTTCTTACATATGATGCAAACACTAACTACCATGTTGATGAACTGCGCTGAATGTATTAGGTCTTCAATAAAACGACACTTAAATGAACCTCTAGGTTTTACAGGAACCAGGAACCTTTAATAGGTACTAGAATGTTCGAGTATCTCTTCGTACACATAGAATAAAATAAACAATAAAATAATATTCTAGTCCATATATTCCCGTTTTATAACCACCAGTATGTTAACTTATATTAGTTTAACTTTTGTTAGAGTAATAAAATCGTATAATGATGTGCACCATTTCTATTGCGGAATATAAGGATATATGGAATAACAATATTAATGTTTACAAAATGTGCATAAACTGAGTAATATAATAGAATTTTATTTGCGGATTATTCATAAAAAAAATACATGTTGTGCGGTTTTTGAATATATTGGTATAAACTATACAATGTTTATCTTAACTTTCTACCTTGCCATCTATCAAGCGATCGGCAGACCCGCAGTATATAAGGATATGCAAAGATAATAGACGATACAAAGATTAGAAGAAAATAAGATGTTGAGTGAAAGAAGATGTATAATATGGTAAATATACTTTTAACTCATCAACTCTGTCTAAAATATTTTTGTCATTCGTGTTCTGAGTAGACAGACGTGGAGGGTTTATGAGAAATTTGTGAATGTGACGGAAGTGTGTAAGTATAGGAAAGTTTGCCGCCCTGTTCTCTCTGCTTATATAGTACTGCAAGGCGTGAAGAAATATATAAAACATGATAGAATAAAACTTTTTATGGCACTGAGTAGTTTTAATTATAGCTTCAATAAAACGCTTGATACCTAAGATACGTACGACAAAAGAACCTATGTGTAGGTATACCTAGTTGTCTCGCAATTAGATAAAAAAAATCAATATCACGTAGGGTCTAGGTATCTATAGGTAATATAGGATACTTTTGAAATACGAGGATCCTCCTAGTTTGAAGATACATCCTTTTTTTAGAATTTTGCACGTGTGATTTCCTTTTTATAGGAATTATTATTTTGTCCTTTTCGCGTGGGAATTACACAGCTATTCATGCTGCAGGTAAGTACTTTGTGTAATTATATAAAAAATAAATAATACGAATTTAATACCATGTAATCCTTTACTCTACAAATAAAATCGTTTTCGTCAAATTGTAAAAAAATGTATGATCCTATTAAAAAAGTATTGAGTAGGTTAGGTACAATAGAGTTTCTCTCATATTAAGTTTTTTTAACAGTTTATGTATGTTTAGCCCAGTATTATCTTCACGTTCAATTCGTCAAGCGAATTGTCACAATATAAGCTTTCTTGCTACTCTGCAATTTTCCATATGGAGGTACTCGTTTTTCTATATGGAAGCATGTTGAGAAAATGAATGACGACAGGGTGACTAAAAAGATAAATGTATTATAGAAGGTGCGGCCTGGCAAGATTGACCTCGACCGATCACGTCGACCAGGGGTGGTGCTTTGTAAGCTTTCTCACCCAAAACACCCGGATAAAATGTTTATGGAAAATGACCCTTACAGCGATATACATAAGGGCCTTTTTAGTTTGCACTTTATCTGCGTATTTCGGCTGAGAAAAGCTTAGAAAGTTTTACCCCAGATACTCAAGGATGGGCGCGTTGTGAATAAAATAAATAGGGAAGCATGTACTTCTGCGTTAAAATCATGTACGCTTGTACGACAAATTTCATTAATGTAACCGATGCAAGAAGTGTGTGTAGAGATAGAGCAGTCTAGGATTCGGTTATCTCTGCCTGTCACACAAGGGACGCGGCGTAAGGGGATAGATAAATACTAAATATATAGGTGGGTAGGTACAAATAATGTAATCATTATTACTAAACAATTTGTCTCCTCTATGACCATTATTTTGAACATTGCGTCCAGTATGAAGTTATTTGAAGTACCGCATCCATCCCCGTTTTATCATCTGTCTGTCATCAGCAACCCTCCCATGGTAACCCCCGTGAAATTCCCATACAACACCCTCCAATGATCATCACATCACAACAAATCATTTGTGATGATGACCCCATTGGTCTGTCATCCTATTACTGGACAATCACACGCATCATGATGGAATTATTACTGAAGACACCTGATGTTTGATTTGCAGGAATGAGAAAATATCGAAATAGCCATCACATTTTTTTCGATCTGTTATTTCCTTATATGGGAATTCAGACAAAATAGTGAAATAATATAAAGAACAGTGATCTACCTAATGCATTTTACACGGAATTATTCAAATATTTTTATATGATTATTCACTAGGATTTATTAAATATTATCACAAAGAAAAATACTTTTTTCTTTGCGGCTTTCGGGAAGCGAGATATATGTATATTCTTTTAAAAAAATCAGAGATATTTTTCCCATTTTTTTATTCAGGAATCTATACAGCGTATCTGTTATAGTATTTCACAGCAATTCACTTCAAACAGGTTCCATTTATATGCCTTATGTTTTTGTCAAAGCATATTGAGTAAGGTTATGGATATATTTGTCCAGAAAATACATTTATCGCAACTCTGTAATCAGAAGACAATATTATCACACTCACTGATTATGTACCTACAGAAAGGTACAAAAGAATAACATATTTGATTTGGTAGTGTGATGTGATCGTTAATTACAAATTCACTGCTATTAATATCAGTGAATTTCTTGATTATGGAATCACATGGTCATGGAATTACTCTTTACAAGTTCTTTCAAACAATCATTAACAACCCTCTTATTATGAGATGTATGACAATTTTAAAACAAACATTAATTACTAACAACCCTTGCAATAACGATACAATAAAACAATTTGCCTCCCTATAATAATAAATAATAATAGTCGGGGGAATTATTGTATATATTGTCACCCTTATTAGTATTTTTTTATTGTTCATCTGCCAACGATATAATTATTAATTACATTATTGTTTTTACTCTCACGCTTTTCAATCAACTGTTTCAATTATGTTTTTTTCCGTTATACAGTTTTATCGAAATAATAAATTTATAAATATGTATGTGGCTACCCACACCCAGTCATTAACAGGGAACTACTTTCCAATAAGTCTGATTAAAAAATAATGGCCGTAAAAAGATTCAATAAAATATGGCACCTAATCTACTTTCAGAATTTGTATAGTAAAGACGAAAGAATTTAATTTCCTTTGGTTGGACCATACTGGTCTGTTTATCAAGAGAGCTGCTCTACTTGTCACGTGGAATCCCAGCCGCGTCCATTCGTCCTTTTAGAGGTCTTCCGAGGACTTTTAATTTTGCACATAAAAATTCAGTTTTGAGTTACGGAAATTACCCCCAAAGAATAATATCAATATTTACAAACATCTGAAATACATATATGTAGGTATTTTTCTTCTGCCGTTTACAAAATTTATTTGCCTATAAAAAACCGTTATTGTTTTTGGTTCATATTTATTTTATTTCTACCTGACAGATAGCAGGTTGATCTTCACGCTCGAGCTGTTTCGTTGTGTAATTGTTTCATCATCAGGCTCCACACCTCAATAATAAAACAATACATAATTTGAACAGGAGGGCGTTGTATGGGTCATTGCAAACCTTTCGCGTTATTTTTATCACTGCGCCCCAAACAACAGAAACAATTCAGTCATATCGTAAAGTAATTACCCGCCAGCTGATCACGCGATGTGTGTGAAAAATGAGAGACTGTTGAAAACTATAACACGAATTACATTTTTTTCATTCCAATACCAACATTTTATTATCTCTCAGTAATAAAAACAAGCGCAAAAATGTCAAAACCTTAAGAATAATGTGGGAGGACTAAAAAATAAAAATCAAATATGCCCTCTTGACAGTCTTGATCCAATTTTCAAAAAGAACTTTGAAAGACGAAGTTGACTTTTTTTTATAGAGTTGTATCCGGACTTGTATACTAATGTACCCACATACCTAAATACGTAAATACATTTCTGCGCACTTCACAGTTAGCTAAAAGCTTGTGTCGTGAAGTGTAGTTGCAGAATACATCATCAGCACCGGGCACCCCTTGATTTGAACATCGCGTTCCAACAACTGTTCCATACTCTTGAAGATAAAGAATCTAAATGTCTGATGCATTTCATACATGTATCCATTTGGGTTGACTACAGTTGTAGATAGGTACATAGGTTGACTATAAAAAATATTGCACCTAAATAATTCTTCTGTAGCATTACTAGTTTCAAAAGCTCAAGGAGGAATTCACTTTACACTAGGGTAGGCATGTAGGTACCTAGTTTCATTGCAATAATATAGTACCTTTCTTCTACATAATCTAACATATTTATTCACTTTACATTGGAACTCGCACAAATTGCTTTAGGTGGAACAATGTGCAATATGAGATCGTTAAGTAACAGCCTTTGGTATGTGCATAATAAAATATTGGAGTAATTTATTTAATATAATTAGCCACTATGTAACAGAGTATGTATAGGTACATAGGTATTTCATTACCCAAAACTTAGGTATATTTATTTTCATACGAGTTTGCTTCTTATTTTGATTTGTATAGGTGTTACATTACAGTGTTACGTACTCGCATAAGTAGGTACTTAATACAAATTACTTTTTAGATACAATTGAAAAATTAAACAAACTCTACATGCGAGGAGACCTATATCTACAGAGGAAAGAATATTTTGAACGCGACTATATAGCGTATGACAATATTAATCGTTTTCTCCAGTCCACCCGAACTAAACACTTTTGGTGAACAAAATACAGGATTATAAATATATATTACATATAACATTTGTTAACTATTGGCAAAGCTTATCGCAATGCTGCGATCTCTGCCAGCTAACCCCAATATCAAGACAGAAGTCTTATATAGGTACTGTTGGATAAGCTACATTCTAATACGTTTTTGCAAAATAAAGTTATAAAAAGTAGGTACATAAAATGTATAAATAAAATACATGCATTATTGGTATGCACGTTGTACATCATTTAACTTTAATTTTATTAATTAGCGTATGCGATACAAGAACATGATAATATTATTGTTATTTTAATGATGAAGATGTCTCCGCCCTTGCATGATCTTGTTGTGACACAGACCTCCCCACCGTTTGTAATGTTTTATTAATTTACCGCATCAATCATACAACAACCCTGTCACACTGTATCTAACTACCTACTCCGTGAGTTTAAACTCAAAACCTCATATTTCCACATTCACTAAAAGACTGTAAATTTTATGTCATAAGAAACAAATCAAACAAATCGAAGTACATAGTGCGATAAAATGAAATCCAGTGCGACAGAAAATGTTAAAGAAAGAAATAAGTAAATCAGGTACAATTTCATAATCAGATCGCAAACATTCAAAATCTATAATAGGTCCCAGACAGCACAATTGTACAGATATCACTTTCATAAGAGTAAAAAAATGTTTTTCCTGACAAGTAGTAGGTATTATGATAAAATATTCATGTCACCTTCCTATTATTTATGTAATTATTTCTCTGCATTCGATTGGCAATTGACTTCTGATAAACTACGTACATAGCTACATCATGGCCCACATATAAAACAAAAATTTAGAATATGGAGAGAGCAATGTTTTAATTACGACACGTGTGGCAAAATTTTATATTGTATTTTCCAATAGCCGAAGTATAAAATTAATTGGTTGCAATGAAGTGTGCTCTGATCCTTGGGAGATCTCATCGATTGAGAAGCTATCGATGATCAATGAGAGATCAGACATCACATCGGATCCCAAGAGTGGTCCTCACGCATGACAAACATCATCATTGTAAGCGATTCCCCTTTATGAAAATGAGTTATGAATAAAACAGTTTTAGTTATGCATTCTATAATATCTTTACTGTGTTGGAATTCTACACCGTCAGCATTTCACCTAAGTTTTGATAATAGGTCCAATTTTGTTACGTTTCGGACAAAATTAGAGTGTTTTAGATTTATTTTGCAACGAAAAAATTATTAAAAATTCAAGGTTAGTAGGTACGCACTAAATTAGTTGCGGAATTGAATCCAATATATTTAAGGTTTGGTATTTATCCATTTAATTAAGGTGATTAAGGTAAGTGGATAATAACTGAAAAAGCAATTATTATAAGATATAGAAATATATGTTCTTAACATTATGATTTGCTTATTTTCCTTTTTTATGTAAGTGTTCTACCTTTATTTGACTTTGTATTTAATTATAAACTTATTAATAAAGTATTATCGGGAATTATTTGATGCAGAAAAAAACAAATTGAATGGACAATTATATGCCTTACAAATTTATTTTATCCCACCCATTGATATCCAATATCGAAGTACATCTACATAGAGCTCCAATCTATAATACTCATGGTCATAATGTTCAATATTCGACACATCTGCATCGCTCTGCACCCCGTCCTATCAAAAGACTTAGCGTTATCTATCAAAATAATATCTAATACCAGACACAACAAACAGAAGAGCTGGTAATGATCTTAGCCGGGTGGTATGAGGACTTTGAACTCAGTCCATCATATTATTACTATTTACCATCAGTAGATATCCAACCCTCATAATAACCCATACCTCAGTACCTACCAATAAATATATTAACAATATTTTTATTATTGTTACTATGAAACATCTGTCTTATACAGCTAGAAATATTTTTATTGAACACCTGAATGGTTTAAGAGATGTTCAAAAAGTAGAACATTTCTAAATTCTCTAATACTCACACCGAGGTATCGACCAAGTGCATGGGAACATTCTATTTCATCTCTTCATGCACCAGTGTAGAAAGCCTTCTATTGTATGCAGACCATCTCTTGGATTTCTTCGCCGTCCTAGGCCAGTCCGAGACGCTACCTTCAAAGCTTATTTTAGGAACAAAGATTAATTCAATCCTCCTTATTTTAGTGATTGTTTTTTTTTATAATATGTAAAATTCTAGAAGTAAGAAACTAATTAACAGCACATGTATTGTATGTAGAGGTACGAGAACAAACCTCTGTACGACTTACATAACTAGAAAATATAATACATAGGTACCTACACTTATATGCAAAATATTGTAAATCCAAATCAAAATATAAAAAATATAAGATTATGGGTACAGGTCAATGTTGTGTGTGTAGAAATTCAGGGCAATAACACCTTTATATCTGAAACAACAATAAAATATATAAAACGATTTTAATCTAACTTATGGGAAGAAAGTAAACACTGAACAGGTTGAAGTATCTACCAAATCTTTCTCTATAGTATTGCAGAGCTGGGCAGAAAAGCGTTAATCCGTTAATCGTTAATTAACGAAGTTAACATTTTGGTTAACGATTTAACGCTTTTCTCACCTCCAAAAATTGTTAACGGACTATTTAACTTCCGTTACATTTTACTTCCGTTAATTAAGTCCGTTAATATTTGATTATTTGCACAGACATTCATCCACTGGCGGCGCTGGCATTCGATAGTCCAAAGGTTGTATGGGGTTATGTGTGGTAGTGTGGTATCGTATATGGGTTGGGAGTTGGAAAAGAAATTTCACTTTGTTGAGATACATCGCGATAGTGTAAATGTGATAGTAGTTATACTTATGTAGTTCTATTAATATATCATGCCATTTAACCGCGATTTTTTACATTAACGCTTTAACGGATTAACGTTAACTTCCGTTACATTTTTCAAAATGTAACGCTTTAACGATTAACGAAGTTAACTCTTTAGTTAACGGATTATCGATTAACGAAGTTAACTTTTTGATTAACGGTGCCCACCTCCGTAGTATTGGTATGATATAACATACTTTCACACAAAGCCAACTTCACTAATCAATTACTCAAAAATCACGACAATGTTGTATGAAGTTTGACTTTGGTATTCATTTTTATTGGACAATGTGATAAAGACGAGTGATAAAATTTTCTCCAAAGTTGTCTCGTTCGCACCGGAGCGTGAATAAACTGAACAAACACGGGTAACATTATCAATTACTTATCAATACTGACAATCAGAAATCTTGTTTCCTCCATTGTATGGAATATAAGATGATAATAATTCTCCTTAATAATTAATATGAGAGGAATAATTATAATACGAAGGGTATTTTCACATCACAATTGTGCTAGGACAGCGAAATCATTCTCAACACCTCAAGGACGGAAAATGTACAGATCAATAATAGTCCAAGAGCCCGCTGCTTAATTTATGACGTATCTGTTTTTTGATCGAAATGTGTTATAAACGATAGCTTACCAATAGGGTATTACATCGCACTAGGGTTGCCTATCAAAATCCTGCCGCAACCCCCCCTGCCCCCCCCCCCGAAAAGGTCCCTCTTCGCGGTTTTTCGCATTTTATAGGAATATGGTAAGAGATAGAAGAAAGTAGTCAATGACAAAAATAATCCTTGCTAAATTCTCTACAAAAAATGTAAGGTCAATTTTTTCGTAGAACTAGCAGTTTACCCGCAATGGCCGGTCCAAAACCGAAATTCATTTCAAATACTAAAAAAATGTTTTTAAACTAAATTGGTTGAAAATTGATAAGAGCTACAGGAAAATAGTCAGAGAACGAATTAATTACCATAGTCTTAGCTACAAAACGAGCTATAACTTATGTTCATACATCTAATAATTTCGGAGTTATTACAATAAAACTCAGTGACGAAAATTCTTAAAATGTAGTTTTTCATAAAATAACCAGAGATATAGCGCCGCAGGCCAAAATTTTTTTTCCATAAAATGTTAGTAATAATGGGTGGAAGAATGTGAAAGAAAATAAATCAAACTTTTTTTTTTATTTTTTTTTTAAATATCCTGTTTTTTGACCGGCCATTACGGGTAAACTACTAGTCCTATGAAAAAATTGACTTAACGTTTTTTGTAGAGAATTTAGCAAGGATTATTTTTGTCATTCACTACTTTCTCCAATCTCTTACCATATTCCTATAAAATGCGAAAAACCGCGAAGAAGGACCTTTTCGGGGGGGGCAGGGGGGTTGCGGCAAGATTTTGATAGGCAACCCTAGTGCGATGTAATACCCTATTGGTAAGCTATCGTTTATAACACATTTCGATCAAAAAACAGATACGTCATAAATTAAGCAGCGGGCTCTCGGACTATAAAAAAAGCGTAAATTACAGAGCAACCTGTATCACTCAAAAATACCAATCATTCATTTCTTTTTCTGCTTTGGAAAATTGGAAACTTGGAAATTTTTCTGAAACGAAGATTTGAATGTCGCTCTCTTCTCGGCCCGATCCTGATCTCAAAGCTTCAGCTCCAGGAATGAGGTGCAGGACGCAGGAGAGCACCCTCTGGAGATTGTCCAATGTCCACTCGGTCACTGCAGTGAGTTTGTATTTGTAGGACTTGTGTAAAGGTAAAATTGATCGCTTGAAGAATACAAAAACTTAATTATAAAAAAAATTGAATTTTTCATAAGTTGTTGTATTGGAGGACGAATGGTCATAAACCCTCTTTAGCAGGTACCTATATGAATTTTATGATCCATGTGAATTATTTTTCCTGAGTTGTTTTTCTTACGACGATAATCTCCGGTCTGCAATATTATGAGACATGTCCCAATCAGATAATCATTACGTTACGATCATGTCGGATCATAGTGTCACTTAACAGGTGATTTTCATGGACAAGCGAACCGCACACAATATTATAAATGCATTATTTGCTTCACATTCATACTATATTATACTCGTAATGTTCTTATTGCTTACTGACTGGATGTGCTCGAATTCATAATTCCATAATATTATCAGATAGATACCTTATAGTCACAGTAGGTAACATTAAAATTATGTCTGCGCTCTAGGTGTCAATCTGTATGAATTAAAATAGTTATTATTCACATGACAAATCCAGACTAGACGGTCTGAAAGTATTACGAAACTACATTTCAAGGTGGCAAAGTGCGGCAAGCAAAAGAATATTGTGGATGTTCACACGATAATGAAATAAACAAGATCTTCAAACAAGTGTTTCTATGTATGGATTAATATTTATAGGTGAATAATTATAATCCCGTATGATGAGGTTTTATTTATCATTAAAGAATCCAGACTCTATGGGTACAACAGAACTATTATTACCATACAAATATTTTAAGGGGACTATCTCGAGATCATTCCATCACACACAATCCGGTTATGAGAATAATCATTGTGAAAAAAAACTTACATCTTTACTCATATCGCACGTATGAATGAGTTTAATATTAATGTATAGTTTCATTCATAAAAAAAATATCAGTTGTCTTTAATACAATAGTTCGTATTACTATCACGTGCCTTGCAGTAGTGGAATGCTGTCATAAAAATATCATTTATAAACAAATAGGTGTAAAATAATTCATATAGGTAAGTAGATACCTACTCCTAGATGATAATTATATGGGTCTATATTTATATATCAATATTAGGAGACAAAAGTAGCCATATACCTACAAATATTACTATACAGACCTCATATTATTTGGGTAGATTGTGGTGTACAATGTGCACAGTGCCAAAGAAATTTCCTTCAACTAACTATTGTGCACACAATGAGAAAATGAAAGAATTCTTCTTCTTCATCATCTTTTCTTAGATCTTGTGATCTGTTCCTTCAAGAAAGCTCTCATTCTTGGGAGGCTGAAGTCCAACTAATTCTCCATCGTTTTGGCGGTCTTCCGGGAAGCCGGTGGCCAGCTACGATTTGATGAAAGAATTGTACAACCATTTTCTTTTTCTCTATGTTAAAATCATTTTCTCATTTTAACATTGATTTTCATACCTTTCCATAATATAACATTTCAGCTGGTACCTATTACCCACATTTTATGGAAACATCTTTCAATATAATAAACATGCTGTTCTCGATGGTCGGAAACCTGGATCATAATAATTAGTGTAATGGATCTGTTCTGAGAAGGAGAAGTTTGTACTTACTTGCTGAATAGTTGAAGGAATTCCACGCAACATTGTAAGGAACATAAACATTAAATGATGTAAAATATGCAATGTGAAATTAATATGATGCGTGCGTCGTATCAATATCAGAGATTTTACAATTGTATACTTTGTAATCTTAGAGATGTACCCACATTGATTAAATTTACTAACCTTTAGAGTACATTTCTTTTAGCGCAGAAACATGATGGTTATATTCAATAAGGAACGGAGTAAGTTGTCTATACTCATCAACAAACATCGTTTAGAAGCAAGTATGATTTTATAATGTGTGTATTTACCATCGTAATGAATTGTATGTAACATTTCAAAGCATTTTGCATTCATATTTTACAAAATTCAATTTTCTTGCGTTTCGTTATATTACATTTTTTGCAATCCAGTTTTCTCGATGTGTTATCTAGATCGACGTACGATTCACGATCATTATGTTTGACAGACAAATCATTGTAATCCTTTTAAAACGAAGGGTCCAGTTCAAGGTATAAAAATACGAACAATGGATTTGAAGCAACGGTTTATGACACAGAAAAACCATTGAATAAACAACATCTCAGTAACGTTAAACGATCGATTGAATGTGTAACGTTAAACGTTTCAATTCATTAATAGAATTCCTTAAGCATGTTAACAAATTTCTAAACATGATACTAAAGAAAAAAATCTAATTTAAAACGTTCAGATCACTAATAAAACTACAAGTTTTTGTACGACAAGTATTAACTGATACCTATACTCTCTCAATGATGACACATTTTCTGAGAAATAAGTAAAAAGGTAGTAACTTTATAAATAAAATAATAAAGAACTTAGAAACATCTTCACAAGAATCAGTTGGCTGATTGTCATCTCATCATTTAGTCATTCCTTTCTTCTAAACATAAATAAAATAGATATTCATAATAACTCGTATAATTTCTGTCTATAGTAAAACCTTCGCAATAAAGGACCTCCTTTTAAACAGCGTGTTTCTAGTGCGAGAAACAAGTTATTCCAAATGCGACAATATCTTACAAGTTACGTCTCAAAAACTCAATAGGTAATGCTGCTTTTCTTCTTCGTTAAGTCGAAACCTATTTTTTCTTTTTATTAAGTGTTATTTAACTTCTATGAATTAAATCTGAGACAACTAGAGTAAAAAATTACAAGTATGTTGGCTCCAACCCAAACCGCAGAGTTACAATATCATTACTCAAAGCCGATACATATCGATTACAAACATTTTTACACGTCAGACGGGTGGTATAATTAAACGTTACAAGAAAAATGTTTTATAATATTAATTATCAACTTCAACAGAGCTTAGCAGCAGAATATTTCTGTAGTGAGTGTAGCAGAATACTAGTGTGGAGATAATACAAAATCACTGCTGAGAACGGTTCTATAATCTAAACCTTATTTTACTCCCATTATTCAACAAACACATGGCCTTTCTTTGGTTACATACACACTAGAATAAACCATCATAAAAGCCTAAATAAAGGCCATGAAATCCCAGCAGGTCACCGTCTCCCTGAGGCCTGGAGGACCACCAAAACGATGAGGGACAGTTGGCATTCAATTTCCTAGTGAGGTCCTTCTAGACCAAACTGATCACCAGATCTAATAATAGATTATGGAGAAGGACAAAAGTGTAGCAAAGATAAATGTCAATTATGTAACATACTCGTATTTACTAAAATATTTTTCAGAGTTTACGTACATATTATGTGGAATTCTGAAAGTCTGCACCGCAAAAGCACGATCGCTAGAATGGTATAAATAAATAAATCTTTATAGGCCAGAGAAAACATGCATAGTAACAAATACAAAACAATGACAGTGAACCAAAAGGCGGACTTATTGCAAAAGCAATATCTTACAGTCAACCCGGTATAGGTGTAGAGCTAGCGTAGAATCGTTATCAATGAAAATATCACAGACCCAACTATTATTATCGCTGTTCCTTCGTGTCTGTCGTTACTGTTCCCTTGTCAAGACGTCCCATGTTATCAGAAGAATTGTTATTAATAAAGAGCCACGCATATTGAATATAAATGTTAGATTGATTAGGTAATAAATATCAATAAGACTGATTGCTAACTATTATGGATTATTACATACTCCACTAGCAGTTATTATTAATTTATATTGCACATTAAATTTAAATGCTTGTCTTAAAATTACTTAATGTCTTTTCATAATAACATCATAGTTAATAAAGAAGAATATTTTAATCATTCGTAGGTACACAAATACATATTAATCTGATCCGTGAGAAAAAATAGCCGGTTTAAAAAACCAAGACTTTGTTATGTTGTGCACTGCATCTACATATAAGAGCATACAAGTTTTTGTTTATTTGTCTAAAATACAAAATGTATGAAAGACTTTATCGTCTTCTTCTTTTTAAACTGGCCGAAGACAGATTGGACCTATGTGTCCAGAGTCTGCCGAACTTATCAGACCTTACAAACTTCTTTCATATTCTTACAAAATTTAACTGCACACCTGATTTTTTTTATTCTTCTTTTACTTTTAATAAACCTGTTAGTCTGGGAAACAGAAATTAAGAATCTTGAGATGTCCCTCCATACCTTAGGTGGTCTTCCAGGTGGACGACATGTAGGCTCCAGAAGTGATTTCATTGACTACTCGTACTATATGTACCATATTAATTCTGGCTGCGTAGTCCTTCAAGTATCTTCTTCTAATTTACCTACTCATATTAATACCTACTGCTTCTTAATATTACAAATGTAACTTAGGACAGTGGGTAATCTAATGTATGAACTTCTAATGTTCATTACAAGTACATGAAATCCAATCGTACAAATAAATACCTGCAAGACAAATCATAAATTTTTATTTAACTAACTGAAGAGATGTTTATGGATTAAATTAAATTTTATTTCAAACAATAAAAATATAAATAAATTTGATTTTTATGTCTTAATTTAATACTTGAATCAAATTATTACGCACTTAATTTTCGGCTACTGATTGCATCAAAAGAGGTCACGATACATTTTAATTAAGTCTAAAATAGATCTTAACCGTAGGATTAATAATTTCTGCTAATTGTTATTTTAATTAAGTCGTCGGCAACAATGTTTGTACATAATTCAGTTATTCGCGGCTATTTTCTCTTCGTCTTCTTAATAAATGCCTCCTAGATGAAGACAAAATATCTGAGATACCTATCAAAAAAAGGCATAAGTAAGTTAAAATACTCTTTAAAAAGGGAGACCCAAAGAATTTAGTTCAAATTGGTAAATTTTAATATTATACCCAATTCATCAAATACAATATTGCGATTTTCAAAATACACGATCGAAAATTGGGGTGGAACTCACTTGCACTTTATTTGAGAATTTGTATTGGTTCAATAGTCTAATAGAGTATTCGATGAAAAATGTTGACGATCTAATCAATTATGAACATTTTTGTCGGTTGCTCATAATAAGAAGATTTTTTTTAACTATGGCCTTGAATATGAACTCCTTATTCGAAGATCTGAGCCACCGGGGGTCCTTGTAATTAATTAAATTGACAAGAATTGCTTACCTAGTACGTGGTGTGTAATACATATTATCTATTTTAGGTATGATGGGCTGCTGACTAGATCGCTGAATTAGTTGCATTATACTCGTATTAATTCAATGTTGATTTTTTTGTCAGTTTCATATTATGTATTTGAAATTTTCAGCAAAATATCATCATCTTTCCTAAATCTTTTATCCACCATAGTCTAGCATTCTCCATATAATCATCTAAGTTGGGTGGCACTGGTGGCAGATATTGCCCGACGGTAACAAGCTTGTTCTTTATAAATATAGGTGTGTTCATCTACTCGTATTGTGTCAAAATGTAAGTAAATTTACATAGTACATATTTGTAGCGTACTAGTCACTATAACACTGTGAAGTGTACGCAGTAATAGTTAATAGGTAGCTGTAATTGTATACGAGTATATTAGTACGCTTGGTACTATTCAATACAAGAAAATAAGCTTTTTATTAGAACATTATTTCCAAGAGATTTCGAAACAAGATTAACAAAAGTTAAAGCGTATGGTACGCAGCACATCCTCTTGCACGTAGTCTGTCAAGTGCTGCCACATACCCATTACCATATTTAGCTGATGGATAAAAAGATGGCAAGAGTTAAAACAATTTAGTATCTTGTATCAATGGATTCTGGTGAACATTCCACACATTCTGGTGACGACGATACGACCAGAGGACGTCCAATTAATTGCCATCATTATTATTAATTCATTGTTCACTGCAACCACTCTAAAATATTAATGAAGATAATTAGTATGAGAGGATCAATGAATCGATATTTATATAAAAACATCAATCACCATTCATTCAAGCAGAACATCCTACGATCGAGTATTATTATTGCAGTTGTAGCAGTTTCTATGACACCCTTGTAAATAAATTATGTAGATCTTCATACATTACATTTGTACTTTCACTTTGCTGTCGATTCTCTAAATTAATAATGTGTTTGTAAGTACCTAATAATTTCTTAAGAATACCTCATACACTAAAGGCATTAGTAGAAGACATCAACATCACTATCTGTTGATCACTTTGTATTGAAATAATGTGAATTATTGTGAATAAGGTGCAATCTATTGACTTTTTATACATCTCGCAAAATAAACCCAAATCGCATACTTTTCACAAAAAGCTTAAAAACCTCATGTTATTATAGTGGGGTAGGTCAGCAACGGAACTCGTAAGTAATCGAACTACTAAACATAATATCACTTCTCCTTTTGAAGTAAACTTCAATTGAATACTTTGAAATCTCGAATCAAAAAAAAGTTTTTAAGTCCTACATCGGGACTACGTCGAGAGATTCAAAGAAACATCACGTTGCGTATATAATATCAACCGCTCTGAAGAATATCAATGAGTGGTCCTCGAGAAGTTCTTTGAAATGTTTCGATATTAGTATGGATGTCCATTGTTCCCCAATGTGCCACCGAACAAAATTACCCAACCTTGAGACCGATTCATACGTGAGGATTGAGATGAACTTATTGTTCTCGTTCTATGATAACATTATTGTTTACAAATCAAATTGATATTTTAATCACGAAAATTAAACCACGATAATAATTTTATATTCCTTTTTATTTTCTAAGAAGGTTTTATAAATAGTTAGTAGACCAAGATCAAACAATTGCTTACTTACTTGGAACCATTGAGTAAAATATTACAATTCCTTGAGAACATGCAGGGTGCGTGCAGAAAAGGATAGTTATGAGTACGTAAGTAGGAATTACAATTAATATTACATAATCACACTTGGGTATTGAGCCCCCTCAATCGCACATAACTTCTAGTTGTCCCTAAACAATAAACATCATACCTTCCATTTGGATATGTCGTCACTTTACCCTTTCTCACACTTCTTCGTCCAATTTTTCCGAGACCAAGAATGAGATTGTCACAAAAATAGTAAACAATTAATCTCCGTATCAGATTAAGTGTTACAACCTCACAAGTAATATCTATATGTTTGTATCCCTTAAATAAATACTTTCCTAATAAATAAATAGTGCCTTATGTAAGTATACTTACTCCGTATTCAACCTCCAACTCTTAAAATGTATCCATGAAAACCGTTCTTAATAAATTGGCAAACCAAAAAAGGTAATTAAAGTGACATTAGAAACCTAACCGGACATAAATAATGAGACCAATTACAAGAACGTGTCAAAATGTTATTGGTTGTACTGTGGGGAGTAATTAGCCAAATATTTATATTGTTTCGATTTCTCGGACAACATTTGCATAATAATGCCGTCATACAAAACTAATTCATTTGGTGCATCCGAGATCATATGAGTCAAATTAAAGATATGGAATAGAACAGATATATTTTCATTTGAACATGTTTTTTTCTTAAAAAACTGAAAAAAGGGAAGAGGAATTAGATAAAAATATAATGGGTGAAAATTAACGAGGTGAATGGGTTGAGGCATGTATATAACAGCGCAAGTATTTTGAGTATTAGGAATCGTAGAGTATGACGTAGGTATTGCATGAATGTGACGGAAGAAAAACGGGTGTGTGAGGATAGTATAAAGTCTTGCAATCTGTTCTCTCTGCCTACTGCTCAAGAAACGCACCGTTAGGGGATGTAATAGTTTTATAGGAAGAGGGATGACGTGAATGTACGATCTTAAAATAAAACGCACGATTAATTTTCATACAACTTTATTAACAAAAGAGTTGAAGAGATTAATACGTAATTTATTTTACCTTCATAACATTATCATTAATGAGCGCACATCCTGATAAATTATAAGATAAATAAATTGGAATTAAATGTAAACAAAAACTCTATAAATTATCTTCATTTATTAAGTGAAGTAATATTTGCTCAAAAGTCCTTAAGTAATTGAGATATTGCTGTTTTTAAAGTGCGGATGCCGTAATCTATAATTCATCGTAAAGAAAGTAATTAACAATAATCTCTAATCTTAATTAAACATTATGTTCCTACCAGGCGCGAAGCTACGTAAGAACACGATTCTCATCGAGTTACCTTTTGGAAAAAATGATAGGTATAATAGTGTCTAATCTGACGTAATCCCCTAAGAAATGTTAGCCTCGGCTTTCCTTCTGTAGAAATCTACCCTTCGTCACTGGTACCTCTACCTACTCGTATTCTATGAGAAAGTTTAAACCTGAGGTTAACACATATTACTTATCACATTATATTGTAATAAGAGTGTAGGACCGTAGGTACCGCAGAATGCAGAAGCTATTAAAACTACACTTTCTCTAGCACTGTGTTTTTACACGGGCTTGCAATTAGTAATTAGCTCAGTATCACCCTAATACTGGGAAACATTCATTCCTATCCAGATATCATGGATATCAAAGGATTAGGGATGCGTGGGGCCTAAAATACAAGCATTGTGCCTTTAGAAATCTCTTGACAATATTGCATTTACTAATAATTATCTTTTTTTATTTATATCTCCAAACTTTCTGCTAAATCTAATTAATTTAAATTATTGCATGGCGAGTTTGGTATTACACTTGTGATCACAGCGCTCTAGAATGGCAAATATTTTTTATTTCACCTGCTCTATATTTACGAATTTTGGTTTTTCGTATTATCAAAAATACATTGCTTATCACTGATTTACTATTATTTTATCTCCCTCGTCGGATCTCTCACAATCATTATTCTATAAAGAACATTTATCTAAAAGAATCGTTCTACATTTTTGTTCCTTCATACTGCCTTATTATTTACATATCATTTTGAAATGACAAAATTGTATGCTTTTCTTTATCTCGTTGTTATCGTATATTTCATCTAAGAATGTTGAGATGTTGATATCTGCGGTTTGATTCTAGTAAGCAGTATGTAAATATAGTTATAAACTGTGGAAACTATAATAAAATATAATGTACTTACTCGATGTTGCTATTTTTAATAACAGGACATTCTTAGCGTATTTTGCATTTTAGTACAATTAAACAATGATTAATTTAAATCTCTTTGCGTACAAGTATTGTATTTCGTTGGTAAAAGAAAAAGTAGTACATTTTTGTATAATTAAAATTGAATAAAAAATAATATGTAAGTATATATTCGGGAGCTCTCAACATTTATTTTCAATTATTATTTCTTTGGTAATAAGGTACTATATGTTCTGATACTCTGCGTGTTTAAAAAATAATCATAATGTGCTTTTTGAAATGCTTTAACTGAAAACTTAAACCATCGCTATGTCACCTTCTACAGCAGTAAAGTGGGTCATTATAGTCAATCACTTTTTCGTAAAATGTGTCTTTACCAATGTAACTAGTATAAAGTGTGTAAGAAGATACTACGGGCTGAGTGTCCTCAGGTCCTGGAGGCTGCAAAGTGCAAGTGACAGAGGGGCCTCTGGCGGAGATATACAGATGTGTGAAAATATTCGGAAGAAGGTGTATGTGTACTATGCATTCTTATGATTAAGATATTTTCGTTGAGACGAAACGACGCGTGCGTAAATATCTCTAATTGTGATCGGTTAATAATTGTACTTAAATTGAGTCTTTTTATTCTTCACGAGTATATAGACACGTACTCAATGTTAGTCATGTATATTAAATGTAGTTAATATTGCATAGTAATGAAAATTAGAGCATAAGCAGTAAAAGTTCTCATGAGAATAATAATACACAAGACGGACAGAGATCAAACAAGTAGTACCAGCATTGTTATTCACCGACTGTCACCCAGATTGATATATGGTGGGGAGCTTTTGTGAAGGGAAACAATTTGCATGTTGTTATAATGCGCAACTGTACCATCTTTATACTAAAAGGAGTGTATCTGCTTCTGCTATGAAACTTGGCGCAAGAATTGCAGACTTCGTCGAGCAATTAATGATTTCTTCGTGAGACGAATAAGTCTTAAGCTGCAATTTACAAAAAAATCCAAATCTGTGAGAAGCAATAACGCACATGACTTTGTGTTGAACGGTCAAAATTTTACGGCAGTGGCTTTGATGGCATGCTGTCCTACAGCAAACGAATCTTAGCCAGTTATCACATAGTGGGATGGTTTCAATGTTATACCTTTTAAAATATCGGTATCCTTTTTCTATGACCCAGTAGAAAGGATCAAATAATAAACTCAGGAATCGGAATTTTCATAATACCGATATGATGGCTTAAGATATTGTGATAGAATGAAAGCTGAAATATGGATAATTCATTAATTATAGGTATTCTTAATAACAAATATAGGATTTGAGGAAATTACACTGGCCATGACAGTCTATTTAATAATTATGTAAATATATGGAATATGAGTTGGCTGTTTTTGTTTCTCGAGAGTCTTATAGATATTACAAAGTCGTATTATTTGTAAAACGACATTGCGACTCTTCATTGCGGGACAGATATCTTATTTTGAACTAAGTTTTAATTGATTCTTCAGTTTGTCATTATTATTTTAGTAAGTAGATATAATAATACATATGAATATTTATAGCGACTCGCAATCAAACGCACTGATTGATTTATCCTGTTTCTTTGTAGGATGTCCCTATCGTTATGCCTTCATTAGCGGACTTGTAATACAAACACAAGCTTAGTTTATAAGACCACTGATTCAGAACCTATAACCACAAGGTATGAACACAAAGTATGAACTTAACTTATTTCTAGCTAGTTATACATAATTTCTGAACTGAAATTCTTTCAGTGGATATAGGTATTGACTTGGAAAATTGATTGCATGCACAATTGATATACGTAAATGAATCTTTGTTAGACGATAAAATGTACATTATACTATGTAAGTGTGGACTAAGAACCTCCTAAATTGGAGACCTCGAGATGGGAATAGAAGCGTGGGACGGCCACAGCTGAGATGGAGAGATGACCTGGTCTGACATGGCGGTACAACCTGGATGCAGTCTGCACAGGACAGGACAAAATAGAGGCAAATGGAGGAGGCCTCTGTTCAGGAGTGGATGGGGATAGGCTGATACAGAAGAAGAAGAAGACTATGTCTATCTTATCTAAATCTATCTTATATAGTAAATCTATCTTATATATCATCTAAATCTATCTTATATATAGTAAATACGACAGTGTCGGGAATATCTATTTCAACTCATTAGGCTTTATTTGGTTAGGTATGTGTCTAACAACATTCATTCATTCATTTGGACAGTATGTGGAGATTGTGAATTTATTATTCGACAACTTCATTTATTGAATAACATTTTACTGCGGGCATTCACCTATTCTAAAGAGAATTTACTACGCGGTACGATATCTATTAACTACATCAATTCATTTGCTATATCAAAACATCGAATTGATTGACTAATATTTAACGAGATCACATTAAACTAATAACGTTAAACCCGTAACAAGAAATTACCTTACATTATTGGATCAATTATTAATTGCGTAGCTTTACCACAAATTACCAACAACACAATCAAAATCAGGTTTTAATCCCAGTAATAAAATATGTATTAATGTGTTTATTTTGTAACGATTCATCAAGAGAAGATAAAAATCTAAATATACCAATATATTTAACAATCTAATATATTCATTAACATAAATTGAGAGTAAGAAATGATATTAATAATGAATGTTTAAGATTCCTTTTAACGTTATTTGCGTTAGATTCTTCCGAAAGAACACATGATAAGATCGTTTCGATTCTTATTTTTTTGTTAATCGTTTCATATAAAACATACTACATATGTAGGTAAGTATAAAATGTCTTAATTTGTAACATACATACTTATTTTTAAATAAGGTATGTGTTAATAATATGACGCGCTATCAGTGCAAATTACAATTAAATTATTAGCTCAAAACGAAAATTATTATTTTGTATGATTTTGGAGCATGCTGAGAAGAAGGAACCATTTAATCGAGGAACTGGGTGGTGTCTTTATTGTGTTTTTGAGTATTGCTTTCCTATTAAAATAAAACGTAAGTGCATCATATATGATACTAGTTGAATTTTAAACTTCTAGAGAAAGATTATTTCTTTAGTGACTATAATGTTTTACATAAAAACCCTCTAAGTTACTGTATTGAACAAGCAGTTGGAGGTCTGGGTTCAATTCCCGGCCGCGGCTGATGGATGGACTGGAATTGGTCAATGTTACTTAAGTGTAAAGTGATCACAATAATTAAGCCAGCCGACGATCAGTCATAAGCCTGATGGAAGGTCCATCCTTTGCTGTATAACTGTGTAGATATATAACTACTTTGTTAAATTCAACTACGACATGTAGAAAAATTCCGATGGCCTCACAAAAACATAAATTGTGATTTTCATAAATAATCTAGGTATTGTATTTAATATAAATTTCTATATTTTCCCTACATATTAACTTTTTATAGCTATTGTTCTACACTAGATTTACAACGATGATGATACCACATCAAATAACTATTTGTCTATTATAAAATTAATATAAAATAATTTCGATCATCTCATCGAGCGATTATAGAATAAAAATTAAATAACAATATTGATTTGATGTTGGTACAACGGTAAGTATAAAATATTATTTACTAAATCAACGACATCAGTAATATTAATTATACAAATTACATGTAGCGAATAGTATATTTTCAACCCGTCAGACCAGATTCTTATACAGATCTATTTTAAAAAGGTAAATCATGTCTGAGATAGTGAAAAGAAATCAATATTATACGAGTAATTTTACTAATGGTAGAGGTATGTATGATGATTTGTATAAATACGGAATTATTCGCAATTTCATACCCATTTTGTTTTTACTCAAATCTTAATATTTGCTTTAAGTAAAGATATCAGTAATAGCATAAAAAAAGAATCAATTGTGTTTTCAAAAAAAAATATAATAGTATGGGATAAGTAAGATGGAATAACTAAAATTAAAAAAAGTGGAAGAAGATTACCCGGAAGCCCACCCAAGAGATAGAAGGACAGCTGGACTTCCTCATCCCAGGACAGCTCGTCGTCACAAACAGGTCACCTGACCTGACAAGAGGAAGAAGAAATAAAACTCTAATTTTTGCTCTTTATTTCTCTCAATCTTTTCAATGTTATGCAGTTGTCTCCAAATCAATGCTTCCTCAATCATACAAAATGTACCGCCGTTTTATCTAAAAATGCAAATAATTCTCGAAATAAATAGGAGAATATGAATTATATCCTTATAAGTTAGAAGCAGGAACAAACATAGTATGTACATACAAAACAACAGTTTTCAAAGGGAAACAATGTAGCCTGTGGCTCATTTAGGATACTTGAGGAAGAAATTCACACAATCAGCAACGTTGAAGACACCAAGAGATGAAGCAACCAAAGAAGACGCTACTGGAGAAATCGTGTCCAGAGGATGGATCACACGAGAATTCCTAAGCTTGTCACAGAAAATATTGAGGGAAAGCTAGACCTCTTAATCACAGGAACGAGACCGGATGCCTGACTATACAGATCACATATCTATGTATAGAGAAGAATGAGAAGTTATAGAAGTATTCACAATTTGGTATTACTGACTATCTAGAGTACCTAGTGAGGGTAAAATGTGCCTAAAAATAAATAGATATCAATATGAATTTCCACCACTTATCATTTGTTCTCATTAATAATTCGGGACAGATAAAAAGATGGCTGATTAATAATATTTTCTGATTATAATGAATAAAGTTATAATGGCGAAAATTTTCGCGCCTTGATTAATTAATTTAAGGGGAGCGGCCTCGAACCCAGTTCAGACAGGACCCCCGAGGTGACCAGAGCTGCTGCAGCAACGAGTGATGGCGGAAATGGTTCCAACGGTGGATAATAATAATAACAATATCATTATAATAATATATGACATCCAGAGGCGACGCCAGAGTCAGGAAATATATTTTTCGCAGGATCACATACAATAGTTTAGTCCTGCTACAAATATAACATCACGCGGTATAGTTTACCTCAGTAAAAGCGTATCCAGTAAATACTGTGTTTTTATAAAATCGCACACAACTTTTTTTTTACTCAAACATTAATTAAATGACATTATGAGAGGGTGGTACACCTCACGCTGACATAGATGTGAAAGTTTAACCAACAACTAAGTCTTAAAATAAGACAAAAAAATCTGGGGTAATTTTACAACCCGGGGATATAACAATATATTCTATCTGCACTAATGCAAAAATTGTTTGCTCTCATTATTTATTACAAAAGAAAAGAAGGGAATAAGGCTATGAAATAGTCTTTGAAATAATGAATCTGTAAGGATATTGTATTTATATGCGAGCACATGGTATATTTGCTGTATTATAGCTATAAAATTACTACGAAACGGTACTGCTCATCGATCTCGATTGTACCGTGAGAACATCGCCCAACAGATAAAGTGTATCCACGTATAAATTATATAGAGCTACAATATTATTCTGTCTTCTGCAATGACTACAGTATTGTACCTACATTAGTTCAAGTGTATATGTATTATATGAACTCATAAATTTAATACAAACGCCGTGAATGAAGCATGCCGTGATAATTGGGATTTTATGTGTTTATTGGTATACCTGGTAGGTATGTTACATAAACTTGTTATGTGATTTGGTTTTCTGAATGCTGTAGAAGCAAAATTATTATACTCTATTTATTATATTATGGATTGACTTTTCACCCGGTACCAGAGTGATTCTACAATTAAAATACTCTATTGAACAAGATGATGAAATTGTGCTGAACTTCTATCAAGCTTGCACGATAAACAATGTCACATGTATTATGTTCATTATTAAATTCTTGTATTCACAAACCCAAAATACTTTCCTGCACACTAGGTTAAATGTTTTTGTCGTTAAGTGCAGAATACTTAGTCAATGCCAGGATTCGATCCCGGCACCTCTCAATGAGGAGAGCGATACCCCAACTAACCGCGATAAAAATGTTATCATTTAATAGACTTGTTAGTCTGTGAAACAGAAATTATAGCTCTTGGGATAATAAGGTCCTAGTGTCCTTCCACCTCATGGGAAGTATTCCAGGTGATGGACGAATTCTAGAGGGCATCTTATTAGCTGCTGTGTGTACGAGCCTGACACTGTTTATTCTGGTTACACGGTCCGTCCAGTATCTTCTTCTAGATCTACTCCATCGAACCATATCCTGTACATATTTCTAGGTCTTCCTTATATCTTCGTTACGGACACGATCTAGTACGTATGATTTTAATAAGTACTAAAATATATGTCATGTATAAATAGTTAGGTAGGCATTAATATCTGTAGATTTAAGTACCATACATACATATTTTCATGATATATTTAATTATCAGATAATACAACAATTATATGGGTATAATTACGATCCGAATTGATAATAAACTTTGAACATTGCATATCAACATTGTGCGTAAATTTAACCCATAATAAAATGTTGTGAATGCATATTGCTTATTGGGTAAAAAAAATAAATTGCGGCATTATAACTTAAGTGTACAATGTCTGTAGGTTTTCGAGCACAGTTAATAGTAGATATTTGAAGCAATTTTGCTGAAGAAAATTCTCTCTCTTTCAAACAGTTGTGTTATAATTTTAACAAGGTCGTTTCCATAATAAGAAATTAATTGAAAGCGATGTTATGATCACGTAGACACGTACATAGCAATGGCGATATAACGGAAACCAAAATAATGTTTTTTTTTTATAATATATAGTTATTGCTTTCACCACTAAAGTTATGTAAACAAGAAAATTAGTTTAATAATGAAAATCAATTTATTTTAAATAAATTTTACATTACGTGGCAAAGGGTTTTATATTCGGCGAGGTTTTAATACGATGTCATTATTGGCCATAATAGTGAATCAAAACCCTTGTAAGCCAGCGCCGCATTTATGGCAAGCAGACAACACTTCGGTAAACAATCAATCGGCGTCATAAATACAACACATCCCGGCACTAAGGAGGTTAATATTTTAACAAGAAATCATTTAAAACAGGAGCATTATTCCTTATTTATTCTTCATGTTACACGGAGTTATGATGGACATAATATTTAAATTTCTTGTTTAACTATAGGTAGGTACTTCCATCAATATTGCTATGGGGATTTTATGACGGACCAACGAAGGTTAATTCATTGTTTTATAATGAGTTTTCCATTAAAAACCTGTATATGTCTTCCTGAATGAAACCAAAAAAGGAATATAATATATGTAAATACTACGTTACGTAACACATTAAATTGACTAATGAAACTAAAGCTTACAAACAATGAATATTGACGCCACACAATATTAACCCGTATGTTTAATGAAATATCTAAATGAACCCAATGAACCCAAATAATCATTGTACAGTTCACAGTATGTTAAAAAAAAGCTTGTGTCGTGAACTGAAGTAGGTAGGTATGTCAGCATCGGGGATCCAACCAGCGCCTACAGGATTAACAGTCGAGCCCGTTTCCAACCCAGCTACTTACGAGTATATCTTACTGTTCCCTATTGTATGGGTCTCCGAATTGTAGAATTAATTAGCCTATACTATTTCTTTTTATGTACTTTATTGAGCGTGATGGTGTTCATATAATTTCCGTAAGATATATAACATATTTTTCAGTAATGAGGGTAGCGAATAATAATTTTCGTTTCGTTAATTTTTACATACCCTACCCACATGTTTTCGGAAACTAACCTGTAATAATTTGAATTTTATAAAAAAGTGTAGTATGCATTTTCTCTTATACATTCAAGGTCATGAATAAAATATGCAAGCGTACCAAATTTGCTTAATTATTGAATGTGTCGAATTAATGGTGGGCTGTGAAATCCATTGTGTATATGCGAGTACCTAACTACCTACTAACAATACGTGAATCAAAGGAAACCGTGAAGTTTTAGGATTCGAAGCGAATAATTTTATGAGTAATATCTAACACCGTGGAATTCCAAGCTGTAAAATGGAATTTGCACTGCTTAAAATTGTATCAGTCAAAGAAGCTCGAATGTCTTACCAAAAACTAAATAGATGAGTATAAGTATGTAGGTACCTATTGTAGCACTGATAAAGTCCCACATATGAGTATCTCCTTAGTGTTATGACATGACACGTTATATTAGATACCCGTTTTAAATTAGTTGGTCCGCTTTAGATGTTTAGGTTACAAGAATCAAATGAAATTATAATATAGAAATGTAGTTTATGTACCTATTCAGTAGTACATAATATGCTTATACAATAAAATTAGGCACGTTTATAATAAATCATATACATACCTGTTCACTATGGACAACCTCATCGCAATGCTCTGAATCCTTTTCCACGCGGTTTTAGTTTAAAAAATAGTACCAACCTAACTTTCGATTCAATAAATTTTTAATAAAAGTTGAACTAAATTTGACAATCTTAATAATACTTATTAGAAATGATAAAATTTATATACCTGCTCAATGCTCATATTAATGTAGTAAGATATTAATTGGTCTTTTTTTCATCATAATGGTTGCTTCTTACGGTACATCCAATGCAATACTCAAATTTTAATTATCCTTCATACGCTTACAATACTAGTCAGTTTTATCCTGATTTCATATCGAGTTACATCCTGTTTGACAGCGTGTGAGGGAACAAAGATGGCTTTATTTTGAAAAACGACGGATGAAAAAGCTGTTAATTAAAATAACTTGAAACGAGTTGGATCTTTCATTTAAACCTTCATCTTCAATACTGCAAACTGATTATCAAGCATAACCAAGCCAGAAGATAAAGAGATAACACAACAATCTGATTACATTAAACACTTCTTTGGTTACATCTTTATACGCAGAAGGAAAAAATAATTACTCCTTTCCATCATTCACCGGGTAAGTATACATATTCATAATTATAGGTAGGAGTATAGAACATGTAAGTAGATGCTTGCAAATTTACTTTTCTCTATGTAAGTATATCAAACTTCAGTCAAAGAGATGACTTCGATATAAAGACAAAAAGGTTGATATAAGAGACATCATGGTTCACCCTACGAATGGAGATCAAGGTTATTCTTATTCCAACGAGGTTTCGCGTCTAACGCGTTGAAATATTCCTATAATATAATAATGAAAAAGCGACTATAGGTAATAACCTATAGTCGCTTTTTCAAACATCAATGTAGTTTCCACATATAGGTAGGTACATTTATTTTTCGGTGTGATTAATTTATTTCAAATTTAAAATCTTTTTGTTAATTTTAAATACATACCTACCATACAATTTCATATCAATTTAAACCGCACTCTCGAATCGATTGAATAAACCACATATGTAGGTATCTATCACAATAATAATGTAGGTATATTGTACATGTACAATCTTCACACTTTATTGAAAGAATGACTGATGATTGCTTAGCGTGTGTAACTGAATTGCAATACCTACGACCTTTCACCCAAAGTTTACACACTTTTAATAAACTTCAGAAGAGCGACTGTATTATATTGCCAATATTATATGAAGAAGTGTTTCCAACTTCTTAATTAACTCGCACGGTATCGCCGCCGCACTAACATAATAATTATTTGCGAATTCTTTCATTTAAATGGTAATACCGGTAATGTACACAAACCGAATGAAGATATTACATTTATGCAATATCACTATATATTAACTTACTTGTGTCATTTCAGATAATTCAAAACTTTTGGTACTTATGTCTAAAATAACCACGATACGGTATACATGCTATTAGGTATTATGCAAGTGGAAAGGCATCTTAACAAAATTTTGCAAGGCAAAAATAATACTTACTAAAGAATTGGAGTTATTGAAAACATAAAATAGAAAACTTCACGGTAATGATAAGGTTAAAGAGTAAGGTAATACCAAATCCTCCATATATAACTACATATGTACTCGTATATTAAGTTCCAAAGTACTTTGAATAAGCATGTTGTATTGTACATGTGAACAGTTCTATCCTTGGCAATTAGCATACGTACCTTTTGTATGATTTTCCCCAAGTAACTACGAGTATGTCCCCAAAAATAACTACTTATTACAGTATAAACTATACCATGTTTTTTGAACTCTGTAGGTATACCTACTGATGTTATTTATTCATTTCATACAAGCGGACACACAGACATTGATTAGATATAGAAACAGATATAGAAAAAAAACTTAACATTTTACAAAATTTTATGCACTGGTTTATTTCTGTAAAACTTTGAGAACGTTACCTATATCCAGGATCCACACCTCTATTTATTTTCATTTTAATTACCGTTTATATAAAGTAAGCAAATCGTTATCGGTAAATCGAATTACAAATATAATACAAGAAGATAATATAATATTATCACGTATAAGAAGTACTGGTGCTTTACCGGTAATTAGTAATTATCGTCCGTAAGAGGTGCATGTTATGACCGCAGTATACGCGCGTATAACATCTACAGTATGTAAATATAATTATGTACTTATGGTAAAATAAGACTCAAGGTATTAAAATAGGAACAGAGATTGTGTTTCCTAAGACAAATCAATTAAAATTAATTCCATTCGTGAAATTTACATTAAATATTTCATATATTAATTTATTAATTCATAATTCATAAACGGCCGTACGGCCTTTAACATATTACAAAAAATATAATTTTCACCATTAAGTAAAGAAAAGAATACATAGAAATAGGTAGGCATATGTATAACAATATAAAACAAATTCAGCAATAAGGTTCGCTACTCATTCCATACCTGATGATGATTATCATACCTGCGAAGTTTACACCATCCATCAAGAGCTTTCTCTGAACCGTCATTCTTAAGCTCTTTCTTATCCCTGTTTTTCGTACTTGTGTAGAAAACAAATAAGAAATAAGATGTCATAATTTTTTTCTATTTAGAAAACATGTAGGTATTGTCAAAGCGAAGATCGACAATTTAATATACAGGGTGATTGGTTCCGCTATTCAGATATTTTGAGAGGTGATAGAGGGTGTTCTAAAACGTAGATCTGCCAAAGGGATGTCATCCCAATTCTTAAGGGTTGCGGAGTTACACCCTTTTAAAAAAAAACCACCCCCGACATCGACCACCATCACATTCTACTGAATAACTCTGATGCTATGAGTCCAAAATTAATAAAAAAAAATTTTTTTGTATTGCAATAAAACAACCTTTTAGTTGATGTCAAAAATATTTAATAATAATAATAATAATCTTGCTAAAATTAAACACAAAAACGAAATTTCATTTTTTTTTTGTTGAAAGTTTTGACATCTTTTAATTTTTTTTTCAATAAAAACTATAATTAACTAGTACTTTTTTTTCTTTTAATAAATACACTAGACCCTTGTGAATAAAAATGCTGAACATTATCTATCCATATTTTGAACCAGTTTTTCAAAATCTTCGATTTTTTAAGTACATATTCAATAAAAGTTTCATCAGAAATTTATAGTTCGCTACTGACTACCTCTACGAACCTACATAAAGAGGTAATCAGTAGCGAAGTATACACTTAATTTTACTTATAAAAAATACTTTCATATTGACATGTTTTGATCTAAAAGTACTGCCAATCTACTCAATACATATAAAGTTTATTTAAACATCGGATAAATTTTTCTTACTCTGACTTCACATTGAGTTTTTTAACCGCGAAGAAGAATCCCGTCATCAATCTTCGTCGTACTCGTATTTTTTGTTGTATAAATATTGAGTAAGTACCTGGTACTGGTATCTTCTTTCCATCGATTTTGAGTAAATCAGGTGATAGATATTCTGACAGAGAACTTTAAGTGTCATTCGAAGAAGTTTACATTATTTTGTTAACTCGAGGCAATTATTTTGATGATAATAATATAATGACTGACATTCGTCTTGTGTAAAGTTTTTGTGCGGCTGTAGAGAACTTAATTGTTGCAATAATCTCTTTACTTCTGCTTTCTAAATTATTATTATTTATGTGTTTTATTTTTCACTTAATCGACTTAAAAATAAATTGGCATGCACAATCCGCAACATACACCAGCAGAGATACTAATCAGACGTATTAAGAGTATGCATACCGACATTTATTTTTTTATTTTAAACGGGAGACCTTATATCTCTACAACCGTTACTAAATATGCTTTGGAACAAAATAGAGTAGATGCATTGAACCTTTATCTAGGGAATAACCGTAAAATAATTTAAAAACACCTCTGGTCTTTTTTCCGAAAGACGGAAACTCGTTTCCCGAAAGTCGCGGAGGAATTTTTTTTTGTAATGATAATATGCAATAAAATCTAGGGAATAAACGTAAAAGTTTTTTGATAGACACAAAATTGGCCCCAAAAAATGGAATAAACGCTATTTTTACCATTTTATCATGCGATTGTTCACGCGATTTTGAACCTTAATGCCGTGGGAAATGACTGTATGACGTCATTCCCGGCGTGCCGATCTTAACTTATTTGTAGGTAGGCATACTTACTGGGTACTATGAAAATAATGTACTTATATACCTATACTATGCCGGTATGTATATTACCTATTCTCAGTAGACCTCAATCGAGATTTCTTCTATAATATAAGAATCTGTAATCAAATATTGATATTCTGCAGAAGTCGTGAACAGATTTTGAATGAGTGAAACCTATATAAGAACATTAAACAACTTTAATGAGATATGTGAGAAGAAAACCTTTTTATTTAATATTTCCGGTTTGGGAGCAAAAACATTTTATTCTACGAACTCTACTGGTTGGAGATATCAGCAAACTTACTATATCTACCTATAGATATGCTTTATTATTTTAATTATAGCACCAACACATAAAACACTTGGACTTGGTATACCATACTTCCATATGTCTTCTTCTTCTTTGCCCTAACCTTTGTCCCATTTACTTGGGGTCGGCTCTCCTAGTCCTCATCCTCCAAGTCTTTCGGTCCCCTGCATCTTCCGCCCGCAGCCCTGCCCCCTTCAGATCCCTGGCGATTGTGGACATCCATGTGGTCTGGGGTCTGCCCGGTCTTCTGGGCCCTACCTCAATGTCCATTGTCCTTACTTCCATATGTATAGTAAAAAATATGTAGATTAAAATATTTTGGTAATAGTATACCTTTAAATACTCGTAGGTACGTAATACGTATGTAACTAATGTGGAGAGACAATTTAGTGATAGAAGTAGTGGATCCACAAATTTCTAAACTGGAGACCCTAAGAAGGTTAATATGGAAGGTAGGGAGACGGTAGCAAATGGCGTAGGACAGAAAGACATAGAAAAATATGGAAGAGATCTATATTCTGCAGTGAGGAGAATCAGGCTGATAAGAAAAGAAAATATATAACTAAAGTTGGATTAGTTTTCGGTAGGTAATTAGGTATATATTTCTAAACAATGAGCCATTACAAAACATTGCCCCACTATAATAAGACCAAGTTTATTTCTGAATATTTTCCGTCATTCTCCAATAAAATGTAGGTAGGTGTACAAAATAAGGTGTACCTAAACAATTTAATTTTTTTATCAAAAAATAAGATTTGCTTAGGTACCTATTGCATCCGTTTGGTATAACCGTCCATATCCCACTTCGACAATGTCAACAATTATACAAAAGGCGACTGCCAATATTCGTCTTGACTCTCACGCTGTGAGGTCATGCTGATAAATAAAATTAAACCTAAGTGTAAAGTGTATCGGCTACCTAATGTTAAATAACAACTAGTAATGATTTCTTCGTGAAGAAGCTTGGGAAAAAATGTTGCTTAATAATAGTTACATGTAGTTAGATATAATATTAAACAGTGAGGCGCCCATCCAGTGATAAAAACGCTTACACGAAGTAATAATGCGTTCCCAACGGGAGGCAATTAATTAAAATGTTTCTGATTTATTGAAAATATTAATTTGTTGTAATTCTTTCAAGACCAAGTTGTATCAAAGTTATGTACCTAGGTACCTAATGTAGCTTAAATTGGTTATGGACATTATTTTATTTTAGAAAACACGTATACTGAAATACAGATATGGAAAATTGGCAATGTAATTAGCGTATAATACATAGTTATAATTTGTAATTAACACTCGTTGATATTACTATTTAGTATACATTTATGCATTGTGCTTGTGCACAAAACGTGTCTTATGACAGTGATGACAACAAAGTCGAATGGAAGAAGATGAAAGCGACCTACATCCAGCAGTTGAGAGAGGAGGGCTAAGAAAAGAAGTAGAAGAATTGCATAATATGAAATGCCTAAAATAAGATAATTTAACAACGCTAAAAAAAATAAGGAATTTCCCACGAGCTTTAAAAGATGTTTCAAAAAAATATATAGTAAATGTTTACCTACTCATACATTATTACATATAATCTTACAGGATTTAAACCTACGTACATATGTTACATTAGAAAACGTAGAGATGTCATAAAAAAAACAAAGAGCGATATTTCAATCATTCAGTAAGCAAAAATTTGTATGAAGTAATTGGTATTTCATGTTAATCTTACACCATGTACGGACACCGGTGTATTCCACGTAATCCTTCTCTATAATGTATAAAACAATAATTAAGTTAAATATTCAGTTACTAAATTCAACACTTGATAGATGGATCATTCGATTCCAATTAGATTGAAATAAATAAGAATAAATATACCTCATTTGTAATCTAGTTGGATTCAACTACTATACGTCAAAGCTTTGGTCTAGTAGGTGTTGTACAAAATCTTTCACGTTAATTCCTTCAAAATGAATCTTTCGAAAACTAGGGAACCTGGATAATTATTATTCAGGAACAATCAACGAAATCACATCTGAAAAAAAAACTTACGGTGAAGTTTATTACGGTGAAGGTTCTTGCGGTGAAATTTCCACAGTGAAATTTCCGCATCTCTCAGGATTACTATGAGAAAATTAATAACAAAGGAATTAAAATGATTTATCCAGAAAGGCAAGAAAACATTTTCATTCTCTTTAACTTGTTTCTAAATTTTGATATGGCAAACTCTTGGCATTCGATGATTTTAATATATCTAAGAAGATGATTTATAACAAATGATTCTATTCCATCGTCTACCTCTTCAGGCATCACATTATTTTCAACACACAACACTCCATTTCGATGTTTCTAGTAATTACTAATCCAGTTCTCACACAAAATGTGGTTTGCTCTGCTACATATCGGCATTTCATACATTCAAGTGAGTAATAAATAATACCGATCCTTTTCAATTATTGAAATATTCACGCCCATTCTAACAATTTATTGCCTTCCATGTATTGGCACTAGACTAATTTTTAAGCCACTCTGAATTGCGTTGTCTTAAAAAAATATATCTATTCCACTATCGCTACACTTTGCCGGTTATGGTATCCATTGGTTCCTATAGGCAGTAATTCTAGTTTAACCCAAAATTTTGTAAATATGTTATTTAGGTTTATTAATAATATCGTCAACTTACACGCTAGGCATGATAAAATCGTCTTAATTTTTTATATACTTATAACAATCCCGTGGTTCCTTCCTTATCCTTTATCCCATTCACATATCTATTTATGTATGTATTTTTATGTATGTATAAGTATTCTATATATTATTATTATTTTCATATTTATTTATATTTTTCTTATTTTTCATACACCTGTATGTAATGGGTATATCAAATTAATGTCACAAGTGGTTGGTTGGCAGATATTGCTTACGGCAATAAACCCGCCATTTGGAAGATATGTTTTCTTTTCAATAAAGATTTATTTATTTATTTATGATTCTAATAGGATTGTAGTTAGAGTAATAAATAAGGGAATCTAAAATGGGACAGACAATAATAATAATAGTTAATATAATACTGGAATCCAACTAGAATGTTTGGGCTTTTCTCTTTTATTTGGGGGTTCACACATCATTCTTGTTAGCTTTTCTCCGAGAACCGATTGAAAGACTTGAAGATCGAGCGAAATGATGCCCGTGAATGTCAAGGTAATAATCCTCAAGACTTGAAACCCTAAAACACAGTAGTAGTTTTTATAGAAATATAAATATGGCCGGGTATGCAGTAGGCACCTATGAAAGTTCAATATAAATGATTCTAGATATCAAATAAAATTCAATCTTTACACAGGTCATCATCAGCGGCACCCTTACTTGTCTGACTATATCGTATACCTCCATTATTATAAGGGGTTGTTTAAAATTTCATATAAAAGACCATTTTTTTCACGCATGCACCCTAAAATTAAAACAGGTATATTATTCAGCCTGCACTACGATTGTACATGTTATATAGCTAGGTATGTATAACCACTACAAAAATCTCTGCACTTTAATACATACATACCCACCTATGTAGCTTCTAACTTATGTACCTTACCTAGTACCTACATTGCTTCTACACGATAAAAAGTCTTTGAAATATTATTTTGTGGATGCATAGTAGATACCTGTACCTGAGCACTTAAAATCATCTTGTATATTCAGGTTAAATTAACGAATAATTTTTATATTACAGATTTTCTTCAACAAAAGAGGTACATACGTACCTCTCGTTTCTGTATTTCGTCTGCCTAAATCTGTAATGTATTTCCATCTGCGCAATGCAGATAAATGCAGTTCCAATATCTAAAATAATCTAGGGAAATCACCAATTTTATATTAGTCAGACGCCCGTTTCTACATTTAATTAATAATTTATAGGTAAAATTTATTCCAACGCATCTGGACATTTTACTTTGAAACAAAGTAAAGGGCTCGTATGAATGAAATCTCGGATGTGTGTATGTGTGTAATATCAAACACAGAAGCGACTCTTGGCAATAATATTTATTTTATTTTATTACAAATTCAATAAGAATTATATGAGAATATATTTTTATTCGTAGAGAAATTAAGCGTAAACCCATCTCCACCCCTGGATGTTTTAGGAGCTTCAGCTCCTTTGTGATCCAGTCTTTTACGCAAAACCTTTTTTTAAAGGAGGGCTTAAGGTTCGCCAACACTAAAACAACAACAATATTTAATAGAGATAGCGGACCAAGCTGCTTCTATAAAAATATTTTAATCAACCAGCTCTACCTCCAACCTGTTGAGATGAGCTTCCAACACTGATAAGAGATTGATGCTCTTTGAGCTAGCCAGGAATCCAACCCAGAAGCGTAGCGCTTCGCATGAACGCATGACATTCTATGGTACCTATATTATATAGTCATTCGCAATTTATATACTTAAAATAAAAATGTTTCTAATACCAAATTATTTGAGTTAAGAGTAGAGGTATACCTATTATTTTTGGTATATTTCTAAAAAATGATAGAAATGTAAACATTTCTTCAAATTTTTATAACAAAATATCAACGCCCTAAGCAACTGCCCTGTAAATATATTCACCGGTAGTTATTCTGCGCACACGCACACACTAAAACTAAAAGCTGTGCATTAAGCTCCTTAGGACCTACCTACCTACAGATGAACATTCGTTGTTGCACCTTAAGTAGTAGCGGTACGCACATCGCACATGTTACTAACACATTCACCTTGCCGGGTATCACCACACGGAACACACATGCAAGATGTATTCACACACGTGTTGTTACACAACCAGGCGACCAACACACGTGCGGTACACGCGCCTGCTTCCAAGGATATTCCACAGAATGCGCTAGTGGTCACAAGGATTTTATTTTTTGCGTAAAGCTCAATGAGAAATTTTGTAGAAAATATTCTATTGTATCTCTGTACGTCATTTCCAATACTTACATGAGTTTAAAAAATCCTCATGTACTAATTTAATTAAATAAAATAATTTTTCCTACTTTGTTATGTAATAACATTTTAAGGGTTCAAAATAACTATATACACTAGGCTTGGCTATGCATCTTCTTCGTAGGTTCAATCTAAGGGTTCAATCCTGAAGTTCAGCAAAGTTTACATTTCGTTCCTCATTCCATATTCGGTTCTCCGCCTGAGGAAAACCTTATTACTCAACATGAATAAATCCCATAAAAGACAAAAGCCCAACATCTTCTATATTTTTCTTTAATTTTCTAGTTGGATTCCAGTATAGATGAATTATTTATAAAATGTTGACTATTTTATTATCCGAACCATTTTAGATCCGCTTGAACTGTTTGTTTATTTTCTAATCTATGTTAGTTTCTAACACACTGAAAGAAATCATATGCTAATAGATACAAATAATTTTATTTGTAAAATCCAATTAGATTAAATCTTTTATCCTTTGAGCATATTTCTAAAGGGTTTTTGTCTTTTTGTGATATTATTCATATTGAGCAATATTCTTATGGGTTATTGTCCGGTCACGATTCATACACCGCAGTCAGTAGTAGGCACTAAGTAGATATCTATAGAAATCTTCAGAGTTTATGACAAATAGGTACCTATAAATTTTTCATTAAAGGACCTTTGTTTTATGAGATTCTAAGTTGTGAAATGGATCAATGAATTTTCTATATTTGCTTTTCGTGTCTCATCATCCACTGTATACCCCCACGAAAGTTGAAATGAATGGTGAGTTATAGATTATGTTATAGTTGTACTCGTCTCTGAGCAAGAACTGAAGTACCTACAAATAAAATTAATCTGTCTAATCGAAGTTCGGAAAAATGTGGCAGAAATTAGTAATTTTTTGTTTAATTTCAGAACAGTAACGTAGTAAAATCTGGAATTTCTGAAATTATTACAAGACGTAAATTTCAAGACAAAAATAATGTAGGAATATCTCTAGTTTTTAGCAGCACAGAACTTATAATAAGGTGTTAGTGTTATGTCATACATATGTCCACACTCCACATGTGTATAATAGGGAAGCAACAAGTTACCATCATAGAGCAGAAGGTTCCCTGCATTGAGATTCGGGAATATGTGAAGGATCAGACATAGGGGGTTGTATGTGAACTAGTGGCAGCGGTGGTGTGAGGGGAACACGGCACGTCCACGGCACGCGCTCTTAGTACTTAGCACTAGCTACACACCAAACATCATCCACTACGGTAGTAGCGCCCGAGTTGTACGCACGCGTCTGAGAAAAGCTCAGCTGCTCTCTAAAAAAGCTTCAATACTTCGTCAGTTCAAAAGCTCGTGTTTACAAACTTTTGTGTTTTTTTTTAATAACTGTGTTTAATTGACTTTTTAATATCTTTTTAGTGATATTTCTTTTTGTGTTTTCAATTGACTTTTTAAAAAATATAAAATGCCAATGGCAGCGGTTCAGACAATTCAGAATTTGACACTAGGTCAAGGAAAAATGTCAGGAAACCTGCACGTTTTACAGACACCCTCTTTGATGAGAAGAATAGCCCCAGCACCTGACAGGGCTTCGGTTCTCGTCTCCCCTTCAGAATCGATAAGGTGTAAGAAGAAAATAAACTTCAACCACCTGCCGTACACTGGCACGGGACCCCAACCTGCTTCTGTGGCAAGACGAAACGCGAGGGAGAGAAATAGAGTAAAGCAAGTGAACAATGGATTTGCCACATTACGGCAACACATTCCTTCAACAGTCGCCGCAGCAATCATCGGTGGAGGAAGAGGAGCATCTAAGAAACTTAGTAAAGTTGACACATTACGTTTAGCTGTTGAATATATTAGAAGTCTTCAACAATTATTAGATGATCATGATTCAGAAGCTGGATCAACGATAGCTAGTTCAGAAGTTCACGGATATGAAAATCGATCTTATTACGCTGGTAGTCCCGATTCATCACATCATTCTCAAATGCCCCATGGAGTTTTAATTAACAACACTCCTCCATGTTCTGAAGCTTCTGTCTCACCCACCCCTTCTTTCACCTCCGAGACATCAACACCCATCCACTCGAGTTATGGACAGACGATATCATATCAAACAGAATCTTACGAGAACTATGAACCAATGAGTCCTGAGGATGAAGAATTATTAGATGTTATAACGTGGTGGCAGCAACAATGATGTTATAAGGTGAGGATATTCTTTTTATGTTTTTTCTTTTATTTTTGTATTTTTAATATATTTAATATGTTTCTTGGTAGGTACTATCTAAATTTACGTACAGAATAATTCTTGTGTAATATAAAATAATATATTGTGTAACTGTAACATCCTATATGACATGCAGTAGTTTACCATTTGATAACACTTGTGTTTGCGTTTTTATAATGTGATATGATAACATTAACTTTATAAATATCAGGTAATTCTTGAAAATGGTTCACTTCCTCTTTCATTATCAGCCTAGACTATGTAAACTGCCGTCGTATCATCAGCCATGTTTAGTGTTACCGGCGAGGAGAACAATCGATTGTTGTATTCAGCACTGTACCTATACCATATCACTACACACACCTTATCAAAATGTTTCGTATAGTTTACACAACACCCAAATCTCATTCATAATACTCGTAATATTGATTGAAGTCAGAACTCCGCGAAACACCTCGCCAACCCACCTTACCGAATTAATATTTGAATAAAAATAGGTATTAACAAAATAAACAAAAATATTTCTATGTATAATAATCGATATGACAAAATTTATATTTATGCCTACTAATATTAAAAAAAATCTTTGTCGCAAGAAAAATGCGTATATCTACAATTTTTTTCTTGATCATTGTATATTTTCAACGCATTATATAAACTCATTGTTAGTATGAAAAGACTTGGATCTTTGAATGATTTAGAATGAAAGAACCCTGCGGTTGAATACAATAGAATAAAATATCCAACATAATGCTAGACATTCCGTCTATGTCTAGATTTGATAGATGATGTTTGTTTACTTTTTGGATTTCTTTTTCTTTACAATTAATAAATAAATTTGCCAAATTTCAATCATTAAATTTAATGATCTATTTGAATTTTATAATTAACCCTATCCCCACAGGGTGTAAATTCATTTCTGCGTGGCTGCATAATTCATTTATCATTTTTTGCGGTATTTTTTTTTCGGAGATTCCATTATTAAGCTAATGGTAGTTATACTATAAGTAAATATTCAATTACACGTTTTTTGTTACTGAAACCTAATAAATGTTTCGCAGCTTTTCGCAACCCAGATGCGAAACCAATATTTTTTCTTACAAACACTGTATCTAATTAAATTTGAGAGTTCATATTATTTTTTTACAATATTTAACACTGTTAGTAGGTATGATCTGTATATAATCTCAGGTAAAATCAGGCTAAAAAACTTTAAAATGAATAAAAAGGTTTTTACAAAAATGGATTCACAAATGGATTTTGCTCTAGTTTAACTTTATACCTGTTTCATCTCAATAGTATAATACTCGAAACTTTTATAAAGCTTTATACTTCTGTTGAGAGTTATGTACCTACTAGCTATATACTCTTCGTACCATTCATGTGATGTTGAGTAAGTGTACCTATATGGGTTGGTACATCGATAATAATATAAGTGATGATCTATTTGTTATGTAGATAATATGTTCCTCCTCCTTTAAGCTTCGCAAAAAAAGTTAAATAAAAATACTGGGAAGTATTAAGTTATGTTGATTTTCCACGGTCGCTACTAAACCATTAAATGAAATTAGGGCTAACAATGACCTATTATTATAGGTGTGTACCTAATATAAAATTTTATTTTATAGTACCTAAGTTCCTACCTACATTGTGTCCGTAATAAAATAACAAACTGGTTAAGTGTTTATTTTGAATAAATAACTGTCGCTTAATGAAATATTCCCGATCTAATTTGAATAATTCAAACATTTTGGCATACTCATCTGTATCATAATAACATAGAAACATGCTCACTGTTAGATAAAGAGCAGTAAAAAAGAATTGTTATTATATGAAAAATTGGTAACACATCCTAATAATCCTTTATAAGTCTTCTTTATCTAATAGTAAAGCTGGTTTTATAAGAAATGAATTGTTTTATTATGATTCAATAGTTTAAAAAAACACGAATCGATCTTACCTATAGACGTGGTTCTATGACCCTAGATTTTAGAACTATAGGCCGTCCCGGTACATACTTACTTTGTAATATTTCATTACAAAACCATCCCCTGTATTCTGTATCATTCTAGATCATGTGAGTATAAAATCTAATGTGTTTCTTTTTTTTTGTCCACAGATTGCTCTCGTAGTATCGGTCAGTACTGGCGACTCTATGTACTCTAAGGGATAATAAAATAACAAACGAAGACTTCAACCGAAGACATGCCTAAGTAAATTATTATGAAGTTGAAGAAAAAAGCAAAGGAGGCGAAGGACATGGGAAAAAATCTTACGCGGTCGCGCAACAGTAGCGCTATGACGCCATCAATCAAACCATGATGCCGACCAATGGGAGCCTTCTAGATCATCAATCACACTGACATCTCACGGTGGATCTTGGAAATATTGTATTTATCATAATAATATTATTACCAACTCTGTATGCAACTACCACCGAATGTAAAAGTAATTTATTTAATTCATAAGAACACCAAATTCACGAGAAAGTTTAATTAGACATTTCTGTAAGCTGTGATTTGTATGGAATTTCATGTGCCTTAAATTTCTTTTAATCTGTATTTTTACCATACGGTTTACACTACTTATTATAACTGATATTGTTTTTCACACTTAATTATAATTCGCTGTTTCTGTTGTGTTGATACCTTGTTAAACTGTAACGTCATATTTGTCCCATTTTTTAAGAGACGTCGAGAAATGTTATTGTTTTCTAGTCAAAAATACCAGTTATTGTAAATATTTTATATCTGTTTTAAAATAATATTAAATAAATGTAAATAACATGTAAATAAACAAATAGGTTAAGAAATAAATGGTTTAAAATGAACGCACTAAAGACAATAAATAAAGCTACTTATTTTTTAAACTATTTGGGTACCTACTTGATAGACTGCATCGCATTTATAGGAAACCTATTTGTTATAGGTTATTAGAAGGGTTAATATTTTGTTTATGATTAAATACCTAGTTATTTGAATCTATGTTATTTTTTCTTATGCAAATTAACATTGCCTTATTAAAATCGTGCCTTACCAATAATATTTTGTGTCTATATTATAAACTAATAAAGGATTTACAAAAAATATGTATACATATTATAGACAGTTTGCAATAATAAAAAACTTTAATAGATTATCAAGAAAATTAATTGTATTTTAGTCGGTTTTAATTGATTTTATATGCAAATATTTATCTTGCTAACCGACAATCTTAGGTACATATTGAAAATATGTATAAAATAACGTTCAGTTTAGTTTCTGACGACCAAGCTTGCTTGCGAAATTTATCATTGCCCAATGCCCAACCTTCAAACTTTTTCCTTTGAGGGATGTGATATACTTATTTTGACCATACGATAAATAAAATAAATTGAAAATATATTGAATTTTTACCAAGCTATGATTATTAGGCCTAGAATTATAATAATTGTACTACGTACTGAAATTTTTTCCTATTAGATTTTTAACATTATGTAATAATTATTAATACCTATTTTTATAATTCTATGTCAAATGATTCCTTTAACAATTAATAATATGTAATGAAATATGTTCTTAGTTTTATAAGACGACAATAATAATAAAATGAGATATAAAAAAAATATATGACAAATTAAAATATTTCTTTTATTTTCAATATATTAAATGCCTAACATTGATTTTACCCAGATTATCACCAAACCATATTCAGGTGGATAGATCCATAGATGAAATTGAATCCATCAGAGCTACACCCAACAGACTAAGATCCATATCAACAATAAATCTTCATTTTGAGCTTTTTATCTCCGTGTCCTCCATCAACATTAGGTAGGTACCATGAATCCCTAATTTGCATGCCGTATCTAATAATGAGGGTTCTAAAAAATAGTAAGTACAGGTAAATATGGGGTCAGATGGGGACGACAGCGGCGGAGATTCTGGCACCAACATGTGTCAAGAATTAACAACGCCAGACTCCCATACATCGCTTTGCATGGGGTTCCTGATGGTCAACGCCCGCCACGAAGACCACCGAAGTGATGGAGAGACAGCTGGAGTTCCACATCACAGGAGAACAATCCTGTCAATACAGAGTCTAGACGCAGTTTAAGAAGAAGAAGGTAAATAGGTATGTATAATTGGATCACTTTTGTATTTGAAAGAATTCAACGCATCAACACATTGAAACCTATTTCTGAATCAACGTGTATTGTTTTACGTATAATTATCCATTTCCGACTGGATACTATTAATCATATATTGTGGAAATATCAGGAGTGAAGAAATATGATGCACAATATTAAAGTAGGAGATACACCTTTAGGTATGAGTATTTGCACAGATTCTTTTTACAATGTCTATTTTGCAATTAAATCCGGTTTCCTCGGCACATGAACATTATCCGGTTTGAACAACCAACAATATATTTCTAAACAGTGATTTTTAAAGTTCTCAAACTTTATGTCACTCATCAATGTTCAAATATATATTAAATAATACAGAGTCTGAAGTGGGAATGGGGAGTGAACAAAGAGTCCGTTAACTTGGAAGCTCCTAGCAACAAATAGAAATGATGACGCCTCAAGAGAGACAACCTGATCCGACATGGATACAGTCTGCACAAATCATGGCGACATGAAAGTAAATGGTTGAGGCCTTAGTACAAGAGTGGACGGAGATGGGCTGACCAAGAAGAAGAATACAGATTTTGATTGGCCTATAGCAAGTCGTCCGGATGTACTATCAGACCATATCCAGTAGAACGGCCCTGTTCCAAAGAATTTGAACACAATCAAAGTATTTTAATTCGATAAAATTATCTATCTACCATATCTGTAACATATGCTATGCTCTATTATTTTATTCTTTAGCTAAAAAAAAATGTTATTTCGAGCCCATATAATAGGGGAAAGTGGGGGAACCGTGCGCAGCGGGTAATCATACGCAGTGAGATTCAGCAAAATCCCGTCCTCAAATAATATCGCTAGTAATGCAGTTTTGTAGCCGCCAACAAGGCCAACGCATTTGGTAAGATTCAGCTCAATCGATGAAGAAGTTGCCGAGTTTATGCCATTTAATTGAAAACTAGTATTTTGTTATAATTTTACACTGACTAAAATAAGATGGTGAGCGCATAATTACAATAATTTTTCAATGTTTTATGATTAGTTCGGTAGTTAACTATCTCCTTTGACCGATATAATATAGTTTGGTGCTACTTGTAGAATAGTTTTTATAATATTTGGATAGATGCTGAATTACACGTGAGGGGTAATTGTGCGCATACGAGTGCATACTGTTTTTTGAATGCGCATGATTACCCCTCATGAAACTAAATGGCAAGGAATACATTTTTCACAATTAAAAAAAAAAAACATATTAATTACGTAATAGGCACCTCAATGTAATAAAAAAATGTTTCAATTAATCTGAGTGCCTAAAATATGATAGAAAAACCAACGTAAACAGTTAGACTAGCTAGGTATTGCAGAAAACTATACGCGATACTAAAAATAAAGGAAACTCTGAGCTGACGGTAAAGAATTAGCATACCTATCCGAGTCAACACTGTGAAAAACTTTGAAAGGAATATCTTCCATCCATTTTTCTTTATCCTGGGAGCTGAAAAATCTTCTGTGACAAAATCACAGAATAAACGCAGTTTTTTTAGCGAGTTAAATATCTTTAAATGGACTTCTTTTCCATTTTAAGTGCTTTTTCTCACTGTCAACAATAATAATTGTAATTTTAAACAATGACAATTGTCTCATTAATAAAATAATGTTGGTTATTTAACTCATAGCAAATAAATTTGGTCGTATAACTTCGCCTTGAATGCGCACGATTACCCTACCCATGCGCACCATTACCCTGCGGTATGGTGAATGGTGCGCAAATGAGTTGTCTCATTTAATGCTTTGTAGTTCAGTTCTGCGAATAATTAAAGTAAATAGTAGTATGAGGTAAATAGTAGAAGACATATGAGGCTTCCACATATCAATGTTTTACTTTCTGAACTAAAAAGGTTTCGACGTAGCATCAATTTTGGCTTAGGTGCGCACGGTTCCCCCACTTTCCCCTATATTTTGAGCTAATTTACAGATGGGGGAACCTTGATCAATTTCTATGAACACGAAATAAGGGTCCATCCTCTATATTTCTGATGGACTAACGCCTATAACTGAAAACTTCCGGTGATACTAATACTAGACATAATGAAAAAATATGTCAAAGTATTTTTTGCGAGGAATAAAATATAAAATTACATTACACCTATTATTATTGTGTGCAAAACGGGATGAAAAAGTTGTTTTAAATTGAAAAATACCTTTATATTTAGGGGTGTTTGGACGTGTGTTAGTTTAAATTTCATTCATTATCTTCCAAAATCGCAATAACTTGATATTCCACATTAGATTGTCGATTATTTTCTATAGCAATTGTAATAGAATATAGTAGGTAAAGAACGCAATGCACGAGAAGACACCACTATGTATGCAAATTTAAATTGCAATGTATGTACACCTATTATTTTTGATAAAACCTCTAAAAAAAAGAGAATAACACTAAAAAAATAGTGTTTATTGCTTTTTATTTTATATTTTTTATATGTGTTTAAATGTGCTTCCAAAAAGTTGCCCTTCCTACCATTACCAAGTTATAAAAAGAGAATAAATACTTATGCACACACTTTTATAGTAAATAATAGATGTAATAAAATTGAAAATAGTATTATTCTGTAATCTGTGTTCACATTTTCACAACAGATTCGTCTCCTTTTCTAAACATTGTGGGATAATTAATGATTAAGGGAGTAGCATTTCTAATTAAAAAGTTCACATTAATTAAATGTACGGGATCTCATATTATGCTGAATATTTGTATATTAAAGATACACATATAATATTTGGGATAGGTAGCTAGCACGCGAATGGTAATTCATATAAGAAAAAATGAGATTACCGGAAGTTGAGAACACCTGCAATCCTTACGCATAATGGCAATGTGAATAAAGAAGTTCATTTATATAAGGAACGGGGTTAAGAACAGGATTTTATAAAAATCAAAAGGTGCATAATAAGAGCACAGGAGATTGCAATGCATATATTGCATTCTCACCATTCCAAAATAAAAATTATATTTCAACATTTCGGCAAACAACAATTAATTTTCCGTTGCACCTTATCTGAGGAGACGTACACTATTGACCAACATACCGTAGATATTAAATATGACATAATTTTAATGAGAGTGAAGTAATCACCATATAATATTTTGTTTCCTCCAGTTTATGGAAAAAATCTACATTTATTCCACTCTTAGAAAAGGTGTGGAGGTAGATAATGAGACACAATTAATTATCAAAATTTAAAATTTAAATTTTCACAAATCCTCAACAGAAAGTGGGTGACTTTGCTATCGATATTGCTACAAATTGTGTCCTATAATATTCAATAGAAAGAGTCAAATTCCATCAATGTTTTCGGTTATTCATATAAGCTGACGAATAGGTTGCTCCCACAATTTTTAGTCAGAAAATAATATATCGTTCATCATAATGTACTCGTATAAGACCTAGCCTATCCGGATACCATAGATAAAAAATAATGTAGCTCAGATGCATGGTCCCAAACTACAAGCTAATTTATTTAAATTATGGATTATAATGCGAGAATTATATGAAAATGAAATAGAAATATTCGCGAAGAGATTATAGAGGAAAAAAATGATATTATTTCAATCCAACGTAACATAATGTACTTATAGTGTCCTTGTTAACAGTTTTTACCTATAGATGTCATTGTACATTAATCGGATTTCTTTACAACATAATAGAAGTAAGAACATTTCTATTGAAAGTATATTCAATGGAATATAATATTATATAATTATATCTACCTGTATGATTTATGTATTAGTAGCTCACTACCAATATCTAGAGCGCGATATGAATTGCCCGGCTAAGCTGGTTATCTTGATTTCGCTTTTCATCTGCCTTAGAAACACTTTCTACAAACTAACTTTATAATTTGATATGATACGGTGTCTATGTTTCATTAATTTTTGTTTTATTGCACATATGTAGAATAAATAATTAAAATTATACCCTAATATACTTACATTGTAACTGTGAATAGGTTTTAGGTAAGTATATATAGTTTACAATTTGTTTTGACGAAGTATTATGCCTTTGTTCTGCGCTTGATGTGACGTACGCCAGGAGATTTATGAAGTTATTATCTGGCGACCAATGTGCCAGTTCATTTAGTGTAATTAACCAGGGTGCACCACGAGGAGGCGAACTAGCTTTGCACCCTTCATGTAGTGTGTGTCTAATTATTATGTACCTATTGTTTAATGTTGATATTGTTGATGTGATGTACTTGTAAGACTATACGATGAATAAATATTGTAACATTAGGTAAAAGGTATGGATATAGAGATTTCCTTGCCTTTACTTTAATCTTCGATTCTGAATGATATTATACGTATCTACAGACACAAGGTTTTGCCATACCATGGACACTAATAAGCAAACATACATCCTAACATAAGATTGTAGAGTGATTGGATAATAGTAATGTCCATCGCAAGTTATTATGATTGTCCATCCATGAATGTAATTTCATATCAACTAGTTGTATTGTAGGATCCCGTCCCGTCTATAGTCCAATACTTTAATGTTGTAATAAATGGATAGAAGCACGATTGTTCTTTGTGACTGGCTCCTTTATTATTATCAATAATATGTGACAGGGTCAGTTTGCCGACATTCAATACACCCACAGGACCAAAATGGATAGACATTTATTTAAAAAAAAAACTGAGTATTATAGAAGTTGAAAAAATGTAAGTAGTAGTATACTGTTAAAGAACTATAGAGCGGTTTTTCGGGTGCGCCGTGTGTAGATTAACTTGATCGAAGTTTATACACTCCTACTGGTGTCTTCTTCTTCTTCGGATACGATACTTACTCTTATAGTCATATTTAAATGAAAATTCAATAAATAAATGAGAGTTTATACCATGCATTTTTTTTTCTAAGTTTAATTTGCATTTTTCCATAATAATAGTTCAAACGCTAACTTTTTTCCAGTTGTTTTACAACGATATTCATAAGCTCATATGATGAATTCTTGAATATAGCTCATATTTATCACTGGTATATTTAATACGTAAAACAAATAATTTTCAATATACTACGATAAAATAAGTAGGTAAAATATATTTTCAATATGTATTTTGATTTTTAAATTTTATTGATGGCGTTTGAAATAATTAGGCTATACTACAAATAAAACCATACATGAGTAGGTTTCGTGACTACTTAGAAACTAGTATTCATGCATTTGAATCTCATTTAGGTAATAGGTACCTACTGACACCATCAATGAAATATTATATTAGTATTATAGTTACCAACACCAAAAACTAAACTAAGTCTAAGGACATATATACCAATTCATTATTCCTCAGACAATATAGATTCGCCTCTGCCTTTCGATGAAATCGAACAAAAAATATTATCAAACTTGTAGGGAGGTGAACTTGGACTTTGTATAGTATTGTACAATGATAGGTCCTAGTCCTAATAATAAAGAACCTGCGCATGACGGACACGAGACCTGGGAGTAGGAATTCTATCAAAATAATAATATTGTACAATCTATTTTATGCAACAACAATAGACAAAGAAAAGAAAAACGGGTCATAAATTTCATAATATCTGTTCACCGTGAATTTTTTGGAAAAAAATAGCACAATCGCTCTAATCGATTATCCGTCAATGATTTTTTATATCAATCTTTATAATAATGAAATATAGCTAATGTATGAAACATTTTGACACTTTTGGTTTTCTAACATCTACGATTCTTTTGTAAGAGAGAAGATAATGTCCGATGGAATGATCTTTAAAAAGTTTAATGTTAAAACGATCCATGCATTTAGTAAATTCTTTGAATGAAATATTTGAGATCATAATCAATTATTAGGATTTTTATTTCACTGTAAGTACCATAATGTTTTTTTTTTTTAAGAAATAGATCACGTTCTTTTAGAGCTTTCCAATGTCTATGGTTCAATGCTACCTACATAACTCAGAATATCAGAATATTTTCATTTTAATATCTTGTCTTTCCCATTACAGGCAAATATTATGTGAATTTATTAGATTCTATTTATTCGGATTAAAAACCAATATTTATAATTAGAACAGAAACATATATAGGTGGAAGAATGAACCGAAATCGAGAATTTGTTAGTATAATGTGTTCGTTTTAACCTACATAGCTGAATGTCAGTGATATGCCTGATGACTCTATAGAACTGTTAAGATTACTCTGCATACCTTAAAAACCTTAAATGTAATTAAAACATCCAAGTATTCTGAATCAACCACAAAAAACATTGAGCAATACCTATTGAAGACTGCATGTATATTGTATTTGATTCCATAAAATCCCATGAAATTTTTCGCCTGACCTCGAAAAACTTATAATAATTGTGGGAGCAAACTAAACTTACATTCCTCCATACACGGTAAGTTTACTACTTATGTCGAATCAAATAAGTTACATTCTAAGACCAGTATGTGGGTATCTTATAATGATAATATGAACAAAAATAATGATGGGTGTATGGGTAATCGGTGGCGGCTTCTTGAGGAATAAAAAATAATAAAAAACGTGATATCCCTCATATGTAATTTCCAATTCGGTAATACTAATAGTTTATAGCAGCTACTACTAGCTATGCTGGTGTCCCAGTCAGCCTTACATAATATTATAATACAATCAACGAATCGGTGAATGTTCAAAACAAAGATAAAAGAAACAAAATAAACAGATGAAAAATCACTAAATAATAAATTATTATGTGTGATATGAAATAAATACTTTATCAGTACAAGAAATATATAAAATTACGTTATTATGAAATTTTCCGCCTGACCCCGAATAACTAGAGCCCTTCTGAAACCTCTTCCGAAAATTATGAACAAAGGAAGAATAGGGAGGATTTATCTCTTACTCCTCTTCCATGCAAAACTGTAATGACTTTAATATTTCAAACATAATGTTGAGTAGAGAGACATTATTGAAAACTTTAAAAGATAGATTAACTTCGGGGTGTTTGGTTCACATGTACTTACTTTTGTGGAAAAACAACAGTCACCCTGTCAAGCCTGGTGATAGACGTAATCTAATTTTAATTCAACCTAGTTCCTCATAAAGTCTTCGTTGTGTATCACAATATATTCCCATTGTACAATGTACCTATATAAAACAGTTATTTTATCAGTGAGAAAAAAATTTCTTCATTATTCATTAATAAAGTAGCTATAACATTGGTGTTCACAAATTCGAGGAACAGGTTACATTAAATTCACGGGAGCAAAGATAACACGATTTGTTGCTTCCATGGGAGATTCCAGATTATGGTATCAATACTAGCCTATGTTCCCAGTTTCTCCCAATGATATCACAGATTAATACCTATCATTTTTTTTATCTTGGTATTCTATGTAGAGTGAGCTCGCCTTATTGGACATTTAAATAATTTAAAGTCTGCTATTTGTCCTATTTTCATTGCACGAATCCTGGATGTCCAAGCACATATCAAGTTAATCTACATATTAAAAATCAATTCAGGAGACATTCTGTTATTTAAGGTGCATTGTATGTTTCCTCACAATGTATTAAATATGAGATAAAGATTTCACATTAGTTCACATAACTAATATAAAGTTATAAGTGTACCCCAAGAAAATATTTCAGGGTACCCCAAGAATATAAATGAATTAGCTCTACTTTTATATAGCAACCTAGAGCTAATGTACCAACCTACATCGGTAATAGGTACATAATATATAATAGTAACTATATTACATTGGGTATATGAATCCGATCGAACAATGATAATTCATTCCGAGTCTAATATATTGTGATACATGAGTAGTGCCTTGTCAAATTTAGTTATAATCAAATTGTTAAGCATCTTATATATGATTGATAATCAAGAAATAACAAGTAGGTTATAGAAATAACTCTGGGTCTAGTAACTCAAACAAGGACTTTCGCCCACAAAATACTTATTTTATTTGCGCTCTAATATAGTAATATCGGGTTATCCCGGTAAGTCATTAATTTTTACAATGCCAATTTATTACTGATGTGATAGGAGTGACATTTCTATGACTTGAGAGCTTAGATAAATTAATGTCTAGTTGGTTGTAGCATCGGTCTCCAAACTTTTGATGCCGGGTTCGAAACCCGGCACTGACGATGAATTACCCGTCTTTCCATATTATCTCGAACACTTGATGGCTAGTCATGGTCTTCCATTAGGATTCAGCAACGAGCATCTTCTGATCATTTTTTAAATGTAATTTGAATGTAAAATGAGTTTGAATAACAGCAAAACAATGACAATTATATTGTATCCGACTAGTCTCAGACAAACGTAGGTATTACCTACTCGTATGTATGTGGGGATTCCAAAAATGACTTACGATTCAAGTCTGTTCATGGCATAACTTCATTTCATACTATCGTATTATTTCAAATTAAACATACAAAAGCTTGTCCAAAATTTCAACACTTCTACATGTTAGACACTTGGGCGGCAGGATAAAAAAACACACAATCCACTATTTCGATTGTTAAGTTTGTAGTCAAATTACTTAGACCGTGAATAATCTGATTATTCATTTTGTTTTGATTTTTTGTTATAGACGAATGTTTTATATAATTTGCAAAGATCATATTTTAAGGTGACATTTCTTTTGTGATTTCAGTAACACCCATATTTTTTAGTATCACAACATAAATTATTTATATTCTTTACAATTAACATTGTCTGTCACTTTCTAGCAGTGTTATTTTTGTATTATTTTTCCCGTTCGTATGTGAAATGTAGTTTTAAAAACGGTACACTTTTTTCATATGAGTTGTCGGCATTATTGAGTTCTGTAGTAAGGACAAAAGATTCTCCCGATGGGTAATTTAAGATGGAATGCTACCTGAAGATGGTATTTCTTTCTTAACTACGTTGTCTCCCATAGATATACGTAATACTATTATGAAAGTTAATAATCACTTATTGTATAAAAATACTTTATTTTTATAATATATGTTTAGGTATATTATTGGAAGAAATCCGAACTAATTCGCATTATTGAGTTTTTACAGTTTTTTACAGAAGAAATAATTTGTTAAAAGATTACGTAGTTACTTCAACATACTGTTGAGTGCTGATATTTGTGTACAAAAATATATGTAGAGCCAGCATCGGAATAAGTGTGCCTTCTTACTTTACTTAAAGCATTGTCTATCCGGGGGTACGAATAGAAATTACGAGTATACTTGCTAATTTAATGGAGAAATTTCGTACCTAATTGTAGATGCTCAATAAGAAATGCTTAGCTAACTAAAACATTAACTACTTCTCGATGTTAGGGAAAATTTTTAAAATTATATAATTACATAACAAATATTGTGACAAAGACGGTTGGCACCTCGGTGGCTAATAGTAAAGTAATATCATAATAAAATTTACAAATTTGATTCATCGCGTGAGTCCTCTAACCACAAACCCTATTTTTTATGTTGTAAACAAATTTATACATAGGTGTTACTTACCGCTTTGTCGCAAGTGCTACAGGAATTTCCTGTTTAGATGAGGTGTTATTAAAATAAATTGTTTATTGGATAAAAAAAATCCAAATTCGACGAAATAGTCTAAGACGTGACAAGAAAATATTCCATTCACACTTCATTGGTTTGGCGCCTCACGTCAGTGTAATGATCAAATTAAATTTATTTAGCCAGATAATCTAAACCCAATGACAAAATAGTATACACACAACGAGTATGGATTTGATACCTTACAAAAGTTTGCAAATTATTGATATTGGAATTCGTATTATGAAAACTGTTTTTTTCTATAGAAAAATTATGTCTGGTGGTCATCACAAACCCAAATTCCTACTTTCCTGCACACCTCATTGTAAAATAAAAGCTTGTATCATAAAGTGCAGAATACATAGTCAACGTCAGGAATAATCCTTTGAATAATCCTGCGAAATATACATTTGGATTATATAATCCAAATTTATTTCGCAGTCAATTGATTGCTACATGAAAATATGGAAGCTTTTGAATATACACCATATTTCGATATAGCAAGTTCAGTTGTTTTCAGAGAGCTAATTAAGAAACCAGAATCGATATGGTACTTATATAACACTTAACGCTTTTTAATATAAAGATAGGCGTGAAATGCTACCGTCCACTAATTTAGTCTAGACTATGTAAAACTCATTAGATTGTAGGTGGTCTATGTCCTATGATGATGAGACCTCCTACCAAATTACTTCAATCATTATATTCAAGAACCCTTTGATTCGGGTAAATGGTGGTTGTATGATGATAATAATATTGATTAAATCCACGGCCCAGAGGGTAGCATTACTAATGTAAATATGTCATTATCAACCCTTTGTTCTAAAAAAGCAATGATAAGCTTGGACTGTATCTAATAGGCAGCTACTATTGTTTTACCCTAATCCGAAAATATAATTAGTATATTATATAGGTATGCATCATTTGATTATACAGTTTTTGATTACATACATATTTTTTTTATTTAAAACAGGCTCTCAATAGGGTGATTACACATAATACCTACCTACCTACATAATTGTTTTTACGTGAAATAAAAATGTATTCAGTCATACACATCACGGTTATTGAAAACTGAAGAACGTGATTTGACATAATATTCCTTAAAGTAATTTTACTACAAAATATTGCAAAAGAAAAATGGTTTTGGGTTAAAGTTTTTTAAAGAGTATCAGTCTTTCCGATTCTTAATAACTTCTACGTCTTACAATTAAAAAGATTATTTATTTTTTGTTATCAGAGGTAGGTATACTTTCAGCTGCTTCCACTGTGATTTTTACCAAACACCTACACCTACTCAGCGCATTAGCAAAAAAACATTTCGTGAGTTTACATTAAACAATGCGTTCATATTTTTATTAAACATGAAATATTTATTTTTTATATTTCGGTACGGCAAGTACTAAGTACAAGTAAGTAATTTTTATCCCGCAGGAATACTCAACAAATTTGGGTCAAGGTAAAAACAATAACAAGCACATTCCCTTTGTGAAATAATCGTAACTTGTCACAACATTGGGACCGGATTACGATTTTGTGAAACATTCCTATACTATGAAAACGTATGAAAAATTTTAGGGTAAGCACGAAACCTACAAAGATTTATATTTTGTTCTTCTTTCTAAAAGAAGATGAAATTATGTACTTTGAAATCGAAACATCGAAAGAAATACCTGCGTGCTGCGATTTGTGTACAAAAGTCGAGTAGCTGTTACAGATTTTTAGCAATACGCAATTTTTGCCATCCAGCCTAATGCTAGTTTGGTTTAATGAAGTATAGAGAAAAAGAAAAAAGAAATAATACAATACAAATCGATGCAATTCTAATGGTAAAGGGCACTAATCAGCATCTCGAGCTTTTAATAAAAATACTATGCCATTATAAAATAGAAATGAAAATAATGAAAAAAAATATTTACCAAATTATGAAATAAGGATAAAACCTCAAGGCAATATATTTTATTTTTTTTGTAGTACCATTGAGTAAGACTAGAATCTCATCCGTACTAAACAAACATTACATGAGAAATTGGGTTTTTGTACTATCATATCTATCTCTGGTAACCTATAGTCATCTTAAACACTTTAGAGGCGAAAATCAGTCACACTTCCAAATAATAAAAAGGTGGTTATGAAAACAGGGTTGCAGGTAACTACAAAATGTTTAGAATTTTCAGGAAACCTATCACGTATTTTTCATTCATAATTGAGTGCACTAAGAATAGTCCTTCAAGAATTTATATTTCCATACATTTTGGTGTCAGAGTAGATACGAAACTAAAAATATCACAAGTTTAGTGTTATATTTTTTAGTTGAAGGAATTTCGGTCCCCGCCAACTACCAATATTATTGTTATTTTAGTGCGCAGTGTGTACATAAAATAGTGGAGTATTTGAACACGTCTCATGTCAGGTCATATTGTTTATAATAAAAATACGAGGCCTTATTTATGTCAAGTTGTAGGAGCAATGAGCATGAATATTTTTATTACTTTACACTGATTACTTTAAGAAGGCTGCATTATTTTATTAGTAACTATATGCATATGATTATGCATGTTGCATTATTGCAGGTACTATAGGTTTACATAATAACATATCTTTATTTGTTCAGCAGAACATAATATTACTTTAATCATATCTGTACCTGTAAACTAAATTCAGTTTGATTTGAGATGTAGAGTAGCATATATACAACTGTAAAAAAAAATACACAATTGACAGCAGGGTGTGGTTGAATGGGAAAACGTTCCCTGGTCATAAAGTGATCACTTAAGCCAGCCAAAGTCGACTCGTAAGCGTCGAAACACCCATTCTCCTTCCTCCCCAAGGGAGTTCACATAACGCTGTGTTATGTGAATGAAGATGCCTCCCGTCTCTGTTGAGAAAAAACTGTAATAAATTCAGTTTATTCGAAATTTTGTGAATTGGTTCGGATAGGTAAGTTGTAATAGAAGGAAAATAGGTTTGTGTCATTATCTGTAAGAATTAGTAGAGAGTGTTCGGTCATTATTTTATTCCTTAGTATAATATTTTATTGCTTATACTAACCTAGTCTGTTAATAGTCAGTTAATAGGGAAAAGTTAGTGTTGTTAGCTAAGGAGGAAGAACTGTAAATAATTGTATATAATAGAACAAAGCATTGTGCAAGTCATGATTTTATCCAATTGGAATAAAAATCTCAAGGATCATTGCTTTCTATAACAATCTAGGATAATACCTAACATGTTATAGGTACAATACTCTGTATGGCTATGGTCACATAAAATCTGTACGTACAAGAAAAAGAAAGAAAGCAAACCATACTTCTGGAGTTAATATTTATCAAACCTTTAATAATGTACAAAACAAATATATTTACCGGAAAATTTATACATACAAATGCAAAAATCGATAATTATTAATACTTATTGCAATATTGTAAGACGATTTCTAAATACTGATATTTCAGATACAATGCTTGTATTTTGGGCCCCGCGTTGAACCTAATCCTGTGATATCCGTGATATCTGGATAAGTGAATTTTTCCCAGTATTAGGCTGATGAGTTTATATGTGAATCATGAATGATAAGATGTAGACTATTCTGGCTAGTAATACTGAGAAGTGTGTTGGCAAGTCATGCCTCCGCGTAAAAAAATAGAGGAAATAAATTTAGAAAATATCACCTATAGGTATTCAATAATATAGTTTTAATGACGTGATAGGAAAGTGGAAAGATATCACCTAGAGGTTTTTTACATATCGAGTTTTAAAGACATACGTAATGGTAGAAAAGTGCGATGAAATCGATCTTCTATACCACATTCTCTATCTGTCTTACCTAAAAGACGAAATACGTTAATGTCATAGTCGTTGTTTATCTTCATCCTATGCAGTATCAATACTCACAATAAATTTTAATCATACTCATACAATACCACGTCCTAATGATTCGCCATGGTGACAAATTGAGAAGCAAACTTAGACTAGACAATTAAGATACGTCTTGCCTCATTGGAGGTGACTATTATTATTATATTACAGAGGTTATCAGATTTACTTAGGGAAACAGTGTTCTTGTTGAGAGGATAATGTACGTGCACTATGATTCCATATTACCTGCTTACCCAAATTGGGTTTACAATCTAATAAAATTCTAAAATACATTGAAATTTACTGAGTCGATATTCAAAAGCATCTTTCGGTTATAAGTTAGAAAATACTATACTACTTTTTGCAGGTATACTTTCTTTATTCGTAATAACCTATCAGTAAATAACTATATGTGTTTTTAATATTTACAATGTAATATTAATTATAAAAGGTTCAAGATATAGATAAAATAAGTAAATATATGGATGAGGATGAGAAATAGCGCCTAATGTGTGTAGTTTTTAAAAAGATTTTTTTTTTCATTAATCAATTATGTAATTTGCAAAATCGTCTTAATTTTTATAAATTCTTTCGTATCGACGAGCTGATTAAATTTCCATATCCCACTTTTTACTTCCGTACGTATGAATCAAAACAGATTATATCTGATTTTGAAACAATCTCTATGTACTCGTATAAGTAATGCCTTTTTATATCAGCGGGACTCCTTCCTAACAAGATATAGCAAAACCTCTTCACTTGTATCGATGCGATCATCATCACAAGCATTATCTCTGGACATTCATTCCCACGAACATACGTGGGATTTCCTCCATAAATACTCATATCTATGATTCATCTTATTGTTTTACCTAACAAACTTTGGCAAATTGAATACATCTACTTCCACGCCAATAAATCCATTAATTTAATGAGACTTTGTCGTTGAATCCATAGGTACCTACTGTGGACTCGATCGGAAAAGAAATTGTACCTCGACGATAGATGAAATGCTAATAGAGACTTTTACACTATTTTAATGTTGGTACATATAATGCAACATCTCAATTAATAGTGATGTCATCATCATCGGTAGTTCTACAGTCCGTTAACATTTACATCTCGCTGTCTCCACCCATCCAATGGAGTTTGGGTCTGCCAAGGCCGTGATGTAAAATTCTGTAAAACTGAGGAGTTGAAGACACGAACGTGTATGAAATAAATAAATAACAATAAAATATATAATTAATTTGATATTTTTATAGCACAAACATGATTCTTGTTGTTAATCTATTTGGAGCCTTCTATCAAACAGACCTACCTGCTTATTCGCGTAAATAAGAGAACCTGTAATATTAGAAATAAAATAATAAGGAATTTGATTAATTTTTAATAAATTAATGTATATCTGCTATAATTTAAAAAAAGACCCGTAAGTAAACAAACTCATATTATTTTTAATGTAATAAAAACTTATACAAACCAATTGTCCAATTAACTGTATCTAATGTGTATAAACATGCGGCTTGTTTGATTCACCGTCCAGCGGCAATATTTACTTTGATTACAACTCTGTTGGTAAATTTGAGTAGTAGATACCTACTTTCTTGTCAGAATTTCTCTGTGGTCTGTAACAAGCTTTATCCTAGTTGAATAAATTGATATACTTAATGTAATTAATTCCATAGAAAAATTCCGCCAAATCAACTCTCCCATAACCAACGCAGTTAACCTAATAAAAATAGGTATATATGCGATTAATAAGTATGTGGCTGGTTAACCCATATGAACTTCTAATCGTGAGGTGGTGGGTTCGAATCTCAGTGCTGGCAATGTACACTACTTTAGGACAAAAGCTTTTAACTTCCTGTGAACTGAACAGCAAAGTATTTGCGTTTGTGTTTGTGTAGGCAAGCCCAGATCCTTTCAAAAAACTGTAATGAAAATCATACCTATTAGTCGTAGTCATTGAAGGCGGAATATATGCTTTTGGCAAGGATAATGTTAGGTAGACGAACCACCGAATAAAACATCACTTATTGATTTTAAAGTGTGGTAGATATGAATATCTGTATTGATACAACAAAAATAATAGCAATTATAAAGAGTCGGTACTGTAATACCTAACATAAAAACCTTAGACTCATCCATACATATAGTCTCCTTAGGAAAGACCATACCTAATTATAACCAATACAAACCTCTATGTTCACTACAATTCCCTTTCGTCCTCGCCGCTTTACTCAAACACAATACAATTATCACATTGATCAATACACTTATCTATTGTTATGTAAGAGAAGCGATAAAGTTGTTAATATAATTCATAATACCAACCTCCGTGTTAGATACTTTACATAGTTCTATAATCTTGCGGTTACTAATAATGTATTCAGTAGCTCTTACCTACAATGGAATATTTGTGGTCAAATTGAGAAATCTTAATTTATCTAGGTACCTACTTATTAGAGGATGCGATGTGTTCATTGGGTGGTCTTCAAGAAAATGTTGCATTGATTTGATTCAGATTTAGGTACACACATAAAATATTTGTATTAGCTAGTGACAGAATGTAGGAATACGTCGCCTCTAAGTCAAATTGTCTGCACAATATTGACTATAGTAAATATAAGGGAAGACTAGGAAAACCAAACTAATTTTTAAGTCGGTAGCTATCGCAACAAAGGTACAACGGAGTTTACTGATCCATATGTTCGTTGTTGGGTCTTCGGGTTTTCTTACTGCGTGTAGAGTGGTTGAAAAAAAACCCGAAGAACCAACAACTAAGATATGGATTCATGCTGCGAAAACCTGCAATATTTTGTTTACCGATGTACGTATATATAAGTATAACTTATTGGAACCAATATTATTCTCTTTTTTCCCTATATTCCCCGTGTGAAATACAACATAAATAAATGTAAGAAAATTAGAGTAAGTGAATACTTACTTGATCCAAATGAAAAAACCTGATTCAAATATTTGATTTCCATCTCAATATTTATTTGATCGACATTGGTCATTGAAATCAACCGCAAATAACAATAATCGTTGGCGTTCAAATCACAAGAAATCATTTTACACCTCCATGCAAGTACCGAGAGAGCAAATTATGATTTCCGAGTACCAAAATTCATCACTACTTATAAAGAAACATTAAAAATTACGAGTATGTTTGTAAGTATAGGTATCTACCTACCAACCTACCTACCAACCTACCTACCTACAAACTTAATTAAGGAAAATAGCAAAATTCAAAGATTGCTTATTGCTTTCACTGAATCTATTCAGTATCTTGAGAGAGATAGATAAAAAAGATTTAATGATGTGGAGTTAATCAAGGATGTGTGAAACTCTTGTTGAAAGTATACCGGAAAGTAGTTTAACTATCTTCAAATAAAAGAAAATCATCCGAAGGAAAGAAAATTAAATGTTCTTCTTGTAACGACACTGATCAGATCTACATATAATCCGTGACAATGAATATACTCGTACCTACCTACTGCAGATTTCTATAACACAAATAACTGGCCAATAATGTATCATCACTTGATTGATAGTAATAAGATAACGTAATACAGACGTAGATAATATGTTCGTACATTGAACAGTACTTTAAGTATACGGTGAACCATAAACCACAAAACCAGTAGAAAAATCAAAGTTAATGGGCCCGACAAAGAGGAGAATTATATAAAACAAGAAGCATCTCAATACCTAGTAGTGGTACTGGTTATACAATGCAGGTGTTGTAAGGTTAAACTATTACAAAGGAACCGAATGACCTAACTAACCAAAGCTTTATGGTAGTTAATGTAGAAATTTATCGGTAAGTTTTGCTTTGTTTTGATCCAATAAGAAAACATCATCCAATTTACCACGGATTGGTTAACTACTCTTTGTTGCTCCTTTCACGGAGGTTATGAAATAAAAGTCGTATTATTATTGGTTTAAAGCGATAGACCACACAAATATTTGTTTGTGCTATTGTCTACACTTTTTTTTATTCGATAGTAATAACTAGATTTTACTAGACACTAGAACTCTCTTCTCTTCTCCACACCATATCCCATTATTTGGGGTCGGCGGCTCAGATACTCCCTCTCCATTTTCCCCGATCTAGGCAGTCTTCTGGAGTAAGCTCCAGGTGTTCCATGTCCCCTTTGATGGTCTCCTGAAGAAACTTCTTCGGCCGTCCTCTCTTTCTTTGTCCTTCCACAGACCAGTTTGTTGCCCTCCTCAGAGCGGAATCCTCGTCCCTTCTCTGCACGTGTCCATACCACCGAAGTCGGGCCTCTCGCGCTTTTAGGTCAATCGGGGCAACTTTCATAGTTCCTCTGATGTATTCATTTCGGATTTTATCTAATCTAGTTACCCCGAGTTACTAGACACTAGAACGTGTGATACTATTATGTATTATATACTGTTCACAATGTGGGTACGTATAACTAAGTAAGTAATAAAATTTACACTGAGATCTAAGATTTATGTATGGAAGTCGAAGAGCTAGGTACGCCTCCAAATGTGTGTGGATTCTCAATATTGACAACAAACAATGATTTATTGTCTTGAATAATCTTCTTATTATGTAGATTACCAAATCACAAATAATTAGTTCCATCATAATACCTGTGTAGATATTCAGTTAAATTGCGCCCAATGAAATTAAATTTATTAATTGGGTAACACTAGAAGGTACCAATAGCAATACCATGACCGGATATCGATTATTTACCTACAAATATTTTACTAAGCATTCTACCTCAACAAAATTGTTTAAGAGATACAGCCACTTTCTGTCGTGAGATCCACGACCAGATGATTCGAATGCTTCCTTTACGAACTGACAGCGTGTAGTTCGAAATATTTAGCTTCTAATCTTATTGAACACAATATATTTATATTAAATAGGCACCTACCTTATGGATTAAGAACATGATGAAAACCTTTCTGATTAATATTCCCAGACACAGTAAACTTGTATGCGGCGTTATTTTTTGATAGTAAAAATTCTCTAATCTGATCAATGTTCACTGATAACTCTTTATTAATACATCCGTATGGCAGGAGATAAATTATTCTCATCAAAGATCCAGAAGATATCCTAAGAGATGTTTTGTTTATATGTCAACCGAATCAATCATATGAATTCCTATGAAATTATAATATTATCACAAGTCATCGGGTATTTCGGTATTAAATAGTTTCACAAGCAATACTATATATAGATATAGAAAAACGTGTGAAGGCTTCACCAGTCTTATGGACCTGTCCGTTTTATGTAATAATATTATAAGTTACCTCTCCCAATCATTCATTCTTAATCTGATATACTTACGAGTACATATATTACTTTAATAACATAAACTGAAACAACCGTGCGAAAACAATAAATATCTTTTATGAATTGTTTGAAGGTTAACCTTATGGAAGCATATTGTAAAAATTTTAGTAAAATAAAAAACACTGTTTTTTACTTCCACTATTTATTTTTGAGTACATACACCAGAGATCTTTCAAAGCTAATTGCTTTATCTTCAGTGGTTTTCTATAGTTCTATACTCTATAGTTATAGAAAACCACTGAAGATAAGAAAGATCTCTGGTGTATAATACAGGGTGTTTGATAGATGGATACAGATATCTTCAGGAGTGATAGTATAGGTCATTTAGCATCTTTTGAGCCAAACTTAGCTTAGTCAAAAGTCGCACGGTTCTCGAGATATTCGAGATTTTAACTTTTTTTCAAAATACCCCGAATTACTCAAGTTTTAACCCGATAGCATCGTAAGTAAAGGTACCTACTTAGTTCTATCTTTCTTTTTTATTACCTGAATATGTGTTTAGTCTATTTAAATCATAGGTTTCAATCTGAAAAACAATCATGTTAAAAAAATATCGGATTAAAGTTTCGAGAAAGAGATATTTCAAAATCGAGTTACGACTTTAGAGAGGATTTTAGATTAGAAAAAAAATGTTCAAATATTCAGAAATCTGGAAAAAACTTCTCTGGTTTATGCTCTTTCAAATGATATACAAAACATTATAAAAAACATTAGTTTCGTAAATCCATGATACAAAAACTTGAATAGATCACCTCTAATTTAAGCAAATTTCCATACAAATTTACTATAAGTAGAGTTGCATAGTGAAACACACATTTCCTTTCAATTTTACTGTTTCCGAATTTGTATGGAAATTTGCTTAAATTAGAGGTGATCTATTTAAGTTTTTGTATCATGGATTTACGAAACTAATGTTTTTTATAATGTTTTGTATATCATTTGAAAGAGCATAAACCAGAGAAGTTTTTTCCAGATTTCTGAATCTTTGAACATTGTTTTTCTTATCTAAAATCCTCTCTAAAGTCGTAACTCGATTTTGAAATATCTCTTTCTCGAAACTTTAATCCAATATTTTTTTAACATGATTGTTTTTAAGATTGAAACTTATGATTTAAATAGACAAAACACATATTCAGGTAACAAAAAAGAATGATAGAACTAAGTAGGTACCTTTACTTACGATGCTATCGGGCTAAAACTTGAGTAATTCGGGGTATTTTGAAAAAAAGGTTAAATCTCGAATATCTCGAGAACCGAGCGACTTTTGACTAAGCTAAGTTTGGCTCAAAAGATGCTAAATGACCTCTACTATCACTCCTGAAGATATCTGTATCCATCTATCAAACACCCTGTATGTACTCAAAAATAAATAGTGGAAGTAATAAACAGTGTTTTTTATTTTACAAATAATAATAAATACTCGTATCTACCAAACCTGTTTTCTCTGCTTACGCGTCCTTAGATTTCCAGAATAATGCCTGCGACCAATTAAAAGTGATCATATGTTTCATTGAAATACATAGAAAATCTTCTTCTTCTTCTGCTTCTTCTTTGGACCTTCGATCTGTTACAGTGGTTCCAGAACCTGTTCCAGGGTTCAAGTCTCATTCCAATGATGAAGAGGTCAAGCTTTCTATCCATATTTTCGGTGGGCATCCTACAAACTGAGAAAACCAGCCAACCTAATAAAATTAAGGTGTTGTTGCATAAACTCTAACTAAAATAGGTACTCAATTAATATTTCTACGTATGCGTAAAATAATAAATTGTTAACGTATAACCAATACTGAGTGAAACATGCTCTTTCTTTTACAAAGTTGATGGAATATTACCGGTTTTCATCACGCGTCGATTAACCGTTTATCTCATCACGGCGTGAATGAAATTGAAAGTGAATTGAAATCACTTCAGAAGTGGTCGAGTATCGCTCATAACCTACAGTTGACCTCATCATTTAACCTCATGCAAAATACATTATTAAGTATAGTATAATGGAAGCTCCCGTGTGAATATTGTGTGTAAAGCTCTCTGTAAGGCGCAATTTAAACATCAAGTAAATATCATATCATTACTAATGAAGACGTGCAAGTTTATAAAGCTTTTCAAATTAATTTCGCATTAAAGAATATTACAGAGTTCTGAGAATTAATGCAAGCGCGAGAAGTTTTATTGCGTTTTAAATTATGAAGTATGATGGGCTGATGGGCATTACAAGTATGACATTTCATTATACAGAAGAGTTGTCGAGAGATATTTAGTTCGTGTTATTCAATTTCTATAATTCTTTCATTCTTTAGCGTAGGACAATCTATCATTTTGAACCTATTTTATATGTACAAAGGTTCATTTTGCTCGCCCGCAGTTTTGATTGCTGTAAACATTAAAAAAGTAATCGGAGTGTGTTATTTTTATACTACGAGTATTTCGTTCGTGGGGTTGGTAATAAATAAAATTCAAAAGAATAAATATTAGTTCATCGTATATACAGTTTTATTTAGTAGTATTGGCATAATTACTAACACCAAGAACGAAATTTTAAGGTCGGAACATAGCTTAATTTTTCACTACTACCACTATTATGATATTGATCGTCATCATTAAAAAGCGGTGTAAAGAAATAAGTACAATAATTCTCAATAAGCAATACAGAAGCAGAAGGCATGATATTAAATTTTCATCTCGAATCATGACTGGATATAAACGGCATGTAAAAAAGATTGTCCAACTGTGAAATAATGAAAAATGTTCGTATTATTAAAGAAAAACTTTTATTTTGTTTAAAATTCAACATGAATAGCCGAGTTGTATTAATTTATTAACTTGATAGAGAATCGACGTTATTTTTAATGGTAACAAAAATTTACTTCCTTGTTAAATCCGAGGAACTGTTTGTTGCAAAGGGTCTCCTGGGACATTCAGATCCAACTATCTCGCCACCTATTTGTTGATATTCCTAGTTGGCGACTACTTTGTGATATGGTATTTGGCTACCACGTGTGAACGTCTATATTGATATGCATGATGTATGAAAATGAGCCCGATATTTGTATCTTACCTTTAAAGATCTACATTCCCTGGTTTGGTTCTGTTGTGCATGACTTGATATAAACTTGCATGAAGAAGTGATATGAAGTTGACTGTTATATCTCAACTTAACACTTTCAGTGATTTATTGCATTAGGTATAATTATGTTACAGTGCTTGCATACTTACACCATAACATAATAAGGTACACAATATATTATAAAATATTTTTTAAATACTCGAGACATCATATACTATAAAACACGTTGTGAAAAGAATAATATATTCATTTGATATTAATTTAGTCATAATATAAATAACTACATAGCTATCGCCTAAATTAAGTTGCCATTATATTTTTAATCTTCTTCTTCTTCGTCAGCCTATTCCCGTCCACTCCTGGACGAAGGCCTCCTCCGTTTGCTTCCACGTCGCTCTATCCTGGGCTCTTTGGATCCAGTTGGTACCCACGTATTTTACCAGGTCGTCTCTCTATCGTAGTGGTGGTCTTCCTACACCCCTGGTAGTAATTCTGGGTTTCCAGGTTAAGACCCTCTTCGACCACTTATCGTCTGGGTCTCTAGCCATGTGGCCTGCCCACCGCCATTTGAGAGATGCGATACGCTGGGCAATATCTGTTACCCCTGTTCTTTGCCGTATCGTTTCGTTCCTTACTCTATCTCTCAGTGTTATACCCAGCATGGCTCTTTCCATGGATCTTTGGGTAACCCTTATTTTTTCGATGCTCTGTTTGGTCAGTGTCACTGCTTCTACGCCGTATGTTGCAACTGGTACTGGTTTTATTCATAAAGACTTAATAATTGAAGGAAAGTGTAATCGAATTTAAACTTTGTCATTAAAGAAACTGTATCTAAGCTTTATTCAATTACAATATTTGTATGAGGTGTTATTTTTAAATTATTTAAATGGCAATAATTTAGTTAAAAAAGTTATTGAATTGTAATTTTTGTATTGTAGGAGTATAAAACAAATTTTGTGGATTAGGTATGGCAATCTTTATAAAAAAAAAATAGGCAAACCTACATGTGAAACTAGAATGAGAACAAAAAATCGAAGGTTCAGTTAAATGTGCGTCTCCTATTTGGCCTAATAAGCACCTTGGATCATTTTAATACTTGCAATATCATTTCAAATAAAATAACTCTGATTAGATACAAATTTAATTCAATAAACGAATCTCATATCCTTTACATCGTATCATTTATTACAATGTATGGGTAGTTTTTTTAAAATAAGCCTAGATTTTTTACAAAGCTAAATTTCATAAAAGTTGTTTTATGCTTGATTAGGAAATTGGGTACCGGTCGCGAGGCCCTGTAATAAACTTAATCAAATTATAATAATCATAATACATAATACTAGTCATCCTTATAAACGTAGAGCTTCTAAACAATATGTGTGTAATAATATGGGAGTCTTGATAATTACTTATAATTTAGAATTATAGAAAAACGGTTATTGGAACGCGCCACTTATTTTAACACTCTAAGAATAGGGTAGTCAAAAATAAAATCACTTATTACGTACCACAATGTTTCTACTTATTTTGAAACAGTAACGGAATTGACCCGGTCTACATAATTTTCAATCAAATCAACAACAACAATTTGGTTGTCAATATTTTCAATTTATTAATTAAAATGAGGATGTAGATATTAGTCAGTGAATCTTTCAACGGGGTTATAAAACTCCATCAGAAGCTAAAGTGGACGGTGAGATTTTGTACCCTTATGAAGTGATACGTAAATAGATGTAATAATGATATTTTTCTGGAAAACTATCTTGTGATAGATGGGTCTTTAGAGAATCAATGTATTAATACATAACGGATTATCTTGTTGGACTTGAGAAAAAATAATATTCACTTACTTTCACTCACCTCAAGTTTAGGAAGTCCTTAGAAAATGTTTTAACATCCCAATCCCCAGTTTTTCTTTTATGTACGTTGGTGGATTTTTTATACAACTGTGATCCTATGCTGAGGATCTCAGTTATTACTACTGTATGTATACTGTGTATACTCATTTTAAAAGTTAAAAAAATGTTGCCTGTTTTATAAACAACCTGTAGTTATCTATAAATTGGTTCGATAGTCGATCGAAATGATTCAGGTATAGTTTTACTAGTTCAATAGGTAGTCATAGGTAAGTTCCAAACTTCAAAGGAACCGATCATGTAATACTAAAATCACAATAATATACCTGTATGTATCATAGTAATGGGAGCATTAGGAATCTATTATTATAAGGTGAATGGGTGGTAGGTACTAATCTAATAGGCATTATTACAGAGCAATTATCTTGACTACTGACACCTTGTACATAGTTATCGGCTTAGATACACTTCGTAATCGTTACATAATCATATTGGGAGAAATATGATACAAGGGATACAGTATATATGGACATACAGTAATAAACATGCTTACATTCAGAAGGTACGTCGGATTTCTAAGAATGTTTGTAATTGGTTTGTAATTGTAGATACCTAAATATAATTATTTTGTATAGAAATCATCAGAATGAATTGTGTAATCTGTCAATTCTACCTAGAAATTTATGAAGCGACGAACAGTTTTTAATCCAACCTGGAATCAAATTCAGGACATTGTAGGTGGATGTATAGCAAGTGTTCTATCGCTGGACAGGTCATAAATAATATCTAAAAAAAATATTCAGCATATTATGTATTTTTCCCAAATATTTTGTGAGTTACGTCCGTACATTCATAAGTATGTAGATATAATATGTAGTAATAAAAGCAAAAAATATATATAATGAAATTTGTATAAACCGGAAGGTTGCAGATAACGAAATAAGAACGAAATAAAAATCTTGAAAGGAAAGGAGTATAATGTATCAATATCTATCGTTATTTCTTCCAAATTATCGTCACGTGCACAGCGATCAGTGAATCAGGACCAGGAGTAAATATAATAACGTATGTTGACCACGGTTGATTCAATAACCACATGATAGGTATATTATACTATTTAATTCAGAGCACCTACAGCACGCTTTTTTTATTCTTCCTTCCTTGTGAAATATAGATATCAAACCCCTATTGTGACAAATTCAGTCATCTATATAAAATCAATATGATCATCTTATTCACTTCACTATCATCATTCTTCCTGGCTACCCGTCGATACTAAACCAATGTACGCCTTCTTACAATAAAATTACAATTGTACTATAAGCCAAATTACCTTAGAATCTAGACCACATAGTAAGACTACGAGTCCACAGTAACACGTAAATGAATTGAAATGTCAAAAGATTCTATCAAACATTGTCATATGTTTGCAAACACTGTGTCACTGAGTATAATAGAGATGTATTCATAACACAATCTCATTGTGGATTACAATTGCTTGTAAAGAAATAAAACCAAAATATTTATTGAATGTGTTTTACTATAAACAGACCACCCGAAATGACAATTCTATTAGCGTGGTCCTTCACAATTCAAATTATTGTAATATAACAATTTTAAGCATCAATGATCATCATTATTCGGATATCCTGGAGATTTCTCACAAAGAAGTGTAAGGACCACAATGATAATAATTATTGAATTTGAAATTGATTGCCTCGACTCTATGAGCACTGAGCAGTAAGTAACCATATTACATAGTCATGTGGTAGGTCTTTATTATAAAAGCGTTCTGATTTATAACTGCAATTGCTACTCAATACAATACTATACCTACTTCTGAGAAATGTCTTCCCTCTCCTCACCAATTGCAGCCCTCGAAGCTGAAGACGAACGAATACAAGAAGGTTTGTAGGTGCACAGATTGTTACATTTCTATTATAATACATTCTGGACTTTGATTAACCTTGGGTTTATGAGTAAATTTCTTCGTAATCACAAAGTAGGCAGGTACATCAGGAAATACAGGAGTATAAAAAAATATCTCAGAACAGTTTAGTTGAAAACTGCAAATACCTGAATCGTAAAATATTATGAAGACACACTCGTAGAATAATGTAAGCTTAAATATGAAGTGAGTATCCCTTATCCTCTCGCACGTAACTCAATCAAGGTGGACAGAATGCGACAAGATTAACTCTTGAGAGTGAATAAGGGAGGCATTGAGTATGAAATATCTGGTGGGTATAAGGACTCGTACATTTGGCATATTTTATAACAGAATTGTTCGGTCATCTCATCACTAACACTAAATCCCATCTTATTTTCATATTGTGTTATAAAATATTACGCTTCATAACTTGTCATTGTAATGTAACTCACTCTGTAAAACAGGGAAGTGTTTACTTTCAATTGAATGATAACTCAGACGCTTTCAACGTGAATATAATGGAATATGATTTATCATCTCATCAACATTCGTTTCTAGTTCCTGTACAGAACACGTACATTTCGACTTTTTGAAGGTATTACTTTATCATTTATGTATGATAATTTTCCATCTTTACTATTGTATATGGACTAATATGGAGCAATCTCATTTTTAGTTTTGTTGGTACTTAATAAATTTACATGCACGTGCAATATGCATGCTTTAGTTATTTAATTAGGTACATCAGTGGCGAAGGGTAGATTTCCGCAGAAAGGAAGCCGGGGCTAACATTTCTTATGGGATTACGTCAGATTAGACACAATTATACCTATCATTTTTTCCAAAAGTAACTCGATGGGGATCGTATTCTTAGGTAGCTTCGCGCCTGTTAGGCATCTACATACATACTGTACAATCTTTGTGCAAAATTTAAGGACTACTTAGTGCAAAATTTGTGAAACTGATTTCAATACTTTGTGCGTAAAGCAAAAATGATAAGGTATCATCGATAATTTTATTTGAAGAAGCAATCTTTAATTTTGCATCCTTGCAACGCGTGAAATATTTTACTGTCTACTGTCTTCCATGTGAAACTAAACTGCTTTTGTCCAGGGCGATTCTTTGTACTTCAATCATGCAAAGTGTCTTCGGTCATAGTACAGTCACAGTCACATATACAATAACACTATAATAATAATATAATCAATATTACTATAGCCTTTTGACAGCTAACAACCCTTTGTGCTCTGTTTATCGCACGTATTGTGTTAAACGACAACTCTATTTGCATGAAATACACGATTTGTTGTACAAGATTATTTATTTATTTATTATTGTTATTGAATACAGCATTAAGATACCGCCGCCACACTGTTTGCAAGGATACATAAATTATATATGTATTACTGAGTTAACCCAATGTTCTACCTAGACATGTGCGCCGGCTGCAAAAAAGCCGGCGGCGGCGCCCATGTCTAAAATTCCCGGCGGCGGCGCCACGCCGGCGGCGTGGATCCAAAGTGGGGGGAAGCATTGGATTTTTTTGCAATATTGTTTTAAATGATTAAAAACGTATATGTGAAAAGGATAATGATAAAATCGATTTATTTATTTTGAAAAACTATAATTATTTCAATAATAAAGTGAAATAAAAGCTCATATTTGAAAAATAATGGAAAATTACATTATTGCTTTTTCATGGCGCTGGAGGGCAGGTCAAAATAAACTAATCCATAAAGTCAAACGCGTCAGAAAGAGCCTCAGTATGGGCAGTGATGTAGTCGAACAGGTTTCTCATTTGGCAATATCTGGGCTGTTAGCTAAATGTTGGGTGGAATTCAAACTCTGAAATAAATTGCAATGACGAGGTCGACCTTCCACAAAATGCAAAACTCCTATGTAGCTGAGAACTACAGTTGAGCAAAAGCTGTAAAAACATATGTGTTATATGTGCTGTTGTTTGGAGTGGACGGGTAATTTAATAAAATTATGTAATTTAATAAAACTATCTTATTTGCGATGTTATTTGAGGTGTAAATATAAGGATAATAATTATTCAATAAGCATAAATTGTGGTGTTCTAGTCGAAAGGTTCATAAATTAATAATATCAACCAAAATACGTAATGCTTACCGGTGGAAAGATAAATTACAATTTGAGAGTAGTCTGTAATCACAGTCCGAAAAACCACGTTAGGGGATAGTAATTTCTTTTTTTATTATAACGTAGCTTTAGGTGAGCGAAATAATTGAATTTTAACCTTAAAATATCGAATTATAATCATTTTTTGACACTTTGAAGATCGTAAGCGTCTAAATTACCAAATGAATATCGTTTTTGTCAAGAGAAAAGAAGTCATTACTATTTCCATAGTGTTGTGAATTCAAACTCTGAAATAAACTGCGATGACGAGGTCGACCTTCCACAAAATGCAAAACTCCTATGTAGCTGAGAACTACAGTTGAGAAAAAGCTGTAAAAACATATGTGTTATATGTCCTGTTGTTTGGATTGAAGGGTAATTTAATAAAATTATGTAATTTACCTAATAAAACTATCATATTTGCGATGTTATTTTAGGCGTAAAAATAAGGATAATTATCAAATAAACATAAATTGTTGTGTTTTTAGTCGAAAGGTGGATAAATTAATAATGATATCAACCAAAATACGTAATGCTTACCGGTAGAAAGATAAAATACAATTTATTTATTTATTTTCAATCCCATACGGCTTTTAAGGCCATAAGTACAAAATATACGAGCATTATAACAATAAAAAAGTAAATCAAAACATAAAAAAAATGAGAGTAGTCTGTAATCACAGTCTGAGAAACCACGTTAGGGGATAGTATTTTTTTTTTATTATAGTGCCGCCTTAGGTTAGCGATATAATTGGTTTCTAACCTTAAAATATCTAATTATAATCACATTTTGACACTTTGAAGATCGTAAACCTCAAAAATTACCAAATGAATATCGTTTTTTGTCAAGAGAAAAGAAGTCATTACTATTTCCACAGTGTTGTATTGAAACAAATGAAATATAGCGAATCTAGTCAAGTGGAATGAAAATAATTTTGATTAGGTACTTCGATAATCAAAGGCTAAACTAATGAAAAGAGAGAACGGTCGACCGAAAAGATGAAAGGCCGAAAATTTTGGTCAGATACTCTGCCAAAATTTACGTGGTTTAAAAATTTCAGCGTGGTATGATAAAATCGATCAAAAAACCATAAATTCTGATTTTTCCTTATAATTCCCAGTTACATAAAATAACGTTTGTTTTTAATTTAATTTCCACTATGAAGAACCAAACTATTAATGCCTTGTGGCCGTCAAAACTATAAATAAATCCCATCCTATTTCTTGTTTTAGAATCGAATAAATAAGACAATGCATTAAGTAGTTATTATTCGACATTTTATATAATTACTGAACCCTAGCATCCCCACAGCTGAATGCTTCAATTTTATTACCTGGAAAAGTACTTATTTCGATTTCTGTATCAAGAAACACAAGATAAATACTTTTGGTCACACGGATCCCACGCCGCCGGCGTGAGCGTTTTAACCGGCGGCGGCGCGCCGACCATGATCAACGGCGGCGCGCCGGCGCGGCGCTCATGTCTAGTTCTACCTACTGATGATAATAACGATAACATAACGTTTACTCATTACATTACTGTGTCCTTACTACCTTAGTACCTACATGCAACAAAACATTTTATACATTGGCATTTTGGAGGTATGCAGGTTAGGTTAGGGCGGACGACGTGACCTTGGTAGCGGGTAGACAGTGGGTCAGAAAGGCGAGGGATCGAAAGGACTGGAAACGAATGGAAGAGGCCTATATCGAACTATCAAAATTAAAATAGTTTTTCTAACGACACGTGTCAAATTTAACACCTTTTCCTAGAAATTCAAATGAGATCTGACTGCTTGATCTTGTTTTTCGTAAATGATAATTGATATTCCGAAAATAAAATATTGTGGACAATGCATCTATTGACAGTATAGTGGTTATTGGTTTAAAATGGCTCCATTAAACATCAATGTAGCTTACCTGCATAGACTAGAAACAATATATCAAGAATGTGCCAAAACAAAACCGTATCTACAAACAAATCTCGGAGACCGATTGACAGACTCCATTGACGGAGTGTGGGACTTGACAATACTACAACCAGATAAATCGTGAAATTATCATGAGTTTCAATGGATATAATAAACTATAAATTTGGAAAATATTATTAATTTTATATCTGTGTCTACGATAGTAGATGTGTTAATTATATTTCTCAATAGAACTGTGAGAATATGTATATCCTTTGACTCGAATACGAGTATCATTGTAGCAACGCGAGCAGCGTCTCTGTCGTGGAGAATATGTAGAGTAGAGATATAATAGAAACACAATTTTCGTACATCCCTAATTTAAAAAAAAAATCTAGTACCTACCTAATAAACTCTCCGTTTTATAATTCTCATTACTTAAAATTTTACTATAAAATGTACCAGTTTTCATAGAAAATTTAAATTGAATGAAATGTTTATAATATTATCTACGCTACGTCACTGCTAAAGCTTATTTATTTTAAACATTATTAACAAGCCTAATGTTGTTTGTTTTTGGCAATATTATTGTGTTGTCTATTTTCATGTTTGGTCACTCACAGACCACACCTTTTATCCTTCGGACTTGATTACTTTATCTTGCTGGACATCGCGACAGAAGTGTCATATCGCCTACTTATGCGGGGCAGATTGGCAATGTAGGACATTTGATTCTGCAATAATATTAATAGTCTTTATGGGTGGCACAGCAATCAAATTTTGACAAATTCTTTTACTTCATTACATGCTATTTTATAGTGACATTTTATATTTTAGATAATATGAGATGAAACACCAGGATTTCTGAGAAATATTGTCATTGGCTCTAATGTGCAGTCATTATTGGGTAGGTGTGATATTTATCAATAATAATATATTTTTATTAGCTGTAGTATGCTGGGCATGAAAAAAATATGTACTTCAGCAAACTGAAGTAAACACTCTTATAAATATTATCTCAAAAATTGACGCCTTATAATTTATGAAATGTCTACCTTCATTTGCAAATGAAAAAACATTATAAAATAATATAGGATGACACCGTCATTTGCCTACACTTCTTCTTCTCAGGTTTCAATCCAATGGATTTGTTTGTAGCAAAGAACACCTCGCTTTCCACTCCCCCCGGTCTTCCGCACAACGCTTCAGCTCCAAGTATGAGGAGCAGCTCATATCCTGGAGAACCTGCTCCATATATTCCTGCCGGGGTCGCCCTCTGTGAGTTGTCCCCTCTGTCATTCCCTCCATTACGGTGTGGAGGAGGTTTTCGTGTCGTATTGTGTGGCCTATCCACTTGGCCCGTCTCTCTGAGATTGTTTTGAGAAGGTGCCTTCCTTCTTCGATTCTGTTGAGAACTTCGTCATTCGTGATGTGGTCCCTCCAGGATATTCCTAGGATTCTTCTATATGACCACATCTCGAAGGCCTCTAGTCTCTTTCGATCTCTTTCGGTTAGGCACCATGTCTCACAGCCGTACAATAGGATACTCCACACATAGGTTTTTACCAGTTGTTTGCGGAGCTTTATATCTATATTATGTGGCTCAAAGATCTTTGCTTTTTTATTAAAAGCGAGTCTTGCTTGGTGTAACCGACTATCAACCTCTCTTCTTGTACGGCCATGTGAATCTTATATGTGAATCTTATATAGTGGTATAGAGCAAGTCACTAATTCGGGGCTTTATTTATTAGAGGCTTCAAGGAAACCTATTTAGTAGCCAGACTCACATGAAAGCTTAACAATGTTTACGGTGGGTAGACAATCAGATATAATCATTTCACATCAAAATAGTGAATGGTAGAAAAATATCTAAGTCTTATTACAGACTTGCGCACATGCAGCTAGCTGCTCCATACCTTTGAAAACTTAATTTTGTTATTTTACCTATCTGCACAAAAAGTTCGCGATTTTATATTTCCAATCAAAAGGCTCCCTGGAGAGATGCAAGCCACGAATTCAAAAGTACATATAAATAAAACCTAAATTTTGTTTTTTTCTACTTGTGATGTATTTTTTTGGTAAAACTTAGATTTCTATAATACGAGTATATAGGACCCGTTCATTGTTTGGAAGCAACCGCAAAACATGTTGCACAATAATAATTCCACGTGTATAAAGAAATATGTTACAATGAAAATAACAAACACATAAAGGAAGATGGCACAGAACCACAATTGTACAATAGAGGAATCAAAATTCTACATATCATTTATTTGCTGTTTGGTCCTATGACCAAACTGTAAATTTCATTCAATTTATTTATTTATCGTATGGTCATTTCTAGTACATCACATTAGTACTCAATTAAATATTAGGTACTTAATTCTAACGTAAACCTTCTAGATTGTATATTCTTGAATTCAAAATCATTCTTATTTTTCTCAATGTGCCCCTATCAAGTCTCTCCAACTTTAGAAAACACTTTGGCAAAGGCTTTTCATCCCGGTCCAGTCCTATATGCTACGCAGCAAAGACTTTTCCGTTCTACAAGAACCACGTTACCCCTAGATTTTCCTCGTACGAATCATTTGGCCAGAAAAACGCAACTTTTCCAAAAAAATACTCTTTCTGATTCGTTACAATCTTTAAGAAACGTCATATGCGAGTATGTAAAGTTTCAAAATAATATTAAGTACCAATAAGAGCTACTACTATTACATAGGTAGTCTGGTTCTTTTGATCTGTGATTCTGATTATAGATTAAACTAGTTATTGTAAATTCATAAAATAATTGTGCTGACCGAAAATTAGAAATTTTACATTAATGGAACGGCATAAAGTGATGAAAGCCGACTCGTAAGCGTCGGAATAGCTATCCTGCTTTCTCCCTAAGGGAGTTCGCATAACGCTGCACATGTGAATGAAGATGCCTCTCGTCTCTGTTGAGGAAAAACTTGATTCTCGTACATACTCATATATAGTCTTCAACAAAATATTAAAATTTGTAGAAACTTTTGACATTAGTATGTTTTCAACATGTCAATCGGCAGTTACATTAAAAAAAAACTGTACGATACTTTTCACGTTCATCATAAAGCACGGGTCACTACGTCTGTTGCATATTGTCCGGTAGTTTTAAATTCCAGATTATGTTTAAAAAAATAGTTTGAATGTGAGACCACAGGTAGATATGTCACTCCCCAATAAACTATTGTCCCGCCCTCGGGGTCTGCATTTGAAGCCACCTGTAATCCTTTCAAAAACTTGCAAAATTAATGTATTGGATGGTTCGGTTCGCAAAACGACATCAAAAAAGCTTTACCAAGGGTATATAATTGAAAATTCTAACACTAAGACGAGATAATTATGATTTATGCAGAAGAGACAAATCCTGATGGCGTCACTATTCTTTGTTTCAGTTTGATCGTTTTTATTAAGTCGTATCGTATTTGTAGGACTTCTGGACGGTCTGTCTAATACGGCCACCTGATATTTGGTATTTTTCGGGATGAGCTTCTGACCTTCTAGCTAAAGATCTGAATTTATTCAGTTACCACCTTACACTGAAAGAAATCATATTTTTGATTCTTGTTAATGTATCAGTTGTTTGGTAGAAAATCCTAGAATAACGTCGAATTAGTGGTCTTCCCCGCAACATTTTACTGCAGTTTTGCTAATATATGAGTAAACTGTAGATTTGAAATTACGTAAAATCATAATGTATGGAGAATTACTTTAAAAACAACAGTTTTATATCATGTCGATGTCTATTTATTAGGGTTTCCTGTTAAAACTACATTAATAACTATTATTTCAAAAAAGCAGAATTCATACTAACAAATTATAAAATCTCTACGTACATATTAACACGATAAATTGTATTCCTAACAGTATTTTCCCGTAATATACGACATTACACGATTTCTGTTTAATTTATAATGACTCGTCACTTCAATTTAACAGTAGTATTCCCCAAAAAGATAATATAAAGGTCCGAACGTTTATAAATGCAAGAATATCATACAAAAATAACATTAATAGCTAATGCTAATCCAAAGCTAATTTGCTGTTAACTTAACATAATGAGTTTAAACGAAAATGCGGGCTTAATGCTAAGTTATCAGGATTCATTACAAAATATCATAACGCGGGACGCATAAATAACATTATTCTCGTGGAAAACGCAGGAATTCTTGCTACTCTCAACGAACATTTCTCGGTTCTATGCGCATGCGTCTACTGACAGACGCGTATACGCAGAGAGTGCATTATGGCGCGATCTATCTATTGTCTAACACACTTTTTACAATACTCTCGCTGTGGTGAATTTATTTAAAGCGTTGTTTGGACAATTCTTAATAATTAATTTGTAATAACTATCGTGTGTATTCCTTCCTATACACATACTTACTGTGCGAATTAAAATAAAGTTGGCTATAAAAATGGACGCGACTACTGCGAATCTTTTGACGAAGTGGGGAATGTTTTTTTGATATAATGGGAAAACGGCATGTTGTAATTAAATAATGTGATTTTTGTGAGGTTTTATCATATACCTACTGTGAAAAATAATGTACCTATTCCAGCATGAATATTGTACCTAATTGCTTATTTATAAAGTAATAATAAATTATAAACTATGTATATTTCATTCCATTATTAAATATACATTGTAAACTATGTTTCTTTCTGTTATTTACCTTGACCATATTCATTATTATATACCTACCATTTGGGACTAGATGATAATATTATCTAACGGTTACATTTTCTTGTGTGATTAATTCATTAAGGCAAGTAAATATATGTACTATATCCATAAAGCACCTGGGTGTAAAAATAATTATAGTTAGAATATATCATCTTATCCTCAAATAATCTCATTACTATTATATTTCTCTTATGTATTTGTGTGTTAATAATTCTTTTTTGCTATAAAATATATTTATTTCCATAGAAATACTTGTAACGTGTGCTCTGATAATCCCATTTGCAATAGATACGTGCAATCTCAATAATAATATGCTTATTGTGTTATTTTTGTTAATTGCTGCACATCTTATATAATAATTAAACAGAATAATACAACAAATAATACTTTTGATGTGACAGCGTTTGACATATGCAAGTGCTAGATTGTTGGAAATTATTAAAGGGAATATCAGAGATACCTACAAGTTTTTATATGGAATAATAAATTTTATTGTAAATACCTAATGTATAATTAACATTAATAATACTAAGGAAATATTAGGCCAACAATGCCGAATTTCTGGGAAAGAACTTAGAGATGATAGTATAGTAATTGAGAAATATCACTAAAAACCTGCAGATTTAAAAAGAAAGAATGTTGTTATGACAGTGCCGCAATTGAGAAATATCAGTCCTAACCTGCAAATTTAACAGGAAAGAATGTTGTTATGACAGCGTAGTAATTGAGAAATATCAGTATAAACCTAAAGATTAACAGGAAAGAATGTCGTTACGACAGTGTAGCAATAGAGAAATATCGGTATAATCCTGCGGGTTAAGAGGAATACTTTCCTGTTAAATCAGCGGTAAGCTTTCCTGCAGAATCAACGAGAAATTCTTACGGTCCCGAATATAGCAGGAATATCACTATAACAACAGGAATTCTGGTGAATCATTTCTTAGAGTGTATTTCGTGATTTCCAAATATGTTTTAGATCGTATTAGGAATAGTTTCGATTCTTTATAATGACGAATGACATACAATACAAATAATGTAAGGTAAGCAAAAAGAAATAAAAGGAGCGTAACATATTCAATTCTCTTCTTATTCTATTCAGTTATCTCCTAAGAATACACAGAACTACTAACTAAATAGTTTGCTATTGCGATTTAAATGGCAGAAAACCAATATAAGAATACCAAAAAAATCCATCTTGAATTGAAATCATTGTGTGAAATATAATAATGTAAATGTAGGTGAAATTTTATTTCATATTATTATTTATTATAAGGACTACAATGATGACCAATGGACCTTATGTTATGGTGGGCCCGAGCATTGTCATAAATCTGAGATTAAATTCATTTATTACATTTTTGTAATGAAAATCACCCCCGCGGTTTTCGTTATAGAAAAAATAGATATTTTCGAAGAAGTGTATATTTTTAATGATAGTACCCGTCTCATAAAACTTTTCCGACCAAAATAGCGTAATTTCTGTTTTTTCGAAATAAATTTTGATGGAAAAAAAATACTGCTAAAATCGTAATTTACTAACTTCCATGAAATTAATTAATTCCTTCCATCGTCTTCTCCTAAAATTAAAAATACAACTTATGTATCCCTTGTAGGTAAACGTGAATGTTATAGTTAGTAACCTGCAGTAAAATTCTATAAATGTGATTTTACTGGCCTATTATTGGTATCGAATTATTGCACGATTCTACCGCCCTTTGTCACAATCAGCTGTTGACTAGCGTCACAAATTACCATTAATACGAACAAACACATAATGCGAAACTAATGATACATCGTTGCCTACCAAATTTATCAATATGCTTTGAATCAATGCACCAATCCCGCCCATAAAACATTAAAACTTTACACAAAATTCACAAAAATGCGAAATTTTATACGGATAATAATTTTATTGAAATAATACAATCCAATACAATGTGGCGCTCTGCAATGTGCGCACACGCACACCTATTTTTGTTACAGGCTTTTATTTTCGATTTTTTATTACTATTTAATCTGAAACATGTCATGGAATGCATTTATTGAATATGGCGGCGAAATATTATAGAAGTTCGCGAAATTACCTGCGGAATACATTTTATACATCACTTCTGTCCTTTATTTATATTTGACAAAAAAATGTTACAAGAATCTAAGTACACGAGACACGGCGTTACAAGAAAATGAAAATATATATTTGGTAAGTAGGTACTTATTATCAAATGTTCACAATCGTAATATGATTTTAATATCTGAAAATCTATGTTGCCTTTACGTGGACATACGAAGTTTGTAGCTTCTATAAGATGAAGGATGATCAGAGTATACCTCTACTGTTATAAGTTATAATATAGGAATTTTAACAAAAGATACTGCTATTACATACCTACTTATTTATTATATCGCCATAGTTTACTTTAGCGCCACCATCCATTGTGTTCATAATATGAATTTAACAGGCTCTCTGTAACAATGATACACAAAGTCAATAATGCACTCCCTTTGCTACATACTTGAAAAGCAATTGCATTTTTATTATCTTGGTCAGATTCAATAGACTGTTCTATTATTTAGGACCACTTTTTGGTCATTGAGACCATGGTCAAACGTGACTTTAACAAGAGAAGAATTATTCCATTCATCTTCTAAGAAAATAATGAGTTGTTTGAAGTGATCAATTGTTCACGCTGTTTTTTTATTCCATCTCATAAAATATCCTTTCTTGAAGCTCTTGTGTAAATATCAGCACGCGACAGGGTATCCTTTTCGTACATTTAGGTATTTCAATGGACGTCACATAAGAGCATTTAGTTCTGATTCTCAGAAATAAGAAAAAAAGTGTGAAGCGCAATTATTTACAATGCGTTGCAAGTACCCATCTGTTTGTTTTCATTTTATTTTTTTCTTTCATTCTGATTGCCAATGATTATGTTGGATAAAAAAAATTGATGCTCCAAACGCTGAAAATAGAATGCAAAAGATAATTTGGTATTTTCTTATACTCTACTTCTACTTTGACAGAATTCATATGATGTCGTTGACGTGAATTTATGTCGTAAATCGATATATTTCCTGCATACCAGTATTCCTTATACTGATATTCCTAGAATAGATATTGTAATAACTAATCATAATATTTATACTCAAAATAATAAAATTTTGTTTATATTTTCTCCCGTGGTGACAGCCCAAACAAAAGTTTATCAAATCGCGAAATCTTTTTATCAAAATATGCCCAGGTTTTATTGATAAATGAAGAATTTCTCGGATGGTTGGATCATTGGTCAAGCAGAATACTATCAGGCGATCAGTATTGTGCAATGAATACCTCAAATTTCACACCTAGTGGTTTCATATCAATATACTTTAATAACCATTGTCCGATCAAACAATAAAATATCATTTATAGGGACGTGCGGTTACAAAGTGGACGTTAATCTCTTTAAAAAATCTTAGTTTTTTGCAAAGTCCTTGTGAATTGTGTTTAATTCAGATGTTGTGAACATTTCGTAGACATTATTATGTGCTCTTCATAGACGCTAGAAATATTCAGCGCAAAGTACATCGACTTTAGACCTCTAACAGATGTTCTTCCTCTCCTTTGGTAAAGATTATAACATTTCGTCCATAACTTTCCAATAAATTTACTGGCTAGTGATACAATTAATCTTAAATATTTTTCTATACAACTTCCTTTCTTCGTATTGAGAATTTATCACAAATAATTATATCGAAACACAAGAATCTTTATTATGAATATATCTACTTCGTTTATAAGTCAACGAATATGTAGGAAAAACACTTTTTCTGTATTCCAACTTTTAAGGTGAGAAATAGCGGAGATAGAAGCCATTTTAAATTTATTTTTATACAAATTTGTGCTTCCTATCTCCGCTATTCCTCACCTAAAAAGTTGGTGAAATCCATCATTATAGATATAATATCTCCGTAGAAAACCTCCATATGTTATAGAATCATCATCAGTTATCGTAATACAGACCCACACACCAATAGTTCCCGATTCAGTAAATAATCACTGCAATAAAACTAAGAGCATAAAAAGAGAAACAATCTTTATTTACACAATGAATGCTTCATACTAAGAAGCGCCCCCAATATCACTTGTTTGATCTAAAGTAGCATAAAGCCTTATCGAGAATATATCGGCTGCTTTGTTGCGTAAGAATGGAATATTAAACATACTCGTATCTTTTTACGGCGCAAGATTCCCTTATCTATCAAATATACCTATTACAAATAATCTCTAAGAATTACTATTTGCGCACCTCCTATTCAATAATACATCTAATAACTGCGCATACGCATCTGATAAATTTTATCTTTTACTTTTGATTATTCGATCAGGCGAATCTTCTTTTTATTATTATGCGAGTATCTATGAATGTAAAATAATACATTATCGGTGACCGATAGCTACTCTTCCTACATATAGATTTAGACAATGATCAGTGTCTATTTTCTGTAATATATATCCCAACAGTAGGTATGCATGTCGTCCTATATTACGAAGAGCAGAGGGGTCTTGTAAGATAAGCTTAAAAAAAAGCGAATTCAAAAATAAACCTCATTGAAAAATCGAAAAACGAGTATGTAAATCTAATCTAGCTGTATTTTCTACAGTTAGGGAAGTGTTGCCTACATTAATATTTTATTTACACAAATTATGGATCCCGATGTTCTTACTGTTATCTTCTACCATGGTACTTTAGAATGCAAAAACTCAAAAAATAAATAGGTTCCAATTATTATGGACCATCATTTTGATTGACGGAAATTTTATTCATAGTATTTTTTATTAGTTGGCATATCTGTTGCGGTGATGTAGATGTATTATAAAGTAAATATGGCTATTTTTTTTTAAATGCTAGCGGTTCTTTTGAACAGGTGTATTTGATCAAACACCTTAACTTTTTATTTGTTTTTGCTTAAAAAACAATATTAAAAATAAATACCATCATCCTTTTAAAATCAATTTGTTGATGCACCCCAAATTGCAATAAAAAGAAATGATTTTAGCACCCTTGATTGATTACAAGGGTTTTGTTATAATTTGAAAACCGCCCTTTTGTGGCGCTTCGTATTATTGAAGAAAAATGATTTTGTGATGTAAATCATATTAGATTTTTAATGAATTATTGTATTTACACAACAGGACTAAATTAAAAGGAAAAAAATGTAGGTATATAATAAATGTGTGCGGTTACAACAATAGGATACTTCTCGATACCAAAAACTAATCTCTTTGGTAGGTAGGTATAGTTTTATGCACTTCTTACATATTATGTGCTTCAATAAATACCACAAGTAAAGCTTTCAGTTTTGTGTAGTAATATAGACTAATTTTAGAAATGTTTTAAGCATCTTTATACCACAATTCCTTACCAACTCTACTCGTAGATATAGATATAATAAGTAATTACATTATTACAAAAACAACTTTAATCAACTCGTTGCAATAGTAGTACTGATAAATAAATCATTATTGGCCAGAGAAAATATGCATAGTTACGAAGATATATTGTTTCCTATAATGATCAAACGTATTCTGCTTATTTGTTATTAGATTTTATACATTTTTTTCTTAATTAGGTATGACACGCTAACTGCATACAAAATAAAAATTATGTCTTGTAACCTGCCCTAATAAGATTATTATTAAGTTGCAGGTACTGGTACAATCTTATGGATATTCGAGTGCATCAGTTCTCTCAACAGCACGACACAAAATATAGGAGCTCCTGGATGGATGTACTGATGGTTGCCGTCCTCTGCATAGGTTTAGAGTTACGAGAGCAATGAATGCTTTAAAAAAATCATTAATATTTACCACCATATAAGGGATGAGAACACAGAAATTAATCATAAGGTATGTCGGAGGGGTTGTTTATTTTGTTAATTTTATAAACAGTTTTGCAAATTCATCCCGCCCCAATTAATAGAAATTGGTAGAGCCTCAACAATAAACATGTCAGATTAAGAACAAACAATAAAAGTCCATAGTCAGGTTGAATGTTAATAGAGTTGTTATAAAAAATAAACTAGACTTGACTTGAAACACGCCGAAATATTATATTTTGACGAAGTGGTTTCTTTTCAATTAAAATTATGAGATGTGTCATTTGCATTTTATTGTGGTAGGTAGGAAGATAAATTTTAATACAGGTATATTAAAAGTTATATAGGATAACCTGAAAGAGAATAATAATACGGGTGATTAGTGAATATGATGTTTCCCTAGGGCAATCTATTTTTATTTATTTGATTATTCATTTAGCAGACATTTTGTTACATATCAATTGTCAATACATCAACAGTTACGCTAAAAAACAAAATGTGAAAACAACATGATAAAACCTCACGATGGACGCAAAAATCTGCACTAAATCCGTATATGAGTACCTACGAGTATATGAATATTGATTTCAATGTGTGTTTATTCTTCTACGCATTGTAGTATTGTTACATAGTATTGCTAACTTACATGCTATTTAAATTACTTCTAAGTATTCTAATTGCTGTTTCAAGCATCAATCGAAAAAATAATAATAAAGCCTTTTACTTCTCTCAGCCAGGCAAGACATAATTGTCTCTATAAAGGTAATATCTTAAATTGTTTGCCTCTTATCCATAGTGATAAAATAAAAATATTTATTTTAAATTTCGTACGAATTAGAATTTCATCCAAAATGGGATATCTACTTTAAGACAATAATGAGAAAAACGACAAAAAAACATCACAAAAGAATCTACGATGTTACATCAATTTATTTATAGAGTACCTGATTAAGATTCCTCTATTTTTGTTATTACCAGTAATAAAGAATCACATTTGTATCCATTTAGAAAAAATAAACACCATTCCGCCAAAGACAATAATTAATTCATAACACCAAATAGAGATGTGTTGGAACCATAAAGACATATAAATTTCCCCTATTTTTTGGAATCAGAAATCAGAATTGACCTCAGAAGGATCCGTTACGACGTTATTTATGTGACCTGTTTTGTTAAACATCCTTAATTGAGAAGATACCGTACCAGGTACCCAAATTAAAAACAACGTTCATTCGGTTCGGTATATGGTTCTGCATTTTACTATCAAATCAAATCTAATTTCATAACACTCACATAATCACTCGGTTCCTAATTCTAAGCAAAGAGAGTTCGACTGAAAACTTCGGTTCTCTCCGAGTTGGGCTCCGTAAATAATTATTTAGTTAAAGACAGTACTACACTATATTGATTGACTTACAATGCACAGTATAGGTAAATACATAAAACTGTTCCTCTGAGTCTCGAAGTGCAAAACTTGCATTCATTGGCTTACAGTTTTTAGTACTTAGAGAAAATGAAATATGCAGTTTTGGTCTTGGTTTTGTAATTCATTTGTGTTCCCTAGACGATCTATAAAGGATAATTAGTAGTCCATACATTGCTTGAAATTAACACATACTATTACAATATACCGCCCCAAGCAACAATTGATCCAGCTCCTGAACCTCTGTACGTATTCAACACGAGTCTATGGCAGTTATTTTCCATTAGGTTATTTCTTGATTTATTTATTCATGAACACATTCACAAAATGAGATACTTACATATTTCTGTCAAAGCAGAAACATCGATATAAAATTCTCAGATTATACTGTAGCAACCACAACCAGTTGAATTCATTTCAGATTCGTTCAATTATGATGTCAATCGGGGCCTTGTTCCAAATTTATATAACTTAATAGTATGAGAATCAAAACACTTCAAACTATACAAGGATGCAATGAAAAGAGTTTGTGTATTGTTGTACCTAACGCCTTATAAATCCTTCTATTTTTATATTATTGTATAGTTATATCAATGTTCCCATGTCAGTCGGAATACCTCAATTAAAATGTCAATTTACAATGAGGCTAGAGTGCCACTAACGACACGTTCCTAAACACCTTCACTCATTACGGTACATGGATGGAGGTTTTTTTATAAAATAATAGTCAGATCTATCCAATATTGGATCCAATTTAGCCTCATTATCTCCCTGATAGAGCAATAATGTGAAGTCCTTATTTAAATTTTATGTTTGGCGCTACATTAGGTGTGAAATGGATGAAGGGTAGAAATTGTAATAATCGAATTAAGAATATACATACTTACATTTTTTCCAATATTTTTTTATATGAACGTAGTCAGTGAAAAATTTAACAGTAACGATGTGAGTGATGTTAAAGATACTATCATATTATTACCAATGATCGAGTATACAATCTACATTCCATTTTTTTCTCGTGATTGATTTAACTTTCCGTATGTTGAAAGCAATTGTGCAAGAACCTAGCTAAAGAAGGATGAAGGAAGCATAGCTACCAAAGAATACTGCACAATGATCGATACTCTACAATATTCAGCCGTAGGGGATACAGCGAGATAGACTGCTTTTAATATGTATACTAAGAATACCTTTTCCTTGCACTCAAAAGCTTACTCTAAATAAGTACCTGCATATAAACTTTTCTAAAAATCTTGATATATGGCGATGTTCCTCCTCGCGGGACAATTAAGTTCTCAATAATATATTATTCCTCTGTATGGCACCAATAAATTAAACCTTAATAGAGGTTGTTATAAATAACCCTATAAATAGTAAGACTGGTGTCGGTAGTAATCATCCATTTTATTCTGGCTCTAAACTGTTCTAAATAGCCATCGAGAGAAATATAACATAATCTTTTGAAAGTCTGAACTGAATGGAAACATTTAATCTATCGATATAATGGGTTGGTATAATATGTAGTTAGGTACCTAGTCTACATATTATACAACCATTATTTGAAGTAGGTACCAATTTAATCATACCTCACTAATTTTTAACATTAGGTAGATATAGTCCGAGAGCCCACTGCTTAATTTATGACGTATCTGTTTTTTGATCGAAATGTGGTACAAATGATAGCTTACCAATAGGGTATTACATCGCACTAGGGTTGCCTATCAAAATCTTGATACAACCCCCCTTGCCCCCCCCCGAAAAGGTCCCTCTTCGCGGTTTTTCGCATTTTGTAGGAATGTAGGAGATAGAAGAAAGTAGTCAATGACAAAAATAATCCTTGCTAAATTCTCTACAAAAAATGTTAAGTCAATTTTTTCATAGGACTAGTAGTTTACCCGTAATGGCCGGTCGAAAAACAGGATATTTTTTGAAAAAAAATAATTTTCTTTTGATTTTTTTTCTTTAACTTTCTTCCACCCATTATCACTAACATTTTATGGAAAAAAATATTTGGCCTGCGGCGCTATATCGCTGGTTATTTTATGAAAAACGAAATTTTAAGAATTTTCGTCACTGAGTTTTATTGCAATAACTCCTAAATTAATTTATGTATGAAAATAAATTATAGCTCGTTTTGTAGCAGCTAAGACTATGATAATTAATTTGTTTTTTGACTATTTTCCTGTAGCTCTTATCAATTTTCAAACAATTAAGTTTAAATTCATTTTTTTTGTTTTTTAAATGAATTTCGGTTTTGGACCGGCTATTGCGGGTAAACTGCTAGTTCTACGAAAAAATTGACATAACATTTTTTGTAGAGAATTTAGCAAGGATAATTTTTGTCATTGACTACTTTCTCTTATCTCTTACCATATTCCTATAAAATGCGAAAAACCGCGAAGAGGGACCTTTTCGGGGGGGGCAGGGGGGTTGCGGCAAGATTTTGATAGGCAACCCTAGTGCGATGTAAAACCCTATTGGTAAGCTATCATTTGTACCACATTTCGATCAAAAAACAGATACATCATAAATTAAGCAGCGGGCTCTTGGACTAATACATGCGTATCAAACTAACTTTATTTTGAGAATTATAGTGAGACGTGTAGATAGAGCAGATTCAGAAGAAGATACTGGAGGTATAGCATGTAGTCAGAACGAACAGTGAAACGGTCTTAGTCTGGCCTCTATAAAATAATACTTTTAAGGTCATTTGTTATGTACTGAATTATTATGAGAATGTTAGAATAAATAAATAAATTAGAGTACCGTATAGTTATTAGTTAAGAGTAGCCAAATAAGAAATGAATCCTTTGAATATATTTTTAATAGAGTCTGCGAATCATTAAGTCTGGTATGTTGTCAGATAACTAGACTCGTATATTACAATTCATCTCAATATACGGTGTTATAATTTTATAACCAAATATCAATAAATCATCAAAGGATTTCAAACTCGGCACACACGTCGCACTCCATTTGTTATTAATTACAATTTGGAAACAGCCTATAACGTTACACGATACTTGTATTACAGTTGTGCCCACAAGCGGATTTAGGGAGGGGGGGGGCTAGGGGCTGAAGCCCCCCCCCCCAAAACTATGGATTACAGTAGTATATATAGAACAAATCTAGGGATTTAAGCCCCTTAGCCCCCCCCAAAACGTTGAGTGACGTTTCTAGTGCTTTGAATACTAAACTGAAAATCTGGTATACTGAATGCAATTCATCCCCCCCCCCCCCCGCTCGACAAATTTTTAGGCGTCAAGGTCAACAAATTTTAGACGACGACCAAAAAAAATGTTTAATCTTCAGCCCCCCCCAAAATGAAATCCTGGATCCATCACTGGTTGTGCCTAGCTTTAATTAAAATATATAGATAGGTAATTACTAATGGAATCTATAGCGCAGAAAAAATATTAAGCCACACACATTCATATTAGTTATTTCAATACGAGTATATGAGCACCAACTACAGCGTGCTAGGTATGATGATCTGCTTATTGGAATTAATTGAAGAAGACGATATTATAAAGATGATAAATGATAAGAATTCTAATTTAATTATCTTTCTGTATAGGTATCTAGTTTAATTCACGTATTGTGTACGAAGTCCGAAATTTAATTACAATTTATTTTATAGATTTAGTAATCAATCTAAATTAGATCAAGATATCTAATTATTTTTGAGATATATAAAACCTGAATTTTAAATTAAGACATAATGTATATTACACTTTACACTGCACATGTGATCGTAGATATTGTAATAGATTCAGTGTGATTATAGTAAGGTAGTTTAGTGTAAGGCAATACTTTAGTTATCAGAAGGTTGAATAATAAAATGCGTGTTGTTGGGACCAAGGTTTATTCAGGACTAATTTATGAAATGATGATTTCAAGGATATATACAAAATAATGTCTTAGGATTTAGTGTACCTAAATAGTTATACCTAGGTAGGGGGTGTTCATACTCCCTACAGTAGATACGTTTCTTGGTAGAAATACATACTATTATAATATTCTCAATCTAGAACCATAATGAAAAATCAAGCTTGTTATAAGTGTGAAGCAGTAATATTAATTTATTTCCTTTTATCACAAAGAAATTTTGCTTCTGTGAGGAACGATAAGAAAGGAATAATATGAAGATCCTAATTCAAAGCTTTATACCCTTTTTGGTTTACGTCCAGTACTTATTTCACAGCATTCAAATTTCAGTAGGATTTTTACAGTACTTTAGTATATTTCTTTATTACGAGTAAGTTTAATTTGGAACCATTACAAAATGCAAATACGAATTAAATATTTTCAATCGAGTCTCGCCCACATCATAAATACTACACGGTGTGCGGCGTCTTTACACTTGCTCGCTTAACAACTCTTTATTAAATTTATATTATTATAGATACAAACCAATATAATAATTTTTCATACAAGTTTACACACATTTCGTTACGAGAGATTCACGCAGACACCTTGCTTACCTTATAATGTTGCCTCATATTATGAATCTAGAAGAATTGAAATGATGGAAACGAAAAACAAATAATATCTATACCATCACGCCACTTCGGTAGGCAGAGAGGACAGAACGCCAGACAGCCCTATCCTTACACACACTCCTGGCTTCCGTCACATTCATGCACTCTGCCATACAAATAATATTCTATTGCGATTTATCTTCACGTGCCTATAGTTTCTGTTTACCCCAACGCTGATCTTTTAAAATTTCTTTTCACAATTATTTGACACAATTATCATGAAGAAATTCGTCAGAGAACCAAAGTTGCCGATATCATGAGGCTTGTGTCAAAACTCAAGCGCCAATGGGCAGGACATATGGCCATCAGGGTGACACCAGATTGGCGCCACGAATATTGAAGTGGAGGCCTTGAAAAGATAGGAGTGTCGGAACGTCACCAAAGAGATGGACCGACGACATTGTCCAAATCGCTAGGGGAAACTGGAGGCAGAAGAGTCAGAGCAAAGACGAGTGGAAACAGTTGGAAGAAGCCTATATCCAGCAGTGGAGGGAAGAAGGCTATTGAAGAAGAGACAATTATTTGAGATGGTTCATCTGATCCTATAATAAGAGCAAATTGCTAAGTCGTTGCTATAATCTATTTGCCTGTTTTCGAACGAAGCACAAATAGGCAGCAACCTAGCAATTTGCTCTCATTCAAATACACCATCACAAATTATTATGAAAAGAAAGTTTGGATTTTGCTCGAAGTCGAAGTGTTTCCCCGAAATGCAAACCCAGTGAAATTTCCGTAATTGATGACGGTTTTCAATACAACGTTTTACCATCACACTCTTGTATGTTTGTAGGTATATATCACGTTTGGTAGGAATATGTCCACATTGATAACATAAATGACATGGGCGATGGGCGAAGATTTGCATGACCAATACTCATAACTTTTGTAACATTTGATGTGTTCATTTTCTGTGAAACTTCTCACAGAGGAGGAGTGAGATTTTTTCAGCCCACACGGCACTTAATTTGTCATCGTATATTTAGTTTATCTTCTCAAAAACAATATCGCGCCAGTTTAAATGATAGCGATAAAATTTCAAAGGTCGCTTTCCCACATAATGTCTAGTGAACACAGTTGAAATTGTTTTAACGAGACACCAATAATATAAGTGAAGCAATAACAAATGTTTAAGGCCTACTGAATCAAATGAACATAGTAACAATATTAAAATTATCTGTAATATTTTGTGTTAGTTCACGTAGGAAGTAAACTATAATCCACTGTTTTATTGAAACAATTCACAATGTGTAAATTTACCTTTGTTATACCTAATAATAAATTACAAATAAAATACACACCTTGGAAATGTAATCAAAAACTTTTATGACTATACAAGATTGTAGATATTTCTTATATTGAATCCTGCATAAAAATATGTTTCCACTGTATCCTTTATACTCGTACAAACTAAAATAGAGTTTCTGATGGCATTCGAAACAAATTTCTTAAGATTTAAAAAACTATAATTGAAAGTATTATTGGGATTGTTGGGGAGGTCGAGTGAAAAGAAAAAGCGCCCGAAATCAAAACTAGTGACAAAATAATGTAAACACTACAGACATTAAAGATTTCTGAACCCGTACCTGCGTGAGATGTTCTTATTGATCAGTGTATGTCTCCCCATTGTGATAAAGACATGATTGGTACACGCGTATCTTTCACACTCAATATGCAATCAGAAGTATAAGTACTCAGAGTTACATGGATATCTTCAATAAAAACACAGTCGCCACAACGTATCAAGAAAACTACTCACTGATTAATAATCTCGTTAATCAATCTCTTGTAACCTCAATGTAAAGGCGACCAGCAATTATTATTACTGAAGGGAACCAATCCAAGTCCTTTATTTTAATTGTCGATGGGATTCCAATGAAGTTTTTTATTTGTTGTTTAATTGTTCCATTATTTATATCGAAAATTGTTTTTTTATTACAACGATATGCGTTTGAAATCGATTAAAAAATCATTGAAGTCAACAAAACAGAGCGTACCGATTTATCGATTTAATCAATACAATATCACTCACGCATAATTTACCAATAACATGCTGATGACTTATTCAATAGGACAATGTTTTATCCAATAATTAAAAAACTATATTATACCTTGTGATTGTTTATTAGTTATGTAAATAAGTACCCTTATTTATACACTCACACCTACAACTATTACAAATGACTGCTTAAACTTACAGGTACAGAAAAGTAGTAGAAAAATGTTATAATTGCTAATATAATCAAACATTTCGTTTTGTTCATTTTTCTATTTAAGTTTGTATAGGATATCACATTAATAGACATAGGTAATTACTAGCAACCCAAATAATCGTTCATAAAAAATCTGTTTCATTCCTTATAGTATAGAAATGTTGCAATGCTTATAAGTTTATTTATTAAATTACAAATTGTAAAATATGAAAAAGGTTTATTACGCCAGAGATTGCGCATTTCCATGTCTATTTATTGATACGATAATGATTGCCCTAGTAAATTAAGAGTGTTTCGATATGACATTACATTATTGCAAGGTGCATTCGAGTTATTAAGTAGTATTATTGATGCACAAAAGCATCTGCCAAAGAGAATTACGTTTATAGCATTTTACTCTATTTGGTTAAGAACACTCAACTGCTCTATTTAATATAATATGTAATTTATGACAGTGTGAAACTTGTAGTATTCTTATAAATTGTCTGGGAATTTTCCTTATAAATCGACCCACTCCCGCACATCAAGTAATCTTAACGATTTCATTATGAGATAATTTTTATTAGCCGACTTATGTTTACGCATCGTAAACTGAATTTGCGTCAATTTCCCAATATTCTCATAAATGCAATATTATATACTTAATAACGCCCTTGGTTTACAATGAGTGTAGGTCTTATATTTTGCACTACGTAGAATTAGTATTCATTTCACCCTTTGACTCTTCACTTCAACTTGAAGATATCTGATATTCTTCTAATTACTTTTATTTTAACTAACTAAACCTCACATTAGATACTTTCTGATAAAAAAAAGTTGATGAACTGAATAACGCATCATCGTGTCAGGTGGATATCTAAAAATGTTTCAATTCTAAGGGATAAAATAATGGTAATTGTATATCTGTCATAAAAAATATTGCTGACAATATGTTAGGACACCAAACTATCGAATTCTTCCGTAAAATCGATTAATTTCTGATATTATCATTTCGTATTCATAGAAACTTTGCTACCTTGTATGAAGGTGATGCTAGGGTGTAATATTTTACGATTCGTCGCTATTCAGAAATGACATTCCTTTCAGAGGACCAATAAATAACAAACATACAGTCGCTAAGGTTCTATCGAATGCATATAGGTAGGTGTATTGTATTATTAAGGGTAGGCGAAGCGCACAGGGTAGGCATCGGAATAAACTGAGCTTTTAAGTTTAAAATAATAAATAAAACTTTTTCAAAGTATTTTAACTTGATTTTATTTTTACACATTTCATATCAAAATAACGATCGTGTGTTTTTTTAATTTCAATTTATTTAACAAACAATATTATCACATACATGTATAATTTAATACCAAATTATTGTTATTCAAGCCCCAGACAGCATACATGAGCTGGTTTCGCACTACTTATAGTTTTTTTCGGTTATACGTATGTACCTACGAGTACTTAATAAAATTATTATTGTCGTATAAGTTGCTCCTATATTAGGTAAACAAATTTACCCTGACTACAAACATTACATTAGTAAATAAAAATTTATGCACCAATCTAATAGTTGAAGTAAAACTATTTAAAAATACCTATACTTTTTTGGAGCGGGCCTGTATTGGTGTTAGCTCTATTAGGTAGGTATGTTACGTCTCTACGTATGTATTATAAAGCTTAGAATGTCATCGAATAATACATAAACGCCATTTTTATGAATTTTACCTGAATTCAAAATACATTGTTCCCTTTTTATATATAGACCTATATTATTATTAATCCGAGTATCATTCAAATATTACCTTTGAGCTCCGATGTATTGCACAAACCAGAAAATATACCTATGTATATTGCATATTCATATAGATTAGAGTACTATTATGTACGTTCGTCTGAAATACACAATTTACGATCCAATTGTCATCAAGGCAAAGCATTTTTTCAACTTTTTACGATTTTTTATAGCCCTCCTTGTAAAAAAAACTAATCATAAAATTACGTAACAATTGTAAAAATAAACATTTATTATTATAACTTAATTTTATGATGATGAAGATCTAAATGTGTGGTGCTGTGGTATGTACTCTCTTTGGTAATTCAAATGGTTATTTTGAATTGGCAATCAATAGAAGGTGATTCTAGTCATACTTACTTACTTTCCGTGTCCAGATGCCTCAAATCAAGAACCTCCAATAGTTGGCCACATGTACGGCCCTGTCACTTGCATTTATAAGATCTTCTCGCGCGCATGTCTCCCCGATTTTAGGACATACTAGTAGGTGTTGGTTGTCCTGTATGTCTCCGCACTCACAGGTGTCGTCCTCCGTGTATCCCCATTTTTTGAGGTTACTGTTGCAGCACGACACCCCAGTTATAAAGACAAGTCATTAGCTATAAAGAACAACTCCAATGTCCATTTAGTTTACCTACTTGAGCTCTACCGATTGTATGTATGTAGCTACCTCTTTAGTACATTTTTTCTGGCTTTCGTGGCTCAAAAAATATCCTTGGACATTCTTGAAAGAACAATTATCTGAGGTGAGCCACCAGTTTATGGCAGATGGATATCGAGGGATGGATCCAGAAACAATGTGTATGGCTCCCGTGAAGAAGCAAAATACAAATCTCCACATTTATACACTTGACACTGAATTTTACGGTAAGGAATTACTTTTTGCATGATGGGTTGCAGAAAATAATAACATCGTCAACAATTCCCAGTATCGAGGTCAGGACATCGATAAGTTTAATAATCATAGGTATCATAGAAATACACATGTTATTCTGTTTAGAGTAAAGGCAAGCAGGAATACACCATTCACATGTGCGTACATTATTATATGTAGATCGAGCTCCGCATTATCTCTTATCCCACACGTGAGTGTGATAAAATAATCACGCCTCAAGGAAAATGAAAGCGATAATCAAACCATTCATCTCCTTTATATGATTCCGCATTAGTGACAATGCAACTATTGTCAACCACTCCAAGATATTATAAAGCACAATCAGAAAGCGTCACAGGTATTATCACAATAGGCTAAAGACTAGTATTCGCTTCGCCACCTTTAAGCAATTTTTCGCACCTTAGTACCTTAATACATTCAGCAAATGCATTACAAACCATATAGTATCCACACCTACAAAGTCCCATAGAATGTTGTAGATTTTCAGTATTTTTTAACAAGTTTTAGACTTCCATCGGGAATCTGATGTATTTTCATACTCCGTTTGTTTTCATTAAATCTTTGTGGTCCTAAATCCTATTGTAGAGATAAGATCAAAGAAGTTCGCGAAGCATGTTGATGTACGAGTATTATACTAAACCCACAAATTTATAACAATCTACCTAATTTCAACAAGTGTGCATATTGACATTACTTCGAATATCTGTACCTAGATAATGTATTTTATTGCTACTCCTATTGATCAAATATTATAATATTTCTTACCAAATAACAAAATACTCTTGATCTAGGTACCTACCTACTTATAGTGAATGGTCTATGGTCGGTCTGGACGATGGTATGTATTCGATTTTCTATGTACGCATACAGAAACTTTTTTAGATAATAGATAAGTAAGTAAATAGAAGTCAGTAGATAATTTTTAACAATAAAATTATTAATATTAATTTATTATACAAGTTTTGCAACTAAAATAGATTACAGTGGTCAAGACTACTTTACATTCAGGAAAATAAATTATTTTAATCAACAGGTTTTTATAGAAGACTACCTAATATTTTTTATCAAACAATACGCCTCTTCGGCTATAAATTATTTATAGGTAGGTACATATAAGCAAACATTTTGCAAATTAAACACCTTTTCATGTAGCAGTTGCTGATGCTGCACATTTAAAAGCATTTTGCTATTCAAACAGTAATATCCCGTAGAGTTCGAACAATCTTAACACCTCCGTCCTACAAATGAACGACTATGTTTTATTTGTTTCCGCCTGTTGTAAAGAATCAAGTACAAATAGATTTCCAACTAACATGAATGTAATGTTCCCTTATTCAGCGTTTGTAGTACATTCACCATTCACGCCTCCGTCATTATAGGACACTTGGACGAATAAAAGTTGTCGGACAATGTGGGAATTGTCTCATCACAGCAAGACACTTGATTTTGACCAAATGTGGGTGTTGTGTTTGATACAGAAGATCATTGTGGTATATGAATAGGTAAACTGAACGGGCGCATGGCAATGACAAGTAGATTTCTATTGACAAACTTGTACATCATATTATTTATTTCATTTATTTGTAACTTGAGTGAACACAGAAGTTCCCTCTAATTTGAAAAATATGTTTTTTTCCTTACGTGGTTGTTATTTTTATACTGTACGATTTATATGTATTTTTAAGGTGGAAATGATTTTGTTATTGATCCAATGCCGTGGGAAATACTGTGATTGTACATAAGGTTGGATTTATCCATCCATACATATTGTGAATTGAATTATAGGTATCTCCACCTGTGGTTTTTGCCTAATAGATAATTAATACTTTCATAAATGAGTTTTATTTTTATTTATTTATTTAAGCTTTTGGTGAACATGATACAGAGATCATTTCAAATATAAATCAAAACATTTGTTCACTAGGGCAATCTTATCGCAGTGCTCCGATCTCTGCCAGCTAACCCTATCTATCTAACCTCAGATAATCTATCATTAATTGACTGATATATTTTCTGAATTGCATTTGAAACGACAAACCTGTGTAGCCTCCTACTTATTAAGTATTTTTGCTTATAATGTCTGCTTATTTTATTATATGTGGAAATTAATGTTCTCTGTTACAATATTTAGTAGGTGTAATATGAATATTGGACACTCGCTGTTGTTTTGTTGATGTCCAGGAATAGGGGCACACTTTTATAATACGGCTAGTTTGGCCTAACAGTACCATTATTGTATATGGATCATGCACTGCATGTGCCAGAGAAGAATACCTGTAATTATATTGCAATATAAGAGCGTTACGCCTGTTATTGTGTGTACATAAGATTCACAGCGTGTAATGACAACACATTGTTACTACGCGGTAATGTTTGTATAAGAAAAGGGAAAATTATTATTGTTCAGGTGAATCCTTCACAGGTCCGCAATATGTTGTATTTTATTTCAAAAAAACATTCACATTACTTTGTATTTTCCTCAATTGACCTCTAAATAAAATAAATCATAGAGCACTGTTCACTAAGGGGAACTTGTCAAATACAAAGTAATGTAAAATAATACGTGATGTCGAAAATAAAGAGAAAAATACTTAATTATCAGTGTTTATTATTCCTAATCATTTCGTATCAACACGTATTCACAGGCATAAAACGACACGTGAGAAATGAACCATACCTACGAGTGTTGTGTGATCGGTAGCCCAATTAAAAACCAGTTCAACTATTGAGCGGATTCACCTATACGAAGTGAAGCTCGATATCCATACTGATATGACAACGTATTCCAATATCGCAATCGAAAATCTTTTTAGTTTATGGCGAAATTCTGCTTATTCCGCTAAATCAAAATTTCATGGGCTGTAGGTTCTTTGGTAGCTTTCGACTACGACACCATCTTCAGGATGAAGTACGAAAGCTCGAATACTTTCGAAAAAAATACACGTTGTGGAAAACCCAAAAAAAAAACAAAACACAGCTGATGGATTCGTCACGTTGTGAAAACTTTTAAGAATATAAAAGCACGCTTTATTTTTCACTAGCTGTATTACCCGTACGTGCTTCGCAACGGCAAAATTTGTGTATGTATGGTGAAGTAGGTCGGCAGTGGAACCCAAAATCAGTGGTACCATCATGTTTAGTCAAAGTACTGCAGAGCCACTAAAACTCACAACAGTTTTGGTGGGTCTGCATAAAATAAACTTTTTTCTTTGAATTTGACCCCCCCCCCCAACCCCCTAACTCCCTCTCCTTATTCTTGCGGATGTCGGGAGGGTGACTATTCATCTTGTTGAGGCGGAAAACTATGGATTCGACACTAATATCACTTTTTCATTCCGACCCCCCCCCCCTAGCCCCCCCTAACTCCCTCTTCTTATTCCTGCGGATGTCGGGAGGGTGACTATTCATCTTATTGAGGTGGAAAACTGTGGATTCGACACTAGAATCACTTTTTTCATTCCGACCCCCCCTAACCCCCCTAACTCCATCCCCTTATTCCTGCGGATGTCGGGAGGGTGACTATTCATCTTATTGAGGTGGAAAACTATGGATTCGACACCAATATCACTTTTTCATCCCGACCCCCCCCTTGCCCCCCCCCCCCTAACTCCCTTCCCTTATTCCTGCGGATGTCGGGAGGGTGACTATTCATCTTATTGAGGTAGAAAACTATGGATTCGACACCAATATCACTTTTTCATTCCGACCCCCCTAGCCCCCCTAACCACCCCCCCCCCCTCTTTATTCCTGCGGATGCCGGTAGGGTTACTTTTCATCTTTTCGACACAAAAAGCTATATGGATTGGACAATAATTGATTTTTTCTATGCCCCCCTCTTCGTGCCCCCCCTCAGACCCCACACCCCCGTACGAACCATCCTTGGGGCAAGCACAAAAATTTTCCAAAGTTTCATCTCAATCGGATGAGCGGTTTAGGAGTCTATTAAGGATAAGGTGAAAAATGTTACATAGGTACGAACTAAAATATTTATGTGGGATTCTGTCCTTTGCTCATCTGCCCCTGTAATACGGAATATTGTATCAATCAGGAATAAAAGCTGTGAATAAGAGTTTTTTTCTCTCGGTATTTCTGCCATTAATGTTGTTTAATGAAGAATGAATAGCATTGAAAAAACTTGAAAACGACCGCATAAATTTCCCATTTTTCTTTCAAAACGATTCAAACAACATTACGGGAAGAAGAAAACAATAAGCTATTACACATATTTGATACAATTCCAATGTTATTTGTGCAATACGCACTTTACAAAGTCCATCCAACTATAATAATATTATATTTTATAGAATCTTTTCAACGAATTACAATAGTTTTACTTCAAGTAGGTACCCGCATCCACGCTATTCTTTTCGTTACTATGTTTCATAATATTTTTATAAGAAATTCTTGACATGACAATAATTCAAAAACAAATCATCAATATGCGGGAGAATCTTGAGTAAACTATCATTTGAACAAAATAAAGTAGACAACAACACGTGAATTCCTTAGTCTCATCCATAGATTGACATTCTTCGTCATTCAACTGAAATAATTAAAAATGTTTAACATACTCGTGCTTACAAAGAAAAATTTAGCAAAGGACAGATTTTCTTGGCTAACAAATAGAGATTACTAAATTAGCTTTACTTATAAGTTATAAGGGTACGTACTAATAAGAGTAATAAGGGTCTTATGTATGTGCCAACTGTACCTATCAATAGTTATTGTATCCCCAGCTATCTACGAAAACACTTTAATACCTCTCAACTAGTACATCGTAAAGTACCATTTTATACTCGTAATATAGCTATTTAATAAATAACGAATATGTATGTTTCAACGCCACTTCGATGTCGGATATACGAGTATATTAGAAGGAAATCACTTTCTGAGAAATTAATAGACAACTAATTATCTTTTAAGCACCATAATTAATCACTTAACATCACCGAGTCTTTAAAAGTGTTTAATCCATTAAAGCAACTCTATTGAATGGGAAGTTGGTAGTGCATATATATCTATCTAATCTAGATACTTTGTTGTTAGTATAGCAATATTTTATTTATTTTGATAAGAGTTCTGTTGAATGTTATTTGTCTAGGCGCCATAAAACAACAGTGACGTTGATTAGCCCAGGGCATATCTAGTTTAATCCTCAGATTCATCTACTTTTATTATATAACCGATTATTTTCTAATTATGAATCTATTTATTTTCAATTAAGATGCTTATAAAGGGTGCTGGGAAGTGATTATTTTAGACCCGAAGGCTTGAATTGGATTTATAATATTAAATTATTATATATATCATATTACAATCTTTCTGATAATGCAACATCATGTCAGTGTGACGTGTTTACTATTTGCTAACTTGATTCTTAACTCACAGCAGTATGTACTATAGGCATATAGGTTTACCTCAGTATATTGAAACGAATACTTTACACAACTTATAGGGATATCAGTCGAATAGGTACATTACATATACGTATATCTACTGCGTCTTCAAGATTGTTTCTTCTGACAGCAAGACTAATAACTATTTTTGTTAGTCCAAAGACTAACTTGATTTATTGGATGGAGACATGATCATTACATAATAAAGTTTCCCAACTATGATTTTCAACGTACTTTGACACTATAATTTGACCTAAAAGCGCGAGGGGCCCGACTTCGGTAGTATATGGACACGTCCAGAGAAGGAACGAGGATTCCGCTCTGAGGACGGCAAAGAACTCGTCAGTGGAAGGACCAAAAAAGAGAGGACGTCCAAATAAGTCCCTTGAGGAGACCATTAGAAGGGACATGGAATTCTAATTATGGCTATGGGCTATAAGACATGGGCTAATTCCAGAAGACTGCCTAGATCGGGGAAAATGGAGAGAGCGGTTTCGAGCCGCCGACCCCAAATAAATGGGATACGGTGTGGAGAAGACAGAATAATTTTCAACATACCTTTGTTTTAATTTGTATCGTATCAAAAGTCTAGCGAATATTATCTACGTAGTTCGTACTAAGAACTCTCGAATAAAATTACGTATCAATTCAAATGAAAAGAATAAATAATCGTTTATCTAAAGTGTTGTCGTGTGTCTCATGTTGACACTTTATCACTAGATACACAAATTTATTTGTTGAGTTATGCTCTGCTTTCAGTCTGCAAACATCACTCTGAATTTACTTATAAAATAAGTATATTTATACATGAAGTCCAAATTATATTAAGTTATACTTACCTACTGGATCAACATATACCATAATTTCTGCAGTTATCGATCTGTCTGGTGCCTTACAGGCGCTGATAGTAATTGCAATAAAAACATAATGCTTTTAATTGAATTGTTGGAAATAAAATAATGAATTCTATGTAGTTTTGTAGTTACTTTAGCAGACACGGCACTATGCTTTTGTTTCTTTCGAACTACCTATGTATCTATATTTTAACGTGTAACGTGTGAATTCTATGTAGTTTTGTAGTTACTTTAGCAGACACGGCACTATGCTTTTGTTTGATTTGTTCTAAATGACAAATATACTTGCTCGTACATATCTAAAAAGCGAAAACCCCAAAAAGACAATTTTAGGCATTTTTTTCAGCAGTGTACCTAATGTAAAAATTTCTCGTGTAAGAAGCATCTATTTTAAATTTGCAAGACAAACGATTGTATGCGAAACTTTTTTTAATTCTAATATTCAATCATAACTACAGAAGTTATCGTTAAAAATTATAGGTGTTGGATGATGTTAGACGATTATATGAATATTCAAACGCCTCTCAGGCGTCGTTATCATAATTAAGTACATTTTTATTAAATGTAGAAACCTAAGTAAGTATATTATTTAGATAACACTATGTGTACACAGTTGGATCATCAAATTTTATAGCCGCGTTGTTATCGATCATAAATATATAGGTAGGTGTGAGTGCTTATTGAAAAATTATTAGAATTGTCATAATACTCGGTGTTATATCAAACCACCCACACATTGTAAGAAATCATATATAATTTAATAGAACAGTTGTCGCCACATTAGTTCGTACTCTGTGATATCAGCATATCGCCATTCTAATATTATGGTCTAATCATACAGAAAAGTTACAGAGTACTTTTATGCACCAACTGAACTCAGTAGCGTAGCGTGGGGGGGGCGGGCCGCCCCGGGCGGCACTTTTCAAGGGGCGGCATTTTCGGGATTTTTTTTAAACAATCTAGGCTAGTGTACACAAACCCAAATACTTTCCTGTACACCTTGCACTAGGCTAATTTCACAAATCTGCCGCCCCTAGGCTATCGGCAGATTTCAGAATATACAAGGACAAGGGGAGGCATTTTGAAAAGAAAATGACTGCATCGTAACAAGCAAAGTTCCTGCGTCTGTTCTTGTGTTTAAACCTTCATCTGTCTCTGTCAGTTTTTCGAGAGTAACTGCCGCCCCTTGACTGTCGGCCTAGGGGCGGCAGATTTCAGAATTTGCAAGGACGGGGGCGGCATTTTTCAGAAAAGGCTGCACCTGGAGAGTATTCATAACTCAAAAATAATATTCTTCTCATTATTAGCGAATTCAGACGGCGGATTACCCCCCAAAACAAGTGACAGCACTTTATATAAAACTATAGTTTCCGAAGAATCACATTATTACTACATCGTTTTCTCATCATTTCATGAATTTTCAAAAACTACTACATTGTTTGGTAAAAAAAATTCGCCTGCGGCGCTAATTAAATTTGTTGCGTTTAGCCTATCACTTAGTCGATTTCTCTATAAAAATTTCGCCTGCGGCGCATTATACCAACCCTGTTATGTAATCTAGAATTATACTTTACTTGCGGCCCGTCGCTCATTTATAATTTCAAATGATCCTTCATCCAAAAAGTTTTAGGTTCAATATTTAAGCAGTTAGGATTATTATTTCACACATTTTCTAAAAAAAATTCGCCTGCGGCGCAATTCTGGGTTACGTTTATTTTAAGAAAATAAATCAAACGACCTTGACTACATGACCCTTTTCACACAGTGTCAAAAAAAGTCGCATGCGGCGCTGTTCACATTTGTGATACCACAAGGTCATAATTGCATGAAAAAATTGAAAAAAGAATGAGTTTTTATGGGGGGGGGGCGGCAAATTTTGCCTCCGCCCCGGGCGGCACAAACCCACGCTACGCCACTGACTGAACTACTCATATAGTTATATGAATCACTTACAGCAATATCAGGAGAAATTTTGGAAGGAAAAAGAAAATTTAATCACTGTCAAACTTGTGTCTATTAAACATCAGTACATCACACAAATTCATATTACGTCATCTAACGTGGGAACACAGAGTCCTTTCAAGACAATCGCGAAGAGTGGATTTCTGTAGCAGGGAAGCCGGAGTTAACATTTTGTATTATATTTTTATCATCGAACATCAAAAAGTAACACTTACTATTACTAGTATAATCATGTTTTTTGGTATCATCGCGCCTGGTATGTACTTTTTTTTTAATATTCGACGAAGAGATTCCGGCGTATAGTCTTCGCCAGCAGAAACTAACTAAAACCTATATAGATTCTAGACAATAAAAGGCCAATTCTGGATATCACCGAATTCTTAGGTTAGGAAGAGCGGAAATAGGAGCCACTTATCATTATTTTTCACACAAAATTTGTACTATATAGGTGACTCCTATCTCCGCTATTCCTCATTTTATATGTTGGTGAAATCTAGCATTCGAAGAGTAATATGACTTGATAGGTCAGATTGTCTATCTATAAAAGTGTACTTTCTAGGTATATTCTCATCTTCCATGAACAAAACAAAGGAGAATTAAACTTTTGTTCCAGAAGGATGTTTTAGTAAATAATGAACGTAACTGAAAAAGTGAATAAAAAATTATTGGTATAGCATTCTGAATCCTGCAATAGTTTGTGTTGAGAGATAAGCGATAGTCTAAATCGGGTTTACCAGTCAATCTTCAAATACGAGCCGCTTTGGTTGGAATAAATACCTACATATTTAATATATTTATTTTTTTATCAAATACAAATAAAAACACACAGTAGATAAATTATACTACATACTAAAGATATGAGTATCTTATTTCAACTGCTAATAAACTGCTTTGCGAGAATTCGACTTTATACTTATATTACTCACATTTCGTTCATTTTATACCTCCAGTATTGGATTTCGCCATGTCTACTGAAGAGCAGTAGAAAATCTGAAAATAAAAAAATTACACTTTTTACTACACAACTGATGAACATAACGGAAGAAATAATTAGTAAATTTGAATAAACGGCTGGGCAAAGTGAAATAAACTATTTTTAATGCCAAAATGATGAAAAGAATATTGAAGATCAAATACAATACATATTATTATATTACATACCCAAATAAGACCCATACGTGTGCAGTGCGCAAGTTTGCACACCCCTAGCATTTGCTGCAATATTCGTGGCTGACTTAAGAGTAGCTAAAATATGCGGCTGGTTGAACAACTAAAATACGAAGTAGGATATGACGCATCTCGCTGTACTATTCATACATCACTAAACTACCGATTTATTCACACATAACGTATATGAAATAATGTTTGCGAGCTTCGCGGGTATAATTTGATATGAATTTGATGTTTCAAAGTGCTAAAGAAACCATACATTATTTAGTCATTAGAACATTTTAAGTAACACTTTTTTTATTTAAAAAGTTTGATATAAAAAAGTATTTAGACCTACATGCTCCTTCCGTCTTCATTTTTAATAGCGTCCGACCGAAACTGGATTTTCAGCCGAAACCGAAACCGTAACCGAATATTCGGCTCCCCTTCTAGTTTCGGCCGAAACCGAAACCGAAACCGAAACTTTGGAATTTCAGTTGTAATTTTGAAAAAAAAAAATCATTATAGGTACCCTTCTCTGGTATCTAGTGTTTCCCTAAGATATTTATTAGAAAACCACTTCATTTTCGGAACTCAATGTAAGCACAAAAGAAAGGAACCCATTAAACTACAACTTATGTCATCAGTTATGTAGGTATCCACGGCATAGGTAACACTAGGAGGGGTCATAAAAAATTCATTTTTTTTCGGGAGGTTAAGTAACGGAAGCTGTGGTGTAGTTTGCTAATATGTATATTAATGGGCGTCGCCAGCCTTGGAGCTAACGGGGGGACAACAAAAATTTACAAAATTGAGATAGGATGAAAAAGGCGTAAATAGCGACGCAGGCGCAGGCGAAATTTTTTTATGAGGGATGGTGAAGAAGGCCGTGATGTGTTTTATTTGAAAATGTACATAATAATTTGCACAATATTATGTACAAAAAAATTTTTCTATAAAAAGCAAAAAAAAATAGCGCCGCAGGCAATTTTTTTGTGAAACAATTGATTTTTGGTGTGTTTTTATACTTCCTTACTAATTTTACAAAATTTATGACATGGTGAGAAAACGTGCGGTTATAGTGTGATTTATTGTGAGGTCTTATCATTTAGTATGAAAAAATATATACCCATTCCAATCTCTAGGGGGGGCAGTTGCCCCCTCCCTGCCGACGCCCATGGGTATATTATCTTTGAACTAAAATGGGTAGGTATGTAGAATAAAATAATAACTATGAGTATTTTTCCTTAAAATGCACCAAGTAGCGCCGCAGGCAATTTTTTTTTTAATGGGCGAAGTGATAAATCTTGTACGTAAGTAAAGTTATATTGTATCAGGGAAACGGCCGCCTAAGTAGCGCCGCAGGCAAAAATTTTGTCATAAGATATAAATGAGGTGTTTAAAAATGGGTAGTGATAGTGATCTAGTTCACTTTTGTAAAATAAAAAAGAACTCTAGTGTACAGAATACAAACACAAAGTGTGAATCTGTTCCGAAGATTTCCGACAATGCTCGATATAATACGGATGCTAGTTTCGGTTTGGCCGAATATTCGGCCACTTTTTGGCCGAAACCGAAACTGGGGCCGAAACCGGCAATTTTGTCCGAAACTGGCCGTAACCGAAACCGAAACCGAATATTCGGTCGGTCTCTAATTTTTAAAATAAAATAATCTTTATTGCACTGAAAATAATCATACAATGGGCGGACTTATTGCCAAATGGCAATTTCTGCCAGCCAACCCATTTTTAAGCAATGTTGTTGATGTGAAACAAAAATTCCCTCTCTGGCAAAGAACTGATAGGTTCACAAAACGCAGCAATCGGTGAACCTCTAGTAGACTCAGGTTCGGCGCTACGATTCCTGGGAAGTATAGGAACTTGATATCAATATGTTGACAATAAAATGCTGTCCATGTAATTTTTCTAGTCCATTTCTGTGCATCATAGGACAGAGATTCTTTTAAGCATATACATATGTTAATTTTGATGTAAGTTGTGCTGAATGACAAAACCTTTCAATAAATCGTATAGATAGATATATATTAGGACTTAAATATCAGGTATACAAATTTGATCCAAATTTCGATCAGTACAAAACATAAGATCAGAAATTTGAAGAGAATCAGAAAACTTACCTTAAAAATTATACGTTTAGCTAGAGAAGATTATGAATGCATCGCGTGATATTCGGATATTCCCACATTAATGCTCATCTTAAATGAGGCTACCGGTGCACGATGTTATAATTAGTCTGCTGTGATTTATTGCATTCAATATTTTACATGCAACTTTATACATTTTTTACTAATTTTTGTCTTGGTATGATTTTCTACGAATCCCGACAAAAATGGATACTTACAGGCAACGCAATATGAAATTATAATCAAACGTACTCAATTGTCATTGATGATGATTAAATGACAATGATTAAAATTTCACATTTGATTTGGTTTGAATAGCCGTGTAGAACCAAACCTACTATCTCTTCTTACATAAGAAATAATTATAAATATAATTCGTAATACCCTTATGTCGGTATAGTTAGTTAAGGATTCTCATTTCATGGTGTGATTTTGATTGACTCGATGTTTGCATAAATACACGTTGTCCTACACCTACTCATTTGTTGCAGTCGTTACCCAACATAAACATCGGAATTAGGTAAACGGTGTGAAATCGGTGATTTTTATTTGAAGACTATTAATGGTGTATATTCTCTTCAAACAGGTTTTTTAAAATCGCACATTAGCATCTTGTAAGCAAAGATTTGACAAAGTGTCATTAATTACATACCGAGGCTAAAGGCTTTCGTCCCGAGACCCAAACGCAAGGCGGCAATTTTGATGCCTTAGGACATTTTTTTACGACTAAGTGCCTTGGTTGTTTCTTTTGCTCAAATAAGTCTCTCCCCAGTTACACAAATATTCTTACGTAGCGTTATTACATTTTTAATATCGTGGTATTATGCGTGTACATTTCCACAGCATACAGCTGATATCGTGCAAGTGGCATATAATTTTAGATTTCATGTCTGATTTTCGGTCTTCTGTAAGGCAATGGACGCGCTTTTTAAATAAAAGTAGCAAGGTAATCAATATCCTTCATATTCATCTTCAATATCATTTTTTTTCTATAGCATTATTTCTAACTTGGTATTTCATATTTACTTATTCCCGATATCACTGCACTGAACTTTATCGATCATTATAAACTCTACGAATTATTTCATTTTATTAAAGACATTGAAAGCCGCCTTGAAGTCTACGAAGCATGAATGAAGCGAGTTCTGCTGTCGTTGCTTTGTTGCCATGAGTTTGATGGATAATATTCATCTTGTACTTATATAGAATGTGGATGTACTTAACTTGAAACAAGCAGGTTATTCTCACGAGCAAAAAATGTCCTCAGACGTACATTGGTACTCGTCACTGAATTAATCAAATACTCCACGTTGAACCTGTTATAGAAATCGAAACTTAATCGCTTCATTCAATATTTTAAGCAATGATATGGGATTATTTTTCTTTCCCTAATTTCCTAATATCCTTCCTCTAGTTTTCTTCTAAGCCTTCACAAAATCACCACAAAAATTAATTTGTTTTCCATTTAAAATCGAAAAAGTAGGTGTAGGATAAACCCACATAATTAAAATGCTTTATAAGTGATCAATAACATAATGAAAAAGTTCTGTCCTTAAAAAAATAGCTTAAATAGTTGTGCTATAACGTATATGGGTTTGGTATTGGGTATAATAATTCCTGCTTAGCATGAATGAGGTTCTATCCAATATTATGTGATCGTGATGTTACGAATGGTTATTTTGTTTTACATTATGGTTCCTAAAGGTTCTCCTTTTATTCCAAATATTTCGGTGTCGCCTTTTGCGCTTTTATAAAAATATTAAAATCTGCATAATAATAACGAATGATTTTATAAAAACCACTAGGGTACTAACTGAATCTTTAATTCTTCCATTCATTAATCTGTAGAATATATGATTACTCGGCATATTTATAATCTCTATAGAATATTCTCTTCTCTTCTCCATTTTATTTCCAACGTCTGGATATATATTATTTTACTTTACTTTTATTGTAAGAATTGTATTACAATACAAAAAACTTAATCTAATTTAATCCGCAAGTTTGTTTTGGTAGCACTATAAATAAACAATGACTTTCCAAATACTTTTTATGGGATGAAGAATAGCTATCGTTTAATGACAGTTATTATAGTAGAGTACCTACCTATACTTTCAAGTATCACTAACTCCTGATAAGTTTTATTTTCTCCAAGTAAAATCATACCTAATAACTTGATAATATTATGAACAGAATACTGTGACATCATTGGTACAATTTTTATCCATGGAGTACATATTATCTACCAAGTAATCGTACCTACCTGCCGCATTTCTTCCCACATAATTTGAAAACATAAAACAATTACCATCAACTATCTTTTTTTTTTTTTTTTTTTAAACGGCAATCCACCCGACAACGAGTGATTTATGCCATACACGATATTCTATTATGCTACAAGTTTAAAAGATTTAAGTCGGGGCAACATCCTATTACATTATCAATAATATACTCACACTCTCCTGTCATTATGTTTAAGGCAGTTGACAATGCTGTGGTATATACGAGGAGAGTTTGTGGATAATAAGTATTCGATACTCAAAGGAAAAGTCGTACAATGTTCCTTAATCTCCTCCAGAAACAGAGAGTTATCAATTAACGGACAGTTGAAAAATACGTGATTGAGGGATTCCTCTTCCTCTCCACACTCGCACATGGGGGAAGCAAACACTTTGATTCTGTGCAGATGAACTGCCACACAGCAGTGGCCGATTCTCATTCTACACACTTGAGATATCTCCACTTTCTTATACGCATTTCTTTCATACCAAGGCTTTCCGGGAAACTCTGACTGTATACGTCTATAATGGGATCCGGCAATCGATTCTCTCCAAGCGACTTCCCAGCTTTTGTTTATTTCCTTAATTATAACTAGTTTTCTGTCGTTGAAGCTCGGACTGAGAGTGGGTATGGTATATCCCGAGTCACAGGCCTCCTTGGCCAGGCAATCCACAATTTCGTTTCCCTTTATTCCAACATGAGATGGTATCCAGGCCACAACTATTTCAATATTACGATTTTTTGCGATATAAAATAGGTGCTTTATCGATGAATATAAATCGTCCAAAGGACAAGCCTTGCCGTTATTCATAAGTCTTTTGACCAAACTAAGTGAATCCGTCAGAATAATAGATTGTGGAATAGATCTGTTTATTACTTCCGTTAATGCTTCTCTCAGAGCGACGCATTCGGCCGAGAAGATTGAAAATTCACATGACAATTTAACTTTTTTTTCCACTCGCAAGGAGGTACCATCAACTATCGTCTGCTTCAAAACAGGTAGATAGGTAACTAAATCATTATCGACTCTAACAAGTTGAATCACGTTCTGAAAAGTGCATTTTTCCAGGTTAATTAAGGATATTGATTGGATGTTACTCAATTTTCAATTATTTGATTGTAACAATAATTCTTATTGGAAATGAATGGTTCAGAATCATTTTATTAAGGAACACACTCCAAGAGACAGCTGCTTAATAAATAGTTGGTATAGCTATCAGTGGCGAAGGGTGGATTTGTGCAGAAGGGAAGCCGGGGCTAACATTCGCTTCGCGCCTGATGGCTATATATATGTCATACACATTACAGAAGGTAATCAATAAAATAAACAATAGATTTGGCAAACAATATTATTTTACCATTCTCACATTGTTTAACTTTTGTGTGCTGCGAGTTAGGTTCTAATTTGCTCTTCTTCTTCTTCCTCAGCCCTCCTCCCTCCACTGCTGGACGTAGGCCTCTTCCATTTCCTTCCACTCGTCTCTGTTTCTCCCCCTCCGTATCCAGGAACTTCCGGCCTGCTGGACTAGGTCATCAGAATTTAATTTAATAATACTAATTTGCTCTAAATTCCATAAATCTATTATTTATAATTTCATCATAAAAGTTTTTCTAGTTGTCTTAAAACCAAAAAAAAATTGGATTAATATCTTTAAAAGTGTTTGAAACACTGTGCTTTGAGTGTTGCAACTTGTTGCAATCTATGAAAATTGGTAAAACAATAATAAGAAATTTCTTCTTCTTTCTATTTCCTTTAGTAGACCTGTGATCTGCTGATCTGTGAAACAGAAATTTCTGCTCTTGAGAAAATGAGGTCCAGCTGTCCCTCCATCACTTAGGTGGTCTTCCGGGTGGACGGGACTCCAGAAGGTATCTCATTTAAAAGAAAGTCCAATAATAATTACGGTTGATTAAATAAAATAAAGCAATGTCGTTACATTAAAGCAATCGATCTAAAGTGCTTCATTATGAAAGGGGAGTATCATTAAAGACTTCATATTCATTGATTTGATGGAAAAACAGCCAAATTCCTCTTGTTCATCTTCCTGGATGACTTCCGGTATGAAATAAATAAAATCGACCTTGCAAAAGCATTTTAAATTCGCAAAATTAATTAATTAGTCACCATTCAGGTGACCAATACAGAAGAACAGCATACACATTAAATATCTTTTTTTTTTCTTATTTCTTGAAGTTTCCTGTAGGAATATTTCTTCCTAATATAAAATTTTGTATGGTTTTTGTTTTATAAAATATTGTATATTTTTTCGGATCTCTGTTTCTCAATCTCAGAGCTTGAGACTATTATGGTGAAACTGATGTTTCGGTGTGCTATAGTTGTCTAACTCTATATTTCTAAGATCGAATCGGCCTCTCCTTGTTGACTTATTTTTGTATGAGATGTTTGTGATGTAAGTATTATGTAATATTACAAAACAACTGATGAACAGAAATACACAATGACTTCACATTATAATTACATACAATTATGTAGGTTGTTAAGAATATAATTCCTCAGCTACGTATAAAATATGCCATATGTCCAGATTTATTCTTTGCCCTTATGCAATTTAAAATCAATATAATAAGTACATATCATTGATGTTATTAAATTCACATAATAAATTATACATACCTGCCTTTATTATTGCTGAATATAATTCATATTATTACGACGCGCGGTACAATGACAAAACCTATGTAATATAACGACATCCATACATATTGTACAATCACTACTGTTTGTATAGCAGGAATTATGTATTTAATATTGCGATCACGAAACTTCATATCAATTAAAAATCATACAACATTTTCTTGATCTCGTTACATTATAAGCAGACCAATCTTGCAGGGTTAATGAAAATAAAAATCAATAACTTCTTATTTCGTTTTATGTTTCTTCTTTTTCCTTCTGTGCCTTATCGGGTCCTCCCAGCGTTGGCGATCACTTGTACGAAAACCTTTCTAAGCAGATCTTCCACTCATCTCATTCCGGTCCATTCACTGATGTTGCGCAGCCAGGACATTTACTTTCTAGCGATTCGCCGTTTTCCTTCTATCTTGCCCTCTAATATTAATCGGAAGGGGTGATATTTCTCTTCTCGTAGTGCGTGTCCTATTTTATGTTTACAATATTTTAATAGCTGAATATTATGATTAACTATGGCTTTGTTTCAAATAGTAGACACCTAAGTCAAATCTGAGAGAGAAGTCGACTAAGTATTAGTGAGATGAATCTCTAACCAGTAATGAGCCAGGTACATACCACTCCGTAAGAAAATATAAAGACCATAGTTTATACACTGAGAAACAGGATTGTCGTCACAGGAACTGAGAAGAGTACCTATAATCGCCAGTAAAGTCAATGAAGATAACTACTATGTTATATGAAATTAGTTGACGGTAAAAAATATTTTAAATCAGTAGATAGATACAGAGCAGCTACCAGATAAAGAGAAGCTATTCCATGTTCTTCATATAAAAAATTGCAGTAAGCCCTTTCTTAAATTATTAAATTCTGAGGATCACTCAAACAAAGCATCTCCATACTCGTAATGTCCTAGTTATTTGTTGGTCCATAATTCTACGAATATTTTTCGTGCATGGTCCTTTTGCACAACTAATCATTTTTTCTCTATGATACGTCACTGCTTGGTCCTACGAACATACTGAAGGTAAAGTATATTTTGTACCTCATCAGTAAATAACTTGAGTTTTCTCATAATATTATTTAGTAAGACCATCCTTGTAAGATCATTTCCCCTATAATAATGTTACCATCATCTTCATGTATAGGTTATAAAAACCTTTGTACCTACCTGCCTCAGCCGTATGAAATAATTTTGAGGCACGCGCATCATACCAAGGTATGTACCTACTTTAATATGACGAGCACAGGTTGCACTCAAGAAACAACTATAAAGACAAGAAGTTTTCCTTGTAATATTGTTATAATGTACTCGTATTATAATAATTCCTCAGCTTGTTACTTCATAAAATATCAATACATATTTTGTATTTGCTCATGATTATGATTGACTCCTTATTAAATTTATTTCATTTCACCACAACGATGATATGAGAAATATTACGTTTTTTAGTTCGTTTCCTTTGATTTTTGCTTGTAAACATCTTACCTAATGATTGGTATAGATCTTGCAGCGAACATTTTTATGAATAACAAATTATGAGATGCATACATTTACCTATGGGTCAGTTCTAGAAAACTAAAATTTCGAAGGAAGATAAATGGCTAGGTATATTACTATTACAATTTGTAAAGAATGAATTTTGTAATAATCTCACCCACATGAGATTTCTTTGAATGAGCAAAGTCCTTCTTAATCAAGAAAAGGCCGCATAATAAGATATATTGATCTGATACGATTCTACTTAGAATAAAATGAATGCTCTCTTTTAATACGTGATATTCAGCGATGATTTCATCTTAAGGTTTTCGTTCTCTATACACTTTGCCGATTATAATTACATAGGTACCTACTAGAAGACTTGCAACATGTACTTATTGTAATTCTAGATCGTATGAAGATATACCCGTAATAGGTAAAACTGGCCATTGATCATTTCTCTACCTCCATTGAAACGCACATTGTTGATACTTAATCAGTTATTAAATAGTATAAAAATAATATTATGGTGCAAGTAGATTTTCTCAACGATAAGCTCATTTTATAGTGCACAACTTGTCAAACTCATTATTAATTTCTGCTTATTAAATACTTATTACCAATATCACTTTTCCTTTCTCATTGAAAATTTCGTGCCCTCATCTTGTCTTATAATACAGGTGGCCATAAATAAGGATATAAAAGATGATTATCAAACTAAATTATAGATTATCAATATACTCGTAAGCAGAGCAATGGTAAAAATATAGGTATTTTTTAATTCGAATCATATAACTAGGAAGATATATTCAGCATGATAATAATTACTTCAGTTTTTAACTTAACATCTGTAATTATTTAACTTGAATATTTTGATAGAAAATATACAGACGAGAAAAGAAGTAAAGAGATTATTGAGTTTTTCTCAAAGTTCCTCCTAATCGATTTCCCAACTCGAATCTTCATCAGATGCAGATAGGAAATGGGACTCTTATGCCCAATCCCACCAACTTTTTCCTAGGAAGGAGAGCCCTAAGAAATTTCCATACAAATACAGGGATAATATTCTATTTTTTGAATAAAGAACACCAGCTTCCAGCACCACCAGAGCCTAATTCCATATGAAATGCAACATCCAACTCACCTACGTTAGGTGCCCAAATATCTTCGACCAGACTAGGTGAATTGCATGTTCCATTTCATATGGAATTAGGCTCTGGTGATGCTGGAAGCCGATGTTCTTTATTCAAGAAATAGAATATTATCCCTGTTTTTATATGGAAATTTCGTAGGGCTCTCCTTCCTAGGTAAAAGTTAGCTGGATTGGGCAATAATGTTGACATCATTAAATGTATTTCATCATTAATAGTAGATATGCGTATATGCAATCAGTATCTAATATTGACAATGTGTACATACTAGCACATAACAATATACCTATTCCACATAACATGCGGTATTTTGATATTTAATGTAATATTATTACTTGGAGCTACCAGAGTTTCATATAATTAAGATGGAGATAATATCAAAGACTTCTACAGAAGCAAGATAATACGACGTACATTCATGATGGCGTAACAAACAGCAACATAATGTTATTATTATATTACTTACACATTACATATACCTAATATAGGTACACAGTATAACAACTTTTCATTACCCACCTATTTTTTTTTTTTTTATATAAAAAAGGATCTGGGCTTGCATACACAAACCCAAATACTTTCCTGCACACCTTGCACTAGGCTAAAAGCCTGTATCGCAAAGTGTGAAATACATCGCCAGCGCTGGGGTTCGAACCTGGCACCTCCCACGTGAGAGACTGCCGCCTCAACCAACTGCGCCAACCATGTACTCATCTATTGTTAGTAGTGTTTCCTTATTTTCTATTTTTCCAATCCTCAAGAATCTCATGGTTGTTACTCAGAGAGTTCCCTATTATATCTAACTCACTATAGTAAGGTAATACCTACAGTAGTAGGTATGTACCTACTATAGGTAAATAGAATAATTAGGTAATAGCAGACTTTTTAATAACACAAATAACCTAAAATTTTCTCTAACAATTTTATCAAAATAAGGATACATTATTAACAAGCTTTTATTTGCACGCGATATTTTCAAAATCTAATTCATTTTTCATTTCATTTCTAACTTTGGTCATTATCACTTTTCGATACAGAGTGGAGATGAACAATTTATAAATTTTGCCATAACCTCAATTACCTAGATCTCCTTAAAACCCCTGAATTAGTGACCATATATGGATGCGAAGAGCATGCTCCTATATGAAGCCACATCTCGAATGTTTGAATGAACCGATTCATGTGATGTGTATACCTTCAGGGTTCGTGTCTCCGAAACATTCTCAGCCTCATAGATATAAATCCAAATTTACAGAATACGGATTTAGTTTTGTTGAAGAAAATTCGAGCTGCTTCTGCATGCTGAATCTGCAGAGACCCTACTACTTGCTTGATATGTACACGCAAGTATGCATACCTGCGTAGATTATACAAATACTTATTGCACATTTTTTAATGTGCGGACTTCACATAGGTTCATTAGGCTAATTATTTTTATTACTGGGCGTGTGAATATTGTAATTGCTGCCCCAGAGGGAGCATTTGTTACTGCAGCTCAGTTCGTCGTCGGCACCCGAGACATCTTCAAAGGAAGGAATCTGGTGAAAATATTTATTTTATTACTTACCTACTAGTGTAATTTGTGTATTTTAAACACATAATACTAAAAATAAACTGCAAATTTAAATATTTCATTAGAACTGTAAGATTGTTATTTTATAATTCTACGTGAAAAATAATTTACATTGTATTGTATCTTGTGGCTGTGGATGGGAAGAAGTGACACGAAGTACGTCTAGTAGGTAAGGCATATATTTAACGGACTTTTATAAATGTTAGGTATGCATAGTTAGGAGAACTGAAACGTGTTGTACCTATTTACAATATGTATTATTATACCCCACATACCTACCATAATCATTACTTTTTTTCCATCAAACACAAAGTGATGACGCAAGGTGTTAAAACTGAAGATATTTCATATTGACACCCGGAAGCAACACAGCAGCCCACCGGCAGGAATGTGAAGGGAATCTGAAACTGTCTGAATGTTTTAATCATTAATTAGGTAGAAGGTATAACATGTAATAATTATATTATTATGTGTAAGCTTACAAGCGCGTGTTCAGTGGGCTTGTTCATGGCAGCCGTCCTAACGTATAGTCGGTGATCCTTGATAATTTCAAGGAGCAAGACCATCATCAAAAATCGATTTGTGAATTTCGCGACTTCTTCCACATTCAGAGCCACAGCGAATTGAGATGTTTCGTTTGATTTCGTCAATACACGTGAAATGGATAATTCCTGGCAATTAGAAATAATTATATAATGTTAATTTAAGTTGATATTAATCATACCTTCATGTTCACTAAAATGTTAAACTGTAAGTAATGTTTGGTCACTTTATCTCGTCTTCCGCAATGGCATCAGGAATATTGGTGGCAGAGAGTATATTCGTACCTACATTTATGACATTATTAAGTTATAATTTAGGCACACATTCTGATGTAGGGACTTCTTTATGACTTTATAAAAGCGACGTGATTTGAGATTGATACACGGCAGGTAAATAATTAGAGGTACCAGAGTATTGCATTCGCTGGATCATCGCTGTAATTTAAATTTCTTCAAGTCTGGAGAATAACAATTATATAATATTCATCGCGTCGAATTTGTACTTTGAAGGGTTTATTGGCATATAGTAATGCAAGACATCTAGTGTACTGAGTGTACATAAATATATTTGGTATCATACCTATACCTACTTTATTTTCTAGGTTGCTCATTACTGTGTCTTTCGGTTGACTTTCGTTGTAGAGTATGGAAAGCTGAAAATACTTAGGGGCGAAAGATGGGGTGTATAAGCAGTAAATATGGCCATTGGCCATCCAAGAACCACTTGTATGCCCATTTAGGTTGGGTGTATATACAAATATTCAATGATTTTTATATACCTACTCACACTATTCACATTTTTTTAATGAAAAAAATAAGAAAGAACTTGCTTTTCAAAATATTATTCAGGTTAATATTATATTTGGAGATATTTTACCGAGCCACCACGAGAAATATATTAACTATAAGTTCATTTCATGCGGTAGCTATTGGGAATTCCACACTAAACTTATCAATAGGAGATTGATTGAGACAATGTATGAATGAACGATTAAACAATGATTCCAATCAAAAATTCATCCATAAAACATCACAGACTTTTAGCCGAATACTTTAAGACAAGGGAAATTACACCCTTTTATACAACACTTTAATTTGGCTTCATTTGGAGTAACACTTATAATTAGAGAGTCATCATTTGTGATCATTACTAAACAATTTTATGCAATTATTTCCTAAGTAATACTTATTTACCTCAATAATAATACGAATTACAATGGGACCCTAAGGACATAGCAAGGATTTCGTCAAAGGAGATAATTTTTTTATGAATTGCTTCGAATAAACACGCAATAAGACAGTGTGTTTAACTGTTTACCTCCTACCACCTCTTTGGGTGCTTGATAGGGTTGCCACCTTTGTAAGAGCGTAGACCCGGAGATTCGGAAAAAACGAATTTCTGACCATAGTTGACCTTTTCTTTTTGGTCCACACCATTATTCCAAACCCGGAGATTTACTATGCTGACCCGGAGACCCAGTTTTTCTATGGGGGGGGGGACCGGGACCCCGAGTATTTTCCTTTTTTTTTTTTTAGTCCTGACAAAAATTTCAGACCCGGAGATACACTATGCTAACCCGGAGCCCGGAGAACACCACTCAAACCCGTAGACTCCGGGTCAAACCCGGAGAGGTGGCAACCCTAGTGGTTGACCGAATGCATTAGGTAGGGTAGGACCTACGTAGGCACACAATCATATTATAATGTTATATCTCCTTATAGCTTCCAAAAAAGACATATACCCACCGACTTATTTATATACTGATAATGCTATGTTTTTCTTCTTGTTGTTGGCAGCCCATTCTCGTCCACTCCTGAGCGACGGCCTTCTCCAATTCCTTCCACAATGCTCTATCCTGGGCTCGTTGGATCCAGCTGGCACCCACAAGTTTTACGAGGCCATCTCTCCATCGTAGTGATGGTCTTCCCACATTCCTGGTAGTTGTTACAGTCTCCAGTCTGAGATTCTCTTTGACCACTGGCATTCGGGATCTCTGGAGAGCTGTATCTAGGTATTTCTAACATAGTGCAACAGATTCAATGTTTTCGTTCAGTGTTATGCGTCAATATGGTTTAAAAGCTACACATTCTGACAGAGCTACCTACCTAAGGATGTCTTAATTATTTTAACAACGAATAAAATTCGTTGTGTAAAAAAAAAAAAATTTCATCGTAATGAATCCATCAAGTTTCTACTCTTTGATTATCAAACATGGATTTACAAGAAAATAAATCAAATAGAGATTATTTGATAATGCCTTTGCTTAAGTATCTCGTGATCTGCGCTGCGTAATTGCATACTCCATTAAAACTCAAGCAAAACTCCTTCCTACTCTACCAGAGTAGTAGTCATATTATGTATAGTAGTGCATATTATTAATTATTGTTGCAACGTGATATTAATCAAACCACATTATACCTACAATAATATTGACTATACGTAGCAGTGAGATAATCTCGTTTTAATTTTAACTTAATATACCTCGTCCAGTGAACAAATTGCTCGCGATAATTCCATATTGAAGACTAGCGTGCTTGATCCTCATCAAGACATGATGTTTTAGATATGTTTTAGTGGATTTTAGATAGCTTAAAACTTCATAAGGGCACTACTAATAATTCCTGTTACACATGACTGAAACTAATTGATTTTTCACACTCGTATGCATTATCGTGTATTGTATAAATTACGGAGGTTTCATACGAAAAAATCTTTTTATATACCTGCTTTTAATTTCTGATACATTGTCAAGTCCTAATATTCAATAGATGCTGGTGGAACTGAAATTTTGAAGAAAATATCACGAAAGCTCTGAGAAGTGACTGCAATGAAATTGAACTTTTTTTTTATTACAAATTACAATACTGCTTGCTGTTTTTTGGCAAGTTTCAGGTATCTTCTTCCTTTCTTCCCAGAGAGGATTTTTTACTTCAAAAACACTATTTAAAAGATTAAATACACACTTATATACATATAAGCGTGTATTTAATCTTTTAAAACTTATAAGTCCGGGTTTTGGCACACAGTATTGTCTTGTTTTTGTTGTTTCATATATTTATTGGCCAATAAAGTTTTATTTATTTATTTACTTTATTTATTTATAATCCATCAATTTAAAATATCCTCATATGTATGAATTCACCTTCCAATCGATTATTAAATAATTGAGATCATTACCACGGAAACAATACCGACAGTACAAAGCCTTTAAATCTTTTTGGATGATCAAGAAAACATTGATGTATAATCTTTCGCAGTAAATACCTAATTTGTAGTGAGTTTTATTGCTAATATTGATCCGTGTCGATCAAATGCGTATAATTAATCGATCATTTAATGTACATTGTTGTATTTCTAAGGGTGTTTATGCTTAAACGGTTTCCTCAATAAAATCACTAATTTCACGGTTTTATGTGTTTGGATTAATGAAGTATTGGGAGATTATTATGCTCTTTTACATGTATTATTTACGGTACTAAATATGGGCGAAAATTAACATACATCTTGTAATGAAAGCGTGCCGTTTGATGGTATCCGCTACTGAAAAAAAAAACACTTTTACATAAAGCTGTACATTTATAAATCGTACCTCGCAAACAATCATGGTAAAAGCGACTATAATTATAGCATTATTACTACATACCTGGAACCGGACATGGAAGGTGCGGCCTTCTCCTCCACAGATGGGGCAAGCGGGACAACCCCAACTGCCCTTGTGGTGGGGTGGAGTCCGTTAACCACATCGTCGAAGAATGTCAGTTCACTAGGTTCAGCGGCACAATGGAAGACATCCATAACTTGTCTCCTGAAGCACTTCAATACCTGAGCTCTCACGAACTTAATCTCTGACTCTGGTCTCTCCAACGCCATACGATATATATACATACCTGCAAATACCTAATATTTGTACGATAATTGCGATGTCGATAGTTTAATAAGGATGTTGACGATTGATGGAAAACTGTCTTCTAATCTCTCTACCAATCCCTCCTGTAATTTTTTTTACACATTAATCCCAAACCAAAATGATTTAAAGCTATAATTCAAATTTTATCTTCTTTATAAATTTAGAGTTGGTAGTTTGCACATTTTTCCAAGGTCTTTGAAAGTCTTGGTAAAAGTTTTTTGAACAACTCATAATAGAGCTCACTGACCAAATGAACCTTGTTCTTCTCCAGGGTTTGCAGCAAAGCCCCATGTCTCCTTCTCCACTCATCCCTGTCTTGTGTGGTTCTTTTAAACTCTTTAAATGAACATAGAGTGAAAAATTGGCATTATTTTCATTATAAAATTACTACCACATACCTAATGGGGTTAATGGATGCCCATAAGTCTATATTCTATAAGAGTTTGTAATGTATGGCCACCCATAAACTATACTTACTAAAATTCATTCATAAAATTTAATATGATGTAAAACATACGAAAGTTTTATACTAAAAAGGGTATAATTCAGGATTAGTACTTCAATGCGTGAATATGAAATGCCCTTAACCCTTTTGTTATGATGGTCTTTATTATTTATTAATGAAATTCACCTAGATATACAGTATTATACACATCAGCGTTATGATTGATGTCGATGTAATAGAGAGTGATAATCCATTATTACTTGAACATACTCGTAATATTCAAATTCTCAAACATTTTGTACCTATACATGTGTTATGATTAAAAAAAAATAATCTACCTTCATAAGTATTAGTTCTTACCTAACAACTAGAAGAATAGATTAGCTCTTAAGTAAAGGGAACTACCCCACATAAAATCTAATCTTAATAAGGGTTAAGTAATTGGGAGAAATCAAATATCTCTGTGAAAAAAAATTATCAATTTTTCTATTTGTTAATTTTTGTTAGACGCACTATTAGCTTAAAATCACGACAGTATGAGCACAAAAAAGATTTAGTAAATTGTTGCTTTATTGGAATAAATAAAACTCATACCTACACTTCCATTGAATGTAGTTTGGGTGTTTTTATGCACATAGATATACAGCTTTAGGTAGCGGTTGCCCCATGATTGGAATATATCGGCGTGATGGTATATATACGGGTATATGGAAATGTCATAGGCACTTTTCAATCAATCAATTACCCGAAAAAATATATCTACAGCATGAAAGCTAGACTGTGCGTATCTCATAAAGAAATCTCAATATTATTCATACATCTTTGAAACATCTCAAGTTTGAGAGTCACTATTTCTAATTAACATTATTATAACGCTTCTAACATTGTATGTAATTCTTCAAGAATTTAATTGAATTCTCTCGTAACTGATGGGTGAAATATGTATCGAATAATTTGATAATATAACTCAACTTCTTTATGGATACCAATCACTTGAGTATATTATTCAATAATGTCTATGAATATATTTACTTCCTTAGAAGGAATGTGAAATTTATCATTAATTTAGATAATGACTATTCAGTTCTAAAATTCTACACCCCTGTGTTCTTTCCCAGCTAACCCCAATTTGTCGCAATTAAAAAGGTTCATTATCATCCTTTCTGCTTGCTGATACAATATTCACAAGTGCGTCACTTTGTGGCCCTTTACCCCAAATGGATAATAAAAGTCGGCAGAGTCAAAGATTTGCTATTTATAATCCATGAAAAAGAATGAATAATAGCAAACAGTATTTTGTTTCTATACCATACGAAGGAGTATGTTTTCGGGGAGCTTTTCGCTAGCGGGCCTAGGTATATATTATATCTTGTTTTTGTAATTATTATGCATTTTTGTTTTTGGCCAATAAAGATTAATTATTTATTTATTATTTATATTCTTTCAGAGGAAATTAATTCCAAGGTAAAAGTGCAATATAATTAAGTTCTCTGTTATACGTACTGCCTACAGAATTACTTTGATACATATACACAAAATAGTTACATGGTCGTATTTTACCATAAATTGCTACAATGAAATACGTATATAATTATTAGTTTGTGCCTCGTATATAATGGTGATCAAAAACGTGTCTTAAAACACATAGACAATAAACGTAAATTTTAGTGGTGGAAAATTGTAGCATAGTGGGGCACCTTCATATAATCTATATTGTTCTGGTATAGGTAATATAATCAATGTAGGTAATTATTTTTGATAACGTTAAATTTATTACATTAAAAGTGTGTGGCAGCAACAGTCTAGTAGGCATAGTCATATAAAGGCAATCTACTCAATCGCCGGGATCGTATACTCCCTCCTAGATAATTATTACTTATCCACTTATCTAATATTATATTAAGTAAACACGATAATGATTTTAATCTTTCAAATATAATAGGCATTCATTACAGAGTAATTTATAATGCTATGTGATGAAGGTGGTAGATCTATCATGTTTTATGTCCGTAAATGAGAGGACTCGCGTAAAAAATGGGCCTATGTTCCGTACACTCATATAGTCATACATCAGATACTTCCAACAAACAGAACTATCGGATCATGTTGTACGTAAATAGGAATGCCTTTACATAAGACATCTTCTTAGCACGTTATCAAAATCACATTTTACGAGTACGTCCTTTTATTTTTGTTGATTTTACTAAAACTTATTAACCCCAAATTACTTTTGATCTAGAACAGAATTTTATTTATTTAATTATTATTTACAACGTAATAGTTTTTTTTAACAAGGAACTGGGCTTACATACACAAACCTAAATACTTTCCTGCACACCTTGCACTAGGCTAAAAGCCTGTATCGCAAAGTGTGGAATACATCGCCAGCGCCGGGGTTTGAACCTGGCACTTCCCGCTCAGAGACCCGCCTCAACCAAAGGCGCCAACCATTTACTATATTTTTTCTGTTTGTCTTATGGAACCCCTACCTTCATTGTCCGATCGAGTCATGATAGTATTTAACATACCTGTGTAATTTCTAATAATTTTTTCAGCATCCGTTGCTTTATGGTCCAATATCTGTTATTGGTTTAATTTCAAATAGATCACACGATCTAATTAAGTTCTTAACCGCATTGCCAATTCAACTGATTGTTATTGCTGATCATTATAGCTAATAAAATGTGGTGCTAATTTAATTCATTGCATATATTATGTAGGTACATTTGTAGTGAGGTTATATCTATAAATTCGCATGCGAGCATATTTGTATATTGATAGGTACTAGGTGGGTAATTTAGATCATATTTTTTGGGAAATTGCATAGGTAGATACTACGAGTACATCTGTTTGTCCAGGGAACAGTATTGCATGGGAGAATTCTCACAATACTAATTCTGAAATACGGTAGAGAATAATCCAAGATATATTTACACAATACATAGGCTATTAAAAAGTAAGCAATAGTGGTTGAATGAAACTTAGAATAAAGGCGCATGTCTGCCAAGTAAAAAAGCTGGTTCACAATATTCAATACAAAAATACTGTTGTGTATTTTTCACAAATTAGCTAAGTTAAATATTTTTGCGACGATCATTTTCGACTTTCGATAATTCGGAAGCAATCCAGATCAAAAACATCTTATTTGAATTTATCTTACAACAATAATAAGATCTATAGGTAATATTTTACATGCATTAACGATTACATAAATCAAACCCTTCGATCATACACGACTATACGTAATGATTTATATCGATCGTTGATCATCTTTCCGAATATGTCCGATACGCTGCAGAAGCCTTCCGAACGTATGTAATACACTACAAAGATAATAATTGATCAAGAATGATAGAGATTGAAAGGGATCCACGCGAATTGGACAACAATATCCTACAGTACGTTTGTTTGCTTTGTGTCTTAATTGAATCGCACTGATGGAAGGACCACCCTGGGAAATGGTACAATACAGATATATGTAGTACGAGTAGTACCTATCAATATATAAACAGCTACACTGCATCATTTGATGCAAGTCCTTACACATCTACAAGGTGATTTAAAATATCATAAGATACAAATTACCTAAAAAAAATCACATAACTTCCTATGTAGTCGTGAGGATGCATGTATTTTTCTGAGTATTAGGTATAGTTTTAGTATTAAGTAAGGTGTTTTTAGTAGGGAGGGTGTGTAAGGATGTCTATTGTGTGAATGTAAAAAAGTAGGGTAAAGTCGAGTAATTACCATCATCGCGCTAAATCTAAAAAACAGCTTGTTTAAAATTGATTCGGTCTACATTGGTACCGAATGACGCTTAGTTAGGTAGATAGCATTACATGAAATGAAACTGAAACCTCATTTTTAAGATACCTGTGAATTCATATGGTACCTGCTCAACAGATTTCATGAAAAAGTTGAAAAAATTAAAAATATCAACAGCATGTTGTTTACCTTCAACAACATTTCACAGTTTTCTCGTCTTCATGACGAAATCCGACAAAACCATCACATAAAATTCTAGGTTCCGAAAGTGTTTTAAATTCATTTTACTATGAAATAATAGGAAAAAGAACGTATTATTTTAGTTTAATCAGTTACAGAATTGGACCAAATATTTTCGAACAACCCATACGTTATTTTTGCCACCCTGTATCGTAGTAATTCCATTTTCAAACTAACAACTGTATCATTCCTTATTTGAATTTCTCAATCAAACTGCATAATATACAGGAACTTACTTATGGGTAGTTACTTTCTTTACTCGATCTTACAAATCCATTATCATCCTTTCATCACAGTAAGTATTATTGATTTCTCGAGAGATGTTAGGCATAGTACGAGTATTTATTCATCATGATCCACAACAATATTGAAATTGTTAGCCATTTGCTCCTGTTTATCTATAACTACTATATAACTTCTTAATGCATAATAAAATTGTTCCATAGCATAACAAATTTTATAAGAAAGTTTTACTATAGAATATTTAGTTTTACTCATTGTGGTAATCTAGTCGTAAAGACTAGAAGAAAAACGAAATTGCATATAGATGCAGCTGCCCTTATGTTATTAATTATGTTATGCATACTTTTCATATTTAAAGACAATATCTCAGGTCTATATCACGACCTTTTTCACTCAGTCTCACAAAAAATCGACTGCGGCGCTATTTTTACTCGTGTTTTATATGAATACCATAAATTCTGTTGCCTTCCTCTAACTTTGAATCTGACGGTGCCCCTGCTATGTTCTACTTTATACAATTTCTCTACAATGTAGTTATACTTACATTAATAAATTAATATTATTAAAATACCTAGATGACATAGTTTACCACACAAAGGATGACATGAATAACTTGTAAATTATCTTGTTAATTAGGTATTAATTAAATTGTCTTTTACTCTACTGACTTCTTAATTATATTGAATAAGTAGATAAGACCCTACGTATTATTTAAGCTTTTGGAATTTTAACTAAGGAATATAAATGTCAACTGTGTTTTGACAGATATCGAGATTATCTTGTCGATAAGTCCAGGTAACATGAAAGAATTCTATTGAAACTCATTGAACCACGTGCGAGATGAACCAAGACCTACATAATAGGTATGAATTTTCTTACAATAATAAAAGATGAATATGTATACTTTTATTTGATTCGATCATAGAACATAACTTTTTTCTCAATAATATACACATTCTGGATATTGCTGTATCCAACGTTTTTATGATGGCACATAATGCCAGTCGCACTAACTCGTGGAACAAACGAAATTCACGCACCAAAGTGGTATATATTTTATTTATTAGTTTCGTATTAAAACAAATGTTAATGTACGTCAATTTTTGCATATTTTTATTAAATTGTCTACTGATATAACAATTTTAGTGGCACTAAAAGAGGATAATGAAAAGTCCTAAGATACTCATAGGTCTAGTACTAACTACTAGGTACGTACTTCTACTAGGTATAGCTCTGCTACAACTTGAAAAATTATACATACCTACGAGTATTCAGTCTACGTATGTGTTTTATACATTGAGTATCGGCCTACCAATGTATTTAGAGTATAGATAGATACTTCTACAGTCTACGATATCTATTTATTTTTATCTTCATGCAATGTAGCATATTTTTAAAAGGTATTCGTAATAAAAGATTGATTTTTAAAAAAATCGCTACATTTACTAGCTTGCATTAAAGCCTTAGTTTATGGCAATGCTCATATTGGTAGCACATTTCCTAAATTTACGGATCGCTTATAAATGATCCGATTAAGAAAGATTGTACCACCAATTCAAGGTTCTTATAATATTATCATTTGGCTGCTTCAGTAGAAGATATTTTATACCAAAAAAAAAATGATTTTATTTTATTTCACATTGGATTTCAAAGTCAAACACAATATTGCCATTATTCATTTGGCGATGGCATTGTGTTTGCTCTGTTGTTCGTCCACTTCAAGTGTCTATTGTTGGTGCTACTTGGCGATGACACTTCACAGGAACAATCAAAGATTTTTCATTGTCAATGTTGAATTATAAATTATTTTATGATGTAGGTACTCTTACATAAGAAATATACCCACACAAGCGTAGTGCGAAGAACGCATTGATACGGTGATAAATTGTAGATTTATACCTATTTCATAAGAACGCCGAGGATAGTATTAGTTTTAATATAAGCGATAACCTGCTTGAAGTGATGAGGTGGTCGGTAGCCTGGTTAGTAACGCGCTCGACTGTTAGTCCGTCGGGCGCGGGTTCAATCCCCGACTTACTCCACTTCACATCACAAGCTTATCAAGCTTTCTGTGAAGTGTACAAAGATGTAAGTAATTGGTACCTACTTGATTTACAATACTGAATTTGATCTATGTCATATCCTGCGCAGTGCGCATGTCACCAGATATCATAGAATGTACGTGTCTATCAAACTCGCATCCCTGAAGGCAATGAAGAACATTATATCGCGGAGTTGATGGAGATCAAAAAGAGGACGAGATCCTCGCCCAAGATCTTAGATCCTAGAGAGACTTTGTTGGGTCCATGCTCCACCTAGAGAGCAGACGTGGTAGGTATAGAAGAAGGATGAATTTTAACGCGTAAGATGAGAAGAAGAAATATGGGTTCTTGAATTTATAAAAATACAACTTGTTGAATATACTATATACTAATAGAAGTAGGTAGGTCTAGGTATGGTACAAGCTATAATGATATACATAATAGAGTTGATAATTATAATCCTGTAGTAAATTAAGTACACTGTGTATATGTATTATTCAACTGCCCTTTTCATATGAAATCGTCTAGATCTGTAGCTTAAAATTATGTTAATCTTATAATCAAATCTTCTGATTAACTTTAATATGTTTTTATTCATAATAAATTCATTAAATTTGTATAAATGTCTGGATATTATTTTTATGGTAATTTTATTCTGTGATATCTCAATCAATATCTATCACAAATTAGTATTTGGAATAAATTCTTATTCAATAGAAATTAAAAAACCTCCCGATTATCCAGTAGTAGTGATGTACTTCACAATGTAGGTAGATAACTCTGTATCTAGGTACACATTTAAATATATTGAAGACAAACATAGAATTAAAAACACATAGATTATAATCGATGGATTTTTCTCAGGTAGTCACATATTAAATTGAGACATTTTTTACCTGATAAAAATCAATATTACATATTATTATTATTATCAAAGAGAGCCAGAGGCAAGCGATCTCTGTATATCTATTGAAGATATGTAAATACAGTAAACTTATAAATTTTGTATCCAAAGCAACAACCCAATCTAGAGATACTCAAATATCTAAGCTACGAAATCGAAAAACTATTAGTAAAGCAGTACAAAAATCTGAATTGTGCCTAATATTCTTCAGCACCCTTTAGCGCAAATTAAACAAATATCTACGTAGGTAAGTATATCAGATTCAGAAAATGCTAATTTTTTGTCAAACGTTTTTAGTTGTGAAATCAGAGGATTTTGGCATCTCACTTCCTATCTACCGGTTTCTTTGATAATTCACATCCACTCGGATTGGCGAATACTGTGCTTCAACAAAGTTTTTTTTAGGTAAAGTGTCTACGATCTTTATGTAATCCAACCACTAGTAGATAATCCCCCGTTTTCACCAACTTTTACCTAAGAAGGAGACCCCTAAGAAATTTCCATACGAAAATAGAGATAATATTCTATTATTTGACACGCAGGCCTACCAACCACACCCTAATTCCATACAAAATGCAACACGCAACTCACCTACGTTAGGTGCCCAAATATCTCTGCCCAGGCTAGGTGAGTTGCGTGTTGCATTTTGTATGGAATTAGGGTGTGGTTGGTAGGCCTGCGTGTCAAAAAATAGAATATTATCTCTGTTTTTGTATGGAAATTTCTTGGGGGTCTCCTTCTTAGGTAAAAGTTGGTGAAAACGGGGAATATGTTATAATAAAACAAATGTAAAAAGCTGTTCTGATTCAAAAACAGTTTGAATGCTACTGCTTTCGTAAAAGATTTAACAAATTATTTTATACACCAGCATCTCCCCTATCTATCGGATGTGTTTATGTTTTAATTCCTAATCTGTTAACGAATACATGGTCTTTAAAGGTAAGCCATGTATATTTTAAAGTAATTTATGTGTTAGCTACCAGTTTATAAAAGCACAGATAGATATTGTTCTCGTGAGAACATTTGTAGTTCTACACAACATTAATAGTTCTATCGAAACTTATACCTCATAACATAACTAATTACTCAATATTTTTTTTATATTTTCAAAATAATTTCAGTTTTCGTTGATTGAGGTACCTTGATATTCTTGGGATTATGGTTGTGTATCACAAATTTTAACAGTTAGCAGTTAAAACACAAAGTAATATGATGTGTGTATGACGTACACATAATCATTAAAATTATGAATTGGTATATTAATTGTAGTATCAGAGAATCCTCCCACTGCTAAAATTTATTAAAAACTTATGAAGGTTTTATGTAAAAAACCTAGAAACTGTTATCAAATAGAAAGATCTAAACAAACATTTGAATAATTATACATTTTTATACAATCTTTCTCAATCAATCAATCTTTTTATCCGACGCCTACTCACAATAAAGGGTGGAATACATTAAAATGGAATAAAGTTTTCTTGCTAAAGATCACAATTCCTCCTTTGCCTATAATTAAACACCCTTTATATTTATTTTATTTATTAAGTAGGCGCTTATAATAATCAAGAAAAACAAATAATATTAGAACTATTGTAATTAATTACTTTATTAAAAATTCGTTTAAAGAGGCGGCTTTAAAACTATAAAATTTTAATGAATTGATAATTTATATCGATTAGAAAGATATGTAAGTAAATACGAATTCTAAATATTCTTCTTTGAGTTATTTTTGATTATATCTCTCTTTCCTGTTTCTTAATAAACATGTTAAAGTTTCGAATACCTAGGGCTTGAATATGCTTCATTTAATGGTCACCGAAATGCCATTAAAATCGGTATACTTATTAGTACAATATAATTAGTTATAGAACAGTAGATATGATACTAGAAGTCGAGATAACGTGAAGATGGGAAGTTCGGATAGAAAGCTGCGCAAAATTAGAGTGGCCTGGAATATGGAGAATGGATAACCTGTTTCGGGCAGCGCTGCACGAATGGGACGTTTTCGCCGCAGTGATCGGTAAATTGAGGCAGACCTGACAGGGTAGGAGTATAAGAAAATACGATTGCAGATTCTTAAGTAGACTAAAAAGTACGTCAGTATATGTAATTTTGATAGGTACTTACTGAAAATAATTTGACACAATGACGTTCGGATTACAAGAAAGAAGGTACTATGAGAAAATTAGATACGTATGGGTCGAATTGTATATTGATTTTATTTTAATTAATAGATATAACTTAATTTGGTATCCATACATTTCTTCAAATAAAAACGTGAAAAAATATTGGTTCCTATCTCCTTAATAAAGATACTGATGTACATTGTACACAATCTTAGATCCATACCATTGACTGTTTATAAAATGAATAGGAACAAAGGTAGTTTTCTTTCGAAACTGTCTCAGTATCTATCAAAGACCTAGATAGTAATATCATTCCTATTGAGATGGTCAGTATTAACCGTGGGAGGTCAAACAAACAATAGATCTATTTGAGTAGGTACTTCAGCACGGATAGGATAAACGTAAGTAGCCACTTTGTATACAAATAGTTCCTACCTACATAATACTAAGCAGCATCCAGATGTTGGTAGTCTTACGGTATTAGGTAACTACTTATCCACGGATTTCACGGTTCAAGATCTAAGTTAGTACGTAGACATTTAGAGGATTCATATACACAACACGTGCTCTGTATTTCCTTCTTCTTCACACTTAGTATATGTACCTTCTATCTTTTTAGTAAGGGTTCCAGTCTCTTTAGTAAGAGCTCCAGCTTTTTCTTCATCTTATCGCTGGGTCAACTTCCTTCAGAGATCTCTTGCATAACAAGGTTAGGAATCCTTGTGTGTGTCCTTTTCCACACTTTTCTGACCTCTGTCTCTGTGCATAAAACATCATTCTCGCATATTTGATAATTCACGTTCATCTAAGAATCGTCATAAGAAAATGGGAAGAACGATTTTTGTACAACTACGAAACATTTCAGTAATAAGGTTCTCTACGCATTCTCAATATCATAAAAATGTACCTAGTAAGTACCTAAATTTTTATTATTTATTCTAACTCCCTATTATTTATTCTAATTTCTTATTTGTGGTGGTCGGTAGCCTGGTTGGTAACGCGCTCGACTGTTAATCCAGTGGGCGCGGGTTCAATCCCCGACTTACTCCACTTCACTACACAAGCTTTTCAGCTTTCTGTGAAGTGTACAAAGATGTATTTATATATACAATCTGGGTTTATCGAAATAAACCCAGATTGTTCTTGAAAAAGAAAAATATGTAAAAACAAAATTAATCAATGAAAACTTCATCCAAATATGATTACAAAGTAAATCCTTCATTGGTTGGTACCACCTACATAAAATTTTAAGGAAATTTTTAAGATGCTTCTAAATACTCGTGAGCAGCTGATCTAGACACGTGTGAAGGTAAGTAAAGTTAGTATACAATATACGAGTATAACCAATCTACGTCACTATATACAATCTGTATTTGTCTGGGTATGTACTTAGTCCTAGGTAATACTAGAACTAGATATAGACACTTTGTATTATCATTCAGGTAGTTACTTATATCATTATCTCACTATGAATCTAAAACAAAGATAAAGGATGGAGCTTGTCTAGATGATGTTAGATGAATTAAAATAAAACTGAAAGTGTTTCCTGTTAACCCTTTCGAAGCCCTATACTTACAATATAATAATGCATATAATTTTAGATTTAGATTACCTGATTCGAATCGGGACGGTGGGCGATCTGTTCCGGGCGGCGCAGGACAGGGAAATTTCGCCAGAGTGTTGGCCGACGTCGGGGGGAACTGATGTGGCACAAGAAGAAGAAGAAAATTGTAATTATGTACACAAGTGCAAAAACATTTTAGCAATACAAATAGGATTGAATCATCCATTGTCACTTTTACTTTCTCCCTCAAAATACTAGCATTCGTAAAAATTTTGTGTCACGTTTATGCAACAGTCTTTCATTCGAGAATCAGAAATCTTTCAATTAAACTAAAATTCAATGAATTGAAAACGCAGCTTATTTTTACGAAGCCAGGACCATGGTGCCAGACAGGTGCTAACTGCTTAATGTATCGACACTCGCATAAAATGTCATTTTTATTTTTATGTAACCTTAATAATTTTTTTTCCAGAATTCCCTTGAAACATAAAAATAATAATATTGATATGTAAAATATAAAAAAAATTCCTTTGGCACGCCACAGGCATAGGTAGATTTCAAGTGATTTATTAATTTTATTAATTTTAAGAGTACATCTGTACAATAAAAACAATCACAATATCATCAGCAAATAAACCAGCGAAGTGATGAAGTAGTATGGATGTAGTTTATTCTTTGATTATCGAAGTACCGTATGACGAAAAAATATTTGATTAAGTACTTCAATAATCAAAGGAAGTACCTAATCCAATAATCAAATTATTTTCATTCCACACATAATATGGATTGGTACCGGTACCTAAGCACTAAAAATTTGAAAAAACGATGTGAGTTCTTCTCGTATCGTGAAGCACATTTCTAAAACAACAAACACGCAAGTACCTATGCGGTAACTACTTAACTAGATCTTTCGATCGATCAGTGTAGTCCGAGGAATTGAGCTAGACAAAATCTGACTTTTGATCTGTATTCCTTATTTAATAACCTTTCATACGATACCAGACACAGACCCTCACAATCATTGGATCCCCTAAGAATGATTGTTTTTGAATTTAAAGCCTTAAAAAGTGAACCTTCCTCTTAATGGATTTCACCCAATCTCCTATCAGTTCATCTACCACTTACCAAAAATCTACCACCCAAGTTTCACGTTTCTGCGACGCATAGTTTGGCTGCAAACGTGCGCACAAGAAAAGGGACATATATATATATGGCTTATATATATAAACTTTTAAACCAAGGTCGGATTCGGGTTCTCCTGGTTCTAATTAGTGATACTGAGTAGAAATTTTTCAATTCTGCGACATCACGGGAAAAACGAATAGGTAGAGTTCCTTTTGGAAATCTACCTAATATTGATAGGCAATACAGTTCTTTTGGAAAGAAACGATGATAATAAAATTAACACCGAGACATCAACCAAGTTACGTATTGTACATTTTTATTTGTTTTAGCACGTAGGTACTGCAAGGGTTAAATTTTGTACTCAAGGCAGGCGCTATCGATCTTTTTTTTTTCATTATTATCTACGAAGATCGATTGATCTTAGAGGTTTGATCTACATACATTAGGTACGATTAAATGAACATCTGATTTGATTGCTCCATATAACTTTAGTTTTATCGCTACTTATCTTTTTACCTGAGCCTAATAATTATCTTCAACAACCCTTTTAAATTCAAAGAATTCGAATTAAATGGTCAGTCAATTGTTTTATTTTGTACGAATACTTATACTATTTTTATTAGGTAGGAATATATTGTTATCACTATAACCAACTATAACACCTCATTTTTAAATGAATATGTAAAATAGGAACTTGTGATTGATTATATCATGTCATGAAGTTTTTATTATTCTTGTTTTTTTTCTAAATTGTATTTATACCCACAATTATTTTTCAGCATTCGGTATTCATATTCTCAAAGCACTGTTATGATATTGCGATGAACTAGAGCTGCGAATATTTACATTATACTCGTAGATCAATAACACCGATTAATAATAGTTCAATCAAACGATGACTAACCGCAATTGAATGGTACCATAACTTATAATAATGATGATTACAGATTTGTTGTTAAGTATTATAACTATAGAGTATCTCATCTTCAACGTCTATGTTTTTAAAGCAATCAATGTGATTTGTATTTAGTAGCACGAGCTGCCACTGACCAAACCGCCTAATACATATTAAGATCACTGTGGTCAACACGGATCATTGAAGCGATAAAACATCTGCCGATTTCAGGGGCGTGCCTAAATTCGTAGTAAAAAAACAATGATATATGTATGAACGTGTACTTGTATTGCTTTTTAATTAATTTATTATAAGTTAAACTCAATATTTGAAATACTTACGGTGTATGTTTTAGTTTTAAATTTAATACCGATTTTATCAGCGTTTATTAAATCTTAACGCCAGCGTTAACTTCACTTTGTAAGTAAAGTACTTACACTATGTGTGTACACTGTACGTATTATGATTGAAATCATACACTAGCCACAGTTAAAATGACGATTAAGACTGAGTACTATGACAATGTTTTCCACATGTAACCTTTTAATTGGCAATAATTGAGAAGTTAGTAAGGTGTAGGCATCTGTTACACTCCATAAGTCCATACACAGTTCATTACTTTTCGAAATGTTATTTGATATGATATGTAAAGAAATACAAACCAAGATATGTATAGGTTTTATGTAGAGACAAAACGCTTGGTTTTCGTGGGATCTCAGCTTGTTATGACGATAAGATCAACTCCGTATAAACGAATGATAAATGTGTTCCTATCTTATTTATCGAATCAGCTACTACCCAATGCACTTGATTCTACCAACATACAACAACAATATTTGCATGTTATCTTCTACATATTCTTAAATTTAATAGCCACTTCGTATTGAATGTCTTCGTTCAGGAGACATCATGTTTCCTCTGTGAAAGGTCATGGGTTTCTGTCTTTATATTTTATAAACTTCGCTTTCCAATATACATACATATTTACTTTATAGTGTATACATATACATACACTCGTACCTAATGGCGTGTAATAGGAATTTATTGTAATTTATACTTGCTGTGGCAGAAATCCAGCAAGGCCGAGTTGGTTGCGGATATTTTATGATAACCTATTAATAAAATAGCTGAGCCGTTTGGATTGTCGTGAAATTATAAAATTATTCTTTGTAATTACGAGTATATTAGCAAGCATTCCGCCGTCGTATGCAAGAACCACACATAATCCTTTCCAGTTCTTTGTCGGAACGGATTTTTAACGGTGGGTCTATTGATTTATATCAATCATAAAATATCCGAGTTTTCATACGCAACCTCTATTTTCCAACCCCACTATTCCACGTATACGGATATACCCGAACTAGATGTTTTTCGCGGTTATCTTCAACTTTTTGGCTTACGCATGATTCTTGGCAGTATTTGTGTCACCATTTCTTTTTATGAATAATTTAATAGTGATTGTTGTTACCTGATAATATGAGATATGAAACAAGTCAATCAGAGCATGATATTCAAATACAAAAATAGTAGCTTACCGAACACCTGCTTGGTATAATGCAATGCGTCCACTGATATAATACATTATTACTTTGAATAATTTCAAATCGAGGGGTTGATGAAGTAAAATGCCGTCACACAAAATAACCTACCCTCTGTGTAAAGTGGTCGCGCTCACATTCATTCATTCATTCTATATTCAGTACCTACCTAACTGGAATAAGTGCACTAACATTATAATCGATGTACCTACAGAAATTGATTACGACTTGATTTATGTCAACTCGCCACCTGCCGGTACCTTTTGAAATCATTAGGTACCTGCCTATGTACATGATTATGAATCTCGCACTTCTTTTAGAGAGTAAGTATAAAATACTACAAATATTTGATTTGGAATATACATACCTATACTATTTTAGGTATGGAACCGGAATTCATCTGCATTGCACAGACGGAAATACATTACAGTTTTTTCCTCAGCAGAGACGAGAGGTATCTTCATTCACATAATGTAGCGTTATGTGAACTCCCTTGGGGAGGAAGCAGGATGGGTGTTCCTTGTAAGCGTCGGAACACCCATCCTGCTTCCTCCCCAAAAGAGTTCACATAACGCTACATTATGTGAATGAAGATGCCTCTCGTCGGAACACCCATCCTGCTTCCTCTCCAAATGAGTTCACATAACGCTACATTATGTGAATGAAGATGCCTCTCGTCTCTGGTGATGAAAAAAATGTAACTACAAATATTGTTCTGCTAAAATAATTTCACTTACGAGTAGGTACCAAAATATGTCGCCAGTCCAAAATCAAAACAACGAAGCAAGGCAAGTTTGATTATGAGTGCACTGATAATTTATGGATGAGAATATCCTTTATATTAATTGCATACTAATGCATACGTACCTAAAATGGAATAGAAGCGATTAATATTGTTGCAGGTTTGTGTAGAATCAGCTATTGCTAGCCATGAAAATATTGATAATTCAATGTTTTAGTTATTATATATACAATAATACGAGTAGTTATAATATATAGGTATGGAAGTTATTCTGTAAATACATAGTTGCTCGTTAATGTTTGTAATTCGTATTGCCAACGTTGAATAATTTGACATTGTAAAGTAATTGTTCAAAAGTGATTACATTTCATTTTTATTTATACAATTCTAGGTATATCGAATAACGAAATAGGGGTGTTTGGAGGGACACCTGCCCGCATCAACCAACCACTGGCTGACTATCAAACAGCGTGCAGGATTGCTAGAGTGTGCCGTGTGGGTATGTGCAAGGTACTTGATGATAAAAACCAGTTGAATGATTATTTTTGTTATAGTGGATTTCAGATTTCCACCCTATTATAAATTTCGTTACAAGTTCACAATTCAAATCATTGTCATAGACACACAAACTTTAGTTTTTTTTACAGCTTTGAAAAAGAACTAAAAAAAATCTGTTAGGCACATTTATTCCTTATACTCGGTGAGGATCTGGTCGATATGATCAATTCAGCTTATCTTCTTTCACCCACATACCTACCTAAGTACCTACACTTGTCACTTACACTCTTTTTGTCATCCGAACGTCCCTCATTCTTTCAATATGACCAAACCATCATAACTTGTTGATTTTTTTATTATTTAAATTACGTCATTTCTTATAGGATCCACTAAAGTTATCCTTAATATTCTCCAACACTTCTTTAGTTATTTATTGTCTACTGGTCGCTGTACTGAAGCAAGTACAACGTAAATATTTTAGTCGTTAATTTTTAATTAAGTACTTAAATTAGTTTTTGGGGCAAGATCTACTTATTGAGCAGGTATGTATGTACATATTTTATAATATTATATAGGAATTAGTTATAATTCGGTGATTACTTATTATAGACATGTACAATAATAAAACAGTTCCAGCTGCCGTAGACTTTTCACTTATACCTACAACAGGTGACTAAAGATAAAAATAATATAATCAATAAATACTTAAAATCAATACTTGTTTTTATAATACACAGAAACAAATGTCATAAATTTAATATGGATTCAATATATTTATAGGCTGTATATTAAAATTTCATTGATATCTCACTTACGATTAACATAATCTTGATGGGAGATAATGAGACTTTCCTTCATATTCCGTGTAAATTCTTGGACCACCAAACAACTACTATAATAAATCATGCAGTTATCAAAGAATATAGTTAACATATTGTACACAAATTACCTACAAATAGTACAAATGGATTACAAATCATATTTTCCATACAATTATGAAGATTCGTGCAAGTTTCTCTTTAAAAATGTTTTTTTGGGGTACAATAAATATTTTTTGTAAATTTATTTATCGTATGCTCATACATATTTTACATCACACATTCAAACATAAAATTACAGTAAAAGTTCACAATTCGTAGATTGTAAAAAATTAAAATATGTAGGTAATACCTATATGTAAAATATCTACATCCAATTAATAAGTAAATATAATATTTTTTGCACACTTTGCATTAAACATTACTTATTTTTAACGTGTTTTATTTTTACGTAACAGTTTTGGGTTGGCTAGCAGAAATAGCCATTTGGAAATAAGCCCGCCCTTTGTATGTTTATTATATGCAATAAAGATTATTTCATTTTATTTTTTTCCATTTTCTAGTGAAGGTACATGATATCCCTTAAAGTAGGTACTTTATAGACCTAGATATTTTTAATATATACCTATTCATTCCAAATTTTGACTTTCAACCCATAATATTTAGAATACCTATCTAACGATCAAAATAATCAAAATAACTTTTTACATAATGATGAAATGCCAACTTAGACCTACAAAATAACAATTAACAAAGTGCATACATTCTTACTATTAGGAATCGATTATGATACCTACCTTTTATTTTTCACACATAGCAACATTTTCTACTTTTTCGAGTACTTCACTGACACACATTACGTGGTAATAAAATGCTTTAAAACATGTCATAATTCATAATTCAAGATGAACATGACCAAATATGATAAGTATACCTGTCATAATATCTTCATATATCACTCGTATAAAATATAACTGATGGCTATCTACTGTGATGTTATCATTGGCAGCTTCACTTTTGATTACGTTAATGACAAGAATCTTTAATTAAGTATTCAATCATTTTCACGAGCATCCATTATAAAATACTGTAAATTGGTAGATATATAATTATAGTGTATGAATATCCATATACTTATGTGATACTTCGCAATACTTTCATTCAGCTTAATGTATTTCCATTGTGTCTACTTATCCACATCTGATCATGAACCGATTTCGTACAGTTAAGTGAACTTTTGAGACTAAAATCTGTTATCATTAACTTAAATGTATCAATAGTATTTCCTTTTGTCGCGGCTTATTGGAGTATGGTAGACTTTAGATCGGACACGGAAAGTAAGTAAGTATATCCTGTATATTCCTTCTGTTCTGGACTTAGGCACTGGATATCTATCAAATAGTAAGAAGCAGTCCACATTGTGGTGCATGAGAAACACAAAAGATTGACTCATGTTTCTTCTGGCATCCATGACCTTTGTCTCATTAACTATATAAGGAAGTAGGTAGTGCTGATTTCAAATTATTTCGCTTTCAGCATCATGCATCATCAACATGGTTGGAATCCCGGCGCTGACGATGAATTCTGCAGTTATTTTAACCTAAGGCAAATTGTATAAGTACAGAAAAGTATTTCGGTTTGTAGTTTGTATCTACAAATCAATATCCTCTGAAAAATTTAAATATCTACATGGATCGCACTCGACAGTTTGAAATTCTCTGATCTACTGACACGCTTACCTAATCACAACGTGTTTTGGATAATGCGTTTCGCAACCCCCCTTATAAACATTTTTCTGTATCGGAATTGAATCACCCCACACAAGTGAATAAATAGATCCGGACAATGTGATTTTAAGGGTAGGTACGCTTTATGCATATATTAACATGATTTACCCACTTTATTTTTATTCAAAAACTAGAATCATAATTATTATACTACGTCCGTCGTACAGACAGCACCCAGGGTTGTTTAATTATTAACATAAAATTCATGCACACGTGCAGAATATTTAATTTATAATGAGACTTATCATTCATTTATATTGTTATACCAAAATGCCTATAGACTATAGATACATTTGAGTATATGTGTTTTGACGAAAAACTACACTCATTCGCATTTAATGTCTCCAGTTAGTGCTAACTACCTAAGTAGACATTACCTATTGAATTCCTGGATAATTGAAATATAGGTCTGTTAGTAGCAAGAGCAACAGAATCCCTGGCATCATTTTAAGAGGAAGCAGATCCAAGTAACGCCCTCAAGAATGTAGTGCGGATTACCTTGTGAATTTCACATACGAATTTCTTATGCAACATTATTCTTTTTTATTCTTTTATCTTCCGTCATTCCGCAAATTATGCTTTAACCTACTATTTTACAATGAAATGATTTTTTTTATTATTTCAGTTTTTTATTCCTAAAAATCATATTCAGCAATAAATATTGTCAAAAATTCGTAATGTATCCACTATGAAGATAATAAAAAGACCTCTGATAGAAACACATGAGAAATATTCTCTACCCATCTTACCAACAAACCTACATTTTTTTATCTTTCTGCTTGAAATTTTTATAGAATGTTTTTTTTGTACTACATTTAGTTTTCGGAAACGAAAATTTTGTCGAAACATCGCAATGAATGGTACAATCCTCATGCCTCTTGCAATAAAGCCTAAAAAAATAGCTACATGGATTTTATAAACCACATCCCTGATCGCCATCTAGATGAAAATGAACAAAGCTTTTACAAGTTAGTGCGACCCTTATAATACGACTCCGAATACGTAAGGACCTACTCCAGAATAAGCAATAATAATTATACCTATCTACCTATATGACCTAAGAAATCGTAAACCGACGTTCAGCCTCGTCGAAACAAACTCATTTTAGTTCCCAAAAGCTATTGTATTTCTGAGATATTCAGATACAGCGTTTTATTCAATAGTTCTTGCAGTACAGTACTGATAAATCAACCTGGATAATATTGATATGAACACTGACGTATACGTTCCCTAGTCGTATACATAAAATGAAGTTAATTGATTGATATCTTGATTTTCTATACTAACACAACGTAGTTATAAAGTAAGTATTTTTGTACATCTAAAACTAATAAAAAAAGTTGTGCAGCTTTAAGCTTCCGTATTGCTTGTGATTGCATACACAATATACCTACTCGTATTCTAGCAAAGAAGGGTGGATATTGGATAAGCTCTCTAGTGTTTCTGTTTCTACACATTATCTGCCTCGCCAATCAAACAATGAAAGCACTATTCCGCCACGCTCACTTACTTGGGTATTATTAACTGTTGTTACCTGTTACTGAATATAATATGTTTCGAAAATTCACGTCTGTATGTTCATTGTTCAATCTAACGTCGTACAATATTTCGTTTTGGTTGTTTATATCATTTAAATAACAAATTTGTTGGTTAATTGTCGAAATATGATGCTTAGGTAGTTACATTTTTACTTATTATGCATCGCACTGTACATAACCGAAAATTCCTTAATTCCTTATTAGGTAAAAGATGCGACAAAAACTCTACCTATACCACCAGAGCGTATCCAAAAAATGTACTTAACCAGTGAATATTGTTCGTATACAAAACACACAACATACACTTTTCGCCGACATATACATAATGACATTCGGAATGTGTAGTGTAGATGTGACGAACTTCATTGGTGAAAAGATGACAAATGTCACCGAGAAAATAACAAAAAAGAGTAAGGGTTCAATATGACCTTCTTAATAGGTGGGGCAACCCTGCGGAACACCCGCTTTGCCAAATTCTGAAATTATTCTTGAATGTTTATTTTACTAGATAAGTAATATCTTCCCTGGTTGTTCCAATCAAGCTTTGCTATACTATAATATTGTTTTATAATATATCCGTTGATTCTGACGAAGAATATTTCATTCCGGATATATTATGTAGGCAGCTACACAATACACCTATTTGGTAATGCTGAATGCTTGCCATAATAATTCATACATTTTTAATAGCGGAAGGTTACGGTTGATGTGAATAGAGCACACGTGTCTTTAGATATGTGCGCGTGTCTAAATCACCCCTGATATGCTATGTTATTATCTGTACCTACCTTGTAAAGTAGAATAAAGATTTCCTACATACATGTATACTGTATAAAAATAATCTACAAAACGCAGCGAAAGTGCAAGACATTACCTACCCCACAATGCTGGATCTAGTCGAAAGTATAAAACATAGGTAATAAGATAGGAACAGATGTGTGGGACGGACACAGCTGAGATTGAGAGACGACCTGGTCCGACATGTCGGTGCAACCTGGATGCAGTCTGCATAGGACAGGACAACATGGAGGCAGATGGAGGAAGCCTTTGTCCAGGAGTGGACGGGGATAGGCTGATGAAGAAGAAGAATAATATTTTATCACCAATGAACAAATCCAAATGCAAGAAAAATGTGTATTCCTCTTCTTCTGCCTTTCTACTATGTAGGGGTTCGAAGTCAGTAGGTTTCTAGTTCCTACCAATAAGGTTCGTAAAGACCAGAAAAATGTAATCAATCGGAGACAGAGTCCGTGACGATTAAAACCTAAAATAACATGTCTAGGTACTTGAGAGTACATTAATGCAAGAAATGTGTTCAAAATATTGTAAGTATTAAAAAACTTTGTAACTTTCAGAATCAACCAAAACTCTTGTCAAAAAATAATTTTGGACTATTTCGAAGTTCGCAATCAACAAGATATTTATTTCATAGGAATGGAACTAGTGAATTCCATTGAACTACTGATAAGCACTTCACGATATAAAAACTGTATTTAAATTACGTACTGTTGTTGATATGACGAGGGGGCTGAATGTGCACACCTGCCCTCTGCTATGTTTGACGTACATTCTGATCCCCAATCCCTTATATCTCAACCCTTTCAAAATATGAACCGACGCGGCCAACGTAATCATTATCAGCGTTGTGATTTTATTAAAGTCCCTCTACCATTGTAGATAAAAACCATTCCTATACTGTACATATATTGTTGTTTATTTTATTCACAGAAAGTATCTATGAATGTTTGTTACAACTATAAAAAAAAACAAGTTAAAAGTGCAAGGGGTTACGTTCTTTCTTAATTTTATTAAGAATGGTTTTGTTGCAGTGTTGTACATAATGTATCAAGTTGTTGTTTGTCTTTTTCTGTTATTCTGCTGTATTCCTATATATTTTTAATTCCTCTTTTTTTTCTTTTTTATTGTTTGTAATTTAGGTAGTTTGTCACTTGGGATAGCTGGACAAGACCGTTTTATAGCGATAAGCTAGTCTTAGTGACCATTATACTTATAGCTTATTTATATAAAAGTGTATTATATTTTTAAATTTTGAAGAATAAATAAATAAATAACCATGTATTTGGACTGAAAACTACAACAAAGTATGGTTACATTCTATGAATTCCGATCATCCTCATGTCCCAATTCTGATTAAGTACTTATTATTCAAAGAGGCGTTACGATTCTGCCAATGCGTAAGATTAATAATACAAACTATGTAATAAAAAATAACTGTCTCCCAACAGTCCCATAGTCGTAATTGTAATGATAAAGATTCTTCAGACTGTTATTATCATGTACCTAACAGGCAAAGAAACAATTATAATTGTTATTATCATGGAGCAGGTAGTACTCAGGTTACATCTCAATTATTAAATCGAACAATCTTGTTTGCACACAAAGGATTATGACAATTTCATTCTGGTATGAATATCTGTAATTAATCAATATTGTTGGTCGGTCTGGGTAGATATTTCTATACAATTATTGGACATCTGAACTTATAGTAACGGTAAAACTTAAAGTTTTTTTATCATTTTTGTCAAACTTGTAGATATGGGTTTAAAAATAGTTGAAATTGAATAATTTTTGTCATTTGAGGTACTCATATAACTGTGTTACATGAAACAGTTTCATAATGTATTCAACCCCCTGCTAGACATCGCAATTCAAATTGCACTGTAGTTTCTTCCAGGTTCTTCACATCATGTATAGTGTATACCCTACTTTATAATTTTTCGATATCGATATAATAATCACAAACTGTACTTCAATAGGTCTATAATTAGCTTGGTGGTTGATGTTACTAGAAATGTCAGGATTATAATAAGAATAAATATTCAATCTTGCCTGTAAAAGCACTTTCGATTGTCTAAGTACATACACCCTGTGTAATCTATTTAATAGAAATAAGTAGAGGTAGTTATAAGATAATACCTGTATAATGAAGCCATCGAATAAGTGTTGTATAATTATATGCTACCAAGTAAGTGTTCATGTAAATTTTGATATTGAATTGTTTAGCTGTAGGAGATAGATACACTCCTATAAAGAGTGTGGTGATTATCATAGTATTTAGTTATGTAGTGAGATTGTAAGATGCGGGTAAGTCATTGGTCTCTAATGAGATAATGCGTAAGTTACATAGTGAGATAATATGTCTTTATATCTTGTTTGATACTTATATAACAATGTTAATGGTAACAACATAATCTTATACATATGAATGCTTCGTATATTACTGATGGCATTTAGTCCTTTTGCATAACCCGTAACATACCTCTTTCCTAAATAACTTAATTGTTAATTCATTCTTAATTAATTCCAGTAGTCTTGACTATCTCTAGAATACATCGCCATCCTCTCTTACAGGGTGGCAGTTCCTGAATTTACACCCAAAGCTCTACTGTGACATCGAGACTGTGAGTAACTTACCAAACCTCATTGCTATTAGATACTTTGATCAACGCTACTCATGGAAACAGATAAATTATTTCGTGCAATAGGTACATACTTAATCTATTGCACACACATTATAAAATTCTTCTTTTCAGCACAATAATTTACAAATTTACTGGAGTGACGCGAAAACTCAAATTCCTAGGTAGATACTAGGAGATTGACACAAAGGTAGGTATTAATAATATGTTGTATAAACATACAAATATTTACAGTTTATAATAACACGTTAGCCAAATGAAATAATTACTGCTAAAGGCTGGAAAGTAATTAAGAATAACACATTAAAAATTCATACGTAAGTAAGTATGGAATTGTGTATGAATAAACAAAGACTATATTATACAGGATCGCCTGAGGAGTTACAATACTAAATGGTTTAATGAATACCCACCACTCTAGAGGTAGACCAGTAGGAGTGAGGAATATTATAGAGCGAGGGAAAATGCAAATATAGACGATTGGTGGTATGTGGAACTAGAAGAATCAGAGAAACGTACGTTGGTAAAAAATCTATTTCTCAGTTATCAGAAATTCACCAATCAGAAATTATTGCAAATAACTTCATTCATCCACAAAATTTAACAACTAATTAACAATTATTATTGATATTATTTTTAACTTTTTGTATTGTAACTTTCCAAAGGCCTTGTGGCCGTCAAAACTATAAATAAATAAACAACACTATTCTTAACCGTGTGTAACGATTATTCTTACTGTTGTTTAATTAAAAATCTATGTATCATCAGTGCGCATTTATTGTATTTTGTATTTTTATATGAATATGAATATGAATATGTATCATAATATGGACTTGAGAGGCTTGCACAACCCACCTCCAGATCTGGAATAAAGATATTATTATATTATTATTATTATAATCCTTCGGTGGGATTGCGACTTCTATACATAGAGCTTCAAATTTTCTGTTACTAGATATTTAGTATTCGATGTAAGTGCATCTGATTATCTATTAAGTAGTTTTATTTTATCGATGTTTCTAGTACCTTTTTCTTCAACAATTAAGTAATAGACATTTAATTGTTTATCTTGGAATCTCTTATCTACACTGTACTTATGTACCGCATATTATATGTTAATTGAATTATTAAAACTTTGGTACTTGGTAGTAACGTCCGAGCAAGTAATAACTGATGCATCGTAGTATGGTGAAAATTATTCATAAGTTAAGTACGTAGGTATATTGTTATTTCAATTGACACTGTGCATATTATATTCTTGCAATATTGTAACAGAATATAATGTAAGATATAAATATAGGTTGGCAAGTATATGATTTGTAATAAAATTAAGTAATTACGTATGTAAAACACTATAGGCGCCGACTTTTAAGGATTCATAATTATATGAATATTGAATCAATTCATTTAACTCCCGTTATTTTTAATGTACCAACATCACAAATGAATGAAATAATATTATACCTCATGCCCATCCCAAGCTTAAGTACTCTCTCAAACATATTCCCTGAAGCAATCTATCTACAAACAATACTAAATATTACAAGTTCCGGAAAAAGAAAATGAATATCCTTGTACCTCTTTAAATATAAACCCACATATAAGTACACTCGTAGGTTCATCAACAGCAATAAATTGTATTGTCCAATGAGAAAATATGTTAATAATTATGTAAACAATATTTTTTCCCCTATAATTATTGTAGAATTTAGCTCTTGTTATTGAATTTTGAACATACTACGGCTGTTGAAACGTTTTAGAGGATCAAATACATGATCTGGAAGATGCGGTTTACACAACTTGTAAGACGAAATCATAGACTTTTATATTGAGTACTATATATATAAAAGTCTATGGGCGAAATACTCGTAATAAGTGAAATGATCATAACCAATAATAACGCCCCACAAGAGGATGAAACCTACCTACGGATCATAGAGTATTTACTACCGCTTTTTTAAATAACGTTTTTTTGTGAGTATTTTGATATTTGTTTATGTGTTGATTATAATTCACAGGAGTAGAAAATGTCAACCCTGAAGGTAGATATGCATATGGCCCCTATGTCCCGTGATAATAATTCCGGGATGACACGAATGTTTCACCTCGTCTTTACAGGTGCAGGTACTCGTATATGATTGGGTATAGTCGTACAACAGTAAATTACTTAATAACAATTTACTTGTTTTCATGTCAAGTATAATATCAGTACAAGCCACGAGGCATTGTCATCCTGTAATTCATTATTGTACAGACTCACCTATAAACTGCATACTTAAAGAGACCTAAAGTTACTCCAGGGGCCTACCTATAAATACAGCCTTCTACACAGAAGTCCGCTACTGGTTACTTTACTCATCTTGTTACCAATCTTGTATACGAATATTATCTTCTCAAACGCAGTGGTGCCTATCATCGATAAAAGCGTCGATTTATAGACAAAACGAATTTCTTAATATACATATAAATTTTGTCTCGAGCCAAAAGTAGTACATTCCTTCTAGGTATTACACATACACAGTATATATTTTTGTATCGAAGCCGGTATGGCCGGCCTAAGTGTGTATATAAAATATATGAATTATTGATTAATTTTCACTTCAAATGAACAATTCATTCCAGCCATTCACTATGGATGACCAACCAGATTGCTGAAAAATATTAAGGTTGACTGTAATGTTTCTGGAAGTTTTTTCACTCGACTGTCAGACTCTAAATTCAAAGAGATGAGGTTATAATCCTACACTTCGACAAAATGAAAAAAATACCAATACATTTAATATGGTCGGTCGGTGATGAGGTGGTCGGTAGCCTGGTTGGTAACGCGCTCGACTGTTAATCCAGTGGGCGCGGGTTCAATCCCCGACTTACTCCACTTCACTACACAAGCTTTTAAGATTTCTGTGAAGTGTACAAAGATGTATTTGGAATTATTTCGATAAACCTAGATTCATTTAAGTACATATATACAAAAAAAAAAAAATATTGGAATTGTGAAAATATAATAAGACACGAACTTCCTGTTCATAGATAAAACATCGATAAAAATCCATACTGACAATCATCGTGGTGGTGTTAACATTCTTACTGCACCGTATTCTTGTAATGATACAACTTGGCCGCCTAGGTATAGATTATTGATTCGACGATCGGTTCGACCAGAAGGAATAACGCCTGCGAGCTTTTGCTCCCGTTTCGTGAGAGGAAACATCTAAATCAGGAATTCAATTGATCCATGTGCAATAACAAGTTAAACATTCTGTGAAACTTTTTTTTATTAAATATATAACCCTGAATGCGTATATAATAAATCAAAAAAATTGCTTATTAATTATCACATTAACATATTTGTTTTTAAATTTGATATCCGTATTAAACTTGACATTAATTATATCAATTAATAATCACAGTTGCGAGTATATAACGACCGGGCGGTACTTAGATTTTCATTTGCCATAGAGAGAGGGACCATTTTCCACGCCCATATATTTCCCACCTTCGCACTTCGGTGTGATTGGACGACCTCGCTCGAAGGCGGCTGACCTGTTAGATTTGCTACTTAACGAAGACCATTACCGCGTAATATTAGAAATACATAGGTACGTATCTCGTTTAATATTATGCTATTTTACTAACACTTCGTACGTTTACATTGGTGTAATTTATTAGCGAGTATAAGCAAATATATTGGCACGAAGAACATGCGTAGATACCATTTTTTATATCCTGATTCAATAAACACAATTATGTCGCATACATACTCGTATCTTTCACGCCTGACCATTTTGAACTTACTTGCATAATATGATATTGGGAATATCTAAATAATCAATCCCTTCTCATTTGAAGATTCGACTTCAATATCTCGATTGAAGGAAATAGCAACTCAGAATATCAATCTTTAGCGAGATGATACATAAGAGGTACTTTGTATATCAAAATATATCTACAATTAATAATTAAATTGGATTTGTTTGTTTTATGTCTCGATTGTGAAAAAGAACATGCAATTTTCCTGTCTTGATTTATAGATGTTTTGATTTTATACGGATACGTTCGTTACCTATGTGTAGATTACATGTCTGAGATGAAAGAACACGGTATCTCTATGTTCAAATCTCTTTGCATACCGATTTTATTTATTAGGTTATTATTAATCGCTTTTTACAGAATATACAGTAGCAGTTCAACAGATTTTCTTCTTCTTCTCCTTCCTCAGCCTTCCTCCCTCCACTGCTGGACGTAGGCCTCTTCCATTTCCTTCCACTCAGCTCTGTTTCTCCCCCTCCGCATCCAGGTTCTTCCGGCTTGCTGGACTAGGTCATCAGACCACCTTTCGGGAGGTCATGTAGTCAAATTAAAGGTATGTATAGAGAAACAATACAAAATAATGAAGAAAAAAACGGAGAAGTAGTTAAAGAAAAAAAAAACTATAATATATAATAGTGCACAGCTTATGAAATCCAATAATATATATGGGTAGGTATATCTATATTCATTATTTATGTTATATGGTAAAAGTAATTAAATTATAAGTATCTTCAAAGTGAGAGAAACATCAGATTGATATTAAAAAAACGAAATGAATTGACATATAATTAATAAGTTTAATAACATGACACCCATGTACCTACATATTCACACTAATTTACCTACTAACTCTATTTACATTTACGACTACGTATAACCGTAGGTATAATAATGATGTATCTACATAACATTTGTATCTACGTCAAAAAGCAGATGTTTTGACATCCAGTTTTTATAATTTAAGTTTTTAATACACCTTGTGTACGAGTAGGTAGATACATTCTGTTAATATTCAATACAGTATATTATATTATTAACAGTATTTTGTATACACGAGCGGCTACTACTAAGTATTATCATTGGCACGAGGTAAAGACTCGTAGCACGAGTTTTGGACCCGCACTTGTAGCGCAAATTAACAAATTGTTTAGCAGATAGGTACTGTATATTATATCGATAAGATAGATGCTTACAATCTATATAAAATTCATTATTGAGATGCTTATTTGCATTTGACATAATGGCCCGGATTTTGATATCATTTTTGTATATTAGTATTCCTAGAATCGTTTGAAGTAATGTAGGTAAATTGTTAATATGTATTTTGAATATGATAGGTACCTACACGTAATTATACTGGAATCTTATTAAAAACATTTTGCAGAAACTTCTTGAAAGAACTTGGTCAGCGTTGAATTCTTCGCTAGTAATTAATTTTATGTTCGCTAATAAAATTTCAAACGTGTGAACGAGATAAGAAAATGCACTTAAGATTTTTAATTAATTCATTTCGTAGGTACTCGAATATTTCATTGATATCAAAGCGGATTTCAAATCGTTATCAAATTATCGCCTTAAACATGCGATACATTCATTTTAAATTAGGACTTCGAGAGAAGTGATGGATGGATCACTCTTATAAAGTTAAACGAATATTTGAAAATTCTTATTTCATATACCAATCTATACTCACTGCAGTGTAACATTAATACTGTTATCATTTTAAGCATTCGGAATTTAATGCTGTATTCTAATAATATCTACTGTCATGGAAGTATATGGTCCAAATTTTTATTTAGACAACTGTGCACTTTTAAAAACAAAGTATGAGGGGACCAGGTACCTATGTACATACTAGACATGTGCGCCGGCTGCAAAAAAGCCGGCGGCGGCGCCCATGTCTAAAATTGCCGGCGGCGGCGCCACGCAAAGTGGGGGGGAGTATTCGATTTTTTTGCATTATTGTTTTAAATGATTAAATACGCATATGTGAAAAGGATAATGATAAAATCGATTTATTTATTTTGAAAAACTATGATTATTTCAATGACAAAGTAAAATAAAAGCCCATATTTGAAAAATAATGGAGAATTTCATTATTGCTTTTTCATGGTACTGGAGGGCAGATTAAAATAAACTAAGCCATAAAGTCAAACGCGTCAGAATGAGCCTCACTATGGGCAGTGGTGCAGTCGAACAGGTTTCTCATTTGGAAATATTTGGGCTGTTAGCTAAACGATGAGTGAAATTGAAACTCTGAAATAAAGTCTAGAATTGCGATGACGAGGTCGACCTTCCACAAAATCCAAAACTCCTTGAGCATAAGCTGTAAAAACATATGTGTTGTATGTACTATTTTTTGTAGTTGAAGGGTAATTTAATTAATCTATCTTATTTGCGATGTTATTTTAGGAGTAAAAATAAGGATAATTAATGAATAAACATAAATTATGGCGTTTTTCGTCGAAAGGTGCACAAATTCATAATAATATCAACCGAAATACGTAATGCTTACCGGTGGAAAGATAAATTACAATTTGAGAGTAGTCTGTAATCACAGTCTGAGAAACCACGTTAGGTGATAGTATTTTTTTTATTATTGTAATGCAGCTTTGGGTGAGCGAAATAATTGGATTTTAACGTTAAAATATTTGATTATATTCACATTTTGCCACTTTGAAGGTCGTAAACGTCAAAAATTACCAAATGAATATCGTTTTGTCAAGAGAAAAGGAGTCATTATCATTTCCACAGTGTTGTATTGAAACAAATGAAGTACTTATAGCGAATCTAGTTAAGTGGAATAAAAATAATTTTGATTAGGTACTTCGATAATCAAAGGTTAAACTAATGAAAAGAGAGAACGGTTGACCGAAAAGACGAAAGGCGGCATATTTTGGTCACATATTCTGCCAAAATTCACGTGGTTTAAAAATTTCAGCGTGGTAAAATCGACTGTTGTCCTAAAAATCGATCAGAAAAACATAAAATTACTTACATAAAAAAACGTTTGTTTTTCATTTAATTTCCACCACGAAGAACCAAACTATTAATACCCCCATCCCATCCTATTTCTTGTTTTAGTATTGAATAAATAAGATACAGAAAATTCCCCGATTTTTTTTATGCAAAACCAAATGAACGAAATTGAGACGACGGAATGGGTTAACACTGCATTAGTTATTATTCGATGTCTTATAGAATTACTGAATACTAGCGTCGCCACAGCTGAATACTTAATTTTTTTGAACTGGTAAAGTACTTATTTCGAATTTTGTCTAAAGAAACGCAGGATAAATACTTTTAGTTACACGGATCCCACGCCGCCGGCGTAAGCGTTTTGCCGGCGGCGGCGCGCCGACCGTGATCAACGGCGGCGCGCCGGCGTGGCGCTCATGTCTAGTACATACAAACCTACGCCGGCAAAAGTTTTTTTCTCGTTACAGCATTGTATTGAAAATACATCAACGCGTGGTAAAGCTCCAATGTTTCCTCCCTGTAAGTAAAAATAAACAAAATTATAAAATTGTGTTAATGTAATGCGTCTACTTATTATTAATACTTTAATTGTCACAACAAGAATTTTATTACAATTTTATTCGTCAAAATTTCTGTGTTAATGAATCATCACTTTCCAACATGGCAGAGACGTGAATTGAAATTTAATATCTTAAAAATTTTAATTTTAACATTAATTTACTACATTCTAGGTGGCTTCACTGAGATTGGTACATTACATATAATTTACATCTTACTTACTTACTTTCTGCTAGCCACTTGCGTTCCACCGCTGGAAATAGGCCTCTTCTAAACTCTTCCACTGTCTTCTATCTTGGGCTATCTGCTGCCATCTACGAGCTAACGAGCACATAATAATAGTTAATTATTTTGACTCCGACTTCAAATAATGGGATTGTCGAATGTTTTATTCAGCAAAAAACTGATCAAAAATATATAAAATTTAAGTATTCATGGAATACTTTCGTCTGATTGACAGATTTTAAAATAAGTAGTATACACCCCCGACGCGATAACCGGACCGGGTATACGAGGACATGAACTGCGCTACATATGTCGAGCTGACGAGCTTCATAAGACAGAGAAGAATGGAAATTGAGATGCAAGACACCGCTGCTGAAACTGGAGAAGAAGAAGAGAGAATAATCATAAAAAATATTTAATTAAAAAAAAAATTCTACAACAAGAAAATGTGTTCAATCATAATATTAGGTTGGTTGGTATATCGTAGGCCGTGTGAAAGCAAGAATTAAGATTTTTGTCATACACAACAATACTTAGAGAGAACACGAATATAAACACATAAAATGAAACACATGTTATTCAGTGTAACAAAAGTGTTTTCCGTTTATGGCCATCAAAAGTCCACAGTTATAAATAATTGATGGAGTGATGAAAGAGAAACTGAGCATCCTTCAAACCATATTTGTATAAAGTAAGTCATTCGTATTATCATTAAAATTAGAGCACAGTATAGTATTGACATACCTCTACTAGTGATGCGCAATAAATCTGATGAACCAGTTCTGATATTATTGAGTAGGGTCGTACCTACATACTAAATAACTATGTATCACCTAGATATACCAAAATGGGAAAATTATTTACTTAGGGCAAATAAATCCACTTAAAACTAAATGAGGTACAACTACATAGCTGTAACAGCTTATAATTAAAGATGGGAAAAGTAAATGTCCACCTAGTATTTCTCAAGAATTAAGAGCTTTCCTTTGCCACTTCTTCTGTCTCGTCTCCCTCTCCCCGTATTTTTTTGGGGTCGGTTCTCCTTATTTGTTTTCTCCAGGCTCCTCTGTCCTGAGCTTGTGCATCCCTCATCTCCTTCCTCAAAAGTCATCTACAATTATCGAGGCGTAAAGATCCATAGAAATAGTGAAAAGTACAAGGATCATAAAAAAAATTAACAACTGAACTCAAAACCAAGAAATTATTTTCAACATAATAGGTATGTTATTGTTCATAATTTCTTGCATAATATTTCTGAGAATTTATTACGTAATATTGCGACCAATTTCACTGCAATATTAAGACCATTCTTGTTCTAGAGCTTTTGTCTGTAATTTAAGTAATTATTTGGTTTACTCAAATTAAAATATACTCATTCAGGTCCTCATAGTAAATGTAATTAGTAATTATGAAGTTTATATTTAATTAATGGAATTAACACTTTTCCATTTAAAAAATTACGTAATACTGTATAATTACTATATGTTGGAGGCACCAGAGTCTATATCAGACATCATGCGAGAGCTCAGGTATACTCGTAGAAGTGCTTCAGGAGAAAAATTGTTCTGCTGAACCTTGTCAGTTGGGACTATAAAAATATAATTAGGGTAACTAACTAATTTAGGTGTTTCGTGTAATAACTGTCTTTCAAATATTAACACATCTTTACTGCGGTCCAAGATACGGATGTACCAAAGCAAATTATAATGATTTTTGTCTATACCTACTAATAGTGATTGATATGTAACACACATGTATTTTCAGTGAAATGTTATGGTCCTGCATATCACTGTATATTTTAATTATCAAAGGCTTGCACCTTAAACGAATAAGTAAATATAGTACCTACCTTCCCTTCTATATATTTTCAGCTTAACACAATAATATCCTAGAGCGAACGAATATGTAACAAAGCAATTCTTGCGTCGTTACATTTTCGAAATAGTATACCGAATTCTACATAATATACAATGTTATTTCTAAAAACTCGATTTTTTTCAATGTCTTATGTAGGTCAGTAAATTGCCTTCGGATAGTAAGTTGTTCCAGGTTGGAATACCAAGATAAATACACCAATAAATATATAAACAATGATTTCCATTTAATCACACACTGTGATCGAATAATAAATCGACACGAACAAGAAATATAGTTCCATTGTATCTTTGTATACCTAGTTATTATTATCGAGACAATTTGTCTTTCTTGATTCTTTAAATTCTTCCTTCGGCTTTTCGTTGGAATCCTTCCAGCAAATAGATACTTTGAAGCATCAATTACCTTATTATAAATGTGTAATTGCATATGGGGTATTGTTTTTTTTATATTTAGGTACTTAAAAAAGAAATTCCTCAAAAAAACGGTCTCGATGGAACATTCGACATCATTGATTGATTATTTGTTTTACGAGTATACAATTAGTTTAAAGTAAGTATGGACAATGTTTTACACCTTACACCTATATTAACCACTTGCCTATGACTTTTTCTATTTCTATTAGCAAATAAACATACCCACTTTTATTGCAATTGCAGATTTATTATTTGAAGGCAATCTTTTCAATCATTTTTTTTTTGTAATCAGTGATACATATCAAACATCAAAGTATGTATATATAATATGAGTGAATACTACGTATGTATCAAACTATAAATAAACAATTTATTTTGTTTTGGGGACTAGGTACTCCCTACTTACGACATAAAAATAATTGGTGAGTATTATATTAAAATAAAGTTTAAATATTAAAGTGCCTCATTCTACGAGTAGTATGTAGTATTTTTTTGAATAAATGACCTGGACTTTCAAATACTTTCCTTCACACTTCACAGTAAGTTAAAATTTTGTGTCGTAAAGTGCAGAATACATCCCACCCCACGTAAGAGATTCGAATCCAGCACATTCTGTTTTGAAATGCACCCACTAAAATTAATCTATTTGCATTATTTATAGTACTTTTGTTCAAAAATGTACAAAAATCGCACCATCGCTAAACTGCCTTGACTTCCACACTCCGCATCACCACACCACGCCGCGCCGGCGATACTCTTGTTTATGTAATAACTCATTACAACAAGTTCACCAGTAAGCAGTCAAGCAGTCGTGCGCGAGTCGCGTGGCCGAGGGAAGAGGATGGCCATACACCAATCAGTTGAGCACAACAGTGACGAGTTGTGCAATTTACCAAACAGCTTTCTTCAACAACATGAATTGATTGAGTTTTTCATGATGGAATGCCAATATTATTTATATTTTTATATAAACATGCAACATTTTAATACACAGAATATATTTACTCGAAAATACATAGTAAAAAATAATTTACAAGTAGTTAAAATTCTGAATTCTCCATATAAGGACATCACTACGTGCTTTTATGGATATTTTTATCTAGTACATTACTACATACTTAGGTACCTATAACTACTTACACATTTTTGTACCTAGCAAATTCCCGACACCGTATATACCAACCTAAGTCCGCTTATTTACACAATTAAAAAGTACTTGTCTATTTAATGATTGTTCCGTATGATATTGAAATAATAATCATCTCATGGAATTACCATATTAAAGGATTGCGGAGTGATAAAAAATAAATCTAATTATCCTACATATTGAAGTTTATATTTGTTCATGCAAGAGGCCTTTTACCACTTCTGATTGCTGAAGGTCTTAAGTTTAAATTATGTGATATCAAATTTCCAAGGATAAAATATACCCTCGTAACTCTTGCTGTTGAATAATACTAGTGTATCTGCTTAATTAATAATCTCTACCGTAATACCACATATATTTTGATTGACTATTTTTAATTAATGGCATGAACCAATCTACCTGCCTACTAGTCTGAGCTGCCACCAGATTGAATTATAATCAACTTATAATAGGCTCTGTATAAAGTAGTCCCATCCACGTAGGGGGCGTTCCTTCATTTTAATAACAATCTTGTTAATTTGCACTTTTTCAACAATATTGAAGTAATAATAACACATATCACCTGATATCAGACATTTATATTATTTTGATAAGGTCTACGCTCTACATTGTGTGTAGCGTGACTTGTTGCCCTACATGATGTAATTAATATTTTAATTATAATTTATCAATATAATTATTTTACCTACCTAACTGCTAGTATACCCCTATACTTTATTATACACACACATACCTATAATGACCTTGTAACCAATTGTATTCCAACTATTGATTTTATTTCACTTGAGCTTATACTAAAACTAAATTCTTTTCAAACTGTGTAAACTCTTGGAGGTATCTGTACATCTACTCTACTTTTTTGCAATACTCGTAGTAGGTATCTTACATCAAAAAACAGACTTTTAGCGGAGACAGAAGATAATTTGGCATAATTAAACTATTACTAACCTTCGCATATTTTTGTGCAACTTTCCTATATCAGAAAAAGTATAGAGAAGCAACTAAAATGTTGTCCAATGATTACTGATTCCAGTGGGCTTTGGTGGATACATCAAAACTATATGAGAAAACTGCTAAGCTAAATGCTTATGTAGGCGGTTGAGGGTAGCTTGGTTGAGGCGGCAGTCTCTCAAGCGAGAGGTGCCAGGTTCAAACCCCGGCACTGGCGATGTATTCCACACGTTGCGATACAGGCTTTTAGCCTAGTGCGAGGTGTGCAGGAAAGTATTTTGGTTTGTGTATGCAAGCCCAGATACTTAAAAAAAAAGGTATTACCGAGTGTTTGCTAAAAATTAAAATAAAATAAATCAATTGTGGTGGGTCAAACATAAATGGTAAAATAAATTCATCCTAGCCCAACATAGTATTCATTTCAATTTGTTATCACATGACGACAAAACATAATCAGAGTATATTAAATAACCCCCTAGTGAATAATAGATACTGCCAGGAAATGCAGTGCGAATGCCTCATACTTATCTCACGACGTGTAAAATGACATTTGTGTCCCTACGCATACGAGTACTTGCTCATTATGCACAGAAATACCATATCATGAGTAGGTATGCACCCCTCCTACATCCTGAACAATTATTTTGAGTTTGATGAAAACAATATTCTGTACTGTATTGTCCACTCGATATAAAACATTATGCAAAACCACACCCCCTACCTACCATTTTACTTATTTTTGCTACCATAATATTATAATGAACACTGCATGTGTGCAATATGCATAAGGGAGTAGATACCAGTGGCGAAGGGATGATTTCTGCAGATGATTATGTCAGATTAGACACTAATTTACCTATCATTTTTTCCAAAAGGTAACTCGATGGGAATCGTGTTTTTGGTATCTTCGTGTCTAGTAGATACATACCAGTGGTTAAGGGTGGATTTCTGCAGAAGGGAAGCCGGGGCTAACATTTCTTATGGGGTTATGTCAGATTAGACACTAATTTACCTATCATTTTTTCCAAAAGGTAACTCGATGGGAATCGTGTTTTTTGGTAGCTTCGCGCCTGGTAGATACATACCTAGTGACAATTATGTGTTACAGAATGAGAATTGGGTATTTATCTACAAGTGGTTGCATGTAGGTACCATGGCTTAATCTTACAATTACCTATTTGAAAGTTTAAAAAAATGAATAAATAATGTTTTGCGTAAGAGTACCTAATCGTAGAAAGTCTAAGACAACTTTCACGAATGTGATGGGAGAGTAGCCAAAGAATAGTGATGTCAGGAATTCCATTCTCTCTGCCATACCCTTCAAGGAACGCGACTTAATGGACAGAATATAATAAAGTATAGAACGCCTTCTTCTGTCCACCGCACGAGGCTAATATCTCTCCATTATAGTCGTATAATTCCATTTTCATCTTAGTTATGGAAAGTGACAGAATTGGCTCGAATAAAAATGGCTGAACCACACGGAAGTAATTTTGTATGGATATAACTCCAAATAATGAACATTATAACTTCATTGTTGTCAATCAGTACAACGTACCTGCTCGAATTGCGCAAATTGAAATTGTATACAGCAATACAAATTTCTCTTTCTGCATAGGTATTTTGACTTATTTTAGCTAGCAGGTAGATTTCCTATTATGGTATATCAATACGCATATTATTATTATGAGTAATAGGAACTTAAATAGGATTTTTTCAAATATAAATTATCTGTATTGATACGAGCGAAGATTCCCAACAATTAAGAAATTTCGAAATAGTGAGGGTATCATAAAATAATTCTACTACCTACGCAATCTAAATTAGACACCATACATGGCGGTAGATGATACATACGAGTATGCGTTAGATAGGATCTGTCGATCACTCGGTGTCTCCCAATGACTTGCGCTGGACGAAATCTGACTTTCGATCTGAACTTACTTTCCAACACTTTATTTTTAACGCATATGGCAATAGACCCGGCAATTACAAATTTAGAGGTCAATTGGCACCGTCAGCAGTGACCCCGTGGATTTCAGTTAGACCGCGCTCGAAACCAAAAATTGGACACTCAACTATATGGCCCATCGTCTGGCGACGACCACATTCACAGTCGGGGCTCGGGGACTTTTTTATAATATGACCTTTCTCAACCCTTATCCCATCAAACGATTTGCATACTTCTTTCATCTCCGAAAAAGACCAAAACAATGTGGCACATAATTCTAATGACATCTAGTTTACACGATTGGTGACAGTTTCAGATCTCTAGCGTGAGGTGAAATGAGTTACAATTCGATTGAGAATTTAAAAAGAATAGTATGAACAAGACATGAACATTGAACAACGCTAAGTGTAATTAAATAAAAATGTCTATAATGCACTATAAATTGTTAACGACATCAACATATTGAGAATGAGTGTACAAGATTGAATTCAAAGGTATAACACGTAGCTGTATGAACATTATACTCTGATGCTATTCATCTTTTAGGCAATAACATAATGAATGTTGTACTTCCTCCCTCGGTTGTTCTCTTTGTTCCGGTACGGGATATGAACTTGATTTTATTTTTCTCCCTTCCTGTCTGCAGACATTTTATTAAAAGTTATGTGGCGTATTGCAAAAATAAAAAGTTTGATCCTTTTTGGAAGAAGGAGGTCTTTGAAATATAAAAAGGAAGTCGACGCCATAGAAATAATCTTGATTTCTATGGTATTTGAATTTATTATACCGAATGCATCTTTGAAATAATTTGTATTGCGTTGCGGTTTCGTTATACTTTAATAAAGCTTTCAATGCATTTTATTGTGATACTTATACTAGTACCTACCTAGTCACTATATCTACTGACATAGGTACATACTGTATAAGAAGGTATACTCATTACAGAAATTGATAATTAATGGACATCTCAGTATGCATATAAGTATGCACCTCTAGTCTCTACTATGCACTACAACACCTATATTCTATTAACTTCTTGAGATGAATGGAACTATATCCTCTCGATCGATCGGTGTCTCTCGATGGCTTAAGCTGAACGAAGTCTGATTTTTGATCTGAATATCTTTTCCATCGCGCTTTCATAAGATTATACACATGACCCCACATAACCCTTACAACTTTTTTGTCTCTGGGGTAGGCCTATTTAATCTTTCGAATAAAATAATGTCGTCTCACTGGCCATAATATGTTTAAGGCGTTAAGTAATAATGAAAAAGAAATAACACATTTTAGTATTAATTACTAGTAGGGACATTTCTACATAGATTATCTATTTCAATAGTATGGACTGATATTTTAGTTATACTATACAGCCCGAATCCCAGTGTTCAAAATATTATTCTGAGTGTCACAATAAAGTAAACAAACTTCCATATATTTTTTATTGCAAAGGAAGCTCTTCCTTTGGTTGCAGACACAATAGTGGAGCAAATATTTATTTACATCAAAATAAACATCCTTCATTGTCTATTAAAATAAATGTCACAGGGCTTACTGAACCTCACATCTACTGTGGAGGCTTTTAGCCGCGTAAAACATACAAACAAAAACAATTCATGAACGTAAACTGAGATTATTTATATCACAACCTAAATAAATAACCTTATTGTGTTACATTTCAAATAATTGTTATTTGTCTACGTTTTTCAGCTTACCATTAGAAATTGGCTTTGAAGCGATGAACATTCCATTGTATTTTTGTAGATAAAATACATAAACATATCTAGGTATGAATGATGCACGTTTTATAGGTTAAAACTGAAAATTTAAAATTAGTAAGCAGATAGGTAAATTGTAGTACATTTTAGTATACCAAATTTCGATTATCCGTTATAACTTATGCACTGCAAAAAATATTATCTACATAGGTAGATGTATCATGTAGATATCTTGCATACTTAATTGATGTAATATTGGTACATCTTAACTTAACACACATTTTATCGGCGTTGTTTATCGAAAACGTAATAAAATATTTAACTGGTAGGTAAGTATATTTCAATGATGATTATTTATTAAGACCACCAAACAGTCAAGTCATTCGATGATAATATTGTTTTATATGAAGGTGAAGTTGCATAGTGATGATGATAATGCAAAACTCAAGTAAAACATTAAGAAAACAATGAAGTGTATAATACAACATGACTTTAACTTACCTACATTAATTTATTATTGAAATTCTTCCTATAAAACTATCGTATCTATTTGTCCCATCTATATATAGAAATATAATGTAACAGAATCTTTGAAGTCTCAATTATGTACCTTTTTTATCACTTTTACGTAGGATTGAGAGGCAGACTGTGGGCCACATTGTGACTGAGTGTGGCCTCCGAGCATACGAAGGGAGCTTCGATGACTTCATATACCTGAATGAGCCAGCGACTGAATATATAAAAATGTTCAATTTAATTTCTGACGACCAAGCTTGCTTGCGAAATTTATCATTGCCCAATGCCCAACCTTCAAACTTTTTCCTTTGAGTGATGTGGTATACTTCTTTTGACCATACGATAAATAATACGTAGGATTATTCTCTTGCACGAAACAGTAAAACTTATTAAAATATGTTCTGACTAACAGTTTGTGCAATTGTAAGATTTAATGAAGTGTGTTTTGATGACCTGCTAATATACAGGAAGGCATGTCTTACTTATAAGTTATAATTTATTTAACCACATCGTTAACACCTTGTTAACATAAAACAGAAGTCCAACCGAGTAAGTATGTGATATGATGTACAGAATAATATAATGTTGGTACAATCTTTCCTAACAATACGTCATATCAATTATTAGAAGTGTAAGTCCCGGAGAACCTTTCGAATTTCCTGGTATATTCAGGTCTCTGCAGACAAAAACGAAACCTTTTTAAAATGTGAAAACAAATGCAATATTCAAAAACGATAAATTTTAATTCAAACTTCAACTTTATTGATGAGTTATTAAAACAATGCAACAGTTTGAGAAAAATTATAAATGTAGTTGCTAAGGAAATTAAGTGTAGACAGACAGAAATATGTCAAAAACTTATCGAAATCGTGGTTGTAGTTATACCTAGAACAAGCATAAGGAGCGTAGGAAGACCTCAGGAAAGATGATCTGACTATGGATGCCCAGGAAAGGGATCTATGGAATGTCCAGCATTGGAATTAAGACGGCTTGGAAAGAAGAAGAAGTTGTAGGTAGGTAGATACTAAACAAACCTTCCTCTATGGAAATTGTGATTTCTTTGAATATTCAATAGAAACATCGATGTTTTTTTATAAATAAACGCTTATCGAGAAGACTCTTAACAAGGACTGGTCGTTTATAACGATATTAATATTATTATGTACCAACTCATGACAGAGGTAACTACTCGTATACTAACAGCTATCATAAAAACAATGCACTTCATGATTTTTCTTCTTCTTCATCTTCGTAATATAATTTAATAATATCGAAGTCACTCATGGAGATAACGGTGAATATATTTTAAGTGCAGAGGAAGTGGACGTTTAATGAATATTTTCACCCATTTACACATTGCTTATATACCAACTTAATAATATCAGCTACCTCTTTATAGTAATTACACGGTTGGTCATCAGGGATGAAAGATAAAAGTAAATATTATTACGGTGTGATGATGTTTATGATTTATTACTATTGAAAACCATTGACATTAACCTCATTACAGTAAATAAAACACATATTAACAGGTAGGCAGTTATTAAGTATTACCTTTGATGAATCACAATATTAATGAACGGAAAATATCTACACAGCTATTTTTACAAAATTTGTAATTATTTTTACCAACACACTTCTTAGTGTTATCAGCCAAAAAAGTCTACATATTATCGTCCACGATTGACATATAAACTCATCAGTCTGAAATATCTGTATTGATAAATGTTCTAATATATTGTATGCATTAATAATTACAGATTTTTGCATTTTATGTAGCTACAGATTATCCGGCAAAAAGGTACTTTCAGTTTATTAAAAAAATTCATTGGAAATTTTGGAATTATATCTGTAGCTGATAATACGAGTACTAATGGGATTATACGAGTATGTATATGTTGACCGAGAATGTCAAATATTTTTAATTAATTTCATCTTCTAGTTCTCTAGTACTTACTTTTTTTTTTTTCGACGGTTGTTTGAATGTTAAATGACGTGATTTTCTTAGCTTAATATTATTTTTATGAAAAATTACTAAAAGTACCTCCAATATTTTCTAATTATTATCGTATGCGTGTTGTGAATAATGTGTGAAACAATAAAATGACTCGTATAGTTTGTATTGAAACCCTGCAGAAATGATGCATTACTTTTGGAATGAATGCTGATTAAAATTAATGTTGTGAAACTTTTCATCATTGTAGGTATTCTCCGAGCTTATCTTGTTAAACAATTATAAATTTTAATAGTAAATTCCTTCATAACGTTTTGTAATGAAACACAAATTTTATTCCCAGATTATACGATTCGTAAAAATATTAGGTATGTGTCGTTTGTCCATTAATTTGGGACAGAAATTTCAGATTATCTGTAATTCTGTACATATCTATGGCACTAATTCTGATAAATTATAATTCTGATATATTAAAGTGATTGGATATGTCTTTTTAGTTATACACTTTTACTGATTCTGAATTTTTAATGAATTTTATTTCCCACATACGTACATTTTATGTAGCAGGTACTACAAACACACCTACTCTATAGTTTGATTTTAATAAATGAAGAAATATTCATCATATTCATAATATCGGCGAGAAACTAGTATAATGAATCATTATTATTTGAAGTTCCGCCCTAACTATTTCTCCATCATCAGAAGCTGCTGTGAGTCGACATAAAAAGTTGATCGATTTGTCTAGAGACAAAACAATATAATAAAATGGACGATGAAAGTTGATCCCTTTACCTACATCAAATTATAAAATATTAATATTTTTATTGTTATCGAAATGAGAAGGTGCCTATCTACAAATAAATCGTAAAATAATAAAACAATGTAATGCAAAACAACTATGCATTTTGTTAGATGGTTTTAAGATAAATCGCTAAATATTCTGTCATGAATCCATAGATGAATGTCGAAATACAATAAAGGAATCTAATGCATTTTCTGATAAAATCTTTCCTAAATTATTAATCATAAATTTCAATCTCCTCATTTCAATCAAATATCTAGATAGAAAATAAGTTTATATACTTAGTAATTTAAATTATTCTTTATGAGGCTGCTAATTGTTTAGGAAGCCTGCCTTTACTTACTGCCAGGAATAAATTCTCTTCTTTGTTAATTCTATCTTCTAAATTAACATATTTAGATATTATATTCTCTCAATTGCTGTCCATTGTCCAATCCTTAACAGATCGTCGAAATTATTTAAAACACTTTAATTTAGCTTCAAATGCCTTACAAACAGCACATCTCTAGATCTAATTCTGTAACTTTTTGAACTAAAGTAAATGTGTTTCAAATTTATTTTACATTTTCATTATAGTTAGTACGAACTTAATTAGTTGCAGAATTAGTCTTACAGTTTTCACTTTTACTCTCCTTTGGAGATCACCAGAAGCTAATGAGCGGTTATTTCTTTTTTCCTATTAAATAGCAATTGCATTAAATACTCGTAGCACACACAATATGTGGTTATGGGATTGGTTATTAAAACTCGTTAGTTAGCGATGACTAATAAAATAATGGATAAAACATTATCTATGTATTGATTTCAAGGAACGTAATTGTTTATCTTAATCTTCACTTAACCATCAGGAGTCAAACCAAAAGTCATTTATAAAATGTGACAGATACAAATTAAACTCATTTAAAGTTAATTCGAACCATCCCTGTGTTAATCAATTTAAATATTCTCACCTCCTACTAGGTAATTAATAACTTTTATCACTTTTAATAAAAATATATATTAATACACTTTCATCAAAAGTGACTATATCCCGCGCATTTGAGTCTGATTCTTTGTTATCCGCAAGCTACCTCAATAGATGAATTTTTGAGTTATAGGGTGATTTAGTATTAATCATGAATGATAATATGGAGTTTCTTCTGGCAGATTATACTAAGAAGTGTGGTGGCAAGTCCTGCACCCGCATATAAAAAACACATTAAAGGTTATCTTGAACTTAGCCGCGAAATTCAGCCTTTTGATGGTAGGTGCCCTCCAGCTCTCCAATACTACAGCGGTGCTATTAAGTTAATTTTTCTCTACATGGTTTACCATCTTATGATTGTTTTATAACGAACTGTGTAAATATTGTAGATAGTTGAAGCCAGCAGATGAAGATATATTTTGCCTACATTTACAATATTTACATAATACCACACGATATCAGCTGACTCTGATTACTAAATGAGAATCATTAGGTACCTATTTTCTCAGTATCTCATTAATAGTTTTGACATCAATAAAATTATTTTATATTATTATCTAAAAATTTACCACTATAAAATACCTATATCATTCTAGGATCACATGAAGCTAATAAAAATAAGCTATTGTAAGAACTGACCCACCTATACGAACTACGAGTATCAACAACGTACACGTAGTATGCAGATTGTTATAACATGGGAAGAAAATAATTGATCAGATATTATTAAAAAAGTGAGTTATTCAAAAATTCCTAATTTCCATGATTCTCCCTATGTGGTCCCAATAATTACTGCTCGTTATTAATAATACCTTTTATTTGTATAAGTACATTTGCCTCAAATCGCCAATATCCAGTGAAAACAACTGCACTTGTATGCAAATGTTATGTGAAAACAACACCACAATAATACCTCCATATGAACCTTTATGATGTGAACCTTAATCAAACCATTTTATTGACACCAATATCTGTTTGTAGTATCATTAAAATCAGTATAGTTGCTTTTCTTTACACGATATTAGACATTATACGACCAATAAAATTAATGGAATAAGTGAGCGCATCAAACTTCACATAAGATTTTAAAAGCTCTTTATTATTCTGTCCGATGTTCATTCAATCTCATAACTTTTACTTGTGAGCTTGGATATAAAATTATAATTAGCAATTAGTGTCTTGGAGGAATCTAAAAATCATGTGAATTCACTACAGCGGTAGAATGTAGGTAAATAATGGTGTTTTATTTTAAATGCATTGTACATTTGTAATTTATTTAAAACCTAAATGGTAAATAACATCCCAATATCCGATTTCGTTTTAAAACGAGTGACAAAAGCCTTGCTTTATCTCGAGGAAATTTTAACGCACATAACTTTAGGTACTGATAAATACTTACTAAATATGTTCGGCTAGATCAAACTTGGCCATTTTAATTTACGGTGAGAGAAATGCTTTGTCGCCATAATCAACTTCACGGAAGTTCAACCTTTTCCTATCAGTGGCCATATCGATGAGTGACTGTCGTCCTGGATTGCACACATCAGATAGGTACCCCAGTACCCCTCTTTGGTTTTTTTTAGAATGCATAAGTCTGTTGAGGGTAATCCATAAAGAGTAAGTTCGCCTACTCGAATACGCTCATGTAGATCCACCCAAGAAATACTATATAGGCCTCTATATCACATACAGGAATTTGATATCATGATAATTATATTAATAATACATAAATTATTAAAATAAATTCTGTCTACGTGCCTATAGTTATAATATATGGACCATTAAGCTCACATGTGAGCGCAAAAAAAGTTAATTGAATTGGTTCTCTATCGCTCAATTGTGGATAAACTATGCATTATTTTGTTATCGACTATTATTAGAGCATCAGAGGCCTCGTGCAGAAATCATTTTATTGTGGGCAGACTTACCCCGCAGGCGATAATAAAAAGTTTGAATTAACGAAATAGTGATTAACTCAGTATGAAAAAAATAATCCACAGACATTGAAATATTTTAAAATGTTGCATAATAATATTAGATAGAGGTACCTGCCTATTAGATACATCTTCTATTACATAATAATTGGACTATATAATAAAGCAGTACTACGTGACGTATGTTTTTTTTAATTCATCCGAGTATTATTACACAGTTAGTATTATAAATTCCATGTACTCAGTAACTGTTACAACCTCCTCATGCTGTAAAAAAGTGTGTATGTATGTATCTAGATACCCCAGAGCCATACTAGAACATTCTAGTATGGCTCCGGGAATACCCGAATCTCGGTGCTGAGGAAGCATTCTGTCCTTCTCGACACAAACTTTAGCATGAACAATGTTAATGTAGTCGTAAAACTTGTACTTTCAGTCTTAGAGGGAAAGTATTTTTGGGTTTGTGAGTATGCAATATTCATGCCCAGAACCGTAATAAAGAGGTATGTAGGTAAATGGTACATCCATATAATTACTATGGAACGTAGCTAGGTCTCCATACTTTTTCGTGAACCCAAAAAGCCCGAATAAATAGGTATAGGTACGTAGTCCTACTATCAAGTTCCAATATCACGACTATTAGTTTGATAGGTTTGTTCTATAATCAACGCAATTTGTTGGCTATTGAATTTATTCAAAGTCATAATTTAATGAACAATTACATTTTATTAAGAGCGACAATGTGTAAAAATGTAACATCTTCTGGGTGGTATCTGTAATAAATATTATTAAGGTTTATCAATTCGCTCCAGTCTTCGGTAGCTTTATTATTATGCATTAATAATCATTTTCTCCAACTCACCTACATATAAATCCATCATAGCGTCCAAAACTAACGGTCGTCTACGAGTATATTAGAATAATTTGTTAAATAAAATATGTAACGAAAAAGCACTAAGTACATTTTTATTTTAAAAAGTATACCGTTGATTCACGTGTCATCGCGAATATTGCATAATACGTAAATCGTTTTTTTTTTGTAAATATGTTTTATTTTTTGACAATTGCAAAACTAAATATTACTTTTATTTTGTAACACCACATATGTTGATATTTTTTTGGACATATATCCGGGGTTGCGATTCAAAATTCCTGAAAAATTGGTAACGATATTCTACCTAATATTCTTTTTCGGTGAACAGTGCAGGATACTGAAGCCATATAATAGAAAATTTCACTCTAGAAAATATTATACTCTCCGCATCAGGATTTCATTATGAAATAATTATGACTGAATTTTTTTGTTTCGATTTAATTCCAACAACTTTTCTTTGCATCCAAATCCGCCCTTTGTACGTAAATTTATATGCAATAAAGTTTCTATTCGTTTATTTGTTTACTTTTTCGAATATAATAAAGAAATATAAAAGATAATCATAATTGACGTGTCACAATGCGTAACAGTCTGTTTTTCCTTATGGCATACCACTACCACTTCTGTACGAGAGGGTACTATGGATTATCTGAAATATAAAGGCTTTTTGATACAGTCTTATAATCGTAATTTAGTAAACACACATATTACCCAAAGCCTGAGGGGAACATTATAGTGAAATATGCGTCGTTATGTACTCGGAGTAATGTAGGCATATTGACAAACATGATGCCGAAGTATTAATTAAGGATCATCATATGGTATAATAACATTAAACAAATAGGCCTATAATTGACTCTAGTGTATGTACGAGTACGAGTACATTCTCCCGTGCTCATACTGACAACATTATCTATAAATATTTAGTTGAAATAATAAATTTCAAATAGTACTACTTACAGACATAAATTAAAATATGCTGATCCACTATTTGGGAATTATTTAATTGCGAGGATTTTTCTTTCATCTGCTTTTTAATCTCATGTCAAGTTGTAGAACTCAGTAATGGCAATAATATTTAAGTTTGAAAAGCAGATAATTATTTTGCAAATTAGACAGGATATTATGATATAATCATGATATAATTAAAATGACAGGTTCTTTTTTTTTTCAATTATATCATAGCAAAATAAATTTAAATCACTTTTAGTTCTAAAAGTTACAAAATTCGAATTCTATGAAAGAGAGGCCTTTTTTACATACTTTATTCCCAAGACCTTAAAAAATTGACAAATTGGCATGAAAGTTCCCATCATATCACAACATCACAAAACCAACCAAAATATTTATTAAATTCAGAGATACATATATACGAAATTGACAGAATATGTAAATGTATATAGTAATCTACATATCATATCAAAACACGAAGTAGCTGAGACATTGGTGTAACATCGATAAACTATGATAACCGTAATTAAATTAATTTAATAAATCGATACTTAAGGCTATTTATATAATGATACCACGGCAGATATAAACCATGTTAATTTATATAAATTATTATTATAAAGTTGACATTGCTGTACATCAGTTAAAATAATTGTTGTTTAATTACATTAATTATATTCAATTTATTTGGGTTGACTGTAAGATATTGCTTTTGCAAGAAGTTCTCCGTTTGGCACACTACTATTGTCTTGTTTTTGTAACTATGCAGGTATGTTTTTCTTTGGCCAGTAAAGATTAATTTACATATTTATTATTTATTTATTTATTACTTTCATGCTTTTATTTTTTTCATTCAACGTAATATTATCTTATTTTCTATTGTGTATTGTATTTCTTTTTTTTTTTAATTCTTCAAAAGTAGCCAAAGCTCCCAGGGTTCTACAATTGTTCTACAATTTAGCTCCTATATTGGTTCTATATAAGAGTAAAGTAAAGTAAAAAAGATTAAAGTAGTTATTGTTTTTCTTCTAAGAGTATGATTTGAATTTAATTAAATTCCAATCCTTCACTGCTACAATTTACATTCCAAACAACATTAATATTAATTATTCATGAAAATCTCGGCGGACTTCTTGCTGAGAATTTAATTCCAGTGTTGAATAATATAATAACCAATTTTTTTTATTCACACCCATAAATCCATGCATAATTATTATCAGAAACAATCGAATGTCGACATTGAAATTAAAAACAAATGTAGGTATAAAAATCAATTATTCTATGAATATCCCACATCAAAAGCAATATAAATAGATAAAAGATTAATTGTAATATTATTTATTTTGAGAAATCTACATAATATTTTCATATATTACTCATATTTTAGGAGGAAGTCTCTTGACTCAGCCAGGGTCCACCCAGGACTGTCGTGCTGATGATGACGATGACTCATATTCCATGAAAGGATCTTGTCTTACATATAGCAAATATTTTAAGACTTAATAGAGGATGGTAAAACATAATAGTTTATTGAACATTGTGATCAGAAGTCAACTATTTTGGGGTTGCGATCTTATAAAAAGAGATTTTTACTTTTTTTATCCTTCATAATTTTACGGGAAAACGACACAATTTCAAAAAACTGCAACGGAAAATAAGTTAGGCTCATATAGATATTAAAAGTTTCGTTCTGGGGTTCAGCGATTTTTTAGATACTTACATGTACGTAGATATATTCGATTTTTTTAGTTTTCAAAAAACACCAAATTAGAAAAAAAAACTCGCATTAACATTCCATTTTTGTATTCCAGAAACAATCAAGAAACAAGTTCCTAATAATTTGAGAATACTCAAAATTTCTAGACAGTTTAACCACAGCATCCAACACTGCAATGCTGCAATATAAGAGCATTAATTTGGGCATTAGTTCCTCCTTGCAAACACCATTAGATACTCTTAAATCGAAACCATAGAGATATGTGCTTATCGTCATTATCTTAATATAAGAGCAGTTTTTAAAATGTTTGTGTCGTAGTTATATTGAACATGGCCTACCGGAATTTAGGAGTGAAATAATCAATGTTTAGCACTACTCTTGTAATCCTAACTTCATGTTATTACTAAAATTATATGACCGCTGTGTTGAGGTGTCTTCGATTTCACTGGCACTAATCACTTTGTTAAATAACGGAGATGCGGAGTTATTATTTTCATTATTACAAAGGCTTAAAGCAAAATACTAAATTGCCAATTACAGAATTCTCGGAGTGGAATTTCTGGATATACTTTCTATTGAAATTTAATTCCAGCCTCGATATTTTGATGAGCAAATCTTTATGTTCGTATTAACATTAGTGGACAATTTGTTGCAAATTTATTTGAAAAATAGTTTATAGTAAAAAATTGCCGAACATCATTACTCTAACCTCACTAAAGTATTCAGTAATTGCCTAATGTTAACAACACGTAATTCGGTTCCCAAATGTTCCGACTTTCATGTACCACCGATAAAAACACAAAGTAGGTAATTATTAATGAGATCATTCTTCATATTTTTTAATTTTATTTCTATGTTTTATGATTAAAATGGTATTAGAAAAACGTAATTAAATATATCTTTATTTACAGGTACCATTTTTTATAATGACACATAGGTGTACGAAGACAGTATGTCATTATTTTTTTCTGGACTCCAGATAAAAAAAAAATCAATAAAAATTTATGCCGCGTAAATCACCACTAAAAAGTTTGCTACCTAACATTATTAAATATTTTAGGCGAGGAACATTATAAAACAATGTTTACAACTTTGATATAATTAACTATGGGACCTTACACCGCCCCTGTGCGGTGGGACAAACACGAGCCAAAGGCGCGTGATTAGAGTGACCATACCTACATTCCAAACAAACCTACCTTCTAATGTTAATAAAATAAAAGAGTTATATGGTAAGAGAGATTACAATGGAATGAAACATTTCCCGAGTCTTTAAGATACAAAATCGCGTGCGAAATCACGTAATTAAATTTTATAAACATTTTATAATAAGTTTTACATTACAAAGAAAGTTTTACAGTAGGTATTCGGAGGTATTTTTCACATTTCTTTCAGGAATCTATGTACGATATGAAATATCTGTCCCACTAATTCAATATACGAAGATTAACTGTATCAACCCGATTTTTTTACAATGCATGTACAGTGGCGAAGAGTGAATTTTTGCGGAAGGGAAGTCGGGGCTAACATTTCTTATTGGATTACGTCAGATTAGACACTATAATTTTTTCCAAAAGGTAGCTCTATGGGAATCGTCTTATTGGTAGCTTCGCGCCTGATGATGTTATCGAGGTTAACGAGATACATATTTGTTCTGAAAATTACACCTTTCAGATTTCTCAGGGCCTTAATAATTATTTTGATAAAATATATGATATTCCTGTTCAATTTTATTCTCGAAGATTTGATTCTACGTTGAATAGTTGTACTGAAATATTCACCCTATTCGCCACCATGACAAAATCGATCTTCTACGAGATAAGAAGAGATTTTTTTCCATCTTTGCCATTTTAGTGTTTTAGGGCATGAATCAACACAAATAAAACAATATTAAATATCACCGCCAACCACGAACTTGTAAAATGCAGGAACATTGGTAAATTATTAGAATACGTCTTATTAAGTGTCGATAAATTTTGTTAACATAAAGAATAAAACCCGTAGAAGATACACATATTGCTCAACAAAAACTCAACATTGATGGTTTTTATAATTGAAATTTTATATAGGTATCGAAAATATTGGTGTTATTCAAATGTTTTAAACGGAGAAGTCAAAAGACTTCAACATTCAGTCAGCATATAATATGATGTATGTAGTTAAAGAACACTAATTTAGCGTTAGTATCTATAGCGCTAAAAAGAAAGCCCAGTCAGTAAAAGAATAGCGAAATGTACATCCACAGTTACACACATTCAGATATGTATACACTGACCTCATTGATATTGTAAATGCAACGTTCATTTTCTATTAAATTTTGTTCTATCCCACAAAATTTATTTAAAGGGATACGGCATGAATACAGTGCGGTTAGTTATCTTACTTCCTTCATATTCATGCAATTCATCATAAACAATCTACATACGATACATTTTACTAATACGCCCGTCCCTGAAATTGGTTCTTGGACGGCCGCCTTGCCTTACACCTCTTTTGTCGCCTATCCTTTCTTCACTAATTATCCTCTCTCTGTGTTCGATTGCCCTCTAAATTCAAATTGTATGAATCTAAGGTGTGTGCGTAGTTCCTAGTACGTACCTACATGCTGCATACATAACAAATCTATGTATTGTTTTATTCAGTAGTACGAAAATAATTTGATTAGGCACTCCAACATCAAAGGTTTTATTATATCGACGTTTTAACAATGAGCACTCTTCCTATAATCAGATTAATTCAAACAGTTTGAATTGATCATACTACAGTATTATTTTCTTCAGAAGTTCATTTTATTTTATCAAACCATATGATGATTTTGTTATGAAACTATTGAATGTAGGAAGGCTTTTCGTTTTATTGATCATTTTGATATATTTCAAATATTTTTAATAATGTCACAGCCGGCATTGTGTAATTCAAAATGTATTAAGAAGATAACATCTTTAGGTCTCGTGTTGATTGGTAGGAAAATGTTTTATTGTCATAAAGTTGAACCCAATACAACGTTTTTTAATATTTTTTGCCAATAGTCAGTAATAATAATATATGTCATCAGATATTAGGAGATTTGAATCGTTTTATAATTCAAGGGTTTCTCGGACGACGCGGCATTCAAATGCCATACAACCTGCTCTATTTAATGCCACCTGTTGCGAGGCCTATGCTACTGAAACTAATAAAATATATTTTTATTCCTCTTAACCTTACGCAACGCTTACACCTTCCTACCGTAAATCATTCCATTTAGACCTACCAAGACTTGGTAGATGATTGGATAAGAGAACGATCCAAGGTAATGGATGTGGGCGAATAAAAAATTGATTTTCGTAAAATTGAGCGAATCATAAAATGATATGGCAATGCGTGATAAATGAAAAAATCTATTTTGTATTTTTCTGGAAAATATCTTCACATAAATAAATGAATAAATCTTTATTGGCCAATGAAAAATGTGCATAGTTACAAATAAACAAGACAGTGGTAGTGTGCCAAAAGGCGGACTTATTACCTACACTGGAGAAATCATAACATGCTACCAATCTTAACCAACTAAGTATACTCCTTTTCTGTACACAGCTCAGCTCAAAGGCCAATTGCTGTTACGTTGAACTGTGTTATACTAGAATTAAACAAAAAAAAAGAAAACTAACGTATTTTGTACAATCGTACTATGCATATTTCATACAAAGTCAGTAAAAATATTGAATAAAAAAGTTCAAATTTTTCTACCTACCGTAATTTTGGCTTTTTGCCATATGATACGTATTACCAAATCACCGACGATTTCAAACATTACTTGCAAACTTTGTGCTACTTGGCCTTTTGCTTAAATAGCACCAGGTACCTACGTAATACATAATTAGTTAGCCTCACAAGCGTGTGTGTGGTGTCTTGTATAATACAAAAAACATGTTAATGTTTCTGGCGATTTTGTCCCAATTTATCATCTTACGGGAAATTTGTAAGACATTTAAGTAATACATAATATACTGTATAGTATATATAAGCACCTCACACAAGTTCAAGTAGTAGGTATAATAACATATCGATTACTAATAAAATCAATACAGTAGGGTGGCCATATACTTAGGCACCAATAATAATGCTTTTACGTGAATTAAATAATATTCTATGCTATACGAGTATGTAGAGTTTTCAAGCTAAGTCGTATTGAACACTGAGATGATTTTTTACTGACGTTTCAGCAAACCTACTGCCGCCTTACCCCTGGTTTCAAATAACTTGGCCACTGGCTACATAATAATTCTATAGAAAAAGTGTGACAAGACGGATAAAACGAAATGTAGTCACAGATTTGTAAAGAATCCTCTAAATGCGATAAGAAAAAGTTGAAAGATTTCATCTTCCACAACATGATCAAGTTCTAAAACAACTATCTACTACCGAATATTCTAAACCTACTCATCCCCGATTAGAAAAGTTCGAATAATGACCGCACGATATGAAGGATCTTCCTAACTAGGGTAGGGAGAGAAGACAGACCGCTAAACGGCCCCATCCTTACACACGCTACTTGCTTTTGTCACATGCATTAAATTCCTCATACACGCCCTCAGATTTATTTTACTCAAAACGCGTCTGTCCTTGAGGATCAAAATGGTCCCATTATTACAGTACCTGATGTATAGTGTACTTGTAAGTGAGTTTATTTAATAACATAGAGCAGACAATAAATAATTTAGGACCTCAATGAGTCTCTGCCCAGGGGTCGTGTTATAATATTTGACTCTACAGACAAAATACTCGTCGCGAATCCATAATGGGACTCGACATCAAGTTGCTTGAGGCCGATTGATGCTAATAATAATTTATGCATTTACTTTCAACTCTAATTAGAGATCTTGTATCTCAGTTACAATACAACCAATGATCTTTAGTATATTTTTTTTTAAATAAACAATGACAACGTATAATTTCTCCCCAATATATTTTCTTTCCGTCGATTTTGTAAATTGGTTCCATTGATACTTTATAGCTGAAAAAAAAACAGGAGGAAAGTTGTAATGCGTTTATTTAACAATTATAAATTATCGAATGAAGTACCTATTAATTTTAAGAAAAAGGCCCCATTTGATAATAATTAAAAAGCCGGTATATTCTCAAATGTTTTGTAAGCCGTTTGTCGATATTATCTTGCAATACATCAACATCTTAAATTGTACCTTCTGTGAAATACCGTAGGTACGAGCCCTCAGTATTTTTAATATTTCAGACCCTAAAGGCATCAACTTATACGTTATTAGTTTTGATCATAATTATTTATATTCTATTTGATGACTCTAGATTAATATTCCATTAGAGTATTTTACGTTTATGCGACGTAAAAAAGTCAATAAATTAGTTTTACTTATGTCAGCCATGGAATTATTTGCTATAAATATAATAGCCACTTAATCTAAATTTCTACTCATTACCAGAACTTAGATGACTCAATTAAACTTTAACCATACCTGATAAATTAATTAACATTAAAATTATAGCTGAATATTACGTTATAAATTAGATATGTAAAATTATATGCAGGTGTCTACTGTCTATCCATAGGGTTATTATTATTGACTTATTTTGCCCGCTACATTCCTCCAACATAGTTCTACAATAATGTTGTATGTTTTTTTGTAATTTTTAAATAACTTACTCAACGCAGAAGGAAAAAATCATGTTTGTATTAAAATATAACAGGATTTTCAATGTGCTTAAAGGAGGAGTTCATTAATTATTTTAATTACAAAATAAGTACACATTATTATGTAAATTAGTCTACACTTATGTAACTCTGGTAGTCGAGCAACATGCAGAAGACATCATGTTATGCAACAATGAATCTTTCGGAGAATTTAGATGCAACATGTATATGCCTACATGACGATAAAGTTACACTAAGTATGTGGACGTATTAAATAGGTTTAAACTACATTTGTCAGAGAATTAGTATTAGGGATGCAGTATGTAGGTATGTATTAAAAGATCCAGAAACATTTTTAGCCCAAACTAATCGATAATCTAAACGTAAATTGGGATCATGAGACACTACAGGTTTGGTTATTGGTTTCTAAATAAGAAATCTAATCTATACGTGTACTAAAATCTGTATAGTCTTCTTCTACTTCTTTATGCATAGAAAAGACAACAAGTTTGAATGTTTGCAAATTACTTACCATGTAGGTAGGCACCTACTACATGTAAGGGCGAATTTAATATGAAGTAGCTGTTTAACCAGATTCCTGTTCTGTACAGAATTAGTTAGGTATATGCGGGTATTACTGGAGTACCTACTACCTACGTACTGCATCTGCATGCAAAACATTGAGTGACTACTGTCAATAATAGGGTTAATGTAACATGGGACACCGTTTGTTTTCACAGGTACTTGGCGAGTGTCCATGGTGCCCGAGGCCAGCTCAGGTTTATAGCCTTCATAATAACATATTACCCATAATACATTATGCAAGTATATTTTCATCAACTCTTACTGAACTCTTGCGGAAGCTAGGACGTATAGGACGACGAAAATAATTAAATGAAGTACGTAGCATATTTTTATCTTTCTTTTCTTGAGTTTGGAGGAATTGGTGAAACTGAACATGAATAAATATACCTCATAATTTTAATAATAATGCAATACAATCATCAAAATCTCATCAAACAATATCAACAAAAAAGTGTCTATTTTTTCATGATATAACAATTATTTTTTCCGACTGTGTTTATTTTTATATTGTTTGTTTTTAATCGTACATTGTTATTGTTTGCCCATGTATGAAATAAAATTTTAATTTTACAGTACACATTTTGATTATGTTATAGGTAAGTGCATCATTCATTAGGATTCTAGTATCACTCAAAAATATGTTACCTCATATTAACTTGATTTCTGACAATATCTTCCATGGATAGGTAAAAAAATAAGATTGGGTCCTAAGAGATTGACGCATTTTCTGAAATTATTTATGCGTCGTAGCACACGCAGGTGACAAGTGGTCCTCAGCACACGCTGAAATTAAATTATTAAATTAAATCACTCACCTGGTGGAATGTTGAACAGTTTCTTTTACCTACAGCACCTACTACATATTATTATATCTATATTTAGTATCGATCTCGGGGGCCCTACGAATTTATAACAATTAACTTTGACGAGTTCTTTCCGGGGCTTTTAAATACTTAATAATAATTTTAATATAGGTTTACATATTCTCTACGAATAAAACGTGTTATTGATCACCTATAGATTATTTCCCTACATAATACAGTGGAAGAATATCTTTTACAATAAGATTTTTCAGGTACAGTTGTCAATTAGTAGATTATATTAGTAGAGTATATTATAAAGATTCTTTAAAGTGTCTTGTTGGCAAATGTTTTATTCCGACAACGCGGTTTGTGAATCGTGTGCCCTAAGCTGTTGCCATATACCTATATGAATTTAAAACCTGTACGGCATTACATCGGCTCAATGTTTACATCAGTTCACATGCAAGTATTTTCCATGCTTTTTAAAAAGCTGGACTATTCAATATCGGCACCACTATTCATATGCAAGTATTTTATTATGCTGCCGCCATCTAAATGATTTTCAGAAAAGCCGGACTATACCATTTCGGCACCACTATTCTTATGCAAGTATTTTCCTAAGCTACTGCCACCTATGTAACTTTATGAAAGGCCGGACTATACCATTTCGGCACCACTATTCATATGCAAGTATTTTGTTATGTTAACGCCATCTATGTACCTTTCCGAAAAGCTGGACTATACCATTTTGGCACCACTATTCATATGCAGGTATTTTGCTATGCTACCGCCATCTATGTAACTTTCCGAAAAGCTGGACTATACCATTTCGGCACCACTATTCATATGCGAGTATTTTATTATGCTACCGCCATCTGAATGATTTTCAGAAAAGCCGGACTATACCATTTCGGCACCACTATTCATATGCAAGTATTTTGTTATGTTGACGCCATCTATGTACCTTTCCGAAAAGCTGGACTATACCATTTTGGCACCACTATTCATATGCAAGTATTTTGCTATGCTACCGCCATCTATGTAACTTTCCGAAAAGCTGGACTATACCATTTCGGCACCACTATTCATATGAAAGTATTTTGCTATGCTACCAACATCTATGCAACTTTTCGAAAAGCTGAACTATACCATTTCGGCACTGCTATTCATACGCAAATATTTTCTGAATCCTACTAAAATTACTCTTGTTCGGGATGCCGCTTGAAAAGTATATATTTTAATGTTTAATACTTCAGTCTGTTTGCTACACGGTTTGACAATAAAGGTCTTTTGGGTTCAAAATTTCGGTAACTATTGATTATTGTACAATCTATATTAATCGGGTTGATTCTTGAAAGCTTTTGCATCATTTCGTCAAAATGTAATAGTGCATAGGTAAAAATTCTTGCAGTTGGGCATCCTCCTAGTGGAATCTTAAGAGTGTTATAAGAATAATATCATTCTATAACAAAGTAGGTAATTATAAAATTTCAGAAGGTGTTTGTCGAGAGGAGTCTTTCTGGTAAACCTTGTGTACTTCATTGAAAAAATATTAAATTACTTGAAGGGCCGTACAACAGAGGAGCGCAAACTCCTGAAACATCCTCGGCTGGATGTATTCCAAAACGAGAAATAGAAATCATGTAGGTAGGTATGTAGTAGCATGTTAGAAAAATTGGTAAAAATCCATTGCGTATGTATTACTATAGTACCTATATGTATAATAGACTAAAAGGTCTTCTTAGTATAGAGAGCAGTATCGTTTTCGATATATTTCTCTCAGCGACACAAACAAATTTGATATTCTTTACAAAACACCGGCCAATATGTCTACAAAGCGATTATTTGAGAATATAATTTATCTTACTTTAATGAAGGTAACATCCTCCAAACCATTCTCCTCAAAAATAATAATTTGTCGAAAACAAAACAAAACTTATTGAGCCAAGAGGCAAAAGTGATCAAAAACTTATAATATTACTTACTGTCTACTTATGAAGGATTATTGAAATAAATTCCATACTTATGTTAGTGGGCAGTTCATTATTTTACAATATTTTACTCTGGCAACACTAAATAATATGATACATCGATAGGGTGCCCATCATCCATAAAGATATGTATAAAATTTTTAGAAGGATCTTCGGGCATTTTGTTCCTCCTGGTATATTGTAGCTAAAACTTCTGTCCGGCATTTTGTCCAATAAAATACCTAATATGTATAATAATTATAACAACTGTCCTTTAAACACTACCTATGCATATATCTAATATATTGGAATATTAGATCGGTGAGAACTCATTTTTTCAGCTTAACGAAAGCATTAAATATTATGAAATGTTTTTATTGATTACCAAATGGATAAATGAATTTAACTTTTAATAAAGTGTCTTCCGATGGAATTGATAAAATAGGTAACAATATAATCATATACATTTCAATTCATTCATTTACATTTACATAAGAGCAAATGTAACGTAAAATCAAATTACGAGGACAAAGTCATAGCAGATGTACCTACTCCTACTGAAAAATTATATCGAGAAAGGATTTCTTTACATCCGTCCTTTAATCTTTACGATGTGGGAAATTAATTATGCGATCAATCTTCGAAAAGCTGATTGGGATCTGAAATTAACAAATAATCATCTTTTTTATTGTAGTTGTTACACTCTCATACACTCTACAATCTTGCTTTAGTAAAATAAATAAATAGTTACAATATAACGCCATTAATTTTATTAATCAGTTCATATTTTCTGACTGATTAATCGGATCCCTCCAATTTGCAGCAGTAAGTATACAGTGAACATAATATGAATAATGTTGGCACACAACGAGGGCCCAAAGTACCTAAGAGATCTTGACTTCGAAAAAAATGTCTACGAAGAATGGTGGACAGTGGTTGATTTGACTAAATATCGTACCAATCACCACTGTATATAGTAGTACGCGAAACGACCTGCCTACAACTTGTGACCTAAATTGATGGGATTATTTTTTGAGTAGACACGAGAAAAAAAATTCTACCTAATATGCACATTAGTATTAAATCATACTTCAATAACGCACCGATAATATGCTGATAATAAGATAACAATGGGCGTATATAATATTGCGTGTATAACCAAGTAAGTATAACCCTTATGTGTGTTGGACCATCTTGCCATATAAGTAAGTTAGATGGCAGAATACGTGGGATTTGACAACCAAATACACCGCAGGGATAAAGGATGGTGTTAATCCATTGTAATGCAAATTTAATATTGCATTCGACATGATGTTATAATATAAGTAGCAATGTCTAATATCGTTTAGGATTTTTATTACATATTATTCTTGTAAGGCGACATTTCTTAGTAGGTATTAGGCATGTATAACATGTACGTAGTATGTACTATCATGTATGGTATGTCCTACAACAGTTTAGAGTTGAAGATAAACATTGTCGGCGGCCTTACAATAACTGATCTCGGTTGGCTTACTTGATCTCTTTACACACGAGAAACTTTTGCTATTAGGTACATTCATCTCCACCGGGACTCGAATCCAGGTTTCTTGTCGAAGCCAATCTGAGTTCGCAAATTGTTCACAGCCAGCCGGGAGGTCGGTCGTAAGCCCAACAATGTTTATACTGTTGTAAGACATACTATATCTATATAATCCAACATCAGCCATTGCAAAAAATGTTTTCAACTTCATATGGTTGTAGTTAAGTTATTATAAGACTGGTAGTGATCGTATGTATTACATTGTTCTAGATGTTTAGCATAATATGAGGTGTACGGAGATTCATGATATAATAGACAAATTACCTACTAATACAGCCTAACTACCTACCCATCAATTATCGTATAGAAGCCTAGAGTCTTTTCCTCACATCATTATTTCAAGATTTATAAACGAAGTCTTCGCATATTTATGCAATTATTACTTTTAACAGTTGTTTTTCATCCATTACTTGGGTGGTCCAAAGCCTCAAGGATCGCCCCAAAGCATGATTCAATATTCTAGTTTTTAATCGAATCATTCTAATCAAAACGGGTAGTTAAAGACACTAAATGAGATCATAGAATTTTACGGCCACAGATAACTTGATTTGTAGTTTGTGAAATATTACTAAATACCTACCTTGTTTCATCTGTATTGAGAGTAGCGCCAGTAAAGATACAACAACAGTAGGTCCTGCATTCTTTCGGTAAATGCCACAAAAATTCTATTACTTCTCTATATGGTGTTACAACTACTCGTAGTTTCTGTACCATCACGGCATCGTACTGTGTCACGGTTACGCCTATAATATATTGTATCTAGTAAAAAAAAATCACACATCATGCTCGCTGCGCAAACACTAATGTGACATTTAGAATTGTATACTTGTTGCTAGAACAGGTAGGTATCAATTGCTAAAATAATAATAAAAAAAATCTCGGATTACGTACACACGAACCCAAATATTTTCCTGTACACTTCACAGCAAGCTTGTATCCTGAAGCGCAGAATACATGATCAACAACAAGATTTGATCCCAGCACCTCCCGATTAGAAGTCTGCGCTACAATCAACTTCACCCACCATGTATTCGAATTAGATTTGACATCTTCCCTTTGACAAGTGGTCCACATACGGATTCCTCCTTATATAATTCTCTCCCTCAGTGTGATATATGGCAGTAGCCCATGGATTCACTTCCCTTGCTCCTTGTGAGGATGAGCCGATTCACTAATGGGACAGTTTTATTTCATTCATTCATTCATTCATAATATAGGCCGCAGCTTGGGATCGTTATCCATGAATTATTACAATACAAAGGGTTGCATATGGAGGTTCCTTGTGATTAATTACGACGATTGCATTATAATGATTTATAATGTGAACACTCAAAACAGTAAGTGTACTTATTTTTTTCTTCTTTGCGTTGTATACATACCTGCTGTATCTATCATCTTACTTATAATACCTACTTACTAATATTATGTTATGAAAAATTAATTCCAACAAAATTACCTATATACTATTATGATCCTATGATCAATAATGTATCATACTAATGAAAACATATTCATTGAATGAAATTGGTAAGTATATGTAACTATAGAATCGCATCAGCGATGGATTTTTTTTTCAAAGAACTTCGAACTTAGGTATATACAGTACCTATAATACCTTTCAGTTGTAAATTATGCCAGTTGGTACCTACTTGCTCCACGAATTAGGCAAGAGGGATCACTCATTTTGTGAATTTGGTCAGATCGAAACTCTCTAACATATAGTGGAGAGATGTCTTATCAAGAAGTTGAAAAACTCGGTTAAGTAATGCTAAAGGCTACCTACTTGAATGCTACTCGTATTGACGCTGAACTATGACTCTAGATAACTTGTAAAATATATGAGTACAATGGTAGTACACACATCGAAAAAGAAGAACATTTATTAACGCAGTTTAAATAACTACACTCGCAAACATATTTGAATAGCAATATGAATTACATGGCTGTCGATGATACACAATTCACATGTTAGGTTTAAAAAGGTACTCGTACCTACTATAACTATGTGATATCCCACGTGACATTCCACGATGGTATAATAACCGCATGAATATACTCGTAGATCAAAAGGGTTGTGCCGTGTGTGTGGCATTGATGTGACGTATATTGACATAAACAACTAATAAAGTTCGACGTAAAGTTCCCACGAACAACATTTCTTTTTTCCGCCAATTTAACCAAATAATATGAGATACCTAATGCAAATGAATTACAGAGGCACAGATACAATTCTTTACTCCTGGAAAAGCATCAGTGTGTAATGATTATTCAAATTATTGTATCAAATAGACTTTATTACTTATCCACTAATTTTAATTACCTAATATCTACTTACTCGTACTATTGAACAGTTTTACTAGTTTTCTGTTTTCACAACATACCTAACATACCTACTTGTTCTGCCGGGTATAGTTTTAAAGTAAACCTTTTTACGATATTTCATACGTTTTGTGCAGCTATATAATTTATTCAAATTTCACCTGCTAAACATAAACCTTAGTACCTATGACTTATCTGGTTAAAGTTATTAAATGGTCTCCAGTCTTCGGTAAAGCTGGGCTGGACGTATTATCAGATACCAGGACTCGCTATGGGCGAAAAATATAATGAAATGGCGAGCAAAACAAGCGTCGGCTGACCACATGAGGAAGGTAGTCTGATGTTGTAAATAAATGTGCCGGAGGTACATAGATGCAGTGCGTGCAGAAGACAGGGAATTGTAGGGAACCAGGGGGAAGCTTGTATCTGACAATGGATGCGAGAGATTAAGGAGAAAGATGTTTCGAATATTAGAATTATACCTATAAGTAACTATGTAGCTACTTAGAATAACAACAGATCTGGTTATCAAGCATCTGAAATGCACTATGTAGGTACTTAGATATTAATTTAATGTAGGAATTAGTAGGTAGGGACGAACGCATGTATATAAGTAGGTACTGCTAAGAGCTCAGTGAAGTATACCGCAGTTTTATTGAATATGATACAAGAAGCAGTATGGGATATGCAATGATTGAATGTGTTTCCTTACATGGGATTAATCACCAGCATGATTGACCAGTGACCATCAGTGACTAAAGTAATACAATGTCGTGTCCAATTAATGTATGTTGTGCAAAGGACATATTCTTATTGGACAAGCTGATTGATTTAATGTCTGTGTTTAATTGTACCTTCCTTGTAAAAGAGCAATAATATGTGAATAATACGAACTGTGTATTTTGCAGCACTTATTGCTTTTTCTCTACCAAATCTTAATTCCCATTTATATGATTCTGCAATATAATGTCGTAAAACGGTACTCCTTGATTCCTGAACACTATGGCAGTAATTTTAATTAACATGCTATTTGATGTTACAGTATTTTACATGAATAAAAGTGATATTCCGATTCGTTATAATAAAACAGATTAAAAACAAATCATTTTGCGGTCTCCCTTTTTATCAATGATCTTTTAAACAAAACAGTAGGTATAAAAAAGGGAATACTATACTTACTGGACACCTATACCATTTTTTTTTTATCCAAGTTTTATATCTATTTTTAGTGTCTATACTGGTTTATGAAAATACTTATTACTAACATGAAAAAATCTTGATTTAACTTTATGTCTATGACTCTTTACATATATGTATATACTTACGTAAGTACCTAATAATTTATTTATAGACAATAATAATTTACATATAATTTATTCAAATCACCTGTATTAGTTTTACCTGATTGGTTGACAACTCAGTGACCCATACATCAAAATGACTTTTGATTGGTTTTGACTATTTCTAGAATAATTATTAGAATCAAGGCCGTCAATATGTTCACCAATAGCCTGCCAATATTAAGTACGTATTTTAATTTCAATTAATTTATAATACCTAAACACATTAACATGACTACCTATTATTATTTCATGTATTTCGAAGGTAAATTGATTAGCAAGGACAACTGCCGGAAAGATAAAAATACGTATTTCTTCGTTTTCTATTTTTTCTCAATAAAATCAACTGTAATTTGGATACCGACACACTGTTTTATCTAAAATTTATTGTTTAGTCGTAATATTATTTGCAAAAAAAAAACATGTTTCTCAATAAAATAAAATTTCACGATAATTGGCGCCGTTTTATGTTATAAAACAATGACCACATCGTATATTTATTTTTAATAAACTCGAAGATAACAAATAATAGAAATATCAAGTAGTAACCACATGTTATACGCAAAACTAAAACCTAGTTTTTAATATAGTTATCTTCCAAGGAACTCCATCCTTGTTAAATTCCGTTCTAAACAGATAGCTTACTGCTTAATAATGAAATGAGCGACTGTGAGAAGAAAAGTGAACAAATCAAGATGGATTGGAGTGAAGGTATCATGACAAAAATATATTAAAAGAGAAAGTGTTAGAAAACGTAACCAGACCAGATACCTATTGTGTTAATCCAATCTACAAGATACTCAGAATCAGGGATGCATGCAGGGATTAGTCGTAAAGAAATTCTTTTGGCGATACGTTCAATTTACATCAAGAACTTTCCTCATTTTCACTCATACATTAACGTTTTACGCAAACTATAGATTAGATATTTATGCTTAAAAAATCAAATGTGTGGGAACTCATGCTAAGATTGTCTTCCTATATTACAAAAAAAGTTTAATATTTAATAATGTTCGATAGTAATGAAACGACAACGTTCAATTATAACTAATATCTTTTGACATTGATGGGGAACTTGTATGGCATCATACTAATATGATAATTTATTCGTCAAGATAACAAATCTTTATGTCATCGGTTCTTGTTATTGATATTCTAATCAAATAACAGAAGTAGTATTCGAGAACGATCATGTTATTGATATCGAATATTATTTTTTACTTTACCTAATTACATACATCGATACTCTGTAAATATTAGGAACATACATTCGGGAGGTACAGACATTTATTCAGAATATAACGTAACAAGTAACGCATGTGCGACATCAAAAGTATGAGTAAAACTGAAAGAAAAATAATTGTATTTACACTATATTTTTAAAATTTGTAGATCATTTTTCTTTTTTGACTTTGACTATGTTCTTAGAGGAGAAAAATACTCCATTCTCCAGCTCATTATGAAGGGGAAGATAGAAGACCTTAGAGGGGTCGGAAACAAGCAATTTTCCTGGCTTCGAAACATTCGGCAGTGGACCGGAATCAGGACTGTGGAAGAGCTATTTCGCACTGCCCAGGACATAGAGGCGTTGTCCCAAGTGGTCGTCAACGTCGGGGAACCCGACAGGACACGTAGAGAAGAAGATCATTTCTCTAACAACTACGAGTATGGTCATTATTTTAAATGTCCAAAAGTGAAGTAAGTACCCACATCAATTAGTCTCCTGATTCAGAGCTAAAAACTTTAGGTGGTGATATAGTCATTCGTTTTTACCTTTGAAAATGGTCTTCCACCATGTAGCGTCGACTAAAAATCTTATATTTATTATTAGTTTCATTTTAGTTGGTAAATTGACGTCCTTGCATCGCCTCGTAACATTTCTGTATTGTAAATGTGACTAAGCAAATTGACATTTCCTTTAAAAAAAGATATACGTTTCCATATTCACTTAAAAAGAAAATACACCATTAAAATTAAGAAACATTATAATAATTATTTGTGTAGACGACATGTTAACATTTTTATAGACTTGTAATAAATTAACATAATTAAATAATGTAATTATACAGATGAGATGATTATCAGACACTCTCTGATGATATCTTTTTATTTTTATCTGATTTTTATTACACATTACGTTTTGTCTCACGTATCTTAATTCCTCGACAATCGAAACCAATGATAAGGAAAATAAAATAGTCGATAGAATGTAAATAACTTTACTGTCTTCTTACTGTTGTTCCTAGGTACACCGTCACACGTACATAGAATATATATCTAGGCCTTCTTCTTTCTCAGCCGTGTCTCCTCTGCTGGATGTATGAGCCTCCTCTAACATTTCCTAGTCTGCTTCTATATGCGAGCTTTTTCTTTCACCTGTAAACCGCCACGGGGACGATTGTCTGTTGATTTGTTGTCGATAGTGTTTTTCGTTCATTGTGTTTACGAAATTTTATTGTTATCGCCAGGGTTAACTACGATACTATTATTGATTTGTTATTTTTTTGTGTTTGTTTTAAATTGTAACTTTTCCTGTGTACACTCTTCAGGCTGAACACTGTAATGCCGAGGAGAGTAATATAGGTATTTTAATAAAATGTGTGAAATAAAAATAAATAAGTAAGTAGGTATTTTACAAAGTTTGAACGGAGAACTACTACTGTTAATGCGGAGATATTTTATACGAGTATATAAAAAAAAAACAATTATTTAAAATTTCAAACACAAAAAACGAAACGACGAAAACGCTTCACGTGTGTTTATTTAAAGTGGCAGTAAAATAAAGATTTTTGCGTTAAATTTTTGAGTAATTTTATTTTTTAAAAATGGCATTCCACAATGTTAGTGAAAATAATTTCCAAATATTGTTAATCAACTATTCAAGAAATTTATCTGCGACGTCATACGCCCACTTCTTCATTCACTGAATCAAGAAAAAGGGGTTAAAACTTTAGCGCCATTGAGGGCGTGATTTTATATTTATTATAGCAACCTTTAGGTGTAATAAACAACAGACATATATCCATAATACATTAGTGACACCTTAATTCATTCATATCGATAGAAATATAAAAATACTAATCCTTTTATTAATTAACATTCACCAAAAAACTTAAAACCGATTGATTTTGTTAAGGATAACATTGTTATAATTTTATAGAAAATAATTATAATAATAATTTTAACAAACGCAGAAGGGAACATTCTAGATGGAATAGATTAGATTTTACTTGCATTAAGTAGATAATATGATAAAATGATTCCCTATTGCCAACACCTGGATGTCTACAAACACCCTCAAGTTATTACCTAAATTATAAAAGACACGTGCATTTGAAACATTTTTGAAAATAAATCAATTATGAACCCAATCTTGCCTATAACTATTATATTTGTACTTTTTGTAATTAAGTAAATAGGTAACTAGGCCCAGATATTATATTTTGGGAATCCTAGAGTCTTTTCTTGTTTATTTGTTCCTAATGTTCAAACTGTTATACATGTCGAAAGATCAATAAAATATTTTTAATAAGTAGGTAGTTGTCCCCATTTTTTTCTTATTTTTTTCATACTTAGTTTGACTAATATATGTCACAAGTGATAGTTGGCAGACATTACCAATGAACCCACCATTTGAATTTATGTATCAATAAAAAATATAAATTTATTTTTGTTTTTTTTTTTTAATGGAGGCGAGTGTATTCAAACTTATATTGAACTGATATGGATACACACTCGTATAAAGAGGTTTACTCCGGAGGTTCCCAGAAAGGATTCATACAATTGCTGAGATAAACATATCAAGTGGCGGATGCTGAGGAATGAGTAGCATTGTCAGGATTCCTGAGTAAAGGGAACTGTTGGACTATGTGAGGAAGTCGTGTACCACCGATACAATACCAGACATGATTGCTTTTGCAGTAAATATATTGGACAGTACCTAGGTTTATTTTTTGTAATAAAAAGCAGGGTAGGTATAGTCGCATTTTTTTGTACAAAACGATCTGGGGTTATAATATATGTTTCGAGTGGGTAAACTTTGTAAACCCGGGAAACATTGTTTTACCCGTTCATTTAGCACTACCCGAAACACATACACAAGCCAAAATACTTTCCTGTACACTTCACACTAGAATGATGGTCTATCTTGTGAAAGGGCAGAATACATTGTCAGCGTTTGGATTCGGACCCGGCTCTTTCCAAAATAATATTTAAAACTAACTGTGAGCATTGGATAGAGCAAAAAGTGCCAGTCTATTGGATACGTAACAAAAATGCAGATCACTTGATTTCGATGGAGGGTAAAGATTGAAGAACCAGCAAAGGGGAAAATGAGAATTTATCGAAGGAGACGAAGACCAACAAGCAGACTCCATCAGAAATGCAGTAAAGTAGTTTACAAACATTTTCCAAATTCGTCTCTGCAAATCGTACACTGGTGATATATTTGAAGAACTCTAAAAATTCATGTTGTAAATGATTGTGCAAGCACCGTTACAAGAGTTGGGATCGATTTCGGTAATAAAACAAAGATTCCGAGTGAATATACAACTGTACCTATGGGCTACATACACCTACATTGTAATATAAACATTTACAAACGTATAACTATGTACAATCAGGAATCTAACGAGAACTGAGAAGATTCTTTCACTTACATTAACAATTAAAACACTTACCTGGTAGATAGTAGGTACATTTGGGTAATTAACGAGACACCCGGTTATCGAAGTATCGTAAAAAAATACTCGTGCTTTATAAATAATTTACTTATCGTGAACTGTGCATATTGTATGCGCCACAATGTAGTGGTATTTTATTGTATGTCAAATAACAATACAGAAGATTTTCATTAAAGTCGTCGAATCCACGAAATATAAGCGCCACTCATAAAATTAGAATTGATCAAATCAGATAATCACTTAGTTTATGGGCATTAGGCACCTTAAATTCACGTTATCACTAACCTAACGTGGTGGTATTTAAGTAAACATTTATTTGATTGTATTTTGGATAAATTCAACTAAATCTTGATATTTATTCATGCCTACATTAGAATTGGTTAATTAATCAAGAGATTACTCTGTGATTGTGTGTTGATAATGATTCATTGAACAATATGTTATAATTCTGTAATAATTAAATTAACAGATATGTTAAATGCTTTTGTGAATACATTTTTAATACAATTCCCAATAATGTACCTACTCGACCTTAGGGTCTACGCTGAGGTTGAGGTCATCGAGTTCTAGCGTCATTATAATTATTTTTATTGTTTATGATAGTCTATATTGGTAGCTCTGAGACTATAATAGGTAGTCCCCCTGAGATTTTTTGTGGTATCTTTTTTTAAGGATCCTTATTATTAGTTTTTTTTTGGATCCCGAGGTGATGAGTGCACCTCATGCTGACCAGAAATCCCAGATCGTGATGATAAGGATTGTGAGAAATATCTTGTTAATTCTGATATTTTATAAGTAGTACCTACAACCTATATCTAGACGTAGGTAGTGTACCTCAATGATATTCTTTCCATAGGTACCTAAGTACCTATGAAGCCTAGGTTGGATATTTAATTGTTTTGCAAAAATTATACCTACTAAATCTTTATCCCCTTGAACATTATTGAAGATCGGATCTCTAACTCTTCGCGTCTCTGTCAATAGTAACCCCCGACCAGCAGCTTATCTCATCAGATGATGTTATTCATAAAATAACAGCAGTGTTTTTATTTGGTTAAACGTTTCTAGATTAACTTAGGTTGCCTGCGAGAAGTCTCCCTTTGGCACGCTACGAGTACATTCCTATCCTTATTTATTTGTTGTTTCTGATACTTACTCGTACATATAATGTGGCCATTAAAAATGTACCTATTTATTATTATTTCTTGTGCCTCCTTCGTCTCCAAACATGACACAGTAATTACTGAAACTATTGTTCATTACGTGGATATTAGACAAACCAAATAATAATTGTAGTCAGTGTAAATCTGATATTACATACCTACCTATAGTACCTATATAATTAAGAAGGTATACTACGGATGTTTTAGTATAGATACCTACATGTAACTTCTTAATAAAACTTGTTTCCAATATTTATTTCTCACAATGTAGCTACCTAACCCTTTTCTACTTTTTATTAATAGGTAACAATTCCCAGTCATTTGATATTCTTGAAAAATATTGATATGACGCATCATATGATATGTGAATTAATAAAATTTCATCGCTTCTCTTATCTGACTTCTGTGATCTCTTGAATAATTGAGGTATTTCTTCTATATTTACGGTATTTGTAGTCTGCTTGCTGTTTTCTCTATTACCTGCTATTTCCATAATAATTTATGAGATAATCAAATAAAAAGATTTGTTGATATGATACGTGAATTCAATCTAGGTATACCTATACCTAAAAGCTTCTAATATAGGAAGGCAATCATGTGTTATAAATACATTTTGTAATTTTTTAACATCAATAGTTATATGTATTTATTTAATTTTACAAAAAAAATCCTAGGCTTATCTGTGGCTAGGCTGTGGGGAGGTAGGTGTAGGTATGACGAGTATATTCGTTAGCCCTTTTATTCATCTGAGATAGGACAGATTCAAAGTTCAGAATCAACAAAAGTATTCAACATAACTACAAACACGACAAAATAAATCTTTATTAGGTAATATGTATGTAATTGGACCATAGATGTACTAGGTAGTAGGTACATATGCTACACCTAAAATTTGTTTAACAAAATCTTGCATATTGAAATTACTTAAATAAAATTTACATTCACCTGTTCTCCAAGAGTACAGGTGTACTAAAAAAACACCCTCTGAATGAAACAATTTTCAACAGAATGCTTGATTTTTTTCCGAATTAATATAACTGTTCTTGGTCTCATACTGAGTCCAAATTACAAGGAATGACACATAATGTGGCATTTCTATTAGACATCAGATTCATCATCTGAATATTGTCATCTGAACATTGATACGAGTAGGTACCCCGAGTTGGCGTCCTTTGTAAAAAAAAGTTTCGTTAAAAAAATCGCCCCTTAAAAAAGCTGACCAATTCCCAAGCGATTTTTTATGCCTCCCGCCGTTGACAGTTTAAAATGTAATAACAGTATTTCTCCATTGTTTCATGTTGTCGAGGTCCATCAGGTTATTTTATGACGACTACCAAATTCATGGGAAACATTTTAAGACATGATACCTCATGAGTTTTGCTCTTATACTCATGGCGTAGCTGGGAAAGAAAAAAAAATACTTTAAAAACAAAGAAATACAAATAGAACACATTTACCGATATGTAATTTTTAAAAATAAAATGAACAATGTTAAATTTTAAAATAATAGCTACGAAAAATAAAAGTAACGAAAAGCTAATAGAAAAACTCACGTAATAAATAAGTGCTTAATGTTGTAAGAGAAAAAAACAGGTAACGAAAAAAGTATAAAATTTAGCATCGCAGGATAAATATGTTACAATAAAACAGAATCATATGTCCAACTGTATAACTGAATTAAGTGAGTATCTACTAACTAAAATAAGACGTTTTTTATTCAATCATTTTATAGTGAAATTAATTTACAACACGCTTATTTTGGTACGAAAAGTTAAAGAACTGGACCTAAAATCCTATTAAAGATACGCGTATCGTCAAACAAAAAATCACTGCTCTGCAATAAGTTCGCCCCTTCATAATCTGTTTAATGTCAATTTTTTGTACCAATATCTATACTTTGTTCATTTGAAAAATAAATATACAAAGAGCATTTTTTTACGAAACACGTGAGGTGAACCTTCCCAATAAATCCTGTTGTCTCATTGTCGCGGCCCCGGGAGTGATGGACGGATCCCTAATAACAATATATTGTGGGATCCTGGGCTGGGCTGGGACTACCCACTGTGGATTATGGAAATTGTTATTTTATTTTTTAAATGTTTATAAGTACCTACTTATTTTATTTATTCACTACTACTTGCTGCCGTATTCTTATTCTTATTAATTAGGACCTTCCTTTATTTAAAAAAAACTAAATGACAATACTCTGTAAACGAGTAAACCCACTATTAATTGGATTATCGATCGGTAGTTATAATATTTTTTCTCTTCTTCTTAATCTTAATGTAGGCCTGATGGTCTTTTATTTAAGAGAGGTTAGCCTCCTGCGGGGTTGATTTCCAGCTGTTAATCCATCTCTTTGGTGGTCTGCTTGGGAGTCGCTTGCCTTGGGGTTGGCCATGAAGCACAATGTGAGGGAGCCTGGATGGTTCCATTCCCCTCACGTGCGCGTACCAATATCTCCTCCGTTGCCTTCCCCATCTGACGACATCCTCGACCTCGCACATCTCTCTAACTCGATTGTTTCTTATTCTGTCTCTGAGAGTCTTCCCTGCAACATTCCTGAGGCTCCTCATCTCAGAGTCACTGGGTATCTGCCCTACACTCGATCCCGTAATGTCGCTATAATATCATTGATAAGTAAATATTTTTACTATTTTGTTTTTGATTATCTCGATATTGTTTCTAATATCTGAGTTTATGACATTCATGATTGTTCACATAATCATTATTGTCATTAATAGGTACTTCAAATAATTCCGCTGAGAATGCATTTCATTTTATCTACTGAAAATTTTCGCAAGATTCAAATCTACAAAAGTTCCAGAGTGTGTGAACGAAACCTATAAAATAAAATATTTAATATCAATTTTATTATTTAAGAAATCAATAAAATACCAAACGGAGAAGAACGGTCACGACTTATCTCTGAAGGTACAGCATTTTATTGATTTTAATTCCCCAAAACTTTTTCTGTTTTTACGATTGGATGGCCTTTATATCTCACGATAATTTGATTCCAAAAATTTTGATTGATAATAATTTTGTTACCAATAAAACACATTGTGAACAGTCGCAATAAATATAAAGAAGATCTTTACAATGATTTTTATGTGGACTTTTAATGACTGATATACAAATGTTATAACAAGTATAATGATTGATTTTTAAGATAATCAATCGACAAAATATAGTAGGAAGCAAAAGGAATATTTGTGATTCCTCATTATACGTACTTATGTATAGTCTACCTATAGGTATTCTACCTACCTCCCTATCCACCTATTCGGGCAGACCGTTGTATTTGTATTTTATATGCCATGACATAATTGTGATGTACGAAAAATAATACTCGTTATAGTACCTATATAAATTATGTGGTAAAGTGAAGAGAAATAGAGTGAGATCCATCTACATATACGATGGACAAATACAACATATTGCATCTTATTCAATTTTGAATTCTTATACAATGAATCAAAGGGATCGTGCAGTCCATAAAAACTGGGAGATGATACAAATGTTTACTAAGATCATATGATTTAAATATATTGTTATTTTCACTTATTTATGTATCTATATATGTAAATAGGATTACAATATACGGTAAAGGCTTTTCAAGGAACAAGTATCTACATAAAGTAAAAGTGTGTAATTTAACGAACCTGTACAAAATAAACCTAATTTAGGTATAAAAAATATTTGTAGTGTAACTAAAGAAAAAAATACAATAAAGAAGTATTGTAGGTTCTGAGTGGATATGGTACTCATTCGCAAGGTGAAATGGAAACAATCAATGACCATTGGTCTTATTGATGTGAATGTTAGGCGGCCTTAGAGAATCAATGATTATGGTATATGGGTATGTTGTTACTATACATGTTATAGCGTAGCTAATCAATCCTATAGAATATTACTATATAAAGAATCACACTCACAACATACAGCTGCGTAGCGGGTGGTATTCTGAAAATTTCGAGTATTAGAAGTATGATGGTGATGTTGGATGATTTTTGTGAGGCAGCGTTTAATGGATCATCCATATCAAGGAATGGAAACTGGCTTCGAACAGCGACGACTTCAGCTTACTCCTGAATATGGTGATGGTCCTCTCTAGCTGAGAGGGCCAGCTACACCTAAATCTCTCTCGTAAAGGTAGGACTTTATAAGATTGAGATCAGCTTATTGGTGGTCGTCGTTTATGAATGCAGAGGTTTTCTCGAAACAGTGTTTGATGTACAAAATTCAGTAGGTACGACTTACATACGTAATGGTATAATATGTAAGTCTTACAGAAAGTACATATTATTTTGGCAAGTTTGACTGTAAAACTAATGCTTATAAAATGTTATTTCTACCTACGACACAAATGCATAAGCAACTACGTATAAGGTTATGCAAAATATATTTATTAGGTAGATAGGTACTAGTTAAGTTCTCATATAGTAAGTAGGTTAGGTACACACAGGTTACTCGTAAGTAGGTACCTGTTTACGTTGTCACATTATTTTCGGCAACATTGCAAGTTAATGATGATTAGAGGCTCGAATAAGTGTTTGATATTTAAAATCTCGTCACGTGCCCCATCTTGCGGCTTCCGTTGCCGTGTGATCTCCGTGGGAGGCGCCCCTAATTACATCGCATTGGCCAATAATATAACAATTATTATTTTATCATCCTGTGGTAGGTCTGTCCATCACTCGCTATGATGTTAGGTTGGATTGGAATCCACCTGGTACACTGGGCATTGAATGGTGGTCCTTCCTGTGACATACTACCAATAGCAAAGTAACTTTATAAAATGCATAATAATATGTATCTATTGCGCAATCTAGTACGCAACTGCCATGTTATAATACGAGTATAAGCATGTAAGTACGAGCAAGTGTTGATAAATAGAGGAACTGAATACTTACTCTTCGCAATCCCTATTTATACCATTGTGCTTGGGTAAGCTTTACCTATACCTAAATAAACTTTCTCTTTACCTATGTTCGTTAATAGTTTCCCGGCGATATCTCGGCATAATCACCTCGTCAGATAAGCAACATAACGTTACAAATATAAACAGCACGTATTATTATAATATTAGGTAAAATCCTCGATTAAATAGAGTCATCAAAAATAATAATTAGTATAATTATCCATTTACAGTGCGTGCCTGCTAATTACATGGCTACAATATATGAACCGTATTCCCCAAGATAATAACATGTCATCCTAAAATATCAAATTTCCTTTGATGACACTTAAACAAGCCATAAGTAGTCTAAAAAACTTAGGCTAATCAAAACAAGGTAGCTACCTAGATCTAGTAGAGTTTTTTTCTATCATCCACCCTATTTGAATTTGATTTTTGCTAACTGGGTACTTCCTTTCGAGTCTTGTTAAAAAATACTTAGCGGCGGTTTTAATATTTTTTAGATTCCGAAAAAACAAACAACTGTTGTTTATTTTCAACTTTATGTCAAGCAACAGATCAAAACAACATGTCATATTTTATGACAAACGAAGTGTAAATTGTTTCAAAAATAGACTCTAATTTCATTCAAAGTGGTCTTATGCAGTGGGGGTGGCTGCAAAAACCAGACCTACTTACTTCATTACTGATATGTAAAAAAAAACAGCATAGTGTATTTATTATGCCAGCGTAAAGTTAAGGCATCTACTTATATAATAAATAGCATTGAACAGATACTTCAAATTAAATCAGATTACGTACATATTATAGGTCAATAATTAATAATTGTCATGGTAATAATTAAAATCCAAACTTTACCCGTACTTACCAGGCATCCAACATTTTATCGAATCGAGGTGTTAAGTGAATATTGTTATTCACACATATATAAGTATATAATTAGTATTCTGATGACGTTTTATTGAAATAAAACATTGAAACGTAATTGCTTATTTTATCTACTACTATCCAAATTTTGCGCAGATAATTGCAAAATTCAATGAAAATAAAAAACAACATTTTACTCACCTCTCGATATGGATGCTGAGTAGATTGGAAATAGTTCTTTCATATAGTATGTATGTATGTAAGAAATAAGTAAGCGGTACCTACTGCTGTAAATATATATTGGAGACGTGCTGATTGGAAACTAAATAGATAAAAAGTGTATTGATTGTGAGAGTGATATAAATATATTGGTTTGTTTCATTAAGAGAGTGATATATAATTATATTGGTTTGTTTCATTAAGAACTCCGTGGACTTATTAAGATGATTGTTAATTACTGAATGTGGACTGCCTTTGTGTAAAGACCAATTAAACAATGATGAATGGAAATGGATTTGATATTTCGAAGCTTTCGTTTAATTTTACAAAAATTAAGCTTTTACAGCGGATAAGTCGTATTTCAATAACTTATATAGGTATATCTGTAGAAACAAATAGTTCACACGAAGGCAAGATTCCATTGCTTCAGGACAAGGTCTGGATCTTGAGTTTGTATCCCAACTAGATAGAAGAATTAGAATTTGTATATGTTAATTGAGTAAGTATATGAATTAATCAAATTGAATCCGCCATAGTCTACGATCTGTCACAAGCCTGGAGAAGTTCTTTCTTCACTCTTTGTACGGTGAAATTAATGTTTATGCAATACCAATTTAGCAGTAATTTTTTTATTTATAAAAACTTCTACTTGTGCAACTTAAAGTAAAGTATACCTTCCTACTGGCGATTATCGTTTACTTAAAGTTCACGTAATATTAATTGTAGTTTTGAGAAGCTGTTATAATACTATTCATTGTAATGTTAATTAAACAGTCCATGGATGTTCTTAAGCTGCCTCCATAAATTTGATATCTCTAAGTTGGTCACATTGCATTGAAAGTAAAAGCAATCAATTGCATCATCTTGGGTTGAAAGCAGTGACTGACGTTTTGGTAAAAAACAAACTGCATTACGAAATATTTTATTGAATGTCAGTTTATTAAGATATGCAAGTATTTGTACTTACATATATACTCGTATGTATAAATAAAAATACTATTAGGATAACTTTTCTACGGAGCAAAACAGTTTTATTTTCAGTTCATTATTATATCTATCTTTTTCTTCTTCTTCTTCCTCAGCCTTCCTTCCTCCACTGCTGGACGTAGGCCTCTTCCATTTCCTTCCACTCATCTCTGTTTCTCCCCCTCCGCATCCAGGTTCTTCCGGCTTGCTGGACTAGGTCATCAGACTACCTTTTGGGAGGTCTTCCAACGTTTATCCTATATCTTCTATTATATCTATACCTAACTAAATTTCTAAATAAATTTCTTCTTTCATCGTTTCCTCATTGCTGAGGGTCGTGATTTGTGGAGCTACCCAAAAATAAATAAATAATCTTATTTTGGTTACAGATAAACTCATCTCCTTTTTTTCATAAAACAATCCATTCTGATAATAATTAAGGTACCTACCTATCAGTGGCGAAGGGTGGATTTCTGCAGAAGGGAAGCCGGGGCTAACATTTCTTATGGGATTACGCCAGATTAGACACTTTTATACCAATCCCTTTTTCCAAAAGGTAACTCGATGGGAATCGTGTTCTTAGATAGCTTCGCCCCTGCTACCTATGCTTTTCCTGTTGGATTCCAACATGGAACAACCTTTGTAAAAAAATTCACACAAATAATATTGAATTTCACAAAGTATTTAGTGTAAAGCGTTGACTGGAAGATATTGCTCTTGCAATATGTCCGCACTTTGACACATTACTATTATCTTGTTTTGTAAAAATATGATTTTTTGTTCTAATAAACAAATATTGGTTTATTAATATTATGCTGCAATTAAATTTAGGTACTAACGTCTAGACTATGAAATCTCTTAATAGGTATATGACTAAAAGGATACTCAGTGTATAAATTATAAATCAATCTTGTCGTATGATGCCTAAGTAAGCAAGTATAGTTAATCAGTATAGGGAGGTATCGTAACTACGAATAATATTGTCGCCAAGAAAACGAGTCTTACAAAATAATCAACTGTTATACGACTTATGTTTAATCCAATGCATTCCAGATTATTGAGTGAAAGATACAATCTGAACTGGTGGCTCATATAGTATAGTTTAATGGATTTTTAATGCGTTCATTCAATCACAATATTTGCATAAGACCTTGCAACTAATTAAAATTTCAACATTATAAAGTAAGAGTATATCGCATGCATTGGTATAGTCTTACTACTATAACTAAGTAGCATCTATACCTAATTTGTTCTCAATATTGTCTGTTGTCAACTTGTGCGCACGTCCGCAATCCTCTTAATCTTTCTCACCCTCTGCAGTCTACCCATTCTAAAGTATATCAATTAAAAAAATCAATTGAAACATATACATCATTACGTTAAACTTTGTGCCGTTGTGCAAGATTGCCCATACTTGCAAAATACTAATCACTATACAATACTGTGCACTGCATACTTAGATACGAAAAGCGTGTAACAGCAAGTGACAATAAAAACCAAGGGAACTAAACAGAGATTTGAACCACACACTACGGCGTGAAGATCTGGTTAGATTCTTTTCCGCAGAAAGCGTTTTTTAAGAATTTAAATATGACATCAAATGTTTGACAGATAGGTATTCCACGCAGACGCCGACCTCGCTGTAATCAAATAACTGATGAATATAATATAGAACAAGAAAATGAATACAATATGTAGGTACTAAAGATTCCTACAATATATGCAGGTATCTTTACGTATCGGTACGTTATTCTATTTTGCATGAAGAATAAAAATAACTTACCTGAATCTCGTAAGTAAATAAGTTTTTTTGTTAGAAACCTCTGCCAATGTTTCTCTTGGAAGGTAGTCAGCCGTGAATGGTAACAAAGACATTAAATAATGCAATTTTTTATATCAAAAATGCACGTGTTTTTTATACTTATGTATACCTATTTTTTTTTATCTAGAATTGATGATGAATTATGTGAAATGATGGCGGCACTTTTATTATTGTCGTTGATCACAAAAATCATCAAAAAGTCCCCCCTTGTGTTGATTTTTACAAAAAAAAAAAAATATCAGATTATCACGGAATAGCTTTAGGAAAAAATATATTTATTCACAAAGATTCATTACGTTTTTGTGTCATATAAGTACACCCGTTAGAAAATATGTACTTTTATTGTACCTAAGTGACATTATTTCTTTTAGGTAAATAAATGGTGAATATTTAACTATTATTTAGTGAAAATATTTTCCCGTAATTTTGCAAAGCAGTTCCAGGATGTTTCTAGTATATTTCCAGAGACTTGTACATTTTTGGTATAATAAATGAACCCAGAACCTATACTCAAAATTGGAATACAAGGCTTAAGAATAATAATATATCTTACATTTATCATCTAATTAATAAACTAAACTGGATTAAAGGATACTTCTCTGTAAAAAAATACGTGCAAAAAAGTTCCAAAGGAAGGGAATACATATGTAAGAATATGGAATTATAGCAACAAAATTGTAATTTTTAATGCCCTTTTTTGTTCACTATTTTAAAGATTACTGTAGAATTGATCTTAAATTGCTCTTCGTATATACTGACCAGTGGCGAAGAGTGGATTCCTGCAGGAGGGAAACCGGATCTAACATTTGGTGCTGAATTATGACAGAACTATTATTTTAGCATCCTAAATCAACCTCAACCGAATCTAATTCTAAGGTATGTTCTATTCTGATACCTATTATAAATATTCCTATTCCACTGTACTTTTAGAATGTTAAAAAAATATAATAACTTAATAGTTCCTACTTACGTAGATATCGGGTAGGTATTTCTCCGATACGCAAATATCCTGTATGTCTTTAGGTAAACTAACTCTCAGGTATAGAATTTAACGATTCACCAACATAATAATAGAATATAATTTATCCTCATTGTCCTAATAAAACAAGCTTAGGTCTTATAATGTGTACCCTCTATATGTATGAGGGACGAGATTTGCAAAGTAGGTAAATCTTGAATAGTCCCTATACGACCCCGCGCCCTGACAATAGTTCCTCCACCCTGCATGTTCCCCGATTCCTGATCCCCACATTACCTTAATGCATCGCGAACAATAAAAATAGGAATAATGCAAAGGTAAATCTTTATATATAAACTGTTTAGCAGAAATTAAACTACAGTATTTTATTTTAGGAAACTTTAAGGTGAATAAATAAAATAAAAAAAGTCATCAAGAGATAGAAAACTATAGATAATAGTAGGATGCTAAAGTGCGGACTTATTGAAAACGCAATGTCTTACAGTCAATCCGGTTAAGTACTATTAGGTGCACTGAAATGGGTTATAATCTGGAAGAAATCGCGGCATTGCCCTATTGAACATCTGTATGATTTGTCTGATTTATCCTTACCATAAAGGTGGTATCCATCCATATTCCATATCATCACATCCCAAAAGTGAGTTTTGAAGGGACCGCCGTGCAGCGACACACATTACATACCAGTGGCGAAGAGTGGATTTCTGCAGAAGGGAAGCCGGAGCTAACATTTCTTATTGGATTACGTCAGATTAGACACGATTATACCTATCATTTTATCCAAAAGGTAACTCGATGGGAATCGTGTTCTTAGGTCGCTTCGCGCCTTTTACATACCTACTACATATATCACCTTGGCCCAAATAAAGCGATCTTAAACGGGTTTCCTAAATATTATAATTACTTAGCATATCTCTCCCTATACGAATTATAATCGTTTAAAAGACTCCATTGTTGAAAGGGAATAGAACCGTTAACTTGACTAAAGAAATAATAATACGTAGGTATAAATTATAACTGTAGGCATATTAAAAATTTCAGCCGGATCAAATTTTAACAAAAGCAACCTAAACCTATGTAAAGTAAATTTTAGAAAAATTGTCCCAAGCAAAAAATGATGTCAAGGAACAATGGTTTTCGGGACTTTAATTTAAATTCACACGCAGTTTTTTTTTCATCGCATTACTAATATTTCTCGATACTCTAATTCGGATTATGAACTTGAATAAAGAAATATGCAAAACGAAATTCGTTTCAAAAAAGCTCGCGAATAAAATAACCTATTGAAATGACTATTATTAAAAACCCAAAGGAAAAGTTGAATTTTTAAAAAAATAATTTTATCATAAGTATTAGAAATTTCATTGGTGATGTCCAGTGATTTCCAAAAGCAGACTTTTGAATGTGGACATTGTAAGTTTTGGAGTGGAAAGTCATGGAAAGTGCTGGAAACTGCTGACAAATCTTTAACAAATCACGACAAACAAAATCAAGGAGGTGAGAGAAATTCGCAATAGACATCAGACAGTTAAAATCATTTACCTTACCTTCTTTCAGTCAGTAAAATTGAATTGAATTTTTTAAAATACCTATTTTGATTTTTGTAGTATGTTATGTAAGTTATCATTAAAGTTACCATTATATTGTATTAAACCTACCTAAAAATGTCCCACAAAGTAGCCATTCAATATCATAAAATAACGTTACAAAATTTGATACAATTATCATCCAGGATTTATAAATTTTAATCTAATTTAATAACCTAAACTGATACATACCAATAGACCCGCTGATTAGCACCTTCAAAGTAAAGCTGAAGATATCGCTTCTCTAAAACAGCTTTCCACATTCTAAATACTGGTGTAAGTTGACGGTCTGCCCATTAAACGGCAGAAAGTATTCAATAATCACCTCTAGAAGAGTAAAATATAGGGAGGATAACAAGCACTAAATATTTTTAGACTAGCATCTTTGTAACTTTCGATTTTCTAGACAAAAATCATTATTTATGTGTAATCCGTTATTCTTACCGGACCGTTTTGTTCCCAACTCTCATAGAATATAGAATTTCGATATAACGTTAAATTTAAAAGGGGGACCAAGGGCAGATGTTCACAGTCCGACAATCACTATCTTACGTCCTTTTCTAAAACGAATCATTTTCAAATCTAATCTTGGTAGAGGAAAAGAGAGAACACAAGTGATTAATAAAAATAATAATGTGTGGGGGGATTTTGGCACGCTTATACCACGCGACCCCAACTGAATTCGTACAAAAGTAGGACCCTGAATCATAATGTTTCTGCTGGGTCCTGTAATGTGATGTTATGTGATATGGGAGTACCCGTAATAATAATAGTGATTCTAGTACTGCGTATAGAATAATCAAATAAAAGGATATTTCATTATAATGCTTTACTCAGGGGTCTACTTCTTGTATCAACACCAACCATAACCTACACCAATGCTACACTTATTAGACTTACTGCCTACTTACAAATTTAAAGTAACACTGAGAGTCTTCATAAGAAAAACTTTTCGATATACATATCATACGAGGTATACATATCATATAATAGAGATTAAGCTCATATACATCATGACACACCATCTAGCTTACAAGAGTGCTGAACGTTTATACCTTTCTACCGGGTCTACGAATGTTTGTCTTTTCATCTACGTTGACGGTTTTTTTACAATGGTCCATTATGAATGAAGACTTTTCGAACTTGATCGTATTGTATAAGTTGTAGTTAGCTGCTTTCGATGTTACGGCTAACCTACTATATAGCAAATGGTTCCCGATTTTTAATTGTAGTAGTTTGAACAACCTGCTTTTAAAGAATATTAACGACTGTTCAATTTCTGTTGTGAAACATTGGCGCAAAAATATTTGCAACTCGATGAAATCATTAAATAATAGAAACTCCCATTTGCGAAATAAGCTTGTATGACATCACATATCTACGCACTACGCAGACTGCAGTAGGTAAACACTGGGGTAAATAATTATATTCGTAAACCTGTTTATTTACAGAGCAACATGTTGTGTAGGGGATGTGAAGCAAATCTGTAGAGTCAAGAGTGACATGTGACCCTGAATACTGAACACTGAACATACCAAGTATGTTGTGTATTGCAATCCAATGCAGTGTCAGGAAAATTCACATATTTTCAAGCATCAAATTAAAAGCAGCTATAGAAATACCGTTGATAATGGATCCTCTCATATTGGTTTCATGATTAGCGCAGTTGGTTGGAGAGCGGACGTTTAAGCTTGCTGTGAAGTTGCAGGTATGTATTTGGGTTAGTGTAAAAATTCTGAGGTATTGTGTAATGCATATTGCATACCTAATTTTGTATTGTAACTGTATCTGTTCGTTATGTATAAAAAGTATGTAGAAATACAGGTAATATTTCAAAACTTGTAGGTACAACATACATTTCTATTATGTATTATATTTTGTCAAAAACGTTTATTAGGTATTCTGTTAAAAACTATAGCAAATTAATTATTTTAACCCCAAAGATCGTATGCAATCATATAAGAGTTATAAGTACCTAATGATGTCGAAAAAATATTCGCAATACATACTAATATGTTGTTATAGTATTGTTTTGTAATTGCTTCTTCGTTTACTACCTACATATATACCTACATAGAGTATTTCAACACTAAACAATAAACTCTTTAGTTAATGTTTCTCAATACATTGAGTTATTGTTGCTCCCCTAAGGAGGTTGTGATTGAATGTCTAGCCACTAGCAGAGAGCAGACCCCTCCTGGATCTTTCAAAGGTCACGAACACTTGTGTATTATTTATCAAAGACTTGGACCAATGGTTTCTGAACGCGTCACAAGAAGAATTTATTTTGTACGAAGGTATAACTATATGAAATGTAAACCACAATTTTTTTGATTCACGTATCTCTGTGTATCAAAAAACACAAATCTTTCATTTCTCATATGACATCGCGTATCTACTAATAAGTATTCAAGTTCATTAAATTAGCATCACCCAATTAGAACATCATGTGTTCATATTGCTTACATTTCTTTTACAAATACATATTTGGAACATTTGTGATGTAAACAATTTTAAGGTTGACATGTTTCATCAATATTAGAAACAATTAGAGCATATCCAGAATTCCTTGTGTACCTACGTTGTTCCGGTGCAACGTGGTAGTCAAAATATTGACATATTTTATAGCTTGCTCTACAGATGATAATGTGAACATCGTGTAGATACCTCTACCTATAACTACTATGAGTTTCGCCCTCAGCAAATTATGCGTGAGGTTAAATGGAAACCAAATGTTAGCTTCCACTACTTTTTCACTACAGCATGATAATATGAAGAAGGTGCAGTATCTTTAAGTAGTAGGTGCACCGTACGGTGCACTAGCGGATCCAGGGGAGGGGCTAGGGGGCTGAAGCCCCCCCCCAAAACCATGAGTGACAGTACTTTATATACAACAAATCTAGGGGTTTCAGCCCCTTAGCCCCCCCCCCCCAAAACGTTGAGTAACAGTACTTTTTACCATGTCACGACATTCAGCCCCCCCCAAAATTGAATCCTGGATCCGCCACTGGTATGATGAGACCAAATAATAATTTTAATACTGTGGGAGACTAAGGTACCCTATACCTATTTAATAACGCCTTTATTTCTCCATCTATGGTTAATTCTACAAATTCATTGTACTAGGTAGGTATATTTAGTTGTGCAGTCTGCGTTTGAAACTTATTTTCCTGTTTCTTTCAAAGCTTTTATACCAATTTGACTGTAGATACCTACCAAATATTTTGGCTGAGAGTTCTCTTGTATAAAACTGATTCTTGGACATGAGCGATTTAGTATCTACCTATGCTCGTACTTATATACTTAAAATATAATGGTAATGTACCTAACTTATGATAAAATAATGCTTACAAAATTATTCTTTCAACTTGCATGGAAAGAAATCCATTTGAAGACAGGAGGTGCATAAAATTACTCCTAACACATGGTGATTGACAGATTTTTTCATACCCTGATATTGCACATAACCATATATTATTATTATACTCTCGGGTAGGGACTAACTAGAAATATTATTTTTTGCTCTACAAAGGATAGAGTAAAGCAAAAAAAAGAGGTGAATAAACCCATCGTATTCGACTAAGATTGTCGGAAATAAAATATGTCGTTAGTAAAACGGAACATGTGATGCAATTTAAACTGTTTTTTTAGACAGATAGCTGAGTGCGTAGGTATATGAAATATTGAAATAAGACAGTCATAGTGCATGGCACCACATTGCATTACTGAATGTCCCAGACGCGGATACAATATGTGGGATTTAATTCTCTCTTCATACAACCCAAATGTTTAGATTATTTTTCAGTTTTGTCTATCACTGTATTTTGCTATGCTGATCAAGTATTTTGATATTCGAATGAAAGATGCTCAGAAAGATATTTGGACCTGTACGGGAAAACAGAGTTTGGAGAATACGATACAACGAAGAGGTCTACGACTTGACCCGAATGAGCCCAACATTGTATCGAAGACTGAGACGGGCTGGGCACGCGGAGAGAATGAATTAGGAGAGAGTTCAAACAAAAATCCTTAAAAATATTCGAAACGTTAGTAGCCTTCAACTCCGTTGGATGGATGAAGTACAGAGAGATGTAGACGCTGCCAATATCAGGTACTGAAGAAATGCGTGCCGGATATAACATAGCGAATGTTCGAGGTGCTCAAAATTCCCTAAACAGGCTGTAAAGTGTACAATTATGATGATGAAAAAACGTTTCAAAAAATAATTTCCATATCATCTTTTACACATATGACATACCTACAATCTACATACCATAAATTATTCACCTAAGCAGTCTTTTTCCCATAACATCATACGTTTGTTTAGTCGCCACCCAGACACTGACGAACAATAACATTTAAAAGACTTTCCTTTTCATTTCCTGATGATGTCATTACACTACAAAAGACACTCCAGGATGAATACTTCCCCATGTATGAGGAATATTACGTGATGTAATCAATGACTTGTCCTCCATTCATTCACCTGATATTGGGTTAAGGTGGAATAATATATAATTAAATCAAGGCTGTCAGTCAGGACAAGAATAAATAATACAGATTATTTTTATTCAGGAATTCCCGAATTGTACAATATGCTTCTTGCAAGAAATTTATTGAGTATCTGAAAGTAAGACAATGAATAACATTTTCTGGCTCCGCAATGTACGTGACTGGAGTGATTTGAGGAGCGTAGGAGAGCTGTTTCAGGCTGCCCGGGACAGGGGCACTTTCTCTCGGGTGCTAGTCAACGATATGGGGGGACTTTAGACGACCCCAAAAGAAGAAGAAAAAAAGAGTCAATGCCGCCAACTTTTTTGTAACATTAATGTTTTGGGCAGAGAGAATGTCATACACTGGTTACCACATTGCTGCAACGATATTTTAAATCTCTGTCTGATTTTAATAATAATTGTAGGTATGTACTCGTAGTCCAATAATTTTACTTTCCTGGATAAATAGTTACATTCTTCATTTAGCGAAAAATTTGAATATCAAACATTGTAAAGCATTTTAACGCTTTACGAGAAGTTCAGTATATTCATATTAAAACCTGAAATAAATCACAAAACATAATCAATATAATACTAACTAACTCACCCTATGTTTACACCTATATTCAAATACGTTCCATCTTGAGGATCAATTTAATAATTATAGGTAATATTTAATACGAGACTGTATAACCCTACATATTCTTTCTATTCACCTTCTATATCGCGCGTGCTCCATAATGAAAAGATTCTACTCGTAATAAGTAATAATATACTCGTACAAGATGAAATAGTACGCAAGACACCATGCTCAAAAATACAGTTTTGTTTGTGATATAATGAAATGACATTGAACTAGTTTTGCCAATTCACTGCGAATCATTTAATGTTACTCTTTCACACTCGTACGTCAACACCATAATGATCTAATACAAAATTTAATCAATGAATTCTATTCTATTATATCCTCTCACACTTGCGTGGTAGGCAGAGAGAACAGATCTCCAGACTTCCTTATCCGTACACACACTACTTGCTTTCGTTACCTTCATGCAATTCATCATACACACTCTAAGACTTATTTTCCTGATCTGAGTTCGTCAATATTTTTAATAGAATATAAACTCTCTCGAGAAATTTATGTTCTTTCCAACATTGATGAACACTTTGGAAGTCGAATCCATATACATATTCTCTATCAACCCAACAATTCACCCTGCAATCTGCATATAAACCATACATGAGATATTTATTACTTTGCTCTGATAAAATCATTATATCTATTTTTAATTCATAGGTAGAGACTTACTTATACTTAGGTACCTATCTATACCCATCCAGAGTAAAAAGTTTGGTTACTTAATAATAAGCACAACATATCAAATGACGACATATCCGAGATAAACAAAATGTGTGTTGGTTCATATAACCAAAAGGGTAAAAAACATTAATTACCCACTTAAAAAACAATACTCGACGTTCAACGTATGGTGCTTTACTGAGGTAAAAAACAGAAATCTTCCCTCCGCTACTACATATTATTATCTAATATGGTACCTACCTACGTATTTTACACCACTCACCTACATTTCAATACTCACCCACTAATGGATATCCCCATTAGGCGACATTTATAGCAATGCTGAACTATATTCATGTTCCATTGAGGTGGATACATAGTTTCGTTTATGCCTTTTGATGAAGGATCGTGATATCAAATAGAGCGCCATATGGAGTGTAGGGATTCTCACTACAAAGGTCACACGATCAACTGTTGAATAGAAAGATTTTCTTTATTTGTGACAGGAGTTTTCAACTTAGGCACGTTTAACGAATATCGATATTTCTGTTACTTAATAAAATTCCATATTTATATACTTAGATGTAGGAATTATTTTGTCTTACTTTCTTACTTACTTATCCAACCATCTCCGTCCACTGCTAAACATAGGCCTCCCCCGTACTCTTCCATATATCTCTATCTTGCTTACTTACACATAATAAACTATTTCTATTTTTTTTATTCTTCGTGTTTGTGGTTGGTTGGCAGACATAGCCTATGGCAATTAACCCGCCATTTAAAGAATAAAAAATTTTCAATAAATATTTTATTTATTTACTTACTTATGTTTTCATAGATCTTACGATCAGTTTGATAAAAGCCCTAATTCTTATAATGTCCTTCCATTATTTTGGCTCTCTTGCACTCTCTTCATTGGCCATGACTTTAGGATTCTGTAGGCATGCATCCTATGATTTTGACAAGGCGATTAATATAAGTATTATATAAGTATTCTAATTTTATAAACATACCATCAAAACGAAATCATAAATCTGATACTTATGTTATTCGTCAAGACAATATAAATAAATAAATAAAGGTTTTCATAAAGCGAAAACGTGACAAAATATGTAGGTAAAATATGACTGAAAGACGAGCGTGAATGTATACTCATTCAAAAACAATGTCTTGCAGCCAACCCGTGATAAAAAAAATAATTGTTAAATCAAAATGAAAGTTTAGCAATCCTAACATTAATTATTAATTAGCCTCCCCTGGCTGATAGAGTCTGCACTGTGTTTGCCAACAGGCATCAGCATTCAGCAACATACCATAAACTAAACATTCTGCATCCTGACCTGATGGAGAGGGAACTTGGAACTCCCCTGTAACGGCTGTTCCCTCCAACTACCATATGCTGCATGCAACACAAGACATTATCATGTACCTCTCTATCAAACATATGTACCATTTCAATAATACATCCAATTATTTCATTCCAATTGTATCAAACACATCCACTTCTTTTTATATTATTTGAAATGTGGTTGGTTGGTAGACATTGCCTATGGCAATAAACCCGCCATTTGGAGAAAATATTTTTCAATAAGAATTTTATTTATTTATTTATTATTTATTTAATTACATAATCATTAGCCAAGTGTCAAAATCATGCAGAATAACTTTAATTAAAGATTTTTTTGGGAATCTTGGAGGTACCTAATGATTTTTTAAAAAAAAATTGAAAAATATCTCTGATCTTTTTTTCCAAAAGACAGTAACTCGTTTCTCGAAAGTCACAGAGATTTTAAATGTATTGATAATATGCATTAAAATCTAGGAAATGACTATACAGATTTTTTAGGAAATTAACCACAAAAAATGGAAAAAAAACGCTATATTTTCACATTTTATCGTGCGATTGTTCACCTTAATGTAGTCATAGTTGGGACCCCAGCCTTAAGTACATATGAGTACATGGTTAGCTCAGTTGATTGGAGCACGGACTTCCAATCAAGATGCTGCGTTCGAATCCCGGTAAGTCGGTACTGACGATGTACCTAGTCTACACTTCACGACACAAGCTTTTAGCTAAATGTGAATTGTGCAGAAAAGCTGAGTTTTTATAGACGAGTTTAGATGCAGTAAGCTCTCCTATCCATATAAATTATTGAAAAAGACGCTGTATAGGTAGTTACCTTATATAACCTATCCATAGACAGACATACACAATCAAAATTATTAACAGTCTCACTAACATTTTGTGATATCAGTTATCAACAACATTTTGCACGTTGATAATGTAGGCAAGTATCTACTTGCATTGAGAATATTTTATATAAGGATAATTCTTATTCATTGTACTAATATTGTGTATTTACCTACTAATATTTAGTTTTTTAGATTATACAAAATATAGAGTATGAAAGGCAAGTGGTCTACGTAGCACCTTTGCAGTTAAATAATGTGAAACTGAAATCGTTCTTCACAGTTCTTGTAAAAAAATTAATGGTTCACCAGGAAACACGTTATATTTATTCGCATATACAAAATTCAAGAAAGAAAGAATAGCAAAGCAAAAATGGCAGTTGGCGGGACACGTGGCAGGGCAGGACAGTGTCAGATGGGCATCTAAAATCCTGAAGTGGAGGCCCTGGGAGAACAAAAGAGGCGTAGGAAGACCACAGAAAATGTGGACAGATGACATTTGCCAGCTTACGGGTCGTAGATGGCAGCAGATAGCCCAAGATAGAAGACAGTGGAAGAGTTTAGAAGAGGCCTATGTACAGCAGTGGAACGCAAGTGGATAGCAGTAAGTAAGTATACAAAATTATACATTCTACGAAGAAATTGATCATAATAATATACCTAGTCAATTGAGAGATACACTTCGCTAAAATAATTTTTCTTCTTGAGATGGCCAAATATGTGAAACGATACACACGCTCTGCAATATAATGTCTCAATTAATGGTATAGTCAAAAGGTTGATGTTCCCTGTGTAGTTTGGCATCAGAATTATATTCACTAGGTATATCAGCTGTCCCCATGGCACCACATAAATTTACTATTCGTCTCTTTTCACTACACATGAGTTTTCTATAAAAATACTTACAAAAGAAAGTCTGGATATAACACTGGGTGTCCCTTTCTAATCGAATACGCGGGTAAATAATGTGATCAAAATATCAGCACTAATTTCATTGGCGTAGAGTGATAAAAAAACACAGTAAACATTGAGACTCCATTTAGACAGCTTCAAATTCATTATGTTCAAATGGAATGAAACTCGGGGTTTCCTAAAATGCACTCCGTTTCAATGTTCGGGTTTGTTCGGCAAACGTACACATCGTACAGCGTCGGCCAAGTACCGAAATAGATGTTCTGAATGAATTCTTCATTGCTATAAATGTAATTGCTATCTACTAAAGTTTATCAAATAATTAAATCAAAATCTCTTTTGGAATCCATTCATTACTAGCCATTTTTTCCACTTAGTATCGCTACCGTATTTCATATCTGAAGAATATCTGTTTCGGTACTTGGCCGTCGCTGTACTATTGCCGAACATACCCGAACATTGAAACGAAGTGCATGTTAGGAGACCCTGAAACTCGCACACCTTCTGTGACAGTTAATTCGGATAAAATATGACATGTCGATAATAATTAGGAAAATCAATTAGAAGATGTAGTGTACAAGAAAGTATTTAGTTTTTTTTTGGCCAAACCCTATAATTTCTACTTTTTTACACGTTGTAAAATGTTCTTTTTTAATTACTAAAAGTAAAGGGCACATGTGCACCTAAATGATTTTCATGTCTTCATTGATTTAAAATAGTACTTTCGAAGGAGAAATAAAGTGTCAATGGGGTTAACTCTGTAACTAATTAAGTGCGTACTAACTCAAATAAGACGTTCTCTCTTTCAATTATTTCTTAATATTAATATTGTTAACAAAATGTTAATTTTTAAAATTAATTTGCAAATATTTTCTTAGCGTAACGAGCCGCCCTTCGTTTTACCCGACAGTTGTTTAAATTTATAAGAGTCCTGCTCAGGGAAAACATATCTCGTAACGGTTTTTCATTGTGATTTCTGATAATGATCGAACTTCATATAAGTATATCTTGAAGTATTTTAACGTAATACCTGATCATCAAATTCACATTTATATTATTTTGGTTTTAATGTAGTTTTTTTTCATAAATTAGTACACCCCATCCCAATGTAACATACAAAACTTGCCACGTACCGTAGATACCCAATTGATTTTCAAGTAGGGAAAAAGCATGCCTTAAAATAATCTGACGAATAAAATAAAAAAATCACCCATATACTCCGAATGTGTCTTAATAATGAGAAAAAAAAGTAAATTCTTTAAAATAAATTCAAAAGAAATTTGAACGCATATGACCGCCGCATGTCTCCTATGTATTGTTAAACAACCCCCTGTTATACTGCCACCCATACAGAGGCACTCAGTGTATACAGACACAGGACCAAATGTCAGTACCCACTAATACATACAAATGTACATCGCGAGGGGTTTTCATTCGCGTATTAAAAAAATAACTTCAAATACAATTTTATTGTTCTCCCTTCCCGCTCCACTCTTCTTGTATTTTACAAGTTGAGGTAAGGGTGAAGCCGCCCTTGGATCATTTCATTGAACATTCGGCACGCGCCAAGTCAATCCGCCTATTTCCGTTGCGCTTCGATTGCCTTCGCATGTTCTTATCAAACAGTCTTCCGGTATCCACGATCCAAACTATACAGCAATATCCTTATCACTCTTCATTAAGTGACGTACTATGAAACTCGTGTGCTTGCTACTTGGAAGAGCGTGAATAAGTTTCTTACTAAACTCCTAATATCCATTCGTATTATTGTTTCCAAGGTTTATTGTAAACGAAACCCTTTTCTCGGATATCAAGTGTTCAATAATGTGTTATTTTTTGTGAAAATATAGTGAGTCAATGACATTGCAGTTTTATTGGTGCCAAAGTAATTAAGAATGTCTTCAGTGAATGTTGTGTCCGCATCGCCGTTTAGGAATGGATCCCCTCACGGCAAGGTGCACGTTCTGCAGGAGTCTATCAACAATTTAGCCAATACTAACAATGTAAACAAAGGCGACAAGCGTGAAATTATTATCCTGAGGAAAAAACCTAAATTCCTACCGGCAACTTTGAAACCAGCACCGCAAACTATTTCCGTAACGAGTTTAATCAACAGTCAAAACGCGGTATTGATACAAAATTCATCCCTCATTAGCAGTAAACTAAAAAAAACTGTGAAACCCAAGGAAACTACAACAAAAACTACTAACCCTCCTCCGATAGCTGTTGCCAGAAGAAACGCTAGAGAAAGAAACAGAGTTAAACAAGTTAATAATGGTTTCGCAACATTAAGACAACATATTCCTAATGAAATAGCTGAGATTTATGAAAACGCTCACAATAAGTCGGCTAATAAGAAATTAAGTAAAGTCGAGACGTTGCGAATGGCCGTTGATTACATCAGAAGTCTCGAACGACTGTTGGATAATAAACTGGACTCAAAGGAAAATAAACACAATATATCCATGATATCATTTCCATCACCGGCATCATCAGAGTCTCTCCAAAATAGTTCATCATTTGAACAAAGTTATCTCCTACAATCACCACTTTCTGAAGATGATGACATTTCGAATCCCCCAACCCCCTTGCCCTCCGTTGTCAACCATCACTATTCGAGAATCCCTGGAACTAACACATTCCAACTAGTTGCTGGACCAGCTCCTGTGCATCAATTCGAAGACGAAGAAAATATTCATCCTCTTACTCCTAACTCAGATCTCATATCACAGGAAGATATGCTGATTCATCATAATCTTATCGATGAGAATATGGAGTTTATTCAATCAAACAATCAGCAGTTTACTGTTATTCCACCGGACATGATTTCTTCAGATTTCTACAGTGATAGTTCCTTATCACCTCATCAAGAAAGTGACTTGGTGGATGTGAAATATGATCCTGGTTTAGATATGAACAGTGATGAACAAGGTTTATACGCTAATTCTATAGTAATTAATACAATGCCATTAGTAATATCGCAACAGCAATTAGTTAGCCGATTACCTAGTCTCATATCCGTTGGAAATTATAATAATATTACCAATGAAATATTGTTAAACAACTCTAATATAGTCGGTGAGAAAATTATTATTGGGAATGATTTAGGGTTGAAAAGAGAACCAGATGATAGTGATGTGAAATATCAGGAAGATGGAAATGCAAAAGACAATAATATGGATGATGTAATTAGTTGGTGGCAGAGTGAACAAAATCTTAGTCAAAAATAATAGTGGACATTATATAGAAAATATGTATTAAACATAATTAGTATTTTTTTGTAAATAAAATATAAATACAAGATGCCAATTAAAATATTAGTGCCTACAATATAATCAATATGTTGCCTTATTTATTATAGTTAATTAAATAGTTTATTTTTGTAAGTAAGCTGTGTGTGAAATTTGATGTTAATTTACCATAAATGATTTATCAACACATATTTGAATATTTTTATTTATTTGTGATGTTTTATATTATTTTTATTTATCTGTGATGTGAAGAACAGTATAAGGAGGTGATAATGTAAATTTAATACTTAGTTTTTTTGTGTAAATAAATAATGTATCGAAAATTATTATTTTTTCCTCAAATACATAGTACTACCCTTACTAGGCACTAGTGTTGGTCTACATCCTAACTAAATATTTTCTTCCAAATATACGAGTGCATCTACCTACCACAAAATGTATTTCCAAATTTCGAGAATGTGTAAACTTGTTTCATAACTCTTCTTCTTCGCTCTTCAACCTTCTTCCCTCCACTATCTGTATATAGGCCTCTTCCATTTTTCATCACAAATTATCTTCTTTAGGCATCTAGGTACTATACAGAGATGAATTTACTTCTAACATATTCGTATGGAGGTACCTATATGTATTTTTGTGCATACATAGTACAATATACGTAGAGGTAAACCTACCTACATATTATATCTATGAGTGGTGTACAAACCTGTATTATTTGTGTAGGGAATTAAATTACTAACCCCAAATATTCTGAACAAGACATAGGTACGAGGTACGAGTGTACAATTGAAAAATAAAGCTTCACAAGTTTCGAGTAGTTAGATGGTTACAAATATGTACCAAGTTACTTTAATACTCTGTACTGTACGTACATTACATACTTGAATAACATGTTTTATTACCTACTCAGTAGTCAAATAAAAACCGTTACTTTTCAATTATATTTTTCAGTTAAGTTAGTTAGTAGGTAATTAGGAACATAAAAAGTTATTTTATAAAGTAGGTAGGTACTCCGTACGAAATATCTCTCTGTATCTGTTCTAACGCAAAAAATATAGGTACGTGACTATTTACTCGTACTATTTATTAAACCGTAGATATATACTTTTTTAATTGATATACCTACGTTTGTTTCTCTACAATGTATTTATAGGGAGTCAAAGATGGATTCAGTTTGCCCATGCCGGACAGGGAATTGTGGAGAAACGAAAGGGAGGCATCCAACAATGTATCTAAAAGGCTGAGAGAGAAGAATAAATGTATTAATTTAGGTAACTGGGTCTCGCCAAGTCAAAAACTAATGTGGGCTAAATAACAATAATTCTGTATCATGAGTACGATAGATCTTATTTTTCATACACTTGTATGTAATGTGTATATCAAATTAATGTCACAAGTGGTTGGTTGGCAGATATTGCCTACGGCAATAAACCCGCCATTTGGAAGATATGTTTTTCTTTTCAATAAAGATTTTTTCATTTCATTCATGAAGGTTTTGACGCACCTAGCATTGATGTAATTTCATATTGAGGTTAAATCTGATCTACGAATCTATCTCGTACAGAATTCGACGTGGTCCATCTACCGCGCTACATTTTGCAACTTCGCTTCAGGACAAGAGGAATTTTGGTTAATTCCATTGAGGGTAGAGTAAGAACGGATTTAACTACTTAGGTAAGTAAATAAATATACAAATATCCATGGAAGAAGATTTGTTAATTACGATCGGTACAAAAAAACATATAGGTAAATTCTTTCCCACTATAGTGAACAAATGTAACAACATGTTATACTTAATTTATATTTCTAGTGTTAACATGTCGCTATATTTCGTTCACCAAAAGTGTGTAAATAAATGCTGGCATATCCCAAAAATGGTGTAACCAGTAAATGCTAAATAATGTAAGTATTTCTGAATGATGAATTGCGTAGTAATATTCCTCAATTAACATTTTGCATCGTAGCATGTTTCATTCCATATACCTACTGCATACATAGAGATGCACTACAGAAAGATGCGACATTTGATTTAAGACTGTTACCTTCTAATCTGATGCCGCATCAGATGTGTGAGAGGCTTGTCATGGCTCTTATCATCCATACCAGATGACATATTCCGCACAATGTGGTCAATTACGATCACGAAATGGCGGCATTTTGCGTGCCGGGCAAATACCAAATAAGAACTGAATAAATAATAATATTATTAAAAAAAAATCTACCGTATTGAATGATATTACTTGATGTAAATACATATCTATTTTTATGGCTATTAATATATTATTTTCTTATACAATGTAACTTGATGTAAAAAATATCGCAGTACCTACCTACTTACATGCTTATAATATAAGTAGGTAGGTATTTTATGTCTTTTGTATTCCTCATCATACTTACATTTTACTTCTCAGAATTTGTTGTCGCATAATTATAGTAAGTGCAATAGTACCTACGTTATCATCTAATTAGTCTAATTGAATCATAATAATAATATAAACTGCAGACCTGCTTATAGCAACAATAACTATTATCATAATATTAGCATTTCCATAAGTGATATGGTACTTATGGTAGATACTAGGTATATACATCTAATTATATACCTATGTACCTGTCCATATGCAGTTAGATACACTTTAGGTATTGTTATATAGACATAAATGTAAAAATAAAATATATAATTATATAAGACATTGTCGTCTCCATCCAAACGCAATCGAAAAAGTACAGGTATCTATGTAGTACCTATCAGTGGCGAAGGGTGGATTTCTGCAGAAGAGAAGCCTGGGCTAACATTTCTTATGGGATTACGTCAGATTAGACACTATTATACCTATCATTTTTTCCAAAAGGTAACTCGATGGGAATCGTGTTCTTAGGTAGCTTCGCGCCTGGTACCTATGTTCAACGAGTACAATGGCATATTATCATCTTATCATCCAATGTTTCCGGTGCAGAAAGAAATAATACATAGGTACACATAATATACCTACCCACAATATTCTAAAATGTTTAATTCACAATTGAAATAAACAAAATGTCAAGTATCTCTAGTTTATTTTCAAGTATAATGTGAGTCATGTTTTGCGAATAGTTTAATTATGAATATTCTGGATGTATCAAAATAATATACCTAGTAGTAATGTCCTCCAGGAGTGCCGTGAAGAAATCTAGTTCAGTTTGGTGAAGAAGTTTACATACTTATATCTTTTTCAAATTATGATTTTCACCTTAAATCCACGGTGTCGGAATATTTTATGTCTGTCCCCAAATCTATGTAGGGCATACTTTTACTTGGGTTGGGTCACACTTCTACCAGAGCCCTTAAAGGTGGATAAAGGGAAATAATACAAAAAAGTCTATAATTTCTCCAAAAAAAATTGTGGTTAAAAAATCCATTGTCAGAAAAATTCTATAACCTTCCAATAATTATTCGTGGTAGAGGGGTTAATAGTAGAAGTTCCATAGGAACATCTTACTGAAGATAAAATCGCGATCTTAAAAAAATAAGTAAGTAGTTTAAAATTTTCTACTCGTATAGCTGCAAATTATAGAGTTTTTCGGATTTCTTTGATAAAATATTTTTTTATTTGTCCACTAAGTAGATTCCATTTTAACTTATCCTCGGTTGTCAGGTTAAGTCTTTCTAATTACCAAATTAAGCGTAAACCTCCGAATCCTTTCACTGTCAAAAATATCAAAAAAGAATGATGATCAATTTCTTAAGATATTCTACACTACTGGCCAAGGTGGAATAGATCCCATAAGACATGGCTTATTATCACGACGTATCATCAGTCTTATTGTAACCAACCCTTTTGTTAACTTTTCCACCCCCGTAATTCGATTAATCGATTATACCGCAACTCGCTAAGGAGATAAATAACAATGCCTATCTACGGGGATATCCACGTTGATGAAAAATATAAAAAGAAGATAATATAATTATGAAAAAATATTGCAATAAAACAAATATAAGGTAAAAAGATACCTACTCTAACTCTTATAAATTGATAGTTGATAGTTGATACTAATGAAAATTCACTATTTTATTAAACTGAAAACAAATTTATTTCGTCAGCGTGGATTACATCTAAAAATATGTAGGCATTACATCTAAAAATATGTTCAGATTGTGTTTCTTTATCAACATTTATTTGGAGTAAAGTTTCCACCAACTGTTGTAGATCATCTAGACGCGATACTCTTTAAAATATTACTTGCGAAAGTAAACGTTTTTGGTGTTGGTATTTTATAATCAAAATCTATTAAATTTTCAATTTTTTTGGAACCGAAGCGATTATGACATTTGAATATTATCATATTAATTTCTCTCATCTCCTCTTTCGCTTTCAAACTTCCTCTTAGAGTGTCTCTTCACAAAATTTGAAGTTTTGTGAAAACCATATTATGATTATTATAAATGTACGCAGGTATTACGAAGAACAAGATTCAATGTCAATTCGGTTTATTTCTCAAAATACTTATTATACATTTGAGTAATTTATAAATACACAGTATTAATTAAAAAGACACAAATGTTAATTAGCCGCCCCCAGACAGCATATTTTATGTATTCCATTTTTTAAACAAAGTTATAAATTTGTGGCATGAATCTCCGTAACGAATATCTATTAAAATTAGGTAACTGCACTTTTTTGGAAATTTAATGGAATACTTTAATAAAGACGAATTAATCCACCTTTTCTTCAAAGAAAACGGATAATTCTAATGAATTAATTATTAAGAAATATTCCTACTTATATTTAAATTAATTTACAATTACCTGTTTTATTATCTCCATTTTCCTCAAATTGTATTTATTCATAAACAAAATGCAATCTACTTTTATGTAGAATGCATGACGTAATTCTATTTTGAGTCAAGGCCATACTAGAAAGAAAAAGACATGTTTTTGTTAAACAAGTAAATGATTTTGAGTTCCATGACCAATAGTTGTCACTATCTGTATCTCCTTATATTTCACAATGCTCCGTGGCTACCGTTATTCATCCATAATATAATAAGCAGCATCAAGTTTCCACCTCGCGGTATGAAAGCATCAGTCCCTAATTTAAAAAAAAATCATGATATAAAAAATCACTTTCTACTTATACGAGTATGTTTACAAAGAATGTGATATAAAATTCCTACCACGCAGTCAATGAAAGCACATCATTAGGTGCTCAACTCTAGGATATCAAATTCAAAATACCTTTGTAATAATATTTTCAACATTAATTTTGAGTAGGTATTAAAGACAACATATTCAATAAATAAAAAGAATCCTGTGCCTATTCCAGGATTTAAAAAATATCAGAATAGGTACCTAATATTTGAGAATTAAGGCTTAGTTGGTACATATAACTTCTATCTGGGGAATAACCCTATTGGATTTTTTATACTTTGTATAGATTTCTCAAAAAAGTATTGAGAAAAACACCTCTGATCTTTTTTCCGCAGGATAGAAACTCGTTTCCCGAAAGTCGCAGAGATTTTTTTTTTTGTATTGATATACATTAAAATCTAGGAAATAACCGTAAAAGTTTTTTGATTGAAGCAAAATCAACCCCAAAAAACGGAAACAACACAATTTTTACCATTTTATCATGCGATTGTTCATGAGATTTTAAACCTTAATGCCGTGGGAAATTACCGTGACGTCATAGTTGGGTCGGAAGCTTTAACACATTATATCTATCATGTATTTTCACTGTGCATACACACAAACTCTTCAATCTTAATCGATATTGAATATTCATCTCCGATCAGAACACAACGACCTGTATAGTAATTAAATCACTGTATAATTTATACATATCGAATTACAGAGCTATCGTTTCTAATGGCGTATATTATAGATCAAAACAAATTAATGTAAATCGATATAAGAAGCAGTTAGCTACCTCACATTTGATAATAAATAATTTGAAAATAACGTGTTTATTATAGATGACACGCGACCAAGCATCGAACCAATCATCTCTATAGTATGGAGATAGGTATGGATTTTCTAAAATAAAAATAATTAAGAGTATGAATACCGACATTTCAAAAATTTCTAAAAACGGGAGACCTTATATCTCGACAACCGTTACTAAATATGCTTTGGAACAAAATAGGGTAGATGCATTGAACATTTATCTAAGGAATAACCGTAAAAGATTTTTTATATCTTGTATAGTTTTCTCAAAAAATTTTTTGAAAACACTTCAGATTTTTTTCCGAAAGATGAATATCGCGGAGTATTTTTTTGTACTGATAAAATGCATTAAAATCTAGGGAATAACCATAAAATTATTTTGATTAAAGCAAAACTAACCCCAAAAATGGAAAAAACGCTATTTCTACCATTTTATCATGCGATTGTTCACGCGATTTTGAACCTTAATGCCGTGGGAAATTACTGTGACGTCATTATTGGTAAAAAGCCCTTAAGAAACCAGATTAATTTATTTAGCAGAAAATAACTAACAACATTAATGACTAACACAATAAATGTGCGTGATTACATTAAATAAAAATAATTTAACTAGTCGCTGAATTACAAATAATAATAATTCATCTCACGTGGAATTTTAAATTACAGCCGTTATTTTTCTATTCAACAATTTTGACAAAGACTCCCATACGGTTCATTATCCTCGAAGGTCATCTGAGAATAAAAAGGTCCTAATCAAGGTACATTAAGCCAGACTAGATTTGGGTTGCTAAAGAAAAATAAACTTTAAGGACAATGTAAGAAGTTGAATGAAGCTAGTAGGTACTTACCTATACATATAATACGAATATAAAATTTATGCGCTTGACTTGCAAGCTTTTTATTCAGGGATATAAAATCGAAAAATATAGTTATTATCGATTTTAACACATTTATTCTTGTTTTCTCAAATCCTTTCCTTTATAAGATGAGGCATTTTAATAGGGGGAAAGTCATATACCTTAAACTTTTACACTCATCTGGTATACCGGAATCTACCGACCAGACACTTTTTAATATCTAATCTTTCTTGTAGGTATATACACAAAATGGATACACCATACACACCTTGTATTTGATTACGTTTTTTTTTTTTCATTACCTGTAGATACGGTATGTCTTATTTTTAGTATCCCGACCCGACCCGAGCTTTAAAACCACTGAATTTCGAATGATCTATCGAACCCCATACTAGCTTTTGTTCCGTCGTGTTTTTGTTACTCCATGTTTTCACTTTCGCATCTATTATAAAATATCGTATTATTATAAGTTATCTATAGTTGGCACCCAAAAGATCTAGGGTTCTACAATGCAGCTATACGACCCGTGGGAAAGATCCCTTGATCCAACAACGTAAATATATAAAAACCAATTTCCTAAGTAAACTAATATCTCATGTGTACACTTAATGATTTTATTCTTCACACAATTTAAGCGCATAACATAACGTATGAGATGATAAAACATCTCAAAGGAACCGACTGGATTTCTACCACAAATGAAATTTTATGTTAACTTTAGATTCATCAAGCCACCTAATTCCATTTCGCTATAATAAGAAAATAACCTGAATTAACTACGCATAATTACATAGTTTAGTACTTAGCTATCTACAAAAAGAACCTTTTTTATACTATACCTATGTGTGGTTCACGTTAAATGAATAGTGATATTAGTGGAACAGTTTCTTCAATAATATATTGATAGTTAAGGGTTGCTCCCTCCCACTTACCCTGGATGATGAAGGAACCCTAGTTCCTATGTCATCCAATATTTGAACAAAAACAGTTCTAGGGAGGGCTCAGGGTTCGCTAGAAGGGCTTCCCCCGACAAACCCCTCCCTGATTTAATACAACCCTCAACGTTCACAAAATGTCCTTACATACTAATACAATTTCTTATATACTATCTAATAGTTCTTCTTACTTACTATCTACTTCAATATATTATAAAGAATTCATGTCATGTAATAAAACTATATTCGTAACACGTACCTACCTACCTGCAATAAACCTGCAGAAATATAGGTGTATAGCCATTCAATAGTTGGCACTTGATTTTGCATTTGAAATTGAACACAAAAATGTCAAATTGAATGAGTATCTCAAGCACTAATCTCACATAATCCTCAATATATTGGCTCTTCCTCTTCAAATCCTTTTCACATTTTTAAATATCTACTTACGTTTCCCAATAATGCAAATGGTGTTCGTGTCAATTTGAAATAATTCTACTGCATAATATAAAGGTTGTGTAAGTGACACAATGTGGGTGGCCTAATTGAAAAAACCATGGGAATTAGTACGTATGAATATACTAAGTATATATTTATTCTATTGATCCTCTGAGTAGTGTGTAGGTAGGTATAAATTGTAATACCTACTTATTATGATGTAATTTTTTACTTCCTAGATCACGTGACTATAATATTCCCTTTTCAGTATAGATATACATAAGTATTAGTTTCATATTGCATTACCTAGATTTTCTTTCTCTGGAGAAGCCAGACTGATCCAACGTACTTTAAAATCTTAATCCCATCTACTTTTAGAACTTGGAAATGAGTTAAAATTCGATTGCAAGATTTGAAGACCAAAACGCAGAGTGGAGCTAAATTAAAACGTGTAAAAATACTCACCTATTTCGAAACACATACATAAGTACGACCATAAATTATGCAGTATTTCAATTATTCCTATACCTACTTGATTTAACTATTAAATTCTTGCCTACATATATTTATTAATGGGTGAAAAATTCCAAAGGTTTTATCGAAAAGTAGTTAAGTACATTGTAAATGAATTACTAAGTAGGTATAGTATATGACAGTATCATGTATCATATCAGGTTTATATTTTGATCTAATCTTGATACATTAGATCGTTATCATCTTTAATAAATTTATTCACTGCTTATAAATACATATATTTATTAATAATATTTTTATTACTTTTAACACATATTTATTAATTACTGATACAACTAATAACAGTATTCCAGTAGTACATACGTACTAAACTACCTAGGCTAGGTAGACCATAAATCTACCTAAAATCTATATTGAGAACTGAATATCGGCGATGTCAAAAGATACACAAAAAATACTTCCTAACCTAAACATCGATAAAAAGAATTTTAATCTTAATACTGGACGTCACAGGGATTTGAAAATGTCATTTTATGTAGTTACTATTTTTATCCCTTGTCCAAATTTACTTACGAAAGTAAAATATTCTTAATCCAAACTTCCTTCCGAAGTTAGCAGAAAGATTAAACCGTCGAGCAAATAACTTTTAGGAATATTTATTCAATCATTCTGAAATTGATACAACACAGGGGCGCGTCCACTGCGAAACGCGAGTTTTTGCAGGCTACTTTGGGAGAGCCGACAAAGATGTTTGTCTAGGCAGCACACTTTATAAACTTTTGAATAAATAATTTAGTATAAATCACTGTTTTTACAAATACTTTTTTATTTAGTTTACTTTAAACTATGCACAATAGATTAGCAATGTCGTAGATATACCACACTCAAAAGTGGTCAAGAGTACAAGCAGCTAAGATGAGATACCTCAGAGTAGTGGCGTCAGGAGAGACCGCAGGTATGAGCAACGTTTATTTTCCAGAGGCTGAGGTTTGGACCTCCTTATGAAGTTGAGTGGATCACCCAGAAATAACTGACAGAAGCAGGTTGCAAAAGGGCGTTAGAAGAGACTATTTTTATAATGGCAAGGGGTTTCGGAGACTGCGAGAGATAGAGACTTTTAGCGAAGATACACAGATTCTTTGGGCTTCTGACCCAACCAAAGATGAGCGGAAGAAAATGTATGCATATATACATATATGAAGCTTCTTAATCCAGTATTAATATTAGATATATATAATCTATATAATATACAATTTATATTAACAAAAGAAGTCACAAATCATGATACAAACGTTACCGCCTTTAACATTGTAAACGATATTACTGGGGCATTATGTAGTGTAGACTGTAGGTCCTACTAATAAACCTATATGTTATTTTATTATTGCTGCATACATTATTATATTATGTTATATTCTCCTGACCGGGTTGTCATAAACTTGTATTAACATAACAAACTCTCATACAACAAAAAAAGTTATAAGCAATCATTTGAAAAATACCTTAATTTTTCAGTAAGGTTGCATAGCTACTAAAGTTCAGGTTTTACACGGGAGACCCCTCAGATTACATATTTTAAGAAACGATTGATCAGAATCCTGGCTAGAACATCTCGTTAAACCATCGGAGACTTGTATATTTTCTTTATCATTCTAACGTCAGACATTCTCACTTAACATTTATCTCAAATAATAATATGAGAAATTAGGAACAATTTGTATTATTTTATTCTTATTGGTCAGTTTGTCGATAAGTGCATGTAGATGCCTTTGATTATAAACTGTATCGGGATATGTCACGTATTATTTACAAATGAGTTTAATACACATTACGATATCTTTATGTTGAGACTTTATCCTCCTGATTAAACTTTATATCTTCATCAAAAACTCATAAAAATACTGCACTTCACTAAATACTGCACTTTATATGATAATTAACATTCAGGTAACTAAATGGATTATATAAAAATCATCGTTAAATGATAATGATTCTAACAGGATACTTGTACTATTTATAGTTTTTGATATTAAAACTCAAAAAGAATATTCGACATGAAGATGAAACTTATCAACAACATTACGACCTTTCATAATCGATCTATACATTGAAGGACTCCCACTGGCTTAAGGCCCTCCGCAACCTCAGGTAGCACAGGCGCATATAACGTCCTCTTTACCCGCACTTCTTTGCAAAATATTTTTAAGAGGTGGGCTCAGGGTTAGCCAGAAGGGAGCCCTCCGAAAAACCCCACCCCTAACTTACATTCCTTCAGTGTCCTTGTCCAAGGATGGAAACATATTTACAATTATTTACAGATAAATACAAGAGTACAAAAAAGAAAAGAAAACACTAGATCAATTTATAGTCCGAATTTTTCAATTTCAAATATAGGGTGTCTCAGTAAGCGTGCACTTTTTAATTTTCAAATAAAAACAACGTATTTTTGAGAAAGTTGTGATATTTTTTATTGGGATTAAAGACGACATGTTCCGATTTAGTATGGAATAAAATATCCGGCAAACGACCCCCACGACTCTTATAACAGGCCATTACCCTTTGCATAAAATTTTCCATGACCTTTTCCCATACATTTGGCTCTATCTCACCGATGACGCATGGAACATGATAACCGAGTTCTTGTGGCCACAACTGGACGACATGGACCTGGACGAAATGTGGTTCTAGCAAGACGGCGCTACCTGCCACACCGCGGATGAAACAATCGATTTATTGCAGCAGCGATTTTCAGAACAAATTTTATTATCTCACTAAATTCTGATGTCAACTGGCCACCAAGGTCGTGCGATTTAACCCCGTGTGAGTTTTTCTTTGGAGTTTTGTGAAATCTAGGGTTTCTGCGAGTAAACCAGAAACAATTTGTGAGCTCAAATCCGAGATCCAACGCGTCAACGGTGAGATACAGCCACATCTCTGTGAAAAAGTCATGGAAAATTTCATGCCAAGAGTAATGGCCTGTTATAAGAATCGTGGGGGTCATTTGCCGGACATTTTATTCCATACTAAATCGGAACATGTCTTCTTTAATCCCAATAAAAAATATCACAACTTTCTCAAAAATACGTTGTTTTTATTTGAAAATTGAAAAGTGCACACTTACTGAGACACCGTATATTTGCCGTTATGTTATTATAATTGCATGAATATGACGGAGGCTAGGAGTGAGTGTAAGGATAGGACTGTCTGGCACTCTTTCCTCTATGCTTGATTTTTTTTAGTTCATCTAGTGGGGATCATCCTCTTACTTTAGTGTCTTCTGCTCCTCCCACGTCCAATTATTTCTCTAGTTTTAATTAATTCAGAGGCGATGTGTCAAAAAATGTCTCATATGCAGCATTTAAAATTTACACTGTATTCAATGAGGCAATGTGAAGGTAGATTACAATAGCTATTCTTATTACAACTCGTTTGTCTGCAGTGTGTCTGAAGAGACTGCTTGGTTTCTTTAAACATATTGTAAGAGCGAGGCAACTTGGAGAAATCCATATTGACTGGCCGAGTGGAAGGCAGGAGAGGTCGCGGACGGATACCGCTGAGATGGTCCGACCAGGTGGCAGAGGCCAGTGGTACGACGTTTGCGGAGGCACTGCGGTGGGCGTAGGACAGACCGGGGTGGGCCAGACTGATGACTCAAATAATACATGAAGGTCACGATCCTAAGGAATGAGGGACCGACTTGGATGATGATGATGATGATACATAAACACAAATAAATAAAACAGCTACATACTTATTTCGGGTGTAAATAAAGAAATGACATTTATATTCAAATTTAAAAGTTGTAAACTTCACTAATGACAATAGAGGGACTTCAATGAAGTTTAACGACTACAAATAAATATCGTAAATATTTAACTTTGTCGCTTCTGGTCACACGTACCAACCTTCAGATATTACAAAAGACAAATCTGTTGATTGAGATGTAAATTATGTCAGGGAATGCATTATAAAATATTTTGACAAGGCTGTTTATTTTCAGAGGGTTGTTTGTCCTCCCGAAACAGTAATCCCAATATTTATGGTCTCTAGAATGCAGTAAGTCCATAAAATAGTAATAAAATAGAATCAAAATATTATTTTGAAATACAAAAAAATTTAGTCCATTCAGTTAAAAACTGAGTTATTAAAAATTCATCCCCTTGATCCATAGTGTGTCCAAGTACATATACCTATACCTCCCTATAGTCCCTATGTACATAAGATGAAGATACTTTAGGAAAAAGTAGATTTCAATATTTTTAAATTTCATTCTAGAGAGTTATTTTATCTAAAACGTTTCTACCTAATTTTTGCTGGCTGGTAATTAATGCACTCAAAAATATTCACACTTTTTAATTTTATCTGCGATTAATTAAGCTACTTCTTTATGATTTTTTTTTTCATAATACAGAATCAGTTATTATATTTATCACTATAAGTAAGGTGACCAACCGTCCCCCTTTTGGGAGAACAGTCCTCCTTTTCTAGGTTCTGTCCTCCCTCCAAAAGTGTCCTTCTTTTTGTCCTCCTTTTTTACTTTTTAACATTTTAAAACTAATCTGTTAATCTCAAAACCACACGTTTTTTCATCACACCATGAATTAACTAGTACTGACTTGTACTATAGTATAAAAATACATTAAAATGCAATTGTTTCCTAGAAAAATTTGCCTGCGGCGCTAATTACTTTTACCTTTTGTGTATATGTAATTTGGTATGTCTTATGACAAATATTTCACCTGCGGCGCTATTTTTTTTGATACATCCTTTATGGAAAACATTTTCAAGAATATATAAATCAAAAATAGCGACCTTCTTCGATGTCCCAAAAAAAAAAATTTGCCTGCGGCGCTATTTACGCATTTTTAGTCCTCCTTTTTATTTTTAAAAATATGGTCACTTTAATCAAGTTTTGTCAAACATGACTTAGGTATTAAGTTCGGCATTTATAGTTTTGATAAACCATACACGTCTAACTGAAAGTATCTCCCTATATTATATAAACCAAAACGATTAAGCTGCATTTATCTGATCACACCAGCAATATGGTCCACGAACTTTCAAATCTGTTTATATTTCTTGTAGAGTTTCTCATACATATTACTACTTACATGTACCTATTATTCCACAATACATATGTTTGCATTTTACAGGTACAAGATAGCTGCTACATGCGCACGATATAGTCTCCTATTCTTAATCCTGATCTTAAGATCCTCTTCATCGCAAAGTACTATGCACTTATACTGTCAATATAAAAACTATTGGCCCATATGCTTAACGAACGCGCGCATCCAGTTCTTCAAATGAAATACGTGATGATTTTTTATTTTTTGATGGAGGTATTTTTTTGGAATCAACAAGTTGATCGTTCATCCAGGGTGAGGTGAAAAACGTAAACAAAATCTTCTAAAAATATCCATTTAAAAAACAAAGTGGAAGACATCTCAAACTTACCTTTTGAAACGCTTCAAAGTCTATAGCTCCTACAGCTTTAATCTCTAAAAACTACAACATGCATGGCTGCACAAGCATTCAGCTTACTGTGAAGTCTGCCAAAGAGTGTTTGAGTTTGTGTACACAAGTGCAGATTCTTTTTTTTTATACATATAAACGAAAATCGCAATCTATTCTAATATTGTTTCCACTACCTAATTACATGTTTATCGATGTATATTGTACACCAAGTTAACTTATATTATTTTATCAATCACAGTGCCTATATTTCATTCCATTTCCATCTCTGCGATCATTGCATCACAGCTATATTTATGTATAGATAGATGTAGTTCTGGTGCACGAAGATGCATCATCAGTTTATTGAGAATGGTCGTATCACATATGGCACGGGAACCACTGCACATATGTTTCATGCATTTACACATACCCACCTACATTCTACTAGCACTAAAATATAGTTCTCATCAGTGTGCATCATATGTTCTACCTACTTACTATGGTACCTATAGCTAATCTAGCATGTTATTGTACTACCAAGTAAAATGGATATCCAATGTACGTTTAATTTTATCTCCCTGCTCTGATAATTGTAAGGTTTCAATATATCATCAATATACTCGTAAGAGTATCTCTCTCACATTGCAATGCACGGTCAACCCCTAGAAAAACAATCTCCGGACCGACCGCCAAAAAGAAATTCATCTCTATTAATCAACAGGCCACAAGTTCTAATATAAGTTGAAGAACAAGTCTCTACATAATTCTGGTTTTATATAGCTAACTTAGAGTGAACTTTACAGATTTATCCATCTAAAATTGACATTTAATAATTCCGATAGCTTAAAAATGTTTCCATTTAACTACCGCCCCATTTAACTATCAATTGTATTGTATCGATTCATGTCAATCATCCCTCACTCGCTATAAAGTACCCATACATTATACAACCACTTCAGAAGCTTTAAATGACTGAGACTGTATTTATATTTACAAGATCTTTTATGTCGCCGATTCATGCAATAGAAAGTGAAGAACATACCCCCATCTAATTTGTACTACTTTTATTCAATAACGTCTAGGGCGCAGAGCACGCATACATATTCTGGTAAAGGTACTTCTGATGGTACTTACCTCTAGTTCTAGTACCTACATGTCCTTCAAGCTTACGATAACAGTTTGAAGTGTTCCTATTTCAAAGTCTGACCTACTCGTCTACAGTAATAATAAATGTTACAGATTCAAGGGATTGCGTTAAATATCTATAATTCTATAAGAAAGTACAAGTTGAAAGAGTATCTATTCTACCTGATCGGTATTCATCTGTCGATGATTGGTTGGAAGATATTTTTTTTGCAATAAATACGCTCTTTAGAACATTACATTAGTACTAATACCTATAGGTGTATTTTTTGCTAATAAAAATTTATTTATTTAATGAAAGAAAAAACAAAGCGGTGCCTACGAGTATAATGATGATCTATACTTCTTTGATATTCATACCATATTTTTACAAAAGTAACACACTAGATTTTACCAATATAAAATGATTTTTTAGGTAGGTAAGTACCTACATACTGAAATTAGTAACATTATACTGAGCATGATAATAAATCCAGACTAGATCACAATAAATCAAAGGCTTATTTATTTCTCTATGGAGTTCCTTGTTGCGTATATTTTTTTAAGGGATTGTGACTTCCACAAACAGGAAGTGTAATTTGTTTGCCATTTGGTGTCTCCCAGGTATGAAATGGCATTACTCGCATTCTCCTCACCATATGTTGAAGTTGAATATCTCAACTGTACCATTAAATCATCTTCTACATACATTAATTTGTCATAAAAGGATTACTGCTCAATAGGCACCTACCAAACTAATAAATTAGGCATAAATATAGGCACCACCGTAAATAGGAATTGTGATGCTGTAAAGATTAGCATTACCTGTCTAACATCTATATATATAGGACATAGGTATATAATACTCCGAATACTCGTAATAACATGCGACCATCAGCAGTTTATTGTGTAATTGCCAAATGCACTTACTACATGAGTACTCGTAGTAATTTCTCGTGAACTTCTAATCTGTAGGTGCAAAGTTCTAATTTTAATATTAACGATTTATTCAATACTTCACGACACAATCTTCAATCTTATTGTGAAGTGTGCAGAAAGATATTTGGTTTTGTGTAGGCACACAAATCCAGATTTTTTTTCAAAAAAAATCATAAACTTAAATACTTATTGTTATTTATGTTTCTAGAAGGAATGTTTAGGGCGAAATAAGGAGTACCTATACTAGCCTGCCACATAATATATAAAACTTCCATTCTTCTAACAAAATCTTCCTTGTCCGTTACTTATAAGTATTTATTTCTCTTCTGGTTTACAATGTACAGAAGGAATATCTAATAGGAGATGATTATTTTTATGTAAATTCCCTCACAAACCGGATATTTAGTTTGTCACAACACGCAATATATCATAACACTGTCACACTGCATTTCCTTACTAATAATACTACACCTAGAGGTAAACTATTTTTTCATTCAATGCCTACAATAATTATAGTAAAGATTTTGCATATCGCATTACATATTGTGACTTAACTACGTGTACACATGTAATGCAGGGAATCTATCATAGTTAACGCCGCCCTCAATCAGCTCCCGTATCGTGTAAAGGAATTTAATTAATTTCACGTGTAAATATTCGGCAGTAATCTATAGTTCTAATAAAAACACAACTAATACTCACCTATAATGAATAATTTCTTATTATAAAACTACAGTTACTAAGAATTTCTTAAGTCACCATAATATAATAATTTTAGAAAGATATCTATAGATTTCTAAAAAAAAAATGTGAAAACATCTCTGATCTTTTTTCCGAAAGACAGGAGCTCGTCACCCGAAGGTCGAGGCGATTTTTTTTGTATTGATAATATTAATTTTAAAATCAAAGGAAGAGTTTTTGGTTGGAGCGATGTTAACCCCAAAAAATAGAAAAAACGCTATTTTTACCAGTTTATCATGCAATTGTTCATGCGATTTTGAACCACAATGGCATGGGAAATTACCGTGACGTCATAGTTGGGTCGAAAGCTTTAATGGTACTTAAATAGAAATTAGCCATACAACATATTAGACAGGATTTCATTAGTACAAACAAAAGGACAAACACATAATAAACATAACACTTTTTTTTTATTTTATACAACTCTTATGCTATCAAGTACTGAAGTAAATTGTTTTCTTACATCACATAATGCAAGTGAACAATGCCTAATGTATAATATATGCAAATACGTCACTGGGTGCGTCAAATAGGTGGAGTTCTACGCACCAGCTACAAGCAGAAGGCGGATCTGAACACGACCTAGTACACGTGTTACATTCGGAAGCCAGAATATTGGGACCTATATGTATGGTGCCAGTCTCTAATATAAAATATCCACGATACTTCTTAGTAGTGGAAATAATTGGTGCATATGAAATGAAAACATTTTCTATATGGAGTATATGCACTATAATGTCTATACATACTGAATAGTAAGTTAGTAAACGATTAATTTAATGATACCGTGAGATAAAGAAGGAATTCCCTTTATCGGCATTTTCTTTCTAAGAAAGTTCATATAGTATTATTTCTTACACTCAATCGGAACTATAATAATTCCACACATTATGATAAATCTTTTATCTTGACCGCGATGCCATTTACACTGCAAGAACAATGTACTATATTTTTTACATTACACCTATACGTACAATGTATAGCCGACTACACAATACACATATTCATCTACCAGCAAGTTTATACTCTTTTAAATGACATATTATTAACGTTTTAAATACATAACAGCATTGAAATAGTTCTAAAATATTTGGGATGAACCTTTGTACATTATTCGACAACAAAAATAAAGGTACTATAGTTGTTCATTGTTGCATCCACTTCTCAGCAGACGGAGATAGTATGGTGCATTTGTGAAAAGATTTAGAACTGTCAACTGTAGCACACATAACTTCCCAAAATTAGACGTTTGACAGCATGAGGAATGGGTGAACGTTGTCCTGGACATAAAGTGATCACTTAACCCGGCCATTACTGATTCGTAAGCTTCGTAAAACCTATTTTGAGTCATCCCCAAGGGAGTTGCACACAATACAGCATTGTGTGAATGTACATTTATCGATTCCTCTCTTTTTTGTTGAGGAAGATGTGTAAAGTTCTAAAATTTATAATGATTATATCAATCACAATTTGGGTATTCAAGAGAAAAATATTTAATCTATTTTACTATCTAAGTATCTCATTTCTCTTGATTTAACATTCACACCATCATTACCATTCAAAGTATTAAATTTGCACATCAGTAGCGCAAGTACAGTGTAGGTAAACAATGTACAATGTACATATCTACAGTTGTAGCTAATAGGACGATAGTTCAGTAGCTATAAGCTATCAACATGATATCAATATCAACCCAAATATTATTTTATCTAAACGGATGTTAAATCGGCTTATGTTTTGACACAAATATTCTTCAGATGACAGCATGTCAAGTGGTCTCATGAGTCCTGGGTCACGTGGGCTAAGTCATACTACAGGCAGAGCAACATGGTGTAGTGGTAAGTAATACTATAAAAACAGATCCCTTAAGAATGACAACAGGAAATCGGGACCCCGGTCAAGTAAACTCCCAGACGGGTCATTAAGAAAATGGTGACATGTTGAAAATATAATGGTCATATCTTGTTACGAGATGTTAATAACGTAAGACGCAGTAGCACAGTGGATGGAATTCTTACTTTTAAAGTTATTAAGTCGTTTAGTTTCTACTATTGCCTCTCATATTTCAACGGTGTAGGGAACATTTTTTTTTAATATTTTGATACTTTTTACGTGAACTGTTTTACCCCCTCCATATTAACACCCAAGATTACAAAATACCAATCACAGATCGAAATTAATTGATGCACACTAAGGACAATTTTAATGTTTAGTTGCACAATTCTTTCTCGTCGTACCTTCGGGTAAATCCTGACCTACCTACTTCTATATACATCTACTAGGAAGTAAGTTATTCACATCTTTCAGACTTTTTGCACCTATAATAGTGTCGTAGCTGTGGATAAATATTCTATTGTTGAAACTGAAAGCTAAAATCTCTGAATAATATTATTATTTTTATCTGCAGTGGCTACAATAATTACAGATCATAGTTATATAAAAAACATTCCTTTGGAATTACAGACTATAATTAGGTATACCTATGTCCTACCTACATCCAAAAGACGTGAAATTCGTTGAAAAATTAAAAGGATTTTTAATATAAAATGGAGTGATGATACGTTATAGTAGGTAAGTAGGTACCTACCAATCGTGGAGTATGAATGAATGAATGAAAATAAATGTCAACATTTAAAACTATAACATGATGCACTTGATTGCACGAGACAAGTGGATACTACTTACTGTATATAGCAAGTGCAGTGTATTAAGTGGACACATGTGATTCACTTCCTAAAAAATACAGCACCAGCACTATGAATGCCACAAGTGGTTCATCAATCATAACGAGCGTCTTGTTATCAAGTGTCTCCAAACTTTACCAGATGGACATCAAGCGATTCACTGCCCGTTATATACGCGAATACTTTGTGATAATCATTGGCCAATTTAAGAATGATGTTTGTACCACTATGAGATGCCAATCTTTTGCACAAAAAATCAATCGTTATACTAACTTTACTACAGGCTTATGTGCGCGTATACCGGTCCCATCTATAGGTATAGTGGTATACTATCATACTCAACGTAGGTTGGACCACTACAATGTCTAAATGGTTCATACATACATATTTAGTTCGTTCGTACATAATCGTTGTTTATTTTTGTTTATGGTCTATACTTATTTCAAACTGATAGCTACTGACACCTTTCTGCCCAACAGGTATTATTTTGATATTTTTCTTATTAATTACTACCTACTGAGTATTGACCTAAACATTGCATCATATCTAAACTTTGGTGTCAATAGTGAGAGCGTCAAGCTGAGTTTTCCTGACATCGAAACATCCCAGAATGGATCAGGATCAGAACTGTAGGGGAACTGCCGAGTACAGGGAACCTTTCTCCCAAGGTCGGCGTCGGGGGGGAGGGGGGGGTTGATAAGAAACATGAAGAAGAAAATTATATCAAGAGACTAAATCTTATAACTTTGCAGTAGGGTATCTGCTTACTAATATTTCACGTAGCCCTATTGTCAAATCTCGTATAACTTGACAATGTCAATTAGCATCACGATGTGCTTACTCTTAAGTATATTTCCACACGCTAGGTTCCCATTTGTATAAAATATTAGTGTAGGACTAATTAAGATAAAATTACTTTCTATGATGGTAGTAACAGTACTAACGGTAGTAACTACCTATAATAAGTCATTATTCCTTGATTCAGTTCATTAGTCTTACTTGGTATATCTTGTTAACTCATAATGCGTGAGGATAGGTCATTCATTCTTCTTAATAAATTCATTCATTGTTTTTTATTACACACTCTATAGTACCTACATATCTCTATACAATAACTTTACTATTATGAGGCTCTTAATTAGTAACACTGCTCATATAAATATGTAAGTAGTTAGCTACTTAAATATTACAATAAGTTTTTTAGAAAAATATGTATTAAAGATATTCATTATTGGGATACCTACAATGAAATTAGTATTTGAAGTCTGAACTAACGATTTCAGTTTGAACCGATCTTTACCCAATAATATTTTTATTGACTAACAAAACTTTCAAGAGTTACATGAGAGGACAAAAGTAAAATAAGGAAATAAAAGCTTTATTGAAAAAAATATTTTTCGAATGGTGCGTAGTAGTGCAAAGGTAGTGTGCTAAAAGGTGGACTTATTATAAAAGCAGTATCTTACAGTTAACCCAGCATTACCTACAATGAAGAACTTGCGTGTATGTATGGCATCAATACTGTATATCTATAGCTATACAAAAGTAGACAGTATGAAATTCGTCATTTTAACAAATTTTATAGAATAATATACCCTACCTCTATACCTTTAAATGTGAAATAATGGTCTTATTGGCATATTCGAATTCAATTAGCATAATATGTCTATAATGTAAAATAATTCTCCTAATTTAAAATAAATTACCTTACCTAGCATGTAACCTATCATATTACAAATGGGAAAGGGATCAACTCACTAGCGGATTTAGGGGGGAAGGGCTTCAGCCCCCTAGCCCCCCCCCCCCCCAAAAACCATGAGTTACAGTAGTATATATGGAACAAATCTAGGGGTTTCAGCCCCTTAGCCCCCCCCAAAACGTTGAGTGACAGTACTTTTAACCACGTGACGACATTCAGCCCCAGTGTTGCCGTTTCTAGTGTTTGGAATATTAAGTAGTATTTTCTGAAAATCTGGTATACTGAAAAGGTCATCAGTTCAATAGAGCAAGACTCCCCCCCCCCCCGTCGGAGATTATTCCGCATAACGATTCAAAATCTTAGGCGAAGACCAAAAAAAAAAAAAAGGTCGACAAAAAGAAATCTGTTGAAAAAAAAATTTGAAACGGTAATATTAATTCAGCCCCCCCCTAAAATGAAATCCTGGATCCGCCACTGCATCAACTTATAGGTGGAATGCAACGACTAAGGAAAAGAATATAAATTATTCATGAATACGTCGGTTAAACAACAGAACATAACCAACAGCTTCGTAATTAACAATATAAATAAATATAATAACAACCCTTATTATTTTTCATTCCACCCTTTAATTCACGGGTTGCCTTTTTTAGGAAGTTTTTGAATGTCAAATCCGCGCCCAATTGCGCGCATAAAAAACAAAGCAGCCCTTCTTTGTAAATCGAGAAAAAACATCTCAGACGTCTCGCTATTCTAAAATACATTTTGTTGGAGTACGTTTTTTCTTTGTTTATTTTTTATTACAAAAAAGCTCTTCAGAGGACTTTATGTTAATACGAAGACCTCATGTTGAGCACTAACTAAAGTTTGAAATGAGAAGTTTACTCGTTATATACAGTTATTATGAATTGAAGAAAAATAACATCATACTATAAAATAGTTTACTATGGATAATATATAATCTTATACCTTGCAGTTAACCTAAAAATGTTCTATCGAATTTTATTACCTGTATCTGTATACTTTCTGACTTTTACTGACTTTCCTCTGGGAAAGTCTTTCATCGATTTACTTTTTTTTGAGATTGTTGATTACGGAGACCTGTTTTTTCGTGTTATTTTAGGTCAAGTGTTTTGTAAATATATCAACATCAACTAAACACAAATAGGTACGCTGAACTGTGTTTGAAAGATACTTATTACTGATGTTGAAAACAAATGAAAATAAATGCATATAACTTGTCTAACCTGATCACCTAACCTGATACCTGGTATCTAAGTGCCTAATAATAATTTCCCTATCAGTGCAGTTTCTTAATCAGTATTACCTATAGGTGTTATTTTATTTATTAGCAATAAAAATGCTAAAAAACTCAGTCATCTTAAGTACATGCCAGGGGTGCTGTTGCTGTAATGAAATACCCCACAATAAACCGTTAACGTTTGAATAAAACATCCCTTGTAGGTACCTCCAATAAAATGAATGACGCATGTGAATTGTATAGAAGGCTGGAAGGTCTATAAAATTATTCAGTAACCTATAGCCCGCTTACTGGTTCTCTTGCATTATACATTACGGTACAATATCATCCTTCATAATAGGGGGCTAGGTTCATGCATCATAGAAAAGCAAAAATCTGTAAATGTAAAATAACAATGTAAAACTTCAAAAAACTTTCAGCCCAAGTAATGTTACTAGGTTTAATACTTATTCCGTTACCAAAATTTAAACTATCTTCCATCCCTTTAGACTCTTTAGAGTTAGGTACGTTATACCCAGAGGCGGATTAAGTGTTGAGAGCGCCCCTAGGCAAGCACCTCATCGGCGCCCCTCTAGCGTCCATATTATATTATAAATTTTAACTAGCACTTAGGTATACATACTATAATAACTAATGCTGCGCCACACGGCTTAACCCATCGTGATGCCCCATCCCGTGGAAATTTTGGGATAAAATGTGAAAATCTGTGTCTCCAGCAATCTACATACCAAGTTTCATCAAAATCAGTTTAGTAGTTTTTTTGCTCATGAAGAAGTAATCTATACACATACAAATTCACACTTTCGCAGTTATAATATTAGTGGGGATAATTAATAAAATAATTTATTACCTAATTGATTGATAAATAAAAAAATATAGTTATGAATTATTTATTTAAATATTGGTATCTACTTATCACATTGAATGACAACTGTTAAAAAAATCTGCGTCTACATTTTTGTCTTGCGAAGTTGTCAATAACATCGTCATAGTTTAAAGATTGTAATAAGTTTGATTCAATGTTAAGTATTGCTAACGATTTTAATCTCTTATCTGCCATGGTTGAGCGAAGATACTCGTAATTTTTCACTCTCTTTAGACAGGAAAAACTCCGCTCACCACTGCAATTTCTGACTGCCGTCGATACGCACATTCTTAAGGTTATGTCAATGTTTGGGTAAATTGTTTCAAGTTCTTTATTTCTTAGAACCTTTAAAATCGCTTTGGTTGTTCGGGGCAGTTCTCCACCTCGAGCTATCGTTGTTAAATAAGAACGTAGATGGACACATTCATCAACAAAGCACTTTTCTAAATCACCAGAGTACATCGTTACTAACATACTAGCTCTATTTTGAACTTCTTCACTGTTCAAATTGACCAAATTGCTCAAAAACGAAAATTTACTGTAAAAAAATATGTACGCTTCTCGTCTCTTTTGAAGTTCAACCACAAGTCTGTCTATAATGAAGAAGTAATATCTTCGGCAGATTCATCTGCTCTGGTTGATTGGCAGAAATCGCCAATAGGCGATAAATCCGCCCTTTGTGTGTATATTTATGTGCAATAAAATTTTTATTTATTTATTTATTTATTTATCTGCTATGAGCTTTCTCTTCCGTATCCTCTTTGTTTCATTTTCATATTCTTTGACTAATGAGAATTCCAAGGCTCGCTGTAAATATTTATTAAAAATTTGCCTTTCTGCAGAAAGTATGTGAATTATACTGTCATACATTTGAATAACTGTACAAATGTCATTTTACTAAGTAATTTTTTATTGGTTTTGTTCATGTAAACCAAAATAGAACCCCAAAACACGATCATGAAAGCAGTTTCTAGTCGTTCTGATTTCAATCTTATGCCTTTAGATTCACATACAACAGAACGTTTTTGCTCAGGATTGTTCTCGACAGCAATCAAAGCATCGTGAATTTCTGGAAATGACTCTTTCAAACTTTTGCAAGCATCAGCTTGAGCTGACCAGCGTGTGGCGGCCTTGCACCCTTTACCCCACAATCTAGAAATGCTCGCGAACGAATCAACGCGACGAACTCGCCACCATTGCAGTTGTATCTTACCAACTTCTATTATAAAATCGTGCGATGTAGAAATAATCAAGAAGGCGGAGCATGCTTCGGAAACTCTACATCTCTATAGAATTATATAATCTTTTATATTTTGTAAGTAGGTGCGTACTTACTTACACAACTATTTTTTCTATTTTTTTGTTTTTGTTTAAAAACTTCATCGTGCGGCTCGCGCGCCCCTTTGTAACCTCGCGCCCCTAGGCACGTGCCTACTTTGCCTTATGGATAATCCGCCACTGGTTATACCTAAATCAATGTTTATCAACTGGCTCACAAATTACTCCATTACATCTAGAAGTATAGATAGACAACACCTTACAAAACAAACAGCAATAGATAAAAGTCAAAAGGCGGCGGTGATTCGCTCAGATGAGATGAGAGAGACGCAATAAATATTTAGTCAAAACAACATGTTGTCTTAAAGTGCATTTTAATAATATTTCTCTCTACAACTATAGTTTCTTATAATATACGAGTGTATAGGGAGGGGTTCATGGAACGGATTTAAAATTCGTTCTAAATGTCTCTTTTACAACCTTCAACTTTTAGACAGAACCTAATAGAACCTAATAAATACATTTATAGAAATTATAGCTACCTACTTGACAGTTGAATTTATAAATTGAAATTATCACAAAAATCGTTACCTGAAATAAAAATAAGTGAATGTAAAATATGTATACACATCCTATCTTATTATGGAAACAAATAAAGAAAAAATAGCGGACAAGTGCATCAGAGGCAACAACAGGAAAGGACAATCCCAAACACGAATCATAATATATTATTTTATAGTAATATATTATGATTCGTAATATAATATTACAATAGTAAACACATAATGTATATAAACACTCAATATTGTTATTTAAACTTACATCTTCACTGAAATACTGTTCCGAGTCAAATGCACCCCTATATCTATGTACATTACCTACTAACGGAAGTAGATCACGGGAACTCACGTGTCTCAACATTTTGGTAGGTATTGAGAGTTGAGACACACTATACGGATACACATATGTGCACGTGACATTAATGTTCATATTACTTTATAGTTCAGTGGGTATTTGTACGACATCGCAAATGAAAGCAAAGCTAAAATGGCAGAAGGCATGACATATGCAAAGATATTAAGACAGTTTTAGATGGTCACCTACATAGAATCCTTGGGACAACAAAAAAGGCATAGCAAAACCATAAAACGTAAGACAGATGACATTGTCCACAGCTTACGAGTCGTAGATGGCAGCAGATAGACCGAGATAGAAGACAATGGAAAAGATTAGAAAAGGGCTATCTCCAGCAGTGGAACCCAAGTGGCTAGCTGTATAAGTATGTAAGGTACCTAAGTACTTAGTAGGTATATTTGTATTCAGTGCATGACTCCTATAACGCACTAAGTACCTATATTATCTATTTCCATAGAATATCTTAAAAATAAATCTTAAATATCTTCTTGTTTGATTCGCGGTCTTTGTGATTGCTCCTTGGACAAATATTATTTGCTTTTTGCTGTCGTGAATGAATTGTTTTGTTTTTTTTTTCTCTTATTGTATTTCCTATGTATGGTATAAGTACTTGTCTTTATTAAGTGAAATGTAAATGCAACTTTGTTGCGTAGAACAACATAAATAAATAAATAAATAAATAAATAAATATATTCCTCTAGACGTAATTAGTTATGTCGGGTTTATATCATAATCATTAGATATTTTCTATAAGTATTATAATAGGCATACGAGTACCTACGAATAACTTCACCGCATAGGTATATTAGGCATTCAGTAGGTATTCAATTATGTTGACTTCCGCTTCTTCCGGAACATTTAATACATTTTTTATCAACTTACGAGTATATCTGCTACCTAATTTCATATATTTCATACTTCAATAGGTTATTTGTTTGTCGGCAAAACACTTTCCACGCTTCACCACAGTCAAATGAATTTGTTTCAAATTCCCTGAGTCGTGACGCGCCCTTTGACCTACAATTTGACTTTGGGATATAAATTGCTTACGTACGTAAATACTATCTTCTCCTTCAGCCTATATCTCCTCCACTGGCTAGATATTGGCTTCTTCCCGCACACTTCTCAGCTGTGCTCTCCTGACATGACCTATGCTCCACAAGCTCCACGATGTCATCATTCCATCCCTCTGTAGTCTTCATACATTCCTTTTGCTTTCCTAGTAGGCATCCTCTATTCAGAATTTTGTAGAAAACAGAGAGGAAGATTATTACATAATTTCCTCCATTATATATGAAGGTGCCAATTTAGTTAGGCGGGTTAGTAGTAGGTATAGTATATTAAATACGTATATCTACATGTGAACCATTCATTAGGAGCCATTTATAAACCAACAGACGCAAAAATACCTTAGACCACGATTCCTATTGATTTAGGATGAAGGAAAATCCCGCTGGCTTAAGGCCCTCCACATCCCCGTGTAGCTCAGGCGATTTGTAGCGACCTCTTTACTAGCACTTCTAGCAAAATATCTCCTCGCCGCTAGTAAATACTACAGCATATATCACAAATATGCCTAAAGGTCCGCCACCAACCACGTTAAAATAAAATAAAACTCTTCGCTAATTCCAACGAGTAATATTTATATTATGAAAAAAACTTGCACCCTCGCAATCACAGTTACTGAAATAAAATAATCATGGTATTTTGAGTAGCGGAAATGTTATAAGTAAATATTCTATATAGTTCCGCATTTGGGGACATGATGGGATTCTACTTCTGTTCCTATAATTTATATGGTGTGGGTACCTGGCAGGCGTAAAGCTACCTAAGAACACGATTCCCATCGAGTTATCCTTTGATTTAGAATGATAAATAATAGTTGGAATGATGTATAATCAGAAATACATTTTTCTTTATCACCATATATATAGAATCGTCACAAACAGTAAAAACTATACAATGTAAAACAGTACAAATAATGCTTCAATAAAATATTGTGTAAAATAGTAAAAAATATTATCCATCGTGCAGAAATCATAAAAATATCAATTCATCAGCACTCTTACAAATTAAAAAGAAATTAGTATCGTGATGTACAACGTACATATGTTCCAATAATAGGTATAGTATAACTACACGGTAGTGCCATGGGCGCCCGCAGAGAATTTTCTAGGGGGGGGGGGGGGGGGGGGCAAATATTTTTAGTAATGTTTAAATTTACTGCAGCTTATTTGTATGCTCCAGGCTGGTCAACGTTCTGTCTCTCCACACTTTCTTTATGCTAGCACGAAGTGATTTAAAATTAAGGGCTTAGCACCAAGAATGACGTCACACGTTTTCAACAAAATTTCCCCTCACCCCCTCTAAAAAACATCGCGGCGACACCTTTGCTTACTAATTTGTTCAATAGATTTAGTTGACATACAGTTTTCTCAAAATTTGAATTTAGTCTAGGAGCAAACTTTTATACTTTTTCGAATTTACAATTTACATCGACAGAATTTATATTTAATTACTTAAGTACTTATATGTATATTTTGGGGAGCCTAATTACATGGTATACAGATCAGTGGTTCGACGCGGTACCGTGTCTTTAAAGTTCTAGATTCAAATCTTCCGTATACCGTTCTATTTTATTTATTTTTTTAGCAAATATACAATTTATTAGTCAGTCATGTTCACTATCTTTTTATTATAATAATTATTTAATACGATTAATAAAATTGACATTGCATTGATCTTCTTCTTTTTGTATCGGTCAACATATAGAGACTAAAGTCCCATCCGCTCCCAGAAAAGCCACAATCTCCCTCACGTCATCGTCAAGGTGGGTGCGATCTGCGAACTTCTCCCAAGCACACCGTCCAGGAGCCATTGTGCATGCTAGGAGATGGTCGGTGTCCTGTATTTGTCCGCAGTCGCACGCCGCGTCCTCTGCCATTCCCCATCTCTGGAGATTCTTCCTTGTGCGACCGACCCCCGCCCTGATCCTATTGAGGGTTTTCCACATTGGCCATGGTAGGTCATGCCCTGGGGGCAGGACCTCCACTGGCACGCCAAATATGGTCCCCGGTGCACCCCTTGTCGTGTCCCTCCACAGGTGGGCTCTTGCGTTCTCTGGTGTGTCTACTAGGGGTGCGGTCGCATTTAGGAAGCTTCTCCTGGACTTAAGGCGGCCAGGTGGTGGTAGGTGTCCATACAGCATATGTCTTTGATCCGTGGCTTGTTTGCTCCTCTCCACCTGTGCTGCCACCTCTCGCCTGATGTTCGGCGGGGCGATTCCACTGAGAGCATACAGCTAGGATTATTTTTTTTTCCAAAAACAAGCGCCACCGTTATTTTAGTTAATTTTTTTTATGTTATTTCAATTTCACACCTAATTTTAATGTTTTTTTATTATTATATGCGAATGTATTGTATAGAGTTGATCATTGTTTTTGAGTACTTTTGTGAAAATAAAAATTGATTTGGACATAATGAAAAGTTAATAATAATTTGACTATTTATATAGCGCCGTTTATTGCTTTAATATTTTAATACACTTTATCTGACATAATTTAATAAAAAATGTTAAGTATGGCTTCCGTGTTAAAGAAATTCCCCCATTGCCTCTGCTTCCTCGACTATATGATTAAAATGGAATGAAAATAATTTTAAAATATCTATGTAGGAACGTATGCATACATAAATATGGCATACATAGGTAGGTACATTACTTACCTACTATGTAAGCAATTATAATATGTAGGTAATATGTATAATATAATTATAATCATTATAATGTATAACGTGACTGTTATGTAAAGGTAAGAGATACAATAATAGTAAGTTAATTAGTTTTTGAGGACCATAAATAAAATAAATTAATAAAATATTTATTGAGTTGAATGGCGGATTTATTGTCGCTCATAGGGCCAACCAAACAGTCATAACTCCACGGTTACTTTTACTGTTTTTAACTATCTGATTTTCTCTACGTTATAGAAAAAAAAATAGAAATACTCGAAATATTTTTTTTTCAGATATTTGTTCATACTCCTAACCTGAAAACAACACACCTTTGCAAAATAGATTTGTATAGTTTAGATTTGTATATTAAATTTGTAAAATCATGTCTCTTGAGGTTTTTCGGGTAGACGAACCTGCTATTGTACCAACCTCCAATTTTACAAAAATTAAGAAATTCGAGCAATGTTTTGTATTAATATTTGAGAAACTATTTCCGATATTGGTATTATTTATTATCTTGCTGTGAGGGCAGAGTAGGTCGTAATACATGCAATATTTTAGAAGATTTCTAAATATTGATATTTCAGGCACAATTATTATACGGTACTTCAGAACCTAGTCGGTTTAGTCCTTATATTTATTCATCAGCGGACCAACTCTTTATACTGCTGCATTCTTATCGAAGCGTCATGAAGTGAAAAAAATAATAGAAAATGTGACGATACAAGCTGGACTCGAACCATGTACTGTCATGTACGATAAAATGGTAAAAATAGCGTTTTTTTCCATTTTTTGGGGTTAATTTTGGGTCTATCAAAAAACTTTTACGGTTATTCCCTAGATTTTGATGCATATTATCAGTTCAGAAAAAAAAATTTACTCCGCGACTTTCGGGAAACGAGTTTCTGTCTTTCGGAAAGAAGTACAGAGGTGTTTTTAAAATATTTTTTTGAGAAATCTAAACAAGATATAAAAAATCTTTTACGGTTATTCCCTAGATAAAGGTTCAATGCATCTAACCTATTTTGTACCAAAGCATATTTAGTAACGGTTGTCGAGATAGAAGGTCTCCCGTTTTTAGAAATTTTTGAAATGTCGGTATGCACACTCTTAATATAGGCTATTGGCAGAAAATCGTGCTTTTTATTTTTATCACATAATATATAGTAATTAAAATCACTCATCGCATTTAAAAAATAAAGTTCTATAGGGATATAAATATCAATCATGCAATACACTAATGCATTGCACCTATTCTGTGGTTACACGAATATACTACGTTGTTTTTAACTAAATAGTATTAGAGTATCAATATGTTAATCAAATTAACTCATTTGCTATTATTTTTTACTTTGGTATCGGTAAGTATACGAGTAATATGTATTTCGTATATTGCACCTGTAGCCAGTGTACCATTGATAGAGGTCACCAACACTATAGCCTATGTCTATATTCTATACCTTATCATCCTATTTTTGTACATATAATTTTTCATGATTATGATCAGTGCCGGAATTTCCCCGTCTCCCTTTAGTGACTATTTTTATTAAATTATCTGGTGGTGGAGAGAGATGTCTTCCTTTCGAATAATAAGTAGGGAATAACAAAATAATACTTAATTCTGTACACTGAGATGTCGCGTCACAAACGTTATTCCTTCATGGATGTCCAATTGTTTTAAAAGTAATTAACGGAGTTTTTATTTCATCAATTAAGTATACATCTGACTGACATCTTGACTGATTATGAAGTAGGAAATACATATGAATAATTTCAGTTTTATGGTGGAAGCAGCTCCCATGAGTTTGGATATCCTGCGAGTCCGTGTCTCGAATATTCTATGAAGTAAGTCACAGATATATTATAGGTGCTCTATTGCTGTCATTCATTGAGTACTATACTCTACACGAGATAAAATACGTGATAAAGAATCATTATGAATATGTTACAGGGAATCTGTCACTCACCTGTGGGATATTCCACAGAATATAACGCCAACTATAAAAGAATTTGAAGAAGCTTTGAGTTCTCTAGTGCCAGATGCAGATGACAGATTGTTAGGATATTTAGTCTCACTTTCTCTATGGGTCGTGGATCATTTCACTGGAATGCCAACTGTCACACATCCTTCATGTATATATGGAAGAGTAAGATCTACCTCATATAATTAAATCAGTCATGCGACGACTGAATGGAACCTAATTAAGTAAATATTGCCTGAAGAAATATATGTGTTATCACGTTACCTAATATTAATTTCAGCTATTGAATCAGACCCTTGTGAATAATTTGATAAATGAGTCATGTGCAGTAGAGGGATTAGCAAGAGCTCGTAGTAATTATGGTGGCCTCTGTATAAATGGTATTGATAATACAATTTATGTTGGAATGAAAATGGCTGGATGTAAAATTAAAATCCCTCGTCAGGTGAGTACTTACATATAATGCGCTTCATCACAATCATAGCTACTTGATATTGGCTAGTGAGTCGTTATCTGTGCTGTGTTGGTCATATATTACTTTTATAGAGATCTAGTCGGCCGTGTAATATTGGATCTGCTCCGGAGATGTTGTTAGCCGATGCTACTTCAGAGATTCCAGAATGTTTGAAGCCAATAATGTTAAAGTTAGCCTCTTCAACTCATCCAGATGACAAAGCTGTGGCGGCGGCAGCGTTTGGAGCAAGTACCAGAGCGAGTATAGACTTTTTCCAAGATGTTCTACGTGAGGAATCATTTATAAAGGTAGGTTATATAAAGTTACAGTAGGTACCTATCAGTGGCGAAGGGTGGATTTCTGCAGAAGGGAAGCCGGGGCTAACATTTTTTATGGGATTATGACAGATTAGACACTTTTATACCTATCATTTTTTCCAAAAGGTAGCTCGATGGGAATCGTGTCTTAGGTAGCTTCGCGTCTGGTACCTATACTCGTGTATTATATGCATTACAGGTATTACATAGTTGATATGAATTACTACAAGTCGCGTCATCTGATCTCAATAGTGCTAATATAGTAACATTACCGGGACAATGGGCAATAATAACATTACTAGGACTAAGTATGCATTAAGGGCTTGGCACCAACAATGACGTCACAATCATTTCCCACGGCATTAAGGTTCAAAATCGCATGATAAAATGGTAAAAATATCGTTTTTTCCATTTTTTCGTGTAAATTTTGCGTCTATCAAAAAACTTTTACGGTTATTCCCTAGATTTTTAGCATATTATCAGTACAAAAACAAAAATAACTCCGCGATTTTCGCGAAATGAATTTCCGTCTTTCGGAAAAAAGATCAGAGGTGCTTTTAATTAATTTTTTTTTTTTGAGAAATCTATACAAGATATAAAAAATCTTTTACGGTTATTCCCTAGATAAATATTCAATGCATCTACCCTATTTTGTTTTAAAGCATATTTAGTAACGGTTGTCGAGATATAAGGTCTACCGTTTTTAGAAATTTTTTGAAATGTCGGTATGCATACTCTTAAGACGTAATAATAAGTATACAGTAGTAAGGTCAGCGTTAGAGGCATCATGTCATGTGTTGGTTTGTTTCAGGCCGTGCAACTGAAAGGGTGTAAGATAAAGGTACGGAAGGATTGCTGCTCACAACGAAAAGAGGAATTAAGATATTGGGTGGAAATATTAAAGGAATATACGGAGAGAGTTATGAATGTTGAATATAAAATCTACCAGTAATATGTAAAACACCTTGAAATAAAAATAATGTACTCACTCATTGACACACATTTACTCTGTCATTCTGTAATACTCTAAGAAGGTATAGATCTAAATAAATTCTAAAATACTAATATAATATGTAGGTATCTCTCTCTTCTCTGCACCATATCCCATTTTGCATGTACCTACATCCCAGGCGTAGTGTTTTGGTGTGTCGTGTGAGGTAGATGCTAGGTACTGGTACGTTGTACGTCACGTTAATAGGTACCTATAATGCCTGCCGCTCTCCTCACACGACGTTCGTATGGCCGTGGGGCATGGGTGCATGCTACTGCATATGTATAATTTTATTGTATTTTTTTGTTCTATATATGTATGTTGAATCCAAATTTTTGTTATAATGCATTTTAAGGGCGCAAGCCGTATATGTTGAAATAAATAAATAAATAAATTTATTTGGGGTCGGCGGCTCGGATCCTCTCTCTCCATCTGCTCCGATCGAGGCAGTCTTCTGGAGTAAGCTCCAGGTGTTCCATGTCCCCTCTGATGGTCTCCTCGACGGACTTCTTTGGCCGTCCTCTCTTTCTTGGTCCTTCCACAGACCAGTTTGTTGACCTCCTCAGAGCGGAATCCACGTCCCTTCTCTGCGCGGGTTCATATACCAACGAAGTCGGGTCTCTTGCGCTTTTAGGTCAATCGGGGCAACATTGATAGTTCCTCTGATGTATTCAATACGGATTTTTCTCTAATCTAGTTACTCCGAGTGACCAGCGCAGCATTCTCATCTTGGTGGTATGGAGCAACTGCTCTTCGTTGCGTTTCAGGGGCAATATAATATGTAGGTATGGGGATAGCTATTTGTCATATTTCAGTGGCGAATTAACTATAGTACCTAGATCAACTGCCTAAAATGCGTGTTAACTGTTAACCTACATCAAACGTTGTTTCCGCTAACCCAAAAACTTTTTTGTAAGTACATCTCACATAAAATAAATTCAACAATTTATTTCGGTTAAATATTTCCAAGGCTCTGAAGTAATATTAAATATTTCCTTATTCCTATAAGCGGTTTGAGATAATTCAGTCGCAATAAAATTTCAGATATTTCAACGTACTTATATAAATATTATTATTTATCAATGCACATAGATGGAAGAAGTTATGGTCCCCTATATGTTTGTTCACAAATAGCATTCACCATTTTGAGACCTTGATGTCTTTTGTAATCCCGTGAAATAAATCTATCTACCGTAATAATACCTAATAATTGGTCGCAAATGCAATATAAAATATAATAAAAATTACTCCGCAACTCATGAGTCATGGCTAGCCTTGATGAGTACCGATTTACAGTTTTGTACGCATTGTTATTGATACATACTTACTATAAGTACTTACTACGTTACTACTTAGTAACTGAGTCCTTACTTAACTGTTCCTCTATATTATATACAGTCCTACAGTCTATACAGACTACGTCCCTAAGGTGGACATACATAGAGAGCATACATAGAGAGAAAGTTCAGACTACATTCTATAGTCTATACAACTATAACATAATATACAGATCGTTTCTTCTAACTTGGCCCCCGGCGGATATTAAATTGTGATGTTGTTAGTCCTGATTGTCGAATCTTGTCATAAGAGCTGTTAGAGGTCCGTAATATTCCCACATTTTTTACAAGTAAGCTACAATGCCGAAAATATTACAGAGCAGTGCTAGAGAAATCATTTAGGCAAGATAGTTTTACTAGTTGGAAAAAGAAAAAAATCCTCCTATAATTTCTAAACCACCACCGCAAGTTTGAAAAACAATGTTGTCAGTTTATTGTAACAATCCAAATATGTATTGTCAATTTTTTTAAACATCACTTATAAAATTAAATTTGAAAGTAGCGAAAAAATGTAACCATGTCTTATTATCACATGAAACAACACTAAACCAAGTTTGTTCTGGGGGACTTCTGTCGCGAATTGGATTAGGTATACCTACTTGCTATGCAGGAGTATAGCAACACTAGGTAAATTTATACAGTATATGGATTCCGTAATTTGTATCGGGTTTTGCCAAATATGTATACCCTTGGTACAATATGACGTGATCTAGATATGTTGGTAGGTATAGTTAACTTTATATAACATAAAAATATATGAAGGCAATATTAAAATTCCACGTCCACTTTCATGTGCACCGATGGCGGAAAGGAGTAATCACATCAGAGAGACAAATAGGTGTTTATTTTCAATTAACACCAGCAATCAAATCTTAAGTAGGTTCAAGTAGGTAGTCATGCCTCAGTGTATTCCTTTACAGTCACAGCATAGTAATGTAAAATACATTTTAAAGATTGTTATTATTGGTATTTGGTAAGTATAGTTCTCGTATCGTATGTCTGGATGTATTATTTATTTATCGTATGGCCAATATCACGCCTATTTCATATAACATTCGTATAACATGTATTAAACATATTATTAAAAAACCACGACGATTTTAACCCTTATTAATTATTATAAACTACGAGAAAGATTTTTGCTCTGCTACTTTCGCGAAGGGAGTTATTTCCTTTGAAAAAAATAAATAAAATCTTTATTGAAAAAATATATTTTCCAAATGGTGGGTTCGAAAAATCCAAGGTGTTTCTCACTTTTTTTTTTTCAGGAACTATACAAGTGAGAGAAAAATCTACTGCAGGAAAGCTTAATGCACCTGCCTACGTTATGTTGCAACAAATCATATTCAGTATAAAGTTTCGAGACACCTATAATTAAATATGCTTTTGGTACGTGGCACCCACCACCTTCGCACATATACTTAACTGATACTGTAATAGTACCTTCTATAAAAAAATATGTAAACGTCCCTGAATTTTCAATGGTAGGTAACCTGCCAACTGCTTACTTATTTGTAACATATTTAAAAAAAACTGAGTCATATATATTATCTAGTTATAGTAGTTGTGTTATAGTACCCATTATCACTTTCACAATGCAGTAATCTTATTAACCTTTAAAAAAGTACACTTTACATAAATTCAAAACTCAGATCTCAGGCTGATATACGAATTACGCAAATCTTCTAAATATTTCAATGTGATTCATGAAATTTCATTACAAGCATGATGTATAATACAATGACCAGTTTCAAATTCCTCTCGGGTTTACATCGCTGTATGTTTTTCTTATTTATTAATACTAATTACATATTCCACATACACTTGTAAAAATTATGTGTCATGTGTTTTTGCAAATACACAACAACATCACATTGTATCTGTATGGTATGGTATTATAATCGTACAATCGAGGAGACAGTAGGAATATTATTTAATTACATGCCCACTTAATTACATTTGCATGTCTTGAATACTTAGGTATAGGTACATATCTCTATCTTAATAGTAAGTATAGTTATTTAAAAGTAGATATAGGTATGCAGTCGTTTGATATTTCAATTATTGTACAAGGTATCAACACAAATGTTTGAATTGTAAAAATAAATAAAATAAAATACAATAATCTTTATTGTACATAAACATACAAAAGGCGGGCTTATTGCCAAATGGCAATTTCTGCCAGCCAACCCATGACATAAATAGTCTTTTTTGATTTTGTCAGCGAAGATGTCCTCTGCAAATGTCAGTAAGTATAGGTACGAGTATAAGTAAGTACTCAATATTTATACATACCTATTATTAATTAATTTAGGATATGAACTACAACTCCGGAACTATTTTTTACTACATATAATATTTCGCTTCTAAAAAACAACATAACATTGTTGTTTATGACCTCTGATGTTTGATGGGACCATACCTAATGTAGTCTAAGTGCCCTTAGTAGAATAGCAAAAGCTTGTGTTTGGGTGCTGTATTGTGGAACGTCAGGACTCAGGAAGCTTTAAAGCATGTGGCGCTTTCTTAGAATTGGCAAAAAGTCGATAAATCAATATACCTACTCATATTGCATAATTCACACCTACTTTATATTTTTCACAAGTTTTTTAGTAGATCTTGGTACCCATAAGACATAAGCAAGTCGGTTAAGAAATAGTATACACCTATGTATTAAAATGTATACTAACCTATATTTTTATTTAATAGCTCCTTTGGGAATAGTTAGGATGTTGCCAAGTTGTCAAATAATCTTGACATCATGTATAGTACCTAATGACTTGACATAATATTCCAATATTCTTTCTGTTGATTCTTCTTCCCCATGGGAGCCTAACGGTAGCAAATTGCATTCATGTCGAATATAGGAGTGTGAAAATAAAAAAATAAAGTGGATAATACACTACATACCATGTGGAATATACTGTCGGCTGATGGGCAATAAAATCCAATGGATAATTAATACATATAGGTGTCAATTCTGTAAATGATTAAGTGGGTACTAACTGAAATAAGAGGTCCATTTTCCAATTGTTTCATAGTATAGTGAAATAAATTTAGAACACATTTATTTTATCACACGATCAACCCGAAAAACAAATCTACATGTGGATCATCGTGAAAACCTGCAACTACTATTGCCATTTGTTTTAGTTCGTTTATCCTATAACACCTCTATGAACGAAGACCCTGCCAGAAAGAACATTTCAACTACAATACATATTGATAATTATTGATGGTCTGGTCGCTGACAGTGTCAGTTCAACTATTATAATAAATTCAATGAGTAGTAGTACCTAGTAATACTTTTAAGATTGACGACCTAAAGGTATAGGTAGTGGTACAACAAAGAAGTCTATGATTTTTCATAATAATTTTCAAGTGAGATACGGTTCATTTCTTTTACAGTTCGTTCATCCCACAGCCCATTTGTGACCCAATATGATCGCACTACTTGATTAAAAACACCTGTCATGTTGTTGTGTTAGTATTACCGCATTGCGGTTGGATATTTAGGTACCTGTTCTAAATTCAGAAATACTACAGCCAGAGTCAGCCATAGTGTCCAACCGACCATAATAGCCAGTAGCCACGTGTCTCGCTATACTCTCAATAGCACAAACACAGGTGAAATTAGAGAAAAATAAAACAAGTTTTTAATCCCCTTTCCCCTATTGACAATTCGCAGCGATTTATTAGGTAATTAATAGAATTGTTCAACGTGCAATCAAAGTCCAATAAATTCGAGAAGTTATCTCAGCAAATAAATTCATTTTAAACTTGTCGCAAATTTTATTTATTATTTTATCTAGCGTATTTCGTATGTCGCCGCGTATTGGAGAGGCAGGGTATGACCCACCCAGACAGGTAAAGTAAGTAGGAAGTTCATGTGCCTAAACCAGTGTCTACTATCAAAATTGTCTTAGAGAAGATGTCTAAATATTTTGTCCAACCAGTCTTATTCCACACCTCACAATATTGGATTTATAAGAATAGAATAGAATAATAATAATCCTTCGCAGTAAAAATAAAAACACGGACTAGAAGTAAAACCCGTACTTATGATTTGATAGAAGTTTTATCTTCATAATATGTTATTACAACACGAATAGAGATTTTAGCACAAAGAACTGAAATACCTCGAATTCACAAGATTTTCATTAAAAACACACACACACACCATTTTAAACCTTCTTATATACTCAATAGTTCGTAAAAATATTTCATACAAAATGAAGGATCAATAGGTTATAGACGTTATAGTGATGTAGACTGAAAGTGATGTATTTTTTAAGTATTAATAATTCGTAAATTCGTATAATAATAGAGTTATGTTTTTTATATCACAATAAGAAATCATCAATCGCTTGGCAAAATATTTATTGACAGATTTAACTACAAACATCAGGAAACACAATGCTTATAGTTTATACTATTGATAATGCTTAGGTTTTAATCCTTTCTTTTCCATTATTTGTACCAAAATACACATCCTACTACAGAAGGTATTGACGTGTATGTAATTCCATAAGCAAAATGGTAAATACAAGAAAACATTGGTTTATCGTATTTATCTATGGAACAGTTTTCTACATTTAGAAGAGATATTTTAATCCTTTCGCGATCTATACAGCTTACATACACGTGAGATACAAGGACATCCCTAGTTCGCTGCACGAATAAGATCAACGGTGGGTGCACACTGCACAGAGCGGCATATTGTTACGTACTTGCTTGCTGATAATTCATAATGCTTAAAGATTTCTTTCTAAATATTTTATGACTATGACTAATAATTCTGATACTTGCTGAATAGGTACGAGTATTATTTAATGTTTTGTACTTACCTACCTTATATTATTTTTAGCAATGGTCAAACTTAACTGGTATATATATGCGTGAATTGCTCCATAAATAAAACAAGAGACTTATCATATGGCCAGATTGAGACTGTCGAACTTATGGAGAGGTATCCTCACAAAAAGCTTATAGTGGTTTCTTGAAGAAATGCACAATGTGAGCTTGTACAATGGTCGTTGGCATACGAAACATGAAGAATATTTTTTTATCAAACAAAGAATCTATCCATCTAGTTACGTGAGTATTTTACCAATTTCCTACACAGGATTAATCCTACCTGCATTTTATAAAATATCAAACTTGATAATGTTTACTATAAAAGTGACAAATACATGGAATTCGCTATTATTGTTTATTCTGCGTATTCTTGAAACAACCTAACGTAAAATAAATATAAACTTTGCCATATTAGTATTTGTAAACAAACTTCCTAGGGTGCTAAATACTTTTTGTTATATTTATGAACAAAGCTAAAAACATATTTTCTTTTCCTTTTGTAGACTATAAATTTTGCTCTGTATTGATTCATCGAGGAATTGTTATCAAGAATTTAATAAAATATTATAAGAATAATATTTTATAACAACAAACTTACAAAAATATTTGTAGATAAATTTGTACCTAGACTATACATATCCCAAATAAATATAGCTATAAATAAAGAAATAAGTAGTTATGTTATGCTTCATCTTAGAAGTTCTTTACAATTATTCATATAAATTTTCGAGAGTTTTGGATTTATATGTCTAAATAAGGAGGGCGGCTAATTTGACTTCTGCCCCGGGCGGCAGAAACCCACGCTACGCCACTGCGCCTCGGCTTCTCTTCCACAGCATACTTAATTACAGAAAGTGGACATATAACAAATCATGAAGCATTCTTCACTAGGGAGAATTTATCGCAAAGGTGCGATTTCTTCCAGTTAACCTCGAACCCCAATATTTTATGATTTTACATTATGTCCCGCTGCTTTCTTGAACCATTTGAACCTAGTTACAGAGGCGCCCTTAGCATCGGGCGAGTGGGGGTTGCGCTTCAGAATTTTCAAAATAGCATATTTGAGGACAAAATGTCGAAAATAAACAAACAATAAAATTATTGTAATCGTAATAAAGTATGATGCCATCTAACGAAATCGTTTCAAAGCTTAACGCTACTTGAGCAATCCACTCAAAGAGCGAGTTCAGTAGAGAGTTCCAAAGAGATAACATTATATCATGTCGCTGGAGAGTTAATTGTTTAGGTTAGAATGATCTACTCGTCACTTGATTTGTTTTACCTTATTTACCAGAGATGGCGGTGTCGACAATTTATTTATCATTTCTTCATTTATCATGGAAAAGGGTATGAATATGGTATAATGTTTCATAAGAAATCTTTAATCTTGTTTTTTGATATAGGTATATAGTTCTACTCGTTTCCGTCATTTCGTGTTTAATTTTTAAAAAATATCAATAGCTATTATGTAGGTAGGTAGTGTAGATAGTAGGTAAGTACCTAAAAAAGTTTAAGCTTCTGAAATGTTTTCACTGGCATCTTTTTTCCTTTGTTAATTTTGTATAAATATATTCAACAGACCATGGTACGCAGCAAAGCAAGGAGCAGATTATAAGATAGTAAATAACAGATGTAAATCCATTGGATATATCCTTAATAAATCCTGGAAAAATTACAAACTTTTAGTTCATTTTTTCATATTTACATGGAATTTCACTCGACAGAATATCGAAGCAATAATATCAAGATATGAGATAATGACATATACCATACAACCAATACAACTACGTAGATGCAGCAAGCATGCATACCTGTCAAAGGTCCCAAAAATAAATTGGAAACTCCTGATATCATCATGTGCAAACCATAAGCAGCAGGAAACTTTTCTATTCCACTATGATCAGCAAATACCAGTGGCACAATCATAAGGATCCAATGCCTAAAAAATCCCAAACAGCCAGTAAGAACCATCAAATAATTGAGGTCGGACCCCTGAACAAACGCTGAAACAAATTGTTTAACATTCACGTATTATTCATTCGCAACATTTTTATAATACTAAATATTCTATGGTCTATACATTGGTAATGGTATAATCTAATGAATCGGAAGTCAGCCCTACCAATTCTAAAAATAGTCGTGCAAGCAGTTCCGATAAAAAATACCGCCCTACTTTTCAAACGGATATAAAAACTAGCGAATGCAAAGAGTATCCTTGATATCAAATCTGCAAAGGCCCCAACTGTAATGCAATATGCGATTTGGATCTGAAATCAAAGAAGCTATTACATATCTACCAAAAAATATACATATTTTGACAATAAATTTAATAATAAATATATTTAGGTACCTTATTATAACCTAATGAACTCAACATTGTCGGTTCTATTGTGAAGAACGTGATGTCAGCAAATACTGATAAAGTAACACCAAGACAAATGTTGCAATATACTAAATCTTTGAATAGTTTGAGATCCAAAAAATCTATAAGGCCTTTCCTGAAACAAAGTAATTTGTACGTCTATTTATATTACTTCATCCTGCCTGAAAATGACTTAGCGAAAAAACTGTGATAATTCATCACACTGTGATGAGCTGGTTACAAACAATTCTTTCGTACCTAATTGATTATAGCATAACTCATAAATCATAACATAGTTTACCATTTTCCTCCGGATGAAAATGCTTCCGTGACCATTGCAGTTCCAGTCCTATTTCCAAGACTAGCAATAGAAGGACTTTTCCATAATTTAGCATCAATATCCTCATCTACTGTTTTCTTAATAGTTTTATGATAAACTTCAATATCTTGAACTTTTATACTAATTTCTTCTTTGGCATCCCTTAATATTGCCTTTGTATTTGAGAGATCACCAAGGAGAGGTTCATCAGCTGTTGCATTTATGTCTTCATTACAATTCTCGTCAATATTCTGTGGTTTATAATCACCCGCATTTTCATTTCGATTTGAACATACTTTTTCTGTAAAAATAAATAAACAAATACTTACCCATAGGAATCGGTTACGTCATCGGGCAGTTAGGTACTCATTTATTCGAAATAATGTAAGAGTTACCTTTGGTTTTGTTCTTAAGATGCCATTTGACGGGTTGCATGACAGCCACTCCAGGAATGACATTCAGATTAATAGCACACAGCAAGGCTAAAGTTCCTCTAAATCCATAAGTCTCAATCATCTTCTCTACGAGTATTGGGAATATCATCCCTCCTACTCCAACCAACACAGACACGATACTCATCATTGAAGTTCTCTTCTTATGGAAATAAGTGTTGAAACTTGTCAGACTAATTGGCAACATGATGCCGAATCCAATTGCTAAAATCAAAGAAGTCGTGAACATCCTATAATATTGGATTAGGCGCATCAAACATTCAATTGATCTGATCTGCCTATAGGTAATACTCACGCTGAATAAATCCATTAACGATAATGAAAGTTGGCATAGAATATACAAAGATTGCCAAAAATGACGCTAAACAGAAAACCGCTGCTCCAAAAAGTCCAACTTCTCTAAGCGAATATCTTTTTAGGGCGCACGTAGTTAACATTCCTGAAAATATAACAAAATATCCAATTGCAATTAACTCATTTAAAGAAGCAAAAGAATGACGGATAGTAGATAGATGAGGTCTGATACATACGAGTATGTAGGTAGCTTTACACACCTGCGAAGGCGACCATAGCATTTCCTATTCCAAATGTAAGAGTTAGCAATCTCGTAACTCCCCCAATACTTTCTAGGAAGTCTTCGTATAGTAAAGCAACGGATGACATCGGTCCAATTCCAATAATCTAGAAATAGCAGAGTTGATATTTTACTTTTTATTTATTTTTTTCGTAAAAAGCAGGAGGATAGGGCAGTGGCGTAACTAGGCGGGGGCGGGGGGGGCGGTCCGCCCCGGGCGGCGCATTTCAGGGGGCGGCAAAATGGAACAACATATAAGAAACATTTTGATAAAATACACAAATTAAAAAATATCTCTGAATTATCTTAAATTATTATGAAAAACTGTTAAATAACAATAATTTTGATTCAAAAAATTTGCCTGCGGCGCTAATAAAACATGTCTGTGTGTTAGGTAGGTATTTATTATTTATTAAAGGTGCCAAAGTATTTTTTTATTTCACGATAAATTCAGGTTCTTTATTTTATATCCTGTTTAAACGTTGCCTTGTTAAACGTACTTATTGTTTATATTTTTGTTTAAAGAAAGTAAACAAAACGACCTTCATTTTCATTTAGTTTTGTAAAAAAATTTCGCCTGCGGCGCTCTTAACGTGATTTGCTACGTCTATATTAAAATTTTTGTTGTTTTCGCTTAGCTTCAAAGCTGCAAACACCCCTGGGTGGGTACACATGTACTTGTATAGGTACTTTAGAGTCGGGCGGGGCGGCATTTTCAGAGTCCGCCCCGGGCGGCACTAATGCTAGTTACGCCACTGGGATAGGGTCTCCCAATATCTTTGCTACTGGGGCGTAGCAGGCATAGCACGACACTCGCACTAGTCACACTGGTTTTTTAATGAAGCGAATGTGATTTAGGTAATTGATTTTTGAAATTTTGCCCTAAAAATGCCGCCCTCTAAAAAGCCCCCCCCCCACGCAATACTACTGGACTATGTATTTGACAATACTGTATCTGACACAGAGTTCTCTTCTATCACTTAGAGCCTTTTATTTTGTGCCGGGGATGGGATATTTTATCTCCAATCACATCAGTGACAAACATCACCAATGACGAACAGTTCTTATTATTATGCAATGTCGATCCAATACGGAAGAAATTATAATCACTAATCAATGGTAGGCTCAGTAGCTCTAAAAGTCTCATTGAAAAATATAGTAAACAAGTGTGTACCTAGGACCTACCTACCTATAATCAATAATTAATTACAGGTAATGAGTAGATCCAGTTCATCTACCCATACTTATTCAATATCACTCTTCAACGTCACACTAATTTATTTATATTACGATACAAATGATACAATTCATATCATCATTCTGAGTGCCTTCTTTTTTAAATGTTGGAAAACAATTGTGAAAATGCCTATCACCCAACTCTATACCGTTCCACCCTCTTCTAAAATAAAACCTCTTTTTAAACGGATATCACTGATACTGAATCGGATGCTGTGACCGTATCCATAGACCGTATCGTCCAAAAGTATCCGTGTTTCTGTAACTCACATTATTAATAAAATATTCAATGAAATGGACACAATATTATGAGTTATGACATAGTTTTAGTATTATGGTATTTGTTACAAAAAAATGTACCAAAAATGAAATTTTTTCGCTATTTCTATCTAACGCAAAAACCAAATAATAAAATTTGAGATATACCTACTTCAATTATTTTAGGCATTGCACTGGATTTATAATCGCACAGACATCTCAAAATCAATTAAGGTGGTAGTAATTTGTGACACATTGTCAATAAAAACACAAGAAATAGATTTTCACACTCTTTTACATATTTTCAAAATACCATGATTGATTTTGGGTCATTCTTTTATGAAACTTTCCTTTTCATCTATTTAAATCATCTGTCACCCCTAATATTTTACATCCGGAAAACCTATATTAAATATGCTTATTTTTTGTTTCTAGGCTGTGTCAAAACCAGATTCTTACCCCGTAATTAAATAACCACTTACTACCATTATTTTTTAGTCTTTGAATGAAATTCAGAAACGATATGCACTGATAAGCAGAAGGAAAATACTTCAGATTACTAGGTATGTTTGGTTATTTTTCAGATAGGAGGAAGCTGTATATAAAGTAGGTAGGTAGATATATTATAGTAACATAGATTATTTATGTACTTACAAGCACCGCCGACAGCCCCAAGCACACAATATATCCCCAACCCCCCTCGACATCTTCACTATCATTCTCACTAGTTTTATTTTTATCACAGTTTTTGTAATCCCCAATTTCATTTTTCTCGTCGACGATACTATGATCTGCGTCCAACATTTTCACAGGAATATATAACACTACATTTTCATTATTCTAATAATTTACTACGAACGTAATAACAAATTATCGGCTATCATGAATTTTCTGTAATTAAGTATTTTTAAAAATCTTAGTTGATTGTTCACTCATGTAAATTAAAAGAATAATTAGGGGAAATCAGTTGAATCATTTTACTTAATACAAACACTTGCAGCACTGAGTTGATGTGGGTATCTCATATAAGTATAAGGCGAGTACATGTCCCTCCATTGAGATGAAGTAGTGTTTATATTCACTCTTCAGTATTCAATCAGACATTAGGTAAGACAACTTGCAAATAAACTAAACTTGATTCAGTATTATATTACCTGCTAAACCGCCATTATTATAATATATGAAAGGTTACATAGTTTTTCATACATATCATCCTATAACAATACATTTGACAATGTTAAAATCTCTCTACAATACAACATAGCCTTCCCCCACAGGTAACTGAATACAGGAAATTAAAAACTGTAAAAGAATATTTGCGATTATTAATCTCCATAAATCACGCTGAAAAGAAAAAAAATAAACTGGTATTTTTTCCGACATATTTGTAAATACGAGGGAAGATCAATAAATACCCGTGTTTGAAGAAATGTGGCTGTCCTGAGGGAAAATGATATTACCATCGTGTGGCACCATCCTTCAGACAACATCATACTAAATTTCGGGCTGTTTCGTGCATTGGTTATTATTTGGCAACCAGTTTAATGACCCCTGTTGAGTGTTTCTAGAAAAAAAATTGAAAAAGGACAAAATCGATCCGAATTTGGCTCTTCATTTTTGGATGGAAAAACACGCGATGAAATAAAAGTGAAAAAAAAAATTGGAGGGGTTAAAAGGGGGACAGAGGGGTCCAGATAAGTGTATCGACCTAAAAAAAGATGACGATGAAAAATAAGGAAAAAAAATGGAAAAAAGTTGCATCTTCATACCTAACACGGGTATTTATTGATCGGGTATTTATTGACCCTAGTAGATACCGTTTTATTCAAACCTACGCAAGGTAATTTCAAGGATTCATCAAACAGATCAATTACAATTGATTAATGTAGACTTGGTGTATTAGGTATACTTTCCTAGTAACGAAAGATGACTTAGTCAGTGATATGTTCTGTGGTCTGTGGAGTCACTGTGGTTACAGAAATCATCTTGAATGATGATGTAGTATTTTGAAAAACATTAAAAATAGTAGATAGGTCCAATAATCACCTGAAAAACAACATACTTACTCAATCTTTTTTCTGGTCATTTTTAAAAGTGACTAATAAATGAAGTTAATTTTTTTCTCTATCCGTTCTTGTGACTTTGGCAATATTTTTTTTGACCGCAACTTTCTGGGACAGATATTATTTTTTTCTAAATAGGGAAACATTTGGGATAAAATTGAAATTTAATTTAACCTGATTGGTTGGTAAATAAAAAAGTTATAGAGGCTAACAGGTAAAATTTTGAGATATCGTTGAAAAAATTTCAAAAATTCTTAAAAAGTTGGGGAGCACCCTACATAATTTCTGATTCATCTGATCTAGTCATCAGATGATTCTGATCATAATTTCTAGTAGGGGTAAGTTGTTCCAAATGGCCCATATCAGTTTGTCTAGCGTTCTGCCAAACACCCTTTTTTTTGCTGTGAATCAAGTTATTATAATATTTACTAATTCGTAATTACTATTTAAATATTTTCTATGTCTCGATATTTTTCACTTAGTACTGTACCGATCTCCCATACTTTTTATGTATATTTTTTATTTATAAAAAAAAAATGTCCCAGGTCAGGATCTCCTCTAGCCGAAAATTCAACATAGGCTATACTAGTTAATTAACTAGGTAGCTTCTTATCATGATTATGCCCAATAAAAATAATATGTTTATGTACACACATACATACATAGTAGTAACATTCTCACATGATATATTCTCCACCTGAAAGTAAGGGTGTGGCGATGTACATAAGTTAAAGAATAAAGATCTCCTTGTCGGTGCTGTACATCGATCTTGTGGCAATGACGCTACAAAATTAGGGATTACCTGCTATGGCAAGAGGAAAAACAAACTTTACGAGAGTGCCTTATAGTTTTTTACAGGGCGAAGTAGGTGAATATTTCAAATTTCAAGCTAGTATTAAAATGCATACAACATATAATACTAATGAATGGGCTAAACTGGGGACAAATGTAAGTTAACAACTGATAGGTTGAGTATAGGTACCCTCATGTTAAACATAATGAGCCTGTGGACAATTACTAATGTTACTTAAATGTATTTACTCAACACCTATCCACTGAATTTAATCATCACCCATTGTCATTAACATGTACTCACCTCTAATTGTTTATCATTTACCATGTGTAGACCCACCATTTCATTAAAGATTATACTAGTAAAGTGGTAGGTAGCAGTGGCGGATCCAGGATTCAATTTTGGGGGGGGCTGAATTTCGTCACATGGTAAAAAGTACTGTCATTCAACGTTTTGGGGGGGGGCTAAGGAGCGGAAACCCCTAGATTTGTTGTATATAAAGTACTGTCACTAATAGTTTTGGGGGGGGCATCAGCCCCTAGCCCCTCCCCTGGATCCGCTAGTGGTAGGTAGAATATAATGATCAGTGTTCAAAACATATTATATTGAATGCAGGTAAGTAATGGACATCATTCCTTTTCAAAAATTGTTGTGACAATGCGTCAAATTAATTAAATTGCCCATGGTGCTAATAATAAATTTATTGTTTAACACAATTTTTATTTAAAAATAATTTACCAGACCAGTATCACAGCATTCACAGCACTTTTCAGACTCCCAAAAAAGATTGCCTGTACTTGTTATTTGTGCCAAATCAATACCAAAATTTTAGTTACCAATCTCCTAGTTTCAAGGCCGATAATGAGGACAAGGATGAAAATTCTTGGGTCTTGCTGTAAGAGTCATGCGTGCTTATGCTTGGAAAGAAACATGAGCCTTCATTATATATAATTTTGCTTACATCCATCTAGAGTTTGTACTTGGATATGAAAAGGAAACGAAATATTAAATACCTCAACATTTTAATTGTTTACACCTTCATCATTACATGTGCTGCACAACAAACAAGATGATGTTTAATTTTAATAGCACAGTAGTCATCAGCTGTATTTTCTACTAACATAAACCCGTGGATATTGGGGGACCACTATGCCTAATAATATGATAACACATAGATAAGTACATTTATTTAATAAACACTACATATTAATTATTACAGTTGAATATCACACATATTATATCAGCTATACTCTTTATCTGGATAAAACAATAATATGTATCAAACATAAAACATAAACATTCTAACAAGTAGTTATCTCAACAGATACGCAGCGAAGGATGGACCTTCCATCGGGCTTATGACTGATCGTCGGCTGGCTTACCGTGATCGCTTTACGTTTAACTAACATTCACCAATTCCAGTCCATCCGTGTCATATTCAACAAGGACATGTTGAAAATTCCGATGTTCTCACAAAACATAAATTGTGATTTTCAAAATTAATTCTATAAACATTCCACATTAACTCCATATATTTATCAACATTCATACGATATGTAAATAGGAATAACTGGGGTTTCTCAACTAGGATTAAGTCATTGTGTGGGGCACACCAAGGCAGATCCCTTACAACACAATACTCAAATCAACAATAATAACTATTTTTGGCACTGATTAATTTTTAATATTGCCTCAAAGGCATTATACGTGTAATATCTAAAATTTTGGTTTGATAATAATTCTACTTAATTAATCATGCTAGGAAACCAAGGACTTGGACCCTTGGTCACATGGGCAAACGACTGTAACAGAATAGTATGTATAATGTTATATATGTACATATATCTATATCCACATCATGGGCGTGCGGTCCATAGAAGCATTTTAGGCGTTGCTTGCCTATTGGCACAAAAAAGTAAAGATAACAATGTTAAGTTAATTAAACCGAAATTGTTAAATTGTTACAGTTAAATGTCGCACGCAACTCACTAGTTGATTGTTTCTTCAATCTTTCCCGTAGTGGCGCTACTATACATACCGTTCAACCAATCAAAAGCCAGAAAAGCATTGGATTCGAACGCATAATGTTGCATACACACGTACGCACAATCCCACTACCACAATGATAAAATTACCAACACACATAAATCAGTTTTTCGCTCTCTGTAAGCAAAAATATCTCTGCTTCGCAGCAACTTCATGCTAATGAACACATCATAAACGCGGCAACGCGCGGGAATAGTTTATGGCGCGCTTTTAAACGTTTTAAATTATAGATCTTTGTTCATTTACAAATAAATAGACATATACTTTGTTGCGTTTTAAGTCATGAATCGTAGATTTATTGTAAACAAATGTTATTAAGCCTTGTTACTTAAGAAATGCTAAACAATACTTATGTTAATTTCACGTTGATAGTACTTCTGTTAATTTCACGTTGATTTTCTTTCATTTTATAGTTTTAGAGTAAGTATTTTTTTTACTTGCTTGCCTATATCAGAAACTCACCGCACGCCGCTGATCCACATCCATAGTAAATCAAAGTTTTAAGTACATACATAGTAAATCCACGAAAAAGAAGTAAGAAATCATTCATATTATTTACATATATGAAGATATTTACAACAAAACATTAACATACATACGTCCACTATTTAATGTAGATTAAAATTAAACCTACAATTTGTCATTTTGTTATTTCTGAACTATCTTGTAACCATTGACACATAATATACATAGATAGATAGTTATAGTGAAATCATTTTAAACTCTCCAACGCAGCCACAAAACGTGTCACGGAGAAGGAAGGACTACCTGCTTTATTTGCACTTATGGTTCTGGCACAAATGCGAATAAAGCAGGTAGTTGTCCCTTCTCGGTCACACGTTTTATGACTGCGTTCGACAGTTTAAAATAATTTCACTATAACTCAATTGGTAGACTCTGGAACCTCTTGCCTCGGGAAGTTGCAGGCTCTCAACATTTAGACAACCACACCACTTGTTATAAAATATCAATGTATTTCTTTCAAACTCATTCTGGCTGAGTAAAATATAAATTTAAATCATGTGTTGAAACCTGAGATCAACCATGTGGGTTAACAAATCTTATTTTATACAAAACTAGTGGTCGGAATTGCCTTATTGTCTATTTTATACAAATCACATAAAAAAACTTGTCGAGTGAAATGTTATCAGAGAAAATAATAAGTAGTATAATTAGTATTATCAAAATAAAATCAGTAGAATTTGTCCTATTGTACTTGTTTATATCGTATACTAAACGGAGGTCTACGTTTTGGCACAAAAATTTTACATTTCTATCCTATTCTAGTCTATATTGTCATTCACATGCAATACTCCGAAAGCGACAAATTTGATGAAAATCCTAGAGAACATAAAAATGCAAGAACAATAATTAAAAATTTACTGATTCGTAAATATACAAATCATATTGTAAGTGATGTATATTGTACCTACATCTAAAAACATTATAGATAATAATTGATATAGTGTCTTCCATGATTTCAGAGTCTGTGATGTTAATATTTCATCATAAATTTGTAAAATAGTTACGAAATAAGGTTAATTGAAAAATACTTTGGTTAAGTACATACATATATACCTATTCATACTATTTGTGTAAACATTTATAAAACGTATATATAATATAAAAATATATATAAACTCTCTAATTGTACTTAAATATATTAAGTAGTAACATAAGTTAAAGAAACCATACAAACCATATCAGATTAAAAAATTTTAGTACACGTAAAAAAAATAAGTACATAGATGACTTCAAAAATATACCATCCCATGTAATGTTACTAGTCTACAAAATTAGATAGAGCAGTGTAGTGACATATACAATTTGGCTTAGGAACATAACAATGCTAACAGGCGATAAATCCACCCTTTGCATGTAAATTTATATGCAATCAAGTTTTTATTTATTTATTTATTTAATGCTCGAGGCAACAGATAAAGAATAGGGACCCATAGGACAATCCAGCTTCCAAGAGCCTCGTAACAATTTAATACTAATTTAATTTCAGATTGCTCACTAACAAGTATACTAAATATTATAAACAAAATAAAATATTATGCAAAACAACTCTTGTAACACAAAATCATGCAAGCCATAATCAATACTGATAAAAATAAAGAGTAAGAGCAACTTAATAAACTAGAAATACTTTTCATAAATGCCCACAATACTAACTTCCCTGCTACTACATCGAGTAAGGGCCGGTTGCTCGGAACATCATAGTGATAGCAGATTACTGACCGAGAAAAGAAAGTATTACTGAAGAATGTATTAGATGTGTAATGGTAAAATAACAGTATCAACTAACGTTCTGTTGCATTCGGTTACCCAAATAAAAGAGACAGAAATATTAAATACACAACGGATAATAAGAAATCTTATGAAAACGTATTACTTTTTTTTGGGTGACGATTTTCATCACCTGACCCTTCCAGTCACGATACTATTCATTGAGCAACCGGCCCTAAGTAAGTACAATGATCTGTATAGTACTGTCACTCCATCATAAATATTATTTCACTAAATTATAATTAACCATAAAGACACTAAATATAATTTGTTCACAGCAATAAAATTGGAACTAAACACTTGAATAATATTATGCAAGTTAATTTGATATAGTCTTGTGGAAAACTATTTGATTTCAATAACCTTCTTCCGTCTACAGAATCCAATGGCGTATTCAATACCCCAAGCCAGAACACACAGTGAAATGAAAAAGTTTTGGAAGTGAATGCAAATTGGATAACTTCCCGTGTAATCACGCACAGCACCTGAAAAAAATAAGTAGACATTAAGGTACAATTCTGTAACTTTTCAAAAGAAAATAAGTTTTGAAGATGAGATGTTTCAATTCCTTAAATATTGGTAGAGAAATGTCTATGTTGGCAGCCCCAAGGCTAACATAGATTTTAGTAGGAAACGGCCTGCCGGCCTGCCAAAAATGCCTGGATTTATCAACGGGGCTGCAGAGGTCACTGGTGATTTCAATAATGAAGTTATTTTAAAAATATACATATTTCAACAGTGATATATACCTAGATATATTAAAATATTATATTTACCAACAACTGGTCCCAGAATCAGAACAAAAACCCCCTTGGCAACCATGTGCAAACCAAAAGCAGCGGGGAGCTTCTCTAAAGTACAAGCTTCAGATATCGTCAAGGTGAAATTACTGAGACATACTCCACGGAAGAAGCCACAAATGGAAAGCCACACCATCAAAGGAATCCATTCAGTTTGTTCTGCTAAAACTGGAATGGAGGATATACAGTTAATACATTTCATAGCTAAGTATGCATGGTACCTAGGTTAAGTAATAAATAACTGATAATTTGCTTACTTGATCTAGTCACAACCAAGAAGAACGCCGCAAGGAAGAACACCAATTTCTTAGAAACATTCTTCTTGTCGAAAATTGGTGGCAGAATTAATCTTACTAAAATATCAGTGATGGCAGTAACAGAAAGGCAAAAAGCAGTTTCAGTCTTACTGTAACCCATATTACTTATGAAGAATGGAGTCAACATTCTGAAGTTAAGTTCTCCCACCCAGAATATGGAAAGACCAAACAAAAGGTTCAGATAAGACCAATCTTTCAGTAGATCCAAGTCCATGAGGTTAATAAATCGTCTAAAAAAGTTTTCAGTTTGTTCTGGTCCCTTAACATCATTATTATTTAACATTGATCTGTCTCTACTGATTACTGACGTCCTTCTACCTGGTGTAATATTAATTCCAAGGTCCTCATCTGCCGGCTGGAATCATACATCAATATTATTACAATGTACTTTACCAAGTTTATAATACAACAACTACATAATATATGAATACTGTCCTTAACTTACATCGAGGAAAATCTGCAGATTACTCCCAATGAAATCCATGTGGGACAAATTTGATATAACAGATTCCCTCCTCTTCTTGGCTGACATATTATATGTGACACTGGCTGTAGACATTATTCTGGGCATGGTAGGCATTGTTGGTCTCTTTGGCAGACGGCCTGCTGTCATTCCCCCATTGGCGATCCTTTCCATCTCCCTGAGAGTTTTGTCACACGTTGCAGCCCGAGGTATAGTTGGTCTTGCAGTTTCTATTTTTGCCATCAATGTATCAGCTTCAAATTTGTCTTCATGTTCTTCTTCTGTTTCGTCTATCTTCTCCATTTCCTTAAAATTTAATTCCTTATTAATAAGTCATATACGAGTAAGTATACAGTTAGAGTATTCACAAACGTGAATCTACAACAAATCTTTATTCCTTAATTAAAATTTATTTACATACTACCTACTTAGATAAAATTAGGCAAATTATTCCTATAGAATTGTTTGTAACTTGATTCAGATTTCTTCCAGTTAATCCCTAACATTTAGTTATTGTAGTAACTGGAGTGTTGAGTAAAATTATTTATATGCTGAGGTGCTTTATTTTCTGTTTCTGGTATGGGAGAAATTATTAGGGAAGCACATGTGGTAGTATCTCAAATTAATTTTTCTTTGTTTTTTGTACTGGATGTCTGATGACATAGGTAGGGGTCCGTTTTAGCTATCTGTGCAATCAAAGCTTGCGAGCGCGCGTTTTTCTGGTCCGAATTGCGCGAAAAATCTTATTTGTTTTTATTTAGAAAAGTAAACATGATACACAGAAGGATTCAGAAGAAAAAGTACCTAAAACTTATCTCACTTCAGCTACAGAATACAAAATAATAATAGTTTCACAGATAATAAGAAAAGAGACAAGCAGTAAATAACAATACCACCTACCTGCATCATTTGTAATTCTTCATCAATTTCTTCCTCCTTTAAATGCCATTTAATAGGTTGGAGAAGACAGGAACCCAATACTGAGTGATAAGCCAATGCGCCAAGAACTAAAACAGCTCCACGAAAACCATAAGCAGACAAGAGTATTCTGACCAATTGTGGCATCACCATGAGGCCAATACCTGTGCCAGCCATGGACAGACCAACAGCTTGTCCACGCTTCTTAGAGAAGAAATGATTTAAAGATACAAATGAAGAGGCTGATGCAAATCCAACTCCCATACCTGAAACATGAATTTAACAATTTATTATTGTCTAAAATTGGCATGGTAAAGTAAATAACATAGGTGACTATCTGTGATGTTATATCTATTACTTTTAGAAAGTCACAACACAAATTAAATACCTAACTAAAGCAGTAGAGATTTTAAATAGTTAAGACCGATATGCACTAAGCAAAAATTGTTCTATTTTAGCTTCAACTTTGTCAAATATTGTATGAGAATGTTAGCGCATAATATAAAGAACGTAAGCGACAATATTAATTATTCCTTTTTTTAAAAGAACACGGCCCAAAGAATGGATTTGGTATTCCATTTTATCATAATAATTTTTGAGAAACAATACTTTAAAATTTTAAATTTTGACAATTTACGTAATGTGAGCTTTTATTGTAATTTTATGTTACAATATGCGATGTACAATGTGTATGACCATACGATAAATAAATAAATGCTGATAGACTGACCTCCCAAGATACTGTAAGTGGCTAGAAGATGTGCCATGCTGGCAGCCGGAGCAGTACAGAGAAGCGCAGTAGCTGATACAAAAGAGCCAAAGAAGCAGACCTTCCTGTATGAAAAGGTCTTAATCACAGGACCAACGAAAAATCCCGAAAAATTGACCATGCAGTCCAAAGTACTCATGATGACTGATGCTCCAGTAGTCGCCACACCCAAGTCCTTCAGTAGATCTCCAAACAGAAGGCCGAAGGAAGGCTCCAGTGATCTAGTAGAGAACTGAAACAAATCAATATTCACATTATTAATTACAAGTCCTTGTAACATTGTTCATATTTATTTACCTACTTTAGCATTGAAAAATTAAGTGTGAGGCATAGCAAACGATTACCTACACTCTATAGTGTACAGCACTGTACATATAACCGTAGTTAATCTGCATCACTCAAACAATTCTGAAGCATGTTTCATTGTGAAATCATAGGCGCAATGAAATCACAGCTTTGCGATAAGCTCGCCCTAGTGAACAGTGCTTTACGATTTGATTTGATTCGTTATATGTCCAATTTGTATAGTATATTTATACTTTAAAATAAATAAGATAAAAAAGTAACACCACAGGCCTTTAATTCCTACAGTTGTGTTACGATGCAAGCTAGTGGAACTTTACTTCCAACAGTCCGTATAACCATTCTGGTCGCAGTCCGGTCGCCGTTACTGAATCTGGCTGCAGTATGATAACGGCGACCGGACTGCAACCATGAGAGTAATAGTTACACGGGAGTAACATGCATAGTAATTAACTGATAGTTACTAGAACTACATATATCTACCTACGTGACAAGTGACAAAGTCATTACTTGTTTTGTTGAGCGTGCATGCTGTTGTTGAATACTATCCAATTATACCAACCATTAGGCATTACATTACCGCGTGACATTGTATGAGGTGAGTAGAGATGGTTCCGCTAATAAATAATCATTTATTGTACCATACAACTTGTAAACATTACATACATACATAACAAATTACATTCAGCCATTAAATGTATCAGTAACATCAGCTGAAAGATTGATGTTACATCAACAATTAAACAACAAAGTTTCACGACTACGTAGTCTCTCAACTGATGTACAGTCAACAGTTTAAGACGAGCATCTGCTGGACCTGGGCAACCAGCCTTCGGTCAGTTTAGGTGATCACTTTACTCTCGAGAAAAGTGTTTCTTACACTTCTCCGGGAGTATATTAAACTGCCCATCTTACACCGTGTATCAGTTGAGAGACTACATAATCGTTAAAATGATAACCACGAAGTACGAATGTAGAAAACCCAACGATTACAAAATAGATTTGTACCCTTTGCTGACACAGTTTTAGACAAACTACAGTACCTCAGAAAAGTCAATAAGATAAAAGTACAGATTTTGTAGACGACTTGTAAGCCCCTTAGTAACGTTTATATAAGCACTGTGCACAATGAAATACGAATATAAGAAATATGTCCCAAAACTACAATCTATAAAATTTTCTACTAATGGGTGATTTATTTTATGATGAGTGATAGTGATACATATATTATTATAGGAGTTAATCTGGTTTAGTTTAGGTACGTACCTATGTCATAGGCTGGTACATTTATAGATACTCAGGTGTGTGGAGGGGGGCGACATTCTGTCTACTGGAGGCACTACATTTAATTTAAATAATATTACTATATTGCTGATTAATCTGGTTCGAGAATTTAATTAATTACCATATACTTTCAAATGAAAGTTTTATGAATAATAACTGTTTTAATTTTTTGCCAGAGCAGAGAATGTGAAAGAGATTAGTAGGTACTTGTACAAGAAAGTATGACTAATCAGGCCCGGCCTTTAGAGGCCTTGGGGCAAATATTACATTCGGGGCCCCTATATTTTTTCATGTATGAATATGAAACAAACTTGTGTGGTTAAAAAAGGGAATTAATAGCGCTGCAGGCCAATTTTTTTTTTGTGAGACTGAATGAAGAAAGTCGTATTGTATGTAATTTGGTTTATTTTCTTTAAATAAAAATGTTTCGAATACGTTTCACAATAGTACGGAAACTCTCGTTTTATAAAAAAAATGCATAAAAGAACAAGGCCCTAGGCAATTTTTTTTTGTATTCTCCCCATTTGGGGCTCCCAGCCTAGCTATGGGCCTTTGACTAACCCTCTTTCTATCAAGATTTTTATACCTGGCCTACCTACAATACATGTAAGTGTAAGAATTTTCTTATGAGTTCAGAAATTATGATCTGCTGCCAGTGGCGAAGGGTGGATTTCTGCAGAAGGAAAGCCGGGGCTTACATTTCTTATGCGATTACGTCAGATTAGACACTATTGTACCTTTCATTTTTTCCAAAAGGTAACTCGATGGGAATCGTGTTCTTAGGTAGCTTCGCGCCTGTCTGCTACAGGCATTGACTAACTTTTTCAGCTGAGAGATAGATTTTTCAATTTTAATTTTTACGGGACAGCTGCAAAGCTTGCTAATGGTGAAAAACAACATTCACGTTATGTTATAACATCTACTGAATTAATATTTATTAATTAACTTAATTAAAATGGATGATATTGCCAATCATCATTGTATAACATCAACCACCAAATACATTATGCAACATCATAACAAGCAATATTTAATTAACTAGCTGACATGTAGTCACATTAATTGCACAATACACATGTCATACAGACTCATAGTGTAATACTCTAAATATTTGTTGCTATGAGGATCAGTATCCCAGTACCTATTAGATAATATGCAGAGTTAGGATGTTGCTAATTACAGTACCTACATCATATTATACCCTTGATTATACCTACATATTTATTTTACAGTGTACAGGCGTACACTTAATTTACGTAAATTACCCAAATGTGAACAACACATTAAGTGTATTTTATTTTATTGAGTGGTGTGTAGATACTGTGACATAACTACTTCCATAATATCATACTTCCCCACTATGGCGAGCACTCAGTTAGAGAAGCCCTTCTAGTCCCAGACATCTACTACCTAACTACATCTAATATGGTTCCATTCCACGTCTATCTATTCCCCACCCAAAGTCCCACAACACTGGTTTGGTTTATATCATCTACCAAAATGAACAAGATGCAAAAAAAAAAACAACTAAGCGAAACTCACCAGATCTATACATATGTATTTATAAACACAAAACACAGAACCTGCCGAATATCACTTACATAACCAGATCCTGTCATTTATAATAATATGACACTGGCGACCTTGCATACTATCAACAACTTTATGTGTAAAATTTAAGATACTTCCAAAAACTTTGGCAAACGTGACCATGAACTTACAAAACCCACTTATAAATTACGTCTGTTAGTCGTTTGAATATCAAACACACTTTGTGTTTTCGTCAAATTATCAGCCATAATATGTATCTATGCCGTTTGACGTTAAGGCATGCTTTTATACCTAGTGAATCCTAGTGGTGTAAGAGAATCTGCAGTGGAATTAAAGTTAGGAGTAGGTAGGGTAGATTACTAGATTATAAGTTTACAAGGATAATAGGTAAGTTTTTGAAAAAGTAGTTAAGAGAATTTAATTTAGATTAGGTAGTTTTTTTTTATATTTTCAACAAGTATTTGTCCCCATAATATGATTTCTTTGTGTACACTGTAATAGGGCTTTGAATGAACTATATTTAATGTACTTATGTTTTTCTTTAGGCTAAATTGTGTTCAATGTCTGTAAGTGTGCCTTGTTGATAAATAAATAAATAAGTATATAATATGCTTACATTGACCATGGAGACACCCAGACACACCATCCAGGCCCACCCCCCATCTGGGGCGACCCTCCTCGTGGCCCTAGGTCTCGTCATCGTGGTAGAGGCCCTGTGTGGCCTATGAAGTCACCATCACCGAATCATAGGAATAGTTTGTGGTCTCTGAAACAATAGGAAATATGTATCATAATGACATAAGTTATATAAGGCCGACAAAATCTACGAAGCGACCTATACCTACCTGCTACACGTGTGCCTATTAGATTTAGAATTTAGATAGTAGATACGTATAAATGCTAGAGATTTGTCAGATGATGTTATTTAAAGTGTTTGCACGTTATAGTTTCCGACATAATTAAATTAGTAACAAGATTATTTAATCATACAGAGCGTACGATACGTGGATGCTAATCCCTTAAAGGGTGGTGGTTGAAGTCATTCAGAATCTTTTGGCTCAAATTTTACTAAAATAGTACCTAGCAAATCTCTCGATTTTAAAGATAATCTAAGATGAGTTCTCAACTTTGCCCCAATATCATCTTAATGAGTGCTTCCTACTTTGTTACTTTGACTTTTATGATAATCTAGAAAGTGTATAAACACATTACCTAATTAAAATGTGGACTCAATTTTAAGATGTACGGAATATCACTCTGAAATTTCGACAATCGGTTAACGAAGAAACAAGTTTCGATTTTATCGACACCTACAAAACTCCTCCGATATCAAACACTCTGTATGACGATTGTTATGAAATATCTACCAAAGTACCAACCTACACCTACCTATAAAATGTCCCCACATAATCTAGAGTAGAATGGGTATATCTAAGCAGTGCATGGAGATTGTCAACTCCGATATAAAGAATTCTTATCAACATAATGGCGATACATACCGACATAATATTATTATAACTTATCAGCAATAACAATTGACATTCTGACATTCGATAGTCAAACAAGATATGCTTGCCTAGGTAATAAAATTTCGTAAGTCACACGCATTTTTTTAAAGGAACTGGGCTTCCATACACAAACCCAAATACTTTGCTGTTGCACCGTATCGCAAAGTATATATCGCATACATCGCCAGCGCCGGGGTTCAAACCGAATTAAGAATTGTATGTGCATAATATGAACTATGAAGCAATAATACCCTATCCTAATTTGCTTGATTCTTGTAATATATGCCTTAGTAACAGATTAGCGACGGGTGTACCTGGACCAGGTAGGTGTACGAGGACATGAACTGCGCCACTGAGCCGTAGAAGACAAAGAAGAATGGAAATCGAGATGCAAGAATTTGCTGCAAACCAAAGAGCAGGATTGAGAGTGTAGAAGAAGAAGGATGATAGGTGCTTGGGTGCATAGTGTTATGTCCCTACCTACATTACTAAGTACCTATGCTATTTTACATATTACTCAAAACACATCACATCGGATCAGAGAACTATGCAGATTTATAAACAAATATAATATCTAAGCGAAAATGTTTATATTAGCTTTTGATGTTCCAATCTTACAGTCTCTGTACTTCACTGTATACAAATTATAGATGTAGTTTTCAACTTGCACATGGATTATGATGAACATTATGGACGATGGACATGTTTGTTTGTCCGATTTTAGGTATGACTTAAAGTTGCGCAAAAAATGATAGGTAGTAAGTATGTAGGCAAATAGGTGATGAGTAGTGTTCAGAACCGGGAAATCCCGGTCCCGAAAGAACCGGGAATTCCCGGTTCTTTTGAGGTTACAAATAACCGGGATTTAAAATTTGTGTCCCGGTTCTTTCAGTACTTTCGGGACTCGACTTCAAAACGTAAAATTTGGTTTATATGGCGTGTGCAGACTGCGGGCTCTGCAGACGTGGTGTGATGCGGTTAGCAGGGGAAGGGGTCAGTTGTTTTGTCATCGAAAACTACAAAATTCGGACATCTCAAAATTAAGTCTTATTTTTTTAGACTCAATCTTTTTGGTAATGTGTTTATTTATGATTATGATCATATCGGTTAGTTTTTATAGTAGGGTGGACGCACCAATCCCAAACTAGTTAAGGCAAAAATTCACATTGCAGTACCTAAAAATCATTTCAATTATTCGGTAGCACCACTTTCTACTCCCTTCATAGGCTAGTATCCTAGTACCGAAAGAACCGGGATTTCCCGGTTCCGTTGAAGGCCGGTACCGAAATCCCGGCTCTGTAAAAACGCACCGGTTCCGGATACCCTAGTGATGAGCAAAAACAACATCGGTTCTTTCTGCACATGTAGTGGTTGTTTATTAATTATTTAGAACCGTTTCCCACCGTAACAAAACATAATACATAAGTGCATATAACATAGGAATAGTAACCAGTGGCGTATATAGAGGGGGGCCCGGCCCCCCCCCGAAATGTTGGACAATTCTTTAAAAAACATTATTTTAAAACATGGAAGTTACTCAAGTCCACATTATTCAAAAAAAATTCGCCTGCGGCGCTATTCTTCTTTGTATTTTCTACACACAATATTAATACCAACCTAAAACACGACCTTTTTCAATTACATTCACGAAAAAAATTTGCCTGCGGCGCTATTATAATTTTTATACTGTACGTCTATCTTAAAATTTTTGTTGTCTCCACCCCCCCAAAGTCAAATACTAGATCGGGCCCCCCCCCCGAAATGAAATCCTATATACGCCACTGATAGTAACTAACGGAAGAACTATAAACATCCCGTGTAAAGTGAACATTCAAAATAAAGAGAAATTAGTAGAGGTTAGCAGAGCTCGTGAATTAAAAATAGTAAGGGTTTCTACTCTATCTAGTATCTGTATTCTGTATCATCATCATCACCCATCTGGAACTGGAACTCTGGAACCGGGAATACAAATTTATATTTTATCTAATCAATTAACTGACATCTGAAGAAGCATTTTATAAAACAGGCACTTCTACAAGTCAAAACAAATTTTACGAGTAGGTATACTAGGTACGTAGAGTAGAATTCATCCTATTTGGCGCGTGGTCCCAGCGCAGCGATCGACCGTTTTTCATAGTTTTCTTTTTTTTTTCGTAGTTCGATGTAGTTCTCCGTTTTGCCACCGCGAGCCAAAAGGGATGAATTTGACTCTACTTTCTTTACTTATTACGACTTTGCACCCGATTTACGGGTGATGCTGCTGAATTTGACTCTAACGTATGTGGTAAACAATTCAAAGCAAAGAATATATCCGAAGACTACAATAAAATAAACACAAAATTAGCACAGTGTCAACGCTAAGTAATATCGGTATATATACCTTATACCTAGTACCTACTATAGTAATATATATAAATAGGTATGAGTAATCCTAATAATATGTTGGCAAATACCGAATGTGAAAATGTGCAACATAATCTGTCTGTATTCAAATCAGAAAATGCATGTTTGAGCAATTTGATGCATTTAGATATTATATGTACTCCTTGCCTGCCTACTAACTATATGGGTAAGTAGGTACTTTTAAATAATTCTTTAAAATAATTTAATACTGATGGATATACTTAGTCAATGGGAGACGAATGACAGTCGAGAGTAGTACGAATGGTAATTGTGTTTTCGGTAAAGTGCATTTTTTTTCGGAAAGCTAATATTATGTAGATCGTAGGACCCGTAGGTGGCTACGTCTGTACCTATTATGTAGAAGAATATTACCTACATAATTAAAGATGTGCCCGGTCGGTAGGTACCTAGACCTACCCTGTGCATGCAAACAGTAAACATAAACGAGCAACTGAAATTTGATATTACAAGTCGTACCTTCCATCGCACCTATAAAATCGTGATTACCTAAAAAGTGGTTAGACCCATTGATTGCTAAAGGTTGAAATTTGTGTACGAGCCAAAGATAGTAGTATACAATAATAGTAATGATAATTCATTGTATGTAGTTAATAGTTAACGCTCGACATGAACATTGCTGACAAAAAACTATAATCTAGTGTACAACATCCTGTAAAATCATGGAATTGTACACTTTGCCAAAAAATAAATGGTCTCGCTTTTTTTCTGAACTACAATTTTACGTCCTGATAACAGTGATACATATTTCTATGTAAATTTTAGAGTATGTAGATTTATAAGAGTTTTCACTAAGTTGGCTAAAATCTACGTGCAGCAACTTCATCGAAACCCATTTCTTTCCTGACAGTAGATATGTGAACGATTGGGGGACAGGATAGACGACCAGGATCTTCCTACGGGTCTGAGCGAACTTACTTGAAGGGTACTTTGAAGGTTGAAATCAGAAGGGTAATAAGTGATAAGATAAGATCGGTTGTTCAAAATAGCAACATTTTTTACTTTTGAATTTGGACTCGCAAATCGCGAGTATTTTCTCCACAGGCCTCTTTTTTCTCTAAATTAACTATGAAAATTCCGTATCGAAATATACGATTTAATGCACTTGACAACCGGAAAAAATCTCGTAGTAATATTGTAATAGGCGTGCCATATAAGTTATAGTGGAGAATTCGTGTATAAACATTAGGTATTATTACTTACCTACTTATTCACATGGAATACAGATAAAAGCACCCACAGTATATGCTGTTTGTAACTCGAAATCGATTATATAGATTTACAATCAACAATAATTAGGTATATTTTCTTCATAATAAATATAGATGTGTAGGTATCAAGGTATTTATACCTATCTATACTATACCAGATCGATAAGTTCTACATACTATACTGAGCTACATAAAATAGGTAAGTAGGTATATGTTTTCAAAATAAAATAGGTACCTAATCATATATGTACGCACCTACTTTTAAAATATATGTAACTAAATCAGGTAGGTATACTCACAATATAGTGATGTTAGCAATGCAATATTATAGGAGAAACGAACAATTGATATGAAACACCAACAGAACAACTTTATCTACATGTAGGCAAACATAATAATAAATTAAGTAAAATCAAAACTGGAGTCTGATTTAGTTGGGCTTAATAAATAATATTATAATACTGACTGATTAATGAATCACTTGATAACGATGACACAATTATTTTATAACAACGTAACGCTTTGTTTCCAACCACTCGATGTAATGTGAAGTATTGAAATACACACAATTGGAATAATACCTCCAATGAATAATGTAATGACTACAAATTGACGAGTAAACAATTTGTATTTTATCACCGACCGCCGACCAATAGATGTTTGATTTATTGTGCGCAAAAACAAACTGTTATCACTGAGCGTTCATCGTGAAATGTTATGTTATAGAGTTATAGACCAATCTATAAACTATGTATTGGTATTGGTACAATACAAACATATTAGTAGATAGGTACATAGACGAATAATGGGTGTACTGTATACTTACACACATGGACATGACACAATACATACGTATATCGTAGTGTTATGCTACAGATTTGAGTGAAACAACTATACACTCACTAGTCAGTAGGTACCCACTCTACCCATGAAAGATCACAGTTTTCTTATAAGATAAACCCGTTGAGAATAAGTGATATTACCTGACGGTAGTATGTAAAATATTGCAGGACGACATTCACATAATATGTCCTCTAATGGGAGAGAGCTGCACAGCTGAGGTCCTGATTCTACGGAATGACGAGATTGACAAGGCGACCCAATTTTGAAAACTGCAACCAATTGTTCTTGTTTTTTTAAAACGTGAAACTTGTATTAAACCACTGCCACATTAAACCCAAATACGAAACAAATACATTTTATTATAATAACTAGGTAATTCATTATTAAAAACTGCTGAAGAAATAATGTCTATTTTACTGTCAAGTAAAAGGTAAGGTCTAGTAATACTAATTTATTACGATAAAACTAAGTCGCGACACCGTCGATTCGTTAAGAAGACAGTGGTACAGACAGAGTGAGGCCACTATTTAGTATGAAAAAATATGTTGCTATCTGACTACATAACATTTAAAAATTTTACGTACGTATATACCATCCACATACGCTAAAATACTAACGTGTAATAATAATAAACTTTATTTTCTCAAACTTACATAAAAATACAACTACAATTTTGCCACCTAACTGGGCTGCAAAGCACGTACTAGGTGGCTCGATATTGAATAAAATAATTAAATTCGCAAACTATAATAATAAACGTTATTGTATAGTTGTATAGGTTTGTAGGTATATAGGTACATATTGTTACAGACTCATTATTCGATGATCACTGCTGATATATCAGGGTTAACACTTTCAGACGTAGTATGTATGTATTATGTAATACAATAATAACCACTGTTTACTTGACGGACAGGCGATCATCAGCGTAGCATTGCCTTTGGAACTTGGAAGCCATCGCCTGAAGTTAGGATTCTAGGTACTTAACTGGTTTGTATATAAATCGAAAAGTAGAGGACCCAAAACTAATCCCTGTGGAATGCCACTAGTGGGTTTACTCTTTTCAGAGAGTGACTATTCTGTAAATACAAAGTCATCCTATCCAGTCTTTAAGACCAAATGTAAAACATGTTAAGTTTTGAAAGTAATAAGGTATGGTAGACAGAATCAAAAGCAAGGAGACAATGATTAGTTTGAAGTGCCGGCAACGTGTGTACAACATTTCTCCAACAATTTACCTACATAATGTTATGATGCCAATGAGTAATATTATTATTATAACCTTGTTTTCTTATAAGGCGATTTAATAACAATTTTGCAAGAAGTCATCGTACGTTGTAGATACCTTCTCAGCCACAAGTAGGTAAACCAGTAAATAATATTTTTCGAGTTGAGATTCCGGCCAATGTTACTTCTTTACTATCAAACACAGTGAGCTGATGGCTGTTGAGCTGTACAACTTCCGTGATAATAAGAAAGTATGAGGCGTCATAGACCGTGGCTCATAATCGTACACACTTAAATTGATAGCCGAGGTACTTACCCAGTACGTAATTATTTTACTCGATCATTGATTTAACTTAAAGTATATCAAAGACAGTAATCACTTTTCACTTCTGTAATGGCCGGTAATTGCTAAGCTATTTAGGCAAAATAAAAGTATGTATAAATCAACCAACACCCGTCAACGTACTTACTCGTATGTATGCGACATGCGTTCAGTCGTCAATGGATGCATTAACTGATGATATAAAATTTAACGCTGTAACTAGTGAGTGCACACATTCATTAGTTAACTCATGCATCAACTGCCGTGGATTTGCCAAGGTATGAACCAAGGACATTAATAATATATGTATGAACATTTCCGCGCGCAGCGCCTCTTTTCTTGGGGTTTACGTTATGACCTCAGAATGACCAAGACTTGTACATCGTACACTCTGAATAAATGGTCTAAACGGGCTCTCAAAAGGCTCATTGAGGGCTCAGCGAAAATAATCAAAACTAAGGAACGGTATAAAAAAAAAACATAATCCGAAGGAATTGCGTATTAGCAAGATTGATAGATGATATTAGATTGTATTAAAGAAACATGACATACTCGACACATCAAACAAATAAAAGGATCCTATGAACTTTTTAGGAGAACCGATTTTCAGATCAAGAAAATAAACTTGAGAAAAGCTACACGCGATAAAATATACTTACATGGTATCGTCAGCATTCTTCACTAGGTGCATCAAATAATGTGCGGATAAAAACTTAAGCATCTCAACGAACTCGACAGCACAAGAATCACGATATGTGCTACAATTACCTGTGGCAACTCTCTTGTGGCTGTGCGATCTCTGGGAGAGCTGCACATATCCGCCCAAGTAACCGACTGAGCAGGTTCTACGGTTCAAGACCCCCATGAGAGAGCATCATCTACATTATTGTCTGGCACCCGTCCTAAAGATCTACATAGAACGTTGAAGTTCTGTAACGACAAAGCCAATAGGTAGTCGTACCGCAGAGTGCAAAACTGTTTTTCAAAAAATCCTCAAGTACACCAATATAATCTGGTTCAATGTAGAGTGTATCACAAAATTGCATATAAGTTGGAAGATACAAGATATGAATGTTGACGTGACCCTGAATGGTTCGCACAAAATTAGTTTCATATTTGTTGTGCATGACATATTGTGTACAAAGCAATATAGAAATATGACAAAATATTGACAGAAACAATATGTGGCTCGTGATCAAATTGATTATGAACACATGTTTTTTCCAGCAATACTATTATGTTGTTTGCCTAAGTTGTAAGCCTGTGTAGTACCTATGTAGGAAAGTGGGCATCTTAACAAAATACCAGGCCCAAAGGGGTCATACTAATCCAATTCCCATCGGCTTTTCCTAGTCCCATATATATTTTTTTAGAAGACTTATGCTGGATTTCACCAACTTCTTATGTGAGGAATAGCGGAGATAGAAGGCACCTATCACAAATTTTGTATGAAAAATATCGATAGGTCCGTTCCTATCTCCGCTAATACCTACTTGTCTAAGGCCGTGTTTCCACCTGCGAGAGCACTAGCGGAAGTCTTGCAGAAGTTTCTCGCAATACCGTTTACACATGATGCAATTTCTAGCTGCAATAAATAGCGTGCGAGAAGCTCGCGGAAGTTACTGTCGCAACTTATTGCAGAGGTGTTTACACACGCGTGCTAGAAGTTGCGACAGCTATTGCAAGTAGAGCCTCGAAATATAACTCAAGCTGGATTCATATATGTCATCTAGGCCATGGGCGTCGTCAGGGGGTAGGGGGGAGAGCTGCCCCCCTAGAGATTGGAATAGATATATATTTTTTCATACTAAATGATAAAATATCACAAAAAATCACATTATTACCACAAGTTTTCTCATCATAACATAAATTTTCGTGGAAATCCATCAAAATACAATTATGTCATTTGAAAAAAAATTACCAGCGGCGCTATTTTTACTCACTTTTAATAAAAGACATTTTCATGCATATTATGGTGCAAAGTATTATGTAAATTTTCAAGTAAACCAATTATTACAACACGACCTTCTTCACTATGCCTCACAAAAAAAATCGCTATTGCGGTATTTACGATTTTTTCATGCTATGTCGAATTTTCAAATTTCTCCTCCCCCTCTCCCCCTAGGTCCGGGGCTGTGCGACGCCCATGATCTAGGCCACTTCCACTCTTCTTGTTTTTTATTTTTAACATTTTGACAATCTGTGGTGAGATCACTGGTAACGGTGAAAGCCAAGCTAAGGAAAAAAAGGAAGTGAAGTGAATTTTTAAAATTCATTCTGCCATTGGCTTTTTAAATTATGAAGCTTTCTAGACACTTCATTCTCAGACCGTGTTTCCACATTCAAGAACACTCGCGGAAGTCTTGCAGAAGTTTCTCGCAATACCGTTTACACATGATATGAATTCTTGCTATTTCTAGCTGCAATAAATAGCGTGCGAGAAGCTCGCGGAAGTTACTGTCGCAACTTATAGCAGAGGTGTTTACACATGCGTGCTAGAAGTTGCGACAGCTATTGCAAGTAGAGCCTCGAAATAACTCCAGCAGGATTTATATATATCATCTAGGCCAAAGGCGTCGTCAGGGGGGGACAGCTGCCCCCCTAGAGATTGGAATAGGTATACATTTTTTCAAACTAAATGATAAAATATCACAAAAAATCACATTATTACCACAAGTTTTCTCATCATAACATAAATTTTCATGAAAGTCCATCAAAATACAATTATTTCATTAAAAGAAATTGCCTGCGGCGCTATTTTTAATCCCTTTTTTATAAAAGCCATTTTTCATGCATATTGTTGGGCAAAGTATTATGTAAGCGTCGGAACACCTATCCTGCTTCCTCCCCAAGAAGGTTCACATAATGCTACAATATGTTTTTTTTTTAATATTACGTCTACGACGTATTATTCCATTTCTGGCAAATAATTTGTATCTATGTTCAGTAGCATAGACTTCCACTCTTCTTGATCATTGATTTTTTAAATTCGTTCTGCCATTGGCTTCTTAAATTATGATGTTACCACATCGTTTTCTCATCATGTCATGAATTTTCTAAAACTACTATAGGTGTTGTTTGGTAAAAAAAAAATCACTTCACCGATTTTTCTAAAAAAAAATCGCCTGCGGCGCATTATTCCAACCCTGATGAATAATCTATTTTTTTTTATTTTTACTGATAAATAATCTAATTTTGCACGGCCCTTAATTCAAAAAGTTTGTCCAGGCCTGCTATAGAAAAACAAGCAGGTTCATTATTTCACGCATTTTCTTTAAAAAAATTCGCCTGCGGCGCTCTTCAAATTTTTCATGCAAGGAGGTCCTATTTGCACGTGACGACATTCAACCCCCTCCAAATTTGAATCTTTGATCCGCCACTGTCTTCTCGAGACTATTCACGTGTCTGTCTATTCATTTTCATTTATCAAAAACAAAACTGACCAGCCGCGAGTGCGAGATATACGAAACTTTTCGATAAGCTGCGAGAACTGTCGCGAGTAGATGTGTAGGTATTTAGGCTAGCAATTTATTGCACTCGCAACTTATCGGCTAAATCTAGCGGCTAACTGTCGCGAGTGAACTTGCAAAGGTGTTTACACTATGCAACATACTGTCTGACACTTCCTCATATTCATGTATCAAAAACTAAACTGGCTAGCCGCGAGTGCGAGATATATACGAAAATAATCGGCTAGCTGCTAGAAGTGTCGCGAGTAAGCTGTCAACGTGTTTACACTTGCAATTTATTGCACTCACAACTACTCGCAGGAATCTAGCGGCTTACTGTCGCGAGTGAACTTGCAAAGGTGTTTACACATGCAAGTTACTGTCTGACAGACTGTCGGACAGTTCTAGCAGAAGTTTTCTCGCAGGTGGAAACACGGCCTAAGAAGTGGTTAAAACAATTAGGTTAGTTACATCAACCTGAGGTAAGTACATCTGTTCCGCGCTCTCCTTGGAAGAAATCCAGAATTCGCCACTGCCTGTATTGTACGCTTTGTCGCCGAATTGTAACAATGAAGATATTTCTGGAGACGTAGAGCAATTTATAAAATCTTTAAAACAAAGAGCTGTTTTTCAATGAACATAATATGTAAGTAGGTTCAGGTGCTTACCTAATACCTACCAATAGTACCAATAATAAGATGTTTCCAGCCAGATTATCTGGCCGGATACAAGACAGTCATGCAGTTATAGAATGACAGACAGAACTCTTACAGAACTGATTACGTCACATCTACTACAAAGCAATAATTGTTGTACGTACACACTACACATACGTATTACATATCTACCTGACTGACTGACTACTACCTAATTGCATAGAACGAATGATCATTGGTAGAAGATGAATCTAAGCTGTACCTAGTTGCATTGCAAGTATCGAACTTGAAATGTAAATAGAGAAGTACATACCTACCTATTGCATACATCATATGTACATGAGACGAGTACTTTACTAAAGCAGAAACCTTCTACAGTAAATATATAGGTACTTCGCGATCAGATCTGGGCGAATCTATAAACTGCGGGTGTTACATTTTACGCATTTGAATGTCTTTTTAAGAATAGTTTGATTTAATATCAACATCAAACATGTCAAAACACCCACCATTTTATACAAACTTTGCCATCAAGCATACTAAAAACACGCTAAATATGGACATTTACTGAACATTTACAATTTAGTAGATACTGTAACGGGGGTTACTTGATTTGACTATGCTGTTTCAGTTTTTACTATAAATTTCGAAAAATCTGCTAATTTACTAAACTTACAAGTTTGATTTCTATCAAGAACATGAAGTTTAAAATATAGGGCTTCCTCAGAAAGAATAAAAACGCAAATTTTCTAAAAAACAAATTTATTATAAATTTTTTAAAAAGGTAACGGGGGTTATATCCAGTAGGTACATTAAAAAAAATACAATTTTTCAAGCTGAAAGGTTAGTTGAATAGGGTATGTTTAGTTTATGTTTCATGGTACTTTCCATAAATAAATAGGGATTTTTTATCAGTTCCATATAATTTAGTATCTAAACAAATAAGTTAAACAGTAATATTCTAAAATAAATCGGTTCGAAAAACTAAGATTGAGTCATTAGTCATTAGTTTATGGATTTGCCCATCTAGTAAGAATATTATAGGTACTATATATAGTAAGTGCCTCACGTGCATATTGTGCAATATGTATGCATATGCATACTGAACAGTACTAAATCTGCGTATGTATGTATGTATAAAAAGGAAATTGAGTTACACAACATAATGGGAATGTGGGTGACAATGGAAGTTGCATATTTCTGATAAAAAGCAATTACTCAACATACCTACCTTGTCCTTATGTAACTATGTATAACGATACGTAAACTAAACATTTAAATTCATATTACGGTAACAAATACAATAACAGAACCATTATAATGTAGGTATAATTATGATTTAATTACTATGTATCTGCCAGCTACTTATATACCTACGTCCATACATACCTACTCCTTCCTATGCTCTTACTGCAGAGAAACACACGTAAATATTTCGTAGAGGTATATGATGAATAAAATTTTATAGTATTTTGCGTTCATCGTCACCACGAACCAAAATAGTTCATCACAGTTTAATAAATCTGAAATCAATACTTAGGAACTTAGGTATTTCATAAATAAATTATGTATTTGTCAATTACCCATCTCTATTACAAGAAACCAGGGAAAATATGCACGTTTAATTATTGATATGCACTCTTGCAAATATCCGATGCCTGTTAATTGTCAATTAAAATAAAAATACACTTATATGCAGGTATTGTAGGTACCTACTGATTACAGATGCGCATTATGTGTTAGCAATTAGCACTTTAGTTCTTTAGCCTTCTGTCAGAGGATCCTAGACCGTGACCTACTTTTATTAATCTGATCGCGATAGTTCATTAAAATGCATTGGTAATTCAGGTGATTGGTGTAGATATACCTACCTACATGCAGTGCAGGATTTGCGTACAGACAATTTCCTGTTAGAAGTCCCCTGGTGCAAACTTGGTTTAGTGTTGCTCAATGTGATAATACGATATGGTTAAATTTTTCTTACTGGATTACGTCAGATTAGACACTATTACACCTATCATTTTTTCCAAAAGGTAACTCGATGGGAATCGTGTTCTTAGGTAGCTTCGCGCCTGCAGCTCGGCCAGCATGCGGATGAGGCATCACGGTATAAGTTACGGTTGATTGGGAGATACTGCTTACGCAATAAGGCAATAAGCCCGTCGTTTGGCAATGAGTTGTGTAATAACTTTTCTGTATTATATTTGTTCCATGTCAATAAAGACTAATTATTATTAGGTATTATAATGCATGATACCTGCTGTTTACCCAGCTACCTACTTTGCTAAAATTGGCCGGTGATCATATTTTTAAAAATAAAAAGGAGGACAAACAATGCGTAAATAGCGCCGCAGGGGAATTTTATTTTTGGAATAGTGAAGAAGGTCAGCATGTTGTTTAATTTATTTTTTTGAAAATGTTTTACATGAAGAATGTATCAAAAAACTAGCGCCGCAGGTGAAATATTTATCATAAGACATACCAAATTACATACACAATAAAGGTAAAGGTAATTAGCACCGCAGGCAAAATATTTTAGGAAACATTGCATTTTAATGTATTTTTATACTATAGTACTAGTTAATTCATGATATGATGAAAAAACGTGTGATTTTGAGATTAACAGATTAGTTTTAGAATGGTCAAAAGTAAAAAAGGAGGACAAATAGGAGGACACTTTTGGAGGGAGGACAGAACCTAGAAAAGGAGGACGGTTGGTCACCTCACTAAAATCAAATATTAACATTTATAGGTACCTAATCTATTGAAAACACGTTATTCATCGATAAAAGTATTTTTAAACTTGATATTTTGAATCAATATACCTATTAAGGTACCCAGCAGGTAAAATATAAACGCATAGGTATATCTATCTGATATTGACATGGCAACAACTATCACGTAGGTATCAGGCACGAAGCTACCTAAGAACACGGTTCCCATCGAGTTACCTTTTGGAAAAGATGATACGTAATAAACCCGCCATTTGGAAGATATGTTTTCTTTTCAATAAAGATTTTTTTATTTTATTTTTATTTATACGTATAATAGTAGCTAATCTGACGTAATCCCATAAGAAATGTTAGCCCCAGCTTCCCTTCTGCAGAAATCCACCGTTCGCCACTGTTAAGTATACATCAGATATATTATTCATGTATTTGGTTAATGGTTAATACCCAGTAACACTAGAAGTAGACTGACAATCAGAGTGATGCTGAACTGAATAACCATGAAAACTTTTTAATACCTACTTGATGTGCAGTTATTTTAATCTGTAGGAAAGGACTGGGTATTTTAAGATGAAAACTGGTAGCCTCAACATAGATCTGTTTAAAAATACCTAAAGGTCAACACGAAGGTCACCTCTCAAATGGTGACTGAGTTAGTGTGGGTAATGGGTAAGGGGGAGTAGAGTTGCAGGTATTTGTTTTTATTTTTTATATTATTAGAATAATCCACAATACAGAGGAATTGCTATTAATTAATCTAGTTTTCGTTAGCTCTACTCTAGCCCCATCTTCACAATTTGTAGGTGAATATACCTACCTACCTAACTATACTGTCAAACAAGAGACTACGGGTCATTGTACTCATTGTGCTAAAACATCTAGTTCTAGAACAAAATTCGGCAAAAATAATAGCCATCAGCAAATCCCCCTTGGCAGCGGCCCTATATGTACCTACTTATGTAAATACATTTCGTAATAATTAGAGACCGACCGAATATTCGGTTTCGGTTTCGGTTACGGCCAGTTTCGGCCAAAATTGGCGGTTTCGGCCCCAGTTTCGGTTTCGGCCAAAAAGTGGCCGAATATTCGGCCAAACCGAAACTAGCATCCGTATTATATCGAGCATTGTCGGGAATCTTCGGAACAGGTTCACACTTTGTGTTATGCATACTGTTATTTTACAAAAGTGAACTAGATCACTATCACTACCCATTTTTATACTTACACATCATTTATGTCTTATGACAAATTTCTTGCCTGCGGCGCTACTTAGACGGCCGTTTCCCTAATACACCAAAACTCAATTATTTCACAAAAAATTGCCTGCGGCGCTATTATTTTATTGCTTTTTATAGAAAACATTTTTCGTACTAATATTGTGCAAATTATTATGTACATTTTCAAATAAACCAAACCACATCACGGCCTTCTTCACCATGTCTCACAAAAAATTTTCGCCTGCGGCGCTATTTACGCCTTTTTCGTCTTATCTCAATTGTGTAAACTTTTATTGCCCCCCCTTAGCTCCAAGGCTGGCTTATTAGCAAACTACACCACAACTTCCGTTACTTAACCTCCCGAAGAAAAATTGCATTTTTTATGTCCCCCCCTAGTGTTACCTATGCCATGGATATCTACATAACTGATAACATAAGTTGTAGTTTAATGGGTTCCTTTCTTTTGTGCTTACATTAAATTTTGAAAATGAAGTGGTTTCCTAATAAATATCCTAGGGAAACAATATATATCAGAGCAGGGTACCTATAATGATTTTTTTTTTCAAAATTACAACTGAAATTCCTAAGTTTCGGTTTCGGTTTCGGTTTCTGCCGAAACTAGAAAGGGAGCCGAATATTCGGTTACGGTTTCGGTTTCGGCTAAAAATCCAGTTTCGGTCGGACACTAGTAATAATAATTATGCAAGATGAACATGAAAAAATGGGAAAGGATTTCCATAGAAAATTTGTACTATTTTAGAATAGGCAGAATATCTATAGAAGTCTATGGGTGGGTACTACACTTCAAGTAAGAATAGAAAGTTTATTTTGTTTAGAAAAGCGCTTTTAGCGCTAAACTTTCACTCAGCTCCTCTGCATGAGATGAGGTCAACCTGTCGAAAAGTTTGGGTCCGGGACACCAGCTACCCTACCTAACGTGGAAGACTCTCAGTAGATTACGTGTAGATGTCACCAGGTGTAGGGAGAACCTCCTCGTATGTCGAGACATGCCAGTGAGATGCGATGCGAGGGACCTGAGCCTGAGATGGTTCCCCGACAGAATGTCTTCGGACAAAATGTTTGCAGACAAAATGTTTGCAGACAAAATGTTTACACGACAAAATGTTTACGGACAAAATTTCTCCCGACAAAATGTTACCGCAAGAAAATGTCTAAACGACAATATGTCTCCAGAATTTTTTTTACAGACATAATGTTGAACAAAATGTATTTTTAGACAAATTTCGTTTTTCGATTCTCGATTTTATTAACCTCTACAGACCTGAATTTTTATTTTGGGCGAAAAAAATATTTTGTTGTGTTTTTCTATAATTATTAGGCTAAGAAATAAGATTGTGAAAGAAAAAAAAAATTATCACTTGTTTTTCTTGAATTTTCCATTTGTACATTACAATGTACATCGGGTCCCCACTGAGTAAATCCATAGTACTGAAATTAGTACTGAAATTGTAAAGTGTCGCAGAATATATTTTTTTTGTGTTTTTTTCTATTATATTGTTTTCTAGTGCTTGTACAAGGAAAAAAATAACATCGGGCGATATTTTGCAACTAAGCTCACCACCCATTCTGAATGTTTCTATATTGTATAAAACAATATCGTCTCTATGGATATACCTACAACATATAATGCATGTTTTGTGCATCCTTTGATAGGGTAATGTTTACCTGCATTCTTAACACTGGTTACCTCATATTATAGGGGATGCCATAATGGTATGGATGGATGGATGGCAAAACAAATAATAGGTATATGAGCGCAACTGTAAAATTCCATGCATTTATTTGCTTGAATATATAATAATTTCAATTCTATAGCAGTTTATCTCTACTGATTCCATATACCTATCCATCTTATCACCACGCAACACTCCTAGAATGGTAGGCAAAGAGGACAGAAAACCAGACTACCACATATACACAGATATTCCTTGATTCCATCGCATTCGTGTAATTCGTCAAATACGCCCATTGTTCAGTACGTAACTGTGTTTGAGATTCTGGTCGACATGGTATAACCACTTTCATATTTTTCATCCGGGAAACATTTTTAGTAGGTATATATACATACTTGACCACTTTCATCGATACAGAATGAACGAAAAATATAAATAATTCCATTCTAAAGAAAATAAAATCTCCGCTTCATTCGAGCCTCCTATAATCCCAAAAAAAAAAATTTTTAACCACAAGTAATTGAAAATAGGTAAATAATATCTGTAACAACGCATTTAGGCAAGACACTAACGAAATTATGCAATATACAATGATTACTAGATACATGTTGGTTTCCATAATGTTTCTCCATACTGTATGGCACTGTACTTCTACTAGCTTGGGACCTGATGTACATTGTAATGTACATAAAAAGTAAACAGGGTCCCTGAGACCTGAGCATTCATGAATCTAAAAATAACTTACTTATTACGTAATGTAGGATCTATATTTATAGTTTTGACAAAAAAAAGTAAAATATTTGTACACAAATTAGAAAAAAAATTGCAAAAATGGGAATATAGTAGGGATGTTAAAAAAATACGCCGTTCCCTCCAAATTGAAAGTCCTAAATGAAACAGATTTTATGGATCATATGTTATTATTTTACATAAATTCCAAAGAATAAGGTGTATACTTTCTGTTAACACCATTGGATGCCCCCTCATTAGTAAAATATTAAAGATAGAGGATGTCCAATCTTGTGTACATTACAATGTACACCAGGTCTCTAGAGGTTAAAAACATAATTTCCCTAAAAAAAATATTCCTGATATGTCTGTAAAAATTTTGTCTGGAGACATTTTGTCGTGGGCACATTTTGTCGGGAGACATTTTGTCCGTGAACATTTTGTCTTGTAAACATTTTGTCGGCAGACATTCTGTCGGGCGACATTTTGGCTGTAGACTTTATGTCGTGTCACCGCCTGAGATGGTCACTGACAATGCCGTTGTGGCTGCTAATTTCTGGAGTGGGGTGGCCCAGTGGGAAGAAGCTCGGACCCGGAAATGAATGAATGACTGTTTATATATAAGAAGTTCACTACTTTACGATTCATTGACAAGCGAACGAAACACGTGAAGATAATAAACACAATAGGTACTTGGACAAAAATACCGTATGTTAGGTTAGGACTAGGAGATATTCATTAAAACAGAAAAATAATTTGATTAGGTACTTCAATAATCTAAGCATTAAAACAAGAATCACTAGCGGATCCAGAGGAGGGGCTAGGAGGCTGAAGCCCCCCCCCCCATGTGACGACATTCAGCCCCCCCCCAAAATTGAATCCTGGATCTGCCACTGACAAGAATGGTAAATATTATAGCCCAGGCAAATTAGAGAAAATAAGGGGCTGTAGCTAGGGTTGCCACCTCTCCGGGTTTGAGCCGGAGTCTACGGGTTTGAGTGGCGTTCTCCGGGCTCCGGGTTAGCATAGTGTATCTCCGGGTGGGAAATTTTTGTCATGACTAAAAAAACAAAAAATCCCCAATCTCCCATCGAAAAACCGGGGCTCCGGGTCAGCATACAAAATCTCCGGGTTTGTAATTATGGTGTAGACGAAAAAAAAAAAATCAACTATTATTACACATTATTACAAATCTCCGGGCCTACGCTCTTACAAAGGTGGCAACCCTAGCTGTAGCTCAAATAATCCTCAGAAAGCTGGAAACTGTTGTAATCGCTTCATTTGCATGTAAGAAGAGTTTCTTTAAGTTTGCACCAATTTTCCGTTTGTGCTAAGTACAGGGTGACCCAGAAAGAAAAGAAGGATGTGTTTTTTTTCAGTTTTTTTTATTTATTTTTTGAAGTTGAAAAGGTTATTTATGCTCAAATGACGCAGGATATCATGCAATTAAATTTATAAAAGAACAGTATTTTCCTAGAATGCGTCGTTTGGACGTTATTAGTGAAAAACTGAAAAAAAGGACAAAAAAAACGGTTTTTGGGTCACCCTCTACTTAGCACAAATGGAAAATTGGTGCAAACTTAAAGAAACTCTTCTTAAATAAAGAAATAAAAACTTTGTTGCACATAAATTCACACACAAAGGGCGGATCTATCGCCTGTTGGCGATTTCTGCCAATCAACCCATCTTCTTACATGCTAATGAAGAGATTAAAACAGTTTCCAGCTTTCCTAGAATTATTTGAGTTACAAACCATGTTTTTCTTGGGCTATTAACGCAACGCCAAAGTATGTAACAAAAGTATATTATTATTACTTAGGCTGGCCACAAACGTCCCGAAGTTCAGTTCCGGAATCGACCGTTTTGCAAAAGGGTTCCGAACAAAACCTCTTTCTGAATTTAAAATCGGGGTGACGCTGAATTCAGAGAGAGGTTTTGATTGGAACTTTTTTGCAAAACGGTCGATTCCGGAACTGACATTCGGGAACCGGATTCCGGAAGCTCGAAAATGTATGCAATTTGGCATTCTCCACACACGTCCCGAAGTTCAGGAACTGACATTCGCCAGCTGAACCTCCGGACGTTTGTGGCCAGCCATAGTACTAATTATTTTATTACCAGAATCAAAAAAAAATAGAATAATATCTACCTGTACCAATGGAAACAAGACGGTTCTCTATCGCTCTATGTTACATATCTGCTTCTGCGCACAACAAGATGACATACACGACACAACACAAGGTAAAGTAGGTAGTCAATGGAAAACAGCTGATTCACTTGATGTGAAATGTGAATAGAAATTTTAAAGCGAAACAATGGAAACAAGAAACAGCCGAAGCTGTCAACAACTTTAACTCGCAACAATCGTAACGTAACTAGAGATGAAACTTTTATTATATTCGGATTGTTCGGGTATCGACGCGAATGGGGATTAATTATTACTACTAAATGTTATAATTTATTATTTTGTCAGCTGTTTGACCACGCCATGTTCCCCCCACGGTTTGCTGTTGTAATGTAATGTAAAGTTTACATTGTAATTGTAAACACTGGTTATAATAGGTATACACATAAACAACTATTAAAGCAAGCGAGGCGACTCGCTTATGCGTTCGCGAATTTGTGAAATGATTATTTGACTTTATATCCACGATACACTCGCAGAAAATAATCGTTTCTAAGTAATGGTTTCACTACTATTTAAACTAAACGTTATAGCCGATGATTTGGCGTAAAAGATAAAAACATAATATAATTTAAAGTCAAATAACGACGGAAATAGACGAGCAGCCATAACAAGACGCGAAAACAGAGTCAATTGGATTTAGTAGTCGAATACGTCGATCACAGGAATTGCTTTTCTGTATCAAATAGGTACATACAACGATTTGTTTTGGTCGGGACGTTTGGGTTGTTGTCGAGAGGCCGTGGGTGTGGGCAAGTACTATACTACTGGTGTGGGTGCGAGGGAGAAAGACAGAGGACTCGGTTGGGACTCGGGAGAGCCGGCAAGGCTTCCCCGATTGTTTTTACTCGACTCTGGGATCTATTGGGCTGCGTTTTTTGCCGTAAATTTTCATTCGGAAAGTCAACGGGCGATTATCTTATGTTTCATCCACATGTTCGCCGACCCTCCACGTGAATGAGTAAATGACGTTAACCGTCGATTACGAGCATGGTAGACGTGGTAGAGGCATTAGAAAAGCAGAACGCATTAGATTAGGACGCCCCCCCCCCCCCCCCCCCCAAGGGTCCGTTTCGGGTCTGATAAATTTCACTCAATAATTCGCTCGATTGTTTATGATTCTATTGTTCTCCGTTCTATCCATCGACATAATATATTAAGTTATACTCAATATGTAATCTCTTTGGTTCTATCATCGGTGCGTGTCAACCAGGGTCACGTTCTGTATCCGTTAAAAATCACCGTGCGATTCGCTCAATTGTTTATGGTTCTATTGTTCGCCGTTCTATCATCGGTGCGTTTCACCCGGTTGTGCGAGTCAACATGGGGTCCGTTCTGTATCCGTTAATTTTCACTCGGCGAGTGAACGGGCGATTATCGCGCGAAGCAGAACGCATTTGGGTGATTGTTCCAATTGGAATTGTCAAACAGAGATAGAGATACGAGAATACTAATAAGAGTGAGTTGATAGATATACATCGAGATAGCGATATCGCTATACTCTTCTTTGGTAGAAAGGGATAGACATATCGCGTGTTAATAAGAGTGAGTGAACTGCACGTGCGGACCATTCTATTATCTATGGCGAGCGAATGTCACCCAACAATTTTGTTGGGTGTTATTCGCAACAACCGAGCGTGTCAACTGTGCACATAGAACACGTTGACTCGCACAACCGAGTGAAACGCACTGATGATAGAACGGCGAACAATAGAACCATAAACAATCGAGCGAATCGCCTAGTGAATTTTAACGGATACAGAACGTGACCCTGTTCTATGTGCACTGGGTCACGTTCTGTATCCGTTAATTTTCACTCAGCGAGTCAACGAGCGATTATCGCGCGAAGCAGAACGCATTTGGGTGATTGTTCCAATTGGCATTGTCAAACAGAGATAGAGATACGAGAATATACTAATAAGACTAAGTTGATAGATATACATCGAGATAGCGATATCGCTATACTCTTCTTTGGTAGAAAGGGATAGACATATCGCGTGTTAATAAGAGTGAGTGAATTGCACGTGCAGACCTTTCTATTATCTATGGCGAGCGAATGTCACCCATCAAAATTGTTGGGTGTTATTCGCAACAACCGAACGTGTCAACTGTGCACATAGAACAGGTTGACTCGCACAACCGGGTGAAACGCATCGATGATAGAACGGCGAACAATAGAACCATAAACAGTCGAGCGAATCTCTGAGTGAATTTTAACGGATACAGAACGTGACCCAGTTGACACGCTCGGTTGTTGCGATCTGTATCCGTTAATTTTCACTAGGCGAGTCAACGGGCGATTATCGCGCGAAGCAGAACGCATTTGGGTGATTGTTCCAATTGGAATTGTCAAACAGAGATAGAGATATGAGAATACTAATAAGAGTGAGTTGATAGATATACATCGAGAAAGCGATATCACTATACTCTTCTTTGCTAGAAAGGGATAGACATATCGCGTGTTAATAAGAGTGAGTGAACTGCACGTGCGGACCATTCTATTATCTATGGCGAGCGAATGTCACCCAACAATTTTGTTGGGTGTTATTCGCAACAACCGAGCGTGTCAACTGTGCACATAGAACACGTTGACTCGCACAACCGAGTGAAACGCACTGATGATAGAACGGCGAACAATAGAACCATAAACAATCGAGCGAATCGCTGAGTGAATTTTAACGGATACAGAACGTGACCCTGGCTAAAGAGTAAAGTTGTTTCAGCAACTTGAAGTAGGCACCTACCATGGATTTCGTAATACTAGTAAACTGGATTCTCTTCTTGGCCGACAGTTAGGCAAAAGAAGCAACCAAAGAGATTACATATTAAGTACTAGAGGTCTGATTCTATGTATGTTCAATATAATGGAAGTGTCACAATTTCACGCACGGCACTTTTTGGTATTTTAGAGTCGCAAAGCTCACACTATTAACAAGATATCAATAATAAAAACTAAAACATCTTTAAAACTATCGTTTTAGACCTAATAACGTTAAAACTAATACAGTTTTTAACTATGAGAGCAAAATTTCGAAACCGTTGCCCACAAACTGTCAAAATTTTCCATACGATTTGACAGTTTGTGGGCACCAGTTTTGTTACACTTCTAGCATTGAGTACTCTGTCTAGGTAGTACTTACTATATTTTGTCGCTGGAAGCAACATTGAGGATTTTCCATACTAAACGGGCTATAGGAAACTGCGGTTTTCACTGTTTATATATAACTGATGCGAGATTTGAAATGGCAAAATACCCTTAGTTCAAAAATTTACCACGCGCGGCGCTAGTAATTCTTTCATGTCTCTTACCTACTCCTATATCATGACATTGTCAGTAAATTGTTCTATCTATCTATATTCTATACCCTCACGCCACGTCCCTTGCAGGGTAGGCAGAGAGTAAATTGTTCTATTCTATATCCTCACGCCACCTCCCTTGCGGGGTAGGCAGAGAGAACGGATCGCCAGACTTTCCTATCCTGACACACACTTCGGACTTCCATCACATTCATGCAATTCCTCATACATATTCTCCGATTACTTTTACTCAAAACAGGTCCGTCCTTGAGTATCTGGTCAACATGGTCCAGCCATGTGGTTCTTGGACGGTCGCGTTTCCTTACACCTCTTCTTTCACCCTGATAAATTTTCTTCGTTATTCTTTCATCATTCATTCTCTCCACATGACCCAACCATCTCGACTTGTTCACTTTCATTTTAGTCACAACATCCTTTTTACATTCACTCAACTCTCTAATCATTTCTTTCATCGTTCATTCTCTCCACATGACCCAACCATCTCAACTTGTTCACTTTCATTTTAGTCACAACATCCTTTTTACATTCACTCACCTCTCTAATCATTTCTTTTCATCGTTCATTCTCTCCACATGACCCAACCATCTCAACTTGTTCACTTTCATTTTAGTCACAACATCCTTTTTACATTCACTCAACTCTCTAATCATTTCCTTCCTTATTCTATCTCTCAATGTTTTTCCACACATTCTTCTCAATGATCTCATCTCGACAGCATTTATACTTGATTCATCCTTCTTCAGCCATGTCTCACTTGCATACATCAGTGTTGGTACCAGGATGGCGTTGTGCACCAACAACTTTGCCTTTGTCGATACGTTGCGACTTTTGAAGTGTGTGTCAGGATAGGAAAGTCTGGCGATCCGTTCCCTCTGCCTACCCCGCAAGGGAGGTGGCGTGAGGATATAGAATAGAACAATTTACTCTCTGCCTACCCTGCAAGGGACGTGGCGTGAGGGTATAGAATATAGATAGATAGAACAATTTACTGACAATGTCATGATATAGGAGTAGGTAAGAGACATGAAAGAATTACTAGCGCCGCGCGTGGTAAATTTTTGAACTAAGGGTATTTTGCCATTTCAAATCTCGCATAACTGATAATGAATTATAGACAACATATTGCTACACTCTCATTAATTAGTACTACTACTACTATCACTAGCGGATTTAGCCATGGATTACAGTAGTATATATAGAACAAATGTAGGGATTTCAGTCCCTTAGCCCCCCCCCAAAATGTTGAGTGACGTTTCTAGTGCCTTGAGTACTAAACTGAAAATGTAGTATAGTGAATGCAATTCACCCCCCCCCCCCGCTCGACAAAATTTTAGGCGTCAAGGTCAACAAATTTTAGACGACGACCTAAAATAAAAAAAAAAAAAGGTCATCAGTTGATTACGGCAGGATTCCCCCCCCCGTCTGCGATCTTTCCGCCGCATAAGAACGGCTCAAATTTTTAGGCGAGGACCAAAAAAAAAAAAAAAGGTCAACAAAAAAATTCTCGGGAAAATTTTTAATCTTCAGCCCCCCCCCCCCAAAATGAAATCCTGGATCCGCCACTGACTACAATTCATATCTCTATCTCTGTTTGACAATTCCAATTGGAATAATCAGCCAAATGCGTTCTGTCTCGTGCGATAATCACTCGTCGACACGTAGAGTCAAAATTAACGATAAAAAACGCAGCCTAGAGTTCAATGTTCTTTCACCCGTCAACACACGCGAGTTAGGGATGTCACTTGGTCACTTGAAAGTGAAGATATACTAATGTAATGTGACTAATATTGTAATTGTATCATGAAGCGTTTTGAATCATCCGCGATACTTCTTAACTCATTTTAGTCATCTTATTACCCCTATACTAAGTACTCATATCTAGAGATGTGAGTACAAAATCAAGATGAAATATAAATACAAAATGCTTTCCAAAAAAGCATTTGAAAATATAAAATGGAAAATGGTTTCAGAAAGGCATTAGAAATAGGAAATGAAATATAGATATTTTCAAAATACATGTGGCCTTGATTTGTTATTAATTTCATGCATTTGTATTATCAACTACAAAATGGCAATAAAAACCATTTGAAAAAAAAATAGTGAGATGATTCTTGCTAAATGCATTTTAAATTCAAAATGAAAAATAGGTATTTTGTGTTTTCCATTTCCATTTTAAATGGATCCATTTCAAATAAAGCACATCTCTGCTCATATCGATATATCTTAAACAAGCTGAAATCTTATTATGTCGCCTTAAAACTGTCAAGAATGCGATAGAATATTAATTTAATAAAACACTTCGTGTCTAAGATCAACGTGCTTACGTACCTACATTTAAGCATTATTTTATGTTACATATATCGGCTTACTACGCCATTCTCAAACGTATTACACTCCGAACTCACTGTTCTTAAAACTGCATTTTCTTTAGCATTACATCGTCACCACATTCAACACGTTTAATTATAAATTCCGATTCTGAATGAAATGAAATAAATAAATAAAATCTTTCACTGATATAATAGGTAGAATATTGTAATAAGGTAAATAAGTACTCACTTAATAATTCCAACACCAACGCCTACATAATATTAATGCTACCTACCTGTCTCATGCACGTTCTCATATAACCATTTACGATTCAATAAGATAGATACTTTGCAAGTAAGTACTTTTTTATCAATTCGTGATTTGAAGAAAGTATACGAATACAAAAGTACTAGATAAGTATCGAAATAAAATAATCGAATACTTACTTGTATCCAAACGAAACATCCCTAGCCATAGCACCGGCGTGAATTGAAGCGTGCGTCACTACGTCACATCACAACATTCACAACCAAATTCACAACTCTTTTGAAACAGTGTGCCAATGTACTGTTGTATGTACTTGGTGTAATCAGCGACATAATATATTAAGTACTACAGCGACATAATATGTAAACTCTTTGGGTGTAATGTAAAGTAAAGTGAATAGGTAGGATAGGAAGCCCAAAATATTATTGAGAGGCGCAGCATTGAGATAGTAATTAGTCTCGTTAGAGAGTATATGTGTTCTGTGGTAATTAGTTTGCGCGGTTCGGACATGCATTTTAAATAAAGATTGATCCGATTGATCTGGTTTGGGACTAGTTTACTTTGTAAAGTTTAGTTTTTAATTTTGTACTCATTCACTGTTGGTGCAAATAAACAAAAAGAAGTAATTGTGGGAACTTGTGTTATTGTGTTTGGAAAAAGCGGTCCACAATAGTTTGGGCTGTTTGGGAGTGCCTGTCAAAAATAAGTTTCTATCTATAACTACTGTAACGATGTTTTATAAAGTTTATATATTAGTAAAACTTGGACGGTAAAATTATCAATTCTTTTTTTATTCTCATGCAATTTCTTTGTAATTTTTGTGAAAATATTAACGTAATACCTGCTCCATAAGTTTGATTTCTCTTGTACAGTGTGTGGACTAGGTGTGAACAACTCCAAGTTAATTTAATTTTGTGAAGATGAGAGGAAATAGTTTCATTTTAAACATTTTAGTGATTTCGTGACATACACAATTATTACAATAGTTTTGTAGTTGGTGAACTCATATCTCTAGAATGACTTCCAATGCAGAAGTAAAGAAGAACCTTGTCCCTCCAGATGGAGGTTGGGGCTGGGTTGTGTGTTTGGCTTATGCTCTGAACAATGTGAGTTTTCAATTGTACTGTCTTTAAATTTGGCATATTATATTATTTTAGTTGATTCATCATGATCTTTGTAAATCAACACAATTATATTATAGGGAACATACCTAGGAACTATTACAGTGTTGCAGTCCCACTTTGGAAGGACTGTAGTATACAATCGCCTTATGCTAATTGATCATGTTTTATTATTACGTACCTAAGTCTTGTTTTTTTTATATAAAATTTAATTACCATGATTATTTTAATTACACAGTGTTTTATACCAAAAATAACTTATTGGCACAGTGATTCCTCAGCCAAATAAATGAGGCGACCGTATACCTACTGCAGTTAAGCCCCCACTTTTTGTGAAAAACAGTTTTTTTATTAAAAAAAACGCTAAAAGCGGTATTATTTCGCTCGGCTTGACTGCGGGTGGGGCCGGACTAGCGCACAGAATGTCAGAATCATAGTCAGAATGTGTTTTTTAAAAAGAATTTAGGTATTCCATAAGTCGATTTTTTTGGACTTGAAATGTCACTCATGTCAAAAGTTTATGATATTTTTTAAAAGTTGCCTACTTACGAATATGTATGTACAGTAACACAATGTACCTATAATAACACATCTCTTCTACCTGGAAATCTCTGACAATATTCTTCGAAAATATTTTATAATAGGTACCTATTAAAGATTAGCTCATTATGGATTTGCTTAAATTTCGATGAATCAATCCAAAACTAGCCGACGTTCCGCCCGTTAGTCGAACATGACGATCATTCATTTTGGTAAATTAATATATCTGCATTTTGATTTATGGTCATACCATTATCCGAAGCCTGCGATAGTAGAGTACAAGCCTACATCCTCGAATTCCATCACCCCCACGAGTGGTGACGTCACCTTGTATCGGTGACAAACACTTGAACTACGGAATATTTTTTTCCATACATTTTCATGGTGTCATCATCGTCAAATGTCAGTTGGTCAGTTGGCGTTTGATCCCCGATGCCGATTTACCCCGCATCATGAGACAAGCTTTTCAATCATACTGTGTAGTGTACAAAGATGTAATAATAATAACTTATTTGAGCTTTTAAATTTCATGCCCAGTAGGCGAAATGGAAACAAACTAGTGTTGTACTCATATGACATTATATAGTTGTAGTGTAGTTGATACCTAATTGAACTCTCACAATTTAATGACCCCATATTACTCGAGTGCAATCAAATTAAACTAGTTTAAATGGGAATTATTGCCATGTGTTTTGATCTTTGTATCTACCTACCTATATTGATTTAATAATAGATATCTGCAGGTCATTCTGTTTACACCTCACACATATTTTAAGATATTGAACACTACGTGTATCCAAATCTAATTATTTCCACTCTTTGTTACTGCAGGTACTATATTTTTGTTGAGAAATCAGTAATTTATTGTTATTTGTCGTCCATTGATCCTAGATTGGGTACTTACTATCAGGTACTACTAATTTTACATACACGAACTCCAGTCTGTTACCAATGTTACCATTAAGTAACGGACATGTCCACCAACATTTCAATACCAATTTGTAACGTAATTAGTAAACACTACTACTCTAATACATGGTTAATGGTTATTTCTAGTGTCCGACCGAAACTGGATTTTTAGCCGAAACCGTAACTGAATATTTGGCTCCCCTTTTTAAAATTCACCAAGAAGTGCCGCAGGCAATTTTGTTTTTTTTTTTTTTGAAATATGGGCGAAGTGGTAAATCTTGTTGTGGGTAAGTAAAACAGTTGCATGTTGTATCAGGGAAACGGCCGCCTAAGTAGCGCCACAGGCAAAAGTTTTGTCATGAGACATAAATGATGTATATAAAAATGGGTAGTAATATAAATTTAGTTCACTTTTGTAAAATAAAAAAGGACTCTAGTGTACAGAATACATAACACAAAGTGTGAATCTGTTCCGAAGATTCCCGACAATGCCCGATATAATACGGATGCTGGTTTCGGTTTGGCTGAAGATTCGGACACTTTTTGGCCAAACAGAAACTGGACTCAAAACCGGCTAGTTTGGCGGAAACTGGCCAAAACTGAAACCAAATATTCGGTCGGTCTCTAGTTATGTATTTCACTCCGTTTCTCTATCAGATCCCTTAGGCGAATCCAGCATTTAGGGCCGTTTGCTCGAAACATCATAGTAACAGTAGATTACCATTGTCGTTACTGATCAGTAATTGTAATAAGTGTGTTGCTTCAAAATACAGACGACGCCAAGTAAAAAATAGCTAACTATTTTATAATTTTTGTTTGCCTTTTCGCTTTCTGTTTTGCGGCAAATAGGATAGCTATATTAGGTAACAGAGAACGCATCTAGCAGTATAACGTGCCAGCCCTAGTAACAAATTAGGTCCTAGAGCAGTCCTAGAGCATTGCTTCTAGAGCAGTTCTAGAACCATGCAATCTAGGAGCTTAATTGTTTCTAGGGAGTACATGTTGTTACTATGCGTTCACTGGACCTACCGGCAGCGGTCAGATTTTAGCGTAACGGATAGTTAGAAATCTTACGATAGCACATTGCTTTGTTTTGGAGCACTGCTTTCTGTCTCCTTAGTGTTACCAGTTGATAATACTGTTCGTCGAGCAACCGGGCCCTAATATATATATTTTTTATTTATTTATTTATTTGTTTCAGGAAAATATAACAATAATACATTCAATACACTACTACTACTACTAAATATAATGAAATTACCTCTATACAGTGTTAAATAATGAAAAATAAAGAAATGAGTATTGAAATATTATATACATTAAAATTATTCACACTAGAAACAGAAATTAAAGCAAATTGGATATAACTATTTATGTCTCCCTAGAACCTAAATGGTCCTGTGTTGAGACATCGCTCTGTGGGTATATTGCTATTCACGGGATATAATATATAAAATTTATATTAAACTATTAAACTATATTAAACTATACTAAACTAATCATCTAACTCTGCATTCTTGCGGGGTAGACATCGAGAACAGTACTCTGGAGCAGTATTTCCCAAACTATGGGTCGCGAGCAAATATTGAGTGGACCTTAATCGACGATTCGCCACTGCACAAGAGATGAATAAAAAATAGTAGGGAATCTGAGCATTACCAATATTTATGCCCTCTTTTCTCTAAAACAGCTCAAAGGTGGGTTCCAATATTTGAAATTTAGATGAATTAGATGGGTCGGAGCCCAGTCAACTTTGGGAACTGCTCGAGAGTGATTACTCAACAAAAGTTTGAAAATGATTACCAATCATTTAGTATATGGGACCAATAGTAATATTATTTCTCTATAATAACATTTTCGAATCAATAGTTTTGCAAAGACAATAAGTCATTGAGCAAACTTTATTCTAATAAAACAATTATATACTTAGCTGGTTGCTATACAAGTGTTTATCAGAGAACTTTGAATAGAGATAAACAAGTCTGCTTATGACATATGTTTATCTGTGTTCACTATACCTACCAACTATCTATTTCTTATACCAAAAATATTATCACTTCTTTATAATGTAGGTAGTATGATATTTGTGTGCTAAATCACTGAATCATTGCAACTTGTTTAAAATCTGATTTTATTGTATGCTCCTCTCTCATTTCCTTGTGTCAGGGTCTTCTTCTTCTTATCGTGTCGGTCGGCACTCACTATATCCCCATCTGCTCCCAGAAAGCCACAATCTCTCCTGCGTCATCGTCCAAGGGGGAGCGAACTGCGAGACTCCCATGTGCACCGCCCAGGAGCCATTGGGAAGGCCAGGAGGTGCTCATTGTTCTGCAACTGCCCGTAGGCCAGGATAGATCTTGTCCTGGGGGTAGGGCTTCCATTGGTCTGTTAAATAGGGTCCCTTGTGCATCCTCTGCTGTGCCCCTCCACATGCTAATTCTTGCAGTTTTAGGTTATCTGCTAGGGGTTTGGCCGCGTTTAGGAAGCTTCCCTGGATTTGAGGCGATCAGGTGGTGGTGATTAGTGATTATCTACCAGCAGGCGAGAAGATATGTACGGGTTTTACGAGGCGCGGAACATTACAAAATTGTTTCTAAAACTAAAACATATTGCAAACATGTAATATTCTCTAAAAAACTACAGCAAAAGCCTCTATAATCCGAACGACTCCGCAACCGCCGTTTCTCACAACCTCTGTCTCAAATTAAGGGATAAAGCATTTTCTATGTGCTAAATACTACTCGTCAAAGCACTATATTGAGATTCCTTAAAAAAGTGTGATTAATAGCCTTGTATCTAACATACATACTTAATAAATAGATCATAATGTAAAATAATTGTGTTTTATTTAGAAAAATGCCTTTCAAAATGTCTACATGCTATAATCCGAACGCTTCGTACATGCGAACAGCATATAAATTTTCGGTGTTCGGATTATAGAGGCTCTGCTGTATTCCCATCGAGTTATTTTTTTTATTTAGGTTTATAAGTAAGGTGTGATAATGGGGATTCCACTGTATGTGATATACATCTTTACATAGCTTATGACATTCTGTGCATTCATTATCTTATTCTTACAAAAAACATCAGATACCTATTTTTATTCAGGTATTTATTAGGTACTAAGTATGTATTATATTTAGTGGGCTTCAATGTCACATAATATATTTTTCTAATGTTTTTTATTTATTCTAATGTAGTATCTTTATTTAATGTTGTTTCAGATAATTGTTCTACCTCTAATATCTGGTTTTGGACTTATTTTTCAAGAAACATTTAAAACCTTAGGGATATCAGCGACACAGGGCTCAGTGATAATCACAGTGAATCATGCATTTGGAATGGTTCTCTCCCTCTTCAATGGGCCTCTACTCAGGAGATTTGGTTACAGGAAGGTTGCCACAGCTGGAGCCATATTTGTGACTACTGGAATACTCATCACAGCTGTAGGGAAATCTTTTATTCACATTCTCATTTCCTACAGTTTAATGACATGTAAGTATTTCTGCCCGAAGCCTGCGATAGTAGAGTACAAGCCTACATCCTCGGATTCCATCTTCGCCATTATCGGTGACGTCACCTTGTATCGGTGACAAACACCTTGTCTCGGTGACAAACACTTGAACTACGGAATATTTTTTCCCATACATTTTCTCCCACTATTGGTGACGTCATCATCGTCAAATGTCAGTTGGCCCCGGCCTCCGTGAACAATATGGCGACGGCCTCGTTCTGCCTAATCTTGGAGACATATTGTTATTTAATTACGACATGCAGAAAATCCGATGTTCTCAGATAAAGTAAATTAAATATGTAATATTGTAACACATCATGAAGCTCACCAAGGAACTGTTTCACAGTTTCATCCGAGATAGAATTTTATTTGCAATAGAGTGGTGAATATGTGGAACCGTTTACCCGAAAATGTGATACAAGCACCATCAGTGAACATTTTTAAAAACAGGTTGGATGACTTTCTCAGAACGACGTATAGCACAGAGATTGATTTGGGCATATCAGCTTAGGCTGCTTGCCCAACAATTAATAATAATAATCAGTTATAGAAGGTCAGTACTCTCAAAGTTGGCTTGATGCCTACCATCATATGTCGGAAAGTCCATCCTTTTCTGTATATCTGCTGGGATAACTTCTCAGAAACTGCCTGGAGTAGTCCCCACAAGGTGTTTGGTGTTGTTAACAATGGGTAATCTATCAATTCTCTTCCATTTGAATAGTATATTCTATTGTAATTATATTCTGTTGATCGTTTTATGATTTCAGCTATTGGTATTGCTATGACGATGTCTTCCTTTCATCTCGCCATCAACTCTTACTTTAGGAAGAATAGAGGGAAAGCCATGGCTGTAGGAATGTCTATTACTGGACTTGGTCCAATATTCATGCCACAGGTTACAATGCTTTTCTTATACTTACCACATATATTTCCTCATAATAATGATGATATAGAAAGTCCAGGATTTAAAACCCTCGAATAGAATCTGGGTTTATCAGTTGAGTACCACAGAGTTCATTCATTAATAGTATAATTTTATATTATACAAATAGGTAATCAACTTCCTGATTGATGCCTTAGGAATTCAAGGTGCTGTGTTGGTCCTGGGCGGCCTGTCTCTCCATTCTCTTGTGGGGGCATTACTTCTGAGGCCAATCAAGTGGTACATGAAGCCAGAGGAGAATGTAGAGGTTGCAGAAGAAAAGGATAAGACTGACGAAGAAGAAACCTCTTCTAGAAATAGTAATAGTCCATTTTATATACGTAACATGTCATACCACCTTAATCATATTCAATACATAATTTTACTATACAGGGTGTCCCGTTAATAAACGTCATCCCGTGGAGGGGTGATAGACCAGCTCATAAGCTACCAGAAAATCGAAATATGACTTTAGTAAAAATCGCTCATTCTCGAGATATCGGCACTTTTTTGTTTTTCGTGAAATTCGACACCTTCGATCAGTTTTTCTATCGCGACGGTCACAAAATTCAATATTATGGGATTAATTTTTTTGATTCGTAATCCTGAATAATTCAGCTATTTGATTATAGTCCAAAATAAAACCTATTAATTCACAATTTTGAAAAAAAGAACATCGTTTCCGCCTCTCGAGTTTTTTGTTATTTATTAGCAAATTTCGACTCCTTTACACTGGAAAAATATAGTATGACATTAAGCTGGCAAATTATATTAAAAACTTCCTCATTTAGTGCAGTTTTTAAAAAGGTACAAAACTGGATATAGGTCCCTTTACAAAAAAAGATATTCCTGTTTTACTTCAAAAGGACCTCATTATAAAAAAAAATCAAATGCAGGGTTGTAGCTTACTTATGTCTAATATTTGGACAAGTGATAGAGGATGAAAAAATAAGAAAAAAAGTTTTAAAAATGAATGTCGAAAAATCAACTGTTTTGGAGTTATGGTCTTTTGAAAATTGAGGAGTATGAAAATTTCTCATTTGGGTTTTTTGACTATAACTCATAAACCACCAACTCGATTTTGACAAAATAAATTTAAAATCATTGTTAATAATGTAGGCTTACGATAAAGTTCCTAATTTTTGGCCTTTTCTTCAAAATTTCCTAAAAATTCTGTTAAGAAACATGCATTTTTGTGAAATAATGATATTATTTTGCAGAATTTTCACTAGATTCTAAGGAAAAAGCTGCAAATTAAGATTTTTATCGAAAGCCTATTTTATTGACTATGATTTTTAGTTTATTTTGTCAAAATCGAGTTAGTGGTTTATGAGTTATAGTCAAAAAACCCAAATGAGAAATTTTCATACTCCTCAATTTTCAAAAGACCATAACTCCAAAACAGTTGATTTTTCGACATTCATTCTTTAAACTTTTTTTCTTATTTTTTCATCCTCTATCACTTGTCCAAATATTAGACATAAGTAAGCTACAACCCTGCATTTGATTTTTTTTTATAATGAGGTCCTTTTGAAGTAAAACAGGAATATCTTTTTTTGTAAAGGGGACTATATCCAGTTTTGTACCTTTTTAAAAACTACACTAAATGAGGAAGTTTTTAATATAATTTTCCAGCTTAATGTCATACAAAATTTTTACAGAGTAAAGGAGTCGAAATTTGCTAATAAAAAACAAAAAACTCGAGAGGCGGAAACGATGTTCTTTTTTTCAAAATTGTGAATTAACAGGTTTTATTTTGGACTCTAATCAAATAGCTGAATTATTCAGGATTACGAATCAAAAAAAATAATCAAATAATATTGAATTTTGTGACCGTGGCGATCGAAAAACTGATCGAAGGTGTCGAATTTCACGAAAAACAAAAAAGTGCCGATATCTCGAGAATGAGCGATTTTTACTAAAGTCATATTTCGATTTTCTGGTAGCTTATGAGCTGGTCTATCACCCCTCCACGGGATGACGTTGATTAACGGGACACCCTGTATATATAATATGTTTCAGTTGAATTGCAAGATATGTCCAAGTCTCTAAGTCATCTCACAGAATACGCTGATGATTATTTAGAAGACAAGAAGAATATACAAATCTCAATGAGATCTCTCGATAAACTGAATCCTTCACTCCCTAATGGTAATGCAGAGAGAGCCCAATCAAAGTCTGATGAAACTCATGAAAATAAAACAGTGGGAAAGTGGTGGGAGTCCAGCGCTGCTGAAGTGAATCTTGGTAGTTGTGTAGATATATTTGATGATCATAATTATATGGAAATTCACGGAAGTAAAAGATCAATAAACAGTATTATTAAAGGTGTCTCCACATCACCAGAAGGGAATCCTCTGCTAGACGATCAAAGAAACAATGTGAATGAAACGAAAGAGAAAAGTAAGCAATCAATAGCTATGAGAATAGTACACTTCTTTGATTTGACCCTTCTGAAAGATCCAATATTTGTAAATATTATGATTGGAATTTCATTAGCGGCTTGTGCTGAGATAAATTTCTCCCTATTGACTCCGTTCATATTGAAAGATTTAATGCTTGAGACTTCAGAGATTGCAGCAGTAATGTCTGTGATAGCTTGCTGCGATATTGTCTTCAGATTTATTTCTCCGTTCATTGGAGACTGGTGTCACAAGTCAGCGAGAGTGATGTACATTGTCAGTCTCTTCATGCTCATATTCACCCGCTCAAGTAAGTTTCTCATTTCATTAGATATTATTACTAGTACGTAATAATTATTTATTAAAGCTTACTAGTTCCCTTATTAACAGGGAACTGGCTGATCTACCTAACGAGTTCTCATTTTGATCATGTCTAGTTTATTTAATAACATTACCCCTAAAGGTGGGCCTTGAGGATGTTTTGTCTCAAGAGATTAAGATTAGCATTCATTTAAAAAAACCTCTAGAGGTGTAACTGCAGTTTATTGCCACGTTGCGTATAATTATGTAATTATATTATCTGTTGCACTTTGAGTCCAAGAACTTATCCACCTGTTGTAGATTACATTTGTATGTATACTTATATATATCCATTATCGCTAGCTTGACATTTTTTTCACTACGGTAGGGCTGCCATACGTCCCGGTACACCGGGACATGTCCCCGTTTTGAGGTCTGTCTCCCAGTGTACCGGTCCACGAGTCATTTGTTCCGGTCGATTATGTCTGAGAAAGTGCCAAAACAGGCATTGTTTTTATACTAATTGCTCAATAAAACGATTCCCAGAGAGTAATTTTTCTCATTATATTATGCATTTTCTAAAATTATTATGAAAATTGATTATTTTACAATTCTTTCATAAAAAAATGCCTGCGGCGCTAATTAGCCGTCTTACTCTTAATTGTGTGGGATAATATTTATTTACTTATTTTAATCGATTAGAGAATCAAAACAAATACATATTTGGTCTTCTTTCTTCCTTGCCCTTTGGGTACTGGCTCTCCGAGTCTTTCTGTCTTGTGTTATCTCGAAAATACATATTTGGTACACAAACTAAATTAATCAAATCTGTTGTGTTCTTGGAGGTTGTCTTATTTCTGTGATTGGAATTTAGAGATCAAAATAAAGAACATAAAAATGACCAAAAAAACACAGTTTTGAGAAAAACGTAATTAAGGTTTTGTTAATACATACAGTGTTTTCAACAGAATTTTTTCAATTGTATTTTTATTTTTATGTGTAAATATAATATGGGTTCAATAGTAGTTAGGTATAAAAGGTTAGGTACAAAGGTATATATTTTGTTTATTTATTTTTTACGACAAATGTTCACCAGGGTGAGCTTAACGCTGTATGTAGGTACAACAATCTCTTCTATCTGACTTTTTTTCTCTTCAATGCCATATGATGAAGTACGATATAATTATTGGTAGGCACTGGTACCAGAAAATCTTAAACAGCATCTTTCGTATATGGCAGATCTGGGAATTGATTTATCAAAATCAAGGCATCATGAGTGGATTTAAAATTTAAATGCATTTTTATTCATATCCCATTTACGTCATTTTGTTACGAAATCAATCTTATCAATAACATAGTAACCAACCACTGATGTTATCTATATCCTACAAATATAATATTACCTACGTGTATCATTTACTAGATCCTAAAAGAGATTAATATTATGTAATTATAATCATAATGCTTCAATATTATCTTAAACGTAATGTTTAACTAATTATGCATATTGATAACAATAAGTACTACCTAATCAGTGCCATCAATGTAGAACATATTATCTATGTCCATCTTTGCCTGAGTTTACAAGTTTCTCGCTAATCTGTAAAAACAGAGTTTTGGCCCCCAATCCTTAATTAGTGTTCTAAGAACGTGTAACGTTGCTATCTCGCAATATGTGTTAATTAAAACATATTCTGTATCTATTCAATTTATAATTAGTGCAAGGGCTGAGATGACTTTCATATGAACAATATGAGGACCGAATTCCATCAATTGATTATTGTTATATAACGGAAAATTTGAATGGTGGAAATGTAAATCGACAGTATGACACACACACATACATCCAGCAATGTTCGATTGATCTCCACAACTTTCGTGGGGGTTCTACAGAGTTTATTTCACCGTCCAGAAGGTTTGAATTCTATTCATTCTCACAAGTTTCTAGAAGGTTCTACAATGTTGGATAAATTTCCGGAAGTTTCCCGATGGTTCTACAAAGTTCATTTCATTTCTACAACCTTCCAGAACTTCGAATTCTATTCATTATCACAACTTTCTAGAAGGTTCCGCAATGTTAGATTAATTTCCACGGCTTTCTAGAAGGTTCTACAATGTTCAATAAACTTTCGGAAATTTCCAGATGATTCTAGAATGCTCATTTCGTTTTCACAACCTTCCAGCAGGTCCGAATTCTATTCATTCTCATAACTTTCCAGAAAGAACTACAATGTTCGATTAACTCTACAATTTTCTAGAAAGATGGCAAGAGCTAGACAAAAAATGACTTGCAATTTGAATTTATTTTCCAACGCCCTTCCATACGATACCACACATGACCCCACACAACGCTTAGATCCCCTTATCAGCAAAATTTTTCAGAAGGTTCTGGATTTCCAGAAGTTTCTACCACACAGTATTCGTTTCCACATAGCAAGGTATTTGTTTACCAAGTTTGATCGAAATTGCTCCAGGCGTTCCAGACTTATGGTGGAACAAACATGCATACATACATACATCCGTTTTTATTATATGTAAGATTTCAGTTTTAATGTTTAGATTTTTATAATGGTAAAGTGAAGTTGGGTCGCTTGGTAAAATAAAAAAATCAGTCATCTCAGCGCCTGCACTAAATCCACTGTGCTTTCATTTTCATTTTTAAAAAGAATTTTAAATATGCGTATGCCTTAATTTATCACTAGCTGTAATATTATAATTTATGTAAATTGTACAAACGCATAGATGACGCACATATTTCATAACACAATTCAACTACGCGCTGTCTAGGTCACTGTCAGTACCACAACATACTACTACATACTATACAGCCAGAATTTTTTCCAGGGAGGGAAGGGAGGGAGGGCAGGGGTTGGACCTCAAAGCTGTATCACCACTTTACCTACTTACGATCATCTGATTTTAAATTAATATAATAAAAAAATGGGTATGCTGGCAGAGATCGCAACACTGCATTATGCTCACCCTAGTGAACAAATGTTATGGTGTTTATTAATCTAAAAGTCTATATAAATATCTAATTATCGTGATCTGTGCAGGATATCCCACAAACTTTCAAAATTGTCTAAAAAATGACCATTGGTTGAATATGTTTAGCGCTGCAGTCGTGCGTAGAGGAATCCTCTTCTCCACACCATATCCCATTTATTTGGGGTCGGCGTCTCAGATCCTCTCTCCATTTGCCCCTGTCATGCATGTAGCAATATGGAATTCAATACCTTATGAAGAAATTTATTTTAAAAAAAACTCATCGTAGTCTCATTGATATGCTCGTGCAGCGGCAGCCGGCACCCTGGAAAAAATATCAGCAGTCAGTATAGAATTTCTGGAAATGTTTACCAAACTACATAAATTTATTTTCTTTGTTCTAGGTCTGTTTTTTGCTTCATCTTATAAAGCAATGCTAGTAGTAGCTGTTGGATTGGGCGTAGCTAAAGGAGTGAGATCAGTGTACGTGAGTCTTGTTATACCTAACCATGTGCCTATTGAGAGACTTGCTTTTGCTTCCGGAATACAGATGGTCACCAATGGAATCATACTTATGAGCATAGGACCATTCTTAGGTAACATCCTTATACTTACTTAGTCCTTGTAACATCCTTAGGCCGTGTTTCCACCTGCGAGAGCACTAGCGGAAGTCTTGCAGAAGTTTCTCGCAAATCGTTTACACATGATATGAATTCATGCAATTTCTAGCTGCAATAAATAGCGTGCGAGAAGCTCGCGGAAGTTACTGTCGCAACTTATTGCAGAGGTGTTTACACACGCGTGCTAGAAGTTGCGACAGCTATTGCAAGTAGAACCTCGAAATAACTCCAGCAGGATTTATATATATCATCTGGGCCATGGGCGTCGTCAGGGGGGGACAGCTGCCCCCCTAGAGATTGGAATAGGTATATATTTTTTCAAACTAAATGATAAAATATCACAAAAAATCACATTATTACCACAAGTTTTCTCATCATAACATAAATTTTCATGAAAGTCCATCAAAATACAATTATTTCATTAAAAGAAATTGTCTGCGGCGCTTTTTTTAATCACTTTTTTATAAAAGCCATTTTTCATGCATATTGTTGGGCAAAGTATTATGTAAGCGTCGGAACACCTATCCTGCTTCCTCCCCAAGAAGGTTCACATAATGCTACAATATGTTTTTTTTTAAATATTACGTCTACGACGTATTATTCCATTTCTGGCAAATAATTTGTATCTATGTTCAGTTGCATAGACTTCCACTCTTCTTGATCATTGATTTTTTAAATTCGTTCTGCCATTGGCTTCTTAAATTATGATGTTACCACATCGTTTTCTCATCATATCATGAATTTTCTAAAACTACTATAGGTGTTGTTTGGTAAAAAAAAAATCACTTCACCGATTTTTCTAAAAAAAAAAACGCCTGCGGCGCATTATTCCAACCCTGATAAATAATCTATTTTTTTTTATTTTTACTGATAAATAATCTAATTTTGCACGGCCCTTCATTCAAAAAGTTTGCCCAGGCCTGCTATAGAAAAACAAGCAGGTTCATTATTTCACGCATTTTCTTTAAAAAAATTCGTCGCTCTTCAAATTTTTCATGCAAGGAGGTCCTATTTGCACGTGACGACATTCAACCCCCTCCAAATTTGAATCTTTGATCCGCCACTGTCTTCTCGAGACTATTCACGTGTCTGTCGATTCATTTTCATTTATCAAAAACAAAACTGACCAGCCGCGAGTGCGAGATATACGAAACTTTTCGATAAGCTGCGAGAACTGTCGCGAGTAGATGTATAGGTATTTAGGCTCGCAATTTATTGCACTCGCAACTTATCGGCTAAATCTAGCGGCTAACTGTCGCAAGTGAACTTGCAAAGGTGTTTACACTATGCAAGATACTGTCTGACACTTCCTCATATTCATGTATCAAAAACTAAATCGGCTAGCTGCTAGAAGTGTCGCGAGTAAGCTGTCAACGTGTTTACACTTGCAATTTATTGCACTCGCAACTACTCGCAGGAATCTAGCGGCTTACTGTCGCGAGTGAACTTGCAAAGGTGTTTACACATGCAAGTTACTGTTTGACAGACTGTCGGACAGTTCTAGCAGAAGTTTTCTCGCAGGTGGAAACACGGCCTTATACTTACAGGTGAAATTTCGGTATAACGAAGTTTACAGATCAAAGGAAATGTTCATTTTTATACAAAATTCATTATATTGATTCGTTCTGGTGATATATTTTTTTATTTACCATACAGGATCAAAATATCCTGTAAGTAGTAAAGTTTAAGACTTATCTTATAGGATCGGCACATTATTATTATTTGTTTACTAAAGTAATCAACTCTCCGGCATGACAGCTTTTAGGTCTGTGCGCTGAAGAATGTGCAGACGTGTACAAAAAATATATAAACAATTAAATATACATATTAAATATACCTATTCAGATGAACATATGCTACCCTCAACTACCCTCATAATATCTCTCCAACGAGCTGCTCCAGCGGTGTTAACAAAGTCGATTTAACACCTACAATGAGGGACAGTAATTCGGCTTCAATACTACAAGTAGTAATTTATTGATTTTACAAATTTGCTATAGTCAACGGCGAAAACGTCGACACACTGTGACAGCTAGCTGCACACGTAACGAGTGATCATCAGGTTGATTTGGTGGCTTTCTTTCAGTATGCTGCAGTGTTATATGCGGAAATGTGTCAAGTTGTAACTTTATGCAGATTTCGGTGTAAAATGTTTCGTGAATTTGAGGTCAGACTTGGTTATAATGAATAAGATTCTTTGATACATTTTGCATAAATATTTTTCAGGGACAAATCGAAAATATGTTAAACTGGTTGACTTTGTATTACAATACAAAGGTCCAGTCTGTATGAATTATACATATATGGTAATACATACGATGCAATATAATTAAATTAGACGAATATTGCTAACCAGTCTCCACAAATTACACTAAGGTGCATGCGATGGATCCAGTAAAAGACGTACAAAGATATGAACAACTTCAGTAAATTAGTAAACTTTTCAATGGTAGATTAAGAGCCGTACTTCCCATCATATTTTTTGATGATATGCAATTATTTTGCAATGCATTTATTCCACCACATGTACAACTTGTATATTCACATTTTACCCACAAAGACACGCGTTTGGTCGCGCTATGGTCTTTTCCCCGTGAAGCGGACTTATGAGAAAACAAGTGGTTAATAAACAGATAATTGCTGATATTATTTCTAGTAGCTCAAAGACTTGCATTTATAAAACTTGTTCAAAAAAAAATTTTACAACAAAAAATTGAAGTACAGGGTCATCGAAAAAGAATGCCCCTATTTTAAACTGGAATAACTTTAGAACCATTTACGTTTAAATGAGTGATTCTTTCACTGTATGATAACTAATGAATGTAAATTTTGTTTGATGTATGATACAATGTGTAAGCGCATCCGCAGAATGGCTAGGCAGTCGATAAAGTCAACCGACGCTTTTCATCTACCGGTGCCCTCCAATGTAATGGTTATTGTGAACAGTAATGCCCTAATTTTGCAAAGGTATAACTTTGGAACCACTTACGTTAAATGCACAATTCTTTCACTATGTGGTAACTAGGAAATGTAAATTTTTGTTTAAAGCCCAATACAATGGTTAGCGCATGCGCAAAATAGCTGCTTAGTGGAGAAAGCCAACCGGCGTTAACTATCTACGTCTTCCAATATTCCAAATTGATCGTGCGTCGCAAAGGACAGTGCGTTGATATTTTTGCAATTTCGAATTGTTGTTTTTATAATTTGGTCCAAAAATTGATTTTGGTGAGTTCCTAGCACTAGAATTCCGAATAAGTTAAAAATCTGACGCTCGTAGTCGGCCAGTTGAGTGTTTTTTTCCACGCTGCCTGTTTCTCTATTAGGTACGGTTTCAGCTTAATAAGCTTCTACAAAGAGCCGCTGTATACTGACAATTGATTTTGACTTTGCGAACCAAATATCGCAAGGCTTACAGTTGCACGGTCACCATTACATTGCGAGGCTGTAGATAAAAAGTGTTTTTTGGGTTTGTCGATTACGCAGCCGTTCTGCGCATGCGCTAATGCATTGTATCATACATCAAACAAAATTTACATTCATTAGTTATCATAAAGTAGGTCTGATTCTGTATAGTCCAGGAAATTTAGCTTTGTAGCGTAGATAATTGTCGGAAAGCTGGAAACTATTTAAATCTCTTCATTAACAAGCAAAGAAGGTTTCCTGAAGTTTGCACCAATTTTACGCTTGTGCTAAGTACAGGGTGTCCCAAAAACAAAAAAAAAATGAACTTTTTTCAGTTTTTCATTAATAACTCCTAAAGGAAGCATTCTAGACAAATTGTGTTCTCCTGTGAATTAAAGTAGATAAAATTATTCGTCTACTGAGCATAAATACCACTCTCTACTTTGAAAAATAACTGAGAAACAGCGATTTAAAATTGTGATGTTTTTGTCAACAAATTAAAAAACTCTTAATTTTCTTGAATCGTTGTTGAATATCTTTTAATCTATGCTACTTACAGCAAATTTTAGTACATATGATTCAATTTCCGGTTAATTTTCATATATTTCATACTATATGGCAAGCAGGTACTTTATTAGGCAGACATATTTCATACTACACCGGCTCGGAGGTGCTTACTAGGCAAATATAATTCATAAGCAAACGTCAAATGGTTACACAAAATATTGACTTTGATCATCCATAACTTTCTTACTATAACTTTTAAAGTTATTTTATTACGCTTGTGTTATGGAAAATTTATTGACCTTATATTTAAATCTCTTGAACTTTTTCTCTATATCACAGTTCAGGAGTTATTCAACAAAAATAGCCGAGGCAATTAAATTTTTTTAGTAATGCTTTTTTTCAAACACTGTAACTCAGTTATTCTTTAATTTACAGAGTTAATTTTGAAATCAAGTTATAGTAAATAAGTTTTAGTTAAATTTTGAGTAAAATATCTTTTCCCTAACATCAACCGTTCAGGAGTTATATTAGTAAAACTGATGAAGGTAAAAAAATAGTCTTTTCGATATAAGTTGTTACACAGTGGCATATCAATAGCGAAATTTGGGTTTTTAACTAAAAAAATTGTACGTTATTAAGAAAGAGCCGCAAAATTAAGTCTATCTTACCTTTCACACACCGAAATCTATCGTTTAAAAAATTTCTCTATTTCACTCGTCTCTCTTTAAATACCTCTACATCCTAAACAATTTAATATAGAGGTAAAATTTTAATGCCAGTTTATAGAGAATTAACCGGCCATTGAATCATATGTACTAAAATTTGCTGTAAGTAGCTTGGATTAGAAGATATTCAACAACGATTCAAGAAAAATAAGAAAATTGTCATATGTTGAGAAAAACATTACAATTTTAAATCGCTGTTTCTCAGTTATTTTTCAAAGTAGAGAGTAGTATTTATGATCAGTAGACAAAAAAACAAATTGTCAACAATTTACATTTTAACACAGTGGCGGATCCAGAATTCAACTTTGCGGGGGCTGAAGGTCGTCCCATGGAAATAAGGCCTTCGGGCAATAAGAACGTAAATAGCGCCGCAGGCGACTTTTTTTGAGGCTGAGTGAAGAAGGTCGTGATACCCATACCTATCGTTTAATTTATTTTCTTTAAATATAAAAATCATCTAAGAAAATAGCGCCGCAAGCGAATTTAATTTTAGAATGTGTGTGAAATAGTAAACCTGCTTGCCTTTATATAGCAGGCCTCTGGGAAAACTTTTTGGATGAATTGGCCATTTGAAATTATAAATGAGCGACGGGACGCAAGTAAAGTACAATCTTAGATTGATTATCAGGGATAGAATAATGCGCCGCAGGCGAAAATTTTTTAGAAAAATGGTTGAAGTGATATTATGAAACACACAGTAGGCTTAATTGTTGCCGCAGGCGAATTTTTTTTAGAAAAATCGGGTGACTAGATAAACATAAAAAGTTTTAATTAGCGCCGCAGGCGATTTTTTTACCAAATAATGTAGTAGTTTAAGAAAGTTCATGGTATGATGACAAAATGATGTAGCAATACTGTGATTCTTCGAAAACTAGTTGTTTATAAAGTACTGTCACTCATAGTTTTGGGGGAGGCTTCAGTCCCCTAGCCCCCCCTGGATCCGCTAGTGTTTTAACACCCATGACACGTTTGTATGTTATGTTCGACTTGAAAAGAAAAACTATGTTTTTAGTCAAAAATCTTTACTGCACGTAGGTATTTAGTGTGAAGAATGAAATTTCAGCATTTACTACGACAATACGCTCTAACTCACGGAACCCCTGTGACCCTTCCGCGGAACCCTGGGGTTCCGCGGAACACAATTTAGGAACCGCTGGTCTACTGTACATCGGGCATGCGCGTTGTTATGTATCTATTAGTTACAATATTATTGTTATGTTGACTTGACAGATGGTATTGTCAATATTACAAAATGAAACATTAAATCGAAAGCAACTCTTAAAAAAATTCCCAGCAATTTCGAAGAAGTCAAATAGGATCATTGTAAAATCTCCGCGGCGTGATAGATATTAGATAATCACGGGTAAAAAACGCTTTACTCCTTTATGTGAACCTGGGATTCTAAGAGAAGATGTGGAATGAATCTGGAAGACGGCTATATCCGTAGCTAGGCAGTTGGTAGAAAGAGGGTGATGAGAAGAATATTTCGACCTGGACTAAATTAAAGTATATCGACAGCTGATGGTCAATCAGTTTCATCTTCTTCATGCGTTATAAGGTTTTATTAATGCTTTGTGTATTATTCTGAATCAGACTCCCAAATAACTTGCACAATGGTCGTATTCGCAGACGAAAGAAGAAGAAGTCTTATCAGAATCATTTACATGTTAAATTTCCTATACAGGGTGTTTGATAGATGGATGTATATATCTTCAGGGGTGTTAGTAGAGGTCATTTGGGATCTTTTGAGCCAAACTTAGCTTAGTACAAAGTCGCACGGTTCCCGAGTTATTCGAGATTTTAACTTTTTATCAAAAAACCCCGAATTACTCAAGATTTACCCCAATAGTTTCGTAAGTATAGGCACCTACTCAGTTCTGTAATTATTTTTTGTTTCTTGAATATGTGTTTGATCTATTAACCTCATTTGTTTCAATTTAAAAAATCAATAATGATAAAAAATGTCGAATTAAAGTTTCGATAAATAGTTATTTCAAAAACGAGTCACGACTTTAGACGAGATTTTCCTTAAGAAGAAAATTGCCTTAAGATCCAGAAATCTGGGAAAAACTTCTCTGATTTATGCTCTTTCAAATGATGTACAAAACATGAAAATAAAACATTGGTTTCATAAGGATATGAAACAATAACTTTAAGAGATCACTACAAATTTAAGCAAACTTCCATACATATTTACCATAGGAACAGGTTGCATACTGAACAATACATTTCTTTCGATTTCATGTTTTGAACCTTGTACGGAAATTCTCCTAAATAAGCAGTGATTTCATGGAGTTATTGAATGAATGAATGAAATTTTATTTTCCAGATATGTACATACATCTTACAAAAACAGTCAATTTTGTTATACACATATATAAACATAAATAAAAAATGCCGCGTGGCACCAGTCGCTCAACTATCTGGAAATATTTTACTGCCTCACTAGACCGGAGTCTGTTCTGAGACAGTAGACGCCAAATCTATTTGTGACGGAAGTATAATGTTGCAACAGTAATCGTTAAGATCCATTTCACTGGAACAACACTGGACCAATCAAAAAACGCCAAAAACAAACACTAAGAACAGTACAAAGGGACAAGTCCTGAGTACAATAATAATAAATAAGTGTAATTTGTATAAAATAGTGGAGAAATGTGGATTGTATAAAAATAAACATAAAAATAAAAAAGAAAGAAAAAATTAAATAAAAAAATATTAAAAATTATTAAAATTAAAGTCATTAAAATTATTAAAATGTCAAAAATGATAAAACAAATGTCAAAAATGAATTTATTGTATTATATCTTTGTGAAACTAATGTTTTATTATAATGTTTTGTACATCATTTGAAAGAGCATAAATCAGAGAAGTTTTTTCCAAATTTCTGAATGATGGAGAAATCACGAGAGGATAAAAAAAAGCAAACTGACAAAAAGTACGGGGAAAAGAACACAGCGCGACCATTCTAGAGTTAATAACAAGTCATTAGATTCAAAGTAGTTTGACAAAGTTAAGGTAGGGCCCTTAATGAGGCCCCCCCCTAGCATACAATAAATTGTCATTAGTTATTTCCACTTATTTAAATAGGAAATACCGTTATTGTTCAGTTAATTTAAATGAATACATAATATATGAATTATTTATGTAACGGATGTATGATAGTAGAGTGTGTCACATAATACAAGCACGGCTCAATGTATTACAGGGTAGGTTGTACTACAGACCAGCGGATGTCTATGAGAAATTTTCGGTGGTTGGCAATCAGGCTTTATTTGAATTTTTTAATACACAGTAAGCCGATCCCGAACTATCATTTTAATGTCGAAACATGTCCAGCTTGCAGCATTCCAAATGGATCTCATTTGCTCTCTTCTTGGATTTGTTCCACCACGTTTGAGGCGTAAATGTATCTTTTAATCGTGCCCTCTTGTATGAAAATCCTTTAAATCTAATTAACATTATCATACAAAAATTTGCCTGCAACCCTAAGTTCACAGGGATTCTTTGGTTATTTCTTACTCTTTCAGTGAACAATCTCATACGATCATTCAGTAAATAACAGATAATGTTTTAAATATAATTAAATGGAGAAATGCTCACCAAGGCGAGCTTATGGACTTCAAATTAGTAAAATGTAGTGCAACCGTAGACTGGTGGGAAGAAGTAGTGGAACACTTAATTAAACTTACTACATTATTTAGTGGTCCGTGTGCCCAAAGAGTTTGGCGACTGCTGCTATAGGAAAAACATGTTTTGGGTATCCCAAGTTTCACTGAAGTTAAGATTGAAACATAATTGATTACTATACAACAATTATTGTAATACTTTTTTTTTTGTTTCAGGTTTCATAAGGGACCATTCTGGATCATATAATATATCTATAGTTTGTATAAACATTGTAACATCAATCACTATACTGTTATGGGGTGGAGAATATTTATATTTCAAAATGAAATCAAAAAATAAATCTACTTAATTTTTACACGTGAATATTGCTAAGACGTGTATATCAGAAATCAAATTACACTTAAGCCAGGAATGTGTGTAGAATAGATGGGACACATATTCTCATGGTGTCTTACTTTAGCTGCTGCTACGACTTCTAGCATATTTACTACGTATTAGATTTTTGATATACACTGTACTACAAAGTTCTTTAATTTCTACAATACCAAATATCCTTTCTGCAAATGTGTGCATATAATGTTATAACTATACTATGTAATTGTATTTCCAATGCATGCTTACTGCATTTTATATTCCTTACATTTTAAACTAGAGTTGTAAAAAGACAGCAACAATCTCATTCAAGCAATGTACATTGGGTGAGTTTATTGTGATATTGGATTTTCACCAACCAACCCAGTACATGAATTAAAGAACATAAGATATAATAAAGAAAAGATGATCTGCACAGTGCACATCTCCATTATGGTACGAGTGGTAGAAGATGTTACAGTTATGATGTAATTCTGCAGAGGTGGAAGCAGAAACCAACTTTTGTTTCAGCCCTACTTTATACCTATTATCTTTTTGTTTGTAAATATCTAATGGTATACGTTTTTGGCAAGGTTGCACAGGAGAGTTACTGTGAAATTATCTTAATAATTATCAATACAGGATCATCGAAAAAGAATGCCCTAATTTGAAAAAGGTATGAGGAAGCCTTTATGTTAAATGAGTAATTCTTACCCCATGCGGTAACTGATGAATGCAAGTTTTGTTGGATGTATGACAGAATGCGTTTAAAGCATGTGCAGTCTATATCGCATAATTGCCAACCCTGGTTTTTGGTAATCATGTCATAATAGGTATGTATGTAAATTTTTGCAAAAACTTTATTATCATTTTGTCATTGGTTTTCCATTTGATCCTTTAAAATGTTTTATTCAATCTACTAATTTCATACTTACTCATAACAATAGAAATATAGAATAATTTTTTGCATAAATAATTACTTTACAAATATCCCTTCAAGTTTACGTTGGGCAATTATTTAATTTCTAGTTTCCACAGTGTACACTGGGTCACTATTAGAAACAGACATATTTTATCCAATTTAAAATATGTCTGCAAATCAGTTGATCAATGTAATACCTCCCCTGGATAATGCGGTGGAGATTAACAAATTCTTCAAGGGAAAGAGTGTATTTGTGACGGGTGGAACAGGTTTCATGGGAAAAGTGTTGATAGAAAAGTTGTTATGGTCGTGTGAAGATATTGGCAATGTGTATATACTTCTTCGTGATAAACGAAACAAAAGTATCCACGAACGTCTTCAGCATATTCTTCATTTGGAGGTTTGTATTTATTTAAGTGACTGCTAACATTCCTACTGTTAGTGTGTGCGGAGTGGCACATACTTGATTACATTATTTAATCTACTTGTAGGTGTTCAATAGAGTCAGAGAAAAGAATCCCAAGATCTTGGAGAAGATAGTTCCTGTGAAAGGAGACATAAGTGACCTGAACCTTGGCTTGAGTAATGATGACATCAAGACACTGGAAGACAATGTTTCAGTTGTCTTTCACTTTGCCGCAACTGTGAGATTCACAGAGCCCCTGACAAAGGCTATCCTCATGAATGTTAGAGGGACTAGGGAGGTTGTTAATCTTGCTAGGAATATGAAGAACCTCAAGGTGAGTTAAATGTATATGCCTGAATTATATTCAACTCTGTTTGGAATATATATACTATATACAAATATGGTTCCTTAAAACTATACATGTTTCGAGATACCTCCCAATAGAGACAAGTCTCGTGTGTGGGGAGGGATCCTGCATCTATATATACATAGCAAATATCATACATAACACTATATATTCAGAAAATCCACCGGCATATTTTCTAACAGGCCGAGTCCAGTTGCATATGCAAAGGCACGAGTCGAATTTCAGCCAGAATGATTCACAGTGAAAATTTAAATATTCTCTTAAGTGACATTTGTTTCATCAAACACTGGAAAAAATTTTGTGGCACAATTTTTCTCTTTTTATACAACATCAATATATAATCTTTGAGGTGGTCGGTAATAGATTGGTACTGCTCTCGACTGTTAATGCAGTGGGCTATGGTTCGATCCCCGATGCCGACCTACTCCACTTCACGACACAAGCTTTTCAAGCTTACTGTGAAGTGAACAAGGGTGTATTTGGGTTTATTATGATAAACCCATATTCATTTTTATAAAAAGAATGAAAATTGTTGTCCCAGTCAAAAGAGCTCAGAAAAATTTCGGATGCGGCGCTATTTTTCCACTTTTTATGCTATATTAGTATCAAAAGGTTGGTCGTCCCACTCCAGTGTTGAAGTTTAATTACCTAATAATTTCTGTAAATTTTCGAGAATTTTGGATTTATATACCTAAATAAGGGGAGCGGCGAATTTTACTTTCGCCCCGGGCAGCAGAAACTCACTCCACACCGCTGACTAAAGGCTATTACATTATATAATATCTTACATGTGTCCATACAATTGAAATTTGAAACAATTGATTTACATACGTAATAGCCATATCAAATACATATATATTGAAGGTCCCTCCTCACACCCGAATAACACAGGCACCAGTTAGGCGCCTTTTTATTCACACTTACAGCCCAAAGTTACTCAGACGGCCCCAGGGTTAGCCAAAAGGGCACCCCCCACAACACCGTCCGGAATGACACCTACAATATCCCTGCTACAAGGAGGATAACAAATAATCAGCTACATTACATAATAACTTGCACTAATTACAAAACTATTCGACCGAGCCAGGGGCAGCAAAAATAAACGTTTGTTCCCATTTGACCAACCGTTTGTTCAACTAGTTGAACAAATGGGACTCATTTTTTCCCATTTGACCAACCGCTCGGTTGAACAACTGGGAATCAATATTTTTGTAATATTTTCTTCCCGTCTGACCAACCAACCTTCAGTATGGAGAAATTACAACATATTTCTGATATATTTATATTGACTTTCGCGACGTTTCCTACCTACCTGCATACATATACAATATACATACACATATCTTTATACATAGGAATATCTTGTACGAAAATGTTCGTAGGTAAGTAGGTACATAAGATGGTTTAGTTATTTTTTTATCATATTTAAAGGTATATAGGTATCTACGAATTGTTAAAAAAAACTACCCATATAAATCTCCAATAATAAATTCTTGCGTTCACACTAGCACGACATCCAATCATATACAGTATGTTCCAGAATGATATTAAACAAATGTAGGATATAATTATAAATTCGCACTAGTTGCTCTGTTCACACAATGGCGAAATGTAATCATATACAGGGTGTTCCTCTATCTATCTATACCCTCACGCCACGTCCCTTGTAGGGTAGGCAGAGAGGACAGAGCGCCAGACAGCCCTATCCTTACACACACTCCTAGCTTCCGTCACATTCATGCAATTAGTCATAGACGTTCTCCGATTCCTTTTACTCAGAACGCGTCCATCCTTGAGGATCTGGTCGACATGATCGGACCAGGTCAGTCTCGGGCGGCCGCGCTTCCTCACACCTCTTCGCTCATTCAAATATATCTTTTTTGTCATCCTGTCATCATTAATTCTCTCAACATGCCCAAACCATCTTAGTTTGTTTACTTTCATTCTTGTCACAACACCAGTCTTGCAGTCACTCATTTCCCTACAGGGTGTTCCTCAAAGATATTAAACAAAATGTAGCATGGGCGTCGTCATGGGGTGATTGGAATTGGTATATAATTTTTCATAAGAAGAAGGTCGTGATATACTATACCCTCACGCCACCTCCCTTGTGGGGTAGGCAGAGAGAACAGATCGCCAGACTTTCCCATACTTTGTTTGTTTGTTTTGTTTCTCTTTTTTCATTATAATATTGTTTTATCTGCATTGACTAGTTGTGTACACATGTAATAGGGCATCGCTTGAACTTAATCTGTGTTGTTTTTTGTCTGATTTGTGTTTACATGTGGGTGATGTCTGTTTGTGTGCCATGAATAAATAAATAAATACACAAACTTCGTTCTTCCGTCACATTTATGCAATTCCTCATACACATTCTACGATTACTTTTACTTGAAATACGTCCGTCCTTGAGGATCTGATCAACATGGTCCAGCCATGTGGTTCTTGGACGGTCACGTTTCCTTACACCTCTTTTTTCACCCAGGTAAATTTTCCTTGTTATCCTTTCATCGTTCATTCTCTCCACATGTCCCAACCATCTCAACTTGTTCAGTTTCATTTTAGGTCGTGATATGGTATGGTTTATTTGAAAATGTGTATGATATTTTGCACAATTATATGTATGAAAAATATTTTTTATGAAAAAAAAAAAGTAGCAAGCAATTTTTTTATGAAATCTCTAATAATAAACGAAAGCGCCTGACTGAATGAATGACTGAATGACTGACTGAATGACTGACTGACATACTCACTCATCAACGCAGAGCCGAATTGGCTAATCCTAGAGAAGTGAAATTTTGAAGACAGATAGGTTTTAATACAAAAGCTTCCACTAAGAAGCGATTTTTGGAAATTCCGCCCCTAAGGGGGTGAAAAATAGGGTTGAAAGTTTTTCAGAATATGCGAATATCTCGGAAACCAGACATTGTACGAAGTTGAAATTTGGCACATAGATTCTACTATTAAAATTAGTAATAGGCTATTTCGCCGTTTTTTTTAAATTTTTATTTAAAGGGATGAAAAAGGACATAAAGAAAAGGGGTGATTTTTAAATGCCTCTTAATACGCTAAAAAATAATTTTATAGGAATTTCCAAAAAACGGATTCCTAAGAAAGGGTCAAAATATGATTTTCTGTCCAGAAAAAGAGTCAATCCTTAAGGGTTAGGGCGTGGGATTAAATTTGCTTTGATAGTAACGTATCTCGGTAAACACTGAAGCTACAAAGCTGTAGTTAAACAGTTGCATACTTCTTTTAAAATGAAAAAAAATCGTCTTACATTGTTTAGTCAAAAATTGAGGATAAGGGCATGAAAAGGGTAGTTTTTTAGTTGTTAGTTGATATAAGTACTCTCCTGTGTACGTGAATATATACACGTTTTTATACGTGGTGAAATACGTGTATTGTTATGCGCTCAGTGAAGCATGGACTCTGAGTAAAAAAATATTAGCAATTTCGTTAATTGTATTTTTTTCATAAGCCGTACTAACTGTATTGCCCGGCGTTGCCCGTCTAGCCAAGTTCTACTTGTGAAGCTCTTTTATGAGACACCAAACAATGTGCTATGTGGTGACTGGATTCTATCGATCACTCCGTGTCTCCCGATGGTTTGAGGACGCATAAAAATGACTTTCTGAAGATTTGAATTTCTTTTCTAACGCCCTTTCATACCATACCACACATGCTCCACACAACCCTTGAATCCCCTCATCAGTAAAATTTCACAGAAGGTTCTGAATTTCCAGAAGTTTCTACCACATAGTATTGGTTTCCATATAGCAAGGCATTTGCGAATATTTAACGCAAATATTAAGTTATAGTTGGTATATTTTGCTGGACTGACTATACAATATTTTACCGTACTACACACGTATATACTTATGTACGCAGGTGGGCACACAGTCACCAGTCTGTTTTTACATACATATATTGCATAGTGTGTTTTATCGATTGTGGAATATATATTATTAACCCCGCCCGCTGGAACACCATCGGCGGGAAATATAAATTGCAAAATATATAAACTTTTAAGTAAAATAATATTCGTAATTTTGTTAATTTGTTAATTTCAGAAAAAAATGTAGGTATATAAATTTTGATGATACGTATTAATTAATTCAGACAATTTAGATGACAGATTGTGATGATTCCCAATACTTTTGGTTTAGACAAAAATATAGTTACCCGGGCAACGCTGGGTAATACAGCTATCCCACATAAATATTTTAGTTCGTACCTATGGTATATACCTAACATTTTTCACCTTCTCCTTTATAGACACCTAAACCGTTCATCCGATTGAGATGAAACTTTGGAAAATTATTGTGCTTGCCCCAGGGAATGTTCTTATTGTGGTAGGGGGTACGAGGAGGGGGACACTAAGGGGGCACGAAGGGGGGTGGGAATGAAACAAAAACCTTTTTTTTTCGAATCCATATAGCTTCTGTTGCCGAAAAGATAAATAGTAACCCTCCCGACATCTGCAGGAAAAAGGGGAGGGCTGGGGAAAGAGGGTCCGAATGAAAAGAGTGATATTAGTGTCTAATCCATGGTTTTCCGCATCATTAAGATGAATAGTAACTTCCGACATCTGCAAGAATAAGGGGAGGCGGTTGGGGGGGCTGGGGGTGGTCGGAATTAAAAAAAGTGATATTAGAGTCAAATCCATAGTTTTCCGCTTCAATAAGATAGAGTCCGCAAGAATAAAGGGGAGGGAGTTAGGGGGCTGGGGGGCTAGGGGGGGGGGGTCGGAATGAAAAAAGTGATATTAGTGTCGAATATTAGGGGAATAAGTTTTCCGCCTCAATAAATGAATAATAACCATCCCGACATCTGCAAGAATAGGGGGGGCGGGGGAATCCATAGTTTTCCGTGTCAAAAAGATAAATAGTAACCCTCCTGACATCAGCAGGAATAAGGGGGAGGGAGGATGAGGAGGTAAGGAGGGAGGATGAGGAGGATAAGAGCTCTGCAGAGCCACCAAAACAGTTGTGAGTTATAGTGGCTCTGCAGTACTTTGGCTGATACATGATGGTTCCACTTCACCATCCACACAATTTTTTCCGTAGCGAAGCACGGGTAATACAGCTAGTAAGTGTAAGATTCCCAGTTGTTCAACCGAGCGGTTGGTCAAATGGGAAAAAATGAGTCCCATTTATTCAACTAGTTGAACAAACGGTTGGTCAAATGGGAACAAACGAAAATAAAGGACCCTGAGGACTTGACTAAAAAGACTGGTTTCAATGCTGTGGTGCCAGGTGCCACAACCCGGCGATTGTGTGGTTCAAATACAACTCTCATATCTTTATTTGGTTTAATATGAAGACTTTCTAACTAACTGCGCTCTTACACATTCCATGTGGAAACACAGGAAGGCAGCCGAGTTTCGATTCTCGGAACAGTTTAGATGATTTACTTCTTTCTATGTCATTCTCAAAGGAGGTCCGAAATTGTACAAAATCTCTACGCATACCAATTTGATGGGTCTGACGAGACTCAGTTAACTATATTAACATCATATTAAATGCTTCTCAAATAATATAAATTTAATATACTTAATTCATACATCAAAACCAGACAGTGTGACAGTGCAGTGTGTTTGTATAATAATATTATATATTGGATATATAATTCCAGGCTCTCATTCACATATCCACAATGTACTGCAATACTAACAAGTCAGTGATTGAAGAGAAAGTCTACACAGAAGATTCAGATTGGAGGACTCTTATAAAAGTTGCTGAGACAATAGATGAAAGTACTTTGAACAGCCTACAGGATAAGTATGAGCCAGTCATTAGCATTAGCAAAAGTAGTGCGGGTTAATCTGCTCTATGTGACTTACACACCATATGGCATGTTACATGTTTCAGGATCAAAGGCTACCAACCTAACACATACACCTTCACAAAGTATCTGGCAGAGAATGTTGTCAATGAATATAGAGAAGAAATACCTACCTTGATCTTCAGGCCATCAATAGGTTTGTATTGTTTAATGTACCGAGGCCGGCGCCATATTGTTCATACAGGCCATGGCCAACTGAAATTTGACGATGATGACCCCATGAAAATGTATCTGAAAAAATATTCCGTAGTTCAAGTGTTTGTCACCGAAACAAGGTGTTTGTCACCAATACAAGGTGACGTCACCAATCATGGTGGTGATGGAATTCGAGGATGTAGGCTCGAATACTATCGCTGGCTTCGAATGTACTTTAACTTGTAATAATATGTACTATTTGGTTGTTTGGTAAAAATTGCCAGTAGGCAATAAATTCGCCCATTGCAAGTGTAATTTTGATGAAGTAATGTTTTTATTTGCTGGTTTATCATATACTCGTACATAGCTACATAAACACAGTAGCGTAGCGTGGGGGGGGCGGGCCGCCCCGGGCGGCACAAACCCACGCTACGCCGCTGCATAAAACACTGATAAGATGTAATTACAAATATTTATCTTTTATTGCCACTCAGTGTTGACTGTTGTTTAGCATTGTTTATATATGGAATCATGTATTTTTAGTGGTATCCAGTATCGCAGATCCTTATCCAGGTTGGACGGACAGCCTCAATGGTCCCTGTGGTTTGTATATGGGAATACTGAGTGGAGTGCTTCGTGTTACTTTGGCTGCGGCATCCGCTACTAATGACTACATTCCATGTGACTTCTGTGCTAATGCTCTGATCATGGCTGCTTGTTATAGGGGAAACTCTAAAGCTACAGACTGGTAAGTATTTGCAACTATGTATGTATTATTATGTACCTAGGTATTGTCTGATCATTGTTTTTTTATTAATTTAATATATACAATATGTGTATAAAGATTCCATTGTAAGAAGCCGTTCTATTGGACAAGTCTTTTGAAATAGTAAAACTCTTCTGTTTTGCTGTTATTTCTTTTCCTTTTAAAGATTTGTGAAAGTGTTCAGTGGCTCACATCCCAATCCCATTAAATCTGAGATGACTTCTGTGTGCAATGTTTTTGTTATATTCTTGGTATCGGTTGGACAGTCCTGAAATAGACATACTATGCTTTTTTCTGGTGTATGTGAATGTAAAGTTAAGTACACAGCTTTGGGAATCTATTAAATAATATGGGACGCCCAGATGGAGTAGACTATTGCCCAATCCCACCAGTGAGAGAGCCCTAAGAAATTTCCATACGAAAACAAAGATAATATTCTATTTATTGAATAAAGAACATCAGCCAGCCCCACCACCACAGCCTAATTCCATATGAAATGCAACATCCAGCTCACCTACGTTAGGTGCCCAAATATCTCCACCCAGAGTAGGTGAGCTGCATGTTGCATTTCATATGGAATTAGGCTGTGGTGGTGGGGCTGGCTGATGTTCTTTATTCAATAAATAGAATATTATCCCTGTTTTTGTATGGAAATTTCTTAGGGCTCTCCTTCCTAGGTAAAAGTTGATGGGATTGGGCATATGTACTAGGCAGTATTAATAAATGAGTTTTATTATATTGTTTCAGCATCACAGTGAATGCTGCATCAGGAAATGCAAAGGAAATTAATCCCACTTATTTGTATGATTGTGCATACTCAGCATTTGAAGATGCGCCATTTGAGAAGACATTATGGGAACCTGTGTACTTCACAACAGACAATCCACATGTTTATCTGATATTAGTGTTCTTTCTACACCTTCTACCTGGACTTTTGGTTGATGTGATATTAAAAATTTCTGGAGTTAAATTCAGGTTTTTATCTACTTTATGTACAGTACATATTAATAATATTTAATGAAATATGTTTGTGGACATCTCCAACCAATCACTTGGCCACTTTGTGATATGTCCAAGTTGACTAGCCATACTGTAAGACAGTTAGTGTGCTTCTATCATGGATGGATTCTATGGATGCTTTTGGTTCGTAAATCAATATTTATCTAAGTAAGATAATATGCTAGTATAAGTTTATATGGCCCTGTACCCTACATCAGTATATAACTTACTACTACTACTATACCCTCGCCACGTCCCTTGCGGGGTAGGCAGAGAGGACAGAGCGCCAGACATCCCTATCCTTACACACACTCTTAGCTTCCGTCACACTCATACAGTTTGTCATACACGCTCTCCGATTCCTTTTACTCAACTTACATGTACTATATACAATAAACTATATACTCGTAACTATATAAATATAACTTACATGTACTATCTACAACAAACCTCTGATTCATAGCCCTAATTGATTTGTTTTTTGTTACAGTATATTAGCAGTCTACAGAAAGATTTTTTACTTGAATCAAATATTTCAGTACTTTACGACTAAACAGTGGACTATAATGACTAAAAATTGGCCTGCCTTGTATTCATATATGACGCCTTATGACAAAAATACGTTTAAAATGAAATTAGATAATGTAAATAATGAAGAAGCAATAAGAAATGGCATGAAGGGAATGAAGATGTTTTTGTTAAAAGAAGAGATGACTGAATCAGCTCTCAAGAAAGCTAGGACACGTTTAAGGAGGTGAGCTATTCGTATGTCTTGCATTAAATCTGTTTCAAATAGGATTGTAATACTAGTAGTTAGATGTGGTTTTCAGTCAATTTTAGTTCCTCAGAATCATAGCAAATTGATTTAGGAAAACAAATAAACATTTTTTTACATTTCTGATTTATAAGGAGACACTTCATCTTGTTACATTTGGTATTTATTCTATTTAAGCTTGGCTGAACAAAGTAGGTATATAGACAATAAAATCAGGTTATATGTACATGAATTTTCAGTAGGGTTAAGCTGCAATTTCACTATTACTGTTATCATTGGGATATTGATGCGCAGTGCCACCAGAAAAAAAACTTGTCATTACAAATTCCAACAGAAAAATAGCTGATAGAAATTGTGTGTCGCCACAACCACATACACATCGTCGGCACTAACAAAGCGAATCTGTGTGATCTGCTCTGAACGACTTAAAGAGCAAACCTGTGATAGTAGCAGTGGGTGTAGAGTTGTACGATTATCATCTCAAATTCATAAACCATATTTTCAATATTATTCCAGATTTCGAATTGCTGGCTTTGTGTTAAAAGGAATTGTGCTGACTCTTTCACTTTGGATTGGATATAATCTTATGAAATATTCAATAGTGAAACTGGGAGATGTGTTATCAATGTTATGAATTTATTGGCAAAGTTACACTTTCAATAGAATATCTTAATTCATATTCCTGTTTCACATCATCATGTTATATTTATTGTAATAATTAGCAGTGGTTGCATTATGTAGGTCTTAAACAATGACGCAGTCTTAAATAAGAAATCACCAGAGCGCGCCCCTCCCCCATTTTTTCGATACAATAAGACTGTTTTTTATGATCATACAATCCAAATACATACATACTTATATAAGGGAACATACCCATACTACGTAACCCATTTTTTACCCCCCTCCCCCCCTCGGTGACCACCTGTAACATATGCCAAGCCCTCCCCCTTAGTTTTCACATAGTATAATCATCCATAAGTACGGTTTAAATATTTTTTTTGCAAACAGAAAGTCAAATATATTAATCTGTCTTTATTAATAATTAGAGAATATTGACTACGTGACAAAAACCTAAGCCCCCTCCCCTGCCCCTGTGACCAAGCATTGTATTTTGATCACCTCCCCTCCTCCCCCGAACGGGTCACGTAGTATGGGTATGTTCCCTAACTGTCAACATCTGTATTGCCTTAGTGAGTTCTAATGCCACTTCTGAGTGTGAATTGTAAGCATAGTATTCTGTTATTATTAGTAGTACCTAGTATATTTATTATTCCGATAACAAGTCTGGCTTAATTGGAAGATATTGGTTCTGCAATAAATCTGCCCTTTACTTTATTTTGTGAAGTTTTATTTATTTAATTCATCCTTTCCTGGCTGCCCCCCAGCGACATAATATATTATTTGCTGCCCCCACTTCGTGGGAAATGCCGTGATGGTATGGATAAATGGTGGATCTAGGAAATAAGTACGTAGGTGCCTATGCATATTTACCATTTAAAAAGTATACACAAACCCAAATATGTAGTACACTTCACTGTAAGCTAAAAGCCCCCAAAGTTTGAATCCAGCACCTCCCGTTTAAGAGACTTGCGCTCCGAGCATCTAATCATGCACCAACTTGTCATTGCATTTGGTAATGAGATGGACTTTGCTTTGTTGATAAATACCGGTATCAATTGAAAGGAAACGTCTTTTAATCTATTACTGTATTGAAGAAAACCATAAAATATCTTCATAGTGGTTGCAGGCTTTCACGATGATCCATATGTAGATTTGTTTTTTTTTTCGGTTTAATCGTGTGATGATCTGATGATCCGACGTTTCGACGAACCTACTGCCGCCTTGGTCACAATCTGTGAAAATACATAAAATATCTTAGTTTCAACGGGGTAATATTTCACGCATGCTTAATAATAATCCCCTCTCTCCATCCCACTGTCTGCACTAAAATGGTGGACTAGTTTTGAATGCTATTCATGTTCTGTCTCCTGTAATAATATACCTTACCGTTCATATCATATAAAATAGCCATAGACAGCTAATTACCATAATGTATAAATTACGAGTACATGCAATACTTTCGTCATTCACTTTTCATTTGAATTTCTAAAATATTTTCCTAGAATTACAGATTGACATTGTTTGACCTGACTAGCATAAGCCTGTACATATTCATTAGATACCTAGTTGTAGTATTGATATAGCGTTTATTTTTTGTGGTGTATAGAAAGATATAGTAAGTAGGTTTTTCGACCAACGACTACAACGACCAACTCTAATAGTAAGCAATTGGACATTGGGAGGATTGTTTTACCAAAGTTTATTTCCTTATAAATAGTAGTATGTACAAACATATGCGTGTCATGTAGTTAGGAGATATGTTACACCGTATACACAACCTTTTTGATTATTTTGCTTAAATTTTTCTGCTGAATTCAATGTGTAATATGTCAGGTACGAAGATACCTATGAAACCAGTTCCCATCGATCTTTCATTTTATGATATGAAAATAATTTGAATGTAGTTTAATGTATTAATAGCCATAAATTGTTACAAACACCATTGAGATCCAGATGTAACATTTGTGAGGAAATAGAATTTTCCCAATCCGGCACTGGATCCTGTATTTTTACGTCTTCTTGACACAGGTTATTCCTTTTGCTATACGGTACTACATACATTTTAATTATTCAACCTAATTTTTTAAAACAATAGAATAGTGTGTTTTATATTAGAATAATTTTTGCATATATGGTAATTGTTTAACATTATCCATTCTTCTTTAAATAAATTTGGGCAATTATTCAATTTCTAGTTTCCACAGTGTACACCGTGTCACTATTAGAAACAGACATATTTGATCCAATTTAAAATGTCTGCATATCAGTTGATCAATGTAATACCTCCCCTGGACAATGCGGTGGAGATTAACAAATTCTTCAAGGGAAAGAGTGTATTTGTAACGGGTGGAACAGGTTTCATGGGAAAAGTGTTGATAGAAAAGTTGTTATGGTCGTGTGAAGATATTGGCAATGTGTATATACTTCTTCGTGATAAACGAAACAAAAGTATCCATGAACGACTTCAGCATATTCTTCATTTGGAGGTTTGTATTTATTTAAGTGACTGCTAACATTCCTACTGTTAGTGTGTGCGGAGTGGCACATACTTGATTACATTATTTAATCTACTTGTAGGTGTTCAATAGAGTCAGAGAAAAGAATCCCAAGATCTTGGAGAAGATAGTTCCTGTGAAAGGAGACATAAGTGACCTGAACCTTGGCTTGAGTAATGATGACATCAAGACACTGGAAGACAATGTTTCAGTTGTCTTTCACTTTGCTGCAACTGTGAGATTCACGGAGCCCCTGACAAAGGCTATCCTCATGAATGTTAGAGGGACTAGGGAGGTTGTTAATCTTGCTAGGAATATGAAGAACCTCAAGGTGAGTTGATGTCAATGCCTAAATTGTTGTAAATTTTATTGGGATATGAGTACACCTGTACCAGAGGAGCCTATTTGCACAAATTGTGCTTTTATTTTTTTATCCAATTTTTTGTGTCTAAAATTTTCATCGGCAGATCCAAAGATGGTAAATGTCCTTTTTTAACTACTACTATATTTCAATATAAGTACATCATCAATGACCTTTAGAGGTATCCTTTTCCATATAGACAAATGCATATTTGTTATGAAAACCTATTTAACAACAACAGTTTCATAAAATAAATCGCTTCTGTTTATATCAAATTGTTGATTGTTGAAAACCCTGTACAAATTTGAGCAACAAAATCATCCACCAAGCTAATTAAGCTTTGAGAACAAAGGGCGGCTTGAAATTTCAACAACCTACGGGCTTCAAGCACTGGTCACGAAAATCCGTGAGCACGATCATCTTAGAAATCCAATCCTTGTATCCCCCTTTTAAAAAATCCTGGATCCGCCACTGATTAGCTGTAGGTACAGTTTGCCCCACAGCATTTTTATTTTTTTCTCATTTTTTAAATATCTTTAGTCAATGCAACTGTTTATTTCACTGTATATTACAAACAGTTGCTATATGGAATAAACCTAGACGTCAACTTCATTCTTCCAGTTTATGTTTATTTTTTAGTTTATTTATTTTTTCTTCTCTGTAGTTACAATTTTACTCATTGATCAATTTATTGAAGTCATGTGACGTGCACTGTGCACGTAAGATGGTACGTCCTTCTCATAATACATGTACACTAAGTACAACACTTGTAGAGTTGTTCAACAATCCAATAATATCGCATTATAATAACCTATGAACCAAAGACCCAAATATTACATTCTTACATGTGTCCTAAAATAAACCCTTTACATACAATTAAAATTTGAAACAATTGATTTGCGTACGTAGTAGGTATAGGTAGTATGTATATCAAATACATATCAGACTTCCTTGTGGAAACACAGGGAGGTAGCGAGGTTTCGTTTCTCGGAGCAGTTTAGATTAGAGCAATGAAAATTTACTTCTTCCTGTGTCATTCTCAAAGGAGGTTCAAAATTGTCCAAAGTGGGTCTGACGAGACTCAGTTAACAATATTAACTCCTTTCCTCTAGTTTAGTGCAGTGTGTTTGTATAATAATATTGGATGTATGATTCCAGGCTCTCATTCACATATCCACAATGTACTGCAATACTAACAAGTCAGTGATTGAAGAGAAAGTCTACACAGAAGATTCAGATTGGAGGACTCTTATAAAAGTTGCTGAGACAATAGATGAAAGTACTTTGAACAGCCTACAGGATAAGTATGAGCCAGTCATTAGCATTAGCAAAAGTAGTGCGGGTTAATCTGCTCTATGTGACTTACACACCATATGGCATGTTACATGTTTCAGGATCAAAGGCTACCAACCTAACACATACACCTTCACAAAGTATCTGGCAGAGAATGTTGTCAATGAATATAGAGAAGAAATACCTACCTTGATCTTCAGGCCATCAATAGGTTTGTATTATTTAATGTACTTTAGCTTGTAATAATGTTATTGCCATATACATAGCATGCATAAGTCACTCGAGTTTAAAAGCCTTTTTGTAGTGTAAGACAGCGTAACTACACGCAAGTCTGTACACACAGTTATAGTAGTATTAGTGAGTGCACAATGAACCAGAATGCACACAGATGCGTTAGGCAGATATATCCGTCCTTTCACGAACACTACAAAAAAGGCTTTTAAACTCGAGCGACTGTTATACCAGGTTATGTTTTTCTGTTTATTATTCCAATTGTTAGCAAGGCAGTCTATTCTACTGTAATATTGTTCATACTATGACGGTGTAACTGTTTTTAGTATCATCAAGTATCATAGATCCTTATCCAGGTTGGGTGGATAGTCTGAATGGAAACTGTGGAATATATACAGGAATCATTACTGGAGTTCTTCACATTATTATGGCTAAAGAATCCGCAATGAACGACCATATTCCATGTGACTACTGTGCTAATGCTCTTATTGTATCTGCTTCTTATAGAGGAATGTCTAATGCCAAAGAATGGTAAATATCTACACCTAGTAATTCATATTATACTTGTGAGAGTAAAATTATTGTTTCTTAGTATATTTATTTTTTGTACATAAATTTTCAGTATTACAGTGAATGCGGCATCTGGAAATGTTAAAGAGATTAGTGGTGATTTCTTATTTGACACTGCATACTCCGCATTAGAAACCTATCCACTGGAGAAGACATTATGGGAGCCGGCATATTACATCACAGAGAATCGCTTTGTATATATGGCACTAGTGTTTCTTCTACATGTTATACCTGCATTGTTCTTTGATGCCATTTTTAAAATGGCAGGCGTTAAGTTCAGGTTTGTTTAATAATGACTTTCATTGTTAGAATTGCATGTGATTAGTAAAGAATAAGACAAGGGGTATAATCGTATCATTTGGTTCCAGTTTGTTGGCAGTCTACAGAAAGATCTTTCTTCTGAATGAAGTATTTATATATTTCATAAGTAACGAATGGAGGGTTGTGACAGATAACTGGGATAAACTGTATTCATATATGAGACCAAATGACAGAGAAATATTTAAAATGGATATAGGGTCCATTGATAGTGCTGACGCAATAAGAACTGGTTTGCTTGGAGTAAAGAAATACATATTGAAAGAAGAGTTCACTGAGGAAGCTCTCAAGAGAGCCAAGACCCACTTAAAGAGGTGAGCGTTGTGAAATATACTATATACGTACTCACAGTCCATAAGTATATGTATTGATTCCTTTAGCAGGGTGACCAAACTTTCCATTTTCACTACTCCCGGTGCATGCCAAACTTCCCTATCGATTACTTCTGTGAGGGTAGGAGGATTAACTACTATACTATAATTCTTTTGCATGGGCTTTTGTTTTCTTGTCAATAAAATCCCCCATGTTTAGTTGTATGCCATATATGTATGTCTCATTAGTTTCTCTCATAGCTCCTAATATGTAATATACTTTTCATTGTCTATTTTTTTGTCCACTTTGTCATTCTTTCCAAATATTTCCTGCAATGTCATTATTACCACACAGTTTTACATCATACTATACTATATGTTGAATGACACATTAAGTACTCCATTTCTCCAAGAATATATTATAATCAATGTATGTAGTCCAAGGTTATTAGGGTAACTAGTGACGGATATCATAAAATTTATGTACAAATTTAACCTAAAAAAATATTATTATATAAATTTGAATATTGTTCCAGGGTTCGATTCGCCAACTTAGTGTTAAAGGGAATTGTGCTGACTCTTTCACTTTGGATTGGATATAATCTTATGAAATATTCTATTGTGAAACTGGGAGATGTGTTATCTTATATTGAATAATGTTAAGAGATGTATGAGAATATATTTTTTGTAAATCTTCAAGTACTTTGTAATGTTTATTGCATGCATTAATTATAAATGATTATTTATTTTATTTGACACATTAAATCCATTATACTTACCTAAACTGGTGTTTTAAAAGTCAGGCTAATGCATAGCATGCTTTTTAATTGATTCTAAGTCCGAGAGGAGTATAAAGTAAGAGGTGATAGTAAGACAAACGTGCATATGTTACAACTTTTGCAAGATTAGATCATTCTTTCTAGGCTGGTTTGCTGTGGATGATAAAATTCAAATAAAACCAGTTTTCGAAAATAATTAGTAAATGTTATTATCAACGCTGTATATGTATAATTATTTTCAAAATTATGAATTTCCAAAGTGGATTAGATTTATTACATCAGTTTTCTCTGTGGACCACCATTATTTTATGTTCCTACTGGGGATGTTGCAGATGCCATTTTTTAGATATCTGCGGAAGATTTTTGATTCTCACATCTGCAGATATGAGAATAAATCAATGATTTTGAAATTTTTTCAAATTACATAATTTCTACTACTAGGTAGATAGGTATTACAACATTATGATATATTGTATTCAAAGGTTGATCAGCAAATGCTTCGTACAAAAAAATTGTGTAGTGGGGTTCCAGGATTGTTGCTAGGGTGGCACTAGGGGCCGACCTCAGACTGATGGTACCAACTCAAAGACATCATACAATGCTCACTCTCATCTTGTTTTTGTAAACATTTTTTTGGCAATTACGGTCAGTGCTGGAATTTTTTTCCCAGAGATCCAAGATAATCAAAATTTCAAGCCTTTGACCTTGAATAACGATCCTATATTAGTCTTCCATCAAGCAGTGCCGCAGGTGAAATTTTCTCACAAGACAAGACATAACAGAGGTGGTCTCTTTAAAATATAGTACTTACAAACAAATTGTAGGTAATTCAATTTCACTAATGTTTTTGGCATTTACTATGCGACTGTTTTTAGACATTTTGAACAGAGTTTATTTTACTATGCATAAAGTCACTTAAAATTTGTAAAATACGCTACCGCGGTTTCAACGCTTGCGTGCCATATTAAAAAAAAAACATTTATCTTCAAGTTGAAACATCTGCATGACTTCTGTACCAATAAATTTATGTGGATGTCTGAAAAAATGCAAACGTTCTGCTGTTGCGAATATTCGCAACATCCCTGGAATTTTAGAGGATGGAAATTAGAAGCAATAGAAATGTGCAAGTATATTTATTGAGTATAGTTGCGTAGTCAACATATCCCCTTCCCTACTATACATTTCAACGTGTATACATATCGTCGGCATTGGCATTGTTTATTAAACTGATATAAGTATTTCGGTGCAGTCTGCATGAATAAATTTAAATACAAAAATAATTTTGCCAGAATTTATAAGGGAGCGATGTTATTCTTACGATCTTATTTGGTTTTTAAGTGTGGTGAAAGTGAATTGAATTAAGTAATTAATAATGGAGGATTTAAGTGAAAATACATTGCCCTATCCGGAGAACATATTTCGCATCAGAGATTACTTCAGAGGGAGGGATGTTTTCATTACAGGGGGTTCTGGTTTTATGGGAAAAGTTTTGATTGAGAAATTGTTGTGGTCATGTGAAGATATTGGTTATATATATGTGTTACTAAGAGCTAAACGAGGACTCAACTCTAAACAGCGGTTAGAGAATATGCTCAGTTTAGAGGTACGTTCCGCATCTTGTGGTAATTAATTATGTATGTTACAATACATTTGGGATGAAGCGGAAACAATAGAAAACAGAGTGAAGCAATATTTGTGTTTCACATCCCTAGATAAAATAAAACAATACATTACTTTTTCTTTGATAATCCAGTTTTACAAAATGTGGACATAACTGATTCCAAATAAATCATATAATTCATATGGAGAGAGAATAGAATGTCATGTAAATAGATTTCTGTAAATATGCAGGAATGTATTTCACACTTCTAATAAATATTTACCAATTAATGTTCTTTAAGATCTCACACATTTCATATTTTTTAGATATTCAATAGATTGAAGAAAAGGGATAAAACTGCATTAAAGAAAATAATCCCCATTAGTGGAAATTTGTTGGATGATAAGTTGGGCCTAAATGAAGAAGATGCGAGTGTTTTAAAATGTAATGTGTCGGTGGTGTTCCACGTGGCGGCCAATATTAAATTCCACGAGCCGTTGACCAGATCAATCCTAATGAATGTCAGAGGCACTAGAGATGTTGTGGATCTAGCAAGGTGTATGACTAAACTAACAGTAGGTATTACATCAATCATTTCTTGAGTATATAACATCAGTAAGAAGGATACTGTCGTATGATCTATATAGTTACAAATGAGGTGGAGCATTTAGCAGGGACTGGTAATTTCTCTAATTTATTCATGTTGATGGTCCTCGCCGTGACATCTTATGATTTTGTATACCCCTTTATATCTCGTAGGCCTTTGTTCACGTATCGACAGCTTACGCCAATTCACACAAGCAATATATTGATGAAGAGTTGTACACACACGGTGGGAATTGGAGGATGTTTATAAAGATGGCGGAAATGCTAGACCCTACTGAAATTAATATTTTAGAAGAAAAGTAAGCCTATTTTTACAACAATCAGTTATTTTTGCAACGGAGTATGTGTTAAAGCTTTTAAAATTTGTTTACAGAATTTTAGGTCATCAACCAAACACGTACACATTCAGCAAATTTCTCGCAGAGAATCTTGTAAATGATTCTAAAGAAGACATACCTGTGGTTATATTCCGTCCATCAGTTGGTAATCCTTTACATACTACATATCTACTTGCTAGAATAATCTCATAATGTACTTTTGTATCCTTCTAGATAGTCTTAAAAATTTAAAATTTCATTGATGGTGTAATTACGAATACTACAAATAAAATAAAACCGTATTGCATAATATTATAATTAGGGCATGGGAATACTTAGGAACTACACGCCAGACTGCCACTTATTGTTTCCGTCAAATCATTTCAAGTTGTCGTAGATGCTCTTCAATTTCTTTTCCTATCCATTCTTTAGAACGTGGTCGACATGCTCTGTCCAAGTCAGTCTCAGACGACCACGCTTCCATGTTTCCTTTTTTTTTAAATATATATTTTATATGTAGTATCTACATTTTATATTTCATAAAATTAATATTATGAATAAAGTAAGTATGATTAGATGAATGATTATTTTTTACTTTTTAGGAAGTGCATACAGAACAGAAATGGTTTTGTTAATTTATATTTTTAGTTCTATTCTGTCTGAAGGAACCTCTGGTTGGTTGGATAGACAATTTCACTGGAGTTATTGCATTGTGGTTGGCTTACCTAACAGGAGTGTTACATGTTCTCCTAACAAATAATACAAATAAACTGGATCACATTCCTTGTGACTTGGCAATCAATGGTCTTATAATGACAGCTTGCTACAGAGGAAACACAAACACCAAGAAATGGTAACTTTTTACATATACAAGAGTAAATAGTCGTAGTATAATTTCACCTGCCATCTTTACAACCTAATGAGTATGGTACCTTTTTAACTACACTAGGGCTGGCCACAAACGTCCCGAAGTTCAGTTCCGGAATCGACCGTTTTGCAAAAAGGTTCTGACCAAAACCTCTTTCTGAATTTAAAATCGGGGTGACGCTGAATTCAGAGAGAGGTTTTGATCGGAACTTTTTTGCAAAACGGTCGATTCCGGAACTGAACTTCGGGACGTGTGTGGCCAGCCTTAGGCTGCCATAATTGTTGGATTGGCGACCGGGACACCGACTAGGAAGTGACCATGTAAGTAGCGCCGTAGACGATATTTTTGTCATCAGACATGAGCGCTAGGTACCTATCTACATAAAAAAGGGTGGTGTCAATCTTGTATTGAAATAAAAAATAACTAGGTTCTGATGATATGAATGCAGACTATGTAAAACAAGAAAAGGTGTAATTGGCGCCGCAGGCTATTTTTTATGAATAAATTGTAAAATAATGGATTTTCATAATAACTCTCCGGGAATTGCGGTTTTATTGAGCAATTAATATTAAGAAATGCCTGACCGGGACAAATGGCTCTCGGACCGGGACACAGACCTCAAAACCGGGACATGTCCCGGTGTACCGGGAGGTATGGCAGCCCTAAACTTCACATACATATTACTATGTGTGGTTTGATTTATTTTGGATGTTTTATGAATTGAATTAGGCATTATTACATTACACTAGGATGTTCGAACATATTATGTTACAGTACTGTCATCAACGCTGCATCTGGAGAGAGGAACAGGCTTTCCTATAGATATTTGTTTGATATTGCCTTAGAAGCCCTCAACAAATATCCACCCAGAAAGTTACTTTGGTATCCTTCATTCTTCATTGTTGAAAATTACTATCTCTATGTCATATTGTCTTACATACTTCACGTTATTCCTGGAATGATCTTTGAAGTTATTCTTAAGATAAGAGGTATTAATTTTAGGTGAGTACTTTAATAATAAAGTCTAATATAAAATATTAAATTACACATAGATTGTTGATTCTTCTACTTAGATAACAATTTGTTTACAGCATATTGATGATTTATCGCAAGATATACTCCATGCATAAACATGTAGTGTTTTTTCCTACTAATGATTTTAAAATTATTAGTAGGAACTACTTTTCTCTACGTTCTTACTTACATCCTGATGACAAAGATGAGTTTCCCACTGACATGCATTCCTTCGACGATACTGAATCCACATTCATAGCCATCAAAGGGTTTAAAAAATATCTTCTGAATGAAAAAATTGATGAAGCAAGTCTAGAAAAAGCTAGAAAAAATCATATGAGGTAATACAGGTGTGGTGAAAATCTCTTAAATCTTACATGATTTGTCGTGGTGTCATGTTTAATTGTCAATCCAAAGAATGTGGTTCAAATATGACAGTTTGTGTCTAGTATTCTTTGTGGAAGATAAAATGTCTGGATAAAAAAACAAGAGGGATTTCTGGAGGTAGATATGAATGAGACAGTTTTAAAAAATATGGATTGATTAAAAGACATGGGACCATTCAGTATAAGTGGCCTGGCAAATTTAAGAAATCACATAACATATACATGTACATTGCAAAAAACTACGGAAAGAAAAACTTGTGTTTTACTATTAGACATTGACAGCAAGATTTGAACTGCACCTGTCAGCTTGATATGTTAATCAGACTATGACTACCTGATGAACCGCCTGAGACTGCAAAGGGACTTTACTATACCTTAATCTTGATATTTCATGTTATTTAATGATTGATGTGTTTTTATTTGAATATAATATGTTTCTGTTTATTTTTGTAGGATGTTTTATCTGCACTGCATAATGAAAGTAACTTTTATACTCTTGTTGGTTTATTTTATTGGATATCCGTTTATAATGAAGCCGATTTATTCTTACCTGAATTAAATATTTCCTACTGCATGTAATACAGATCTGCATACAGCGGATATTGTTGTCTTCTCCAAACATAATTTTATTATCTGTTATTATTATCAATTCTATTTAAGGCCCTCCACTTGTTTGCGAGTGATCTAAATTTTATTGTCTATCACTAGCTAAAGAAATATAATGTACTACTGTATTTAAAAAAATCAATCCTTTTGTTTTATGCCCTTTTCATTCCCTTTGATAAAATTTTGAGAAAACGCTAGATTATTAATTTCGATGGGAGAATCCATGATTACACTGCATTTCACCTTACTTGTCTCACGGGGTACCTTGAACACGAATGTTTTCAACAGAATTACTACTAAGGTAATCAAGTACCCAGGGGCAAGTAATTTGAAACAAAGAGAAGATACACCAAATTTACAGTTCTTACCACATTTTGTTTCCGAGATATTCTTATATCTACTCTAAAAAACTTTCAGCCTTATTTTTCATCCCCTTAGGGATGTAATTTATACAAATCCTTCCTTACTGGAAACCCTATCTGTCTTCTAAATTTCGTTTCTCTATGTGCATTGCATTGCATTGATCAAAATATATTATGTCGCTGGCAGTCAGTCAGTCAGTCAGGCATTTTCTTTTATAAATAGAGATTATGCAAGATAAATAGGTGCCTACTCCTATGCATGGAGTTGGTAAGTAATTGTAGTAATTGGTAAGGTAATTGTAGTTCAAATTTTTGTAACACACCAATTACCAACTTTCCTCAACAAGTGATTTGTTTTATTATGTAAACAGGCGGGGCATCAAATTAAAACACTTTTAGATAACTTTATACTTGTATTTTTGTAATTTCAATATATAGCATCAATTCACATCTATATAGCACATCCACTCTCAACGATGCCATCCGCCATATTGTCAAGTGCTGCCATGACACTTCTACATCAACATATTATGTCGCTGACAAGCCTACATCCTCGAATTCCATCACCACCACGAGTGGTGACGTCACCTTGTATCGGTGACAAACACCTTATCTCGGTGACAAACACTTAAACTACGGAATATTTTTTCCCATACAATTTTGATGGTGTAATCATCGTCAAATGTCAGTTGGGCCCGGCCTCCATGGACAATATGGCGACGGCCTCGATCCTGTCTCCAAAGGGCCTACTACTAACGCCATCTCTTGGCGACAGCTTCACACCCTTCACAATTATTATGCAAATTAATTTACATATTGAACCACACTGACCTCCATTGTGTAATGTAAGGCATGAATTATTTATACAAGTTGAATGTACTCACTACTCAGGGTTGACATTATACCCAGTAATTGCAGGGTTATCACCATTTTTTCTGCCTTATAATATCTTATATTAGTTATGTGTTTGCCTGTGGGTTAAATTTGATAGAAACAGCAAGGTTGAATTTTCATAAGAATAAACCAGTACCTACCTACTTATTATTTAGATATTTCATTTACCATGACATTATAACAAGTACAATAATTATAATATTATACAAGTTGCTGTAAATTCCTTATTGTATTATTTGAGTTTGGAGTAGTAAGCATTATAGTACACAGGGCTGTATTTATAATCTGTCGGATTTACACTTTTCATGGGAGTAGGCATCGACGAAAATATTTTAATGAATATTTTATTTTATTGAATTTTCTCCTCTAATTTTTAAAAATGCATTCAGAAGGGGGTGGTCCCTAGGAAATGTTACAAAAACTAAAATTGTTGACCTTTAGTAACAAAATATTGTAGTCCCCGGCCTTTTGGCAAATCCGGCACTGAAAGTACCCAACCGCGTAGGGCCCCCGAGATTTCATACAATATGTTAAAAAACGTTATAATATAGTTCATATTAGTAAACATTTTTAGAATAATAATATTAGTAATTGTAAAATAAATTCAACTGCAGTGTTATGTTATGAGTGATAAGGTTGATTTTTTTTCAATAGTTAGGATGGAGGGGGCAAAATCTAATGTTGCGTAGGACCCTCGGATGTCTTAATCCACCCTTGCTGTAGATCCTGATTGTACAGTGTAGAGATAGTAGGTACTGTATATTCATTATTTTTTTCTTCGGTGCACCTATACTTATTATTTCATAATCGTTCATACATTAATTCTTCAAGTGAACAAAGTACATATGTAGTAATAAAACAATGTTTCTACATACAATGTACATGCTAGACACAAAATACACCTGACTGATGCCACATTAAACCTACCTAGTAACATGACTGTAGGCAGGCAAGGAAAGTCCTCAGACAACCCTCCATTTTATGCATTGGAGAAATGAATTACATTATTTCCATACCATTTTTTCATGTAATTTTAGTAATTATTGTGAAAATCCATTAAATCACAGCTGTTTCATAAAGAAATTGAAAAGGGCAACACTTAACATTATTGATCTGGGTGTATATTATTGCCTTCATGGTCATTCTCTTTACATGTCTGAATCATCTCAACTTATTTACCTTCACAGTATGCAGACACAACCCATGTAACCATTCTGGTCACAGTCTGGCTGCCATGAAGCGTGGTAACGGCGACACACCTTACATGAAGCGTGGTAATGGCGGCCAGATTGCAACGAGAATGGTTACATGGGAACACATTTGGTGCAGCGACTTTCACTCCTGACCAATATCTCAAAGATTTTCCACACATGTAATTTGATTTGTATATTTCAGATTCATTGTTTATCTTTCAGTCATCCCGTTTGATCTGATTAAATAAAATTGTTATATGATACATAAAGTTTGATGTGTTTATTTATTGATCAAGTATAATTAATATTATAATTGTCTGGTTGTATTCTATAAAGAAATAAATAAAAACTTTACTGCATTTAAATTTACATACAAAGGGCGGATTTATCTATAAAGAAATGAACTGAATGTGCATAATTACCCCTCAATGTAACAACATGCACCAGGAAGGGCTAAATGAGGATCTACCCACTTACTTATTATTGGATATGTATAATGTATTGTGCGTCCTGCAGCAGTCTTGGGTTCATTACTCATTATCACAATATATTTAACGAAGAAGGTTGAGAGTAAGAAGTGAAACATTAAACAGCTTTCTCTACTAGTGTGATTCTATTACTGTTCAGATAAAAGGAGTTGTGTTGTAATAATGTGTGAGATTATCGATTGTGACTCACCACGGGACTTTATTTTTACTCAACCTGATGAATTAATTCGCGTTAAGGACTATTTTAATGGGAGAAATGTGTTTATAACTGGAGGCACTGGATTTATGGGGAAAGTGTTGATTGAGAAATTATTATGGTCTTGTGAAGATATTGGTAATGTTTATGTCATGCTTCGAGGCAAAAAAGGAACGAGTGCTCAAGATAGATTGAATGAGATTTTAAATTCAGAGGTGCTTACCATATTGTATTCTTCTCTTATTATAATCAGTATATGCAACTTTTTATTAACTAATTTGTAAAAGGTTCCCACATTTATATTATACACCAGTTGATTTATTTATGGAATGTTGTCAATTTCAGATTTTTGGAAGAATAAGGAATCGAAATAAACTGACCATCGACAAAGTAATTGCTGTTAATGGAAACATGTTAGATAACAACTTGGGTCTCAGTGATGAAGACAAGAAAACTTTACAGAGTGAAGTATCTGTGGTGTTCCATGTGGCAGCCACGGTGAGATTTGAAGAGCCATTGGACAAGGCTATAATTACAAATGTTAGAGGAACTAGAGATGTCTTAGAACTTTCAAGGAAAATGGAAAACTTAAAGGTTACTACACTTTGACTAATCTTTGATTTATTTCACCTCTGGGGGAAGATGGGCTGGTGTGACAACATGTCTTCACTGGTCTCTATTTTGAGTGACCGTCCCATTAGTCCACTTCCACCTACATTTCCTTTCTCGGATCTGCCTTAAATAATAACTAACTCTGCCATAATTCGACCTTGCTAATTATAAACTGGTCGCAGTATCCTTTTGATCCAGGTAATGTTAATAAATACTTTTGCCTCACATTCTCCATTACCGCGATTTCTAACTTTACAACTCAGAAGTTTAGATTTTGAGCAATTTTTTTTGTGAATTAAGCACCTGCATATATTGTATGGAATTAATGACATCTTTAAGGTAATTGTTTCAGGCATTTGTTTATGTCTCTACAACTTATACCAACACAGATAAAAAAGTTATTGAAGAGAAAGTCTATACGAAAAATGCGGACTGGAAATTGTACATAAAAATGGCTGAGATATTTAAAGAACAACTAAATAATTTCAGAGATAAGTAAGTTCTGGTATATTTATACAATATATGAGTTAAGTTAATCTAATAAATATTTCCTTTGGTCAAATATGGCTTATGAATAATTAGTTCAAAATTTCCTATATTAGAAATTTTCATCACTAATTGGTATATAATTTTAAATTTAGCCATAAATACGTATATGCATAGATACCATTATAGGTACATATTCGATTAATTTTTATGTTAATAGATGTCACTGTTGTAGACTTTTAGGATTTCAACCAAATTCATATACCTTCTCCAAGTACCTGGCTGAGAATGTAGTGAATGATTATCGCCATATTATTCCTGTTATAATATTTAGACCTTCAATTGGTAAGCAGATTTTTGCGTTCATTTGACTGTTTTTAGGTGTGACTCTACTGAGATGTAGATATCATTACTTGTATATGTTTTCAGTATATTTCTGTTTGGAGGACCCTCTCCCTGGATGGGTGGGTAACTTGAATGGTCCCATAGCAATATGGGTTGGAGTTATAACTGGTGTCATCCATGTGTTGCTGTGCAAGGCTTCTGGTATTAGTGACTACATTCCGTGTGATTATGCCATCAATGCTCTCATCTTGTCTGCTTGGTACAGGGGAAGGATTACAACTAGAGAATGGTGTGTAGCTAGTGTTTTGCGATTTATAAAATGTTGTACTTGTATCAATTCTAGCGTTTACTAATTATTTATTAAATGTTTTGACTTGTCTCGTAGTATAACAATAAACGCAGCATCTGGTGATGTAAAGAAGATAACTCCAGAAGTATTGTTTGATTTAGCGTACAGTGCTTTAGAGAAATATCCACCGGAAAAAATGTTGTGGTTCCCTGCATTCAAAGGAGTTGCGAACTATTACTTGTATATTTTCTTGTTTATTATACAACAAATCATTCCTGGAATAATATTTGATACACTTTTTGCAGTCAAAGGTGTTGACTTTAGGTTTGATTGTTTTCTATGTCGTCAAATATCATGTGATTGCTTAAAGGATCGGTCTGAATTAAATATTCGTATTATGTTGTTTTAGAATTCTACCAATATACAGAAAGATATTCAGCATGAACAATTGTTTGCATCATTTCATGAGTAACGAATGGATCATCACTACAGTAAACTATTACAAACTGAATGAAATAATGCATCCGGATGATAGGAAGTCATTCCTATTAGATATGAATGATAATGATGATGTCAAAGCTTCATATATTATGATAGAAGGCTTCAAGAAGTTTATTCTGAAAGAAAAATTTGACATGGAGAGTATCAAGAAGGCTCGCACCAACTTTAGGAGGTATAGAGTATGAATAGAATATTGTATGATACATTGAATATATTAAGTGAGACATGTATTGAACATATTACGAATGTTTATGATTTTCAGGATGTATATTTTGGATTGTATTTTGAAAGGTTTGCTTCTTCTCTGTGCCTCTTGGATGATTTACAAAGTTCTGATTCATGGCTATCAGTTTGCTTCTAATTTTATTTCATTACTTGATTAATCACAAGATTCACCTCACACCATGGAATATAATACTGTCTCAATAATTCCTTATGTATATTATTTAGTAATAACTATTAGCAGTAGTATTGGTATGTAGTTTAGTGTAGTGCAGTGGCGTATATAGGGGGGGGGCCGAGGGGGCCCGGGCCCCCCCCGAAATGTTGAACGATTCTTTAAAAAACGTAATTTTAAAACATGAAAGTTACTTAAGTTCATCATTTCACCCATTATTCAAAAAAAATTTCGCCTGCGGCGCTATTCTTCTTTGTATTTTCAGCATACAATAGTAATACCAACCTAAAACACGACCTTTTTCACTAATATTCACGAAAAAATTTTGCCTGCGGCGCTATTATAATTTTTATACTGCACGTCTATCTTAAAATTTTTGTTACCCCCACCCCCCAAAATCAAATATTAGATCGGGCCCCCCCCGAAATGAAATCCTATATACGCCACTGGTGTAGTGTACGTGTAGTATGAATTGTAAATGTTTTCCAATTAAATTATTACATGATATGATTTTTATACATTAATTTTTTATCATTGGCTGGTTTATAATGATCCATTTAGTGAGCCTATCACCTTAATCTTGTTTACAATCTTAGTTTACATTTATTTACTTAGTTCCTTCTGGAAATGTGTCGCATAATGATGAGTGTTGAATGAAAAACCTAGTGAAGTAATTGAAGATTATTTTTATTCCTATGTACAGTCTGTCAAGAGAGAGAAGGTCTGGGATTAATTTGGAATTACGATTTAATGTGCTGGCAACAATGAGACTTTTATTGAAACTCTACTATGGTTGCCAGAAAGTTACAAGCAGCGCCTTCATCAAAAACTATTCCTTTTTTGACATACAGTCGAAGCCTGCTATAGTAGAGTACAAGCCAGCGACATAATATATTTTGGTACAAGCCTACATCCTCAAATTCCATCACCGCCATGAGTGGTGACGTCACCTTGTATCGGTGACAAACACCTTGTCTCGGTGACAAACTACGGAATATTTTTTCCCATACAATTTTGATGGTGTAATCATCGTCAAATAGTCTGTGTATTGTTTGGCTATGTACCTTTATTGTAATGATATTTTTAACTTTTTGTATTATAACTTTCCAAAGGCCTTGTGGCCGTCAAAACTATAAATAAATAAATAAATGTCAGTTGGGCCCGGCCTCCATGAAAAATATATGGCGACGGTCTCGATACAGTTCTGAGCATAGACATTTTTACTATACTAGTAACTAGATGAATAATTGAGTCTCTTTCCATACATTATGAGTGGTCCGACGCATTTTTTCCCATCTGACGGTTCCAATTAGGCAAAATTTGCTGTTACGCAAACTCCATACATTTTGTTTTGGCTCGGCTCATGATTTGCTCTTACAAGATATGTATGTACGGTACAAGATAATCTATGGCTCTCTGAGTATGTTCTATGGCAAATAAGAATCATTACATTGCGTTTCATATAACTTGGCCACTGGCTACATAGTAATTCTATACAAAAAGTGTGACAAGACGGATGAAACGAAATGTAAGTAAAAAACAATATGCCAACAACGTATGCTTCGTCTTTTCGGACATCTATCAAGACGCGAAGAGACCAACCTAGAAAGAACGGTAATGCTAGGCAGTGTACAAGGCAGGAGACCGAGAGGCAGATCGCCGATGCGTTGGAGCAACCAAGTGAGGGCAGCCACAAACACCACTCTACACGAGGCCGCACATCTGGCCATGGATAGAGACTCGTGGAGGAGGATCGTCAACTGCGGGAATGAGAGTCGCGACCCTCAGTCATGAGGATATACGACACCAGCACAAGTAAAAAACAATTTAAATGTACATTGAAGATTAATATACCACATAATTTTATTGATGTATAATTGATATAAGAATCTACATAAGTAATAATTTATTACATTGATAGAATGGCAATAATATAATATAGAACAAAGACATTATATATCAAGTACCAGATGGCGTACTCAATGCTAGTAGTGTAAGTAAACTGGTGCCCACAAATTGTCAAATCGACGATTTGACAGTTTGTGGGCAACATTTTCGAAATTTTGCTCTTATAGTTAAAAAGTGTTTTAGTTATACCGTTTTTTTGGAATTAAGCGATAGTTTAAAGATGTTTTAGTTTTTATTATTGATATCTTGTTAATAGTGTGAGTTTCGCAACTCTAAAATACCAAAAAGTGCCGAGCGTGAAATTGTGTCACATGGAGTCAGATGTCTAGGGTACTTAATGTATAATGTCTTTGATATAGAATAAGTAATTATTACACAATTAATACATTTCTATATCTAGACGCAGTGGTGGATACGAGTATATCCAACACTGAAATATTTGCATGAAATTTCAAAGTGCTATATAATCGGGATGTGCACAAAATGCGTAATTGTTTTTTTTCCCCTTTTCTTTTTTAAGTATTGAATTTATGAACCATAGGAAGCTGGAACAGTGTTACATTAGAACATAACTTATGGTGAAGTAAATTATTCATAATATGTAATAGATTTTAAATACTCGTAGAAGTTCAGGAAGATAGCACAAAATCATACTTTTTAATGTGTTCCCTCTAGCCTACTTATCTCTATGGTCTAAACTAAAATAATTTATTATGTGCCTACTGAATGCCCAATCGTATACTACAATATTTATTGACTGCATCTAGAAAATATCATTTTACTTCCGGGAATTGCAATGTAAAATTAAGTAGGATCATAAATTCTTGCAAAACATGTAGCGTTTCATTTATGAGAGTCCTTGCATTTTTTTATATTGAAATTCAATGGTTACACTACACCACTACGAACTCACATTAGAATAATACTAGGTACTTACATACTATTTACTCTCATTTTTTTCTGAAATTATCACACAAAATTACCTATGAATAAAGTACCTCTACATGACGGAGACATAAATATACAATACAAAAATAATATATGTAGTAATGAATGATGATCATTCATTCAATATTTTTACACATTTGTGAAATATCTTATGGATTATACTTTCATACATCTAGTACATATGTACAATACCATATCAACTATACATACTACAGATTTATGTTAACAATCACTAAATCTTTACATTAACATCTTAATTAGGCTTTAAATAACTATAGTATCTATATCTACCATAGTATCTCAACTGCTAAGAGAATTTCACTGCTTTTGTCTAAAGTTTTGCTATTTATTTCTGTTTTTATTCGTATACTATACCTCTAATGGGTTATGAAAATTTCTAGTATCTACGAACCAGATCCATTCCTTCTGCTCTCATGTCTGATCCTTTATAAAATACCTATAATACTAATACTTGTTTACCTGCTAGCTATTATTTACAATGACACAGACTAATAAGTACCTACCTACTATAAATTAAACTGAATGTAAAATGAGTCATATCATAATCTGCATATGAAGCATTCATCTTACTATGTATAAGACGAAATATTGGGTGGTCACAATCTAGTCAAGATATTAGGGATTTGTTTCAAATGGCGGTAAATAAAGCAATAATGATAAGATAATGAGCAAAAGTCTACACCACATTACTAGACCAACATAGTGAATCTGGAAAAATGGTTGAAATGCCTATAATATTAATTTCTATGTTGTTCGTTCTTCGGGTTTCCTTACTGCAATGCAGTCTGCATGTAGAGTGGTTGAAAAAATGAGCTTTCGGCAGCAATACTACTGCCATCTTCAGGGTGGAGTAGTTTTTTGAATGTAAAAGTTCGTCGAGGGATCAGTAATTTACTGCCACAGCGTGAGCAGTGGTGTGTTGATGGTAGTAGTATCGCTGTGGAAAGCTCGGTTATTCAACCACTCTACTTGCAGTAAGGAAACCCGAAGAACAAACAACATGGAAATGGATCCATCATGCCGCGAAAACCTTCAAGTCTATAAAATTTTTGTAAAAAAATATCTTACAAAGTTATATTTATGTCTTATTTTGAATAGCAATATTCAAGTGCAACAGTAGAAGATGGCAAGCCCTGGAATACAATTCACCAGTAGTTAAATTAAAAGCCATTATATACTATGTAGTAAGAGTTGAGCAAATTATTCAAATAATTATAAAAGTAATACTATCTTTTGTATCAAACCCTAACGAGTAATTGACAACCTAATAGATGATGGCATACATTTATACCAGTTGTGTTTTGTTACATACAAGTATGTTGTGGGTTTTTTTTTGATAATCTGTGCGTTGATTTTGTTCAGTTTATCATTCGACTTACACACTACAGTCATCTCAGAACTTCAGTCCTGACAGAATTTGGACTGGCAGAGAGAAAATAAGTGTTCTTTTATTGGACTACACAAAAACAACACAAATCACTCCAACAAAAAAACACAACATGACAACAATAATTAATAAAACCAACGCAGCCTCCCATAGTTTATCATACACCATAAGTTCCAATCAGGAATACATTAACTATGGTGAAATAGTCTAACTGATTACCTATCGAAACAATTTATACAACCTACAATTTATTATCAAATTTGAGATATCTACAATATGATTATTTTTGGATCATACTAACTCAATGTTATCATGAAACAACACTTTTATCTTTTACCTTAGGAAGTTTTTACACATCACAATTAATTAAAAATTACATATTAGGTATCGTACTCTGACACTATAATACATATTTACACAATTACATACAAGCCGCACATACAGCAACTTTATTTTTATTTGGTTGAAGTGTTATCAGTTGAATTGTTTCTATTAAGTCTTTTTGTCTTCTGTTGCTGGAGTTACCGTAATAACCTGAAAATAAATTAAATCATTAGACCACCTTCCAGGATTACAGCCCAACTTAAAATGCTTACAGTTATTTCAATTGCCAGTAGTCTCTTGAGAGACACCTGACTAATAACTCATCTTAGGTTGCTTTAGGTCCAGATATTTATACATACTACATTATCCACTAAAATTAATTAATGGGTGTAGTTTAGTTTACTAATTGTGAGTAAATTCATTCATTTACTTATTTATTTACACTTTATATAAACAAAATGCATTATTTTTATCCTATGGTAATCATTTCCATCACCCGATTCAATAATAATATTTTTTCTGCAATAAAAATTAATGAAAAATTAATGTACAGAGAAGACACATTTATGTGCATATGTAGTTGTACCAACAAGGTTTGTGTTAAATATTGCTGTTGCATGTAAATGTCTGGCCTTATAATACCTTTGAATGTCCAGAATATGTTTGTACTGCAGAACCATCTGGTGGGGTGTATGCCGTCACAGACGCTAGTCCAAAGAAACTTCTACTGGCACTCTCTGTTGTGGTGGTGTCTATTAAATTGTTTACTGAAATAAATTTGTCACAAAGTATGTAGTTAGTTAGTTATTATATTCTCTGATCTATATATAGGGAACTAAGGAGAAACAATGCAATACTCACTGGAATGCAACCAATCAATTCCAGATATAGGAACTGAATCATTGTTTTTAATCCTAACCATTGCAATGCTTCTTTCCTTCTGACTTCCTGTTGGACCTGGTGTGGGTCGTACTAAGAACCTCGGAGACTTGAATGCCAATTTTTTAGAATCTCCAGCAGTTTTAATAATTTCTGTTCTGTTTGGTGTTCTTCTCCCATGAATTGCTACAATTTTATTATTAAGTTCTCTGGGACTCTCTATATCGAATGGTAGAGGAGTTACAACATAGACTTTCTCTTTAGTCAAAGGGGATATTGATGTTAGAATTTTCTCCCATGAATGTCGAGTGGTTGTCTTTGGTGGAAGTGTTGTTGTTTCAGTGAAGTACGAGTATGAAGTGGTTGGATACGTAGTTGAGATATAATAAGTTGGTCTCGATGTTATTGTAATTGGCTCTTCTTCTAAGATTTCATTATTGATATTATTTATTGTCTTTGGCTGATTCAAATCTGTTTCTACAGAATGTTGGAAACTTCCCGCTACTTCGTTGTCTATAAACGATCCTAAATCATTTATGGTTGTCAATAGAACATTTGATGTCTGTAACACTGGAGGGATAGTTGTAAAGTAATCATCTGGTATTTTCTTAGATCTTTTCAAATGTGATATAGTACTAGCTTTTTGATGTTTCTTATACGCCTTGGAAAACTCCTGAACAGTCCATTCATCAATATTCTGTTGTAATTTCATAACATCGAACGAAGTCTTTGAAGTCTGATGTTCAGGAGTTGTGGTGTATAGTGGAATTATATTTGGACTTATTGTTGTAAATGAAGAACCATTAAATGAGGATGCTGATGATGAAACTACTTTAGACTCTGAGCTTTCATGATAATCCGTTAATGAATTTGGTGAATACAATCCATTCTCAGCATCATGATTTGCAACTAGAGGTGGTACTTTCCTTCCATAATTAGTTCCAAGTTCGTCAGTCATTGGTATCCATCCTGAAGAGGATATGACATCACTCGGTGAAAATTGGAAGGGTGTTGGTTGATTTTGCGATGTGTATGGAATAATAATTTGTATTCTTTTAGGTTTTTTGGTTGATTCTCCACTGTCATCCGTAGACGGTGGGGGCCACCTCCCTGGAACTCCCCTGTTATCTATAAATCTGAAAGCATTTTTCAATCCAGACTTGGTCTTATTAGTGGCAGATGATATTGTTGGGGAGACAGAATTCTTCTGTGAAGAGATATCTTTATATTTATGTAAATTATTATTTTGTGGTTTGAATGGTTCACTTTCTTTATGAGGAACATTTGGACTGAGATATAATAAAGGAGAATCTATTGCTTGTAATTGATCAGGATCACCAGGCTTGAATAAATTTAAGGAATATTCATCATAGTCCTGGAAAATTGGATTTGCAGTTGATGTTTGTGTAACGGTTCCTTCATTATTTTCTATAGAATGTGTGTGTCCAAAATATGGATTTCTTGTCGATGGGTTATCTTGGTTTTGTACAAATGGAGTTGGCAAGAATTGAGATTCAGTGGTCCCGTATGTTTCTGTAGTTGAATATATGATTACATCTTGCTCACTATCTTCAAACTCGTGATCATTTCCACCTGATGCGGATGAATATGAGTCCTCATTTGATTTGATGTTTTCATTTTCTACAACAATTGGGTTAAATTTAACATCTTTTACTTTGTGTGAGTTCTTGTTGCCTTGTTGTTGTGTAGTTGACTTACTGGCATCTATATCTAATAGTGGAGATTGTATAATACTAATGGGGTATTCCACTGACGAAGTAAATTCCGCAACAGGGACACTACTGACGACTTGAATGTTTGATTTTTTTGATTGATGGGGTAAAGCAGAACTTGGTGAAGGTATGTGCGTTTGATGACTTAGTATTTCTTTAAAGGGTCTTGCATTGAATAATGGTGGTATTGGTATTGCACTTAGATTTGGCAATGGTATTGGTTGCAACATATGAACATTTCGTCCTCTCTCATAATGTGGAGTCAACGAATATGGCAGTGGATTTTGTGTATTGATGTTAGGATTGATAGCGTGTGACTTATTAAAATCATTGTTTATTGAAGGTCTTGAAACTTGCAGAATATTATTTGTGCCAAGATGTTCCAGATTATCTTTGTTTATGTCTATGGAAAGTGGACTCCCATCGTCTGTTCCTGGGAATGGAGATCCATAAGTGTCTGAAGGAATAGGAGTCCCATATGAATTAGTCAAAGGCTTAGAAAATGAGGGTCCATTATTTTCTAATGCAAGATGTGAAAGACTGAAGGGTTCTCCTGGAAATACAGATGGTGGACTGGGAATGATGTTGGATATTGGAGTAATATAACTGCCATGAGGTCTATCTGATGGAACTGTTAATTGAGTTGCTAATTCATTATTTTTTGGTACATTGGGTGATAATATTGAATTTGTATTAAAAGTGAGTTGATCCCCAATTACAGGAGATTTTTGCTTTTGTGTTTGGTAAGTGAGTACAGGAATCCATGGATACAAATTGCATGGATTGCAGTTCTTTTTTGAGGTGCTTTTTTGGTGCGAAAAACTTATTGAAGGTTTATTTGAATTGATTTGTTCAGGAGATGGAGCACCGTAATTTTGATGAGGAATTATTCCTTGATGAGCATTCTGGGGAACACCGTATGTAGGTGGTGGTCCAGAACTATGAAGCACTTCATTCGGTGGTCCATAATTAGTGTCGGGACTAGGCGGTTGAGGATTTATATATGGTACCCCGTAAACTAGTGGAGGGCCATAACTGGGTGGTGGTCCGAGGGAATTGTCTTTGTTGCCTGGAAATAACCAGCTAGACATTTTTTGAAAGAACGATTGTTCATCTTTAGGTTTGGGTGGGTGTAGGTATCTTTCACGATGATGCTGGGGTGAACCCGAATGGAAAGGCTGTCTTGGATGTCTTTGGAATCTTGGCTGTCCATGACTGTGATGATGAACCCTCATTGGTGTGAGATGAGGAGGAGGGGGCGGTGGTGGCCGCAGTATATCATCATAGGAATCTTTCCTTGACTTGACTGTTGGTGGCTCAGGAGCAGCAAAGGACCCCGGACTAGTAAGTAGACAGATGAGGAATATGGTGAGGCCCTGTAACAAACAATTACATTAATTAGAAATTATTTCTACTGACTGTACTATAATAAGGGCCGGTGCAAGATTTCTGACCCTGCCATCGCCATACATAGGTATTATATCATGATACGACAGATACAGGTACAGTAGGTATGTTTTTATGTTAAGAGTATTTATACCGACATTTCAAAAATTTCTAAAAACGGGAGACCTTCTATCTCGACAACCGTTACTAAATATGCTTTGGAACAAAATAGGGTAGATGCATTGAACCTTTATATAAGAAATAACCGTAAAAGATTTTTTATATCTTGTATAGATTTCTCAAAAAAAATATATTAAAAACATCTCTGATCTTTTTTCCGAAAGACGGAAACTCGTTTCCCGAAAGTCGCGGAGTAAATTTTTTTTCTTGTACTGATAATATGTATTAAAATTTAGGGAATAACCGTAAAAGTTTTTTGATAGACCCCAAATTAACCCCAAAAAATGGAAAAAAAGCTATTTTTACCATTTTATCATGCGATTGTCACGCGATTTTGAACCTTAAGAGTGTGCATACGGACATTTCTAAAATTTCTAAAAACGGGAGACCTTATATCTCGACAACCGTTACTAAATATGCTTTGGAACAAAATAGGGTAGATGCATTGAACCTTTATCTAGGGAATAACCGTAAAAGATTTTTTATATCTTGTATAGATTTCTCAAAAAAGAAATTTAAAAACACCTCTGACCTTTTTTCCGAAAGACGGAATCTCGTTTCCCGAAAGTCGCAGAGTAAAATTTTTTTTTGTACTGATAATATGCATTAAAACCTAGGGAATAACCGTAAAAGTTTTTTCATAGACGCAAAATTAACCTCAAAAAATGGAAAAAACGCTATTTTTACCATTTTATCATGCGATTGTCACGCGATTTTGAACCGTAATTCCGTGGGAAAAGACTGTGACGTCATTCCTGGTGCCAAGCCCTTAATGCCGTGGGAAAAGACTGTGACGTCATTCCTGGTGCCAATCCCTTAAGTTACGTTGCGTTATGTTATATACAGGGTGATTGGTTCCGCTATTCAGATATTTTGAGAGGTGATAGAGAGTGTTCTGAAACGTAGATCTGCCAAAGGGATGCCATCCCAATTGTTAAGGGTTGCGGAGTTACACCCTTTTAAAAAAATTCCGCCCCCGACATCGACTACCATCACATTTCACGGAATAACTCTGATGCTATGAGTCCAAAATTAATAAAAAAATATTTTTATGTCTCGTAATAAAACAAGCTTTTAATTGATGTCAAAAATATTTAATAATAATAATAATAACTTTGCTAAAATTAAACACAAAAACAAAATTTCATTTTTTTTGTTGAAAGTTTTGACATATTTTAATTTTTTTTCAATAAAAACTATAATTAACTAGTACTTTTTTTTTCTTTTAATAAATACACTAGACCCCTGTGAATAAAAATGCCGAACATTATTTATCCATATTTTGAACCAGTTTTTCAAAATCTTCGATTTTGTAAGTACATATTCAATAAAAGTTTCATCAGAAGTTTATACTTCGCTACTGATTATACCTCTTTAAGTAGGTTCGTAGAGGTAGTCAGTAGCGAAGTATAAATTTCTGATGAAACTTTTATTGAATATGTACTTACAAAATCGCAGATTTTGAAAAACTGGTTCAAAATATGGATAAATAATGTTCGGCATTTTTATTCACAAGGGTCTAGTGTATTTATTAAAAGAAAAAAAAAGTACTAGTTAATTATAGTTTTTATTGAAAAAAAATTAATAAATATGTCAAAACTTTCAACAAAAAAAATGAAATTTTGTTTTTGTGTTTAATTTTAGCAAAGTTATTATTATTATTATTAAATATTTTTGACATCAATTAAAAGCTTGTTTTATTACGAGACATAAAAATATTTTTTTTTTAATTTTGGACTCATAGCATCAGAGTTATTCCGTGAAATGTGATGGTAGTCGATGTCGGGGGTGGAATTTTTTTAAAAGGGTGTAACTCCGCAACCCTTAACAATTGGGATGACATCCCTTTGGCAGATCTACGTTTCAGAACACCCTCTATCACCTCTCAAAATATCTGAATAGCGGAACCAATCACCCTGTAGATGTGTATAATGTAATGTTGATCAAACGACACACAATTATCACATTTTCATTACGTTTTAGCCATAATATTAATCGATTCTAATTGCCAACTCATAATTGGCAATGAACGTGAAATTGCTTACGATCCTTCACGGCCAAATGACATGTAGTTTTTCTTTGACGAACTATTTCACACGAATTGCGCCACTTTGCTATCAACACAATCTAGTAGAGAAGATGATCGCAATTCCATTGTTATCAATTCAATTGCAAATTTCACACAGATTGTTTAAATTATATTATTTTATATCTAACACTATGTGGTACTGGAACCTACCGAAGGGAACAAACTATTTGTATAGTATTTCAAATTACAATCGCGATGTTTGTTTTACATTTTTGAAGAAGTGTTCACAATTATTGAACATATCCTATACTCTCGTAAACTTAGGATTTACTAATAAAGAGACATAACTCGACTAGGTTTTTAGTTGAAAAATTAAATAAATATTCAATGAATATATAAAATTATGTACCTACCACGGCCGTAGGTGGGGGTGGGGGTTGGGGATTTCAAACCCCCTGAAATTCCTCAGCCAACCCACCGCACCGCCTGGGTAGAAAAAATATATAAAATGTAAAGAAAAAATGATTCACATTAATACCGAATCCGTTTTTCATAATGTCATAAATATTTTCAATAATTATTGTGAAATCCATTAAATCACAGTTGTTTCACTAAAAAAATAACTGAATAGGAAAATACAATTAAGAAGGTGATGAGAATTTGGGCTGTTAAATATTTTAATACAGGGTGTTTCCTTCCGTATGCAAAATCTCTTGAGGGGTGATAGAGGATGAAAAAATAAGCAAAAAAAGTTTAATGAATGCATGACCGAAAATCAACCGTTTTGGAGTTATGGCCTTTTGAAAATTTAAGAGTATGAAAATTTCTCATTTTGGTTTTTTGACAAAATCTCAAAAAGTACTGACTGAATTTTAATAAAATAAAACAAAAATCATAGAAAACATTATAGTCTTTCGATGTAGGTCTCAATTTATGGATTTTTCCTCATGATTTCACTATTTTATGAGGCAAAATCCATAAATTGAGACCTACATCGAAAGACTATAATGTTTTCTATGATTTTTGTTTTATTTTATTAAAATTCAGTCAGTACTTTTTGAGATTTTGTCAAAAAACCAAAATGAGAAATTTTCATACTCTTAAATTTTCAAAAGGCCATAACTCCAAAACGGTTGATTTTCGGTCATGCATTCATTAAACTTTTTTTGCTTATTTTTTCATCCTCTATCACCCCTCAAGAGATTTTGCATACGGAAGGAAACACCCTGTATTAAATTTGAGTTGTTTAAAAGACTTGTATCTTAGGAAGATATGTAGACTGTAGAGCCCCTCTCTACCAACGTCCGTCGCCCATGCAGTATTATAGTCGGAACTAATAGTGATGTCTGGAGGGTCATTGATGATTTGTCTTGACATGACCTTTTATTAGGTACATCTACCTATTAGAAGCTTAGTTCCTTTATACTCGTATATCTACATAACATTATAAGTATAGGTTTATATGCTTTAAGTATGGCATAGGAAAAATTATAGTTGACTATGAAAGTGAAATGAAAGGGTATAGGTAAATTAAAATCCTATAGATATACCTCTATTGCCATATTATTCTGTACTAGCTGTATTTCCCGTGCTTCGCAACGGCAAAATTTGGCTTAAAGACGTGGAAAACTATGGATTCGACACTAATATCACTTTTTCATTCCGACCCCCTCCCCCTCCTACACTCCCCTCCCTTATTCCTGCGGATGTCTCTAGGGTTACTGTATTCATCTTTTCGACACCAAAAGCTATGCGGATTAAAAAAAAAAAACTTTTTTCATTCCTCCCATCGTGCCCCCCTCCTCGTACCCCCTACCCTCGTGTAAACCATCTCTGGGGCAAACACAATTCAATTTTAATTTAATTTTTTTTTTATTTTTCTTCAATATTTTACACATACAAATATGGTTCCTTAAAATTTTGCCAACAACAATTTGCCAAAGTTTCATCTCAATCGGATGAGCGAGCGGCTTAGGAGCCTATAAAGGATAAGGTGAAAAATGTTACGAACATAGATACGAACTAAAATATTTATGTGGGATTGCTGTTAGGTATTCGTCAAGCTTAGGTACAACAAGGCTAGGTTGGTTAGGTTGGTTAATAGAACTATGGTAACAAGGTCGATGGTTAATAGAACTAGAAAATTAATTTATATTTTTTTGCGCCTCAGAAACATCTTAACGTTAAACAGACTGAAAATGGTATATTATGCACTCGCCCAGTCACTCTTCCAATATGGAATAGTGGCGTGGGGTGGGGCATTCCCTACAAACTTATTACCAATAGAAATAATACAAAGAATATTAATAAAAATAATACTGAAAAAACCTAGAATATATCCAACATTAAATGTATTCGGCGACTTTAAAGTTCTCGATATTCATGAAAGATGCTATTTTCCACGTATTTAAGTACAAGGAAAAAAACTTATCGAAGTTAGTAATAGGGAGAGATTGGGTACTATCCTTATATTCAACAAAAATAGAACAACTACCATGGTGAATGGCTTTGTGCATCAGGCAATACGATATTTTAATAAGTTGCCCAAAGATTTAAGAGATATAGAAAATTATATTCTTTTCAAAAAAAATTAAAGGAGTATATCTCCAAACTATGAATGTTTTGTTTCCATTTTTTATTTTGTTATTCATTTAACTTTGTTATTCATTTAAGTTTATTTTGTATAAGCTACACATAGTTTAAGTGAAATGTACCTAGAATTATATTAGATTAGACCGCCACCCGGACACAAGCATGCACTACGCAGCTTCGCCGGGCGCGATACAACAATAATTTTGTTTTATATGTATTTTTTGTTATATTGTATTGTAAAACATGTATTATATTCGGAAAATAAACATATATATAAAAAAAGGCGTTTCATCCTCAAAGTAAAATTCCTTATCAACAAAATAGCTACTTACTTAAGTTCAAAACTGAAAAATTTGGAAAAAGGTTATTTCACACGTAGTAGGTTTACCGATCATCTTACGCATACTGCATGGCATACTAGAAAGAAATTTGGATTTACAAGATTTTCATTATTTACTGTCAATAATTGTTGGTGGGAGGCTCCATTGGAATAAAGGAACACATGCGCCCCTGGAGGGCGTTCTTGGTATCGTTTGGAAGACCGTGAAAAACTGATCTATAGGATGTAAAGTCATAAAATCCATGTTTAAAAAAAACGATTAGTATAAACCTCAGTGTCCTCTGCTGCAGGTTCGGTTCCAGCTAACTAATAGGTTCATCAGCTTTAGGTTAAAAAGATTGATTCATCTCCCAATTGAGTAGGTACCAACTACAATTATTACGTGTCTATAAAAAGTCACAACATGTACGTGTTGTTGTATGACTTTGCATGACAAATTATAATGAAGAAATAAGGTTATTATATTATTACTTGTAGGTATTGTACTGTGTGGTGTAGTCAGTATATTCTACGTAATGTACTTATTGACGGCGCGCTTCCAACATCATGGTTTCACTTTTCCCTCTAGTATGCCGTGAGAAAATCAAAGTGCCTTCATTCATAAATCACACTACACATACAAACAGAATATCCATACAACGTTACTATACTACAACCGTACAACAGTCTCATACGATGCTAAATTACCAGAAAGTATGAAAAACTACCGAAATTGGACAACAAAGTAATTATAGGTACAGTACGCGTACTTTTGTTTTCATTTATAAACTGATTGTGTTTCTTTGTAAATATATATGAAGATACATTTGAACTGTTGATCTTTATCGTGAACGAAATGGAAATTCGGATATTGTTTTTTTACATGATGAGACCATTTGGGTATAATAATTTGTTACATATTAAGTAGGTACCTACCTATACATATTTTCTCACCTATAAGGTAATTCTCCTTCTTCATTATAGTCTTCAGATAATATTTGCTGTTGACGAACTTTACATACATGTATGTACCGGATTACCCTGATGATTGTGCACGAAATACTTATATTTTTGCTAGTGGTGTGTGGGTATAGTTCACAGGTACCTAGATGCTATACCTAGATGTTGTTATACATGTACCTTATGTTATAAGTTATACACAAGAGGCCTATATGTCCAACATTGGTGGAATTAAAACGGCTGATAAAGAAGACGAAGAAGAAGACATAAGAGTTATAAATAACTTTATCTCGGCTGTGAGTGGTACCATAATAGTGGAAGAGTATACCAAGAATTGTATGTTCGTGGGTTAGAAATAAATAAATAAATCTTTACTGAAATAATGACATGCATTACACAAATGGCGGGTTTATTGACATGGGCAATATCTGCCAACCAACCAAGGTATACTATTGTGGGTAATATCTTTTCGCAGACAAAACATATAAGTATGTGACAATAAATTTTGATAATTCGTGATAATTATGAAAAAAATGCGGTAAGTGTACAAGAATAATAATGTGTTGTGAATTTTTGCTACTTTATAGCTATAAATTTATGAAAATAAAAAAACGTTGGTAGTTTCTTACAATTAATTTCGCTGGAAACAAAAATTTAAGCGGTATGTAATTGTATAAACATAAACATAAATACAAACATAATTTCATAAAAGTTTTGTGTCATTACGATTTACAATACTTGTAGGTAGATAGATACTTTACACAATACACAGTGGTACCTAATATGAGTATTGCATGACTTAATTATACTCGCACATTCTCCTAATCACCTCCTCATATTAATTCAATTAATGTTATTACCGGTAGCAAATTGTTTGAATGAGTTATAGGCAGAGTACCTATTACACTATCTGTAATGTCAGTTGCTAGTCTAGTATTATTAGGCTGGCCTCACACAGCTGCTGGCGGAATACCTCTCTGAAATTATATCATATATATGAAATTATAATCTAGATCTAAGTCTCTGACAAGCAGTTCACTCTGCGCTTTTGACTTTTATTTTTACACTTTGACATAACGAATGTTATATGATATAGGCGTGATGTTGGCCATACGATAAATAAATAAATTATATCATCATAATGTCAGCCCCCCTGCGTCCATTGTCGAACACATGCCTCCCCTATTGATCTCCATAACTCCCTATCCTGGGCAGACCGCATCCAACCGCCTCCCGCAACTCGCCTTACATCGTCCGCAGTGGCGATTATGTAATACATGTACATAAGCCCGGCTTGCCCATGAGAAATACAACAAACAACAAGAAATATGTTCTAACAATATTGCTTTTCATAGCGGAGATAATTACATATTATTCAATAGAGGAAAGAAATTTAAACTTCGCGCGCGCGATGTGGACAATGCTATTATAATAATAATTTCTCTACTCATTACGTCGCGAGGATCGCAGCGACGTATTACTGGAAGAATAATAAAAAACTATTGCCATTTCTCCAAATGTTCTACGCCTCTCGCTCTAACGCACAGGTTCAGATAGTGAAATTAGCTATTCATATCCTAGCTTAGATCTAGGTAGGTGTGTATATGTCATATTCTGCCTGGAGAAAAAAAGTATCAACATTCGTAGAGATTCTTTAATGGTATTAGTGTGATGTGCGAATTTGTTAGTGATTACCAACACACACAGCCGCTCGTGATGTTGAAGAGTGAATGAGATAGTGTATTACCCCGTCCTTGTCTTTCAGTCCTCGCTCAACGCAGAGCGTTTGTAGAAAACAATAACAAATTATTGCAATACAATGCATTGACTAATTAAGAGTATGCATACCGATATTTCAAAAATTTCTCTCAAAAAATCTCGACAACCATTACTAAATATGCGTTGGAACAAAATAGGGTAAATGCATTGAACATTTATCTAGGGAATAACCGTAAATGATTTCTTATATCTTGTATAGATTTCCTCTGATATTTTTTTCGATAGACGGAAACTCGTTTCCCGAAAGTCGCGGAGTACCTAATTTTTTTTTGTACTGATAATATGCATTAAAATCTAGGAAATAACCGTAAAAGTTTTTTGATAGACGCAAAATTAAGCCCAAAAAATGGAAAAAAACGCTATTTTTACCATTTAATCATACGATTGTTCGCGCGATTTTGAACCTTAATGCCGTGGGCAATGACTGTGACGTCATTCTTGGTACCAAGGCATTAATTAAAAAAAAAAAACAATTATTGAATAATAGTATCTATGTATGAAGAGTACATTAGTGTAGGTACTGTAATGTAGAGTACATAATGGGAAATTATATTTCGCAAAGATTACACAGATACCCACTAGTACTTCCTATTGATCACTCATCAGCTTACCCGACTACAGATGGCCTCCCACGCCACTGCGTCCGACCACCGTGCTTGAGGCCTACCAACACTTCTTCTGCCTGTTCTAGGTCGCCACTCATTATTAATTCAGAAATACATATACAATTTAACTATTCTCCACACACATTCAGATTTTTTTCAGATCGATCTGTCAGAATGATACTGACGAGCCGGAATTCCGGATCTGTAAATTTAAGATTACATATTTAGAAAGCACGGCTTTCTATATTTTTCTATATTCTCGTAGCGAGTATACACATACAGGAATCAGATTATGAATTATTGCGCGTATTTATCAAAATCTCCACTATCCATATTTGCCAAAAATGTTTGCCTGGCCACAAAACTATATTGACTACTGATAATTTTTAAAGTCATGTGTTAGACAATGCACAAGAAATCCGATTATGAATTCAGAGAGGTATTTCGGCTGTGTGAGTTCGGCCTTACTGCTAAATAAAATTAGAAGGTCGGAAATGATCACTCATCATACGTATGGCTTTGGGCCTTTGGGGCAAGATAAGAAAGTGAAAATAATTATATGATGCCTAATAGACTTACCCATACATACCTAATATTTGTGTAGTATATTTTATTTAAGTGCGTTATTTATAAGCTTATATATTTTGTTTGTCTAAATACTCGTATAATATCCGTACGTATGTAACGCGTAGCACCGTTTCCTGGAAATGTCGCCATGTCGGCCATGTAATGAACTTGAAAAGAAAACTATCGAATTATTCAATATGTTGACAGAAAACAAACGTAATGGAGTCAATTCTGTACTTAACTATTTAAATACCTAAAATTAGTTTTTTTTTTAAATAATTTCACAATATAAATTCACAATAATTTAATAGTTTAACAGACAGATTTTACTCGGAAAAGTTGTAAAATTTAACCGATTTTCTTAAGCCTGTATTTAGATACATAGGCGTAGTAATACCTATGTAGGTAGATGTATGGGTATTTGGGTCTGTTTATGAAAGCCCAGATCCTTAAAAAATGTACTTGTAAGTGTAAAAATACTTGTTTATACGAATATGTATGCAGACTAGACATGAGCGCCGCGCCGGCGCGCCGCCGTTGATCATGGTCGGCGCGCCGCCGCCGGTTAAAACGCTCACGCCGGCGGCGTGGGATCCGTGTGACCAAAAGTATTTATCGTGTGTTTCTTGATACAGAAATCGAAATAAGTACTTTTCCAGGTAATAAAATTGAAGCATTCAGCTGTGGGGATGCTAGGGTTCAGTAATTATATAAAATGTCGAATAATAACTACTTAATGCATTGTCTTATTTATTCGATTCTAAAACAAGAAATACGATGGGATTTATTTATAGTTTTGACGGCCACAAGGCATTAATAGTTTGGTTCTTCATAGTGGAAATTAAATTAAAAACAAACGTTGTTTTATGTAACTGGGAATTATAAGGAAAAATCAGAATTTATGGTTTTTTGATCGATTTTATCATACCACGCTGAAATTTTTAAACCACGTAAATTTTGGCAGAGTATCTGACCAAAATTTTCGGCCTTTCATCTTTTCGGTCGACCGTCCTCTCTTTTCATTAGTTTAGCCTTTGATTATCGAAGTACCTAATCAAAATTATTTTCATTCCACTTGACTAGATTCGCTATATTTCATTTGTTTCAATACAACACTGTGGAAATAGTAATGACTTCTTTTCTCTTGACAAAAAACGATATTCATTTGGTAATTTTTGAGGTTTACGATCTTCAAAGTGTCAAAATGTGATTATAATTAGATATTTTAAGGTTAGAAACCAATTATATCGCTAACCTAAGGCGGCACTATAATAAAAAAAAATACTATCCCCTAACGTGGTTTCTCAGACTGTGATTACAGACTACTCTCAATTTTTTTATGTTTTGATTTACTTTTTTATTGTTATAATGCTCGTATATTTTGTACTTATGGCCTTAAAAGCCGTATGGGATTGAAAATAAATAAATAAATTGTATTTTATTTTTCTACCGGTAAGCATTACGTATTTTGGTTGACATCATTATTAATTTATCCACCTTTCGACTAAAAACACAACAATTTATGTTTATTTGATAATTATCCTTATTTTTACGCCTAAAATAACATCGCAAATATGATAGTTTTATTAGGTAAATTACATAATTTTATTAAATTACCCTTCAATCCAAACAACAGGACATATAACACATATGTTTTTACAGCTTTTGCTCAACTGTAGTTCTCAGCTACATAGGAGTTTTGCATTTTGTGGAAGGTCGACCTCGTCATCGCAATTTATTTCAGAGTTTGAATTCACAACATTGTGGAAATAGTAATGTCTTCTTTTCTCTTGACAAAAACGATATTCATTTGGTAATTTTTGACGCTTACGATCTTCAAAGTGTCAAAAAATGATTATAATTCGATATTTTAAGGTTAAAATTCAATTATTTCGCTCACCTAAAGCTACGTTATAATAAAAAAAGAAATTACTATCCCCTAACGTGGTTTTTCGGACTGTGATTACAGACTACTCTCAAATTGTAATTTATCTTTCCACCGGTAAGCATTACGTATTTTGGTTGATATTATTAATTTATGAACCTTTCGACTAGAACACCACAATTTATGCTTATTGAATAATTATTATTCTTATATTTACACCTCAAATAACATCGCAAATAAGATAGTTTTATTAAATTACATAATTTTATTAAATTACCCGTCCACTCCAAACAACAGCACATATAACACATATGTTTTTACAGCTTTTGCTCAACTGTAGTTCTCAGCTACATAGGAGTTTTGCATTTTGTGGAAGGTCGACCTCGTCATCGCAATTTATTTCAGAGTTTGAATTCCACCCAACATTTAGCTAACAGCCCAGATATTGCCAAATGAGAAACCTGTTCGACTACATCACTGCCCATACTGAGGCTCTTTCTGACGCGTTTGACTTTATGGATTAGTTTATTTTGACCTGCCCTCCAGCGCCATGAAAAAGCAATAATGTAATTTTCCATTATTTTTCAAATATGAGCTTTTATTTCACTTTATTATTGAAATAATTATAGTTTTTCAAAATAAATAAATCGATTTTATCATTATCCTTTTCACATATACGTTTTTAATCATTTAAAACAATATTGCAAAAAAATCCAATGCTTCCCCCCACTTTGGATCCACGCCGCCGGCGTGGTGCCGCCGCCGGCAATTTTAGACATGGGCGCCGCCGCCGGCTTTTTTGCAGCCGGCGCACATGTCTAATGCAGACGTAAGAATTACATAGAGGCATAATATTACCTACTTGGTACTATCGAACATACTTACTTGTATATGTTGATTTACAGATTTATATACTGATTTCATTCACAAAGCTGGTTATTATACATATACATATGTACTTAATACTGAATATGGGCAAATATTTAAAACAAAAAAGTGTATTAGCCATCTACAAACATATTTCGTAACAAGAAATTTCAAACAGACGTCCATTCATTGCTTTTGTTCTGTTATTATACTTAGTTAATCTACATACTATAAATATCACTGAGTAAATAAGATTAGTAACGAAAGTTCAAACACAAATAATGGGTAGAAATTTTGTCGGTAGGTACCTTCTATTATGTATATACCATGGATGTATAATACTTCTAGTAAACTGGATTCATCTCTTGGCCGACTATTGCGGTTCTAGGGGAAATGGCCAGTTATGCAAAAGAAGCAAAATGGAGGATTTTCCATGCTAAACAAGCTATGGGAAACTGCGGTTTTCACATGGATTTTTGGTTTTCACTGTTTATATTTTAACTGAAAATGAATTATAGACATCATATTGACATAATTATAGGACCAAGGGATGTAAATAGTCCGTTAATCAGGATTTATAAGCAATTTTTTTAACAAAGGAAACGGCACACGATTGAAGTGAATTAAATTACTTTTATTTTATTGTCATAAATTACAATATAAATTAAACATTGTGCAAAAATTCATAAATACATACACATTAGCTTTAAATGACAAAAAAATTGAAAAAATAAATTCCTACATAATAAATGATACTTATTATATTTAAAACATCTTCACATCCGTGATATTCAATATCATAATTAGTGATAGGCAACTACTGAAAACACATTTTTTCACATTTTTTTTCTTATATTATGCAAAAAGTTTAATTCTTAAAGGGAAATCTGAAAAAAGAATAAGAAAAATAAATAAAAGTAATTTAATTTACTTCCATCGTGTGCCGTTTCCTGTGTTATAAAATTGCTCATAAATTCTGATTAACGGACTATTTACATCCCTTGGTCCTATAATTATGTCAATATGATGTCTATAATTCATTTTCAGTTAAAATATAAACAGTGAAAACCAAAAATCCATGTGAAAACCGCAGTTTCCCATAGCCCGTTTAGTATGGAAAATCCTCCATTTTGCTTCTTTTGCCTAACTGGCCATTTTCCCCAGAGTCGTACAGAATGTATAGACAAACACCTATGTTCTTCATCCAGTTTACTAGTATTATAAATCCATGGTATATACCTATTACCAGCACACATAAAAGTATCTATAGTCAATTTAATATACGTCGACTATTGATCACTATTAATTAGGTATAGGTTGGTATATTATAATTAAATTAGTAGATACCTATGGTTATTATGTAAAATGAATATGAAACAATTACCATTTTTATAAATAGTACTTATTCTTCACAAATTCAATCTACAAACATTTGTGTAACAATAATATATTAAAGTTCTTATATCATTCCGATATTGCGTGCACATAACAATAATTGAAATAAGTATCTAGGTATACATTAACTAACAATATCTATATATGTAACTTTTTTATTCAAATTGTTTCGTAACGCACATTTTATGATGATAGCCAAATTATCAATGAATGTACGTGTTCATTCACTGTTTAAATAAAACTTAGTTAAATTGTAGGTAGGTACCTACATCTCAGAATGCATCATCATCATCATCCTTGCATTACATATAATATATATTATGGGCGATACAAAATGTTTTTCTTCATTATCTCAGTTTCAGCTTATTTATGCTTTCTTCGGCTTCTTTATTCATGGTTCTTACTTATGGACGGCAGTATACCTACCTACGACTTAATGCCACGCCCACTGTTCAAAGGATTTGATTGTATTATCTATTCACTATACAGGGTGTCCCGTTAATCAACGTCATCCCATGGAGGGGTGATAGACCAGCTCATAACCTACCAGAAAATCGAATTATGACCTTAGTAAAAATCGACCATTCTCGAGATATCGGCAATTTTTTGTTTTTCGTGATATTCGACACCTTCGATCAGTTTTTCGTTCGCCACGGTCACAAAATTCAATATTATGGGATAAAATTTATTGATTCGTAATCCTGAATAATTCGACTATTTGATTATAGTCCAAAATAAAACCTATTAATTCACAATTTTGAAAAAAAGAACATCGTTTACGCCTCTCGAGTTTTTTGTTTTTTATTAGCAATTTTCGACTCCTTTATACTGTAATAATTTAGTATGACATTAAGCTGGCAAATTATATTAAAAACTTCCTTTTTTAGTGTAGTTTTTAAAAAGGTACAAAAATGGATATAGTTCCCTTTACAAAAAAAGATATTCTTGTTTTACTTCAAAAGGACCTCATTATAAAAAAAATCAAATGCAGGGTTGTAGCTTCCTTATGTCCAATATTTGGACAAGTGATAGAGGATGAAAAAATATGAAAAAAAGTTTAAAAAATGTGTGTCGAAAAATCAACTGTTTTGGAGTTATGGTCTTTTGAAAATTGAGGAGTATGAAAATTTCTCATTTGGGGTTTTTGACTATAACTCGTAAACCATCAACTCGATTTTGACAAAATAAATTAAAAACTATTGTAAATAATGTAGGCTTGCGATAAAATTCCTAAATTGCGGCCTTCTCTTCAAAATTCTGTGAAAATTCTGTTAAGAAACATGTATTTTTGTGAAATAATGATATTTTTTTACAGAATTTTCACTATATTCTAAGGAAAAGGTCACAAATTAAGATCTTTATCGAAAGCCTATTTTATTGACTACGATTTTTAGTTTATTTTGTGAAAAACGAGTTAGTAGTTTGTGAGTTATTGTCAAAAAACCCAAATGAGAAATTTTCACACTTCTCAATTTTCAAAAGGCCATAACTCCAAAACGGTTGATTTTTGGACATACATTTTTTAAAATTTTTTTCATATTTTTTCATCCTCTATTACTTCTCTAAATATTGGACATATAGAACCTATGACCCTGCATTTTATTTTTTTTTATAATGAGCTCATTTTGAAGTAAAACAGGAATATCTTTTTTTGAAAAGGGATCTTTGTCCATTTTTGTACTTTTTTAAAAAATACACTAAATAAGGAAGTTTATAACATAATTTGTCAGCTTAATGTGATACATTTTTTTTACAGTGCAACGGAGTCGAAATTTGCTAATAAAAAATAAAAAAACTCGAGAGCCGGAAAAGATGTCATTTTTTTTCAAAATTGTGACATAGTACGTTTTATTTTGGATTATAATCAAATAGCTGAATTATTCAGGATTACGAATCAAAAATTTTTATCCCATAATATTGAATTTTGTGACCGTGGCGATCGAAAAACTGATCGAAGGTGTCGAATTTCACGAAAAACAAAAAAGTGCCGATATCTCGAGAATGAGCGATTTTTACTAAGGTCATATTTCGATTTTCTGATAGGTTATGAGCTGGTCTATCACCCTTCCACGGGATGACGTTGATTTACGGGACACCCTGTATATCTTGGCAGTCAGCGGACGTTAGCTGCAAGTGGAGTTCAAGATTGTATTGTTGGTAGTCCTGATTGTCGAACCTTCGCAATATGCTCACATTGTATCTTTTACAAGTAACCTACAATGCCGAAAATATTACAGAGCGGCGCTAGAGAAATCATTTTAAAGGCAAGATAGTTTCGCGACTTGGATAAAGAAAAAAATGCTCCGATAATCCTTTTAAACCGCTATCACAAGTTTGAAAAACAAAGTAGCCAGTTTATTCTAACAATCCAATCAATGTAATAAAATGCATTGTTGCGTGTTGCATTTTGTATGGAATTAGGGTGTGGTTGGTAGGCCTGCGTGTCAAAAAATAGAATATTATCTCTGTTTTTGTATGGAAATTTCTTAGGGGTCTCCTTAGGTAAAAGTTGGTGAAAACGGGGGTAACTGTTTTAAACAACAGTTCTGAAATACCTATAATTTGAAAGTAGAGAAAAAATGTAGCCATGTCTTATTATCACACCAAGCAACACTAAGCCAAGTTTGCTCCCTGAGATTTCTGAAAAAAAAAATAGACTGTTTGGGATTCGTAATATTTTAAGGGCGTTACGAGTAATTCAAATTTGTACAATCTACATATAGTATAAAGAAAACATGTATCTACCTTAATAAATGCAAACAACATGTGTGTTCTATATTAGCGTAGTACAATAATGTATCGATAAGTTAGGTGAAGATATCTATTGAAGCATTTCGGTGTTCGGGTACATCAAGGTAAGTTTAACTTATACAAAATGCATACATATTCATTACCAATCTCTCATAAATAAACAATAAACATAAGTTTCCGTTTTAGGTTTAAATTGTTAATTGAATGAAAGTTGATGGACTATTATAATTTATGGATTCAGACAAATTGGTTCAGTAGTTATATATGTATAAATTATAAAATCTACATTTTTAGGTATGTATCTATACCAATCTAGGCGTGTATATAATACCTATACATTTAACACATGTGTATTATTATATGTGCTAAATGGATAGGTATTCCGGTTATTACCGGAAGAAATCGATCAATTAAAGAAGAACAAATGAGTTAACTAGAAGAAATCGGAGCCTTGCGAAAAGTTCGCCCTAGTGAATAATGCTTTTTTTTTATTGCAAATACAATATATCACTTTATATAAGGTGGAAGGCAACGTAAATGAATTAAAGTTATTCTAATGTAAATAGGAACTTATAGGGGTAGGCAGAGAGGAAAGAGCGCCAGACTGCCCTATCCTTACACACGTAGGTACACTCCTCGCTTCTGTCACATTCATGCAGTTCAGTCATACACTTTCTCCGATTGCTCTTACTCGAGACCCGTCCATCCTTGAGGATCTGGTCGACATGATCGGTCCAGGTTATTCTCGGGAGTTCGGGCTTCTTCACACCTATAGGAGGTACCTACCTGCCTATATGCTCACAAAAGTACTCGAGTCTCGAGATATAATAAGTAGGTATTATGTACATTGCATAACGTATAGGTATTTACTAACTTGTATAACACATATTTAACCTCATGCAGTTATCTGACTTTAACATTTAATTTATTTATATGTAGGCAGTGCGTGTTAATTATGATACTAATGTATGTGTTAACTTCTATATTAACTAACAGAGGCGGATTTTAACAACAAATTGTAAATGCCAGTGAAATTTCCAAATACATCAGTTAGCCTTAGAAAAATGTGAATACTCGTATATGTACATTTGTCGAACTTTCTTCGGGGAACACATCAGGGTATACTCAAAATACTCAAAATCCCCATCATACCTACTCAAAACGGTAACGGCCACTTGCAAGTATAGAAATTCCTACAATCTCCATGTCAGCATTGTGATGGAACATCGAGGGCTAAAGAGAGTACAAGTTGTTTTGTTATCAAGTGAAATCTTTTATTTACACTTTTGGCGAACCAAATAGAGAGCATCATAAAAACATTTCAATTTTTCAGATATAAATTATAGCATTTGCTCACTAGGGCGAGTTTATCGCAATGCCGCGGTATCAACCAGCTATCCCCAATTATTTGGGGATAGCTGGTAGATATCGCGGCAAGTTATAGTTACTCAGGCTTTCCTTGAAAGCATCGACACCAGTCACTACAATAACCTATTTACGTTGAGGAAGAAACGAAGGACAACTACACACGTTGCACCATAGACAGGTACGAGTAATAAATTAAACATGTTTAATTGAAACTGAATTTGTTTAACTTAAAGTTAAAGCACATATTTGCAGTCTAATCCAATCTCAATTCTACACTGTATTAACCACTGTTTTTTAGAATGTTAAAATATTTAATTAAACCACATGATAATTTAACATAAATTATTATATTTTTCAACAGGTCATTTCACGTTGTTCTAACGACTTTACTTAAGCACACATACCATCTACTAGGTATAAATCTAGATGCTCATGCAGTATGCACACACTTTCCTAAAGTGCATCTATTTTATAAAGGGGTAATGAAATTACCTATTTGATGCGTTTGGTCGTGAAAAATAATAGATATTAATATTTAAATAAAATAAACTGTACCTACATGTACTTATAATATTTATTAAATATTAAATACACCTAATAAATTGTTATTTCATCCAAACATTGTACCTAATACTGTATGTAGGTGTGTATGTATGTACCTACTACTACCTACATCTTACCGGAAATATTTGTAATCCATACCTACTGTAGAATTTCTAGGAAATTTATGCAATGCCCAAAATCCTTTTATCAAAAATAAAAATTTGTACATTCCCTAAAGAGGAATCGGAAATCTGTTAAATTCGTGAAAAAATCATAGAAGTTGTAAGTATACGAATTATGAAGATTTTACATTTTATAATGTGACCGTGACCTATTATGCCATCAAGAACCTCAATGAAAACTAATTTGATTCTACGTTTATCTGTGTTTTGTTTTTCATTCATTCACAAATTTCGTGGCAAAATGTTAGGTAATTCTCATAGATTTCATGATACCATAAGTAGGTGTTTGGGAATCGCGTACAATGCCTATAGGCTAGAAAATACATACATTTCCTAGTATAAGTATGTTTCAAATAATCGACAAATTATTTAACATATTATCCTAAATTGACTCGGCTTTGTATCCCATAATTCTCATATTATATTTCTTAGGAAATAAGTACAATTCCTAGGTTTCACACATTTCCAGTAGCTGGGATGTATGTCCTATACATATACACTATACAGACACTAGCGGATCCAAGGGAGGTGCTAGGGGGCTGAAGCCTCCCCCAAAAACCATGAGTGAGAGTACTTTATATACACATCGTTTTCTCATAATGTCATACTTTTTTAAAGTATAGATACAATATTGTTTGGTAAAAAAGACGCCTGCGACGCTATTCGCATTTTTAATACCACCAGGACAACTTTCACCCCCCCCCTTCCCCCCCAAAATTGAATCTTGGGTCCGCAACTGTACACAGATATCATACAATGTCATTATTTTCACCATTATGGAATTTTTGATAGAACTTTAAGTAATGTAACGCATTCAAATGATTAATTTATAAATATTACGAGTATTATGTATTAGGCAAGGATGGACAGGTTATATACTATGGAGAAGTATCTATCTATCTATCTATACCCTCACGCCACATCCCTTGCAGGGTAGGCAGAGAGGACAGAGCGCCAGACAGCCCTATCCTTACACACACTCCTAGCTTCCGTCACATTCATGCAATTAGTCATACACGCTCTCCGATTCCTTTTACTCAAAACGCGTCCATCCTTGAGGATCTGGTCGACATGATCGGACCAGGTCAGTCTCGGACGGCCGCGCTTTCTCACCCCTCTTCGCTCATTCAGATATATCTTTTTTGTCATCCTGTCATCATTCATTCTCTCAACATGCCCAAACCATCTTAGTTTGTTTACTTTCATTCTTGTCACTACACCAGTCTTGCAGTCACTCATTTCCCTATATGGAGAAGTAATTGGAAATTATTGCCTTTAGATTGTGTCAACAAAATATATTCCTATAGTTGGAATTTGAATTTTTATGAATTTAATCCCGCGTTGATACTAATGTGATATATCAATATTATAACCAACTTTCATTGAAAAATCCCAATTAGATACTAGGTAGATACCTGCATACCAATAAAGGTAATATTTTAAACGACATGAACATTTTCTACAAAAATATTTTTTGTATGTAATACAAGCAAACGCTAGCCAAGTTCCTGTGCTTTACCAACCTCCAAACTCAACAGGCAACGATAGCAATTGCTATTAATACGTATAAGTATCCCGGATCTTACTAGGATTTTGAAATGATCAACCTACATAAAATGTTCCGATGGATACGGAACGGCTTAGGCTGGCTTAGGGGATCACTCAATGCCCAGGGTAACGCTCACCAATTTTTAATTGAAATGGTGCACTTATTTTTTATACTTGTACATCAGGGAATTAGATATACTTGTAAAGGGAATCAGATATATTATGTACCTACATATCGAGTGATACGTGATATCCAAGACTCTATCACGAGAGATGGAAAAAATCTCAACAAACTTATAAAGGAATGGCTCATGCGTACTGGCAGAACACAATCGGCGACAATTTTGTTACATGTGCATAGATGACGCACCGTTTAACTTTTGGTTCAAGATCTATCTTTCAATTTTTTTATTTTTTTATTTTACTTTTACTTTATTCAACTTTCTATTACTATTCTATTTTTACTTTTCTGAACCGCTCCCTCCTTCTTCCTTCTCTCCTTCCTCTTCTTCCTTCTCTCCTTCCTCTTTTTCCTTCTTTCTCCTACATGATTTTTATGTACATGATACTGCTCTTAATTTTAATTTTAATATGTGGATGGAAGAGATAAAAATACATATTTGCGCGAACAAATGTTGCCATTGCCATAAAACAGGTCATAACCGATAGCAATGAAGTGTAATCGTATTTGCTGGATATAATAATATTCACCTATGTGTCTACTGCCCCAGAACAGACTCTGGTCTAGTGGGGCAGTACAATTTCCCATGTATCTTGTTGTCTTATGTATGTTTATTTTGTATTTTTTTTTTTGTATTTATATATTATGAGTGTGTATATGTATATGTATATATGGGAAATAAATCTTCATTCATTCATTCATTCATTCATTCATTCATTCATTCATATAATATATACTCAATTTCATTTTGGGAGCTACTCTAATAAATATTTACACAAATGTGTGCTATGACTTTCTTCAGTTGAAAGACTAAACTTGAGAGTAAGCAGCAAGATGTGACCTCTACCTATCAAAAATATGTAAGTTCATATTCTTATTCCATTATTTTTTTCGCCAGACCCGTAATTAAACCTAAAAGAGCTTATGTACTAATTTATGTTTTAGATTTTTTAAAATCCATTTTTAATTTCGTTGGAGTGTTATCATCATAAAGTTAGGAAGGTAACAAAGGACTAAGGAGATACTATACAGTGGTATGCGCATGTGCGGAGAATGAAACCATCCTTCATCACTGCCAATGCCAAGCCCAAAGTAGGCGACCTCCAGGCAGACAACCAAAGCTATGGTAGGCAAATATCTGGGAGAAGACCTCGCAAGAGACAAACCATTCCCAACGATATCTAACAAGTCGACAAGAACAGAAAGAAGAAGAAAGTTAAAAACATAATCGGTAGGTATATTATAACAATAATATGTATATGTATGTAGTGATGTACCATTCCTAATTCTATGATTATTATACATCCTATTAAAGGCATGCATTATAATATGTGTAGTTAGGTAAACCCACGGGCGTCGCCAGCCTCGGAGCTAGAGGGGGGCAAAAAATTGAAATAATTGATGCAGCATCAAAAACACGCCGCAGGCGAAATTTTTTTGTGTGTGTATATCATAGTGAAGATGGTCGTAATGTGGCTTGTTTACTTTGCACAACAATATGTATGAAAAAGTTTTTTTTATAGAAAAAATAATAAAAAATAGCGCCGTAGGCATTTTTTTTATGAAACTGATGGATTTTCTTACTAATTTTAGTAAATTTATGATATGTTGAGAAAATGTTTGCTAGAAATGTGATTTTTTCTGAAGTTTTATTATTTAGTAAGAAAAAATATATACCTATTCCAATCTCTAGGGGGGCAGCTGCCCCCCTGGCGACGCCCATGGGTGTACCTATTGATAGTGAAGATAGCTGTATATTGTGTATTATTATTGTGGTGAATATTAAGTTCACGTGTTTATTTTATTGCTTCATAATACGACTAAGTATGTAACTATAAAATAATATTATAGTGATTATGTATCTTCATATACATATTAAGAGTGTGCATACCGACATTTCAAAAATTTCTAAAAACGGGAGACCTTCTAACTCGACAACCGTTACTAAATATGCTTTGGAACAAAATAGGGTAGATGCATTGAACCTTTATCTAGGGAATAACCGTAAAAGATTTTTTATATCTTGTATAGATTTCGCAAAAAAAATATTTAAAAACACCTCTGACCTTTTTTCCGAAAGACGGAAACTCGTTTCCCGAAAGTCGCGGAGTAATTTTTGTTTCTTGTACTGATAATATGCATTAAAATCTAGGGAATAACCGTAAAAGTTTTTTTATAGACGCAAAAATGACCCCAAAAAATGAAAAAAACGCTATTTTTACCATTTTATCATGCGATTGTCACGCAATTTTGAACCTTAATGCCGTGGGAAAAGACTGTGACGTCATTCCTGGTGCCATGCCCTTAAGTCTAACTATCTCGTACCGTACGTGAATTAGATACTTATCTCTGACGATACAGCAATAGGTATTTTTAAGTAACGTCCCAATGTCTCCGAGTAAGTACGAGTGACATGTTGAAGCGTAACAGAGGAATTTATAAACAGCTCGTGTGTTGGACTAGACGTGTTTTATTGAAGAAGAAAGTGACATTATAAGGTACCTACTACCTACTAGGTAAGAATAATTGGGAATGTGACACAATGCATTAAATTAGATTCTCTCGTAAGGAAATTCTTTGTTTACGTACCTAACATTCAATGCAGGTATATAGTTTACTTGGCTAGTTAATTCTTATATTGTTCCTAAACATCTATGTATGACTCTGTAGAAGAGACCCGAGAGGATTTTTTTTATAAAAAAATGTCTATCTATCTATCTATACCCTCACGCCACATCCCTTGCAGGGTAGGCAGAGAGGACAGAGCGCCAGACAGCCCTATCCTTACACACACTCCTAGCTTCCGTCACATTCATGCAATTAGTCATACACGCTCTCCGATTCCTTTTACTCAAAACGGGTCCATCCTTGAGGATCTGGTCGACATGATCGGACCAGGTCAGTCTCGGGCGGCCGCGCTTTCTCACCCCTCTTCGCTCATTCAGATATATCTTTTTTGTCATCCTGTCATCATTCATTCTCTCAACATGCCCAAACCATCTTAGTTTGTTTACTTTCATTCTTGTCACTACACCAGTCTGGCAGTCACTCATTTCCCTAATAACCTAGCATTCCTTATATATAAAAAAATGTATCTGGGTTTATCGAAATAAGCCCAAATACATCTTTGTACACTTCACAGAAAGCTTGAAAAGCTTCTGTTGTGAAGTGGAGTAAGTCGGGGATTGAACCCGCGCCCGCCGGATTAACAGTCGAGCGCGTTACTAACCAGGCTACCGGCGACCACCTCAAAAAGAAAATATGGGGTTATTCAAAATAATTGAGTTATTCGCTGGTTTCCCCAATATTGCAATGTGAATAGGCGCTTATGATTAGATTCGTTGACCGCATTAACCTGATTGATTTTGCATTACAAACCAATTATAGGTTTCATTATGAAATGGATAAGATATAATAAATCAAATGAAGAAATCTGCTAATGATTTATGAGGACATAGTCGTCTTTGTCCTTTCATCAATGGGAAATAGAAAATACCTATGCTGGATGGCATCTTAGATATTATAATCTGATTCATTAAAAAATTCGCTACCTCCGCGTAGGTATGTATATTGGAAAATATTTCATTCATCATTGGTAAGGTGAAAACGATACGGCGCTAATTAAGCGCGATGAACAAAAAGATCGTTCATATCGACGCCTGCAAGTTCCGAGGGCATATTTCAGCACACGCGATTTTTTTTTTTACGAAAGTGTATGAGAATCGTATTGGGTCCTTTGGTCCTAATGTCCTATTTTTTTAAAGGATCTGGGCGTGCAAACACAAACCCAAATACTTTCCTGCACACTTTGCACTAGGCTAGAAACCTGTATCGCAAAGTGTTGAATACATCGCCATCGCCGGGGTTTGAACCTGGCACCTCCCGCTTGAGAGACTGCCTCCTCAAACAACTGTGCTAACCATGTACTATGTACTTCTGTACCATTTACTTCAAATATCAAGATTTAATTTAGCTTATTGTGCAGTGTACATGAAAATATTTGGGTCCCACGTTCTCTACAAAACGTCCTGAAGAGAACGAGAAAGTTAAACTAATAAATATAATTCTTGGCTATACTTACGAGACACGAGTACTCTTCAGTTGCGTCATTTCAGATTTCTAATTATTACGTAAGTCTCTTTTATATTTAAATCCTATATTTGTATTCAGGTGCATCGGTCAGTCGTTGTTTATTACTGAGTATAATGTGCCAATTGTTATATTATAATGTAGGTCCAGCTACCATATACTTGTATGTACCTAGTACCTAGTACCAACCTGCCAAATGCCTATCTATCTACAATACTTACACACTGGTTACAAATTACACATTAAATATACATACAAAAATTATCAAGTGTTACGTATTCATTATTCAACACATAGTGAGACTTACGTAAGGATCGAGTTACCTTTTGTTTTATGTACCTACTACCTACTAAAAGTTTTAGAACATCATAATGCCTTGTTCATATTAGGCTAGTAGTTTAGTCCAGTAGGTAGCAGGCGCGAAGCTAACTAAGAACACGATTCCCATCGAGTTACCTTTTGGAAAAGGTGATAGGTACCTATAATAGTGTCTAATCTGACGTAATCCCACAAGTAATGTTAGCCCCGGCTTCCCTTCTGCAAAAATCCACCCTTCGCCACTGGTAGGTAGTGAATTAGTAGTAATGCCAGATATACACTAAGATTTTATATGAGTGTATATCTGGCATTATGTTACTACTTCACTATACCTACTCGACTAAACTACTAGCCTAATGTAGGTATAGGAGTCCTACTAAGGATACTAACCCAGAGAGAAGGTTTCAATTCGAAACTCACTACTTAGTAATTTTACCACAATTTAAACTTATTCTTATAACACATATTTTTAGGTAACCAAATTTCAATATATTTGAAAATATGACGTTCGTGTTAATGAAAAATTAAGACGTGCTTGCGGTGGCCATAAACGTAAATAATATCTACCATTAATTTTGATTCTGCCATTAACGTAAATTCTCACATAAAAAAGCGACAAATGCAGATCAAAATAGGTACATGTTTAAATCTACACAAATACTATATTTAAAAAATGTGATTATTTTACTTATATTATAACTGTCTTGCATTCAATGAGCGACGTATAAAGAATACTAGCAAAGTTATCTACCCGTGCTTCAAACGGCAAATTTTAATTGTGAAATAGATCGACAGTATGACACACACACACACACACACACACACACACACACACACACACACACACACACACACACACATACATCCATCAATACTCTTAAAATACGACTTACGGTCTCAATTTCTTTTCTAATGCCCATTCATAAGTACGTTACCACGCACGATCCCACACAATCTTTGGATCCCTTCATCAGTATTCTCAGAAAGTTTCGTATTTCCAGAAGTGTCTACTACACAGTATTCGTTTCCAGAGAGCAAAGCATTCGTGTACCAAGTTTGGTCGAAATTGCTCCAGGCGTTCCAGAGTTATAGTGGAACAAACATACCCACATACATCCATTTTTAGTATATGTAAGAAGACATAGGTGCCGTACTTTAGATTCTAACTCAGGTGTAGATAATGAAATGTCAATATGAGAGAATATCTCAATTATTAATATATGAATCTATAGTAAATACTCTTGGCGGAAAACTCTTCAGAAGTCTACACAACATCGTGTTCTATTGTCTATGATTTTTTCTCCAATGTCTGTGGTTTATTTCCTTTTGTGCATTATGCCAATTCATGAGTGTTATATGGAGGTATTATATTATTCATAAAGTTCACACGAAAAAGAGAAATTGCTATAAGTACCTACATACATATACCTCTATACATGTAGGTGTATAATCACTGCAACAGTACAGTACAAACACAAACCATCTCTGATGATGACTTGCACCCATATTAATTATTGTTATTATGCTTTAATGATTATTTCTCTATACATATACGACTATACCAATACAATATACCTATCAGATATACACGCGCTGCACCGATCGCTCGCACGTATAGAGCAAATTGATGAATTACTCTTATTTATTGCTAATACAGACCTACTAGTTTGCCATGTGACATTCCTCAAGGTAACATAGGTCGCAAGGTTTTGGGTAATGCCCACTATAAAGGAACCTACATATGTATGATATAACCCAATGTAGTATAGATAGCAGGTATACATAAAAATTAAGCATCCACCCTAATAATTGTTTCTATGTCTATGGCAGAATTAATAGGTATAGTGGAGGATCTTTATTATACTCCGGCTTAGCTGAGATACTGATACTATGATGACCCTTATTAAGAAAGTAGAGGTAAGTAGTAGGCATGGGCGTTGCCAGCCTCGGAGCTAGGGGGGGAAGGGGTAACAAATTGAAAAAATAATAATGTAGCATAAAAAAACGCGAAATAGCGCATATTAGATTTTTTTTTGTGAGACATAGTGAAAAAGGTCGTGATGTGGTTTGGTTTATTTGAAAACGTGTATGATACTTTGCACAATAATGTGTATGAAAAATGTCTCGTATAAAAAGCAATAAAAAATAGCGACGCAGACTTTTTTTTTATGAAATATTTGTATTTTGATGGATTTTCATGGAAATGTATGATATGATGAGAAAACGTGTGGTAATAATGTGATTTTTTGTGAGGTTTTATCATTTAGTATGAAATATATATACCTATTCCAATAACTAGGGAGGGCAGCTGCCCCCCCATAGAGGTAGGCACATATTTTCTCTCTTCCTCTTGCTTTCTCACAGTGCAGTAATATTTAACTGGCACTTTCCTGTGTAATGCATCTTCCATCTACAGCTATTCTACTATATATGTATTTATAAGTAGTACCTAATAAGGTGAGCATACCTTTAGGTCGTTAGCGGAACTTTCATATAGGCAAATAAGCCGGGCTTACCCAAGACTAATATATAATTTAAACCCTGAAAAATATTTAAATATTTCCAAAAACTCAATATTTACGCATAGATAATTTCAAATCTACCGCGCCCACAAATTGATCGTACTACTAGCGACAATCTAGAGATGCGTATCTCTTCTGTACTACTGGGTCCCTTAAGAGACGAGCATTTCCGAATGGTTCCCGATCTTACACGATCATCTCAAGGGAAAAGCAAAGATTTTTTGGCTTATCGTCTATCCCGCTCTTGTCTATTAAATTACAATAGTGTCTTCCGTATAGTTTATGCATTCATATTATACGTATGTATAGATTGTTACTGTGTCGTTCATATGGGCAGCAAAAGCAGGCTTTTAAAGGTCGCTAGAGATAATTATCCCGTGATAGTGGCGCTGATGTCGTTGTATTTTTTCTTAGTTGATTATTTCAACGCAATTTTTAGTTCTTGACAGTTTCGTCACATGCAGGCTTTTTTATGACGAAACGAGACGGAAGCAGTCAGCTGATTCGCGTTCGCGTCTTATTAATTGTTGAGTTGACTGTTGACAATTTTTTGTTTTGTTTTGGTTTTGTGTTTGTTTATTATTACTGCAAAATGAGTGACCTTTTTGTTGTAAGTTGTGATGAATTAAAGTGCATTTTAATTTATTTACCAGGGTAAGTTGAAAACTAAAAACTGAATTAATAACCTCTCCGAAATCACTCAGTCAGGTCATAAAATCTCGTCGGCAGTTTTTTAATCGTTCTATTTAAAAAACTAAATGTGTGCCTGGTTTTTCGCAGGTCAATTAACTTTTTTGTTGGTTTTTCGTTATTTTTTTGAAAAGATGAATAAGAGCAAAATGTTTATATTAATTGCATTCATAAGGATTTGACAGTTGATGATAGTTTGAGTTATATATCGAACGCTACAAAAAACTTGTCTCTTTTTATCTTTCACATCTCCTTGAACCTACAATTTTTATTATGTATAGCAGACTTAAGCGCGTTTTTAAATATTAGTTTTTAGATTTTGTACTTAGTAGGTACATACCTATTATTCTTTTCGGGTTTGTTAAAAACTAAGTTTGTCCTTGATCGAAAAGTTACTAATAGCTCAGTCATTCCGAATAGTTCAGTCATTATGCGGGTGGCAATATTTTAATTTTTTGAAACCTGTGCAGGATAATACCTTGGGGTAGGGTATTCAGAATATCAATTGTCCGAACCCCCCATCTGACGTGTCCCCTCTCCTCCCCCCCCCTTCTCTATGCGGGTTTTCACAATTTTTAGAAAAACAGTAAGAGATAGAAGAAAACTGTAAATGACAAAAAGAATCCTTTATCAATTCTCTACAAAAAAGGTTTGCTGCATTTTTTCATAAGACTAGCCGTTTACCCGCATTTAACGGAGGGAATTCCGAAAAATTTTAGTCATACAAATTTTTTCGTTACACATATGTATTTTTTAAATTTTCCTTTTTTTATATACTTGGGCTTACCTGACGTGAAAACCCTAGCTCCGCCACTGCTTTAGGTACGGATAACAGGCACAACATACTCCTACTAAAGCAATGTCAACATTCCACCAAGTGACCTTTCATATAGCTAAATAAGACAAATTTAATACAAGTATATACAAACGCCGTGAAAGCGATTATAATTCAGGTAAGAAATTATCGTACCAAATATAGTTATGTGCCTTTATTATATTGTTTAGATTCCAGTCATTATAGGCTGTTGCCTTCCCTGTGGCATCTATTTTAAGGGATGCCAGAAATGTTTAGTAAACGTATGTGGTAACTGGTCAACCGTCTGGGAAATGGTAAGTTTGACATTGTGACAGCGAGTTGATAAATAAATAGATAAATATCGCCGAAATTAAAATAAAACCTATCAATCGTAGGTACTTGCAATTGAATAGGTAGACACACGTGAATGTGAAAACAGTAGGGCCAAAGGGTGGACTTTTCACTTTTTTTTAAAATTGTGTAAACACACATCACTATTAAATTACCAATAATTTATTTCAATGGTTGGTACTGAGTTGACTTTTTTCATCAAATGTTCAATATAGGTAGGTACCTACTACCTAGAATCTAGATGGTCATCAACCCGAGTAGTTTTACTGTTGACTTCCCTATACAACTCTTAATTTCCGTACCGTCCTTGAGAATCTGATGGACGCGTGATTGGACGATGGGCAGCCATGACATTGACATTTCTACAGTGTAAACTATTTTCACTATCCTGTCATCCAGGGCCAGATTTGCCAAAACGCCGAGTAGGCCGGGGACTATGGACGGCACCCCTCGGGGGGTGGCATTCGCTCTCTCAAAACAAGAAAATAAAACGCTTGTGAGTTTCCTATCTTTTTTGGTTTTCACGGAATTCTCTTGGAATTTTTTACACCCCCCCCCCCCTCACCCCCCCCCCCCCCGTCGATAATATTTGCCCAAAGTCGTTTTAGTTTTTGTAAACCTAGGGACCCCCTCCCCGTCGATGAAAATTTTTGGATGGACGGGGGACGGGAACGGGGGGAGCGGCGAAAATTTCACAGGGCCTACTCCCGTGAAAAGTGTATATCCGGCTCTGCTGTCATCACTCATCATCTTAACGTGTTCAAACCATCTCAACTTATTCTCTGATGCAATCTTTTAACTGTAACAGTTTTGCATCCACTCATCTCCACTTATTAAACGTCACTGCTTCTTCTTCTTCATTTGTCAATTCTATCGTTCAAAAATATTTCCCACACGTTATAATGTGTCATACTCATACCTACATAATAATATACAAATTATTGTTAACCTCCATCGCCACAATTACCTACCATACTTACTTCTAGGTGCTATAAAATATTTCACATAGTTTTTAGATAAGAAATCCATCGCGTGTAGACACTTTAGACATTACCGGGTCTCCAAAAAAGTGTTCTCAATTACAAACACTCGTACTGAGGTATAAATAGGTAGCTAATTAATTAGTTATATTCTAAATCATTCATTCACAGTTCATGATGCTCGTTTGTGGAATGATATTTCCGCTGAATGATGCCGACTTCTACCCAATTTGCACCATTCAAGTGTCATATGAAGCCTTTTCTCTCACCGAACACCATAGTTCACCCACCTACCTACATGCATATTGCATATATACATATAAACACATATAAATATACAAAATGGACATAGTACAGATTATAAAACGTTGTTCACTAGGGCGAACTTATCGCAGAACTGCGATTTCTTCCAGTTAATTATAACTAATAATAATAAATAGATAACTAGTGTATTTTTTATCAATAGTTTTATTAGAATTATGTATATGTAATCTTGGAAGGCGGATGGATGCGGTCGGCACAAGATAGGGAGCAGTGGAAGTATAAGGGGGAGGCCTATGCCCAGCACTGGGCGCGAGAAGGCTGAGAAGAAGAAGAAGATATGTAATCTTATTGGGGTCGGCCGGAAGAGAAACGTGCTCATTTATACCTTGCTAATTTAATTTTGTTTTTATCGTAGATGCATTTTTATATTAGTTCGATTTGTTTAGTGGTTAACTGGAAGAAATAGAAGCAAAGCAGCCCCGCGATATAACATCGCCCTAGTGAACAAAATTTGCTGGAATTAAAATAAATGATTAGGTATGTCAGAGCTACGAATAAGCGATGCTGTTTGGAGAGGAGTGGTGTGTGGAAAAGATTGTGAAATGTTACATATGAGTTATTATTACCACGTTTTTCTTAGCTTGCTTTCTTGTATGTTTGTGTGTTGTAAATCTTGCAATCGATTTTTCGACCACTTCCTAACATCCAATTGAGCTGAAACTTTTTGTGCAAGCTTAGTTCCGATGACAATACAAGATTTTAAAGATTTTATGATTGTACATTAGTCGCTTATGCGATAATTAATAACTTAATTAATAAATTAACGCGTCGATTTTTCGACCACTTCCTAACATCCAATTGAGCTGAAACTTTTTGTGCAAGCTTAGTTCCGATGACAATACAAGATTTTAAAGATTTTATGATTGTACATTAGTCGCTTATGCGATAATTAATAACTTAATTAATAAATTAACGCGTCGATTTTTCGACCACTTCCTAACATCCAATTGAGCTGAAACTTTTTGTGCAAGCTTAGTTCCGATGACAATACAAGATTTTAAAGATTTTATGATTGTACATTAGTCGTTTATGCGATAATTAATTAGCTAATTCTCAAATATGAGAAAAGTTCGCATCACTCTTTCGCATCATTATGGAAGAGATGCAGAAATACAAATTTCAGAAAGTCGTTGGAAAGTTTTTGAACAAATGGAAGTAAATAAGCTTTTGAGAATCAGTTTAAACTCATAAACGCATTAAATAGTCTTTAACTAAATTAAAGAAAGCAATTATTTATAAAATATCGTATTCATTATCAAAGTTTTGTTGATCTAAAAGTTCATTACATTTTAGTGCAAGTTTTGAAACTAAATTTCCTTCGTAACGAATTGTATAATACCGCTGCTCCGGCTTTCGAGCATTCAGGAATACGCATTTTCGAGAGCTTTGACGAAACGGTAACAATAAGTCAAAACAAAATAATTCACTGATTTCTAAAATTGTGCAAATTAGTGAGTTTGAAGTGTTTATAGTGGATAGAAGTGTTTAAAGTGGATAGAAGTAATTAAAGAAGGATAATAATTCATAGTACAGTGAAAATTGAGTAATATTTTATAAAATAATAGTGAAAATTTGGAAATTGTTTTAATATAGTGAAAATTTGATAAAAAAATTGATAAAATAGTGATTTATATATAGAGTATTGTGTAATATATAGTGTATTAAGAGTTAAAAATAATAAAGGAGAATGCTAAAAAAAAACCCAGGCCCGGCGCAAACGAAATGTAACTCAAATGATAGGTAAAAATAAGTAATTAAATACTGCATGGGTGGCATCATCGAAATCAATGGCTTAATGGGTGAAATACCTATTCAAAGTTTTACATTGGTCACACGAATATATAAGAGCATTAGACAGTTACAATTGCGGTCTAAAAGGGTATAATATTATGAGTATAAGGTAGCCCGTCTTCTTCATCTTCTTCTTCATCAGCCTTGGTCCCTCCACAGCTGGATATAAGCCGAAAGGAAAATGCTCATGAAATATGTAAAAAAAAATCAGGTCCGACGCAAACGAAACCTAACTCAAACGATAGGTAAAAATGAGTCATTAAATACTGCATAAGAGGAATCATCGAAATCGATGGCTAAATGTGTGAAATACCTATTCGAAGTTGTATAAGGGAAACTTTGAATAGGTATTTCACATATTTAGCCATTGATTTCGATGATGCCATCTATGCAGTATTTAATTACTCATTTTTACCTATCATTTGAGTCACATTGCGTTTGCGCCGGACATGTTTATTTTTTACATAATTAATGAGCATTTACCTTTAGGCCTACATCCGGCAGTGGAGGCATCAAGGCTGCTGAAGAAGAAGAAAAATCAGACAGGCTACCTTACACTCATCATATTATATACTTTTGAATCGCAATTATAACGGTTTAATGCTCGTTTTCTTATATATTCGTGTGACCAATGTGAAACTTCGAATAGGTATTTCACCCATTAAGCCATTGATTTCGATGATGCCCCCTATGCAGTATTTAATTACTAATTATTACCTATAATTTGAGGTACATTTCGTTTGCGCCGGGCCTGGGTTTTTTTCCCATACAAAATGAGCATTCTCCTTACTGATAAGTGCTTATAAATAAGTGATTTTAAGTGAAATATTTTTGAGATACCCGGATTAGGTGGGTGAAAAATTTAATTATGCCTGAAACTGCGACTCAAAAGAAGCGACGCTTAGAAAAATCTCGCTTATATGCACGTGAAAAGCGTTTAAATGAGTCTGCTAGTGAAAAGTTAGCTCGACTGGCAAAAAATAAGGAAAAGATTGCTCAAGAAAATGATTCTCAGCGTGTTGCTCGTCTTGAAGCTAAAATAATATTATCATATAAAAAAATTTATAAATAATATTATCATATAAAAAAATTTATAAAAAATCCACGTTTTTCTCGGGCCCAAAGTGAACTAAAAAGAGGAAAATAACTTTTTCGGGGCTTTGTAAATCGATCAGTAAAAACGCATACCTAAAGCTACCTCTAAAATTCTACAACTAAAAACGTGGGGCGTAATTTGAACCTACAATAATTGAAAATCATTCAAATTTTCTTCAGAAATTTACCCATTCGTATGAAAATCTTATGAATTAATCTGCAAGCTTGATTTTGGATGTATCCAAGCCTAATTACTATCGACATCTAATTATAGGGGCGGAGGTAGAAAAACTGTAGAATTGGTCTGTAGAATAACTAGGTTAGTCTGTCCAGTTACCGGTGATGTAGTGTCGGGTCTTCACAGTATACACCGGTATTAACATCAATGTGTATGGTAATTAGGTTTGGATACATCCAAAATCCTCAAGTATGATACCATACACACATACACACCAGTATGATATCACCAATATCCTCAAGTATGATACCATACACACATACACACCAGTACAATCAGTATTAACTTGTAATGTACTTACATACCATACACACATACACACCAGTATGATACCATACACACATACACACCAGTACAATCAGTATTAACTTGTATGTATGTATGTAATCCTCAAGTATGATACCATACACACATACACACCAGTACAATCAGTATTAACTTGTAATGTACTTACATACCATACACACATACACACAAGTATGATATCACCAGTACATTGGGACCCAGCCCCAGAAGAAAATTTGAATGATTTTCAATTATTGTAGGTTCAAATTACGCCCCACGTTTTTAGTTGTAGAATTTTAGAGGTAGCTTTAGGTATGCGTTTTTACTGATCGATTTACAAAGCCCCGAAAAAGTTATTTTCCTCTTTTTAGTTCACTTTGGGCCCGAGAAAAACGTGGATTTTTTATAATTTTTTTTATATGATAATATTATTTTAATATAAAGATAGTGTAATATATCTTATCCTTAGGGAGGGACACTACAGCAACTTGTATGCGTAGTGCGTACAATCCCGCATCATACTATACGAATATCTTTCCTATAAGAGTGAAAATTTATTCAATAATATACCTACGCAGATCACTGATTCACTTATATTCACTCACTGTTCTGTACACGCTCTAAGTGCCTCAAATCAGTTTTATAATTAACACAAAACTATACACTATTTTGCTTTTTTTATATAATTAGCCAGTCCACCCAACTGGATGATTTGTGAAACACCAAAAACACCAAAATTTTCTTTTTATGAAATAAAATGCAAAGGGTATTTTAAGTGACTTTCGTACAACATGCAAATCAATTGTTTTCGGGACTATTAATAAAAATAAATAAATCAATGTTCTAAGAAGAGTTAAAAATGGCTGGTTATAATTGCCGTCTACAATATCTACCAACCAACCGTAATTCTACAGAGCAATAGAACTCGGGCGAATATCTAATAATAACTTCTTGTAGGTATATTCAGTTAAAGTATTTTTTTAATGAATCTGGGTTTATCGAAATAAATCCAAATACATCTTTGTACACTTCACAGAAAGCTTAAAAGTTTGTATTGTGAAGTTGAGTAAGTCTGGGATTGAACTTGCCCCCACTGGATTAACAGTCGAGCGCGTTACCAATCAGGCTACAGAGTATTTGTTATATTCGTCAATTTTATGGGGCGTCTTAGAAGTCTTACAACCTACTATATACCTAGTTCAATTATAGTTGACAACTTTCAATTAAAGAAAATAGGCTTTCAATATAATTGTATAAATGGTGCGTTTCTACTGAAACCACAACTATTTACCTATAATGGAATTCTGTGTTTTGTAAATATTATGTAGTGGCTATACCGAAATAATTTACTCGTATACGGTCAATTTAATTTCAATCTATGATTATGTACGTGACACTGAAATTATATAAAAACATATAATAAAGTTACTAAATGGAACTCAACTTTGTATACATACATCTCTTATTCAGGGCCGTATTTGTCAAAAGGCTGAGTAGCCCGGGGACTATGGGTGGCAGCCCTCGGAGGGCAGCGTTCGCCCGCTCAATAGGACAAACAAGTCACTTGTAGATAAAATTGTGTTTTCTACTGTTTCTCTGTCTATAAAATGTTAAATCTCATTTGTTAAAATGCCGAGTGCTTAAGAGCTGTTTCGAGCTGCCCAGGACAGAAGCACTTTCTTTCGAGTGATAGTCAACGTTGATGGGGGGACCTGACACGAAGAAGAAGAAGATTTGTTAAAAGTCCCTAATTCCCAGTTCTCCTTCCAAATGGTGCATTCTTTATTGGATAAAAACAATTTAGAGCGGTGGAGGGGAAGGGGAGGGGAGGGCCTATTTCTATGGAAAGTGTAAATTCGGCCCTGCTCTTATTAATAATTATTGTTAATTTCATTGTATTGGTGCGGTGTCAAAATATTAAGTGAAATCAAAACACACTCATAGAACTGAATATAAAATGCTCTGATTTTACAAGCTGGTAAACTTTTTCTTTCTTTGTTATATGAATTTAGTGTGAGAAAATATAATCTCTGTGTACGGTGTATAGTGTACGTATATAGTATACACCTCCCATAGATAGTAGACATAAGGTTACCCATATTGTGTGTATACTGTGTATACATAACTTATAATAAACAGCGGGTACAACATCGAAATGTGTAATTATAATTTAGCAATGCCATAAGATGTAAATACCTCGTGAAATGCCTATGAATTATTTACCCGTGAAAATGTCTATAATAGACACATGTCACTTTTGTTTTATTGTTGGTCAACAATTTAATTGTAGGTACTGTATTTTATGTTTGGTGCTAAATTATTGCATTGCATAGTGTTGTGTGTAATTATCACACATGCAGACAATAACATATTACTATCTATATTTCAATTTATGAAATAGAATTTTATGAAGGAATTTTAATCAACAGCAAATTTTATAGCTACTATAGGTACCTGGTACATCCCTATAGTACCTGAATGCATGAATGGGTTGCCAGCTTACCCGATGGTGGGCACCTGACACAGGGGGTCCGCCCTTTAACATCACATCTAGGTAAGTTAATGAAATTGTTTTTGACATAAGTACAACATATATCACAAATTTCCAAAAATTGTAGTGAAAATCCATTAATTCACAACCATAAAAAATGTTACGCATGTTAAAAAATGGTGCTAATTATGTTTGCCTATAATTGTGTACCATATTTAAAAGAAAATAATAAAACAAACACGAATTTTTACCCGAAATTAAAAAAAATCGTAGAGCGTCATAACTTCAAAACTATTGAAAATCTCTATACACCTTATTGAGTATTATGTATTTCAATAGGCCTTGATAGGTTCTTTATCACCCAGCTTGGTAGACAAGACCACTTGGGACAACTTGTACGTATATGCTGGATATCTTAATAATGTTGACAAAATATGCGAATCAGATTTGCGGTATAGCCTGCGTAAACTGAAACCAAAATCATCTTCGGGTCCTGATATGATTCCAGCTTATGTCATAAAAGAAGTTGGCTATGAACTAGTAGAAGTCTTAACGTATCTATTCAATTTTTCAATAGAGGCGGGAGTGTTTCCGGATAGCTGGAAATTAACAAAAGTGACACCTATACATAAAAAGGGAGACAAATTTGACATTAGGAATTACAGACCCGTGGCTGTGTTGTCCTCAGTAGCGAAATTACTAGAAGTTATTCTCCACAGAAAAATATGGGAGGTTTGTAGTCATCTAATTATAGACCAACAACACGGCTTCCGCCCAGCTAGATCTACGGTTACAAATTTAATTAATTTTGAAACTTATGTTGCGAATTGTCTCGATAAGAAGACTCAAGTAGATGTAAATTATAATGACTTTGAAAAAGCATTCGATAAAGTAGATCATAACTTGTTATTAAATAAACTCGATAAAATTGGCCTACCTGATATCTTAGTTAGATACATCGCAAGTTATCTCAGTAACCGTCATCAATATGTTACTTATCGGGGTCATAAGTCAAACACCTACCACACACCCTCCGGAGTACCACAAGGCTCCAATCTGGGCCCTTTGCTCTTTATAATTTTTATAAATGACATTGGGAGTGCAATACAGCACTCGGAATATCTATTATACGCTGACGATCTTAAAATCTATCGTAAAATACAATCACAGAATGATGCATGTTTACTACAGCGAGATCTTGACTCGGTGGTGACATGGTCGACTGACAATAAACTACCGTTTAGTGTACCTAAATGCTTCGTGATGACATATACAAGAGCTCGCAACTCCATAAATTTCATATATTCCATGAATGGTGACCAACTGAAGCGTGCAGATCGATCGAAGGATTTGGGTATACTATTCGAGGCGGACTTGACGTTTAACTTACACATTACTGAAACTGCAGACAAGGCATTTAAAACTTTGGGCTTTGTCTTAAGGAATTCATCTTATTTCCAGAGAGCAAGCACGTTGCGTATTTTATACGAGACTCTCGTACGTACTATTTTGGAATATGGATCTATCATATGGAGTCCAAGTGAAATAACTTACATTCAGAGGATGGAAAGAGTACAGAAACGCTTTTTGAGGCACCTATATCGCATCGAGTATGGGTACTACCCATACTTGTATCCTTCACTATTTGTAATGGGATGTCTGAGCTTCGCCACACTTGAGAAGAGACGGAAGGACTACATATGTAGGCACTTTTTTAAACTATTGAATGGCATAATAGAAAATCCATCAATTCTTGCTCAAATAGATTTTTTCGTTCCAAACTCATACGGCCGGTCTCGTTCGCATATGCTGTTCTATCCTCCACGGAGTAGAACAAACGTCGTGATCAACTCGCCGGTTAGCCGAGCGGTACGCTACCTTAACGAACTGGCGTCATCCATTGACATCTTTGGGGTGACTTATGCCACTTTTGTCAGCCATCTCGAGAATCACTTGTACTATTGACAATGTTTGCGGGGGAATATTCCTACCGGGTTATGCCAATACAGATTTCAGTTGCCCATCACTAAACGATGACAGTCTACTCAGCTGTCATCGTGAGTGTTGTGGCTATAATTCTGTTAATTTTTGTATTATGTTGTTTTGATTGTTTTTGTTAAGTTTAAAATAGTGTATTATTGTGTTTGTGGTGTTTATTTATGTGTTTATGTACGTCTGTTATCACATCGTGTATTAGCATGTAAGTACCTCTTTGTAAGAATAACCTGTACCTGGACTGGCGCTGAGGCAACAATAGTCGCTGTTAAGCTGGTCCAGGTCTTTTATACTTCATTAAATAAATAAATAAATAAATAAATAAATAAATAAGATATACTTCTGATATAGGCGGTCATAGTACCTTCTTGTATCTATACTCGTAGAGGTGTTATATAGATTGTGATAGACATTACAAATACGATATTATAAAGCCATAAATGTTCTTAATATGGTTATTTTATAACCTTTATTCTTGTAAAATTAGTACCTACCCACTACACATCCGACTATATAATTATAGGTATAGGTATTGGTAGAGGACCAGAAGGTATAGTAGTATGGACCTATATCATAGGAAAGCGGCTTGCAGCCCATATGCATGCAGTATGTCGGTCGATACCTAGATCGATCTCAAAATTACCAGTTCCGCCGGTCATTCCATGTGACCGGTTCTTTCTATCCCATATAATTATACTAATCACTATGATCGGCCCTAAGATTTATAATATTACCAAAGTGTACTACAATTTGATGACATGTTATCTAAATTGGATTATTTTACAAATATGTAGGTGTATAGATGCACACTGCACAAGTACATTGCTTCTCTTACTAGGGATTGAGGAAGGTGCTCGAAGTCCTGCAAGACAGACGAAAATTTTGGCAGTTCACGCACATGCAGTTATTTAAGAAAGATTCAGTTCAGACTTCAAAATCTTATGTTTCTTAAAGAATCAGTAAAGTCTTACAGAGAGAATAACAATGAATGTGTTAGTACGAGTGTTTGTGTAAATATACCAACCCATTTCTATAACGTTATATGTATTATTGTACCAGTACCTATACCACATCACTAGCGATGAGTATTAGTAGGTATTGTATAGAATACTATAGATAATGTACATGTAGGTACTATAGGATGGTTAATCTAAAAACAATGTAAGGTTACGTTTGTTTTCACTCTCTACACATTTCAAGCTTATAAACTTAGATTAAACAGACTTGCGCATTGTTAGGAAATATATATTCTGTTGTAAAAAGGTCAGTGCAATATTATTACTATTTTTTATATTACAATATATTGGACGAGACTTTTTATAAGACTTTTGAGTGCTTTTGGCTAAATAGATAATGGGAAATCGTGATGGCATCATCAATGCATTCATATAATGTAGAGTGAAATATGAAATTCTCCCATGGTCAATATATTATGTTTAACCTTTGTAATAGAGGCAAACGTTATAGTATAGACTATGGTACCATATTAAGAACTCTATGTCTAGGTATGGATAGAGGTATGTATAATATTATGCAGATTATAATTATATTGGAATAGTGCCTACCTATTATGAATCTAAGAAAGCGCAGAAAGTATGAATACCTATGTACCTAGACTAGTCTCCTATAATTTGTAGATATCGTCCGAAATTACTAAATCATTTTGTGTAAGTATAATACATGTAGACTATGTCTCACAACTTTACAAAATTAATGTAGGTATAGTGTATACTGTATACCTCTCCATTCAAATAATGTCAATTATTTCAGTTGTGGGAGTGAATGCAACAGATGTAGGTATGTAACGAGTGATCTCTGTTACTCGATTGTATAACATTTTGGAATTTCATCATTATCAATACTATTCAGGAGAAATTATTATATGCTATGAGAAAAAAATATGTTTTTCTCGTTTCAGCATTGCGGTATGGCAGATGGCTCATTGTATGGTTCAGTAGGGGCTTCACACATGTTACTTTCTGGATTAGCTGGCAAAGATTTTGCAGCAAGCTCACCCAAGTGAACAAATGTCATATCATCTATTAATCATTATGTTGACATATTTATATATATTTCGTTCACTTAAGGGCCTATATGCTCTCATAGGGCTTCGGTACCCTGAATTTTACTCAGCCGATACTGAGGGAAACGTCTTGAAACTGAAAACAGTGATAGATGAAAGTATGAACTACAGGTCTGCTGTTTTAGAATTACAGGATTTGGAAATTCCTTGAATAAAAAAATATTCCTAAAGTACCCCTAAAATTTACGGGATCTGAATATTTTTAGTTTTTTGAATACAAAAGTATAATTTTGCTATAATACTGGTATTTGTAATCTTAACAAATCGGCTGTTTTAGATTTTTAAATTTCTTCCCAGGTTTCTTTTAAAAATATGCAATTCACTTTGTCGCTTACGCTATTTTTATTGAGCGCTAACATTCCCATACAAAATTTGAAAAAGTTGAAGCAAAAATAGAACGATTTTTGCTCAGTGCATATAAGCCCTTAAAGTGTCAATGTTTTGAGACAAATAATTGTTTGGTAAATTAATTAATCAATAGAAAAACTATTTATTACCAGGAATGCCACCAATGTATCTAGTTGTTGGTGCCTAAAATATCTATCTATTATGTATAATGTGTATGATGCACTAGTGCGTGCCATGAAGAGTGCGTACTGCGTATACCTCGACTATCTAACCCTCCCGATATTTCTATGAGAATCAAAATTGTCTTATGGAATGAGATCAACGCACGAAGATCACAAACCGCAGCATAGGCTCATATCTACTAACTTGTACTATAATATTTTTATATAAAATCTAATATGAAATATTAGGTTGTCGTGGTTAAACTAGATTTAAATAACGCATTATCCATTTCAATTACATCCATCTTATATCTTATACCACCCATGATTGTTGTCATCCGCTGTAAAATAATAAATATAAACATTACAATATAAATGTCTATATCTACGTACGCGCCTATAATTTATTTCTACAAGAAGGTGTGGTATATATTCCCCGATGTATTGGTATGCTTCTTCTTCTTTACTTATTACGGCTCTGCACCCGATGTATTAATTGGTATGCTTAGATTTATATATTTTGATCTAAGGTATTACTGGCACGAATATTTGGTACAATTCTCTAACTTATTGAATTAAAATGTATGGGTTTTAAATTTATTTTTCTACGAAAATAATGGAAATAGAAGTCTTGTTTTTGTAAGTTCCTACGCGCTTGATCATCACTCACAGAGTTGTTGGTGATTTTAATTTGCTGAATAGAATAGAATCAATAGAATAATGCATTTACACAAATCCAAGAGGCCAAATTTTTGTTAGAATATTCTGCAACATAGTACGTAGATATTTCAGAGGTTATAGTACTATAATATAATTATAATCAATAAAATTGTTATATATACACACACACTTATTTGTGCGTTACATTACACAGCGCATATCTATACGAGAACATGACTTATTTCTTTAATAGATGGTAAATAATACTGTTTTTTTTATAATAATTGTAACTTGTTGTGTGCATTATATTTTTATTAGGTAATTAATAAAATAAATTAAAATACATATACATTTAGATATACATATACCTGTAAGTTTGTCGAAAGTTCTACACGACGGTGCGTGATTGATGATTAAACGACATCCAAACACGAAAAACCATAGTATGGTATATAACTATACCAATATATATGTATATAGTTTAATCGTAAAAATGTAATTAAACGTTCACTAGATATTCGATTTTATTACGGATGTGAAATGGACTTAAACTATATATCAGCTGTAGATAGTATCTACTAGATACACGCATGGTACATGTATATAAATTAAGTTTTGAGGTTGGTCCGCAGAAATTATCATCCGGCAAAAGGTACATACTCTAAGGACTCCGAAGTATTTATTTATTCACAAGGCACACCAGCATCCATCAGAACAGAACTTATACCTAAGAGTAGAATAATGGACAGCAAGCTGGAGTGATACTACTGAATGACAATAACTTATTATCTTATATGTAAATATGTACACGCTTGAGAAATACTAAATAATCATCTGAACATGCTCAATAAAAAATTGATATACCTATTATTATTAATTTTGGGCAAGCAGCCTATGGCTTATTGGCCCAAATCAATGTCTGTGCCATCCGTCTTTCTGAGAAACTCATCCAATCTGTTTTTAAAACGTTTTCATAGGTAAACGGTTTCTTACATTCACCACTCTATCGCAAATAAAAATATTTCTCGGATTACTGCGTGAAACCGTACTTTGGTGATGTGCCTTCAAATGGATATTGGTATTCAGCGTGTACATGGAACAACATAGTATATAGCTATCCATAATCTTGTTCGATATGTCTCGATAAGGTCACTTTTAGATCGCCTGGATTTTAATATTTTAAAACGAATTCTTAATATATCTATACCTATATACTGATATTTCAGGCAAAATGCTTGTATTTTAGTCCCCGTGTTGAGCTTAATCCCGTGACATAGGTAGTAGGTACAATGTGTTAACCGGAGAATATGTAATTTAATTATAACGGCCAAAATAATAGGTAGGTACCTATGTAGTAATTAGAAACACTTCAATTTAACGGTTTATTGGAATTAGGTATACTATAGAAACATCAATCGATAATTTGCGTTTCTCTTTCTATATAAGTTGATATATATTTTAAATATGTTATCTAATTAATGTCATTCGCAATAATAATAAAGACTTAATTACATAAAAAATACAATAAGCATACATAAGTACACCATTATCGCATTAAATATCTACACGACACCTTTAGAAATCAAATCTGTCAATAGCTTCATTATTAATTACTAACTAGAGAGCCAAGCGTACTCGTATATGTCATCATCATTTTTTATCAGTAAGACACGCGCGCCAAACTTGAACCGGCGAACTGAACTGATCATCATCAGAAAAGAGGACAACATATAGCAGCTAGTATCAGACCTATAAAAGCATTTAGATGTAACAAGAAATTGGAATAACCCTGCCGACCATTGTGCATTGTTATAGTATATACTATGTATATTTTGTAATATCTGCAACATTGATATAGAAACGAATTTTCATGATATTCCTTAATAAGTTGTTCAGCAAGCGTATTAAATACATAAAACCTTTTTCAAGGAAAAATGAAAAAAAAAGTATTTAGATAAAAATCCACAAAACTGACATTTGATTTTGCGACTAGTAGTCGAGGATTTGCACAATCGCCTGAAGATGAGGGTGCAAACCCTCGAATACTAGTCGCGAAATCAAAAGTCAATTTTGTGGATTTTTATCTTTACATTTTTTTTTCATTTTTCCTTTCAAATGGATGTCCACCATGTATCCACGGTCGAAAACATCGAGATTAAAACCGTTTTCATTAATATGAGAATTGAAATAACAAGTTTCACTCTCTTTCGTAATTAAATTTTTAATGCTGCGTATGTATCTAGTATTAAGTACATCATAAAAATTAAAACTGTTATGATACGATTAGAAGCTTAAAAATTGAATATTATAAGTGGGTACAAAGTATAATTTATTATCAAATAAAAGTTCGAAACATTGCATTGGTAGCCTAACGAGGCTGCAGTATAAATTATAATGTGTTTTCGAACCTATAGGATTATTTTCATAACTTTAAGGTGTGAGTATCATTGAATATACCGCTGAAGCTCTAAAGATATAAGAAGTCTTTATAGTAATATTTATGTTTCCTCGAATAAGATTTGATAAATAAACTTGGGCTAACATGAGCGATTTACATTCCATGCATAAATACTCCCAATTTTCAATAAAAACCTATTGAATTATAATGATCTTTTTACAAATATTAACCTTTTATGGTGATAATTAGGCTGCTATATGAAAACCTATATGTATACCTACATGATGCACTTACGAGTATTCACGGTACTTAAACACAAATAAACCTGGGAAAATCATTTGAAAATAATGTCTCTGTATGGTACCACATGCAATGTTAATTATGTTTTCCGTATTTCATAATATGCCTACATACCTAATAGAACTCCTATGTGCAATTAGTATGATAAATAAAGTTACAAACACTTCGATTCATTTGAAGATGCAGTGGCGAGTATTCGGTAATGCTTTTCTGTTTGTTTTTATAAAACTAAACAGTAATTGGGGTACCATGCTATTTTAATACGCCCGTATGTCTAATTCTAGTCTGAGACAGGTACCTGCTAAGGAGATAGATAACTCGAAAGCTAATAATTGGAACTTATCTATAGGTAAACTATTACAGCCAAAGTCCGCAAGTTTTCCCGTTCTTGAGAATTTTTCAATCAGTTTTCATACTTGAAGACTACAGGGGACTCTACTGTTTTTTCCCTCATGATTATATCCTTGTGCAAATAACCAATAAAACAGTCATAGTCGGGAACAACGAGTTTTGTTGCTTCGGGTGACCAGACAGAAACTCAAATGACAAAATCTCAACTGTCAAAAGGGTAACCTACTATTGACAGAACTCATCGCCGGAAAACCTGTTGTCCACAATTTCAATATTGTTGGGTTAGGTTCGTTAGGTTGTTTTTTTTACACACAAAAACAAAACAAAAAAAACAACGGCATCAGATTTCCCGGTGTTGAGTTGCGATTCTGTCAATAGTAGATTACCCTTTTGACAGTTGAGATTTTGTCACTTAAGATTTTGACATGGAACCGTTGCTTTGGCAATTTTGCAGGATTATAGGTACACCGAAATGCCACTAGATGCCATTATAACTTTAATTTGGGATTTTTACGGACATTCCTTGTTTTTCCCCTGTATGTCTTCACTTATTCTTTTTGTAGATGTACACAAGTATAGGTGATGTTGTCCCCGAAAGGAGGATTATTCAATATTCAAATGCTGGGTTACTTGATCCTAGAACGACTTGTGGGAAAGAGTTATATGAATAGAAAATAAATATAAGTAACTAAAGGTGTAGATAGTGGAGAATATGAATTTCCGGTAGATGCCTAATGGGTATTATCTATCCATGGCAGTGACTACTGTATTGACTATCACTAGGTACAATGATGCTGGTAGCCATAATGTTGCAGAACTCTAGTAAGTATAATCAAGCATAGTAAATGATTAAACAGGTAGTAGGTTAGTGAAAACACAGTCGGGTCAACTAGATCACGGTTATATTGATGCTCGATGCTAATAAACAGCATGAGCATATGCAAAACATAATACATATCTAGGTACTACATACATTAATATTATTACTATCACTATGGATATATCTATCAATGAACACTGGGGAACTAAATTCATGCGGTGCTGTCTTGCAAAATGTTTTATTGTAATTTTTTACATGGTAATCTAAATGTTATACATACTATTATGATTTAGTGAACATTTTAATATCAAGTTTATCTCTCTATCCCTCACGCTGTGTCCCTTGCGGGGTAGGTCAGGACACCGGACAGTTTATTTTTTGATAACTTTATTTTTTTTAAAGTAGATATTGTGCCCCGCGACCCTGCGTCTGAATTTTGGTTTTGATACAATCCTGTTGCTAACATGTTGTTTTGTAATTGAAGTACTTTTATCTTTAAGAGATGCCACAACACTAAACCAAATTGCTGGATACTTACAATACACTTTTTTCACTAACGTCTTATACAAATATTCACATTACTCTCTCCCGTAACTCAACTATTCGTCACATAAGGCAGGTATTGCCATATAACCCCCTACATGTGTAGGTACTATGTATGTACTATGTAGTACAATAGGTACCAATGCAATGTATGTAATTGACTGTGAGAATATTCCATATACACTAGTCTCGTTTCATTTCATTAACAATAATATTCTGTGTGCACTTTACTTAGCTTTATGTTTATTGTTTAATACAATAATTAACTATCAAACAATTACACTGATTATTAATATCTATTATTATTCATATTCTACCACATTTTTCAATGATTTCTATAATGTTTTATTACAGTATGCAGATGAGAGTACCTAGGGAGGTGCCTACTGCTGATTGCACTGCAAGCTTCTTGTCTTGTATGTACAGATGTAGACGAGGTATAGGTACCAGCACTACCAGCTCATCTCGTTACAATGAAAGCAGAGTAAGGAAATGAAAGTTTTCTTTGTAAGAAGATAGTGTGAACCGTGAATTACAAACTTAAGTGACGATACCTATATCAAGTAGTAAGGAAAAATAATTCAACATCAGATAGGCACCTACTACCAGCACCTACTACGTCTGACCTACCTACCTTAATTCGTATCTTATCTACATTTTGAAAAGAATAGAATCACTTACCTACTATACTTGTCACTAAAAGAGCGCATTCAATTGAAACATCTAGGTCATATGCACCCAGGAACAAAGGATTTTTTTTATTATGTAATAGTAAGTGCATCTATCGGTTAAATTGTGTTTAGGTATATGTGATTCTCCAGCCTTCAAGGAATCAGTGGTCGAAGCAAGCAACAAATTCAAACTATGCTTACAACTGTATTCAAATCCTAATATCTGAATCAGGCACTACATATATAACCAGCAAAATTAGACTGGACACTGGACAGATATTGCTTTCAGAATAAGAGAGAGCTTTGTGTCCAGCATATTTAATCAAAGTTTAATTTTAATATCTACATATTTCTTATAGGAGATTTAATTATAGAAACAACGTGAAGCAATTTTATAGATAAATGTATGAAATAATAAAAATATGAAATTGTACCACAGTGCATAAGTAATTCAGGTTAATCACAATTTTCACCTACAGCATAGATGTTATAGGTACAGAGGCATCGTATAGGTATTTATCGTTAACTTAATTGAGTATATTGTTAACGATGCTGTATGAAAATATTCTGCATGGTAATAGGTTATATGGATTATGTACTTTGGAAAGATGAGTTTGCTTACACTATATGTACGCACCCAGCACCAGGTACATCTAAATGCATACAAGAGCAATAAAATAATAACTTCCATTCAGACAGAAAATGAGAGTTGTGAAAAGGTTTCTGCAATAAAGTTGAATAAGTGAATTATTATATCGACGATTTCTAAATGAAATAGATTCAAATCACATACGAAAGTTTGGATTAAATAAACATTTTATATGTAAATACAAGCGTTACTTTTAACTTTTCATACAAATAGACTTACTTGCATTTATTGGCAAGCGTATGGCGAAATTTTGTAATCATGTGTAAATATTACGTGCATAAAATAACTTTAGTTCGTATTTAGTTTTCTTCTATCAAGTGCGATTTATGCGAAACAAACGTGATTGCAATATTAATTAAGGTAATAATACCCAAAAAAATGTACAATGTACTTATAGTGCAGTATGCCAAATTAATTCAAAGTACAATTAAATAGGTATAGGTATTAGGTATTTCGTATTTTGTAAAGGTAGTAACTAGTAATAGATACATTACTATATACTTACTACAAACTTTATATTGAAAAATGCAACGCAACGTCAGTAGTATGAAAAATAGTTTGATTAGGTATTTCAATAATCAAACGCTGCAACAAAGTTACAGCCAAATTATACTAACTTTAAATATAATGCAAGAAAAATTTTCACTTTCCATAAGTAAGTATTGAGGTTTAGGTTAGCTGAAGGAGATCTCTGTAGAGCGAAAAGTTCGTCGCAGTGAACATTATACATATATCTACCTATTATTTGTCAAATCGCGTGGTAAGTAATATTTCACATTTGTAACGGTTCTGCGGGTGGTTCTGTTTTGCGGGCCAGTGTAATTGTTTGTGATCCTCCGCCAGTTTTTACGATCACCCACAAGTATTTCCCAGTCATTCTGAGAGTTTACCAGCAGACCCGTTACAAACGAGGAGCAGCCTTGTCCAAAGTGTGACAGAGTGTGCATGTCCAGAATCGGCCGCCATAGTCACCTCCAATAATGGCATCATCGACAGGATCAGTAATAACGTGAGTGCGATTCTTCGGAGCTAAAGCCATGCTTGGCAACGGGCTCATGGCTATTATAATGTTCACACAAAGAAATAAAATCATATAACTATGATAGGTATATAAAACGTATTGCCAGCGGTCGCTGGAGGTGGTATGCCCCAAATAAAGAGTTACGGAGATCTCAGAATGTCCAGCACTGGATGCAGGGAGGCTGAGATGATTATATATGGAGATGAGATGTGAGATATAGTGATCTAGTTTGTGTTACGTATTAGACATATTAGGTACAATATAAAATTAGCTTACAAGTGGGTAACATCACACTTCTGGTGTATTTTTGTTGTAATGATGATGAATGCAAAACAAAAATTATGTTTCTGGTTCACTAGAATGTGCACGCGTATACTATAACGAGTAATGAGCGTAGATTAGATTTTATAATATTATTTTATTTCTACCGAGTCACATATGCCAGCATTTCTCTTTAATCTTAATTTGCCGAGAATAATTTAAACACCTAATAATATTAATATATAATCTACCTACTGTTTTTCATAACATTCAAACTACCTATAAGAAAAACTTCAAGTAATTTTCACATATACGCTTTAGATCTATTTACCTACTTATATATTGCATCGTGATCTGTGAACATACTCGTATAATTGTACAAATCTATAGAAATTAACAAATCTAAAAGATGTCTTTTCGTCTCATTTATTCTAAATCGTATAATTAGGAAGCTACTACTGATATCCAAGCACTTTATATTTTTAACTCATGTTTATATAAGTTGTCGCGTTCATGTCACCTGAGTACCTATTACAATAATGTAATACCATAGGTCTCGAATACAAATTTAATCGATTGTACAATATAATCCGCGACATGATTACAATCAATTAAAGATACGAAATGTATCTATACCTGTATTCATAAAGGATTTATAGTTAGTCAGATAAGTCTCGTAAAAATAAACATCTTTTGAAAGAAGTTTCACTTAAAAAATATCTCCAATAAATCATAAAAACTGAATCATTAGGTGTATAACGTATATCCCGAAAACTAAAATAGGTATCAAACAATTTTCCTTCGAAAGATATTTCTTTTTAGAAGACCTATCCATCGATATACTACAAGACCCCCCTTGCTATTTAAAACTCTAAAGCTGACCCCCCGGATATAACAACTTTCAGTTGGTTGAGAGAGCCGAAAGTTGTTTATTTCAGTTATTATTTCCATTATGTGTTTTTCAGGTGGGCTTTATGTTTTTTTGTGTTCCCAAGAAAAAATCCTAGTATACGTTCTTGGAATCTAAAATGGAGTATAAAGTTACAGATCAATACGTAGGTAACTACGAGATTTTCAATACTGGTAAGTACTTCAAAATATTATAACTATCTTTCCATCAAAATGTAAATGAGTGAAAAACCATGTAGATAATATCTAGCCTACACGATTAAGAGTCAGATCAATATAATCAATGATCGTATAATACCTAATACCTATATCGTACCCAAGACTAATAATCAATATTAATAAGAGAATATAAAATGACAGGTATAATAGTGTCTAATCTGACGTAATCCCATAAGAAATGTTAGCCCCCCCCCCCCCCCCTTCTGCAGAAATCCACCCTTCGCCATCGGTACCTACCAAAAGTACCAAAAGGAAAAAAACAATATTCAAAAGATTTGGGGCAGTCGAAAAATGCTTATTCAGCCAGAGAAGAAGCTACTGATGTAGGCCCTGATGGTCTTCTTAGTTTATTTATAAATATAAACTGGAGAAAAGCATACTGGTCCTTTGGAAACGTCCGGTCCTGTGGAACTGTCCTATAATTCTAATTACAGTATTTCCCGTAAAACGATCGTAAAGACACAAGTGTACACACTATTTAAAAGGGGTAAAACGTATTTTGATTCAAATTAAAAGAACTAAAAATATTGTAAACATGTGATTTTCTCCGAATAAAGTTGCGTTGAAAAAACTGCATCAGAATAGCGAGGGATGCATCTCCACTAGAATGGCTCGGCATTATGGTTTGTCGGCATAATGCTGAAGTAGGATAGCTTCTATGAAAGGACTTCTATGCCTGGTCTAGTTGAAAGCGGAGTATGCGAAAATATATCAACCATCAGATGGACATTATGTAGCTACAAGTGTCATATCAAGAAAGCTAATGAAGTGATGCTATAGTAAGGATTTCTAGTCTCTAGAGCGTAAGAAAGTATTTGTGTTCTGTGTTCTTGAGGCGAAGGACAGGACCAACACGGACTCTTTACAACATCGTCATGGATATATCAAGATCCTCAGACCGACTTCATGGATTCACCAGTTAATTATGTACCTACATTCATTTTTGTAAATTTAAATCTTTAAAATCTACCAGTATGACTATTTTTACATACCTTCATGATGTGAGCCATTTTGTCTTCAATCCTGAGTTGTACAAAAGGAGACAAATCTTTTATGCACTAAAAATATTCATATCTTTTTCTTTCCCACTGGTGTCTTAATGTCAACACAGCCTGCACTTATCAATCACTGTAAGTTAATTCCTCTGGAGGAATCCCACACTTGATTTATATATTGTCATTATCGTTTCTTTATTAATTACTTTTGACAAAATTTGTAACCCAGAGGGTAAAATCATTAATTTATTATGTCCGTGTCACTCGGCTAGTCGAAGATCTTAACAGATAGGGTTGTTTCTTCTAAGCTTTCCGTAAGCTTACGTATGAAATGATTTATTATTCTTATTATATAAACACTGGATAATAATTAAATTGACGCCGGGTGCTTTCCAATAATGTGTTCAATTTAGAACACGACCGACCGTGAAGCGAACTATTGGAATGATGATACAATTCAAATAAACGCGCGCTTTAAAAGTGACTCTTTATACCTGTGTTACATTATTTCATTGTTTACGAGATACCGGCATACCTGTTGTTTATACGAAAACAAATCGTATATAAACAAATCTTCCAAGGTACTCCAGCAGTACATTATGCACCTCCTCTATTTCTTGCATCCGAACAGAGTTGATTTTTGCAAATTTGCACCATGTCAAAATTTAGAGAATACTATATTTTATTAAATAGGTACTGCATTTGAGAACTATGCAACAGATGTTTTTCCTAGTTCTATTAACAAAAACGGAAAAATTGAAAAAAAAATACCTACTAGGAATCGAATTGCAATTAGCGCCGCAGGTGAAAATCTACATTGGGTGGTAAAAAACATGCCTTTGTCAATTTTACGCTTTATAAGAACTCGATGAATAAATTAAAGGGCAAAAAATAAGATATAGACATTCTCGCTTCAAATACGTACATGTGTAACAACAACAACACACGAGATTCATCTCAGGCTGGGGAGAATTATCGAATTATGTTTAAGAGATTAATAAATCCTGTTTTTAATGTTTGTATATTTTATATTAATTGTTTTTTTGTCTTTATACATTTATTATTATTACTATTAATTAAGATTTTCGTCCGACGGTACATGGTGGAAGTCCGTTTTTAAAGGTTAAAATTAAAGATTTAGAATAGGTAATAGGCGCAGTTTAAAAACGACGTATTTTAATGGCACATACAGTATATCTGTGTACATAACTCACAAACTCGGAATAATCCAATATTGGAGAAATCACGGTATCTCCGTCGATATTTCATACAAGACCGCATATACTCAAATCGTCGATTGCAGATACCATTTCATACTCCATCAGAGTTACTTATTTATCGGCACCTAACTGTGGGACCACTTTCTCTTTCTGTTACCATATCTCATATCGACTCTACTGCATACAAATAACAGAGACAGATGTATTCTTCATCAGTTCTGTTACAATTCTATAAGGGATGATTTTCCAAGAATAATTTTTATCTCCCTAAAATTATAGTACCTGTGTGCCATACACCAATTTGTGATTTTTTTGTATTGTGGATGAGAATAAAGTATAAACTTAGATTAGTATAAACCTTGAATAAACTTATATAAATACCTGTCCTTTGTTGTATTTTTTTTTCATTTACCAATGTTATATAATTGTGTAGGTTTTTAATATTTTGATTAAAAATGGTAGAATATAATATTGCGAAGTAAAAACTAGAGTTAAATGGGGTGTAATCACATTTTGCGATACGTTCGCCCTAGTGAACTATGACTTGTTACGTTGTTACAGGGCGTCGTCAGGAGGGAAAGGGGGGGGAGGGGGTAGCTGCCCCTCCTCGGTGGAGATTGGAATGGGCAATAGGTATATACTTTTTCATACTGAATGATAAAACCTCACAAAAAATCACACTATTACCACACGTTTTCCCATTTGTCAAAATTTTCTTATAATTACAAATTACAATACGAATATCCATTAAAATATACAATTGTTTCACAAAACGCCTGCGACGCCATTTTTATAACAGAATAAGCCTGCCTACTGCATTCACGTCTCACAGAAAAAAAATGCGTTGCTTTCATGCTATGTCAAAGTTTTGAATTTTGGTCCCTCCCCTAGCTCCAAGGCTGGCGACGCTTGTGTTTTGTTATAAGCCCAATTGGTATCTTATAAACTTTGCTCATTTTGAAAAATAGATAAAATAAAATACAAGAGTATACCTAGGTAGTAAGTAGATACATTAAACACCTTTTTATCGTTTCTCATGTGTTGTAAGGTTTCTGAATCAGAATTTTATTTTACCATCTCGTTAATGTGATGCTGAGAAAATCTTGGTTCCTTTTGACGCTTTGGAACTTGACGCTTTATAAAACTTAAAAGAATTAGTTAGGTACATATCTACAAAATGAACCTATGTACGTACGACGTACATCATAGAAAACACGTAATTAGTTTGTAATCGTGTTGTTATTTCTTGGTAGTAGTGTAGTACTTAATGGCTGCAGGCTCGCACGAAGAGTGTTATCAGCAGACATCCATTTAACTCTATCTCCCCACTTAGGTATCATATATGTGCTGTGCACTCATAGACATATTATCCGACTGTTCTCACTACATTGTCAGATAATTTGTTACGTAATAGAGTCCATATTGGTGACTTTTTGTGTTATTATCCTGTATGTTATGCCGGTTATGTGTTATTCTTAATTCTCGTACATAGGACACAGGATTTTTATAGCAAACTAGCTGAGTTATCCGTACCTCGCAACGGCATTTTGGATGGGGTCCGTTCATTCATTCTGCAAACTTTCATGAAGGTTCTACAATTTTCTAGATCGGATTCTCTCAATCACTCGGTGTCTCCCGATGGCTTGAGCTGGACAAAATATGACTTACGATCTGAATTCACCCCACACGCCCTTGGATCCCCTCGTCAGCGAAATTTCTCAGAAGGTTCCGCATTTCTAGAAGTTTCTATCACAGTATTCGTTTCCTGATAGCAAGGTTTTTTTGTAGGTATCAAGTTTGGTCGAAATTGCTCCAGGCGTTCCATAGTCATGGTGGAACAAACATACATACATCCATCCATTTTTATTATGTGTATAGGAGGTCAGACCAGATTACCAGACAAAACAAATCTCACCGTCTCTTGTGCCCAACGGGTTGCGCCTAGAATTTACATTGGATGCAACCACTATTGCATACATGGTGTTTTATAATTAATAACATATTTCTCTTTAACCGTAAGAGGTATTTGATATTTTAATGGCTTATGTCCAAGCCATGATTATGAATAAATAAATAAAAACTTTATTTCACATAAATTTGCATGTATGCAAAGGACGGATTTATCGCCTGTTGGCGATTTCCGCCAATCAACACAAGATTATGCTCTGTATAGCAGCCCTGGGCTTACTTGTGGCCCGTCGCCCATTCATAATTTGGCATTTCATCCAAAAAGTTTACCCAGGCCTGCTCTATAGTGTATACCTACTAAAAATATATCTAGCCTGAGTTGAGAGTTCTCTCATGTAAAACTGATTCCTGGACATTTAGTACCTAACCTATGCCTATGCAACCTCACTAAAATATTTTGGTGATTTATATAGATGAGCTCTATACACATATAAGTTGCTACCTAATGGAAATATTAACCTACACATATATAGTTCAAAGATTACTCAACAGTCATCAACACTTAGTGAGTATTTAATTACATACATGCACCAGTGTCTTCTACTTAGCTACGATGCTCGTAAGCAACGATTTATATCTGCCTATAATAATTTAGGGGTCCTTAATCTCGACAGAATATAACTATTACTGGCACGCGACACCTGGGCGATGGACACCTGGGCGATGCGACATTTGGAAGACGAAACATCTGGGCGACAACTTTCAATCATTTTTGTAAATTAGAATTTGGGCATACTACACACAAATATTTCCTGTACGTGTCACAGTACCTAAGTGAAAAAAAAAACTCCTATTGTTGTGAAGCGCAGAATAATACACCATATGATAATAGGTATCTGCGGTCACCCAAGTGTTTCGCTGCCTGAGTGGTCATCGCCCAAGTGACGGTACCATAAGTTCTACCTAAATCCTACCATAAGTTAGTAGTTGGTTTACTCGTATCTATTTTGGACTTGTGCATTATCGCCATGCCTCATACCAACACAACACACATAGGTATTTATATATACCAATGTATATTGAAATATAAATACAGCTAATCTCTAACATCATGGACGTATGTATGTATAAGTAAAATAATAAACAATCCTTAATGTTATTAATGTGTCTAAACCTAAACCTAAAAATCCTCACGTAACTGCATTCCACAGGCCTCTTATTATCTAATTGTTTCACATTCTCCTGTTTTATCAACGAATAACTATGTAACAAAACAACTCATTTTCTTTACAGAATAGCTCTAGGTCTAGGTGTATGTCATAATTAAATTTGATTTATTCTGCCTTTTAAAAACAAAAGAACAACTCCCAATTTCAATTGTAAACTCGGAGTTCAATTCAATTTATCTTTTGGAAATTGGTCGACCGGTAGAATTAACGACTTTACAATCAGTTCGCCCTAGTGAGCAGTCATTTTGTACTGCTGTTGTTGTATTCTGAATTTTAAATATGTAGTATCATACATGCGCCGGCTCATGCGACTGCCCTTCACCTAACGGAGGGTGGTTTCAATGGCCACTCCCGATGGGGGGAAGAATGGAGAGCCTCAAATAGAGGTACTCGGGGCCTGGTGCAGGGGGTGGGACTGCAAATGCCTGGCTTTGATCTCCCCAGCAGTCAATGGGTGGGATTAAATTGGATCCGCACGGACACGGCCGGTGTGGCCAGATGCTCCATAGATGGCAGATGCGAGAATACCCTGCCTGCGACTGTGGAGAACCTATGCAGAGTATCCAGCACACCGTAGAGACGTGCCCTCTGAGAGCGTTCTCTACTGGCACATATACCGACATACATATAACGCCACCAATGACTTGATGACTTGGATGTTGCTCTCTAGTGTCGAATCTCCTGGACGTAACAGCAAAAAATCTTTAACTCTCTTATCTTCTGACGCCAAACGATAATAATAATAATCATACATGTAAATTGTACAGTGCGCAAGTGTGCACTGCCTCACGTGTCTTAACAATATGCGCCTTTAGCACTGTGACGTGACGTGGTAGGGGATTATGCATAAAATCCCCCAATGCAAGTTATCTACAATTTCCTCAAACCTACCTACTTATAAGTATTAGTTATGACAAATTGTTAATTGCATTGCAAGTAAATAAATAAAATAGAAATAATTTATTAAAGCAAATCATTTTATCACAAAATGCAAACAAATTTGATAACACTCTAATATATTTACCATGTATCTTACCAGGCAGTGGCGGATCCAGGATTCAATTTTGGGGGGGCTGAATGTCGTCACATGGTAAAAAGTACTGTCACTCAACGTTTTGGGGGGGCTAAGGGATGAAACCCCTAGATTTGTTGTATATAAAGTACTGTCACTCATGGTTCGGGGGGGGCTTCAGCCCCCTGGTCCCCCTGGATCCGCTACTCCAGGTACTCGAATCATGTACCTACGAGTATGCATTTGAGCTCCAAGTTCACAGAACACATATTGCAAGTTGCAATCTAAGTGGAATTACACCCCGATATATCTATGGATGTATGTATGTGTGTGGGTGTGTATATGTTCCACCATAACTCTGGAATACCTGGAGCAATTTCGACCAAACTGGGAACAAATATTGTGTGATAGAAACTTCTGGAAATATGGAACCTCCTGAGAAATTTTGCTGATGAGGGAATCTTGGACTTGTGTGGTGTCGTGTGTGGTATCGTATGAAAAGGCATTGGAATATAAATTTAGATCGTAAGTCATATTTTGTCCAGCTTAAGCCATCGAGAGACACCGCATGATTTAGAGGATCTGGTCGTAGAATTACGTAGAACTTTCTAGAAAACTGTAGGGTTGTTCGAACATTGTAGAGCCTTCTAGAAAGTCGCGAAAATTAATAGAACATTGCAGAATTCTTTAGAAAGTTGTCGAAGTGAATGAACAAATGAACGCGGTTCGGTCATATTGTCGATGATCACCATCCAAATTTGCCGTTGCAAAGTACGGGTAACTCAGCTAGTTAGAGAATAGAAAATACTAATGACACTTTAACTAGATTCGATATATCTATAGTAATTAGAACGTTAGATTACAAATACAGCAGTTCTTTTCATCACCTTCTTTTTCAGCCCTCTGTCCTCCACTGCCGGATATAGGCTTCTTCCATACCCTGCCATTTTCATGATGATCCAAAATAATTCACGATGTAGACTTCTACAATTGTCTATATACCGATCCGGCATATTCAGCTCCTCAAACAAAATGCCACGAGCCCCTTTCGCGGGCTCTTCGATTTAATAGGTGGTCTTTGTCTTATACAGGTTTTCCCAGGATGTACGACCAAGCGGAAGTCCAGAGATAGAGGACCTAGGTACCTATCAATTTAACCCCATGTATGTTCAACGATTTTTTGTAGTTTTCGAGTTAATGAATTTTTTTCGCATTTTTTCGCCAAACCCCGACTTGCAAGACGTTATTGGTCACAGAGACACCGATTATTGAGATACATATCTATTTGATTTTTTTCTAGAATAGATGAATAGTACACCTTATAGATACAAAAACAATTATAGGCCTCCTCCTAGCTCCTACCAGCGTTTCTCTAGACAATAATTACAAAGCCACCATAGTTTGACCATTAGGTTTAGATATACTTACAATGCCGTTATAACTGTATGTGTACATATATTATTAAAAATAATGCAACCCATCGATCGTCTTGGGGCTAATTAGTTATTCACATGAGACATCACATACATGAACTATTTATTTTTCACATTTATAAATAATTTTTTATACATTTATAGACATTTACACATAGAGATGTACCTACTCGCACATAAAGTCAAAACGTACCTATAGGTAACTCTACGTCATAATTCATAATATAAAGGTATGTCGATACATGTGTTTTTTAAAGGCTGCTGAAACGATTCTCTAGTTATTCATCGTTAGCTATATAAATGAATTCAAATTAGTATGTACAGTATTAGTACATAATATATGGCTGTAGTCGGCAAGTTGGTTGATATGTAAACAGATACAGTAATACCTACACATCACCTGTATTATTTGAAATGTAAACATCAATAACATACAATACTTACCGTTAATATTTCACAATGACAGGGTCATGATTCACATATTCAATAAAATAAGATAGATCATGCAATCATTATCAAAAATAAAACTCGTACCATTTTAATTGTAAATAGTTGTCGCAGGACCTATTTACCTGCACATTTCACACTTCACCTTTCAGATCAAGAACGATTGGTAAAAAACCTGCACCTTGAACATTGAACATTTCATATCAGGACCTATTTGCCTGCACAGTGTCACATCAGAATCCACTTGCCCGTACACTGAACTTTCCCATCAGGACCTACGAGTTTTTACCTGCACTGTGAACAGTGAACATTTCACATCAACACCTCTTTACCTGCACAGTACACTTATATCACATAAAAAAACTTAAAAAAGAGTTTTGTGAGGACATGATATAAGGATTCTAATCATCAAAAAATCCGATATGTTTTAGTAAAACATTGAGATGTGAGACTTGAACTAATTTTCCCCGAAAATATTTTTATTTCAATCATAGTCACAGATGGATACAAAATAATAAAATTAGTATTTGTGAATGACTAGTTTGACTCCCTAAATTAGTCATGAAATGTGTAACACGAACTTATTATAAAGTCTGTGTCAGTCAGTCATCTTCCTAACATGATTATTGCATGCTTCATACCGAGTGAACAAGAACATGTTATATGCACAACTATTAAAAAATTGATATTTCGTAGATGATACGGCAGAGAAGTGATTTTGTAATTCGAAATTAAACATAGCAGATTTATATATTTTTTTCTTGAATTGCAAAGTCTGTGTTTTTGTATTATAATTACTTATGTTTATTATTATTGTTATCGATCAAATTGATTATAATGTTGTTCAGAAAATTGGTGTAATACTTAAATATAATTCATAAATTAATTATTAGTTACACAAATACAATTAATAAATCAAATAGACTTGGTGTAAAATGTGTAATATTGCCGCTGAAGTATAAAAGAATGAAGCATTACCACATACTTTATGTGACATTTGTATTGGTAAGAAAAACCTAAATCATTTCCTGTTCCTATATTTTTAGTTTTGTTTTTTCTTTCTTAATAGGTCTAGTTTTCTAACTTTTCGAAGTAAAATAAGTGATTTGTAATAAGTGTGTTTAAAATTTAGATTTCTGTGAAATAATTGAAAAAAGTAACGTCTTTTTTTACTAACTTTAATTGTTATACATTTGGAACTACTTTGCTCCAAAACTATTTTACATTGCCTTCGTTCGATTTTTCAGTGATAATTTTGTTATCAGCATAAATTTCATAGAAAACTATAATGTTTTTCAGTGGCGGATCCAAAGGAGGGAATAAAGGGCCGTAGTATCCCCCATATTTTTAAAAATATGTTTATGAAAAATTTGGATTTATTCTTATTTACTGAAATGCCTGTGAAAAACCTACCCTCAGCCCCTCCCAGAATTCTCGATGCGCCACTGATATTATTTGTATTCATTGTCATCCCTTGTATTTTCAAAACGCATGTCCTAAAATATCATATTTTATGTGATTGATTTTATGTAATTATAAAAAATATATTAAAATATGTACTGCTTATCAGGGAACAAGAGGCCATATCTCAAATATTACATCAAAGCATATTTCTTTATGATTGGGCATGAAAAACTATCTCTTTCGAATTGCTCAAACTATAAAATTTCTTTCAGTGTTTTAAAATGAATGAAATTAAGTTTTGTTGACATATTTTGTTTATTTACAATTCACAAAAAAGTTATTGCTAGCTGATTGCTTTTATAATAGAAAATAATTAAATTCTTTCCTCTTTTAGGTGCTGGGCGCCCAAAGTAAGGCTGATTTGATTAGATGTGAAAAATATGGAAGATTTCTTGATACATCTGTTGTTAATTGCAAAGGATATTTCATCTGCACGCAGGACACCTCAGGGAATGACGTGGTTTTAAAATTCACGTGTCCTGCAAAGTCTATTTTTAATTCTAATTCGTCAACATGCGAATATACAACATCATCTAGTTGTGATTATACAAGTACAAGTGAATCTGAAGAAAAGAATTTTTCAGACTCCTCTAGACAAAGAAATTCTGATATTGATATAGTGCCTGCAAGTAAACAACACGAGGACTTTCAATGCAACGAAACTGGGAAATTCGCAGATTTACTGGACGCAACTTGTTCCCGTTATTTTTTGTGTTATGATACGGGAAAATATTTTGTACAGAAATTGTATACATGTCCAAATAAAACATTCTTCGATCCCGAAACACAGAGTTGTTCGTATTCATACATTTGTCCTAGCGTATCTACAAGTCAAGAAGATAACGATTTTTCTGTAGAATCACAAACGCACTGGACGCAAGATACAAAAATGAATGAAGAAAATTTGCCACGAGAAAATGTGTCAATAGATTCAGTTATAAGCAAAGTGTCAAATATATTGAGATCTTTCACATGCAGCGAAGCGGGGAAATATCCCGATGACACAATAAATAATTGTAAAGGTTATATTTACTGTATAAAGAAACCATTTTCAGAAGGATTTTTTCAAATTTCATACACCTGCCCGAATAATTCAGTATTTGATCCTGTGGAAAGAACATGTTCTTCATCATATGTTTGTCCAGGAACATTTACGTCAAGTCACCCATCATCAGTTAACGATTCAAAGGCTTCCACATTTGATTCATCATTTACTACTACGCCCAAACTTCCAGCAGATTCTACTCTTGAATATGCACGTGACCTAACATCTTCAGATACGGATTCATCTATACAGCAATTAAGAAACGTCACCGACTATAAATCTGACATAATTTTATCATCATCTGTATCACCTTCATTCAACTCGTCTATAACACCGGATGTAACACATTCGGATACATTTCCATCAACCAGTGGAGACTACAGGTATTTAATATCAAAAGACATATTTTCTTCTTATCCGACTTCAGCCAGTACATATCAATCAACTGAACTTCTGACATTACCATATGACTCTACATATTATACTGAACAAGCAACTCCGGATAATATTTTAGGGATAACATCGCGAAACGTTAATGTGGCTACTGAAAAGCTCGATTTAAAATCCCCTAATGAAGGTCCACTCGATGAACCAGTAACAGATACTGCTACTGAAAGTACTTCATACTTATCGTCAATAACTGAAGATACATCGACGGTTGACCACATTTCAGATTCCACTTCAGAACAACCACACTCATCACATCCAATGACTCCCACTAGCTCGAGTCTAACACCAAGTGAATTTTCTGTTTCTACATCATCCAGTGCTTATTCGGCAACAGATACGTCATATCCAACGTCAATTTCGTCTACACCTGACTTCCAAACTTCTGACTTTTCGCATACAGAAGTTTCCCCAACAACTGATTCGACATCTTTAAGTACGTTTACATCAAGTAGTGAATCATCAACGCCTACATTAACGCCTACATTAACTTCTGTTTCAACTGAAATCACATCAAATTCTGATCCAGAATCTGCAAGTACTTCTGCAGTAACGAGTGTCGACACCTCAATATCAGAAAACTATTATTCGACGGATTCCACAGTACGCCCATCAGAAGAAACCACTGAATACACTACGTTTGATCAGACTTCGTTCTATGAAATAACATCGGATAATAGTTCGTTACCAACGTACATGACAACAAGAGAGGCAGACTATACTTCAGATATTGAGTCATCAACTGGTATTGAGTCATCAACTGAGCAGTCCACTGATGCACCAATGAATATTTTAACGGAACAAACATCTGACTTTATTCATTCAAACACATCTCCGTCAACAGAAAGTTATTCAGATCTTAGTTCTGTATCAACTTTGCAAATTTCTGATGCAACATTACCTTACGAGACAACGGATTCAATTTCTCATGGATTCGGTGATACAACTACAGATTTATTATCTTCAGGTATCTCTACTTCGCTTACAGAAAATAGTGAGCAATTGACGTCTTCAACAATTCCAGGGCAAACATCCGATTCTATATCATATTCAACATCTCCTTATCAATCGTCGCCCAGTTCAGTAGAAGCAACTACAAACAACTCCATAACTAATCCAAGTTCTACAACAGATGTAACCATAACATCAACTACTCCATCGAAATTTGTTTGTGACTCTGTTGGAAGGTTTCCTAATCCTACAATTTCGGGATGCAGGAGTTACATACTATGTTCTAAAAACTATGATAATGTTTACAAAGAAACAACATTTATGTGTCCCGGAGAGACCGTTTTTGACCCTGTGACATCAAATTGTACCTCTCCTTCAATTTATTCGTGCCCCGAAAGTCCATTACAAGGTAATAATATTTGTAAAGAACAAGGAAGATTTTCAATTCCCTCATCCGATTGTCGAAACTACACCTTGTGCACATTGTTACCATCGGGAAATTTTATATCTATAAATTTATCATGTCCATTTAACACCAGCTTTAACCCTGCTACCAATTCTTGTTCTACAACTTATATATGCCCATCCAAGCACCTGACTACTACTGAATCTACAGCTTTTGTTTGTTCGTCCCCTGGCAGATATTTAGATACTTCTGTTCCAAACTGTAAAGGATTTATACTCTGTTATAATACAAATGATGGTTTAAAACAAGCACTATTTGGATGCCCAGGAAATACAACATTTGACGCAAACTTGTCTGTGTGCAGGGCTTCTACTGGAAAATGCGCAATTCTGCCGCCAAATGGAAACACACCACAACAGAGTAATTCCAAAAGTAATCTCCATCACGTTACAGAGACAATCAAACTACGTTCAGATATTCCATTTCAGTGTGTAAGACCTGGTCGCTTCTCTGATTCGTCTGTTCCCGATTGTAAAGGATATGTTCATTGCAAATATTCCAACGAAACCAATTCATTTACATCATTACATTATAATTGCAGTGGGTCCTCGATATTTGATCCTTCAAAACTAAAATGTGTTCCACCAGATCAATACACTTGTCCGTTGGGGTATTAGTGTTAACAAGTATTTTATTAAGTATGTAGGTTTTAGTAATTATGACCTTTTTCATAAAAAAATACAATTTCTTTTCATAGGTTATTCGTTGTTTTTCTTAGCTGTAATGTGAGAGTCAATTAAAATAACCGTAAAGACACTTGGAATATCACATTAAGTAATATTCTAATTCAATGTCCCCTGCAAGAAGGAAATATAACTTGGTCTGGAAATGCGACAGTAGTCTGTAAGACGAGGTTATTATTTGGCGTGATTCAGAAGTAATACTGCTCCAATACCCTCGCGAATTTCGCTTCAGTTTATATAGACGACCATATCCTACCGCCTTGCAGTAATAAATTAATAATCTTATCATACATACCAAAGAAAATGTTACTAAGTGTAGTGTAGTATTAGGTGTTATACTAGAACAATTAAATATTCCTTTCCCATTTTTTTACTTACTCGTATTTATTTTTGTATTGCTCGGTTAGGTTAGCTGGAAATATCGTTGAATAGCGATAAGGTCTCCCTAGTAAACATTTGTTATCATTATGTATTATCTTACATAACTATAATGCTTATTAAAGAATAAACTAATAATAAGATAATATTTATTTATTTAAGTAAAAATATTACACTCTTCGGCATTACAGCGCTCAGCCTTTGCGCCGAAGAGTGTGTATATGTAGTTTTTATGAATCCTTTGCAGAACCATGTATCCTGTGCTACAATTATTTATGTTAAACATTGAATATAAATAAATAAATAAATTCTCCCTCACCTTCCATAACTGTTGTATTATTTTTAAATCTTATGATATTCTTCTAAATTCTTTTGTGCGTGCAGACCTCTAATCTGGAGGTACCGACACAAGCTAATGGCTATATCCCACGGAAGGTGAATCCTGCTTCGTCCGTAGATTCGCATGCCGTGGGAAGGAGTGAGTCCGTGAATCTACAGACTTTTTCATAGCGATTTGTATGGCGGTACGTGATATCGCAGACGTACACGGATCGTGGGAAATAGGTTGCCTGTGAATCCGCGGACACGCCTTGATGAATCCAGATGAATCCGTCTAATCCATAGCGTTTGGATAACTTGCAATACAAGTGTTGAATCCAATATACATATACGTAGATATTTCTTTAGGAAACATCCCAAACAGACAGTTTTTTTCATTTTATTTCTTCTTTTCTATTTTAAAATGTATTTTAAATAAAATTAAACTTTTTTTTCAATTATTTCAATGTTAATTTATAGTTTGATAATTACAAAATGTGTAATATAATTATGTGTGTGTGTGTGTGTGTGTGTGTGTGTGTGTGTGTGTGTGTGTGTGCGTGCGTGCGTGCGTGCGTGCGTGCGTGCGTGCGTGCGTGCGTGCGTGCGTGCGTGCGTGTGTGTGTGTGTGTTGATTCTCACAAAATAAATAACGTTTTATTAAAAAATATAATTATGTATATATTTATGTAGGTACCTATTAGCTTTTTACGTTACTTCATTTTCTATAGTATAACTATTAAACGTAATACATATATATTCCATTTGTCGCCGCCCACAAGTTTTTTGTGTATATGAGTAAAAAGGCGTGTGGATGGAACGTTTGTCTTGGCTCGTTTACGTAACAGACCGTTGACGCCTTTTTACTCATGAACGCAAAAAACTCGTAGACGCTCGCAAGCGTGTGGCGGCGACATTAACTTTTACTTAAAGTATTATACCGAATCGGTAGGTATTACCTATATAATTGGCACCAGGAATGACGTCACAGTCTTTTCCCACGGCATTAAGGTTCAAAATCGCGTGACAATCGCATGATAAAATGGTAAAAATAGCGTTTTTTTAATTTTTTGAGGTTAATTTTGCGTCTATCAAAAAACTTTTACGGTTATTCCCTAGGTTTTAATGCATATTATCAGTACAAAAAAAAATTTTACTCAACGACTTTCAGGAAACGAGTTTCCGTCTTTCGGAAAAAAGATCAGAGGTGTTTTCCATTTTTTTTTGAGAAATCTATACAAGATATAAAAAATCTGTTACGGTTATATACGGTTATATAAAGGTTCAATGCATCTACCCTATTTTGTTCCAAAGCATAATTAATAACGGTTGTCGAGATAGAAGGTCTCCCGTTTTTAGAAATTTTTGAAATGTCGGTATGCATACTCTTAACATTACTTACTGTAAATTAATACTGATTCAAAAGTTATTCATAGGTACAAAAATACATAATACAAGAATATGATACTAAATTGATAACATGTAGCTACCTACATTAACTGAAAATAACGTGTTGTAATTTTTGCTAGTCGGGTAATTTGTATATTTTTGTAACAATTTTACAATAAAAATAATTATTATTCGATATATTTTCGGATATATATTCACTAACAACGAGGGTTGTCAACCGTACTAGAGTATAATAATAATATTGAAAGTGAGTTGCAAGAAATATATGGATCGCAAAATACTATATATTTTTTTTTGGCAACTTTAAAACTAAGAAAATATCAACCAAATCCGCTTCACTTGTAAAATTTAAACGCAGTTTAAGAATTATATCATTGCCTGCAGTTTTCGACTGACGAATGAGTGTGTAATTTACATTAATTTGAAAATTCAAGCAGTTCATAAAATGACAGTTTTTATTTAAATAGATAAGTAGATATTTATTTATTTATTGCACATGGAACAGATACAGTCACAAAAACAAACATTGGCAGGTACATTAATACAAAAATATCAATACACAAGACCAATTACATCCGTTCACAATTAGCACACACGCAAAACAAATAGATTACATTACATAGTTAAAAATATTTATCTTATATCTATAAAACATTTATGGTAGGGAAGGAGGAAGCATGGGAAGAGGAAGAAGAAGAGGAAGAAAGGAGGGGATAATGAAGGAAGCAACAAAAAAAGAGTTAAGAACTAATATCAAGAACAATAAGATAATGTGTATGTTTTCTTTTATTTTCATAAAATTATCGAATTACACCCTGATACATATTTGTACACTTCATAACAAGCTTAAAAGCTTGTGTCGTGAAGTGGGGTATGTCGGCATCGAGGATCGAGCGCGTTAGCAACCAGGCTTCCGATAACTTTTTAAAATTACTTATTGATGCAGATGGAATAATCAGCTGAAAAATTTTGACAACCCTACTTACATGTTTCAGCGCGTGTATACACAACGGTTTCCGAAGAAAAACCCATAGGAGTATTTACGATGATGTAGTATGAACCCCAAAAAACACAAAAACCCTTCAGAAATATGACGTACTTAATGTAGTTCTGGACAATTTACATTCCTGCCTGCATTAAATTGTACCACAAATGTGTTATAGTTTTGTATTGTCTATGTGTTTATTGCTTTCATTCTTTTTTGTTGTGTTTATTGATTTATTGCATTTGATTTTGTGTTTGTAAACCTGACGATTCCAAGTGCCTTAAATATGGTCTACAGATGATTAAAAACCAATAAAAAATCCTCAAATAATAAAAGCTTAAACTTTTTAGTTGGATTTCAGTAGATGAATTATTTACAAAATGTTGAAATCATTGTCTATCCCATTTTAGATCCGCTTGCTTATTCGATTTTTTTAATCTATTCTAGTTCCTAATATAATTTACTCGAATACTAATCGATACAATTAATTTTATTTACAAAATTCAATTAGATTTGTGCTTTTATCCCTAAAAAAAATCCTGTGTGGCTTTTGTACGGCTTTTGTGGGGTTTATTTATTTTGAGCAATATGCTTATGGGTTTCGTACTGTTACAATATACAACGAGAGTGAGGGAGACAGACACACCCGCATGATTCGAAAAATTAAAATGAAAATAAATAATGTATAAATTTAGATTCCCCAGTTTCCATAGAGTGGGGAACATTATATTTTCTTATTATTTATTGAATTAATTTTTCTGGAATTTTGTTACATCGAATTATAAGTCCATGTGGTGCATTTTATCAGTATGATGCCAATCTTTCAAATGTCTCCCTTCAAAAATTATGTACCTAATCTATTAGTCTAAATAACACACGAATGATAAAGAAATTATAATTTTATTTAAAATGAAAAAAAGTTTAAGGTACCAATCATTATATTTTTCTAATACCACGGACCTGAAACAGCACAATTTTTGCACTGTTACTGGGCCGGTATTCTTTTATTCTGATAATATCGACATTAATAATATTAAAAATAAATAAATAAATTATTAAATGGGTTCTCTAATTTCCAGTTATGGCAGACATTTTTTCCCGTACAAAATAAATATAATGTACACCCCGACACATAATGCGCCCGCTACACGCTCGCGAGTCACCGCGACCTTTTGGTGTTCATGAGTAAAAAGGGGTGCGGATGGATCGTTTGTCTTGACATGTACGTAACCGACCGTTGACGCCTTTTTACTCATGAACACCAAAAGGTCGTGGTGACTCGCGAGCGTGTAGCGGGCCCATAACGGGACTGAGAGAGATTAGCAGCTAATTTGAGAAAAACCGGTGTTGAAAAATAACGCGTGATACAAGATACAAAAACTCCGTGTGACAAACTTTAAAAAATATCACCCACAAACAAGTTTAATTAATGCCGCAGGCAATGCTTTCTTTTATTTTTTTTTTACTAAATTACAATTAATATTGGTGTAAAGACAATAATTTATTCTCGTACCTGATCGATCTAATTTTTAAACACAAAAACAGAATTAGTATATATTCAACAGTATGACAGAGATAATTATTAATATCTATTTATTATATTATATATTTATTTATTTATTGCTTCAACGGACTCAAGATATTTTCAAAATTTACAACGTTAAAGTTAAAAAGTTAATAATATTAATACAATGAATTATTATATTATTATAAAAATAGGGAACTATTTCCCCATACCCCGTGCACGAAATCATCCATCCGGAAGGGATTAATCCAGATTCGCGTACGAATCCGGATTCACTTGTCGTGGGAAGGCACCCTTAAACGGCCTCCCACGGCGCGCGAATCTGGATTCGTACGTGATTTTGGATTTGTACGCACCGCCAAACAAATCGCTACGAAAGCGCCTGTAGATTTACGGACTCACCTAAGGAACCTATATAAAGGTTCTTTATACAGGTTCCCTAGACTCATCCCTTCCCACGACGGTGTGTGAATCTACGTACGAATCCGGATTCGCGCACCGTGGGATGTCGCTTTTACTTTAAAGTTTACAGGTAAGTATTATTTGTGAATGCTTTTACATATTTAAAAATAATAAGAAAAATATTAAGCTGGTGCCTATATCATAATATCACGGAGGTAAATGCTCTTGGTAAAAGGTAAAACTGATTAGACTATGCAATATCAAATAAGAAATGAGGTCATTAGGGAAAGTAGTGGATAAATATATAAGTAGTCTGGAACTGTAAAGAAAATGAATGTGAGATGGTTTGGACGTGTGGAAAGAATGAAGGATTGTTGGATTTTAAAAGGATGTAAGTACTGTAAGTAACTATAAGTACACGGATGAAAAAGGGCGTTAGATAACATGGCCGTCCAAAATTAAGCCGGCTCTATCGTGTCGACCAAATCATCTAAGGATGGTCACATACTGAGTGAAAGAAACCGACGACCGTAATGGAATCAAGTGGGTACTACCTATGTAGTTGTAATTGAGAATAATCTTATAAAGTATGTAACTATTTGTTCGGCAAGGCACCCACCCTTGAGTTATTTGTATGTTATTATACAAACGAGTAGGTAGTATAATATTAATTATTATACTACCTACTTGTTGTGAATAGGAAATACATACATGCTTTATTCAGAGAGCGCATCGCCATCTATCGAGAAATCTAAATAAGAATTTGTTTTATGTATATCTTATTTGATCAAATTAATTAGTTTCAGGGTATTTTAAAATGTGTATACATAATAACATAAGATTCGTAATAGGTTGTGTATTAGATAGATGGCGTTTTAGGTAGATTTACACACCGTTTCGGGTTTTCACACCGCTGGGTTAACCTACTGCCGCCTTGGTCACGGATTGTGATTATCCGTGACCAAGGAGGCTAAGGAGGCAATAGGTTGACTCAGCTCACTATACGATTAACCCGAAACCAAATCTACATATATAATATACATCATTGTAAAAACCTGCAACAACTATAGTAAAATTTTACCTGACTATTGATTGGATCATAATGTGGAAATGTACGGTTCCTAGTAGTCAATGCAAGTTGTCAATCAAAGTGTACCCTCATAATTTCCCACTTCGTTCCTTAGCCCTTATGATTTATTATGAGAGCACCATCACCGCTTTAAGACCTTGTCTTCTGCCAACGACTTTTTAGGTCGGTGCGATGGAGGATTCGCCTATCGCATATCTGGCCTGAAAGTATCTTCCTGCTGATCATGGAGTACTTCAAATCGCCTAATATAATCTGATATACTCGTACGAGTATTTTGCTTTTAGTTTAGACGTGAGGATTCCCATTAAAATAGAGTAAAATGGACCAATCTGGCAATTGTGACTATGCAGACCATCTACCTGGTAAATAAAAAATACGAGTATAGTACAAGTTTACTCAAAGAAATGCGAGTATAGTAAAATATTGATATAAAAATTAATAATTAATTACATACCGTACCGCATATGGATTGTTTATTATATTAAACAATGTGCAGTAAATAAATAAATTAATAAAAAAAAACTTTTTGCTGTGAGTAATGTTCAGTACTTAAGTACTTATTTATTTATTTACAACATAGGTAAGATAATAATCCTAGGTAGGTACTTAATTTGCTCAATACCTAATTTATTATTCAATAAATAAATAAAAAAAAATAAAAAAAAAAAAAAATAATAAAAAAAAAATATGGCATAAATAAAATATGGCGAAATTTCTTTCTCAATCGTTCTTTATGTTTTTGGGGGCTTAATCCGAATTTCAGTTTTGTCACATCGTAAATGTGACCATTTCGGATCTCCGCGGCTCACATGGTGATGAAGAAACCAAAATACCTTATGTTCATTTTCTCAAAACTCTGCCTAAATGGCTGACTCTCAAATTTTGTTCTGAGTAATTCTTCAGTAATATAAATTAACAATCAACCTTCTTGATCAACCCTATCTTCAAAAAAAAATCGAGATACAGGGACTTCAAAATACATTTTTCCTCAACGAATTGCAATTTTCCCGTTTTTCTTAAATAATAATTATTGAAAAACTCTTAAACTAAGCCGAATGCGGCCTTGGAGCGTATGCAGGGAATTTTTCATACTTTTTCATACTAACATTTTTTCATACCTTTGACAATCAGGCCTACCTGTGCTATTATTACTGTTTTATGTCCTTATTCTAAGATTTTAAAATGTGATGTAATTTGTTACGATAATCGATGATACGTTGCCATATACAATAAATAAATAAATAAGCTACTCTCACAACCAAATTATCAGTAGAAATATTATAATAATAACTATGAACTAGGTTTTATATAAATTACACGTTCATACCATCACAGGTATCTTCCACTTAAATTAATAATTAAATTATTATGATAAATGAATTAAAAAGACTTACATTTTATTAAATATTTTTCTCATACTTACGTGTCAGTCCAGACGTTTATACAAATAAACTAATTATATTTAGTATTACTTACATATTTGTATTTACCTGAGTGAATAACATGTAATACGAGTAAGGGCATGTTATTCAAATACGGGAATAATATAAAAGTGAAAATCTTATAAAAATATTATGTTATTAACTAGAACTCTTCTGTCAGGAAGCATAATATTTTATACTACATACATTTTTATACTTACTTACTATGTAATTTACTCAAGTATTAAAGTAAATAAATGGAAATTGCAAAAAAAGAGTAAAATGAAAAACTCCGTACTTATAATTATCGTGGTAAGTTATCAACTAATCATTTCTCATTATTATAACGTGTGTTAAATAGTATACAAGTATACTATTATACATGTCCCATGAATTTAAAATTAGATTGATGGTGTTAGTAAATTACCAATACTAAAATGAAACCGTATATGGATAGGAACAAAACTACGTAGGAGCTCCGATTCATTCATTTGTTTTTATTCTATTTCGCCTGTCATTTAACATGTCCATACATTTCCATGCATATTTTAATAACTTCCCAATGTCCCAGGACCTTGGAATTTTGCACATATATACTCGTTTTGGATGACAGTCATAGAATTATAATGGACCATATATAATCTAAGATGACAGTTTAATACTGTATTGTCATATAATGATGTCAATAATATTTGTATGTCATTTGCAAGAGCATAAATCAGATAAGTTTATTCGAAATTTCTGAATCTAAAGGCGATCTTTTTCTCGGCGAAAATCCAACGATACCCCTCCAAAATCGTAACATGTTTTTGAAATATCTATTTGTCGAGACTCTAGTCCGATATTTCTTATCATTATTGTTTCTTCACATTGAAACTAGTCATTTAAAAATAGACTAAAGACATACCGTTTCGTAGTTTTACAAAATCTAATTTATAAGCGTGAAATGGTTAATAATGACTTTAATAATAGTAATCTGGAGTTCTGTTGTCTCTGCCTAACCATCACAATTTACATGTTAGCTAAGTTGCGGGTTACAGCTAGTTATAATAATACTATATAACCAATTCATAATTTATTTTCAGATAGTGGCACAGCTTCAATTCGTAAAATGTCAGACAACTATATCATGTGGTAGTAAAGATTTTAAATGTAAATCACCCACAACCTTTTATACATGCGTCGATACAGGAAATGGAAATGTCGTTATTGACGAAAACACGGTAGAAACATGCACTTCAGGTAATATTTGCAAAGATTCAGATAACATACCATGCGAGTCGTTTATCACAACAACCAAAAAACCAACCACTACTAAGAAACCAACGACTACCAAAAAACCAACCACAACAAAAGCACCTACTACGAGCAAAAGGCCAACCACTACTAAGAAACCAACGACTACCAAGAAACCAACCACAACAAAAGCACCTACTACGAGCAAAAGGCCAACTACTACTAAGAAACCAACGACTACCAAAAAACCAACCACAACAAAAGCACCTACTACGAGCAAAAGGCCAACCACTACTAAGAAACCAACGACTACCAAGAAACCAACCACAACAAAAGCACCTACTACGAGCAAAAGGCCAACCACTACTAAGAAACCAACGACTACCAAAAAACCAACCACAACAAAAGCACCTACTACGAGCAAGAGGCCAACCACTACTAAGAAACCAACGACTACCAAAAAACCAACCACAACAAAAGCACCTACTACGAGCAAGAGGCCAACCACTACTAAGAAACCAACAACTACCAAGAAACCAACCACAACAAAAGCACCTACTACGAGCAAGAGGCCAACCACTACTAAGAAACCAACGACTACCAAGAAACCAACCACAACAAAAGCACCTACTACGAGCAAAAGGCCAACCACTACTAAGAAACCAACGACTACCAAAAAAGCAACCACAACAAAAGCACCTACTACGAGCAAGAGGCCAACCACTACTAAGAAACCAACGACTACCAAGAAACCAACCACAACAAAAGCACCTACTACGAGCAAAAGGCCAACCACTACTAAGAAACCAACGACTACCAAAAAACCAACCACAACAAAAGCACCTACTACGAGCAAGAGGCCAACCACTACTAAGAAACCAACGACTACCAAAAAACCAACCACAACAAAAGCACCTACTACGAGCAAGAGGCCAACCACTACTAAGAAACCAACGACTACCAAAAAACCAATCACAACAAAAGCACCTACTACGACCAAGAGACCAGCCACCACTAAGAAACCAACGACTACCAAAAAACAAACCACCACTAAGAAACCAACGACTACCAAGAAACCAACCACAACAAAAGCACCTACTACTAGCAAAAGGCCAACTACTACTAAGAAACCAACGACTACCAAAAAAGCAACCACAACAAAAGCACCTACTACGAGCAAAAGGCCAACCACTACTAAGAAACCAACGACTACCAAGAAACCAACCACAACAAAAGCACCTACTACGAGCAAAAGGCCAACCACTACTAAGAAACCAACGACTACCAAAAAACCAACCACAACAAAAGCACCTACTACGAGCAAGAGACCAACCACCACTAGCACTAAGAGACCGACTACTACTAAGAAGCCCACAACCACTAAAAAGCCAAATGTATGTACTAATGTCTCCCGAATTCCCGACCCCACGTCTACTGATTGTCGGCGATACTATTTGTGTCTTCCTAATCCAAGCGGTGGATTTATCCAAGTATCATATACTTGCCCCCTCACATCGCTATTCAACCCAACGACTAAATCTTGTACATTTAATTATGTATGTCCAAATCCCTGTCCAGCGCCTCCTAAGTGTTTATCTGCTGGGAAGCTTCCTGATGCTACTGTACCAAATTGTAAAGGCTATGTAATATGCAGCGCAACCGCCAGTGGTACATTCACTGCTACCAAATATTCTTGTCCAGTAAATTCAAAATATGATCCAATAAAGCGAGCATGTTCTTTAACATATTCATGTCCAGCAGTAGACCTCTCTGGATGTGTCACCACAAGACAAACTACCAAGAGAATAACGACAGTAAAGGTTACTACAAAGAAACCAACTACCAAAGGAGTATCTACAACTAAAGTACCAGTACCCCCGAACGTTTGCACTATTACTGGTAGAATACCAGATCCATTGGTTCCAAATTGTGCTGGTTATATATTGTGCTTGCAAAATGCCTTAGGCGCAAGGTACCGTTGTCCAACTCCTTCAAAATTCGATATAGGTAAAAGAGTATGCTCGTTTTCCTTTAAATGTCCAGAACCATTCACATGTACAGCACCAGGGAAATTCCCTGATCCGTCCGTTCCAGGATGCAAACGATATATTTTATGTTCACCTAAATCAACTGGAGGGTTTTCACAAACAAGCTACTCTTGTCCGGGTTCATCTCTTTTTAATCCAACCACTCTGACTTGCACACTTAGCTCATTTTTCATATGTCCAACGTAAAACTAAGCGTTGGACATATGAAAAAAAAGCAGACGGTTCAATTTGAGTGTTGGTGTTTATAATTTCCTATTGTTCACTATATATCGTATGAAGATTTATTTGTGAATGTTTTAATGACTATAGTGATATACTGGCATAATTTTATTGTGGTGTAACCGTGCTGAATGAAATGTACAGTGTTGTGTACATCTTACCTTATAATATTATTTTTATTCAATAAATTATTCGATAAATTATTATATAAATAAATGATTGAATAATTATTACTCTCTTCGATCCCCTCCCATAAAGAAACGCTAGTATATAACTCAAACAAAAATCCGTGAAAAGGTCATGTAAATAAGCATAAGTCATAAGCTCGCCCTAGTGAACAAATGTTTTGATTATATATTTTTATTGTTAACATATCTGTGCATCTTGTTCGCCAAAAGCTTAAATAAATAAATATATAAATGAAATTGTTTTCTTTGTTTCACGTCATCCCTACGCCCATCCGGATAATGAAGTTAAACATACTAATTACAAAAGCCTATAATAAATTATACATAGACCACAGTTTAACAATGAGGGAATAGAAGACAGTAACAGCAGAAAACATGATTCAAGATCAATAGTGATCCGACTGTAAATTAAAGTATCTAACCGGCATTTTTGTCAATTAATCCAACGAGAAAATATTTTTCCACAATTAAACAAGATGAGAAGGGCATTCATTCAAGTTTTGACGATTAATATTAAAAGAAAGTTTTATTGAAACAAATACACATGAAATATACAGGATGTCCCATAAGTCAACGTCATTCCCTGGAGGGGTGATAGACCATTTCATAACTAAACAGAATATCGAAATATGGCCTTAACGTAACATTGAAGGACTCCCACGGGCTTAAGGCCCTCCGCATCCCCGGGTAGCACAGGCGCATATCGCGTCCTCTTTACCCGCACTTCTTGGCAAAATCTTTTTAAGAGGTGGGCTCAGGGTTAGCCAGAAGGGAGCCCCCCGACAAACCCCACCCCTAACTTACATTCCTTCAGTGTCCTTGTCCATGGATGGAAACATATTTACAATTATTTACAGATACATACATGAGTACAAAAAAGAAAAGAAAACAGTAGAAATAAAGTATATATACAGTTTTTACATAAATATTAATCCAGGAAACTAAGCTCAGGGTCCAGGAAACAGGATGTATACAGGGCGGCGGGCCAGGCGCCGCAACCACAGGCACGCGGGGAAGTTTTCTCTCAGACATGGACATCAAAAACTTACCATTCCTCCTCCAAGGGAGAAAGACGGCAAGAACATAGACGAGTTCTCCGGTCCAGCATAGCAACAGTCACACACAAGCCAGATTGGGTCCCACGCGTAGTCGTCCTCAGAGTGGGGGCGAGCCCACCCCTTGGAGCAGCTCCCAACGCGAAACCCACTCGCCAACGAATCTCTCGAAACCGGCCACATTCAAGTCATTCCGCAGCAGCTCCGCGTACCAGATGGGTCGCGGAGTGCCTACACTCATGCTCGTTCATTCTCTCGCTCACATTAGGGAAGAATCTGTAGACAAGTCTAGCCGTTCTTCCCTGATCCCATCTTTTCTGCCATTCTTTCATCGTAATCTCTCTGATGGTGCCAATGACCCTATTAATTTCCCCCACCCCGGTACCCGCTTCAACGGGAACACCGAGGTGAACAGCAGATCCGGTTGTCTTGACACTCCTCCGCGCGACATAATCCAAAATTTCGAGATCGGCAGGCAAAACGCCAGCAATGACCGGGAGGCCATCACTGGCCGCCGTCCGATACGCGCCCGTAACCGCGAGTAAGGGAAGCCTCTGGCATCTCAGAACCGCCAGAGCCACAGATCCCACGGCTGGCCTATGTGACCAAACCTCTGCCGCATATGTGACCTGAGCCACGTATGTAGCCCCGTAAATGGCCCTCACAGTACCAGATCGCAGACCCCATGTACTCTTGCTAATCCTTCGCAGCGCCATAAAGAGCGCTGCTGCTCTTTCAGCCGAGGACTTGACGTGCGGCAAGAAGGTGAAACCTCTATCAAGGAGGACTCCCATCTAACGGACTTCGTCGACAACCCTTACGGATTGCCCGTCCATCCGCATCACTGGGTTCCTGCTCCGACTCAGCGACCCCTTCATCCACATAGCCATAGTTTACTCGGCGAGAAAGTCAGACGATTCGTCTTGCCCCATTCTAAAATCGCGGCAATCGAAACACGGAATTTATTCTCTATTTCGGCTCTAGAGTTGCCCGAGATGCGCAACAGGGCATCATCCGCGTACGCAATAATCGAAGTCGTCGGAGGAAGTATCAGTCGCAACAGATCATCGAAAAGAACGTTCCAGAAGAAGGGTCCAAGGACTGATCGCTGAGGGCAGCCCATGTCTACCTTCCTCTCAATCATGTGCCCCGCATGTGAAATGACCACCGTCCGACCACTGAAGTAGCTGCACGCAACGGCAAACAGCCAGCGGGGACAGCCCCGGACCTTTAGCTTTGCCAGGATAAAATATAAATATCATAAATATGGCCTTAGTAAAAAATCGCTCGTTCACTAGATATCAGCACTTTTTTTCTTTTTCGTGAAATTAGCAGCCTTCGTTCAGTTTTTCGAACGCCGCAGTCACAACATTAAATATTCTTGGATTATAATTTGGAAAAAGCCAAAATCTAGGGTCTCTCTTCGAAAACTTGTATTACTTACTATGATTTTTGGTTTGTTTAATCAGATTCTAAAAAAGCCTAAATGAGAAATTTTCATACTCCTCAATCAAAACGGTTACAGACATACGTTCATTGAACTTCTTTGCATATTTTTTTTAATCCTCCATCTGTTCTCTAAATATTTGACACACGGAACCAAGGACCTTGCGATTGCTTTTTTATAACGAGTTCCATTTGCAGTAAAAAAGGAATATCGTCTATTCTAAAGAGAAGTATATCAAGTTTTGTACCTTCTTGAAAACTACACTAAATGAGCAAGTTTTTAATATAATTTGCTAGGTTATTGTGATACATATTTTTAACAGTGTGAAAGAGTTGAAATTTGATAATAAAAAGCAAAAAATCGAGTCGGAAACGATGCTCTTTTTTACAAAATTATGGCATAATATATTTTGTCTACTAGTGACTATAATCAAATAACTGTATTATTCAGGATTACAAATCAAAAATTATAATCCTAGAATATTGAATTTTGTGACCGTGGCGATCGAAAAACTAAACAAAGGTTTCGAATTCCACGAAAAACAAAAAAAATGCTGATATCTCAAGACTAAGGTCATAATATGAAAATATTATTTCGATATTCTGGTCAGTTATGAACTGGTCTATCACCCCTCCACGGGATGACGTTGACTTACGGGACAACCTGTATATTTCATATGTATTTGTTTCAATAAAACTTTCTTTTCATATTCATTTTCAAAAAATGTATGAATGCTCTCGTCATCCCTATGTATAATTTACTTAATTTTAAATTGTAATGACGACTTCAAAAATCTGATAAATTTAAAGCTCATTTTATGGCAAATTTACCTACTGTAGATTAAATTTGAGACATACGTTTTTTTCTGTATATTTTTTCAGATTGGTAGGTATTTCGATAATATAAAGAGGTGGCATGAAAAAAATATGTTTTTAGACTACCAAGCGGAGCGCGGCACCCCTTGAAGGTCACATTTTTGAACTCATAACATTGTAGGCCCGGCACTAACATACCAAATTCAGAACTACCGGATCTGTCGCATAGCAAATGTAATTTTTTTTTCCTATTTTTTTTAACGGGCGAAAATGACTTTCAGTAAAAGGATAAAATGTAGGTAGAATAAAAATTGAGATGCGTGACCTTGCAACTATATTCTCTCATTATACATTTTTCATCGTTTGTCTCCAAAACGGTAAAAATATCTTCTTCTTTTCAGGGTGGCAGTGGCACCCAACCACGATTGATTTACAAGACCTTTCCAGTGAAACCACACCACAAACATGGTTGTCATTTCCATTTGACAAACTAGAAGTAAACACAGCTGACATCTAACTCTAGCTTATCGTCGGAAGCGAGGGTCATATATGGTTGTGTTCCCTCTTCTCCTCTCTTTCTCTCTCTCTCTCCATCTCTCTTTCTAATATATTCTCAAACACTATTTTTTTTCTAAATTAATAGATTTGCATTTACCCATTTTTTGCTGTACTATTTTCATGTAATTATACCATTAATTAATTATTATAGTGTAACGGTTACACTGTAACCAATTTGGTTTTGAGGTTTCTGCATCCTTTCTAAACACACCGTCCCTATTGGCATCCTTTCTAAATACACCGTCCCTACTGGCATCCTTTCTAAACACACCGTCCCTATTGGCATCCTTTCAAAACAATCCCTATTTAGTTTTCTTCTTTTCAATTAGATTTTGGAAAAACGTCGGCCATTAGCTTGTTATATTATTATTTTCGACTCTATAAATTCCTTCCCATACTTTTATAGATCCCGAATGAGTTTTTTTCTAAAAAACTTACAACTTGTTTTTAATCCCCTTAGGTACATCAAATATCATAAAGACTATACATCACATGTTAGTCTCTGTGAGTGTGAGTAGTGGTTCGGGTTGTGCTTTGATTAATCATTTCAGTCACCAAAGATAAACTGTCTATTTTATAATAATCTTTATTGTACTGAAAATAATCATTTATATGAAACTCGAAATTCTTGAAAACCTGAACAATCTGAATATGACATCCTCTTACTTAGGTATTTGTACATCAAGAACAAGAACACTACACTTAAGATTCAAGAATACTAATACCTATTGCATCTACTTACATGTATTTAATCCATGAATCAACTTCATAATACACAAGACAAAGAGTTGGATGTGTGTTAGCAACAAGCATTAATATTTATTTATTACTTAATTATAAATATTGAAAAACATTTTCTTGAATTCTGATATCACAGGGTAACAACCTTTCTTTTTATAATCTGTAAGAAAATAAATTACGAGTGTAGGTAAATTAACATTTACCTAAACCTACACATGCGCTATTTACTCTTAATAAAATCATATTATAATGCTATTTCATAATATTTGTAAGGTAAATTGAGTTTGTAACAACTAGATGATTATACGAGTATATAAACGTTGAAGCTTCCTTTGCGAATCAATCAGATATCAACTAACAACTACCTAACAATGGGAGACAAATCTAGGGAATTTGCTGTCATAATTTTACTTGTAAGTATAAGCATTATTATTTAACAATGTTGCTCGCCCTAACATCACTTATAAGGTCCTTTTAAGTATTGAGACTTGTGGCGCAGCTTAAAACTGTTTCATAAAATTTCTTCCACAAATTCATTAGGCAGCGTGTGTACGAGTAACATCTGGACTTGTATCATATTCTAGAATGGTTCTAGAACCAATTTAGGATCTAAGTCATTACCTGATAAATAACGTGATTTCATAACGATTTTATTTTGTCTAGCGCAATATTATTCCACTCATTCGACAACTTATTTTTCAATTTTTATAGCCTTTGCTACATTCGTATGCAATTCGTTATACACACTGCGATTATTTTGACTCAAAACATGTCCGTCCTTGAGAAACAGGTCGAACTAATTGGAAGGCCGATACTAGAGCCTTCGCTGGTGTACTTGTTGAAAATGGCTAATGTATATTTATTCTGATATAACTGTTCTGTTTGTGCCCTGTAGAACAATCAAACTCGTGGTCGTCAAACTGCAGGAGTTACATTATTCAGGAGTTACTTTGTTGCATGCATTCAGCCTTAGTGTTCAGGAGTTACTTTGTTGCATGCCTTCAGCCTTAGTATTCAGGAGTTACTTTGTTGCATGCCTTCAGCCTTAGTATTCAGGAGTTACTTTGTTGCATGCCTTCAGCCTTAGTATTCAGGAGTTACTTTGTTGCATGCCTTCAGCCTTAGTATTCAGGAGTAACTTTGTTGCATGCCTTCAGCCTTAGTATTCAGGAGTTACTTTGTTGCATGCCTTCAGCCTTAGTATTCAGGAGTTACTTTGTTGCATGCCTTCAGCCTTAGTATTCAGGAGTTACTTTGTTGCATGCCTTCAGCCTTAGTATTCAGGAGTAACTTTGTTGCATGCCTTCAGCCATAGTATTCAGGAGTTACTTTGTTGCATGCCTTCAGCCTTAGTATTCAGGAGTTACTTTGTTGCATGCCTTCAGCCTTAGTATTCAGGAGTTACTTTGTTGCATGCCTTCAGCCTTAGTATTCAGGAGTAAATTTGTTGCATGCCTTCAGCCTTAGTATTCAGGAGTTACTTTGTTGCATGCCTTCAGCCTTAGTATTCAGGAGTTACTTTGTTGCATGCCTTCAGCCTTAGTATTCAGGAGTTACTTTGTTGCATGCCTTCAGCCTTAGTATTCAGGAGTTACTTTGTTGCATGCCTTCAGCCTTATTATTCAGGAGTTTCGTAGTTTTTTGTACCGTTGAATTGAATCCTGACAGAGTTGAATCCAGTTAGATATAATCTATCTAGACTGCTAACAGAGAATAGGGTGAATACCTGCTGAATTAAATAAATACAAATAAAGCAACATTATTGCTTCTGAAACTATTACAAAAATCTTTATAGGTAGGTACTATGAATATATTAATCTAATTAGGTAATAATAATTACCTAATTAATTAAATTAAGGGCTTGGCACCAAGAATGACGTCACAGTCATTTCCCACGACCAAAATCGCGTGAACAATCGCATGATAAAATGGTAAAAATAGCGTTTTGTCCATTTTTTGGGGTTAATTTTGCGTCTATCAAAAAACTTTTACTGTTATTCCCTAGATTTTAATGCATATTATCGGTACAAAAAAAATGTTACTACGCGACTTTTCTTTTTTTTACGCGAGTTTCCGTCTTTCGGAAAAAAAATCAGAGGTGTTTTTCATTTTTTTTTTTGAGAAATATATACAAGCTATAAAAATTATTTTACGGTTATTCCCTAGATAAAGGTTCAATGCATCTACCCTTTTTTGTTCCAAAGCGTATTTAGTAACGGTTGTCAAGATATAAGGTCACCCGTTTTTAGAATTTTTTGAAATGTAGGTATGCATACTCTTAAGACAAGGATTGAAAACTTAGAACATAAGGCAAAACGAAGTTTTCCGATAAATAACAAATGCACTAATGCTTAGCATTTTATGTATTAGATTACAGTGGCGTATATAGGATTTCATTTCGGGGGGGGGGCGATCTAATAACAGACTAGATAACAAAAATTTGAAGATTTGACGTACAGTATAAAAATTGTAATAGCGCCGCAGACAAAGTTTTTTTTTTTAATGTAAGTAAATGAAAAAGTCGTGTTTTAGGATGGTATTATTATTGTGTGCAAAGAATACAAAAAAGAATAGCGCCGCAAGCGAAATTTTTTAGAATAATGTAAACTTGAGTAACCTGCATGTTTTAAAATAACGTTTTTTAAAGAATTGTTCAACATTTCGGGGGGGGGGGCGGGTCCCCTCGGCCCCCCCTATATACACCACTGTTAGATTATATGTAGGCATACAATGAACGACTTCAGTTTCACTTATTATAGCACTTATTAGAATCGATTATACTGTGAACGAGTGTGAATAAATATAATCATATAATTTTCAGGTGGTACTATACTGTGGAGGAAGCTATGGACAAGCGATAGACTGCAACAATAAATCTTTTATTTGCGTAAATCAAACCCATTTCTTTTGGTGTGATATTGATGGTTCGGGTACATTCCGGCCAATAAGCACTACTCCGGGTATTTGCGTAGGAGGAAATACTTGTAGCAATACAGATGAATTTGAATGTTTTACTGTTCCTGCATTAACTACAACACGTAGACCGACAACCACAACGCGTAGACCAACAACCACAACGCGTAGACCAACAACCACAACGCGTAGACCAACAACAACCCGTGGACCCACTACACGTGGATCATCAACAACAACTACACGTGGATCATCAACAACGCGTGGACCAATAACGACGACTAGATCATCGACGACAAGTAAGCCGACGACCACACGTAAACCAATAACGACAACAAAGAGAGTTACACCAAAGCCAGGACCATGCACTAGTATAGGATATATTCCGGATCATACAGTTCCATATTGCAAAGGTTTTATACGTTGCGTCCCTCAAGGTAGTGGATTTATTGCTGTTAAATGTGAATGTCCAGGATTATCAGTATTTCACCCAACCCAAAGGATTTGTTCAATGTGCCATCAATGTTCCGGTAGCAGCCTATGCACCAAGCCCGGAAGACAAATTGATCCTACTGACAAAACTTGCAAGCAATACTACCTGTGCTCTCGTAATCGCTATGGAGGTTTTAACCGGGATGGATTTAGATGTCCGGGAAGAAGTGTATTTAGTTCGATAAAAGAATCTTGTGTCAAAAATAACAATATGTGTATACCAGCTCCAACCCCCTCACCACCTTCACCCTCAGTTGTCTGCGTAAGACCTTTTACATATTTTCCAGACAGATCGGTACCAAATTGTCGAGGATACATCACTTGTGTACCTCGCAATGGGAAGTTACAACCCGTGAAAGGACTTTGTCTTTTTAATTGGATATTTGATTTCAATCGTAAACATTGCGTATTTTGGAGAAATAAAAATCAATGTCGTAGATAGTCTTCAGATCGCATAATAACGACATATTATATTAGTTAGTTCTTTCAAACCTAAGGCACCCGTAAAATATGATGAATATAATAAACACTTTAATTTAACATATATACACTAAATTATTATTATTACTAGATTTTCGCTTTTTATTACTCTGTGAAATTATGATCAATAAACCCACCATTAGGAAGCTATTTGATTCAATAAATGTTTGGCTTATTTATTTTACTTTTTATTCGTAGTTAGTCCCTAAAATAACTTTTAAAATACACATATTATTAAGGAACTAGAGCCAATGAGTATAATTTAATGGAAGCATTGTAAAGTAAAACAAATACTAAACTTTTGTTCAAGTGAGTTTGATTGATTCTCAAGCCCTAGGAAAGAGTAATGGTAATGCTCGGAATAATTAATTGCTACTCTTATGCTGGATTTCACTAATTTTTGAGGTGAGGAATAGCGGAGATAGGAGCCACCTAGCACGAATTTTGTATGAAAAATAATGATAAGTGGCATCTATCTCCGCTATTCCTCACCTAAAAAGTTGGTGAAATTCAGCATTAGACCTCTCACAGACCTCTGTCTTTCTTTGGAAATGATCTTTGAGATCTTGCTTCGTAATTCACCGAATGAGGCGCTGACATCCTAAACAATTTGATTTCACTCCCGGTCTTTGAGAACACAGAACACACTATCGAGGCATGTTTGAGCTAGAGAAAAGAAGTAGTAGGTATGTAGATACATGGTGTTTTCCTTGATATTATTTAGAGCATTCCATTGTACATGGTGACCATTGATCCCGATCAGCCACCACTCTCAGAGATAGTAATAATTCTGTAGGCAACGTCATTTTACATAAACAAGTGTTTCTATACATTGAATAATAATTTATTAGATATTTAATAAAATTTTACAACAATAATAAGTTAAATAAATAAAGCATAATATATTACCTACCTAAGTATAATGATATACGAGTAGAATGAAAGGTTCATTAATTCTCGGTCGAGTGTTAAAATATTATTGATTACATTGGAATTTTTCCTGCGCATCCCATCTTACCTTTCTTGCATACACCTAAGAACTTGTGAAAACTCTCTCCTTGACCACATGACTGCCTCATAACTTTAAATTGCTTGCCACTTCTTTTGCAGTTAAAGTGACTATAGCAATTCTTTGGATCTTGGAAATTTCCATTAACGACGCAAGTGTAGCTTGCACTAACGCATTCGTCTTTGTTTGTGGTGCACCCTCCAATTGAAGAACTGAACACCGAATTAAATGGACAATAATACCTAACTTTCATAACTCCTACACAAATATAATAAATGTGACAATCAGAAGGATCACCGAACTTTCCAGACCTTGGGCAATCTGCTGTGACTTTTTTTGTGGTTGTAATGGTTTTCTTAGTAGTAGTTGGTTTCTTCGAGCTGGTAGTTGTAGTTGGTTTTCTCGATGTACTTGATGAGGTGGTAGTTGTAGTTGGTTTTCTCGATGTACTTGTCGAGCTGGTAGTTGTAGTTGGTTTTCTCGATGTACTTGTCGAGCTGGTAGTTGTAGTTGGTTTTCTCGATGTACTTGTCGAGCTAGTAGTTGTAGTTGGTTTTCTCGATGTACTTGTCGAGCTAGTAGTTGTAGTTGGTTTTCTCGATGTACTTGTCGAGCTGGTAGTTGTAGTTGGTTTTCTCGATGTACTTGTCGAGCTGGTAGTTGTAGTTGGTTTTTTCGATGTTGTTGTTGCAGGAACTACACATTGTTCATTATTGTTATTACTACAAAATGTTCCCTGTGGACACTCGCTTGTATCGTCTGATACCGTAACCGTCGCTCCGCCTCCGATATCCACACATTCTCTGAAGCGTGTGGAGCTGGCACAAATGAATGATTTTCCATTACAATTAACAGGTGATGGAGGTAGTGTTGTAGTAGGGGGAGGTCTCTGACATGGAAGGGCATTGTTCACGTCACAAACAGTCCCAGGGTCGCATGGGTTCCCAGTGTTATCCACGGTGATGAAGAGACCTGCTCCCACATCCACACATTCAATGAAGTTAGCAGAATCCTTGCAGATGAAAGTTTTACCATTACAGTTCACATTCTGTCCTTTCGCTATACTAATAAATATTGCGAATACCTGGAACAAAAATAGTTTGAACAAATCAGATAACTATTCACTTCCAACAATTGTCTATATTTAATACTTACTAGTTGGCACCTGGAAAGATTCTCTTTATTTGTAGGGTAAAAATATGTTAGAATTTATTTAACTTAAATCCTCAATGTGCATTTCCGTTTCTATGCTCTATGAAATATCTGCGACTAAGTATCTTCTCTAAACCAGTCTCTTTATGAAATTAATTTTTTTTTTTATTAAGACCAAAACAATTCTACTCACCAAATGCACTTTTATGTAAAACTCCATTGTAGTGTCTACGATCAAATCACTGTTCTTTAACGAATGTAATTAATATTTTTTAAAAGAAACAATCATTTTATATACATTTTTAATGCCTATTGTGTTTAGAAGAGAGGGGTGAGTTTAGCTTATCCGTTTGCACAAATTTACCTTGTCCTAGAAAGAATATACAATAATAATTACAAGGCCATGAATATTTATTCATATTGAAAACTATGTCATATAGAATTAAAATGTTGGTCAAATTAGTTTGTAAATAATATTATCTTATTTTTTTATATGAAAGTAAAATTGTAGAACATTTTATTACGCGGAGGCAAGAGAAATTACGCGGAGGCAAAAGTTATTTTATTATTCATGATTTATAGTATTATTCGTTATTAGCTTATTTACGTATTGTTTATTTATTTGTCGGGATATCAATGAATTATGCGTGGGTCCTAAAATAGTATAACCTAGAGACTGACCCAAGTTTCAGTTTCGGACAGTTTCGGCCAAATTTGCCGGTTTCGACCCCAGTTTAGGTTTCGAATCTTCGGAACAGATTCACACTTTGTGTTATGTATTTTGTACACTAGTCCTTTTTTATTTCACAAAAGTGAACTAGATTTATATCACTACCCTGTTTTGTTTTACCTATACACATCATTTATGTCATAATATGACAACAATTTCGTCTGCGGCGCTACTTAGGCGGCCGTTTCCCTGATACTAAATGTTTTACTTACTTACAAGATTCATCACTTCGCCCATTTAAAAAAAAATAAGATTTCCTGCGGCTTTAACTAGTGCATTTTTTAGAATTCATAATTACTATTATATTCTGTAGATATATTTTAGTTTAAAATAATATGTTTATTATATTAACAAACTACACCACAACCTCCGTTACCTAATCTCCCAAAAAAAAGCATCTTTTATGCCTCCTCCTAGCCCATGATGCAGCCAATGAATACATATCTGAGAAGGCTGATTCAGATGTACTCGTAAATACATAAGTTGTAGTTGAATGGGTTCCTTTCTTTTGTGCTTAGTTGAGCTCCAAAGTAAAGTGATTTCCTAATAAGTCTCTTAGGACAACACTAGGTATCAGGGTACCTATAATGAATTTTTTTCTAAATTATAACTGAAATTCCTAAGTTCGAGTTTCGACAAAAACTAGAAGAGGAGCCGAATATTCAATTACGGTTTCAATTTCGGCTAAAAAACCTGTTTCAATCAAGTCTTGGCCTCCATGAGACTTCTCCTCCAACCTCTCCTGTCCCCGCTGCGACCTTCCAATCTGTTGCCTGGAGTAGTAGCCTTGGCCTCCCGACCCTCCTTCTCCACCTGGGTGCCCTTCCAGGATCCTTTTTGGAACCCGTGATGGTGGCATTCTCTGCACATGTCTAGCCTCAGCCTACTCAGTCTGGAATGCACAGATAGCCTGAGTGCCCTACAAGAGATGTAGATGCTATACAACTCCTCGTTGTAGCGCACTCTCCAGGCTTCGCCATCACTCACGGGTTCCAGTATTCTACGCAGCACTCTCCTCTCAAAGGTGTCCAGTACCTCGGCAGACTTTTTTGTAATCGTCCACGCTTCACACCCGTATCGTTTCAGTCGGACACTCGTATAAGCATTATGCCTCAAATTCAAATAGCAGTAGGTATATTTAGAAGTCTTCTTACAAAATGTCTATAGGTACTAAATACATTAAAAATAACCAATTTTTGTATTTTTACGTATTATTCCTAGATTTACCGAATATCTTATTTATATTTATTAGACATTCTGGAGTTTTTTATTGATATTATTTGTAACGTGCAAGTAGGTACTTCTCCACTTCTCGGATTCTATTTAGGTAGAAATACACATCTATGTACTGCCGTCATACGGAAGAAGGCCGTTAAAACTCGCGACCCAACTATGACGTCATGGTCATTTCCCGCGGCATTAAGGTTCAAAATCGCACGAACAATCGCATGATAAAATGGAAAAAAACAGCGTTTTTTTTTCATTTTTTGGGTTTGATTTCGCTTCAATCTTTTACGGTTATTCCCTAGATTATCCTAGCATATTCTCAATAGAAGAAAAATCTCTGCGACTCTCGGGAAATGAGTTGCTATCTTTCGGAAAAAAATCAGCGGAGTTTTTTGAATTTTTTTTTCGTTTTCTATACAAGTTAAAAAAATATTTTGCGGTCATTCCCTAGATATATGTTCAATGTACCTACCCTATTTTTTCCAAAGAGTAAGGTTGTCGAGATCTAAGGTATCCCGTATTTTTTTAATGTAATGTATTAGTAATAAACATAGGTAGGTACATAGTATGGTCAAGTATCAAGAGTTTTGTATTTTTTTAACTCAAAAATAAGTGAGTACATTTTTAAACTATTTATCATACATACCGATAGATAAATGAGATGTATATTAGGACTATTAGGTAGCACGTTTGACCTTTATTAGGGTACTAGTGGGTATTACCTACCCGTGAAAATTCACGGAGGCTTTGTAAAATATGTTTTTGTGTAACCACTATTACTACTCCACCCTTCAAAGTGCCTCGAGTAAACACAGGAAGATCACAAGGCTCCGTCTTTTCCCCGTCTCTCCAATATCGCCATGAAAATCGCAAAAACCAGATTCATATTGTCGACTTTTTTAGTTGGTATCCACCCCTGAAAGCCACAAAACTCCTCTTACATGTCTATTTACATAGGTACATAGTTACATACATAGATACTTTACACACATATAGAAGGTGGGTACTTTAAATAGTTCGATTCGCAATCTTTATACGTGTAGGTACGCACCACATAGTATGAGGATTCGATTTTCATTTTCTGTCACGTTGTATAAAATGGTACTTACTTGATTATTTCCATTAATGAAATATTTCAAAACTATTTTCATTGATAATTTCATTAGTAGGGACCAGTAGGGACCAGAGTACTAAAATAATTTGATTAGGTACCTACTTCAATAATCAAAGGTAGGGACCCACAGTCTACACTTTTAATTTAATTTTTTTTATTCATAAAAAGTGAGACTTTGAGACGAAAATTTTTAGCTACCCATAAAGGCGTCGCTGCTTTAAATTTACATACATATTCATAGAACTTGCAAAATTTTCCAATGGGCCAGCGATAGGTGACTTGATGGATAATACTAGTATTATGTAATGGAATCGTATCATCCTCATTCTTATATTCTATTCGTATTATTTCATTCATCATTTCATTAAAGCTATTATAGTATCTTCTCTATGGAAATTCCACTGACTGAATTTTTATTTATTACTTATCACACTAACTGGAGGAGTCACCGCATTATACATAAGTAGGTATATATCTATCTACAAAATGCTTTCAGCAACACCAAGTTTTTTGTGAGGAAAGCATGAAGGAGGTGGAAACGAGAAGCATATCGAGGAATCGAAAGCACGTACTAGTACAGGAGCTGAGGAGGACTTTCGTTTACATAATATGAGGACCGAATTCCATCAATTGATTATTGTTGAGGATAGGTCAAGGAACAAGGATCCGGTTCTTTTCCCTCCATTTTCCGGTCCAATATTTTTTTACGCCATCTCAAATGCAGTCGATAGGTAAACGTTTTGAAGTCATTCTAATGATTATTTGAGTACAAATTTTTAATTTATTATAATGGTAAAGTGAATTTGGGTTGTTTAGTGAATTAAAAAAAGGGTTTTTCATTATAATTGGGATAGTAATTTCATACATTACATTAAACGAGTTTCTGTCTTTCAGAAAAAAGATCAGAGGTGTTATTCACAATCTTTTTTTGAGAAATCTGTACAAGATATAAAAAACCTTTTACGGTTATTCCCTAGATACAGGTTCAATGTATGTATTTTATTTTTTTCCAAAGCATAGGTATTTATTAACGGTTATTTCATTTACATATTTGATCTGAGAAACTTTTTTTGTAGATATTATTGTTTGCAACAATTTGTGTAGAATATGCTGTTAATGATATGAATTGATGATTTATATTTTTTGTTAAAGGCTTCGGCCGTATATGAATAAATAAATAAATAAACGGTTGTCGAGATCTAAGGTCGACCGTTTTTAGTAATTTTTTAAATGTCAATATGCATACTGTTACGTAATATATTTATCTATGTTTTTCGTTGTTTATAGGTAGGTGTAAACTGTGAATATACTCGTATGCCTACTATAGAAATATAACAAATATTGAATTAAACTTTAATGCCTTTTATTTTGATAATTTCAATATAATGTGGGTAAGTGATATAAGTACAATTTAATGATTTATTTCATACATTCAATAATATTTTTATTATCGCAGTAGGTTCCGGGAGTACAGGTCCTCTGTTCATTGTCCACTGTTTTCATCACTCCATTCCCAATATCTACACAAGTGAAGTATGACGTTGAGCTGGTACAGTAAAAGGCTTTCTTATTACAGTCAAAGCCTGACGAAGCAGACAGTTGGAAGGTGGCAATGCTAACCTAAAGGAAGAAAGAAAAAACACCATAATATTATATACTTAATAATGGTCCATACATACTAAAGCTCCCATGTACAGGAAGCAGTTTTACACAGGAGAAGTCTTACGCTGGATTTTACCAACTTTTTAAGTGAGTAATAGCGGAGATAGGAGCCACTTATCATTATTTTTCACACAAAATTAGTTGGTGAAATCTTTGCATTAGACTATATATTTCGAGTAAAGATTTAGGCTAAAAATCGAATACTTTAATTAACACAAAAACATGTATGCGATAGTGGTTGCATCAAACCTAAAATGCATTTGAGTACATAATTGGCACAGTTGCATGGAGCGCCGGTCTCCCAAGCGGGAGGTGCCGGATGCAAATCCCGGCGCTGACGATGTATTCTGCACTTTACGACACAAGCATTCAGCTTACTGTGAAATCTCCGAGAAAGTATTTGGGTTTTTGTACGCAAGCCTTTTTTTTAAAAAAGGTATACAATTGTATGAAAATCATATACCTACCTCACTAGCAATAGTAGCAGGAAAATTCACCCTGCGCTTTTAACTTTTTTACACTTTGACATAACGAATGTTAAATGATATAAGTGTGGTGTTGGCCATACGATAAATAAATAACTAGATAGAGTATAATGCTGTAACTAGTATGATACTACATGAAGCTATTTATTATATTATATGAAAATATGAAACTTACCAATAAGAACAAAACAAACGCAGCCCTCATGTTGTGTTTTTCTTTTCGCTTGAGACTCTGAAATACGAATAATGTCTGAAAGATGAAACGGAACGGTTTATATATTCGCAAAATTGCGTAAAACTCTTGAATTTACACAATGCAATGTTGTATAAGTCAATAAGACAATATTAATAATTATTATACTTACCACAACTTGGTATATAATGTAAATACATTCGTATAGTTTGTATAATTAAGAAAGGGTACGAGTATACACAGCTATATAGCCGTTACGTGCAGTCCTTCATGTTAAACTTTAATTTAATAAATAATTAATGCAGCAATGTATTTAATTTATTTACATTCATAATATTTTCTGAATAAATATAAAACAGTAATAATTCCCTGCAAACATGAGTAATAATTTTATTATGAAAATTGAATATTAAAAGTACTGTTGACTTACAACGATATAATTGTTATTTTTTATTTTACGTTTTCTTCTTATAATATAAACAAAATATAATTAGCTACCTAGAGATGCAGCATTTACCTACAGGTGCCATTTTAATTTATATCATATATGCCTAGCGCATTATTTTGCCTATCTATGTTCCAAAACCTAATGATCTACAAAATGTGATCCTCCATAGCCATGCTGTAACAATTGGCAACATAGCAAAATGATCAAATCGGACCACCACTCCTGTCAAATTTCATAATAGAATATATGTAATGCGTGGTCCTGTGATAATAAGTAATGAAGTCGCAAGTGTACTTATATAATGCAAATATTTCTTATCAAATTTCACCTCCTAAGATATCATTATCACAAAGTTATTTTCAAGTAAAATAATATTGAAATAGGTAGATATAGAATAGTTTCATAGTTTAAAAAAAACCCTCTCATTAGCAGTTCTGTCAAACCTCGTAACGCAACAGAGTAGGTAATAGGTATATGCTCTGCGCCGGTGTAAATATAGTCACAGAATATAATGAAATTCTCATCAAATTAAACTCCAACAAAGGTATCATTCAAAACAAAGGTTTTTTCAAGTAAAAGAATCATATTTATTTATTGAACCATAATGTTTAACAAAAGGAATTAATAAAATATAAAAATGCACAAATTATGCTATGTATTTCATATACGCAAGAAGAAGGGATATACTTTTTCACCAGCCTATTTATTTGCTATTGGTGAAGGTAATGTAGCTTCAGGATATATTCCTTGTCTTTCAGTTGTGTAAGCTGTAAAACTATGTGACACTGGCTTCACAATATAAATTGTCATTGGGATTGGAAGTTACATTTTATCGTCATGATTTGATTGCCACCATCATCTGACATCTGCAAAAATATATACATATTACTTATTAATTGTGAAGTGGGGTGATTTCTATTGACCTTGAATATTCTGATATTTATTGAAATAAAATTTTAATACATAATATATAACAATGCTTTGGAAAGTCACACCAACCCGAGAGAAGTACACCACAATAAATAAAATGAAAATATCCGGCCCCAGACCGGAGGTTTAAATTATTGATCCATAATGTTAAATCAACTCGAACAAATGTCATTTGGTAGGTTGTGGTAAGGTAGAGAAAAAGATAAGATGGTAAAAAAACTCTGCTTTTCTTCAGTTATATCCCTATTTATGTATAATTTCATATAACTATAGTAGTTATTAATTCAGTCAAACAAGTTAAAACTCACAAGACTTCAGCTACACATCATAACATATTAGGATATTAGTATACGAATAAATACCTTAATAGAGATCTTACCTTTATCGTAACTTGATAGGGAAATATAGAAATTACATTTATTTTATATATTGTAAAATATATTTATTTAAATATACATTTATTTTAAATATTGTAAAATAACACGGCAGATTCAAATTGCACGACATTACGACTTTTTTATACGTTGTTAAGCAGTTGTTATTTTCTGTCATTATGATATATATCCTTAGCAACGAAAAGGGCAACGCCGCAACGAAGCGGTGGTCCTAAATTTCTACAGCATGGCTAGAGAATGGCTAGAGAAAGACTATCTAGGTGGCAGTGGATCCTCGCAATGAAGTTTTTTTATGGTTTATTTGTAAAACGGTATTACTCGTATCTACTTTATTCACAATCGCCTTATGATGAGGGTACAAATCCTCGAATACTAGTCGCGAAAGCTAAACATAATTTTTATCATTTTATTTCAATAAAAATGGAGATTCAGCAAGTACCAACGGTCGAAAACATCGAGATATAAATAGAGGTTTCCTTCATAAGATATTCGTCTTAGTAAAATTCTCTCCAATTCTCCAATTATACCATACACTCTTCCTTCTAGGTTGTTCGAGTGTTGGCTGCGTGAAAGCTCGAGACAATCAACGTACACGCAGCCAACACCCGAACAACCTAGAAGGAAGAACATATATACCATGCTGCGAAAACCTACAACATCAAACCATACACTACACTACACTGCACAGTACACGTGGTCTTCATTTTCATTTCCTAGTATTAACCAGAAGTAGCCACAACCAGTGCCAACCTTCAATCCTTTGTTGAAAATATATTGTATAGGTATAGAGATACAGTATGGTGTTCACCGTTCAGATAGTATTGTATAATATGATGCATTCATAATTGTAATTAAGCAATCGTTCATTATTAAAAAAAAAAAAACAAGATTTTATGACTTCACATCCTCGAACTGATTTTCGTGGTCTTCTAAACGATACCAAACACGTTTTTTGGGGGCGCTTAAATTTCCTCATTCCAATGGCGCCTCCCACCAAGAATTGACAGATTCAAAATTTGTAAAAAGATATGAGTTCTACTCGTGAAGCACTTTGGTATAACACGACAGTATGCGTCGACTGGATCCTCTCTATCGCTCGGTGTCTGTCGAGGCTGGAGCTAACAAAATCTTACTTACAATCTGGATTTCTCTTCCAATGCCATTTCATACGATACCACGCATGACCCCACACCACCCTTGGATCACCCTAAAACCCCTTACATCTTATTGTCTCTGGAGTAGGCTGATTCAATTTGGTACAGAATTATATTGTCACAGGTTTTACGTATGTTCGCAAAGTTCCAGGTCTCTAAGTAGTCAGGAAGTAGTGGAAAAATCTATTTCTAGATTTGTTCTGCATAGGTACACCTTCTATTACATATGAGTAATACACCTATTACCTTCTTTCCTGTTTCGCAATACCTTCATAATAAATATTATCTTAAGTAGATCATTTTAATTACATAGAAACGTCGTAATTTTACTATTTTCATATATGTTTATTTTAAGTAAATATCTACATACAAAATAAATAAATAAAACATAAATAAGATAAGAAGAATTTGAGTGTGTCACGTCTATGTCTTCTTTCAACAAGGTAAGTCTGTAAAAAAATGAGTTGACATATTTAATAGATTAATAAAATAATAAGGTAGGAATATTTTAATTAAATTAGAGGTAGCCTAGTTGGTAAGGTGCTCGACTGTTAATCCAGTGGGCGCGGGTTCGATCCCCGATGCCGACCTTCACGACACAAGCTTTTCAAGCTTACTGTGAAGTGAACAAAGGTGTATTTGGGTTTATTTCGATAAACACAGATTCATTTAAAAAATCTGCTACCCACATCTATGTATTTTATTAAGAGAAAATTATTAATATTATGAAGACAAGAGCTTACTGAGTTTACTGACCTCTTACTAAATTAATATAATGTAAATAAAATACGTTGGATGTTCATGTTATAAATAAATTGTACAATGAGATTCAAAATTATCTTGAATATATTAATTCGCATTATATTATCATTGCTTGTTGTATATTTCATGTGTTGAATAATAATTATTTATTGAAATATAAGCAATACATACCATGTTTAAGACCAATACATGTCACTTGGTATCCACGGTGTTCCCAGTTGTCCTTGCGTTGGTTGATTATTTACGTTTTGTGAACCTTCATAAGGTCTTGAAATTGTGTGTTGAATATTGATTGGTCTCGTTGGTTGTTGTGCATTATCTTCCCCCTGTTGATTCGCCCATGTTGGTTGTCGTGTATTATCTTCCCCATGTTGATTCGCCCATGTTGGTTGTCGTATATTATCTTCCCCCTGTTGATTCGCCCATGTTGATTGTCGTAAACTGTCTTCCCCATGTTGATTCGCCCATGCTGGTTGTCGTGTATTATCTTCCCCATGTTGATTCGCCCATGTTGGTTGTCGTATATTATCTTCCCTCTGTTGATTCGCCCATGTTGATTGTCGTAAACTGTCTTCCCCATGTTGATTCGCCCATGTTGTTTGTCGTATATTATCTTGCTCATGTTGATTCACCCAAGTAGGTTGTCTTGTATTATCATCCGCATGTTGATTTCCCCATGTTGGTTGTTGTATATTATCCTCAACAGGTTGATGCACTCTGGTTAGTTCACCTGTCACCTGTGTTGGTTGTTGTATATCTTCCACATGTTGATTCACCCATGTGGGTTGTCGTATATTATCTTGCTCATGTTGATTCACCCATGTTGGTTGTCTTATATTATCATCCCCATGTTGATTTTCCCATGTTGGTTGTTGTATATTTCCATCCGCATGTTGATTTCCCCATGTAGGTTGTAGTATATTATCTTGCTCATGTTGATTCACCCAAGTTGGTTGTCTTGTATTATCATCCCCATGTTGATTTACCCATGTTGGTTGTTGTATATTCTCTTGCTCATGTTGATTTCCCCATGTTGGTTGTTGTATATTATCCTCCACAGGTTGGTGCACTCTTGTTGGTTCACCTGTCACCTGTGTTGGTTGTTGTATATTATCTTGCTCATGTTGATTCGTCCATGTTGGTTGTTGTGTATTTTTATCTTCCACACGTTGAATCACATTTGATGGTTGTTGCGTATGCTCGTTCTGGACTATTACATTATCACCATGGCTTAGGCTTGGATAATAATACGTTCTGTAACTATTATTAATTAATGTACGACAGTGAGAATCACCTTCCACACACTGTTTGTATTGTGGATTATATGAAGAGTACCAAGGACAAAAATACTTGTTAACTTTAAATCCATTAAGGGTCAATTGACATTCATAATAAGAATAACAAGATGTAGGATCTGGATACATTCCAGATGAAGTACATTTAAAATCTCTTTTTATCATGCAATGATCCTTGTCTGTTGTACAAATTTTTAATATGGGACTGAAAACCATATTGTATGGACAGAATAGTCTATGCTGCTGATTATCTCGGCATACGAAATACGAATGACACGTTGTGAAATCTGGAATAGTCTCGTATATATGACATTCTACTACTCCTGAACCTGGATTAATTTGTTCTGGGCTCTTCACACGTGTGTCACCTTCTGGAATCTGATTCAGGCTGTACCCGTATCCTTGATATTTATTTAAGTCGTAATTAATAGGAATTGATTGGTTGATGTTTGGTTTATCTTCAATTTCTTTCCATAGGACTTTGTTCTCAACTGTTGAATTATGGCCGTCAGGTAGACTTACATTATATGTAGGAGTTATTATAGACGTTGAATTACCATCATTAGAATATTCGTTATTAACATGTGGTTGTTTTTCATTTTGAGTCTTTATCAATGATTGTATATGTGACCCTAATTGAGTATCTTCAACGTGACTAAGGTCTTCAGGATCTGTCATAAACCAGGAATGTATGGGATTTATCCTATCAAAACTTTCATTATGAATAGAAAAAGGAATATTGTCACCGTCGACGCTATTTGGAATTTGATTATTTTCGCTGACAGGATTCTTTATGAGTTCGTAATTTCTATTAACGCTTTGTGGTGATAAGTTAATATCACTTGTCATAGATTCAAATACATGGTCATCAGGAAATACAAAATCTGAATTCAGCAAAATTGGTGCTGCTTCTTCTGACAGATTACTAGTTTTATTTAGATTAGTGTCCTTTAATTTATTGTTTTCGTACGATTCATCAGGAATCACGGAAATGTTATGATGAATCACATCTTCACTTGTTGTATGAGGATAAGTGAATCCAGTATTGTTATTATACACTACGTAACTCATATTATCAGATTCAGGCAATACTCTCATAGCTGGATTGTATTTTAAGTTTTCTTCCTCTGAATTTATATTTATCATAGGACTTGGAACAAAAGCTACTGGCTGGAAATTCATGGCGTCGTTTGTTAACCCTGTTCTACTATCTTTCTCTCCAAGTGTCGTATTATTGTTGCGATCGACGTCATCATTTGATTCAGTACCATCTTCATCTCTTGTAGATGTCGTTGTGCCTATATAAATAGGTGGTATATATTGCATACTCCCAACATGACTTCCTGGTGAATTGATTGGAAATCCTGTATTTGGACTGTCTGGCGCTATCGCATTTTCAGGGGATGACATCGTTGAATTTTCAGATGCACGTACAGGGAATGAAAGGTGATTAGAATATTGTGAATCAATATTAGGGCTCGGTATCCCTGAGAGTGTTGAAATGACATTACTTGAACCTATTATGCTATTCTGATTAGGATATACAATTGAAATAGTGTCTTCTGTGGTTGGTTCATCATCATGAATTGGCATTGAAGGAATTGGATTGTTTATAAAATCTTTTGAGGGATTTTTATCCATATTAATATTAGTAGGCTGGTAGAGATTTGAGTTAGTGAAAGACGCTAATGAGTCAATGGAATTCGGTAATCTGTTACCTTCATTGTTTTCAATGACATAGTCAGGTTTAACATAATCATCTTCTGTTGAAGGTTCGTGTGGATTTGGAGACATTTCATCTGCACTAGAAAACATTCCATCTTGTGGAACATTGGAAGGGATGTAATTCAGTGTTCTTATATTTTGTGGTAAATTCGGCATGTCACGCATTTCCGTAAAGTTTGTATTTAAAACGTTTATCATTGGAGGCTTCATTTCTGATTCTAAATTTATTCCAGAATCATCATATGTTTTGATATTACTTGTTATTGGATCATTAGTTTCGCCGGCATAAGTGGTTAATAATGAAGGGTTTACATTTCGATAAATACCATTTCCTGGGTATTCTTCTACAGGCAAAGCATTTATGCCACCGATTATATTATCCCCGTCTCTCATTAATGACGATTCGTCGTCAATTATTTTAGTGTTCGGTGAATTACTATGTGTAGTAACTGGCATTGACATATCACTATCATAAGGCATTTGATCGTTATATTCAGCATCTGACATACATTCGAAGCGTGCATTATTATTGCAAAACGTTCCAGGTGGGCAGGTCTGTGCAAAATCATCAACAGTTTGGAAAGTTCCATTTTTCATATCGACACATATAAAAAAAGATGTAGAATTCTTACAATGAAATGCTTTTCCATTGCAGTCGATATGTTCAAAGTCATAAGCTTGTAATGATGAAGCTGAAACCTGCAAGCACAGTAGGTAATATGTATCTTAAGATAACTGAATCATTATTTTATATTAGTACCTACATAACGCCTATCTCAACAATGTTTTAATAAAATTCTGATTAATATTTATACGCAATTTATACGCTGATAATATTTATTTGTATTCTACAACTTATTAAACGTTTCGTGCTGTGCAATTCGCTTCAAATATTTATTGATGGCAACAGAACTTTGCCGTGCTTTCAAAACTAATGAGACAGTGAACTTATGTAATTGTGCAACCATTCTGAAATATTTTAAAAAGCTTTAGTAAGTTGGTTTTAAATGTTGCTTAAAAAAATGTTGCATAATAAATTGTTAAACAGATGTCTCATATGCTCTCAATATTTCACTAAAATTTATTGCCTTTCCAATTAAAAAGACACGAATAATGGCCTTTCGAGTTTAGACCAATTTTTACCTAATTAACTAACTTAAACTATTCGACTAACGTTAAATTAATATTAACACATACCAATAGTAAAAAAATCAGTTTGTTCAACACCATCCTTATCAAATTTATCATATGTTGATATTATTCTGTAATTTGCATCATAAACATCAAGCTACACAAAGTTTTTTTTTTTTTTTAAATAAAATGCTGATTATTGTAAATCATTAAATTACTTAAAATAATAACATCACTAAACACACATGCGAGTTAGAACCAGTCGAGAAGTATAATAATTATCGATTGATTTTAAAAATACGAAACACTGACTAAAAATACAATGTAGATACAATACAATCCTACCAACTAATATAGGTAAACCTAGTAGGCAGTGCAGGCACCTTCCTACAGTGGTGGTAGTCCAACAGGCAAAGGAAGAGGCAAAAGACTCGAGCCTCGAAGATTAGGGGGCCCAAAATTTTGTTATTTTTTATTACGTAGAAGTAAAATAATAATAAACATATTATAAAATAATCATAAAAAAATAGCGGCGGTCTACTCGTGAAGCACTTTCATGAGACACTTAACATGGCGGCATGCGGTGACTGGGTCATTTCGATCACTCGGTGTGTCCCGACGACCTGAACTGGACAAAATCTAACTTTCGATGTGAATTTATTTTCTAACGCTCTTTTATACGATACCACACATGACTAGACATAGCCCTTGATCCCCTCAAACGCTTTGCATCTTTTTATTCTCTGAAGAGGGCTGATCCAGTGTGGTACAGAATCGTAATGTCATCTAGTTTACATAATTGGTGAAAGTTTCAGAGGTCTAGCTGGTGTGGAAATGAGCTAAAATTCGAATAACAATGCCATGATCGCCAGTTGACGCTAAATAAGAACACGAGACATAATAAAAATAAAAAAATAATTAGTATATCTACATATTATTTCTCAGTGGCAGTTTTTATAGGCGGCAAAGTAGGCATGTGTAATTGTGTAGGGCCTCAAAATCAGTCAGAGATCATATGAGAAAAAGCTAACTTGGCACTAACTGAATTTGGCACTAATTGACTAGTATTATCTACCCTAAACGGCAATATTTTAGAATTGTGTGTGTGACTCTACTAATATTTCGCAAAAAGGATGGGGGCTCAAAATTTGATGTTGTCTCGGACCTCTGACCTCCACTGCCTCCCTAATGTAAAGATATGAGTAACTGAAAGAAGTTGTGTCTGTTTTATAAATAAATATGATTGTTCAGGTGGTAAACTTGAATTATTATTTCCATCATATAATAGATTATACTACTATACACAGTATGTACTGAGTACACTCATCAGAATGCTTCACGTTATGCAAATAATCCAAGTAACCTAATCATGATACGTGGCCCGCTATACACCTACATTTCTTAAAATTTCATTGATGGTGTCAGTAATAAATAAAACTGAAATGAGTAATAGTAGTTTCTAAGCTGAAATAATCTTCTTCAGATCCCATCACAACATACCTACTAGCTTTTATACAGTTTCATTTAGGGTAGGTACACAGATTGTTGAGTGTACTAGATTATAGAACATGCTTCCCACAAACAATCGAATATCTTCATCATTTTCGTATACCTTGACAATTATTATTATTAATAAAAATAGATTTGTGACACATAAAAGAAATATTTTATTATTGTGAAATAATAAAAAAATAATTTCAATTTTCCCGAAGGCAGATTCCTGATCTCTCATTTTCACTGTATATATTACCTAATTATCTATTGCAATGACTGTTTCTTCACGAGCATCTCCTTATCCCACTAAATCGCAATTTACTCAAACTGATGAGTTTCAACGTCTTTTTGTTCTCATGAAAAATGTTATAAAACAGCATTATTAGTATGAGAAAATAATTTTCAAATGAAACTCAAATATACTCGTATCTTGTTCCAGTAATCTTGAATGAATCCTGGTGACCTCGATCGCGGCCCTGTACTGTAATGATGGACGTTTCACCCCTACGACAGTTGTTACACTTCGACTTCTGAAGAAATTACTTCTATCAGGTACAGCCCTAAGTGTAAAGTACGTATGAAGTATACTGTATCTGTAGCTGTACCTACAACTTGCGCAATACATATCTAATTACGTTACTTTAAACATTTATTCAGAATAAATTATTGAAAAGAAAAGAGTTTTGGTAAAATAAACAGTTTAGGTAAGTACTGACACATAATGATTATTAAAGCAGGTGGATCTAGGCAGCAAGCAACTAATTATATCCACACAAAATAACAGTGCATTATGTTAATGTAACATGCCATTGATCAGTCACGATTGTCATCAATATAATACCTACTTATATATTTATACCAACTTATAACATTAATACTTATACTTGTACGATAAGATAACAAATAATTCGATAACAAATCACGAAAGAGGAATAGTACTTGGATATATTTTTAATAATTTCACACGCGCACAAGTACTCCCATAGTGCAATAAGTTTAGTAGGAACAACATGGTCCTTTCATATTATGGATTCTTGTGATTTTAAGAAAGTGTTTCAGTACAATACATAAATATAACTAACCTATGATTTGGAATAACTTCTTTTAAAGTAAAACGATTGGAAGTGGAATGAATGAGTACAAAATTACTTCATGGCTGATCGACGATAAGCTCAGTGCGGTTATAGAAAAAATGAATTTATTTTATCATCACAGTTATTGATGAATTAAAATGGAAAATCAAGCATTTCAGTTAACATTATCCGACAGCAGATTCCCGTTATTTTATTATTCTAGTGATAGCAGAAAACTATCAAGATGGGGAATGATTGTAACGACCTTAATAAGCAATGTAAGTACTTACCTACTATACATATATAAACCTATGATATCATTAGCAAATCTCTGTACTCTGCGTATAAAGAGGTTAGTCAACTGTCAACAGTGTCGACAGCACTTTATTTTGATGCGATTTTACTCAGCAATGCGGTTGCACAATTTTCGAGGTTTGTTTTTCGAATAAAGTTTCAGGTTTCCTGTGGTCCTGCCTTTGTAATGTGTACCCATGTAGATTGTAGATATTTTTAATAATCGGCATTTCACCCATAAAGAACGAGCAGTGATCTTTGGAATGTACCTACACATATATATATATATATATATATATATATATATATATATATATATATATATATATATATATATATATGTTTGTGTATCTGAGTATATAATCTACCCAATATACTTGTATTCTACTGAAATATTGCTATTGTTTTCATTTCATAAGATTCTCCTGCCTGGACTTGTTCTGTCGTATGGAATCATAGGATGCATCAGAAGAGAAGCAGGCCACCCCACATGGCAGATCTTAATTACACCATTCGCTTTCTATGCGACGTGGAAGATATCTGGTAAGCAATTCAAGACTCACATTATGCATCATACCCTGCCACTCTAATATGCGGCGATATTCCCTTGTCGTTCCCCAGGAGTGCAGCCCTCTCCCACCAGTGGACACATTAATCAACTTCTGTCGTCAGTTCATAATAATATAACACACGTTGATAATTATATTAGGTCCTTACATATGAAATTGGCGTTTTGCCGTACTGGCCACTTTGATCTCAAATATCTCCTCTATGGTTAGGAATTCCAAATTCAAATTTATACAGATATTTACTCATTTATTTGTGTTTCGAAAATTATAATTCATTTGTTTTTTCCTCAATTGTTTTTTTTCTTTGCGTCACTCAGTTTACAAAATGGAAAACTTGAAATATCGCGTTATTTACGAGTACGAGTTCCACCGTGGCACCAGTGCTGCAGAAACGACTCCAAGGATTAATTATGTGTACGGCGACGGTGCCGCAAAAGAAAACACAGCGAGTTTTTGGTTCCAACGTTTTCGTTCTGGAAATTTCGACCTGCAGAACAAGCCCCGTGAACAGCCAGAGACCAAAGTTGATCATAAAGAATTGAAGGCTATTGCGGAAGCGGATTCATCGCAAACCACGTCCGAGTTAGCTGCAGGCTGCGGTGTTAGTGATAAAACTGTTTTAATCCACTTGAAGCAAATTGGGAAGGTGAAAAGGCTTGAAAGGTGGGTACCCCACGAATTAAGTGAAGCAAATCAACAAACGCGCATTGACTGCTGCGTTGCATTACTCAACCGGCGCAATAATGAAGGGATTTTAAATCGAATCATTACCTGTGACGAAAAGTGGGATCCTGTACGATAATCGGAAGCGCTCATCGCAATGGCTGAAGCTGCCGAACCAGCCAAACCATGCCTCAAGCGAAAATTGACTCCAAAAAAGTTACTTGTGGGCGTTTGGTGGACTAGTGCTGGTGTCAATCACTACAGCTTTCTTAAATCTGGTCAGACGATTACGGCAGATGTCTATTGTCAGAAACTGCAAACCATGCTGGAAAAGCTAGCTGCTAAACAACCGAGGCTGGTCAATCGCTCTTGGCCACTGCTGCTTCGTGATAACGCTAGACCACACACTGCACAAAAGACGGCTACCAAATTAGAGGAGTTTCAATTGGAATGTCTAAGACATCCACCGTACTCTCCGGACCTTGCTTCAACAGATTACCATTTTTTTCGAAATTTGCACAACTTCTTGAAAGGAAAAAAATTCAACTCCGATGGGGCAGTTCAAACCGCCTTCAAAGATTTTATTGATTCCTGTCCGAATGGTTTTTTTAGTAAAGGAATCGATGAACTACCTATGAGACGGCAAAAGTGCATAGATAGCAATGGTATATACTTTGGTTAAATAAATATATTATATTTAAAAAAAAATCGACTTTATTTTCCTCCCATACAAAACGCCAATTTCATATTTAATATTATATTACGAGGGGAGTTCAAAGTATTCTCGGTATGGCAACTTTTTTGTTAGTAATGATAGTTTTTTTTCTATGATTCTGTTATGGCACTTTCTAAGGTGAAAATTAGAAAATTTCATCGATTTACCATCATTAGTTTTGTCACAATCGTGTTTTGAGTTCAACTAAATGTCTTGACGCGAAAATGCTTACCAAAATCGAACACCGCGCTGTTATTAAATTCTTGACGAAACAAGGAAAAACTCAAAGAGAACTTCCAGGAAGAGATGGTGGCCGTTTACAAGGATTCTGCTCCTTCGTTGCCTACCATTCAAAAGTGGTCAAGTGAATTTAAAAGGGGCAGAGAAAGCATTGAAGATGACCCTGTTCCTTTTTCTGCCACTACGGAAGAAAACGTGAAAAAGCCAAGAAACTTGTACTCGAAGATTCTCAAATAAAAATCAATTCGTTAGCAGAGATGACCAAGCTATATTTTGGTACCACACACTCAATACTTCATGACTTTTTAAAGCTCCCAAAACTCAATGCAAGATGGGTGCCACGAATGCTCGCACCACCGCAGAAACAAGTGCGAATTGAATGTTGTAAAGATTCAGGAGTGTGGTTACTGAGAGATCAATAATCCACCTTACAGCCAAGACCTGACACCTTGTGACTATTTTTTGTTTCGGAAGCTGAAAAAACGGATTCGTGGAAAGCGATTTTCCGACGATGAAGAACTCAAGACGGCATTTTACGCTCATTTTTCAGATAAGGAAGAAAGTTATTTTTTTGGAGGGTATTGAGAAGATGATTTCGTGTTGTAAGAAGTGTATCGAGATTGCAAGGGTCTATATTAAAAAATAAAATTATTTCAGATTTTTCTGCCTTTTCTTTCATTTCCATACCGAGAATACTTTGAACTCCCCTCGTATATTACCTACTGGAAAACAAAATCATGCACATAGATAACTACTACGAGTATTTTAATAAGTTCATTTTTAGCTAGCTGTACTTTTCGCAGCCCTGATATTTGGTATACAATGGCACCATACAAAAAATAATAATTCAACTAAAAATATGTATTTCCTTGCAGGTCCGTGGTTTGAAAATGCGGCAGAGTATAGTACAAAAGTTGATTCTAAAATAATATCTTTGTTTGGCATTACATTAACTTCGTTGGGAGTTTTCTGTAACGTCTGGGTAGAGAACATTATTTTACACGGCTTCCTTTATGGAATTTTAGGAGGTAAGTGGAGGGTGGCGGTTAGGTTACAGACATTGTAGGTAATTTCCTATTAATTATCTACCATCAAACAAATCAACAGCATAGACTTAAGTATTTTCTAAAAGGTCATGATCAACAGCTAACTCCGATTATTGTACCTTTCTATTAATAATTAAATTATATTTACTGTTTGCAGGTATCGGTATTAGTCTTATATTATCGCAAATTAATTACTTAAATGATGACACATTTTCCACAAATACGAATAAAATGAAATTATTATCTCTTTACGGTCAAGCACTTGGGCAATCTACTTTGCCGTATGTCTACATGGTCATATTCTACTTGTATGGCCATAGTATGGGATATTTATTAATGACTGGATTAGTATTACAAATCCTTCCTTTAATAATGTTTTTCGGAACTAACGGAAAATGTAATCGCAAAACATTAAGGAGCAAGGCTCGGAGTAGTAGATACCAAAGAGCCTACAGTTTGTTTGACGATAGTTCTTCCTTAACTAGCGACACTGATGTGCCACTAGATGACTTAACAAAAAAATACTGGAGAAGTCCGTCAGATGAAAACTTATTTTCAATCAATAACGTTGATGAAACACGTTTCATGGATGATAAAGACAGTTCTAATGCACGAAGCATGTATGGGCATAATGACGGTGATAAATTAAAAACATATTATGGAGTGGAGATATTGCCACAAATACTAGAAGAGAATGAAGATATAGAAGACAAACAAAGTAAGCGAGGTTCCAAATATGTGGAAAATACAATTAGCATTGGGAATAATAAGTTTGATGATATTATAGCAATGAACAATGAGAACAACAATAATGATTTGGCTGCTGTCGAGCTGAATAAGTCTATAAATGATATTATTAGCCCTACACATGAAACTAACGAGTTTACGGACAAGTTTTGTGACATTTTATTTGAACATAAAACATTCAACAGGAACAGAATGATATGTTGTTTCGGAATTTCCTTTCCTAATAATGATTACTGTCAAGAATACATTAGAGAAACATTTCTACATCCATTGAAGTTATCCCTCAAGACATGGCAGTTTTATCCTGCTTTATTATTAGAGACATCATCCTCATGCTTATATGTTTGTGTTTCGTCTTTAATAGCTTTGAGAGGATTTTCTGTCGAAACAAAATTAAACTTGTCTAATATAGCCTGCGTTATATCAATACATGGAATCTCGTGGTTAAGCTTTCTAATTTTATCACCATGGATTTACAATTTGAAGAAGTCTAAATTTAAAATATTATCCGCATTTGGATCCATTGTATCTTCTATAGGACTACTAGGTAAGAATATACCAACATTTTTGTTAGGTAAGAATTTCACACATATAAACTAATAACAGATAAATGGATGTGTTAGACCTACATATGAAACCCTTTAATTTTGTAGCTTGATCCTGATACTCTACAATATTTTTTTAGTAATATTGGAGTTCGATCTCATGGATCTAATTGCTTTAGGTGCAATGCTAACCGGAATTGGATGTGGTGCTTTATCGACCAGTTGCCACGAAACTGCAACGGACTTCATTGGTTTGAGAAAATGGTCAAAAATTAAAGGCACCCTGGAATCACTATCGGGAATCGTTGTTGCGGGGATTGGAGTATGGATGACACATTTATTATTATTTAATAATGGAGTCGACCGATGCATTAAAATACTTTGCATTATGTTATTTTTAACAAGTGTATTTTGGGTCATTGTTATATTTGTAGAAAGTCTTAAAAAAAATAAACATAATTATCATGTTTGGCCACACACTTGATAAGGAAATTCTTTAGGAAGGTAAATTATGTATATTCAATAATGTTTTGTATTGTGTAATATGTAAATACATTAAAACGTATTTGTGTATTTTATTAAATATGTTTGCAACGTATTAAAATGAACACCTATCGGTACCTGCTTCCTAATATTTTCTACTCTAATATGAAAAAAAGAGTAAAATAAATAAAGTGCAAAGTATTAAAATAAAGTATTTTCTCTAATGACATGATACTTTATATTAATTTGTTTTATTTATACCATACACACGTTTTTGGGACAACTACCGCTTCTTTGTAATTTGTAAAATCCGCCAAATACAATATTTTTCTTAAGTTGTCATCCTGTGCCGACTCGGCTTTTAATGTTGCCATAATGACACGGCATTTTTTTTTAAGGCCTGGCAGTCGCCTTTAGCCAGCATGGTATTTTTTGCAGGGTAGTGTTGAGAGTCTACCAATTTTAGTGCATTTTGCCACCGATTTAATTTTTATTCCAGTTTAAAACCAGTGTTGCCGTTTCTAGTATTTTTAATATTAAACTAGTATTTTCTGAGGCATTTTGAGGAATCTAGTATTTTCTTTAGTATTTTCTGAAAATCTGGTATATTCTGGTATTTTTGACCTAAATCTAGTATATTTTGACCAAATTCTAGTACTTTTTGGCAAGTATGAATTCTTTTCGAACACGTTTCCAAAATTTGTACAGAAATTACCAAATAATGAGAAAAAAAATGTGAATATTGTTGGATCTAAAAATTTTTTCACTCCCGACGTCGCCTAGTATATTCCAGTATTTTCTGGAAAAAAATCTTGTAGTTTTGCAAATTTTAAAACGGCAACACTGTTTGAAACCCTGTCGAAGCCTGCGATAGTAGAGTACAAGCCTACATCCTCGGATTCCATCTTCGCCATTATCGGTGACGTCACCTTGTATCGGTGACAAACACTTGAACTACGGAATATTTTTTCCCATACATTTTCTCCCACTATTGGTGACGTCATCATCGTCAAATGTCAGTTGGCCCCGGCCTCCGTGAACAATATGGCGACGGCCTCGACCCTGTCAATGCAATCAATACCACCTATAGTATAAAGCCGTGGTACTAGCAGCGCCCCTAGCGGTAAATTCTTCGTCAAGGGGCCTATCATAGGCCGTTGCCATAACGTATTTCCGTTGATTTTGTATGGCGGACGTGCGGTCGCCCTTCGTTGATACGCTATATTTGTTGTATAACAGTGATTAAATAGACTAAATACGGTTTAAAAACATTGCTTACGATGGTGAACAAGTGTTGTGTTACAAATTGTAAAGGAAATTACGCCTCAGGACCAAAAGTTCGTGTTTTTATCTTCCCAAAAGACTCTGTGCTGCGATCAAGATGGCTTCGCGCTATTCACCGGAAAAAAATATATTCCAAACCAATATTCGAGGGTATCTAATGATATTTCTCGATTATTTATGATAATAAAACGTTATCCCTGTGTCTTATAATGTGTACGCGTGTTATCGTTGACATTTATTTGTTAATTTTGATGTGAGGTTAGGTCGATTTGTGTACCGGTATAGTCGTGCGTATTTTGTATCGTATAAGTATATATATCCTTCCTTTACATTATTTTATGTAATGAGGTGTATAATTATTCTTTATTTCAAAGTCTAGAGTTGATCTAAGGAGATATTGTAGTTATTATATGTTTTATTGGTGACATCTTTTGCAAATTGTGTGGTATTGATGAATATTTTCTTATTAAAGGTCTACTGGTCGAAAGTCAAATGTGGTTTTGTTTAAAATAACTCCCATCTTCCACTATCATATGTAATTATTTCATTAATAATGGAGAATTCTGGCGCTTGGATGACATTTTCAGGACAGAAATCGCAGAAGAACACTGACTTATACTCTACACAAGCGGTAACCAGACAGAAACTCACAATGACAAAATCTCAACTGTCAAAAGGGTAACCTACTATTGATTGATCGCAACTCAACACCGGAAAACCTGTTGCCGACAATTTCAATATTGTTGGGTTAGGTTCGTTAGGTTGTTTTTTTTTTTTTTGCACACAAAAACAAATCAAAAAAAAACAACGGCATCAGATTTCCCGGTGTTGAGTTGCGATTCTGTCAATAGTAGGTTACCCTTTTGACATGTGAGATTTTGTCACTTGAGATTTTGTCATGGAACCCTACACAAGCCCAGATTTGACATTTCGCTTAGGCCCGTCGGCCGCCATTTTGGGTTGTGTGTCATAGCCTTTTGTTCTAGGTAGTATTGATGCAATGTCAATGTCATGTCGATCCAGTGTTGCCATATATACAGATTTATCTGTATTTATACAGATTTTAGGCAACGGGAACGGACAAATACAGATAACAAATTTTAATCTGTTTTATACAGATTTTTGGGATTTTTGAAATTTTCTATGATAAATCAGAAAAATAAAGTAAAAAGAAACAGATTCGATCACAATTGTCATTTGATAATTAGTAAATAGATGAAAATCTCATTTGTAGAATGAGTAAAAATATGTACAAAAAGAAATTAGTATATTTTATGTAAGCACGAGTACTGTTATTTTCTTAAAAAGGCACCACAAAGGATAGTTTTTCAATAAACTACAATATTTTGTTTGTTTTAAAATTTCATTTATACAGATTTTTTGGCTATTTATGCCTTTTTATACAGATTTTGGCTTATTATAATCTCATACAGATTTATACAGATTTCTAGACTTTGAAATACAGATTCAGATTTTAAAAGTGTGGCAACACTGTGTCGATCTGTGCGGATCTGTGATGTCGATTGACGGCTGTCGGGCTGTCGTTTGTGCCATTATCATTTTTTGAGTTCATAACTTGTTTATATTGTTCGTTTGTTATTATTATTGTTTATAATTTATAAATGACAACGGCTACACTTGTACATGTACGTTTGTTTTCATAATTTTATATTACAAAATGTGGAGAAAGAGTCTAATATATGCATATCAAAGAAGATTAGAGAATATTAAAACTAAATACGAAAATTTAGGGATAAATGCACACGAATTCGAAACAATATTATCAGAATCTGTAAGCAAGCTGCAAAACGAAAATGAAAACAAATGGAAGAGATGGTTTGACTCTTCCAATACATGTCTGAAAATTATTATCTCGGTTGCTTTGATTTATACATTGAATTTGGCATTCTCAGAAGTGCCATTAAAGCTGTTTTTGTGTGAAATACAAGAATTTATATATCCTGTACTAAGGTTATTAAGGATTACATCTATACCCCTACTGACAGTCTTCCCAGCTTTATCAGGTAATCTAGTGACAACAATTCTATTACTGTCATTTGAGACAAGGAAATGAGCTCATGTAAGAGAATATGTATTATTTGTTTCGAAATTGATCATCTACCTATTTTCTCTTACTCTGTTATTTTCAGATCTATATGATGAAACATGCCTGATACAAAACCCATACTTTTATGTAAGTGACCTAGACTGCTGGATCTGCGAGGACATAAAAGGAATCTATCAATTGAATAAGATAGATTATCCAATAAATACTTTACCTCCATTTATTTATAAGGTACCTTTTTAATATTATTATCAAAATGTGTTATTTTTATCCTGAGACACAAACATCAGTAGTGAACTTGATGTTTGAAAGCTACTGGCATATTATTACTATATATTTCATACATTTCCTTTTATGTTACAGACAAATCAGAAACAATTAAATATTAGTAATTTGGCTATTGTTTATAATAATAACAAATATATATTTGACAAAGATGCTTCTAAAATATTAATCAATGGGACAAATCACATTCAAACCAAAGATTTTTTTGAGAATTACAAATCAGAAAATATTTCAAAAGCTGATAGTTACATGTGGTATGCAAGAAATTGGTTTTTCATATATTTTATGCCATTAACAAATTTCAAACAATTACAGTAGCCTACTTTATACTGTGGACTATAAATAATTCTTTATGGCTGCTATTTTATTAAAACTGTTTCAACAATGATGTAATTTTATTTTATGTTTTTTTTACTTGCAGGAGATTGACAAGACTGTTTCCTATTCAACTAATAAAATCCCTTTTTCCTCGGCCAGAAATAATACCACACCTTGGGTTAGCCACTGAAAGATTTATAGAAATAGATGAGCCAGGATCTAAGCCATATAAGCTACCAGATACTGAATGTAATTACGTATTTGTCATACAAAGTCAAGGGGAAAGAATCATACAACTTCGACCCACTAATGAATGTATTAAACAATGTAACACACTAGCCATCAAATTGCAGCCGCCATTTTTACGTAAGTTTAATCCGAGTTTTGTTATTAAATAATGATAATTAAAAAGAGTAGTGGAATTGGTAAGATGGTCATTACAACAATTTGGTTTATTACAAATTCTATTCCTGAAGAAACCACTTATCCTACAGAATAATACACTTTTATAGTATTTATTGAACGATATTGGCACATGGTCTATTAAGCTTTCTTTATTTACCGATTGTAACTACGATTTTCAGACAAAGCAATGGTGTACATATTGTATTAATTCCCATTGTCCTTAAGTCCAACATTGATCTCTTAAGAGTATTTGTATTATTTTGGTTTCAGTGTGGTACAACTGGTGGTACTGGAGACCTGTAAGTCAACAAGTTGTTGGCAATACTACATCTGTATCATACATTGGCTCATATTGTTAAGTAATTTAATGTGGCCTCTGTTACTCCTCTTCTTTTGATGTCATTGTCACCCATACATGAGAAGAGTGCACAGTGGTTAATGCAGATTGTGGGAATCTGTGCTCGAAGATACTTCTGTGAGTAAATGTTATATAACAATCTTTCAGCATATTATCTCCACCTAGATTAAGTTTAAATTCAATGGAGAGCAGTCACCTGATTTATGCACTATTCTAAATATTTGTAATTTATTATGTCAGTATTATCTAATTATAATGGAATTAAATATATTTTTATGTAGACTAATCAATTAGATCCCTTCCACGGATATCTATGTATGGCTCAACATCTTTAGTCTTAGTTTATTTTTTAAAAATGTTGTATGAGTACTTCTCTTGATTAGATCAGCCATTAGGAAAATGATAAACTCAAGTAGGGACATTATGTTTAGGTAAGTAGAATCCTATGTAAACTCCATAAGTTAGTTGAAATGTGTGAAGATTTTAGCAACATCAGAGTGAACATGGAAATTCCACACTTATAAAGAAGGACAAATCTTGGTATAGTCCTTAACTCGCAGCTATAAAGATAGATACCCATTAAACAGGCATCACCTTGTTCCCACACCCGCATTCTTTCAACTCTTGTTCTCATTATTAAACGCTCCAATAAGAACTTAAGGTAGCTTGACAGAAAAGGGTTATAAAAGAATACATTTACTATATTTATTTTATTTAACTATTTACTATATTTAACTATATTTACTTTGTGACATTGCATATTTCATTTATTTTTCAATAAATAATAATCACTGAATGGTACCTACTCGAGCATCATATCAGGAATAAAAATTGGAATGTTTATATTATGTTAATTAGTAATATAGTACATATACCACTCAGTGTAACTTAAGCTCATATTACAAGATTCACTTTTGCCAACAGTGAAGTCATGGAATGTGAACCTGACTAAACACAGGAACGGATCGAACACCCAACTAACTACTCCGCAGTGAAAGTCTATTTCTATGTTTGGACGGTTAGCAATTGGATGATTTCACTTTTGCATGCGCAGTTCTTTGGCAAAAGTGAATCATGTAATAAGTAGGACAATATAAACCTTGCTTTGTGTAATCTAACTACAAGTTGTGTTCCGACATGTCCATAGTGTTCATTTAGTGTTTTACCAAATGCTAACGTGCCTTCTTTTTACACATACAATTATTATTCAACATGCACTAAAATATATATTGCTTGTTTATTTACTTTTAATTAAATTTGAGCCTAAAGAGTTTTTGTTAATAAAAATTGACAAGCTACAGTTTATACTACATCCAACTATACACCGCAAAGAACATTTGGAACAATAACAGGAATACTTACACAAAAGTTTGAAATTCGAGAGATTGTTTATAACCGAGTTACACATTAGGTTTCAATAAATAAAAATTAGCTAGGATTGATAAAGTTAATACAAATTTAAAATGAAATAACAAGGATAAATAATAATAAATAATTATTGTCAATAAATCAACAATTCATATCACATAGGTATGTCGTTGTACCTACAGACAAATTTATAACATCCTAACTAATACTTAATAACGCATCTTAATAATCGTCTCTTCTTCTTCCTAGTCGGCCCCCCGATTCCGGGGATCGTGACCATCACGCATGTGGATGAAATTTCTCCATCCCTCTCGGTCCTCCGCCACACGTAAACATCGTATGATACAAGGAAATTGTGACAAGAGCTGTTTCTACTACGGATAATCATTTCATTTCATTTACATTTAATAATGTATGTGTACGCTTATTATATAATATGGTTTGAGCTTAGGAACTAGAATCGTACTACTGTGGCAATTGAGAATAAGTCTATATAAATCTACCACATATATACGGACAGGAATACAGTCAGACTATTAAAGTTTTCAGCTTTCATTCAGATAAGAAAATGTGAATAAAAAATAAATCAAATGAAGCATTCCATCTAAGTGTTCTAGAATGGAGTGTTAACAAAACACCTTGACTGAAACTAAAGTACATACAAAAAGTTACCAGTAACAAGCCATTTAAAATAAAACTGTATACAATTAGGAGAATCTGTTGCAATTTTATAATAATTTTCTATTTCTCCAATAACATTGCTCCTTAGTCATTCAAATTTGTCCTTTAGTTTATTCTTGAGGAAAACGGGAAGCAGTGATATAAAAGCAAATACAATCAGTAGTACGAGTGACGTCCACGAGAATGCATCTGAAGATGACGTGAGTGTGTGGAGTGTCTGTCCAGCCTGAATGGCTACAAAAGATGGTGGAGCTACACCTGCAACCAAACATTTATTTATTCAATACAACATAAATAAAACAATCACCCAAACCATAACAAGATATCTTATTAAAAAAAGATGTTTAAGCCAAGATGGACGTATTATTTCACATACATGTGCTTACTATAATAATCTGGATACACATTTAGTAAATTTATTCATGAATAATTAAAATAGGAGTTGACAATAATTTCATGAAATTACTTCAAACACGACATACCTAAAAATGTTCCTACAGCAAATGGTACTAATGGCACGCCAATTATTGGTGCAGTCAAATTAATAAACCAATTAGGTAATATTGGTGTGACTCGTAAGAATATCATATAAAACAGAAGATTATCTCTATTCCTTTCCACTGTGAAGGCCCATTTCTTAGCTCTCTCTGGGAAATATTTCCTAATGAGTCTCTTCCCAGCAAGATGAGATAGTAGAAAACATAGAGAAGCTCCAATTGCTGAACATGTGCAGACTAATGTTATTGCTAAGGGAAATGGGAATAAGAATCCAGACAGTATACTTAGAAATAATGAGCCTGGTATTGCAAATGATTGCAAACTGTAGAGGAAGTGTTAAGGAAAAGTCAATTAGTATTAGTAATAGCTAATAAATTAGATTGTACTCTACTCTACATATTACATAATATCACGCATAGCACAGAAGCTGCGGGTTTTCCTTTTTCACAAATACCTACCGTAATTAATTTGTTGAAATTTATAATTGTATTAAGAGTAAGAGATAGAGTTACTAGACATTCTGCTGGTTCAATGTCATTTAAAGTAAATTAATTTACTGTGTTGCCAACCTGGCACCAGAGTTCCTCCGTGGGCTGGCGATGTTGGATTTTAGATTTTAAAGCTGTGGCAATACTCGACGTTGCCCAATGGTAAGTAAATAGATAATCCTAGCAACATTAGCACAACTTCACATTCATAAATTCACTCACAACATTATTACAAATGAAAAGGATACAATATATAAATAATAAACACCCCAAACAGCACTTCATAAAAATGACTGTCTTTGTATTTATCCAACACAAGTCCTAACTGCTTAGCATCCTCAATATCAAATGGAATCTTTATGTGTTGTACCTCATCCCTGCAATAAACAAATAATCAATATCAAAACATAATCTAAAAATACATTTGATTGTTATTCATTATGTTATGTTATATACTCACTCCTCAAGTTGGGGAAATTTACTGTAGACATATCCTATAGTGAAAATAGAAGAGATGAATATTAGCATCACCCAACCAAGGGCTACTCTTGTTGATAATTTGTCCTCCTTGTCAGGCATATCTCTCAGGCTTGCTAAAAATATACACAATCATGATACACTCTAAATTGGTGGAATCATTTGGTGATGTAGAGGTCATTTAGAAACATAAGCCAAACTCAGCATGGATTTTTTCAGGTTACTGAGATTTATCCAAAATTTTAACCTTTTAGTGATATGCTTTCTATGGTTCTTAGTTGGCATGTTTATTTTTGTGTTACTTTACGATGAATCTACTACAAATGGCCGAATGCCAAACGGCCGACATGGACAAACGGCCGACAGAGACAAATGGCCGACACGACCAACTGGCCGACTGGTACAAATGGCCGAAAGGCGAAAGGCCGAAATCCAAACGGCCGACATGGACATATGGCCGACAAGTACAATAGGCCGACAAGGACGAATGGCCGACAGGACGAATGGCCGACAATGACGTTTTCAATCAAGATAATGGTTAACAAGCATCGCCCAGCAGACATGGGACATTACTGTAAAAAAATAATGTTGACCGGTTGGGTTGTTTTTTTATTTATACTAGTAAGGTTTAATTAAGCGCTAAAAGGCACCTGCAGCCGAAACAAATGAAAAACCGTTTTTAACGCCTAAAAATTGTGAACCTGCATGTTCGCTGGAAAGTTGAAAAAGTAATGTCCCATGTCTGCTTGGTGTTTTTGATCTAATTCGTGTAGCGGCTACTCGCGGCGCTAGTAGTAGGTAATTCTTTCAAGTATGTCTCATACTTATTAAGTATACAGTGGTTACATAAATTCAGGAGCAGATTTAACCTTGGGTGCTATTGGCAAAAACAGTGTTACCGTTGTCTTTTTTTTTCAGAAGTCTCACCGAAGCCTGCGATAGTAGAGTACAAGCCTATATCCTCGAATTCCATCACCGCCATGAGTGGTGACGTCACCTTGTATCGGTGACAAACACCTTGTCTCGGTGACAAATACTTGAATTACGGAATATTTTTTCCCATACAATTTAGATGGCGTAACCATCGTCAAATGTCAGTTGGGCCCGGCCTTCATGAATAATATGGCGACGGCCTCGGTCTCACGGAGCAAACTTGGTTTAGTGTTGCTTGATGTGATAATAAGATATGGTAACATTTTTTCGCTACTTTCAAATTATATTTCGGAACTGTTGTTTAAAAAACTAGCCAAATTTTGGATTGTTAGAATAAACTGGCAACTTTGTTTTTCAAACTTGTGATGTGATCATTATTTCAATCTTTTTTTTGTGTCGGCCATTCGTCCTGTCGGCCATTCGTCCTTGTCGGCCAGTTGTCCGTGTCGGCCTATTGGATGTCGGCCAATTGTACTTGTCGGCCATATGTCCATGTCGGCCGTTTGGATTTCGGCCTTTCGTCTTTCGGCCATTTGTACCAGTCGGCCATTGGTCGTGTCGGCTATTTGTCCGTGTCGGCCATTTGTCCTGTCGGCCGTATGTCTTGTCGGCCGTTTGTCCGGATCCCTTTACGATATGTCCGTTTTATTCTGAACACATTTTAAGATTAAAAATATAATTGCATGAATTATGTTGCTAAGAAACAAATTATGACTTTGAATATCCTCTACTACCATACATTGTTTATATGGATCAGTCTTACACAGGAAGGTGGAAGCCTGGTGGTTTTAAACCTAGGAGTGCATCTGACAAAGTAGTAGTAATGTTTGTCAACTGCCTTATAAAAACAATAACTAGTTTGATCTCGAGTCATAGGTCTACATAACCTCAAATATTTTATTGTCAACAGTCTGCACTTTACCCTTATTAGGTATATCCTGAACTGAACAGTTAGATCGGCAAACATATTATGAATAATAAAAAAACACATACATGCAGGATTGCGGAAAGGATAGCGGGCATTATGGATTCCAAGGATCCTTGGTGAGGGATTATTTGGTACGAATCTATATGTCAACATTATGTTATCATTAAATGAAGAAGACACAACAGAACATTGAATTGCATTCAAATTATCACCTCCAGAGTCATGTGGACCTGACATTTTTAGAAAACTTTACTGAAATAAATATAACCACAAACACCGTTACACTTAATTTGATATCAAATAGAGCCACACATTTTTTACTATGTAAGCAAATTTCGAACTACTTCTAGAATCTAGATAATATTATTCTTGTAAATAACACGGGTCCGCCTAATGTCGCGCAAAACATACACTTGAAAGTAACGAGGTAAGGATTCCCAAAGGAGAGGAATCTGTCACTCTTTCCGCTCTTTCGCTATTGCGATTTGCGGGCCCACCCGCAGCCGAGCCATTCATATCATATCTGATATCCATGGAAAAATTAGGAAATGTCATGCGAATCGCCATAGATCAAGCTGATCAAGCATAGAAAAGTATGTCTAAGCAGGTATTTCTATCTCTTACAACCTCACCTATCTCTTTCTTAAGTCTGTCTACATAATATACAGGGTGTTTGATAGATGGATACAGATACTTTCAGAAGTGATAGTAGAGGTCATTTAGCATCTTTTGAGCCAAACTTAGTTTAGTCAAAAGTCGCACGGTTCTCGAGATATTCGAGATTTTAACTTTTTTTCGAAATACCCCGAATTACTCAAGTTTTAGCCCGATAGCATCGTAAGTAAAGGTACCTACTTAGTTCTATCATTATTTTTTGTTACCTGAATATGTGTTTAGTCTATTTAAATCATAAGTTTCAATCTGGAAAACAATCATGTTAATAAAATATCGGATTAAAGTTACGAGAAAGAGATATTTCAAAAACGAGTTACGACTTTGGAGAGGATTTTAGATAGGAAAAAAAATGTTCAAAGATTCAGAAATCTGGAAAAAACTTCTCTGGTTTATGCTCTTTCAGATGATATACAAAACATTATAAAAAACATAAGTATCGTAAATCTATGATACAAAAACATAAATAGATCACCTCTAATTTAAGCAAATTTCCATACATTTTTACTATAAGTACAGTTGCATAGTGAAAAATACATTTACTTTCAATTTACTGCTTCCGAATTTGTATGGAAATTTGCTTAAATTAGAGGTGATCTGTTTAAGTTTTTGTATCATAGATTTACGAAACTTATGTTTTTTATAATGTTTTGTATATCATCTGAAAGAGCATAAACCAGAGAAGTTTTTTCCAGATTTCTGAATCTTTGAACATTTTTTTTCTTATCTAAAATCTTCTCCAAAGTCGTAACTCGTTTTTGAAATATCTCTTTCTCGAAACTTTAATCCGATATTTTTTTAACATGATTATTTTTCAGATTGAAACTTATTATTTAAATAGACTAAACACATACTCAGGTAACAAAAAATAATGATAGAACTAAGTAGGTACCTTTACTTACGATGCTATTAGGCTAAAACTTGAGTAATTCGGGGTATTTCGAAAAAAAGTTAAAATCTCGAATATCTCGAGAACCGTGCGACTTTTGACTAAGCTAAGTTTGGCTCAAAAGATGCTAAATGACCTCTACTATCACTTTTGAAAGTATCTGTATCCATCTATCAAACACCCTGTATATGTAATATATATTCACATACTTCATATAGGTTCCTTACTTCATATTATTGTTTCGTGGCCGAAGTGCGGTTCGGAGAGTTAATATTATGCAAGGCATATTGTGTTCTGTGGCGGTTCGTGTCCGTGTGTTCTCTGTTCGGGGAGTAAATAATAATATTGTTGGTCTACTAGAGTAAAATAATATGTGCAATGTACACACATTAATTCATTTTATTGAATATTCTGTTTCAATAATATGAAATATGATTCGTGTTTGCTGTTATTTATATTTCGAAAGAGAAATGAAGATATCTTACTAATTTAAAAAGTTTACAAGAACAAGGTAAATATACAAATTTACATTTACGTTAGGTCCAATTCTGTAACTTTACAAACTACAATAAAAGGGATATTAACTTATATTTCTACCCCATTTTTTAAAACTTATTTTGTTTTAAAAAAGCGCTATGTGTTTTTTCAATTATTTTTTCTAGGAAATAATATTGGAAAAAGAGAGTGCACATAATAAGGTACAGAACTGTACCTACCTCTGTAAGTCTGTAACTCTGTACATGGACCATGTATACATTTCAATAATACCTAATCTCTTTGGTGTAGGCAAAGAGATTACATATTAAGTACCTTAATATATTATGTCGCTGGGTGTAGGTATAAGATAGGTCCATCATACCTACAGATAATTAAGAATAATTAATCATAAATATTCATTTTTATTTGTTTGTAAATAACAATTTAAAAAAAAAAAACGTAGCATATAATGTGATCAAAGTACCTATCTAAGCATGGGGCCGTGCCAAACCAGAGCGAAACTATAATAATTGTGAAAATCCAATAATTCAGAATTGTTATATTAAAATAAATTACATGGAACTGACGTAACACACGAATAGGTAGGTATAGGTAAATACTAATTAGCGCCGCAGGCAATTTTTTTATGAAATAATGTATTTATATGTTTTTTTTACTATTTTACAATATTCATTATATGTGATGATGAGAAAACGTGTGGCAATAATGTGACTTGTGAAGTTTTATCATTTAGTATGTAAAAATATATAAGTACCTATTCCAATCTCTAGGGGGTGGCAGCCTACACATATTATTACCAGATTATTATTACACACCTCCCACATTGCCCCATTTTTCTGCCACGTGGAAGCCCCCCCCCCCATAATCGGTTGTTGCATAGGGTCACTAGATGTCTTAATCGTCCACCGTCCGTGTCCATTGTCCATGTTCTAATTGTTTTCGAAATGCATTCATACTGAAGTACTTTACAAGAAGAAGCAATGAAATTTATTAAAATAACCACTTAAGTAGGCAAATATATAGAAAAGTATATACATATTACGTATTATTTACTGCTTAATAGGTAAAGTAACACGTACCTAAACGTATCGCCTTTTTAGTTCCTTATAGGCATCCTGATGTGAATGCAAAATAGTCGGAACGGAACATAGAGGAATTAGGAATACGTAACTTGCTTACTTACTTAGGTAGCTACTCGTATATTAGGTACCTACTCTTCTACTTTCGTACAGGTATAGGTACTTTGCAATAAATTTCTCAATAGGATACCATGCAGTTCATAGGTAATACAATGAATATAAGGCTTGCAATTATTATAAGACGTGGTGAATTTATTAGGTAAGCGCACTACCGATACAACATCGGAATTAAAATGGTCGATTATATTGTTTATTATTCACATTAGCATAACAACGTTGTACGTTGACATTATTTATTAAAAGGATTACCAGCAAACTCTAAACCACTTTAAACTCGGAAGTCAACTAACTTAATAGTTCGAGTACCACACGAGTTTATTAGGGAATCACAAAGTTTTCGGTGCAAGAAATATAGATTGGCGTCAACTACGTGTACACCAACTATGTACTACGTTCTATATACCCCTTCGAACACTAAATGTATACCTACCTAGGTATTACCTGAATAACAATATTGTGTTTTAACATTTAGGTAATGCGAAGAGCGACAGCTGCTTGTGAGGCGACGTTGCTTCTAGCTGCCGGGCTGGTGGTAGCGGCGCAAGCTTTGTGTAAACCAGGACACTCATGGTGGAACTCTGATAGAGAAACTTGCCTCGACTGCACTCGTTGCGACATCTTGCAGCCACCACTATTGGTTCTGAGGCCCTGTCAGTTACATCAAGATACTGTTTGTGCACCTCTCAAGGATTTGGATATAGATTGGTCTTGGCTGGCCAACTACAGAAACGACTACAAACGCAAACTTAAAAGACAAGGACTTAAACAAAAACATGGGCAAAATGACAACAAAGTGTATAGAAAAATCGTGTGGCGCTTTTCGCCGTCTGAAGATAATATCAAGGAAAAGCAAAGTGACAAAGTCGAATCTCAAGTGCAGGTGACAGAAGCTGAAAGTGTTAATGCACCTGAAGAAAGTGCGGAAGTTTCCGATTACGATGATTCGTCAAGTGTTAACAGTTATGTAAACTATGGTTCCGATATTGAAATAAAATTAGAATCCGAACCGTTTACGGCAGAAGATGAGATAGTGTGGGATTTGCAGACAATATTATTGACTCTTGCCGCTTCCGTGTGTGTTGTGTTCTTCATAACAGTAGCTGTATATTCAGTGTATCATACTAGGCAGTGGAGACTCATGAAGAAGAACTTACAGGCTGGTAAGTGTTTGATTTAAGTGAATAATCTTATGCGCTGTGGACACCTAGAGAGAATGAGTGATAAATGATAACAGCATGACCAAATATATTTGAGCGAAAGACGTGCGAGACTGACTTGGACCGATCAAGTCGACCAGATCCTCAGGTGTGTAAGGATCGGGCGGTTTGACGATCTGCTGTATTTTCTGCCTACCTCGCAAGAAACGCTCCGTGACGTGACAGATGGATAAAAGTGTTTGGTTTTGGCATCAATTCTGTCCAACCATTAGTATACATTCACATCGGTGTGAGCACTAACGGATCCAGGGGGGCAGTGGCGGATCCAGGATTCAATTTTGGGGGGGGGGGGGGGCTGAATGTCGTCACATGGTAAAAAGTACTGTCACTCAACGTTTTGGGGGGGGGGCTAAGGGGCTGAAACCCCTAGATTTGTTGTATATACACTATACAGAACTGTCACTCATGGTTTTGGGGGGGGGGCTTCAGCCCCCTAGCCCCTCCCCTGGATCCGCTAGTGCAGGGGGGGGATAGGAGGCTTCACCCCCCCTAAAGCCATGAGTGACGGTACTTTATATACAACCAGTTTCCGAAAAATCATATTATTACCATAGGTTTTCCCATCATATCAAAAAAATTATAAAATTAATATGAAAATCCATTGAAATACAATAGTTTAACAAAAAAAATTCATTCAAATTTCACAAACATAATGACCTTTACACTCCGTATCAAAGAAAAAAACATGTTTTTTTATACCACAAGATCATAACTGCACGTGAGGATACAAGGGGGTGGGAGGTGGCCCAGTACCCACATACCCTCTTAGGCTCACCACAAACGTCCCGAAGTTCAGTTAACGGAATCGACCGTTTGCAAAAAAGTTCCGACCAAAACCTCTTTCTGAATTCAAAATCGGGGTGATGCTGAATTCAGCGAGAGGTTTTGATCGAAACTTTTTTGCAAAACGGTCGATTCCGTTAACTGAACTTCGGGACGTGTGTGGAGAGGCTTACGCAAAATTTGGAATTAATTTTATTTACTGAAATAGCTCGGTGAAACCGACCCTCAGCCCCCTCCCAAAAATGAATCCTGGATCCGCCACTGAGTGTGAGTGTGCCAACTGCCAAGCCAACGGATATTGCGCGATTGACTGATGTGATAGTCATTATTTTTAATAGATTTAAGTAGATAGGCACCAGGTACCTACTGAATAAATGTTTAGTGTTTAACCATCTCATAGCCAAAGCTTCCTGTCATCTGCTTCCAGGAATATCTATTTTAGACCACATTATATATTAATATTCTTGTGTAAACACTTTTTTCAAACACAATTTTAAAATTACCTCTGCAATCATCCTGTTTTTATAAAGCTTATAAAATTATGTAGGTAGGTAAGTACTAAGTACATAAAGCGCAGTTCATACATATCTAGGTAATATTGTTTATGCGGTCTGCAAGAAATCTTATCATTATTTACACATCGGGGTGGTTTGGTGAGGCTTGGCATGACCGACTCGGGCTACCTATGTTTTTTTTTTATTTATTTACTCACTCCATCCTAAAAGTTGGTTGCGTCAGTTCCAAAATTTGATAAACGCTGTCGACTTTTCGTAATGGAATTTTCATAATGTTAAAATTATTGATTCTGTACTAAGCTAATAAATTCTTCAGATTTATTAATTTCGATCGTATGATGGAGACCTACATTTTACTTCATTTTTATCTCTTAAAATTTTCTCGGTAAAAATAATAATACGTAAGTGCGTTATCTGGATAATACAATCTTTCAGCTCGTAGTTTATAAATTCAATCTTTCGATCAACGCTCAATAGATTTCGCTTTAAATATGATTTGTTGTTATTGCCTTGTGGTTATTGTAAACTGATTAACACGCCTCCCAAAATAGACATCTGGATCTGAACTGAATTCTGAATATAACATAACCAATATAATTTAGCAACGTCTACAGTACTACACCTTAATCGACAATTAACTTTTCTAGAATAAATTTGTTATTCTATCAAACACAAACAGAGCACAGTATATGTAGATGTCTCATTGAAGTGTTGTCTACTTGCATTCATCTGTTGAAACTTTGATTGTTATACTTGCCTGAAAATTCTGGTTTGTCCAAAGAAACTTGGACAAACGTAGGTAGGTACCTATTTCCTATTTGTATTTTCATTTTACCTATTTAAAATTAAAATAGTCGACGTTTCTCCTTTCCATTTTAGAAAGTCGACCTGAAACGAATTTCACGTCCTGTTATGTTCTGATTGGGAACGTAAGAGAGGCTAATTTTATTCATCGTTAGTATAGATACATTATAAATTTAGTATGATACATCTTTTTGGAATTGAGATAAATTCGAGTTTATATAGAAAACTTGTCGTCGTTATTCAAAACAAGTTTTTTTTATTACAAAATGTGGATAAAACCAAGTAGGTCACCTTGTACAGTTTAATAATATATACCTGTTTATCTAATGTTATTTCACTGTGAAAAAGGAGATGTACCTATGAAAATTGTGGTATTTTATGATGTCTATATCTCGTTACTGTATTTACCTCTACTTACTTAAATATCTACTAACTGTACTATTGTGAAAATCGCCCACCCACATTTTCTCACAATAATAATCGTACACCCACCCAATGGTACATAACTTATTAAATTTAAAATTACCAATATGAAGGGCAGTTTTGTGATTCTGAGTATTCTTGTGTAGAATCTCAACTAGTTTTGGAATTCTAATGTCGCCCAAGAAATAAAAATACATGACTAGGTACTATCTCGACAATCACATAAAGATTACATAAAATTTCAACCTTGCCTTGGTCAGCATTTCAGTGTAAACTTTGCCATTTATTTAATTCACACTCCGTTTTGTGGGAAGGTACCTACTTAGCAGTACTTCCCTAATCCAAAACCCATCCCTAAGGGGGCTCTATAATTCCCTATTATTCCTACAAAACATAACTTCTTAAGAGTCTATATCCTAATGTATTCTACAAATGTACATTCACCATATACATATAATTATTTTGTATCTACGAGTATTACTTCAATTTCGTACTCTACAAACCGACGTGGATACGATTTATAATGCGATGTGAAACATTCATGTACTTACCAGTATATAGATTGTAGGTATGTAGGTAGGTACGGCATATAGTTTAAAAATGGTTTGAATTTTGAATAAAGAATTCCGTTGTTCTTTCTGCGAATTGTTCAACTGTCTACGAGGGTCGGCTGGAAGCTTCGCAGCCCTGAAAAAAAAAGTACTAGAGTGTGGTTGGATTTCTTTAGAATTTTAAAATTGAATGCACTTTTGCCAGCGATGTTTCAAATCCATTAACCCAGTTTTCTGGAAGTATTCGTCAAGATCTTCAAAAAACTGCTCCACCGTCACTAAAACGCCATTTTCTCAGTGAAAACTTTTCCTATACTGACGTCAGTGGCGGATCCAGGATTCAATTTGGGGGGGCTTCAGCCCCCTATCCCCCTCTGGATATGCTAGTGACTGACGTGTTTTTTGAACTTTGGGATTAGGTGAAAACCTGGTGATTCCATATCAGCTGAATAAGTGGACAGTTCATTAATTGGACGCCAATGACATGCAGTGATGAAAATCAAAAACGAAAACTTTATGTTTGACCGTAAAAATGAGTCAAAAGCTTTGGATTCAGGCAATTCGAGAGTTTATACAGGTCTGAAGTTGAGATGAATACATCAGATCAGTTGAACCTCTGCTATCTCCTAAGAAGTAATTCAGATAACTTTGAAAACCGAATCCATACTTTCATCGACGTTTTCCGTAACTACTGCATTTTATTGACTTTCACAGCGAGGGTTGTCTTTGACACTTGACTGTTTAAAATGTGCCACTCACTTTCTAACCATGGCATGTGATGGAACATGAAACAGACTCCAGTGGTGAATTTGGCAGCTACAGTTTGTTTTTGTGCAAAGCCACACAAATATTTTATATTTTTATCACGAGTCGCATGCAGTTGAAATTAAACTTCTCATTTTCACAAAAATGACAAACACATTGAATTACTGGTGCCAAAAGTGCCAGTTTAGTCCTTTTGATGCCAAATTTTGTAAAAAGCCCTAAAAAGGTTCACATTATCGTCATCGATAATAAACTTAAACTGGCTAGTCCATTTTTTCTCAGGGTCGCGAAGTTTTCAGCCCGCCCTCGTACATGCGTAATGTGTCTGATATATTTTACCATATAATTATTTATATACCTATACTTGTAGTCCAGTCTTTTGGTTAAATCTAGTGATCCATAAAAAATAGATTCTTTTGCAGCTTTCGCTTCATAGGCCAGTAGATCTAAGATTCGTTAGTATGGAGACCCAACATTAAATCAGGTAGCCGTGAATTTTTGGTATGTTATGTAGGACAATAAATTAGTTAAGAATCCAAATTTGCACAATTTCCCTCCCACCGCCCCCTTAACTATCTTGAAAAAACCTTAAAAAATCGCCACTTTTTATATATTATGCACTATTACTTAGTTATTTCGCGTTTTAGGTCAAAATGAGTTATTTTCTAATTTGTACATTATAAAATTTCCTACAACTTTTGTTTATGACATTTTGCTCTAAAGTAAATACCAACGGAGCTTTAAAGCTTCTAAAATTGGACAAAATTCAGTATTTTTTCAATTTAGAGTTTTTAGCCAAGAACCATCACGATAACTCCGTCACGGTTGACTTCAGCCCAAAAATTCTTATAACATCTTATAGAGTATTTAATTTACTTCAAAACGCGTATATCAAAGTTTATATTATGCTCAAAATAGCGGAGTGGGGACAGATTTAGAATAAAAACGAAATAGTGATTTTTATGATTTTCCATACATTTTCGAAATTTACATACTTTTCGAAAATGTATGGGAAAAAGTTGTCTTTTTTACGTTTTAGTTTAATTTTGTCCATTATTGATAAGTTTTATGAGGAATATTTTACCTTTTTAGAATCAACTGATATGACGGAAGTCTTTAGGATAAATAAGATACAAAAATATAGTGAAATATTTTGGCTATACGTCTTCGAAAGTTGGCAAAAATTCCAGAAAAATATTATTTTGGTAAACATTGTAATTTTTCTAATCAATATAACATTTTCTCTTAAAATGTATTAAAACTAAGTATCCACATCTTTACTGAGTTCTGCTGAAGAAAATAAATTATAAAAAATATTCAGGTTTTTTCTCTGTGTTTTGAAAACTAGGAAATGGAGTCAATTTTAGGAAATTCGTTTATCACAGTGTATCATTCAGCCTAAACCCAAATTGAAATCATGTGATTATCAGACTAAAATACATTCAAATATCTATCATTAGAATATACACAGAGTGTCCTATGTCGCATGCTGGAAAAGATACAGGTTGTTATAAAACCCCATTTCATTATTGTCGATGAATTGCACTGTCTTTTAATTTTCGTTCGACTGAGTAAAAACCTAAAGCAATTTTAATTATATTTTGAATCAGGCGGGTTCCTTAAGGATATAGGTACTCAATTTAAAACATTTTAAGACATGGTTTTCTATTTGAAGGAATTATGACGATTGTTTGCGAATTAAATATTTATCAGAAAAATTATTTCAATTGTTAGAACATCTCTAATCTAAATATTTCACTATATATTTTGTATAATAATTATCACAAAATTTTCCGTAATATTTGCTGATTCCATCAAGGTAAAATATGTGTCATTAATTGTAAGAACAATCGATATAATTAAGCGTATATTTAATTAAGTCAACTTTTCTTCATACATTTTCGAACGGTATGTGAAATCAAAAAATGTATAGGAAATCATAAAAATCACTTTTATGTTTTTTTCTAAATCTATCTCTTCGTCGTTGTTTTAAGCACAATATAGATAATACTATACGCGTTTTGTAGAAAACTAAATTCTCTATAGGATGATAATAAAATTTTCTGGCTGAAATAAGCCATAACGAAGTTATTGTGATGTTTAGTGGCTAAAAACTCAAAATTGAAAAAAATACAGAATTTTGACCAATTTTGGGAGCTTGAAAGCTCCGTTGGTATTTACTTTAGAGCAAAATGTTATAAACAAAAGTTGTAGGAAATTTTATAATGTACAAATTAGAAAATAACTCATTTTGACCTAAAACGCGAAATAACTAAGTTATAGTGCATAATATATAAAAAGTGGCGATTTTTTAAGGTTTTTTCAAGGTGGCGAAGGGGGCGGAGGGAGAAAAATTGTGCAAATTTGGATTCTTAACTATACTTCATTATCCTACATAACATACCAAAAATTCACGACTACCTGATTTAATGTTGGCAAAATTGCTTCATCTACTGGCCTATCATGGTTCATTATGTTTATGTGTTTGCTGATTCTGAATTTCAACTTTGCCACTTTCTAAAAGTCGTGCGTTCGGACTTCGGAGAAAACTCGCTGTGAAAAAAAGTCGCTGCATTTTCAGTAACTCGCTTGTGTTTGCAATCAAAAAACTTTTAGAGAATAAATAATATTAGTTGAAGTAATAAACTACATTTTTAATAAATCATATCCCATGAGTTTTTTCTGCCAAATATAACCGTTTAGGTGCCATCAGAATGAAGTACCTCTAATAATTCACTGGTACACTAAAATTCTATGTGCTCAGTTCACTCGACTGAAAATATGAAATGAAAATTGAATGTATAGTTTATTAGTACGTTGTCCTTTGAAAGATTACGAATTATATGCGTTTATAATAATATTTCTCTCCAAGAGTAAATCACTATAATGGGTCAACTTTGTGTATTTCAGATGTCGAAGGTTTATCAGCGAAAATAAACTTGATGATGGCATCAGCTGATTGCAACGATCAGGAACCACCCACTACATCACCACAGTACACCAACATTAGATGTGCATATCTAGAACAATTATTAGGTGAGATATACAAACATATTACCCACTGAGCTTATATGTACCTACACATTACCTATCTAATACCTACAAATAAAATAAACGTCGGTGGAAGTAGCTTATTCTTTGTTTAACTGCCTATAGTGAACAACTAGCTGAGTTACCCGTGCTTCGCAACGGCAAATTTGGTAAAACAACCCGGTATACTTTACAGGCTTGAGCTGAACAAAATGTAACCAAAGATCTGAACTTCTTTTCCAACGCTCTTTAATATGATACCATACATGACCACACGCAAAGCTTGGATCCCCTCATCATCATGGCATCTCATAGGAAAACCTTTTTCTCCAAAAACCGGCAACGTTAGAACACAGAGTATATTATCGCAAATGTTATTCTAATTTTTCGCAGCAATCCATCGTAAAATGAGGGAGTTATGCGAACACTTACAAAAAAACCGACTTTCCTTTATTTATATAGATTAGACTAGATTTGTACTATTGTTATATTATTGTGTGAATCGTTCCCCTATCAAAATTTTATTAACTTCAATTATCAACCCGCCCGCCCATGGGTACCATCATTAAGAGTTAATTCAATTATTTACTTACAGCTTACGGGAGGTACCTACCTCTTTCTGCTTTATAACTAAACGGCTTACATTTACTATCAAATGTATGAAAAATTGACGTCTTATTTTAGTTAGTATATGTAGGTACACACTTAATTACCTATAGTTACAGAGTTGACCAACAATTGTCGATCTGTCGTCGACTTCGTCGTCAAGTTTTAAAAAAATCTTCGATTTTCTAACCTAAAATATGTAGACTGTAGGACTGTAGGTATAGCACAGTAGGAATTTTCACAGGTTTCAGCGAATGTGATTTCTTTTTTATTTCACGTCTTCAAAACATCGCATTACTCGTATGTACGAGTATTCAGTGTTTTTATATAAGCGTACTTAATATTTCAAGCGATTTACCCAAGTTCGATAAAGAATATAAAATAATTGATGGCCTTCTATTGTCTGCTGATAATGATCTGAACAGTCATATAGGTATAGGTTCCTATATATTCCCAAGTATAATGGTATGCATGTCCATCTGATTTAGATTGGACCAGAGACAGGGACAAGCGTTGCCACAGAATAAAATAGCACTACATATGTAATACAAGCAAACGCTAATCAGATTCACTAATGCAGAATTATAAAAAGGCCAATACAAGTTGGGAATAATAAACACCCTTAGATATTATGCCGTGAATACAAATAGACACTTATGACTGTAATGTACTGTGTATATAAACTTTGATGGCCCGATTTATTAAATACCTAATAATAAATGTTTGATGCGAACTCCACTGATTGTTTGGGCGCCGACTGAATAACGGTCCCTCCAGATAGTCCAAGAGCCCGCTGCTTAATTTATGACGTATCTGTTTTTTGATCGAAATGTGGTATAAATGATAGCTTACCAATAGGGTATTACATCGCACTAGGGTTGCCTATCAAAATCTTGCCGCAACCCCCCCTGCCCCCCCCGAAAAGGTCCCTCTTCGCGGTTTTTCGCATTTTATAGGAATATGGTAAGAGATAGGAGAAAGTAGTCAATGACAAAAATAATCCTTGCTAAATTCTCTACAAAAAATGTTATGTCAATTTTTTCGAAGAACTAGCAGTTTACCCGCAATAGCCGGTCCAAAACCGAAATTCCTTTTAAAATCTAAAAAAATGAATTTAAACTAAATTGGTTGAAAATTGATAAGAGCTACAGGAAAATAGTCGAAGAACAAATTAATTACCATAGTCTTAGCTACAAAACGAGCTATAACTTATTTTCATACATCAATTAATTTAGGAGTTATTGCAATAAAATTCAGTGACGAAAATTCTTAAAATTTCGTTTTTCATAAAATAACCAGCGATATAGCGCCGCAGGCCAAATATTTTTTTCCATAAAATGTAAGTAATAATGGGTGGAAGAATGTGAAAGGAAAAAAATCAAACTTTTTTTTTATTTTTTTCAAAAAATATCCTGTTTTTCGACCGGCCATTACGGGTAAACTACTAGTCCTATAAAAAAATTGACTAAACATTTTTTGTAGAGAATTTAGCAAGGATTATTTTTGTCATTGACTACTTTCTTCTATCTCTTACCATATTCCTACAAAATGCGAAAAACCGCGAAGAGGAACGTTTTCGGGGGGGGCAGGGGGGGTTGCGGCAAGATTTTGATAGGCAACCCTAGTGCGATGTAATACCCTATTGGTAAGCTATCATTTGTACCACATTTCGATCAAAAAACAGATACGTCATAAATTAAGCAGCGGGCTCTCGGACTAAGAGAAAAACCTCAAAGAATTTTGCTCATACGTATACTTAATAAAATCCAATACATATAAATACAAACGCTCTTCAGATGTTATGCTAAATGGATAAAAGCCCATAAACTTTGTATTTGGATTCCAGTAGATAAATTATTTATGTATTGTAAACTTTTGTAAACGGGATAGGGAGATCTCACGTTTTCTTCTCTCCGACTACCCCGCAAGGAACGCGGTGTGAAGAGATGGATAGAACGAAGCTCTGATGTGTAAACAAGCATGGTATTATAATATCCGTTAGTTTATCACACTGTCTAGTACGCGAATGTCATCAACAAAGTTGTTGAGTTAAAAGTGTTACCTTCAAACTAAAATATATGAATAGATACACAGTACTGAGTACATATATCACATCAAAATAGACAGACATTAAACTCTGACGTAAATGACGCGATGGGATAGTAAAATTTAAAAGCTAAGATGCTATTCGTCTCATATCTGACAGATGACATATACTCGTATCGCACCTAAATAATATAACTTTACTGTTACTGACTTGAACTGATGTGTTGTGCCAACATTATTTTTACGTTGATTTACACACTGTCAAACTTTGAATTAATTTCCTTCAGTTTTTTAACACGCAATCGGCCTCTGAACATCGCGACGACCTAGACGTTCAGAATTCTGAAATACTTTTTTTATATTGTTATGCCTAGGTACGTATAGTTAGGTATTGTTTTTTGGCCACGTTACAACACAAGATAATACACATTATATGTTTTAGGTAGGTACATTAGTTAGTCGTGGCTATCTCTGTTATTTTATAGAAGATAGGATGTTTTGGCGATAGAATTACGAATCAAGGGTCTTATATGCCGTTGTTTGGTTTTCTTTTGGCTGCAAAAGCAAAAGTACCCTGGATTCTGGATGTTGTTAAAACAATACTACAGTATGTAAAACATTATAGGCTTGCATTTTTTAATTCAAGGTAACCCCATGCGAAATTCATAATTTAACTTTTTTTTTGCCATGAATATGCGTAAGTACATGTATTTTCTTTCTCAGTATAGTCATGACATTACGTATAGGTACTGAAATGACATGCTGATTGCAATGTTTGAACATAAAAAGCATTGAAGATAACATAAAGGTGAAGATTTTATAGGGAATGGTTTATGGATTGAAAGTTTTATCAGTATTACAGAAATCCTCTTTAAACTGTCTTTAGCAGGTTGTCAATGCGTTAAAAATGCCATTGTATTTTGTAGGTGGTCTTGGATAATAAGTACATACCTAGGTGTATCTACATATAGTAATATCATATAGATCAGTATAATCATCAGGTATTCATGAAACGATTTGTCTAAAGTTCAATATTACATTCACAAACATGTGGTTGGTTATTGTATCTCTCGTGCATTACATTATTGTTAGGTAATATTATATTAATGTGATATAGGTAAATTTAAACCACATTATTCTGCGCAAAGATCCCTAGAGTTAGGGAGTATTTAATTATATATTTAGGTAGGAACTTCGTATAGTTTTATTAGGTGTGTTTAGTGGAATGTAGAATCAATGTGTTTGGTTAATAATAATTATTTAGATAGAGGTATCCCGGTTCATACCTCTAGTCTTGGTATAGACTATAGAGTAGTCCAAGTGCACAAATAGGAAATGTAAAGTTCTGACTAATAATTTCCGCTGTCACGTTTGGTTTTCGAAGTGTCGTGCATTCGGAAGACATTTAATTCCTTCCAGTGGCAATAAATTCATAAGTCAAAATGTTTACTGTTAATTGAATCATTCCTAAAATTCAATCAAACTTTGTCTTGAATAACATTCGTCATATAGCAATCGTTTCTTTCACCATCGATTCTGAATTTCTCCGGTTAGGGTACAACTGACGAAGCTGTTCTTTAGTGACGTGACGTGAGCATATACACTAAGGAACCTATGTAAGATTATGGATATGTCGTCATAAGATATCACCCACTGTCGCTGGCTACCGCACATTGTGGAAAATGCCGAGATGAGGTGTAAATGAATTATTATGAATACTGATAGGTACTAACTGTACTCGTAAACCTCGTGTGATGTATGTGTGTAACTTAGTTTGAGTGATTTTCATTATACCCAACCCGTAATATAAATAAATATATAGGTAGTGTAATGTGTAATTTTTAAATGTTCCCACTAGACATACTTAGATACAAATTTACAGGTGAATAATATGGCAATGTCCGATGTCTGTAGTCTTCGCACGGTCACATAGAGTTGCGGTCTCCCAAAAATTAACTAATTCAGTTTTATAACCGTTTCATATCGTGGAGACCCACCGGAAAGTATGCGACGGAAGTATTCATTCGAGATTCTAATTCTGTATGCGATGTTAGCTCGCTGGATTTTAAATCTGTCTATATCAGATTTACCATTTTGATTAGCCTGTGTGACAAGGAGTGACAAGTTTTATTGCAAAATAAAGCTCAAAACATGTTGATATTATGGTCTTATGTTTTGGCAAGAGTGTTACTGAATTATTTATGCATGCATGTAAGGTGTATCTAATATATATCTACTAGGTTCGCTCGTTCGCTCTCACTTGCCCAATACGAACAACTAGAATATAAATGACATTCTTCGTGCTTGTGAATGAACATTTATTTCCGAACGAGAAATTAGCATTCCAACTTCCACAATGTACCTACATACATATTCATTTATAAACATTGACTTTGGTAGATGCGAATTAATTTCTATTTTCAGTATATTTTGAATTGACGTGGGTTGTTTTATTTTTACCTAACTCAGTATGTAGAATGTAGATACAGTCTTATGCCTCATCCACATGCTGGCTGAGCTGTCACGTTTTTTGTGTGAATGAGTTAACTGGAGTTAACTAAGGGTTAACTGGAAGAAATCGCAGTTCTGCGATAAGTTCGCCCTAGTGAACAACGTTTTATAATCTGTACTATGTCCATTTTGTATATTTATATGTGTTTGTTGTTTACTTTAAGTTTAAATAAATAAAAATAAATAAATAAAAAGGCGTTCACCGTCGGTTACGTATACAATCCAAGACAATCACCCCGTCCGCACGTCTTTTTACTCATTCACGCAAAAAAAACGTTACAGCTCTGCCAGCATGTGGATGAGGCATTACCTTTGATTATTCAAGTACTTACCTAATCAAATTATTTTCAAATTTTGTAAAATAAAAACGCTGTGTTTTACTTCCACTATTTTATTTGAGTACACAACCAAAGATCTTTCAAAGCTTATAGCTTCATCTTCAGTGGCTTTTTTTGTTCAACAGTTTATAAAAAGCCACTACAGATGAAGCTATAAGCTTTGAAAGATCTCTGATGTGTGTACTTAAATAAAATAGTGGAAATAAAATACAGTGTTTTTATTTTACAAATGTTAAAATGTACTTACATAACGTTAATCCTCCAATAATCACTAAATTATTTTCATTTCACAATCTTAGCGACAATCTTTCATAAAATACAGACGATTATTATCTGTGTGCAAGGTGATGTACAGTAGTACAATGTACGTGTATCTACTTAACACTGAGTATCTATCCATCTTTTTATCTATTTTTCAATATGTTTACTATTTTTACATTAACCAGAACACCTTCCACTGAGAAAGTGAAGACAAGTGGGCTGTATAGCTAATTGAGCGCTTGCAACGATGTTGAGGGGTGAACTACAGTTCATTTATTTATTTACACATTTGGTGAACAAAATACCTACCGGAGATATGTTAACATTGTACAAATATAAATTATGATTTGTTTTTTGTTTTGTTGGTTGTTTTTGTCCACTAGGGCGAGCTTATCGCGATGCCGCGATCTCTGCCAGTTAACCCCATTTAATTGCATCTGGGTATGACCAACCTACATATACTGTCCTTTGAGAATTGTGTCGACTGTTGACAAGTGATGATCGGTAAGTATATTTCAGTTTTTCTTTCAGACAAATTGCTCCGGGGGGGGGAGCATTAGGCATCAGCTACCCTGGGGGGGGGGGGCACGCCCCCAACAATTATTGATTGAAATTAGGTAAACAATGTATTATAATTCTAAAGCACTACTCACTAGGTGCTATGTAGTAATACGTCAGCCCCAGCGTGTGTGTGTCTGTGTGTACACTGTAGGTACGTTTATATATTGAGAATATGATTGTTCTTGTAATTAATTTCTACACATACCTATTGAAACATTAATGAAGGAAGTTGTATTCTAATATAAACCATTACAATAATCCTAATCATTGTCCTTGTGGTCTAAAATGGATCGAACTAATAAATTAATCGATCGTGTGATGATAGTTTGTTATTATTTAATGTGTGTTAACAGCACTTTACAGTTAATAATACAATACACACACAATAATAGGATATGCAGTTAGTGAAAATGAATTATAATTATTCACTCAATCAGACATGTATGATATGATGTAGTACCTACATCCTACTAGTAAACGTATGAGAGTATGCTTGGATATTTTGTAGAAAGTTCCCGTTAGTATTGGTATCAATCAGTATAGGCACTATTGTACCTGTATTCTAACAATGTGTACTGCAGTTATAGGTATTCATGTCCTATAGTCATAATCGTAAGTTATGTTAACATAATGTTACAAATAAAATATTATGTGAACAGTTATAGGGTACGGAACTATGTACTTCGTTCACTCGAATTGTATTTATAAGTAACTATTTATCAAATATGAATAGTTGATAATAAGATAATAAGTTGGGTTAGCTGGATGGAAGAGATCGCGGCATTGCGATACGCTCGCCCTAGTGAACAAATATCATCTACCTATTGTTCGTTTTTTAATGTGCGTCTATATATCTATATTTTGTTCACTCCAAGTATGAATAAATAAGATATATAGGTATGTGTGAATAAGATTTAGGTGTAGTGCAGGTAACTTATAGTATATAGGTAGGTAGGTATATGTATGTAGTTAGTACTTACATTTATATATTAGGAATCTAAAGATAATTATTCCTGTATACAGGTACCGATATTTTCGACGAATTATGTATGTAAATGTATGCTGCCTATAGCTGTGTTTAACATTAGGTATTGTTTAGGTATATGTATGTACTATGTACGTGCTTAGAATTTTGTATGCGGAGGCAGAACTTGCCAACACAATTCTCAGTATAATCAGTAAGAATTTTAGGTGCAGGTAATTTAATTACATCTCCAGAAAGAATCTTCCATGCTTTTCATTAAGTACAATGTTCATTGGATTTTCACTTCACTGGGAGGCATAGGTCCAGTGACAAAGGGTCCTAAGAATGCGATTCCCACCGAGTTACCTTTTTGATTTAGAATCCCGGCATTCCTTCTACAGAAATCCACTCTACCTCACTGATAAGGTACAAGTGCCTACATGGGCGTCGTCAGGGGGGGCAGGGGGCGGCAGCTGCCCCCCTAGAGATTAAATAGGTATATAATTTTTCATACTAAATGATAGAACCTCACAAAAATCACATTATTACGACTCGTTTTCCCACCGCATCAAAAGTTTTCCAAAATTAGTATGCAAATTCATTAAGAGTGTGCATACCGAGATTTCAAAAATTTCTAAAAACGGGAGACCTTCTATCTCGACAACCGTCGCTAAATATGCTTTGGAACAAAATAGGGTAGATGTATTGAACCTTTGTCTAGGGAATAACCGTAAAAGATTTTTTATATCTTGTAAATATTTCTCAAAAAAAATAATTAAAAACACCTCTGACCTTTTTTCCGAAAGACGGAAACTCATTTCCCGAAAGTCGCGGAGTATTTTTTTTTCTTGTACTGATAATATGCATTAAAATCTAGGGAATAACCGTAAAAGTTTTTTGATAGACGCAAAATTAACCCCAAAAAATGGAAAAAACGCTATTTTTACCATTTTATCATGCGATTGTCACGCAATTTTGAACCTTAACCTTTAAGTATGGACGTGACTTTTTTAACACTACCTTGGACACGGAGTCACACAGGCTCCTATATTCACAAGCAACTTTTCTTCAGAAAATTATTCTGAATTGCATTAAAATTGTATCTACGTCAAAATATGAGTTTCTAACAATAAAAGAATGTACATATTTAATAAACATTTATAAAAAAATATAAGGAAATACAAAAAAATTAACAACTATGGCACTTTTTAGGCTTTTTCGTCATAGGTTATGTTTTTAACAATTTAAAGTATCTAAAACTAATTGTAGAGAAAAATTAACATTTGTATCTTAAATTCTAATATATGAGAAACAAAAAAACACATAATAGTCATATCTAGTAACAAACAAAAAAATTCTGACAACACGTTAAACACGCTAATTTTATTGGCAGTCATTGTATAGCCGATGAGAACATTGCAGGCACACGGGCTTGCTGCATCCAATACAAGCATGGAAAGTCATTCTATGTTTTTAGCAGGACAAATTCTACATGCTCTTTTTGTTCCTTGAGTTAAGACGCCGAACTATAGTTGCCGATATTATGGACCGCATTGCAAAATTAAAATGGCAGTGGACTGGGCATATGGCTCGACAGAAGGATGATGGGCACCCAGAATCCTACAATGGAGGCCCTGGAGCAAAAGTAGAAGCGACGGAAGACCTCCCAAAAGGTGGTCTGATGACCTAGTCCAGCAAGCTGGAAGAACCTGGATGAGGAGGGGGAGAAACAGAGATGAGTGGAAGGAAATGGAAGAGGCCTACGTCCAGCAGTGGAGGGAGGAAGGCTGAGGAGAAGAAGAAGAAGAGTACTGGTTGTGCCTGAACATCATTTGGGACCATGTCATTGCCCAAAACTCGAGTAATCGTTGAACTGAGCTCTCGCGGCAAATTGGTGTCGATTACACGTCTTTGCATATGAGGCAGCTCGAGCAAACGAGCTAACATCTTGAGAAAATCTCTATTAGAACAATTTTCCTTAGCATGCTCTGCCATTTTGCATAAAAATCTAAAACAAAAATAAAAACTGACTATAAATATTTTGTATGACAGCAATGGACATGGAGTCACACAGACTCCGGTCAATTTTTCGATCTATATTACTTACGTACTATGCATCGCAAGATACGTCCTCCATGCTTGGCGGTCATCTCACCACTAAAACTGAAGCTACTGAGCCGCTGGGTCCCAAAGATAAGGGGGAAGTGTACGAAACGAAGAAACCCAAACCATCGCGGAGCCTGTGAGACTCCACGTCCATACTTAAAGGTTAATGCCGTGGGAAAAGACTGTGACGTCATTCCTGGTGCCATGCCCTTAACATACGATGGTTTCACAAAAAAATTGCCTGCGGCGCTATTTTTCTTCTTCGTCCTGTAGCAAAATTTTAAATCTTGGTTGCCTCCTTAGCTCCTAAGCTGGCGACGCCCATGGGTGCCTACCTCATACCTGCTGCAGTTTCGATATGAATATTCAAACTATTTTTCTGTAAGATTATTCCATACAAGTTCCGTTGCAAGTTGCAATACATCTGAAACATTTTGTCTATTTGCTCTTGATGGTTCTGTCTCTCTCTATGTATGGTTGACAATATTTTCTGATAAAGATGCCTGTATTCTGTATTTGTTGAGATATTTTATTATTACTGACACGTAAAATGTACATACAAATGTAGCTAGGTACCTATACGTAATGTAATCTAATGTAATATCATCAGTGGTCTACCATCCCGTGTACATACAAATGTAGCTAGGTACCTATACGTAATGTAATCTAATGTAATATCATCAGTGGTCGACCATCCCGTGTCCTTTAACATTAGGAGCAATGGGCTGAACTCTGGAGCAGTACTGCTTGAGTTGCCTCTCAATACTCCATACCACTTTCCCCACGCTACTTTGCGTTCGAGGTTCGAGGGCTTCCTATGTTCTGGTTTGCACACCTACCTTGTAGATATAAGCATACCTAGTACATACGTAATATATCGAAAAAAATGTACTTTTTTCAGTTTTTCACTAATAATACGGTGCCTTTAGATTTCTCGATGGAAAGTTGTGGGGTAGTCTGTTTTTCTTTCATTCTATACGTATTTTGGGGTGCTGAATCCGAATCCGAGGTTTGCCAACAAAATTTCGTGACGGAACATGGCGAAAAATTGGTAAAATGGCGAAAATAATCCTTTTCTGGCGATTTCTTTATAACAACTCGAAAACTGACAACTTTCGTAAGTTATTTTTCTACGCAAAATTAAAGTACGTAAAATTTACTACAAAATTGCAATATAAAATTTTCTCTAAAATAACTAGCAGCGGAGCTGTCAAGCTCCAAAAATTGGCCAAATTTTCTCGTTATTTTAAATTGTGAGAATGGAAAATGTATGGAGAATAGGTCACCTTGTTAGAATTATCACCAAATTTTGACAATTATACTTCAGATTTATGATACATATTTTACCTCGTTGGAATCAGTAAACATGGAGAAAGGTTTCAGGATAAATTTTATTTAAAAATATAGTGAAATGTTTATGCTAAAAAGGTTAAAACATTTTTAGCCTAAACAAATTACTATATTTTTAAATAAAATTATTTAAACATGTCTAGCTCAAATATTTCACGGTGTTTTTAAATAAAAATTTCTTTAATAGCTTTCTTTGTGTTTTCTGATTCCAACGAGGTAAAATATGATTCATGAATTTAAAGAATAATTGTTGAAATTTGCTTATGAAGGCAACAAGGTGAACTTTTTCAATACATTTTCGATTCTTGTAATGTAAAACAATAAGAAAATTTGGCCATTTTTTGGACCTTGACGGCTCCGTTGCTATTTATTTTAGAGAAAAATTTTATATGGCAATTTTGTAGTAAATTTTATGTACTTTAAATTTGCGTAGAAAAATAACTTACGAAAGTTGTTAGTTTTCGAGTTGTTATAAAGAAATCGCCAGAAAAGGAATATTTTCGACATTTGACTAATTTTTCGCCATGTTCCGTCACGAAATTTTGTTGGCAAACCTCGGATTCGGATTCAGCACCCCAAAATACGTATAGAATGAAAGAAAAACAGACTACCCCACAACTTTCCATCGAGGAACTGTTTTGTGTTTAATTTCACCGGATTATAATAACTTCTAAACGATGCTTTCTAGGAAAATGTTGTTTTTTTTATACATGATATTTTGCGTCGTTTGAGCATAAATACTCTTTTGTACCTCAAAAAATAATTATGATAGAGACACTGCCAAATACATATTAATTTTCTTTCTTCCTATTTTTTAATTCCTATTTTTCTCTTTTGTTGTTGAATAACTCCTCAAATGTACGTATTATATCAAATATCCAATGTAAATAATAAATATATGTAACGTACCTACGATGGACTTATACGCCCTATTGGATTTACTCGAGAATTGCAATGCCCTTGATTGAATGACAATGGCTTGATAACTTCCTGGATGTTGCTCCTTACTTCTTTAGGGTAGTCTCCTGACAGTCCTGACTCCTGCCCGTATTAGCAGATAACACGATTTTTCACTTGCTTTTTGACATTGCGACCCATCTGTGGCTGATGAATAAATTAGAATCGAACAAAAAATCGATACCTCTACGTTTACCATCAACTTTTTCTAGAGTACGCCGAATATAAAAATGTGTGGTAGAGTAACTTACCTACAAGTATGCATTGATATCTCATCATCCTAATACAGTTTCATACTGTATGTAGTGTATGTGTAAACCAATCATAGGCGTCGTCAGGGGGGGCAGGAGGGGAGCTGCCCCCGACCACTTGAGATTGGAATAAATATATATTTTTCTATACTAAGTGATAAAACCTCACAAAAAATCACATTATTATCACACATTGTTTCATCTTGTTATAAATTTTCTAAAGTTAGTACGAAAATCCATCAAAACACAATTGTTTCATTAAAAAAAATTGCCTGCGGCGCTATTTTACTGTTGATTTTTATAGAAAAAACATTTGTAATAAGTACATATTATTGTGCAAATTATTAGGTAGCCAGTGGCGAAGGGTGGATTTCTGCAAAAGGGAAGCCGGGGCTAACATTTCTTATGAGATTACGTCAGATTAGACACTATTGAGCCTATCATTTTTTCCAAAAGATAATTCGATGGGAATCGTGTTCTTAGGTAGCTTCGGGCCTGTTATAGGTACTTACATTTTCAAATAAACCAAACCACATCACGACCTTCTTCACTATGTCTCTCAAAAATATTTCGCCTGCGGCGCTATTTACACGTTTTTCGTGCTACATACTTCTTTTTAAATTTTTGTTGCCCCCCCCCCCCCCTAGTTCCAAGGCTGGAGACGCCTTTGAAACCAATCCATACGTGTAGGTGAAGTATATAGTGTATAGGAAGGAAACATGTTTAGCGAATGCTGCCAAATCACTATATTCTTATTCTTAATGGCTGTGGGTTTTTTACTTCTTTCAATAACATTAATGTTTACATAAGATGTTTTAACATTGTAAATGGAAAACATCATCTACGAGTAAAAATAAATCGAGACAGGAACATACATACGATACGACCATGCATGATGGGCGTCGCCAGCCTCGGAATTAGGAGGGGGGCAACAAAAATAAAAAACAAACGCGTAAATAGCACCGCAGGCGAATTGATTTATATGAGACATAGTGAAGGTCGTAATGTGGTTTGGTTTATTTGAAAATGTACTTACATAATACTTTGCACAATGATATGTATGAAAAATATTTTTTTAAAGCACTTAGGTAATAAAAAATAGCGCCAACAGGCAATTTTTTTATGATACAACTGTATTTTGATGGATTTTCATACTAATTTTTGAAAATTTATGATTATGATTGGAAAATGTGTGGTAATAATGTGTATTTTTGTGAGGTTTTATCATTTAGTATGAAAATATATACTTATACCTATTTCAAACTTTAGGGGGGCAGCTGCCCCTCTGACAACGCCCATGCGAGTATGTTCTAAAGGCAAAAAATCTCCTTGAAAATCAGCGAACATAAACGATCTCAAACGTCTTCTAAAGGTGAAGAGTTATGTATAAAAATATACATACACACTATATACAATGAATACTCTATACTGAAAACTGAAATAAACATTTTGTGGTTATTTCTGTTACATAGAAACATACACATACAGAGATCACTCGTTCTTTATGGGTGAAATGCCTAAGAATTAAAAAAAAAAAAAAAAAAAACATACACATGTATAGGGTGTTTTTTTAGAATAGATACACTTTTAAAATGAAATTAAACGTATTAAAATCGTAGTAATGTCCAATGTCCATAAAAATGGCTTCATTGGAAAGATGAGAGTTTACCATTTATGTTTCAATATGATTTAGGGCATATATACGCGGGTGTTCCTTTCTAGGAGCCATTACTGAGACGGCGTCAAATCCACAAAAACTCACTGTTTAGTGTGGAATCATTGTCCCATATTTCTTCAAAGATGCTGGCGGTCGGAAAGTTACAGTCAGGTCCATTATTCAAGATTTTTTTGTTCCTTAATTAAATGGCATTAATGTGCAACAGCTTTAGTTTCAACAAGACGGCCAACATGCCACACATAGAGCGACACAATTGGGTTATTGCGGGAAACATTCGATGATTCGATCGGCGCATAATTCCACGTAATGGATCCGTTAATTGGCCTCCACGATCGTGTGATGTCACCCCTATGGATTATTTTCAGTGGGGATATGTGAAGTCTACTAGGGGGGTTTACACAGATAAACCTGAGTCATTGGATCACTTGGAGGCCACATTCGCGGAGTTATTAGCGATATACGGCCTCAGCTGCTCGAGAAAGTCGACGAAAATCGGACTTCCAGATTATGCTTCCTTAGAGCCAACCGCGGCGCACATATGCCCAAAATCATGTTTAAGCATTAATGGTATAAAATAATCTTTTAAATAAAGCTAATTTTATGGACATTACCATGATTTTAATACGTTTAATTTCATCTTAAAAGTGTATCTATTCTAAAAAAACACCCTATACATAGTACCTACGTATATTATATATAAGAGGAACTTTCTGTAATAAAACATAATATGAAGCTTGCTCATAAGGCAAAGGCAAAGGTGGTCGGTAGCCTGGTTGGTAACGCGCTCGACTGTTAATCCACTGGGCGCGGGTTCGATCCCCGATGCCGACCTACTCCACTTCACGACACAAGCTTTTCAAACTTACTGGGAAGTGCACGAAGATGTATTTGGGTTTATTTCAATAAACCCAGATTCATTTTATAATTAAAAAAAAAATGACAACCAATCAAGCAGGTACCCACACCACACATATAGTACCTACACCTACATACATACATAGTAGGTGCCTATATGTATGGTCAAAATAAAAATAAAACCTCTCAACATTTTTTTATTACCTATTTTTTACAAAAACGTATTTCGATTGCTAATAAAATATACTTTAGCACATTAAAAAATTGAGGTACGTAATACTATAGCCATATGGCGTCGCCAAGGGGGGCAGAGGGGGCCAGCTGCTCCCCTAGAGATTGGAATAGGTATATTTTTTTTTCACACTAAATGATAAAACCTCGCAAAAAAATCACATTACTAGCACACATTTTTTCATCATATCATATACATTTTCAAATATTAGTATGAAAATCCTTCAATTTCATGAAAAAATTTGCCTGCGGCGCTATTATTTGTTACTTTTTTGTATATAACATTTTTCATACATATTATTGTGCAAAATATTAAACACATTTTCAAATAAACAAACCACATCACGACGTCCTTCACTATGTTTCACAAAAAAATTCGCATGCGGCGCTATTTTCGCATATTTTATGCTATGTATATCAATTTTTAAACTTTTTGTTGCCCCCACTAGCTCCGAGACTGGCTATATGACTGGCTATATACCCATGACTATAGCCATACAAAACAACTACTTAGTACTTAGTATTTCATTTTGATGTTCCAAACTTTTGTGTTTTTTGTGTTTCCCAGCTTCAAGCAAAGTATTTATCTGAAGTGAACTGAAGTATTATTTGTAAGTACGATATAATGTAACCACAATATTATTTTCTATTGTTTCAGTTGGCAAGAACAACGAACGAGTGCCCGGCCCTGGCAATGTGTACATACAAGAAAACAACACTTGATATTGTTATTATATCAATACTTATAGTATAGACTATAGTATAATGTGCCTATTTATTTTTGTGTAACATATTCAGTGTACCTAACATAAAGTGTAATTAGTAATTAGTAATTACCTACATAAAATTTATGAAATAAGCCTTCTGTTCACGTAAACATGTATGGAGAGAAGGCGAAGTTAATAGTTGTCAAGTTATATGATAATTAATAATTATAAAAACACATCTTAAGAGTATGCATACCGACATTTCAAAAATTTCTAAAAACGGGAGACCTTATATCCCGACAACCGTTACTAAATAAATCAAAATAGGGTAGATGCTAGATGCATTGAACCTTTATCTTGGGAATTACCGTAAAGATTTTTTAAATCTTGTATAGATTTCTCAAAATAAATTTTGAAAAACACCTCTGATCTTTTTTCCGAAAAACGGAAACTCGTTTCCCGAAAGTCGCGGAGTATTTTTTTTTTGTACTGATAATATGAATAACCGTAAAAGTTTTTTGATAGACGCAAAATTAACCCCAAAAAATGGAAAAACGCTAGTTTTACCATTTTATCATGCGATTGTTTACGCGATTTAGAACCTTAATGCCGTGGGAAATTACTGTGACGTCATTCTTGTTACCAAGCCCTTAAAACTTAATAACTTACCTTGCTGAGTATACAATGGTAAAATATCCAGTAGTTTTTAGTTCAGTGCCTATGGGTCGATAATGTACCGTATCTATTTATTTTTATATTGCTAGTTATCAAGAGAGATATTTTTTCCCTGCCATTACCGCGATGTGGGAAAAAAGTCTGAGATATTTTTCGCATTTTTTTCAGGAATGTTTATTTATATAATATGAAGATCTGTTAAATGATGCAATGCACTTATACTCTTATAGTGACCAGAGGAAGGTTCAGTGTATCTAACTTATTTTTTTATAAAGTATGTTTAGTAGGTAAGGTTGTCGCAGTGGCGTAGCGTTTGTTTTTTTTTGCCGTCCAATTTGCCGTCCCCCCCCCCCCCCATAAAAAACTCATTCTTTTTTTCTTTTTTTTCATGCAAATATGGCCTTGTAGTATTACAAACGTGAGCAGCGCCGCAGGCGACTTTTTTTGAGACTGGGTGAAAAGGGTCATGTAGTCAAGGTCGTTTGATTTATTTTCTTAAAATAAACGTAACCCAGAATTGCGCCGCAGGCGAATTTTTTTTAAAAATGTGTGAAATAATAATCCTAACTGCTTAAATATTGAACCTAAAACTTTTTGGATGAAGGATCCTTTGAAATTATAAATGAGCGACGGGCCGCAAGTAAAATATAATTCTAGATTACATAACAGGGTTGGTATAATGCGCCGCAGGCGAAATTTTTATAGAGAAATCGGCTAAGTGATAGGATAAACGCAACAGATTTAATTAGCGCCGCAGGCTATTTTTTTTACCAAACAATGTAGTAGTTTTAGAAAATTCATGACATGATGAGAAAACGATGTAGTAATAATGTGATTCTTCGGAAACTAGTTTTATATAAAGTGTTGTCACTTGTTTTGGGGGGTAATTCGCCGTCTGAATCCGCTAACGAGAAGAATATTATTTTTGAGTTATGAATACTCTCCAGTTGCAGCCTTTTCTGAAAAATGCCGCCCCCGTCCTTGCAAATTCTGAAATCTGCCGCCCCTAGGCCGACAGTCTAGGGTAGGGAGTTACTCTCGAAAAACTGACAGAGACAGATGAAAGTTTAAACACAAGAACAGACGCAGGAACATTGCTTGTTACGATGCAGTCATTTTCTTTTCAAAATGCCTCCCCCCGTCCTTGTATATTCTGAAATCTGCCGATAGCCTAGAGGCGGCAGATTTGTGAAATTAGCCTAGTGTAAGGTGTACAGGAAAGTATTTGGGTTTGTGCACGCTAGCCTAGATTGTTTAAAAAAAAATCCCGAAAATACCGCCCCTTGAAAAGTGCCGCCCGGGGCGGCCCGCCCCCCCCCGCCCCCCCCCCCGCCCCCCCCCCCCCCCCCCGCCCCCCCCACGCTACGCTACTGGGTTGTCGAGATATTTGTTCTGAAAAATAACGCAGAGATCTGTGGAATGCCGATCTATTAAAAAAACAGTAATAGGTACATAGAAGAAATAGATGTGTGTTTGTATATTATAAAATGTTGATACATACTTGCTATTTGTTATTTGTACAGATACCTGCAATAAAATTAAAACGACTATTTTTAAAATAAGTGTTATTGTTTTATTTATTTATTTCAGTTACCTGCCTTTTCATTTCCCAAATTAAATGGCTCTTATCAAAACAATGTATAAAGACAAATTTTCTAATTAGATACCTACTTGTGCAAGAAAATCAATTCATCGCAGTCAACCTTTGATTACCGAAGTACCTACCTTATCAAATTATTTTCATTCCCTTCAGGCAACCAGTAAAAATAATTTGATAGTTCGATATAATCGAAGCAGGCAACCACACCACGACATTTCCATTGAAAGTCTGTGGTTGCTAAAAAGCCGAGGCCGACGCTTGATTGTTCATAGAGGCCATGCCCAACTGACATTTGACGATGATTACACCATGAAAATGTATGGGAAAAAATATTCCGTAGTTTGTTTGTCACCGATACAAGGTGACGTCACCAATCATGGTGGTGATGGAATTCGAGGATGTAGGCTTGTACTATACTATCGCTGGCTTCGAAAAAGCTATACTTACCTACATAGTGCCAGTGGCCTATATATATATATAATATATAGGTTTAAATTAGGTTTTCATTTCGGGGGGGGAGCAATCTTCCCTTATTTATTTTCCCAGATCCTCTCCTACATAGGTTCGAAACTGCAAGTCAAGTGACGCCCGTGTAACCATACAAGTATGTTCATTGGTCTGGTCATACATGAAAAAATATAGGGGCCCCGAGCCCCGGCTGTAATTTTTGCCTCAGGGCCCCTGAAGGTCTAGCTACGGCTACGGATGGGCTATACGGGTCTGCCACTGATTTACTGAACATAACACAGTTTTGTAAAAAAAAATCTAACAAAGCGACATCTACTGAAATACTGTAAAGATAATATTATTTTGAAATATACTTATTTCATATTACTTTTAAGAGTTTTTGGTAGACGTTTGCTGCGATGAGCTTTTTACTTTGTACAACAGATGACTTGCTGGTTAAATTATTATCAGTATCCTGTGTGTACGAAAGCTGCGATATGAATGGTATGAAAATGAATGTAAATAAAACGAAAGTATTAGTGTTCGAAAGAGAGGAAATAAGGACAAATTGTGTGATAAAGGTTGGTAATGACTGTCTGGAGCAAGTGGATGAGTATGTATATCTGGGAAGTTTGTTTACTAGAGATGGACGCTGTGATGGAGACATTGAAAGAAGGAAGCTGGCCGGTACTAGGACGAATGGTGCGCTCGGTCCGATTGTTAGTAGTAGCAATGTGTCTATGAAAGCAAAAGTGCTAGTGCACAATGCTGTCTTGGTGCCGACCCTGATGTATGCTAGTGAGACGTGGACGTGGATGAAGAAAGATGAATCAGGGTTGAATGCAGTAGAAATGAGGTCATTAAGAAGAATGTGCGGGAAAACGCTGAGAGATAAGATAAGGAATGAGGTTATTAGGGAAATGAGTGACTGCAAGACTGGTGTAGTGACAAGAATGAAAGTAAACAAACTAAGATGGTTTGGGCATGTTGAGAGAATGAATGATGACAGGATGACAAAAAAGATATATCTGAATGAGCGAAGAGGGGTGAGAAAGCGCGGCCGTCCGAGACTGACCTGGTCCGATCATGTCGACCAGATCCTCAAGGATGGACGCGTTTTGAGTAAAAGGAATCGGAGAGCGTGTATGACTAATTGCATGAATGTGACGGAAGCTAGGAGTGTGTGTAAGGATAGGTCTGTCTGGCGCTCTGTCCTCTCTGCCTACCCTGCAAGGGATGTGGCGTGAGGGTATAGATAGATAGAGAGATTTATCTGTTTACAGCGATGAGGAGTACAGATATATATTAGGTCCTTTTTGTCTCATTCCCACTCACTCAACCTTATAGACACAGACATTTCGCAGTGCCAGTAGTAGAGTACAATAGTAGTAGTATAGAGTACAATGGCGAACATACTATACTTCGATTTCACAATCCAGACAAAGTTTCTTTCTTATACCTTTTCTCCTTTACACCTGGGCTACGGGAGGGGCGATGAAAGAGAGAACTATGTTTCGCTTGGCCGATTCGACTAGCGGATGTTCCCGTAGTTATTCATAGCATACATAGCAGGTCTCTGGTTGTTAAAAATGTTAATAAAGTCAAATAAAATAAAGTCGCTTGTTCCTGTGTGAGTTGAGTTTGTAAATTTGTATGTGTGTGCGTGGTGTCTGGTGGTGTCCGCGGTGTCTTCTTCTGCGGGTTGCGCGTTTTGGCTGTCCCAAAATGGGATTTTCACAAAACGTATACGGTTACGGGCTAAAATATTAGTATTTACCAATGATTAATTTTGTATTCCATTTATATTGTTTGTATTATACGACAAGTGCAAAGTTAAGTGAACGGTATTCAGTTTTGTTATCGAGTGCATTGAATACAGTGAATTTAATTAGGCCAAATAGCGATCTCTCTCTGGAATACCGCTGTTTCGTTGACGTATCAAGTAATTGTAAGTAGGATTTAGTATCTAATTAATAAGCCAACTTACGTAATCCGTATTATTATTCCCTAAACCTCTAACTTCGTCACAGGCACGTTGTCAGTTGACAGCTAACATATTTCTCAGATTCACATAAAAGGTTGGAACAGGTAACTAATTAATAACTACGGCATAATAATATGAGAGGAGAGTGTATCTAAACATAACGGAGTACTGGCAGAATTCTATTCGTAATAATGATATCTATTGTATTTGTGTATGTCTTATATTTCCATACGAACTGTCATGTCACCTGTTTGAAAGTGTACGTCTACCTGGTCTACTTCTTGATCAGGCAGCAGAACTCTCGTTATATTGCGATGGTATAATGTTATGATATTATCTACGTTACATATACTGTATACCTACTACCTGTACTGTACCTCCACCTCTACCAGCTACTCTACTCTCTTGCTCGACTCTTGGTACATCAGCTGTAATATAGGTCAACCAAATCCGTATTTCCACATCGCGTCTGTATCTGTATTATAACGATACCGTTATTGCAAGTGAAATACATTCTTGTTCTCATTTTTAATCTTATTTCATTTTGGTCAAGTGTAACACATAATATTACCATAGTGTATGGAGTTTTTTTAGGAATATGAAGATTTTTTCACAAGTTTTGTAAAATGTGGTGATGAATTTTCGCGTTATTATACAGGTTCGCGGAATTTTCATATTATAAGTAGTTACCAGTTACCTATAGTGAAGTGATACACTATTTACCAGCAGATTTCTTCTTAGAATTTAAGTGTGCTGAAACTCATACCACTGCTGGTTGGTAGGATATCCAATTGGATTCTTATAAGATGTGTCCACCTGTTACTGTTATTAATTTAATACCATTTTAAATACACAGATAGGTAACAACTTTTTCATTGAGTGTAAAATATATTTGTGTAATAATTAATATTAACCTAATATACTTTATTAGGTATAATTCTGTGCTAAATTCAGAAAGTGACTGCATGCAAATGTTGTAAAAAGATAAGTAGGTATAGTAGGGTGACCCATATTTGAAATGCCTTTCTAATTAATTCAGCACAAAATATAATGTTATGTATGTCATAGTGTTTACACTCTAGAATGATGTTACACTTGAGTAACCTACATTGGGAAATACTTGTATTCTTATATTATACATGTACCTACTCACTTTTATAATTATTATATTTTGGGCACAGAACATGGCAATATGCAACTGCAATGTATTTATTAACCTAACCTATTTATAGATATATTATAATAGTATACCTACCTATCACTATTGGTCTAAGTCAGCATATTTTTTAAGATTAATTTAGGTATTTCATAATTTAAGCAAGCAATGGTAATATTATACGGGTGTCCCATAAGTCAACGTCGCCCATGGAAGGGTGGTAAGACCAAATCATACTAACCAAAATATCGAAATATGAAATAAGTACCTCGAGATATTGTTACTTTTTTGTTTTTCGTGAAATTCGGCACCTTCATTCAGTTTTTTTGATCGCCACGGTCACAAAATTCAATATTCAAGAATTATTATTTTTTATTCGTAATCCTTTAATCCATAATTTTGGAAAGAGTTATCATCATTTCCGACTTTTTTTGTTTTTTATTAGCAAGTTTTATTTTAGTTTTTAAAAAGGTACAAAACTTCTACATTTATTAAGGTTTACATAATGTTGTCAATAATTATTGATCCACAGATTTACCTTAAAGAATAATTAATATGATGCTTCTGTCCTTTCTCATTAACTTTTCTTAAATTTATATTTGTCGTAATACCTGTATAGCGTGTAGTAATCAAAAGTAATGTACGAGAGATATTAGAATTTGTGTTTTACTTCCCGTTAAATACTTACTTGATACTTATTTTTTCTCCAACATTTGTATTAAGGTTAGCTTGAATGGATCACAATTTCTATCAGCTGGCCTTAGTGAGCATTTCTCTGTGCAATATTATGTTCAATGTTCACATTATCTGTTTTTATATGGTATGAGATTGTTCACTGAAATAGTAAATAAATAAATTAACATTATGGGTCCGGACCTCAGAGCTTGCCACTCCAATGTGCAGCTTCCTAAAAGCACTATTCCTATCGAGTTATCTTTTGTATAAAATTATACCTATTATGTCTAATCTGGCAAAATGTAGTTAAAAACGTTGACACCAGCTTCACTTATCAAGAAATCTCTCTTCGCCACTGGTAGCCACAGATACCATTTTGCTGTTTGCCATTTTCAATTTCTCCATATCACACATCCTCTGCATCAATGGACAGTAGTGAGTACCTGTATATTACAAATACTTAATACAAATATGTCTTTCTCTATTTTGCAGTAAGTTGGAGTTGGATGTGGAAGATGTGTAGTTGGTGAAGGTGAATGTGAAGAAAGGGATCCGTAATGTTATGTCTGTCAAAGGGGAAACTGAAGTTGACTCGGGCACAATATCGCCCCGACAAAATCTTCTCAACAATAATGATAAGGTAAATATCTTGTCCCTTCAATATTTATTGTTTCCCTGTTGTCACATTATAATATTGTCTACATAAACGTCAACTTACATAATTCTGGAGGAAATTGGTCATGAATGTAACGCAGGACTTGTGACAAATTTTGCAAGTTTCTCGAATACCTATATGTGGAATTTAAAAAACTTTGTTATTGCAAAGCCCCACTTTTCATTGACATAATATTGGTAACATAATTGACATAATATTACACATCTGTCTACAACCTTTAGTATTCATCGACATTACGAACCTATAAAATGTTTTGAGCAGTTATGGAATATTGATAGATGCCGACATGTTTAATTTGTGCATTTTTTTTTTAAATGAATTGGTCATATTGAAGTTAGTACTGCAAATATTAAGTCGAATAGAAAATACTGCTAAATAAAATATAATTTGCCAAAAGAATGTACCTACAATAACTAGGTATAAGATAAGGAAGTCTGGTGATCTGTTGTCTCTGCCTACCCTGTAAACCACACGTTTGACAGGTTACAGCTAGTACCTAATACTATTTCCTGATAGTGTGTTCAACAATAGGGATTTCATGTAAACATGTATTAGTATAATGAGATAGTTGTAAACAATATTTGTTATTTGTTATCTGTGATTACTCACTATCATTATCCCAACATGGTACCTAACTATAATTATTGTCTACTTTAATCATATCCTGATAATCCCCAAACTTCTTACTACATACTTTACCACTGGTGAGTGTAATCTTAATAACTTTCATTGATAATAATTAACTATCTTTGTACTCCAGGCTGTCCCTGCTAGTATATTCAGTTAGTCATTTGAGAGAGTGTTGTGTTCAGTGGTTATAATAAAATAATATATTTATTATACATATTTAATCAAGAATAGTATGAATTTTGGGGTAAATATTTAGTCTATGAAATATAGGTAGCTTAATAATTATATCGTATATTTTTTGTAAAATTATTTGTGCTGACCAAATCTAATCCATATGTGCTAACACCATTATCTACCTAATTGCGATTAATATTTGAATGATGTATGAGATGGTTAAATTAAGTTATAGTAATAAGTCACACGCTTATAGTGGTTTCTTCATCTGTTAGGAAGAAAAACATTTACAATTGTTGTGTTACGTCCCTTCTAGTGTCGGTTCAAACAGTTCTTTGAATCACTAATCGGCAAACTGCAACCCATCGCTTATTTATAATCAAGCCACTTATTTTGTTCTATGATAAAGTGACACACTCAGATGTTAGCTGCATGGCCCACTGAGCCTAAAATTTTTACGATGTGGCTCTTTTTAAAATCTGTTAGCCGATTCCTGCTATAAATAATAGAACTGTCAGTGTCAATACTGATTAAAAGTTTTAACACCAGAGTATGTGAGGAACGAGCGTTTCATGTATTGGAAGTTTGTAATATTGTAGTTCTTGTATAATAATATTAAGGTGAATGTGGTGAACTGTGTTTACAGATAAAAATGCAAAAGTAATATTAGTTTAAATCCACCAGGTATTTTATATTATACACATGTCGAAGTAATCTCATCCTCATCATCAAAAAACAGCACAACCTACATATTACATACAATATGGTAATCCTATTTATTGTTGGTTTCATTTGCACTTTGGTCATTCACTATTTTGACTCGGACTTCCAGATCATTTGTACATTGGTTGTCTCACATTTGAAAGAGAGGGAGCGAATTTATCAGTGTTTCCCACTGGAATGTGTGATCCCTGACCTTATGCTGCTATACTAGATAAAATGAATTTGTTTATATTGCTGGGCTTATCTGCATTTGGAGCATATAATTTTAAGTATATTATTAATTGAGAGTAAATAACACGAGTTTAATGTTATCCACTAATAGTAAATAATATAATAGATTCATATTATGTATGAAATTCAATCTCAAAAAAAACATATGGTAATGTAGGTACTTACCTACTTATTGAAATGGGTCACCAACTTTTCTGCTAACAAATTAACATTTTGTTGTTGTATTAGTAGGAACTAGGAAGTGATTACTTGGCAAATCAGTTTTTTATTGTTTGTATTGGTTATTGATTCAAAGCTAAGCATTTATGTGTCAATACAGTAGAATATTTTGTATATTTGCAGGGTATTCCAGTCATCAAACAGTATAATTCAGGCGAGGAAGAGGACAGAAGTGGTTCTGCACTACGGTGTGGATCTTGTAACACATTCACAGCGGTGAATAAAGCAGCCCTCAACGCTCACATGGCCCAGTGTCCCGCAGACAACAATAACATGACTCCCGCTGCTCAACCTGCAACCCCAGGGGTGGGGGCTGATGGCCGAGCACACAGGAAGTTATTTGAGTGCGACGTGTGTAATATGAAGTTCTCTAATGGAGCCAATATGAGACGCCACAAGATGAGACACACGGGAGTTAAGCCGTATGAATGTCGTGTTTGTCAAAAGAGATTCTTCAGAAAAGATCACCTTGCGGAGCACTTCACCACACACACCAAATCCTTGCCGTACCACTGCCCCATATGTAACCGGGGCTTCCAGAGACAAATAGCCATGAGAGCACATTTCCAAAATGAGCATGTTGGTCAACATGATCTTGTTAAAACTTGTCCACTTTGCAGCTACAGAGCTCCCACTATGAAAAGTCTACGAGTACATTTCTTTAACAGGTAATGTACAGATGTATAACTTACTTATATACTGTGTAATACATAATATAACTTCCTTATTTTACGTGAAACATTTGTTACAGACATGGCATAGATTTGGATAACCCCGGTCCTGGAACAAATCCTATGAGCTTACTTGGACTCACTGGGGCTTTACCTTTAGATGGATCTTTAGAAAATTCATTAGGAGCTCTGGGCTCCTTGGGACCCGGACTATCTGTATCAGTGGCAGCTAGCTACTCTGATAGCGGAGAGAGTAATGGTGCTCGCTCAACAGATAATGTTACACCACCCATGCATTACTTAACACCGCATGTTGAAATTTCCATGGCTGATAATAATGAAACATATTCACCTATGCAAAATAATAACAATCAAGGTAGGTAATTAGTTGTGCATTTGTATCTATTGTAAATTAATGTACTTACCTATTGTATGAAATAAAATGGTGTGAATTTGTTATTATAGGAGCAGAAAATCGTGTGAATGGCTCTGGAGAGGGACCTAACTCACCACAGTCTGGTGATAGCAACTGTAACGTGGCTAGTAGTTCACATTGTACTACACCATCCTTGGGGCCTACTAACATCACTCCATCCATCAGTCTTATACCAATAAAACAAGTAAGTAATTTGCTCTGTAATACAATGTGATGGTGGGACATGCATATTATGTTACAGAGAATAACTTTATTATAACTGTTACTAGGAGCCAACATCAAATGAAGAATCAAACGTTGGAGCAGGAAATGGTGATCAGTCTTCAGGGGGTGGAGAGGGGGTCAGTGGAGGAGGAGGCAACTCTGTCACTCTAACTAGTGACAGTAAGAGAGGAGGTGTGAGTGTCACATCCAGCTCTCTCTCTTCTCTCATCAAAGTGTCTCCACTCAAGAGTCTTCTGAGAGAGGATCTAAGGCGGAGGATATCTGCCCGAGGCAGAGGAAGAAATGCTGTAAGTTTTATCTCTCTCTCTTGGTCTTTGTTCCTCTGCTTATTAGTACAGTGTATTTATATTTCAACTATATTATGAATGGACAATGTGGTAATTACAGATTTTTTGTTTTGTATACTTTCAGATATCTTTAAGAGCTTCACCCTCAGAAGGAGGAGTGATCACATCCACACATGTGGAACCAATGGGAGGTCTCATGAATCCAGCATCGTTGGTTTGCACATTTTGCGCCATTTCTTTCCCCGATTCGACATTGTATTTTCTGCACAAAGGCTGTCACTGTGATTCTAACCCATGGAAGTGTAATATATGTGGAGAGCAATGCAATAATGTGTATGAATTCAATTCACATCTTCTGAGTAAGAGTCATCAGTAATGTTCTCAATTAGGATAGTTTATTACAATTATCCTCACACATTGTCCCCTCGGCTGTATGGCAATATATGTTATGTGATAGAAAGTCAAATCAAGGGGAGCAGAACATGTGAATATTTTTATATGGCTTTGAATGAGAATTGCAAATTGTCATTGTATGAAATCCAGCGGTATGGTCTGGCCTGACTTGACACATATTGGCATATTATCACCGAGAACCTTAAATACATATACCAATATGCATGAAATATTTATTCCGGAAGAGAGTTATTCTTATTTACAATACTATTGTATTATATGAAGATTTTATTTAAATCAATTAGGGTGTGTTATGTGTATATCATGTTATACATATCTATTATTATTACGGCAACATGTGACTTATACATTATATTGTACATAAAGGAAGACATTGGTCAAGTAAGATGATTTTACTTAATGGAGACGTAAATATTTGAATATATTTAATATTATAAAGGTTCCAGAACTCCGTACTTTGTGTCTTACACAGTAGTGAGTCGTATTATTTATTTATTAAATTGTTATTTATATTACCAAATTAATATATTATTATTATGTAATTACATTGTTGATTGTTGTTGGTACTTGTTATGTATGTAATGCCCTAAAGAGATTTTATCAAAATGTTTCAGCATTTAAATTTTAGGAAACTGTTTTATTATATTGTTTATTTATTAGATTCATGTATATACATACATATATATAGAATCTAGACACACGTTATAATCAGATTAGATAATTATATTCTATATACACTCCTTTTAATTAATTTATACTTGCATTCCAATTGAAATAATTCCTTTGTCAATGATTTGTAGTTTTTTTTTTTGATTCATAATTAATACGAAGTAATGTTATGGGTAATTTGTTACCATGTGTGATTTGTATTCCAATGGATGTGCCAAGCATCCATTTCAATTATTGCTGTGAGAAAGTGTATAATTACGTGTATTTTGATATTTCAAATTGCATCATTGAATGATAATATGCTTGTAGGCACAAGTATAGGTTACTATAAAGTTTTGTTGCGGATGCAATGTTACATATATAATTTGCAAACAATAATTTATCAGGAAAACAAAAATCTGCCAGTGTACTTAGAAGTTTAATCAAGTACTTAAATCTTCAATAACCTTCTTGTATAAAGTTGAATTAAGACGGATACATCCATATAGATTCATTCTCTGTCTGTCTGTTGAGTTCTGCTTTAACCCATTGACATCACAATCAGTACTTGGTACCAACCTAAAACGAATACCAAAATTCACACTCAGTACCTGGTACCAACATTGACCTGCGTCTGATAATGGAGATTTTACTATATGCTATGCATAAAAAGAAGAAGGTATATTATTTAGAAAATCACAATTTATATTTTGTTAGAACATAGGATTTTCTACATGTCCTAGTTCAATATAACAAGTAGTAATCTCAATGGATGAGATAGTTGAGATGACTACTTAGAAATACATTTTTTTTTTTTCATAAATTAAATATTCAATTTTTACGATAATTACTACAAAATTTTGTAATAATCCTTCACTTAGCATAACAAATTGTAGATGACTAGATCATCACTTTGGAGTTCTGTTAAGGATATTTTTTAATAAGAATTGTACGCATATTTTTGTTAGAACAATTGTGATGGCAATGGGTTGGGTACATTGAGGTGAAACTTATTTGTACATACATAATATTTATTTTGGAATGATTATACAAGAATACTATAAGTACTCAGTAGTTATATTTATTTATTTTATAATTAAACAGACATTCCAGGTAGTGGATGCGGTAGCTACCTACCTAATTTAATAATATTGTTTTATAGAGAGGATATTTTTTATTGATATAATCTTGTTATATACTAATCTATTCTTATAGGCAATTTAAACAAAAGGCACCAAGTGTCAAAATGTTATTTATTAATACATAGTACTACATATTTGTAATGTAACACCAATAAGCCGTCCTACAAATACATTCAGCTGTGTCACGTGTTAAGTAGTTTTGCTTTTCTTCTTTATAACTCTTGTACCTTCTGTATGTTTGAAATACATACTTGAAGCTGTGTTGTATTCAAGTTACGTTCCTTTAATGTGGTATGGGCGTATGGTGTATGGTGCCTGAACTAATGTTGTATGAGAATATACCTAATACTATATTCTCTTATGGTGCAGCTGTTATTGTGTAGATTGTAGAGAATGATTTCTATATTAGATATTGTGTTCATCATTCCACTAGACATAAGTACTTAAAATCTTGTTGGTTGTGGTCTTGCCTGTATGAGATAGAGACGCCTTATAATAATTACAATTTAGTTTAGGATATGTTATATGAAATTTACCAACGAAATTATGACTTTAGTCCATTATGTGGTATGGCTATGGTTATGTCTTATTGATTCCGTCCATTTTGTGCTTTGATATGTAACAAAATTAATTGTTGTTGTTACCATCAAGATCAATTATTATAATGAAATACTAACACAATGTGTTACGTTAAGACAAGTAATTTATAATTATTATTAGTATAATGTATCTGTGTATAAAAATACTTACATATTCAATTCATAAACTTTAAATTCTAAGGAGAAATGTAGCTAAGCTAATATAGAGTAATTCACCAAAATTGTACTAGCTTTTTATTCACATTGGTGCCCGCATATCACATTTTACACGTGAATCTAATAATGGAGGATTCATTTCTGGATTCTTACATATAAGACATTATTTTAGTATGGGCTTTTAAATATTTTAAGAACAATTGCTGTGGCAGTTTACTGGGCATGAATAATTTTATTTATAAAGTATCGAGAAAATATTTACATTACTAGTGCCTTACGTTACGATTCACTAATAAAATATGTATTCAACTTAATGTAGTATAATTTATTAATATGTGCCTGAAGAAATTTATTTCAAAAGTTTAATTACATTTGGCTTGCATCAGGCTGACTATAGTACATATTATTATTTATTTATCATACAAAATCTTTTAGTGCAATGTTATAAACTCGTGGTTGCATAATGCCTAAGATCTTACACTGTGTATCTCATTTTTAATGACTTTACACCTTATGCTGCAATATGCATCGATTCTCTAGATGGTTTGATACGCAGTGTCAGTTGACTGGGAATATTTCTTTATGATTGGTGAATTTCAAATTCTTTACTGAATCAAACTATGCGTTTCAAAAGATGTGCATGTCTCAAAACTGGAAAATTTACACAGTGTCACACCTTAACAGACATTCTGTAATATCTACAATGTTTTGATTATTTGCATTTTTTTTAATTATACAAATAATTTTCCTGTATTTCTATATTATAAGAAGACAAACAGATATTTTAAGATGAAATATAGGTAGTTATATTTCAGTATACATTGGTTGACCTGTAGTTAGTATTATGTAGGTAGATTCTATAATTTATTAATAAGTACATTTTGTTCCATCAAACTAATTACTACATACTACTAGTATGGAATAACTTTTATTTTATTAGAGCACTTACTACATTTCAATATATAGTAGTAATTAATTGATTCATATATTGTTTTACGAAATGTTTATTTTATTTATTCATATCATTATACAAATTGTAAAAATGACTAAATCATTGTTTGTACAGTATTTATTCTTATTTACTCAAAAACATATTATTTATTGGGATAAATGTAATTTATTGTAACATTATTTATGTTTTTGTTGAATTCTTTTTAAATGTAGTTGTTTATTTACTGTTTTAATTATTGTTTATTTATTTTTAAGTTTACTAGAATTTGCTCACAATCAGTTGAGATTATTAATTTTTTTTTATAAAAGTGAATTTGGGTTTATCGAAAAAAGCTTGCTAAACTCATTTAATAGTCGTGTCTCAGCCTACCCAAATTACTATAGCCCAAGTTTATTTTCTACAAAACATGGTTGATTTTTACACTTAATTACACTTACATACTATAATAAAAAATCAGTGTTTCTTGTGAGTTCTGAAACTGTCTTTTGTGTTAATGTCTTCATAATAAGAAGCATTAATATGACCGCCGATCATTGCTTATTATAATTCATAATAAATTTTATTATGAACATGATTTTTGCATAATATTCCTATAATAGAGTGTAAAGTTATTTTGACTAAAAAGAGATTTATTACAATTTAATTGTAATTTTTTAATCATGTTAAATGTTCCCCACCCATTGATTGACACATTTCCCCACACAGAGAATGTCCAGTGTGTCTTACACCCCCCCCCCCCCTGTGATGTATGTACTTAAAAGTAGTTATTTTTCTCAAACATGATCTATAGTTCTGATTTGCTCCTAAGAATAAATTCTGCAAATACCGAAGTAAAGTAAAGGGTATTTTCTTTCTTTGTGGTGGGGTGTAAGTAAGTCAATGTAAGCTACATATGTAGGAAATACTACAGCTGATCAGATTATTATTTAATTGTTTAAAACATGTTGTGTAAGCAGCTCTCTTTTGTATCAAAATATTAGAAATGTTTTTCCCATCTATGCTGTACCTGTATTTCTCCCAATGTGGTGTAACCAGCCATCACCACAATAGTCTAATAACCAATAACAGAATTTAAAACCAAAATGTATGAGCAATAAGTACACCTGCAATCATTTTTTAGTTCATAATAAATAACTTACAAAATCTTGTATTTTCAACAGAAAATTATACAAATAAATTCATTTATTTATTTATCGTGTGGTCAAAAGAAATATATCACTTCCCTCAAAGGAAAAAGTTTGAAGGATGGACATTGGCAAATGACTTCCTATACCTGAATGAGCCAGCGACTGAATATTTGAAGAACATTCAATTTAATTTCCGACGACCAAGCCTTCTTGCGAAATTTATCATTGCCCAATGAATTCATTATTAATAGAATATAGGAGATATTAATTTTTTAAATTGTAAATAGTTATATAAATATCTATATATATATTTTTCTAATATATTATTATAGTACTCACATTATTTACATAATTCCTAAACCTAAAAACATTCCAGGCGTATGTGATAGAACCAAACACAGTAAGATTACGTTCCAATTGTTTTTATATTAAGTATTTATTTATTTATCACGTATGTTGGTTATGGGGAAATAAAATATTATTGGTGAATTTTGGTGTTTTATTTACATCTATTTTCGTTAAAGTGAATCAGTTGTTCACATTAAACTAAAGAAGCTGACTCCACAATCAGCGGCATATCTATTTGTAAATTGTAATACCTGATAAAGAATTAATTATTCTTCTTTTTCATTTATAATCATAACAGAGGGACAACTTGGACAGTCTATCTACGTCCACTGCTAATACTAGTATGTGCTAATATTCCCGCCGCTATTAAAATGATTAAATGTGATTAAAATTAGTGTTTCAGTTTACAGATTGGATCATACTCTGCCCAAGGTTGTCGTTCTCAACAATATAATCTTTGGTCATCAAAGCTAGGTGGGAGATTGCAACTAAGATTATGATATTGCCAAATGAAAGAAAAACTTGTAAATAGTGCTGTAAGTATTTTTTTAAAGGAATGAACTAATGAATCTGGTATTCTATCAATAGTATCTCATGTGGATATACTTCCGAGTTATTTCTATAAATGACCAGGCCGCAGGTAAAAAAATTTAATGAGACAATTGTGATGATATAGTTTTATAAAATTAGTAAGAAAATCCATTAAAATACAATTGCTTCATAAAAAAATTGACTGCGGCGTTATTTTTTTATTGCTTTTCATAAAAGACTATTTTAATACATATTATTGCGTAGATATTATGTAGGTACATTTTTCTATAAACCAAACCACATCATGACCTTTTTTACTATGCCTTAAAAAAAATCGCCTACAGCATTATTTACGCGTTTTTTATGTTATATCATTTTTTTTAAATTTTTGTTTCCCCCCTAGCATCGAGGCTGGCGACGCCCATGATTGACATATAAACTCATGAAAACAAACTCAAACTGGGGGAAATTCACCTATTACCCCAGATATCATTCACATATTCACCCAGATATTACAGGATTAGGCTCAACGCCGGGCCTAAAATACAAGCATTAATAATATTATAACTAAATAATTTTTCGATGGTCCCCAGCGCCTGGTGACGACTGTTGAAAATTGCGTAGTGTGCTTTATATTTTAGCTTTTGTGTGTGCTGTGAAATTTTAGAAAGAATTTTTCAGTGTGTCGTAGATGAGCACTGATTTAGAAGAGAAAATGGTTTGAAACAATGATGCAATTGGCTAGATGCGACATCTATTGGATATGATTATAAATAACATTTTTATTACTGTACAATTTTCAATAGATGGCACTAGCAGTCGATGGATCGAAACTAGACTAGAAAAAAAGGTTTGAGACAACGATTTAGATGCGACATCTATTGGAGGCATCTAAATAACAACCGTGGTGTACAATTTTTTATCACCTCCAATAGATGTCGCATCCACCCCATTGCATCATTGCGTCAAACCATTTTTTTTCAAATAGTCTAGTTTCGATCCATTTCGGCTAGTGCCATCTATTGAAAATTTTATGGTAATAAAATTGTTATTTATAATCACATCCAATAGATGTCGTATCTAGCCAATCATATCATCGTTTCAAACCATATTTTTGTTTCCAGTCGATCTGAATTGACTTGACCGCTTCCGGTATTTTTAGTACAAATCTCGTATTTTTCGGCCTATTTGGAAACGTTTAGTAGTTTTAACAGTATTTTTAAGTTACCATTTTCTTGTATTCCCTTAAAATAATATATGCATGGTATCGTCTTCACAATTTAACTCCACGGTGTTTGACTGTCTCCCACTTTTCATATGTATGGTTGCAGGGGTGTGATCCGGAACTATTGCGTTGCGGCCCCACTTTGTAATGTGACAAAAATGATTTTTTTATATTAGAAAAAGCGCTTAAAAAATATATTTAATAAAATATGTAAGTCATATTTTGTCCAGCTCGACCAATCGGGAGACACTGAGGGATCGAGAGGATCCAGTCTCCGCATAGTGCCGTGTTTGGTATCGTATGAAAGGGCATTGGAAAAGAAATCCAGATCTCAAGTCATATGTCATATTATTTTGTCCAGCACAAGCCATCGGGAAACAACGAGGGAAATACAAAGCCCTCACGCTTTTTTTCAAATTATTACTGTTCTATTACCTATGTTGAATCCAAATTTTTGTTGTAATGCATTTTAAGGGCGCAAGCCGTATACCTATGTCAAATAAATAAATAAATATATTGTTATTTCGTTCGGCTCGACTGCAGGTGGGGCCGAACGTGCGCACATAGAGTCAGAATACTTTTTTTTAAATTTTGTGAATTCACGATGTTTTTGTCTTGAAGTTCCACTACTGTCAGAAGTTTGCCGTATTTAAAAGCGTAATTAAGTTCCCGTGGTCCTTTAAATTCAAATTTTCTTTTTGGCAGTGTTGCCATATATACAGATTTATCTGTATTTATACAGATTTTAAGCAACGGGAACAGAGAAATACAGATAACAAATTTTACTCTGTTTTATACAGATTTTTGGGATTTTGGAAATTTTCTATGATAAATCAGAAAGTAAAAAAGAAACAGATTCGATCACATTTGTCATTTGATAATAAGTACCTAAATAGATGAAAATCTCATTTGTAGAATAAGTAAAAATATGTACAAAATAAGAAATTAGTATATATTATTTTATGTAAGCACGAGTACTGTTATTTTCTCAAAAAGGTTAGTTTTTCAATAAACTAGCATATTTTATTTGTTTTCAAATTTCATTTATATACAGATTTTTTGCCTCTTTATGCCTGTTTATACAGATTTTGGCTTATTATAACCTCATACAGATTTATACAGATTTCTAGACTTTGAAATACAGATTTGTATTTTAAAAGTGAGGCAACACTGCTTTTTGGCAACATTGAACAGTGTTGCCATATATACAGATTTATCTGTATTTATACAGATTTTAGGCAACGGGAACAGACAAATACAGATAACAAATTTTACTCTGTTTTATACAGATTTTTGGGTTTTTGGAAATTTTCTATGATAAATCATAAGAATAAAGTAAAAAGAAAGTGATTCGATCACAATTGTCATTTGACAATTAGTAAATAGATGAAAATCTCATTTGTAGAATGAGTAAAAATATGTACAAAAAGAAAATAGTATATTTTATGGAAGCACGAGTACTATTATTTTCTCAAAAAGGCACCACAAAGGTTAGTTTTTCAATAAACTACAATATTTTGTTTGTTTTAAAATTTCATGTATACAGATTTTTTGGCTTTTTATGCCTTTTTATACAGATTTTGGCTTATTATAATCTCATACAGATTTATACAGATTTCTAGACTTTGAAATACAGATTTAGATTTTAAAAGTGTGGCAACACTGACATTGAATTTCAACCACTTACCACATTCATTCATGATTCATTCATTAAATTCACATATTTATCACAATGCAATCACGATGCGTAATACTTTTTCTCATAATTAAGCTAATATTACCCTGAGGATGATTTTAGTATTTTTTCATGGCAATCTAGCATATTCTGGTATTTTCTCCTCACAACTCTGGTATTTTTGCTTGTCTGAGAAACGGTCACACTGTACCCGCCTTTACAAGTGCCAAGTGAAATGACAGCCGTCAGCAATAATTTCGAAGTTTCGGTGAAAGTTTTGGCTTTGTTTTTGTTTTTGTAAAACTTTTAGAGACACAATTTGTACATCATCTTCGATATTTCTGTTTCAAATGTGAATATTGTGATATAAATTGAAATAATTCAAGGAGTTGAGATCGACAAGTATGGGAAAAGTTGATCTTTCTGATTCGGAATTAAGTCCCATTAGCCCAGAAAGTGATCCAATAAAAAAGTTAGAAGCGAGTTTATTAGAAATGGATGGACTGCTAGCCGGTAAGTACACATCTCTCCTTATCAGTATTATAAGAGTAGCTAACTGCGCACAAAAATATAAAACATGTAGCATTGTTGGAACAGAAATGCTGACAATTCATCTGTTGAACATTCATATGGGATAATGCTTCAATATTGCATAAGTAGCACAGAAAGTAATAAAAACTTCACATTCTATAAGCACTAGAGTTGTGGAGAAAGTAGATCTCCTCAAGTGAATTAGGAAGATAATTGAATGTAGATCAGATAATAGGCATAAATGCCTTTGGTAGAGATTTGTTGGCCAGATAACTGACTTAGGCTCGGTTGCTCAAAACACATAGGAACATTAGGACGTGTCCAAGTGCCCGAATCAGGGCCTAGGGATGAAAAGGAACAATAAACAATAAACATTAGAATACCATTGCCGTTACTGATCAGTACACGTATTAATGCTTCAAAACACGGATGACGCCAGGTCAAAGTAGCTAACTATATTAACACCCACTTTTTGTTGTCCGTTTGTTTGCCGTTTCGCTTTTTGTTTTGCTCGCAAGCGAGATGGCAATATCAGGTAAGAGAGAACGCATCTATCAGTAGGTATAACGCGCCAGAACACGTCGGCACGTTGCCTTTACTGGTCCTGGGGCGACAGTAAATGAATAGTAAGAAATCTTACGATAGCATACTACTTTTGTTGTGGAGCAATGATTTCTGTCTCCTTACCATTGCCAGCCAACAATACTATTCGTCGACCAACCAGACCTTAAGCTCACAAAATAGTTTTCTTGATGTTCAAACTTGCATGTTCTTAATTTTCCAGGTTTTATCTCGGACATTTCGGCAAAATTTGTGTTGTTACAATCATTAGAGCGTCATCATGACAACTTGATGTGGTTAGAATAATAGTTATTCTAAGCAGTTAATCCTGAGAAATGAATTACAATACAATGGAGTATTCCTACGTCGACAGTGTCGGTAGTAAGCCCGACAATGTTCATCCTTAATTCTTCTACGCTGTTGTAGGAATACTGCTTTGTATATACTACGGAACGTAGAATAATCCAACGCTTTACGAGGATAATTTGTAAACCAAAAATAATTCAAGTAAGAGTTGCAATACAATAACACAACTGATGTTGTAGGTTTTCGCAGCATGGTATATATATTCTTCCTTTCAGGTTATTCGGGTGTTGGCCGCGTGTCTTTTGTTCTTCTCTAGCTTTCGGCAGCGATACTTCTGCCATCTTCAGGATGAAGATGGCAGAAGTATCGCTGCCGAAAGCTAGAGAAGAACAAAAGACACGCGGCCAACACCCGAATAACCTGAAAGGAAGAATATAATAACACAACTCTTATTAGTAAGGCTATTCACAATAACAATAGATAGGAATATACAAACTATAAAGTTTAGTAGATACTAGTTGAGTTACCCGTGCTTCGCAACGGCAAACTTAACAAACCAACTCGGCATACTTTATAGGCTTGAGCTAGATAAAATGTGACTTAAGATCTGAATATATTTTCCAACACCCTTTCACAGCTATATTCTGAAATTGTTTTCTTTGTAAAAAAGTTGGAACCAAAACCTCTCTGAATTCAGCACTGAAAGCGAAAGGGGGGCATAAATTATATCTTTCAACTCTTAAGAGTGGGAGCCTATTCTATAACCCGGGTACTCCAAGGGAGTTCTTAATATTAATGGTTTATAGAAGACCCGAACATCGCTGGTCACAGAAGCTAGTAGTAACTAATTAGTAAGAATTCAAATCAACCGACTTGATATTACGATTCACTTTCAGTAGTCTAGGAAGAATTCAAATTAATCGGGTTGATGAATAAAGTATTAATGTATCGCAATGTTTTTAAGTATGGAATTAATCGATACCTGATTTGACATTCGCCCATCACTAATTCCAAGTGCCTTAAATAATGCCTACGGATGATTAAACAACAATAAACTACCATTTAACGTTAACTTGTAAACCTAAATCAAACCTTTTTAAAATTATTTTGTGATAGTGTTACATGCATACACTGCTACCTAATAAATTATATGTATTTAGAATTTGGTTGATGAATGATGATAGGTTATTTCCACCACCCTGTTACTTCAAAAGTATTGGTGGTACTTAGTAGTGACTTGTTTGAGTGTTTGACATATTTATTTGGATAAGAGTAGGACCATGAAGTGGAGTAAGAGTGTACTCATATGAAGTGGGGTGTTAATGGTCCATTCTGCACTCCACACTGGTTTGGTATTGACATTCACATCATAATAATTAAAGCACATTTAACACCACTCAGTGGCGGACTGGCTCCAAAAATTCTGGTTCCCATTTAGTAGAGCCAGGGGTCGCCTGTCACTTACTACCTCATGAGATTTATATGCAATAACACTTATAATTAGCGCTGCAGGTAATTTTTCTAACTAAACAATTACAAGTATTAACATGCATTAAAATTCATTAGAATTCTACAATAATTTGTGATAGTAATGTGAGATTTTGAGATTCCTTTATGCCAATGGCCATAGCTGCATATATAATCTTTCTAATTTATGAATCCCAATCATAAACAGCGCGGCAGGCTTATTTATTTATAGTGATTTTTAAAAATTTTCCTAAGGATTCAGTTGCAAATATTGTATATTCCTGCTATTCTTGAGTATTGATAATATTAAATTACTATGTAATGCTAAAGGACAGGCCTGGGGGAGGGGGGGGGGGGGTGGCGGACTTGCCACCGGGCAAGCTGGAAATAGGGCCAGTCCGCCACTGACACCACTTACTTTGGAGAAGTGTCAACATGTTGATTAAAAAATAATTTAAGTATTAAAATATCAAGAGTAAAGTTCTCGTAAGTGTAAGAGATAGCGCTATAGATGGATTGTTGTTTATTGTTCATTATCGTCCCTAGGCCCTAATTTCGGGCACTTGGACTCGTCAAATTTACATAGTTATAAGTAACAATAAAAAGAGTTTTGAACAATTAACAGTGGCAATGTGCCAGAAAAGTAGAATCAATGCAAACAGAGTGTAAAGGGCTCGGTTTGAATTTCGTCATGCAGATAATAATATCCTTACATAGTGATCCATGCTAAACTGGACTTATTGTCCTGGATAGCATTTCATCAATTGTATAGAATTCTTTAGCCACAAGATACTTTTTCACCTCTCTTCTAAAAGCTCCAAGCTCCAGGTGTTTCCAGGATGGATAGATGGCCTTGGAGATGGTAGCATCTGTTTATTCTATAAAGCCATCCTGCAGTTTGATAAAAGAACTATGACAATGTTGCCATTTTTTTTTATTATATTTGTTAGTCATATAATAGACACAAAGTTAACACCAAGTCACACCAAACCTAGGAGTTTCTGGAGTGTGCCCTCGTGTGTAAATTGTGCCACTATATACTTTTAAGTCCTTCAGGTAATCAGTAAATGTCAGGATATTTGGATTTTTTTTTACCTAAGTATTTTTTTATTTACTGATAAATCAACTACTTAAATATACATTGTTAGAAAAATGGTATGGTTGCCTCATACAATATAACATGAATTTGGGTTTATCGAAATTAACCCAAATACATATTTCTAAACTTCACAGTAAGCTTGAAAAGCTTGTGTCGTGAAGTGGAGTAAGTCGGCATCTGGGATTGAACCCGCGCCATCCGGATTAAAAGTCGGGCGCGTTACCAACCAGGCTACCGACCACCTTAACGTGTTACTTATTTTATTTATTTTATTTTATTTATTTTATTTTATTAGATGGGGTGTATTATGTACTGCGACCTATAAGATCTATTGTACTCCCCCTACTTTGCCCATCTGGTAACTACCCAGTTAGAGCAGCCCCTCTAGTCCTAGGCGTCTTACGAAGTTTAGCACTCGGAGGGGGTCTAGGGTGGGAAGTGATTCCACCTCTATTTGGTGCTTGCCCAAAGTTCTCAACCTCATGAATCTTACAGCATCGCAGTCTACCAGAAGATGGTGGGGAGTTTCCTCCTCCTCCTCACAGAATCTGCATGTGCCGTCCTCTTCAAGTCCCAGTTTACGGAGATGCTCCCTGAGCCGACAATGACCCGTTAGGAAGCCCGTGAGTGTCTTAAGACTTGTTTTGTTCAGGCTAATACAGGCTTTAGTTCTTCTGAGGTCATAGCCCCCAAGAAGTTCTTTTGCCTGTCTAAGACCAGGAAGATCTAGCCAGAGTTCTTGTCTCTTTTGTCTTCCTTTCTTTTTGATTTCTTCCTGAAAGAAAGTGTCTCCCAGGCCGCAAAATGGTTCCGGTCCGCAAAGTCGCGTTGCCGCGCCCTTCCTGGCCAGTTCATCTGCACGATCATTGCCCTCCACCCCGATATGTCCGGGTACCCAGAGGAGACTAACCTTGTTATTCTTGCCTAACTCATTTAATTTTTCCAGGCACGTCCAAACCATTTTAGAGTTGATGATATTTGAGCTCAACGCTTTAATGGCTGCTTGACTATCGGATAGTATAGCTATGACGTGTTACTTACAACCAGACGCTCATCATTTCACCAATTTTCAAAAAAATATTCGGCTGCGGCGCTATTTAACTCTTTCATGCCACATCTATTATGCCCTCCCCCCTCCCTCCATCTGCGAAACTGACTATGCCCATGTTTCTTAGGACTTGCGAATCACGTCACAAACACGGAGGGGGGGGGGAGGGTTTTCAAAGTGCGAGGCGGTTGTTGGAATTTTAGCAGCACTGCCTGTATCAGCATGTAGATGTTTATAGTTACCTCAGTGGTTCCCAAAGTTGACTGGGTGCCGACTCATCGACGACAAAAATTTCCAATCTTGTGACCCACCTCTTAAGAAAGGACGAAGGGGGGGAGGGGGTGGGGGGGTGTACCAGCGCCAGATTTACAATTTTTCTCGGCACACACTGAGTTTCTCCCCCCACCACAAAAATTTTACCTTATAAAATACGCACCAAGAATTTAGCGCCGCAGGCGAAATTTTTTAGAGTCTAAAGAGGGGATTCATATTGGTAATGCTCAGATTCCGTAGTGGCGAGTAGTGGAACTTATTCAAGGAAAGAATCCAGTTTTTATTAATTATTCTTTAGGGCCCACTCAATATTCGCTCGCGGCCCACTGGTGGGTCGCGACTCATAGTTTGGGAAATACTGAGTTACCTAATGATAATTAAGGCAGTAGGTACCTGAGGCCTTACTATTCCTTTAAGGTGGTCGGTAGCCTGGTTGGTAACGCGCTCAACTGTTAATCCAGTGGGCGCGTGTTCGATCCCCGATGCTGACCTACTTCACTTCACGACACAAGCTTTTCAAGCTTACTGTGACGTGTACAAAGGTGTATTTGGATTTATTTCTCCGTGGCAACTAGAGACTTCTCTAGTCTGAGATTTATGGAACGTCTATCACTGGTCTCTGCACCGTTTCGTACATTTTCATCTGGCAACTGTCTGAATGGGGACATAAAATTCACTGTCGAAGTCGAATTGGAGTCTACGAGTACCAGAGCGGCGCTCGGTACATTTTCAGTAACCGAAGAGCACTCCGACACTGAGTGGATAAATATATTCAATAGTAACTAATTTTTAAAAAAATATGTAGGTACCTACTCGGAAGTCGGAAGCGGGCGGCGTTAGAACCCCGGATGTTAAAAAATTATATACGAATTCGGATTTCATGCCCAAAAACGGTATTTATTTAATTACGCTGTAATGAAAATGCAGGTAGGTTTTGGTTGAACCGCGACAGGTGTTTTAAAATTATTCCACCAAACTTTGAAGACGTGTTTGTTGATTTTATATTTTTACATACATATTGAGTTTTATACATAGAGGAAATTTGATAAATGTAGATTTACATTATACTTAGTAGTTGGGTTTCCGCTTTAGGCCAACTGGGAAATTTTCCTTCCATATCTATTAGATACGTACGTTAATACTCATACTCTTTACTTAGGCGAATTTGCATGGCTCAGAATAACAAAGTTCCGAATTATATCGTGTTTTCCATCTTTTGCGTGTCCATAGAATGCAACATTTTGCTACTATCCCCTGGCTCTTGGAGGAATGTGGATCCTGTAAACCTCCCTTACGGCTGAACTCCCACCGGCCACCAGCCGCCACCCCTGCTCCTCGCAGCATCCGACAGTGTTCTATCGGATTGCGGGTTGGACGCGTCGCGTGAATAACGTGAGAGTTTGCATTATCGAAATTTTTTTATAGTTTTGAACTTTTCTATGCATATAATATCTCTAGTTCGACATATTTGCATATAATTAGAGAAACGCTGTATCGAATTTATGTTGAATATTTTAACGCGTTATTTTTAATTATAAATTATTTAATTAGTAATTAACATTAAAATATTTAAAACTGAATAAGTTATTAATAATGTTTATGTAAAGATTTCTATTTAATGATTCGTATTCCTTAGCATAGTTTAGTCTAAATTTGGTTTCGATTCAGTTTGAGCTGCTAACTATTAACAGGTCATATTCACTTCATTAACCCTTTAACTCCCTATTTCAGGCTGTGCTCAGTATGTCATTCTGTAACTTTATTTACAATTTATTAATACTTAATATCTCCATATAGCTCTTAAAACAATTTTATTCAATACAATATGTTAACAAATTTTCATTTCACCCTACATACCTACCAGTGGTGAAGGGTGGATTTCTGCGGAAGGGAAGCCGGGGCTAACATTTCTTTTGGGATTGCGCGTCAGATTAGACACTATTATATACCTATCATTTTTTTCCAATAGGTAACTCGATGGGAATCGTGTTCTTAGGGAGCTTCGCACCTGCCACCTACGTACTTTCATGAAATGTTGATATCACTCCGCTACACTTTACTTGATCTAATTTATTTATCTTCCATTTATTTATGTACGAAATGTACCGGGAACTTTCCAAGTTGAATCAATGTTTGCATCTGTCGTGTGTCACGTACACCAGCTATAATACACAAAATATCAAATCAAAACGCTACATCGTTGACTGAATAAAATAAAAGTTGATACGCGCGTGACATGATTTTTAAATCACATTGTGGTTCCGTCTGTCGGCTGTTATTTCTCCTTTCGACTGATTTTTTTCAGAGAAAGAGTTTGAAATGGTTTAAATTTCATAATTTACATTCAGAGCAGTATTCTCTATTCTCGGAAGTGGGAAGCCTATCAAATCTTTGCTACTGGGGGGGTACTTTGTAAGCTTTCTCACCCAAAACACGCAGATAAAATATTTATGGAAAATGACCCTTATGGCGATATACATAAGGGCGTTTTTCGTGTGCATTTTAACTGCGTGTTTCGGGTGAGAAACATTTAGAAAGTTTCAGTACTGGTCTATTCCGATGTATTACGCAAATATATCGAATTTGTGTCTGGAAATGAAAGATATAAATATATTTTGTAAGTGGTGTGGTGGTTGGAACAGATTCTCTTTACCCCGGACCTAGACTCTATCAACCGTCATCCATTATATCGGTGTCAATGTGCCACTGGCACAACTGGCCGCCTTTCAGTCGCCCTCCCCTTATCTCTAATAAATAGGTAAGCAGAACGTAGTATGTAATATAATCAACTCTATTCAGGAGTATGAATCAGGAGTCTATATCGACAACAAGCAACATTAAATTTCCGGCGATATATTATAGGATTCTTGACATATACCTATAATGTTGCTATACCTATATTGAAATGAAGTGATTTTAATGAGATTCTCAGTACCTATAGGTGTAGGTAGGCATAGATACCTACTTTCCGTATTGTTTCCAGTTAACTTGATTTATAAGTGATTGATGTATAATTAATTCATACAATCCCTGTGTATTTCTTAATTTATTTACTTATGTTGTTCTACGCAACAAAGCTGCATTTACATTTCACTTAATAAAGACAAGTACTTATATCATACATAGGAAATACAATAAGAGAAAAAAAAAACAAAGTAATTCATTCACGACAGAGCAAAAAGCAAATAATATTTGTCCAAGGAGCAGTCACAAAGACCGCGAATCAAACGACAAGATATTAAAAACGTAAGAAAGTATCAATAATTCATTATATATTTCACCAGTGCATCGGATGATTAATGTTTTACAAATATCTTTTTATGTATGGAGACACAGACAAGAGTACAAGTATTTAAACAATGTCAGTTATCCTGCGCCTCTTGCATCATGTGCGGTGTCCCAGTGTATCCTAATTAGTCATTACTAATGATTGATAATATAATTCAATGCCAAATTTATTTTAACTATTACATATAGTATATAGATAACACACTAACATATCATTTACGTTGGTGGGCGTGTATGACATTTATATGTTTGTACCTTACATAAAGCTAACTTGTGGATTACGTAGAAACGAATTTACATACTTGCTAGTTTTTGTTACGGTAATAAGATCATTCGTAGAGGTGTTATACCTTATATAGATAAATTCAAAGTTATAGAATAATGATTTTATTGCCGGTCTTCAAAAATGCGAATTGCCTTTTCTTGATTACAAACAGAGCATCTAAGTGATCATTTACTGATTTGTTATGTGCGTACATATGTGCATAAATAAATACCTACGTGTCTAACAGTACACTAATACCTTTCGTTTTCGTGTGACATAGTAATTGTTAAGTGTATATTGTAAAAATGTGTTAACCTTTATCAATATGTTGCTGGAAGAAGTGTTGAATTCATAGCTTGTTGAAAGTGGCGGCTCCACAGCCGCATATGACACGCTGGTGGATCTTCAACGTCTGCAATGGGCGGCAGTTCAGAGACGAGCAGTCGCCCGAACAGCTGCAGCAGGAGACAAGTTAGTACTCTTTACCTTCTACTTATCTTCATTCTGACTTCTACGAAACTTTGTCGGTATAACTAGGGATTGATGCCCTTGTTAGTATATCACCTCAGAACCTGGAAATAAGGTTAAGAACCTCAATTGTTTCAGATCAAATAATTCCTTTTACTTTACGAAAGTTCTCATTTTATCAACCTTTATTTTAGTATACACTGTGTACAGGTTCTTTTTTATTTGTATTTCGGCATTCCGCCAAATCAGTGAGTAATCTCTTATTCGGTGTATGAGGGATTTCTTTTGGACATTCACTTTATAATTTTTTGACATTCAACTGTGATATGAATTACAATGAAAAGTATGAGATTTTCTCATATCATATAGGTATCTATCCTATACTATATATGTTACGTATATATATCAACAAGTCACCGAACAGTAAAGACGACCTCTGGGTATACATACCTACTTAGTACCTAATTACCTTGCGTCGTTTATGTTCCTGTTTTGAAACTTACTGAACCTATGTGTGTAATATTTATGTTCTTTGTTGTGTTCTCGTACACTGCCTGCTTCGAAGACCTCTTTGAGTAACGGAGTGTATGATTCCTTACTTTTGACGAGAAAGCTATTCTGTCTATGAATGTGTATGTAGGTACGTAGTGTACATATAAACATTCTACCCGTGAACTACATAGGTAAGTGCTCTGTTTAGCATTTTCAGAATACTACTTCAATGCTCGTTTTAACCCGTCGTCGCGTCGGTCACAGTACTAGTACAAACGATGGCACTTATTTTCCCCTTTTACTTTCCGTTTAACAACTCACGTGTACTGAAAAACACTTTATAAAAGATCTCGATTCTTCATAATTAATTACAAACGTGCAGATGAGAGACTTCAAAAAGCAATGATTGTGCTAGTGAGGTGACTAATGATTAGATTAATTTAGTTACGTTGTTTTAGATATAAACTTAAATAAGATAAAGCGACTCTCGCAGTATTAGTACAGTAGCGGTACTATTAAAAACAGAGGGTGTCGGATTATTGGAAACTTCGGATTACTGGATTGTATGAGGAATTTCAAGGTAAATAAAATAAAGCACTACACATGTATGTAGGAATAGAGGAATATGTATATAATAATTCAATATGGCAAAGTCTTACTTAACTAATTTATGTTAAAATATGTACTAATTATGTAGTCACTAATTAAATGTAGGGGGCGGCGGAGGGACGGAGGGTAGAAAAAGCGGTGGCGAAGTGTGCCTGATTACTGGACGTGTCGATGAACCGAAGTGCCGGATTAGCGAGACTCCACTGTAGTAGTAAAGTCTTCAATATACCCAATCATAAAATGGGATGAAAATCGAATTAGGTATGTGATGGTCTTCAGGACATACTTATAGTTTTCATCTAGGGTGTAACTACGTAAACTGCGAGTACCTAATGTTGGATTTCACGTTGGTGAAGTGAGGAATAGCGGAGATAGGAGCCACTTATCATTATTTTTCATACAAAATTGTACTAGGTGGCGCCTATCTTCGCCATTACTCTTAAAAGTTGGTGAAATCCAGCATAAAACATCTAGGTAGGCATTCATAAATACTTTTGCTCCCTTTTTATGAATTCCATTTATCAAAAGTTTTTTCGAAATATGTACCAAAAGGCTTCAAAGAAAGGCGATCCAGGTTCAACTATGGTTTTTTTCAAGAAATTTTGAAGCTATATTTTACCGTTGACGACCGGATATAGGTATGACAGCATGGTCCTGGTTCAATCTCCTGTATAAATTCGCCTAGTTATTTATTTACCCTTATGTAATATCAACAGCAACTATGATCATAAATACTCGTATCTTTTTTGTCTCTATTGATCGTTTCGTATTTAGGGGTAATGTTTAATGTGCTAGTATAGGTCGTGTTTCCATTCCATTTAAGTCGCAAAGGCACCCTACCTATGTACTTTGATTTCCTTGTACGTGTTCAAAATAGTATTATTGGAATGAAGGATAACACACTGAATAACATATACTTATTAATCCTAACGCAGACACCCATGGACAACCATAAACAAATATTTTAAAATTAGATGCTTATAAAAAAAGCTTGAAATTGTATAGTATTTTTCCTGTTTAAAAATATACATTCCATACATATTAATAATGGGCTTTGTCAGTAAAAATAATGAACATTCTGTATTTTATTGTATAATTTGATTTTAATAATTTAATAGGGATCATTGCTAAAATTCTAGACTTTAGTACAATATTTTATCTCGTACTGGAGTGAATTTAATAAATAGATATTTCTTTCAGTCTGTATTTTTCTTGGATCGTCCTATTTAATTAATATACGTCTCATAGACTTGCATATAATAAATATCTTCCCTATTTACAAGACTCTTTTACCAGAAGGCATCCAGTCCTATTCATTCACTAATGAGGTATCTGCTTCCAGTCCTCCTTCACTATTGAATGTGTTTCAAGCTGCAAGCGTCTTCCTACACTTTTGCAACTCAAGCGAACAAAAGTATTAAAACTTGCTAGCGGTTATAGAAATACGTCAGATAAAGACATATTTATTTTTTATTGGTTAACTGCTTGGTGGAAAACCACTACGGTGACATACAATTTTATTAATTACGATTTTATAAAGTAATTCTACAACAATACCCATTTACATACGATTGAACAAATCAGCTTTCTCCCTTTTTAATATTATATCAACTAAGTGACGATGAAATAAATATCACAATACAAACAATCGATATACCCACTTTAATGATGAATATATGTAAGTATAAATGTCATTTAATTTTAAAACATATTTATCAAGCATATGCATGGACAGCTGTTAGTTTGACGTTTGCATGTTCAGTTATTCAAGCTCAAATCCTCGTATACGACTTGATGCTCATTTACATGTATTTCACGCGCCACTGAGTTCCTCTTCCACTTTCAAGCACCTCTTCCTACCAACCACCTCTCTGTCTAAGATCCTCACGTACCGTCCATGAGTGTTTAACTATTCAAATATATCTACAGAGCTGAAGAACCTGTATCTATGTAATTAAGAGTGTATACCCGATAACATTAAAATTATTTTGTTCCTTGTGAACTTTAGACCTGTAGATAATTTCTGTCGGTATTTTTTCTTCAGTTAATATTGTTTTCGACACTTTGGGTACATTATTTTATTAAAGGATTAATTATGTAAACGCAGTGTACAGGGTTGGGTCACCCTTATAATGTAAAAGGTAGTTAGGTATGCATTGCTCGTCGGTATATGTTATCATATCGAAGTATTCTTACAAGTGTCATACACATACACTTCCTTTAAAATATCTGCCTGCAGAATCTAATCTACACCACAGTCACACAGTGAACTTACTATAACATAGAGCTACCACCATTTCACTTCTTATTAATACTCGTATCACCGACTACCTACAGTACCTATACCTACAACTTAATGCATTTTATTATAGTTCATTAAATAGCAAATTTTACACACAACAGATCAGCATATTTTTGAACAAGAAGAAACTATATTTATGTAACTACTTTTACACAGTAGAGTATTGCCCTAAAACAGTACCTGCCTAATAAGTACAGGGTTAAGAAAGCAGATCGGTTTGTAGTTGTCTGTTCCATCTCAACTAACCTCTTTAACTATACTGGTGTTTTGAAAAAATCTTGTGTTAAACTTATGTTGGTTCATGGTTGCATATCTTCTTTAGATACATACCCCACATAATTTACATCAAGAATACGCCAGTAGAACATTCCTCAAAATGTGGGGACACCAACGACGTGTATGGGATAGTCGACTTAACGTTTAATTATTTTCGGCGTACCTACTTAGTTTTTCTTTTACCAGCAGCACTTTTAAATTAATAGTGCGTACACTTTTCAGCTAATCAATTATAAAATGTATTCAGCCGCTATATTATGTATGATATTTATTAATTTAAACCAGTACATATCCTCGTAGGTACTTCTGTATACTCGAATATTTCATTATTTCTGAGAAAAATGTATTTCAATCGGAATTTAATATTATCTACATTCCTCTTGGCTAAATTAACCCAAATTACTTTAAGAATGAGGAGCGAACAATACCTAAGAAATTTCAGTTTTATTTTTTGAAGAAGGGCATGTTCTTACGGCGCGTATTTACATTCCAATATCCCTTATTCCTTTTGGCCAACGTTATCAGAGCTGGGTTTCTTACGCTGTGGCTGTATAGAAGTAGGTACTATACTCGTATATTACCTAATACGCGTGTGATACAACGTCATGTTACTATATACTATGTTGATAGTTGGTATTTTCCTATTAGGTAAAACTATGTAATAATCTCGTGCCGTGAGAAGGAAATATTTCAGTTTGGTATGTTTGATATTGCCTAACCTGCTCGAATTGCATAGTGCCTGCAGTCTCATGTTATCTTATTCTATAATACCAAGCAAACAATAAAAGGTTAGCGCTGTGGATTAGGTTTAACCTCTCGTCTCATAGATACTTACCTACATAATCATTACATTGCTTTACATTATCTACATATTATGTTGCATGATTATGACTTAGTTTTAATGCGTACCCGTTACAGACGGCCGTCTTTTCTTATCCGTAATAATAACTAAATAACAACTAATTGTTTGTCATATTTTAGTTTATACAGTAAAAGACACGATTGTAAACGATTCACCTAGCAAATGTCTGGCTAAACCGGAAACTATAGAACATATTTTCAAACCCACTGAATAGACGCACAATCCTGCAGCAAAAATAATCCACAGAAGTGAAGTTATAAAATAATTAATATATTCAAGAAACATAAATCCGAATTGGAAGATTCGACTGTAGGCTCTATTTTAGTAAAATTTTGATAACTTAATTTGATAGACCTTATGTGTGTATAGTTATTAAATTACGTTAAAATCATACTTATTTGAGTGACGTCTTTATACGTATCAAATACCCTTAAAATTGAAACCGCCGCGTCGTAGAAAAAATAGAAATTATATCTGCAGAATTAGCAGGTGAATTAAAAAATGTTTTATATGTATTATATTTTATTTCAATAGTTTACGTTAGCATGATTTTAACAATGATTGTAAATGTTAGTTATTTCTTGGTGTGATTAGTATGATTTCATTATTGGATATAATGGTTTTAAGTAAGTATGTACATACATTTTACTGTTACCAACGTGAAACATAAAATGTTAAATTTTGATGTTTTTATACTACAAGGTTATTATCATAATTTTAATATTTCGCGTTGAAAATACAAGTGTTATTAAACATTATAATTTGGTTAAAACTTCAATATTTAATTAACCATAAATAAATGTTGTATTATAAGTAATGCGTATATTGAGAAATTTAATTAAAACCCTATACCTGGTTACTCGGTATAAGATATTGTTCACCTAAGATTCATCCCTGTATTTGAATGATTGTGGGATTTAGGTTGTACATTGTAGGTATACCAGTTGAGCGATTCTGGTATAATTTATCGTTTGTACACTGTCTGGGGAGAAATAAATAAAATACATTAAAAAGTAGGTACGAACGATGAATCCAAAACATTCTGTCTTTTTTTTAGTTTTACTCACTTTTACTGTACGAAGAAAGCTTTATAGTCAGGAGTTGATATTACGATACATAGGTAGGTACTTACAGTAGCTACTACAATACATACATGTCAAGTAGTAGGTAGGTACCCAAGCATTCGCAACTCGTTGAGTGTTTTCTCGTATTGAAAATGAATAAATTTCTCGTATGTATATTGCGTAGAGTAAATAGAGATAATATTATTGTTGATATACTCTTATAATATTATTTTCACAGGAAATACGTAGGTATCCTGTTATTATTATTCTTTGTTCGCTTGAGAAGAATAAGAACAGTAAATTGGAATTTAAGGGCGGGCAACTTAGCTGCAATGAGATCATAGCGGGACAATGTAGGGTGTAAGGTGGCAGCGTATGGAGAAGATGGAGGGTGTTTGAGTAAATTGAGTTTGCTAGAAGTAGAAAGCTGAAAAAGGAAACGGTTACCATGGTGAGGATTTACAGTGAATGCCGACTGCCTATCCTGTATATGACAAAGCCATCTCTCGTGTTTATTTGTCTTAAAAATAATTGTGACTGCCGTGGAGCAAATTACCTACGGTTTATTAACACTAAATAATATATGTAAAGATATATTTCAAGATGTTAATTAATTTAGGTAGGTACCCTTTTACCTTCCATGGAATTTGAGAATTAAGTAATTTTATAAAATGCGTACTGACTCCCTTCCATAACTTGTATCACTGAAAATGTTTAATTTCTAGTACAAATACACATCTCGATCAAAGGGAATACTAAGTATCATCTTGATGTAGTATACTGTAACTTGTTACTGTGTAATTACGGATTATTATAATGTGATTGAGCGGTTTGCGGTTAAATGTACGAACCTATATATCTTCTTACTAACTATTTACTACTAGTTGAGTTACCCGTGCTTCGCAACGGCACGGTGTCTCCCGATGATTTGAGCTAGACAAATTTCTATATTTTAGAATTAAAAAAAAAGCAAATAAATAATTTTGAAATATGAGTTCAGTTGAATTAAGTGAATGAAATGTAGGTAGAAAGTTTTTTTTTAACATCTACGCTTGGTACAAATTACTATCTACGGTCTGTGACATCGGACATCGGCTGTCTCCTAATAATAACCTATTATCTCTTTAAAAAAAGTTTTTTTTTTTCAAAAATGGCGACTTTGATACCTAAAGCAGATCGATAGGAAATTTTTTGTAAATTTTCACAGCAATCCATCGTAAATGCGCGAGTTGTACGAACACTTACAAAATACTGACTTCGTTTTATGAAATAGATACATACGAGTATATCTAATCAAGTTGCCAGTTATGACCTAAGTACTTATACGTGTATATAATAATATTTTAGGTACATGTTGTTTAAACTAACTTCTCCTTCTTAACGTGTTATTATAATTTCATATCATCCACCCAACCGAGTCTTTTTATTTATACATCATGAATGATGTGATAGCTATTCATATGATTGCATTGACATTCGATTGCCTATTATTACAGTAAGTTCTATCATTTCTCATTGTTGGCTGTTTAGACATACGAGTATGTACATGTTCATTTATAAAGCATATTTAATATTGGGTAAACCAGCCATGTAGAAACGGGCCATCACTTTCGAAGAATACACTCTGTCTATAAATATGCCTCGTATTACTACCATACTATGTACATATATCAATATTATGTCCTTTGGAAATGAATCAATAGAGATGGTTGCAGGCTTTGTTAGAAATTTGTATGTGATGACTGATGATATACTTAGTATGTTAGTATCTTATAACATCAGGGGAAAAACTAGATGTCAAGTGATTTTAATGTCTGTGACAGAATTGTATTTTTAATTTGTACATAATTACAACTTTTTAGTTCATTGTCGCTGCATATAAGAACACATACTATATTATTTTTTTATAAGAATGTAACCCTTCCTCTCTCCTATCCTCATCCCCTTCCCAATGCTCACTATTGACTATTGATTATTAATCGATAATTACATTTATATGAATCACTTTACTTAACTAATTATATATATTATTAATAAGGTAACACTATAATAGGCTTTAAGTATTTTATTATCTCTGTATATATTATAAATGTTATAAGCTGTTGTGTTATAAAATAAAATAAAATAAAAATAAAATAAAAATAGAATAACTTCTTTCACCTACCTAATTGAGAAATTGATTCTATATAATGTTATCTTGGACAAATAGAATAATTTCTCAAATTGCATTATTGGGGTTATAGACCGGTGTTTTAACGTTAAAAAAGGGGGTATAGCGTAGATAATTGTCGGAAAGCTGGAAACTATTTTAATCCCTTCATTAACATGCAAAGAAGGTTTCTTGAAGTTTGCACCAATTTTCCGCTTGTGCTAAGTACAGGGTGTCCCAAAAACAAAAAAAAAGTTGAACTTTTTTCAGTTTTTCATTAATAACTCCTAAAGGAAGCATTCTAGACAAATTGTGTTCTTCTGTGAATTAAAGTAGATAAAATTATTCGTCTACTGAGCATTAATACTACTCTCTACTTTGAAAAATCACTGAGAAACAGCGATTTAAAATTGTAATGTTTTTCTCAACATATGACAATTTTCTTATTTTTCTTGAATCGTTGTTGAATATCTTCTAATCCAAGCTACTTACAGCAAATTTTGGTACATATGATTCAATGGCCGGTTAATTCTCTATAAACTGGCATTAAAATTTTACCTCTATATTATTTTTTTTAGGATGTAGAGGTATTTAAAGAGAGACGAGTGAAATAGAGAATTTTTTTAAATGATAGATTTCGGTATGTGAAAGGTAAGATAGACTTAATTTTGCGGCTCTCTCTTAATAACGTACAATTTTTTTAGTTAAAAACCCAAATTTTGCTATTGATACGCCACTGTGTAACAACTTATATCGAAAAGACTATTTTTTTTACCTTCATCAGTTTTACTAATATAACTCCTGAACGCTTGATGTTAGGGAAAAGATATTTTACTCAAAATATAACTAAAATTAATTTACTATAACTTGATTTCATAATTAACTCTGTAACTTAAATAATAACTGAGTTACAGTGTTTGAAAAAAAGCATTACTAAAAAAATTAAATTGCCTCGGCTATTTTTGTTGAATAACTCCTGAACCGTGATATAAAGAAAAGGTTCAAGAGATTTAAATATAAGGTGAATAAATTTTCTATAACACAAGCGTAATAAAATAACTTTAAAAGTTATAGTAAGAAAGTTATGGATGATCAAAGTCAATATTTTGTGTGGCCATTCGACCCTTGTTTAGATATATTTCATACTATATGGCGAGCAGGTACTTTATTTTCATACTACACCGGCTCGGAGGTGCTTACCATGTGCTTACTAGGCAAATATAATTCATAAGCAAACGTCGAATGGTTACACAAAATATTGACTTTGATCATCCATAACTTTCTTACTATAACTTTTAAAGTTATTTTATTACGCTTGTGTTATAGAAAATTTATTCACCTTATATTTAAATCTCTTGAACCTTTTCTCTATATCACGGTTCAGGAGTTATTCAACAAAAATAGCCGAGGCAATTTAATTTTTTTAGTAATGCTGTTTTTCAAACACTGTAACTCAGTTATTATTTAAGTTACAGAGTCAATTTTGAAATCAAGTAGTAGCAAATTGGTTTTAGATAAATTATGAGTAAAATATTTTTTCCCTAACATCAAGCGTTCAGGAGTTATATTAGTAAAACTGATGAAGGTAAAAAAAATAGTCTTCACGATATAAGTTGTTACGCAGTGGCGTATCAATAGAGAAATTTAGGTTTTTAACTAAAAAAATTGTACGTTATTAAGAGAGAGCCGCAAAATTAAGTCTATCTGACCTTTCACATACCGAAATCTATCATTTAAAAAATTTCTCTATTTCACTCGTCTGTCTTTAAATACCTCTACATCCTAAACAATTTAATATAGAGGTAAAATTTTAATGCCAGTTTATAGAGAATTAACCGGCCATTGAATCATATGTACCAAAATTTGCTGTAAGTAGCTTGGATTAGAAGATATTCAACAACGATTCAAGAAAAATAAGAAAATTGTCATATGTTGAGAAAAACATTACAATTTTAAATCGCTGTTTCTCAGTGATTTTTCAAAGTAGAGAGTAGTATTTGTGCTCAGTAGACGAAGAATTTTATCTACTTTAATTCACAGGAGAACATAATTTGTCTAGAATGCTTCCTTTAGGAGTTATTAATCTAAAACTGAAAAAAGTTCAATTTTTTTTTTGTTTTTGGGACACCCTGTACTTAGCACAAGCGGAAAATTGGTGCAAACTTCAAGAAACCTTCTTTGCATGTTAATGAAGGGATTAAAATAGTTTCCAGCTTTCCGACAATTATCTACGCTACAAAGCTAAATTTCCTGGGCTATTAGCCGAAGTAGATTTGTTTATGTATAATAGAGATAAGCTCTACTTACTCATTACTTATTATTGTTTTCTTTATGTTCTATCTAATGTTCACAAAATTAACATCTCCCTATTGTTTTTCGATAATCTCATGTTCCTTGTGTTTCGGATAGGAAACACTCTCATTGTATTAGATTGTCTGCGGCTGATGCATCACGACAGCCGCATACGTCAACCGTTTAACAGGAATTGCGCCTTGAAAGAGTTTGTAATATATTGCTCCCAATTTCAGGTGTGGAGATCAACTCTAATAATACCGTGGGATCTGACTCTGCGGGTGCGGGGAGGGCGGCTAGAGCTCGTGCGCTGGAGTTGGCCTCTCAACTGGCTGGAGCTTTACAGCATGCAGCTCCCCCACCTCCTCGACCTGATTATACCACATCTGCTGCTGTACTTCGTTGGCTTCAACCACATACACATCATTCAACGGTGAGTGGTTTCTTTCATAAATCTAAATTTATCGGAATAGCGACGTATAGATTTTCGCAGTTCGTAGATTTCGCAGTAAACTAGAAAAGCTGGCTGAGAAGTGAGGAGTATAGTTGAATATTATAATGTTCGAAAAGTTGTTTTCGTGAAATGCACCGTTGGGGTTATCTTGAAAAATACTGGGTTGCCTGACCTTTCAACTGCGTTAAATAGGCCTTTTTTTGGTCGCCCGCTATAGTGGTAGAACTTTAGCCGCATTAAGGAATGGAATATTGACGCAGAGCTATGACTCCAAGATAACTTGTACAATGGTCGCGTGCATACAAAAGAAGAAGAATAGGCCTTCAGAAGGGACGATAAGGCGAGAAGTTGCGCTATGTGTATGTGTACTGAAAATTCCAAAAACTGAGTTCAGGTCCCCGAATGACTAACGATGGAAAACATTAAATAATAAAACAGCATCGGGTAACGAATCCGCAACCACCAGCTACGACTTCATCGATAATTAAATATATTTTACAGACATTCAAAATATTACAACGCGCGAATGTATTTTTTACATTTCTTTGTGAAGGAGGAGGTCTTATTATCAATTAACCAGGTCACGTTTACCTGACTTTCAATTTACTTGTATAAGGATTCCTACAGAAAGTCTGGGAACACACAGGAATGTTTAGGTGAAACAGACCTCTGGGAATATTTTATTATTCCACCTGTATGATTCGGCAATATTAACGTGCCTGTAATACTTACCAAATTACAAACATTTGTAATGTGAATGTTGTTGCGTAGAATCGCGATAGTTGTTGGAAAAAATATCTTGTTTTTTTTTTGTTTGAATACTTATACAGTATTACATCAGCTGGCATGAAAGCTCATCGCCTTTTCGCCAGCCGGTGTGTAGGTATATTATATCATCAAGTCTGTCCAGTGCTCATTGGAAATATTTACGGGTACACCATTGATTGACGATATAAATGCTATGTGATAAAAACATATAAAACATGTCTTTTGGAGAAACATTTGTATCAGAATGGATGGCGAACCTCGTTACTGAAAACGTTGTGAAATGGGCAACGGACTCATAGTACACTCAGAAAATGTGGACGGTATGGAAAATTTATTTTATTAAAAAAAAAATATTATTATGCCCGTTTTCTTTGCTGTAAGAATATTTCCTACTAATACAATTATTATTTGTGAACATTGTATATGATACCCTCGTAATTAAAGTAACCTACTTAAGCCAGTTAGTTAAGGTGTTATGAGAGGAAATGTGTTTGAAATGAGTCTGCAAGAGAAACAAAGCACATTAGAAGGAAGGGTAGTAGGAGTTGATAAGCCACCCTCAAATGAACTTCTGATCCCGGGTAATTTTTTATAGGTACCCTTCTCTTCTTAACGTGTATGCTGTGTGTGTATAGACTGTTTGTGTTTCTACGAGCTGTGATCAAGAATACTGTTGAGAATTGAGAATTTTCAAAATGTTTTAAGCCTCGGCATTAAGGTCCAAATCGCATGAACCATCGCATGAAAAATGATCAAAATAGCGTTTTCATAACTTTTTGTTTTGTTATTTAATTTTGCTCCATTCAAAAAACTTTTACGGTCATTCACTAGATTTTAATGCAATATATCAAAAAAAAAATCTCTGCGACTTTCTGTCTTTCGGAAAAATGAACAGATGTGTTTTTCATATATTTTTTTGAGAAATCTACAATACAAGACATAGAAAAATATTTATTGATAATATAATTTACTAAATAAATGTTCGATATACCTACCCTATTTTTTCCAAAGCATATTAAGTAACGTTGTCGGGATCTAAGGGCTCCCCCTTTTTATATATATTTTTTATATGTCGATGTGTCTAGCTTTAATGTTCTCTTACGCACGGGTTTCCCTAATTTCCTTTTACTTTCGTCTATTTATTCAGAATTATTGATGATATGAACTTCGGTGCTGAAATTTGCTTCACTTTAACCTTTAACATTTTTTTACCTCACTTTGATATTCAATTTTCTATTGACGAAACGAAAGTAAGCATATTGAAAATGAATTATTTCCTCATTTACATAGAAATGATATCTCATCGTACATATACAGGCTGATTCAAGTACCAATACTGATCACTTTTCTTAAAAATCGTAAGGTTTTGGTTTTCGAAGCTAGAAGAAAAATATCATAACCCAAATCCCCATGTGAAAATCGTAATATTTGCCAATACCTCCATAGTTTTCTAAAAGAACAGGATGTAACCGTATCCCGGGTCAGCTGAGATTTTTTAAGGGTAAGGGGGTCATCCATCTGGTATGTCGTTGGAGAGTTTTTTTTTTAAACTTCCATTCATACTTCATATATATTTTTAATGTTTATTTCCGTTTTAGAGATGATCCATCAAAATCACCCTCACGGTAGATACATATTTGTTTTTATAACGGTAGAAGATGTCCGTAAATACCTACTCGGTTCTAAAATATGTTTATTTGAAAAACCATTAATTAATGCAGTATTCCTACAACAGTGAGGAGTTGAAGATGAACATCGAACATTTTGTCGGGTTTACGACCGACTTCAAGTAATATTCAAGTAAGAGAATCATCCAATTTCCCTTGATGCCCTTAGGTCTTCCTTGTACAATAAGACAGTATAATAGTATAGCAGATGGTTTTTTACCAGTAGTCAGTAGGTGCTCAGTACTAGTAGTAATTCAAGCAAAGATTTTCATTGTTATCTTACATCTCATTATCGCATGTCGTAAATCTGCTTCGTGTTCGTAAAAAAATAATTTCCATTTTTTTTTTCTTAAAACGTAAATAGGTATTAGCATTATTCATAGACCATGATACCGATATACCTACATTCATGTACATTGTACACCATGTACAATATGTAATATCTACCTACATGTTTTGTTTTTATCGTATATTAAAAATGTAGGTATTAGATAATATATGCCTTTTTGCTATTCCGGGCGCATATTTAACTACATTAAGTTTTCTACTGGTATGTATACGCTTTCATAATCACTCATAGCGACCGAGAAAATACCAGACCTAGATTAATATTTTTTAGAAAAGGGGATGAGATTAATTTTCGAGTATCTTCTATTCGTGATCATAAATTTATAACATTTGGATGAGGTGCTCCTCCAGTAGATCAGTTTAATTATCCGTAGAATAATGTAGAATCCTATTACAACTACGGTAAAACTAAAGTCTAGCATGATATACGTACTATACTCGTATGTCGCTTGAGGCACGTATATATGTATGTCTTTATATGTACAATGTACATTATAGCCATACATACATACTTAGGTTTAACATTATTCATGACGGGGATTACATTTTGCGGCCGCTACCTTTTGTAAATGTGAAGGTAGATATGTTTTAAAATCCCAGGAAGTAATTCTCATCTTGAGTTCAGTCTTTTGTCATATTTTCTTTATGCCTACGTTTTTCAAGTGAACTTTCTTCCCTTTCTATTTGAGGGTGTTTTTTTTTATTTCAAAAAAGGTTCACCTTGATGTTGGAAAACTTCCTGAGACATTGGATATTAAGATGGTATTTTATGTACACTTTTATGAGATGAAATTCAACCACAGAAGGTTTTTTGGTTAAATGATAAAGTTAGTAGATATATTGTTGTATAAGAGTAGCCCTATATTAATATTGTTTAGCCTTCATTATTACTACGAACATTCCTTTCCATGTTATAGTATACAACTACAGTACTTTTTCCAGTGCAACATGAAATTCTATTCATAACAATTCATCCAGGTGATTTTAGAACGGTCTCGTTTTTTACCACCATGCTTATTTCAATCACTTGTGTAAAAATGTCTTGTAATTTATGTTTTGCCTTAATTATATTATTTGCAGCACCTACTGAAATTACTTTAATAAAACGTTGAGGTCTCTTTATGTTAATTACTCAGTATACGTGATCTCCTTTCTTTTCGATGATTTGTTCCCTCTGCTTCGTAGTCGGAGTGATCAAAGCACTGGTTCTAGATATTTTTCTTGGAAATCACCAGGTTTTCGAAGGTGTGTAAAATGAAATGGGATATCTACAGAGCTGTTAATTATAAAAAATAGAATTTTTGCTTCACAAAGAGCTATTTAAAATAGAAATAAAAAAACAATCTTTTAGTTTTCGTCATGTATGCGATGTGTTCCAAGTTGAATCATTTTCAATATAAAATGGTATTATAAAAATATGAGTATAAATCATGTATTCCCACATAAGGAGTCGGTGCCTACTGGCCTAATCAAAAACCTATTGTGTATATGATGCTGTATCTAGTCGAGGGAAGCTTGAGTTGGAAAAGTTTAATATGCTAGTACAATATATTCTTTATGGAGAGACTACGTAGATAGAAGCCTACACAATATTGGCTCTGTCTGTATAGTGAAGTTAGACTACTCTGTAATCTACACGAGTACTCATCACAGTACAAGTATATCATAAAACAGTTCTCATGTGTAATTTACTCCCTTGTTTTACGAGTATATTAATAAATCTTTGTTTTTTTTTTGTTTTATATTTGGGTCAAGCACCAAATACATATTATGAGCTATGTTTTACTTGAGTTCTCTTCAGGATGACCAACTTCAGGATGAAGCACCGTCACCGAAAGCTCTAAAAATACACGCAATGGAAAACCTCTAAAGAACACGCCACACGGAGCTTAATAAGTTTACTCCTCTTATCTCGTTTCTTACGGATAAATGTCACTCAGATTATTCTTTTCGACATCCAGTTTTACAAAAGATTGGTAATTTATGAAAGAAACTTTATCCAATAAATGTAAGGAGTATAAGGGTTAAGGATTTAAAATACGAAATGATTAGGTTATCTTGTGTATGTCATATTTCAGACTTAGCTGTTTCACAATATACACGCTGATGTATAGAATCATTTCAACATTCGTACGAGTAACTGTTTATTTAGTAAGTTACGAGTGGTGGAATTGTCATTTCATTGTGTGCACACTGCACATACTACATTGTGTATTATTATTGAATACTCCTCTGGTTTAGAGCTAAACTCCGAACCAATGTACACCGTATACAAATACTCGTATGGAATATTGTAGATAGATGATATTAATATGTAGGAGTGAGTCAGTGAGTGCCTACACTGCCTACTTACAATGTTACCGCAATCCGTTGTAATAAAAGGCAAAATGTTTGTTCACTTGGATATTTGTTTCGTGTAAAATTACAAAGTTTATAGAAGTTTCACTTTCAAACAGAAGAAGATAATTTTTGGTAGCAAATTTTTCAATTAATAACAGCAATACTTACTTAAAGTACTTATGTGTAAAGACACCAAAGTCTGGCGTTTTGTTATCTTTGTCGACCCCTCAAGGGGCACGTGTGCCTGGACGATTTGCAACGGACCGGACGGCAGTAACTTGTTACAAAACATAAGTATTTTACACTTATTTTCAACGATTTATCTAATAAAAAAAGAGGAAATTTTAAGGGTATCTAACTAGATATCGTCTAGTATTTCACTATTTGCTTAGAATATCTTTCTACTCTCATTGTTACAATCAGACACTGTGTCTAGCACACAAAGTATAATAGAAATGCGACGATTTTTACCAACTAGACTAGACTATTTTACGAGTATATACATTTGATCATAGATTGTGAAATATAGACGTACATAACAATAATATTGCATGCGGTATTGTAATGATTTCGTGATAAATATTATCATAATTATTCTCTGTGTTTACAAGTACCAGGTACTCGTATAACATTTGCTGATTTTCTACACTCCCTGGTCAAACAGTATAGGATTGAGGTATTACTCCTCAAATGCCTGGAGCGATATTTCATTTTTTATATCATAACAAGATGGGTATAGCAGTCGGCAAGACATCAATTAATTAAAGTACTGCCACATACAGATTCATCAGTGTGTGATGTGATGAATTAATTAATGTGATGGAAGATGTGAATGTAAGAGTATTTCTAAGGATTTGGCATCTGGTTCTATTGACTTGACAATCAAGGAACATGAAACTGGTCGTTGTGGATGGATACCTACATATTTTGTATTGCTACTTGTAGTTTCATATTCCTACTTATGTAAGATGACGTTATAGTTTCTCTTTCAGTAATATTTTTCACTTTCTGTTTTTTCTGCTTGTTTGTATTTCATTTTCTAATATTTCATTGTGTAATGTATGTTTGTTTTTTGGTTTGTTAATAATTTTATTTATCACTCAAGTTAGCTGGAAAAGATTCATGTCTATAAGTACAGCACTAAGCTCGACCTAGTGGGGTAGAGCATTCGTGAAAGTGAATCTTATTGTCTATATTAATTTAATACTTACATATTGCCGTACCTTATGAATAATTATTATTATATTAAACTTTTATAGAGGGCACGTGTATATTAATTAAGAGATAGTAAAATAGTATTACATAGATCACAAATTACAAAGTCTGTACCTACCGATTACCGACTACACATTTTGATTAGTTATTCTCTGTTAATGAAATACATGCTCTATTCCGCGTATATATGTGGTATTCCGATATTAAATTATAAATTATTAGCGCTTCTGATGCTCGTTAACATATACCTTTGGTTTATATATGTGTGTACGGGTTTTGTTAATATTTGATCAGCGGTTTCAGATAGTCTTAATTAAATTTAGGAGCGAATGACCGCACGAAACTCCAAATGGGATTTAATTATTGTACCATGTGATCCTTTCAGGCATTTATTGAACATGTATCCATATTATATTACAGTTCCTCATACTAATTCGGCTTCAATCATTCTCTTTGCACTATTAATGGTCTATTATAACATTAGTATCTACTTGTGTTCTTATGTGTGGCGGGATTGATACGAATACAATTATAAGTTTTCCCGCCGCAGGCGCAGGCCCAGTTCTATACGTCGCGTCGCCACTTTGGCCATGTGTTGTGGTCGGTCCGCCTCTGAATCCCTCTTGAGTAGCACCAGTAGCACTCAACTCAACCTTCTACATTCAAAAGTGAACAGACATCCGCTTAATTCTATTTTATAATACTCCTACAACTTTCCCAGTTACGAGTACGACCGATGTCATTAACGCGATACCACATGTCCTCATTCAATCCGTTTCAAGTTCGGACAGATTATCAATTAATTAAATGCTATCCTTTACCGACCTACCAGTCGATTTTTCAGTGTTTGGTGTAAACTTAAATAAAATTTATTTTCAGTAGTACATATAGTGATTTCTAAACAAAAATATCCCATTTCGAGAAGCGATACAGAGTTTTAAAGTTACTATTTTCTTATTGTGAATACGTAGTCGAATTCTTCGATTAAAACGAAACGATAAATCGATATCTACGATGTTTCGAAATGCTCGAATAAATCAGTGCTTGAATTAAATTTGTTTTAAAAAAATTGTGAAAGTGTTGATGCTTGAATTTTAACGCATTTCACCATCAAGATGCGTTATGTGGATGTGACATCTAAAAACAGTAATATTTTGTTAAATGAGTTTATTAACATTATGAAAGTATACATTTACTAATTTCCAACATTAGGTTTCCCGTTTATCTCTCCCTACTAACATAAGAAGAAAAGAGATTTACCCATTATAACATTAATTATATTTGATATAATCCTCTACGCCTCGGCAGGATAATAACTTGATACACCTTCCATTTAAAAGGATTTTATTTGATTAATTAAGTTCATTGGGGAAAATATATTTTGAGGAGATTCATTCATTCATTCAATTCTCTTACTTTACTTCACACAACTTCTCTACTGTAATGATTAGTTTATTTGGTGCATGCACACATACCATAAAGTACTTATATAACAATTCATATATGTAGTTACATATATTGTATTATGTTTATCTCATATTATGGTATCTCGTTAGGTCATTACGATTAGGATGAATGATTCAACAGATGGTCTTTTAATAATCTCATGTTACTGTTGAACGGTAACACATTCGTTTAGTTTTTTTTTTAAACTTATCACCTATCTTTTAACTTTTCTATCCAATGTGAAGAAAAAAATACGCAATATTAAAGTTATCTTATAGGGTTTTTTCAAGCCATGTTTAGTTGTGTAAGCTATCCGACCACACATATTAAACTTTACAAAATTGTTATTGCGATGGTAATTAGAGTTTTATATACAAATGCCGACTATGATAGTATAGTATTATTATGATTCTCTCTCACATTAGCAAGACTCACTGTTTTATTTCAACTTTTGTTACGTCCTTTGCCAACATTAAAAGCTATATTATTGCACTGCTTTCACAGAGTTGAGGACTTTAATATTCTTCCTTTTAACAGTCGTACCGTGTTACTTGCAATAAATTTATTCATTTCATAAGTGAGTTCTCCATTATGTATTAAATGAATGCAAAAGTTCTTTAACATTATTCTCATAAAATATGTATTATTAATTAATTAATTTATTTATTTATTCACGGCGCAAGCCTTTAACATATTGTTTCGTTATTCACAGGCGAATTAAACACGTTACTGCTTGTCAGATATATTAGGTATTATTTTGATGAGAAAATCTCTCCCAAGTAGTTACGTTATTGAAAATCACGTGACATCACATACACACGTTATGGAATGGAAAAAATGTATTGTAATACAAAGTGATCCAGTATTCCCTCTGATACCATAAAATATTTGTATATAACTAACTTCCCTATACGACTATCCGCAGACTGTAGTTATTAGGCTATCACAGTATCACACTCCCTAAAGCTATTATGACAAGTCTAGTACAATTATGTATGAGATTACTTGGAATGTGTGATTATGATTGGAGCATTTCTTTTTCTCATTTATACATCAACTCCACACAAACGCTTTGCTACACATACATGCCACTGAATCATCGTTATTTCTTCATTTTTGTGATTCGTAGAGATTTGTTTGTGACAAATATAATAGATCAAATAATTGTAATAAGCTGCCTATCCAGAATCCTGACTTTTAATCCGGGTTTACACCAAGGAATAACGATTATATTTAGAATATTTGATTAGCAAGTTCAAAGGGATTTCTTTGGTATTAGAATCCTGCAAGGGACAAGGGTATTAACTGTTCAGAGTAGTTTTGGAAGAAGTTTATTGAGGAGAAACCTTGAGTTCTCCTGTGAAGAAATCAATATTTTTTTGCGTGAAAGACTGAATGACATAGGAGCTGGAGCTCTCAAAACATCCAGGGGTGTAGTGTAGGTGGGCTTACCCTTTTGTATTAGAATGGTAATGGATGTTGAACTTTAAAACTTGAAAATGTCTTGCTTAACATAAATCATAGTGCTGTTACTTTTTTGTGATAGATTTATTGTATCTCATTTCAGATGTCTGTATTGAATTCACTTACTTTTACAAGGTGTACATCAGCATCGTTTTCTCGGCAGTTATAATTTATTTAGTAACTTTCATTGATCGTAATGATAACATCAACCTTGCACCCACGCAGATTTGTAGTAATTACAGGTTGTTTCACCTAATTTTATTAATTTGTAATGTGACTCACTCTTCATTAGATTTAGACATACTCGTATTATGAATCCCACACATTGTGTTGGTTGTATGTTGCGTAAAGATTATTATTTCCGGGAGTAGATTTTATATTATACTCGTAAGTTGTTTAAAAACACATAATGTCATCGACCAGCTAACATTGTTTAGAGTTTAGATTGTTTAGAGTCCAGAGCACACACTCCACGCATCATCTGTTACGCGTAAATCATTCAACCAAATTAAACAATAGATTGTCTTCATAGTGATAATAATAGGTATTATAGGATCTTCCGATGGGTTTTCCTAATTCACGATCACTTTTTACAGCTGAAACATTTTATTGAGCCACGAATTCTTTATTTATTTCGATATTCGGTAGAACAATGTACTATGGGTATACGAGTATTTTGTCAATATATAGGTATATGATTAATTCTGTGTACAAGTGAATGTGAGGGAAGCAATGTATGCATGTGTGTTTAAACATAAAGCTTTCTGTTCTCTCTGTCTACCCTTTAAGCGACGCGGCGTGAGGGGAACAGATATCTTTTGACAGTTTCCGTGGGTGTTGGTAGGTGTATATAAATATATACTATACAGGCACGTACTCCTGTTATAGCTGATAATTCCAAACTTCTATTATTGTATGTACCGGTCCAACCCATATTAGGATCCTTACGGAAGTTGAGTTAATGTCAAAACTACGTGAACTTCAACTTAATAGGACTCAGTCGATATTATTAGTACATATATTGTCTCCATAATATAATAATTCCTGCTTTGTAGGTATACAAGTTACCAACTGAGTATTTATGTAGACGAGGTATCTGCATTCAGTATAATATTATAAAGCGGGTATCGATGGTTCTGATGAAATAATAAATGATCTATATATGCACGGATATGCAGACACGTGCATTGTTTATTTACAAAGCAAAATAGAAAAATGATATGCACACTAAAGTTTTAGTTGGTTGAAATGGAGTGTATTTCTAAACGATCCAATGGTAGTGATGATGATGATGTGAGGTACAGTAAACTACTGAGTTGGGGGAAAAGATCTCCACCACCTCCACCTCTCCCACCCAAACCGTCGGCTCCCCCGGCGCCTATGTATCCGCCACAAGTGCCTTATTATCATCCTCCAGTTAAGTACCACCATCGTTCCTGTCAATTACATTATACTACACCTCTACATTATGTTACCGTGGACGAGAGTTTCCATCAAAAGACATCAAGAATTACGACGCCTCGTTTGGAGAAAGTCCACTTAGTATCTGAGCGTTTGTGTAAAGACGATTGCCGTCCAGTCATTCAGACACGATACACAGTGTCCTCATTGGAAGGGTATATGTTGGAAGAAGGAAGACACGTAAAACCGTCCCATTCACCAATTACTACTAGAAGACATGCCGAATTTTCGCTTCCTACGAATTCATCGTTTATCCCAATTTCAGCAGCTCCTTTGACATCGATTTATAAAACCGACTCAACGGAGAACGTGGGAGGAAGAAGATATTATACACTGGTCAGTTTCTTTCACTTGTTGGATTACGTTAACATACTTATATTATTGAACGCCTAATAATATTATTATTTAACAAAGAATAGTCCTTATTTTAACGTCTGCGTGGTTTGACACTAAACCTAATATGGGTTGCGATCGCTTGTGTTATGTTATGAATTAGTTTATGCATGACTGCACTATTTAATTTCATTATAACGATGTGATATTGAAGTTTCCCACCCACTAGGATTATGCCAGTTCAAATTCAACGATCAATAAACGGTAACCGTACATATAGATTTTCTGCATGCGAAGGCAGTTTCCCTGATACGTTAACAACATTTTCCTAGCATGGTATCACTGTCACAAGTTAAACATTGTCAAAATATGGTGTGTTTGAAATGTCTCTCTACCTATAAAATATTATTTCATTGTTTACTCTGAAATGCATGGTTTATATTCCTTGATGGGAAAGATTGATAAACACTCAGTGAACTTGTAATAAAGTTTTCGTTTGTTTAGATATTATGCTCGCACCTATGTATACTGTACGCGTATGATAACAATGAAGGCAGTATGTAGTATACACTGTGTATATGTAGGTACTGTTTATTCATTCACACAAACAAACAAGTCTACACGTTGAATTGTATCATTGTTCTCATAGATAAAAACTGAAATATTTTATGACGATTTTCTAGCGTAGATGATTCTACCTCACTTACTATTTATGTTAAAGAAATTATTTTGTAATTATAATATAGAGAAATTATTGTAGATAAATTTTGAGATGAATATTTTTTTTACATCAACCGTGTAGGAGCCGTAGGAGGTATTTTGATAAAACTGATGAAGGCAAAAAAAATATTTTTGGTATAAAATTGGAAACATCCATAGATTTTATAGAAACCGATCGTTCAGGAGTGTTCACGAACCTACACGAGTCAAAACAGACACCCCATCCACACGCCTGTTTACTCGTGAACAGTTGTGAACACCTGTCGGCGCTCGGCGAGCGTGTGGCGCCGGCATTTGAAGAATGCGTAATATTATTTGTTGCTAGAAATTATCATAATTATGTTTATTTTACAGAAGCTACTAAGTAAATCATTTCCATATTATGTACCTACGTAAATTTACCTGCTGAGAATTATGAATATTTCAAACATTATTATTTGTATATATATCTTCCTACGTATAATGTGGATATGGTTGTTTGATTATACCTACATGAGACTACAAATCACAAAGGTAATATTTGGGACGCAATTTTCATTACTATGTGGCGATCTTGTAAATTACGATTACTGATATGTATCGAATCTTTGTCTATCTAAGTTGTTAATAAACTACCTAGAATTTTGCTGGCTATTCATACATACGAGTAAACATGCAAAATCTGTCATAATCAATGTCTAACAGTATCTAATAATATAGTTCATAAAATGAAGTAGGTAGGTATCTAAGATTAAAAAGTAATGTGTCGGTGAGTTCTTATATTTTCAGCGTGATAAATTACCCTGTCTTGCAACCAGGGTTGCCAGGTCTTTTCCAAATATATACCGAACGGTTCAGTAGAATACCGAACACCTGGCAACACTGCTCACAACGATCCTTTTTCCGTTTTCTTTTATCCATATTTTCAGTAATAAAAAAAAATCCTGTCTGAAATCACGAGTGGGATTTGCCGGCACCAATTGTTTTTAATAATATTCTCATTGTCATCATCATAATATACCTACATACTCGGAGTATGGAATAGTAGGTGGCATTGTGGTAGCATCTGTTTAATTCTTTTGTTGTGACGTTGACTATATAACAATCACATATCTGTCAAAAATAAAAGGTACTGGTTACATCAGTGCTGACGATTTATTTTTAGACACAAGGTTTTTTTTTACTTAGTGTTGTTTGTGGAGAAAAGTATTTGGGTTTGTGTACAAGACAGAAACAATTTTTGCGTATTGTTAAAAAGGGGACTGAATATATATAAAAAAGTATACCTACGCTATATTCACTGGGTTTCATATCAAACATTTTTTGCCAATACCAAATCACAGAATTTTATATTATAAATGGACGACTTGAATAATCACAGGTTTCGGTAAACAGGGGTAACTTTGAAATTATTTTTTGTCGAAAAAAATGTGAATATGTTATTTTCAGTATTAGCTGAGTAATTTTGCTTTCCCCTCCGCAATTTTTCGCACACCGTCCCGTAAAAAAATCAACGCCCTGTAATAGTGAGAGGAAGATACCTAAATCATTTAGGTATTACTGGCTTTTCATTTCTGCATCTCGCAGATGGCATATGTTGAGAATTTTCTCAACGAAAGGCGGCAGATTTATTTATTCATTCATATACGGCCGTATGGCCTTTAACATATTACAAACAATATAATTTTCACCATTAAGTAAAAAAAAAAAAAAAAAGAATACATAAAAATAGGTAGTAAATAATAACATCAAACATCAAATAATTATCAAAAAAACACGGTTGCATGAAGTACACAATATAGAAACAAAGCGTCACAATAGGTAGGTCTAGTAAGTATGTAAATTGTACTGGGAATTGGTGGCAATAATAGTCAGATATCAACATTCACATAATAACTTATGCGAACTCCCTTGGGGAGGGGAGCAGGATGGATGTTCCGACGCTTACGAGTCGGCTTTGGCTGGCTTAAGTGATCACTTTATGCCCAGGGCAACGTTCACCCATTCCACCACATCCTGCTACCAAAATGAAATTGACAAAAAAATAGGTTGTTGAGTATTATATACTCAACGGCCAAAAATTTCATTTTGGTAGCAGGATGTGGTGGAATGGGTGAACGTAAAAGTTACTACAAAATTGCAATACATAATTTTTCTCTCAAATAACTAGCAGCGGAGCTGTCAAGCTCCAAAAATTGGCCAAATTTTCTCGTTATTTTAAATTGTGAGAATGGAAAATGTATGGAGAATAGGTCACCTTGTTAGAATTATCACCAAATTTTGACAATTATTCTTCAGATTTATGATACATATTTTACCTTGTTGGAATCAGTAAACATGGAGAAAGGTTTCAGGACAAATTTTATTTAAAAATATAGTGAAATGTTTACGCTAAAAAGGTTTAAATATTTTTAACCTAAACAAATTACTATATTTTTAAATAAAATTATTTAAACATGTATAGCTCAAATATTTCACGGTGTTTTTAAATAAAAATTTCGTTTATAGTTTTCTTTGTGTTTTCTGATTCCAACGAGGTAAAACATGACTCATGAATTTAAAGAATTATTGTTGAAATTTGCTTATGAAGGCAACAAGGTGAACTTTTTCAATACATTTTCGATTCTCGTAATGTAAAACAATAAGAAAATTTGGCCATTTTTTGGACCTTGACAGCTCCGTTGCTATTTATTTTAGAGAAAAATTTTATATCGCAATATTGTAGTAAATTTTACGTACTTTAATTTTGCGTAGAAAAATAACTTACGAAAGTTGTCAGTTTTCGAGTTCTTATAAAGAAATCGCCAGAAAAGGAATATTTTCGCCATTTTACCAATTTTTCGCCATGTTCCGTCACGAAATTTTGTTGGCAAACCTCGGATTCGGATTCAGCACCCCAAAATACGTATAGAATGAAAGAAAAACAGACTACCCCACAACTTTCCATCGAGAAACTGTTTTGTGTTTAAAATCACCGGATTATGTGTGTTTTGATTGAAAATATAGTTTACAAAGTTCGCATGTCACGGGTACCCATCAGGTTTTGAAAGATTGTTGCGTAATTAGTGAATGTAACATTAACTTCCAGAACTTGAATACTTTGGGAGTAGACTCGTTTAAAATTTCACTCATTTTGAATGATTGATGCGGTACGTTCTTTAAATTGCTAGAGTATTACTGAACTGAGAGGTTTGCCTGAAACAGAATTGTATTGTAACTGTTAAAACAATACCTTATTTGTAAGTATTTTTCTGTACTAAACCATCTAGTCCAAGAGCCCGCTGCTTAATTTATGACGTATCTGTTTTTTGATCGAAATGTGGTATAAACGATAGCTTACCAATAGGGTATTACATCGCACTAGGGTTGCCTATCAAAATCTTGCCGCAACCCCCCCTGCCCCCCCCGAAAAGGTCCCTCTTCGCGGTTTTTCGCATTTTATAGGAATATGGTAGGAGATAGGAGAAAGTAGTCAATGACAAAAATAATCCTTGCTAAATTCTCTACAAAAAATGTTATGTCAATTTTTTTGTAGAACTAGCAGTTTACCCGCAATGGCCGGCCCAAAACCGAAATTCATTAAAAATACTAAAAAAAATAATTTAAACTAAATTGGTTGAACATTGACAAGAGCTACAGGAAAATAGTCAAAGAACGAATTAATTAGCATAGTCTTAGCTACAAAACGAGCTATAACTTATGTTCATACATCTAATAATTTAGGAGTTATTACAATAAAACTCAGTGACGAAAATTATTAAAATTTAGTTTTTCATAAAATAACCAGTGATATAGCGCCGCAGGCCAAATTTTTTTCTCCATAAAATGTTAGTAGTAATGGGTGGAAGAATGTGAAAGAAAAAAAATCAAACTTTTTTTTTTATTTTTTCAAAAAATATCCTGTTTTTTGACCGGCCATTACGGGTAAACTACTAGTCCTATGAAAAAATTGACTTAGCATTTTTTGTAGAGAATTTAGCAAGGATAATTTTTGTCATTGACTACTTTCTCCTATCTCTTACCATATTCCTATAAAATGCGAAAAACCGCGAAGAGGGACCTTTTCGGGGGGGGGGGGGGCAGGGGGGGTTGCGGCAAGATTTTGATAGGCAACCCTAGTGCGATGTGATGTAATACCCTATTGGTAAGCAATCGTTTATACCACATTTCGATCAAAAAACAGATACGTCATAAATTAAGCAGCGGGCTCTCGGACTAATCGCGCCGCATTCCCATGCGAGCTATACAACAGACAAGCCGTACATTTCTATCCTTGCATAGTTGCATATCTTCTGGCCGCATTTTATTTATTTAAGAGTATAGGCATATCGTCATTAAAAATATATTTTTCAGATCTTGGATCTAGATAACCTAACTAAATATGCCTTGTAAAAAAAGGGTAAATGAGTACATTGAACCTTGAAAAAAAAAGTTAAAACCTCCGGTTTTATATTTTCAAGGACAGAAACTCGTTATTCATCTCCCGAAAGTCGCAAAGAAAAAATATTTTTTGTAGTGCTAATATCTATGCCTTAAATCTAGTATTTTTTTAATAAAGAGAAATCGTCAAAAAGTAAAAAAAAAAACGCTCTTTTTGACATCTGATCATGCGATTTTGAACCTTACAGCCGCGGGAAATGAAACAATATGATACTCGCTCCCTAAGATAAGAAGATAAAAATAGAAACGTGTTCATATAAATTATATATTTTTTTCGTTTCCATAGTTTTCATTCATATATTTGTACTCGCAAGCTTTTTAGTCACGTCACGTCGCACACGCCATTGTCTCTGGGTTGTTTAGTGGAATCTTTTTATGTAACTGAGGTGGACATTATAATGCCACTCGGAGAAAATAGGTAGGTACTTCGATAATGTAGTTTTATTTTAATCGTGTTTAAAAATTAGAGAGAGAAGAAGATTGTTGGTTTCATTGCATTTGGATCCACTGCTTACAATATTATTATCTAAAGTAGGTACTATAAGTAGTCATTCTGTGTTCCCGATTCCCACACAATGGTAGGTAATTATTGTTCCTCTTTATGTTTTCTTCATCCATGGAGATTCGTATTAATGTTAGGGTGTATTTTCAGTATTTTACATCTTTTCATTATTCTACCCTTGAGTAATTCTTGGTAATTCTTTAGTGTTTTTTAATAACTTTAATTTTTTCCATTTCTAACTTAAATCCGACAAATAATTTATATAAATAATAACTAGTTATTCAATATTGTATTATTAAAATATGTAAGAATATCCAAATACTAGCAAACTATTCTTTTGAACTGTAAAATGATCTGGATACACATTAATACACAATTCCAAATACTTTCCGGCACACTTCCCACTAAGCTAAAAGCTTGTGACGTGAAGTGCAAATCATCGTCACACTTTAATTCGAAACCGACAATTTCCGATTAGAAATCCGCCCTCCAACCAACTGCGCCAACCATGTACTATTAAAATAATCCCTATCAGTCAACCATTAAGGGAAATAGCAAACCATTGTCTGAAATAATCTTGGATTGAACCCATCATATTTTGTATACGATGCTACCGAAGTTGCCAGCTATATATGTGTAGGGAATCTTTTTTTAGCTCATACTAAAAGCTGAAACTACTTTTCTACCTAATAGGGGTCTATGTACCAAATCAACGTTAGTAGGTCAGTGATCAAATCAAATACCCTAGTAATGGAAAAGGGGTGTTAAGTAGAATATATGACGCAATATAATAACTCGTGGGTACATATGCCTACCCTATACAGTATCAGCTGACTAGAGATGTGTTATTATTTTCATATTGTTTGTATTTATTTTGACCTTGAATAAATACCTATTATAGGTTGCTACTTTTCCTTTGGAGGGATACACGAGAGGCATTTATACGTATAGAGACCTCCTTACAGAACTACCAGTTTCCATCGCGGCTGCCAGTGGGGCATTCAGTAACGTGGACAAGTTTAGAAAACGACGGAGTTCAGTCTTAGAACGAAGTGCCACCGTAGTTATCGCATAGGTATTACATACGTTATCCTAATCACGGCTGCGAGTCTTAGCACCTAACCAAACCTAAGCCGCATAAGATTCTTATAAGTGTCTTAAAAAATGGTCTGGGAATGATACTGAGGGTACGATTAAATCTCTACAGTGCACCTGTCGCCTACCTAATCTGAAAGACGGTAGTCTACCTTAAGAGCGTCATCAGATAGTAGTTAAGACTACCCAATTATTTTCTCATATGTTACTGTACATCGTTCGTGTGACAATGATACAAGAGACCAGAGCGGTAGAAGTGTCATATGAAGAAATGGAACCTATGTTCCTTCGAGGAAGTACCTTTGTGTAGGTAGCAGAGGCGAAGCTACCTATGAACACTTTATTTCCATCGAGTTACCTTTTGGATAAAATGATAAGTTCAATAATGTCTAATCTGACTTAATCCAATAAGAAATGATAGCCCCCCGGCTTCCCTTCTGGAGAAATCCACTCTTCGCCATAAGTAGGCAGATACTTTTACATTATCCTTCTCATTAGTGAATATCTAAGTTATCTAGAGTTATATAGGCACATTTATAATATACTTACAGTACTACTTACACGATGTTATTATTTCACCTTTGACACGGCGTTATTAGGAAAGTTATTAGATACTCGTATTGTCTTATGTACGTGTGGTTGGAACTACGGTACCTCTCCTGATTTAAGTACATTGTTACGTTCTTCTTGTTTTGTCAAAATACAACATTAGAAAGCCTCGTTTCTTTATCTCAGGGTAACAAGGTAACAAGGATTAATGATGATATTAAAACTTTCGCCAATGTTTTGGGAATAAAGTTTCTTCTGCAGTAACTTGTTGTCCCTGTGTGAGTGCGTGTCTAGAATAACTATCAACATTCATATAGCAGATGTTGACATTTTTTGTGTGGCTGAACAAAATAATTGATGTTGTCAACAACAGACATATAAAATAATCACAAACAATCTATTGATTACCTCACAATGGCTGGATGGAAGCGCTGTACAGCAAACCCGGTATTTCATTAAATGTCTTCACAAGAAATATTACGTAGAGTTGTTTGGAAATGTTTTTTTAATGTTTGTGACATGTCACGAGTTACCATAAATTTTAGTAAGTTTGCAAAGATACTAAATCTTCCGTGTATTACCTAGAGTTAGTTTACACGGGAAAACTCTCGTCTTTTGAGTAACGATAGGGCAGAATCCTAGATAAGACGTGTACTATATTAAAAACTACTTTAATTTATTATAAAACAACATTTATGCAATAGTGGTTGCGTAAACGTAAAATCCAGGCGCAGGCCCGCCGGCCACATGAGTTAGTAATAAAATATTTTATGGAGAAACACTCCCAGCGTGCTACTTCGGTCAGTATTAAATGTTTAGATAATAAATACCTACCTAGATTGTGATTTGTCCATAAGTTTTCACGAAATGGTTGGCGCAGTTGGTTGAAGCGGCAGTCTCTGAGGTGCCAGGTTCAAACCCCGCCGCTGGCAATGTTTTCCACACTTTGCGATACAGGCTTTTAGCCTAGTGCAAGGTGTGTAGAAAAGTATTTGGGTCTGTGTATGCAAGCCCAGATCCTATTCTTAAAAAAAAATCTTACTAGTTTCCTCATTTACCTTAGGTACCTAATTTATTTATCTGCTAATCTCAGGCAGATGAACCGACTACTGTCCTACTGAGAAATAATACTGAAACATCTGCATTTAAATATGTATTAATTAATCTACATGAGTACTTTGCATGGATGTATTGAAGTAAATTGTAGTACCCCTATTCAAATATCCTCACCTACTAAGTACTTAGGTATAATCTAAAGTAATGTAAATGCAAACTGTTTTAGGGTTCATTAGTGAGACGTGTAGTGTAGATAACCTGAAAGTAATTAGCAGGTGTTAATTGGGTGAACAACCCAACCAGCAACCACTAACACGTAGGTACACTATAAACATACTATCTTCATGTAGATACCTAGTGCTACGTGTTAGATATTCTAATGTGGAACATGTGTGTAACTTTATAAGATGCGCTAACGACATCTGTGTAAAACGATTCATAGCATTTTTAGTAGATATTATCTCCTGAAATAATTTTTCATGAAACTTAATTGGAAATAGGGATCTATACGTAGCTGAAAAGTTTGTTTGCGTGTATGTGCAATAATTTATTATGTGGTTTTTTTTTTTTTTTTTTCATAAACAGACATAATAAATACATTCACAATTTTGCCACCTAACTAGGCAAAGCCCGTACTAAGGTGGCAGTAAAGGTTTATATGAGTAATTTTGATTTTTGTGTGATATACCTACTATGGTTCTTAACTTTTTATGCCGTGTTGCTATTTGTTAGTACATTTTTGTTTTAAAATATCTTAAATAAATAAATATAAAAACATTTGTTTTTCAATTCGCGACTAAGCACGGTATTTTATTCCATTTAGCCTTTGTAAAGAGAATTTCTTAATTTGATTTGCTGTAATTTTATACAAGTCCTTTTCTAATGGTAATATAATAATATGCCTGTTTGGTATATTGTAAATCTCCATGATATGAAATATAATATATAATAAGTACAGGGCGATATGTGTTATATGAAATCAGACTGCTCTTGCTGTATCCTACCTACCTACCTAGTGCCTGCTATAAATCAGGGAATTGGAGCATTCCTTATTTTGTTCCGGTTAAAAATAAAATATCTTGAGAGCTGCCGTCACTTTGGTAAGGAATTTTTATTACCACTAGGAGAAAACATGTTTACATTCTTTTTGCGTCTACTTGTGTATTGGTTGCTTCTTTTATATTATTCCATCTCACTCTACGCTGTTGCCTTATTTACATAAACATTGGAATGACATGTTTTATTCCAAATACATACCTACCGCGCGGTTGCTTATTTCAGCTTTCAAAAACATTCAGATCTTCTAAAAATACAGTCTTTTAGGTAGATTTCCAAAAGGAACTCTACCTATTCGTTTCTCCCGTGATGTCGCAGAATTGAAAAATTTCTACTCAGTATCACTAATTAGGACCAGGAGAACCCGAATCCGACCTTGGTTTAAAAGTTTATATATATAAGCCATATATATGTCCCTTTTCTTGTGCGCACGTTTGCGGCCAACCTATGCGTCGCAGAAAAGTGAAACTTGGGTGGTAGATTTTTGGTAAGTGGTAGATGAACTGATAGGAGATTGGGTGAAATCCATTAAGAGGAAGGTTAACTTTTTAAGGCTTTAAATTAAAAAACAATCATTCTGAGGGGATCCAATGATTGTGAGGTTCTGTGTCTGGTATCGCATGAAAGGGCATTAAATAAGGAATACAGATCAAAAGTTAGATTTTGTCTAGCTCAATTCTTCGGACTACACTGATCGATCGAAAGATCTAGTTAAGTAGTTACCGCATAGGTACTAGCGTGTTTGTTGTCTTAGAAAAGTGCTTCACGATACGAGTAGAACTCACATCTTTTTTCAAATTTCTAGTGCTTAGGTACCGGTACCAATCCATATTATGTGTGGAATGAAAATAATATGATTATTGGATTAGGTACTTCCTTTGATTATTGAAGTACTTAATCAAATATTTTTTCGTCATACGGTACTTCGATAATCAAAGAATAAACTACATCCATACTACTTTATCACTTCGCTGGTTTATTTGATGATAATATTGTGATTGTTTTTATTGTACAGATGTACTCTTAAAATTAATAAAATTAATAAATCACTTGAAATCTACCTATGCCTGTGGCGTGCCAAAGGAATTTTTTGAAATTGTTCTTGTTTTACGTGATTCTTAGTTAAGTGTATTTATGTGAAAGAGTATATCTATACATCTAATAATCTTGTTTTATTTTTATGTCTATTAGCGAGTTACCTATATAAGTCTACAGCCTTGAGCATATATTATGCTGGGCGCAGTTAGGTGGAGCTCGTAGTCTTCCAAGCGGGAGGTGCCGAGCTCGAATTCCGGGGCTAACGATATATCTAGTATTTGGCACTGCATGAATCATGATAAAGGTTTTTGCCTTATGTAAGTGTACAGGAAAATGTCTGGGTTTGTGTATCCTAATACTTTTTATAGGAAAAGAAATAAGTCGTCGGTCCTATTATCCTGTCTGAAATGGAAAATGGATGGTCATAGATTTTATACATTTGTTTAGTTAAGTATGTTTACTGGAACTTGGTCTAAACTTGCAATGAATGGACAAGACACAATATAGTTATGAATTTAGTAGCATTCTCATTACATTCTAGTATGGCTCTGTTTATGGTCGAGGATTTTGCGCATTTTGATTTATAAATTGAATTGGTAAATATTATAGTAAAAAATGTTATTAAGTAGAATTTATTTTAGAAGTAGCTTTACAAACTTATTGTGAAGTGAACAAAGGTGTATTTAGGTTTTTATCCCAGATTCAGTTATTTAAAAAAAAAGTAATTTACTACCTGTATGAATAAACGTATAATAATTATACGTGTAAGGATGGGATCTGGCGCTCGACCTACCCCGCAAATAACCTCATTTTTGACGGGTTACAGCTAGTATTAATATAATACATATCTCTATGTATATTATTTTTTCTATATTTACACACACATTTTATTGTGAAATATCGTAATAGTAAACCTATCACAGATTAATCCTTCGACTAATAACAAATGTCATGAAAACACGGCTTAAAACGAATAGCTCCCGCAAGCTGAGCTCTTTCAATTAAATATTATAACATGTCCTGTAGCTCATATATAAAGTTCTGTAGTGGTACGTCGTACACATACACAACGTTTACCCGTAAGTATACTGATTTATATAACACGGAGGTAACTATTGGATAGATTTTGTCTACAGGGAATAATATAACAGTAATTGGAGGTCTAATTTTATTTCTTGTTGTTTGATACTCGTAGATACCTTATTATATGTTGATTTCCTTCACTTGTAACATAACAATTAGACTAATCCTTTGCAATAAATAGCACTCTCTTCTCATATATGAATAATATAATGAGTAGGTACCAGGCGCGAAGCTACCTTAGAACACGATTCCCATCGAGCATAGCCTCGAACTATTTTCGAACGTCGTTTCCATTTTTCTTTTTCTTCTCGTCTTTACTGGATGATTTAATGTGATGTAAATGCTCAATATTAACATCGATATTGAATACCATCGACACCATTTTTTTAACATGTTGATGAACATGTTGTGTTGTATTGGTAAAAAAAATAAAAAGGATTAATTAGATCATTCATGGATTTGGCATTTACTTTAAAGAAATTATATAAATAAATAAATTTGTATAGGGTGTCTCACGGAAAACGCAAAATTTGATTTTGATATAAAACACAGGTTTACAATGAATAATTGAAAATTTATTTTTGATTCATAAAGTGTACAGTATGGGGTTATGAATGGAATATAATATCAGATAAATGGCCTCCACGCTTTTGCTGCAGCACACGCACTCTTTTTTTCGAAATTATCCATGACCGCTTTGCACAAATGTGGCTGAATGTCGCATATACAGCCCTCAATTAACTCCTTCAAGGCATAAGTGGCTGTAGGCTTGTTGGCATAAACCTTAGTTTTAAGAAAACCCAAAAAAATGTCCAACGACTTCAATTCACGTGATCTGGGTGGCGGATTATGATTATTATTATTATCCTTCGGAAACCTGTAAATATAATATAATAATCGGATCTACATTAAAATACCACTGTGTGTATGCATTTGTTGTGAATTATAAAACAAAAGTTCTTGTTAATGCAAGTAAAAGGTTTACTGATATAGCAAATAAATTCAAAATATGTAAATAGTTAACTTAAATATAAGAAAATAAAAATTAGTAAACATCATAACTTCTAAAATCCTTGAATATCACTTGGAATATCGATGATTCGATGATCAAATCAACATGCCTATGAGACATGTATTTTGATGAAATTATGTTATATACAATGTCATTTTAAGCGTAAAAATAACGTAAACACATATGTAAATATCGATTGAAGCGTTTTTTGTTTAAAGATATATAAATTAATGACAATATCAACCAAAATGCATAATACTTACATATGAAAAGATAAATTACTCTTTAGAGTTATTGGTGTAGTCACAGCCGGGAAACTGACACTTAGGCATCTTAAAATGTTTTTTTTATTATAATGCAGCCTTAGATAAGCGAAACAATTGGATTTTACCGTTAAAATAGCTAATTATAATCAAATATTTTGACACTGTGAAAATCGTAAACGTCAAATATCAACAAAAGAATACTTATTGGTGTTTAAGAAATGGCGGAAATGGCTTCACACACGTTTTCATAGCGTTGTATTGAAACAAAAGAATTTGAGCGAATCTATGTCAGTATGTGTTTGATTAGGTACTTCAATAATCAAAGCCATCGAGTTACCCTTTGGAAAAAATGATAGGTATAATAGTGTCTAATCTGACGTAATCCCGTAAGAAATGTTAGCCCCGGCTTCCCTTCTGTAGAAATACCTACTAGATACATGGCTTGGTTTGTTGCTTAAAACGTTACCTATGCAGAAGACGTGTGATCATTGGTTCGAATACCGCCGTTGACGATGCACCTCCGCACTTCATTGATATTATTGTGAGATGTGCAGAAAAGTATTTAGGTTTGCATAATATGCTGTATCATGTATACATCAAGCCCGATTAGCAACTGATGTTTTGTGGCGTTTGCCTCGAGTTTCCCTGTATACAAAACTACCATCACTCATGTAAAGGTACACTAACTTTTAGGAATCTTATTAATTGGGTCATTGTATCCAGCACCCATGAAGAATGTTTCAAATCATGTGTTACTGTTACTACAATGAATGTGTATTATTTTATGTTGGAGACTATTATATCCGGATGCAATCCGCTAACCACGTGCACGTGCAGGTTGGTGTGAAAGACTTTTTTGTTCGCTGCATTGCATATACTCGTATTGCTACCCACTCTTCATTATTTCCTGATGTCATTTCACATTTGTATAAAAGGAACTGTGTTGGGGACTGTTGTGTATAATACGTAGTAGTTACTCATTAACGTTTTTACACGTTTCATTTATTAACTACCTGTATCTCTATGAGTGTATATAGAAGTTATAGTTACTGACAGTAGTCGTTCCATTGATAAGCTGCTGTCTCTTATTGTTCCTAGGAACTTGACAGATTCTGAGGCTCTATACTATTTCCCCTGAATATTATATCACTCGTTATTAGTCGGTTTTGTCTTCTTTCGGACACCGGGAAACCATCCATAGGAATTTTCTCCGGTCTGCATTAAAGCAAAGTTTACTACTGGAAAGCCAGTGGATATTTACCTCAATTCAATGCAGTACGGTACGAGTAAATCCTGCACTAGCTCAGTGACATCCGTCGCTCTTACTGAAGAGTATAATATTTGAGAATTTTTTGGATACATACTGATCCCTACACCGAAAGACTTGACTGAGGGGCTCCAAAACGGAACCCTGCGGAGTGACGTTGTTAACAGTGGCGTCTTTGTAATGTTACGTGTATATTTGCAAACCGTAAAAAATTTCAAATCCTATTGTTATAAACGTGTCTAATGTGGCTCCAGAAGGTTTTGTTATCTGGATTATGTAAAGTATCCGTGAACATTCAATACAGTGTAATGTATTTCACATGTTGTAGGTACTGTTTAACGTATACACTATACATCTATACAAATTTTGTGTTTAATAACTACCTACACGTCGGTGTTGTTTACTTGTGGAGTGAGATGTTTGTTTCTTCTATTAAAATGAAGACATACGAGTATGAACACACTTATTACTTATTAGTAAACACTACTCACATGTATTTTACGGTTTAAATTATATAAAACAATGAAACACGATTTACGTTCATATAGTCAGTAAACATAATTAATTATTGTTTTATGGCTGGACTCATTGAGTTGTATAAAACATTTAGTATAGTATAGTAGGTAAGTATACCATTCTATTTCTATAATAGATACAAATATGTCCTAAATCATGCCTGAAATTATCACTGAATTCAGATGTTTCAAGTAGTAGTCATTGGTAATTTTATATCATATCGTGTAGCAGCCTGAACAATCTATGTATTATCTAGTAATTATAGGCCTGAGCACTCCGCCATACCCGTCACAAACACAAACCACACTTCTCTACAGCCTTGGTTCCACCTGGACACCTGCCTCGTAGGCAGTGGACGCACTCAATAGGCTTAGGACGGGTCACCTGCCTCGTAGGCAGTGGACGCACTCAATAGGCTTAGGACGGGTCATGGCTACTGCGGTGATATGACCCATAATTGGGGAATGAGGGATGATCCACAGTGTGACTGTGGACACCCGAAGCAAACCATGCAGCACATCTTGCGTGATTGCTTCATACGCGCTTAGCCTGGCACCATTGACAGTGGTAACAACCTGTCCCCGGAATTCCTCCAGTGGCTAGCGGTGCTGGATGTCAGACTTTAACGCTGTAACAATAATCAATGTTGCCAAACGATAAATAAATAGTGTTTTACATAAAAGTGTTTCAAAGTTTATGTACTCTTATTACACTCCATGTTTATAGCTTACATAAATGATAAGACTCTTTCTCTTACTAATTTTATTATGAGTTTGTGTGTAAATTATTAATTACTGTTCTCCATCATTGTTAGGTTTTAATTATATTATTAGCTACGAGTACATTATGTGTGAATGTGTGTGCGTGTAAGAACGTTAAAGGAATAATAAAATCATAGAGCTATAAATAGTACGAGAGTAGCACTGAACTCTCACACAAGATATTTGACTCGTATGAACTTATCGTCTAATTCAGACTTGAACTTCTCACATGGGAATAGCTTAGGTAGTACATTAATCGAATCATATTCCACGTATGTATCGTGTTACATTTACCTCTCTCTAGTTTACACATAATATTTTCCGATATTACCTAATTAGGCAGTTATTTTGATAAAATAAGTAACAATTCTCGTAGTGCAGATTGCACTACAATTTATTATAAAACATTTAAAGTACATACTTTGGTATTTCGCCTCTACACTTTGCACTGGTGTACATATGTTATGCTCGACTCGGAGTATTATTTTCCGATATTCGATACTATTGTAATGTAATGCCAATTGCAATATCGATTACCCTCAGTACTTTGGAAGTTGATATTAGATTATCTAGTTAGTGCCTCGTTGTATTAACTGTGCTCCCCTTCTCAGATATGTTTGGGTGTAAATCCAATGCTTAACATACTACATCTACCTACATCAAATATCCTCCCCTCAGATCAGCTGTACGTATTTTCATGTTGACAGCATATGCGCACGCGACGTTCATCCGAATGTATAGGTAGATGATATAGGTGTATTTATCTAACTTGTAGGGGGAAGCTGTAGGTAATGTTTGTTAGTAGAAGAAGCGCATTGCACAATGCACATCCCTACTATACTTCCAGTATTACACGGGACTTGGGAACATCGCACGCATCTGGCTTTAATCATTCCACGACTGTTAACGTTTACTCTTTATTGGTGTATGGTTTATACATATTTATATACTAAAGTGCTATACTAAAGTTACTTTGACTGTAACTCGTGTCAGCTATTTCTATCGCATCAGTTACTCGTGAGCTCTTGTAATGTTACCAGGCTGTCTATATAAAACATTACACTATTCGTTGTTTTCTTCACGTTTACAAGTTCTAATATTATGAGTTAGTATAGTGTCAAAGGTGAAATATTTTTTGTTTTCATGTTTCGCAGTTAGAGCGTCGCGACGCGCATGTCGTAGTAGTGCCGCCTTGATTTCATGCGCACGTTTTCCATGTAAACATTGGCATAGGTGAGGGGAACGATGAGAGAACTGGGGCGGGGACGTACATTGGTGGCCGCCGCAGTCGCTCAGTTGGAGAACAAAGTGAATCATCGTTTTCAAGACAAGAAACCAACACAAGATAATAAAAATCCCAGTAAACAAATGCCGGTAGATACAAAGAAATCTGCGGAGGATAAGAGTGCTGATCATAGATCAAAATATAATAAGGATAAATTGACCGGCAAAGAATCTTCTAGTTCAGAGAATGAGGAATATAAATCCAGCACGCACAAGGCAGAGTCCACGGCGTCGGATTCCGTGTCGATGAAGTCCAGCGAGAGAGACTCGTCCGACTCCGAGGAGAGCTCAACATCTGAAGGTTCGAGTCTCGCAAGAAGAACTCCGCAGGACCCTGCAGGATCCACACCACACCAAGGTTCTCATCCAGATAGAACTAGTCACCATCATCTTCTGCTTCAGCACATTCTCATCATTACTATAATGATATCGTGTTTTGCACATCTTTATGTTTAATTTCCTTTACTATTTTTATTTTATTTTCATTCCGTGTGTCGTTTCGTGTAACCTTTAATTAATTTTTAAAATATATGATTTGTTGAATTTTTCATACACTTATTTATTTGGGGTATTCTATCGTAGCTACATAACATTTATTAAGTTACTGGAATAAATTACTATACTTGTAAGATTTTCCGATTCTTTATTATTTTAGTAAAATTTGAATTACAAATGAGTGAGTCCATTTGATGCTTTTTAGCATCGCAATGTTATGTTGATTACAGCTAATATGTACTAGCGTTTGTGTTCTATTTACATACTCATTAAGACATTTTATACATATGTAGTTATCCATCCACTCAGGTAGAATGTTAATAAACAAACCACACACTTAGAATGACAACATCTTAGCTGAAAGATAGAGAAAAGATGGTATACTCGTAATGTAGTGGTAGACTTCTTACTGACTGATGTACCTACATGATTGTGTTATTTACTGGAGATTTGCCAAGTCCTGCAACTCAGCTACTAAAATAGAATTATTTTCTATTCTCGCTGTAGTTTTCTATCCCTTTTTGTTTAAAACGTGATGTGACATACTCCTTGTGCTAATAACCGTGTAGATTTTTCTTATTGACTTTGTGTTATCGTTTTGTATTGTTTTCACGTCTATTAGCCGTGTTCTTTCGTTTAGTATTATAGATGAATATTATATGCAAATGTGACAATTTTCTTGCACTTTAGACTATAACGTGTTAATGTCACAGTGTCGTATAAACTGATTGACACATTCATTGACAAGATAGTAATTTGCCATGTCAGTCAGACCATCAGACGAGTCACAGTTGTATGAAGGAGATGACAATAACATTTCATTGTCTGATGATGATGATCTTGATGAGGAACATAATGTTTATGAGGATGAAGATGAATCTGCGGATGAATTAGTGTTGGCTGTGAGTGGCCTTCATCCCGCTGTCAGCTCCTACATGTACTCGTCTATTGGTCAGTAAGTCCTAATCTATATATCTCATGTAGCTATCCAGTTTCGCGACCACCAGACCTTCTCTCAGTATTTCCTAAATAATATTTTTCACCGGACTGTTCTCTAGGGAGTGATTCCGACAGTCCGGATGATTCTTCGACAGTAAAGTGCGCCACTTGGTCAGACAGTAATATATCCGTGGGTCACCCCAACTCTTCCACCTCAGACACATCCTCGTCTTCTGACAAGTCTCACAAACAGAAGGGCAAACCTATAGAAGGTCTATTTTTTATTATCCAGTTTCTGTTTGTGTGAATGTAAACGTTTTATTATTGTATTTCTTATAATTATCTATGTTTTCCTGTACCAATATTCATTGTATTATCTACACAGACACGACTCGGTGCGATGATGATTTTCAATGGATCAAAACTGAACCAACAGCTTCTGTTAGCTACGATAAGTCATCTAATCCTGTGCCAGACGCCTCCCTGTCAGCTGATACTGATGAAGAAGAATGTAGAAAAATAGTACAGGCTAAAAGACCTGAATTACCCAAGTTTTGCAGTGAGAAACCTCCTGTACCCACTAACAGTCATGAGAGAAGTGGCACAGGCAGCCTCGACAGGCGGAGATATCATCCCCCTAATAGGGTTGATAGAGATCAAAAGTCTAAATCGACCCATAATCTAAAAGGGAATCACTACCCTCCTAGCAAACATTACAATGGCTCTAACAATAATCACAGAAGCCGTAATGAGAGTCCAGGACCATATGTGGACTATATGGGTAATAGTACTCAGGACTACCACTCTCAGGATTATGGCTACCAGTATCATTCCTTTACTCCTCCTCGACAGATGAGTGACTTCCATAGAAGAGCTATATCATATGAACAGTTCAATAGGCGGCATGAACATAACGACCCTCAACGCTATGGGAGCAACTCCATGTTAATGGATCGTATAGAAGGACCTAAGCACGTTGATTATCACGGCCATCACCATCCCGATATGAGGGGTGTGCCATATCACTATGGAAGTAGACCAGATATTCATGGTTCTCATGGAGAATTGTCTTGCTGTGGAGGTCCAGTGTATCCCCCGTGCTGCCATCACTCTGCACCTCCTTGGTGTTCCTGTACAGACAGATATAGAACACAATATTCATGCAAGGTACTATTACCTACTAAGAACATTGCCATGCAATGTGACTACTACCTACCTACCCTACATTTAACTGCATGATATTGTTTCATAACATGCATCACATTTTGTGGTAACATTCTCTCAGTGCGATTTTGTCCTCCACATGTGCTTTAGTAATTAATGACTAATTTTATATCAATTGCGTGTTGAAATTGCTTAACATACCTACTATTGTATCAGTTGTTAGGAAGTTAAGAATATAATTTCGTGTGCTTTTGTTGGCTTTATAGAAAAAGACCTTCCCTATAATTTGGAATCTTTATAAGATCTGGGCTAAAAACATTATCCCCCGTTTTCACCAACTTTTACCTAAGAAGGAGACCCCTAAGAAATTTCCATACAAAAACAGAGATAATATTCTATTTATTGACACGCAGGCCTACCAACCACACCCTAATTCCATACAAAATGCAACACGCAACACACCTAGCCTGGGCAGAGATATTTGGGCACCTAACGTAGGTGAGTTGCGTGTTGCATTTTGTATGGAATCAGGGTGTGGTTGGTACGCCTGCGTGTCAAAAAATAGAATATTATCTCTGTTTTTGTATGGAAATTTCTTAGGGGTCTCCTTCTTAGGTAAAAGTTGGTGAAAATGGGGGTATGCCTCGTAAAGACACAAGGACCCATAAATATCCCCCTTATATTTGCAATGTAATCTATCTATCTATCTATCTATACCCTCACGCCACATCCCTTGCAGGGTAGGCAGAGAGGACAGAGCGCCAGACAGCCCTATCCTTACACACACTCCTAGCTTCCGTCACATTCATGCAATTAGTCATACACGCTCTCCGATTCCTTTTACTCAAAACGCGTCCATCCTTGAGGATCTGGTCGACATGATCGGACCAGGTCAGTCTCGGACGGCCGCGCTTTCTCACCCCTCTTCGCTCATTCAGATATATCTTTTTTGTCATCCTGTCATCATTCATTCTCTCAACATGCCCAAACCATCTTAGTTTGTTTACTTTCATTCTTGTCACTACACCAGTCTTGCAGTCACTCATTTCCCTAATAACCTCATTCCTTATCTTATCTCTCAGCGTTTTCCCGCACAATGCAATGTAATCAACTTTCCTAATAGTCATGTTCTGTAGATATTCCACATTATCTATAATATTTTATTATATTCCTTTCCAGAATTCAGAGGCTGTGGAAGACAAACTAAGAAGATTAGAAAATGATAAAGAACAGCTACAGCTACAAGTGAGTGTGCTGTCTGAACAGATAGCTGCACAGTCTGAGAAAATAAATGATCTAGAGAGGCTGCTAAATGAAAAGAGAAATCTTCTTACAAATGCAGAAGAATTATTGCAAAGGGTATGTACTCGTATATGATGAATACATTAATAATAATTGATGTACAGTGCAAGAGGGAAGAAGTTTGTAAATGAATATTTTATTTTCTAGGAAATGTTAACACGCTCTTCACTGGAAACACAGAAGTTAGAGTTAATGTCTACAATATCAGATGCACGGTTACGCCAAGCTGCCTTAGAGAGAGAAAACATAGAGTTAAGGAGTGGTAAAATAACATCAATGTCTCACAATGTATCATCGTCTATACCCAATGGTGGAGCAGCATTAAGAAGACAAAGCCCATCTCCGTGCCCGTCACCTGGACCCATTACTCCTAGAGAAGGATCCACTCCCAGGGTATGCTTGTTGAACTGTTTTATTCTCTGCAAGATGATTAATCACTTGTGAAATTTCTTCACTAAATGTTTGTAATAATTTGATATGATATTTACAGACGCCTCCAGCTACATATCGCCGCTTGGTATCAGACCAGTCCCCTCATCAGTACAGCTCGCTGCCTCGTGGAGCCTCACTGTCTAACCCAGTGTCTCGTCCCAGCCCTGGACCCCAGACATCCTTGCAGAGCTCAACTCCTCTAGACACAGCCGTTGTTGTCCGCTTTGGTAAACCCAATCAACAGCATTGTATGGTGGTGGCAAGGGGGAGGGGCCACTCTGTACCCAATTTAGGTTTTTGCAGTTTTACGATTTAATGTCTTGTGTTTCCGTGTATTATTGTTAAAGCAATAGTGGTATTGTAGAATATTTTTGGTGCAAATTAAGTATAGTTAATTTGTAATAATATAAGGAATATAACACACTATGGCTCGGTTGCTCAACGAATAGTATCATCGGTTAGTAACGGTAAGGAATAGTATTGCTATTTTGTTTGTGCAAGTAATAAAAAGCAAAAGGGCAAACGAAATAGCAATATTTCTTAATGTTACTAGCCGACGATACTATTCGTCTAGCAAGCGAGCCTATGTGTAGTGAACTGACTGGTATATTGTATTGTTGCATGTATTGTTACATTTGTCAATGCAGTATTCCTACAATAGTGTAGAAGAATTAAGGATGAACATCGTCGGACTTACAACCGACCTCGGCTGGCTTAAGTGATCACTTTACACTCGAGAAACATTCGCCATTTTAGTTCAGTTTCTCGAGTGTAAAATGATCATTTAAGCCAGCCGAGGTCGGTCGTAAGCCCGACAATGTTCATCCTCAATTTTTCTACACTGTTGTAGGAATACTGCATTGTATATACTACGGAATGTAGAAAAATCCAATGCCTTACAAGAATAAAAATTTGTAAATCAAAAATAATTCAAGTTAAATTTGTCTTCTAAGATCTGTACACATCACTATTGCTTTAACATATTTTCTGGTTGTTATTGTATTCATTGGCCCCACTATAAATTCTGTAACACGCCTTATAAACTTGCATGCTTGTTTTTTTATTTTTATTCCTTGTGCATGACTCTAATATCCACAAACAACTTTATTGGTAGCGTGTCATCGTTATTGTAATGACACATATTAGCTTTTCATGTATTTTAAGATTTCATACTCACTCAGATAGTTCATAATTATAAAGTAAATGTTGTATTGCATGTTGTGGGTTTCTTATAAAGGATCTTTAATGAATGCATTGCATACACTTTAGTATGTTCTATAGATTACTGTTTTACATATTTTTTTATGGTAGCATAAAAAAAGACAACCATGATTGAATGTAATTCTCAATTTCCAGACCACCACTTTATTATTGGTATCACTTGTGTGCACTTGTGTACAAGCTGTGTGACTTAGTATTTCATGAGTAGTATTATAAGTAGATATTTGATGTTTGATTTTGTCACACAGTTAATACTTTCAGACTTTGGGTTCTACACTCATCCTTGTTGGTATGTGAAAGTCATCAAGTAGGTACCATACAAAATTACAGAAAGAACACTTCAACAAATATAGTGAAATTATTTTAAACTGTCCAACGCAGTCATAAAACGTGTGACCGAGAAGAGAGAACTACCTGCTTTATTTGCACTGATGGCTCTGGCATAAGTGCAAATAAAGCAGGTAATAGTCCCTTCTCGGTCAAACATTTTATAACTGCATTCGACAGTTTAAAATAATTTCACTATAATTAAAAAAACATACATGGTAGTATCTACCTGATATGTTCGGAGATGAAGTGAAATTTTGCCTCACTGTGTTTTAGCTCAAGTTTAATACATAGCAGAGTTTTTTGCATCAAATGTTTGTTGACGTTGATAATACTAGTAAATGAAACTCTGTGTTATATGTTATATGGCTTATTTGTATTCACCACTAAGAGGGCAAGATGTGAACCATACATAATTGTTTAAAAGTATAATGTCGTACACACACACATCTTGCCTGTAGGTGAGTCTTGGAAGATAAAAAAAATAAAAATAATAAAATAAAATAAAAAAATACTAATATTATTAGGTACTATGTACAGATATTACTATACCACTACTACTATTAATATTTATTTTTGTTGCAATAAATGTATATTCAGGTTAGTAATAAATAGTTGTACATTCATTTGTATGTGATTCAGTTAACACTAAGGTCCAGCTTCTTTTTTAAATTGCCTGTAGATAAGATAAATTCATCAACGTTTTACTGTACAGTGGGATGATCATCGTCAGCATAAATTACATTGCAAATGTGTGGGTATTAGATTATATTCTAAGTAACCTACTTACTGTTATTCAGTTCATATAGTCTAGTCATATGGTGTTTTCGCGGAGAAATAAATACAGTAGTCTACTTCCCTTACATACTTTACGTATTTGGGGGCGCTGAATTCGAATTTCAACTTTGCCACCTCGTAAATGTGATGCGTTCTGAGATATTCGAGAAAAACTCAGAAGAAAAAGTTCTTTTTAGAGACTTTCGCTCATAACTCGAAAAGTATACATTTTAGAGAAAAGAATCTCGAGACAAGAATAAACTAGAGTAAATTTCCTACAAATAGCGATGATATTCATTTTTCTGAAATAAACCGCTTACGCGCTACTATGCGCTAAAAAAGGGCATAAATTCCACTCTTTTTTAAAAAATATTTTCTCTTTTAATTTATTGACTATAACTCAAAATATATAGAGTTTTTTGGAAAAAAATGTTGTACATAAATAAAGTACACTATATTTTCTACAATTAGTGCTAAGAAGGTTTCTGAGACAGACTAACCTCTATTACGTTAGAGCGCATTGAAGTTCACTATAGTACATTAGAAGCAAATTCTTCATTATTTAAAATGAATATATAACATTAAAAAAAATAAAAAAATCTACTAAACTTTCTTGATGCTATAAACACAAGGCTGAAATTTTTATATTTAAATGTTTGCTACCCCTCAATAGCGATGGGTTGGTAGAAATTTGAGAATTCCTTAGAAACAAAAGCTCATTCTCCAGTTTTTTGTCCATAATGTGAAAATTAAAAACAATAGGGACAATTATACTAAGACAAAAATAAAGTACATTTTATTATCTATGAACTACCTTAATAACTTTTTTTAGTCAAATAGACGATTCAGCAGCCAGAGTCCGTTAAAAATTTTCCATATCTCGAAAATATTCTAAAATTTCTACTTATTTTGGTTTACCGCCTGCAAATAAGAATCTAAACATTTTTAAGAAACAAAATGTGAAAATTCATCAAATTTCCTACAAATTATGTCTCTTGCGTTTTCGCTCAGGCGAACTGGTTCGCTGTTAAAAAGCATCGAAATTTGGTATAGCGTGTCATATTAATTAAGCGTTGATAATACGAACTACGACTATGGTATGTAACACACGTACCATAGTCGTAGTTCGTATTATCAACGCTTAATTAATATGACACGCTATACCAAATTTCGATGCTTCTGAACATCGAACCAGTTCGCCTGAGCGAAAACGCAAGAGACATAATTTGTAGGAAATTTGATGAATTTTCACATTTTGTTTCTTAAAAATGTTTAGATTCTTATTTGCAGGCGGTAAACCAAAATAAGTAGAAATTTTAGAATATTTTCGAGATATGGAAAATTTTTAACGGACTCTGGCTGCTGAATCGTCTATTTGACTAAAAAAAGTTATTAAGGTAGTTCATAGATAATAAAATGTACTTTATTTTTGTCTTAGTATAATTGTCCCTATTGTTTTTAATTTTCACATTATGGACAAAAAACTGGAGAATGAGCTTTTGTTTCTAAGGAATTCTCAAATTTCTACCAACCCATCGCTATTGAGGGGTAGCAAACATTTAAATATAAAAATTTCAGCCTTGTGTTTATAGCATCAAGAAAGTTTAGTAGATTTTTTTATTTTTTTTAATGTTATATATTCATTTTAAATAATGAAGAATTTGCTTCTAATGTACTATAGTGAACTTCAATGCGCTCTAACGTAATAGAGGTTAGTCTGTCTCAGAAACCTTCTTAGCACTAATTGTAGAAAATATAGTGTACTTTATTTATGTACAACATTTTTTTCCAAAAAACTCTATATATTTTGAGTTATAGTCAATAAATTAAAAGAGAAAATATTTTTTAAAAAAGAGTGGAATTTATGCCCTTTTTTAGCGCATAGTAGCGCGTAAGCGGTTTATTTCAGAAAAATGAATATCATCGCTATTTGTAGGAAATTTACTCTAGTTTATTCTTGTCTCGAGATTCTTTTCTCTAAAATGTATACTTTTCGAGTTATGAGCGAAAGTCTCTAAAAAGAACGTTTTCTTCTGAGTTTTTCTCGAATATCTCAGAACGCATCACATTTACGAGGTGGCAAAGTTGAAATTCGAATTCAGCGCCCCCAAATACGTAAAGTATGAAAGGGAAGTAGACTACTGTATTTTTTTCCTGAAAATGCCATTAAATTTGCTCTCGTTACTGCACTAATAATATGTTATCAAATCTTACATTTTTATGATTGTTTATTACCGTTGTTGCTATGTTGCATAATCCATCTCACATTCACTAATTTCAACATTAGACCGGTGTTTTAACGTTAAAAAAGGGGGTATAGCGTAGATAATTGTCGGAAAGCTGAAAACTGTTTTAATCTCTTCATTAACAAGCAAAGAAGGTTTCCTGAAGTTTGCACCAATTTTACGCTTGTGCTAAGTACATGGTGTCCCAAAAACAAATAAAAAGTTGAACTTTTTCCAGTTTTTCATTAATAACTCCTAAAGGAAGTATTCTAGACAAATTGTGTTCTCCTGTGAATTAAAGTAAATGAAATTCTTCGTCTACTGAGCATAAATACTACTCTCTACTTTGAAAATTAACTGAGAAACAGCGATTTAAAATTGTATGTTTTTCTCAACATATGACAATTTTCTTATTTTTCTTGAATCGTTGTTGAATATCTTCTAATCCAAGCTACTTACAGCAAATTTAAGTACATATGATTCAATGGCCAGTTAATTCTCTATAAACTGGCATTAAAATTTTACCTTTATATTAAATTGGTTAGGATGTAGAGGTATTTAAAGAGAGACGAGTGAAATAGAGAAATTTATTAAATGATAGATTACAATATGTTAAAGGTAAGGAAGACTTAATTTTGCGGCTCTTTCTTATTAACGTACATTTTTTTTAGTTAAAAACCTAAATTTCGCTATTGATACGCCACTGTGTAACAACTTATATCGAGAAGACTATTTTTTTTACCTTCATCAGTTTTACTAATATAACTCCTGAACGGTTGATGTTGGGGAAAAGATATTTTACTCAAAATATAACTAAAATTAATTTACTATAACTTTATTTCAAAATTAACTTTGTAACTTAAATAATAACTGAGTTACAGTGTTTGAAAAAAAGCATTACTAAAAAAAATTAATTGCCTCGGCTATTTTTTTTTAATAACTCCTGAACCGTGATATAGAGAAAAAGTTCAAGAGATTTAAATATAAGGTAAATAAATTTTCTATAACACAAGCGTAATAAAATAACTTTAAAAGTTATAGTAAGAAAGTTATGGATGATCAAAGTCAATATTTTGTGTAGCCATTCGACGCTTGTTTAGATATATTTCATACTATATGGCGAGCAGGTACTTTATTTTCATACTACACCGGCTCGGAGGTGCTTACTAGGCAAATATAATTCATATGCAAACGTCGAATGGTTACACAAAATATTGACTTTGATCATCCATAACTTTCTTACTATAACTTTTAAAGTTATTTTATTACGCTTGTGTTATAGAAAATATATTTACCTTAAATTTAAATATCTTGAACGTTTTCACTATATCACGGTTCAGGAGTTATTCAACAAAAATAGCCGAGGCAATTTAATTTTTTTAGTAATGCTTTTTTTCAAACACTGTAACTCAGTTATTATTTAAGTTACAGAGTTTATTTTGGAATTAAGTTATAGTGAATTAGTTTTAGATAAATTATGAGAAAATATTTTTTCGCTAACATCAACCGTTCAGGAGTTATATTAATAAAACTGATGAAGGTAAAAAAAATAGTCTTCTCGATATAAGTTGTTACGCAGTGGCGTATCAATAGCGAAATTTCGGTTTTTAACTAAAAAAATTGTACGTTATTAAGAAAGAGCCGCAAAATTAAGTCTATCTTATCTTCCACATACCGAAATCTATCATTTATAAAAATTCTCTATTTCACTCGTCTGTCTTTAAATACCTCTACATCCTAAACCATTTAATATACAGGAAAAATTTTAATGCCATTTTATAGAAAAATAACCGGCCATTGAATCATATGTACTAAAATTTGCTGTAAGTAGCTTAGATTAGAAGATATTCAACAACGATTCAAGAAAATTAAGAAATTTGTCATTTGTTGAGAAAAACATTACAATTGTAAATCGCTGTTTCTCAGTTATTTTTCAAAGTAGAGAGTAGTATTTATGCTCAGTAGACGAAGAATTTTATCTACTTTAATTTACAGGAGAACACAATTTGTCTAGAATGTTTCCTTTAAAAGTTATTAATGAAAAACTGAAAGAAGTTCAATTTTTTTTTTGTTTTTGGGACACCCTGTACTTAGCACAAGCGGAAAATTGGTGCAAACTTCAAGAAACCTTCTTTGCTTGTTAATGAAGAGATTAAAATAGTTTCCAGCTTTCCGACAATTATCTACGCTACAAAGCTAAATTTCCTGGGCTACATCTTAATCCGTGATGCAATCCACCCTCTGTGCTGTTGTCTCGGTGCTCTGTGTAAATATCAATTTGCTTGTCCCTATTTTCTGCTACATTTTGATGTCTGTTCTCCAAATCTAAATTTAAAACAAGCTCCCCGTATTCGGTAGATATTTAAAAAAAATTATCGCTGACCCAAAACTTGTACGCTTGTTTACTTCTGTGTGTAATTAAATGAGTGTTAATTTCTTTGTTAGTAATGGACAAGGATTGCTCAATAAAGAAATATTGTTTTCAAACTTTTTTGTCAAGAGCCATTACTTATAATATTAAATAGCAGAAATTGATAGAATTGTACAGTTTTGTTTTGAGTATAATAATGTGAATGTATGTTATGAACAGCGTAATGTTATTCTGCCATATGTTTTTAATTTATATAGTGAAGGTGGTAATTATTATTTCCAGCTGATAAAGACACAGTAATAGGGACGGCTAGTCCTGTACTGGGCAAAGTGGGAGGAGGGGCAAACAGTATGAGCGGGAAGGGCTGGGGTAACCTGTGGCGAGGGGGCAGTGGAGGAGCCCTGGAAGATGTTGGTGATGGACCTGTAGAGCCATTCCAAAGAGGAGGAGTTAGAGCCACTGCAGCTCCTAGACTACAAACCATCATACCTGATAGATGGTAAATATAACCACATCTCTCATTAAACATTTGCGTAGTGTAATCACCTACGAAGCAGTAATATTTCCTCTTTTGTTTACAGGAACACTGTACCTCCCAAAGAATGGGATACAGAAATAACCTGTGAGTGGTTGGAAGCATTGGGATTGGATTGTTATAGCGCAGATGCAAGGAAGTGGCTGACTAATCCTGCTGGAAATAGAGGCATCTTGGCATCAGCTACACATCAACAAATTGAAAAAGAGCTTAATCTTAAAAATCCTTTACATAAGAAGAAGATTGTTCTGGCACTGATGGATTTACAGGTAACTCTAGCCATGTGTCGCGCATGTGTTATTTCCGGTTTTCATGGATTTTATAAGCAATTTCGTTAAATGTGTTTATTTTATACAAGTATTTAAAATAACTTGTAGGGAGGTCCCGGTGTAGATCCATTGATGAAAGCAGCAGGTCGTTTAGATTGTGCTTGGGCTATGAGATGGTTGGAAGATGCTGGACTTCCTCAGTACAGGGAGGCATGGGGGGCTGCTGGAGCAGATGGTAGAGTGTTACATCTTCTAAGTCATGAAGATCTTCATGCACTTAAAGTTACCAGTCAGCTTCATGCTCTCAGCATTAAAAGAGGTTAGTTTTTTGTCATGTTTTCTTCATTATCATTAGTTTGATGCAAAGAATACAAATGAATATTACGATATTTCAGGTATCCAAGTGTTGCGGGAAAATAACTTCAGTCCAGATACAATGATTCGTCGAGCCACTGTTGTAGATAATAATGAGAGTGGAGAGGGAGGTGTTGGAGAAGAGGGGCCTGACTGTGTTGGGGGGCATGTTTCCAGGTGGAGCAGTCACAGGGTCATGGAATGGCTCAGGGCAGTGGATTTGGCCGAATATGCACCCAACCTTAGGGGTGCTGGTAAGTTTTTCCATATGGAATAGTAATTCATCTTGTTTTGATATTATTTTGAGTGTCTCATGAGTCATGTGATATATTAATCTGAATAGGTGTCCATGGAGGGTTAATGTACTATGAAGTGCGTTTCACTGGTGAACTCTTGGCTACTCTCCTGAACATTCCACCCAGCAAGACTCTACTCAGGCGACATCTGAACACCAGATTCAATCAACTATTGGGCAAGGAAGTCATTCAGGAGAAGAGAGAGGCTGAACAAACATTAGGATATCAACCCCTGACATTAACATCTAAAGTGAAGGTAGAAATTTTCTTATTTCTCGTAAAGAATAAATAAATAGTCTAAATTTGACTGAAAACACTTCTTTATCAATAAATAATCCGCCACCCAAGGTAGGAACTCCGCCTCCTCCACTGCTATCTACACCCGTTCAGGTTTCTTAAAAAAGGCCTTAATTAAATAATTTTTATGAAAAATTGTAGTTTAATAAGATAGACATTGTCATAAAGAAATCGTGTAAATACATTTTCCTCATAAATACACACATTATTTTTCATTTACATTGATTTACCCTATAAAATCCACTAATCCGAACATGCCGACATCTCCTGCTTAATTATATTGATGTTTTTTACAGATTGTAAAGAAAGGGCAATTTACTCTAAAGAGAAAGAAGAACAAGGGCGAGCCGGAGTACGGAGACCTTGTGTGTCCCATTGTGGATCAAGCTTCAGGTGAAATATTGAGTGTAAGTCTCTAACAATACTAACCAAGTACTCACAGTCACATCCCTCATTACTCCATGATGTGTTCACTCGTCTGCACTCGTCCACTATTTCCTGGTATATATTACGTATATTCATCGCTCGAGTTTAAAAGCCTTTTTTGTAGTGTGAGACAGCATAATTACACACGAGTCTGTACACGCAGTTATAGTAGTATTAGTGAGCGCACAATGAACAAGAATGCACACAGATGCGTTAGGCAGGTATATCCATCTTTTTAAACTCGAGTGACTGTTGTACTGCTATTTGGCAGGTACTTCACACTAACTTCCTGTTGAATTTCAATTTCACCTATATCTCACCGCAGTTCTCTCCAATGTTGGTTTGCAAAGTTGGTTTGATTGAATAAGAAAAATAAAAAGTAAACTTTAAAAAAGAACGCAACAGGTACTCATATTATTTAATTCATTAAGGCAATCCACCCGTAAAGAGTGATTTGTGCCAATTAAATCAAATCAATACAATATTAGAATAATTTTGATAATAAGATGAAAGATAAAGATGATTACAAATAGACTTATAACGAAAAACAATAAAATAAACCAAACATACTCGTATTAATACAAGAATGTGAAAGTGTTAAAAATTTCTATTATTTTGATGGATGCATTTCATGATTGATAGATGAATGTCTTGTGAATTTTGGGCTAAAAGGAAATTAATGGATATCGGAAAAGTATGGACATGTTTTTTTATTTCGGAGAGCAACGTCGAATTAATAAATATAGGGCAATCGAAAAAGATATGGTCCAAAGTCTCATATATCTGTAGAAATTAGCTGACAAGCTGCATTGACTTCAGTAAACAAAATATGTATGCACGGTGAGCAAAATACATACATACTAATTCAATATGTGAATACCATACAAACCATACCTTCTGGAGTGTTTATTATTGTGTACATATTTGTGATAAATAATGTATTCCTCAGCATACCTTGAGGCTTCCTTTTGATTTTACCAGGGATTTAGTGGGCATTGGGCATAATATACGTACAAGTTAATATGTAATTCTAACATGGTGTGACTAACATAACTAAGGTTTATTGGGTTTATAAACTTAACTGTAAACATATATTGCGTAGTCTATTAACTGCATACTTCCTTTAGTTTTCTTCTGTCACTTTATATGCTAGTGATGTACCGACACAATGTCGCCTGTTAGTTGGAAAGGTAGTTTATTTTTATAGTCAGCAACCTATAATGCAATACACGAGAACAAGGACTAAGTTAAACTGCAACATCAGTATTTTACAAGCATATCTAGTGAGGTGCTTCCTGTGATGTTAACTAAGTGTACTGCCATTACAAGCAAGTTGCATAACCCAGTTTAGGCAATTGGTATTTTTCCATCTACATTTCAATCATAAATAGCCTTAAGTTTCCACATGCAACCTCTTTTTTTCAAGTCCACTATTCCATGCCTATGTATGGAATTAATTTGATGTTTTTTTGCGATCATCTCAGTTTTAACTTTTTTGTTTATACACAGGGGTGCCATTTTGTAACTCTACTCTCTCACTTTACGACGATGTGTACACGACATACAATAATTATTTGTACTTTGTATACATGTCGCATAGCCAGGGAGTAGAGTTACAAAATGCCACCCCTGTTCTTGCTTAGGACGGCAGTATGTACCCATTTTGTTTGATGTGTTACCTAACCACATTTATTACAATTATTTTAATTGAATTGATGTGTAGACGATGAAGATGGAAGTTTACGGAGGCGAGGGGGCTGCCTCTCGGCAAACTGATGAACTGTCCAGCTCTACGGATTCTCCTCATTCACAGCGCAGTGACAGAAGTCATTCCTGAGGGCAGCTCAACTTCTACACTAACTTCGTGTCCTACTCTCATCTTATGAGACAAATGTAACAACACAACACCATATAATAATACTCGTACAAAACTCTCAGCCAGGAGAATTTATTAGCTGAATATTATCAATCAACAACTACGGGACAACAAGTAAAGGAATTATAAGTAAGTGTTTGTACGTAACACTGCACAATGTGTATTATATAAGTTAGTTACCCATTATACAAATTCAGATCTATACATATTATTATACAGTACTCCAACTCCCTTGATGTTTATACAAAGCAATATCTTTAAAGTATGTAAGCGATCCTTCTTTCTATTCCTACGTCTTTACAATTTACGCATAAATTTATTGTTCACTATATTTTTTCTACGCACTATGAATATTATTGCAATACTGTCTTGCCAAATATTTTATATTCGACTGACTCTCACTAATTTTGATTGAGTTACGTGTACTGGTACAAACTAAAGTATGCAAATAATAAATTTGTTGCATTAAGATGTATTGGCAGATCAGATACATGTATGTCTTACGTATATATTTCTATTCTAATAATTATGTGACTACTGTACCTTTTTAAATATTATAATATTGACATAGATTTCTTATAATAAAATATCACACATTAAGTATCGTAGAACTAATATCATTCACATATATCGCATAATGTAATTGAAACTCGTACATTGCATAAGTCTTCCAAAATTCAGGAAATTTGATATGTAGTGGTTTACACATTTTCATTACTTTTATATTGTAATATATTATTAAGTACACAAAGTATCCAACCTTGTGTACGATAAATAGTTATATTTTTATCAATATAAGAATGTTTTATATTACGTATATTATATTAAGATGATTCGTAAGAGCAGAGCACAAACAATATTATTATTTAAATCGTACAATATTTTATTATTTAATTTAATTATTTATATGAAGATTTTATTTTATTATTATAAGAATATCTATTTTATTATTTAGGAAGTTACACTAAACGGCTTATAAAAACACAAGTTGGTCAATGAAAGATCAACAGAGTTCGACAAGACCTACCGTAGGTTGCTAACATCCTCTGGTGGTCTTCCACTAACACGTCCATTGTCTGTACCATCGCATGATGTTAATACAATGGTAGTGTGATAATATTTGTTAAGTAATTAAAAGTAAAGTATTAATATAACTTTAACATGCATATATTACGATGAACATGATCTTCAGTGTAAAAGCTCAAGTACTGCCAAAAGTTCATTTGCTATCATTTATTTGTAATACACTATATTCTTCCCACATTTTATCATTTATCTAAAACGAATTAAGAAATGAAATACAACTCACCTTATCAGCTCAAATAAAATACATTGTTTTGATGTAAACCTTCTGTGCCTAAAGACAGGTTTTTTAAAAATGTTTGTTAATATTTATACTGTAATATGTATGTACTATTATCATATCCCAGTGGTAGAGCTTTTTATATTATAAAGTTAATAATGAATAGTTTGTTGTAAATTTAATGTTATTTATATGAATATATTTTATAACTGAGACCAATGATTACAAAACTTGTATGCCTAAATTCTAAACAGTCAGTAAACTAAACAAGCAGAAGTTTATATGAGGATGGAAACATGTAAATCTTTCATACAAGTGGTGCTGTACTGGAGTAGTTTCCATGAGCTAATTCACATTCCAAACAATATTGAAGAAATAAACCTGATCCTAATGTAAGACAAAATGACAGAAAGATTCAGCATTCCTTGAAACATTTTATTTTAATTCTTAAACAACTAAAAAATTAACTGTATTAGTAAAACTTCAGCTGTTAGATTTTTCATCCATTAGTTTCACTGAATTTTAATTTTTAAGAGAAATGGAACATGGATATAAATTAATATCTTCGTTGTTGGAACTTCGGATTTCCTTACTGCGTGTAGAGTGGTTGAATGACTGAGCTTTCGCCAGCGATACTACTGTCATCTTCAGGATGAAGTATCGCCAAGATCTTCAGGATGAAGTATCACTAAGATGGCAGTAGTATCGCTGCCGAAAGCTCGGTCTTTCAACCACTCTACACGCAGTAAGGAAACTCAAAGAACCAACAATGAAGATATGAATTCATCAGGATGTGAAACCTTACAAGAATATAAATCAAATACATGTGCATAATCATGAGATGACAAATTTCAGATAAGTCGGAATAGGTCAGCTACATCCCATTCATATCCTCAGTATCAAGGAACAGTTGCTATGAATAAGTACTTCATTTTTGTAATTTATTAGTCCTTCACTTGACATATTGCTAAACTATTTATGTGTAATTATTGTTATAAGCTCTAAACATTACTGGGCATTTGAGTTAACTGTATTGTGTACCAAGACCTTGTGTCAAAGAATTACAAAAAAATGATAATTTTTACATCATCTGTGACCACTTTAATATTTATAGCTTCATTAACAAATGGATTCTATTTTTTTACGCACTTCAAGAATTTTTGTACAAGAGATGCTCAACTGATAACTTTATATAAATCCTTGTCATCATCTACCTCCCCGCTTGTTCATACTGTATTGTATTCCTGCAGTAATCAATTTGTTACTCCATATTATGAAATGGAAAGACCAATTTATTATTACTATCTATTAAAAAATAAGAAATCAACCAAATACATACTTAGTCTGTACTCTTTGTAAAATGTTGGAAAGTGTGTATGATATATCCTACATACAGGTAATCACATAATATCAATCTGTGAAGTGTGTATGATATATCCTACATACAGGTAATCACATAATATCAAAAATATATAATTAGTTGGTATACATTGAATTTTTATTTAATTCACATCCTTCCAAAAATTTCATTGTCATAGAATGACATGCAGTGAATGAGGGTCTTCCTGAGTTCCCCAAACTCTGTGAAATCTAACCAATATCTATTCTGGATTAAGAAAACGACAGGTCAGTGCCGGGTTCGCAGGCGGCAAGCAGCATAAACGCACAATGGTATACTTTAGTAACTAAGAAGAATGAAAAAAATATTGTGTACCTATTGAAAGTTTTTTTTTTTATTTACTTACAATAAGCTGGGTAATTAGTATTACATAACTTTGTACGCCAACGTTCTTAATTCTCTCAAAATGGCTGGGAATTAATAGACGAAACTAGAAAATGTTTTAAAATAGTGTATATTTTTAAAGTAAAATTAGGGATGTATACGTTATTTTTCTTCACGTACAGCTTAGGAGGAGATTAAAAAATTCTATAAATTTATGCAGATCACCACAGAACAATTTGATATAGAAAGGAATTAAATCATAAATTTAATTTGCAGGCTTTGATGGTTCTTCGAATTTAGAATCCCTCTCGGTCGTAATGTCTTTGAGAACCCTCAAAGAACCAGTGTTTGATTTAGAAGTACCTGAAACAAAACTTTATTCAATATGCATGTACCTTCGTAACACTGCAAGGATATTATAGATTTTATGTGGTTTTATGGACTTACTTGATGTATCAGGTTTATCAAAATAATCACTGTTATTTTTATCTTTCTTTGCCTTTTCCAATGCGGCTGATTCAGTTGAACTCAAGGCTAGAAAAAAAAACAATATTGCTCAATATAGAATGATCTCTGTTAAGGCACATTTTTCTCATAAAGCCTTAGTTGGGGAACCTTCACAAGGTCATCACAATTCACAACAATAAGAGTAATATGTATCTGCTTAGAGTAGTATAACACATCTTTTGGGTACCTACCTATACTGAGTTTATAATAATACCTAAGTGCTAAGTGAGAGATCAGTTATCTACAATTCTTTTTATCCATTCATAAGATGGACAGTAACACCTACGTAAGTTAAGCCACATTGACAGATTTTTATATACATATACTACCCATTAGTTAGTGCCAGGGGTTACTATTGACATTATAATGTTGTCGACAATGAACATTATCGGTGATAAATGCACCCTTTACATAGTTTTGTATTATTATTTTTTTGAAAGTATTATGTGAGTTAAAGACGATCACTAATTACATGTAACTTTAGAATATATTATTGGGAATTGATGAACACAAATAATTATGAGTGAACTAAATTGATCACTCACATAGCAAACGAGAATCCATAAGAATCCATTCTGAGCTGACAACTTGTTCAACAGAAATTCTCGATTCAACATTAGGCTCCATCATTGACTTGACCAATTTCTTGCACTGGTCGGATAACCCAGACACCTTTGAACGGAACTTCCATTTTCGTTTCATTTGCAAATCATACAGCTTCTTTATATTCGTGTCGTCAAACGGCATAGATTTATTTAACACGACGTATAGTAAGACACCTAGAGACCATATATCTGCACCCTTAGGGACATATGGAGAACCTTTGATAACTTCTGGAGCAGCGTAAGATAAAGAGCCACAGTAAGTACTACTCAATATTGGTTTCCTTTTAGCATCAACACAGAATCGTGCAAATCCAAAGTCCGATAGTTTAGTATTTTGATTTGCAGTAAGCAGAATATTTTCACACTTAAGATCTCGGTGTACCACATTCATTTCATGTAAGTATTGCACAGCCAGTGATATCTGCCGCGTCCAAACACGAGCTTGGTCTTCAGGAATAGGTCCATAAGTTAATACATATTGTAATAGATCACCTCTTTCCGCATATCTCATGACAATGTAGTGTTTAGATCCCCTTTGGAAAATACTATGAATGTGTACAATATGTGGATGGCTAAGTTTTAATAAAATGTTTAATTCTCTAGGTAAGAACTTCTTTATAAAATCCTTGGGAGCCTTGGTTGCGTCAATTATCTTGCATGCCAATTTAGTTTGACTGTTCTTATCTTTGTCTGACTTGCTAATTGCTAGAAACACCTGAACAAAAAACAAATAAGTAAATAGGAATAATACTACTGTATATATAATTAACCCGCATTGAAGTGGCACTATCAGGAACAAGTTTTCAATACCTCCCACGTTTCTTAATGACTTTTAATACTATTATTGAATACTTCCCAGTGCCCTACTACTCTACAGGTTAGGAAGAAACATATTATCTATTGTAATCTAAAATCTATCAATTAATCTATGTACCCACATTAGCATATGAACCTTCCCCAATTTTTTTTAGAATTTTTAGTCCTCGCATTGATAATGTTTCTTCAGTTGATGCAGAGACATTTATTTTTTTATCAACCATAATAATATAAGTGTTTCATATCTTGTTATGTGGGTTCGCTGGCAAAGAATATTTGTAAATGAAAACATCTTAATGGTTTTGTCCAATGTGAGAAGCACATTGTCTACTTTCACTTGTAAATTTAACTTTCTTTTACAATCATTTTAAACCGAAAAGGTTATGTGAGATTAGATGAGAAGTTAACTAAATGTCAACTGTCAGAATATTTAAAATGAATTTAAACAAAACATAATTCTTTATTTAAACAATAATCAAGAAATAATATTTGCATTGCTATACATAGTGTTCTTATTATACTCAGTCTTTCGAGCTACCGATTATAAATTCTCCAGCTAAGGAAAACCTTCTGAGGAATGATTGTGCTGGAGTTTGTAACAAATGATAATCCTGCGTCGTTGGATGTACAGGATATAATTTTTCTTTTCTAATTCTTTCCAACATAGACTGCGGTTCACACTTGGCTTTAGCAGGGACTGAACTTGTTAGTAACTCGTGTATGAAGTCTGGTAAGAAGGAGACAGATGTTTTAGATTTCTCACTGTGGAAAGGTGGAGGAAGAGGTTTAGTCTCTTCTTTGGAAATATTATCATCAGATAAATATATATAGTCTACTTGAGAATCATTCATATCATCATTTCTTCTATCTCTTGAACTATCGTTTGGTGCTGTGATTGTCTCCTCCTTAGGGTCTATGATTTCTCTGTCAGTATTTTTACCATTAAATTCTAAACCGATTGTCTCCACAGTTTTTGTTAAGATTTCAGATTCTTGAGTTTGGTTTGGCAGCTGTGTGATATTTACAACATTTATCACAGCCTCTGTCGAATCATTTTCATTATCCAATACAGTGGGATCTTGGGAAACATTTACACTGTGATACTCTCTTTCTGTTTCAATTATTTTATAAAATTCTTGTATTTTCTTTAAGTCAAGCCTGGAATAGGAAAAGATGATAGGTAATAATTATGTATTGTAATATTGCACAGAGTATTGAGAAAGGCAACATAAACTATAAAGTGTTACCCTTTATTAGCAACATGGCAGCAATGCAATGCAGCAGGGTCTATAGGATGTGCTTCAGTGTTGAATATATATCCTCCAACATCTAAGATACACTCCCCAGATGGAGTCTGCACTACAATGCCACTATGTCCCGGATTGTGGATGAAGTTATCAGGATCAAATAACAAATAGAGATATTTGGTCGTCTCAGCAAGAAAGAATGACTCCATTCTATCTTCTTTACGATGATCTCTCACGTCCTTTATCTACAAATTTTAAAGAAAAGTTTTGTTGAAGAAAAACAATGTCAATCAGTTTGTATTATAACAAACATAATAAAATCACTCGACAATGCTTACAGTCGCATATCCACATTTAGTCTTGGCACTGTGTTGTAGACTCCTTAATATATCTTCTCCCATTTGTAGGATGATAGGATCTCTGGTGTCTCTGTAGAGATACATGAGAGATTCTATAAGTTCAGGCCTCAAAGGATAACTCTCCCGTCCACCTGATGCTGCTCCAGATCCTATGTTATACACCTCGGGTGTAAAACCATATTGTCTCCATACACTGTGATAATTCTGTAGGATACGCATTGCTGCATCCGAATCTCCTAAATAATCAGTTAATAAATTATACAAAAGCCATGTTCTGCTGACTCAACAATAGAAAATTATAATAGAAATGATATTAAATTTACAAAATTGTTCACTAGATAAACCTAATATGTAGTTGGGAGATATTTTTATTATACCATATAGTAATTTTTTTATTATACCATATAGTACTGGTCAGAACACAGAACCAATGAGTCGATTCTCCAGGAACTCGGTGTCTCCACACGCTTGTCCACACAATGCGAACAGCGCACCCTCCGCTTCTTTGGACATATAGTAAGAGCAAATGGATTGGAGAGACACATAATGCTTGGGGCGATAGGAGGTAGACGGGGTAGAGGTTGTCTGCCCATGAGGTGGTCCGACCAAATAAAAGCAGCCACAAGAACCACACTCTATGAATCTGTATGTGTGGCGGAGGACCGAGAGGGATGGAGAAATTTCATCCACATGCGTGATGGTCACGATCCCCGGAATCGGGGGGCCGACTAGGAAGAGAGTAAAATAATGACTTTTCTTAAAATAGAAATACAAATTTTCTTGTTTATTTATATTGACTTACCAATCAGGCTTAGTATTCCAGGCCAATAAGCTTCGAGAGATTGAAATACTGGAAGAGTTACTTGACCTTTAGACATTGATGCCCACACATACCAGTCATCCTTTTTTAAATACTTATCAATTATTCCTCTACCTTCATTAAACATATCCATTAATTCTGGTTTCTGAAATAATATGGCACCTGTAACAAATGAAATGTTAGACTAAAATAATATTTCTCATGGCAGACAAAAGTGTAAATAGTATGTATTACATATAACGTTAACTTAACTGCCAACAAACTGTTTTGCAGTTTGCCAAATATTGAGAAACTGTTTTTGTAATTTCTATATGTTAAATAAATCATTAAAAAAAATTTTCTTTATCATAAGAAAGGAATCAGGAGTATGGGAGTAGAGAGCAGTTATGGAACCTCTTTGCAGAACAAATCCAACATGTGAGTTCCACTGTGCCCTATCACACGCACCATACAGGATATACTTGATGCGTTTCTATATGCTGTATGTTTTGCACCACACTTGAGATTAGTGTAATTGTTTCTGGTACGACAAGTAAAATAAAGAATATTGTATGATAAAAACCTTTGACTAGATATTCAAAATATGAATCTACTCCAGCTCCAATTCCTGCATCTTGAGCCACCCACCTCCCAGTGAGGACATCTATGTGATTTCCTAACAGTCCAATTGGAGATCGATGATTATACAAAGCATATACTGCATGCATTGCAACCTACAAAATCAGAGGTGTTTTATATTTACAATTTCATATAGGATAATCAGAGTAGACAGAGTTTTAAAGGGAATTACCTCTTCATAAAGCGGATCTCCTGTAAGACGACTGAGAGTTCCAAATTCAATGATAAATGTTCCTATTCCCGCAGTACAGGTGACGCTGGTTTCTCCTTTAGGAATTCCATATCGCAGGTTTACAGTTCCATAAGGCATCCCAGTTGGAGTGTCAAAAGCAGCTATAAGTCTCTGTGCCACATCCTCTGCTAGACGCAAGAGGGGACCATTGCATGGCCAACCTGGCTCTAACTTAACCCCGGCTCTAAAATTAAATTATTTACTATTGCAATGACTAATATGTAGTACTGTACACTAGGGCTGACTGTAAGATATTGCTTTTGTAATAAGTCCACCTTTTAGCATACTGCTTTTGTCTTTTCTGGTAACTCTGCATGATTTTTGGTTAACAAAGATTTATTTATTTAATAATTCACTCTAGCTCTAATACTAATTGCGACAAGTCTTTAACAAAGTAATCATAATACATGGGTTTGGATGTTTGTTAATTGTGCACAATTGGTACTAATTTATCCTTTGGTGCAGTCAAGTATTATCAATTATCACAGTCTAACAGCATTAATTTTAAATATGCACCATGTCTCAAGCAAATAAACAATCATGCTACGCGAAAATTATAATTAAGAATTGGATTACTTATTACATATTATTTAACTTAAAAGAAACTAATTTTACCTGTGAGAGAGTAGATGTGCACTCAATAAACCACCGACCAATCTGATATTGGTTTCAAACACTGATATGTTAATATTGGCATCAAAATTTTCTCTTGTTGTAACAATATCTACGACTCGCTGGAATTCACTATAGTTCCCCATAATAGCCAACGTATCAAGAGCATCGATAAGAGTGAGGGAATAGCTCCCCCAAGTATCTACACCATCACAACTCAAGGGTCTCAGTTCGTCATAAGGATATGCATACTTCAAATAACTGTCATACGCATGCTGGAACATTTCACGTACTTCTTCTCTAAAATCAAATAAAATCCCATTAATATTATAATTTCCACGATGCTTGCCTCCGTCAACTTTTGTGGAATGTCTCACATGGAATACAACTCCATCCGATGTATTGTGTCCTATCAAGTATTTTCTATAATTATTTATTTGGTTTAGGGGAAGTGGAAGCATAACTTCCAATCAATATAATATAAAGATAAAAGAACTTTTGTTTTCTCAAAACAGGTGTTCATATAATCACATTTTTTGGCTATCGCAGTTTTTTCAACTGCTGCGGCTGAGATTTTAACTCAGAATCCATAGCTTGGCATTCTGGTTCTGTGCTATGCAAGCTAGTGACTGAGAATAAACTCTATTCATCTAACACCAGATGAGATTGCGGTGGCATTTTAACATAAGAATAATCTTTTTGACTTTCATATCTCCGCTAGCCCTAGCCATGGGGTTGCTAAACTGGAATAATGTGTATTTTTCTATTATTGTGATGCAACAGTGACTCTTAACATTTTTACATTACATACCTTAATCTAACAACGTCTTCTTTAGTATATTGTCTAATTGCATAAACCAATCCTACACCATAAGTAGAAAATAAAAAAACAAAAAGATACGATACTTTAAAAAACATCGTAAATAAAAGGTTTAGAGAAATATCATCAAAAAGACGGTGACCATATTCAAGAATTAAAACGAATAGAAATCTAAACGTACGACATTGCCTACAAACAATTACATCAAATAAACATTGTTAAATATATTATCATTCATTTAATTGAACACAAACAGAGGACGAATTTTCTCCAGTCGATCAAAACGTCAAATGAAACGTCACGTTTTGTAGCCATAGAAACGCTATACGTCAGGTCAGAGCATGGATTTCGTAATACTAGTAAACTGGATTCTCCTTTTTAGTTAGGCAAAAGAAGCAAGATGAGGATTTTCCATACTAAACGGGCTATAGGAAACTTGGATGAAATTTCATCCAAGATAGAAAACTGAGGTGTTCACACGGATTTTTGGTTTTCACTGTTTATATTTTAACTGATAATGAATTATACCTTAATTGTTCCTTCTCTATATTATATGACATCATTGCTCGAAGAGATCGTTATTTTTTCGAAACTGCATCCATAGACATTCAGTTTAGCCAACTTGAAGAAATAATTTTATTCTAATTTCAGTTTGGATTGTCGTCGGTCGTGGGCTCGCGTACTTTTTTTTCGTTTTTGTCACTCGCCGTGGAGAATTTCGGATTTGACTTTGCGATTTCAGTTATTCCAACATTTTAAAAAGTCCTGAATCATGTTTTTGCAAACGAGCGTTGCGATGGTCGAATGAATATATTATTCGACGTTTAATTACGCGTTTACCTCTTGATACTCGCTGATATTTAATTTAACGGCGCGCTAGTTTGTTGTGTATCGTTAACGGTTATAGTTTATTCATTCCGGTCTGTACATTTTTATACACAATATTTTACAATGACCTCAATTCGCGAGAATCAGGAAAATGTGTTTTCCTCAAATGCATTGCATAAAGATCTTCCTGATGCTTCCAAAAATCAACGAAAAGTTTTAGGCGGCATCAGTCAAAATAACCAAAACATCAACCATCAACGGATTTTGAAAGCTGTAAGATTACAATATTTTTTCTGTTTTATGCTTTTCTTTTATATTATCCAATATTTGTATGATCTTGATGTATCTTTTACTGAATTCAATGTCGTTTGTTACTTTTAGAAATCACAAAATAGTGAAGTCAACATAAGAACAAATGATAGTAACAGTAACCGTCAACTAGTTAATAAACGTGAGACTTCCAGTTCTTCTGTGAGTTCTATTGTCCCTCCTGTAGCCCAGTTCCAGGCCTTCAGTGTGTATGAGGATACTGTGGAAGAGAAATCCCGTGTTCCAGAGGAACCCAATAAGCAACATGCTAAAAGAGAAGAGAAACATCTCCCGTCTTCAGTGCTCAATGTACATCATCACAGGTTAGATACTTCTTGTAAAACATTTGTTAAGGTGCAGTTCATATATTAAGCGGTTGATGCAATGTCAAAATACAATCAGTGTTAAAAGCTGTAACCAAATCAAGAACGTAATTGATGCACCACAAGGTTTATGTTGTATTGGGCTATATCTCAACCTAAGTTTGGTTGAGGTTGTAATGAAGATTAGTTTTCATACACAAGGCAGGTTATTGTCTCAAAGAAGAACGTAAGCCACAGGATTCGCATATGCAATAAGTTCATTGCCTATTAAACAAACTTTATATGGTTTTAGACTTCCGTTACAACCTAAGGTGGAAGATGTTGTTTTGGAGTCCCCGATGTCTGTTGGACTCAACACCAGTCTATGTCCCATGTCTATATCACGCTCTGAAAGTAAACAGAATCCTGAAGAGGAGAAGAAAGCCACTGCCAAGTCTGTAAGGGAACTGTTTTTCCATGTGGCAGAGTACAGAGATGAAATTTACAAGTACATGAGGGAAATTGAAGTGAGTATTGATAGGATAAGAAAGTATTGGAATACAACAGGCATTATGTATGCAACAACCCATACTAATTACAGATTCTTTGATTATATACAGTTAACTCACATATTCACTTGCCTCGTACTATTTTTCAAATTACCTGCACTATCTAGTTGTTAAAATTTTTAGTGGAAGCATCGCCCTAAACCTGGTTACATGAGGAAACAACCCGACATATCTCACTCCATGAGAGCCATCCTTGTTGATTGGCTTGTAGAGGTGGGGGAAGAATATCATCTTCATACTGAAACATTATATTTAGCAGTGTCTTATATAGATCGCTTTCTCTCTTACATGTCTGTAGTGAGAGCTAAGTTGCAACTAGTAGGAACAGCGGCTATGTTTATTGCTTCGTAAGTTATTTCATATTAGATTATATTTATATTCCTTCTCATTCATACATTCACTTATAATGTGTAATTGAAAATTATTTATTTGTAGAAAATATGAAGAAATCTACCCCCCTGTCCTGGGAGAGTTTGTGTACATCACTGATGACACATACACAAAGCAACAAGTATTGCGCATGGAACATCTCATTCTCAAAGTTTTATCATTTGATCTTTCTACTCCAACTCCACTGGCTTTCATTTCACACTTCTGTATTGCTAATGGTCTTTCACAAAAGACTATGTTCCTTGCAATGGTAAGCCAGTAACATATATACCTAACAACTGTATCCAACATTCAGTTGATAACACATGTTTATATAATTGTTTCAGTATATTTCTGAGCTCTCTCTTCTGGAGGCAGAGCCATATCTTGGCTTCCCATCTTCTGTGTTAGCTGCTTCATCCTTGGTAGTGGCTCGCCATACATTATTGTGTTGTCATTGTGAGAAAGGTGGTGACAGTGTAGACTGCAATACTACTTTAGGAGGCACAGGTGTAAGCAAGGCGTGCGAAGACGCAGCATGGCCAGAACAACTACGTCGTTGCTCCGGATACACACCAGCTCAATTAGAGAGATGCGTCAGACACTTGGAGAGGACCCACCTTGCATCACTCACTATTCAGCAAAGAGCTATACCTGACAAGTACAAGAGCACTAAGTAAGTGCATACAAATTTACATTTTTGTTCTTACTAGTGTTTTAAAATACCTATAACTGTCAATGATTGTTTTATTTTTGTTTATAGGTATGAGGCAGTTTCTTTAATTGAACCCAAGCCAATGTATTCACCATTAGAACTGGAAGAAAAATCCCTCTCAATAAGCCGGAAGCTAAACGAGAGTGATAATTCAATTTCTAGTAATTCAACAAAACATATTCTAGATTTGGATGAGTCTAATAAGAAATCATTAAAGGAAAGTTAGTTAGATTGGACAATAAATTCATTCGTGAATAGAAAACAATCTTATAACCGCATTGTGAATATTAATTGTATAAGATTATCATCTGATGTGAGTGGTCTGTTTTGTAAAAGGCTGCAATGTGCAGCATGTGAGTACATGTCACTGTCTGTCTGACTGTCACATAGTAATCTAGTATTTTATTAATGTCAATGTGCACACTACCATCACTATGTTTTCTGATCAAGTCTGCCATAAGGGAGTATGGTATTACATAGTAACTTGGGATGAGTCGGTTATGTAGTTTTAATATTACTATTCATTAATTTCGTGATGCGTAAAATATAGTGAATAATTTTTATAATACATAGTATGTTGACGATGGGGTGGTTTAGTCTTTGTAATTGAGGTTCATTAATTTATCAGTAATTTGAAATTCAAGTATGAAACAAAAGGTTAGATTTCACTCACACGGCTAAATGGAGATGCTCATTATAATAATAGAGTTTGACTTCATACTTAGTATTATTTATGTATGTATTTGTTGTTTTAAATCTTTGACCAATCATTTGTACAATGTTGTAGGTATATGTATGTTCTTTAAGTCATGATGATTATAATGTATGTATGTATGCATGTGTGTGAGTGTTAGGATATTGTATGCTTGATGACGTCATGGACATTTGTGTCGGGACCAGTTAGGGTTAGTGTTCATTTAGAATATACTAAATCATACTCTAAGGGCAGTCGTACAATTAATTGATGATTTGATGTGTTATCCATAGTTATTATAAATAATTGGTACATTTTAATACTTTCCTTGTTACAATTTTATCACTGTATCATTTATTTTGTAATGAGTTTTCAGAAAGTCAGGCCAATTAATAATGCTATTAGTGGTTTCTCTAATGACTGCTTTCAATACGATGATGCTTATGTTGTTGATCTAGCAAAAATAACTTACGTACCATTTTAGTTGCATTTATAATTCATTTCGATGAATATTACAAAGAGTACATCATTGTTTTATTTATTCACCGCAAACATTTTATTAAATAGATGTTAAAAAATTAAACTTAATTTCAATGTGTAATTAAACAATGATAATTATTGCAGTACAAAATACAGACTTGTGTCACATTATGTTATTAGCAGACAATAATTACAAATTATTATTATAATATATAATCTTATGTGCCAGTTATGTATGAGTTTATTGTGGTGATAGATTTTGAATATAAAATGTATATAGTAGTAAACTTGTGAAAATTACCACATTTTTTTACAATAATTTTAGAAGTACATTATAATAATTAATAGGGCAATAATTTCTAGATAGGTTTATTTAGTACAAAAATGTTGAGATTTGTTTTATGAATAACTAAGTGTTTATCCTTGCATTTTTCTTATTGTCATGGTACCACTGGTATGACATGGTACCAACAACATAAATAGTAGTTTTCTGTGTGAAGCATTTCATCTCGTACTAGATTTTCAACTGCATACCTAATACTTTGTGAACAAATTTAGTGTTTAATATAAAATGTTATTTTTTTTTGTAAGACTATTCTGATTTGAGGTTTTTCATTCTCTAAATTGATTTTCGTACCATGATGTTTTGCCGTTACTTAAAAGAAAGATCTTTTCTGTTTGATTTTGCACTGGTTTAAGAATAGTAATTGTGTCTGCGAGATAAATTTAATGTTAAACAGAAATTATTTGTCTTACATATTATTGCTAGATGAGATTTTGCACAATTATGATTTAGCACTTTTTGTTTACATATATGTATTGCATAATCAACTATTGTGACAGAAGCAAAGAGTGTGTGTAAGGATTAGGTAGTCTGGCTTTCTGTCCTCTCTGTCTACTGCGCAAGCGTCGCGGCGTGACAGGATAGACAGATGTTCTCTTACTGCAAGCTGTATTACTACCAAAGCTACTTGATGACATTTGGAATATAAAAGTATTACAGTATTGATAATAATTTTGGATTCTGCAGTGATTTAAAACTTGGATTATGTATGCAATTTTTGCTTTGATCTTGTTTTAACATTTAATAAATTATTTGAATATGTACCTATATTTTTACTTATGTTTATTTTGTAAATGCTCTTACAATATGTTTGGGCTCCATACTTGCGCTTACTTTTATATTTTGTTAGTTAATATATTTGCATGTACCTCTCAGAATCTTCAATAAAAGGTCAATATTTTCTACACCTGTGTTTGCTTTATTTCCTTGAAATTAGAATCAAATGGCAATTTCAGAGAAATGGCACTAATGCTAGTTATATACATATGTAGTACTTCTTTATTATAACTCCCGAATTTATTTTGAAGTATGCTTCGTTTAGAAGTTATTAGTGATAAACTGAAAAAAGTACAAAAAAAAAAAAACGGTTTTTGGGACATCCTGTATTTAGCACAAGCGGAAAATTAGTGCAAACTTAAAGAAACTCTTTGCATGCTAATGAAGAGATTAAAACCATTTCCAGCTTTCTAAGAATTATTTACACTACAAACCCTACGATTCTTGGCCTATTCTGTAGAGGTGAGTATTTATGCACATGCAGTTCTATCTCTGTTATAAATAAATTATTTTTTGTATTTCAGTAAGGTTGCAAGGGTACGTAATAAACAGCCCATGTACAGGAATCAGTTTTCTATAAGAGAATTCTCATGACTACATTTAGAGTAAGGATAGAGCAGAATCCTGGCTAAGCTATTAAAAAATGAAATAGGGACTAGTAATTATATTATGAAACAACATTTGTGCAATAGTGGTTGCATCAAATCTAAAATCCAGGCCCAGGCCTGTGTGGGTTCAAATGCTGGTTGTATGTAGAATAAAAAAAGGTTGAAAGAAGTAATTTTGGAACTATGGTAAATGTTTAATGTGTGAATGGTTTGCCATCACCAATCCAATCACTCAAGTTGGATAAAATGTAATTTCGATTAAAGATGGGTAAACTAGATCCCGAAACAGACATGAAGCAACTTTCCCTGTTCGAAAGGGGACACTATCCGATCAGAGCTCATAAATCCGTGGTGACCAACTCGATTCGAGAGCCTTCGTCACACTAGTGTTCGAAAAGGTGGATTGACTGAACGTTCACGTTAGTAAACGTGCCACAATTATCAACAAACTGTGCCGTAACAGAGCGAACAAGTCCTATTTTTTCAACAGGGCCTTCAGTGTCACTGGACATTTAATATGTTCTGTGTGCTGAACTGACTGTCGGACGACCTTCAGAAAGACCGACACATCACGCGCTTTATTTAGTAGTAAGTTGAAAGCTGCTCACTTTAAGCTTCCACGCCCTTGAGATGGAAGAACATCAAACGGCGTAAAATAAATAATTAAGCAGACTTTGAGGAACCGCCGGAGCCGGACACAATACATGTTGTATCCGGTTACGAGAGTGTTCGAGAGTCGGATCCTCTCCTTAGCATTCGTTTGGTATCAGATTCAAATCACCCGCCTTTAATTTTGACAGCTGTTCCCATAGTGATCTACCGGTTGTTTACATTGGTTTGTGTTCATAGAATAATATCGTATATAATATATATTGTGCTGTTTGCTTTGGTTTGCTTTTCTGACAGTGCCACATAACATTGAACAACTGTGAATGTGATTAAAAATATTGTGTCACAAGATTTCCGTGAAATGTTATCGAATCAATGACAATATATGATTCCGTGTAAATACTTCAGAAGCGTGAACTATTGAACAGTAACAGGTATGACAAAACACATGGTGCTGGCGTCTGTCACCGCCAGCTACATCAGACTATTCGCCAATCTGCAGATTAACAATAAAATGTACATACTTATTGTTGATTTTGTATCATGTACAAATTCAGGGTTGTCAGATGTTCTAGTTTTTTTACCCCTGTCTGTTGCAAAAACCCTACAAAAGACTGTTTTCACTGTGGGGTTTTTCGACAGGTGTGTGAAGGATGGAATGAAGCCTGTGTCAAGTATGTTTCATAGTGCCTCATTTCTCATTTTTCATATAGGTATATTTTTTCTATTTTTGGTAAAAAATTTAAGTATTTTGCAAAACTTGTGTGATCCAGTTGCACAATGTACACCAAAGTACACTGTAGTTTCTAAATGATTTAGGTGTTTCCCAAAGATATTGAAAAATCAAACCATGTCTGTTTTTTACGGTCTCCTTGATAAACACATGAATTGAATGTTCCATGTTCACTGATTCGGTTTATTCAGATGTTGTTTTTTTAAACACGTTGTCTTGTAATTGGCCAGAGCCACATGCTCAAGCTCAAAAAACTTTAAACGTTAAAAAATAGCTCATCAAACCTAACCAGCCAAGGGTTATGTTAATATTGTTTTTTTGTCTAACACATTTGGCGACCCTGAGTATATTGTACATGAAGATAATTACTTGATTTTTTGTAAGTATAGCTCATCACACTTGCAGGTTGATGCTACTATACAGCTAGTATGCACAGTAGATTCAGACAGGTGTCGTGTATAAAGTTTATTCTTACTGTGATTAGTATAATATAAATATTTCCCTATGATTGTAAGTTCCTAAATAACCTGACAATTTATTTTATTATTCCACAATTCAATCAATATCTTTTTTTACAGTATTTTACATTTTGTTGTCATAATTAAAATAGTATATCATCTCTAAGTGATTGCATTTCTGCGTGATTTACACAAAATCTTCAGATATGTATGACTATTTTTAGTGGCAATTTTTGCATTTTATATTTTAAAAATTGCTGTAGATATTTATCACAATATCCATTGTCTGATATTTAAGTAATATTTTATTCTGAGACATTATTGTGATTTGTTCGGTGAATAAGTTGTATCGTTCTTATGTGTTTCCAGAAAAAACTTTTCACGACCACATACTCTAGTATTGCCAATCTTTGTATTAAATTAACAATTTTCATATTACACCTTCTAATCATCTAGTAATTAAATTACTTAATATTTGATTTCAGAAACAAATTATAATTGTGAAAATGAGACGTAAAGTGATCAGTTCTATAAAGTTTCTACTATTGGCTGTGGGTGTTGTGACTTGTACAGTATTTATATTTAAGTTAGTAAGACCATACACCAAGTCGGATCATTTAGATTCTCCTGTAGCAATGTTCCAGTATGATTATGGTCCAGGGAAATTACCAGTAAGTCTTAATCTCTTCTACCAACAATTCAGAGAATATTCTCTCCATTATATAATTATGTAGGTATTACTGTTATGAATAATCTAACAAACAATTTATATTCTAGGTAGAACCACACGATACAAAAGAAGTGGTTTTGATTGATTGGCACGATTATGGAAAAATTCAAGCGGACTTTAAGAAATTTGGTATGTTTATATAATATTTATATGAATCATATTTACGCGGGCCTGAATGGAATGGAATAGGGCATAGGGTGAATGGAATTTTCATAGGCATACTGCACCCAGCTGCCTCTGGTAACAGTGGACATCATGTAGCAATGTTGTTACATATGTAATACCTAGTATTTATGCTCATAGTGACCATTAACCCATAGTACGCTACGGACACACGTGTGTTTCACAAATGTATGGGATTTCTTACAAGCTATATCGCTACTCCCTACTGGGGTATAACTAATGTTACTTATGTTGACGTGAGTAAATATTCATGTTGAATCAAGTGTTTGGTGTTTCTCTATTAATTGTCCTTGAAATATTGTGCTGAATAAACATTACTAGAAGCAACAATGAACACTCGTTTAATTAATTTGTTCCGCCTGGGTTTATGTGCGTAAAAATAACGGCAATACAAATTATGTTTCAATTATGTACCTACACCACGTGGATATAAAATTAAAATTTATTTGAATACATAGATGCCAATGTATCTGTCAAGTATTATAATAATGAGCGTGTAATTCCACTGCCCTAGATATTGCATTATTCAGGAACTACTAATACCTTTTGTGTCCAGCTTAACTAGAGTTAACATAATGAGTGGCAAACACACATGTTGGTTTCTGATAATATTCTATATGAATATATGTTATCATTTTCATATGATGTCTTATGTAGTAAAATAATTTTAATGAAGTAGCTGAGGTTGCATGTAATTTGTAGTAATATTCTATTCTACCTAACCCTGTGTATTATTTTGTCAATGTCCAGGTGTGGGAGAACATGGTAAACCGGCACAATTGTCAGCGGCAGAAGATGATATTAAAGAAGAACTTTATGCCGCGAATGGATTTAATGGAGCGCTTAGTGATAAAATATCCTTACATCGTTCCCTTCCTGACATTCGTCACCCGGGTTGCAAGTCCATGAAGTATAATGCGTATCTACCAACTGTCAGTGTAGTTGTCCCCTTTCATAACGAGCACTGGACCACTCTACTGAGGACTGCACATAGTGTTATTGACAAATCTCCCGCACATTTACTGAAGGAAGTTATATTGGTTGATGATTTTAGTAACAAACGTGAGTATTGTGTAGAATTAATGTTTGTTGAATAATGAAGCGGCTGTATGATATAATACATGTGTATTTGTTTTTGTAGCTTTTTTAAGAGATCCCCTGGATGAATATGTAAAGGTGAACATGACTAAGGTGAAAGTAATTCGTTTACCGGAACGGCAAGGTCTCATAGTGGCGAGGCTAGTGGGAGCTAAAGCAGCTACTGGTGATGTCCTCATATTCCTAGACTCGCATGTTGAAGCTAATGTCAACTGGCTGCCACCTTTGTTACGTAAGTTCTCTCACTCTAATACTTTGATATTAAATATAGATGGATCCGTGATATCCATGCAGGAACACAATAAGGTTATAAAACTTTACAGTTAAGAGTGGTTGCACTTTCTAATCTCATGTCAGTTGCTATTATACTTTCAGTTTCTAATAATATAGAGTTGTGTAAATAAGTCTAAGTGCTATCTCTATTGTTGTGACATTATTTGAAAAGAGTTAATACACATCTATGTAGATGTACATATGTACCATAATTAAATGTGGAGATGCTCATTCTTGATAAATTTATTTTACTTCTGAGTATCATTCATTACTATGTTGTAATATAATATAAACTCAGTGTGTACATTGAACATGTACTGATAAAAAAAGTGTAAAACTTCAGTTGAGTATGAGAGTTGTTTCTTGTGCAAATCACTATATTTTATTGCTGTGTTCTCAACTGTTGTGACGTGAAATAATATGGGCCTAGCCTCCTGTGTTTCTAATAATGAAATAAGATTTTCAAATTGAAAGCCAGAGATAGATTGTTATGTACTACCAATTTAATTTTCTACAGATGTTGGACCTAACTATTGATTGATGTAATATGTGTATCCCTAATGCAAAACATAATAAATTACAGATCCCATATCTTTGGATTACAAGACTTGCATGTGTCCATTCATTGACGTTATTGCCCATGATACATTTGAATACCGAGCCCAGGATGAAGGAGCTAGAGGAGCTTTTGACTGGGAATTTTACTATAAGAGACTTGACATCCTCCCTGAGGATAAAGAAAGAATGCCTGAACCATTTGCGTAAGTAGCCACATAATCAAACTGCAATGATAGCGTAGTGTTTAGTTTAGATTTTACAAATATTTTTGTCACTATGAAATATTTTTTTGAATATTTTAGGAGTCCCGTGATGGCTGGTGGATTGTTTGCCATATCTCGACAATTCTTCTGGGAGTTGGGAGGTTATGATGAAGAGTTGCAGATATGGGGTGGGGAACAATACGAATTGAGTTTTAAGATTTGGCAGTGCGGAGGGAAAATGTTAGATGCTCCGTGTTCTCGGGTCGGACATATCTACAGGAAGTTTGCACCGTTCCCCAATGCGGGGAAAGGAGACTTTGTTGGAAGGGTAAATTTATTCATCCACTTGATTTGTGATTAAATCTACAGGGCCATGCACCTTGCAGGGGACAGAACCACGTGGCGACAGAACCACGTGGCGACAGATTGTCCAGCAACGGGTGTTTAGGGATCGCGACCCTCAGCAATGAGGAATACGACCCAAGAGAGAGAGAAATGTGTTTAAAGTTATAAATTGTAAGCCTGTACACTTCCCAGCAAGTAAATATTTTGTGTTGCGAGTGCATTGTGGAGGAATACTGGCAGTCATGTATGATGTAATATATATTGTAATGTACTATTTAGGTAAATATTTATGCTTTTGTAGAACTTCAAGCGAGTGGCGGAGGTGTGGATGGACGAGTACAAGGAGTTCCTTTATAAGAGACGTCCTCATTATCGTGATATTGATGCTGGTGACCTCACAAAACAGAGGGCAATTAGAGAAAAACTGCAGTGCAAGCCGTTTAAGTGGTTCATGAAAGAAGTAGCATTTGATCTTCCGAAGAAGTATCCACCCATAGAACCAGAACCATTTGGTAGTGGCGAGGTGAGTACCCTGCCACATAATTGGCATTTCAGAATATAAGATGTGTTGTTTGATGAATGAATGTATCTTTCTTTATTAATATGATGTCATCTCATTCACACTATGTTTGTAGATTAAGAGTGAAGCAGATGAGACTCTGTGTGTGGATTCCAATAATAATCCAGCTGAGAAAAAGTTTGGTGTCAGTAAATGTGGACAAGGAAAAGAAGAGCACTTTATATTGTCTTGGCACAAAGATATAAGGTACTTCGTATCAACAATCTTCTAATATTATTGTTTTTTTAATAATAAATGCTGTCTTAATATACTACATACTACGTAGATATGTTATAAATTATGAAATGTTGCGCAGGTCAAAAACTCGGTCTATGTGTTGGGATGTGTCAGCTGTAGAAGATAAAGCTCCAGTTATGCTCTACTCTTGTCATCTGCAGGGTGGTAATCAGTTGTGGAGATATGATCCGGTGAGATAAATATATCATACATATTGTATTGCATTTCAGTCTCTAGTTAGATTATGTAGTTACTTGCAGTGAATTACTTGGTCATGTTTCATATTATTCCACTTCCACGTGGCTATCCAAATATACACATTATCAGACCGGATTTGTCAAAGAAAATTTTTGATGCTTTTTTTATTGGATAAAAAAATAGAGCGCGGGGGGGAGGGGGCCCTGCCCTGCACATTATTTAACATATATACTCATCTTTTTTTAGGACAAAAAATGGCTGATACACGGATCAAATCCAAGGTGTTTGGATGTGAATGTTACTACAAAAGAATTGTATGTGAGGAAATGCAATGCAGAAGCTAAAACACAAAGGTGGATCGTTGAACAAATTAATATGGACAGGTTGTTAAAATATGATGAAGAACTTTCACCTGATGATTTAGTGCAATAATTGATTCCATTTCTTAGATTTGGCATTGACACTTCATTTTTGAGAAAATTGATAAACATCCTACTATAAAAATATATGTAATACTATCTAACTTACATCACCAGGTGCTAAATGAATACTCCATTATAGTCCGAGAGCCCGCTGCTTAATTTATGACGTATCTGTTTTTTGATCGAAATGTGGTATAAACGATATCGAACGAACGGACCAATAGGGTATTACATCGCACTAGGGTTGCCTATCAAAATCTTGCCGCAACCCCCTCTGCCCCCCCGAAAAGGTCCCTCTTCGCGGTTTTTCGCATTTTATAGGAATATGGTAAGAGATACGAGAAAGTAGTCAATGACAAAAATAATCCTTGCTAAATTATCTACAAAAAACGTTAAGTCAATTTTTTCATAGGACTAGTAGTTTACCCGTAATGGCCGGTCAAAAAACAGGATATTTTTTGAAAAAATAAAAAAAAAAGTTTGATTTTTTTCTTTCACATTTTTCCACCCATTATTACTAACATTTTATGGAAAAAAAAAATTTGCCTGCGGCGCTATATCACTGGTTATTTTATGAAAAACTAAATTTTAAGAATTTTCGTCACTGAGTTTTATTGTAATAACTCCGAAATTATTAGATGCATGAACATAAGTTATAGCTCGTTTTGTAGCTAAGACTATGGTAATTAATTCGTTCTCTGACTATTTTCCTGTAGCTCTTATCAATTTTCAACCAATTTAGTTTAAATACGTTTTTTTGTATTCTAAATGAATTTCGGTTTTGGACCGGCCATTGCGGGTAAACTGCTAGTTCTACGAAAAAATTGACTTAACATTTTTTGTAGAGAATTTAGCAAGGATTATTTTTGTCATTGACTACTTTCTCCTATCTCTTACCATATTCCTATAAAATGCAAAAAACCGCGAAGAGGGACCTTTTCGGGGGGAGCAGGGGGGGTTGCGGCAAGATTTTGATAGGCAACCCTAGTGCGATGTAAAACCCTATTGGTAAGCTATCATTTATACCACATTTCGATCGAAAAACAGATACGTCATAAATTAAGCAGCGGGCTCTTGGACTATTAGCACCTGATGATGTATGTTCGGACACTTAGGAAACTGGTCGTGCGTCTACACTCACAGAGGTAACATAAACTATGTGAGATAGTATTATTTCATTAATTTATATAGTTTATTGATTCCATTTTCTACATCTTTACAGTAAATAATGATACAGATACTTAGATTACATAGTGATGTGACAGTACACATGACTGACTGATACAATTGTCTAATAAGGTAACACAAAGTCCTATAATATAATAAAGAGTTGAATTAAGCAAATGTTGCGTCTACTCCTCAACAGATGCCGTAAGCATCGAAAATTAGGTTGATTGTGAAACCGTTTCCAGCCGCAGCATATATACAACTTTAAAAAATTACACAATTGACAGCAGAATGTGGTGGAATGGGTGAACGTTGCCCTGGGCATAAAGTGATCACTCAAGCCAGCCAAAGCCGACTCGTAAGCGTCGGAACACTTATCCTGCTACCTCCCTAAGGGAGTTCACATAACGCTGCATTATGTGAATGAATATGCCTCTCGTCTCTGTTGAGGAAAAAACTTAATGAATTACAAATACAAATACTAAAGGAATAATGTGTATTATGTTTTGTATGAAACAGATGTTCTAGTCGTAATTAATCATTCCATGTTCTACAATGTATTAATAACTTTATGTGAATTTCATATCTTGTTTGATATAAAATTATTGTTAGATAAGTAATGTTGATATTTTTTTAATCATTGTTTATTAAATGAAAACATGTGCAATATTTATGAAATGTGTACATACAAAGTATGTATTCAGACGTTTAATATATTTTTTTTGTAAATACATGTATATTTAAGTAGGAAAATTACCCAATTATAAACTTTAAGAAAATAACTAGTATTCAGTTTCCATACATTCAGTTTTTCCAGTTGTTATTGTATTTATTGCAGTATTTATGTATTTATTAAGGTAATGTGTGCAATAAATCTAACTTAAAGATTGTTAGAAATAAATCATTAGCTAATTAATATATGTTTATGGAGATTATGAAATTGGGCCTTGGAGAAAATCACTGGATGTGATTTATGAATAATTAATATAGTTATGAATGTAGATTTTGTTATCATTCTTGCCATTTTCACATATTCCCATAACTGTTGAAACAGTGTGCCATTTAATGTTATTTTTCTATATAAATAAATCATTTTTATTGAAGCAATGTGTAAATAAATTCCTCAAATATATTGTTAATTGTATTGATGGAGGTGAAGACTTAATGAAGTACAATTATATGTGAAATCTATTTTATTATTACTTCAATGTGTACAATGCTTGTTTGGTACAGACATGGGCATGGTTAAATAGTTTTATTATTGTTTCGTAGTAAAATGTTGTTGAGATAAGCAGGTACTAGCACAAAATATTTAGTATTGTGAACCAATTGATTTAGGAAAATTTACGACCTGTACATAGAATTTGGATTCATAGTCAGGTCAACAGAGAATTGGTCAGTGTGGAGACCTTGCTAGAAGTTAGGTAGTTGTGAATTTTTGGCATGTTGCATTTTTATTAAGTAAAATGTAGAAACGGTAAGGAAAAATTAAAAATGCCAGGAACCTTGCCTATATGGACAGGCCAGCCCTGCCACTACCCCATTATCCCGTACAACATCAAAAATTTACAGCTGCCCAACCTTTTGTAGGCAAAATCTCTCTGTTTACTGGACTACTAGTGTCTAAAAATAAATTTGTATTATTTTTGTTATTAAAGTTTATACGAAATATGAAGTATTTCATTTTGTACACAGGCCTATTGTGAATAAGTTTTTCCATTTGCGGAGGAGGTGCCTGCGTATTTGTAAATTTAATTGAGTCTAAGGAGTAATGTAATCCATTACTATCTGTGTTTGGTACTGAAACTTTGTCAGTGAATAGAAAAACTATATTTTCTGTTGTGCAGTTTTCTAATTAATCAATTTCCAGTGTCAGATTAATAACTGGATACTTTCTATATAGGTACACTTACATAGAGTGACTGTGATGTATTTATTTATTGGAAGCCATATTCAGTGGCTGCTGATTATCATTTGATACCTAAGGAGAGGAGAACTGCTATAAATACCTTGTAATAAGTGATTGTTAGGTATCACAGCATTTTATATTCAATTTCCTTTTCTTCAGGGAGGAAAATGAAGATTGATTACAAATATTTATATGGATTCTTCAGGCCTATAAAATAATAGTTGTCTTCTCATTGTAACCAGTTGATAGGAAAATGTCTGGTTTGGCATTCGGAGTTGGTACCATAATACTGGTATTGTGTTTATCTGCGACTACGAGACCAACTAGTGGTCATATAACAGAGATAATGGTGGATGAAGAGAATCCAACTAATAGTAGAAGTAACTCCATAGATTCACTATCAGCTGATGATTCTGTAGCTGCTATGCCGTGCCATGTGGAGTTCCAGGTAATCTAACTGTTATGACTCATAATTAAAAGAATAAACACCCTCAGACTGACATGAGAGTAACTTTCCGTGTTCCAATATGAAGTTAAAGGACAATCTTGCATGACCAAATCATCACTCTTTTTCTATGTTACATCGTGCACTAAAATTTTAGTTCCCTTACCCCCTAGCGGGCTGTGGCATGCCCCCTATTGTTACACTAAATTATTGTAGTATGAAATCCCACCCAGTGGATTGCAAGATGGTACAAGAAAGAGTTGTAAATTAATCTTGCAAGAAAGTCGCCTACCCTTTTTCCAAAAATCATCTGATTTCTTTTTCTCTCCATGTGGCATCAGAATCTAGGACCAGGTCCAGGGTAAATTGTTCTATTAAAAAAAATCCTGCGTTGCCATTTTTTGGTACATTTCTCATAAAACGTTTTTCATAAACTATCTCACGACTAGACGTGTGCGCCGGCTGCAAAAAAATATTAATAAATAATTCTAAAATTGCCGGCGGCGGCGCCACGCCGGCGGCGTGGATACGAAGTGGGGGGAGCATTAGGTTTTTTTTGCACTATTGTTTTAAATGATTAAATACGTATATGTGAAAAGGATAATGATAAAATAGATTTATTTATTTTGAAAACTATAATTATTTCAATGACAAAGTAAAATAAAAGCTCATATTTGAAAAATAATGGAAAATTGCATTATTGCTTTTTCATGGTACTGGAGGGCATGTTAAAATAAACTAAGTCATAAAGTAAAATGCATCAGAATGAGCCTCACTATGGGCAGTGCAGTCGAACAGGTTTCTCATTTGGCAATATTTGGGCTGTTAGCTAAACGGTGAGTAAAATTGAAACTCTGAAATAAAGTATAGAATTGCGATGATGAGGTCGACCATCCAAAAAATCCAAAACTCCTTGAGCATAAGCTGTAAAAACATATGTGTTGTGTGTACTGTTGTTTGTAGTTGAAGGGTAATTTAATAAAATTATGAAATTTAATTAAACTATCTTATTTGCGATGTTATTTTAGGAGTAAAAATAAGGATAATTAATGAATAAACATACATTATGGCGTTTTTCGTCGAAAGGTGCATAAATTCATAATGATATCAACCAATATACGTAATGCTTACCGGTGGAAAGATAAATTACAATTTGAGAGTAGTCTGTAATCACAGTCTGAGAAACCACGTTAGGGGATAGTATCTTTTTTATTATTAAAATGCAGCCTTTGGTGAGCGAAATAATTGGATTTTAACGTTAAAATATCTAATTATATTCACATTTTGACACTTTGAAGATCGTAAACGTCAAAAATAACCAAATGAACATCGTTTTTTGTCAAGAGAAAAGGAGTCATTATCCTTTTCACAGTGTTGTATTGAAACAAATGAAGTATAGCGAATCTAGTCAAGTGGAATAAAAATAATTTTGATTAGGTACTTCGATAATCAAAGGTTAAACTAATGAAAAGAGAGAACGGTTGACCGAAAAGACGAAAGCCCGCATATTTTGGTCAGATATTCTGCCAAAATTCACGTGGTTTAAAAATTTCAGCGTGGTACGTAAAATCGACTGGTGTTCTAAAAATCGATCAGAAAAACATAAAGTTACTTATGTACATAAAAAAACGTTTGTTTTTCATTTAATTTCCACCACGAAGAACCAAACTATTAATACCCCCATCCCATCCTATTTCTTGTTTTAGTATCGAATAAATAAGATACAGAAAATTCCCCGATTTTTTTTATGCAAAACCTAATGAAAGAAATTCAGACGACGTAATGGGTCTGGAACGGAACTGCATTAGTTATTATTCGATATCTTATATAATTACTGAATACTAGCCTCGCCACAGCTGAATACTTAATTTTTTTTACCTGGTAAAGTACTTATTTCGATTTTTGTCTTAAGAAACAAAGGATAAATACTTTTAGTTACACGGATCCCACGCCGCCGGCGTGAGCGTTTTGCCGGCGGCGGCGCGCCGACCGTGATCAGCGGCGGCGCGCCGGCGTGGCGCTCATGTCTACTCACGACCTTTCTCATTCAACAAAATTTTTCCCCCTGCCCATGACATTGTTTAGGCTTCCATCTATATAAAAAAAATTGTTGCTCCCCAGTCCCCTAGCTTCCAAGCTGTATATGTATCTAGAAGTTCTCATGCACTATTTTTTATTAAAAAATCCACGTTTCGTTACTCGTTAAAGCTTACGTGAATATTTAACATTAATAATAGTGGAGAAAATTAATAATAATATTGTATATATCACTGTATCAGATTTCTATTAGGTATACATTATGAAAGTTTAGTTCGCGGAGTTGGGAGTTCAGTAGAAGGGGAAGATATCCATTTGCAGGTGGGGTTTCAGTTGGATAAATAAGTTTTATTGGTGTTAAATGAAGTGAAAGGAACAAAATAATAAAATAGATAATACACCATGAATTTCTTTTTATCTGGAGAAATTGTAGCCGGCCAGTTTCTCTCAAGTTTTCATTATTAGAACCATTGTACTAGAACTCATGGGGGCAGCTGACTGTGGGGCAGCTGTCCTCCCCCTATAGATTGGAGTAGGTATATATTTAATTAATTAATTTTGTGTTAATTAATACGCGAACGGCTCATCTATGTTTAATAGCATTACCGTGGGTGAACTAGAGCTGATTGCTCTGTATCTCACCACACGGTTTAAGATCATTTTACTAATTTCACCATAAGTATATATATTTATTCATACTAAATGATAAAATCTCACAAAAAATCACATTATTAATTATTACCACAAGTTTTCTCATCATAACATTTTTTTCTTTAAAAATACTTACAATTATTTCATTAAAAAAATTGCCTGCGGCGCTATTTTCAATACTTTTTTATAATAGACATTTTTCATGCATATTATTGTGCAAAGTATTATGTACATTTTCATGTAAACCAATGAACATCACGACCTTATTCACTATGCCTCACAAAAAATTCGCTTTTGGTTGCTAACTACGCTTTTTTCATGCTATATTGGTTTTTCAAATTTTTTCGCCCCCCCCCCCCCCCCTAGCTCCGAGGCTGGCGACGTCCATGCAGTAGAACATAGATGCAGTAGAACATAGAATAACGTTACACTTGGTTTTACAAGAAGGAACTATGATGTAATCTCATGTTAACTGAATTTTCTATTGTTATTTTACTACTTGAGAACGAGTGGATGTCCTTCCTTGTTCTTTGGAGTTTGGATATAGTATTATTATTATAAACACAGTGGTGTACCCGTTGCCAGATACGTACCTAAGACAAAAAACTGACTTTTTTATTTTTGCCCCCCTCCCATAAGGAAATTTTCCTGAAATTTTAATTATTTTGCGTCGCAGGCGAAATTTTTGAGGATCCTAATGAGCTGTAAAGACGGATAACTTCGGCTATGGAAATATAAAAAATATGGTTAGGTTTTTTTCTTCTACGTACTTTCTACGTAAGTTGTTAAGTAGACGAATTTTATTTCATGAAAAAATGATTGATAAGCCTATAAACTTGATCGTGTTGAATTTATTGATGTCCGATCGAGAAAACCGGACAGTCCTTTGTCCGTTTTCCCAAGATTTTTTCGACCAGACAGATTAGGGAGCTTGTATAGGTTCCTTAAGACAGATGTAGTAAAAACCGGACTGGCAACCCTAATTGTAAGTAAGGAGCCTAGGTATCGGCGCTTATGTAGGTACCTTCAGTGACGAAGGGTGAATTTCGGCAGATAGGAGCCACTGTTGTATTATGCTCCAGCCACACGCCCGTCCGAGTTCCGAGCAAACGGTGTTGAGTAAAATGAGTAAAAAGACATCAACCGCTGGCTACGTACACGTCAAGACAAACAATCAATCCACACACCTTTTTACTCACGAACACCACTCGGACGCGACCCATGACGATTGTGTGGCGCCAGCATTAGATTTTATTATTATTGAATTGGTTCGACATAGTTGGGTTCGGTCTGGACTTCAATAGAATATGATAATAATAAAATAATATGTGAAGCACATGTTCCCAAATCTATAACTATAAGAGTAACAATAAAATATTACGACATTTTCCTCTTCTCCATCTCACTATCTCTTCATGTATTTTCCTATTTTATGTGAATATTACAATATGTAGGTATATGTACATCTTGATGGCAAGGGCGTATTTAAGGGAAGCCGAGGGGGGCAACCCCCCCCCCGAAATATAAAACAATAATTAATAAAACGTTATTTTAACACATTAATAATTTTAAAAAATGCGCACTATTAATTTTTTATTGTGTTTTTGCACACAATAATTGCCAGGTTTAGTTTTCATTCCCCCCTCCTCAAAGTCAAATACTATATCGCCCTCCCCTCCCTGAAATGAAAACCTATATACACCACTGTATACGAGTATGTAATATTCAGGCGCTCTGTCTCGTTCAGGTATACAAAATTAAGGGCTTGGCACCAAGAATGACGTTACAGTCATTTCCCACGGCATTAAGGTTCGAAATCGCGTGAACAATCGCATGACAAAATGGTAAAAACAGCGTTTTTTCCATTTTTGGGGTTAATTTAGCGTCTATCAAAAAACTTTTACGGTTATTTCCTAGATTTTAATGCATATTATCAGTTCAAAAAAAAATTTTACTCCGCGACTTTCGGGAAACGAGTTTTCGTCTTTCGGAGGTGTTTTTCAAAATTTATTTTGAGAAATCTATACAAGATATAAAAAATCTTTTACAGTTATTCCCCTACCCTACATAAAGGTTCAATGTATCTACCCTGTTTTGTTCCAAAGTACATTTAGTAACGGTTGTCGAGATATAAGGTCTCCCGTTTTTAGAATTTTTAGGAATGTTGGTATGCATACTCTTAAACAAATTCCATATCTGCGCCATCGCAACTCGTAACCAACTCAACTCAACCATCAATGTTTATTTCAGGTGATGAAGAGAGTAATCGGAAGATGTATGAAGCTTGGTAGAAACTCCCGTGGATGTGTTGCTGGGACCTACCTTCATCCCTTTCACCCAGAGTGCCTTTAATTGTAATTAATTGTAAACTGATCTGATGGTAACTTATATCTATGTAATATACTCGTAATATGACTTGGCATTCCACATTGTCTATGGAGCTGATTATTGGTTCTCATAATTTAGTTGTAGGTGGATAATTTTATAAAAATATTTTGGTAATAAAGATTGTGGTCTGTTTGTGGATATTTCATTTATTCTTCATTCTTCTTTCGTATGTGAAAACGACTATTTTTTTATTTATTTATTTAAACTTAAAGTGAACAACAAACACATATGAATATAAAAAATGGACATAGTACAGATTATAAAACGTTGTTCACTAGAGCGAACTTATCGCAGAACTGCGATTTCTTCCAGTTAACCCCATTGTGCAAACGATCTGGGAGTCTGAGTCAGAGCTCCGCGTCAATATTTCTCAGATATTTAATTGCCCTTGGCGTCACCTCATGGATTTCCTAAATATCCCCCTCGAATTTCTTGATGGGACGATGGGACGGTGCCCCACAATGTGATCTACCGTCTCTATCTGCCTGCACTGGCATTGGGGATGTTTCCTCTTGCCCCATTTATGGAGGAGGTGCCCACATCTCCCGTGGCCAGTTCGGATCCTATTTAGGGATGCCCATAGTTTGCGAGGCAGGTCGAAAAGTATTTATTTAGCCCTGTGTATAATTTAGGTTGTTCGGTTGTACCTACCTAGATATTTTACGAGTATTCGGAAGCAGTAGCGTAGCGTGGGTTTCTGCCGCCCGGGACGGAAGCCAAATCCGCCGCCCCCTTATTTAGGCAAATAAATACGAAATTCTCGAAAATTCACAGGAATTATATAAACTTCTAGGCTGGAGTGAGCTAGACAACCAAAATTGAGATGTTGGTACGGTATTAAAACAGGAAAAAGTGCCGCAGGCGAAATATTTTCGCGATTTTAATGAAGCAAAAGTGATTTAATGGATTTTTGAATTTTTCCAAAAAATTCTGCCTCCCCACCGCTACGCTACAAACACTACTATGTGAGTTTTTTTTTTAACATAGCGTGTTTTTTCATATTTTTTAAAAATATAATTAAACATTTGAAGTAGAGAAATAAATGTTTTTTACTTTCTAAAGGAACAATAAATCAAGTATGTAGTTTCTTATCTCTCAGTAGATTATCGTAGCCTTAGAGCTGCTTACATCCAGGATCAGGATCTATAGACGTGTCCATTGAATGAGCTTATATCAAATGACTTGGAAAATATAATCCTACCTTTTAAATATAAAAAATGTCCGCTCCATAAATCTTTTACAGTCCATTCAATCCATGAATCTGTACAAGTGAGAGCTTTTATAATTTACTGTGGATATTCTAGTAATACGAGGGAGAAAACTTGCAAGTATAAGCTTATAAGCTTTGTAATAATGAACTGATCTGTCACATATTTATCTTTTCATTGTTGCTATAAATGAGAAAATAAGTCGCAAGATGTAATGCAGTTGGTAGTAAGGACCTATTTAATATTAGGTATAGTACGTACAATTTGTATTTAAAGGTTTAATATCTATTTTAATGTGTCAACCCTGGATAGCAGTGGATCCAAGGGAGGGGATAGAGCCCCTCACATTTCTAGAAATATAAAATAGCCGGTCGAAAAATCCCTCAATCCCTTTCAAAACTAAGCCCTGGATCCGCCTCTGTTAGGTAGGTAGTCTAGGTAGATTCGACCTGCAAAACTCTCGATAGGCGAGGCAGGAATGATTTGAAAACGATGTATGTATGAGAAAGAAAGCACGCCCGTTGAAGAAATATTCTGAAATTTGTTTTGTTAATGTTTTGAATGAAAATTTTGCTATAATCAAAAATGTGCCAAAGAGACCTACTAGGTGTTATCAAATTCTTTCACTACTTCTAATTTTTATCTATGTTTTGTAGTTTTTGCTAGAAATGATTTTAAAAAATCATCACTTTAGAATTTTTTTCTGGAAAATCCATACATGTTTTCAAAAATCCGTCAAAGGGATCCACTAGCAAAAGGGACAAAATAACAATTCTGTTAATATCCTAATAACTATTTATGTACCGGTGAGCAGATGTTTATCTTGAAAAACCTCCTATTTGGAGACGAAGACTCTAAAAGTATATCGCTGAGTTTCGAGAGGACCTCTGTTCATAGTAATAGGATTAATAGTGCGATGTTTTATAATACATTAAAGTAGACCATGTTTTTACTTGTGTTACGGATCTTTCTTTGTGGATTATTGTTATTACATCACAGTACTTTGTGGCTACCATCTCCCTTACGTTGTTCATTAAGCGAGTGATGGATATATTATTAAAACGGGGTCCTACAAAATCACTGTCTACTCATTTTGATAGAAGATAACAAAAAAATTATGGACTCGAAAGGCTGAAAGAAGAAAGAAAAAAAGAAGAAGATAGAAGTGGATAGGTAGGTCTATAATTTTATGTTGGGACTAGATATATGAGACATTCCGTAGGGACTTTCCAATATCAATCCTAGTTTTCCCTTTAAATGGATATTTTATGGATGAAATGTTTTTTTACAAGCATCCATACATAAAAGCAGTAGGTAATAAATAGTAATAAAATAAGTGATTGTAAACTTATATTATAAGGCTTCCAAGTATTATCTTATCACTGGGGTGTAATAAAATGTCGCAGATAATGTGAAAGGTCTAATAAATTTCAATTCGTCACACATAAAAATAATACCAAGTGTACGTATTACGTACTCACATATAATGTGTACCGCGGGTGCTCCACCATACTATATTGCTGTTGCAAAGTGGAAGTTATTGTATGTGAAACAATAAAGAATAGTAATAAAATACTAGGCTCCTTCTGGGAAATAAATATTGGAAACTTTCAAGTAGATATAGGAAAGTACTAAGTACCTACCTAATAAAGATATACGAGTATGAGTATAGGACGTTGTTCATGTTTTCACTTGTAATGTATGTGAAAGTATGTTATAATGCAGTAAATACTGCTATATAACCATTGGCCTATATAGGTTTTCATTTCGGGGGTGGGGGCGAAAAAACTGGTAAAGGCAATTTTAATTTTAACATAGACGCAGTGAAAAAAACAGTAATAGCGCCGTAGGCGAAATTTTTTCGTGAATGTGAGTGAGAAAGGTTGTGTTTTAGGTTGGCATCATAAGTGTTGTGTTAAAAATGCAACGAAAAAGGAGCACCGCAGGCGATTTTTTTTTGAAAATTGGGTAAAGTGATGAACCTGGGATCTTTCTATAGCGGATGGCACATCATTGTTTAACAATCAATTCGGGGGGGGAGGGGGGCATCGTCCCCCTCTATATACGCCACTGCCTGTGTAGAATTGAAGATGAATATTGTCGGGCTTACGACCGTCCTCGGCTGGCTTAAGCGATCACTTTACATTCGCCATTTCAGTTCATCCTGGCTGGGATTCGAACCCAGACCTTCGTCTCGCATAGCAGGGATCTTAAGTCCATTGCACCACGAGGAGCTGTAGTATCGTATTCCGTATTTATTACCTACTTAAGGCTAGGGACCAAACTATAACATCACGGTCATCGCATGAATAATCGCACGATAAAAAGAAAAAAAAATATTGAAAAACTTTTAAAAGAAGACGCTTATGTTCAATGTGCTCTAAAAAGAATAAAATAATTTAAAAAAAAAGCGTGAGGGCTTCTTATGGGGCAGAATGGTATTATACAGGAAGCATATATTTGACCTTATTTTGCAGAAGAATGAGCAATTAAGGGAATGCACGAAGCCCCCCAGGCTTTTTTTATAATTATTTTATTCTTTTTAGAGCACATTGAACATAAGCGTGTTCTTTTAAAAGTTTTTTAATATATTTTTTATTTTATCCTTTTTAGTTTTAGGCATTCAATACAGTTACATTAGTCCTGAATATGGCTTAAGCAAGAGAGCCGAAAGCTCGACAACATCGTCAAAATACACACGGAACACTCGAGAAAAACGAAGAAAAGATGTAATATGTATATTTTTCAATGTATGTACTCGTAGGTACTTTTAATTCGCCAATTCCCTCGTACAGTATAGTTGGCTATTTAGCTTTAATTGCTTAGATGATATTGTATTTCCCTCGTTGTTACTTAATGGCTTGTGCTGGACAAAATATGACTTACGATCTGGATTTCTTTTCAAACGCCCTTTCATACGATACCACACATGACCTCTCAGGACCCTCGGATCCCCTGAAACGCCTTTCAACTTTTTTGTCTCTGGAGAAGGATGATCCAATTTTCTATAAAATGTAGTGTAAGCCAGTTTACGTACGGTTGCAAAGTTTGAGGTTTCTAAGTAGTCAGGAAGTTATTAAAATTTGCATCGACCCATATAGACGTACCAAAGTCCGTGCCAAATATAATAAAAGCGTGTAAAAAAATAGCTTTTTATAAACTTTTTGCGGATAATTTCGCTTCATTCATTTTTTTACGGTCATTCCCTCGATTTTAATGCATATTAGGTATCAATACAAAAAAAAACTTCTACGACTTTCGGGAAACGAGTTGCTGTCTTTCGGAAAAAAGATCAGAGGTGGTTTTCGAATTTTCTTGATGGGAAATCTAAAAAAAAAATACTTATCTTATTGTTGCCATTCTTCCTGTTGAGGGAATAGAGTGATATTTTTAACACACACCCGCCATCTACAATTGCTTAGATGAAGAACAATGTTCATAATCGCCTTTTGTTAGATGGCAGGAGAGGTCATGAAGTACCATTTTATGTATTATACCTAACAACTACCAATAATAAAAAATTGATTATTTTTAAGAGATAGGTAGTAGATACCTATACCTATTCATTGTAGGGGTAGATACCTATTCATGCAATAACATACTGTTTATGGGTGGATTTATTATATTAAAAAAAGCGTAGCATTAGGAACCTACGAGTATTTAATTATTTATTTATTTTATTTACGAGGAAGGTAGAACGTTATTTTATTATTATTAGGAGTGAAAGTGAATTCAAATGGAAATTTCTTTCTTGGGAAAATAATAATATTTAACTCCTGAAAATTATCCAAGTGTATTTAGTTGGAAGGAAAACTTTTTTAATATCTAAATAGTATATGTACCTATATATGTATACGAATACACTGGTAACTAGGTAGGTATCCTACATAATTTGCTAGGCTAGCTAGTTTGACGAATAACCTACATAACCTATAAGAGAGTGCCTACGGGTAATTTCTCATTCAGCGTAGTACGTAGATACCAGTGGCGAAGGGTTCTAAGAACACGATTCCCATCGAGTTACCTTTTTGAAAAATTATGGGTATAATAGTGAATAATCTGATGTAATCCCATACGAAATATTATCCCCGGCTTCCCTTATGCATAAATCCACCCTTCGTCACTGGTAGGTACACAATTAAGTATTATGAAACGTTAAAAATAGTAATTTCCTCGCATAACATCGTATTTAATGTATTTAACCAACTCTCCGTGAAATTTCGCGGGTGCAAGATTTTCTTTAACTTCACTCCGCTGTTTATTTATTTTTTGTGTGTGCGCAAATCTTGCAATCAATTCTTCAACCCATTATAGAGAACTGAAACTTTGCAAACGTACGTTAACACGATTACAATACCATTATGTACCACATTGGATCAGCCTTAATTCTCCAGAGACAAAAAGCGTTTCAGGGAGGTCAGGGGGTCGTGTGGGGTCATGTGTAGTATCGTATGACAGGGGTTGGAAAATAAATCCAGATCGTAAGTTAGATTTTGTCCTGCTCAAGCCTCGGAAGATACTGAGCAATCGAGAGGATCGAGTCACCGCGCGCATACCGCCGTGTTTGGTATCACACGAAAGTGCTTCACGAGCAGAACTCATATCTTTTTTCAAATTTTGAATCTGCTAATTCTTGCTGGGAGACGCCATCGGAATGAAGGAACCCAAGCACCCCGGAAGGGAGTACTTAGTATCGTTTGGAAGACTGTAAAAACATATCTAAGATGTGAAGTCATAACACCTTGGTTTTAAAATGTATTTACTTATACGATTACTTATATAGGTATCAATTTCAATTAAAGGCTATCCACCCGTCAACGAGTGATTTATGAATATAGGTATCAATATTAATACTAAAAAAAATGTAAGTAATTCATAATAATATTTCGCGTTAACGTTAGCTGTAGGTATAGTAGCTACCACAATAAGGCAATAAGTTTGCCCTTTAAAATAATTTATTTATTTTATTTATTTATTTATTTATTTAAGGCGCAAGCCTTTAACATTAACAATAGTTTTGTACAAGTACAATATATAGTTGTATGTCACAAATGTAAATAATACAAACTAGTTAACTTGGAAAGCACCAGGAATTTGTGACTTCCCTAATCCCTGGTTTCTTACTTCTTACGTTGTATATTTTGGTATTTCGTATTACAGTAACAGAACTCGAACAATAAAGAAATACCTGAATTATTAATTTATTTGAAGTTGAAAGTACATAAAAACCACAACCTTTTGTTTACCCAGATCCTTTTATAAAGAAATATAATAAAAAATGGAATTATAAAGAGAATTGATCGAAGCAATAAACACAACTTAATAACTAAAAATATTGACTGTGTATTGTGTAATGTGTATTTAATTGTACGCAGGCAACTACGTCTGGAGAAATACACATTTTTGAAGAAACACCCTACACGTACCCCCCTCAGGTTTCAATCTTTTTTCGCATTTTCCTAAATAACTCGACGGGAAATTTTCGACACGAATGAATAGCTTGAACATTGATTTTATGGTTAGCTACTTTGGTTTTTTCATTGTTATCTGTAAGACAGGTTAGTTCCCACTTGTCACGAGTAACATAGACAAATGGCCTTTCAAGCATCGGACCATTAACTATGTATCTTAACCCAACTTCACTCTAGAAGAAACCCAAGGGAAAAACATCCTCTAAGGAAAGTGTAATCCTTAAAGGCAAATCTCTCTTCCAAATTGTATTTGTTTCGAAATAACAATTTTACGTAAATATATACAAATCTTTTGAGTTCAAGTCCTTTCCATTTCCATAAAATTATTAGTTAATATACATACATTACACGCGTTCACATAATTTTCGGTTCCTCGCTTCCAGCAGCAAAATTTTATCACATAAATATACAGTGCATTTCGCTTTAGAAATCCCCTGGTGCAAACTTGATTTAGTGTTGGTTTATGTGATAATACGATATGGTTAAATTTTTTCGCTACTTTCAAATTATATTTCAGAACTGTTGTTTAAAACAATTTGCCAATTTTCGAATTGTTAGAATAAACTGGCAACATTGTTTTTCTAACTTGTGGTAGCGGCTTGAAGGGATTATCGGAGTATTTTTTCTTTTTCCAACTCGCAAAACTATATTTTCTTTAAAATGATTTCTCTAGCGCTACTCTGTAATATTTTCGGCATTGTAGGTTACTTGTAAAAGATACAATGTGAGAATATTGGGAACCTTTGACAGCTCTTATGATAAGATTCGACAATCAGGGTCACCAACAATACAATCTAAACTCCACTTGCAGGTAACGTTCGCACGGTGGACAAGACGGATGAAATGAATAATAGGTATATATGTCGGACCACTATGCATTCCTATACCATTCATTCAGTTGAGATGAAACTTAATCAAAGCAGTTGTTATGCCCACGCCCGAGCAAATTCTAACTTGGTACAACCTTTAGAGTATACAAGGTGAGGTCTTGTGTCTTTTAAACAAATGAGTGAACTTCATGCATTTTTACAGGCATTCGCGGATTTTTGTTTGAAGCAGACCAACGCGCGTAGTCTAAAATAAAAATGAAGAATGGTTATCTTAAAGAAATTTAACAGACACAGAAAAAATTACTATTTGCAAATAAACTAATAAGTAATAGTGCTTAAAGCTCTCACGGGAACTGTTGTTTCATTTTATCTTGTCTGTCCCACACAAGGAACATGAAGACCTGACTTTTCATTAAATCTGTGAACATCTAACAGTTTTGTTATCTAATAAACACTCCAGTATTTTTTAGGTCAATCTCATTATTTTGTCAGTCGATTTTGAAGGAAATAATAAAACTAACCCGAACATACTAGCTTTATATAAAATGTAATGTGATGTTTATAACAATAGATGCATTGATTTATAACGCTTTATATTTTCTGATATTACACCATGCCTTAGCGTGGGTAGATTATACCACCATTTCACTGATTTTAAAATATAAATTTACATTTTCGTTTCAGTTGCTACTCTGAAAATAAATTTTGAATACCCGTCAAATTAATATTCTATTTACATTTGACAAGAAACAAACACAAAAATGAGTAAAAGAAAATTTATGACAAGTAGATCAAAGAATTGTATTTGCTTTTTAGATGATTCTGAAATCGTAAAATTGTCACCTGAAATAAATAAATTTAGAGAAAGTGGTTTGCTGTGTGACGGAGTAATCCACTGTGCAGATAATAAATCCATTAAAATCCACCGAGTTGTCGTCTCGTCAGTGAGTCCTTATTTCAAAAATATATTTGTAAATAATAACCAAGAAGGGAATAATGAAGTTACAGAAGCGACGGTAGGAATTTCAAGTAAATATTTAAATCTTCTCTTAGATTTTGCTTATACTGGAACTTGTGAGATTACTCAAGAAAATGCAGAAGAACTTTTAATATGTGCTGACAGGTATGAATTTGTTGGTGCCACAAAACTATGTTGTCAATATTTGATTAACAGTTTGAATCCAAAATGCTGCCTGAAAGTAATCAATTTCGCTAAAGAATTCTTCTGTCCGGGTTTGAAAGAGGACGGAAAGACGTATATAAGGAAAAACTTCATGAAAATTATAGAAAATTTAGAAGACTTCAAGAAACTGAGCCTTCAAGAAATTAAAGATATTCTCTGCGATGAAGAACTGAATGTGAATTGTGAAACATACGTACTGAAAGCTATTAAGTCATGGGTGGAACATGATCAGAACTCTAGGAGAGATAATGCTTGGAATTTGATCCTAGAATGCATATGTTTTTATCAAAACAATGTGCACTCGTTGTGGAATAAACTAAGAAAATGTAAATTCTTGAATGAAAGTCAGGTAATGCAGATAAATCAAACTAAAGCAATAAATTATTGATTAATTTCCCATATCACCATTACTTAGTGTCACCAGCGTAAGCAGGTGATATATTATATTCCAAGCATCAACCACTGTGTTGTAAATGGTGTGTGTTAAATAATTTGTGCAGTTCACTTCTTTATAATACTGGTAGTCAGTCATTTATGTTTCTCTGAAAATTAAGCAAAAGGAGAAGTAATCGAAGTTACAGTAACTAATACGAGTACATTATTTTATAAATCTCCGCAGCAAATTGATATTGGTATTTTGTAGAAATATCAACTTCAGACGATATTAATAAGAAGTGCAAGAACTTATGAAACTGGTTGTCCAAGGGTTCCTCAAGACATAATTTTTGCTATCGGGGGATGGGAAACAGGTTCACCAACATACCTTATCGAAACATACGACATAAGGTACTTAATATTTAGCTAAAAGTTGTTCCAACACGGCGATGCCGATGGTAAATTTGTGATTATTGATAAAACTTGTGTCATGTTTTATTTACGAATTTCCAGAGCGGATAAGTGGTTCGTTATGAAGTACCATGATAAGACTCCAAGGTTTTATCACGGAGTATGCTGTCTCGATCAACGCATTTATTTGATAGGAGGATTTGACGGTAACGATCACTATAGTTCTGTGAGGTGTTTTGATCCTGTGGCTCAACAGTGGCACGAGAAGTCTTGCATGAATCAAGCAAGATGTTACGTCAGTGTTACAGTATTAGGTAGGAAGCTTATCGACTTATACGCCATGAATGTATTACGTCAATAAACTTTCCATTTTCATTGATAAGTAAAACGGAAGGATTGAAGAAAGAATAAAATAAAATAATGCTTTTTTTGTTGTGAAAAGCGAGCTCGTTGTATTCAATAAGAAGTATATATTTCTTGGTTTACTTAATCTATTTCAGACAACAATATTTATGCTCTGGGAGGCTACAATGGATTATCGAGGCTAAACACAGCTGAACGGTACTGTCCATTAAAGAACCAGTGGTACATGATCGCTTCAATGAACAAACACAGATCGGATGCGAGTGCAGCTTCTTTAGATGGAAAGGTAGGTCATGTATGTAAGAGACTTATAGGATACACTGAGCGATTAGGTACACGAACATTTCAATGCCGATGATTCTTCGCAATATTATAAAAAAAAACTTTGTTTCTTATTATTGCCAGAAGCCTCGGTGCGATTCACTTACCAAACTATATGTATTTATAAAAAATGAAAGAAAAAAAATAGCATTATCATTTCATTCAGATTTTCAACATCCACACAAAAACTGCCCCCTTTTGTACTCTGTTCTTGTAAAATGCATATATTATGCGAGTAAATCAGTAGGTACAGTCATTGTGATTATGCGAAAAAATAATCCTAATGTAGGACTGTAAAGTGATCTGTTTTCTTGGATGGCATTATTATTATTGAATTGAATGATGTAAACAATGAATGTATTCGTGATTGGTCCAGATCACTAGTAGGCAAGTGTATAGCCTGAAATCAGAATATAGCATAATAGAGTAATGGATATTAGGCTTCCATAAAAACACTACTGTGAAGTATTATTGCGCCACAAAGTAGGGGTCATGTATTATTATATTAGTAATTGTATGTATCCTATACCTGCCTAGTGCCTATACTACCATCCTACTACGTATGCAATGTCTTTTTTTTTTTTTTATTGTACGGCATTCCACCCGATGCCGAGTGATACAGCCATAGTACATACCTGCAACAGCCCTCAGTAGGAGCTGTGCGGCGCGGTAGCAATATTTCTATACTCAAAATTGCAACGATACTACATTATACTTGTACAGCGCACGGTCATAATATAAACCGAGCTGATTATTTCGATCGAACAATGGATTTTAGATTATTTTTTTGTATATATATTTTTTAAACTTTTTACTTATTAGGTAGTATTATTTCTTTGCTCTAAATAGGTATAAGCTTACATATTCTCTACAAAAATTTTTCATTGTATTTTAGGAATCTAACTATACTTCTCATAATAACAATATCTCCACTTGCCAACAGTGACTGAATACTAGTCGGAAACGGCGTCACATTCATTAATTCGCTAATTAATTCGTCCCGATCGAGGAGAGGACACTCAAAGAAGATGTGGTTTAGGGATTCCTCCTCATCACCGCACCTGCATTTTGGAGACTCGATCACTTTAATTTTATATAAGTGGGAAGCTGTGCAACAATGTCCTATTCGCATTCGGCACAATAACGATATATCGACCTTGGACAGTCTGCAATGTAGGAACCACGGGGATGATATAATTTTTTCTTGTATATTTTTGTAATGATTACCTTTAGGTGAAGATTGCCACTCAGAAAACCATCTATCTCCTATCTTTTTACGGATTCCTACCAGCATCTGTGATGCTGGAGGGGCAAATTTCTCAACTGGAGTACCCGAGTGACAAGCATCCTTAGCCAATTGATCGACCATTTCATTACCTACGATCCCGACATGGGCTGGGATCCACGCAATATGTATTGTAAAATGACTCTGAGCGAGATCAAACAACGCTTGCTTGATTGCCCAGAATGTCGCATCTCGAGGATCCTGTTTGATGTTTTTTAATTTATGAACGAGGCTAAGGGAATCGGTAAATATTACTGCCTTATATAGCTTTATCTTTGAAATTTCTGTCAATGCCTCCCTTAGTGCAATGCACTCTGCTGAGAACACCGACGAATTCCTGGGAAGAGTAATTTTCCTTTCCAAACCAAATTTAGGGATGCAAAATGCTGCCCCACACCATCCCCCAATCGATTTTGAGCCATCAGTAAACACGGGGGTGAAATCATTCCATCTAGAATCGATTTCTGAGTCAAACATCGCATTGACCATTGCCTGGCTCCACCCAGAAGCAGTTCTATTTAAACCCATTGACTCAGAGATCTGCGGTCGGAACATTATGGCCTCGAACGGCACCGAAAATACTGGCATATTTGACGCATTACAAGATGGAAGGAGTGTTGTTCTCTCTGTTATAGCGGTGCACAAAAATGGAGCACTAGCATCCTTCGCCCTGGAGGGTCCAGCGATTACCTCAACTAGAGACGAAAGCTTACTAAGCAAGGGGTGGTTCAAGTTTTGCATTTTTAGGATAAACTTAAATGAGAGAAATTCTCTACGAAACAGCAAAGGCATCTCAGCACACTCCACCTGCAAGGCGTTCACCGGGGATGATTTCATTGCTCCTAGTATTAGTCTTAAGCATTTGGATTGGACACGCTGTAGTTTTTCATTCAAGTAGGTGGGCAAAGGATCCAGGAGCTGGCATCCATAATCCAAGTGGCTGCGTACCAAAGCAAAATATAAAATTCTCATGGTTGCTGGGTTACAACCCCACCATACTCTCGATACCGCCCTGAGGACGTTCATGCTTTTTTCACACTTTGTGATAGTATGTTCTATATGTTCATTCCAAGACAACTTGCGGTTAAAAAATACTCCCAAAAATTTAACAGACTTTTGTATCGGAATATCTGTACCGTTCACCTTCACGGACACCTTCGGGAGTTTATGCTTCCTAGAAAATATAACGATGTTGCTTTTCGAAGGGGACAGACTAAGCGCACTGGCAGACAGCCATTCATTCAGTCTTGATAAAACTCTCTGCAAGTTCTCGGCAGCAACCGATATATTCCTGTTCTCGCAATATAACACAAAGTCATCCGCAAATTGAATTATTTCACATGGTGTTGTGTCGATTTCCTGCAAATCCGCTGTATAAATATTGAAGAGAATCGGGCTCAAGGCTGATCCTTGAGGTAATCCTCGGAAAACTTTCCTGTGAATTACTCCCTCAGGGCAATCTAAACGAACGCAGCGCTCCGCCATAATGTTAATTATGAGTTGAGAAAAATTGTCTGGTAATCCCATTTTCGAAAGTTTCTGTTTCAATACCGTCAATGAGACATTGTCGTAGGCACTAGATATATCGAGAAAAGCGGCAACAATATTCGATTTCCCACAGAATGCCGATCTGACCTCCGTTGTCAACACGCTAAGTCCGTCCAAACAAGACAACCCTCGTCGAAATCCATACTGCCATGGAGGTAGCAAGGAACCATTCTCTACGTACCACTCTAATCGTGTCTTCACCATACGTTCGAATATCTTCAGGAAGCAACAGGAAAGGGCAACAGGACGATACGAGGATGCCAACCATGCATCCTTACCCGGCTTTAGGATAGGAATAATGACTTGGACTTTCCACTGAGCCGGAATCATTCCAGAGTTCAGAATTGCATTGTACAGTCTGAGTAATAAAGAAAGGAGGCTCTCAGGAAAGTTGCGAATAAGTGCATAAGAGATGCCATCGTGTCCCGGAGCTGAATCTCCAGAAGACTGTATGACCATCATTAGTTCGTCAATAGTAAAAGGATAGGACCAGTGTGATTTATTATCCGATGGATTTGAAAACAAAGATGGAATTTCTGAAAGATGCGGAACATATGATGGCACTATTTTATTAGAAAAATCAGAAATCAGTTCTTCTCTCAGATTGGCACTTCCATGGGGCTTTCCAGAACCCCTAAATCTCTTAATTGATCTCCATACTTCTGATTGTGGTGTATTCGGCGATAGGCTGGAACAAAAATTATACCATCCCTGCCTTTTTTTCTTTTTCATAATACGTTTGGCCTTGGCTTGTGAGTTCTTCGCCAGGATGTAGTTATCAAATGTCATATCTTTGTTGTACCTTTTAAGCATCTGTTTTCTTTCCTTTACAACTTCATCACATTCCTTGTCCCACCAAGGTGGATTTTTATTTCTTTTAGGTTTATTACTATTTTTTGCGATAAACCTTTCAGCTGCTGAAACAACAATTTCGTGGATATCTTCCGCAGCTCTGTTGATATTACTGGGGTCTATTGAGCATTCGTAATGCTCAGAGGAAGAATCCAGAGTTTTTCGGAATTCTGCCCAATTTGCCTTACTCAAGTTGTAAGTGCGAGTACCTCTGGGATTTACTTTTGGAGTATGGTTTCTCCCTAAGCGTATTATGATGGGAAAGTGATTGCTTGAATGAGTATCATCCAGAACTGTCCACTCGATCGAAGGCGCCAAACTAGCCGAACAGATAGAGAGATCAACTGCGCTGGGTCTATGGTTAGGGAGCGTTATTATTGTGGGTTGCCCGTTATTTAGAATACACAAGTTATGTAAATCCACATACTCCAGAACATTTCTTCCAGAGTGGTCAGTAAAAGCACAACCCCACATATTAGCGTGAGCATTGAAGTCACCCAGAAAGATCAAATGTTTTGTGAAAGAATTTGCTATACTGTTCCAGTATACTAGGTCGAAAGTCTTCTTCGGTGGAATGTATATGGAAACAAAAGTGATATCGTAGATTTGGGCAGCCACCACTTGAAAGTTAATGTTATAAGGTAAATTAATTTGAGTGAAAGGAAACTTGGAATCAATGAATAGGGCAGCTCCTCCTTTACCATCCAGTCTATCCTGTCGAAGGCAGGAAAAGCCATGGATTTCGAAATGAGACCCAGGAGGGAACCATGTCTCAGAAACAGCTGCAATGTTGATATTGTAGGATTTGATTAGTTGTCTTAATTCATGCCAGTTTGAAACAGCGCTTCGGCTATTCCACTGTAGGATTGAGAAATAGTGATTATTAGGATGTTGTAAAGCCATTTTGAGAGATAAAGTGTTGAAGAGATGAGATTAATGGAGCAGCGTTGGACGGTAATTGATTTTCAGAAGAGGAAAGAGTTTCAATCAGTATATTTATGATGTTTTTAAGAAATTCTGTATTGTCGGAAACCAACTTGCTTTGAAGCTTGTCAGTTTGGTTGGGATTGATTTCATTACTATTGGGAGTGGGACTGTCTGTCAGAGCGCAACCATTTGGAGACGGTGAAGGAGTAGTTCCGTTTGGGAAGTACAGCAAAGATTCGTACTCAGCTCGAGTAAAAGAAGGACGAAGTGAAGCGTTGGGAGTTTTATATGTGAATTTACCTCGCGTAGTAGAGCGCTTAGAGCTAGAAGGATTAGAAGGAGCAGGTACAGAGTTGGATGAGTTAGAAGGAGCGAGAGAGGGATTAAATGACATAGTTTTGGCAGTTGCATTTGCATAGCTGTTAAAAGTAGGAGAGTTAGTAGACTTGGGGGGTGCCGTCTTTGCAGTTACTCTTGCATAACTGTCAAAAGACTGAGGATGGAAAGAAGCTGCTTGGATATATGAAATGTTTCTGCAAGCCATAGTTTGTTTAATTGCCTTTTGCCTTAAGTACTCAGGGCAGGATTGACTAATAGCCCTATGTGGCCCCTTACAATAAAAACATTTCGCATCTTGTGCTGTACAATCATTTGGTGTGTGGCTACCTCCACAGGTGTAACATTTTGAGGGTGAACGACAGATATTTTTTGCATGCCCAAACTTGCAACAGTTGAAGCATTGTACAGTGGGGTAGCAGTATGTTTCTACAGTAAAAGAATTGTAAAAAATATATAGATGCGACGGCAGTGACTGACCCTCGAAGGTCAAAACCAATGACCGAGATGGTTTCCATACCGTCTCTCCAGATGACACATCCTTATAATTAATACGTCTGATTTTGGTAACTGGGCTCATGTCCGGATTAGAATCCGAGATTGATTCCAGAATCTCTTCTTCATTCACGTCCGTTGGTACTCCTCTTATGACACCCATTCGGGTGACATTGTGGGAGGGTATAAACGCCTTGTACGTTCCATTTGACGTTAAATAAATTGACTTTATAAATGAATTTGCCGACAGTGCACTTGCGAATTCCATTGCTATCTTGTAGCGTCCCTCCGCCTTAACCGATCCGTTGACGATATTAGGGATTTTTTTCGAATGCAGGAATTTCCCGAAACTCATGGGATAAATGGGTTTCCCCTCTTCGCACATTTGAACATATACGCTGAACGGCCCGTATGATTTTTGAGAATAAAAATGTTCCCTAAGAGGCATGGTAAACAATTGTTTAGCGTTAACATTTTTCGACGTCTCGCCCTCCTCGTCCACCAATCTTCGTTTACGCGAATCCGGAGGATCAGGAGGAGGAGGAGGAATGGGAGGGTCCGGAGTGTTCAGGGGCGGATCGATGTCCATCCCGTTGACGAAGTCTTATTTGACAAAATAATAATAATAAAAATAAAAAATTCAAAACACAAAAAAATAAACTAAAAATTTCTAATAAACAAAAAGAGTCAGCTCGACTTTTTAAAATAAAAATTAATAATGAAGTTTTGAAATATAAAAGTATTGATACGCTCACGTAATTCAGCTAACACAGCAACACAGACGTCCAACCAGCACACTGTCACGATATCAACTGTATGCAATGTCTTGTCGACTCGATTAATTCAGTTTATCAATATGGAATCCTTTGTTGTGTTGAATGTTGTTTTCAAAGCATTGCATATTTAATTGAACTATTGTATTGTATTGCGAATTGATATTGTATATTAGAAAATCATTTCAGTGTATTGGATGTTTATTGTTTACTTGTTCCATACATCTAGGTACTTTACGTAGGCAATCTCCTCTTTGTATTTTAAGGTCTACATTGTGGGAGGAATAGATGGACGAGAGGTTCTTTCATCTGGAGAAGTTTATAATCCACTTTCAGATCAATGGACATATATTAAACCTATGAACATTCCTAGGTCTGGCGTCTGTCTCGTAACATACCAAGGAGATCTTTACGCAATCGGAGGTTATGATGGTCATAGGCGCCTTTTATCATGTAATATCTTCAAATGAATGTATGGATATATGATACTAATTTAGTATATAAAATTATAATAGTGATTATTTTGTTGATTTTACTGCTTCAGGTGAGAAGTTGTCCCACGAGGAAGACAGCGAATGGAAGTTCATTCCATCTCTTTCCACGGGTAGAAGTAATTTCGCAGCAGTTGTCATGGAGGATACAATATTTGTAATGGGTGGATTCAATGGTAATGAGTTGCCTACTTCCTATTTATACCAATTATAATGATATACTTGTCTTATTGCACGTTGGTGATTTATCTTTTACCTATAATCTATTGTAGGTTATGGAACAATAAGAACGGTGGAATGTTACAATGTGAAGAAAGACTTTTGGTATCATGCGAAGTCAATGAACTACAACAGATCTGCCCTGAGTGCTTGCGTAGTGTCTGGGTTACCGAATGCGAGGGTTTATTCATACGCTCATAAAATATCACAGGCGTCGACTGAAACTTCTAGTTGTGAGAGCGAATGAAAAGCGATGTCTATTATTATTATTATTGAATCCTTTTCTCTATATGGAAGATACCTGCCTCAGCGCCGCATTTAATTTCAAACTCGAAAATAACTCTCGCATATTATTATTATTATTATTAAATAATCTAAAAAACTCCATTCTCCGACATAACAGCTTTTAGGCCTTTGCGCCGGAGAATGTGCAGACATGTACAAAAAATATATATACATATATCAACAATCAAACAGATCAAATAACCAACAAACAAGGGATGAACACATATCAACCACCCTCAAAATATCTCTCCAACGAGCTGCCCCAGCACTGTTAACAATGAGGGACAGTAATTCGGCTTCAGTGGTATTCCATTAATTTGACAAGTCCGCCGTAGCTAACGGCGAAAATGTCAACATGCTGTGACAGCTCGTTGAGACAACGGATCGCCCTACCTGTCGGAGAATCACGTACGATGTTTGTTCTACTCGATGGTGGATAGAATAACATGTGTGAGCGCGCTCGACCATATGAATTTGGAACATAAAAATTTATCTCAGCAAGAATCGTCGGATTGGAAATAATCCCATGCAGCAGTTTGTAAAAGTGTCGGCAAAAATAATCTCTACGTCTCTTCTCTAAAGTATCAAACCCCAAACAACCATTTATAAACAATGATGGGTACAGATAGGGATAATAGCCATATTCGAGTTTATAGAGATGTCTTAGGAACCTTTTTTGTACTTTTTCCAATGCCAATACATACGTCGTCTCACTCGGACCCCACTATTCTCTTTTCATTAACGAGATAATTATATATAGGACTGTGTTTTCTATGGAAACAACGTTCTATGTAAAGATTTCTTTACATATTTTTCTGGGTATTAAAGAAATCTAATTCTGATTTTTTGATATTATTTTATGTGACAACATAAATGGTGTTCATTTATAGGCATTCAATGTACTTTAATAATTATTTAATCATTGCAATGTTAATTATTTTATAACTTATATTGTTCTATTGAATATTATTACTCTCTATATGATGATTTATGTACCCGAGTACTTGAAATATTTGTTAAAGAGTATTTTATTATGATATTATAAATTTTACACGATGCAAATATTTTCTATTCATTTTAATGCCACATGTCAATGTATTAAATTAGATTATGCCATACGATGGTTTAGTGATATAATCCTTTTCTGGTATTCCTCAAGGATCAGTTCTAGGCCCTTCGTTTCAAACGAACTTATTGAATACTAATAATTACTTCGCGGTAAAAAAGTCCGTAAGGTGTGCTGAAAATTGGTTGCTTCCGCAGAAAGTATGTAAGATCAGCAACCAACTTGGGAGTAAAACTCGTAGAAGAATATAAATAAGTATTCTGCTGCTCTAGGGGGGTGGTGAAAAATAAAAAAAATAAAAGTCAACAAATAAAGGCAAGTGATTTAAAGAAAGTGATAAAATTTAATTACGAGTGAATTAAGTACAAAAAGCATTTGATATTAAAGGGACTTTTGTGAAAACTTCCCCATTTCTTTCTTGGAATATTCTGTAGAAAGGCACGTTTTAAATGTTGGTAATAATGTAGATGGTGTGAAATTTTTATTTTGACGTCCATTGAAAAGTTTTTCATTTGAGTAAATTGTATTCAGGAGACGAATCGAAGTACCAGAGTTGAATTTTTAAAATGCGTGAAAACTTTCGGAGCGTGTAAAAGAAATAAACTTTTTTATTTCTTATGAATCGAGAAGTAACTAAAATTATCCAGAAGCAGACTTACTTAGTTTTATAATCTCTTGTATAAATTGGAAGAGAAGTTCATCTTTCGGAAGAGAGTGCACTTTGCTTATAGCCCAGGAAATTTAGCTTTGTAGCGTAGATAATTGTCGGAAAGCTGGAAACTGTTAATCTCTTCATTAACAAGCAAAGAAGATTTCCTGAAGTTTGCACCAATTTTACGCTTGTGCTAAGTACAGGGTGTCCCAAAAACAAACAAAAAAATTGAACTTTTTTCAGTTTTTCATTAATAACTCCTAAAGGAAGCATTCTAGACAAATTGTGTTCTCCTGTGAATTAAAGTAGATAAAATTCTTCGACTACTGAGCATAAATACTACTCTCTACTTTGAAAAATAACTGAGAAACAGCGATTTAAAATTGTGATGTTTTTGTCAACAAATGACAAATCTCTTAATTTTCTTGAATCGTTGTTGAATATCTTTTAATCTATGCTACTTACAGCAAATTTTAGTACATATGATTCAATTTCCGGTTAATTTTCTATAAACTACCTCTACATCCTAAACAATTTAATATAGAGGTAAAATTTTAATGCCAGTTTATAGAGAATTAACCGGCCATTGAATCATATGTACTAAAATTTGCTGTAAGTAGCTTGGATTAGAAGATATTCAACAACGATTCAAGAAAAATAAGAAAATTGTCATATGTTGAGAAAAACATTACAATTTTAAATCGCTGTTTCTCAGTGATTTTTCAAAGTAGAGAGTAGTATTTGTGCTCAGTAGACGAAGAATTTTATCTACTTTAATTCACAGGAGAACATAATTTGTCTAGAATGCTTCCTTTAGGAGTTATTAATCTAAAACTGAAAAAAGTTCAATTTTTTTGTTTGTTTTTGGGACACCCTGTACTTAGCACAAGCGTAAAATTGGTGCAAACTTCAGGAAATCTTCTTTGCTTGTTAATGAAGAGATTAAAACAGTTTCCAGCTTTCCGACAATTATCTACGCTATACCCCCTTTTTTAACGTTAAAACACCGGTCTATTAGCAAAGCATTACCATTTACAGTTTGTGTAATTTGTTTATTAAAAAAAGAAATGTTTTCTGTCTAAGTCTATACAAATCCAACATTGATCAAAGACTGACTTATTTTCATCATAAAATAGGAAATGTTACAACTAATTTTCATTGTTCAAAGTTCGTTTGGAAACGCAAGTAGGTAGGTACTTCATAAAGATTACTCAGTCAGACAAAACTCTATCGATAATATAACGATAAAGATAATCTCATAAGAGTGCGGAATATTATTATTATAACCAACACGACGTAAGTAATATTAATAAGAACGTTGAAACAAAATTATGCTACATAATATACGAGTATTAGGCACGTATTTACATGGGATTATGGCTAGGGCATAATTTTTTACACATTATTCCATTTTGATATTCTGGACAATGCTAATTTCTCTAGATATTCACATTACGGGAATGAATATCACAGAAATTCACCACTGAAGTTCTAAAGTCTTTAATAAAAATGATCTTAACAAGGAAACACGACAATCATGATCAAGACCACGACAATCATGTTAGATACCTCAGTTTGTTTATTTCGCTATTTTGCAAATCTTGTATACCTAATTGTAGCTCAGTCGCTCACAAAAAAAATGTGTTCTTGGAGGGCCGCTACTGAACTCCGAGAAGGTAAAACTTCTCGCACCAAGACAAATCGTGAGTTACATGATGCACGTGGGCTTTTAGGATGAGATGTAATAAGATTGTTGGTCTCCTGACCTTCGATGCTTTCAATATTCATCTTATTTAGTTTTCTTTAATAAGAAAAAATCTTATAAATGTGCATTGTTAGGTATTTACAACTGTATATTTCATATTCTCCTGTGCAAATTATGTGTTTTACATTATTGTTTGATCCTCCTCGGAACAGGAGTATCTTACTCATATCCGGGGAGTGATATGATATGAATGTAGTCATCATACCTACTGTGTATATATTAAATTTATCGTCGTGTATTATGCTTATTTAATAAATAAATGAATATTTACCTAATCTTCTTTACTTATTACGGCTTTGCACCCGATTTACGGGTGATGCTGCATTACCTAATCCATGTACATAAAAAATATTCATGCTACAGAAACTAAATTCTCACAACAAGGGATAATTTTAAATTCTGCTTGAAGTTTAGATTTATAGTATGTACACATACTACATATATACATGTATATGTTTACATTATACTTGATAATATTAAAGTCAGACTTTCCCACCAATATAAATCAGTGTGGGTTTATCTGATTTATTTGTATCTATGTGTAGTCATGTTTAAAGATCAGACGTGGAGTGAGAAAGATTATCAGACAAAAAGGATGTAAAATCATTCAGTCTTCCGTGTGGCAGTAAAGTTAACTAATCTGATCCGCTGTCGAACCTTCATCAACACTCTTTGTGGAGAAATGGAGAAACATTATCGAGATGTATTTGTTATATTATCTCTTAAGCGATTTTTTACCCTTGTTAGTGATTCTAATAAAAGTAAATCTTAGAAACCCTTGAAAGACAAAATAATGTTGATTGTCGTACAAAAATAAAAATTGTAATTTGTGAGAAGGAATACGTTAAGTCCTTCTGCTAGGTATGAGTGAGGTGATTAATTAATATGTATTATTAATCAATTTCAAGAGAAATAATTTTGTGATAATTTATTGTATGATTAAGCGTTTATTTAACAAAAGGCACGTCTAGATACCTTCTAACTTCATTAGTCATTATGACTTACGAGTATTAAAGCTTTCTCCATCTAAATTAATATGATGAAACTTTTAAGATTATCCATAAAAGCTATTCACTCATGAAAATGGTTTAAGTATTTACTCTTATCATATCTAAGGTTTTATTTGGGTTTATTATTTAATTTACTATGAAAAGTGAATTTAAGATTATATGCCTCTACTCAACACTAGTAAACGTGCTGGAAATTTAACGCCAGAAGTCAAAAGTTTAATTGTTAAAGGATTCGGAAATAATTAGAGAGTTCATTTTAGGTAATGACTTTACACTCTATGGCTGGCCACACACGTCCCGAAGTTCAGTTCGGGAATCGACCGTTTTGCAAAAAAGTTCCGATCAAAACCTCTCTCTGAATTCAGCGTCACCCCGATTTTAAATTCAGAAAGAGGTTTTGGTCGGAACCTTTTTGCAAAACGGTCGATTCCGGAACTGTACTTCGGGACGTTTGTGGCCAGCCTATGCCTTCTAATATAGCTAATATTGTTATCCTTTCTCTCTAAAGCAATTTACCGCAATGAAGGTATGGACTGAAGAATTCCATTGAAGGATCAGACATACGAGTGTGCTATGCATTCTTTACAAATAGTTCCATCTATCTATCTATACACTCACGCCACGTTCCTTGCAGGGTAGGCAGAGATGACAGAGCGCCAGACAGCCCTATCCTTACACACACTCCTAGCTTCCCTCATATTCATGCAATTTGTCATACACGCTCTCCGATTCCTTTTACTCAAAACGCGTCCATCCTTGAGGATCTGGTCGACATGATCGGACCAGGTCAGTCTCGGGCGGCCGCGCTTCCTCACCCCTCTTCGCTCACTCAAATGTATCTTTTTTGTCATCCTGTCATCATTCATTCTCTCAACATGCCCAAACCATCTTAGTTTGTTTACTTTCATTCTTGTCAAAACACCAGTCTTGCAGTCACTCATTTCCCTAATTATAAATAGTTACATGCTTTTATTTAAATATCCCAGATTTTCCCACACTTCTTCTTCATGTACCTTTTTCCAGAATGTTTTGTCTTGTGCAGTATAACCCTGAATATAACTGGATGTATTTCTCTTCGTTACACAACAAAGTTCATTAATCCATCTATGCAGAAAAATATTATTAGACGCTATATTTACACGTGTTTGGAAATATTAAAATTTTAACTGCTCTCTCCCCCTAGATTCGAAGCCGGGGTCGCCCACGGTAGGCATATTTTTATTTCAAACACGTAGTTTTTTCGGCATGAAAAATTTATAAAAAAAAAAATCTAGATTTGTTTTTCATAATACTCAGGCCAGTAGTATTACTAAAATATTAACAAATCTCTAAGGGATTTTAAAGTTATAAAGTACACAATTCTCCGAAGTTCAAGTTCTCGTAGGTGCCTGACTAAAATACTTGACTACATAAGATCACAACGTCAAAAAACTTGCTTATCAGATTACTCAGAGATTTAGAAAGTTTAGAATCATAAATAGTTAAGTAACGTTACATGAATATTTTATAGGAAGTTGAAATGACTGAAACTTAAGGGGCTACGGTACTCTATACGGCTTCGGCGCGGCGACTCTTACTCAGCCAATACTGAAGGAATCGTCTTGAAACTGAAGACAGTGATAGATGAAAGTATGGACTACAGGACTTCTGTTTTAGAATTACAGGATTTGGAAATTCCTTGAATAAAAAAGTATTCCGAAAGCATCCCTAAAATTTACGGAATTCCAAGAATTTCCGTTCAATTTTTCAGATATAAAAGTATAATTTAGCCAAAATATTGGTTATTATAATCTTGACAAATCTGCTGTTTTAGATTTTAAATTACTTTCCAGGTTTCTTTTAAAAAGGCATTCCTAGAATTAGTATACCCTTCCTTTCAAATTCAGTCTGAGCTTTGCTTTTGCACGGGATGGACGTACTGCACAATTTTGAATTCATTATTTTAGACCGGTGTTTTAACGTTAAAAAAGGGGGTATAGCGTAGATAATTGTCGGAAAGCTGGAAACTATTTATATCCCTTCATTAACATGCAAAGAAGGTTTCTTGAAGTTTGCACCAATTTTCCGCTTGTGCTAAGTACAGGGTGTCACAAAAACAAAAAAAAAGTTGAACTTTTTTCAGTTTTTCATTAATAACTCCTAAAGGAAGCATTCTAGACAAATTGTGTTCTTCTGTGAATTAAAGTAGATAAAATTCTTCGTCTACTGAGCACAAATACTACTCTCTACTTTGAAAAATCACTGAGAAACAGCGATTTAAAATTGTAATGTTTTTCTCAACATATGACAATTTTCTTATTTTTCTTGAATCGTTGTTGAATATCTTCTAATCCAAGCTACTTACAGCAAATTTTAGTACATATGATTCAATGGCCGAGTGACGAGTGAAATAGAGAATTTTTTTAAATGATAGATTTCGGTATGTGAAAGGTAAGATCGACTTAATTTTGCGGCTCTCTCTTAATAACGTACAATTTTTTTAGTTAAAAACCCAAATTTCGCTATTGATACGCCACTGTGTAACAACTTATATCGAAAAGACTATTTTTTTTACCTTCATCAGTTTTACTAATATAACTCCTGAACGCTTGATGTTACGGAAAAGATATTTTACTCAAAATATAACTAAAATTAATTTACTATAACTTGATTTCAAAATTAACTCTGTAACTTAAATAATAACTGAGTTACAGTGTTTGAAAAACAGCATTACTAAAAAAATTAAATTGCCTCGGCTATTTTTGTTGAATAACTCCTGAACCGTGATATAGAGAAAAGGTTCAAGAGATTTAAATATAAGGTGAATAAATTTTCTATAACACAAGCGTAATAAAATAACTTTAAAAGTTATAGTAAGAAAGTTATGGATGATCAAAGTCAATATTTTGTGTAGCCATTCGACGCTTGTTTAGATATATTTCATACTATATGGCGAGCAGGTACTTTATTTTCATACTACACCGGCTCGGAGGTGCTTACTAGGCAAATATAATTCATAAGCAAACGTCGAATGGTTACACAAAATATTGACTTTGATCATCCATAACTTTCTTACTATAACTTTTAAAGTTATTTTATTACGCTTGTGTTATAGGAAATTTATTCACCTTATATTTAAACTCTTGAACCTTTTCTCTATATCACGGTTCAGGAGTTATTCAACAAAAATAGCCGAGGCAATTTAATTTTTTTAGTAATGCTGTTTTTCAAACACTGTAACTCAGTTATTATTTAAGTTACAGAGTCAATTTTGAAATCAAGTAGTAGCAAATTGGTTTTAGATAAATTATGAGTCAAATATTTTTTCCCTAACATCAACCGTTCAGGAGTTACATTAATAAAACTGATGAAGGTAAAAAAAATAGTCTTCACGATATAAGTTGTTACGCAGTGGCGTATCAATAGCGAAATTTAGGTTTTTAACTAAAAAAATTGTACGTTATTAAGAGAGAGCCGCAAAATTAAGTCTATCTTACCTTTCACATACCGAAATCTATCATTTAAAAAATTTCTCTATTTCACTCGTCTGTCTTTAAATACCTCTACATCCTAAACAATTTAATATAGAGGTAAAATTTTAATGCCAGTTTATAGAGAATTAACCGGCCATTGAATCATATGTACTAAAATTTGCTGTAAGTAGCTTGGATTAGAAGATATTCAACAACGATTCAAGAAAAATAAGAAAATTGTCATATGTTGAGAAAAACATTACAATTTTAAATCGCTGTTTCTCAGTGATTTTTCAAAGTAGAGAGTAGTATTTGTGCTCAGTAGACGAAGAATTTTATCTACTTTAATTCACAGGAGAACATAATTTGTCTAGAATGTTTCCTTTAGGAGTTATTAATCTAAAACTGAAAAAAGTTCAATTTTTTTTTTGTTTTTGGGACACCCTGTACTTAGCACAAGCGTAAAATTGGTGCAAACTTCAGGAAACCTTCTTTGCTTGTTAATGAAGAGATTAAAACAGTTTCCAGCTTTCCGACAATTATCTACGCTACAAAGCTAAATTTCCTGGGCTATTTATATTTTACGAAATAATTACCAACACTACTAAATGAAAATCGTGTATGGATAGAAACTATAAACACTATTTAGGAACTCCTGTTTATTCATTGGAATTTATTTATTACCAACACCATCAAAGAAATATTATATTCTAATAATTACTAATCCAAGAGCCCGCTGCTTAATTTATGACGTATCTGTTTTTTGATCGAAATGTGGTATAAATGATGGCTTACCAATAGGGTATTACATCGCACTAGGGTTGCCTATCAAAATCCTGCCGCAACCCCCCCTGCCCCCCCCCCCCGAAAAGGTCCCTCTTCGCGGTTTTTCGCATTTTATAGGAATATGGTAAGAGATAGGAGAAAGTAGTCAATGACAAAAATAATCCTTGCTAAATTCTCTACAAAAAATGTGTAGTCAATTTTTTCATGGACCGGCCATTGCGGGTAAACTGCTAGTTCTACGAAAAAATTGACTTAACATTTTTTGTACAGAATTTAGCAAGGATTATTTTTGTCATTGACTACTTTCTCCTATCTCTTACCATATTCCTATAAAATGCGAAAAACCGCGAAGAGGGACCTTTTCGGGGGGGCAGGGGGGGTTGCGGCAGAATTTTGATAGGCAACCCTAGTGCGATGTAATACCCTATAGGTAAGCTATCATTTATACCACATTTCGATCAAAAAACAGATACGTCATAAATTAAGCAGCGGGCTCTCGGACCATACTACCAATATCGACGAAATTTTAAATTCAAAATACGAGGTGTAGCAATTATATAGCGAGACTGGTGCTGAAAAACGTTTTATTTTTAATTTATACATATTACGTATTTGTGTAGTTATATGAATTTTTCATTGATCCAAGGGGCCCCCTAGTTCCTGCTAGATTTTCAATTGACCTGTGTAACGAACCTTTTCATTCAACTTCACCAAAAAAATTCGCCATCGGCGCTTTTTAATTTTGTATATCATATCAATATCAAAATTGTAATTTTCTTTCTCCGCACTGGGGGGGGGGGGGGCTGGCTTTATTACATGCCAATTTCAATTTTTAGAGCCAGTCCACCACGGATCATAATTGTCATAGGGGCCCTATTATTTTAAAGTGCCCAGGGCCCCCAATAGATTATAGACGGCCCTGCCCTTGTATTAATAATAATATTGTTCATCAAAACTTTTGCTCCTTGGTAAGGTCTCTCAAAAACGAATTAAATTTTATCAGTATGTTGTGAACACACATCTATGTATACCTACCGACTTTGAACCGACACGTTTTGAAATTTCTTATATGTTTGAAAATTAGAATATTCACACTTCGCCAAACCAATACAGTACTAGAAATTATCTATCATTATAATTTACAAATCGCACTTCGTGAAGGCACATTGTCGGTAGGAACATCTATACATATAATAACTTGATAGAAATTAGTATGATTGTATACGGTTATAATAAGTAAATAAATATTGTATTATATTTGTTAGACATGTTCTTATACTGTTTATTTTCTATTATATAAATGTAAAAGGCTTCATTGGCCGTATAGTTACTGATGAAATAAACTTATAAAAATAAAGAATTTTGAAATTTAATTTAATTGAAATTATACGGGACAATAATTTTATTCACATAGTATGTATGTTTTTATTTTTTTTATTTTTTTTATAAATACATACAAATACATATTCGCACACTTCACAGAAAGCTTAAAAGCTTGTGTTGTGAAGTGGAGTAGGTCGGGAATTGAACCCGCGCCCACTGGATTAACAGTCGAGCGCGTTACCAACCAAATCTATGTGCACTCTTTTTAATTTCATTATTTTTTTAACAAATCCCAGTTAGCGCCGATCACACTGGGGGCTACTAATTAGTATCAAATCAATATAAAATATACTAAAAATATAACAACGCATATTATTTTCCAATCGGATATAATAGGTAGGTAGGTAGATACACCTACCAAATACAATAGTTGGTACATAGAACTTGAATGAAATTCAAAACTAAAATGTTATAATATGTAAGTATATAGCTGTATATTGTATAAATTTTGATGTATGTATGTGTAAGTAAAACTTGTGGACGAAATATTTGAAAATTTGGAGCGGTAAGAGAGGGGAAGCGACGTTCATTTAGAACTCCTAGCTGTGGTATATTATAGCCTTAATACGAAAACCTTAAAATTTAGAATACCAAATTTATTGGTCTAAGTCTCTAAGTAGATTTTATTCTATGCATGATTTCACGTACCCATACAATAAACAAAACAAAAATATTACATATTTTTTTATAAATACAAGTGTCAGATGTCGGCAACGATAACACCGGCAATATAAATGTGACAAAATAAATACATAATAGGTATAGCAACTTACGAAATATGTTCTAATTAAGTAATAACAATAACTAGGTAGGTAGGTACCAGTGGCGGCTCGTGAATTTATTTTAGGGAGCGCATACTACTCGCAGCCGAGTAGAAAGCCTTATATATTATTTTTAATGAATCTGGGTTTTTCGAAATAAACCCAATTACACGCTTAAGCGTAAGCTTGAAAAGCTTGTGTCGTGTAGTGGAGTAGGTCGGCATCAGGAATCGAACCCGCGCTTACTGGATTAACAGTCGAACGCGTTACCAACCAGGATACCGACCATCTCAAAAAGATATTAATGTGTGTAGGTAGGTATATATAGTAAGCTATATGTGCAAGAGTGTGTTTAGGTATAGAGATTTTTGTCCTCTCTATCTACCCCGCAAGGGATGCGACGTAAAGGGATAAATAGAAATTGATCTGACTGTATCGTACCCTCGTCCCACGTCGACTGCAGACTAACAGTAATAAATTCCACAAAAATATTCGGCACTATTCCACTATCGCGGCCCCACCCGACCACGGAGGTGGCAGAAAAAGTCATATAGTAGTCGTGTTTATTAAAAAGAATGTAGTAAACCTATAATCAACCGTTGACAAAATATGAATAAAACCTACTAGGTATGTAGATACATTCATAGACAAGAAAAGGATTTTCCAACACTTCTTACTCAGCTGCGAGTGGGGCCGCAGTACTCTAAGAGTAACCAAGTTTCGAATCACACTGTACGAAAACCATATTATAAATAATAGTTGTCGAATTACGGTTCGATCTAATAAATCGATTGCTGATTTGCTATACGAGTATAAATATTATGCTATGAAAATGTGTTGTGTCGTGTTCGACGCAACACAATATTAATCGGTTCTAACATTATAGTTGCGTTAATTAACGTTAAAAACTTACCTACAAATAAATCATTTTTTGACCGGTGCGTCGCGAATCACGCATGTTTTAAATTATACCGCTGACTCGGGCACTGCCGCCTCCGTCTCTTTCTAGCGCGTTAATTTCTCTATCAAACATACACTCTCTCCCTCATTTCACCGTTCGCGAAGGATTCGAGATTTTAGTACAAATATCGATATTTTTTTGTGCATTTGAAATTCTGCACGCGGCCTTCAATACACATGCGTGAGATTTACTCCACCTACACCGCACACATACACTATCACACTAGAGTAGTTTCACAGTAGTATGAGTACGCGTACGTGCAATATTATAAAGATGAATCTATGAGGTACAATTAATTTTTTTTAACGTTTTCAATTTAATATTGATTTATTTATAGGCATATTCTTATGTTTAATGTGGCAGCGCAGTGCGCCTTTGCCTTTATCAGCGGCCGCGCGTGGTAGGTACCTGGTGCATACAAACATTATACGTACCACTAAGTCGCTTTTATGCTACTCTCCCCTTCCAACCTTTAAAAATAAGATCTCGCATCATTTTTATAACTTTAGGCGATGACTATAAGTTATCGTATAAAACTTTTTACGAACCACACATATATTTCTTTCTATAAAAATGAAATTAGCGAGAATTTTCCAATTGAAACGCGTTTTTTATTTTTTAATAGCCCAGGATTCTGAGAGTCTCCCGTGTAGGATTGGTTTCTGGATATATGCGACGTAGAATCTATGGAATCTTACTAAAATATTATGGTGATCAATTATTTTATCAACATTCGTATTTTATTTTCTAAAGACTAGTAATGAAAGATGCTTTGTGTTATAAAAATTGCAGACTTTATTTCAATGTCTGTATTTTTTCAAACTGATAGGAGTTTTCCAAATACTCTAAATAAATTTATAAAGCTGGGACGGGGGGTCAATAGGTCGGACTTCTATAGGAAGGCTTTTTCTTCTTCTTCTTTCATCGTTTCCTCATTGCTGAGGGTCGTGATTTGTGGAGCTACCCACGGACAAAACAAGACGCCTCCAGTCCTCTCTATTCTCCGTAGTCCGCATCACCGAGCACAAGTCTCTCCCAGTCATGTCCTTAATCTGGTCGCACCACCTTGCAGGAGGTCTACCTCTACTTCTTTTGCCTGGAACACTTCCCATGATTATATTTTTTTACTTCTATAGGACGGCTTAGCTAACTTGAAACTTGTGTAGACGTTGTGCTGGTTAATAATAAGTCTTACGACTTTGATGTACAGGTGTACCTACTGATACCTCTGAACTAATTTTAATTACTTATTGAAGATCACAACCCGTTGATATATACTGACACAATAGAAAGAAGAACTTAAGACGAGAGCTTCGTGAATTTATTATAAAACGTTATTAACGCGTTAATAATATCTTAATTAAAATCTATTACGTTATTTAATATAATTTTATTTAGATGTCTGAAATAATGAAACTGCTTGTCGAGTTGGGAATTACATTAAGACATCCGCTGTATAAATATTATTAAAAAATCGTCTCATTGTCTCATATTATGTAGTATGTAGGTAGGTATGGTGAAATGGCAGTTTATACCTGAGGACTAAAGATTCAGAAGAATTATTCTGACTGCAACATAGGCGTAAACGTAAATGCAAAAACGTTTTTAAATACAAAACAACACTGACACGTTTAAAGTGGACCTGGCAAATATTCCAATTACAAGTTTAGCAAGAGTGAATGCCCACATCTTATCTACACATTTTACTAGTTTTTAAAATAATACTATTAATATATTACATCTTGTATTAAGGGGAAAATCCTGAATGGGATTATTCAATATAATTAGTATTATAAATGTTGAAAATTAAATAAAAAAAAGCAATAGTGGTTGCATAAAAAACCAAAATCCAGGCGTAGGCCTGGTGAACACAAAAGTATACCGCGATGTGAATTACGTGGTTTATTGTTAGGGCATTAAATAAAATAAAGCTGAATTTAACCTGTACCTATACGTATTTATGTGTGTGAGTGCTGTACATGAGTAATACACGAAAAAGTTTCAGACATTGAAACAAATTGCTAAAATAGAAATGTGTTTTCCCTAATGATATTAAAGTATATCAAACCGATATTATAACACACACTATACCTCATTAAATAGCACAAAGAGTGCGTTGTTTCATAACTGACTTATTGAATAACGTATTGTGCAAATATTCACTCATTTAAACTAGTATATGTTGGTAGATTTACAATGAACATTGAGCATTAAGATTCTCAGTCGATGTACGAACTTCTTTGACTCAAAACTTTTACTTCATTGTTAGCGCGACACTACTATGAAATGTGTGAACATATATGATTATATTTCTACCTAACCCACAGGAACGTGGAGCGGGATTTATAGGGAACGAATGGGGTTGATTGGCAGAAATCGCCAACAGGCGATAAATCCGCCCTTTGTGTGTATATTTATGTGCAATAAAGTTTTTATTTATTTATTTATACACTAGCGGATCCAAGGGGGCTAGGGGGCTGAAGCCCCTCCCCAAAACCATGAGTGACAGTACTTTATAAGTAGTACTAGTTTCCGAAGAATCACATTATTACAACATCATTTTCTCATAATGTCATGAATTTTAAATTCGTCTGCGGCGCTAATTAAGCCTATTGTGTATTTCATATCACTTCATCAATTTCACTAAATAAATTTCGCCTGCGGCGCATTATTCCAACCTTGATAAATAATCTAAAATAAATCACTGTATTTTACTTGCGACTTGAAAGACTAGCACACATTTTCTAAAAAAAAAATTGCCTTCGGCGCTATTCACAAATACCACAAGGTCATATTTTGCATGTGAAGACTTTCAGCTCCTCCCAAAATTGAATCCTGGATCCGTCACTGAACAGATTTGTCTATATAGGTATGTACACTTACACTATGACTTCACTTTCTTATTTTCAGCCCACTCCTGGACGAATAAATTAAATATTCATGATTTTTAATTACTGGGGTTGACTGAAAAATATCGCAATATTACGAGAAGCTCGCTTTAATGAACAACTGTCACCGTGTCAATTATTGTTTGAAATCTTAACATTAATTGTAATTGTATTGTGTTCACTTGAAGTATAAATAAATAAACTATAGGTCTTAAGTTGATAGAGTAATAATACTATGTGACTTATTACTATTATAAAAGTGCCAACTGGTTTGGAAACATGACGCTGAGTTCCTCGTGCTAGTTAAGTAGTAGTTAAGGGCTTGGCACCAAGAATGACGTCACAGTCATTTCCCACTGCATTAAGGTTCAAAATCGCGTGAAAAATCGTATGAAAAATGGTAAAAATAGCGTTTTTTTCCATTTTTTGGGGTTAATTTTGCGTCTATCAAAAAACTTTTACGGTTATTCCCTAGATTTTAATGCATATAATCAGTACAAATAAAAATTTTACTCCGCGACATTCGGGAAACGAATTTCCGTTTTTCGGAAAAAGATCAGAGGTGTTCTTCAAAAAAAAAATGGAGAAATCTATACAAGATATAAAAAATCTTTTACGGTTATTCCCTAGATAAATGTTCAATGCATCTACCCTATTTTGTTCCAAAGCATATTTAGTAACGGTTGTCGAGATATATGGTCTCCCGTTTTTAAAATTTTTTGAAATGTCGGCATGCATACCCCTAAGTGTAAGGAGAACATGGAGTGGGAACAAAAGGATGTAGAAAGTATGAACATCCGGCTGTACATGAGCTGCGGACATTTTGCGCTTTTGCGGATGTAAAAGTCACTGACGTCCGGTTGTTGTGATGAAGTACTTATTATGTGTACGAGTATATCTGTGTGTAATAGGTATATTAAAATAATACTCGTATTACCTACAGCCATTCTGCTGTTAGGTAATTTATAATACTTATAATAGGTATTATACTGTAACCCTCGCTTATATAACGACTTCTTCTTTCAACTTCGCTCTTTAGAACACCGGAAGGTCACAAGGTTTTGCTATTCAAACTCAGAGTATACAGTTTATTATACCTAATCTGAAAAATACATTTTTAAAATGTTATTTTTTCACAACAGAACTGTGAAGTATGCAGCATTGTGTGAACTGTCTTGGGGAAGATGTGGGATAAGTGTTCCGAAGCTCTTTATTCCTGCTTCATCTTCATTCTAAGAAGATGAAAATTTGCTAAATACTGATGAAATAAATAATACTTGATAAGACGTATACTCTGCAGGTACTGATTATTGTTCTGTTTTGCTAACAGATCCCATCCAATCTGGCCTTTCTCTTTTCGAAATGAATAATATGAATTCGCTTCACTCTCAGATGACCTCGTTGAGATCTGGCTTAATTAAGAAGATTGTAATTTGATATAATATCTATATCGCATGCAACTCGGAACTCTTGAAGATTTTCTATTCACTTCTGTATTAATGGAGGTATACAAGTAAACAGATACATTCATCTTTGAAAGGTGATATCGCAATTCATTAGAATTTCGTTATTGAAGACTTAATTAAGATGTTTACTGTTGTGATGTTATTGAAGTAAGGCTGTATGAATCAGTATTCAATATCTTTTGAAATTGATTAATTACGAACTTATCAATACTTTGATTTCAGAACAAGAAAGAAAGTTATAGAATAATTATATATGGTCATATAGATCAGGGACAATATCGATGTGGAATCGATAACGTTTCTTTCTTTGGATTAGATCATAATACTTCTTCTAGTCTGATGAAATTAATTTCTTTAGCATCTACCAAATAAGCCTTCAATTTAAAAACTTTTCCTTATCTCAAAATATTTGATAACCGTAACCGTATTCATTATGAAACTAAAATTATTAGACACATAAGTAATATTTCACATATCATGTTATAATTATCTCATAGATCATTCGATAAAAGGTTCATTATGTGAGACGTTATAACCTGTTGGGGTTACTTTGCTTATTTTTTAATTTATTTTATTTTCTTTTTTTATCGGAATCATACAGTTACAACAACAAATAACATAAATAAATATATCACCTATAAACAGACCAACAAAGATTGATTCCATATTTTACCTGCAATATAATAAACAAAAAAAATAAAAAAAGTAAAACAAAGAACAAAACATGCAAGTATGCAAGAAATAAAAAAATACGAATTTGAACACTTATATGTAGATACAACAATTTCTGTAATATGAATATAGGTACATAATAATATAGTACTTATAGATATTTCATTCCCACGCTGTTTATTATCAACTACTTTCAGCTTTTACTGCCCATTATGGCTTCATTAAGGTGCGTTTATAATTATTTTGATAATATCAAGTAATTTAGGGTCTACTATGGCGCAATAATTTATTCTTTACATCCTTTCCCGAGACAGAAACGTATTTAATGGAAATATAAAGAAGATATAATAATGTTTATTATAATGTTAATCAGTTTTAGTGTTAGCTACCTAGAGGTACGTCAAAGTGACTAAAAACACGATAAGTTAATTTTTTTACCTCAAAGATTAACTACAATAATTATTCTTACAGATTTTTCCTCAACAGAAGCGAGAGGTATCTACATTCACATAACGTAAGCCAGTCAAAGCCGTTTCGTAAGCGTCGGAACACCCATCCTGCTTCCTCCCCAAGGGACTTCTGGTGGCTGGCTGGCCTCTCGCTTCTGTTGAGGACAAATCCGAAATGTACCTAATTCAAGCTGCGCAATTCAAAAAAATCCAGTCCTAATACCTAAAATAATTTAGGTAAGCATATCTAAGAAAAAACGCGGTTATTCTTTTTGACTTCTATCATTTGACTAACTGTATATCTATTATTTTTTACTGCTACTAATTTTGCCTCTATACTAGATCTGTCGAATTACCTTTTACTTCACTGAACATATTTTATATCTGTTTAGGTATCGTAGATACATTGACTGGTTACAATATTACAATAGACAATAATTAATAGGGCGTCATTTGAATTCGTTGTTGTGTGTTGTTTTTCATCGTGATGTCCGTTTTGTGATAAATAAATAAATAGAAAACTAGAGAATTTGAAGGTTATCGCTAACCATCGTCCGAACATTTTAAACATAAAAGAACTTCTCCGCTTTATCTATCGAACACTTTTCACTAATAAATTTTAGACGGAGGACAGAAATATGATAAGTCAAGTATCTACCTAACACAATCTTCAAGATTGTCGTATTTAATCAAGAATGAACTCTGAATAACATGCCAAGGGTGATATGGTCAACTATAATAGCAATAATTTATACCCACCATTGTTCAACATACATACGAGTGACTAAATTAAACCCTTTTAAACCCCTCACTCCGAACCTGGCACATTATAATAGAGTGGTGTCTACCTACTAGTCTGATTTTAATTAACCTGTATTCAATAACTCACGCGACCCCCGCATCGTTACATAACTCGCACACAGCAATTTAGAAAACGTGAAAATATTCAATATGCTTGACACGAAATTGTTTTAGGTTATTATACTGTATTTATATGGAGATTAGAGACGTGTAATCTACCTGCCCGACAGTGTAACCAAATGGACGAGGTATATTTTTGTGTCATGTCTATCCTTTATTTCGTGCGTCATCTACTGGCACTTAATCTACCAACATATTTCAGTATCGTTATAAATATATCTAAATACCTAGCACCTATGTTTTTACAAAGTATAGATAGATATAAACTCAAGTATATCTTCACTACTTCTAAGCAGTTAGTCTGCCTAACATTCATGACTAGATCTTGTAATTTGTAATCATAGGTTCGAGAATTACAATTGCGAGTAGAGATGAACCTGTATCATAATGAAAATATTAACTCGAATTTTGAAAATATTATATTAGTCTTAATTTCAGTTGGACTAATTTCATTTACAATATGTAGTTTTGTTGGTATAAGGATTTGTAAAGTTTTCAAATGAATTTTTCACTAACATGTATTATTTTCTGTTATAATAAAATTATATTTAGATATGTAGTTAGTAATAATTACAGTCATTCACTTCCATTATTAAGTTTGTAATGTTTGAATCCATTAAGCTTTACGAAAGATTGTTATAAATAGTAAGCAGGCTACGCCAACCGTATGGTTTGTGCTACAGATGATGTGGCTCATTAAAAACGTGTAAATCTCGTAGAAGGTTCAAGCAATGTCATTGTCCTTTTGCGAGCTAACCAAACTCCTATCTTGTAATTGGTAAGACTTCAGCTCCACTGTTTAGTCCAAATTAACATAATATTTGAATTTATGAGGTACACCAGGTGAGACCGTAACATCCAACGTAGTTCATAAACATTCATGATTATGTAGGTACATACTCGTACGAGTATAAACAGATTTTATTATTTTTTCTTCTGTGTTCGTTTTTGTATATACCTACCTAAATGTTTTTATCCTGCATTCATCTTTTATTAGTGTCTTGCATTAAAATTGCAAGCCAAGAAGTGTCCTACAGTCTGTCAGACAGCTGTCAGACTGTCGGACACTTCTTGCAGAAGTTTTCTTGCAGGAGGAAACCCGGGTTTAGACCATATAGTCTCTGTAAATGAGCCTGTTTCATAAGAAGTAAAAGAAAAGCAAAAGTATTAAACTCTAGTTTGCGGCTCATTTTTTTTCTTTTTCGTACCTATTAAACGCTGCGTATCCCAGCAGAGTCTCGTATCTTGTTATCTACTGTACATACTCTTACTTCCTCAACCCTCCTCAGTTCAGAATGTGATATCCCCTTCTCCTCTAATATTCCATGATCACATTCTCAGTCCTGAAATGATATCAAAATGTAATAATAAAGTAGGAAATAAAACCAATGTATTTAATATTAACAAAGACATCGTATCTCCATCACTGTTAATGTATTATTAACTTTTGTGATATAAAACGAGATAAAAACTTTCTTCAGCGCTAAGTCTTTGAACCTTGAAGCAGATTAGGCGCAGGTATCGAAAAACTAGAGCAGTTACTTAAAGCTTGGATTGTTAAAGAGATATCGAGAGAATAAATTCATGAGCAGGCAGGCTACATACAATTTATTCCTTTTTTCAATACTTTGACACATATTGCTCCATGGATGGGGATTTTTTTTTAGTTATCGCCAAGATACTTTCGTAAAGTATTATTTAATATATAAAATAGTACATAGATTCATATGGAGATTAGACGAAAACTTATATTTACGAGTATTTTTTTTTGTTTTCTCGAATGCTTTTTCATGTAATTTAAGGGGATAAAATAAAATTTGGTAAAGTAGATTATTTTTTACAGCCTTTTGTAATAATCGCCCTTTTCTCCGCTCCACCCTGTAATAGTATCGTAAAACATTGTATGGAACATAACCATGTATAGTTTATACGTCATAACGATGAAATTTCATATTTTTTATCCTATATACCTACATTACTAAGGAACCTACTAAGTTTCTCAGAATCTCTTCAATTTTGTCTTGAAGCTTCCTAGCACCTCATCATTCAGCTTTATGTAACGTATATGATTATACATATATACAGTACTCAGTCCCAGATTCCGTTATCTATCATTCTTTCAACCTGTCGAAACCATCGCAACTTATTGCTTCATTTCTTATTCGAACTTTTAATTTTTGAAGTATTTTTCTGAATTTAATTTAGTAAATATTTTGTTTAAAAATTATTGTATTATACTCGTACTTGCAATATTTTTGAGACTTGTAAAATAAATATTAAAAAGATATACCAGATACCGATTATTCTCCGAATCATTGAGTCAATTATTTTTTCGATTATTACACTCCGTGCAGAGATTGCATTAATTTTTATATGCTCGCACCTGCTCACATTGCTAGAAACCATTTTTATTAAAATAAAAAAAGGAGGCTTTGTAACTTATAGATAGAGGTTTTAACTTTACCTCTTCTTACACTATCCTTTCTCATTGTCATATTGCATTTCAAAAAGCGTAGAAAGCAAGGCGTAGGAAACCCGAATATGTACGAGTATATTGATATACCTGTTGTAGTGAATTATGCTTAATATATGTCCGGGTGGCCGAACATTGGGGTTACAAGATTTGATAGTGTTCCGGACACGGAGAGTAAGTAAGTAATATAGCATAGACGTGTCTTCATTAATTTAATTATCCACAACACCAAACCCGGGATAATTGGAAGCTTAGCACACTGATGCAATAATTATATAACATCATAAAACATTGGCTTCATAATTTGCTACTTAAGTTTACATTAAAAATAAGTGTATCATTAAAGTTGAAGAAGCCTCGAGGTATTCCGCCTACGATGAAACATCCTGTCTCTAACATCTATCTATCTATCTATCTATACCCTCACGCCACATCCCTTGCAGGGTAGGCAGAGAGGACAGAGCGCCAGACAGCCCTATCCTTACACACACTCCTAGCTTCCGTCACATTCATGCAATTAGTCATACACGCTCTCCGATTTCTTTTACTCAAAACGCGTCCATCCTTGAGGATCTGGTCGACATGATCGGACCAGGTCAGTCTCGGACGGCCGCGCTTTCTCACCCCTCTTCGCTCATTCAGATATATCTTTTTTGTCATCCTGTCATCATTCATTCTCTCAACATGCCCAAACCATCTTAGTTTGTTTACTTTCATTCTTGTCACTACACCAGTCTTGCAGTCACTCATTTCCCTAATAACCTCATTCCTTATCTTATCTCTCAGCGTTTTCCCGCACATTCTTCTTAATGACCTCATTTCTACTGCATTCAACCCTGATTCATCCTTCTTCATCCACGTCCACGTCTCACTAGCATACATCAGGGTCGGCACCAAGACAGCATTGTGCACTAGCACTTTTGCTTTCATAGACACATTGCTACTACTAACAATCGGACCGAGCGCACCATTCGTCCTAGTACCGGCCAGCTTCCTTCTTTCAATGTCTCCATCACAGCGTCCATCTCTAGTAAACAAACTTCCCAGATATACATACTGATTCACTTGCTCCAGACAGTCATTACCAACCTTTATCACACAATTTGTCCTTATTTCCTCTCTTTCGAACACTAATACTTTCGTTTTATTTACATTCATTTTCATACCATTCATATCGCAGCTTTCGTACACACAGGATACTATCCGTTGTAACTCACATTCATCATCAGCCATCAACACTAAATCATCTGCAAACATTAACGCACATACTTTCACTCCATTTAGGTCCACACCAACATTCAGCTCATTCAGAGGACGCATGCAGTAGTCGAAGAACAGGTTGAACAACCAAGGCGACATGACGCAACCCTGTTTAACCCCTTTTGTGAGAGTGAACCACTGCGACAACGCAGCATTCACCCTGACACAAGCAGAGCTCTCCGAATATAGAGACGCGATTGCGCCAATCAGTCGGTCGCTCACCCCATATTCCGACAGTACACGCCACAGTCTTTCTCGGTCCACACGATCGTATGCCTTCTCCAGATCCACGAACGCGCAGAAGAGCCTCTGGTGTTTAGCCAGAAGCTTCTCCACGACCATCCGTAGGGAGAAGATCTGATCGGTGCACCCCCTGCCACTCATGAAAGCACCCTGCACATCCCATACTTTACTTTCAGTCACTTTTCTTACTCTTTCAATCAATACCTTTCCATACAGTTTGCCCACAGAGCTCAGCAAACTGATAGCCCGATAACTGCCGCATTCCAACCTTGAGCCTTTCCCCTTGTACAAAGGGCAGATGACTGCCCTCCTCCAATCCTCAGGAGTGCAGCCACTCTCCCAGCACAAGTTGAAGAGCCTCAGGCACCACTCGAGAATCTTCGGGCCACCTTGCTTGATGAACTCTATGGCCACACAGTCATGTCCCGCAGCTTTACCATTCTTTGCTTTTTTCAATGCAAGCACAACTTCATTCATACGTATTTCCTCGTCCTCAGCAATATTTACATTCATACTATCTGCTACATTCGTCTGGTTTGTACTAGTACCACTTTCATATAATTCTTCGAAGTATTCTTTCCATCTTTCAACAACTTCTTCTCCATTCATCACTAAAACACCATTCTTATCTTTGATGCAATTCATACTGTTTTTCTCACTTCCAGATCTCTTTCTTTTTACTTCCTTCCAGAATATTTTCAAATTCTCCTCGGCGTTCCTCGATAATTTCATACATTCCTCTTCCTCAAGTTTTCTTTTTTTCTGGCAAACCATTTCTTTCAATTCTTTCCTACACGCTTTATATATATTCTTCTTTCTTTCTTTCTCACCTCCATTATCTGGTTTCGCACCAAGCACATCATTCCACGCTTTCTTTTTCCTCACTACAGCATCCTTCACCTCATCATCCCACCACGCATCACCTTTTTTCCTTCCTACCAACGCTTCTCCACATACTTCTCTTGCACTCTTTACTAGCACCTCCTTCATAACATTCCATAGTTCACTCGTCGAGCGTTCCTCATCATCATGTACTTCTAGCCTTTCGTTAGTTAGTCTTTCATATTCATCCCTAACATTCGTCTCTTTCAGTTTTTCGACCCTGATTCTACGGACAGGCTCCAACTTCCGAGCCCTCGAGCGCCAACCGGAGAAAAGATCAATCCTTGTTATCACAAGGAAGTGATCCGTCCACAGTCCGGCGCCCCGAAATGCCCGGGTGTCCTTTGTCGCCTTCCGGAGCTCAGAGTCCACACATACAAAGTCAATCATCGACCTTTCAATACGATCAACTCTCTCTCTTTGCCAAGTGTACTGGTGGATCTCCTTGTGTGCGAAGAATGTGTTCGCCACAAAGAGATCCAACTCCAAACATACTTCTAACACTCTTTTCCCGTTATCATTCACCCTATCATCGCCATGCAATCCCAACACTCTCTCAAAATTCTTCCTTCTGACACCGACCCAACCATTCAGATCACCTGCCAATATTACTTTTTCATTCGCTCTTCTTTTATCCGCTGTCTCCCGCACTAAGTTCCAAAACTCATCCTTCTCATCATCCAAGGCATCATTCCCTGGACCGTAACCTATAATAAGGAACAGCCTGGTCATGCCTACCTTGAAACGAATCCAGATGAGTCTCGGTCCTACCAGTCCATACCCATTACGCTTCACCATACATTCAGTCATTCTTTTTGATAATATAGCACCCACTCCCTGACGTCCATGCTCATTTTCAGGCACTCCAGACCACATCTCTGCCATTCCATTCACCACATCACAATCTCTATCCTTTCTTTTCGTCTCACATAAACACAATATATCTAAGTTCCTCTCATGCAAAACATCACGCAATTCATTCATCTTACCTTCCATATCTCCTCTTATATTCCACACACCAATCCGGCATTCTGCCCTCCTCTTTGCGCCCTCCCTGGTCCTTGACGCGGCGTGATGGGTGGCGAGCCTCATCGACTCCATGCGTCAAGACCACCACCTAATTTCTTACATCTTAGGACCTATAGGTCCCGTGTCTTGGTTTCCCTCCACCATGTTAGTAGAAATATATATATATATACAAAATAATATAATAAGAATAGAAATATAAATAGAATAAATAGAACTACCACCACCAGAAGTATCCCACTACCAGCCGTTGAAAGTCCTCAAGGTCAGCGTCTTCGTCGGAAGTGGCCCTGAGTGGCCGGCACTGAGTGGGTTTTGAGTAAAAGCACTCGAAGACACACAAACACGATTTTGACTGGAAAATCACTGAAGGAACGACACAGAAGGTGGAATACACGAAATAGTATTAACGACAATATCGAGAAGAAACACGTGCGGTCACGACGGATGGTAGAGGGCTACTGATTTTGCGTTCAGTGGACGCCTGGGGACCACGCGTATGGAATAGTATGATAAAATGGCGTCTGAAAAACAGAAGACAAGATGGCGTACGAAGGCAAAAACCAGTAATACTAGGGGAAAAAGCTTAATAATTCCGGCACTGAGTGGGTTTTGAGTAAAAGCACTCGAAGACACACAAACACGATTTTGACTGGAAAATCACTGAAGGAACGACACAGAAGGTGGAATACACGAAATAGTATTAACGACAATATCGAGAAGAAACACGTGCGGTCACGACGGATGGTAGAGGGCTACTGATTTTGCGTTCAGTGGACGCCTGGGGACCACGCGTATGGAATAGTATGATAAAATGGCGTCTGAAAAACAGAAGACAAGATGGCGTACGAAGCCAAAAACCAGTAATACTAGGGGAAAAAGCTTAATAATTCCGGCACTGAGTGGGTTTTGAGTAAAAGCACTCGAAGACACACAAACACGATTTTGACTGGAAAATCACTGAAGGAACGACACAGAAGGTGGAATACACGAAATAGTATTAACGACAATATCGAGAAGAAACACGTGCGGTCACAACGGATGGTAGAGGGCTACTGATTTTGCTTTCAGTGGACGCCTGGGGACCACGCGTATGGAATAGTATGATAAAATGGCGTCTGAAAAACAGAAGACAAGATGGCGTACGAAGGCAAAAACCAGTAATACTAGGGGAAAAAGCTTAATAATTCCGGCACTGAGTGGGTTTTGAGTAAAAGCACTCGAAGACACACAAACACGATTTTGACTGGAAAATCACTGAAGGAACGACACAGAAGGTGGAATACACGAAATAGTATTAACGACAATATCGAGAAGAAACACGTGCGGTCACGACGGATGGTAGAGGGCTACTGACACTGCAATATACGAGATGATATAAATGACACAATAAAGGCAAAATACTGTGTCATGAGGGAAGAACACTGACTGTTTCATAATGTTTTATATCCAACATTACAATGTTCTTAGCGAAGATATCAGTACCGGGTACATAGTTCTAAAATATAAAGATATTAAGTACCTACCTGTTATTTAAAGCAGTGTGATTTCCATTTATCCCATATTTCTCAAATTTAAACAGATTATCGACAAAAGACACCCGCGGGGTTGTAGGTTTACTAAAATGAAAGCTGAAAAGAGTTGTGATAAAAATATAAGAAAAAGAACGGCATTTCATGTGAGTATTAGATGCAGGTAATATTGTAGACAATAGATGGACAAAACGCTTCCTGTGTTGGCGTCCTAGGACTACTACAAGAAACCCCGGACGACCACAGCTCCGATGGAGAGATGACATCGTGAAGCATGCCGGTGCAACATGGATGCAAGTGGCCCAAGATCGTTTGGCATGGAAAGGGATGGAGGAGGCCTACGTCCAGAAGTGGATGCCTACAGGCTGAAGAAGAAGAAGAATATTGTAGACATTTCATAGAGGTACAAGTACGTGCCTAATACGAGATAGGAGTTAACATTGTAAGAAAATAATGAAATTCCGCAGTGTTGTTATTATCGCGTTGACCACATTTTCTACTTTAACAGATAATTATTATTTCTCTAGTTTCAGTTTAATCGACTGTGAAATTCCAACGTCCCGTTCTTCTAATTATATAATACTATCCTCTTTATTATATGTATAGATATATATTACATTTATTATTAGGTAGCTGTGCAACAGTAATTATTAGGAGGTTTAGCCAAAGCAATTTAATACTGAATTAAGATATAAACGTTAGTTGAATTATCATTTAACCAATGAATCCACGAAGCGTGAAATCAAAGGTTTAGGATATGTCTATAATATAATTTAATATAATAGGATTTATTCGATTGTGCGATTATTCAATCACAAAGAAAATCAATGATTTCCCTTTATATCAGTCACAATGATTACAGAGTGTTTAGTACGTGACTCGACTATTATTATATCAAATGTTTACCTTAATGTCAAATAAATTCATACCTAATCTTACTATAGGTGTATATTTAAATTTTCATCTTTGTCGAAATTTCCTGAGTCCTGTGATCTCTCTCATACGTACAAATGACAGTTACCTATTTACAAACTATACAAGGGTTTAAAGCAAACTCTTTATGTGTTGTATTTAGTTTTGTAACATGGAATCTCTAATTATATTGGGAAAACTACAAACATAATTTGAAACTATGTAATGTTGATGATGTTATTCAAGTAAATTGGGTTTTGTGGGAAATGTTGAATAGGTATTGATGTTTACTAAACAGTTTTATTATACATACCTACATATGTATAAATTTATATCAGCCTTGTTCTTCTGTAGGTACCTATTAAAAAGGATATATACCTACTTTAAGCCTTTTATATATTTGTATATATGTATACTTTCAACATTAGATATATTTTCAATTTGTACAAGATAGAGAAAAGTTCAACATTACATATTATTTTGATTGAAAATATCTTCTTCTCTTCTTCTCATTATTGTTTAAAATTTCTTTAATGTATTAGTATCTACAGTAATAGTACCTACCTAACTTCTAACGTATGTGGAATCATTTATAGAAAACAAAGTACCGATGTATACGAGTAGACAATAATGGTTTATTACTGATCTACATTAAGTATTACAAAGCGTTCCGTTTGATTAAAAAATTCATACGAATGTGAAAAAAATGTTAACGTAAGGCTTCTGGGAGCCTCCTACCAGCATTTGTAAATCGGAAAGGTCAGAGTAGGCCCCTTAAATCGTTGGTAATAAAATGAATCCTAATGCTTGATCCTACGAAACGAGAAAGGGTCCGATGGAATGGATATAATAATAAGTGATATTTTACAGAGACTAAGGGCTATCACACACGTCCGGAAAGTTAGAATCTAATATTCAGGGTTCTGATTCCGGAAGCTCCTAAATGCGTACAATTTGACTACTCTCCACACACGTCTTGAATGTTAGATTAACCTAAATGTTAGATCGGTCTTTCAGAAGTCAGAACACACTGACGATTTTTTTTAAATGACACGCTTGGCTATCGATAGCCTTTAGCCAGTACGGGTGTAAAGTGAATGCAGCGACCCTAGCGGTGCGGTCCTAAAAGCTCTGACAGATTGGTACATTTTTTTGCAGATTCATACTAATTTATGTTCCCCTTAAAAATACAAAGATAGATATGTGAAATCTTATAACTCTTTTATGAAGTAAAGCACCGATATTTGACTATAAAAATCTGTCGAATGACATGTATTGTCTATGACTACTGCAATATTAGTCTATGCTATCTATGGTACTAGAAATTAATCTGATTTTAGGACGGCTAACCACACGAACAGCCACACAGGTACGGAAGTTTAGAATCTAACATTCAGTTAGCTTAATGTTAGAACGTGTGTGAGGGTGCTTAGAGGAATGTAAAGACGGCAAAAATTAAGCCCGTATCTTCTCTGTTTCAAATGTTCTTATTCATGACATTAATTTGATCTTATATTAGAGAAACAACAAAAAAAATATGTTCAATCCTTAAAAAAGTGCTACTAACATACAGGTATGTATGTATGTATGTATATACTTACTGCAAGCAACAACTAATTTGTACTTGCAGTAGGTATATTATTATTTTAAACAACAATTGTATCTTTAAAAATTATATCTAGTTTAAGAGTATGCATACCGACATTTCAAAAATTTCTAAAAACGGGAGACCTTCTATCTCGACAACCGTTACTAAATATGCTTTGGAACAAAATAGGGTAGATGCATTGAACATTTATCTAGGGAATAACCGTAAAAAAATTATATCTTGTATAGATTTCTCATAAAAAAATTTGAAAGACACCTCTAAATTTTTTTCCGAAAGACGGAAACTCGTTTCCCGAAAGTCACGGAGTATTTTTTTTGTACTGATAACATGCATTAAAATTTAGGGAATAGCCGTAAAAGTTTTTTGATAGACCCAAAATTAACCCAAAAAAATGGAAAAAACGTTATTTTTACCATTTTATCATGCGATTGTCACGCGATTTTGAACCTTTATGCCGTGGGAAATGACTCTGACGTCATTCCTGGTGCCAAGCCCTTAATAATAAAGAATAAAATTACCTACTTACTAGTATATATTCACCAAAAAAACTTATAAAAACTAATCGACCCTACTAAATGTTTAATGTGTATCGGTTATAATTATAATATAAACGAGTTTATTGATTTCCATAGTTAACAATGAAAGCCATTAATAATTCTGATTCAGTTAAACACGAGTTATTGTTGACATTTTAATAAATTTAATTCACAACTCCATTACAATAAACTTTATATTTCAGACATCTATTCCGAGTTGCAAAGTAAATGAATGACAGATTCATTCAAAACACTCCGGAACTGTTGGTTGTACACTCATATTTTGACAGGAATTCGGAGAATTTATTTTGTAGGAATGTTCTTGACACATCATCAAAATAAACGTATTTACCGAGTCTTTTATTTAACATATTTTGTGACTATTTTTTGTCATACTGGAGTTACACCTGCGAGTAAATATTTTCATTTGAGTTTGCCTATAGAAATATTCTCACTTCCACGTTAAAATATTAAATTTATCTTTGGAATAATAAAGCAGCTTTTCATAATATTTACAGATTTTTTGTCACAATATTTGACACAATACGTACTTGCTTATAAATTCTAAAGATTCTTCTCCCTGTCTGCACCATTTCACAATCATTTGGGATCGGCAGCTCGAATCCTGTTTCCACGTCTTTTGGTTCTAGGCATTCAATACCCCTCCCTCCCCCTCCTGTAATTCTTTCACTCACATTTTATTGCCTCATCCACCCGCTTGGCAAGCGGTGGGCCACGGGTGTTCATGAGAAAAAAGGCGTGAACGGTCGGTTGCCCACACGAGCCAAGACAAACGCCCCATCCACATGCCTAAAAATGTGGAAAACACCTCTGATCTTTTTTCCGAAAGGTAGCAACTCGTTTTCCGAATATCGCGGAGATTTTTTTTGTATTGAGAATATGCCTTAAAATTTTGGAAATGATCGTAAAAGTTTTTTGATTAAAGCCAAATTAATCCCAAAAAATGAAAAAAAAAAGATATTTTTACAATTTTTTCACGCGATCGTTCATGCGATTTTGAACCTTAATACCAAGGGAAAAGACCGTGACGTCATAGTCGCGAGCCGAAATTGCACAATAGTCAATAGTGCTGACGTCACGTTCAGATGAATAACCCCAAGGAAACGCATCGGCAATCTAAATATTGAAAAGAAGAAGGATGAGAGAAATATTTAATGAAAATGAAATTAATTCATCGCAATTAGAAGATTTGAAGGTAAAATTGAATGAAGTGAATAATAATAACGATAATATACTATAATACTTACATACTTATAGTTGGTACTTAATCTTCAAATCAATTCTTCCTCATTACCTTCAGAGTTACGCGTAGGAATAAGATTTTACCCAATACCCAAGCAAATGACAATTTCATTCTGAAGCTGAAAAATATTTTCCCCATAGAGACATTAGGTATATTTTTATATGTTGGAAAATAATTCGACGAGTATTTTAAGAGTATTTTTAATTACAAGGGATGATTCTTCAGCATTTGAATAAATATTCGTCTCTATTATTCGTTCTAGAAGAATGAGATATTGGAATAGAATATTGCTGGCGTGCCTGTGGCGTGACAAATGCTAAATTGAGCCAATTTTCCTCCTACCACTGAACAGGAAATTGTTCCTAGAGAGCGAAAATCAAATAGGAGATATCGGGAAATGGTTTTCGTTATTTATTAAAGCAATAACTTTGGACCTGATAGTAAATAAAATATAATATAGATTGTATTACTCTATTTTATTATCATCAATATGCATCGATGATTTCTTGCAAATTAACTTGTCCTTTTTGTCACCACCGTTGAAATTTATTGTTAATGAATAAGATCTTGTTACAATGATTAGGAGGGAGAATTGTCTTATTTCATAAAGATATCTCTAAACCTATCAACATGGAAAATATTGGAATATACTGAAGGTTCATTTACTGAAGAATATCATAATTCATCAAATTCTACGAGTATATACGAATAATTTTAATGGCATTAGCTAGTGTGGTAATAAAAGAAGTCAATAATGGTGTCGCAATTCATTTCTAATAGTACAGGCGCTGAGAGGAATTTTGTTATTGTTTTCTATAACATTAGTTACGAAGACTTTCAAGCTAAAACAAACGATAACGAAGTTTTCTTTTTAAATTAGGCGGTCCATTCTCAGATCCATCTTTATATTATTTTATTAATAACAAAGCCTTTTTTCGTTTAATTTATTTAATTTTTTAAATTTCGCTAAACAACCCATACCATTATAATAAACTAAAAATTAAGACTGAAATAATCATTAAAGCGACTTCAAAGCATTTACCCCATAGACTATCTTTGAGGGAGTGTAAAAACTGGGCCAAAAAATGGAAGGGCAAGAACCGGATCCTTAATCTTTGATCTATCGCCAAGATCTATAATCAATTGATGGAATTCGGTCCTCATATTATGCAAACAAAACTCCTCTCACCGCCTGCACTATCAAAATGTATTTAAGTAGGTAGGTACGCTGGTACGCACACATGCATTTATTCTATTTAATGTACCTACTTACTTGACTTTAATATATATTTTAGTTTAGACAATTAGATACCTATTATATTGTGTAATATTTTTTATGCGACTTTTTTTGTCTCCTTTATTTTCGTAATTTATTTAGTAAGTTACTATATATTTCATCTATTTGAATTTTTAATGAAATTATATAAAACGCAATTACATTTTAAAGGAACGTAATGTTATGATTTTATTGAAATTAAAAATAAATCAGAATTAAAATTAAAAATAAATCCGTGTATTCTAAAAATAGCTAGTCGGAATGTACAATACTAATCTTATTTTATGTAATAATGTACATATACATTTTTATACACTTTGTAAACTTTACAGGACTTGAAAAATCATCAGCAGCGAGTTTCGAACCATCAGGCACAATGATGTGACTACCACCGAGCAGTTCAGGCAAATGCCCGGCCCCCTCAGATATCATGAAAATCTACAGTTGTTTCATTAAAAAAATATGAAATATACTGAGTAACACAAAAAAATAATATGATAGGTACGTATATAGAAACGACTAAAAAGTTTAAAAATCGTTATTAAAATGAAGAGTAAAAATTTTACAAAAGGAAGCAAAATTAATTTAATAAGAACTCTTTATACCTCTGTTACCATCTGGCAGACAATGTGAAGAAAGTACTACCCAGTTTAAATTAAATTAAATTTTACATTATTTCCATCCCGTTTTTCAAAGGGACGCTTCAGAATAATTGTGTAATGGTAGGGTCCACCAGGCGACTGCTTCGCATTATTTCTCATGAAAAATCATCTGCTTATTTTTATGAATATTACATTTTTGTAGTTCCTAATAATAATAAAAATGTTTAACATTAAGCTTTTTTCATTCTGCACCATAAAATGATTCCATTGCGAAGTGGTCAAGATGAGTCTTCACTTGGTGGATAATGAGCTTAATACTATACTAACTTTACCTAGACCTGAATATGTAGTATACCTACCTACCTATATATTATGAAAGTAATAAATTAAGAGTTAAACACGTTTTCTTTATTTATAGAAACTCGTTGAAAATAAGACACGTTTACCAAAAATAAATAAAATAAATTTATTTAGATACTTACTTTACTTTCCGTGTCCGGAACACTATCAAATTTTGTATCTCCAATGTTCGGCCACCCGGACACCCCTGGCATTTGCCAGATAGTGCGTCCTCGGGCGTGCATGTCACTCCTGTTTGGGGACATGAAAACAGGTGTCTGTGATCCTGTACATCACCACACTCACAGGTGTCTATTTGCAGGCGCGAAGCTACCTAAGAACACGATTCCCATCGAGTTACCTTTTGAAAAAAAAGGTAGGTATAATAGTGTCTAGTTCTGACATAATCCCATAAGAAATGTTAGCCCCGGCTTCCCTTCTGCAGAAATCCACCCTTCGCCACTGCGTATTTAGATATCTATCAGGGGCGAAGGATCATATTCTCATAAGAAAAACAATAGCTCTAATCTGACACAATGCAATTAAAGAATTTTTATCCCGGCTTCCCTCCTACAGCAATCCACTCTTCGCAATTGATATTTACTCAACAATTATTTTCCGCCATCTGCTGTAAATTATTTTCAAAGTGCTTTGTTCTATTTGAAAAGTAAATAAACTTTTATAAATCGTTGTGAATCCATAGGGAACAAGTACTAAGCAGTAATAGAGGTAAAAAATCTCGTTATTTTGTAAGACGTGTACAGTTATTTTATCCTCGAATCCATGGGCTTCGTCAGGGGGGCTGAAGGGGCTAGGGGGGCAGCTGCCCCCCTAGAGATTAGAATAGGTATATTATTTTCTATACTAAATGATAAAACATCACAAAAAATCACATTATTACCACACATTTTTTCGTCATGTCATAAATTATCTAAAATTAGTATCAAAATCCATCAAATACAACTATTTCATAAAAAAAAAATTGCCTGCAGCGCTATTTACGCGTTTTTCGATCTATATCTTTTTTTTTTTAATTTCTGTTGTCCCCCTCTAGCTCCGAGGCTGGCGACGCTCATGCTCGAATCAATGAATCAAAATTTTATGCGTAGGTAACTAATTATCGCCATAATTATAATTGACGCTGCTATGATCATTGTGTGGGATTAAGGGTTTGGTACCAAGAATGACGTCACAGTCATTCTCCACGGCATTAAGGTTCAAAATCGCGTATACGATCGCACGATAAAGTGGTAAAAGTAGCGTTTTTTCCATTTTTTAGGGTGAATTTAGCGTTAATCAAAACATTTTTACGGGTATTCCCTAGATTTTAATGCATGTATTCGGTACAAGAAAAAAATTTACTCCTCGACTTTAGGGAAACGAGTTTCCGTCTTTCAGAAAATAGATCAGAGGTGTTTTTCACATTTTTTTTGAGACATCTATACAAAATATAAAAAATCTTTTATGGTTATTCCCTAGATAAATGTTCAATGCATCTACCCTATTTTGTTCCAAAGCATATTTAGTAATGATTGTCGAGATATAAGGTTTCCCGTTTTTAGAAATTTATGAAATGTCGGTATGCATACACTCAATGAGTTATAATTGTTAAAGAGTTTCCCAGTTAATTGCTATTTTAATAAAGCTACCTCGAATTTCATTATACATATTACCTTCCAGGTTACAAACTAATTAAAAGCTCTAATTGGAAGATACCCTATGAATGTTGTGGCTAAAACTTTAGACACATTTCATAGGAATTGTAATTTATCCATAGATATAACTATAAACATTTAATAATTGTGTAAAAGTGGTGTGTAGGCTAAATTTCACAGGGTGTGAACACAAGAATTTTTCAGTTCAGTTTATGCGGTTTGGTAGGTTTTCACGCTTCATCATTTTTTTTTTCGGATGCGCCGTGTGTTTGTCGATGGTGTCGAACTTTCGGCCCGCTAGCTGGAGCCATCTTGAAGATTAGACCAAAGTTCGATACCATCAACAAACACAGGGCATCAGAAAAATGAACATTAAATTTAGTTAAGTTTGGTTTAGATATGCAGTTGTATTTCTATAATTTGCTACAACATCCCCGAGCAGTATATACGAGATCGCTGAGCTACGAGAGCCTTCTGTAGTTTGTAAATAACACATAGACAATACACATAGGAGAAAAATGAAGAAATAGACATTTATCTATTCACGTCAACATCATAGGTACATTTGGCCGAGACTAGGCCGAGAAAACCAGACTGCCGAAATTAAAAGAAGAGTTGGGTTGAGTGGCGGCTTTTGGAAAAATGAGCTACATACTAAAAAATCGGAAAATACCCATCAACCTGAAGCGAAAAGTGTTTGAAACATGTGTGCTGCCGGTTGCTACTTATGGCCTGGAAACAGTCACGTTGTCCAAAAAAAGCGCTGAAAATTACGCGTAACACAGAGAGCCATGGAGAGAGCCATGTTAGGGATAAGCTTAAGAGACAGAGTCAGAAATGAGGAAATAAGACGAAGAACCAAAGTGACTGACATAATACACCGCATAGCATCCCTAAAATGGAAATGGGCAGGACACGTGGCTAGAAGCGTAGGGGGAAAGTGGACTAAGAACCTCCTAAATTGGAGACCTCGAGATGGGAACATAAGTGTGGGACGGCCACAGCTGAGATGGAGAGACGACCTGGTCCGACATGTCGGTGCAACCTGGATGCAGTCTGCACAGGACAGGACAACATGGAGGCAGATGGAGGAGGGCTTCGTTCAGGAGTGGACGGGATAGGCTGAAGAAGAAGAAGAAGAAGATCGCCTAATCTGGATAAGTCAATTTGTTAGATTGTGGAAAAACCAGGGTGGGAATTAAGGCCTTTCCCACGCGTTCCCGCTTCACTACGTCACCCTACTCAACCTAATAAAAACAAATACAACAAAATTGTACTACTGACCGATAACGATTAGATTCCTCTCAATTTTCGCCCAATCGCTGTCGTCAAAAGATATTTCAATCCAGTTTATAACCTCTCTAGAATTATCAAAATGAGTGACTGAAATCTGTTACGTTAGCTCCGTTCTCTAGTATACATTTTTTTCTTTGCAGAACCAGGAAAAATGTCGATCTCCGAATTATATTTCAAAGTTATTTTAAAATACGGGGGTAAATCTTTAGAAACACAAATACAAATTTGAAACTACATGTGTGGCACACGCCACCTGTTATTTTTTTTATTAATTTAAATTTCCACGAATAAATCCCGGTAGATGCATGTACATACACTAGACATTTTACGTATATTAGATGGGTGCAAACATTGATTATTTTTTAAGGCTTTCCACTGGTAAGTTTCTTATACATTGCATTGTTTGGAAATTTTATAATAAAATATATAATATTATACCGTCCTTTTCTGTACGATCTCAATAACAAGAAAAGAATAATTATTATCAGCAATCCTCCCAACCCTACCGCATAGTGTGGGAGGAAGTCAATTATAAAACAGGTATCTAACCCTTCAAGGAATACCTATATGTCCGGCAATTACAAAATGGTTTTGTATTAAGTTTTAATGAAAAATAATGATATTTTAATGGCTTTGCCAAAGTTTTTGCGGGTAATTTAATGCAAATATTATGTATCTAGATTTGAAATAGTCTGTGGTTTAAATATCTTTCTGTAAATACCTGTATTTGTGATACATTTATAGATAAAATAAAATGTTCATCTAATTGCGATATATGCATGTGGGCCATAGGGTAAACAGATACATGACACATCATTATCTTGTCTTATTCGTAGAATGCTCGATACAACTTAGTATATCAACATTTAATACCCATTTACGTATCAATATAATATATTTCAAAAAGTGTCCCAAGAGACCATTTCTAGAATCGGGGAAACGGAAAATGCAGGAACCTCATACCTTCACTTCACAAGGTTTTGACGTTTTAGAAGAGTCGTTGTTGTATTAAACTTTAATGAATTAAATTATCATTGATTCACACTGCGCCTGCGGTCTCTTAAAACAGCTGATAATAAGAATTCTGTGAATGAAATTTATTCAGTAAATTGTATCACGGATTTTATTTTAACTGAACATTTATTGCTCACCAGACTGAATAAATTAAAATGATAGAGATATATGGGTAGTATCTAAGTCTACCATAAGGCCGTTACAGATTAGTAGTGGTATGAGTGTCAGATGTTATCATATGACATGGTAGAACGGGTCAGTAGGGGTCGCCTCGTTATCTCAGCACGGTCATTCATCAGGCTACTTCGTATAATAAGGTATCACAGATACGGAACACCTGCCAGGTGAACATATTTCAAACGATTGAAATCACCAAACGAAAAGGCATAGATAGGTTATATTAATGTGAACTCATGATTATTGCGCCATTAATAGACTCACGTGACATGCAATAGAATGACGGAGTTTCTACGAGAGTATTACTGAGTTTAGATAAATTATTATTATACGAGTACCTACAACATGAAATTTACGAGTAACTTGATTTCTTCCTTTGGACTAAAATATTCCCTTAGCTTTACGATATGTTTGAGAGAGAAGAATATGTTTTATGGCTTCAACAAAAAATATTTGTAATTTCATTTTAATTTAGGACATCAGTTAGATATTAGAAAGCTCTTGTGGAAAACAATTGCTATATACAATCAATTTTACTATATTAATATACAAAGTGATTAGAAAAACCAGGAATTTTTTTTTGAAACTCAAAGTTTTCCTAAGCTAGGAAAAAATTATAACCTAAAACCTATATAAAGAGTTGTCCTTCCGGTTGCCTAACCAGCCGGAAGTAGCTGTATCGGGGGTCAGGTTTGAATTTTCAAACTGGAAAGGGTGCCATAAGGCACATTTTTGGAAAAGACTTTATTTTTTTACAGCCTTTGAAAACTGCAATGTTTCTAAGAAACAGTACGCTTAAATGGAATTATTCTGTATAAAATACGCATAAATATCTAATATGTTTATTATTTAAGTAAATATACCTATTACAGTGAAAAAGAAAATAAGTTTTGTAGGTATTTTTATTGGAGGTTTTTGAGATTTATTGTACCTACCTTGTCCTTTGTTGTTGATATTCATATGCGAGATAGGTAGGTATATACATACATGGGCGTCGCCAACCTCGGAGCTAGTGGGGGCACAACAACACTTTTTAAAAATATGACTTAAGATCTGAACTTCTTTTCCAACGCCCTTTTATACGATATCATACGTGACACCATGCAACGCTTGGATCCCCTCATAAAAAATGCGTAAATAGCAGGCGAATTTTTTGTGAGACATTGTGAAAAAGGTCGTGATGTGATTTGTTTATTGGAAAATGTATATAATACTTTGCACAATAATATCTATGAAAGATGTTTTTTTATTAAAAAGTAATAAAAAATATCGTCGCAGGCGATTTTTTTTAGAAACTGATGGATTTTCATACTAATTTTAGAAAACTTATGAAATGATCGATGGGAAAATATGTGGTAGTATTGTGATTTTTTGTGAGATTTTATCATTTAGTATAAAAATATATACTATACCTATTCCAATCTCCCCCCCTGGCGACGCCCATGCCTACACATATATACTTAACTCATACTACGTAGGTATATTATAAATGTTTTCACATAGAAGAAAATCTTTCTAAATTTTATCTGTCGATAAAGAGAAACATAATGAAAGAAAACATGAAAGAAAATCTATTACTTTTTTGCTGAAATCTATAGATGTATTTTCATTTTATTTTGTAATGGAAATTCCCTGTTTGACTAACATCTGTTTTAATCCAAATCGAGTTATTTTGTGCTACATTTTTTTAAAGGATCTGGGCTTGCATACAGAAACCCAAATACTTTCCTGCACACCTTGCACTAGGCTAAAATCCTGTATCGCAAAGTGTGGAATACATCGCCAACGCCGGGGTTCGAACCTGGCACCTCCCGCTCGAGAGAATGCCGCCTCAAACAACTGCGCCAACCATGTACATATACTCTAGTCTTACTACTTGGATATTTAATAAGATTCCTCGAGTAAACATAGGGGGCTCATAAGGACCCGCCACTCGGAGCAGTTCTGCTTAGTATGAAGGTAGATACAATTGTCGTGTGAATCAAGTGCAGTGAAAGAGAGTTTTGATGGGCGTATTTTGGTTCAACATGTAACACAGAAAATGAAATGAAATGTTATATTACATGAGCATATTAAAAGTTATCACATGAAGTTACGCTACAATCTATCTACATCACCTACCACACCACAAATGAAATAACTATATACTTACTTACTTATCCAGCCATCTCCGTCCACTGCTGAACATAGGCCTCCCCCGTACTCCTCCATATATCTCTATCTAGCGCCCTCTGCATCCAATCACAAGCAACTCGTTTAATGTCGTCTGACCATCGCGTGGGGGGTCTCCCTCTACTTCTTTTATCTTCGCGAGGTCTCCATTCCACTACCCTCTTTGTCCATCTTTGGTCCTGGAGTCTCGCAACATGTCCCGCAAAAGACCACTTGAGCTTAGCCACTCTTTCGACTACATCTGTTACTCCTGACCTTCTGCGTATTTCAGTATTTCTGATTCGGTCCGACAGTCTTATGTGTAGCATGGCTCTTTCGTGTTTCCTTTGTGCTACGCGGAGTTTTCTTGCGGTCGATGTTGTGAGGGTAAGCGTTTCTGCCCCATATGTCAGCACCAGCACTACGCATTGGTCATACATTTTTCGTTTAAGGCTTTGGGGAGTATTGCTGTCAAAGAACTTTTTAAAATTTCCATATGCTGCCCATTCTTCTCTGAATTATATACACTGTACAACATACTATAAAATTATTTCATTAATTTGTAAGCGGTAGTATGTTAGTCTAGTATGTTAGTTAGGATTTGATAAAATGTATGTGTGTATTAGAATCCTAAATGAGTGTAATTTTTGCAGGATGTTCGTATTTTATCACCACAAAGTAATAAAACGTCGCCTTAAGCGACATTTTCTAGATGACAGACATTTGTAAAGGTTGTACGGCGGCCCCACAACCCCGTATGATTATTACCTCAGGGAGAAACTTTGTCAAAATACTCGTAATAATATGAATACGAACCTACGAGTATACACCTACACGTTCTACATAGAAGAAAAGATAACGTCATACATACATTATATCACATTATTTAAGTTAGGTAACTAAACGAACCCTTTTGTGGCAGTTAGGTACTGCGTTTGTTAAAATCCTATGGAAAGGAAAAGATACGAGTATAACATTGTGGTATGTTTAGTAAAGATAGTATTTAATTAGTTTTTAAGTACCTATAGATCTATTATTAGAGACTGGAAAACAGCGATATTATTTTTCTGTAAAGCTTATGAGTAGTCAGCATCGACATTTATACTATACTAGTTACTTGACTACGCTCTCAGCAGCAAATCTGAAGCCGAGCGAAAAAATATTTGTATGGAGCTTGCCTAATTCCAAATGTCAAATTCCATACATTGTGCCTAATTGGAGCTGTCAGATGGGAACAAATGCGTCGGACCACGCAACATTCATAGAAAAGGACTCGAGTTAGTAATCAAGTTATTATAGGACATCAATGGTAGTCAGTTATGTAAGTCAAACTATGTAAGGACAGGATAGCCCGGCGTTCTCTTGTCTCTCTCTCTAACCTGCAAAGAACGTGACGCAAGTGTAGGTAGATAAAATAAAAGTGCTAAAAAGTATAAAAAAATATATGTATATACCTAAGTATATGCGGAATGCAAAGGGAAATGTCACAGTCTACACGTTCGTCGAGCATCAACAGGTGTAAACAGGCGTGTGGATGGGGCGTTTGTCTTGGCTCGTGTATGTTCGCGAACGATCGGTTTCTATACAAATCAATGGATGTTTGTGGCAGGCTCTTGCGAAGCATCCAGACGTTTGTCACTTAGTATAACTTGCATGTGAACGGTGTTTGTGAATACTCCTCTAGGCTTGTGGGGCGTGTGGCTGCGGCATCATAATGACAAAGATTAATTACATTCATACGCCTACATCCATAAAAAGACGAAAACTGAGCTAAAACTGCAAAAGACCCAACCATTGATATCGAGGAAGATAGAAAACGAAGAATTAATGTTATTATTGATACAATATATTATTATTTATCTGTACTGTTAATAAAGAAGACAGTCATTAGTTTCTTTGTCCCACGAAAGATTTCAAAAAATCCAATTATATCATGTTATATACCTATATCAAAAGAAAGCTTAAAAATCACAGAATGACATAGGCTACGAAGTTTTTCGATAAATTAGTCTGGAACTTTATAAAAAGGCTTTAAAAGGCATGTTTTTCAAAAGTAATTCTGCGATTTGTCGGCATTCCGCTCTTGTATGTTATCTTATTCATTCGAGATCGGCGTCAATTTTTGTAACTACAGTAAAATAATATACTATTAGGGTCGTCCACGAAGTAAGAGTACTATTGTCCTCACGGGCTGTGTGGATCTATTTGCAAAGTTATATAATTATGTAATGTAGCTCATTATTTGTTATCCTCCTTGTAGCAGGGATATTGAAGGTGTCATTTCGGATGGTGTTGCTGGGGGGTGCCCTTCCGGCTAACCTGGCGCCTGTGTTATTCGGGTGTGCGGAGGGACCTTCAATATATTTTCAAAGTTAAGCAATACCTACTACGGGTACTCCTGAACACAGCGAGCACTGGTAGCACGAGAACTTATCTAGTTTAGTATAAAACATACGAAAATAAATGAGTACATGGTTGACGCAGTTGGTTGAGGCGGCAGTCTCTCGTGCGGGAGGTGCCAGGCTCGAACCCCGGCGCTGGCGATGTATTCCACACTTTGCGATACAGGCTTTTAGTCTAGTGAAAGGTGTGCAGGAAAGTATTTAGGTTTTTTACGCGTTTTGTATGCTATATCATTTTTTTATTTTTTTAGCTCCCCCCCCCCCTTTCTCCATGGCTGGTGACTCCCATGGATGCCATGATGATGAGGGGATCCAAGCGTTGTGCGGGGTCATGTATGGTATATGAAAGGGCATTGGAAAAGAAGTTCAGATCTTAAGGCAAATTTTGTGCAGCTCAAGCCTATTAAGTATCCCGGGTTGATTTGTCAAATTTGCCCTTGCGAAGCGCGGGTAACTCAGCTAATATTGTATATATTTTATTTCAGATAATTAAAAAAACCATCGTAAAGCGAAGGGCAAATGTAGCGGTTAAAGTATCAATATTGAACATCAAGTAAGTGACATCAATTTTGCCGCTACTTCCATCTCCTCTCCTTATGTAAACAAACGCGTAGTCACCCGATTTAGTCTTCTGTATAATATTTCATTAAAAGCTCTAGTAGGGTTCCTTTCAAATACTCCGGAAGTGACCCAGGTGACCTTTAATGCAACGTATTTTAAGCTGGAATTATTATCTGTTGAATGTGTCTCTACAGCTCTAGACCAGAGGTTCCCAAACTTGTTTTGTCTCGTAGACTGCCTGACGACTTTTCTACTTTCGGTAGACCCCCCCCCCCCTACTCTCTATTCAGCTTTAATTTTCTGGGTGAATTTTTTTCCGGTCAACAAAATTTTTAAGACACCATGTCGTCCCATGTAGACGGGGGGTCGACATAGACCCCTTTGGGTATGACTACTCTAGAGTCTAGACACTACGTTGTGTTGTTACATAAGGTTTTTCAGTTATCCAACGACAATTTACTGGAGTGGATTTGTAAAGACGAAAACGGTACAAGTACCTACTCCAAGCAATCTTTGCCTCTCTTTCTGTTTCTTCAACCAACACAAGTGTAACACGAGTGAATGTGTGATCAGTGCATTCGGCACTCGTCTATTATTATTATCTAGATCTTAAGTGAAACAGCCTCTAGTGGGTATGTATTGTAAGTGTTTCATTTTCTTTTGAGCTAGACCCATATTTGTATTATATTATTCACACATGTAAGGAGAAATACTTAAAATATGTTATATCTGCAATAATCTACATACATATACTTTTTTAAGGTGGGGAGTGTCGCTAAAACACAACAATTTCGATAACCTAAGGCATAAAATGCTTCGTAAAAAGTGAGGCAGATATACTCGTATCTAGTAAATTACCGTAATTTCATAAATCTTAAATTTTTTTCAAAAAAAAAGTATGTCGGGTTGTTTTGTCAAATTTGCTATTGCGAAGCACGGCTAACTCAGCTAGTTGAGTATATACCTGAAAAAAAAAATGCGCAAAATTTTCTGAAAAAATTCAACAAAATAACTTCCTTCTCGGAAGTATCATAGAAAAAAATGTTTCTCGCATGTTCTAATATTATTATTTTTATACATTGGTACTCTGGTCTCAGGTTTATGTTCAACAATGTTGTGATTTTCTGCAAGACCACAGCAAGGGCTCCCATAGTTGTCAATTTTCGTTGAAGAGTTTTATTATTATTTTGTGATTACAGACTTAGTTGTAGAATTAAATGAAATTGTGGAGAAAATACCTAGTCTTGGTTTACTGAGGAATACAAATAGTGACCACAAGTACGGAGTTAGCCTCGTGTATTATAGACATCTATATAGTAAATGAACCAAAGAGGCGTCGGGGAATACGAACCCGAATGTTCATCCCTTGAAACATCTAGAAGGGTTGTCTGAGATTTAGAGAATAAGGGGAGGTATTTACATACATACTAAAATGGTCAATGTATTATCTGTATGTATGTATGACCCCAGTGGATGGGACTCGCACAGGAGCGGGAGAAGTGGAGGAGGAGAGGGGAGGCCTATGTCCTGCAGTGGGCAATCGCGGGCTGAATGAATGAAAAAAAAAATGTATATAGTGAATGTATAATCTAATTTAATGAAAGGGAAAGTGGGACTACTTATCTCATGTTTTCCTTTCCATAGAGGGAAAAATAATTTGTAATATGATTTACATACTGGTAATAAATAAACGAAAGCGCCTGACATACTCACTCATCAACGCAGATCCCAAACGGCTACTCCTAGAGAAGTGAAACTTTGAAGACAGATAGGTTTTAATACAAAACCTTCCACTAAGAAGGCATTTGTGGAAATTCCGCCCCTAAGGGGGTGAAAAGTAGGGTTTAAAGTTCAGAGTATACGAATATCTCGGAAACCATACATTGTACGAACTTTATTAAACCATTTTTTATTAAAAGGGATGGAGAAGGGCATAAAGAAAAGGGGTGATTTTTAAGTGTCTCTTAATAAATTAAAAAATATTTTCTTATGAACTTACAAAAAGCGGTTTCCTTAGAAAGGGTCAAAGTACGACATTCTGTTCCCAAAAAGTTGATCATTAGGGGTTAGGGGGGGGGGGGGGGGTAGGAATATTTTTTTTGAAAGTAACATATCTCGGTAAACAATTAAGCTACAAAGCTGCAGTTATTGTATTATTATATTACTGCAATTAAGCAACAGTTGCATCCTTCTTTTAAAATAAAAAATACGTCAGTAGTAGATAAAATTCTAAATTTAAAATTTTCATTCGTAAAACTTTACGTCGAGATGTATTGCTCAACCAATATTTTTTGACCGAGTTAAAGCGCTAGTATAGTGAATTTAAAAAAAATCATATTTTTAAACAAAAAACTGGTATTAATTCGATGCACACATGCCTATACGATTTCAAGAAGCTCTGCGAACATGCGACAAAAACGTAAGACTTCGACGAATTTTTTTTGTCACACTTGAAGGCGTTGTTGTTTTAAATTTACATACATATTCATAGAACTTGCAAAACTTGCCACAGGCCCTGCGTTACAAACGTACCCAACCTGGATTTTACCAGAATTAAGTAAGTTGATAATGCAAGTATTATTTAAATGACTTATTTTGTTCCTGTTAATATTATAAAGGAAACTGCCGTGGAGGATATAAAAAAGGTCTGCGTAAAAAATAAAATAAGAATCCTTCTTTTTTTATTCAGTTTACAATATTACTCGTATATTTATTACTAGCTGAGTTACTCGTGCTTCGCAACGAAAAATTTGACAAAACAATCCGGCATACTTTATAGGCTTGAGCTGAACAATATGACTTAAGATCTGAATTTCTTTTCCAACGCCCTTTCACATGATACCACACACGACCCCACACAACCCTTGGATCCCCTCATCATCATGGCATCTTCTAGAAAAGGCTTTTTCTTCAAAAATTGGCGACGTTAGGACACAGCCTATATATCGCAAATGTTATTTTAAATTTTCGCAGCAATCCATCTTAAAATGCGGGAGTTATGTGAATGAACACTTACAAAAATCAGACTTTACTTTATATACATAGATAGTATATACCTACATATAACGGTATTAGGGATGGAAATATTTAAATTCAACCTTTCGGGTCAAAAATCACTTGTAATTTCACGTTTCCTTGGATTTTCTTTGTTGTCTTATACAGACCTGTACCCTTAATCCCTAGCAGAGTATAAAGGACACTTCAAACAATGGAGACGAAGAAAAATGTTCTCCTTTTCATGCACTGCTCGGCTAAGCTTGTAAGAGGCAACGGGTTATATTTATTATAGAATTTATGGTGGAAGGCAGAATAATTATTATATAGAAATCTATATATGATATTGTAATAATAGGTATATACCTATATATTTTTATTGGGGAGCATGTACGTGTCTTAAATATTTTTCAGTACCCAAAATGGAGTAGAATTTGTTCATTGATAGGATACATTTTTTGTAAAATTTCAGGAAACCTTCATCCTAGATTATTCTCATTCGTCGCTTGTTATTTAAACAATTGAGGCATCATAGGATAATACAATAATTTGTCTAGGTACTGTTGTTTTTGTTTTAGGCCATGTTTTAGGTAACTCAAAATAGATCAAAATCAGATCTCCAAATGTGCATCGCCCCTAAATTCAAAAGGGAGATCTCAGTTCTTATCGACATTTCAAAAATTTCTAAAAACGGGAGACCTTATATCTCGACGACCGTTATTAAATATGCTTTGGAACAAAATAGGGTAGATGCATTGAACATTTATCTAGGGAATATCCGTAAAAGATTTTTATATGTTGTATAGATTTCTCAAAAAAAATTTATTAAAAACACCTCTGTTCTTTTCCGAAAGACGGAAACTCGTTTCCCGAAGTCGGAGAGTAAATTTTTTTGTACTGATAATATGCATTAAAATCTATGGAATAACCGTAAAAGTTTTTTGATAGACGCAAAATTAACCCCAAAAATGAAAAAAAATAAAACGCTATTTTTACCATTTTATCGTGCGATTGTTCACGCGATTTTGAACCTTAATGCCGTGGGAAATGACTGTAATATTATATGACAATATCTCGAATGCTAACATTTTATTCGTTAAATATGATTGACACACGGTTAATATTATACAATATGAAATCCAAAACACACCTGCTGCCAAACAATGCTGAAGCTGCCAAACAATCTTCATATTAATGCAATATGTTAGCTACGAGTATAATCTCTTCGCTTTATAAAATGATAAATACAACTTGGCCATTATAAGAGAACGAATCATGGTAGGATGACTAAAAAAAGGTAAGCATTTTTATAAAGAGATGCAATACTCACAAGAAAATTAATTTTCTGCCGCCGGTTTGAAGGGTATGAAGAATGGTGAGCCTAAATGAGAATAAAGAAAAAAATAAACGTTTGTTAGTTAGAATTAATGCTGATTGTGTTCATTGAAATATCTCCGAAGATTTTTTATCAGACAGGAAGACGATCTATTTTTTTTATTAATAATCATTTTTTCGGAAAACTCATCTCTATAGATTTTTTGTTGGTAGATTGATCAGAATGAATAGAGTATTATTCCGTCAGTTGATGTAATTTTGAAAAGGGAATAACGAGTTGAGGAGATTGAATTTGCGGGAAATATTTTTTGTCCAACAACGACGAGATAATATTGACGTGGAAAGGTTTGAAGACACGATAAAGCAAATTATTACACAACGATTTTCAGGTTTAAATCCATATCTTCATTATCACTTATTTCTAATTGCTATACTATTCGAAAGTATCTAGGATTATTGGACTAGCACACTCTTGGTATTCATTCGTACACATAATAGGTGTCTATAAATGTCATCAAACCCCAATCCAAAGCTCGGTTTAGTAGACAGATATGTATTGTATATGAGGTAGAGTTCTAAATATGATATACCAACATTTAAGTCGATTGAAATTTAAAGAAAATGAGGGTGGAAATTAAAGCAGAGAGGTTCGCGAAGAAAACATAGTAAGTACACACATGTTTATTTAATTCTATTCTTATAGCGAATAGAATCGTTTCTATATACTTATAGCATTATTATTATTTTTGTTTACTTTGACTGAATTGTTTATGTTTGTGATTTTATTTACTTTCTTATAGAGAGATATTTTGCGATATAAAAATCATTTAAATAACACGTGTGTTTTATTTAGAAAACGTATTTAGGTACAATTGTTTAATTTATTTGCATATACTTTCGTTACAAGTGTTTTTAACAACCTGAAGCGTTTCAGGGCGCATGCTCAAAGAGGAAATATATAACTAACGTACATAGGTGCCTTTAGTTATATTCCGTATGTATACAGAGCGGCACGCGCCACGTATTTTCTTTAAGAAAATCCTTTTACATTAATTTCGTAACAAATGATATATTTAATCAATGAACTTAAGTTGAAGATGCGAATTAAAGAAATGACAAACTTTTAAGATGACATTACATAAGTTCAATTTATTATTTCAGTGAACAAAGTTTTCCAATATTATTTTTGTAATAACAAGTTTCAGTTACTCAGTGTTCAGAACATTTAATATGATAAACGAACTCAGAATAGTTAAGAAAGAAGGTATGAAATATTCCAGTTTTCATGTAGTACTTACCTAAAACATTAATTTATTTTCTCTTTTATTCATTTCTTTTTATTTTCGAAAAAAAAATATAATAAAAGATCTTTGTCCGGTGCAGATGCATTTTTCGATGGAAAGTTGTGGGGTAGTCTGGATTTCTTTCACGCTATAGGTTTTTTGGGGTACTGAATCCGAATCAGAGGTTATGGTAGAGCCAAATATTCGTATTATTTTAAATAAATAGTAGAATCGCAAATGTATGAGAAAGCGCACCTTGTTACATTTATAACCAAATTTTTACCTAGAATTTTTTAAATTTACTAGACATATTTTACTTTGTTGGAGTCAGCAAAGAGGTTATTAAAGAGGTTATTAATTTTTGATAGGTATTAAATTTGACAATAGACCCTAATTGAAATTGCGCTACTAGCGACACAAAAATGAAAACAAGTGACTAATTAATTTATCGTTTGGCATCGGCCACCAAAGGGTGGCGTCTTCAGAAGATAAGAAATAAATAAAGAATTTTGCTATCACATCCAGGAGACACACTAGAGAGCCGCATCAAAGCATCAAGCCACTGCATGGCATTTTGAGCGGCATTATGTATGTCGCCAGAGAACGCTCTCAGAGGGCACATCTCCACGATATATTGGATAATCTATACGAGGGTTATCCAGAAAGTAAGAGTATTTTACTTTTCCATTTACTGTATAATTGTTTTTCGAAAAAAGGTACTTCAGGTAGGTATGTCATTTATTTTTCCATATGATCACCATCTCGACATATGCAGTTTGTGAACTGTGGCAGAGCCTTTTAAAGCTCTCTTCAGATAATTTTCACCCTATCTCCTTCTTCCAGTTTAGGACCTCTTGTTCGAAATGTTTAAGCTAAAAAGGTTTAAACGTTTTCAGCCTAAACAATTGACCATATTTTTAAATACATTTATTTAAACATTTCTAGGTTAAATACCTATTACACGATGTTTTTAAATATTTTTTTTGTTGAACGTTTACTGAGTCCAATGACTCATAAATTTAAAGAATAATTGGTATAGAATGATATAAATCCAGATTACCCCATACCTTTCCACCGAGGAGCTGCATTGACTTTATTTTGACTGGACTACTATGTTAATTTTAATATACTTACCTAAATAAAATCTAATCTGTCTCGACGGACAATAAAAACATGATCAGCGATATATTTAGACTAAATTTATGTTTATGATTATATATTCTCCCTGGCAAAAGGGCCCATCAAATAATTACTCTGGACAATATATTTAATTCATTTGCTAGGTGTTAAAAAAATATACATTTTACCAAAAAGTCTATACTAACAAAACATTTTTCCGAAAGAAAATACCACAAAGACAGATATTATAGTATATCTATCCACCTCGTCAAACATTTTTGTCGTTCAGATAATATTTCAGTCAGATTGTATACTCGTATAATGGTAGTGTAAGTAATCTCTTATTGATTTCAGTCGAGATGTAGCGAAGTGAAGATGAAATCATCTACGATCTACCCTTACGGAGCTCTTCATGGCAAATGGTTTTGTAGACTTAATACAAAACATGCAGCATATTGCAGTGCGGTTTATACATTGGTAAGTATTTATAAACTACAACAATATTTATAATCTAACTGCGGCCTATGACTTCTGTTCAACTTCCTAAAAGTTAAAGCCTGTAAAACAATTGGAACAGCCTGTAAACATATCGATATATGCTTTCCAATAGCCAGAGATAGGGTATTCGCTGAATACGACATTAGTAGGAGTAAACAACTCTACAATGGCCTACCGCAGGGATCTGTTCTTGCTCCCTATCCCTCATCATCGGTTCCTCTGACTCCTGGGGGAGCAACACCTCTCCATTGGTCTCCTTTCCCGTATTCAATACGTATGGAAGCGCAAAAAGTTTACTACAGTTTCGCTGACGATATTGTAATCGCGTCCTTAAAAAGAGATTTTGAAACACGCCAGAATGATTTACAGGCGGATCAAGCATCTCTTGCAGATCGCTTCAAGAAAAAGCTGAGGTTAGCTGACAGAAGTAACGGTTCTCCATCTTAGCAATCGTCTGGTAGACCACAATCTCGAGCACAGCGGATAGCTTACCTAGAAAAATTGGGGTAGCTGCTGGAGATCGCAGCACTGCGATAAGCTCGTCTAGTGATTGTTGTAGCATCTATTCGACACACACTTGTTATATACTTATTAACATATTTCCTTTTTTTACTTTTCTTCCTCTTAAAGTGCAAATAAAAATTAATCACTTTAATCACAACAATATGGGTAATAAGTAGTACCTACAAAAACTTACCGGCACCAACTGGAGAGCGGCGGCTGATTCCCTCAGAACATCGTAATAATATTATAATTTATTTATTTATTTATTTAAACTTAAAGTAAACAACAAACACATATAAATATACAAAATGGACATAGTACAGATTATAAAACGTTGTTTACTAGGGCGAACTTATCGCAGAACTGCGATTTCTTCCAGTTAACCCCAGGACAAAACAGAAAAAAAAGGAGTTGAACAAAAATATAGGAAAAAACAGAAAAAAATGAATAAAAAAAAGAAATTGAATAAAAAAATATATACGAAGTAGAAAATATATACATACATACATATGTGAGATAAAAAAACAAATAAAAACGGAATAAAAAAAAATAATAAACAAGATACAGAATGCATATACATATAAAAACATATACAGTTGAAACTACAATTAGTCCTACGATTCGGATTCAGATGCCGCATTCGACGCCAACATGCGATTTCTCACCGCTCTCTTAAAGGAGTGCACTGACTCCGCAGTGCGAATGGTAGAGGGAAGACTATTCCAACAACGAGCACCATCCACCATGAAGGAGTGAGTAAGAAAGGCTGATCTATGGATAGGTATTGCAAGAAGACGCTCGCTGTTGGACCTCAATGGAAGTCCGTGACTCGCTAAATATTCGAAATTTTCTTTAAGATAATAGGGAGAACACGTTGAATAGAGAGAATTGTGCACATGAGATAGCGTATGAAGTTCACGTCTTTGGCGTATAGTTAACCACTTCAGACTGTTTCGGAAAGCTGTTATGCGATCGGATCGGCGCAGATTAAAAATGAAGCGAATACCTACGTTTTGCAGCCTTTCAAGTTTGCTAACTAAGTCTTGGTTTAGGTCTATAAAGACAGTATCGGCGTAATCTATGAGAGGCAGTAACAATGATTGGACCAATAGGGTTTTATTTTTCACAATTCAGGTAATATTGGTGACGGAACTAGTTTACGCCCTCTAATCTTTATTTATTTCTGTGTTTTATTATCTTATCACATAGTCCGAGAGCCCGCTGCTTAATTTATGACGTATCTGTTTTTTGATCGAAATGTGGTATAAACGATAGCTTACCAATAAGGTATTATATCGCACTAGGGTTGCCTATCAAAATCTTGCCGCAACCCCCCCTGCCCCCTCCGAAAAGGTCCCTCTTCACGGTTTTTCGCATTTTATAGGAACATGGTAAGAGATAGGAGAAAGTAGTCAATGACAAAAATAATCCTTGCTAAATTCTCTACAAAAAATGTGAAGTCAATTTTTTCATAGAACTAGGAGTTTACCCGTAACCCCGTTGACCGGCCATTACGGGTAAACTCCTAGTTCTACGAAAAAAATGACTTAACATTTTTTGTAGAGAATTTAGCAAGGATTATTTTTGTCATTGACTACTTTCTCCTATCTGTTACCATATTCCTATAAAATGCGAAAAACCGCGAAGAGGGACCTTTTCGGGGGGGGCAGGGGGGGTTGCGGCAAGATTTTGATAGGCAACCCTAGTGCGATGTAATACCCTATTGGTAAGCTATCATTTATACCACATTTCGATCAAAAAACAGATACGTCATAAATTAAGCAGCGGGCTCTTGGACAACAGATCTTCTTCATGCAGAGAGGAATGCTCTCCATTTATCTTTCTGAATATCTGTCTTTCTTCATTATTTTACTCCTGCGTTGTACCACGTTCATGTTTTATTTATGGAACGAATAAACAAAGGCAATGAGGTCGCAGTACAAGAAAGCTCCGTACTATTCATGGCATATGAAGAATGTTATATATTTCTGTTTCCTTTGTAGTTTCAAAGTAAATCGTTAGATTTTTTCTACTTAATGACATCAAAATGGTTCATCTTTATTATATTTTTACACCTAAATTAGATCTGAAAGACGAAGTTTTGTCTCAACCTATATATCTATACCCTCAAGCTACGCCCCTTTCAGGGTATGCACAGATGACAGAGCACCAGAATTTCTTATACTTACACACATTCCTAACCTTCGTTACATATATGCAATTTATCACACAACCTCTCCGAATCTTTTTACTCAAAACGCTCCCATCTTACAGGATCTGGTCGAAATACTTGGACCAAGTCAGTCTCGGGCTTTCGCGCTTCCTCACACCTCTTGGCTTACCCTAAAATATATTTTTCTCATCCTCTCATCATTCATTCTCTCAACATGCACAAACCATCTTAGATTGTACACTTTCATTTTAGTCATAACACCTGCCTTGCTATCACTCATTCCTTATCTTATCTCTCAGCGTTTTCCCACACATGGTTTTTATTATTATTTCCCCGTTTACGCAAATAGATTTTGATTTATACACAATATCATGTGTATACAAAATATACTGATGGAAACTCTAATATTGGGTGCATACTGTGATTGCATAATACCAGTTACGAGTGTAGTAGAGATATAACTATACTATACCTATAAATGCTAGAATGTGTTGCTCGAATATAATGGGTAAGGATCTGGGTATTCATAAAATTTTCAATGCAGCTTTTACCTCTAAACTAAGGAAAGCTTTTAAGATTCATTGAACTAACATCTTACTACCTTAAAGAAAGGTATCAATGGAAACAAGTCAATCGCATAATAAGGTATTTCAATTTCCCTAATGTTACGTACCTAATCTATATATTCTTACAATAAATAGATTTTGATTTGCTAAGTATTTTATAACACTGCTACTCGTGATACGTGTATAGAAAATAAAAAAGAGGGTTTTGTCTAATTATTATTATACAGCATTTAAAATTATTAATTAGAAAGGATACATAAAAACGAGACATAGACATAGTAGGCCGACACATGGGCGTCGCCAAGGGGGGGGGGAGCAGGAGAGATCGGTATAGAATAGGTTTTTCATACTTAATGGTAAAACCTCACAAAAATAACGTTACTACCACACATTTTCTCATCATATCATAAATTCTCTAAAGTTACATAATACTATTATTGTGCAAAGCATCACATACATTTTCAAATTTAAACAAACCACATCACGACCTTCTTCACTGTGTCTCACATAAAAATTTTGCCGACACTTTTTTCACGCTTAACTTGTTTTGCCATTCCGTGTGACATGCCTATGACCTCAGCTACTTCACACACTTTGGTTTGGCGATCAGCGGGAATAATCTCGTGGACATTTTCAAAGATTTCCTCGGGCGGGCGGCCTGGCCTTTTCTCATCAGAAACAGTTGTACGACCCGTTTCAATTCGATGAACCAAAATTGCAGTAGGTGGTCATGGGTCTCCATAAACCGCATCAAACTTCACTTTAATTTCATGAAATGTTTGTTTATACAAAAATGGAGTCAATTTCGGATCGATTTTGCTCTTTTGCCATTTTATCGAGAAACAATCAATAGGGGTCATCAAACTGGCTACTAAATAATAAATAATCAACGAATCGATCCGAAATTTATTATATTTTAATATGTTAGTAAAATAGTATAGATTTTTTTTAATATCATTTTCTATCAGCACAGCCACATTTCTTCAAACACTTGTACTTATTGATCCGCCCTCGTATTCTGTCTATGTGAGGAACATCTACAACAACAATAAATTAGGCGTAGCAATACCATAAGCTTTTACAATGACAATCTTTTGTCTCTGATTTCTCCAAACCCATATAATATATACATATCAGTTTTACGCCATGCCGCAGTAAATTCAGATTTACTTTAAGAGTACCTACCGACATTTCAAAAATTTCTAAAAACGGGAGACCTTATATCTCGATAACCGTTACTAAATATGCTTTGGAACAAAATAGGGTAGATGCAATGATCCTTTATCTAGGGAATAACCGTAAAAGATTTTTTATATCTTGTATAGATTTCTCAAAAAAAATAATTTGAAAAACACCTCTGATCTTTTTTCCAAAACACGGAAACTCGTTTCATGAAAGTCGCGCAGTATTTTTTTTTGTACTGATAATATGCAATAAAATCTAGAGAATAACCGTAAAAGTTTTTTGATTCACCCAAAATTAATCCCAAAAAATGGAAAAAACGCTATTTTTACCATTTTATCATGCGATTGTTCACGCGATTTTGAACCTTAATGCCGTGGGAAATGACCGCCACGTCATTCTTGGTGCCAAGCCCTTAAATAGTTTTAACGCTTGTATTCCACGTGTCACTTTATACGCGAGAGGTTGCGACTTGTGAGGTATAGGCTGAACATTAAATAATCTAAACCAAGCTATCGAAATATTATACATGCACAAGAATATCTAATCAGTTTAATATATTCTTTGTATATTTTGTAAATTTTATTATAGCAATATCAACAATAAACTTCTTCTTATTGATCTTCTTTTGGATGTAATACTCCGAACCTTTGTTGAAAATATCAAAGTAGGTGCAAACACGATAAGAAAATATTTCTCTACAAAAATATTTTTTACAACATAAAAAAATTATGTCTCTTACAAAATTAAGAAAGTATTGTCGGTCGGCAAATAATTATTCAAAATCTCAACGCAACATTATTTTATAGGTTAATATCACACAGTTCTTTGATATTCATTCATTCATCAGCCATTTTTGAGATGAAAAAATAAAAATGTTATTATGTTACACAGTATTCAAGCTTTTAAGATACGGTCTTTGAGAAATAAGTTGAATCAATCTTGATTATAATTATTCTTGTTCATTTTCAACTGAAGCCATAATATATTTTTAACTTTTTTGTTGACATTAAACTCGATTCACAAAGAAGGCGGGTAGGACGAATAAGATTTGAAAGTCTCAATTCAATTTTTGAGGAGCAATTACTATTTCCAGAAAGAAAGAAGTGACTTTTGTGTCACCTTGATCTATTAGGAAAAATACAGAAATGGTAATACGACTTTACGACAAAATGATTGTATACGAGTAGAACTAGAGTTAGAAAATAAACTTTTCTGTAATAGTTAGTTAGACAAATTTACGTAATTAGTAGAATAATACTTTAAATGCCAGATCTAATATTTTAATTGGTAGGTATGGTTTAATTTCAGACTTTCATATGAGTTAAAGTTGTAGGTTAATTGCTAAATTGTATTAAATTTATGTCCCTCACTTTGTAAATTGTCTTTGTTTCAGAACATATCCATATTAGTGGTTTTATTGTACATATGGAGGCTTGGAATAAATGTGAAGAAATATGGAGATTTGGAGGACGTGTATTATGGTAATACTAACAATGTATTCTTTTGTAAATTATTTAACCATATTTATAATCATATATTGTGCTGTAGGCACAAAGACTTCAGCACAACTAATTCTATGAAATAAATTGTATCAGCGAACCATCAGGCCCACGGTATTTTCGTATTTTAATTAAAAAGCGGAATCCCAATTTAATGTTCCCGTTTGAAAGCTTATCTGTTTGACGTTTTAATAATAATAATATATTATGTTTGATATAATTTGACAGCTTGTGTTGACAGTTTGTAAATTATATTTTCATGTTACATCCATAGGTACGAATATACAATTTGTTCACAATATTTTAATCTATCAGTTTTTGGGAAATACTTTTTTATCACAAAGATCATAGGTACTACGAGTATTCAATAATATCAAAATTGAACTCCTAAAGTAATATTATACAAAGTTTAGTTTTTATTTCTTACAACTAGGTATAGCAGAATACATAATTTATACCACGCATTTATTAACCACATTTTCTTCACTTTGCACACCCATTTGCTTTAGGTGTAAACTTGTAGGTACAACTGTATTATCACAAACACGTTTCAATTGGTAACTCTTAATTTATACTATTTTTCTATGGACAAATATAAATAATGTGGTTCATCAAAAGTTGTTTAACTATTTTTTTAGTTAGACTTTTTATGGAGATTTATATGAAATTATCTTTGAGATGGAATATGTTTAAGACTAACCAACGTCTGTTTATCTGTAAGATCGTTTTTACATAAACACGTCATTACTTATCAAAATTATTAGGAGATGATTAATTAATAATTACTAATTATTCTTTAGGAGATTCTTAGTAAAAATAAATATGTAACTTACATTAAATATATTTTATATTTGTCAACAGGTGTGCAGATCGCATATATAGCAATTATAGGAACACAATCATTCATGGTTGGACTAAGTGCATTGCTGTTCTATGGAGTGCTAAAGGTATGATCTATATGATTTTACACAATTGATCTTGACATGTTTTTTTCGGTTTGGTAACCTATTTGAGGTAATTGGTGTTTAATTGGTAATTAATATATAACAAACTACTTAATTAATTTAGGCCATTAGTGTTTCTTGTAGACATTCATTGTCAGACTGTCCCTACGGGATTTTGGGAGAGTCCGCCGGTGGGGCAGTGCCCTTCGACCGCTCACAAGGGAGGTCACCAGTTATGGTTTTTTGTACTAATACGTTTTACTTACTCTTTAAGTTTCATCTGTTAATGTTATTGATGGTGAAGTCGGTAAATTTACGATCTTTGCAAATAATTATTGCAATATTTAGTATACAAATTATGATGTTACGCCTTAGAACAGAACAGAATGTCTAATGATAATATCAAAATCTTTATCATACGAATAAGTAAGTAAAATATTGAGTGGTTTAAGTACAACGTGAGTAGGTAGGCATTACTAATCAAATATTTATTTCTGGCATTTAACGTGTGTCGCGTATGCCTATAATAAATTATTACAATATGTGAAAACAAATCTCTAAGTCACATATTTCTTTGACACCAAAGAAAATACGTCTTATAAAATATATTATTAAATTCCCGTTCCATTTTGTACGAGCATATATACGAACATCCACAATCTACATGCATTTTAAATCTCAGTAATAGATTATTAACGTGTTTGCATTATAAAAGCGAAAAATAAATAAAGTATTGTATACCTACAATGAATAAAAGTTGTCTCGAAGAATAAAATTCATAGTTTAAAGGTAGGGTATTCATTCAAGTCAAGCTTTTTCCTCTAGATTCACCTAGTTGCATGGCATAACTATTTAAGAGTATGCATAATGATATTTCAAAAATTTCTAAAATCGTGAGACCTTAGATCTCGACAACCGTTATTAAATATGCTTTGGAAAAAACAGAGCAGATACATTGACCCTGTATGTAGGGAAAAACGGTAAAAGATTTGTTATATATGTTACAGTTAAAGCTTACACACCCGTTAATGTATGCATTCACTAGTCAATGTATGCTTTAACTGATGATTTTAGTCAAAGTATAAACTCCGTATAAAAATTTACACTTTAACTAGAGAGTGTACACATTCACTAGTCAATGCATGCATTGACTGCAGTGGATTTGCTAAAGTGTGAACCATGTGTCAACCAAGGACGTTAATAATAATAGTATGAACACTTGTTAGAAAAAAGGTGCAGTGTCAAATAATAGGCCTGCAGACGGCCATTATAAAATGTGGAAGTGCTCACAAACCTTTTAGTGCTGGTGAGCTGATATCACCATGGCATATACTTTATTACAGAAAAACGATTCATCTCCTTTATGTTTAAAATTAGAAGCGTTCAGACCAAATTTTTGTGGTATTGTATTTTTTTTCTTTGTTTCTTTTTGCTTCTTGAGGGTAGCTGGGAAAATATGGGTCAAGAGAAGTAAAATTATAAATTAAATAAGAAAAATCTCGGCGATTTTCTTTTTATTAGTTTTTCCTTACAGTTAACAGTTATTACTTATAACATAGTGGTGTTTGTGAAGCCAGTAATGTCTGTTTTCTTTGACAAGAGCACTTTTGGCTGCTTTTACTTCTTCAACTAAACATGCATATTTTTCAAAGGCATGTGGAAATTGTTGTTTTTTTAGGGTTTCCTCGATATACACTGGTAAAAATTCTCCTTCATTGCCATCTGGTCCATTCTATTTTTTTTTCTAAAAAAACGGATTTAATTTTATTCATCCTTGAAAATTTTGCTGTTGTAAAACTAAAATTAAATTTCAAATAGACACACACGATTAATAATAATTATATGAGTATAATTTAAAACAGAGATATACCAACCTACCTAGAATGAGACGGGGGAAGATTATCTCTGGGCAGCGTAGTACAGAGGTTTTCGTACAAAAGATCATATACGTCGGAGTGACCTGATAAGGCAGAGGAAGAAGAATATACCTAGAAAACGTAATTAAAAGTTGTTTAAAACGATTTAACATACAAATAACAACTTTTTTAAACAATATTCACGAAACAACTGGTTGCGAACCGCTGTAAAATAGTTGAAGTATCTGGTAAGGGTATCGCAGAAAGCGACCAACCACACATTTGTAATAAACGACCAAAGGCGGAAACCTTCGCGCGCAAAACGTCCAAAGAAATTAATATATTGTGCAAACCCAAACGATATTTACTCTGTATTCATTGCATTATTTTAACACAAAACACACACACAATGAAATTTCACACATTTATATTATAAGTATAATTACTTACAGAGTTCACTTGCCACAGCAACATAATAAACATATAAACAAAATCAGTGTTGCCACTTGCTAGTGGTGACGGCGGATGACGCAAAGTAGATAAACATTTTAAATATCGCTAGAAACACATCTGAAAAGATGTGTTTATGACGTTTTGTAGATTATAAAAATATTTTGGATGAATAAATAAGTTGAATCAAATTGTACTTTACTGACCGAATCAACAAACTAGCAGATATTGTAAAAACAAAATAATATAGAATATAAAACTTCATCTTTAATCGCTAGATGTAGCGAGAATATTACCAAAGGTGGCAAGGTGAATTTATATTCGTCAACATTGTGCAAGCTTTTACTTAATGCTGTACGTAAATGCATACACTGACTAGTCAAAGCGTAAATTTGATCATTTGTTAACACATTAACTGAACGCATTAGCTAGTGTATACATTGACTAGTTAATGCATGCATTGACTAACTGAACGCTTTAACTGTAACATATATATCTATATATATAAAAATGTGAAAAACACCTCTGATCTTTTTTCCGAAAGACAGAAACTCCTTTTACATTGAAGGACTCCCGGACAGAAAACGGGCTTAAGGCCCTCCGCATCCCCGGGTAGCACGGGCGCATATAGCGTCCTCTTTACCCGCACTACTTGGCAAAATCTTTTTAAGAGGTGGGCTCAGGGTTAGCCAGAAGGGAGCCCCCCGACAAACCCCACCCATAACTTACATTCCTTCAGTGTCCTTGTCCAAGGATGGAAACATCGTTTGCCGAAAGTCGCCGATAAAATATTTTTTTTGTATTGATAATATGCAGTAAAATTCATGGAATAACCGTAAAACTTTTTTGATTGAAGCGAAAAATCGCTATTTTTAACATTTCTGCATGCGATTGTTCATGAGACTTTGAACCTTAATGCTGTGGGTAATGACCGTAATATCATAGTTGGATCGGGAGCTTTAAATTGTACTTATATTAAATAAGGCGACACTTAAGTCTTACAGGCATTCAAAGCCTTACAGAAGACAGATGAAGTAATTGGTATTTTACTTCACGCGAACAAGAAGTTAAAAAGGCACGGAAGAAGAAAATAATATTTTTTAATATGTCCCAGACGCCTGACGTGACTGGGAAGAATAATTTACGTGTACTTTTTTCTACAATTGCTATGTTTTTCATTTTGTTGACAGGAAAAATCTCCTTTGGTAGTACCGTGGATCATCGGCTGTATAACCTTCATGGCGTTAGAAGCGATGGCAATGGTCTACTCGAATGTTCTAAGGGATCATGTAAATAGAGTAAGTATTCTCCTTTTTATAAATACTAAAAGTAGGCGCATTGATATTTCAAAAATTTCTCATAACGGGAGTCCTTAGATCTCGACAATCGTTACTAAATATGCTTTGGAAAAAAATAGAGTAGATACGAGAGACAAGTTCGCTCAAGTGGGAGACCCGACAGGGCACGTGAAGAAGAAGATACATTAAATCTTTACCTAGGGAATTACAGTAAAAGATTTTTGATTTAAGTCAAATTAACCCCAAAAAATGAAAAAAAAAAAAACTTTTTTATCATTCTATCATGCGATTTTGAACCTTAATGCCGTGGTAAATGACCGTAACGTCATAGCTGGGTCGAGGGCTTTAAATTATTTCATATAATCAACTGGGACTGAAACTACTTTTAAATTAGAAAATTTTGTTTTTTTAATGTATGTAAATATGGTGATTACCATTTTCACAAAAAATACTTTTTTTTTCTAAATGATGGGCACATTATTTTCATAACGAACTTTAAAATTTTTGGTTACGCCATCTGTGGAGTGAATTTATATTATTATTTCGCAAGTTTGTTAACACACATTTAGGTCCTAATTATTAATTACTAGTTTAAAATTTTCTGTAAATAACGTAATAAAAAAAAATATGCGAAGTACTTCAGAATTTTATGTTAAATCAGAACATTGGTAAAAGCTTCCATAATATTTATTAAAAAGGCGAATTCTCGGTAGAGTTTACAATTCCAACTGTGAAATATTTAAATGAGCATAATTCTATTGGGACAATGGATGTTTCTCTTTAACTCGTGGAACCTAATGGATGTTTATTTTTCCTTAAAACGACGAATCCTAAAATAACGTGACGGTATATTTTTTTCATATTATTTTACTCCGGAAATGAATTGCCACTAAACTACCCCTGCTTTATATGGCACTGTTCCGGTTATGACTACCCTTTTCAAGGGCGTATATAGGGGGGGGGGCAAGGTCCCCCCCCTAAATGTACATATAACAATTATTTAAAAAACGTTATTATAAACACGAAAGTTACTCAAGTTCATCACTTCACACATTATTCAAAAAACATTCGCCTGCGGCGCTATTCTTCTTTGTATTCTCTGCACCCAAAATTAATTACATCCTAAAGCACGACGTTTTTCACTTAGCTTCACGAAAAAAATGTGCGCTATTATAATTTTTTTACTATACCTAAGTCTATGTTCATATTTTTGTTACCTCTACCCTCAGCTTCGAAGCAGGCTACGCCCGTGGTTCTGACCGCTTCTGTCGCTACCGTTGACAGAATTTTTTTTCGGTTTAAGGCTTTCCACACACGTCCGAAAGTTCATTTAACTGAGTCGACCATTTGCAAAAAAGCTCCGACCAAAACATCTCTCTGAATTCAGTGTTACCTTGATTTTGAATTCAGAGAGAGGTTTTGGTCGGAGCTTTTTTGAAAACGGTCGATTCAGTTAACTGAACTTCCGGACGTGTGTGATAGCCCTAAGAATGGTCAGGCTTAATTTCCGCCCCCCCCCCCCCCCAAAGTCAAATAAGTAGAGAAATTTCATTATTTAATTTTCATTCAGGCTAACGGACATAGGTATTTGTAGGTAGGCACTCTGCGGCCCGCATAGTAGTGACAGAATTAAAGGACTTGATTTACGTCACTCTTTTCTTAATATCCTCACGTGTATACTAGATGAATTTCTTTTTCAAACCAAAGTAGATATTATATTATGTTCATTGTTCACATGTACCTATAATGTATGTACTTATATTATAAATAATAATGCATGTATTAAAAAAAAACAATAATCAATACCAAATCCCTATTAAATACTCCTTTCGTTTGATAGGGAGGTACTTAGTAGTACAAGGCGAATCAATAACCCGTGATGTTTATGAATAATTGAACGTTCAACATTATTTGTTTAACATTTAAACCCCACAATATAATATTTATGTCCATATTATAAGAATGCTAGCATACAATCTGTCAGAAACTTTATTTATTTTGATGTAATGCGGCCGCTTCACGCTCGGCGACCCTCCACGAGTTTTGTGTGAATGAGTAAAAGGACGTACGGACGAGGTGATTGTCTTGAACTGTATACGTAACCGACGGTTAACGCCTTTTTACTCATTCGCGCGGGACTCGTGGAAGGTCGGACAGCATGTGGATGAGGCATAATGAATGCTATTGCATCTTAGCGGCATATCACACGCATCGTATATGAGAGTAATAACGCCAACGAGAAGAAGATGACTGATGACTGCTCTATAATTAGTTCTGATACTATATTCTGATTATAATCCATTTTTTAAAGTTGATTGCTGAATGTCCTATTATTGTCTTTCGACCTCAGTAAACTCTATTTCCCCACTGAATGTAGATCGCACCTGACTAAAATCTCGACATTTTACGGGCTCGCGACCCGACTATGGCGTCACGGTATTTTCCCACGGCATTAAGGTTCAAAATTGCATGAACAATCCCATGATAAAATGGTAAAAAAAACGTTTATTCCATTTTTTGGGGTAAATGTCGCTTCAATCAGAAACTTCTATGGTTATTCCCTAGATTTTAATGCATATGTATTATCAGTACAAAAACAAAATTTTCTCCGCGACTTCCGAGAAACGAGTTTCTGTCTTTCGGAAAAAAGATCAGAGGTGTTTTTAACTTTTTTTTTTGAGAAATCTGTACAAAATATAAAAAATATTTAACGATTTTCCTCTAGATAAATGTTCAATGTATCTACTCCATTTTTTCAAAGGCATATTTAGTAACGGTTGTCGAGATCTAAGGTCTCCCTTTTTAGAAATTTTTGAAATGTCAGTATGCATACTTTAATATACCTTTAGAATATAGATATACATATTGTAGGTACCTACGTATTACGAACATTATCCGGCCCGCTCACGGATTCTCCTAATGTTGTGTAATAACAATAATATGAGAACTGGGGGCGGTCCCTAGGTGGATAAATATACCTATTCAGTTTTTCTATCGATGCCGACGTCGATGATACAAATAACTACCATCAATGTACGAATGTACACGCATAAGTCGGTGTATCAGGGAGGCACAAGTATTATGTATTTTATACTTTATTCGGAAGCTATTGAGAACTGCTGAAACCAAATTCCAGAAATACATTTATAACTTTGTTCTGCAGTATATTGTTGTATAGCTTTTCCTTTAAACTAAATATTATTTTTACTATATACCTACACCTTTTATTTTTCCATTCAAAAGCTTACTGATACTTGCTGCGATATTGAAAATTGACCGTATTACCTCAAGTAGCGCTCAATGACCTCCACGAAATTGAGTGTTCGTATACTAAGGAGTATTGTATAGTAAAGTTACTTATATTTTCTCTCTTTACAGCAGTTTGATGCAGTATGCAAGGCAGAAGTAATCTTCTTTATATGCAGAGCTTTCCTGAACGTAAGTATCTTGTAGAAAATTGCTTCATATTCAGCAGATATTTCCTTTACAAGAAGCTTACGTACACTAAGTTATTAATTTCCATGTCAAGAATTTAAATTTACGTTTATTGTATGTAGATGTTTTTTTTTAATATTGCTAAATATTAATTAAATCATTCTGTAAAAAGATTCGAGATGCTATTATAATAATCAAGCTTCTTCAACCTTCCCAGAGAATTTATTATATAATCTGATAAGAGTTTTCCCCTTAAATAAAATCGACGCTTGCTCCACGACTAAATATATTTATATTTCACGACTGGCAACAAAGTAATCGCAAATTCGTGTTGTCCTAAGATCCAACCATTACACTATTTTCCTGGTAAATGAAATTCTTTTCGGATGTTTCCAACCAGTTCTACATTATCATTTTTCAATAAAAATATTCTTATAAAATATAGATAACCAGTTCAGTTCTTTTGATAGATATATTTTGTTTTTTGTTGTTATTGCTCACTATGCTAATTGAATTCTCTAAATTACATACTTCAATTGTTCTTATACTAATGTGTCATTACTCGTATATTTGTACTCATTAATGTATTATTGTATTTCTCGCAGATGTTGTCAATATGGGGTGTCATCAGATTCTACCACCTGCTTAAAGTCGGGATGACATGGAGAGGTCCAGAAGCAATAGAATTGTAACTTAATAAGGAAACAAATCATCAAGATGCGAATGTTTTCGATTGTAAAATGATCACTTAAGCCAGCCGAGGTCAGTCGTAAGCCCGACAATGTTTATACATTGTTTTAGGAATACTGCATATCATCAAAAGATGTTTTCATCCATTTATTTTTATTGATTACATTAAACTAGCAAAATTCATATTTTTATATCTATCAGTTTGATATTTAAACCGACTACTGGAATCAAAGAAAAAGCAAATTCACGTTGAAAACATTCTATGGTGTAAATTACAGTTTTCGTCAAGCTAATGTAAGTATTGAATTTGATGGAAATATGTCATACTATTCATACCCACTACCCAGGTATTACCATCATAGTTCGTACATGAAGTATGGAGTACCAGCGGCGTTATGAATATTTTATTATTATTTTAGCTTTGAATGTTTTAATATTGTTACGAGGTATACTATTTTCTTCCATCGATTAAACCAAATATTCACAAAACATTTGTATGAAGGTATTGTATTCAGTTTGTAGTAATACCTCCCATTGGTAGGTAGTGTAGGTACGTCACGGTATATTCCAATAAAGGGGTTGGCTTTTACAGTTGATAAAATATAAAAAGAGGTGGGAGCCAGGGAGCCTATTATACAGTCCTGAGTCCGGGTAACCCACGGGATATATCCGACCTAAAACTATTGTTCTTCATACAACTCGTTTTTAATAGGTTTTTTTTTTTATAAGTAATATAATAGGTATCACACTATGTACCTTTATCCACTCTTTATTTTATCATGTCTATAACCATACTGTACCGTACGCTGGGATTATTTATCTTTATCATATGTATCTATGTAAATATGTTTATCAGTGTTATGTATTTAAATAAAATATTAAGAGTTAAAGTACTATTAATTGTTTTCATTTAATATTATTTACCTTAACACCTCCTGAAAAACGTGGGTATTCCTAAGCAAACCCGGCTAGACCTGGATTGACTTGATCTTCTAAGATTAACGTTATTTATAGATTAACATTACGATGGAATGAATGTAGCGAATGAAAAAGCGAAAAAGTAATGCAATGATGATTGGGAATCTAAATAAATATGTAAGTGTTTCTTTGATATTATTTCGTTTGCCGGTAAGCTAAAAGCAATATTGTTAGGTATAATAACTGTAGTGATAATAAAATTTAATAAACCGTTTCCGTACCTAATAAAGTGATTTAAAGATTGAGTCCCTATAAAATGTTTTACCTATGGGAGAATAATAGATTCCCCTTCTAATACATTTAGGTATGTGCGCGCTACAGTAGGATTTATTCCAGTTAGGTACTGGTTTCTCGTTTGAAGAATTTATGAAGAATTTAATTGGAAATGGAATATTGAACGGGGAATAATGTAAATAAAGGCTTAGTTTCCATTTCTACATCGATTGAAATACTTGTTCAAACTATCGCCATCCAATATGTAGTTAAAGGTAGATATAGTAATAGAATATATTATCGTCCATCGGTGGCTATGGAAAACTTGGAAATATTTTCAAGAATTCTAGATTCTTATAATAGCCTATATAAATATTGATATAATATCTTCTACTAATAATAGGTATTCTTACTATATATCGTATGGCGTTAAGAAGGCAGGCTCAGGTATTGAAGAGCCTCAGGAGACAGGTTATGTATGTCCTCGATGGTACCGCTGAACCTGGTGAGTGGACACTCCCTGGTGATGTGGGTGACAGACTCCACCCCTCCACAGGGGCAATATGGGTGCTCCCTTTTGCTCCATCTATGGAGAAGGAGACCGCACCTTCCGTGTCCCGTTCTGATTCTGTTCAGGTTACACCACGTACAAGCGGCGTGGCAAGTGGCTACCAGGTGGCATTGTCGAAGGGTCCCCCACAAGTCCATCGGTGTCTATGCTGCTTTCCCTCCAACTGCTCTATAAAGAATGAGTATGGAGTAGGTATATACTAGGAGTAGCAAGGTTCGGAACTCTTGGTTCCAACATCCAGCCTACTCCGTATATTCATTTCTTCGTTGTTGGTTCTCCGGGTTTCCTTACTGCGTGTAGAGTGGTTAAATAACCGAGCTTTCGGCAGTGATACTGCTGCCATCTTCAGAACGAAGTATATTTCTCCGTATATTTTTGTGTAAATATTTGTAGGTATTAAGTAATTAAATAAATGAATAAACATATTTTGCTGCATTTATTTATCTTCAAGCGAGCAATCAGATAAAAATGCAACAACAATGGTAAGGAGTGACTACTCACTAGTCGGAAGGTGTTAAATTATACATTTTATAATGTTCATAAAAGACATCTACTCTAAACAAGATATTTTTCTATTAACTGCTCATTTTGAGCGACCTCTCAATCCGATATAGTATGCGTAGTTCACATTAGGTAACAGTATGATTTCATAAAAAGTTATAATTTCTCATTGGGAAAACTCACAGAGGGTTAAGTGGTTTGTAAGAAATTGAACAAATATTAATAAAGCATGTGAGGTCTTGTAGACTATAAAATCGAGTTTCATATTCCTATACGTTATTTACCTTATAAGAGGTTTTTCTTGGAAATTCAGTTTTCCCATATTACTTTTACCATTGTTTGGCACTTTGTACTAAAGAAGAAAATCAATAGACCTTTTTTTTTACTTTCTGTATTAATACTTTCTACGATTTTTTATGTTTTATTGTATTGGCATGTTAATATGGTTCTTTTTAAAAAAATATTTATAGGTACTTAGGTACATAAATTCACTTCTTAAATATCGACGACAAAGATGAGTGGGATTTGAACCTGCAACTTCAAATTCTTGAGTACCAGATACGATACCAGTAAAAAAACTTGGATTAAAGACACTAAAGGATATTTATGGAAGATTGACGACATTTTTTTTTATCGAAAGGACATACGGACAATAATGGTCTTTTATTATAAAATGATTAGATACAGGAACAGAACAAAACATAATTCATTTAATTACTGATTACACTTTTTAATACTTAGGTACTCAACAAAGGATTTTACTTCTAATTAATAGGTACCTATTATCAATAAACGAAGCTTTAGAGGGTGAATTTAATTAACAAAAGTAATTATTCATTATCTTAAAATTACTATTCGTCTTGAATAAATTTGAGAAAACGTATTTATATTGCCGCATCTGGAGTTTTGAATTTATGTATTTCTTCTCATCTATCACAGTCAATGTAATATTCAAAAGCACGAATACCTATTTACCTTAAAAAGACCTGAATAAATAAACTTCAATATACCTACTCCAATGTCTATCTCTTGAAAAAATCGTTTCGTTTACAAGTACGAAGTAAAACAGTACTTATCTCCTTGTGATATTGATATGTTTCCAAGTATTGAAACTTGTCAGACTCAGTTTCTACTTCTTAGGAGATCTCAATAGAAGAGATTTTAATTTTAATATAAAGGCTATATACCTACTTACCCTTTAACAAAGGACATCCACCATGTACATTTTCATCAAAGCAGTTGTTGTGACTCATTTCAACACTGTAGCTGGCAAGTGCAGAGGACAGCCTGTTCTGTAAAAGATTTAGGTTGTTCATATTGTTCAATGCTTAGAACGTCAGGAGGGCTCCCACGCTTTACCTTTCGGCGGAGGTTGATGGACACAGGAAGAAAATAATAATTTGTTATTTAGATATGTAAGTTCGGGTTTAAATGAATAAATTAACCAGTAACAATAAGAATGTTAACAGCGCTAGTATTTATTTATTTATTTATTATTCACATTTTGCACAATACACAAGTATTATAACATTTTACAAATTGTTCATTTTGTTTTAGTGCCTCAACTTCAAAAAGAGAAAGTCTCGAGCTTTGAAGTGAGTAGCATTTACACAATAAACTAAACAAACTTATTAATTACACATATTCAACATAATTCTATATTTGTAAACTTACACTTATAAATCTACATAACTACAAAACTATTATATTTAAAGGTACTATACATATACACACAAAAAAACAATATTAATCTATACAACGCACATTTTTTACAAGTCAAAGCCAACATTTTCATTTCACACGTTTTTTAACTGACGCCATAAATTTACCTATACTTGCACTTGCCAAGTCTTTACATTCATGTGGCCACTCATTGTACCACTTTACCCATGATATGAATAGTTCTTATATAGGTATCAATAGAATGTTAGATAGGTCAAAAATCAATGGAAATAACCATGAATGTGTGAAATAAATTATATTACGTTACTGTAATATTATTATTATATTGAGCGTAACGTTATTTTACCATTTGGATATTTTATTATTCCCATGTACGAATCCCACATAAATATTTCAGTTCGTACGTATGTTCGTATTTTTCTCACTTCCCGTTACACATCATCCCTCTCATGGGTTTCCATGGATACAAAAGTTTATCCATAGAATTACTACTGGTCCAGCGTACAACATACTTGAAACAGAGAATACTTCGTGTCCAATTTCCCCAATTTCCTGTTAATTCATTCCGGGGTAATCTTTTATATGAAATAGTTTTGTGCGTTCATTAATTGAGTGGATTTAGTAAACATTTCCAAGATACACATAGGATATAAAAAAACACATAAATATTTCAGTTCGTACGTATGTTCGTATTTTTCTCACTTCCCGTTACACATCATCCCTCTCATGGGTTTCCATGGATACAAAAGTTTATCCATAGAATTACTACTGGTCCAGCGTACAACATACTTGAAACAGAGAATACTTCGTGTCCAATTTCCACAATTTCCTGTTAATTCATTCCGGGGTAATCTTTTATATGAAATAGTTTTGTGCGTTCATTAATTGAGTGGATTTAGTAAACATTTCCAAGATACACATAGGATATAAAAAAATTAATAATATGTAGTCTTGGATAAGATATTTCATTACACAAAACATCAAAATTCAAGGTTTTTCAAGAAAATTTCCACCATGTCGTGTCGCTTTTGAGATGTCAGTTTTTAAAATTATAAGTTATTTTTAAATTTATTGAAAGGTATTGTAAGGTTAAATTCATTGTGAAATGTGAAGTTGGTTTGTATTTAGATTTTGCCATTGAAATAAAACCATTCGTCAAATTAAAAAGTGAGACGATACTGAAATACCTATAACATAATGCGTTCTGTAATAACAAAATTTCATATTTTTTATAACCACAGATATCAAATTCTAATGAGGGACATAAGCTTTTTTCTCTAAATATGAAGAATTATGTCTCATCTATAAATTTAACACTCAATCTATATTCAACGATGATACCAACTTGACATATTAAAAATTTGAAAATATTATTCATGGTAGGTACTAGGTAGGTACTAAAATTTCTATTGGATGAAGCAAAGTAGGTAGGTACATACCTAATTAGACACTGAATCCCACATAAATATTTTAGTTCGTACCTACTCCTATGTTTCTAACATTTTTCACTATATCCGTTATGAAGAATTATGTCCCTACAACTGATGCAGGTATATTTATAAACGAAAATAGTCAACAATAATAGGTAATTGGAATATCAAATGTTTCCCAAAATCAGATAAATATAAGCAAGTTATTGAAAACAGAGTAATATTCTAATTTCAAACTTGACATACCTATTATACCTACCTAATTACACAGAAAACAGGTATTATTTATATGGTAGGTAGGTACCTAAATTTTTATTCAGTGATACAAGGTAGGTACTTTCCTAATTAAACGCTAATTATATAGCAATAAATAATTTATTATTCTATACAATACCTTTAAAAAACACAGGTGAATCTCTGAAATAATATCATATTTTGCATTATTCTGGATAATGAAGCACACTTTTTACTCAAGATTATTATCAAACAACACTAAGTAATCGTTTCATTAGGAATTACTTATAATTTAAACAACAATAATATTAAGACAATATAACGACATTCCAACAAAATTTGACGTTTGCAACGTAGAATTGGGTAGAAAAAAAACTAACAGGTACTAAATATTTGTTAACCGAAAGCGTTATTTGTAACAGGTATTTGATATAACAGTAAGGAGTATTTATTAAATATCTGTTTAAAAAAAAGCTAATGAACTTGGATTTAAACGAATTTACCTATATTTGTTTAGTAAAAAGGTATAACTATACGAGTATTAATACTTTTTTAAATTATTTATTAGGTTAGTAAATAACAGGCAAGGCTTGCAGCTACTGCGAAATAACAGTTTTGGGAGTAACAGTTTAAATTAGCTAACGCCCAACACTAATAAATGTCAACGAGAAGTTTTTTTTTAAAATCGCTTTGACAGTGATGAAAATTGTCTTTAGCCAGCAGCGATGAGTGTCATACACGTAGGTTTATTATTATTAAAGGTGTTATATTATGAAACTAAAATACCTACTATGAAAAATATTAATCTTTAAGAATTATACCTAATTTCAGTTTAAGACTACCAAATTACGTACGATTTTAGCGGTTCGATTATGGTGTAAACATAATATGAATATGGCAACACTGATTCCTTTTGTCAGATGCGTCTGTCAACTTCAAACAAATTACGATGTTTTGTCTTGGATGAAATAGGTGATGGATGGAACGTAGATACCCTGAGTATGAAGTCGCGAGGGGGGGGGAACAAGACCGTCAGCGGCCATTGCGTGCGGACCGCGTTTTAGAAACGTCTCGTGTGTTTGTCGAGTTTATTATTGAAGTATTCGGAGTTTTTATGCATCCATCGGATTTTTTAAATCTCTTAAATTACAACTAGAAGCACAGGACGTATTAGTAACATAAATATGGTGCTGTGTGCTGCTTTTGGTTGTGTAAATAGAACGAGTAGAAGTAAAGCTGTACTGGAAACAGGATTATTAAATTTTTAGTTGTTTTGTATTCTATCCTTTTTGTCTTAATAACGATTTTAAAGTCTTTTATCACAATTCATATACTTGACCTGTGGTAATTTAATATTTCGAGTGTTTTTTCTGTCACCCTCTGAGGTCCAATTGTCAAATCCTAATTTGTTGTTCCGATAATGAAGACTGAAGACAATATATTCGGTTAAAAAGAGAATGGAGCCCTTATGGATGAAATGAGTAATTATAATATTATTATTTACATATATCACATTCTGTAATTATTCTCCAATATTAGCGCATTTAATTTGTTTTCCATTCTGTCATCTGACAGTACAAAGTAACTACCATCCTCAATGGTTGGTTTGTTGGGATATTTGTATGTCCGTGCTTACAATGCATGTTTATCACATGCATACAAAACTGATTGGTGGGATGATATCAAAACATATTTGAAAACAAAGATGTTTTTTTTGTAGTTTCCCGAAGGATCCAGAAAGAAGAGATGCGTGGATTAAAGCCACTCGACTGCAAAATTGGACACCAAGAAAACGCAGTGTTCTGTGTGTTCGAAACACTTTGAAGACCATTTTTTAAGACTTTATTTTATCAACTCTTTTTAATGTCTTACTCCCTATTTTATCAAATATAGTAAACATGCAGTATGTTATGTGGCGTTGTAATCACTTTAAGAAGTAATTAATTATAATGTTTTCCAATATTGTTTGTATGAAGAGTACTTTTAAAAAATAAATGTTTATAAATTAATAAAACACTCTATTTTATTAACTCATTTTAACATGTCTCATTCCCTATGTTATCAAATATAGGAAAACAGTATGTTATGTGGCATTGCAATCACTTTATGAATTTAATTTGATGTTTTCTGATATTTTACCAATGATTTTCATACATAGTCCATACAAATGTTTAAAAAAGTGGTCCGTCCAAGATGGCCGCCGTCAATTTCCCTTCCCCACATTTTGGCTTCACTGTCATTAGTACAAGCCTTCCATCCATCACCTATTTCATCCAAGTGTTTTGTTTAGTTTGGCGTTTACATGTAATGTGTTATTATAGGTAGGTAATAATTCTAACACAATTTGGTGTGGAGAATAATTAATGTGCTTACATGAAATGAGTTTATATAGTATTTGATAGTATTATAATAAGACATGGAGTGTTGAGTAGCAAAATCTGTGTTCAGACATAACCTCAAAAAATTTTTATGGTAATTTTTTTTTTAAATACTCATGTTTAAATTCATTGTTATAATTAATACTACTTCTCTTCAGGGCCTCCAAGCCACGATACTTGTACTATGAATAATATTTTTTTAGGTAAGTACTGCACTTTTTTCTTTCTTACATAGATGGCGTTATATATGGTTTGCGACACGGATAATTTGATGGAAATTAGGTAAGTTCTTAGGTGAACGGATAATTAAAATTTTGAATTTCAGGAAAAACTTTTGTTTTTTTTTTCAATTTTTGACACATTGAAATGTCAAATTGTGCGATTAATGTGGATTAATGGCGTATCTCCAATTAGTTTCAATTTATATTGATAAAAGTGGTATTGAATTTGTTTAAGATTTAGTTAATTCCCTAAAGTTTTACGATTGTGTGACACATATTTTAAAAACCAATGGCGTGCTGTATTTTACCTAGGTATATTGATTACGTGTTTTAACATTAGTCGTCGTGGAAAATGCCGTCGATAAGATTTTCTTATATTTGCATATTATATTCGTAATTTTCATCAGTAGATTTGGGTTCCTATTATATTGCATCTTGGTATAATACCTATTTTATAGTGATATAAAGATAAATAATGTGAAAACATATTATGAAAACTACATATTATCAAAGTTTATATGTAGGAAAATAAATACTTTTAATGAACTTTTTAAAATAAAAACATTTTTATGCCTGTTTAAACTTATGTAAAAAAATCTAACATTATCATTTGTATTGCTTTGTACCTATTGTACTTTCATTTTATACATCATAATATGTTGCATTTGTACTCTCTTGTATTAAACATAAATGAAGCAGGCAAAAAAATATCAAGAGTAGTTAGATGTTATTACCAGGTAGGTGAATATTATAGGAAAAGAGGAACAATAATTAATTTTGAAATTCCCGCCTACTAGGCTACTTATTTACTTGCTAGCATAGATGGCGGTTTATTTAGTATCGTTTTATTAGTTCCTGGTTTGGTTTCTATAGGTACTATATATTATTATTCTATGCTTCTCTTTAGGAAATACAAGGAAGTTACAAGACTTCGTCACTCGGAGCCATTTTGTGGTGTGTTTTTAACTATCTGATACCATTAGTGTAGGCAGTACAATGGTCTTTTTGGGTGTGTGGAATATGACATCCAGAAGTCAACTGCAAGTTTTTAATCTCAGTGTGAGGATACACTTAAAGGTTCATTAAGGTTGAACATTCATGATGATTTAAAATTCCAGGTACGAATCATGAAATTGTAATCTGGCACTGTGAAAATCATGGAGTTCTGGATAATTTTAATGTTCGGATCACAGAATTTGTAGGGAAATTCAAGGTGCGTACAATGTTTCAATATGCATTTACCTACTACATATTTCTCTATGACTGTGTTTATCTTACTTAGTAATTGTTGAAGGTTTTCACTGTGATAACTCGATATCATAGCGTTATAGAGATGCACCCTATGTAACTTAACTTGATTGACGTTTCGACACTCCTACTGGTCTCACCGAAAAACTAAGCAACAATGTTTATCTTAGTTAACTAGGTAATTTATTTAAAATAGATCTGATTAATTCCTGTTTTAGTAACTCGGAAAGCTGTGTAGGGGTATTCCTATGGTGCCAAACCGTTGGACGAGCCGATGTACTGAATTGAAATTTATTATTTGGAAATATAAAAAAAATTGATGGACGTCAATGGCGATAGACGAGACATTCATAGATTGTCAAAGATCCATGAAATTAAAGTTGTTTGGTCGGCTGATGCCAATAATTCTGTAATGATGTTTAATATTATAAGTAATCCTTAAATCACATACAAAATAAGCATGTTTGGTATACCTAAACGTCCTATTATTATATTCATTCAACAGATGGCTAATAAATAAATGGAATATAAATATATACCTAAACTACATCTTTGCATTACATTACTTTTTAAGAACATAAATACTACCTACATTAAAACCTTTAATAATTTGATATTTATTTTTTTAATAATTTCATGTAGACAAATTAGTAGTACCTACCTATTAAAACATTTTGATTATCTTTGTATGTATTAAGTGTTTATAGGAAAATAAACACATCAATAATTTACATTATTTTATGAATCTTAACTTTCCATACATAATGTTTTGTTAAGTAATATACACAACTGCTTTTTGGAAATACTTGGCTCTGAGTTGTACAACACACTTTTATCCATGAACGTCAAAAAGTACTACTACAGGATGAGAAAAGTGGGTTTGTATGTCATAATTTTATAGTAATTTACCCCCATGAAATCTTTTTCAAGAACATGCAGTACTCATTGCAATTGACATATATATTTCATTACACTTCACCGTTTCTTACGAGTATATTGAACTATTCCAAACACAAGAGTTTGCCGTTGCGAAGCACGGGAAATGTACCCCTAATGCTTATATTACCTATACTTCCATAAGGATGAACTCAAAGGTTGCATACAAGGGGAATGAAACATCAGATAAAGGTTCTCTATCCAAGCCCATGATGTTAGAAGTTAAAGTAGTTGGGCAGTCTGAATGCATGCAGGCTCATGATTGGTATGTGTGAAAGTCACCAAGGGAGGCAAGTATTATGATGAGAGCATCTATAACTCATTACTTTATGATGTGATAGATGGATGAATGTGTTTCGGGTCCCATTGCTGAACTACTCCTTCATCCAAACCCAACATTTGACCGTAGCGAAGCACGGGTTCTTACGCTAGTGAAATAATAATTTAAAGGAGTTTTCTCTTCCGGTAGGTAATAGGCAAACATAACGATTAACGATTTTAGTATTTGTGGAACAATTTTTAGTTTTTATGCTTATATTATTTTGTGGAGTTTCATAATAATACGAGTGTTTCCAATTCTGTTAGGTACTACAGTGCGAATACTATATATTGGTCGCCGACGGACATTAGCTGCAAGTGGGGTCATCAGAGGTCCGTAATTTTTCCCCATTGTATTTTTTGCAGCTCTTATATATGTAATGCCAAAAACATTACAGAGCACCGCTAGAGAAATAATTTTAAAGGTGAGAGAGTTTTGCGATTTCGAAAAAGAAAAAAAACTCTGATAACCCCTTTAAACTGCCATCACAACTTTCAAAAACAATGTTGCCAGTTAATTCTAACGATCCAAAAATTGTAATTTTTTAAACACCAGCTCTGATACATAATTTGAAAATAGCGAAAAAATATATCTAACCATACCTTATTATTACATCTAGCAACACTAAACTTTGTAATACCAATTATTCTCCCGTGAGAATTCTGAAAAAAAAACTATGTGCGTACTAAATAAAATAAAACTTTCATTTTTCAATTATTTTAAAGTCTTATAAATCAAAAACACGTCGAATTGGACCTGATCTATATACACGGTGTATCACAACCGGTGGATCAACCGAAGCAGAATGGTAGAGGACCTCAATACCTATTGATTTAACCCCCATGTATGTTCAGCGATTTTTTGTATTTTTCGAGTTATGAATTTTTTTCGTATTTTTTTGCCAAACCCCGACTTGCAAGACGTTATCGGTCACAGAGATGGCAATTATTAAGATAAATACTTTTTTTTTTTTCTAGAATAACTAAATAGTGTGCCTTACAGATACAAAAACAATTTTGGACCTATCTGATACCATAACGCTATAAAAAAATGTTGAATCTCAAAATTAGTCACAATTGATCCACCGGTTGTGATACACCGTGTATATATATATAAAGTATGATTTTTGTAAGTGTTCGCAAAACTCCTGCATTTACCGACGGATCGCTGCGAAAATTTAGAATAACATTTGCGATAATATACTTTGTTCAAACGTCGCCCACTTAAAAAAAGGCTTTTATTAGGAATAGCCATGATGACGAGGGGATCCAAGCGTTGCGTGGGGTCGTGTGTAGTATCGTATGAAATGGCGTTGGAAAAGAAGTTCAGATCTTTATTTATTTATTCATCTATATACGGTTATACCATTATAAAATAAAAACACAAAATAAAACAAACAAGCAAGCACTTTTGACAGCAAAAGCATGAATTCATAGATTAGATATAGTTTACATGAATTACAATACACACAGAATGCAGATTTCAGTGCTACCACCACGAGAACGTGAATACAAGCACCCAAAGCACCCATCTTATGTCACATTTTGTCTATCTCAAACCTATAATGTATACCTACCGGGTTGGTTTGTTAAATTTGCCGTTGCGAAGCACGGGTTACTCAGCTAGTACTTTATATTTTAATAACGAAGATAATAATCTAATTAATAAGACGATGTCAGGATAGTGAGATCAAAGTTTGAAACACTCATATTATTTATTAGTCTAATTTATTTTATCTAACTTTAGGATGTTTTTATCAATTATAAATACTCGCATAGGTATTAGTATGTTGGTTGTAAAAAAATCACGTAAAAAATGAAAATTTGGTAGACATTATTTTTCTCAGTTGTCGATTTACCCGAAGGTAAATTCTTCAACGTTTTCTAATATGTATTTGCCACCGCAGTTGGTAATATTGTATTTCAAGTGAAATATTATTTTTATTACGAGACGTAGGCACATATTATTAAGTTAATGCGTTCCGTGGAACGTGGGGACTTTCGACATTTACGATATATTTCCCATGTTTTTCCTCTGAATACCTCCCGAAAATTTGGATTAAGGAAAGCAAAATAATATGAAATATTTATGGCGGAACGTTTAACGTAAATGCTAAAATTTGGAAACATTTTCGGTTGAATTAATGTTGAAATTGAGGAAAACTGTGAGTACGTATTTTTCCAATAATTCTATATTTATAATCTACGCCCGATACATTCTAATGACCATCTTGAATTGAATTATATTTAAGACATCGTATAACATGAGTCCCATGTCTTGGTCTTCCCATTAGCCTGGTCATGTATAATAGTAATAGTAGAGTAATGGACATTCAGGCGATTCTAAGAACACGTTATTCTACAAACTAATTTGGTTACATTAGGTACTAATTCAATTACTTTACACTGGGTCTGTATTGCGGTAGCAATGATTTCCATACGATTTAACAAATTGGTACACAAGTTGCTTCTGCTTATTCGAGAATATCTTGCTTTTTGAATTGTGTAATGTGTATCCGATTAATGATTTTGCATTAGTATTTGAAATACGTGTGATAAGATAATATTTAAAGATCCATAGATACTACTTATTGAATATATGGTTCTAGACTATTCTAGATAGAGTGTTAGAACATCTGTAGAATAAATCTTATCTAAGTTTTCGAAAACTTAATAGTGAATTAGGACCGTAATAATAGATATGTGTGTAGGTTATTACTAGCAATAATCTATATAATAGACGCTGGGATACTTTTAGTTAAGACCATCAATCAAGGGATAAAGTTCAGTGACAACTTCATTAAGAAAAAAGTTTTTTAATAATACTTAGGTAATCGTATCAGTATTCGTAAGATCCCATTCTCTGAACTCGTATAATTCCAATACTGATTCGATTTGTAGTTTCTCAAACATAGTAAGAAACGTTAATTCGTTTGTCATTTATGTTGTCAAAGTTCCTACAGATATATCTATAGAGAGTATAATGGAAACACAAATAGCACACACGTAGATACTAATGAGCCCTATTATCTTGATGACCCGATCTAGTTTCTCCACGCTTACAATTTTATTTTTTACACTTTATTTACTCTATTGCAATTGACACAAAGTTACCTTAGATATTGAGTAATGTGTAATCCGTTGCGTAAGAAATATCGAGTAGGTAAATATTTTTTTACGACACAAGCAACCACTATTTCAAAGCATTAAGGTACCCTTTCGGTACCAAGTTCATAATTAGTTTTGTCTCATTGTGGTTTCTGTCACGGGTTGGCTGGTAGAAATTGCCATTTGGCAATAAGCCCGCCCTTTGTATATTTCTAGTACAATAAAGATTATTTCATTTATTTTATCTTATTATTATAAAAAAAAACAGATTTAAAATATTAATGCAGATATTATAAGTACCTAGTACCTAACCTACGAGTTTGATCCCTGACATTGCCTTACTCCAGTTCACGACACAAGCTTAATGTTAAGTGTATTGGGTTTCGATAAACCCAGATTTGTACCAAAAGTAAAAATATCTACAAAACAATAAAAAATACCATCAGTATTTTTTTTATTCAACGAATTTGTGAAGTAGAAAACGTTTTGTTATCCTCTTAAGTTTTACTCTACCCACTTGTCTTACTAAGTGTATGCTACGAGACGCCAGCGCTGGTTGACGCTCCAATTCGTCTCAAACATGTTGAGAAAGACGATAAGGGAATTGATATGTATCAAACTGTCAGGAGCGTCAGGAATGGAACCTTCTTAATGGATTTCGTGCGGTTTTAGAATACCTTAAATAACATCTCTGTAATAGATTACAGGGAATCGCTTTGTGAATATTCATGGATAGAGACAATTGATTAAAAAACACGTTAAATTTAAGTCCCTTTATTAGACATTCATATATGTATCGTTACGGTGTAGGTATATAAAAATGCTATCTATGAAGAAAAAAATTCTCTCTTACCAGAAAAAAACGTGATTCTGGATTTCAATAACGTGATTTTGTGACTCTATGGCGAGTAGAATAGACGGCTCTAATAGAAGAATCTAGAAAAGAGTGAGTGCATCCCTTGCGGGTAGATCGAGAGGAGAGAAGGCTAAAGCGCTCTACCTTTAAATACACTCCTCGCTTCGGTCACAGTCATGCAAATTATCGTACTCGGATTTTTACCCTCCGCAAACACTTGAGACAATATATAGCAAAGGAATCATTCAGGGTAGGGGAAGATTGTACCATAGCTCTATCTATAAGTATTTTTAAACCAATATTATTTTTATATTCTGTACTGTATAGTTTTTTTAGTTAATAGATAATTAATTTTTAATAATTCCCGCCATAAAAACCGATTTATTTCTATTTTTATCACAGGGAAATGTTAATTGATCAAATATAGGAGATGCCATGATGATGAGGAGATCTAAGGGTTGTGTGGGGTCGAGTGTGGTATCGTATAAAAGGGGATTGGAAAAGAAATTCAGACTTTAAGTCACAATTTGTCCAGCTCAAGCCTATAAAGTATGCCGGGTTGGTTTGTTAAATTTGCCGTTGCGAAGCAATGGTAACTCAGCTAGTATAAGTATAATGTACTTTTGGCAAAATCGATAGTCGTATATTTCTGCAATTTTTAATAACCATAAGGTAATTTCTCTATTCTACCTAATAAATTGAGTTTGTGGCGCACAGTGGTTTACGTATCATTATTTATATAAATATTCAAGCTGTTATTCAAAATGTAAATACAGAGGATTTTTTTTTTTAAAAAGGATCTGGACTTGCATACACAAACCAAATACTTTTCTGCACACCTTGCACTAGGCTAAAAGCCTGTATCGCAAAGTGTGGAATACATCGCCAGCGCTGGGGTTTGAACCTGGCACCTCCCGCTCGAGAGACTGCCGCCTCAACCAACTGCGCCAACCATGTACTCGTACCTAATAATTTATTACTTAAAATGAACACTACCTACCTCATTCACTAAACTACTAATACTTTTTTACCTATTATTTTCTACTATTATCTAGTTAGTATTTGTAATAGTTATCTATAATTTAACTAGTATTAGTTATATGACGTATTATCAAACGTTTAGATACAATAGAATTATTATAAGTACTACAAAGTATCTTTAGATAAAAGATAAGTGGGTTGTTTGACCTTGTCTACAATTCAAAACGTAGTCTAAAATATTATACCTTCTCAGCCCCAGGCCAAAAAAAGAAAGAAAGAATGAAATGTAATCACTTTTTTTCATTTTCTAACAATGTTTATACTTTATTGGAAAGCGTATTATTTTTCGAAAAAGGTTAAATTTTACATAATAAAAAGGATTCAACGTACTAAGTGTACTTACATAGCTAATATTTTTTATTTTGATCTCGGAAACTCTTGATGGTAGAATAAGAAATATCAGGATAAGAAAAATGTGGGAGATCGAAGATGTCGTTAGGTGGAGGAGGCAACGGAGAAGACAATGGTATGCACATGTGAGGAGAAGAAACTCTTGATGTGTGAAGTAAAGGATTATGAAACAGCAAAATACCTCTAGAGTAGATAAATCCAATATAAAAATTACCAATAGCGAAGGTTTTATTTTCCAGTCATATTTTGAGATAGTGTTGGCTCTGCGTTCTGCGTCTACCCTATGACTTGGCTATGGGTTGACTTTGGCTATCATTATTTGTGGGGAAAATCTTATTTTCTAGAAAAGTTTCCTCCCTTGCCTAATGTGAATCAAACTCATGAATAACTAATATACCGGAGCCACGACATCTGGCAGTATCCTAATTAATTAAAGACCTATTACGCGCTACTAATAATAATACGAGTATAATAGATATTTAATATGCGGAAAAGCACTATGGCAATCACCGATAACATTAGTTCAAAACTAAAATAATGTCTCTTTTACATGGGAAATCCTGGTATGGTCGCGTAAGGTTGTAGAAGAGGAACACTTTCTTTTGATAGTATCTCGGTTTATCGAAATAAACCCAAATACATTTTTGGACACTTCACAGAAAGCTTAAAAAACTTGTGTTGTGAAGTGGAGTAGGTAGGTCGGCATCAGGGATTGAACCCGTGCCCGCCAGATTGAACTCGAGCGCGTTACCAACCAAGCTACCGACCGCCTTACATTTGCATTTATGTCATCGTTAATATTTTTATGTAAAAAGTACAGACTAAATGAAACACTTAAAAGACTAGGCATGTTGAGATTTCAACATTTTCTAAAAACGGGAGACCTTAGATCTCGACAACCTCAGGTACAAAAGATGCCTTGGAAAAATAGAATAGATATAATGCACCTTTACCTAGGGAATGACACAAAGAGATTTTTGTTTCCTGTATAGATGTCTTAAAAAATGAGATCTTTTTTCCGAAAGGCAGAAACTCGTTTCCTGAAAGGCGCGGAGATTTTTTTTGTATTGATAATGATATGCATTTAAATCAAAAAAATAAAAAGGAATGACCCTAGAGGTTTTTTTATTGAAGCGAAATTAACCCCAAAAAATTGAAAAAAAAACGCTACTTTTAAAATTTCATCATGCGATTTTTCATGCTATTTTGAACCTTTTAATGCTGCGGGAAATGATCATGATCATTCTCTCTCTTCTCTTCACCATATCCCATTTATCTGGGGTCGGCGGCTCGGGTCCTCTCTCTCCATCTGCTCCGATCGAAGCAGTCTTCTGGAGTGTTCCATATTCCTGTCATCATTCCGTACTTTAAAATCACAAAATCATAAATAATGAAAATTTTGAAATGTAAATTAAGTATTATAATTTTACATTCGTATTATACCTATTATATTAAAATTAATAATGGTTGCAAAATTATATTTTCCATGAAATCTCTACAGGAAATAGATCTCAAACGTAATCATTTATCTTCTTCTTCTCTATGTGTCCTGTCGGGTCCCCCCGACGTTGACGACCACTTGGGAGAACGTCTCTCTGTCCTGGGCAGTGCGAAACAGCTCCTCCACAGTTCTGATCCCGGTCCACTGCCGAATGTTTCGAAGCCAGGATAGCTGCTTCCTTCTGACCCCTCTACGGCCTTCTATCTTCCCCTTCATAACGAGCTGGAGAATGGAGTATTTTTCTCCTCTAAGGACATGGCCAAAATATGATGTTTTGCGGAGCTTTATTGTGTTGGACAATTGTCTATTAGTATTTGCTCTACGTAAAACTTCAATGTTGGTTACCATGTCGGTCCAAGGTATTCTTAGCATTCTACGGTGGAGCCACATTTCAAACGCCTCAAGGCGGTTCAATATGTTGACTTTTAATGTCCACGCCTCAACACCGTAAAGTAAAACCGACCAAACGTAACACTTGACCATTCTTTGTCTCAGCTTTAAGTTCACATTATCGTCACAAAGGAGATTTTTCATTTATAAGTTTCTGATATTTTATTGTATATGAACACTGAACACTCTATATATCTACTGTACGACCACATCTTTGTAATATATTCAGCAAAACAAAGTTATAAGAAGTGGATGATGGCATTAGATTCACTAACTTTATTTAATTAATTTTATCGATAAAGAAACTAAAACTATGATGTTGACTTTAGATCTTAAAGATAATAAAAATTTGGATGAAAACAAACTTCAAGTCTGGTACATTAATTGGTCTCTCCTGTTCTTAGTCATTTAAATCGTAGGTACATTAAGATAGAGCGTGTTTTCTGCACTTTTCCTTCTGTTTCTGAATCTTTGGTTTTGGATGATGAATAATTGATAACAGAATTTAATTCTTATAATACAGAAAAGTATGCAGGCGGGGATGTGAAATGACAGTAGGTTCCCTAACAGTAGGGATGACGTCAGTGGCGTAGCGTGGGTTTCTGCCGCTCGGGGAGCCCCCCCCAGCCTACGCTATTGAATGACGTTGCTCGAAGCACTGAGAAGGGCAGAGATCAGGACACTATGGAGCACTGTGGTGAGTGAGACAACTGACAAAACAACATGAAGATCCTGGTTGACTGTAAGATATTGCTTTTGCAATAAGTCCGCCTTTTGGCATACTGCATTGTCTTGTGTTTGTTGTTATTTATATTTACTGGCCAATAAAGATTTATTTATTTATTTATCCTGCAGACCTACCTATATTAATAAAACATTTTCATTTCATTTCGGTAGCAATTTCAAAGTAATATTTAATGGTAAATTATAATGAACAGTTTACCTACAAAGGGATGTGAAAATAAGTTCATTGATTGCCACCTACTTGGTATTTGCTCTTTCAAAGGAAAATTTCTTAAAAATTCAAGAATACTTTGTTTCTGTTATCATACTAATAATTGTCTAATGTCAGCCTGTCTGTGTGTTCGCAGCGCACGATGAAACTAAAGATTATCGTGATTATGTATGCAAACTACCTATAATGAATCGGATGTATGGGATTATGAAAATGTTCTCTATACATCGAATGAAAAGTGTTGGTTGAACAATACGTCTGAAGTAAAGTGTTTTGAAAAAGTTTTACATTTCGAATTATAGGTACTTACTGAAATAATAAAGTAACCTATGGGTAGGTAGATATCTGATACAGAATGCATCGAATTCTTTCGAAACTTTCAAAGGCGTGGTAGAGTGGCGGTGTGAGTAGTTAGTTCATATAAAAATGTCAAATTTCGTGATTTTTCACGGGTACCCACTAATAAAATTGTAATGCCGTACGCTTTTTCTTAGGTGGGGAAATATTTTTTTACAGAAGCTATTTATTTTATTATTAGAATGTTTTTTTTTATAGCTTCGAAGGCTGGCAGGATTGTACGCTTTACAGTATACACTCTTTATGCCAATCACAAGCCATGAATTCTGGACGTGGATAATTTTATTTGTCCATTATATTTCTACGTGATTCATCAGGTTTCTTGTTGAATACGAAATTTCATCAAATAGCATCCTTAAAAAAATATGGCGAAATACAGTTTTTAAAACGGTTACTGTCGGTATGCATAAAGAACTATAGTGAAGTACATGATTTATTTATTTATTTATTCATTCTTCTAATAGTTTCAAATCTTTGGAATGGTATAAAAACTGATGATAAAAATAAATTTATTCTCATTAGGAACCTATTAAAACATTGGTTTGTGACTTATCCAGGAGTCCAGGACATTTATAAATAAAATTCCTATATGTACGAGTATTTTTTCGAAAGAGATTCAGAGTAATTTCGATATAAGTTTTTTTGTAGTAATTTTTCTGATAATCGATTTAATATCTATATGTCTTCTTCTTCTTCCTTTTGTATTAGGTCGGGTGACCTGTTTGTGACGGCGGGTTGTCCTGGGATGAGGAGGTCCAGCTGTTCTTTCATCTTTTGGGTGTCCTTCCGGGTAATCTTCTACCAGTGGGGTTTTCCGTTTTGGCTATCTTTGCCAGTCTGGTGTCATCCATTCGGTCGACGTGGTCCCTCCAGAAGCGTCTTCTACTTCTCCCCCACCTTATGTATTATATCCTCGACATCGCAGTCAGAGCGTATATAGTCTCATTTCTGATCCTATCTCTAAGTGTTCTGCCCGCGATGGATCGTAGGGTTTTCATTATCTATATATGTTGTTGTTTATTATATCAAATTAAGAACTAGGAATAATATAATATAATTTTAAGTAATACCTCTTTCATTTCATATATGTAGGTAAGTAATAAGAAGATGTTGTGATTGGCATTAGGTACAAGGAACATACCTGTATCAACATTAGTAGGCAGCTGTATTACATATAGTATGATGAATATATATTCTAAATTACATTACCAGTGGTGTCATCACTACCGACGCTTATTTAATTAAAGATAAAGACGACAAGGATATTGCAAATTAATCCGAAAGGTTAACACATTATTGATGTTCTAATACCTATAGTTAGTTTAGAAACAAACCTGAAGAACATTAATCGACCTATAATTTAATTGAAAATCTATAGGTATAGTAGGTCTCTATATCTCTATAGGAAATCTATGTCTACGTTATGACGGGGGAAACGATGCTTACCCGTACTGCGGCCGCTTCACGCTCGGCAACCCTCCACGAGTTTTGTGTGAATGAGTACTCGTAAAAGGACGTACGGACGAGGTGATTGTCTTGAACTGTATACGTAACCGATGCCGACAGTTAAGGCTCTAATATACCACAGCTAGGAATTCTAAATGAACGTCGCTTCCCCTCTCTTACCGCTCCAAATTTTCAAATATTTCGTCCACAAGTTTTACTTACACATACATACATCGAAATTTATACAATATACATACAAACGAAGCTATATACTTACATATTATGACATTTTAGTTTTGAATTTCATTCAAGTTCTATGTACCAACTATTGTATTTGGTAGGTGTATCTACCTACCTACCTATTATATCCGATTGGAAAATAATATGCGTTGTTATATTTTTTAGTATATTTTATATTGATACTAGTTAGTAGCCCCCAGTGTGATCGGCGCTAACTGGGATTTGTTAAAAAAATAATGAAATAAAAAAGAGTGCACATAGATTTGGTTGGTAACGCGCTCGACTGTTAATCCAGTGGGCGCGGGTTCAATCCCCGACCTACTCCACTTCACAACACAAGCTTTTAAGCTTTCTGTGAAGTGTAAGAATATGTATTTGGGTTTATTTCGATAAACCCAGATTCATTTATAAAAAAAAAATAAGAAAAATAAAAAAAAAACATACATAATATGTGAATAAAATTATTGTCCCGTATAATTTCAATTAAATTAAATTTCAAAATTCTTTATTTTTATAAGTTTATTTCATCAGTAACTATACGGCTAATGAAGCCTTTTACATATATAATAGAAAATAAACAGTATAAGAACATGTCTAACAAAGTCAAGTTATTATATGTATAGATGTTCCTACCGACAATGTGCCTTCACGAAGTGCGATTTGTAAATTATAATGATAGATAATTTCTAGTACTGTATTGGTTTGGCGAAGTGTGAATATTCTAATTTTCAAACATATAAGAAATTTCAAAACGTATCGGATCAAAGACGGCAGGTATACATAGATGTGTGTTCACAACATACTGATAAAATTTCATTCGTTTTTGAGAGACCTTACCAAGGAGCAAAAGTTGTGATGAACAATATTATTATTAACACAAGGGCAGGGCCGTCTAAAATCTATTGGGGGCCCTGGGCACTTTAAAATAATGGGGCCCCTATGACAATTATGATCCGTGATGGACTGGCTCTAAAAATTGAAATTGTAATGTAATAAAGCCAGGCCCCCCCAGTGCAGAGAAAGCAAATTACAATTTTGATATTGATATGATATACAAAATTAAAAAGCGCCGATGGCGAATTTTTTTGGTGAAGTTGAATGAAAAGGTTCGTTACTCAGGTCAATTGGAAATCTAGCAGGAACTAGGGGGCCCCTTGGATCAATGAAAAATTCACATAACTACACAAATACGTAATATGTATAAATTAAAAATAAAACGTTTTTCAGCACCAGTCTCGCTATATAATTGCCACACCTCGTATTTTGAATTTAAAATTTCGTCGATATTGGTAGTATGGGTTATAGTCCGAGAGCCCGCTGCTTAATTTATGACGTATCTGTTTTTTGATCGAAATGTGGTATAAATGATAGCTTACCTATAGGGTATTACATCGCACTAGGGTTGCCTATCAAAATTCTGCCGCAACCCCCCCTGCCCGCCCGAAAAGGTCCCTCTTCGCGGTTTTTCGCATTTTATTGGAATATGGTAAGAGATAGGAGAAAGTAGTCAATGACAAAAATAATCCTTGCTAAATTCTATACAAAAAATGTTGAGATAATTTTTTCGTAGAACAGCAGTTTACCCGCAATGGCCGGTCCAAAACTGAAATTCATTTAGAATACTAAAAAAGTGAATTTAAACTAAATAAATAAAACTCAGTGACGAAAATTCTTAAAATTTAGTTTTTAATAAAATAACCAGCGATATAGCGCTATAATAATTTTTTTTCCATAAAATTTTAGTGATAGTGGGTGGAAGGATTTGAAAGAAAAAAAAAAAAAAAAAAAAATTTTTTTAAAAAATATCCTGTTTTTTGACCGGCCATTACGGGTAAACTACTAGTCCTATGAAAAAATTGACTGTGCATTTTTTGTAGAGAATTTAGCAAGGATTATTTTTATCGTTGACTACTTTCTCCTATCTCTTACCATATTCCTATAAAATGCGAAAAACCGCGAAGAGGGACCTTTTCGGGGGGGCAGGGGGGGTTGCGGCAGGACTTTGATAGGCAACCCTAGTGCGATGTAATACCCTATTGGTAAGCTATCATTTATACCACATTTCGATCAAAAAACAGATACGTCATAAATTAAGCAGCGGGCTCTTGGACTATTAGTAATTATTAGAATATAATATTTCTTTGATGGTGTTGGTAATAAATAAATTCAAATGAATAAACAGGAGTTCCTAAATAGTGTTAATAGTTCCTATCCATACACGATTTTCATTTATTAGTGTGGGTAATTATTTTCGTAAAATATAAATAATGAATTCAAAAATTGCAGTACGTCCATTAGGGTGTCCCGTCAATGTAGGGAGAAATTTTTTTTTGCGAATATCGAAACGTAAGAGGTGGCAAAACTTGGGTATTGACGAGTAGTTTCAAACTGCATATTTAGTTTTTCATTTTGATACTACTTTTAGACCTCTACCAGGCCCTAAAGATGTGAAAAATGAGGTTTCAGGTACAGATTTTCATACAAATATATTTCGTCCACTTCTATGTATTTTTTCAACTTCAATAAAAAATACACATTTCTAAACTCAAGACATAACACTATTAGTCATAAAAACTTATTATCAAAGTAAATAAAGGAAATTTTATATACATAGAAAATAGCATTTTTGTTGAAATAATCAACAATCTTGAATTTTATAGCTAAAATTATGTCATCTCACATATCAGTTCAATTCTACACAATTTGAATCCATGTCTAGATTTTTAAGCTTCAGGATATACTGAGAAGCTATTGTCTCTCTCTTAGTGCCACCTTAGTATAGTATAGCACTGCCTGTCTGAGAGGAAAAATTTAAAAAAAATGTTTTACTGTGGGTTAGTTTTAGAACAGATTAGAATTAATTTATGAATTAAGATTTTCATCAGAAATGTCGTATAAGGCAGGGGTTGCATTAATTTAATATTCCTACTATATACCAACTCAATATTCAACCAAATAAGTTCATTTAATTCATTACAAACTCCTCAAGGAAGCGAAAATTTCAGAATGAGTTCTATTACGTATATTATAGTCTCAGAATATGCTTAGTAATGTTGTATTATTCCAATTTCATGGCTAGCAATTTTTATTTCTATAGATTCTCTTTAGGACCCTTCTTACTCTTTGTATTTCACATTTTTTGTGAAAATTTTCAGTCACCAGTGTTAAACCTATAGAATAATTGTTTTTGTAGCCAATGAGAGCTATTTCTACAGGTCGATAATTGTGGGGGCCTGAAGTTCATAGGAATGAAATTGAAAAGGCATTTTTATGGATGGTTAATTGTTTCTTTGACTTGAAATATGATTATAAACCGATGCAATAGTCTACTTAGGTGAATATATAGACATTAAGAACACCACCCTTCTAAAACCATCAAAACCAGTAATTATCTGAGTGTCTCAGCTCCAGATCTTGGAAAGACTTATTCTATATAGGTAATACATCAACCTTTGTTAGCTAATAACATCAAATATTATGTTATTTATAATTTATAAGAGTATTACAAGAGTATTTTCTCATCAAGCATGGTGGGGAACGTTCTATCCACACATAATTTTGTTCCCTTCTACATAGACCTTCTTGACATTTCTATTGCTCAATGTATTTTCTTTTTATCGACCACAACCTTAGTATTTACGGAATGGAAGTATAACTGCATGTTGTAGAACCGCAGAAGTAATTCAAAGTTTCAAAAAAGTGGTCTTTTATCTCAAAATTCCATCCCTATATCAACTAAGAAATGTTTGTAAATCAAAGTCCAGTATCTTTTCACATAATCGCCTTTCAATTATTACTATTTTTTTAATGGTTGGCTCTGTAGTTTTTTTTATTTATAATATAGTAAAACAAGATACATTAGACAAGATAATGCCTAATCCCGTTGTAGATTTTTGGCTTATGTTATACTTTATTACCTGTTTTTTTAGTAAGTAGTTGATGCTGACCAATATTTTTTTTGTCATCCTATAGGGCTAGCAATGACCTGGAAGACCTTTTTTATGTCTAAACCCTTTCTAAGACACAGAATTGCTGCATCAGAGCATTAGGAATAACGTAGAAAGGCATATTCACACTGCACGAAAAACTCTTTAAGTAATGAATTCTGTCGACCTCCCTGTGTTCCCATGAGGAACGTTCAGGGTATGGTTAGTTATTTAGGTACAATCTAATGTAAAGGCTAATATTTTTCACAAACTCTACATATTTGCAGTTACAAAAATCGGTGTCATTATTTACAAAGCATTAGGGTATGTTTCAGTGGAAAATAGCTATTTTTTCAAAACTTCAGGCTCCGGTAGAGGTCTAAAACATATGTCCAGGATTTTTTTTATTATTTTTCCCGTAATCAGCTCGTCCATACCCAAGTTTTCCGTGCTAGTACATAACGTGATTTTGAAATTTTCATTTACGGGACACCCTAACGTCCATCCCGTGCAAAAGCCAAGCTCAGACTGAATTTGAAAGGGAAGGGTATACTAATTCTAGGAATGTCTTTTTAAAAGAAACCTGGAAAGAAATTTAAAATCTAAAACATACGGTTTGTTAAGATTATAATTACCAGTATTTTGGCTAAATTATGCTTTTATATCTGAAAAATTGAACGGAAATTCTTGGAATTCCGTAAATTTTAGGGGTGCTTTCGGAATACTTTTTTATTCAAGGAATTTCCAAATCCTGTAATTCTAAAACGTAAGTCCTGTAGTCCATACTTTCATCTATCACTGTCCTCAGTTTCAAGACGATTCCTTCAGTATTGGCTGAGTAAGAGTCGCCGCGCCGAAGCCGTATAGTGTACCGTAGCCCCTTAACGCCTTTTTACTCATTCGCGCGGGACTCGTGGAAGGTCGGACAGCATGTGGATGAGGCATAAGAAATACCTTATTTTTGTACAAATTAATACCAGGAAACCAGGAACAAATAAATTATATGTACCGTATAGACGAAAATTCGTAAAATGGATGGGTTTTAAGTGCCTACAGCGTCGAAACTTTAAAAAAATTAATAACACCAGCAACGAATTTTACAACCCGTAGGACATCTACATTTACGTTCCAATATACTCGTATTTGTAACAATGTGCAAACTTTTATTTATCATTATAACTTTCTCAAACATGTAATTCTTGCCACGCATTCTTCATCACCAACGGGTAAAACTTTTAATTCATTCCAAGCGCATTTCCTATTCCTAGCATGACTAGGTTTAATAATATAGTTCTGATGTAAATAAGAAATTTCCTCATAGAAGTTGTTCGTCTCCTTTCCCAAGTTTTTATTGCTAGTGACTCGCATTGAGATATCATAAACTTATATTCTTAATGAGACTTTTCAAATACTTAAATGAAGTTAATATACTTAAGTCAGCTGGCAGATTGACGAGTTTGCCCTAGAAATGTAAGATTGTTCATACCCGTGCAATAGTTCTTCTTCTTCTTAAACAGCGTTTAGACTCACTGAGTCTATATTGACAGGATTGTTCTCCTGTGATGTGGACTCCAGCTATCTCTCCATCGCTTCGGTGGTCTTCCTGGCGGGCGTTGACTATTAGTCCAAGAGCCCGCTGCTTAATTTATGACGTATCTGTTTTTTGATCGAAATGTGGTACAAATGATAGCTTACCAATAGGGTTTTACATCGCACTAGGGTTGCCTATCAAAATCTTGCCGCAACCCCCCCTGCCCCCCCCCCGAAAAGGTCCCTCTTCGCGGTTTTTCGCATTTTGTGGGAATATGGTAAGAGATAGAAGAAAGTAGTCTATGAAAAAAATAATCCTTGCTAAATTCTCTACAAAAAATGTTATGTCAATTTTTTCGTAGAACTAGCAGTTTACCCGCAATAGCCGGTCCAAAACCGAAATTCATTTAAAAAACTAAAAAAAATAATTTAAACTAAATTGGTTGAAAATTGATAAGAGCTACAGGAAAATAGTCACAAAACTAATTAATTACCATAGTCTTAGCTACAAAACGAGCTATAACTTGTTTTCATACATCAATTAATTTAGGAGTTATTGCAATAAAACTCAGTGACGAAAATTCTTAAAATTTAGTTTTTCATAAAATAACCAGCGATATAGCGCCGCAGGCCAAATATTTTTTTCCATAAAATGTTAGTGATAATGGGTGGAACAAAGTTAAAGAAAAAAAATCAAAAAAAAAAAATTTTTTTTCAAAAAATATCCTGTTTTTCGACGGGCCATTACGGGTAAACTACTAGTCCTATGAAAAAAATGACTTAACATTTTTTGTAGAGAATTTAGCAAGGATTATTTTTGTCATTGACTACTTTCTTCTATCTCTTACCATATTCCTACAAAATGCGAAAAACCGCGAAGAGGAACCTTTTCGGGGGGGGCAGGGGGGGTTGCGGCAAGATTTTGATAGGCAACCCTAGTGCGATGTAAAACCCTATTGGAAAGCTATCATTTGTACCACATTTCGATCAAAAAACAGATACGTCATAAATTAAGCAGCGGGCTCTCGGACTATATTAGGCACCCCCATGCAAAGCGATGTATGGGAGTCTGGCGTTGTGTATTAGTAACGTCTTTTATTTGAATGAGTCACTGACAAAAAAATAGTATCTTTGTTTCTCACGATGGTTTTAAGCTTTAGAAAATTCTGGACAAGTCATTCTCATAAGACTCATTATTCAAATCCCACCTCGATTAAATATTTTCTGGAGCCGAAATAAACATAACCTTAAATTATAAATTACTGAGTAAGCGGAAAATAGGTGACAAGAAAGAATACTTATCTGATTGTTACGAGGGGTCAACTTATGAGTGAAGATGGTAGGTATTAGGTATATTATAAGATGACTTTGTGTCGATATTTATTGATAAACGGCACCAGAAATAGACGACGATTGCTATTACCCATTATTATTTCCAAAACAATTTTTATTAGCACAAAAGTATACAAAAAATTCTCAGCTCTGTATAATACATTCATATTAAAAAAATACAAAAACTTTAAATCTAGATTTAAAATAAAAATAATTTAAAATTTTAAACATATATAAACATATTATACAGAACTAGAAAATACCTATATACTATTGGGTGTCCCTTGATGCTTCTTCCATGATGTACTTAAAATTATTTATTAATGAAAGGTATTTTAATTTACGAAACGTTTTTTATCTTGCAGTTACACATACTGAAATGAAATATATTTCAAAGATGACCCATTCATAGTTGTTTGATTTTCGGACGAACCCACAGTAGATTCTTTCGAGGATTTAGAAATCAGAAAATCATAACAGTCGAACTATCAATAAATTTATATATTTTTTGATGTACGATGATTAAATAGACATTATTTTATAGATATTACGTAATTACACTCAACATGCATGCTTCCGGTACATGCTATGCACATATAACCGTAGGCTTATGTAATGGAAAAAATACGGTGAATGGCAGCTTTCATAAAACCTGGTTCCGGAACTGGAAAATGATCCAATTTTCGATTTATTAATCAATATTATCATCCTTTATTTGTTTAACACTTGTTTATGAACATAACATCACTTTTAGGTAAGGCCTAGAGTCAAAAATCTCTCGCAATAATCACGGATATCCACCATACAAAAAATGCAATAACATTGTGCAGCAAATCTTGAAACATAACCATTTAGCATTGTCATTGCACATTTTTTTTATACCCGATTCATTTTCCACATAATACTACCAATTATATAATGCCCATATGATGTAAACACGTACGAGTATGTCTATCCTTATAAAATAATACTTAAGTGTGCCAAAATTATTATTATTATAATAAAAAACTACCCAGAATACTCCCTAAAACTATTTATTTTACTAATAAAAAAGTTAATAAGCTATACCCAATACTTTTTATTTATTAATTAACAAAAATATATAATGAATACCCAAATGCATGCAAAGTACAAAATTACTCTACAAATAATTTCGAAGTGCGATTTGATTTATACAATTTCCTCCGTAAATGTGTACAAAATGAATATATTGTTCTCTTATTTAATGTGTTATACAGTCCTCAATCAGATAAACCTAATTTATTATGAATGTATGCTCTTAAAAATTGAGAATGATAGAACAACGATTGAAGATCGCCGCATTGACTAAGAAACGTAACCATTTCTAGGCGATTTATAGCGCGACTTCGCTCAGCACAAATTACAAAAACCCTTGTTTAGGCACGTATCGGCAGCCAATTTTTTTACCACTATTAGTAGAGATATTGGGGCTTTAAAATATTAAAAAACTAAAATGTAGCTCGGTGTAGCAAAATAGTTACAAGCCTTTAAAAAAATATTTATATATTCTCAATTGACAAATTATATGAGTTTTTTTTATAATTAATTAAGTACATAATATGAAAATATTTCCAAGATATTTTTTTTTCAAATGTACATTATGTTTATTGAAATTCGAAATGACATAAAAAAGTAAAACTGTTTAATACAAATTTACTGAGAAAAATGCTCTCTAACGCACAGCAATAAACGAATTGAATTGTTCTCAAATTTGATCTAGCGCGTGAACTTGTATTTCGCGATGTTGTCAAAGTAACCTAAAGGATGCACCAGTGTTTTCTTTGGTAGTTTTGGATTCCACATTTATCTAGCTATTTGGAAATACATTTATTTTTCCAAAAATAAAGTGTGAATTTTGTATTTTCCGCGTGCTAATTTGTATGGGAGGGTCTATTGTGGAACCGTGGGCGTGGGTGGGGAGACTGATATTGATCAGTGTATTGACAGACATTCTTCTTCAAGATCCTTCTGAAGAAGAATACACAAGCAAGAGTGTCGAAGGGGCGATCAAAACCAATCGCAGACGGTTCGCCTGAAAGTAAAGAAATCATGTAGTGTTCACCGTGAAATTTTCAACAATTACTGAAAAGGCATTCACGCAAGAATAATAGAAAATTATGGTACCCGCATTAGGATTATTTTATACAAATTTATACTAAATGGAGCTTACAAAGGAAAGTCAAATTAAATATTACTTTAGGTCGTCCAACCTCATCCAGCTAAGCGTAGGTAGGTACTTATCCGTCATGTCTTAAGACGTGGAATTATTAAACTGTCAGAAAACGTTACTGTTACTGAGATGATTTAGACAAGGGGGTTTGACTCTCTGTGAACTTATTGTAAGGTAATGGAATATTATTGTACCAAAAGTCCGCTAATCAAACTATAGTAAGATAGAAAGTTATTGATTCAACACAACAGTTATGTAATTATCTCGATTATATTATGAATTCAGGTTATATTAATATTATTCTATACTTGCAGAGTATAAACTCAAGATTATATACACAAATTTCAAATAAATGCAGGCTCAGAAATTTTTCACAACGGGCATGAACTACGATATCTATATTATGTACTATCGAAGCAAGCACGATTCGTAGTATCTTGATTAATTCTTCAAGATGATAAACCTCTATATTATACTCATAGGTCACTTCGTTGCAACCATCTCAGTGCCTACAGAGACAGTTAAAATAATGTAAGTTTCTCCAGTAAATTTACCTTACTTCTCGTAGTAAATTTACTGCCACAATTTTATTACGAAATATTTTACTTGATAGAAATATAAACCGCTCATAAGGCTTTCATTCTTCTCCGTCGTTACTCTGTTCCGTTTCACCACCTGACTCCGCTACCAACAAATTTGAACTTCAAGCAATCCTTCCTAGCGGTTCATTTGTCATATTGTTTCATTAGAAATTTCATTACAGTAATAATTAAGTTAAATAATTCGCTTCCATCTTACTAATAAGAGCAACGCTTCAAAATACGCGACACGCGTCTCCTCATTCCTCTTGGGTCATAGTAGAACTTATCTGTTTTCGTCTTGCCAAATAATTAAAAATAATCTCCTTAATTTTGTTAAATACATCCTGCGAAGGATTATCAAGTTTTCTCCACCATTTCGTTTGAGGATCTTTTGGAACTTTCTTTTTATTGAACCTTTTTGTTGACCATCTACTTGCTCGTTCTACCATCCCATCATCTGATGTTCAAGGGCGATATAATTGCGTGAAATACATACGAGTATCAGGCAAATCTCCTTAATAATTGTGAATTTTCGGCAGCGTTGAGTATTTGACAAAACGCCGCCACAATCACATAAGAACGTTATTTTGAAACCTGTATATATACTGTTTACAAAAAAATTCCTTTGGCAAGCCACAGGCATAGGTAGATTTCAATTGATTTATTTATTTTATTAATTTTAAGAGTACATCTGTACATATAATAAAAACAATCACAATATCATCAGCAAATAAACCAGCGAAGTGATGAAGTAGTATGGATGTAGTTTATTCTTTGATTATCGAAGTACCTAATCCAAAAATCAAATTATTTTCAATCAATCAATTTTCATTCAACTCATAATATGGATTGGTATCGGTACTTAAGTACTAGAAATTTGAAAAAAAGATGTGAGTTCTACTCGTATCGTGAAGCACTTTTCTAAGACAACAAACACGCTAGTACCTATGCGGTAACTACTTAACTAGATCTTTCGATCGATCAGTGTCGTCCGAAGAATTGAGCTAGACAAAATCTGACTTTTGATATGTATTCCTTATTTAATGCCCTTTCATGCGATACCAGACACAGACCCTCACAATCATTGGATCCCCTCAGAATGATTGTTTTTGTATTTAAAGCCTTAAAAAGTGAACCTTCCTCTTAATGGATTTCACCCAATGTCCTATCAGTTCATCTACCCCTTACTAAAAATCTACCACCCAAGTTTCACGTTTCTGCGACGCATAGTTTGGCCTCAAACGTGCGCACAAGAAAAGGGACATATATATATATGGCTTATATATATAAACTTTTAAACCAAGTTCGGATTCGGGTTCTCCTGGTCCTAATTAGTGATACTAAGTAGAAATTTTTCAATTCTGCGACATCACGGGAGAAACGAATAGGTAGAATTCCTTTGTGGAAATCTACCTAAAACATTTCGCATTGCACCTAATTTAATTTTGTTTTAATTATATACGTACAATACAAAAAATAGATATTCGTATACGCCACTGACTTTGCACGAGATTGTATTGATATTTTGGATAAAAATATGTGCAACAAAGGGAATTATTGATTTGTAATGATTTTTTTTCATTTCTGATTTTATAAAACATCACTACCGCCATCTATGCATCATATATGACCCGGGAAAGAATCTGAAAAAATTAACAATTCGCGTCCGGAGTAAACTTTAACACCAGAAGATTTTGGACATCCATCTGTTAAATAAACTTACAAATGGAATCTCGGTTACAACATAGGCTACAAAAAATATGTGATTTGTGTCATGATTTGGTAAAATTATCAGTTTTCCCAAGTTACTGAGAAAGTATTTTAACGCGGAGTAAAAAGTAATTTAAAGTAGTCCGATGAACATGGTTTTCAAAATTGTTTGTGTCGTTACATAATCTAGATGCAATAGCATCCTTTAAGGATTATTTTTATACAATGTTTTTGCTCTACAAATACTGCTGTCTAACTAAAAAATGTGACTATAAGTACATTATAATAATTATAAAATAGTTTTGTCGCAATATTATTTCGCTCGCGCAGTCTCGCGTCGTATTTTGTTTAGAGTCCCGTGATCCAGTGGCTACCGCGCTTGCCTAGCAATTAGGGAAGTGTTCTGTGGGTGTTGGTTCGATTCCACGCGACACCTAACACTTTTTTTCCTTTTTTTGCTATATTTTTGTGAAATATAAATTGTGTAGAATCATATATACATAAAAAAATAACTTTACTAGGTAAAACAAATATATTCCTTGCTACATCCGGTAAATTAGTTTTAGTGGCTCTGTACTCTGCAGTACTTTGACTGATAGATGATGGTTCCACTGGTTTTGGGTTCCACTGCCGATCTACTTCACCATCCGTACACAAATTTTGCCGTTGCGAAGCACGGGAAATACGGCTATAAAATAATACGAAAAATATCGTCAATAATTTATTGTAGGAATCCAGTTTGTAACAACCAAACAATAACACTTATGTAGTGAAGGTGGTGTTATATTATAAGGACAATCACATATTATGGAAAAGGTTCTCCTATCTAATTTAAATTTGAAAGCTCCGGAAAATCAATTAACATATACGCTAAAGTTTGCACCAGAAACTTTCGTTATTCACTCCCTTGTGAATACTCGCATACAAATTATTTTATCTAAACTGAATATGATATTAAATTATTCTACATCAATTCCTACAAATTCTAAAACTTTATTTATTTATTGCTAAAAGCCTAATTTAGAAGCAGAACCATTTAATTAACATGTTTTTACATCTTAATATTATGTGAACTATTTAGAATTCCTGTTTCAAGACAAGATAGGAGTTACAAGATTGGTTAGATAATCCTACTTAGGTGAATTTTGAATCTTGGTAGGCATTTTTTATAAAAATTAACCCATAATATAATACATACTCTCCATCAATTCGCGTACTATGAGTTTTTGACCTACAGTTAATTCGATCCTCATTTGAAAACGATATTGCATCGAGCAGAAAGTTAAAATAAAAAGAAGATTTAGAGAGATGTGCAGTTCACGTGCAGTTCAAATAAACGTAATTATCGAATCAAATTAATACGGGAACGTGACATTTTAATTTCCTGTTGAAGCGAAGTATTAGGTAGGGAAAACATTCCAACGTTAAATGAATTGCAGATATGTTTCCGATACAGAAGCATATTCCTTTGAATTACAGTCAGCATCGTGTGAGCTACCTACGAGTACTTTTGTATTTGATTAGATCTTGACAATCAATGTTTAATTCATTAATAACTAATTATCGATCTAGCTATCATTCTTTTAAAGTCATTTAGTGTGCGCCACTACAACAGATATATTTATAGCTGCTCTTTATAAAATGAAACAATTCATAAACCTTTGAACTTTAATTCTCACATAGTTGTTAGTATTGTGTTCGACTCGGATAGAACTTTGTAGTTGCGGGGAACTGGCGTGGATTAGTTATATTGCATTGAATTTTCTGCATAATGACTGTAGTGTTCTCATCACAAAATGGTGATTGTAAGATGTTTTTTACAGAATAGATATAACGTAGCCACATTTATTCATAAAAACAATTATAAATATGTGTATCGTCACTTCTCAATTTCTAGATATGTAGACCGTGCGTGGTGAGGCGGTTTCAATTAGTCACAATCAACGTAAGTACTTACGACTTACATAGACGGTGTACTCAACGCTAGAAGTGTAACAAAACTGGTGCCCACAAACTGTCAAATCGTATGGAAAATTTTGACAGTTTGTGGGCAACGTTTTCGAAATTTTGCTCTCATAGTTAAAAACTATGTTAGTTTAACGTTATTTAAGAATAGATGTTTTAGTTTTTATTATTGATATCTTGTTAACAGTGTGAGTTTTGCGACTCTAAAATACCAAAAAGAGCCGTGCGTGAAATGGGGCGTATTTTTTACCGCTCACTACACCAGACGTGCTCTTGCTGCGAATGCTACATAATTCTTCACACTTCACTCACCACATTATACACACAACCCGTGACCAAGGCGACAGTAGGTTCGCTGAAACATCTTGTTTCTCTACACAACACGATAAACTCGAAAAACAACTCTACTAAATTGAAACCATTTTTTTCTTAAGTAGGTATGTACTGTACCATTTGTTGTTTTCAGAAAACATCTAATATCTGTATCTACCTACAGTTTATCAAGAAACACACTAAAATGTTGAGTGCTGGCCACAATGACATTTGTATTGAAATTCTGCAAGTATTGCCACTAAGTTTCCAAAAAGCCGCAAGTAGGTCCTTCATTAAAAACCCATATTTTTCTTGACATCCTCGCATTCTGTTCAGAGAGGACGCCACAACCCACCATCACGACCTGATAAAAATTTTAATAATTTTAATTTGACTCAGTTTGTTTTACTACCCATTAAAACTGCTTTTAAATTTAGCTTCAAATTATTACATCAAATAGAAAATCAAGAGTTATTTCGAAGTGATTCTTCTAAAAGGGTTTATTTTAAACTAGCTTTTATACCCGGTAGACCTGTGCCTGAATTTTCTGTTTGATGTAACCACTATTGCGTACATGATGTTTTGTAATTATAGTCATTTTTCTCGTTAACCTTAATGGGTATTTAATATTTTAATAGTTTGTTTCCTGCCCAGGATTCTGCTCCATCTTTACTCAATTAAATGTAGGCTAAGAGTTCACCCGTGTAAAACTGATTCGTAGTCGCAATGGGATTTAATACTTATACAACCTTACTCGAATATTAATATGGTGATGATGTAAGAGTAATTTTAAATTATTCATTTTGTAAGTAGGCTGCAGTATATTAAGAATTTTCTCATGTTCATTAAGATATATACTTTCAAAGAGTGAATTAATGAATAATTTGAACGAAAAATTTGTTGTTAATTTTATTCAGAAGCAGAACTTTAATAAATACATACATAAAATTGCTCAGGGAAAAGTCAAAGGCATGTTCTAGAGTCATTGAAAGGTTAATGCGTATTACACATTAAATCTGTTTAAATAAAAGAAGACTTATGAATTAATTAAATATAGTGGAAGATATCCAAAACTTATCTCCTGGCATACTTCTATACATAAATATATGCTCCAATCTCTCTAATAGCATATTCGATATATTTAAATTAAATACTTGAGAACTTCTGCATAAAGTCCGTGTACAAAAAGTAGATTTTAAATATGTTTTCGGTACTTACCTACTTTGAAACAGAAAAATGGTTGAGAGTAAGACTCCCCGCGCACTATGCAGCCAGGCTGCGCAGCCAGGCTGCGGTAGCCAGAATATTTGCGCAGCCAGTTAAGCAGCCAATCGACGACTATTCGATTCATTTTTATTTTTCATTTTTTGATAGTTCGGAACCAAAAATACATCTGGCTGCTACAACTAGTGCGCGGAGATAGAGGGCAGCCGCATACATTCGCCTATACACGCTCTGGCTGCGCGCAGCCAGCTGGCTGCTGTGCAAACAGGCGCGTCGTATTGGCTGCCGCAGCCAGGAATTCGTGGCTGCCTAGTGCGCGGGCCCCCATACAATGTCATATGTTTTACTGGCTGCGCAGCCTGGCTGCATAGTGCGCGGGGAGTCTTACAATAAGGTAATAATAAAAACCAATAAATTGGAAAAATAAAATTAAGTGAAAGAAAAAGATCTAAATCGCAACGCCACGAATACCAAATTACGATGTAGGTACAGCTGCTTATCTGATTCCGCTGATTACAAGAAATGTAGGTAAGTATTGAATATTCTTCTGGGTGAGCATTCTTTCTAGCATGTAAGTTAAATTAGAAATCTTCGAAACAGAAAAATAAGGGGTTGTAGTGGATCGGATGATCGGATTATTCCACCCGTGTGATTTTACATATTTTATTGATTGCTCCGACATACTGACGTGCAACATTAACAGAAAGTAAGATAAGGTACCACTACGATGGAGACACGACCTGGTAAAATACGTGGGTACAAACTGGATTCAGAGAGCCCAGGATAGAGCGGCGTGGAAGCAGATGGAGGAGGCCTTCGTCCAGGAGTGGACGGGAACCTTGACGTCTGAAGAAGAAGAAGAAGAAGGTAAGGTGGCCTAAGAGTGCGTGGTTTTTAATAAATAAATACTAGTGCCAAAGAGAAACTATATGTATAAATAAAGTGCCAATATATTTGCATTTTCAGTTAGAATTTAAGATGTGATGTAACGAAATGCCATAAGATAAATAAATAGCCGGGGTTAGCTGGCAGAGAGCGCAGCAATGCGACAAGCTGCTCAGTGGTTTGAGTACATGGTTTGAGCACATGGTTGGCGCAGTTGGTTGAGGCGGCAGTCTCTCAAGCGAGAGGTGCCAGGTTCAAACCCCGGCGCTGGCGATGTATTCCACACTTTGCGATACAGGCTTTTAGCCTAGTGCAAGGTGTGCAGAAAAGTATTTGGGTTTGTGTTAGCAAGCTCAGATCCTTTTATATATATAAAAAAAAGTAGTCGACCTGTAGCGGTTGTCTTTAGAACGGGTAATTGTGTGACCTATTTATGTTATTGTTCCATTTTCATATTCGCTTGTTTATATAAGGTGATGATACTTAAGGGCTTGGCACCAGGAATGACGTCACAGTCACTTCCCACGGCATTAAGGTTCAAAATCGCGTGAACAATCCCATGATGAAATGGTAAAAATAGCGTTTTTTCCATTTTTTTCGGGTTAATTTTGCGTCTATCAAAAAACTTTGACGGGTATTCCCTAGATTTTTATGCAAATTATCAGTACAAAAAAAAATACTCCACAACTTTCGGGAAACGAGTTTCCGACTTTCGGAAAAAAGATCAGGGGTGTTTTTAATTTTTATTTTGAGAAATCTATACCAAATATAAAAAATCTTTTACAGTTATTCCCTAGATAAATGTTTAATGCATCTACGCTATTTTAATTGTTCCAAAGCATATTTAGTAACGGTAGGCGAGATTTTTAGAAATTATTGAAATGTCGGTATGCACGCGACACGCATAGCTGTAACTTTTGAAAGACTAAGTTCGTCCACAAAGTAACAGTACTATTGTCCTCTCGGGCTGTGTGGATCTTATTTGCGAAGATTGAAGCGAAATTAACCCCAAAAAATGGAAAAAAACGCAATTTTTACCATTTTATCATGCGATTTTGAACCTTAATACCGTTGGAAATTACTGTAACGTCGTAGTTGGGTCGGAAGCCTTAACAGAAGTTAATATAGAAATGGGAAACTCAACAGTGGAAGCAATGGAAAAACTCCGAATAATATTTTGCAGCAAAACAACTTGACGCGATTTGCATACAAAATACTCATCGTATACAAATGTGCGAACAAGTACATACAAGAGTAAAATGAAATTCTAACAAAGTAGGAAGAGCTTCAATAAAATATTATACGACACACCACCGGAGTTGAATGCTGATCCTGAGGGTTAGTAGTTGAAGGCTTAAGGGAATAAGTATACCGAAAACATTTCCTCGACCTTAACGTTCAAAATCGCATGCACATTGCACAAACGAATGATCAGCTTTTACAATTGTTTTTATTTTTTGCAATTTTGGGGAACACTTTCTTGTACTTCGGTAAATTTTAAAAATGTTACGACTAGGAGAAAGAATATTTCTTGACGACTTTTTAGAATGAAGTCACTTTCTTTGACAAAAATTTCAGAGGTATTTTTCACAATCTTTTATTTTTTATTTTATTTTATTTAAAATACCAAACTTTTTTTATGGAGAACGAATACCTTTCTACATTCCACAGTATGGCTCTCCACACATGTCTGGAAGTTCAGTTAATTAAATCGACCATATTTGCAAAAAAAGCTGCTACCAAAACCTCTTTCTGAATTCAAACTTGGGTAGCACTGAATTCATAGAGAGGTTTTGGTTGGAGCTTTCTTGCAAACGATCGATTCAGGTAACTGAACTTCCGGACGTGTGTGTAGAGCCTAAGACACACAGGTAGCTTGTACTCGTATTAAAATATGTTTTGAGAACACAAAACATGTGCAGTTCTGAGAGGATTGCGCAATAATACAATTTATTTGTCCAAACGCTCGAGCTCAAAGTTGAAATTCTATGAAATGTTGAAGACTCGTGTTCAATAATCGATAGTGTGGAAATTGTAAAGTCTATGCATAGTATGTATTAATTAATAGCACGTATCATACCGTACCTCGTCTACATATGTAGTAATGCGAGTAAAGGTAGATGGCAGTATATTTGCATCTTGTCTAATTTCTTGAAGAACCTATAATCTTCTGTATCTATCTACTTGTAATACTACTACCATCTCTTTCTCCTTCTTCTTTCACCCATCTATCCACTGCTGGATATAGACCTCTTCCATTTTTCTCTTTTTTGGGCATTGCGAATCCATCTTCTACGCGCGACTGGGATACCTAATCTAATATACCGACCTACTCCTCTCTTTTTATCCCACGGTCCCCATCTATGTAAGAACTCTGGGAGTCCATCTTTCTACTACTGCCATACCATCACAATACTCGTATATCCCAAGGGTAACTACATATCAGGCGCGAAGCTACCTAAGAACACGATTCCGAGTTACTTTTTAGATAAAATGATAGGTATAATAGTGTCAAATTTGTCGTAATCCCATAAGAAATGTTAGCCCCGGCTTCCCTTTTGCAGAAATCCATCCTTCGCCACTGCTACATATAGTCAATATTGTGCACATGTGGAAACAGACACAACATTATCTATACAACAACCAACAGGTAACGTTATTTCAAAGGACATTTCTCTATTAAATGCAAATCAATTTAAATCCCTGAAACTGAAACGTAAGCTCCCGTAGCAAATAACTACATAGTATTCAATAGTTACTATGTACGATACGATATTTTTTGTAGAAAATTTAGCGAGGATTATTTTTGTCGTTGACTACTTTTTCCTATCTCCTAAAAAATGTGGAAAACCACGAAGGGGGACCTTTTCGGGGGGGGGGGGGCAGGGGGGATTGCGGCAAGATTTTGATAGGCAACCCTAGTGCGATGTATTACCCTATTGGTAAGCTATCGATCATTTAAACCATATTTCGGTCAAATAACAGATACGTCATAATTTTAGCAGTGGGCTGTTAGGAGTGTTAGGCTAATAATATAGAACTGAATCGTGTCGGAGGTTAAATGATCTAGTTTGGAACTATACAGCAATAGATACTCGGTAGCCTCTATAGCAAGGGTGGTCAACCTTATCAGCAGATGGGCCAGATTTTAAAAATGAGATTGCCTTAGCCTAAAAAATAAAATAGCGCCACTGGCGATTTTTTTTTTTCGAATCTGAGTGGAGAAGGCTCACAGCAATATGTATGAAAAACGTTTTCTAATTGAAAAGACTACCCAAAATAGCGCCGCATACAAAATGTTTAAGGGAAGAATCTGATTGTCTTTCTTCAACAGGGAATACATATGCTTATATTGTAAGATGCTCAGGACCGTCAGTACCGCCGCAGGCCCCCCGATGACGCCCATAGCTATTACATTAGTCGATAAAATAAGACAAAAATCAGAATTGGACATATCTATATGATTAGAATTTTTTAAATAATAAAAATAATTAACAAAATACTTAATATGAAACCAATAAACTAATGTGAAGTGTAATTTTGGGTGGCAGAACTATCGATATTGAGTGAGGTTGTTCCTACATGCAAACAGTTTTCAGTCATTCGTGTTCTCACTCGTGATTTGATATTATAATTTTTATTTTCTCACTGCTCCGCGGGCCGCGGGTTGGCCACCCTAGCTCTATAGTACAGGTAGGCATATAACGACCATCACCCACCATGCCTTGTGCCTATTACGTAACGTGAGTCCAGTACAAAACGATTTTAAGTTCATGTTTGCGCATATTTCTATGAACATTTAAAAGTGATCATGTACATTTGAATATTGCGAGGGTCCATACCTACCAACGTATCAACGTATGCAGTCCTATACCTTATATACAACATTCAACTCTGTTTTTTAGAGTTGAGCTTAAAACATTGAATGATATAAAATTAAAGGATTTAAAGATCTTCTGATTTTGCGACACAACATGAGGTTTCCGACCTTTTAATATACTCATTATTCACCTCTATAATAGGTATTCTGGTACATATGTATTTACTATATGTTGCTGTTAACATGTGGGTTTAACTTATAATATGTCAACAAATTAATGATTCTACTGCAATACAGTGAAGAAACATCGAAAAATACTTTTTTAAGTCTTTGTGTAAAAAAAATGTGTTAAGTCTTTGTATAAAGTAAAAAATGTCTTCGTTGTTGGCTCTTTCGGTTTCCTTATAGTCCGAGAGCCCGCTGCTTAATTTATGACGTATCTGTTTTTTGATCGAAATGTGGTATAAACGATAGCTTACCAATAGGGTATTACATCGCACTAGGGTTGCCTATCAAAATCTTGCCGCAACCCCCCCTGCCCCCCCCGAAAAGGTCCCTCTTCGCGGTTTTTCGCATTTTATAGGAATATGGTAAGAGATAGGAGAAAGTAGTCAATGACAAAAATAATCCTTGCTTAATTCTCTACGAAAAACATTAAGTCAATTTTTTCATAGGACTAGTAGTTTACCCGTAATGGCCGGTCAAAAAACAGGATATTTTTTGAAAAAAAAAAATGTGTTTTTTTTTCTTTCACATTCTTCCACCCATTATCTCAAACATTTTATGGAAAAAAAAATTGGCGCTATATCGCTGGTTATTTTATGAAAAACTAAATTTTAAGTATTTCGTCACTGAGTTTTATTGCATTAACTCCGAAATTATTAGATGTATGAAAATAAGTTATAGATCATTTTGTAGCTAAGACTATGGTAATTAATTCGTTCTCTGACTATTTTCCTGTAGCTCTTATCAATTTTCAACCAATTTAGTTTAAACACATTTTTTTTGTATTTTAAATGAATTTCGGTTTTGGACCGGCCATTGCGGGTAAACTGCTAGTTCTACAAAAAAATGACTGAATGTTTTTTATAGAGAATTTAGCAAGGATTATTTTTGTCATTGACTACTTTCTTCTATCTCTTACCATATTCCTATGAAATGCGAAAAACCGCGAAGAGGGACCTTTTCGGGGGGGGGGGCAGGGGGGGTTGCGGCAGGATTTTGATAGGCAACCCTAGTGCGATGTAATACCCTATTGGTAAGCTATCATTTATACCACATTTCGATCAAAAAACAGATACGTCATAAATTAAGCAGCGGGCTCTTGGACTATTAGTGCGTGTAGAGTGGGTGGTTGAACAACCGAGCTTTCGGCAGCGATACTACTGCCATCTTCAGGATGAAGTAGTTATTTAACCACTCTACACGCAGTAAGGAAGCCCGAAGAACGATTATTTTTTAATATTGTGTTCGGGATCGGTCTTTATCTTCCTTCCTTTCCCCCATTCCTCTCCCCCAGTACGCTATACCTATGTACTGTACACAGTTACATTCAGATGTGCTTCACACGAGTTATATATTTTTTTGACGGAACTGTGTCTTTTAACTTCTTTACAGTTTTATTTCATTATAATTCAAGAATAATTTACTTTTGTACCATTTTATTGTCAAGGATTTTTTGTTAAATTTTTAATGGAATAAATTTCCTCAGAGAATTGAGGACATTTCTTTTGATTATTTAATGTATAATGTAGTTGCCATATGAAAATATTCTTTGTTCTCTGGCGTAAGATACGTACCTAAGTTATCGAAACATACCTACATATATTGTAGCATGAATTTATTTACTGAGGTGACATTGGGTAATACTTCCATTGATCCCTCTGACATGACGACCCTTAATTATGTAAGATTATAGAGGTTGTATTCCTTTATACAGACAAAATCTCTCAAGTGACAAGCCCTGAGAGATACACTTTGGATGAAACGATTAAGATAGCGAACTGTTAATAGGAAATTACACTGTAGTTTGTAATAAAATGTTTGTAGAGATATTATACTTGTATGTAGGGCAGGCAAAGCTTTACTTGGGTAGTTAAACATTGTGCTGAGGAAACAAGAGGACAATCTGCAAAGTTTTCACGGTGTCGTGTGAACAAAATACACCATAGGGGTTTTGGAATGAAATAGTTTATGTTGAAACTTTACCATTGAGAATTTCAAAGATCGTTTAAGCTGACGCTTAAGCGATTTTTTTTTATTTTTTCACCAAAAGTTTTATTTTTAATACATTTTATGGTTATTATTATTACCTAGGTAGGTAGTGTAAAAATAATTAATATAAAAAATATCGAAATGAATACGGTACCTAGGTACTCGTAATTTAGTGAATACGGAAATATTGACAGCGAACAATTCCTTTTTTCAGTGCATTCATAAAAAATGCTGACGAAATTCTAATTTGGAAATCGCGCTCACCTATCAAGTGGATGTTAGCAATATCTGTCACAGTATTACATTCCTACCGGAGTCTTGTTGAGTCTGTACAGGCTGCCAATTTTCATTTGCCCTAATAAATGGCGGATATATCCGCAGGGGCTGTATTCAGGTTAGAAAAAAACTCTTATTCAATGCTTTTTGACGAATTCTTGTATAGTTACATAATATCCCAATAATTGGGCAACCATAATACATTCTGTGTGTATGAACACACAAATATTATTATTACAGATGAATAGTTTCTAATATAAAGATTTTTTTTGTTGTCTGATAATTAAATAATACTTTGGTACAAAACATGCTGTGTTAAAAATATATTCTTGTATAAGTATACCTACTGCAGTAATTCCATTACATAATACTCGTATTTTCCAAGTCATGTAGGTATGTGTAACGCTTGCCCATTGGAAAATTTTGCAAGTTCCATGAATATGTATGTAAATTTAAAGCAGCGACGCCTTTGTTGGTGTCTAGACATTTTCGTCGTGTTTTAGATTTTTAAAATTTTATGAATGAAAAATTTTAATTATCGAATAGTACCGTACCTACTAATGAAATTATGAATGAAAATAGTTTTGAAATATTTCTTTCGTGGAAATAATCAAGTACCATTTTACACAACGTAACAGAAAATGAAAATAGAATTCTCATACATACTATATGGTACGTACCTACACGTAAAGATTGCAAATCGAACTATTTAAAGTACCCACCATCTATAGATGTGTAAAGTACCTATGTATGTTGGTAGACATGTAAGAGGAGTTTTGTGGCTTTCAGGGGTGGGTGCCAACTAAAAAAGTTGACAATATGAATCTGGTCTTACGACTTTCATGACGATATTGGAGAGACGAGGAAAAGACGGAGCCTTGTGATCTTCCTGTGTTTACTCGAGGAACTTTGAAGGGTGGAGTAGTAATAGGTGGTTATATAAAAACATATTTAAGCAAGCCTCCGTGATTTTCACGTGTAGGTACCCTCTAGTAGGTATATAATTATTTACCACAATTTAAGATGTCGTAAGTATACATTCCGGACCATTCTTATCTGTAAAGAGGGTCCTTCTAACCACATAGTAATCAGAGAACCTTTTCTGAAACCCTACTGGAATTACTGTGAAATATTTATGAATAACCATCTGTATACTACTTAGGTATAATATAATCCTGAAGGCTAATAAATTTATTTGGTGACCACTATGTGACCAACTCTAGTAGAGAAACCATAAAATATTAGGTTTGTGTGAAATTAGGATCATTTATCAAACCACTTGACTAATTATTATTGTTATGTACTTTATTCTTTGTCCCTTTTTGTACTTATACGGACCATTACTTTAATTAACATATTAATACTTAATTACAGTTACGACCATACGGTATACTTATTGTATTTGTTTTTTATTTATCGTATGGCATTTAACATCACATCTTAAAATAAGGACATAATTGGACAGTTATTGTATTTGTATGAGACATATTATATACATACATATTTTTATTATTAACATCTACCGGCATTAGAGCATTTAAGTTCATGCTATTAACAAATTATTTACACAAATAAATTAGTTATACACTAAAAAATGTATAGTTCCACTTATTTTTAAGAATGACAGTTGAAACCATTTCAGACTATACGTCTAATATTCATAAAGTTATAAACTTGAACTAAAACTATGTTTATGTTTGAAACTCTTGACGGTTGACCTACAGTCTGAAAACTTTAAAAGCGTTCTTTACAATATATAAAAAAATTGAAGTGGAACAAATTTTTGTGTCTTTTTTTAATTAATATATAAAGACCTTTGTGCCATTATATCTTAGCACTTGTTCCCCGACGTCGCCGATTTACTCCACTTTACGATACAAGCTTTTATAGCTTGCTGCGAAGTGTGGGTACAAAGATGTACTTTATTTAGATTTATTTCGATAAACCTAGATTCGTTTTCTAAAAAAAAACCAAAAGACTGTACCCGTCTGGTATGACAAACATTAAAACATGGATTCCACTGATGTTTTTATATTACTCTGTAAGATTCAGTTTTTTTATGTAATTTGTTACCCTTTGCAGCAATATTAAGATAGTACCTAATCGTACTTTAACTCCTCAATGCTATAAATTACCAACATCCTGAGGACCTGATAAAGCACGCAGAGAAGAAGAATGCTATAAAATTGGGATTAAACAAATGGATATTTTTATAATTGGAAATGAGATACAGAAATTTATAATCATTTCATCCAGTCGTTATTTAAATTTTATTGCTATAATCCGAGTGTTAGAGAAATTAAATTTAACGAATTAACCTCAATAACTTTAAATCATATCTTAAAATAACAAACTAACTAGTTATTTTATGACAATAGATAGAGAAGATTCATGCTTGATGCATGTTTGTTTCTGGTTAGCCTACAATCTGCGTGTGGAGAACAACATGATCATAAAGAAAACTAAATTATTATTTTTTAAATAAGTAATTTTATTTTGCCGACAGATCTACTTACTCCTGCAAGATGAAGTAATAAGTAAAGTGTGAAGTGAAAATAAAAAATAAATAAAAAATTCCGATTTTTTAAAATTACTCTGGGTTTCTGGAAATAAACCTCTACACTTCACACTAAACTAAAAAAGCTTGTGAAATTAAGCGGAGTAAGTCATCGGCATTAGGGATCGAACCCGCTGGATTATCAGTGTGCTACCGTCCTACAGACCACCACCTTATCACTTTTTTTCAAAAAATGGTCAATAATAAATTCACAAGATGTTTCAAACTGATAAAAATAACCACCAATAGAAATATAACCTTTGGACAAAAACTATTACATATGAAGTGCTGGATCTATTTGCAAAATAATGTAAGTATATGAAAATCTCATTGTGGATTACAATTGAGTGATAAGTTATCGTAAATATAGGTACAATATTGACTAATAGAATCTAATTCAGTTTATGAATTTCAGTGTGTGAGAGCTCTATGATGAATTTATAATTTATCAGTGAAGCCTGAGTGTTGCACAATATATTTTAGGAATATTAATTCAATACTCATACCTTATCAGGCATAATAATATGTTACATAACGTATGTTATGTAGGTACACACATTGCTTACTCTGTGTATTAATGATATCTGCACTATTCCAAAACTATTATAATAATATCAACATAATACGAGTATAGTAGATAGGGCTGCCACCTTTGTAAGAGTGTAGACCCGGAGATTCAGAAAAAACGAATTTGTGACCATAGTTGACCTTTTTTTTTTTTTTTTGTCCACACCATAATTCCAAACCCGGAGATTTACTATCCAGACCCGGAGGCCCAGTTTTTCTATGGGGGGGGGGGACCGGAACCCCGAGTTTTTTCCTTTTTTTTTTTTTTAGTCCACACCATAATTCCAAACCCGGAGATTTACTATCCAGACCCGGAGCCCGGAGAACACCACTCAAACCCGGAGACTCCGGGTCAAACCCGGAGAGGTGGCAGCCCTAATAGTAGATATTCCATACAATATTTAGGTACACATAACATGAATTCTGATAGCCTTTTGAAGAGGTTATGACTGAAAATTGTGAGATATGTAGGTCAGTGGCGTATATAGGGGGGGCCGAGGGGGCCCGGGCCCCCCCCCGAAATGTTGAACAATTCTTTAAAAAACGTTATTTTAAAACATGAAAGTTACTAAAGTTCATCATTTCATCCATTATTCAAAAAAATTTCGCCTGCGGCGCTATTCTTCTTTGTATTTTCTGCGCGCAATGTTAATACTAACCCAAAACAAGACCTTTTTCACTTACAATCACGACAAATTTTTGCCTGTGGCGCTATTACAATTTTTATACTTCAAATTTTTGTTGCCTCCACCCCCCCAAAGTCAAATATTTGATCGGGCCCCCCCCGAAATGAAATCCTATATACGCCACTGATGTAGGTAGTTACTTAGGACTTAGCTTATCGCAATATTGCGATTTCTCTGAGCACCTGTTTGTAGATCGCTATCCAGAGATACCTAATAAAAGTGTAAATTGAGGGTAACTTTATTATATCCTTCTTTAAACTAACTTTGAAAGATGGCATTGAAGTGTAGTAGTTACGGACTCTTCTTTTACTTATATTATCTTCAATATGATAGACAGATCAGGCATGGTAGAGATCAAAGTATGTATACGTACCTTATAGCTCCTACCAAATATAATCTTGTTCTAGTTACCTGAGAGACCAGCCAATTACTTGAGAGTCTATTTTCTTCTCAAAGGGCTTTTTATGTTAAATATAGAGAAAATAACTGTGCCATACTACCTATTACTTAAGACGAGAAGATTAAATGACATAAAACATAGAACGATTATAAAAAATATTCAGTGTGTTTGAAAATGCAGTACAATGACATTTTCCATTCCCATGATAGAATAATATTATATCAGACTGTTTTATTCTAAACCTTTTATAAAACCTCTCAAAGTCAAAGGAAGCGTCGAGTAAAAGACATGCAGCTGGTAATAATTAAGCGTGGTATTTGTATTTTATATCCCTAATTATGGAATAGTATCAATGTAACATAGTATCAATGTACAAATTCGTACATAAATGCTAACTTGGTAAAGTTTTATTGTGTTGTCGCGTTGCTGCGCATATAATGGTGGGCTGAATTTAGGGTTACCATGTTACATTGACCGGATTAATCCGTCCGAGACCGGATTTTAAGAGTGTACACCGGACTCCGACCGGATTTCATTCAAGACCGAATTCTTTGTCACGTCACACAATGGTAGCGGTCCGATTTGCGCTATCAACGCTAGCGACGCTCGCGGTACAATCATGTGTCCCGTTTTGACTATCGTTAGACGGGACAGTTGTTTGCACGTGCAATCTGCCATTAAGACGATATTTGTTTGATTTTTGATTCAGAAAGTGAACTGAGCGATGTTATCACATCACCTGTTTATTCTTAAAGCACATCAGTAGAAAATAAAATCATTATTAACAATTTATATACATATTATCGGCGATATCTTTCAAACTTTGACAGATCAAACGTCAGTGTGACGTTTGCACACACACTGCACTACCAAAATTTCCTGAGCGTTGAGAGCACCGGAAATAGGTATAAAATGATGACGTCACATACAATCTGTTCGTAATGAAAGCGCAATTTGGACCAGAAAATAGCGCGCTCGCAACGCTTTGATTGCACAGATAGCTAAAACGGACCGCTACCAATGTAAATGTGGAACGAATTTTATCACTTATAACTTTACAGTGGAAGAAGGAACGGCACTGATTAATCAATAAGAGCAATATTATTTAATACTGCTTCAAACATATAGTGACATGTGACGAATTCTACAGTGAAATTCACACAAACTTTCATGAAACTTGTTCCTAGAGGACGAAAAAAGAACTTCCAATGTACGTAAAACTTAATTATAATCTACGAATTTTTATTATCTGCAAAAGATCCGACTTTTCACAGAAATCAGGATTTTTACTGCTTGCAACCGGCTTTTCGATTTCAAGACCTGTGTAACCCAATAGCCACATTGCAAATTCTAGCAGGTATGTAAATGTATTTCGCTCATGCAGCTGGATAACTAGGCAGACCGTGTCATAAATAAACATCATTGGTTGAATTTGTAAATATTTGCTCCTCTGTGCATGGAGAGGTTGGATATAATTCACCTGTGTGTCGAATATACTTTTATTAGGTATAGCTAGATACTTAATATGAGCATGGTATTTGTAATGCACTAGGTAAACTATAGATAACGGTTTCGATAAGTACATTAATTATACTAATGAAAACAATGTATAGTGTGAAATGACATATTATAAGCTGTACAGTGTACAGGTAAGGTTTATAGCAAAATATTAAGGTTCTCAGAACAAACAAAGTGTAGAAAACAGGTGTACTCGTAGATAAAGATATGCTGGACTAAGCATTATAAAACATTTTCAATAAATTTACTTATGCAATTAGCCAGAAAGTTCCTGTTAAATTCTTTAATAAATGTATGTTATTCGTGCATGTCAGCACTAAGGAATTTAATATTACCCAAGATTGTTCCCGAAAGATTTCTCCATGAACTACGAGTACATAATGTATACCTGATACCTTCTCTACCTCTAAACTACTTTGTTAAACACCGTACAACCTTTTAACAACAGTTATAAGATTAGATACATTCTCTTAATATAAGATAAACCCACTATAGATAAAGGACGCGTAACTTCCAATTTAAATTAAATGCCAATATTACAAAATATTGCAATGTATGACAAAATTAGGCAGTAAAATAGCATAAAGTTAAAAAGCATCTGATTTTCAAATTCCAAGAAAAACCCCTTAAAGAAACCAACGTTAGAAAATGAATTTTACGGGGTTATGAATGCACGTGCTATATAACAAATAAATTAAAAATTGCTTGTTACTACGTTTGGTCAAATACGCTTTAAAACAAAATAAATAATATATTTTATTTTTTAACTTTGTTTAACACACTACGAAACAATACCAACATGCGAAAAACATTGGAATCGCAGCGCAACTAACTAAAAAATATGTCCTTTTATCAATTATTTCATGGTAAAGTAAATTACAACATATTTTTGGTTCGTAAAGTTATAGAATTAGATCTAGTAAAGTCTGATTTTGTAAGCATAACTCCCGCATTTTACGATGGATTGCCGTAAAAATAAAAAAAAAAAACTTTTGTACCGATCTGCCTTAGGTTCTAACGTCTTGAAAAAAAAATCTTTACTAGGAGGTGCCACGATGATGAGAGAATCCAAGGGTTGTGTGGGGTCATGTGTGGTATCGTATGAAAGGGCGTTGGAAGAGGAGTTCAGATCTTAAGTCACAATTTGTCCGGCTCAAACCATCGCGCATCGGGAGACACCGTGCCGTTGCGAAGCACGGGTAACTCAGCCAGTATTGTATAAAATAAGACGTAGAAAAGTGTGGTGCTGATATTAGAATCCCAAATAAATATTTTAGTTCGTACCTATGTTTCTAACATTTTTCACTATATCCGTTATAGACTCGGTAACCGGTGAGAGTTGAAAATTGAAAAACTGAGTATTCTCAGAGTTTATTCCCTGGAGCGTTGTTGGATTCAAAAAATTTCAAAACGTATATTCATCGTTAAGATATTTCATTTTACAACATATCGTAAGTTAATTTGCTCGACTAAAATGTGACTAAAATGTCTGCCATCGTGTCAAAACATGGTCTCAGTTTTTAAAATGATGAGTTATTTTTAAATTATTGAAAGGTATTGTAATGTTAAATTCATTTACTCAAACGTGATACCAACTTAACACACCACAGAAACTACCTACTATTATTTATGGTATCAATAGTTCCGAAGCCGGCGATAGTAGAGTACAAGCCTACATCCTCGAATTCCATCACCGCCACGAGTGGTGACGTCACCTTGTTAATAATATTATGATGGATAGAAAATACAGAAGTGAAATGTGAAAATAGTGTTTGTAAATTGTAGACTAGATATCCGTAACATTATTCCTCTGAGGTTCTCTCAATCTGAAAATGTTAATACATACGAGTCGAGTATAGTCAGTAGCTGACATATAATATACGAGTACATATACAACGGTGCATTGTTTCACCATCGTATAGAAAAGTTGTCGTCTGTACGGACCGAGGTATGTTACATATATACTATTATTATATCTAGGTATACTTATTATGATAGCGAATAAGAACATGCGCGTCGTCAGGGGCCCAGGGGGACATCAGCCCTCCCCAAGAGAAATTAATAGGAATATTAATACACTTACACTTTTAGCCCACGGAACCACGTCTTTTTCTCATCGTATAAAATTATTTCTTAAATTGTTTTAAATCTATTAAATTACAATTGTTGTTCCATAAAAAATCGATACTATTTTTTTGTCTTTTTTCGTAGAAAAACAATTTTCACGAAAAAATTCGTCCTTGGCGCTATTTTGTGCTATTCCACTTTTATATATTTTTTTGTTGCCCCTGTAAAATATTTGGGTGACAAAACAAATAGACGATCAGAAGGTTGCATATTTATTTTTATGTATTTGTTCATTACGGAAATTGTCCGAGTTACATAGTGACTGACTTATGGATTACTCGATGGATGACTTAATTGTAAGGGCATTTGCATTTTGCAAGTATCTACTTAAATAGGCTACTAATTTATTTTAATTATTATAGACATCTTATATTGCGCCGTTTTTTGGATTAACTCCACTTCAAGGGCGCCTCCTAAATATTAATATTAATACATACATACACTAGTTACATACTATATGACCTACCCAAACAAGTGATTTTTTAACAAACTCTTGAACCCAGATTGTGTTTTGCGCACTTGTTCAGGAAGATCATTCCACATAGACTCCAAATGATTAGTGCCGTGTGCTTTGGCACTGCTAGAAATTATATCACGAGAACGAATAGGTATATTTTGTGTCATCAACAAATAGTTCCCGTTGAGAAAGGAATTTGGATCGTAGGTACTCATATACATTTGTATATACGCTACGCCCCTGCTGGAGACGCCCATGAATAAGAATGTTTATGTACATAAGTCCTGAAGCAAGCAAATGAATATATGAATATAAGACATTCTAGTACGTATTATAACGTTGGATGTATTCATACGTAAACAACGAAGTTATCAAAACTTGTCTTGTATTCAGGTCCTGACTATAATCTTATGAGACAATAAAACTCGGTTAATATCATTTCCCTGACAACATATCTCGTATATTACTTTGGTATGTTTAATAAAGCGAGTAAATCATTCTTATGTGACATTGTTACTCTTGTTTGAACATAATGCAAATATACGTAAATGTTTGTTTGTGGCAAGTACTAGTAACAGGAAGGTATTTCTTCATTAAAAACGATATACATTATTATTATTATAGGTACTCTTTATTTTAACTTTGTGTTTGTATTGTTAAAATGAAACACCTTAGTAGGACATTGAGCCTATTTTATTCATGCAGGGTCGGCAGAGAGACTCCCCAATCCTCGCGTGCATGTGGTCAACATGGTCAACCCAAGTGGTTCATAGACGGTCACGTTTCTTCAAACCTACTCTTTCACCCATCTCCTATATTCTCTTTGCTTGTTATCCTCTCATCATTTCTTTTCTCTACACCTCAACTTGTTCACTTCATTTTACTGATCTTACAGTCACTCTTCCTTTTCCCGAGGCAATTTTTCGCATGTTCAGGTACTGTGAGGTTTACAGGGAGAATATTTCAAAAATATTTAAGTGAATTGTGAGTTTGAGATTAACTTAATATCATACTCGTATAGCAGAAAATATTCGAGAGAATAAGTCTTTACTGTCATATTTTCTGGAATCTCTCATTTGAAGATGACATAAGGATGTATTTCAATATGCATGAGTGAGTAGGCACTACACAATATACATATGCACAAAGGAAAGACTTACCTTTGATATAAAATAACAGAGATAGTATTTTATACTTATCCGTATAACATTAATGTATCTTCTGCAACTCATCATTCCAAAGTTTTCGGTGACTCTTATGTGTCTATTAAGTATTTCAGAGTACCTGAACGTGTGGAATGCAAGGCAAAGTCATACAATACGGCTAAACTCCTATTGAAAGGCAGAATAAAGGGTGTAAAATGGAATAACAAGAATCCAAAAGAGATTATTATAGCTGAACAAACGAAAAATTTCGTCAGAAAAGGTAAGATTTCTCAGCTAATATTAAAGATATCATGCTGAGACCCAAAAAATAGATAAATGGGAACATGTTTTAGTAATTCTAACTGGAGATGTTTAGGAATAAGTTTTTATGCAAATTTTCTTAATTAAAAATTGTTCCAAATTTACCGAAACACGAGATTATTCTGGAACTTTGTTGGACATATACGAGTATAGCGAGTATGTAGGTAACGTTTTCATTTGATCGATATTTTTTTTCAGGTATTGACTCTAGCGGATATTCTTTTTGTATATTCCGATTATTCCGTCCCCTTTTTATGCAATACGCCAGAATCGATTCAGTCGCATACGTTATTATATTTCGCTTACACTTATTCTAAATTGAGCCATTTTTACACGGAGCATATCGTCCTTTAAGCGCCTCAATACGTCATATCCTATATCTATCTTCTATGTCAGTAAAACAATAGGTAGTACTATTTCAAGATGGTGTGTTGAGTCGTATATTTTTATTGATTCCTTTCCTTCATAAACTCACCCGGCTGTAAAGAAGAACATAACACTATAAAGTTCTACTCGTTGAGTTTTCCTCACCTCAGGGGATGGTTTTACAGACAAGGAGGAACATATTATGCAAATAGATTACTTATTTACCATCAATTGGAGGAGTCACAAGTGCAATGTTAACTTAGGTTGGATGGGAGAGCGCTATACATAGCGATAATTATGTGTGTTATCTTGTTTTTGTTGTTTTATGTAATGTTCACTCAAAGAATAAATAAATAAATAGGTATATAATGATGTTAGAATTGATCAGGCATTAATAATGCTCTAGCGAAAATGCTCGGCGTACCTAATTAATTACATTTTGTCAAATATTACTATCTGGTTTTATACTATAACAAGTTTATTAATTAGATTCTCTTATGTATTGATAACATTCTTATTAGTGACTTTCCTACGATGCGATATGACGGGGAACTTTTTTTTTAGATTGGCCTCCACCCGTTCGCGAGTGATTTAGCGACGGGGAACTTTAAAAGATTAAAATTTATTTCACTACTTATTTATTAGTTTGTTTGTGAATTTAACTCCATAAACAATATTTTAATAACATATAGGCACCGAACTTTCTGATACGAATATATAAAATAAGATTTGAATGAAACATTAGGATTAGATGGCAGTTGGTATGAAACCTCCACATGAACCTTATCATGAGCGATTGAATTTTATGGAGCTAAATTTATCTATCTTATCATCCTTATATTACAACCTCTATTCACGTTAGTACAAATATTCAAGATGCTACTAAAATATCATCCGATAAATTTTACTCCAGTAGTTATTGAGATTAAGTAGAACGTAAATATGATACGTGATTCGTGCACGTACACAATTCCTACCAAGAAACTGATGGTACTAGAATGATTTTATTAAAAAGAAATACTATAGTTATTTTAAACAATATAAACACAGTGTTTGCGAATATGGTGTCCTGACCTCATGATATTAACTAAATTTTCACTAAATTCTAAATCAAAACCCACAAATTAGTATCTTAATCGATATCCAAAATTGTTTACTATGATTTGTTGTTTATTTTGTCAAAATCGAGTCAGTAGTTTGAGAGATATTGGCAAAAAACCTAAATGAGAAATTTTCATATTCCTCAATTTTCAAAAGGCCGTATCTCCAAAATGGTTAATTTTTGGATATGCAATCCCTTATCTTTTTTTCATATTTTTTCACCTCTCCAAATATCTGACATGCGGAACCAATCACCTTGTATATCATTTGTAAAGCTACCTTATTTTTGTCCTGTAATATTTAATATTGGAATTATTTTATTTACTAGGTAAATACATAATATAATTAATAAAATTGTTGAAATATACCGTCCTGGTCTCACTCTCAAGGGAAATTATTTCAAGAAGGCATTCGAATTCAAGAAACATTTTCTTTAAGTAAATTCAATAAAAGGTCGTAGGTATCCAAACTATGATATTATTATTGTGTAATAAATTAGTGGGTTCGGGGAGAAATTTCAATAAATTTTATATACATAATAAAAAAGTAGTAGGTATTTACTTTGATATCATATGAAGTAAAATACTTTTTCGAAATATTTAAGTCTGTATTTATGTATATTTATGCAATGGATACATAACAAACGATTGTTGTCTACTTCAAATAGATATTAGATCAATAGAAAAAAAAGTCGTTGTATGCTTGTAGGTACTATAAGTGCTACCTATGTTTATTTTAAGCTAGGCTTGGTCAACCGGGAATAGTTTTTATGTTTCAGCAATCGTAATTATTATTTGCAATTCTAAATGGTTTTATGGGTACAGAGCGAATCCTGGGAATAAATAATATTTTATTTAAATGTTCAGTGGTTAAAGTTGTTTTATCCATATTACTCCCACATTCATATTAGTAAATAATAATCTTTATTCCTTAATATTTTTGTTCAAATAATTCTTCACAGTCTAGAAACGTTTTCAGTAGTTCGTTAAATAAACTTCTTGTAAATACTCTTAGGTAAACCCACAGAGAACTGGAGGACAGCTGTTCTAGGTAGGAGAGGATGGTGACGGATATTGGAGGCAGCCAAGATCCACCAAGGGTTGTAGTGCTATAGAGAAGAAAAATACCCACAGGGAAATCAAATAACATGGACAAAGGACATAAGACAAATTATATAATCACGATGTTTTTAAATTTTATCTAATATCGACCAAACAAAACACTATTATAATAAGGTAGCTCAATATATTTTCAAAATGAGCACCTACAACTAACATAAACGTGTAGGTACCTGGTACCTACCTACTATTATCCACCTGCGTAATATATTATTCAAACAAAAAGATCGTAAACAAAGTTAAAGTTCTAAAGTGAAAGTTCATTTTGTTTTATCAAGTTTGTTTCTGTCAAAATAAATTATAGGTAAAATAGTTAGGTACCACTCAAAAAAAAGAACCCGCAATTTAATACATAGGTATTTATCCATTATAAATTTATAAGAAGGGTAAAAGCTAATAAATCATACAGTAGAATAAATTATCATTACAGGTAAAAAAGTTTTAACGATTGAACGATATGACATCAAAAGAACAGAACCTATAAAGGAGGTCAAATACTGATGGCGCTCTAGCGAATATAAGTGAAAAGATTTTCATTCTTTCTTAAACAAAATGATTCACATTAGAAGTAGGTATGTATTAATATTTTATCTCTGTCGTTTTTTATACGCCTATATATTTGTATATGTAGGTATATCTATAGGTGAATGATGTTTTATCTTGTATATGTAGTGTAATTAGGGTTAGCTGGCAGAGATCGCAGCAGTGCGATAACCTCACCCTAGTGAACAAAATAATGTTAGAATTTGTATCTGTGTGATGTTAACATATCTCGGTATTTTTTAATAAATACTAAACGTATTATTAAAATAAAAACAGGTGTAGTTAAACTTTGATTAAAGGAGATAATAATGATAATAGTATAATAATTTTCTGGAAATGAAAATAAACAGCATAGTCCACATAATACACAACAAGAAAGGCATTAATAATTGATACTATATTTACTTTTATGCAACGATAATGTGAATGATTTAAGGATGAATCTATGAAAATAACATTAACTATATAGGGAGTATTGTCGAATCCATAAGAGTATGCATACCGACATTTCAAAAATTTCTAAAAAAGGGAGACCTTATATCTCGACAACCGTTAATAAGTATGCTTTGGAACAAAATATAGTAGATGCATTGAACCTTTATCTAGGGAATAACCGTAAAAGATTTTTTATATCTTGTATAGATTTCTCAAAAAAAATATTCAAAACACCTCTGATCTTTTTTTCCGAAAGACAGAAACTCGTTTCCCGAAGGTCGCGGAGAATTTTTTTTATTGATGATATGCATTAAAATCTAGGGAATAACTGTAAAAGTTTTTTCAATGAAGTGAAATTAACCCCAAAAAATTTAAAAAGGCTATTTTTATAATTTTATCACACGATTGTTCACTCGATTTTGAACGTTAATGCCGTGGGAAATGAGCGTGAAGTCATAGTTGGGTTAGTACCCAAATGCCAATGCAGTAGTCTGCATTGGCATTTTGTAACTCATACACGCTCGCTATGCGACGTGTACACGACGCACAACCATTGTTTGTACGGCGTATACACGTCGCGTAGCGAGCGAGTAGAGTTACAAAATGCCATCCCTAGTTGCATATTATTCACTTGTATGCAACTACAATAAAGATAATATATTATGTAGTATTGTAGAATTCTTCATTCATAAATCACACTCAGGCATTGACAGATACTTTGATATATTCAATGGGTTGATTAATCGATCCACTATGTGTTACCAGCATGATTTGAAGTGGTATGCGAAACTCCCGTTTTAAGTCCTACGTCAGCTGTCCAGTGTCCAACAATGTAACCGAACAATAAATAGCATGTTACGGTTTTACACAGAGAATGTTGGACATTGATTGATTTCATTCCTTCACTTCGTCCTTTAACACCCACGTGTGTATTTTTACTATGTGATTATTTTTTATTACTAGAACAGAGTAGACGTGTTCATTTTCACTTTCTAGATAAATTCATCGCGGTCATACAATTTAAAAATTGACAGGTTCGAATCTAGATGTCGACGATACATAAGGTTCAATTTTATAACTTTTGAACTAAAATTAGTGTGCTTAAGGCCTTGGTACCAAGAATGACGTCACAGTCATTTCCAACGGCATTAAGGTTCAAAATCGCGCGAACAATCGCATCATAACATGGTAAAAATAGCATTTTTTCCATTTTTTGGGGTTAATTTTGCGTCTATCAAAAAATTTTTACGGTTATTTCCTAGATTATAATGCATGTTATCAGTACAAAAAAAAATAATCCGCGACTATCAGCAAACGGGTTTCCGTCTTTCGGAAAAAAGATCAGAGGTGTTTTTCACACTTTTTTTTTGAGATATTTATACAAGATATAAAAAAATCTTTTACGGTTATTCCCTAGATAAATGTTCAATGCATCTACCGTATTTTGTTCCAAAGCATATTTAGTAACGGTTGTCGAGATATAAGGTCTCCCGTTTTTAGAAATTTTTGAGATGTCGGTATGCATACTCTTAAAAAACATCGTCAAAAAGAACAGACTTAAAATTGTTATTTCTCGTATTAGGTACATGTTCTGTTCCAAGAAATAAATTAAATACATATTAAGGAATGCACACGGCTGAACCGATGTTCAGCAAGTTCTCTATTGAAAATGCAAATAAAGAAATCAGAGCGTTGCAACTGTTATACAAGTCTTTGCACAAGCGGATATACGACCCGACTATAAATAAGTGTACTTTGTCAGCACATCCAGTACCAATACCCCTTCACCTATAGTGCCTAGATACTCGTATATTGCGAATTTCCGGGAAAAATATCTACGTTGAAATCTGCTATTTGTCAATTGGAAATTTTACTTTGATACCTGGATTTATATTACCTACACTTATTTCACTGTGAGTTTACCAGGGATGGCAATTTGTAACTCTACTCGCTCGCTATGCGACGTGTATACGACGTACAAACAATGATTGTACGTCGCATAGCGAGCGAGTAGAGTTACAAAATGCTAAAGCTGTTTGTACTTGACTAATTAGATATGCTGGTACTTTTGATATTAACGCCACAGTAAATTACAAAAGTATTTGTGGTAAAAAAAAAAATAGGCTTAATTATTTTTGATTTGAAGTGATTTACACCGGAGAAACATTCGCCATTTCAGTTCACCCCGGCTGGGATTCGAACCCAAACCTTCGTCTCGCATGCGAGACGATGGTCTGCCGGGGTGAACTAAAATGGCTAATAAAATATTTTTTATACCTACTAGAGCTAAATTAAAACTATAAGCTAAGAGCTAAATTAAAATGAGCCAACTAAAATTTTCAGTTTATCCTGTGGAAATGTGCTCTACTGAAAAGAGTGATTTTTTTTAGTAAAATAAACCATTTGGGAAATATTTTGAAAACATAAACGCAAGACACATTTATTTTTATTATTCCGACACACAGTCACGAATTTAGATCCTTAATTACAAGCCCATTACATATCAAAAAATTAAAACTACCCGACGTTTCACATGACACAAGTATAAAATTTTGATTTACTTACTGGGCTAAGTATATCTATAATAATATACGAAATAATAGTTCCTACGGACTTGTTTTTCAAAAGGAATTTCGAAAAATATGTTTTTTTAAAAATGGTCAAAATATGATATTCTGTTCCCAAAAAATCTATAATTACGGGTTGGGGGGTAAGGGTAAATTGTTTTGAAAGTAACATATCCCGGTAAACAATTAAGCTACAAAGCTGTAGTTATTCAGTTGCGTCCTTTTAAAATAAAAAAATACGTCTTTTGTAGTTTTATCAAAAACTTAGTATAAGGGTTGAAAAGGGTGTGTATGTTTTCCAGCGACATAATATATTAAGTACTACCTAGACAGCGTACTCAATACTAGAAGTGTAACAAAACTGGTGCCCACAAACTGTCAAATCGTATGGAAAATTTTGACAATAGTTTGTGGGCAACGGTTTCGAAATTTTGCTCTCATAGTTAAAAACTGTATTAGTTTTAACTTTTTTAGGACTAAAACGATAGTTTTAAAGATGTTTTAGTTTTTATTATTGATATCTTGTTAATAGTGTGAGGTTTGCGACTCTAAAATACCAAAAAGTGCCGAGCGTGAAATTGCTACACTTCCGTTCTATTGAAAATACATAGAATCAGATCTCTAGTACTTAATATGTAATCTCTTTGATGTTTTCCGTCAAAGTCATATTGTATGAAACATAATAATATGTACGAGTATAGTGTGTTTCATCGATTGTGAAATACATATTATTAACTTTGCCCATTGAACACCACATAAACCGACGCAGCATTTACGAAATTCACATTGCAAAAAAAAAAACTTTTCAACTTAAAAATTATTCGTATTTTTGTAATTTCAGAAAAAATATAGCTATATAAATTCTGATGATATGTACTTATTAATTAATTCGGACAATTTAGGTAATATTCAGTTTGATCATAGGTTAAATGTAATTAAGTGACAATGAAGGATAAGATTTTGATAATTAGATGCAATACAGAAATATGAGAAAATGTAATATAGTAATGTGGGTGTGACGGTGGTCGTTATTAGGAGTACGTTAGCCTGTCAAACAGATGGATTTCAGTCCCAATGGTTTTGGTTTAGTCAAAAGCATATACCCAGGCAAAGCTGGCAACGCAGCTAGTTGTTTATAATTCGTATATGTAGATATATGTATTTGTATAGGAATATACATATTTCACCCGCTAATGAGAATTACTACACATATTACGCTGTTCTCTGCCGTCAAAATGATTGACATTCATGCGACATAGACATTATGTCGTAGCCAACAGTAGCTAACACGTCTATGAAATAGGTTGAGATGCTCAAAGTATTTGCATATAATCGTATAATAATAAAGTGTTATCAAACTTATACTAGCGAAATCGGATACTGATCTACAAAAATTAATTGATATAACGAAAACTTTTTCACCGCACGATATTAAAATGTCTTTTGGGGTAGAAAAATGTAAAACAATACACATTGAAAAAGGCAAAATTATTGATTGTCAGAAAATAGGTACAAAATATAAAATTAATAATATGGCTAATAATGATATATACAAATAATATATATATACTTTCCGCAATCTAGAGATTTAGACCATGCTTATATTAAAAAAGAATTTAAAGAGAGATTAAACTTTTTTTTAAATGCGATCTATCAGCAAAAAATATTGTCAAAGCGGTTAACACTTGGGCGATCCCATTATTAACATACTCTTTTGGCATAATAAAATGGAGCAAAACCGATTTAAATAATTTAGAATGATTAATAAGAACCCAATTAACCAAAAATAGATACCTACCATCACCCAATATTTCGTGCTCCCAACATTCGTTTGTTCAGTGTTGAACAGCTCTACCAGATTTTATTTTAATTATTTTATAATAGATATCGATATGAGTATGTACTCCAAATATCTAAATAATTTTATTAGGAACTAATACTATATGGAGAACTCCACTGTGACGGAGAATCTATAAAAGAAATTCCACTAATATTACGCTCCGCTAACGAATTCGACGAATTAAAATGAATTTATGTAGTATTTTTTCATTATTCCAGGATGGGCAGAAAATTTCAGAATTTGCGGAATTTCATTACTGAGCCTCTTTGTTCAATATATTGTTTTAGTGTTGATAGTCTACAAGTATATCTATACCCTAACATCGCGTCCCTTACTGGATAGTCAGAGATAAAATGTTTGCGTAAATGAAGAGACACTTTTTAATCTACCGTAGAGGAAAACGAGTCTCAACCTTGTGTAATTCATTTTAGATTTTAAGCTAAAATGTTTCTAGAAAATTTTCTGGAGTAATAAACTGATCATCTCACATACAGATGGTCACCTACTGAAATACTTATTAGTTATACCTTTATTGCTCTAACAGATCAGTCAACTTCGAGTATGTGTATTTGCATTATACATAATACACATTCATACAAATACATGTGCTTAAAAGAGAGTAGACAGTAACATGGGCGCCGCAAGCCTCGGAGCTAGAGGGGAGGGGGAGGGCAACAATAATTTGCAAAATTGAAAAACGTGTAAATAGCGCCGCAGGCGAAAAATTTTTGTGAAGAAGGTCGTGATGTGGTTTGGTTTATTTTAAAATGTAAGTTAAAATTTACACAATATTATGTGTGACAAATGCTATCTATAAAAAGTAATAAAAAAATATCGCCGCAGGCAATTTTTTTGTGAAACAATTGTATTAGGATGGATTTTTTTATACTCATTTTAGAAAATTTATGACGTGACGAAAAAATGTGCAGTAGTAATGTGATTTTTTGTAAGGTTTTATCATTTAGTATGAAAAAATATATAACTATTTCAATCTCTAGGGGGGGACAGGGGGTGTTTGCCCCCCCCCCCCTGACGACGCCCATGGACAGTAATAAAGGTTTGTGAATTCCTTTGTGTCTGATGTGCATCACATCAACTGACACAAACTGACATTAACTACGTCAAGAGTGACGTGAAATTATTTCAAAATGAAGAAATAATCCTTGGGAAGGAATTTAAAATATACGAGGTAAGGAATTATGGTATCTCACCATGTCAATAAGTTCTCTGTGTTGAGGTTACGAGTAATTTGTCTGTAAACATTTTACTTGACGTTTGAACAAGATACATCTGCTACTCCGTAGATTATAATGTTTGTTTGAAATTTGTGTTTGGGTAATTTAGATTAATATTAGTAAACTTTGTAATATACCTAACTAGTGTGACTTAAGTTTATCTGATTTAAATTTGTATTATTATACGACCTTACCTCCATACACAATACGCATCTGGCTTAATATGATATAAAGGGGCAACAAGTAACAAAATATTACACATTTCGTATAAATATTACGTGAAAATATTACACATGGGTTGGTGTCCAAAATACGAATACTTTCCCTCGCACTTCTTATGATAAAACGCGGGATACTCGTATTTTTAGCGACGATTAACTACTTTGTAATTTACAAAAAAAAACTTGTTTATCGATAAGATGAATCCAGGAAAGTCAACCGTGGAGATAATAACAACATCACAATCTGAACCTGGAAGAATAGAAAAGTACTAAACTTTCTGTAGAGTATACCCGTAACCGTTATCGACTATCGGTATTTAAAAAAATACCGATAGTCAAGTAAATACGAGTGTAACATAAATTTATGTAATCATGTACAATAGAAAATGAAACGACCAACTTGTATGTATGTTGATGTTATCAATTTTGCTGTCTTTATTTTGTGTATATCGATTTTAACGTAACACAAAAGGACGTAAATCTAAGGTAATATAAATACTAAAAGATATATTTATGATCAACATAAAAGACACGTAATTATATCATGAAGTCTCCTATGTAAACCTCTATAAACATGCAACCCAACGTATAAGGGTAGAAATACGAGTATATGTTGGTTCAGCACCTATTTATGTAGAAGAAACTAATAATTTATGGTAATTTATGTGTTGACATATTTGCTAGTAAATTGTAGTTCACATAGATACCTTTCCATTACTTACACACCAACTATACATACGTGTCACCTAATGCATTATGGAACTGCTAGTAACCAACAACTTCCCTAAAGGACATTAACATTATTTACCGATTGAGTCAAATTGATGGCCGTAGGCAGGGGAGGGTTTTGGGGGTCAAATCCCCCCCCCCCCGAGATTCCTCAGCCAACCCATCGTTTTATACATAGAGGAATTAGTCAATCACATACTACAGTCGACAGACCAATTTTGCCAACATTAGATCAGGTAGTCGTGAATTTTTGGTATGTTATCTAGGACAATTGGGTAGTTAAGGATCCAAATTTGCACAATTTTCCTCCCTCCGCCCCCTTCGCCATCCTGCTAAAACGAGGCGGAGGGAGGAAAATTGTGCAAAGTTGGATTCTTAACTAATTTATTGTCCTACATAACATACCAAAAATTCACGGCTACCTGATTTAATGTTGGGTCTCCATACTAACGAATCTTAGATCTACTGGCCTAACATTATTATCACTACGTTTTTTCATCATGTCACGAATTATTGTGAAAAAATATTAAATCACAGTTATTTCATTATTTTTTTTGCCTATGGCGCTAATCTAATGAAAAGTTGGGGGTTTGTTCATAAAAGATATGCTTATGGACTTTGAACGATTCTGTTTTATCTACCTTCTTACGTTTTATGTCAAAATTTTGTCTGCGGCGCTATTTACTAGTTTTTATTGCTTTTGACAATATGGAAACTTTAGTTGTGCCTCTAGCTTCGGAGCTAGCGAGGCCCATGGTTGTTGATTATTGTTTCTGGTCCAGAACTCGAAATGGATTCCTGGCTACGGCCCTGTTCAAATTGCTGCAAGAAGTTTATACATGGGTTGCTTTCATGAGATGGAAGTACATATTGTGCGATGAGATATTTGGTGCTGAAATTCTCATTAATATGCATTAATTTAGTCAAGAAACTTTTCGAAACAATAACTCATAAATTATTTCTATATATAAGAACTTATTGTTATCTGATGATAGATTAAAGGTACTCTACCATTATTCTCAATCATAAAATCATAATAGTATTTGAATGTGCTGGCACAATGGCTCAGAGTCCACCACATTGGTCGACCAGCATTGGGAGTATTGTTGTGTCAGTATTTTTTCTTGTAATGTAAAATTTCAGTAATAATTTAATAATTTATTTACACCGAGGCCGAGGGTCGCAAGGGCGAAAGCATTGATGTAATTATTATAATAATAAGATTCTCACACTCCTCTGTACAGGCTCTGAATTATACTGAAACGTTAGTAAGTGTGTGGAGAGAGTGAACGATGAAAGAATAACGAAGAAAATTTACCTGGGTGAAAGAAGAGGTGTAAGGAAACGCGGCCGTCCAAGAACCACATGGCTGGACCACGTTGACCAGATACTCAAGGACGGACGTGTTTTGAGTAAAAGTAATCGTAGAATGTGTATGAGGAATTGCGTGAATGTGACGGAAGCCCGAATAGAAAAAAGTTAGTAAGTAGTAGGTAGTAGGTATGTACTATTGACTCGATTATATAAAGGACCATCAAGCACACAGCTGAAGATACACTCAAGTTTAATTTATCTTCGGAGAATTTAAACCAATATATGTAGACTTGCCATCAAGTCTAGTTTATGCAGTGGCCTATAGTTCTGTTATACGATCACCATAATTTATTGCCCAAACATTTAATAGATATTGTCTTCACCTCAAGGAAAAACAACTAAAGCCATTTAAGAGGTTTATTTACCAACTAAAAGAAAACTGTTTATGTGAAGTCCTTAATCTAATTTATTGCTTGAATTAACCCGAAAAAAAAAACTTTTCTTGTTAGACAAATTCATCTTACCTAAATATTGTATTTAAATTTATTATTAGTTATTAGGAACCAGAAGGCAAGGAAGAGGATGTCGCTTCTTATATAAACATCACTTACTGTTAAGGGCTTGGCACCAAGAATGGCATCACAGCCTTTTCCCACGGCATTAAGGTTCAAAATCGCGTGACAATCGCGTGATTAAATGGTAAAAATAGCGTTTTTTCTTTTTTTTTTGGTATATTAATTAATTTTAAATGTGGTATATTCGGGGTTAGCTGGCAGCGATCGCAGCACTGTGTTAAGCTCGCCCTGGTGATCAAATATTATGGTAAGTAGTAAGTACCTATTACTTGTTATGTTTATTTATTAATTAATTATAACATAAGCCCTTTGAGAATATACACAATATCAATCTGTTTAGTTCAAAATATAAATAATTTAACATATGAACATATCCTACAACAAACTGAATAAATGCAAATATAATGCGGCCGCTTCACGCTCGCCGACCCTCCACGTTTTTTTTGTGTGAATGAGTAAAAAGACGTTAACCGTCGATTGCGTATACAATCCAACACAATCACCCCGTCCTCACGTCTTTTTACTCATTCACACAAAAAACGTGGAGGGTCGGCGAACATGTGGATGAGACATTAACGATAAAAAATAGAAAAACTATACACAATACAAAACCAAACAAGTACACAAAAGCAATAAAGTAGAATTAAAGATAACAAAAATTACGCATAATAAGTAGCATAATCGAATATACATATCGCCGCTCGTTTTTTACTTTGACTTAAGCGCCACTTAGGTATAAAATGAGTTATATATATCGTTGGAATCGTCTTGGCGAGCTTTATCGAATGGTCCAAGTTCAAGGTCAATCAGACAACTTTTTTGGTCGTTTAGTCAAATAAAAAACCAACTTTTATCTTTCAAAAAATAGGTAAAGCGACGAAAATAACAACTTATAAATCGCGAATGGCGCTTTATTTTGCCAAATTTTCACAATTCATGAATGTTTGGTTTATAAGAAAAAGAAACTTAACACATAAAACAATGCGAGTGGCGCTTTAGCTTTTTTGACTTATCAAAATTATTTAGACAGATGCACTTTAGTTAAATCGTATAATATTAAATCTAAACATGTCCTTCGTTTAGTCACATTTACATGATACTAAATAATGTTAAGTTGTCGTTTAGACTTTTTTAATTTTGGATATTACTCTTTACATGTCTTTTAAGTCATTTCTACTTAATACTGAATTTAATTGAAATGGCCATTAGTCACATTGGATTGTTACTTTTTAATTTTATGTTATCCGTTAATCGTTCTAACTAATTGTTTATAATTGAATTTGCACTTTAGTATTTTTGCGGTTATAACGATAGCTGATATTTGGTACATCTGTCGTCGTTTAAGACAAAATGTTTAAGACAGAATTATAAGGTTTGAAAATATTATTATCGGTCGTTCAACTAACAACTTCATTGTCAATACACGTGTTGGTTTTGTGTGCGATGGGCGCGAACGTATATACCTATTTAGAATATATTTAAGAAATATTTATAAATAATATATTTAGAAAACTTTTTCTTTCCTTCTTTTTTGAAACAGATATGAAGATGAATACTTAGAGTTCCAATACATTGATCTTCAGCTTTTATTACTCACAAAATTGTATATAAAATACAAGAGTTTGTGTGTTAGCCATTTTAACTTGGAAGTGTTTGGAAAACATGGTTGCATTAATCACTTTGAATTATAACGATTTTATTTTCAGTGCTAATTTAGACGTTCTGCTTGATACAGTTTGTCACAAAAAGTTCTATTAGCCATTTTGAATTATTAGAAAAAATATATAAATGACGTGTTAGTCATTTTGATATTTTTGAGGAAGAGTACAAATGGCGTGTTAGTCATTTTGAATTATTAGAAAATATGTATAAATGACGTGTAAGTCATTTTGTTTTTTTGGTGGAAGAGTACAAATGGCATGTTAGTCATTTTGAATTTTCATGATTTTAAGGAAAGTGGTCATTTACTTGTTTTGAATTAATAAATTTCGAATTATACTAAATATCAGGTTAGGCATTAAGGGATTAAGCGCCATCTAACTCACACAAAAGAGACTATATTTATTAACATTATATACTAAAAAATAGAAAAAAAATCCATGAACAAAACCCCCATACAATTTATTTAAATCGGTTCATAAATAAAAAAGTTATCAGGGTTTTTCTGTTTTTTTAAACTTTAAATCGCTCTCCTGAAAAGTTGACCCTGTGTCGCTTTAGTCAAAGTAAAAAGCGAGCGGCGATATGTAGTACCAAATAAAAAAAATACAACATTATATGTATACGTAAGTATATTTTATTGGCGTAAAGTGTAAGTAAGTAAATTATTTGAAAAAGGCATAAATCTCTCGGCAGCGGGTTAAAAGAAGAAGAAAAATATACTATATTATATAGTCGTCGTATAGCCATAGAACATATTATTAATTGGATCAATTGTTATGAATTCCATAAACTGTGTTGGAATATACCTGATTTTTTTAAATGAAATTTATGTTCACAATCTTGAATTGATATTAAATGTATGAAGCGTGATTTCTATATAGAATATATCGTTTTCTTATTATATATAAGCCAAGTTGTCACATGATTAGTGACATTCTGTAGACGCCTTCAACTTCAAGTCACCGCCTACGTCGGCCGTGCGCTAATATTCCATTTTGATTATAAACCAGTGTTATATCAGTTTTCTGCTTATACTACATAGCGCAAATATGTTGTTTTAGGCTGGCCACACACGTCCCGAAGTTCAGTTCCGGAATCGACCGTTTTGCAAAAAAGTTCCGATCAAAACCTCTCTCTGAATTCAGCGTCACCCCGATTTTAAATTCAGAAAGAGGTTTTGGTCGAAACCTTTTTGCAAAACGGTCGATTCCGGAACTGAACTTCGGGACGTTTGTGGCCAGCCTAAAATTAAACAATCAAATAACTTCGGATTCAGTCATTCAGATGATGAAAGTTAAGACTCGCGACTCAACTATGATACTCACGGTTATTTCCCACGGCATTAGGTTCAACATCCCATGATAAAATGGTAAATATAGCGTTTTTTTTTTTCAATTTTATGAGTTAATTTCGCTTACATCACAATTTTTTTTCGGTCATTCCCTAGCATTTAATTGATATGTTAATTGTAAATGTTAATTGTAACGAGTTTGTGTCTTTCGGAAAAAAAGATCAGAGGACTTTTTTACATTTTTTTTGGGAAATCTATTAAAGATATAAAAAATCTTTTATGGTCATTCTCTAGATAAAGGTTCAATGTATCTACTTTATTTTTTTCCAGTGCATGTTTAGTAACCATTGTCGATATATATTCACCTGCTCTTAATCGGGAAATCTTGACATTCATGTATTTTTGACATGATTTTCAAATCTATGACGTCACGAATCTGAACTCACCCAGAGATGGTAAACTTTACGCAGCCTGAAGAATTAATTCTTATCTATATATATATAAAGTAAAGTCTGATTTTTGTAAGTGTTCGCATAACTCCCGCATTTCACGATGGATTGCTGCGAAAACTTAGGATAACATTTGCGATAATATAGGCTGTGTCCTAAGGTTGCCGGTTTTCGGAGAAAAAGCTTTTCAAGAAAAAATAATGAGGGAATCCAAGGGTTGTATGGGGTCGTGTGTGGTATCGTATGAAAGGGCGTTGAAGAAGAAATTCAAGTCATAAGTCACATTTTGTCCAGCTCAAGCCTATAAAATAGCCGGGTTAATTAGACAAATTTGCCGTTGCGAAACACGGGTAACTCAGCTAGTATTAAAAAATAAGCACTCAATTTGTTAAGATTTCAGATTATTATGAAATAGCTCTTATGAGGTTAAAAGCTATTTATCATTAAAGAGGAGATCCGACCACAAACTTGTGAGATACTTTATCCGATTACTTGTTAGAGAGGTGAGACGGGTAAGATAGATTGTTTGATGTAATGTATGAGAATTAACAAATGTGTAGAACAAGGATTACCATCAGGTTACTCAACTAGTCGCCTGCCTACATGATACTATGAATATATAATTAATATTATTCCATTATACCTTACAGCTATCCACTCAGTGATCTCAAAGTTTATGGTAGATAATGGATAAATTTATTCCTCATCGAAACATATAATTTAAACGAATTGAGATTTTTAATGGACCCAGAAGAGTATGCATACCGACATTTCAAAAATTTCTAAAAACGGGAGACCTTATATCTCGACAACCGCACACTGTTTAAACGTAGAACAACCTAGCTGGACAAAAATATTTTATCTGTTTTTTATTAACGTGAACAGTTTTCATGAATATACAGAATATAGACATGACAGACATATCTATCATAATTTGTGATGAGAAGGTTTCTTCTTAGTTCTACCTACCTTAAAATATAAAAAAATAAATAAAAAAATAATAATAATAACAAAATAATAAAAAATAAAAAAATTCGCGAGCGTTTCCGAGGTTTACGATTTATTGCAATCGATAGTTAAATGATTGAACTATAAACTGAAGGTAAATTGACAACTCGACTGTACTCGACTCTAAACTTTATGCCCCTGACAAAATAAAAATATGGATATTTTATTGATTAAGCTTCATTTACCGTCTAAAACATTTGCAAATATAAAAAAAAAATACTTCCTGGTGTTCACCGAAGCCATAGTAACATACAGAAAAAGAAACAATTGATTCAATACACACGTGACGACTAGTACGAGACCTGTTTTGAAGCCGGCCGATGCTGGTCAAACTCATTGAGACTTGACTTTGTCTCTTTGTCTGTCCGATTGCAATCGGTTTCCTGTTGTTTAAATGATGTAACAAGATGCCCCTGTGTTTTTTAAAAAAGATTGCATGCTTTAAAAAAATAAAAAAAAAAAAACATTTTTTTATGACTTTTGTCCAGCTAGGTTGTTCTACGCTCAAACAGTGTGAACCGTTACTAAATGCATTGAACGTTTATCTATGGAAAAAAAATTTTGATACATGCAAAAATAACCCCAAAAATGAAAAAAAACGCTATTTTTACCATTTTATCATGCGATTGTTCACGCAATTTTGAACCTTGGGAAATTACTGTGACGTCAATCTTGGTGCCAAGCCCTTAAATATGAGCCCACCTCCTAAAAAGATTTTGTCAAGAAGTGCGGATAAAGAGGACGCTATATGCGCCTGATGTGCTACGGATCCCCGTAGCAGAGCTCCTTTAAGCCCGTCGGTATCCTTCAATGTTACTGAAATGTAAAGTGGTCACATTAAACCAGTTTTATGTTATAAAGTTATAAACATTTAATCCTACATAATATATTAACTGGTTATAACCAGAATTTTTATACCATAAATGCTGCATATTTGGAGTTTATTGCAGGTGAGAAGATCCTCTCCCAAACATTATACCTCTAGGAGAGAGTCTCTGTAGCACGTGACTTTTTTCCCACGTGAAATCTATTTTATATCTCATCCTTTACACAGCATAAGTAAAAACACACCTTTGCTCCCAATACAAAACGAAAGAAAATTCCCTTTTATTTTTTCTACCAAATAATCTAATACATAAAACGCTTTCTACGAGTATGTTCTGCAGTGAAAACATTCAATACATGTTGATAATGCCATTGTTGAATAATCCGTTCTCTCTGCCAACCCCGCAAGGGAGATGGCGTGAGGGAATAGAAAAGAATAATTTGAAATTTTATTTTTAAGCCTAAGAGCCCATAACTATGACGTCACGGTCATTTTCCATGGCGCGGAGTGAAGGTTCAAAATCACAAGAACAGTCGTATGATAACATGTTAAGTATTGCGTTTTTTTAAGTTTTTTACGGCCATTTACTAGATTTTAATGCATATTATATCATCACTTAAAACATTTTTTCTTTGCGTAGGTACACTATATATAAAAATTCTTTTACGCTTATTCACTAGATAAGGGTTCAATGTATCTGCCCTATTTTTGCGAATCATATTTACATAGTAATGTTGTCCAATGTCCAGATCTATGTAAGGTCTCAAAAATCTATTTTTTTTATGAAATGTCAATATGCCTACTCTTAAATAGTTTAAGCAGAATTTTAATAGATAGATTTTTTTATAATTCATCATTTTGTTTCAGTTTTTTTTGCTTTTAGGACCTCGTGGAATAATTATGTTAATAGATGAGACCCAAATTTTCCAGTTGAACTTGAATGAACTGACAATATTTTTTTCCTATGTAGCACGCCTTTTTAAACACTAGTACTTACGTAGTATACATATAAAACAATATATACCATGTATTATTATATGAAATCGTTGTGCCCTCAGGCAATTGTTGCGAAAGAAAACATACTTATAGGTATGTGTGTATTTGGAAAAGAAAATAAGTTTTGCCAGTTGAAGACTTTGTACAATGTTATTAGAAAAAAATATTGCGTTCGGTAAAATATTTCACACCTGAAAGGTTGTAATTGAAATACAAAACACCTAACGAAAATGGGTTAGAAACCAAAAACAAAATATATAATGAAAAAAAAAACACTTTGTATAATGTGATATTTATAAACAATAATAGTACCCATTGGCATGAACACTTCGATATTTAATTTAGGTACCTACCTATATTGAGAAACTAATTTGTGTATCAGTGTATCGGGGTCATATACCAGAAAATATGTTGAAACCCTGTTGAAATTTAATGAAATCGTTCCTTAAGATGGATTTTACCCTTTTTCAATGATGCAAGAGTATTGTAGGTTGGACAACTCTATCGGAGAGTTGTAACTCTACACACGAATAAAGAACACAGAGCAAATGGAGCCCCGGAGGTTTCGGAATCCAGTAGAATCTTGAGCATCATACATTTATTCCTACGCCAATGTGTATGTAGCAAGAACGTGTCCCTGAGATTACTAGCATCTGATGGGAATAATGTGATCTGATGAACTTCTAAATGAGATGTGAAAATATCAGGAAACTGAAAGAATACTTTATAATAAGTACAATGAATTCAACTAGTACCTACCTGCAGTATATTTGCAAAGTACAGTGTATGACAGATCCCTCCTCATACGTATGAGAATTTTCTTTATTAAGGAAGTATCTCCAAATATTAGAAAGACAAAAAACGTGTTATTATCTACGTAAATGTTAAATTAATTGATTTAATTAATTGTATATATGGTAGCCTACAAATACGGCTTCATGGGTTGGGTCCAAGATTTTTAATGAACTGAAAAAATAAACAAATAGACTTTAAAAAAAGAAAATATAAAAGATATTATGTATAGTATAAAAATATCTTAGGATCTGAAGTAGCAAAATAGTTGGTACTGAAGTAGGGAGTGTTCACTGTTCATACATACAACAAACCTTTTATCGGTGTTGACATAACGAAGTCATGGCGAAGAAAACCACAGCATGAGTTCATGTGTGTAAAAAAATAATAATACTATACCAGTCGTAGGGGTACGATCAGTACTATAATAAAGGAGACTAGATAAAGCTGAGTGGATGCCACGGATATATATGAGAGGGTGAGAATCTCATTCTAGAAATGTGTCCAATTTTCAGTAAAAAAACGTGACTCGAAACCAAAACCGATGTTGAAAATTATACGGATCTCTCAAAAATTTTATTATCAACACTTATTCCGATATTTTTGGTATTTGATTGCGTATTCAATAGCTACGCTACGTGATATTATTATACGAACGAAAGACCACAACCCTGATATCTGACTCCATGTTAATGCAGGGAGACAGACTTCTATGGACTTATTTAGAATGACACCAACGTCATTCCTTCAGTGTTAACAAGGAACGACCACAATGATGGAATAATTTCTAAACATCAGCAGTGAAAGTATAATACTCGTATGCCCTTATATATTCCTATATTTGACTATTATCATAACATATTTAACATTACAATCTGATATTTTTTTCCATCAAGTCTCAATAATTTGTACAGAGTACATGTTTGGCGCAGGTCTCCTGGAGGGAGGTGCCGGGTTCGAACCCTGGAGCTGACGATCTAGTCCACACTTTGCGAGTGCTAAGTGTGCCATTTGTGTTTGTTATGTATTTACGCGTACAAGCACAGATCCTTATTTAAAAATAAATAATTTTGTTCATTCCAAATATTTTATTTGCGATGAATTAAAATCTAAAGGTCGTATTTTAGATTCCCTCAGTATAATATTTAGCCGAAGATGTCGCACCCAATTATTTTTAGTTAAACAAGTCTCCATTGAATCCTTCTTGAACAAATAAGAATCGTTAAAATTAATTAAGTCATCGCGCCTAAACGTGTAAACAAACATCTAGTACACTTTCTTAAAGCTCCCGACCCAACTATGACGTCACGGTAATTTCCCACGGCATTAAGGTTCAAAATCGCATGATAAAATGGTAAAAATAGTGTTATTTCCATTTTTGGGGTTAATTAATTTCGCTTCAATCAAAAAACTTTTACGGTTATTTCCTAGATTTAAATGCATATTATCAATACAAAAAAAATCTCCGCGACTTTCGGGAAACGAGTATCCGTCTTTGGAAAAAAAATATTAGAGGTGTTTTGCACATTTTTTTTTGAGAAATCTATACAAGATATAAAAAATCTTTTACATATTCCCTGGATGGTTCAATGTATCTACTCTATTTTTTTCAAAGCATATTTAGTAACGGTTGTCGAGATCTAAGGTCTCCCGTAGGTATTTAGAATTTTTTTCAAAAGTCAATATGCATATTCTTTATGTGTCTGGAGTAATTCCCCTTGAAGATTTTTTATATAAGTTTTTCCCAAACGAATTATTGAATACAATGAAGAGACTCGCCCTAAATGTTTCATTTTAATATGTACTTAGCTTCTTCTTATTTTTATCAAAGTACTTTTTTATTGTTGACAAAATTTATACATAGATACTCAGAAGGTGATTATTATTTGAAACGCAAGAAAGCGTGAAAGTGGAAAACGTAATATTAATATTGTGAGAAGACTGGCAGATATTGCCAAACAGTAATAAGCTCACCCATTGTAATTTTTATTTCAACAAAGAGTTTTATTGCTTTTTGAGTTTGCGCTTTTTTTACTTCACTAGTGGGTACCTACCCGTGAAAATCACGGAGGCTTGGTTAATATGCTTCAAGTTCCTCGAGTACAGGAATGTCACAAGGCTCCGTCTTTTCCCCGTCTCTCCAATATCAATATCATGAAAGGCTGCCTAGTATCATTATTGTCCGTATGGAAAGGTGCGTACTTTAGTTCTTTTTGCAATCTCTACGTATATTGTGTAGGTACGTACCGCATAGTATATTATTTCCACGAACGAAATATTTCAAAACTATTTTCATTCATCAGTAGGAACAATTCTAAATTAAGTAGGTATGTGCCTACCTAAAGTTACTTAAACATTATTTCTGTAAGTAGGTACCTACACATAATTCGAAATAGAAACTTATTAAAATCACTTTACTTCAAATGTATTGTTCAACCAACACTTTTCATCCGATGTAAAGCGCTAGTGTAGAGAACATTTTCAAAATTTCATAGATTCGATCCATTAGTTTGCATAACAATATTTTCGTCTTGCGCTGGGCACAGACAGACAGACAGACGGACGTTGGACAATTATTAGAATGATACATTGATTAAGTGAAATACAAGATACTATACATTTTGAAAAAAATCGATTCTGCGTGGTTTATGAAAGTAAACAGGAACCTGGAATATAGAGACAGTGAATATTTATACGAACTGAAACAATATCGTGGTAGAAGCCCGTAATTAAAAAATGTAAGAAGGTAGATAGCTAACCAACAAAATAAAACTACTGTTAATGGTCGCAGTGCAGTAAACAGTAATACAATCACAAAAATAAAATTATGTACTGATTACTGAAGATGGTAAAACGAGATGATTTTGAGAGGACGAGATTCTTGTTAATCACTTAGACAAACAAAAGTAATATTTTTGTTTACTCGAGTCTTTCAGACTTAAATAAATTTAAAGTACTTTAAGATACAACAACGGACTAGAAAGTTTAAATTAAATTTAAGAGGTCGAGTGATTTAACATTCCTGCTTCGCGCCACCTTATTATTTTCAGTTGTCAATCAATATTTGCTTCCTTTCTTTTAAACAGATTTTAAGATATTTTATAAATGGTACCTACCTGCCCACATAATTATATTCGTAAATATACATCTAAAAATTCATGGAAGAAAAAATCGCAGTGTAGCCGAAATTTCGCTATTCATTTCGATGATCATTACAAGTGATACATATGAACTTTCATTACCAAATTACTGTTTCAAAATGCAACCACAGTAAATACGCACTGTACCATTTCAGAGACTTCGTTCTATCACACTGTATTGTAATTTCAGGACTCAGAGTTTATTCCACTTGCAGTTGATAACTTCCATAAACGCACCCAGATCCTAACCCTCTGCACTTGCATCGTGTCATCTTTTTACAATAATATCATTTCATTTATTTAATATCCACACAATATATCGTAATAAAGTAAAAAAATATAAGTAAGAAACAAGTATTGGATTTTATTGCCCCACTAGGCAAAAGCCTGTTCTGGGGCAGTACTAACTACAAAATAGTTCAAGGCTACATGTATGGACAAAAAAATAAATACTGGAGAACGAGTAAATGATTATTGCGATATACATATACTCGTAAACACTACAAAACATTTAAATGACCTGTGTCTAGTCTCACTCGAGTTGCGCTTAATGAAATACAATTTAGGGTTTATTAAAGTTAAACCACATTGCCAAACATCCTACATCTGTAAATCTCTACGACAGTACTACTGTACGAGTAGTTACATTATCTCACAGTGGTATAGTGACGAGCGAGCCTTGTGTAAACACACTTTACTAATCGCTTGAATGCTCTGTCAGGCTGAAAGCAATAAGCCTCGTAATATTGTATTTGTCACGATCTCATTTAGAAGCACTCTCTTGCTGGCAATATTAAGAATCTTCACTTACTTACGACAAAGCTGTCAAGAATAATTTTCTGCCCCTACGAAGATTCTGTCTAAAATTTTATGTGAAAAGCTTTTAAATGGCAATAAATCTGTAGAAAAAGAACTCGAATTTCATTTAGATAAGATCCCACCACATTAATCTAGAATGTCCTCTATCTAGAAATCTAATCCGCAATCTAGAAATCTAAATAATATACTTTGCTTCCAGCACGTGTTAAAACAAAAGTGTAAGTTCACTATGTTACTATCCTTGGATTATAAAACTCTGTTATTTATGTAAGTTAATGTTTTATGGAACAAAATACTTATTTATTTGTGACTAGTTCCGAAAGTATGATTTAAACAAACTTTATCAACAAATAAATAAATAAAACTTTTGCTTACCTACTATATTGCCTACGGCAATAAACCCACCATTTATTTTTTTTTTCAATAAAGATTTATTTATTTATTATAATTTATCATAATGGATTCGAAAAGATAACAACAGTAATGGCATTTACTCCAATTTTAATAAATGCGCATTGTTTTACTATTGGGTGAGAGGAGGTCTAATGTGTGTAGGTATATTATTAGGGTGACACACTGACACATGATGCGGGTCTGACATTTATTTGTCCCTGGCAACAGCACCACAAAGTAAAAACTCATGGTTAACAATACCTTCGGTCCTCAGTATGTAGCAAAATATAATTAATTATCGTACTGCACATCGAAATGCTGCTTGCTAAAGCAATAGTCACGAATTTGTATCCTTATGTACTAAAAAACTGTCCCTGTAGACAGGAGACAATGTTTTCATTGACAAACAATGGGATTCTTTGTGGATACTATAGCTATGCCAATGGAAACATTGCCGATTCAGTATAAGAGTATAAAAATGTCACGCAAAGGAGATTGTTCTCGTATCCTGTTAAAGATACGAGAACAAAGTAGCAAATATACGATTAATCAGGAAATGTAGGTAAAGATAAATATTTGATGGATGAACAGAGTTAAGTTTTTGTTTGAATTCATATTACAATAAAGGCCATAACTGGACATAAATATTTCTTGAAAGACGTACCAATATTCTTAGTTTATGGAATGGAATAGAACTATGGGTAGTGGTGCACTTGGAGAATACAGTAGAAGTCCGATAATCCGGCACGTTCGGGACCGGCTCGGTACCGGATTAGCGGAAATTCCGGTCTATCGGGCGGTGCCCCTTCTTTTTAGTGTAGGTACTTAATTTTTGTTCTTTGTTTTTTTTTTTTAAATACATACATACACAAATCGTAATTATAAGAACAATTAGGTTAAAAATTAAACTACAAATACAGTATGCAAATACAACAAAGTTTATTTTACATTTCATATAATGTTTCAAAAAAGTCACGAATGTCTTTTGTTTTCTTGACTTTTGGCGTTTAGTATAAAATTTATTTCTAATGATATGGAAATCAATAATTTCTGAAGCACTGTAGCTAGTACTAGCCTCAGAAAAAGTGATCCGGAGCGATGCCGGACTATCGGGCATTCCGGACTGTTGGATGCCGGACTAATGGACTTCTACTGTAATAGCATTACGAACTTTACTTTAAAATGTTCTTAAACTTCTTTTCTCCTTATCCAGTCAACTTAATCCTATTTTATCAGGCAAAACTTTGGAATATTCTCCGTCTTTTTAACCTCAACCTAAAAATAACAACACCTTATTTTTAATTGCGTTTTGGATAAGTTCGAGTTATTCTAAAAAAAATTGTGCCATTCACTAGATTTTAATGCATATTATCACTAAGATTTTTTTTCCGGCTTTCGATAAGCGAGTTGCCGCCTTTGAAAACAAGAGGAACTTATACAAGATATGAAAGATCTATTTCGATAATTTACTAGAGGAAGGTTAAATGTATTTCGTATACTATATTTACAAAGCATATTTAGTAAGGTTCTTGAGATGCGTAGTCTGAAAAATTTCATTTTTTTAATGAAGATGTGCCTCCTTTTAATCTGTTAATTGGAACAGGAAGCACAAAATGCATCTCAGTCTAGCAAAATGTAGTTAGCTATGGCTTAATCTGTAGAGAGAAGAACTTATCATACAAAATTCTTTACTATGTAGGACAGATACTGTTATAAAACAATATTAGGGTTAGGTATTCATTTATATTTCAATAATAAACTTCACACAGTCATCACGAGAAAAAATATATAGATATTTCTCATTTTGAAGAAAGGGCGAAATTATTCTATCAAAGCAACATTCACCTTGTCCCTGAATTCTTATTTTCCTCATATTTTCATAGCAATTTCACTTACGCATAACATTTTGTATCCGTTAGACTTTCCGCAGATGAATGTTTAGCAACATCATACAAGTAGCACGTTCTTTTCCCCTTTCCGAAAGAACTACAATATAAATAACTTAATATTATAGTCAGAGTGATGGATGGAAGCTATGAGTGAACTACTCCTGAAACATCTGTGGATTTATGCAAAAGCTTCAATAAATTATTAAAATAATGTTTTCTCCTTTCCTTTCTACATGAAAGTTTGTTGGCGGTTTACTCCGGGAAATAGAGAATTTTACCGTGCAAAACGTATAGTAGTTCTGATTTTTGGATATGTTATATAGGTCGGCCCTGTGGTTAAGAATTCAAGTTTGTGACCTCCTAGCCCTTGTGCGTTCACTAGGGCGAGCCAAAAACTGACGAAATTTCGGTCATTTTTTAAATTATTGATCATAACTTTTTAACAATGCATTTTAGAGAGTAAAGCTGTATGTAGAAGTTAAAGAATATTAAATTCTCTGCAACTTGAGCCTACAAAGTTTTTTTGTAAAACTATTATTTAAAGAGTTATGAGATATCCAAATTTGCATTTTTTTCTGAAAAATGCTGTTTATTTACAAAATTTCTCATTTTTTAAATATATTTCCTGAAATGTACGTTGTAGAGAAAAACGTTATAAGTAAATGTTGTAGATCGTTTAATTTAAAACAAGTTTTAGGTCAACATTTTTTCTCTCGGACCAATAACAACAGAGTTGTGACCTTCTGAAAAAATATCAGACGAATATTTAAGCAACATTCAGTATAGTAGGTATGATAATAGTTATAAAAAAAATGCAATCAAAGAAATGATTTTTTTGTAGGTTATTAAGGTTAGTCTCGTGGTTCAGAATCCAAGTTTGTGACCTCCCCGCCCGCGTGTATTCACTAGGGTGGGCCAAAAACTACTGAAATTTCGTTCATTTTTCAGTTTATTGTTTCTATTTTTTTAATTATCCATTTTAGAGCAAACAATTGTAAGTAAATATTGTAAAGTATTAAATTTTCTGCAACTAAGGTTAGTCACGTTTGTTTAAAAAGCTATTATGTAAAGAATTATATAACAAATAACATCATTTTTAAACGAAAAAAAAAAATTTTTTTCTTTTTTTGTATAATTTTTTTGAATGGTACATAGTATAAAAAATATTATTAGCGAATATTATAGGATATTAAATTTGAAACAAAAAATGGTAAGGGACTTTTTTGCCTTGGACTAATAACAAATGAGATATGCTGTCCTGAAAATTAATTTAAGGTCAATAGTCAATATTCAGATCGCCATATCTCATTTATTATTAGTCCAAGGCAAAAAAGTCTAGTACCATTTTTTGTTGCAAATTTAATATACTATAATATTCGCTAATAATATTTTTTCTTACTATGTACCATTCTGAAAAATAATACAAAAATTGAAAATAAAAAAAATTTAACGTTTAAAAATTATGTTATTTGTTATATAATTCTTTACATAATAGCTTTTTAAACAAACGTGGCTAACTTAAGTTGCAGAAAATTTAATACTCTACAATATTTACTTACAATTATATACTCTAAAATGGATAATTACAAAAATAAAAACAATGAACTGAAAAATGAACGAAATTTCAGTAGTTTTTGGCCCACCCTAGTGAATACACGCGGGCGGGGAGGTCACAAACTTGGATTCTGAACCACGAGACTAACCTTAATAACCTACAAAAAAATCATTTCTTTGATTGCATTTTTTTATAACTATTATCATACCTGCTATACTGAATGTTGCTCAAATATTCGTCTGATATTTTTTTCAGAAGGTCACAACTCTGTTGTTATTGGTCTGAGATAAAAAATGTTGACCTCAAAATTGTTTTAAATTAAACGATCTACAACATTTACTTATAACGTTTTTCTCTACAACGTACATTTCAGGAAATATATTTAAAAAATGAGAAATTTTGTAAAAAAACAGCATTTTTCATAAAAAAATGCAAATTTGGATATCTCATAACTCTTTAAATAATAGTTTTACAAAAAAACTTTGTAGGCTCAAGTTGCAGAGAATTTAATATTCTTTAACTTCCACATACAGCTTTACTCTCTAAAATGCATTGTTAAAAAGTTATGATCAATAATTTAAAAAATGACCGAAATTTCGTCAGTTTTTGGCTCGCCCTAGTGAACGCACAAGGGTTGGGAGGTCACAAACTTGGATTCTTAACCAGGGGACTAACCTATATAACATATCCAAAAACCAGAACTACTATACGATTTGCACGGTGGCCATACATTGTATGTCTAGGTTTCCCGGGGTAGTTGTATTAAAACAGCTTTTTCATAATATTTAGTAGGTAGGTATGAATAAACGAATGAACAACATTAAGTATTTATGTTGTGAGAAATTCTCAAACGTATAACTTTCTAAATTATGAACAGTACATATATACACGTACCATATGTATTATATATTCCGAAATAATATGTAAAGTTTGGTTGTGGGTATAAAAATTACATTCATATTACATTGAAGTTCCTCCTATCGCTCCGGTGTCATTGCTTTGTCACAGAATGATACACAGTGAAAGAGGATCTTCTTTGGCATATGCGAGTAGTATATTGTGAGCAGAATAATCCTTCACTTTTTTTTTTTTTTTTTTTTTTTAAACGGCAATCCACCCGTCAACGAGTGACTTATGAAAATCCTTCACTTTTGAACGTCACATTTTAACCTAGGCATACACAGTTAAATATTAAATAGAATAACAAACACGTAGTTTTTTGTACCTATGACCAATGACCATGAGATCATGTGTGACGGTAGAGATATGTTATTTTACGGGGAGTGAGGGAGGGGGATGTACCTACCTACTGTACTTTACTCGTACTTACCTATATGAAATATTGCTTTGGTGATGTGATTATAATCGTGTAGATTGGATTGTAACAAGAATTTTCGTTCTTACTTTCCACGCCGTCCTGATGTCAATCGACAAATCTCTTAATTTCCGTCTAGGTGCTACAGCGCCCTCACTCTATAATCTGGCGCATATAACTGCTTCACGGAGGACCTCTCACATTACTGCCCTCTAACTTTCCTCGTGCTATAGTGATGAGCAGGCCGGGGTTCCTGATATTATGGCCTAATTTTAACTGTAATATCAGTTAACATATTAATAGAATCTAACACTTCATTAATATACTTTAGGGTTAATATACCTACAATCGAACATTAGTCCTTTGAGAGTATGCACACCGACATTTCAGAAATTTCTAAGAACGGGAGACCTTATATCTCGACAACCGTTACTAAATATGCTTTGGAACATAATAGGGTAGATACATTGAACCTGTATCTAGGGAATAACCGTAAAAGATTTTTTATATCTTGTATAGATTTCTAAAAAAAATATATTGAAAAACACCTCTGATCTTTTTTCCGAAAGACAGAAACTCGTTTCCAGAAAGTAGCGGAGTATTTTTTTTTGTACTGATTTATTTATTTATTTATTTCATAAGTACAACACAGACACTGAATACACATAGAAATATAATGGACATGGAGTATTTAAGTATATAGTTCAAACAGCGACCTAATTAGTTTGTACAAGTTTAGTCAATATTATATCGTCAATAAGTAAGAAATTAAAAGCTAATCTACGATTAAATATAAAATTAAATAAGAAAGTCAAAAGGAGAGAACAAAATAAAAAAACAACAATCTAACCTAAAATTAATATGTCAAATTAAATTATAAAACCACTTACACAAATACTTACATCAAAAAGAAAACAATGCACCAATCACTAGAAAGGAGGGAGAGGATAGTATGGGATAGGGAGAGGAAGTGTAGGATAAAGGGAAAATCATTTCAAATTTGCATATCACCCTGAAGAATACCAAGTATTGTTCTTTTCAACTGGTACGGAGTGACGTTGAAGATGTCGACATCGCTATACTTGTCGTTGAAATTCCTCATCGCTCTGTGTAGGGGGTTTCTCCAACCTAAATTAGTTAAGTGACGGATTTGATGAAAAAGTTTGTATGTTCGTCTATTGGATGGTATGTTGAAATTGACGTTAGCGAGTAAAGAGGGCGCGCCAATCTCGGCCACGCAAATTTTTAATAATGTACATTAAAGTCTAGGGAATAACCGTAAAAGTTTTTGATAGACGCAAAATTAAGCTCAAAAAATGGTGAAAACGCTATTATTACCATTTTATCGTGCGATTGTTCACGCGATTTTGAACCTTAATGCCGTGGGAAATGACTATAACGTCATTCCTGGTGCCAAGCCCTTAAACGTCGTTAAAAGCGATGACAGATAAATTTATTGAACGCAATAAATAAAAGGAAATGAATAAGAATAAATGTTTAAGAGAAACCTTCCCCTTATCACAAAAGTTTCGGAATTCACGTAAATTACGTGCTTATACCATAAAAGACCTATTAAAAACTTATTTGTTTCGATTACGACGACAGCAGTTAGGTATTAGACGACAGTAGATAGTAGATAACCATCCATAAAACTCTTTATAGTGTAGTGGAATGGATATAAAAGTGCACTTGAGAATTTTCTTCACAGTTTATTATTAAGATCTCGATGTACCTGCACTTTACCTTTTACTAACATCTTTGATAATGTCATGTGCATCTTGTGTGATAAGCAGGTAGGTACACTGATAATGCACTTTAGATGCAGTCTACGGAGGCACAAGTAATACTCATAATAAGAGTATATCTAGTATCTACCAATTAGGGCTTGGCACCACCAAGAATGACGTCACAGTTATTAAGGTTCAAAATCGCGTGAACAATCGCATAATAAAATGGTAAAAATAACGTTTTTTTCTTTTTTGGGGGTTAATTTTGCGTCTATCAAAAAACTTTGACGGTTATTCCCTAGAATTTAATGCATATTATCAGTAATTTTACTCCGCGACTTTTGGGAAACGAGTTTCCGTCTTTCGGAAAAAAGATCAGAGGTGTTTTTCCATTTTTTTCTGAGAAATCTACAGGGTGTTTGATAGATGGATACAGATATTTTCAGGAGTGATAGTAGAGGTCATTTAGCATCTTTTGAGCCAAACTTAGCTTAGTCAAAAGTCGCACGGTTCTCGAGATATTCGAGATTTTAACTTTTTTTTCGAAATACCCCGAATTACTCAAGTTTTAGCCCGATAGCATCGTAAGTAAAGGTACCTACTTAGTTCTATCATTCTTTTTGGTTACCTGAATATGTGTTTAGTCTATTTAAATCATAAGTTTCAATCTGAAATACAATCATGTTAAAAAAATATCGGATTAAAGTTTCGAGAAAGAGATATTTCAAAAACGAGTTACGACTTTAGAGAAGATTTTAGATAAGAAAAAAAATGTTCAAAGATTCAGAAGATTCTGGTTTATGCTCTTTCAAATGATATACAAAACATTATAAAAAACATTAGTTTCGAAAATCTATGATACAAAAACTTAAATAGATCACCTCTAATTTAAGCAAATTTCCATACAAATTCGGAAACAGTAAATTGAAAGGAAATGTGTTTTTCACTATGCAACCGTACCTATAGTAAATTTGTATGGAAATTTGCTTAAATTAGAGGTGATCTATTTAAGTTTTTGTATCATAGGTTTTCGAAACTAATGTTTTTTATAATGTTTTGTATATCATTTGAAAGAGCATAAACCAGAGAAGTTTTTTCCAGATTTCTGAATCTTTGAACATTTTTTTTCTTATCTAAAATCCTCTCCAAAGTCGTAACTCGTTTTTGAAATATCTCTTTCTCGAAACTTTAATCCGATATTTTTTTAACATGATTGTTTTTCAGATTGAAACTTATGATTTAAATAGACTAAACACATATTCAGGTAACAAAATAGAATGATATAACTAAGTAGGTACCTTTACTTACGATGCTATCGGGCTAAAACTTGAGTAATTCGGGGTATTTCGAAAAAAAGTTAAAATCTCGAATATCTCGAGAACCGTGCGACTTTTGACTAAGCTAAGTTTGGTTCAAAAGATGCTAAATGACCTCTACTATCACTCCTGAAGATATCTGTATCCATCTATCAAACACCCTGTATACAAGATATAAAAAATCTTTTACAGTTATTTCCCAGATAAATGTTCAATGCATCTACCCTATTTTGTTCCAAAGCATATTTAGTAACGGTTGTAGAGATAAAAGGTCTCCCGTTTATAGAAATTTCTGAAATGTCGGTATGCATACTCTTAAAGATATTGGATATGCAGTCTACGGAAGTACATGTAATACCCATAATACGAGTATATTTAGTATCTACCAATAATGTATTTTATATAAAAAGATCTACTACAATACACAGATGATCGAAAGAAGCGTAGTGCCAAAAAAGGAGCCTAAAATTGTGCTTAAATTTCTCCACCTGTTTTGTTTCAAAAAGTCCTATTTTTTTCTCTTGGTTTTTCATATTTCATCTTCCGTAAAAATCTAATTAAGCATCTTTGTATTCGGCATGAAAATGCGTTTTATTTCTTTAGTGAAGTGGAAATTGTAGGAGTAATAAATAAAGTTACTAAATTTACCCAAATAACGGGTAATATCTGCTAGATCGTGTATTATAGTTAAGAGTATGCATACCGACATTTCAAAAATTTCTAAAAACGGGAAACTCGACAACCGTTACTAAATATGCTTTGGAACAAAATAGGGTAGATGCACTGAATATTTATCTAGGGAATAACCGTATAAGATTTTTGATAGACGCAAAATTAACCCCAAAAAATTGAAAAAAACGCTATTTTTAACATTTTATCATGCGATTGTCACGCGATTTTGAACCTTAATGCCTGGGAAAAGACTGTGATGTCATTCTTGGTACCAAGCCCTCAAAGGACACATTTTATACGTAGAGAAAGTAAGAATATAATAATAGTAATACGAGTATAACAATAACACATAAATTTATTTATTTATTGAGACACTCACAGAGGATTGACAGATATACATAAATTAAAAACATCAAACACAAACTTCCGGTCAACCCCCCAATTACGAGCGTCCACAGCATGCACATAAATCATTAGGTACATAAATAAAACAGGTAATAGACGATGGGATTAAGGATATAAGGAAGGAATCAAGCAATGGCGGATCCAGGATTCATTTTTGGGCTGAATGTCACATGCAAAAATTAACTTGTGGTAAAAAAAGGGGGGGAATAGCGCCGCAGGCGACTTTTTCTGAGACTGAATGAAGAAGGTTATGATACCCATACGTGATGTCGTTTGATTTATTTCCTTTAAACAAAAAAAATGCGTAAAAAAATAGTGCCGCACGCAGGCGAATTTTTTTTAGAAAATGTGTGAAATAATGAACTTGTTTGTCTTTCTATAGTAGGCCTGAGCAAATTTTTAGTTTAAGGGACATTTCAAATTATAAATGAGCGGCGGGCCGCAAATATAAAATACAATTTTAGATTATTTACCAGAGTCGGAACAATGCCCTGCAGGCGAATTTTTTTAGTAAAATGATAAGAATGTGAAACTAATTTGAAATACACAGAAGGCTTAATTAGCGCCGAAGGGGAAATAAAAAAAATCGGTTACGTGTTAAGATATAGGCAACAGATTTAATTAGCAGTTTTCAGATTAGCAGTTCAAAACAATATACCTTTTAGAAAATTCATGACATGATGAGAAAACGATGTAGTAATAATGTGATTCTTCGGAAACTAGTTGTATATAAAGTACTGTCACTCATGGTTTCGGGGGGGGAAGGGTTCAGCCCCCTAGCTCCCCATGGATTCGCTAGTGGAATCAAGGGATTTGAGGGTTGGACGGATTTATCTAGCATTGTCTTGTTTTTGTTGTTATTTATATTTACTGGCCAATAAAGATTTATTTATACTGTATCTCTCTCTATATAATAATATCTCTTATCCTATAATATTATCCATGTGATATGATCATTGATTATTCTGTACAGTGGTACCGTGTGGATTGGATTTAGGAGAAACGCATCGTCATTAACTAATTGCACCTGGTTATAATATTCTAAATTGTATGTGGAATACGGATAACGGAAACTACATACCTACATTGCATTAATTAATCAACATTTGAAAGCCGCAACGTGTGATTAGTAGGTACTCATATGTTGGCATGAATTATTATCTCTACATACTATACTATAATCATTAATAGAGTGGGTACAGTTAGAAAACCCTAAATTATTAATACCTACTGACTGAATGTTGTATTGGAACAGTGGCGTATATAGGGGGGGCGCCCTCCCCCTCCCCCCGAAACGAAAAGCTATATACGCTACTGTATTGGAAAGATAATATAGATCAGATAGCTTTAGTTATTATAAAAGTTTTATTTTTAAAAAGGATCTGGGCTTGCAAACACGAACCCAAATACTTTCCTGCCCACTTTGCACTGTGCTAAAAGCTTGTATCGCAAAATGTGGAATACATCGCCAGCGCCGGGGTTTGAACCTGGCACCTCCCGCACGAGAGACTGCCATCTCAACCAACTGCGCCAACCATGTATCTACTCAGCAAACATTTTTTATTTATTTATTTTTGAGAACACAATAGCTGTACAAAGTGATTATTATGTACAGATTACAAGGTGTCCCAAAAAGTACAATCAAGCGGAAGTCCAGACATAGAGCACCTTTGGAGGTACCTTATAGTACCCCAATTTATGTTACGCGATTTTTTTTCGTATTTCTTAGTCAAAACAGACATACAATTTATTATGATTATATTTTTGACTCTCCGAGACAGGCCATGGCCTAGTGGGGTGTCAAATTGTATTGAACTTGTATTGTAAAAATGGCAAGGAAAATAAACAGATTTATTATTATCATTCATCCGTTGTTGATCACAGAGGCACGAATTATTGAGATACATGCTTGATTTTTTTTTTTTGAAAATTGGTAAATTCTACACTAAAAACAATTGCGGGCCTATCTGATACCATCGCGCCATGAAAAAACGTTGAATCTCAAAATAACTTAGAATCTGAAATTTAAAAAAAAAAATACGACGTTTTAAAAAGATCTGGATCCTTCACACAATTTTTATTAAAAGATTTGCGCGCTCTTTTTATGTATGAGTTTTGCAAATAATTTGTTCTAGAATGGATGACGTAGAATTTCTGTCCCATAATAAAACAAAAACTAGATAAAACAAACCCTTGAAACCGATTTTGAGTTGAATCTGAATGTACCGTAATAATTAGGACTCTGAATACAAAATATGTTAACAGAGTTTTAAGTTTACTTGTTAACACAGTCGTTTAAATATACCTTCTTAGTATACCTACCTTAGTTTGTAGTAGAAATTATATTCTCGTAATACTTTTATTAAAATAATAATAATTTCGTATAAAAGTTTCAGTCATGTAGAACAAGAGAAGGATGAAGAGATTTTGAATTAATTTTTGTCAGAGAGGATCGTCACAAGCTGTTACTAATTAATGAGTTAGGATTACATTTACATAATCCTACATATTTTTATTTTTTATACAAGTGGGTTGAATTTATGATAATATTTTAAAAGGTATTTAATATTTCATGTGTAGTTATGAAATAATGTTTTTGAAATACATAATTTTCGAAACTTATTTCGATATTTTTTATCATTATTGTTTCATCGGATTGAAACTAATAATGTACTAAAACTGGAATAAAAAAAAATAGAACTAAGTAGGTACCTCTCCTTACGATAATATTGAAGTACAACCTGTATTGGTTCACTTGAATATTTTCTATAGAATGTGAAAATCTCGAATATGTCGAAAACTTTGAGACATTGGACTTAGTTATGTTTTGCTCAAAAGATCCCAAATGACCTCTATGCCACTCTATACTATAATCACCCCTTCAGATATCTGTATCCATCTATCAGACACCCTATACCTACAGTGATAGTGTATCAATAGTATACAGGAAACAGAGCTGCCCTGACTAATGAACATAAATCTGGAGAATTATTTGCTCAGAGATAGATTAACATTAATAATTCATAACGGAGTTTCAGTTATTATCTTTCTGATAAAATGAATTCATCGTGTTTATATTAAGATATTGGATTCTTGAATTTAAACCATTGGAGCGAGAAGAGTATTTGCAATAGAATTGTCTATGTCTATGTAGATAATCAATAGTGGAAAATTCTCACTAATATTCTACGCAAATTAAGATCTTCGTCGCAATTATAAAATACTAACTATGTATGATTTTTATTTTTTTGTCAAAGTTGAGGTAGACTATAGTTTTAATAAGAAATATCTATATGAAAAAGAGAACATTGAACGATGCTTGTTTTTATAAAGGACAATATAAAAATTTCAGATAGACTTTTCAAGTTTTATCGTGTTGAATCATATACGAGATTCAGGAAAAACCTCTTTTGACATTTTTGTCAATAACAACGTGACGAAAATGTTTAACCGGTTTGCAAAAATGTTGTGGCCGAATATTTTAATTGGTGTTGAACGACTGTTGTTGAATAATGAGCAAAACAGTTCGTAGATCTACTTAAACAGGAATAAGAAGAAGCGTCGACCAGGCCTTCAATCCCTCGATGGAAAGCAACTTTATGTAACGAATAAGTAGGTAGTATTCAAAACTAAATCTTAATTTTGAAATCTACTCGTATATAGTGATGATTTATTATTTATATAGGTCCCTGGAAGGGAAGACGAAAGGTCGAGTAAAACGTGATAAGACATAAAATATAAATAGGCTTCTGTCCCATTCAAGTTAGCCACCCTTGCTTTATCTAGCTCCTAGTGATATATTATTATGTATCTATCTATACATATTAAAGTATACTTATGTATTATTACTGTAGATTTTTATTATACGTTTACACGGAGAACCTTTTTTTGATGTGAAAAAATAATGGTATTACGTAAAAGAAGAACAAATCACAGGTCCTTTCAAATATTTTTTGACATTTTTCATGGGCGTGCTTGCGCAATATTCATCATCTTGTAATCTCGTAAATATACGCACCAAGGTAAACAAAATCCTTTATTAAAATTAATCGTTTCAGATTTCGGACACTCTTTAATTAAAGTCTAATATCTTACAATGTCTTTGCACATCATGCTAAAAACTCTTGTTAGACGATGCCAAAGTATTGTTGTTGTAAAAAATAATTTAAAACTGAGAACAATTTCTATGAAACCAGGTTTTGGTTTGGTGGCGTCCACTATCTATTATTCTACTATACTTTACGGTTATCTCGTCTGCGAGTGATCTCAGACGCGTCCATTATCAAGTTGTAGTTATTTATAGTAGACCTTAACCACTGTGCCCTATCGTATATTTGGATGTCCACAACCACAGAGTCGGCGGGTCACTGATACTCTCATATATTGACAGATTTACCCCTCTGTAGCCATTTACCCCTCTTCTCGTCTGAATTGCGGTGGTGCTATGGCGGAAAGGACAGAAAAACACAGGTAGGGAATTCTGTTGCGGAGTGTGGCTTCATTAAATTGGGTGTCCAACTGGTGAAAGATGTTCAGCAGCCGAGAAAAAGAAACGATCCCCGTTAGTAGTATTTAGACAGACATATGTTATTCCTCTACTATCTCAGGTATCCTGAGTGAGGCTCGTTTTCCAATCTGGTCCATTGGCATCTTCAGGGGGGCAGGGGGGAGCAGTTGCCCCCTAGAGATTGTTATAGGTATATATTTTTTTCATCTGAGTAATAAAACCTCACAAAAAATCACAATACTTCTACATATTTTCCCATCATATCATACATTTTCTAAAATTAGTAGGAAAATCCAAACAGTTCCTAAAAAAAAATTGCCTTCGGCGCTATTACTTTTTTATAAAATAGATTTTTCATATATATTATTGTGCAAAGTATTATGTACATTTTCAAAAAAACAAAGCACATCATGACCTATTTTACTATTTCTCACAAAAAAATTGTTGTGGTCGAATATTTTAATTGGAATGTGGTTGAATAATGACCAAAACAGCTCGTAGATTTACTTTTAAAGAGGAAGAAGCGTCGACCAGGCCTTTCTTTTCAAATTCGAATTCTTTTCAGGACATTAGCAGCCTTTTCCGGCGCTACCAATCATCCGCATAGGCATCTAATCATTTTCGGACTGGGTGTTTGGTACCTCAAAGGTGTTGTAAAAAATTAAACAGAAGTGGCGCTAATATAAATAGTAATAATACTTACATAATAATATATGGTAGTCAATTATTTGGGTAAAAGGTTTTGCCTGTATCCTCAAATAGATAAAAGCCCTATACATAATTGAATTTCATATCGTGCAGGTCAGTGTCAATTAAACAATTTTCAATGAAATGATTGGATAGCCAAGCTTCATTAATTTAATTTGATCGGAACTTTATCATATAGCTAATTGTAACGCAAGAATTTCTTTCAGTACAATATCATTTTATATTTATTTTATTTATTATTTTTATTTATTTATTTTTATTTATATTTTATTTATTATTTTTATATCATTTTAGAATATTTTTATTAAAATAATTGGATCGATAATCAACATTAACTTGTTTATTTATTTATTTAAACTTAAAGTGAACAACAAATACATATAAATATAAAAAATGGACATAGTACAGATTATAAATCGTTGTTCACTAGGGCGAACTTATCGCAGAACTGCGATTTCTTCTAGTTAACCCCCCTTGTTAAGAGCTTTTAGTCGGATAACATTTAGATAATCATATTTAATATTACAATTTAGCTCAGTGGTTACACCTTTAGTATAAGGATTAGATTGTGGTTACAAAATACAAGCCAACCCATTTTACTTCACTTCTAATCTCAGTACCATAATCTGATTCTAGGTAAATTTATAGCTGGATATTTTGAATATGGTAATTTATTAATCAGATATTGTTGATATTCGGTAGGAACAAATTAACAATGCTCGTGTAATATTTAGAATTTGTATCACTTTTAAGAGTATGCATACCGACATTTCAAAAATTTCTAAAACCTGGAGACCTTATATCTCGACAACCGTTACTAAATATGCTTTGGAACAAAATAGGGTAGATGCATTGAATATTTATTTAGTCTAGTCTAGTAATATTTTTTTTATATCTTGTACTTATATATTTCTCAAAAAAAAAATATGGAAAAACGCTTCTGTTTTCTTTTTTTTTCGAAATACTGAAACTCGTTTCCCGAAAGTCGCTGATGTGTATTTTTTTTGTACCGATAATTTGCATTAAAATCTAGGGAATAACCGTAAAAGTTTTTTGATAGACGTAAAATTTGTCTCAAAAAATGAAAAAAAAAACGCTATTTTTAACCATTTTATCATGCGATTGTTCACACGATTTCGAACCTTAATGCCCTGGGAAATGACTGTGACGTCATTCTTGGTACCAAGCTCTTAATATAACAGGTATTTATGTAGATATAGAAGTTCGGCGTATTTCATTTACAAGTTAAGAGTTTTTAACAAAATATTAGTTTCATAACCGGAGGGTGGTTTTATACCAAGAAGGTTCATACACACGCAAACCGAAAACCCGAAAAACACGACTATTTTAATAAACTTGCCAGCATTATAAAGTCAGAATAATGTTACGAGTTACCTGGTGCTATCAAACTTATTATAAAAGCAATATCTCCCGTAGACCCGGACATTTCACCTGGATGAAATAATTGTAGGTACGAATAGGTTGACACAGTGGCGTAACTAGGGGGGGCGGGGGGGGGGGGGCGGTCCGCCCCGGGCGGCGCATTTCAAGGGGCGGCAAAATGGATCAACATATAAACAACACACAAATTAAAAAAAATCTCAGAATTTTCGTAAATTATTATGAAAAAATGTTAAATTACATTAAATTTCGTAAAAAAAAATTGCCTGCGGCGCTAATAAAACCTGTTTGCATGGTAGGTGCCTAAGTTTTATTTTATTTCACGATAAATAAGCTAGATTTACGATATCTTATTACTAAAATTTGATTACTTCTTGCATGGTCGCTTCCCCTATATACAATACCTGTAACCATATATGTTACCTACTATAGAAAGATAGCCAGGTTAATCATTTCAGCCATTTGTCTAAAAAATTTCGCCTGCGGCGCTCTTTTTTTGTCATTTTTAAACGTTACCTTGTTAAACGTACTTATATATATTATGTTTTTATTTAAAGAAAGTAAACAAAACTACAACACGAACTTCATTTTCATTTATTTTTGTGAAAAAATTTCGCCTGCGACGCTATTTGTATGATTTATTGTGCCACGTCTATATTAAAAATTTTGTTGCTCTCGCTTAGCTTGAAAGCTGCAGACACCCATGGGTACACATGTACTTGTATAGGTACTTTAGGGGGCGGCATTTCCAGGATCCGCCCCTGGCGGCACTAATGCTAGTTACGCCACTGGGTTGACAAATTGACGAAATGCTGGTCGAAACCTTTTACACTCCGATCAGCATTGATCTTGGATCACATTTTCTGTTCCATTGATGTATAATTCTATATGTTTATATACTAATGTACGATTGTTTATATATAATTATTTTTCACATGATATGTTCAAATGACGATTTCAGGTGTCCGGATGGGCCTACGGATGATAAACAACAATAAACAATAAAAGGTACCATTTTTGTGTTGTGTCTAGTATCATGTCCAGTACAAAGTTGTTAGTATACCAAATAAGTAATAACAATAGCATTAAATCTAAGTCCAGATAATGTATCTAAAGAAACATTATTGTTATTAATTACTTCCATAAATGAGCCTCGTTGTTTTGTTTCATTCATTTATCTATGTGAATATTTAACACCCATATTTTCCAGTGAAACTCCTGTAAGTATGGAAATACAGTCCACATACACCTACTTTTATTCACTTATTCTTTGTAATCTTATATACCTATAGGATCTTATACGTTTTTTAGGAAAATATATTTTATGTTAATACGTTAGATAAGAGTATCTATCATATTTGGCCTTCATGGTAGTCAACAAAGATAAACAAAGAAAATAGATAAGAGTATCTATCATATTTGGCCTTCATGGTAGTCAACAAAATATCAAAAAGTTCAAGTGACATGATTTTGGAAAATGTGCTCTCATCTTTTGAACGAGGTATCTCTCAATATGTCTTCTTTCACATATTTTCGAGGATAAGAATATCATCATCCTAAAGTATGTACACCATTACTAACTTCATATATTTCTGTTGATAATCTACGATGGATGTATTCTCTTTACTATCTAATGGCTTTAGATTATTAGGTGTAATGTTTACAAATTATCAAGATAATCAGGCCGCTTAGATTTTTTAGTATTCAAACATGAATACTTACCAACTAGATTCAAGTAGGTACAAAGGACTTTAATGCATATCAGTGCATCAAAGCTTATTAAACCTTCAAACTTTTTCCTTTGAGGGATGTGATATACTTCTTTTGGCCACACGAAAAAAAAACCTTATTAAAAATATATTTTGTTTTCCTTCGCTGTTAAATAGAAAGTTATAATTTTTCTGGGAAACAGCATTTCCACTTTACGTATACGTATCACATATTGCATGATTCATCAGTCATCACTCTGTCTGTGGACCTAAAGAAATGTTTACATACTTGTGTTATTGAAGTATGTACAGGAAAAACAATGTGATGGTACTGCGAAAATAATTTGATTAGGTACTTCGATAATCAAAGGATGATAGGTACAGGATAAGGATTGTCTAGGTGGCACTGGTACAGGCATCATTTTGTATTCGAATGGATCCAAAAATATCAGTAACTTTTTTTTCTTCAGTAAAGTCGAATCGTGTCACTGCGATTAGAATAGAACTATTGTGACAGTGTCAGTGTCAGTATAATATTTTTTTATGAATGAGGAAGTAAATTTTAGTTTAGACTTTTTTTTTTTTTTTTTTAATAATTGTTAAAAATACTCATTGTTGTAAATCAGTATAGTACATATACAAAATTATTAAATTTATGTATATTAGGTAAAATAGGTCCAATTTTATAACTTTTTGAGATAAAATAGATGTGTTTAAAATTTATTTTGATATAATGAATTGAAAAAGGAGCATCTTAATTTAATAAATTCTAATTCACATCTAATTACTTACAGAATTGATCCCAATGTATGAAACTAGCAGTGGCGAAGGGCGGATTTCCGCAGAAGGGAAGCCGGGGCTAACATGTCAGATTAGACACTATTACACATATCATTATTTCCAAAAGATAACTCGATGGGAATCTTCGCAGCAAACTAGGAACTCTCATATTTTTTTTAATATTTGTTGTGCAATAAAAACCAACCATTTGTCGACATATTGTAAGTATCTAATGCGTATACTTACAAGTGTTCGTTTAGTTTTTTTATAAAAATGTGCAGATACCTAATCATATTCTCCATTACTTGATTATGGATTGAGGCACCATGTGGTCGTTACGCTACATAAGTTGATAAAGTCAATCTTCATTATTATTTAATATAATATCTAAACTTAAGGGCATGGCACCAGGAATGACGTCACAGTCTTTTCCCACGGCATTAAGGTTCAAAATTGCGTGACAATCGCATGATAAAATGGTAAAAATAGCGTTTTTTTCCATTTTTTGAGGTTAATTTTGCGTCTATCAAAAAACTTTTACGGTTATTCCCTAGATTTTAACGCATATTATCAGTACAAAAAACAATTTTAACTCCGCGACTTTCGGGAAACGAGTTTCCGTCTTTCGGAAAAAAGGTCAGAGGTATTTTTTTGGAGAAATCTATACAATATATAAAAAATCTTTTACGGTTGTTCCCTAGATAAAGGTTCAATGCATCTACCCTATTTTGTTCTAAAGCATATTTAGTAACGGTTGTCGAGATAGAAGGTCTCCCGTTTTTACAAATTTTTGAAATGTCGGTATGCACACTCTTAATAAAAAGTTTTATGTTTCCACAAGTTCGATACAAAATAATTAGTGTCTAACTTTTATAATTGATGTTCAAATAATTTGCTTATGAGGAATATACCTAATAATTAGTTTGGAGGTTAATTCTTTGTAATGGAAGATGTTTCTGTAATACCTCCCTACATTAGACATTCAAGTTGTTGACCGTCCTCATTGTTTGCTATGCTTCAAATTTAAATCAGTAATTTTACAACTGTGTAGTTATGTTTGATATAAGGATCGAAAGATAATTTCTGAAGAATGCTGACTAATACAATGAGGTAATAATGTAAGGAAGTCAAAAGATTTATAGGTAATATAGTCATTCAAGAATTGTAAAAGAAAGATGAAGCAAGATGAAGTGTCCTGGGGGGGTACTTTGTAAGCTTTCTCACCCAAAACACGCAGATAAAATGTTGATGGAAAATGACCCTTATGGCGATATGCATAAGGGCGTTTTTCGTGTGCATTTTAACTGCGCTGTTCACGATAAAAGATATTACAAACATGTAGGTATCTACTTACTTATGTTCTTCTCACTTGAGTCAAGTCACATCAAGTGAAAGAAGGTAGGTATTAGGGAATCCAATCCCGCAAACGCGGGATCCCGCAAATGCTGGATCCGCGCCTTTGTTTGCGGGATTCAAAACGAGGGATTAGTCATGCGGGATCCCGCATGTTTGCGGGATTCAAAAAGTTTATTATTTTCCATCGTTCGTAGGCCCATCCGGGCAGCTGTCGTTAGTTTTTACAACTATCAGCATATACATTACTACAATTCATATCGTAAACATAAAATTAACAAAATCGCATCATCACTATCAGACATAAAGCAGATTGAGCGACGATTCGAAACTGTCCCGCGATCAAGGCTTCCTCCTCTCGAAGTAAGACGAAACATACTCGACGCCAACTTACTATACAAACTTATTAACTCTGACATCGACGCACCTGAACTTCTGGATGGAATATGTTTGCGGGTTCCAACCAGAACGACTAGAACTAGACTTCACAAAACGTTTTACTCTCCAGCCGCGAATAACAACGCAGGACTAAGACGACCCCTTAATAGACTTACATGTCTTTATGACGATACACTGACAGACATTGACATCTTCAGACTTACTCTACCGGTATACAAACGACAGGTACGTGCTAGGCTGACATCATCTATATTACCTCCCTGACATGCAGAGCATCCCCCCTCCCCCTCCTCTTCCTCTTATCCCGAACTCTTCCTTATTTTTTAAAATATTTTTTGTGTGTGTTCTTGTTTGTTTTCTCTTTTTTATGTTTAATAAAATAGTAATATCAGAGGTGTGCGTGTGCGATGGGTGAGTGTGTGAGCGAGATTGTGTATGGGTGTGTGAGACGACCGGAATGAACTTATATGTTTTAATTTAACTGTGGCGCATGCTTGTGGGTGACAGCTGAATTATGAATGGACTAATTGTCTTTATCTACATGTTATTACTTATATCTAAAGTTGTTGTCTGTTTTGTGCTTTTGTTTGTAATAAAATAAAATAAAATAAAAATAAAGTTAGAAAGCTCGGAGGTACCATTCCTAATCCTATGCCATTAGATCAATGCCAATCAGAATGTAAAAAACAATCGTTTTAACATTTCGTCAATTGAGTTAAATACTTTACCAACGAGGTAGGTACTTCTTCACCCCTTCGCGGAAAGCCGTATCATCCAGCGATTTGAACTCTCCGGGAAGCACGTTTAGCATCCACACACTAAGACACACGAAGCTTTTAGACATCTTCGCTAGTCTGTGCCTTAAAGGTCTTATGTTTTCTTTTGACCTGGTACCTTTTGACGTTTGAGTTGTGGTACTCTGAGTTCAGGGGAGTATTATGTATAAACACTCTAATATGAAGATGCTAGGCATGGTGAGCACTGGTGAGGAGTTCCTTAAAGGAATCTCGACAGGAATCTCTGCGATTCATGCCCAGCATGGTTCTCACTGCTCGTTTCTGCAATATAAAAATACGCGTCTGCCCCCCTCCCCCAGACATAGGACATAATGCTGTGGAAGTATAAGTAAAATGTACAGACTTTTCAAGTCCACAGGTGAGCCTATTTTTTTGATAGTAAATATAGCCGGATTTATCTTCCTTCAAAGTACCTCAATTTGGGAAGACCACTGAACCGTTCGGTCTATTGTTAATCCAAGAAACTTATTTTAGTCAACTGGTTCAAAAGATGGGCTAGAAAGTGTGTCCATCACTGGATCCACCCCCAACGGTCGCTTAACAGAGAAGTGAATATCACCGGTCTTCGTCATATTTAATTCGATACCGTTGTCACTAAACCACCCTCTCGCCCCGTTCATTTTTTCACCCCGTTCAATTTCAAGGTCTTCATCGAGGCATCCTTTTTATTTGGAATATTGTCTTTTAGTAACAGGGATGTTTCATCCGCAAACATTACAATAAAATCATCTTCATCAACACTGTAAGGCAGACCATTGATATTTAATGGGCCCAGTATTGACCCCTGTAGTACTGCAAATCCAAATGCATAGGAGCAGTTATAGATCTGACATTGTTAATTTCTGTTAGATGCCATCTATTATCAAGGTATGACTAAAAGAAGAGTTTGTTCCTTATCTTCTATACCCTCACGCCACGTCCTTGCAGGGTAGGCAGAGGACAGAGCGCCAGACAGCCCTATCCTTACACACACTCCTAGCTTCCGTCACATTCATGTAATTAGTCATACACGCTCTCCGATTCCTTTTACTCAAAACGCGTCCATCCTTGAGGATCTGGTCGACATGATCGGACCAGGTCAGTCTCGGGCGGCCGCGCTTCCTCACCCATCTTCGCTCATTCAAATATATCTTCATTGTCATCCTGTCATCATTCATTCTCTCAACATGCCCAAACCATCTTAGTTTGTCCTTATCTTGCACCCCGTAAATATCTAGTTTTCTGTTAAAATCGAGTGATCCCGCAATCCCGCAAATCCCGCGGATCCGCGGGATTGATCACCTCAGTCCCGCAGGCTTGCGGGATCGCGATTTTGATGCGGGATTGGATTCCCTAGTAGGTATATAAATATTTTACTGGCATTCACTTTACGTAGGCACATTGAACAACGAACATCTATGCCACTGCCACCTAGATAGTCTTTCTAGCCGTGCTGTAGAAATTTAGGACCACCTCTCGTTGCGGCGTTGCCATTTTCGTTGCTAAGGATATATCATAATGACAGAAAATAACAACTGCTTAACAACGTATAAAAAAGTCGTAATGTCGTGCAATTTGAATCTGCCGTGTTATTTTACAATAATTAAAATAAATGTATATTGTATATTAAAATAAATATATTTTACAATATATAAAATAAATGTAATTTCTACGTTTCCCAATCGAGTTAAGATAAAGGTAAGATTATTAAGGTATTTATTCGTATACTATATGTTATGATGTGTAGCTGAAGTGTTAACTGGTTTGACTGAATTATTAACTATTATAATTATAAAAAAAATATATACATAAATAGGGATATAACTGAAGAAAGGCAGGGTTTTTAACCATCTTATCTTTTTCTCTACCTTATCGAAACCTACCAAATGACATTTTGTTCGAGTTGATTGAACATTGTGGATCAGTGAATTCAACCTCCGGTCCGCGGCCGGATATATTTTCATTTTATTTACTGTGGTGTACTTCTCTCGGGTTTGTGCGACTTTCCAGAGCACGGTTATTATGTACATTGCGAAATTAAAGTTTTTTTCAATAAATATCAGAATATTCAAGGTCAATCGAAATCACCTATACCTACTTATCATATCCACTCCACAATTAATAAGCAATATGTATATATTTTTCCAGATGTCAGATGGTGGTGGCAATCAAATCATGGCGATAAAATGTAACTTTCAATCCCAATAACAATTGATATTGTGAAGCCGGTGTCACATGGTTTTACAGCTTACACAACTGAAAGACAAGGAATATATCCTGAAGCTACATTCCTTCACCAATAGCAAATTAATAGGCTGGTTAAAAAGTATATCCCTTCTTCTTGCGTATATGAAATACCTACATAGCATATAATTTATGCATTTTTCTATTTTAGTAATTCCTTTTGTTAAACATTCTTCTTTACTTATTACGGCTTTGCACCCGATTTACGGGTGATGCTGCACACTTTGTTAAACATTATGAGTTCAATAAATAAATATGATTCTTTTACTTGGAAAAACCTTTGTTTTTAATTATAGCTTTGTTGAAGTTCAATTTGATGAGAATTTCTTTATATTCTGTGACTATATTTGCACCGGCGCAGATTATATATGTACCTACCTATTACCTACTCTGTTGCGTTACGAGGTTTGACAGAACTGCTTACACTTGCAGTTCACTTGCGACTTCATTACTTATTATCACAGGACCACGCATTACATATATTCTATTATGAAATTTGACAGGAGTGGTGGTCCGATTTGATCATTTTGCTATGTTGCCAACTGTTACAGCATGGCTAGTCTATGCTCATCTATTGTTCAATCACCACCGATAATAATACTTTTTATTACCAATTCTTTGTTAGAATTTGTACCCAGCAGGCCTACGCCTTGATTTTAAGTTTGATTCAAATACCTACCACTATTTCATATATTATCTTGTTTTATGATTATAAAATTAGGCGCAATCCCCCCGGACACCAAGTTAGTGTGAAAGCTCGCGACTCAACTACGACGTCACGGTCATTTCCCGCATGAAATCGCATGAAAAATCGTATGATAAAATGGTAAAAATACTGTTTTTTTCATTTCTCGGGGTTAATTTCGCTTCAATCAAAAAACTTTTACAGACATTTATGCATAATACCAATACAAAAAAAAAACTCCACTTTCGGGAAACGAGTTTCTGTCTTTCGGAAATAAGATCAGGTGGTGTTTATCACATTTTTTTATAAATAATCTTTTGTGGTCATTTACTAGATTGAGTTATGATATATCTACTCATTTTTTTCCAAAGCATTTTTAGTAAGGTTGTCGAGATCCAAGGTTTCCCTTTTTTAGAAAATTTAGTACCTGGTGTCAATATGTCTATTCTTAATAAAAAGAGAAAAATATCTAGGTTCTAGGCCCGGCCATAGAAATGTATAAACAGTGATTAAAAGATTTCATTTTAAAAGATAATTCAGTCAGTGTGCAACAAAGACAAATTTTGAAGAAAATTTGTAAAATGTTAATTTGAAAATCACCTAACCAAGAAGTGTACCACACCTGTACGGAAAGCAAAGTCTTCAGACTTAGACTCTTTTTCTTTTCGAAATAAGTAATAATAAGCCCTATGAAACTCCACTAGGGTCTCTTTATAAGGACTCGCTAAAAGAAATAGGAAATGGTATAAGGTATAATAAGGCACTACTCCGATATACAGAATAATATTAAAAATTTCTTCCCGAATAATAAATATTAAAATTTCCATTACGTGTTTTGGAGAAATGAAAAACATTGAAACAATTCGGAGAAGATTGTTAAAGCTCTGTCCTACGTGACATCATTTTACCCAAACTATTACAGGAATAAAGTAATATAATATATAGATACCTACAGCTGAACCTACGCCTACGTATTCAGATTATTACTGGAGACTTCTTATAGACTTGAATTTTCTCACCCGATGGTTTTTGTTATAAATTAGGCACAAGAAAAAAAGTAAAAGAATAACATTAAGCTCGTAACAAAATGTTTTTATTGCATCTTCTCTGAAGATTACCCAAAATCCGCTTTATTTTCAAATCAGAAAAGGAAAAAATATCTATTTGCTGGCTTTTCTTAACGAAGTTCTCAGATACAGTATTTTTAATATGAAGTGTGTTTCGAAAGCTTATTCTTATATCTCAATTTGTATAATGTTATGCCTCCTAATGAAATAATCATTAGGACAATATTCAGAATATGATTTGCCTATTCACTTTAATGCGTTGATATCTTAAAGCCATTTCAACATTATAACTGTTCTCAGAAGAGAATTCATGTATGTAGATATAATTATTCAATTCATATAATGACTGCTCGTTTTTCTACATAAGTATATAATGTGAAGAATTAGTAGATGAAATGATATATGCAGGTCTAGTCTAAATGCCCTCTAGTATGTACTGAATTGAAGGAAATCACTATATTGAAATTATTATACTGATGATTTCATATAGCAAGTAGATATAGTATTCTACTTGTTGTATAACACAATAAGCAATAAAATTGAAAAATAATTTAGCAACCGTCATTTTCGCTATTTTCAAGAATTATTTGCTCAATTCGCAGAGCCATTGTAATACTGTATATTTATTTCCCAGAATTTGGGATAATTTATTATATTTTGATTGCTATCCGTATCTGTTTAATTGTACCATAGAGAGAGGGTTCGCAATGATTAAACAACAATGGTATTATTCTCATAATACACGCATTACGAGCCATGAAATCTCCACATCAAAAATTATATTATGTTTGTTATGTAAGTTAAATATTACTTACTTTTATACTACAAACAAGCAGAGGTTATAAAATTTCATTACTGTAAGCTAACTGGTGTATAATATACCTATTCTTGATAAACCTGTCATATACTTAAAAGTTTTTAATCAAAACAAACTCCAGATAACAACATTTTACACCACTTGAGGGTCTGCTGTAAATTCAAAGTTATTTTGAGTTTACATAAATAATAAAATTATGAAGCATCTAATAAGCTACCATATGGGAAAATATTACAGTCATTTTACTCGAATGAGACCTTTTCTCCTACCACACCGATTAATTATACAAAAGAACAAGTTTGTCCACAAAATGTACCTTCTACATGTTGTAATATTATATTTACTTATACTGGCTTATACTGCGACATTGTAAAGGTATGTATCCTAATGTTCACGTTAATATGTTATTTTATGAAGGGACAGAGTCGAATACACGTGTATATTTGTTAGCGAATGCTGCTTCAGATAAAATAATAACGTCCTTTAAAATTGTGAAGATAACTTAATTAGGGTTAAATGAAGGGTTATTATTATTGCTGCGAAATTTATATTAAGCAAAAAATTGTTGCGAATGATGAAAATGACAAAAGCTTTCTGATATTGATAATGAAAACATGTGTACCTTCTTTGATAACCTTTGATCAAACTTATTCAAATTATACAAAGGGTGAATTCAAATTTACAATAAGATAACTAATCTAATTATCATTAATTCTGTGTATACTTACATAAAAAGGCTTCTTTCAAAGAATACTCTCTTATTTTATATTAAGAATATTTAAAATATAAAATTAAAAAACTTCGAGTGTTTTTTTTATTTTTCATCTTACGAGTTTCCTTTTATAAAGAGCCTTCTGTATAATTTGTTAATTTGAACAAAATTCAAAGCGTCATTACTCACACAGTTACCTTTTAAAGTCGTACCATTAAAGGGACGGGAAAGGGACTCAACCACAGTGGTCCTTAATAAACCTCAATGGACGTACGAGTAGTCCATATTGTACCTAATATAATTTACACGAGTATTTGTCTGTATAGGACATTACAAGAATCCTAGACATAACAATTTAAAATGTAGGTAGGTAGAATGTTTTGCTAGAACAGCTGTTATTTTACAAAACTTATTGTCTATTCAGTCTAGATGTAGACGTTATATTATTATAATATTGGAGAATCTGACTTTTCGGTGTTATTTCTGTTAAGTCAAGATATACATAGAGTTATAAAAATAACGAAAGAGGTCACGCGATGTTAAATGGTAGATAGAATACATAAATATACTGAAATAGAAATATTGTGTGAGTTGCTATGATTTCATATCATAGGTTATTTATTATTTTCTAGTTCCCACATTATTCCTTTACTCTATTCCACCATCTACGAAATCAAAGATCTGTCATTCTACTACTTCGAATTCTTCTTATTTCGCGTTGCCCAAATCTTCACACAATCGTGAAATAAAACACTACTCAATATTTTTAATACAACAGTAATAGTGAAAAAATATACAAATATGTCACAAACATGTCAATAAGAGTATAATATAAAGACAAATAAATTGAGATCTCGTCGAAAGTAGCTATTGATACAATATTAAAAAATAAACATTAGGATAAAATATTAATTTTGTTAAAGGTGGTGATACATAAAATCAAATGCTGGATCAGCAGTCACGTCAATTATCGCCGAAAACTTAGTGGAAGGCTGCCTATAGTACAAAATTTCAAGTAAATATACGTAGGTACCTAAATTAATTGTCAACAGAATGTTTAATATTAATTAGTCTCTGTCATGATTTGTCCTGAAATAGAACTAAAATTCTTGGAATTATTCTTGAGTCTGACCTGTTCTCTGCAGGTTCAGTAGTAAAGCCCTAAATTTTCCATTATTTATAATAAATTATTGTCAAATTATATTCTCGTTACTCAGAACTGCTTGTGTAGATACTGTAGATTAGTGTAGATAGCAGGCGAAGAACACGATTCCCATCGAGTTACCTATTGGAAAAAATAATGGGTAGAATAATATCTAATCTGACGTAATCCCATAAGAAAAGTTAGCCCTGGCTTCCCTTCTGCAGAAATCCACCCTTCGCCACTGGTAGATAGTAGCACCTTACGGAGTGGCAAAATGTTAGTTCACACTATACTGAGATGCATAACAATATTATACCAAAAAAATGTTAGTTTATATTGTTTGCCTTACTTCTACATGTTTATTTATCGTATGGTCAGTAATGGTACATCACATCAATTTACAATAATAGAGCTCATGTTTGATTGTCAGAAATTAAAAGTATTGTTTCTCAAACTCTATACATGTTATAGTATACTCGTACTTTTCGTCATCTCTCACTAGCGGATTTAGGGGGGGCTAGGGGGCTGAAGCCCCCCCCCCCCAAAACCAAGAGTGACAGTAGTATATATAGAACAAATCTAGGGGTTTCAGCCCCTTAGCCCCCCCAAAACGTTGAGTGACAGTACTTTTAACCACGTGACGACATTCAGCAGACATAATAGTATTTTTTGAAAATGTGGTATACCGTATTCACCCCCCCCCCCCCCGCTCGACAAATTTTTAGTCGTCAAGGTCACCAAATTTTAGACGACGACCAAAAAAAAAAAAGGTTATCAGTTCATTCTAGGGCAGGACTCCCCCCCCCCGTCGGCGATTTTTCCGCATAACGATTTAAAATTGGCGAGGACCAAAAAAAAAAGGTCGACAAAAAGAAATTTCTCGAAAAAAATTTTTACACTACTTCAGCCCCCCCCAAAATGAAATCCTGGATCCGCCACTGTCATCTCTCATATGAAAATGTATTATTCTATAATAATTATGTTCGTAATCAAAATCGTTACAGTATAATGGACTCTGCCACCTAAATACAATTGTTTAGCTTCATTGCATAGTTTAGCTTAATAAGCAAACAACAATTAATGCCCGAATCACATTAAGCCGTTTAAGGGAGTTTATAGTCCATTAGATAATTTTGTTACTGATTGTAAATAACAGATGCGTGCTTGTCAATGGAAATTGGAAGCCAAGCTGCTTTCATAAAACATTACAACAAACAGATGATAAAACAATAGATTGGTGCAACTATCAATAATGTCGAATTAACCTCACGAAAAGGAAAGCTTTTTTTTCATATTTGGTCTCATGTACTTAATATTCCTTGGTTTCTCTTCTCTTCTTCTTCTTCTTGTTCAGCCATCCCTCCACTGCTGGATATAGGCCTCTTCTAACACTTTCCACGTTTTTCTACTTTGGGCTTTGCTCACCCAGTTCCTTCCTGCGACTGGGACTATATCGTCTACCCATCTCTTTTGGGGTCGTTCCACAGGTCTTCTATTCTCCCATGGTCGCCATCTAAGGGTTCTGGGTGCCCATCTCTCGTTCCCCTGTCTCGCAACGTGGCCCGCCCATTGCCACTTTAACCCAGCGATACGGTCTGCTATATCTGTGACCTTTGTTCGGCGTCTGTTCGGTTTCTCCAGAACTTCTTAATTCTTCTCCAAAGAGAAAAAAATTATAATAAGAATAATGCGTGAGGCTGGAAGGTTGAATCAAATATGAAATCAGGTGGGATTATTTTATTATTACTACTAATGTCATATAAATTTACCAAATTCACTTTAGAGACTCGATTCTCGGAATCTATTATTTTCTGAAGTCTTGTCGAGAATACGATATTAAAAGGACACGATTATAAAAATGTGTTTTTAATCTTTATTTCAAGCAACACCAGGTGTGCTGTGGGAGTAAGAAGCACAAAAAATCCCAACAAAGTGTCAACTAAGAACAAGAAAAATGATAATACAACTAGGTACGCTTATACGCTTGACATTTATACGTGACATACAAAGGTGGACGCAAACTTGATATTATTATTAAATTTCCCCAGTGTGTCTATGTACCTTAGTTGTTCCATATAACATGACGTATTTTTATAATATTACAAAAAGATATCTTCGCTGAAAAGGTCTCTAAGAATTTTGGAACTGTTGACAAGGGTCACCATAAGTCCTTCATCAATATTATTTCGCTAAAAAAATATTAGAATCCTTCTATTCTATACGCTTCTATTTCCGTCCTTTACCTGAAATTCTAGTGGGTGCATTATGTACATTGGAAAAAATCGAGTATCATCGAAAATATCTCTTTGCAAAGTCAACGGTTAACGTGAATACAAATAACAAAATAGTATCTACCATTATAGGTACGTAATGAGAACCTGAAATTCAAGCATAGGTATATTATTATTCTCTCAATACCTTCTATTCTCAATTCAACTCAATACATATACAATAAAACGCTTGTTATTCGTGTGTACCTTTGATTATCGAAATACCTAATCAAATTGGTGTGTACAATAAATCAATTAATGTTTATGCAAGATGTCCCGTAAATCAACGTCATCCCGTGGAAGGGTGATAGACCAACTCATAACCTAGCGGAAAATTGAAATTTTACCTTAGTAAAGAACGCTCATTCTCGAGATATCGGATTTTTTTTGTTTTTCGTGAAATTCGACACCTTTGATCAGTTTTTCGATCGCCACTGTCACAAAATTCGATATTATGGGATTATAATTTTAGATTAGTAATCCTGAATAATTCAGCTATTTAATTATAGTCCAAAATAATACCTGTTAATTCACAATTTTGTAAAAAAAGAACATCGTTTCCGCCTCTCGAGTTTTTTGTTTTTTATTAGCAAATTTCGACTCCTTTATACTGCAAAAATTAAGTATCACATTAAGCTGGCAAATTATATTAAAAACTTCCTCATTTAGTTTAGTTTTTTTGAAAGGTACAAAACTGGATATATGGTAGATGCATACTGCATAAGTGCATACCATATGAGCAGCGAGAGTCTTCTTTGAAAAACCTGGGGGTTGTACAATGATGAAACTTGTACTGTGTAGAGGAAATAAATAAATGTTCTTGTATTTTGCATGTAACTGAGCCATGTACAATGTATATTCTGAAAGGTAGTGAGTATACCCAGAACAAGAAAGCAATGCAGATAATAATCTTATCCACTCTCTGCAAACCGCTGACTTGATTTTCTTTCTCCCGTGGGAAATCTATTAGACTGTGGAGACAAATCTTGTTTTGTTCCCACACTACCCACATACATTACTCTTTTATTTACCATTGCGCTGAAAGCAAATAGACGAATGACTTTTATTACAGAAATGTAGTACATCGAGTACATTTTAAAACGACATTACAATCTCCGGCTTTTTATTAACTGAGTTGTGCGTCCATGGTATTCAGTGTTTTTCCATTTTTAGATGTTAGGTACTATGCCTTATTAATATTGAATATTATATACAATCGTGGATGTATTTTTTTCTTTACCGTATTGCCAATAATTTAATATAATAAGGGTTGCCGGACGTCCCTGTTTACCGGGACTGTCACACGGGTTTCTATGTATTAATATAATTGTGTGCAGAAAATGCAAAAAGAAATACCGCCGCAGACTCGGGCGCAAATTTTTTGAATAATGGGGTGAAGTGATGAGCTTAAGTAAATTTCATGTAAAAAAGACGTTTTTTAAATAATTTTTTTTACATTTACTATATACGCCCTTGATATCTTGTATAGATTCATGAAAAGAAAAATACCTCTGAATTTTCTTAGGACAAAGCGAAATCGTCCCTAAAAACATTTAAAAAAAATTGAGCATACGATCGTGCCTGCGATTTCGATCCTTAAAGACGAGGGAAATGTTTTCGGATACTCGACCTCTTAATTTCAAATAAATATGGGGTGTTGGAATAGTGAATCACTGATTGGGATGAGCCACACAGACAAGTAAATATGGCGCAGAAGCTTCTATCTAACGATTTAACCCATTAGTGCATAGTGTCCTATAAATAGGACGCTGGTTTTTAGCCATTTTCTCGAGTACCAATAAACGTATTTTAATATTTTTTTCTTATTTACAATCGTAAAGAATGTGGCAACACACCACCATAAGAAAAAAATGTAAATACTGAGCGATGTACAGTCAGTGAAGAGATAAAGTTAAAAGAGCAAATAGTAGCGCCGTCAATCGGTACCTGGGGTCACAAATTATGTAATAACTTTTTTATTTTACGAGATATTGGAATCAAAATTATATTGATCGAAAGCTTAAACATCATGCTTTGATATGATAATAAATAAATTTCCATCAATAGATTACAAGTGTTTTCAAAATGACGATACATTTTACCGTCTTATATATAAGACACTATGCAGAACTACATCTTTAGGTTTTCATACAACGGTACTATGCGTACAGTAGATTTCTATGGGGAAATGTTTTTTTTTTTACATTTTTTTTATTGATAACGTTGAAATTCGACAAAATATCACATAATGTTGAATATTTTATACATTTTGTTTTATTTTTTAGCTAAATATACCCTTTTTTATTGAAAAGAAGCTAAATTTGTATAGATATAGATCAAATCGATTTCTTCAGTTACCTATGTATAATATTTTATTATTTTTATTTCTCGCTATTCCTTCTGCTCTGTGATTTTAGCTTATTTTTCATCACGAATATAACATTATTATCATAGATAATACAAATAGAAATATATATTTAATTTCAGCGTTGACAAAATCATCTCGAATTTTAGAAATAAATATTTACCGATCACGAAACCTTTAGTAAAAACAGTTCATAAAAGGAAAAAAGAGTTCTATATTATCACTACTACACTATAGTAGCATCATGGTAAACTCAACATTGAAGTAACCAGTGAATGCTGTGTGCATATAAAAACACACAACATTCTCTCAGTGCAAACATTTGTATTGTATTCAGTATAGGTGCGAACCTCATTGTTGGAGAAGATATGAAATTCTGATTTTACGAGCACCTGAATTTTACAGGATATTCAATAAACGCTATTTTTTAACCATTAGGGTTTTCAGTAGCCGGGAAATGCTCTTTCACTGTACACCGGCCCTCAAATAACGATATTAGAGCATCAAGGATGTCGTGAGAAGAGGTAATACTGACTATTCAAAATAGCTCCGATTTTAGAAGCCTTGTGGCCTCCCTGTGTTTCTTTGATGACCATTACAGGACAGAGTAGTGGTAGAATCATTACTGCAACTTATATACTTTTAAAAAATGTGCAGTTGGATGATTGGAAGAATTTGAATTGTACGATATACGAAGACCAAATGATTAAAAATTCATTAAGTTCTCATACATTTCCTCCAACAATTTATATGATAATTATTATTATTATTACTATTTTTTACAAATATTCTCAATATTTTCCATAAAAAGACAGAAATATTACTTATGACTCGAAAAAAAAATAAAATAGAACGCATGTCTGTAACTCCCCATACGACTGCCATACTGCGCCATACTAACATTATCAACATGTAGTTTTGCATAGTGTCCTATATATAAGACACTCCATATAAAAAAAACTACCGGTGCGATTTTAATTTTTTTTCTTTCTTTGGCCTATTTGAGTCTAATTTAGCAAAACTTGAAGAGATTATGAAGAAATATTCAGGAATAAACCTTATGCACTAATGGGTTAAGTGTATATCTACCAGGGGCGAAGCTACCTAAGAACACGATTCCCATCGAGTTACCTTTTGGGAAAAATTATTGGTATAATAGTGTCCAATCTAACGAAACCCAATAAGAAATGTTAGCCCCGGCTTCCTTTCTGCAGATATCTACCCTTCGTCACTGATATCTACTCTATACATTTCGGTCACGACTCGTTGGAGAAATTAATCATTTGAGGTCTGATCGGAAGCCGAACCGCATTGCGGAAGTCAGTATTAGTATTCCTACTATGATTGGACGTCTTCCAAATTACTATAACAAATCTCATACCTGGTGCAGTCGTATACCTATTATAATTGTATTGTAGCATCATATCAACATCACTGTCTCACTGCATACTTGGCTTTTACCGTACATCTGCAAATACTCGTAAATATACTGGGGTTAAATTCTTCAAAAACACATCGTTCTTTCTAATAATTTCATCATTTATCTTCAACTAGGCAGGTTCATAATACTGCCCAATTTTTAACTCATATCGTCACGGTATTTCCAGTTATCCAGTGACAGGTAAGGTCTATGGAAGTAGATATATTGTGTACGTATAGTTTAGTCCGTAATAAATTCCTAATATGTAATTTATCGAAAAATTTGCCCTGAATACTCGAACGACGTGGAATAGCAGGTGTAATTATCGCATTTTAGCGGTAATACTTCCGGGAATCCGGGAATGTTCTTGCTGCTGGGTTAGCGTCCTGTATAATGTAAACTCCCAACTGTCACACCCTCGTTTCGGTGGTCTTCCTGTTACCTTTTCCTGTCTGGGTTCACCTAGAGTGCGATAAGTTGGATTCACATACGAGGGAAGATCAATAAATACCCGTTTTCGAAGAAATGTGGCTGTCCTGAGGGAAAATGATATTACCATCGTGTGGCACCATCCTTCAGACGACATCATACTAAATTTCGGGCCATTTCGTGTATTGGTTATTATTTGGCAGCCAGTTTAATGACCCCTGTTGAGTGTTTCTCGAAAAAAAATGGAAAAAGGACAAAATCGATCCGAATTTGGCTCTTCATTTTTGGATGGAAAAACACGCGATGAAATAAAAGTGAAGTTTGATGCTGTCTATAGAGACACTTTACCATCTACAGTAAACATAAAATTTTGATTCGACGAATTTAAACGAGTCGTGCAACTGTTTTTAATGAGGAGCGGCCAGGTCACCTGGCAGAAGGAGTTACCGAAGAAATCTTTGCGAAAGTCCACGAGATGATTCTTGCTGATCGCCAAATTAAAATGTGTGAAGTAGCTGAGGCCATAGGCGTGCCGTACGAAATGGCAACTAATATTTTTCAGAACAAGTTAAGTGTGCAAAAGGTGTCGGCCCGATGGCTGCCGCGATTGCTCTCTTTGAACAACAAGCGGATACAGGTGTCAAAGTCCAAGCAGTTTCTGGACCATTTTAAGCGAGATTTGAAGGAGTTTTTGCGTCAGGCGTCACTGTTCATGAAATTTGGATACATTATTATACGCCAGAGACTAACAAATGGGCGAAAAGTGTATTTTACCGGGTGAATCTCCTTCAAAGGAGGAAAAGACGGTCCAATCGGCCGGAAAGGCCATAATCACGATTTTTGAGGATTCGAAGGGAATAATCATCACGTTCTTTTTGCAGAAAGGAAGGACGATCATGGAACAGTACTACAGTGAATTATTAGACTGATTTGATGAGAAATTGAAGGAAAAATGAAGGAGATATGGCCCCAGTTGGCTAGGAAAAAGGTGTTGTATCACTAAGATAACGTACCAGCACATTCCTTCGGGGCTGTCGCGGCCAAATTGCATGAAATGCGCCGAGGCTTGCTGCTGCACTAATCATACTCTTCCGACCTGGCTTCCTGCGAATAATTTTTCGGTCCCCCGTATGAAAACATGGCTCAGACGGTGTAAAAATCAGCTCAAAGAATGGGGTTACTCCCGAGAAAAGGGCGTGTTTTAAGGAGTTTGGAAAATCGTATTTTTGGAAGGGTTAAAAGGGGGGCAGAGGGGTCCAGATAAGTGTATCGACCTAAAAAAAGATGACGATGAAACATAGAAAAAAAAAATTGGAAAAAAGTTGCATCTTCATACCTAACACGGTTATTTATTGATCGGCCCTAGTAACTGGCATTCCATTTACATGCCCATTGCCCATTCCAGAATCCCCTTCTTTGTCTTCCCTATCTGAAGATGTATTCCGTATTGTACATCTTCTCATGTACATCTTCTCGATTCCTCCATTTCTATTTCTGTCATCTGATTATGCAACATGCACCCCAGTGTCTTCAACTGTGAGGTTCTGAAAGGAGATTTTGTTATTATTATTTATCTGATCTTAGTGCTTTCTGCAGAATTATTTTGTACTGTAAGACTATTTAATTTTTTTATTATTATATATATTATTTGTGGATATTGCAAAGATATTTAGTGGAATTTATATAGCATTATCTGAAGATAATAATTCATTTTAATTATAGTAATTTAGGGTGTTTCATTTTCAAAAAAAAGATTTTAGGATGAATGCGCTTACGGTCCGAGTCCATGTTATGTAGAAACTATTTATGTATGCCAAATTTCGAGAAGATTTGATAATATTTAGAGGTGGCACACTTTGATCACTTTTATCTCATGAAGTTCATAGTAGGTAATTAGTATTGATGGCCTTCTCATGTATTTCTTTCATCTCTTGCACCATTTTGGGCTACAATATCTAATACAGAACTTATCCAAATGACATGAATTAAAAGAGAATTCGGACGAACATTCATGTAGTTGGCTTGCCATCTTCACACCAATGAACCAATAATAATAATAAAATTAGCTTTATTAACATTACAAATTCAAATCAATAATTCAATACGATATACCTTCCTTCTAAAGCTTATTGCTTGTGCGAAGGAGAAATTTGGCATAAATAGTTTTTACATATAACACAGACTCGGACCGTAAGTGAATTCATCCTAAAACTAATATTGAAGGGAGTGGCAAGCAAACCTCATATCAACCGAATATTCGTCCGAATTCTCTTCTAGCCCAAAATGGTGCAAGAGATGAAAGAAATACATGAGAAACCCATCAGGACTAATTACTATGAACTTCATGAGATAAAAGTGGCATAAAAAGTTATTACATAACATAGACTCGGACCGTATGCGAATTCATCCTAAAATGAACATTTTATTTTTCCCCACACGAACATGAAACACCTATATAAAAGTATAGTTGCTTACTATCTTCTTCTTCTTCTTGTGCCATATCAGGTCCCCCCGACGTCGGCGATCACTCTGGTGAAAAGTTCCCTGTCCTGCGCTGCCCGGAACAGATCGTCCACCGTCCTCATTCCGATCCACTCTCTAATGTTGCGCAGCCAGGAGATCTGTTTTCTGCCAACTCCCCGTCTTCCCTCTATCTTGCCCTCCAACATTAGGCGGAGTAGGCGATACCTTTCTTCCCGTAGTATGTGACCCAGATATGAGAGCTTCCTCACCTTAACATTCGACAACAGCTCTCTCTTGGCTCCGACTCTCCTAAGTACTTCAGAGTTACTGACCCTATTGGTCCAGGGTATTCGGAGCATTCTTCGGTAAATCCACGTTTCAAATACTTCTAACCTATTCATAACATTCACTTTAAGAGTCCATGTGCTTATTATACATTTCTTTTATTGCATTGACACTGCTGAAAAAAAAGCAAGGTAGGTACTCTGGTGGAGAGCGAAAAAACGTATGAAATTGCGATAGGTATACCTACTCAACAAATTTACGACGAGAATTTACTTCTTATTTTTGATAAGGGTAAGGCATTTTGCGGAAAACTCTCATACCAATAAACCAAAAAGTTTTGTTTCTTAATCGGACCATCTACATTCTGGATTATGTTGATTGTTATATAAATACCTATTCAGAATTGAAACACACCATTAAATCAAATTTACCAATTGAAACAGTTTCAATCTAACTCTATTTACTAAAGCAAAATATGTAGTCCAAGAGCCCGCTGCTTAATTTATGACGTATCTGTTTTTTGATCGAAATGTGGTATAAATGATAGCTTACCAATAGGGTATTACATCGCACTAGGGTTGCCTATCAAAATCTTTCCGCAATCCTCCCTGCCCCCCCCCCCCCGAAAAGGTCCCTCTTCGCGGTTTTTCGCATTTTATAGGATTATGGTAAGAGATAGAAGAAAGTAGTCAATGACAAAAATAATCCTTGCTAAATTCTCTACAAAAAAATTTACGTCATTTTTTTCGTAGAACTAGCAGTTTACCCGCAATGGCCGGTCCAAAACCGAAATTCATTTAAAATACTAAAAAAATGTATTTAAACTAAATTGGTTGAAAATCGATAAGAGCTACAGGAAAATAGTCTGAGAACGAATTAATTACCATAGTCTTAGCTACAAAACGAGCTATAATTTATTTTCATACATTTAATAATTTCGAAGTTATTGCAATAAATAGTGGAAATAATGGGTGGAAGAGTGTGAAAGAAAAAAAAAGGAAAAAAATTATTTTTTTTTTTTCAAAAAATATCATGTTTTTCGACCGGCTATTACGGGTAAACTACTAGTCCTATGAAAAAATTGACTGAATTTTTTTTGTAGAGAATTTAGCAAGGATTATTTTTGTCATTGACTACTTTCTCCTATCTCTTACCATATTCCTATAAAATGCGAAAAACCGCGAAGAGGGACCTTTTCGGGGGGGGCAGGGGGGGGGTTGCGGCAAGATTTTGATAGGCAACCCTAGTACGATGTAATACCCTTTTGGTAAGCTATTATTTATACCACATTTCGATCAAAAAACAGATACGTCATAATTTAAGCAGCGGGCTCTCGGACTAATGTTTACTTGAATTGTAAGTAACCGCCGAGCGTGTATGAGGGTGATGGAAACGAAAGGTAGAATTGTGCGGCGCTTGTCTTCTCTGCTCTCCCCCAAGAGATACGACAGTGTAATTGTAATGGGATAGACTCGTAGATATAACAAAAAGAAGCTAAAGACAATTACAAGCATACCGACATTTTCAAAAATTTCTAAAAACGGGAGACCTGCTTATATCTCGACAACCGTTACTAAATATGCTTTGGAACAAAATAAGATAGGTGCATTGAACATTTATCTAGGGAATAACTGTAAAAGATTTTTTGTATCTTGTATAGATTTCTCAAAAAAAATTAAACACACCTCTGATCTTTTTTCCGAAAGACGTAAACTCGTTTCCCGAAAGTCGCGGAGTATTTTTTTGTACCGATAATATGCATTAAAATCTAGGGAATAACCGTAAAAGTTTTTTGGTAGACCCAAAATTAACCTCAAAAAATGAAAAAAAAAACCGCTATTTCTACCATTTTATCATACGATTGTTCACGCAATTTTGAACCGTAATGCCGTGGGAAATGTCTGTGACGTCATTTTTGGTGCCAAATCCTTAATTTATATATTTTTACACTGAGTTCACGAGTGGAACGTTGGAAGGATTTTTTTATTTATTTTCATCAACATTAAAATATTTATGTCTAGATTTAGTCTACCCGTGTACTAGTTCGCAGTATTCATATTATGTTAATTCTAGAAATATAATTTATTCGCTTTAATTAGGTGAAATGTCTGTAAGTACACAATTACGTGAGGTACAAGAGAATGTTTTACACTAATAAGGGGCATGTTCCCTAACATTTTTGTTTTAAGTACTAAAGTACCCGTCCACATTCACTGATTTTATTTTAATTTCTATATTGTAAACGAAATTAAATTACATACTAAGATATATTGATATGCAACATATACGAGTAGAACGCCAACGTAGATTCCATTTATTCCAGCTTCGAAGGTAGGAGGGACAACTAAAATTTAGATTGAGCCAAATGGAATAAAAACTAGTAAATAGCGCCGCAGGTGAAATCAAAATGAGTGAATTGATTAACCTGGTTGTTTTCAATAGTACTCAACACACTTGGATATATTTCTGACCTGCAAAAGAAAATTTTGCCATAAAACGTAAGAAAGTAGATAAAAAACCATCGGTTAAACTTAAACTCAGTTTATTTTTTAGGAACGAATCCCCACTCTAATTGCTAATTGTTTTAGAGACAACTATGTGTTTTAATGGATTTTCACAACAATTATTCATCATGAAAATCATGACATTCCTGAAGAATAAACAATAAATAAATAAATAAAAACTTTATTGCACATAAATATACATACAAAGGGCGGATTTATCGCCTATTGGCGATTTCTGCCAATCAACCCAACTTTGACATAAGAAATGAAACATAAATTTAAAAAAATAACATACCAATGTACTTAATGTACCCGTTAGTATAATAGATATAGATAAAAAATATATAAAAAGCAATATATACGAATAATAAAATAATAAAAAATAAAGCCATCCGCACACAAGCATACATACGCATACACACACCCTCACACACACATATACATATACACATACATACATACGAGGGAGAAAAAGGAGGGGGAAAAAAATGAAATAGGAGGATTAAAGGAAGGGAAATCAGGGATTTTGTGGAATTATGTCGTGGTAGTTGGAGTAAGGTAGAAATGCTTCAACTTATTCTTGAAAATTGAGATAGTTGGTGCGAGTCTGATATGTAACGGAAGACCTTTCCACAATCGAGCAGCATGTGCAGTAAACGAAGTTGTGAAAAAAGAAGTGCGATGAGTTGGAATAGACAACGTGCGTTGGGCACCAGAACGCAGAGGTAAGCCATGAGATGCCAGTGGGGTAAAATTCGTCTTGAGATAATTAGGAGAAGAAGGGTTAGAAAGAACATTAAAAAGCAGTGAAAGAACGTGAAGGTTGCGTCGTTGTAAGATAGTAAGCCATTTAAGTTCCTCTCTGTACGATGGTATATGGTCAAACTTTTTTAGGTTAAATATAAAACGGATGCATATATTTTGCAATCTTTCAAGTTTGGTATTCAGTTCATTGGTGAGATCCATGTAGGCCACGTCTGCATAGTCTATAAGCGGTAATAACAGAGAATGACACAAGAGAACTTTAGTACAATGTGGTAATAATGTTATTCATTTCTACTATGCATAAAATGGTGGGTTGGCTGAGGACTTTCGGGCAGGAGGGGGGAGGGATGAACCCCTAGAACTCCCCATGCCTACGGCCATGCATATAATGTGTTAAAGATAGTAAATAGTAGATATTTTCTAAAGCAGTGAAGCGAAGTGTGAACTTGAGTTTATTGTTCATAGTAGAGTAGCGTTATACATGGAATTACGTTTACAAAAAATATATTCTTGATAATCGCCCGAATATTTTCCACAGGGGAAATGTTTTGTTGGAAATGTTAAAGTTTTCATACGAGAATATTATTATAAGCCACTCTCTGAAGAAATACAGGCTTACCACAGGATATAATGTTAAATGGTTTTAGATAACAAACTTCTCGAGAGATTCACAATCCTTTTATAAGAACCAACTTGATTTTATATAATAATGTTATATTAAATAATTAGATAAAGTATAACTCAAATGGTCCAATTAGCGTTTATGCTGCTAAATACAGCCATACATTTGGTATTTATTTTCCTTAGGAACTTATTACTACCCACACACATATCGTTGTTTATTTTACATAATTTCAGATTCAGAGTAGATGTAATGGATTATTTATTTATACAGTAGTTTACCAACGATCATAAACAACTTGTTTTAATTCATCTTATTCAGATTTAGTAAACGTTTAATTTACCATCAGCAAATTAAACAATCTAAGAAATTGAAATAAATCTGTAAACAGTGGTCGGAATTTTTTTATGTATAAAATGAATCTGGGTTCCCAGATACATCCCACATATACATATTTGCACATTTCACAGAAAGTTTGAAAAGCTTGTGTTGTGAGTATAAGTAAGTCGGCATCGGGGATCGAACCCGCGCCTACTGGATTTACGGTAGAGCGGGTTACCAACCAGGCTACCAATAACCTCATGTATTATTCAGCAGTCACTCTCTTACATTAAAAAAATATGCCACTAAGGCGAGCTTTTCACACCATCCCCGTCTCTGTACCTACTTGATAAATAAAATAATCTTACAAATAACTCAATTAAATTCAAGTTGAATTATGGGAAGAATAAGACGTAGTAGGAAAGAACAGTTTAATGTAATGTAGAAATGTCTAGGAATACTTTCAAAAGTTTTAATGTAATAAAATCCTTTATTGGTTCGAATAGTTTAATAATTGAATAATGTAGTTTCTTTCTACTTAATTTTCTACAAATTAAATGCGGAAAAGTTGGTAACCTTCGTGCTCATTTAGTGCATTACGTATATTGACAATTATGAGAACAAGTATGCGGAAAACCATAAAAATGTTTTTTATTTGATTCCTTTTGTTTTGATATTTTAGCAGGTATGAAAAATCAGAGCATCACTCATCTAGCCTATCATCTGTGGCGTATATAAGTTTTCATTTCGGGGGAGGGGGGGGGGGGCGAAAAAACTCCTGGGGAAGGCAATTAGAATTTTAACATAGATGTACTCGTAGTAAAAAAAATCGTTAATAGCGCCGAAGGCGAAATTTTTTCGTGAAGGTAGTGAGAAAGGTTGTATTTTAGATGAAATCTTTCTATAGCAGATGGCATATCATTGTTTGGCATTTCGGGGGGAGGGCGAGCAGGGCCGGCCTATATACGCCACTGCACTGAAAGAAATCATATTTTTGATTCTTGTTAATGTATCAGTTGTTTGGTAGAAAATCCTAGAATAACGTCGAAATAGTGGTCTTCCCCGCAGCATTTAACTACAGTTTTGCTAATATATGAGTAAGCCCGTAGATTTGAAATTACGTAAAATCATAATGTATGGGGAATTACTTTAAAAACAACAGTTTTATGTCATGTCGATGTCTATTTATTAGGGTTTCCTGTTAAAATTACATTAATAACTATTATTTCCAAAAAGCAGAATTCATACTAACAAATTATAAAATCTCTACGTACATATTAACACGATATATTGTATTCCTAACAGTATTTTCCTGTAATGTACGACATTACACGATTTCTGTTTAATTTATAATGACTCGTCACTTCAATTTAACAGTAATATTCCCCAAAAAGATAATATAAAGGTCCAAACGTTTATAAATGCAAGAATATCATACAAAAATAACATTAATAGCTAATGCTAATCCAAAGCTAATTTGCTGTTAACTTAACATAATGAGTTTAAACGAAAATGCAGACTTAATGCTAAGTTATCAGGATTCATTACGAAATATTATGACGCGAAACGCATAATAACATTATTCTCGTGGAAAACACGGGATCATTCCTGTTAAAACTCAACGACATATGCGCATGCGTCTACAGACGCGTATACGCAGAGAGTGCATTATGACGCGATCTATCTTGTCTAACACACTTTTTACAATACTCTCGCTGTGGTGAATTTATTTAAAGCATTGTTTGGACAATTCTTAATAATTAATTTGTAATAACTATCGTGTGTATTCATATACCTACTTACTGTGCTAATTAAAATAAAGTTGACTATAAAAATGGACGCGACTACTGCGAATCTTTTGACGAAGTGGGGAATGTTTTTTGATATAATGGGAAAACGGCATGTTGTAATTAAATAATGTGATTTTTGTGAGGTTTTATCATATACCTACTGTGAAAAATTATGTACCTTTTCCAGCATGAATATTGTACTTAATTGCTTATTTATAAAGTAATAATAAATTATAAACTATATTTCTTTCCATTATTAAATATACATTGTAAACCAAGTTTCTTTCTGTTATTTACCTTGACCATATTCATTATTATACCTACCATTTGGGACTAGATGATAATATTATCTAACGGTTACATTTTCTTGTCTGATTAATTCAAGTAGGCAAGTAAATATATGTACCTATATCCATAAAGCACCTAAGTGCAAAAATAATTATAGTTAGAATATATCATCTTATCCTCAAATAATCTCATTACTATTATATTTCTCTTATGTATTTGTGTGTTAATAATTCTTTTTTGCTGTAAAATATATTTATTTCCATAGAAATACTTGTAACGTGTGCTCTGATAATCCCATTTGCAATACCTACAAGTTTTTATATGGAATAATAAATTTTATTGTAAATACCTAATGTATAATTAACATTTATAATACTAAGGAAATATTAGGCCAGCAATGCCGAATTCTTGGAAAGAACGTAGAGATGATAGTATAGTAATTGAGAAATATCACTATAAACCTGCAGATTTATAAGGAAAGAATGTTGTTATGACAGCGCCGCAATTGAGAAATATCAGTCCTAACCTGCAAATTTAACAGGAAAGAATGTTGTTATGACAGCGCAGTAATTGAGAAATATCAGTATAAACCTAAAGATCAACAGGAAAGAATGTCGTTACGACAGTGTAGCAATAGAGAAATATTGGTATAATCCTGCGGGTTAAGAGGAATACTTTCCTGTTAAATCAGCGGTAAGCTTTCCTGCAGAATCAACGAGAAATTCTTACGGTCCCGAATATAGCAGGAATATCACTATAATAACAAGAATTCTGGTGAATCATTTCTTAGAGTGTGCCTACCATCATAACATATTTACCTTACTTCCTTCCTTCATTTATAATGCGCGATTGCCTACACTTTTACTAAAAGAGGAATATTCAACACTTTTTGCACTCCCTGGCAATAAGCTATATGCCTGTGTATCTATCAAGAAGTGTTTAAGCCTCGCGACCTAACTATGATGTCACAGTCATTTCCCGCTACATCAAAGTTCAAAATCGCTTGAACAAAACTCCAAACAGTGGAGTGAAATTCGACTTTAAATAATCAGGTGAGGAGGGATTGTATAGGACATTGTATAGAAGAGAGAGGGTGTGGAGATTACGGCGATGAAATATGGTTAGCCATTTAAGTTCAGACCTGAATTCTGAGATGTGGTCAAATTTCCGCAGGCCATACACGAAACGGATACAGATGTTTTGCAGGCGATCAATCTTCATGATCTGCTCCTTAGTGATGTCGATGTACGATATGTCCGCATAATCTAGGAGAGGTAAAAGAAGTGTAAGACATAAAAGAATTTTGGTAGGCTTGGGAAGAAAATTTTGATGGCGTTTGAGAGAATGAAATCTATAGAAGAATTTGCGGCGGACTTCGCTAACCTGCGGGACCCAAGAGAGACACTGGTCGAAGTAGATACCCAGATTTTTGACCTTATTTGTCAGAGGGATGGGAGTATTGTCTAAAAATAAAGTAGGTAAAGAGATGGTCTTAACTTTGGGAAGTAGTTTCGAACTACCTACCAGAATAGATTGAGATTTAGATGGGTTGAGGATTAATCCATTTTGCTGCGCCCAGTGGGAAATGCGGTCCAATTCACCATTCATTTGATTCATTGCAAGCGAAGCTTGGTCCAACTCGAAGTGTGTGAAATTCTTCTATTCTCTTTTCTGGCAAAGCACCCGTAGTCGAGTGACACATACAGTCATTCCCACATGCACATATTATCTGTACAAAAAAAAATCTCCTCGACTTTCGGGAAACGAGTTGCTATCATTCGGAAAAAAAAGATCAGAGGTGTTTTTCACATTTTTTTCTTGAGAAATCTTAAAATGAAAATTCCTTAGATAACGGTTTAATGTATCTACTTTATTTTTTCCAAAAGTTGTCGAGATCTAAGATCTCCTGTCTTAAGAAATTTTAAAAATGTCAATATGCCTACTCTTTATACACTTCTGACAAGAAATTTTTAAACACATCTCCAGTTCCTACTATGCAAAACCCACAACACATTAAGGAGATTTATTTATTTATTTATTCATAGCACTTGTACTGACAATATATATGTTTTGAAAGATATTTCCATGTAGGTTTATGTGAGAAAGAGAATTTTCAGGATTACTACACATACTACTTGTTATATCCTAATTAGGATGGATTGAAGGAAATACCATTATTATATTAGACAAATAGAATGTAATTAATAATATAGAATACAGTATTGAACAACCATTGTAATAAGATGGCTAAAATAGAATGACAATAGAAAATCTAACATTGTTGATCCGTTGTCATAGTTACATATGTGTTGTTATTCATAGAATAATAATTGTTATTGTTATAATGGATACAACAATCTCCCACACTTAATTTTTACTAATGACGAGATATCGATTTGTTGTCAACCTCTTAATTAATATTTTCGTCTTGATGTTTTGCTACTTCAGAAAGACGCAGTTGGTCTTTATGTCGCTTCAAGCAATATCCTTTATCCAACTCTACCACATAATGAAGTCTTCCTAGAACCGTTTTAATGGTGCCCATTTTCCATTTTTGTTTTTGAGCATACACTCTAGCTTGAACCCTATCTCCCACACTTAACTGTCTTTTTGGTGGATGAAGATTAACATTTGTATTTGGGTTATGTGGACGTATAAAATCCAATTCTATTCCGAGCTTTCTCCCCAAGTATAGTTCTGCCGGTGATTTTCCACAACTTAATGGAGTGGCTCTGAACCTCATGAGTATTTCTTGAAGCTTTATTGGAATTGGTCGGGTATCATCCTCCAATGTTTCTAATTTTTTTTTGAAGGTTTGTACATGACGTTCTGCCAATCCATTTGTTGCTGGGTGTCCTGGTGCTGTAAATTTTTGTAGAATATTGCATCCATTGCAAAATTGTTGGAACTCCTGACTTTTGAAGATAGTGGCATTGTCTGAAACTAAGACTTCCGGAAAACCATGTCGGCTAAATATATTTTTCAATATGTTGATGGTAGACATAGAAGATGGTGCACTCTTTTGGGAGAATACTTCTGGCCATTTTGACTTAGCATCTACTAATATGAAGAAATGGTGTTTCTGGAATAATCCTGCGTAATCCATATGTACTCTCTGGAAGTTTTCGGTTGGCTCCATCCAATGATGTAACTTTTCTTTAATTGGATTTGTCTTAATTTCCATACATTGTTTACAGGATTTTGATAGAGATTCGATGTCTCTGTCTATACCTGCCCAATAGCAGTATTGTCGTGCTAACTGTTTCATTTTAGTAATACCCAAATGTGTTCTATGCAATTCCATTAGGATGTGTTGTTGTAATGTTTTTGGTATTAATACTCTATGTCCTTTAAATATGACTCCTTGTTGAACAGTAAACTCAGGATCGTTTTTCCTTCCTTCTTGTAAATCTCTCTGAAGGATTGACAATATTTCATCGTTCTTTGTTTCTTCTGCTATTCTTTCGCTGGTGACGATTTCATCTGAAATATTGTTAATAGTCTGAATGTAGTAAGAATCTATCGAATCATTTTCTGTGTTTGCTTGTAAAGGAGCTCGCGACAAAAAATCTACATTATTGTGCATTTCTGCTTTCCGGTGTTCGATTTTGTAATCGAACATTTCTCTTGGTTTGAGGTACACTGGACGCGCTCCTTCTTTTAGTTTTAAGCTGCAAGTATTGTTTGGGACACATCCCACTTCATCTTTCAATATGTTAGCATACTTAGAAAAAATTTCTTGCAAGTCCTTTTGTTTTGTATCGACACCATATACAGGATGTATTGTTTCTTTGTTTACCTCTTGGTCCAATTCTTCTAGATTTATTTTGAGGCGTCTGATCCATGTACGTCCCATTAGTGGAGACAGATCTTCCTCTATAATATACAATTCTTCTGTTATTTCAATATCTTTATATTTAATCGGAACTTTTGCCTTACCAATTGGTTTGAATATTTCTTGTGTATATGACCGTAGTTTAATATCGGTTGGTTCCACTTGGTTTTGCATGTGTAATTTGTCAAAACACGATTTAGGGAGGATTGTAATTCCTGCTCCTGAGTCAACTTCAAAGGTTTGAGGTATGTTACCAATCTTCACTGTTGCGTAGAATTTGTCTGTGCCTTTTGACAACTTGTTTAAAACATAAATATCAATTATTTTGTTGATATTTTCTGTCTCTGTTGAATCAATTTCTGTATTATAAATATTTTTATTTTTCTGTTTTAGAGTAAATATGCATACCTTGCTTACATGCCCAGTTTTTTTACATTCTTTGCATTTAAGATTGTTTGGGTCAATGAAACAGTCTGCAGTTTTATGATTATTTGTACCGCAGCGGATACACAGGTGTGCAATGCCTAGTTGTACAAAATCCACTCTTTTACGTTGTGTTTTTCCCCGTACTGTGCTTAAAGGGTTTGAATATTGACGTGATTTTTCCTTCTTGTTGATTAAATTGACACTTTCGATTGACGAACTGTGGAAACTGCCTGTCAGCTCTCTGTTATCTATTTTTGATGTCTCCAGGATGACCGCCTTTTCTAACACTTGACGGAAAGTGAGTTCTTTGAATGAAATCTGTAATAATTTTTCTCTTATAGAACTATCTCTCATACCTCTAATGAATTGTGCTCTTAGAAATACATCTGCGTTTGATGAACCGCACTTGCTGTTTGTACATTTAAACTCGCACGTGTTTGTAAACGTACGTAATTTTGCCGCGTACTGAGACACATTTTCATTCTCTTGTTGAAAAGTCGATAAAAATCTATGTTGTTCTACTAAGATGTTAGGTCTAGGACACAGGTGATCTTCCAGTAATTCGATTATCTCTTTGTAATTTTTCGAGTTAGGTGAATCAGGAGCCGTCAATGAAGCCAAAAGCTGAAAATTCTTACTTCCTATCGAGTTCAATAATACTCTTCCACATGTTTCTTGATTGTTCGCTATTCCTCGTAATTGAAAAAAATTTTCAATCCGTAGTTTATAACTAAGTTGAAAATGACTCCTGCTGTTCGTTAAAAGATTCAAAGTCCAAATTTTGCAAATTTTGTGCATTGACAACCGAAATTAGCGAATTAATATTTTCCGTTAATTTAGCGATAACCTCGTCTTTTGACATTTTTACCATTATTTGTTCACTTTTGTTTTTCTCGTCTTTTGACATTTTCACTATTATTTGTACACTTTTTTTCTATCAATTCTTTTTTAATCCTCGTCGCCAATTGTTATATCCTAATTAGGATGGATTGAAGGAAATACCATTATTATATTAGACAAATAGAATGTAATTAATAATATAGAATACAGTATTGAACAACCATTGTAATAAGATGGCTAAAATAGAATGACAATAGAAAATCTAACATTGTTGATCCGTTGTCATAGTTACATATGTGTTGTTATTCATAGAATAATAATTGTTATTGTTATAATGGATACAACACTACTTCAGGATGTGTCTCGACGTTTCGACCGGACTCTGCCAGTCATAATCATGGGAATGATTTTAATATTAATTCATAAAACTGGGGGTTGTTACATCCTCTAACAATATAGATTGACAGCAGAGGTTCATCATCCAAGGTCAAGAACTGCGTCGCTAAATAATAGTACCTGACCTTTGTAGGATGTTATTAGTGTATTTGTGTACAAATGTGTTTTGGTGTTTGTGTAACAATGATTCGTGTAATGTATTATTGAAATAGAGAGAACGGTAAGAAAAAGAAAGAGAAATTAACTCTATTGTTATTTAAATATAGGAAAATAAAAAATATAATTATGGGCGGGAAAGCAATTAAGCAGTTAAAAGGTATTACGTATAGCGCGGGTGATTGTGATAATAATATTCAGTTGATAACTTTTTCGGATTTTTTTACATTATTATGGCATTATTAGTTATGATTTTACTATTTTGAGCCTAATTATTTGAAGGTGCACCGAATCCTGCGCACTATTGGAGGCTAGGCCACTGCCTACGAAAGAGCAATGGTGTGGATGATTGTCTTCTTCAAAGTAGATATCAGTAGACACCAGTTTCTTGGCTGGATGAACGGTAAATATTGATAAATATACTCGTATGTATACACAAATATTCACATCCACGAGATAGGTAGAAAATATAATGGTTAAAGTAACTACGCTTATTCAAGTTTTTAATTCATTTTAATCTGCTTTTAATCTGCAAGTTTTTAATAAATTTTTAGTCAAATATTGATTTTAAATCTTGCTTTCTTTGTAAAAAATCACCATAATATTTTAGTAAAGCTGCATAGGTACTACATCTTCTGCGTTCAACTCTCAGATTATATATTTTGAGTGATGATAAAGGAGAATCCTCGCCAGGAGACGGGATATTAAAAATCGCTGGCGGTAAAAAAAATAGTTTTAATTAAAAAACAATTTTTGGTATGTAATAGTGGTTGCATCAAACCTAAAATTAAGGCGCAGGCCCGCTCGGCACGGAAGCTGCTAATATTATGAATTCTATTTAAGTATTTAGTTAGTTAATCTTAATCTTATCTTGTAAATAATAATCTAAGTCGCTTCTATCACCCACCGTGAATTTTTCTTCAACCACTGATAAGAACTACTTTAGGTTGCTCTCGTGTATTTATATAATCAAATACCATGGAAGTGGAATCGTAAAGGTTTTCATGAATAATTCACTAACCTCTTCTGTCCGGCATAATGTTGGAGCCTACATATGTACAAAGAGCGGTCCTATACTCAACTATACTGAATATAAAACCAATGATATTATTATTCATTACCTTGAAATAAATACACTTACACAGGCTCACCTCATAAAATACAACTAGCAGGTATATCATGAGCGTCGTCAGGGGGGGCAGGGGGCGCAGCTACCGTAGAGATTGGAATAGGTATATATCTTTCCGTCCTAAATTATAAAACCTCGCAAAAAATCACATTATTACCACACATTTTCTCATCATCTTACATAAAATTTGTATGAAAGAACATAAAAATACAATTATTTTATAAAATAAATTGCCTGCGGCGCTGTTTTCTTGTTACTTTTTATAAAAAACCTTTTTAATACATATTATTCTGCAAATTATTATGTACATTTTCAAATAAACCAAACCACATCACGACCTTCTTATATTTCACAAAAAAATTTCGGCTACGGCGCTATTTACGCGTTTTCCATGCTATATAATTTTTAAAAATTTCGCACCCCCCCCCCCCCTTACTCCGAGGCTGGCGACGCTCATAAGGTATATAATTAATAGTCCAGGTATGGTAGTGTTTAATCTAATTGGTATCACATCAATTAATGCGTATAGTGTATACACAATGAGAGTATATATACACAATCCATTTATAAATTATTTAATTTATTCCTCGGAGTACCTACTTAACCCTTTGAAAGGCTTGCACATAGTGAGTATATATTAATTAGTATGATTTGCGAGGTTTCATCAATTAGTCGATCGGTGTAAGTAGGTGTACAATAAAATGAGTATAGTACACATAAAAAAGTCAATGTGAGTAGAAATAAAATAATTTACATAAATATAAATATGCAGTGCTAATTATTTTTTTATTTATAAATTTTATTCTTGTAAAGCGTTGGATTTTTTCTACATTCCGTAGTATATACAATGTAGTATTCTCACAACAGTGTAGAAAAATTAAGGATGAACGTTGTCGGGCTTACGACCGACCTCGGCTGGCTTAAGTGATCACGACAATAGATGGCGGGTGTGTCCCTCTCCCCTGCCTCTCCCCACAGTTAGAAATGCAACAATACATGGGAACTTAATATACATGAAATTCGACAACACAGCCGTCGCTCCTCGTGGTGTAGTGGATATGATCCCTACTATGCGAGACGAAGGTCTGGGTTCGAATCCCAGCCGGGGTGAACTGAAATGGCGAATGTTTCTCGAGTGTAAAGTGATCACTTAAGCCAGCCGAGGTCGGTCGTAAGCCCGTCAATGTTCATACTTAATTCTTCTACATTGTTATGTAGTGCTAGTTGTACTAGTTTTAACATCAGCCACAAAAGTTTATTTCTGTAATCAGGGATACGGGAAGCCAAAGACAAATCTAATGCAGACCTGCTGTAACCGTTCCAATTTTACAGTTTGATCGCACGTAATATCAAAGGCAATGTGTCTGCAGTACAAAATGAATCGTGGGGGAATTTGAATGAATGAATGAATTTTTTTTCCAGATATACCTATACAACAACGTGCAAAAACAAATTTATTTATTTATTAAAGTTTATACGGTTTACACCTTTACAATATAAAAAAAGAAACAGGCAATCATTATAATATCACAATAACAAACCAATGTTGACAAAAATTCAAGGTAAAAACAAAACGTAATTGTGAATAAATAACAAAAAGCAAAACATTTAAATAGTAAACAAACAAAATCTCAACAAAAATTCACAAAATAGAAACAATGATAAAATAAATCTCCAACAAAAAAAAATTTACAAATGGGTCAATCCTCATCCATCAATAAAAAACAACAGCATAAGTCAAGTATCGATAAAATATAACAAAAAGACAAGAGCATATTTGAACATTGATAAAAATATTATTCCGATATACACACATATAAATAAATCACGGCACCAGTCGCTCAACTATCTGGTAAAATTTTACTGCCTCACTAGACCGAAGTCTGTTCTAAGACAGTAGACGCTGAATTAATTTGTGTGCAGAAGTATAATGTTGGAACTACAATAATTAAAATATATTTCACTGGAACAATACCGGACCATCAAAACACGCTAAACATAAATAAACAATGGCAACAAGGGACAAGCCCATAGTATAAAATGTGAGTATTATATTATTCTCAACCTCGGGTCGAGACCAAAATTCGGGTCACGGGAGGACTTGGGATAGGTCATGGGAAATCCCCAAACGACTTAAAAGAAGAGGTAGGCTCCAACTATACTTTATTTCAAGAGTAAACTGAGGCTGAGGAGAGTGTGGGTTCCACCCGGAGAGCCTCCTGGACAGAACCGTTCCTTATTCGGTTTCTCAGGGTTACTCCTGCCACTCTTCTGAGATATCTCATCTCGGATGCCAGTACTCTTGACCTACATTCTCGTGAAGCATCCATACCTATCTGTAGCCGAAAAAGCATCAATTTATTTCCATATTATTTCCATCCAATAGAAATTTGCTTATCAGTGCTATGCTCGCTGAAGATGATTGTAAAGTTGTACTTATAATGGAAAACGTTCTGAGTTTATAAATAAAATAGTGGAATAAACAAAGCAGTTTGATTACAAGATTTTGAATAGAAATTTGATTAAAACACCTAAAATTTAACCTCACAATTTTCACAAGATAAACAAAAGTACTGCTTGATCCAAAAACACAGTTTTCATCAAGATAACTAACGAAAGTCCCAATATAAATAACGAAATTCTCCTATCTCTTGATCATAATGTAATTTATTGTAATATTGGGAATACGGAATACAGCCTCCCCTTCGTGATACCCATCAGGCACTTACTATATTAAGTACACTGTTTATATTCTAACATAGTATGGGTTACATAATACATACCTGGGCTTTCAAGGAAAACAAAAATATATATAACTAAGAAATTTTAATCACAGGTAATATTAATTTGTAGGCAGGATCGCAATGATTTTTTCATCTTCTTCTGTATTTATGTTAGTTGCCACGCAGTTGATGACCACCATCTGGGAGTAGGCCCCTCATTGCTGACAACTTACTCAGTCGATGCAATAAAATGTTTCAAATTATTTTATACACTATATATACAATATACATTCTCGGATAAAAGAAAATCATACTCTTTTCCTCGTTGCTATTGTGCCACGGACCATGGACCCCTTTTGTCATTTTGACAATATCGTGTTGCTGTAGTAACATGTCACATCATAATAATCTCTTAAGGGCATGGCACCAGGAATGACGTCACAGTCTTTTCCCACGGCATTAAGGTTCAAAATCGCGTGACAATCGCATGATAAAATGGTAAAAATGGCGTTTTTTTTTTTTTCATTTTTGGGGTTAATTTTGCGTTTATCAAAAAACTTTTACGGTTATTCCCTAGATTTTAATGCATATTATCAGTACAAGAAAAAAATTACTCCGCGACTTTCGGGAAACGAGTTTCCGTCTTTCGGAAAAAAAGGTCAGAGGTGTTTTTAAAAATTTGTTTTGAGAAATCTATACAAGATATAAAAAATCTTTTACGGTTATTCCCTAGATAAAGGTTCAATGCACCTACCCTATTTTGTTTCAAAGCAAATTTAGTAACGGTTGTCGAGATAGAAGATCTCCCGTTTTTAGAAATTTTTCAAATGTCGGTATGCACACTCTTAATGTTTGTAGTTGGGAGGCGAAGGTACCTAACAACACGATTCCCATCGAGTTATCCTTTTATGTAATAATAGTTAGAATGATGTATAATTGCTTTTTTGAATATATTTCGCTTTTTGTATACTAGTTTAAGCTGATGTTTGCTGTATTTATTGTGCTGTTGTAGTTGTTTGTGTACAGATGCGATTGGTCCGCTTCGTTAATAATGTTTACCCTCATCTTTGTATTGTTGTATATGACCTTAAAATAAATAAAATAAAACATCAGAAATGCATTAATTGATGTTTCATTCAAATTTTGCAGATAATTTGTAGATTCTCCGCTAGATGGCGCTGCACTATCGTGCATTAATAGTATTGGTAGTTCAAATAATATTAACTTAGAATATAAGCTGTGATACTTTATTAGCGTGAAATTGATTGCCGGGTATACGAGATCTAATAAACATAACTGAGAAATTTAACTCACATACCCTCAATGTTCCACACGAGAATACTGGAAAGATTTTTAATGCCCCGGCTTCCCTTCTACGGAAATCCACCCTTCGTCACTGGTAGTTGTATTATAGTGGTCCTCTGTGTACAATAATACGAAAAGCTCGTTATCCGTGAATTACCCATTAACAATAATAGGAGTAGAGTAGAATCACAAAATCTTGCTCTTTTAATTAAATGTACGAGCAAGTACATAGGTATTAAGAGTGTGCATACCGACATTTCAAAAATTTCTAAAAACGGGAGACCTTCTATCTCGACAACCGTTACTAAATATGCTTTGGAACAAAATAGGGTAGGTGCATTGAACCTTTATCTACGGAATAACCGTAAAAAAATTTTTATATCTTGTATTCTCAAAAAAAATATTTAAAAACAGCTCTGACCCTTTTTCCGAAAGACGGAAACTCGTTTCCCGAAAGTCGCGGAGTATTTTTTTTTGTACTGATAATATGCATTAAAATCTAGGAAATAACCGTAAAAGTTTTTTGATAAACGCAAAATTAACCCCAAAAAATGGAAAATAAACGCTTTTTTTACCATTTTATCATGCGATTGTCACGCGATTTTGAACCTTAATGCCGTGGGAAAAGACTGTGACGTCATTCTTGGTGCCATGCTCTTAATCTACTTCATCACGCAATGACACTTTACGGTTAGAGCCGACAATAATACCAACACAACATAGCAATCTTGAAAAATATTATAATGAAATTATTATAACTATATACACAATCCCATGATAATTTTGTAATCATGAGGGTATATGGTAATTTGTGATACATTATTAATTACGACTGAAATTTCATACATAGAAACCCGTGTGTATTATCGATTTTACGCAAGTTCAAATACTCATACAATCGTAGTTGAGTGATAAAATCAGAATTTTGCAGTACCTAGTCACTGATATAAAAAAATCAATTTCACAGACAATATACTAGTATCTGTCGCTGCGCTGGTTCGGGAAAATCCCTTGATGGATTGGATGGATTTTGAAACAACAAACATAATTTCCTCGTTGCTTTCAAAACATTTCTGACAGCCTCGTCAAGTATTTGCAGTATCTGTTGTACCTCTGTTACCCAAATCAAGTAGGTTGAAGTACATTAGCAGTAAGCTGGTATGCTGGTAAAGAAGTTTTTGGGCTCGTAGAATTTTGCTCTCGGGTTATATTTTTTTCAATTTATCGATAGAATGATAATACATAAGAAAAGGTAATTAAGTAATTGAAAATAAAAGGAAAGTTAAGTTTATACAAGAAAATAAGAAGAAGAAAATAAAATAAAATATAGAGACAGGCCATGGCCTAGTGGGGTGTCACATTGTATTGCAAAAATGAAAAGGAAACTGAGCAATTTCAAATTATTTTTATTTATTATTATTATTATATATGAAAATACAAGAACGTACACAAATGTGTAAGAAATTATTAGAAATAAAGCAAGAAAAGATATGAAAATACGAGTAGGTACAGAAAAATCCGAAATGATATTTCCATCTCTAGTAGATAAGTTGGTAGGTAGATTTATGGTTTATAAATTCTAGAAGGATTTAAAGTACGAGTCAGAATAGAAATGATTTCATCAACATTCCTAGTGTTTGATATTCATCACACGGCATCCAGATATTTTACATCTTTTCCAAGTCTCTTCCTTCACCTTATCATCATATTGTGCCAAATGTTACACGCCTCATCCCACTATAAGGCTGGTCACACACGGGCGGAAATTCGGCCGCTAACATTCGGCCCGCGAATTCTGGAAGCTCAAAAATGTAGGCAATTTGATCACTCGTTGGGGCTTCCTGTATTCCCTTAATTGCTCATTCTTCTGCAAAATAACGTCAAATATATGCTTCCTGTATAATACCATTCTTCCCCATAAGAAGCCCCACGCTTTTTTTTCAAATTATTTTATTCTTTTTAGAGCACATTGAACATAGGCGTGTTCTTTTAAAAGTTTTTTAAATCTGTATATATGGCAACATCGGTAATAAACATATACTTTAAAAATCTATAAAATGACTATAATTGTTTATGACTACTACAATATCAGTCTATGGCTGGCCACACACGTCCCGAAGTTCAGTTCCGGAATCGACCGTTTTGCAAAAAAGTTCCGATCAAAACCTCTCTCTGAATTCAGCGTCACCCCGATTTTAAATTCAGAAAGAGGTTTTGGTCGGAACCTTTTTGCAAAACGGTCGATTCCGGAACTGAACTTCGGGACGTTTGTGGCCAGCCTATGGTATGCTCATATTCGGTCGCCTAGCCACACACGGGCGGAAATTCCGTGGCCGAATTTCCGCCGTTGAATTTGTGGTGAGCCATAAGCAAACACCTGCTATAATAATATTTGCTATTCATACAATATATTACTTTACTAATATGTACCAATACCAAACTAATAATATATACCTACATACCTAACTAACCACTAAGGCTAACTTGATAAGTTTTAATATGTTAGCGAATACTAAGAAAGTTTTAAAGTTTTGAAGTAATAATTGAATGTGTAGAAATCGCTTCATATAGCCGTCTTTGGAAAATTACTAGCTTGAACTTTTAAACTTTATGATGATAATATCAACATCTTAGGATCGATACATCCCACTAATTTATTTACGGTACATCGAATAATCTCGAAACGTGCGATAATTATAATTATTTTGTTCAAACTTCAGTAGGTATAGTATCGCTCTAGAAACAGCTAGGTTAGTATTACTGTTGCACTTGAAGCAATGTAAAATAGTAATTTTCTCTCGTATGTCAGAATATGAGGTACGAGTCACTATATACACATCTATTTGTGTTCCTCTCTTCTCCTGAAACAATGAAAGTAACGAGAGGTTTATAGGATATACGTTATGAATGCAATCAATATTTCCTCGGAAAACTCTTGACAAATAATTTCTTGACAAATAAAACCCATGACAACACAAAATAGATACTGTCAATTAGACCTTTTAGAAATGCAAATTCTCAGGTCCCCCTTGGGAGTATGAAACATCAGAGTCTGGAAATTTGCTTCCTGCCAATACTTCTTCGATCCTCTCTCTATTTTATCTCAGTACCTATTACATTGTACACTGACCCAGATAAGACACAGAGGGCTTAGATTTTGATATTAGTCACACGACTTCCTTTTTGCACGTATGTATATGCAAGTTGCAGATTGTCCAAATAAAAGTATACTAACAAATAATGTAAATTATCATTTAGTTATCAAACTCTATACTGACTTCTAAAGTTTGCAGGTGCTTACGCCTACATATCTCTAGGTATTAGGTACTCATTTCTTTGTAAGTATTTTTTTAAAATTATATTGTCCATAACCTTGCTTTAACGGGACGCGCATGTTTAAAATTAATTTAATGGTTTGAAAACGGTATTTAAGGGCATGGCACCAGGAATGACGTCACAGTCTTTTCCCACGGCATTAAGGTTCAAAATTGCGTGACAATCGCATGATAAAATGGTAAAAATAGCGTTTTTTCCATTTTTTGGAGTTAATTTTGCGTCTATCAAAAAACTTTTACGGTTATTCCCTAGATTTTAATGCATATTATCAGTACAAGGAAAAAAAATTACTCCGCGACTTTCAGGAAACGAGTTTCCGTCTTTCGGAAAAAAGAACAGAGGTGTTTTTAAATTTTTTTTTTGAGAAATCTATACAACATAAAAAAAAACTTTTACGGTTATTCCCTAGATAAAGGTTCAATGCATCTACCCTATTTTGTTCCAAAGCATATTTAGTAACGGTTGTCGAGATAGAAGGTCTCCCGTTTTTAGAATTTTTTGAAATGTCGCTATGCACACTCTTAAGACTACTTGTCGACTTGAGAGTGACAAGAAACACCCAAGGGTGAAAGCCATTTATTAAATGAAAGATAATAGGTACTCGTACTATTCTAATTTGGTGCCGTAAGACCCACAAATATTTTTCATTCTGTGTCTTTCCTACTGCACAATGCACAATATTAGATTGCTTGTAAAATTCAAGTAAAATATATTAATAGACCAAGCTAAAAACATTAAAAAAGGGGGTATAGCGTGAATAATTGTCGGAAATCTGAAAACTGTTTTAATCTCTTCATTAACATGCAAAGAAGGTTTCTTGTGTCTCGTTTTCCTGGGCTATAAACAGAAATGTTGAAATTGAAATCCAACTCGTGTGTTATGTGAATACTTCCACGAATATGCAATTCATTAGAACATTTCATTTGTATTTTATTGTCTCTTCTAATTCCATCATGGTACGGACGGTAAATCCATTGTATTGGAATGTTTTAACGGTATACACAAATTTTAATATGATTTTTTTTCAATATGGATTTTTTTATAGCGAAGGGTGGGAAGAAAAGGGAAGCCGGGACTAACACTAACATTTGTTATTACGGATTACGTCATATAAGACACTATTAAACCTATAATTTTATCCAAAAGGTAACTCGATGGGAATCGTGTTCTTAGGTAGCTCGCGCCTGTTAGTTAGTTACCTTCTGTAAACAAGGATTTGTTATAGAAGCGAGAGACGGATTAAAAAACGAGGCGTTTGACAATGACAAACAGGAACTCGACCTTTTGTCAATCTAAGCGCTTATCCCAAAATTTTAAAGAATTATGTTTAATCTTGTGTAAGTACTCACAATTATCGATGAAAAACAACGAAAATGAAGAATTTCGAAGTATTGTTTACATTGGGCGACTGCTAGCCTTGCATGGTCCCTGCCAACATCTATACGGTATCATCAATATCAATAAACCTAATCCCGAAAGAACGGTTTGCAAAAAAGTTTTCTAAGCAGAGAGAGCAGGCAGAAGACCAGTGGTTGCCCCGTAAATAGCTGGCACTTGGTAGTAGCAGGTATCAAAGGCACCTGAAGAAAGACTGTGGTTAGAGAGGCCAAAGTCCTTGGAGACTGTAAGAGACATCTTTGGGCCCCTAACCCAACTATGGATAGGGGGAAGAAAATGTGTGTTACTCGTGAGAGATTCTTACTGAGTTCTTGCATTTCAAATCACTACAGACAGCAGAAAAAAGACAAAATCTCCTTAATAATTGTGGATTTTCGGCAGCGTCGAGTATTTGACAAAACGCCGTCACAATCACATCGGAATGTTATTTTGAAAATTGTATATATACTGTTTACAAAAAACATTTCGCATTGCACCTAATTTAATTTTGTTTTAATTATATACGTACAATACAAAAATTAGATATTCGTATACGCCACTGACTTTGCACGAGATTGTATTGATATTTTGGATAAAAATATGTGCAACAAAGGGAATTATTGATTTATAATGATTTTTTATTTCATTTCTGATTTTATAAAACATCACTACCGCCATCTATGAATCATAAATGACTCGGGAAAGAACCTGAAAAAAATGACGATTCGCGTCCGGAGTAAACATTAATACCAGACGATTTAAGACATCCATCTATTAAATAAACTTATAAATGGAATCTCGGCTTCAACATAGGCTATTAAAATATATGATTTGTATCGTGGTTTGGTAAAATTATCAATTTTCCCAAGATACTGAATTCTATCAAGTTAGTATGAAAATGAAAGAAGCCATTTAAAGTAGTCCCGTTAATATGGTTTTTAAATTTGTTTGCGTCGTTACATAATCTAGAACTAGGATATACATCTAAGGATTATTTTTATACAATGTTTTTGCTCTACAAATACTTCTGTATGACTAAAAATGTGTCTATAATAATTAAAAAATAGTTTTGACATTTGCTCCGCGGCGCTTTCTGTCGTCATCTGTTTTGACTCGCGTGGTGTAGGGGCTAGCGTACTTAACTTAAATTGAGTGTTATGCGATGCGAGGGTATGAGTTCGATCCCACTCCATACCCAACGCTTTTTTCTTCTTTTTTTTACTATCTTTTTGTGAAATTTGAATTTAGCAGAATCCTATATACATAAAAAATAATTTTACTAGGTAAAACAAATATATTCCTTCCTATATGCCAAAAATTTATTCCATTAGGTATTTAATTCTAAGACGATGTAACTTCACCACCCGTACACAATTTTAGCCGTTGCGAAGCACGGGAAATACAGCTAGTAATATAATAAAATGAGTATTAATTCATTCCAAAGATAAGATTCCATTAAAAAAATAACATAGCAATCGAAAAAACAAATTGAAGTAGTCTGGAACAATGTAGGTAATATTGCAAGTTTAGTTTAGGAAGACCTATTTATTATTATTTTATTTGACTAAGGGTAGAATCCGAACGAATTTTACATTTGGTTATTCACTTAACCTCATTCCACTTGCTACTAATTATCATCTACGGGATGTTTCAAATGTAATGCCTGTTCAAACTTATCTAATTAAGTAAATATTTCCTCGAATACGTTTTAATTAATTCAATAATATTGTCATCTCGAAAATATTGTTACTTCCAAATTAATTTATTCCATCCAATTTGGGAGGGAAATTTCCGAGAGAGAATAAATACATTAGATTATTCGATTAGGAGAGGTTCCTTATTTTTCATTCACTTTACGTTCCTGATAAAATCTTTCTATTTATTTGTGCAAGCGAATAATAAGTAAGTAAAGAAGAGTAAGTAAAGTAAGTACATAAACCTTGATTTGTTTTTTTTTTCTTTATTTTTTTTTCATATTTATTTATATTTATATTTCTACTTTTAATTTTATTTTTATTCCAGCTCTATTTATATATGTGTGTGTATGTATGTGTATATATGCATATAAATTTATTTTATTTTATCTATTTTTACCTTTATTTTACTGTATGTTTGTATAATACCTATGTACTTATCAAGAAAATAAATATGCATTCATTCATTCATTCATTCAAGAATGCTCATTTAGCATGGAAAAAACCAGGCCCGGCGCAAACGAAACGTAACTCAAATAATAGGTATAAATGTGGCAAATTAAATATGGCACATCATCATCGAAATCAATGGCTAAATGTGTCATATTATACGCATTTAAACCGTAGTTGAAACTGTTTAATTCTCCTTTTACTAATACATTCACATGATCCCTGTAAAACTTCGAATAGAGATTTCACACATTTAATCATTGATTTCGATGATACCACCTATGCAGTATCTAGTTACTCACTTTTACCTATCATTTGAGTTACATTTTGTTCAGGGATCAAACTTGGGTCCCCTTCTGTTCTCTGTTTTTATTAATGATGTTGGTGACGAAATCAATCATTCAGAGTACCTATTATATGCAGATGACTTGAAAATATATCGAAAAATCGAGTCTGATAGTGACGCAACACTATTACAGCGGGACATCGATGCAGTAGTTGCCTGGTCAATAGAAAACAAACTGGCTTTCAGTATACCTAAATGTAACATGATGACATTCACAAGATCACGTGAACCGATTAATTATCCTTATAGTATGAACGGGACCACGCTCAGTCGGGTTGATGAAATGAAGGACTTGGGTATTGTATTTGAATCTGACCTCTCTTTCAGGAAACATGCAGTGGGGACTGCGGACAAGGCATTTAGAGTGCTTGGTTTTATTTTGAGGAACGCAGTACATTTTCGAAAGAGTAACACGCTGCACATCCTATATGAAACACTGGTTCGTTCTATCCTGGAATCGGGATCTATTGTATGGAGTCCAGGTGAGGCGACGTATATATTGATGTTGGAAAAGGTTCAGAAACGTTTTATGCGGCATTTGTATCGTATGGAATATGGATATTATCCATATCTTTATCCTTATCTGTTTGTCATGGGTAGCTTGGGTTTTAACACCCTAGAAAAAAGGCGGAAAGAGTACGTTTGTAGGCACTTCTTTAAACTTATTCACGGGATTATACAAAACCCAACAATATTGGCCGAGATCAATTTTTATGTACCCAACTCATATTCTCGTTCACGTTCGCACATGTTGTTCTACCCTCCTTCAGGCAGAACCAACGTTATGGTTAATGCACCGGTCAGCAGGGCTGTCCGTTATTTGAATGAACTGGCACAGTGGGTCGACATGTTTGGGGTGACTTATAATGAGTTTACCAGACGTGTCGAACAGCATCTGATTTGACATTATTTGTAAGTGTAGTATAAGTGTATTTTTGAATCTATTTGTAATGTGAAATGTCATGATGTATTGTAATTGTTACACCGAGCGACGCAAAGGCTAAAGCTGTAATGTTGCTCGGTGTAATTTCAAGTTCAAATAAATAAATAAAATAAATGTACCCTATACGGCTTTAGAAAAACTTTATACTCACTTCCTTACTTTCAAAAGTGAATACTTTGGGTATATTAACATCCATTTTTTTGCCATTATTTCTTTTCACAGCTCTCATAGACAGTACTGGACATTATTTGCAAACATTCATATACAATCATACACTAAATACTCGTATACAAACGTTCATGTCTTCCAGAGGAAGCATGCTGTTGCCGAAAAACATTCTAAACAACCAAAGAGATATGCGGCTACCTTGATTCACCCCTTTTGTGAATGAATTATTTTGAAAATACCTTGTTCACACTATCACAAGAAGAGATCATCGAATACGAAGATGGAAAGGGTCACTCACCCAATATCTGCCACAACAGGCCACAATCTTTCACCTTCTCCAGATCCACGAAGGTGCAGAAAAGCTTCCGAGGTCTCTGGTGATTCGAGGAAATATCTAATGAGATACATTTTTTACATTTTTTTTATTACATTAAAAACATCTTTCCTCTCAAGATAAATTAATAAATAAGTAATAAAAATTAAACATGTTCTTCGAAGAAGCTTCAAACGCCACAAATTGAAAATTGATTGGAAATTGAAGACTTGAAAGAAGTATATGTAGGTACCCACACCCACACACCTACCTATCCTCTCCATGTTTAATAACATTTTCCTGCCATCGCTAATTAATCTTCATGGTAAGTAATTCAATTTGCTATCGGCGGAACCAATAAACTAAAAATATGACGCTTATGAGTACGCATACCGACATTTCAAATATTTCTAAAAACGAGAGACCTTCTATCTCGACAACCGTTACTAAATATGCTTTGGAACAAAATAGGGTAGATGCATTGAACCGTAATTACCGTAAAAGGGAATTACCGTAAAAGATTTTTTATATCTAGTATAGATTTCTCAAAAAAAAAATAAAAACACCTCTGATCTTTTTTCCGAAAGACGGAAAGTCGTTTCCCGAAAGTCGCGGAGTTATTTTTTTTGTACTGATAATATGCATTAAAATCTAGGGAATATAACCGTAAAAGTTTTTTTGATAGACGCAAAACTAACCCCAAAAAATGGTAAAAACGCTATTTTTACCATTTTATCATGCGATTGTCACGCGATTTTGAACCCTAATGCCGTGGGAAAAGACTGTGACGTCATTCTTGGTGCCATGCCCTTATGACTGGATCGATTATTTTGTTATCACTCGTATTATTTGCCTTTGTTTCATTCCCCTTTCGTAGTGAATATAAATGAGGAATCATTTATACTTATTACTCATGTTGGAAGTAATTTATCGCGGTTTATGTCGAAGACAATATATTACTAAGTATTATTATTCACTGGCACGGAGATTCCTCAACACGTCACAGGAAATACGAGTATATTATAAATGTCATCAATAAATAAACTAAAAGTCTTTTATTTTACCCACCCGTATACGAGGTTAGGTATGTCCAGTGCCGGATTTGCCAAAAGGCTGAGTAGGCCGGGGACCATTTTTCTTGGTCAAAGTCAACAGCCCCCCCCCCCCCCCCCGATATAATTTTAAGTGAATAAAAAAATTGTGCGCTAAAATACAAAATGCATCAAAAAAAAATCTGAAAAAAAGCAGACAGTTCTGTTAAATATGTAATACGGTTCAGATAAACACGAAACTGCCCCTTATGGAAAGTTTTATGGTAGTCTGGATTTGTTCCATTCTATACGTTTTTTGGGAACTGAATCGGAATAGAACCATGCATGGCTAATTTTTCGTTTTCTGGCAAATATTTTATTAAAACCCGGAAACTACCAGCTCATATATATGTGTATGTCTGTATGTAATATGTATCGTGAAAACAAATACTATTTTGGTTATCTTTCTTCAAAGCATGGGCGTGTTATCGGGTTTGTGAGATATCGTTTTTTCTATCAGCCAATTCATGAGGATCATCAAAAACCAAAAGTGTACAAAGGTGTATTCGGGTTTATGTATTTCAACAAACCGGGATTCATTTTAAAAAAAACTTTATTAAAAATACCTACTTCGCTGACCTACTAATGTTTTCCTTTTTGCTTTATTCTGTGAGTAGAGGGAGAATCCTGAACCAAAGGTGAAAAACCTAAAAGGGCTCATTTTTTGATGAATTATATTATGACAATTTGAAATTTCATTAGACGGTAGATAATGATATATGTGATATGTCATCATTTTTCAGGAATTTAATAAGACGACTCTATGACATAAGACGTAACTTCAAAATAAAAAAAAAGAAATGTAGATATAGGCACTCGTAAACATTCCGGTTGGGATAGAGGAAAAATATTGTAGCGAAGTATTTCAACATCGATTTACCTATTTAAGGGCTTGGCACCATGAATGACGTCACAGTCTTTTCCTACGGCATTAAGGTTTAAAATCGCGTGACAATCGCATGATAAAATGGTAAAAATAGCGTTTTTTCCATTTTTTGGGGCTAATTTTGCGTTTATCAAAAAACTTTTACGGTTCTTCCCTATATTTTAATGCGTATTATCAGTACAAAAAAATAACTCCGCGACTTTCGGGAAACAAGTTTCCGTCTTTCGGAAAAAAGATCAGAGGTGTTTTTCATTTTTTTTTTTTGAGAAATCCATGCAAAAAAAAAAATAATCTTATACGGTTATTCCCTAGATAAAGGTTCAATGCATCTACCCTATTTTGTTCCAAAGCATATGTAGTAACGGATGTCGAGATAGAAGGTCTCCCGTTTTTAGAAATTTTTGGAATTTCGGTATGCATACTCTTAATATTATTATATGTATATTGAATAGGTATCTTACACTTGTAGGCATAATAATACGATTGCCTATTGTTATTATTACGAATAAGTTCCTATCGAGGTGTGTATTAAATTGTGATAATTTATTCTCGATTCTGAGAGAAATATGAGTTATATTGAAGACTGATGGGATGTATAGATTGTAGAAGTTCTCATTTACATCAAATGACAATATTATTAAATTCTGGTACCTATATTTACACAATACATACATACTACTTAAACACCATATGATTGATGTTATGCCACATGTAATATATGTATGTGATGTCTCTTTTCTAAACTGGGTTATTTAATTAATAGACATTTAATCTGTTAATTCATGTAGATATACTTATACTAAACGCATTATTTATGTAACTAAAATAAAATATTGTTTATTTTCCAGATCATAAACATTTTTTTTTATAAAATGAATCTAGGTTTATCGAAATAAACCCAAATACATATTTATACTTTACAGAAAGCTTGAAAAGCTTGTGTTGTGAAGTCAACATCGGGGTTTCCAACCAGGCTACCGACCACTTTTACCATTTATTTAAATAATACACACTAATAAAAATTCGTAGTACCTAATACGTAATGGGCCATAGAATGAAAACAATTTATATAGCTTGAAAATTAGGTTGCCGCACTGGACTGAGTGTGTTCTGAGGCAGCGGTTTTATTTCTCAAATAGTATTTTGTCAGAACATCCTCTATCTAGCCAAATAAATCTAGGTACGTAATTTGTAAGTTGTCAATAAATCTCCTATCTCCCTCATATGGACCTCACATCCAATATGTGACAAGGATTAATACTGAGAGATTCCGCATAATAATTCAATTTTCACAATTCATGAAATAAATGTATTTAGGATGACCACCAAGAGTTGAAAAGAGAGCTGCACATTCGCAGATCTATCAAAAGAGGTAGAATAAAATAATACATTTTAATTATGTGTTTTTTTCCTTACCGTAACCTTTCCTTACCCTGGGGTGATACTTTGTAAGCTTTCTCACCCAAAACAGGCAGATAAAATTTTTGGGGAAAATGACCCTTACAGCGATATACAAAATGGCGTTTTTAGTTTGAATTTTATCTGCGTGTTTCGGGTGAGAAAGCTTACAAAGTATTATCCTAGATCTAAATTAAAGCTCCCGAACCAACTATGACGTCACGCTAATTTCCCACAGTATTAAGGTTCAAAATCGCGTGAACAATCACATGATAAAATGGTAACAATAGCATTTTTTCCATATTTTGGGGTGTAACTCCGCTTCAATAAAAATCTTTTACGCTTATTATTCCCTAGATTTTAATGCATAAGATATAAAAAATGGTTATTCTCTAGATAAAGGTTCAATGTATCTACTCTATTTTTTTTCCAAAGCATATTTAGATTATTTAGTAACGGTTGTCGAGATCTAAGGTCTCCCGTTTTTAGAAATTTTTGAAATTTCAATATACAATTCGCGATTCTGAGATACGTTAGTCCTAGTTACCATTATGGGCGTCGTCAGGAGGGGGGGGGGGGGGCAGAGATTGGAATAGGTATATATTTTTTCATACTAAATGATAAAACCTCTCAAAAAATCACATTATTACCACACGTTTTCTCATCAGATCATAAATTTTCATCAAAATTCAATGGTTTCACAAAAAATTGCCCGCGGCGCTATTTTCATTGCTTTTTTGTAAAAGATGTCCTTTATACACATGACTGTCCAAAATATTATTAATTTTTATATAAACCAAACCACATCACGAGCTTCTTCACTATGTCTCCCAAAAAACTTCGCCTGAGGCGCTATTTACGCTTTTTCATGCTATATCATAGCTCCGAGACACACGACGCCCATGGTTACCATATAAATAAACAGAGAGTGAGCGAAACTTAACTGGTCTGATGACCTAGTCCAACAAGCCGGAGGAACCTGGATGCGGAGGGGGAGAAACAGAGATGAGTGGAAGAAAATGGAAGAGGCCTACGTCCAGCACTGGAGGGAGGAAGGCTGAGGAAGAAGAAGAAGAAGAAGAAGAGCGAAACTGGTTTTCAATCATAGTTATGTGTATATTTACATAAATTAAATCTATCATATATGTACTTCCTGTTATACTTTTAAACAATAGTTATTGTTTTAATCTTCCAAGTAGAATATAACAAAAACAGACAGAAGACGTATGAGAAATTTACAAATCGCTACAGAAATGTCAAGACAATTTATTTCCTAACGAGTACTGAAAATGTATCCATTATTTAGAATGTTTGTTTGTTTATTTATCGATCTACATGTTTGCTAATTATTTAACTGCTTGGGTATATACTTGTTTTTACCCATTTTAATAATTTCCGTTCTATTTACTTTTGAGTACCCTTTTATTTGGCTATTTTTGTAATAATCTCATCCATATTTTAATTATATTAATTAAATTAATCATTTCGTTGTTCAGTTGGCGGGTGATCGCAAAAACTGGCGGAGGATCATAAATAATTACACTGGCCCGCAAAATAGAACCACCCGCAGACCCGTCATAAATGAGGAGCAGCCTTGTCCAAAGTGTGACAGAGTTTGCAAGTCCAGAATCGGCCTCCATAGTCACCTTCAATGGCATCGTCGGCAGGACCAATAACAAACTTCTGAGTAGAAAAAACATGCTCGGCAACGGGCTCTTGGCATTATAATCTCATCCATATTTTAATTATATTAATTAAATTAATCATTTCGTTGTTCAGTTGTTGATTGATTGTTCACGTGCTTGTCTATCTGCTTTTTGTTCACTGATCACACTATGTGTTTTTTTTTTTGTGTTTTCGTTCATGGTGTTATAATTGAGTGAAATGTAGAATCTTTACTGGTTTGTTTGTTGGTGATGTGTTTGTTCTGTTGTAAAATTTGCTACCATAACTGTTTGATTCTGTTATGAAAATGAAATGAATAAATTATCTTCAATAATAATTTTTCAATGTAGTTACAAAAAATAAATCATTATAGGCATTGAATATTCTGTTTAACATTAGCGCACAATTTGAATAATTTAGTTTCCAAGTAAGCAACTCCAAGTACTTACAGCCTTATCGCATGAATAATTAAATAAAAACCCTAATACAATAATCCTATCGTTCAATGAATCGTCGAATTTCTTCATTTTACTTACCAGTTTTATAAAATATAACCCAAACAATAAGGTGATTGGTAGAAAAATTCCTTTTATTTTATGGCATGGCACAGTCAAAACCCCGAATGAAAAAATCAAAATACCGATTTTAGTTTCATCCTTGTTTAGCTCGCTTCTTAAAGCTAGGAGCTCTACTATGACGTCGTTCGTTATTTCCCGAGGCGTTTTAAGGTTCAAAATCGCACGAACAAATGTTAAAAATAGCGTTTTTTTTTACTTTTTGGGGTTAATATAACTTCATTTAATTTTTTACAGCTTGCACCTTCACTATAGATTTTAATTCATGTCATGAATACGAAAAAAAAATCAGTGTTTTTCACCATTTTTTTTTAATCTATACAAGATACAAAAAATTCTTTCACATTCATTCACTAGATAAGGATTCAATGTACCTACGTTATTTTTTTACAAAGCATATTTAGTGAAGTTATTGTGATCTAAGGTTTTTTTATATCAATATGCCTACTCTTAACAAAAAAAAATGTATTCCAGAGCAAAATGGGTCTAATCCTTATAAAAACCACCCAAGGGATGGGAGAGACATTATCATTAAAGAATCTTCGTTTTTATGATTCTTTCCTAACATGCGCTACACGTAGGTATACTACAAAAACACAAAACAGAAAAACCCTTCTTGTCAATATATAAAGCTATTTATACGAGTTGGTATGTGTTACTGGTAAAGCTAGATGACATGCCTTTTGTGAACTATTGTCTTAAATTATTTATTTATTTATTCTTTAAGTGAACAACACAAACATACAAACATAAAAAATGGACATAGTACAGATTATAAATTGTTGTTCACTAGGACGAAAATATCGCAGAACTGCGATTTCTTCCAGTTATAATAAAAATCTTACAAGGGCTGTTTTTTTTTCAAGTTCTGTTCGTTCTTTTAGAAGACGTTTGTGCTTACTTAGGTAAGCACAAAATACACAGGAGGAGGATTCGCACGTCCTGCGATTGCAAACTTCTTCCACTACAAACTCTGCAGTTTTCAGGTGCAAGCATCACACGTAGCCGAGTTACAGGGAATCGAACATGGCTGCTACGATCGATGCTCCCACCAAATGAGAGTTTACGAAGGTTTACAATCAAAGAACTTTGTGAATAATTTCCAAAATTTCAAGCTCGGCTTTGTAAACAATAGTCGGTAAGATATCAGAAGGATACCAAAAAGGACCTAGGATACCAGAAGCTGTGTACTCGTTTACCTCTTATCACCTAAACATGATGCGAACTCCTTGAGGCTCCGCCTACAATAGCAACAAACTTGCGCTCTTTTCCATACCTTCATCTTGGACGTCAGTCTACTCTTGCTTTTTTTTACACCATTTACGTATGCTACAATTAGTCATAATGTTTGAACCACACACTTTGGTCATATGTGATGGATTTTAGAAGCACCACATCCGTTGCTTGCAGAAAACAGATTACACTTCGTAACTCACATTTGGCGAAAGTTTCTAATGTAGCGCCACGTGTGTTCAATTGCTCGTAACTCGGCTACGAGTGACGCATTGGAGCTAAACAATGTACATACAATGTGACGACACACGCACGACGTGAAAATCTTGCTCTTGTATATTTTGTGATTACTCAGAAACACGAACCGAACTTGAAAAAAACAACCCTCGTAACTACATAGTACGTAATGTGTTTAAGAATTTTCTCATTGAAAATACTTTTTACGAAAAAATTCTTGAGATCCACCATCGCAGAACTGAAAATCCAACAGAGTTTGAAATTCTGGAATAAAAAGGATCCGCAAAGTCGAAGATATTGACCGATGGGGTCAAAAAGATGCTTATACTGTAGAGACCACATGGAAAGAGAGTATTCTGAAAGAGTGGAGACAGTAGTGGCGAACGAGCTGCCATCGGGTAACAGACACCTAAGAAGAGCACCCGAAAGATGATGAGGCAGTTGCATATCGGTACCCCAAGAACAGGCTCCAAAAAATAACAGGACGAGGTTCTATAGATAAAGTGGAAAAAGAAGATTCATATGAGTTATTTTTAGACTTGTGGCTGTGGTAGACAATGAAGATGAATACTGATCGCGAAACTGACCTATACCTACGTGCTGAACATGCGTTTTGCCACTATAGCCGTATAGAATAAATATTGTAGAAGTATTCCAGCATGAAACTGAATGTTCTTTTATTAGGAGAAATATCCGGTATCCGGAGGAAATACTCTAAATAATATAATTAAATAATTCGTTGTAACTTGTATCGAAATGACCAACATTTATTAGTAAAGTTTGTTCCACAAACCCTATGGGTATAGAGTAGAAGTCACAAGAATGTTGTTTAGTTTAAGTATTTCTTATTATTAAGAAATTCTTACACATTTTAACGTTAGTTCAACGTTTGTCTCCTACAATAGTCTCCTATCTGCTATATCTGTAGGTATGTATTATCAATTATAAAAGTTTGAAGGGCATAGCTGATGAAATTCAAATAGTATACCTATACAAATTAACTGAGTTAGCGTATGACTGAAAATATCACCAATGTTTTTTGTTGTTCGAATTGGATTGTGTAATGTGTATTCGCGACGAAATACTAAGAGACGTCCTACACTCTATTGGCATTGGTGTAGTTATCTTTTTTTATTGCTCCTCTAGATTATTAATTAACTCTGTAAATTTGATGGTCCAAGTGCCCGAAATTAGGGCCTAAGGGCGATAATGACCAATGAGCAATAATATAAGTAAGAATAGTAAGTAGTTAGTTAGGCTTATGAATAGAGACCGACCGAATATTCGGTTTCGGTTTCGGTTACGGCCAGTTTCGGCCAAAATAGCCGGTTTCGGCCCCAGTTTCGGTTTCGGCCAAAAAGTGGCCGAACCTTCGGCTAAGCCGAAACTAGCATCCGTATTATATCGAGCATTGTCGGGAATCTTCGGAACAGATTCACACTTTGTATGTTTGTATTCTGTACACTAGATTCCTTTTTTATTTTACAAAAGTGAACTAGATTTATATCACTACCCATTTTTATACACATCATTTATGTCTTATGACAAAATTTTTGCCTGCGGCGCTACTCAAGCTGCCGTTTCCCTGTTACAACATAACCAAGTGTTTTATTTACCTACAACAAGATTCGTCACTTCGCCCATTAAAAAAAATAAAATTGCCTGCGGCGCTAATTCTAGATGAATAATTCTGTCGAAACTCGATCGAATTCGAAGACGAATTCTAATAAAGGAAAAATACTCATAATTATTTTTGTATTATTTTTGTACCTATTTTAGTTCAAAGATAATACCTATACACATGGGCGTCGACGTCGGCAGGGGGGGCAGTTGCCCCCCATAGAGAGTGGAATAGCTATATATTTTTCCATACTTCATGATAGGACCTCACAACAAAACACACTATTACTGCACATTTTCTCACCATCCATGTAATAAATTTTGAAAATATAGTAGAAAAAATCCATCAAAACACAATTGTTTCACAAAAAACAGCCTGCGGCGCTATTTATTTATTGATTTTTATATGAAACATTGTTCGTACATAATATTGTGCAAATTATTATGTACATTTTCAAATAAACCAAACCATATCACGGCCTTCTTCACCATGTCTCATCAAAAATTTTCGCCGGTGGCGCTATTTACGCGTTTTTCATCCTATATCAATTTTGTAAATTTTTGTTGCCCCCCTTTAGCTCCGAGGCTGGCGACGCCCATGAATATACATACTATTTAGCAAACTACACCACAACTTCCGTTACTTAACCTCCCGAAGAAAACTTGCATTTTTTATGTCCCCCCCTAGTGTTACCTATGCCATGGATTCCTACATAACTGATGACATATAAGTTGTAGTTTAATGGGTTCCTTTCTTTTGTGCTTATATTGATTTCCGAAAATGAAGCGTGGTTTCCTAATAAATATTTTAGGGAAACACTAGATATCGGAGCAGGGTACCTATAATTATTTTTTTGCAAAATTACAACTGAAATTCCTAAGTTTCGGTTTCGGTTTCGGCCGAAACTAGAAGGGGAGCCGAATATTCGGTTACGGTTTCGGTTTCGGCTAAAAATCCAGTTTCGGTCGGACACTACTTATGAAGCAAATCTTTGAAAATACTTCTAAAGAATTAGTGCCAATAAATACGCTTGAATTTACTTGAATTATTTTCTCAACAAGTAATCTTATTTAGAGATTTAATCTATTCTAAATAGATGAAATCTAAAAATATTTCATGTTTCCAAATCCAATTTCCAAATCCATGACATTACTTATATATTAGGAACGTATTTTTATAAAACCGTAAGTCATAAAAAAAAACCAAAGGCGTTGACGATAATTAATGATGCTAAGCAACGAATCCCCACTTCTATTTATTCAATATTTTTTAACTTAAAGCTCCGACCCCAACTATGACGGCACGGTCATTTCCCGCGGCATTAAAGTGAAAAATTGCATGAACAATCGCATGAATAAGTATTTACTTTTTGGGGTTAATTTCGCTACCCAAATAGGCATCTTTCCAAAACATTTTCTTAGAATCAAAATAGGTAAAATCATTAAAATAGTAAAATCAGAGGTTTGCGTGTTCGATGGGTAGCGAGATCGAGTATGGGTGTGTGAGACGACCGGAATGAACTTTTATGTTTTAATTTAACTGCGGCGCATGCTTGTGGGTGACAGCTGAATTATAAATGGATTAATTGTCATTATCTGCATGTTATCACTTATATCTATACAGGGTGTTTGATAGATGGATACAGATATCTTCAGGAGTGATAGTAGAGGTCATTTAGCATCTTTTGAGCCAAACTTAGCTTAGTCAAAAGTCGCTCGGTTCTCGAGATATTCGAGATTTAACCTTTTTTTCAAAATACCCCGAATTACTCAAGTTTTAGCCCGATAGCATCGTAAGTAAAGGTACCTACTTAGTTCTATCATTCTTTTTTGTTACCTGAATATGTGTTTAGTCTATTTAAATCATAAGTTTCAATCTTAAAAACAATCATGTTAAAAAAATATTGGATTAAAGTTTCGAGAAAGAGATATTTCAAAATGGAGTTGAGACTTTAGAGAGGATTTTAGATAAGAAAAACAATGTTCAAAGATTCAGAAATCTGGAAAAAACTTCTCTGCTTTATGCTCTTTCAAATGATATACAAAACATTATAAAAAACATTAGTTTCGTAAATCCATGATACAAAAACTTAAATAGATCACCTCTAATTTAAGCAAATTTCCATACAAATTCGGAAACAGTAAAATTGAAAGGAAATGTGTGTTTCACTATGCAACTCTACTTATAGTAAATTTGTATGGAAATTTGCTTAAATTAGAGGTGATCTATTCAAGTTTTTGTATCATGGATTTACGAAACTAATGTTTTTTATAATGTTTTGTATATCATTTGAAAGAGCATAAACCAGAGAAGTTTTTTCCAGATTTCTGGATATTTGAACATTTTTTTTCTAATCTAAAATCCTCTCTAAAGTCGTAACTCGATTTTGAAATATCTCTTTCTCGAAACTTTAATCCGATATTTTTTTAACATGATTGTTTTTCAGATTGAAACTTATGATTTAAATAGACTAAACACATATTCAGGTAATAAAAAAGAAAGATAGAACTAAGTAGGTACTTTTACTTACGATGCTATCGGGCTAAAACTTGAGTAATTCGGGGTATTTTGAAAAAAAGTTAAAATCTCGAATATCTCGAGAACCGTGCGACTTTTGACTAAGCTAAGTTTGGCTCAAAAGATGCTAAATGACCTATACTATCACTCTTGAAGATATCTGTATCCATCTATCAAACACCCTGTATATGTGCTTTTGTTTGTAATAAAATAAAATGGGTATTTCAGGTGACAAGAATTTATGTAATCATTTTATTCTCGCTCAATATTATTTTCTTACTGACATCCACACATGGACTTATTAATAGTCCGAGAGCCCGCTGCTTAAATTATGACGTATCTGTTTTTTTATCGAAATGTGGTATAAATGATAGCTTACCAATAGGGTATTACATCGCACTAGGGTTGCCTACCAAAATCTTGCCGCAACCCCCCCCCTGCACCCCCCCCCCTCCCCGAAAAGGTCGCGGTTTTTCGCATTTTATAGGAATATGGTAAGAGATAGGAGAAAGTAGCCAATGACAAAAATAATCCTTGCAAAATTCTCTACAAAAAAAGTTAAGGCGATTTTTTCGTAGGACTAGTAGTTTACCCGTAATGGCCGATCAAAAAACAGGATATTTTTTGAAAAAAAAAATCTTGATATTTTTCATTCACATCCTTCCACCAATTATCACTAACATTTTATGGAAAAAACAATTTGGACTGCGGCGCTATATCGCTGGTTATTTTATGAAAATCTAAATTTAAGGAATTTTCGTCACTGAATTTTATTGCAATAACTCCGAAATTATTAGATGTATGAAAATAAGTTATAGCTCGATTTGTATCTAAGACTATGGTAATTAATTCGTTCTTTGACTATTTTCCTGTAGCTCTTATCAATTTTCAACCAATTTAGTTTAAATACATTTTTTTAGTATTCTAAATGAATTTCGGTTTTGGACCGGCTATTACGAGTAAACTGCTAGTCCTACGAAAAAAATGACAACTTTTTTTGTAGAGAATTTAGCAAGGATTATTTTTGTCATTGACTACTATCTCTTACCATATTCCTATAAAATGCGAAAAACCGCGAAAAGGGACCTTTTGGGGGGGAGGCAGGGGGGTTGCGGAAAGATTTTGATAGGCAACCCTAGTGCGATGTAATACCCTATTGGTAAGCTATCATTTATACAATTATACCACATTTCGATCAAAAAACAGATACGTCATAATTTAAGCAGCGGGCTCTTGGACTATAATAAGATAATGGGGTTAACTGGAAGAAATCGCAGTTCTGCGATAAGTTCGCCCTAGTAAACAACGTTTTATAATCTGTACTATGTCCATTTTGTATATTTATATGTGTTTGTTGCTTACTTTAAGTTTAAATAAATAAATAAAATAATGGCAGTGGCGTAGCGTGGATTACTGCCGCCCGGGGCGGAAGTCAATTACGCCGCCCCCTTATTTAGGCATATAAATCCAAAATTTACGGGAATTACAAAGAATTTCTAGGTTAGAGTAGGACAACTATAAACTTGTCATTAAAAAGGCAAAATAGCGCCGCAGACGATTTTTTTCGGGTCTTTTCGAGTGGGAAAATATAAATTTAGATTTAGATATTGATATTGCTAGTTTATATAAAGAGAAAAAATTGCGCCGCACGCAAATTTTTTTCGAGTTTTTAATGAAACAAAAGTGGATGGATGGATTATTGAATTTTTTCCCAAAAATGCCGCCATCTAAAAAGTGCCCCTCGGGGCGCCCCCCCCCCCCCCACGCTTCGCTACAGCATGTCATTCTCTTATCACACGTTCTAATCCATTAACCTTTCCAATTTCAATATTACTATTAGTACCACATTATTGGACTTGAGCTTATGTCATCACGCTATAGCAGAGAAATCACTACGTCTCAAGGGGTGACAGGGCGTAGCGTTAAGCTTAATGAACTACAGAAATCCAATATTGTTCTTCACAAGGCTTCTTCACATGAAATGTTGAAAATATACAGCAAAATAAATGTTGATGAACTCAATAATTTTTAGGATTAATATTTCAAACCTTTATGTGGGATTATACGTCGGCATATATAATCTCATTAGCATTAGCAGATGGAAAGGGAAAATTGATATGAAAATCCAATAATCAGTAATTATTATAGTGAATGGTGGAGAGACGCCATACTTTTTGTTTGAGGACCATTTTTTTTTGAAATATTGAAAATTTAACATTAATAACAATACATTGTTTTAGATCCAAAAATCTAAAAAAACTTGTTGGATTCTTTATGTTTCTGTTATGCCTTTAGTCGGTATCATTGTACCAAATACCTCATATTTGGGAGTATTTTTTGAAAAAAAAACTTTTTAATATCTAGATACGAGTACAACACTCCCTGATAATGCCGGACAGACGCTAATTTCACGATCTACTATTCTACATTCAAAGTTTTGCCACCTGACTCACACTTTGCGAGATCTGACCAATATTGCGTCTCTCCGTATGCACCTAATTGACCTAATACCTAAATGTAATGTTGCAAGAGGATTCGTATTTATTTATTTATCGTTTGGCAAAGTCGAAGTATTGACACATCGTTAATGTCTGCAAAATCACCCGTGGACGGGTGCGTGCCAGATCTAAGTAAGAAAAAGAAGTCTGACATCCAGCGCCTCCAGCCACTGTCACTGGAGGAATTCAGGGGACGGGGACAGATTGGCAGCACTGTCACTGATGGTATATTATTATGTCACATAAATATGTCACATAAAAGCTACATCTAATTCATATTTGAATGCATATAATCGTATCATCGACGTTTTCTAGATGTTACAAAATGTCCTATCATATGTGCTATTCAGGAAAGTGTAAATTTGACTTCGTATCTATTTCACAATTTGTAGGTACCAATTATATTATTCAGAAAGAATTTGAGGAAGAATTACCTATTTAATTACAAATCCAGAACATTTTAAAATACTCTTTTTTTAAATTCCTGCCTGTTTTATTCATTCACACGTGTAAAGGTTGAAGCATTAATAAATAAAACGGAACATGGAAAATTCCAGATAGCTTTAAAAAAGAGGATCAGGAAACCGAAATCAGATTTATTTTAAACCAATCGGATGTGCGGATTATACGTGAGGAGCTTAGGAGACATGTGCCCAATCCCACCAACTACTATCTAGGAAGGAGAGCCCTAAGAAATTTCCATACAAAAACAGAGATAATATTCTATTTATTTAGTTATAGACCGTAAGTCCTGCAATAATTCCGTATGAAATGCAACATGCAACTCACCTACCCTGGGCGGAGATATTTGGGCACCTAACGTAGGTGAGTTGCATGTTGCATTTCATATGGAATTATTGCAGGACTTACGCTCTATAACTAAATCAATAGAATATTATCTCTGTTTTTGAATGGAAATTTCTTAGGGCTCTCCTTCCTAGGTGGTGGTTGGTGGGATTGGGCAATGATATTTTATTTATAGGCAGGAAACAAAGAACTGAAAAAAATAGTCTAATGTAGATTCTTACCAAAATTTAAAATGAATGCATATAATAGTTTTACGTCGTAATACCCCACAGCAGTTTGTTATTTTGCGGTCCGTTGTACATAAAGAATAGGGAGTGGGTGAGAGTTGAATGGTGGTTATTATCTTTACCCAGCACTTAGCTGATTACACGACTCAACGAACCGAACAAGAAGTATACAATATCATTCAAACATAATACAAAGGAAACAATTCCTAATTACGTGACCCATATAAAACTTCAACAACTAAATGATGAGGAATGAATAATTACGTACGTTTTTAACAGGTATCTCTTTAAAAATATTTTTTTTATAGTTTCCTTCAGTAGTTCAAACGTACCTACTAAAAATAGTATATCATACATCCGTAACAACCCAATCTATTGAAACTAAGTAGGTACACTACTAAGCATCCTTTCTTAAAATCGACATGAATTTAATAAAAGTTCTTAGAATTTTATTATCTTATTATCTTCCCCGTGAGATCCTAGGGGTGTACAATAGCTGCTCAATTCTTTTTTGATATTTTTTCGACTGTCCTGTAAAATTATTGTGTTCATAAAACTTGCATAAAACATTTCACATTCCTTTCCTCAATGAGTTTCGCCACCCATTCTGAATATCATAATGTTTACGCTTATGTGTATTTTGCTAATTGCTCATGACATATACGTAGATGCCTATATTGCCTGTACTATACTAAGTGTTAAACCAACAAATCATTGTATGTATTTGTGTTACCAGTGGCAATAACGTATCTGCCTACCTAACTATTGATAAAAAACTGTAGTGGGCCATACCTATCGCTGTTCAGTGAGGAATGAGATTGCTACATACTCGTATTGTACAGGATGGTGGAGATTGAAAGACCACAAGTGAAGTTGACGTCACAATGTTAATTTTTGAGGTGGAGGGATGATATAAATAACGAGTTGATCCAAATTTAGGGAATTTCTATTGTACAAAAAATTCACTTAGATAATTCACCAGTAACGCCTCCAAGAATTGCACGGGCGCCATCTATTACTTTTAATTATAATCTACATCTACATTCTGTTACACACGTATTTCTTTTTTAATATCCAATAAAAATTCCCTAGGATTGCACAACGTGTTATTTATTTCATCCCTCTATCTCAAAAGTTTGCATTGTGGCGTCAACTTCAAATGTGGTCTTTCAATCTCTGCCACCCTTAAAACATTATTGCACCTAGGAGTGCATTATAAAAAACGTTGGTTTTAACATTCATGCTACAAAGCGAACGATTGGTTAATTAGAATAATGAGTACTAATCTTACAATTAAATGGAACTCAAATAATAATAATGACTTGAAATTATTCAGCAATAAAACATGAATAAAAAATCCATTTAATTATACGAATTGTTTTTAATTATATTTTATCATTGCTTGTGTTACGTGACGTGCCTTGATAAAAGATTCGCGAACTCACTCTTATTATTCCAACCATTAGGATTTCCATTAAAATGTTTTATTTCCTCTCATTAAGTTTCCACATAATAGAGTCAAACTTCTTAACAAAACACCAGCGGAGTACATATTGTATTCCTTAATGAACTGACTTATTAATTATTCATGAAAAAACATTCATATTCATGTTGGAGTTCTCATACCATACCGGATAGGTATACGGTGTACGATATACCTACGGGTATATCAGACAAATATGACATTAAAATCCATAAGAGGATAATATCCTTTGTATTTCAAAATCTTAATGTTTGTAAATTGCGATATCCTAATTATTTTATATTACAATTTACTATTCTCCGGGTATATAGCAAGCCAATCTTTCAGATAACTTTATTCAAAATTTTATTACTTGAAATTTTACTACTTTGGTTAAGAGATTAAATATACAATTGGAAGTCACTCTCCATTATACTCGTAGTAATATTCACGGTTCGGTGAGAAGTTTAAACTTGATTATTTTAATTTCTTCTTTCATCTATTAGACATTTAACCTCAGGCAATACCGAAAACGTAAGACATTGAATTTTGAAAGTAGATTCAATATATTTCCGCTTTAGCGATTCAACAATCTTCTAAAGTATTCAATCGATTACTTATATGGATACGATTTAGTAGGCTCGGAATTTATATGAAAATCTTCTTCTACGGCTTCAACACCTATTGATACTTTACAAGGATATAAATTGGAATTCTATTGTGAGAGAATTGGAAATTCTATGATACATTTTAAAAGTACACAGGCTGTCCCGTAAATTAACGATATCTAATGAAAACTAATGGAAACTATATTAAGTTTTGTACCATTTAAAAAACATGAGGCAGTTTTTTTTCAAGTGTAAAGGAGTCGGAATTTGTTAATAAAGATCAAAAAACTCGAGAGCCAGAAACGATATTCTTTTTTTCAAGTTTTATTTTGGAGTATAATCAAATAGCCGGATTATTCAGGATTACGAATCAAAATTTGTAATTCCAGAGTTCTGAATTTTCTATATCAAAAAACTGAACAAAGGCGTCGAATTTCACGAAAAACAAAAAAGTGCCGATATCTCGAGAACGAGCGAATTTTTTACTAAGGTCATATTTCGATTTTCTAGGCCATTATGTTTGGTCTATCACCCCGGTATGTTTGAAAATGATTCTCCTCTATACACAAATTACCCATTTTAAGAATTGCCGCAATTAAACATAATCATAGTAAATAATAATATCTGCGTAAAAGTTTACATGAAGAGTATCGACTTTTACAGCAGAGAGAAAGTCTACATTACATTCCCAGGTATTGGAACACCTGGATTTCTAATAAGTTGTCGGTATGGTAAAGATCGTATTCCGGGTCGATGACACTCCATGTTAATAAATAAATAAAAACTTTATCACGTGAAAATTAGGTACACATGCAATGGGTGGATGTATTGCCTGTTGGTAATTTCTACAAAACAACCCAACTTTGACAACAAGTGAAAGACTGAAGTAAAATCTCTCTTAAGCATTATATACATGTATACCTACATACATATAAATAAAGAAAACATATCTAATATGTAAGTAAAAAATAAGAATAAATGCATGCACAGTTGTTTTATTTTTTTTACATGAAAACAGGACCACAGTCCACAGTTTTCATGTCCCCAAATAGGTGAGACATGCACGCCCGAGGATGCGCTACTGGCGAACGCCAGGGCTATCCCGGTGGCTGAATATTGGGGGTTTCAAATTTGATGGTGTTCCGGACACGGAAAGTAAGTAAGTTGTTCACACATAAGCTTAAACACACACATACATAAAAATAATATGAAATATAAAAAGGGGGATATTTAATAAAAAACTAATGGAAATTGTTGATATTCCGTCAATCTAAAAAGCTATCTACCTTTACTTACATTAACTGACGGAAACTGGAAACATAACTACAAAGAGGAAAAGTATCACTACCTCTGTACTTGTGGGTAAAGTGTACTAGATATATAATTGTAAATATATACCAATGTCATCCATCATTCGAAGAGGGTGGTTTTTGTTTATCGTTCATTAACGATCGAGGGTCAGACATTCTCGGGGTGAGATATATCGTGACGGGAGTTTTGATTCTGATCGACTACTAGGAATATAATCTTCAGACTACCAATAACCAGGAGTAATATAATACAAGTAAGTATTAATGTACCTACTCTGCATATATTTTGCTGCTCACTCCTTTGGTTTCTGTAATTTTTTAATTCTTAAATAATATATGATCCACTTTTACAAAAAAAGATTTGCGTACTCGTAAAGCATCTCAATCATAATTCGCTGTCGATGTGAATTTCTTTTCCAATGTCCTTTTTTTCACACAATATCATACATAACCCCACACAGCCATTCCCCATCGTGAGCTCGACAGCCCTGGGTCGATCTCATGATGGTGAAATCTTCAGGAGTCTCCTCCCCACACAACCTTTGGATTCTCTCAAAAGCGTTACATGTTGTTTTGTTTCTGAAGAAGGCTGATCCATTGTGATAAAGCATCGTAACGTCATTTATAGATTACATAATAGCCGAAAAATTTCATAGTCCTAATACCCTGGAAATGAGTTAAAATTCTATTCCAATATTTGGACACAATAACTGCAACAATGATAACCCAGGGTGAAGCGAAATAAAATCATGAAAAACATTCAAATAGTAAAGTAAAGGAGCGGCGTAAAGGTCATTACGAGTACATGGCGATTTGCGGTATAGCAGACGCACAGTCAATTTCTCACTTGTATATAGAGATAGATAATATATGTATGTAAATTCGTTTTATTTTATTATTTTTGGGAAAAGACATTCCTCCGTTACTAACCCCTTTTTCAATTTCGAACTTTACATCCGAGCAGGGAGGTCACTTAAGCACTGCTTCGTGGTATAAATTTTCACGTCCCTTTAGAGCCGTGTGTCATACGACTGCATTTTATTTGAGCGAGGGTAAAAATATTTGCACTCCAGCTAGATGGCTCTCTGCCTAGGCTGCAGCGGTTGGGGGATCAGGTTGTTGATTCGCGAACAGGTTTCTTCTCTTGAGGTATGTGGCCTATAGGCTCACTAAACGAGAGTCTGTAATAAACAGACTCCCGGCGTTTCAAGCGTAATTTTTTAGGCACTTAGTTCCTTTGCAAATTTCTCTTTATTATGAATAAAGTGATTATATTGAATGAAAGTGATTATATTTATATTAAACAATATGACAAAGGAGATGTAGGCTTCATTTTCTTAAGGCACTATATGCTGCCAGGGGGCTTCGGCGCCCTGAATCTTTCTCAGACAATACTGAGGGAATTGTCTTTAAACAGAAAACAGTGATAGATGAAAGTATGGACTACAGGTCTGCTGTTTAAGAATTATAGGATTTGGAAATTCCTTAAGACTTCCTTCTAACTTTAATTTACGAAATAAAAAGAAGACAGCTCGACTTTACCGTCTAATTTGTTATTTTTTTCTCTCGAAAACTTCAAACTCTTGCGGTTTTTGTAATGTTGGGAAAAAACTTCAAACTCTTGTGGTTTTTGTAATGTTGGGAAAAAAATACACAAAAAGAAGAATAAAATGTCTTTTTAATTAAAATTTACAATTGTTTTTGTTAAGGGTTTCGCCACTTAACAACAGAAGGATAACACAGCGATGTACGGTAGTATTAACTTATGACACCGTCATTTCTGTCCATTAGGCATTAGGAATACCAAGAATACAAAGTGACGAATACTTGTCCTAACATAGTCCATTTAATCTATATCTATACAATATATATATATTTTTTTTTTTTATTTATTTAGTAATATAATACAAGTACAGTTGTAATTTTTCAGCAGATAGGTACAAGATTTACATAGTTTAATGTTGTCCTTCTCTCTCAATAAGTAAATAAATACTTGAGTAGAGAGAGGAGTGTTTACAATGAGTGCATACTATTCATGATTATTAACATTAGTATATATCATTAGCATTACACAGGGCTTCTATACAATATACGTCACAACCATATACTATATATGTAGACACTTATAGATATTACAAAGTATACACGTGCAGTGTGCAGGAACCTATATTATATCAATACATACAGCTTCAGTGAATCCACTATTATACATTATGTCTCCAAGTATACAATAATATTGTAACAATAAACACAAACCTACAACTGTTTAATATCCACATAATACAGTTATAATATAATATAATACAACTAATCCATATACAAAATATCTATATAAACAATATTATTGACATCTATAATTTAATTAGTAGTAGGCCGCACCAGAGGCCGAACACTGTAAGTTATATTTTTGAAACGCTTTTTTATAAAATTGCAAGTAATATTTTTGTAATGTTTTTTAATATGTGTTTTGAGCTTGTCGTAATTAACTTCTTTCCTTATTTCCAAAGGCAGTTGATTAAAATATTTTTCTCCCAGGTAACTGTAATGATGTTGAGCGAAAGTAGTTCTTTTTTTTGGCTGTAAATATACAAATTTGTGTCGCGTTCTGTTTTCTATTATGTAAGTGTGGGATTCTGGTTCTTTAATTATTTGAAGTATCGCTTTTTTTTGGAATACAAAGTGAAATTTCGGGACTGTGAACTCCTGAAACAATAGTTGAGTCGGAAAATCACGCGGTTTTTTTAAAATAATTTTTATGATTAGTTTCTGAATGATTTCCACACATTTCAAGCTTGTATTGTAGGCTGCGCCCCAGCTAGTTACACCGTACTGTAAAATAGACTGCACCAGGCTATAGTATATAATATAAAGATTTTTTTTTGACATAAAATTTCGTATTTCCAAAAATATATATATTAATTTTCGTATTTTAGGTAGATTTCCATAAGGAACTCTACCTATTCGTTTCTCCCGTGATGTCGCAGAATTGAAAAATTTCTACCCAGTATCACTAATTAGGACCAGGAGAACCCGAATCCGACCTTGGTTTAAAAGTTTATATATATAAGCCATATATATATATGTCCCTTTTCTTGTGCGCACGTTTGCGGCCAATCTATGCGTCGCAGAAACGTGAAACTTGTGTGGTAGATTTTTGGTAAGGGGTAGATGAACTGATAGGAGATTGGGTGAAATCCATTAAGAGGAAGGTTCACTTTTTAAGGCTTTAAATTAAAAAACAATCATTCTGAGGGGATCCAATGATTGTGAGGGTCTGTGTCTGGTATCGCATGAAAGGGCATTAAATAAGGAATACAGATCAAAAGTTATATTTTGTCTAGCTCAATTCCTCGGACTACACTGATCGATCGAAAGATCTAGTAAGTAGTTACCGCATAGGTACTAGCGTGTTTGTTGTCTTAGAAAAGTGCTTCACGATACGAGTAGAACTCACATCTTTTTTCAAATTTCTAGTGCTTAGGTACCGGTACCAATCCATATTATATGTGGAATGCAAATAATTTGATTATTGGATTAGGTACTTCCTTTGATTATTGAAGTACTTAATCAAATATTTTTTCGTCATACGGTACTTCGATAATCAAAGAATAAACTACATCCATACTACTTCATCGCTTCGCTGGTTTATTTGCTGATAATATTGTGATTGTTTTTATTATATGTACAGATGTACTCTTAAAATTAATAAATCACTTGAAATCTACCTATGCCTGCGGCCTGCCAAAGGAATTTTTTTTTACTGTTTCGTTAATTTGTTCTTTCCATTTCAAATTTTTATCAATAGTAACACCCAAATACTTAACTTTGTTAATTATTTTCAGTTTAGAGCATTCGCTATTGCACGCAGATGGGTCGTGAGTACTATGTATTGTCACATTAAAATTTTGTGGAAAATCTTTCGAATGAATGGAAAATGGTAGCACGTACGTTTTATCGCTATTTACAGTTAATATGTTGGAATCGAACCATTTCTTTAGTTTGTTGATGTCGTCATTTATTTTATTCTGTAATTCTTCCCAATTTTTCGCACTCACAATCAATGCGGTGTCATCGGCGTATGAAATTACGTGGCCGTTTAAATTCTGTCTGAGGAGTGGATCAGCAAAGATTATGAATAACACGGGACCAAGCACTGTTCCCTGTGGGATGCCGAATTCCGATTCGGTTTTGTTGCTCATTTGGTTATTAATTTTTACATACTGGGGTCTTTGCTTTAAATAACTTTGGAAATACTTCAAAACCGTTCCTTTAATTCCGATACAATTCAACCTATCCATTAAGCTGGTGTGTGATATACTATCGAAAGCCTTGCGGAGATCAATGAAGACTCCCGCATATTTATTACCATCATCTAAGGATTTATAAAGTAATGTTGTTAGTTTAGCTATTGCGTCTTCTGTGCCCATTGACTTAACAAATCCGAATTGGTTCTTGCTTATAATTTTATTAGTCATTATGTATTCTTCGAGTTGATTTTTAATTATTTTTTCAAAAATTTTCCCTATATTAGAAATCAGTGCTATTGGCCTATAGTTAGATACGTCCTGTGGATCACCCGATTTGAAAATTGGCGATATTATTGATGTTTTGTAGTTGGACGGGAATATACCATTTTTTATACTTAAATTGATGAGATATTTAAGCGGGGTTAAAATATGTGGTTTTATTTTTTTTAGTATTTGAACGGTGATCCCGTCATGTCCTGGTGCGGAGCCTCCTCTCAGTCCCTCAATAACTTTGTCTATAGCACTTTCAGAAACTTCTTTAAATGTTGTCCAATGTGTACAGTTCGAAGAAGGGGAGCCTTCGGAATGACTTATGTTGTTTTTTATTTTAATATTTTTGGCTAAATTTTTCCCTACTTCCGAGAAATATAGGTTAAATATGGTTGCGCATTTCTCAGGTTCTAGGTTAGCATCTATGATTTCGTTTTGGCATTTAATATTTTGAATGCTACTCTTTTTTCTATTATTGTTCATAGCGCAGTTGACAGATTTCCATACTTCTTTTTGATTGCATTCTGAATTTTTAATTCTGTTTTCAAAATAATTATTTTTGTTTATTCTTATAAATTTTGTTAGTTTATTGCGATAATTAATATACTTCATTTTAATGTGTTCATCAGTCGGGTATGTTAGTGTAGTTTTAAAAAGTTTTTCTCTGTGTCGTATTGATGTAAGTAGTCCTTGAGTGATCCATGGTTTTAAGGGAATGTTTTTGTTTTTAAGTACAATTGTTTTATCAGATCTACAATGATTGACCGCTTCCGATAGGATGTTTTCAAACTTGGAAGAACATTTCTCGACATCACTTTCCCGAGTAATGCTCCTCCAGTCCTGGGATTTAATTATGCCAATTAATTTAGGGATATCTAATGTGTTTACTTTTTTTTCGACGTTTTTATGTATTTTTTTTATCTCGGCATCATATAAGAATAAGCAGGCATGATGATCTGTAATACCTAATTTCCAGACCGCTGTTTTTATTTTATCAGTATGACTTGTACTAAAATTTACCCATATATGATCTAAACAAGAGGGTGTCTGTCCGGGTACTTCGCGAGTGTTACTGTTTATGCAGGATTTAAAATTCAATTCTGTCATACAGTTAATATAATCTGTTACTACGTCGTTTTCAATATCATTATTTATATTTAGGTTAAAGTCACCAATAGCTATACAATATTTATTTCTAATTCCAGAGAGTACATCACTAAAACTAAATATAAAGAGGATAGTCATTTGTTTTTCTACGCACTTCAATCACGGCTGATTCAAGCGTCCAATTATATCATGTTATACCTCTTTAGAAACCTTAGAGGCTGGCGGGTGACATAGGCTATAAATATTTCCAATATATTAATCGACAACTTCAAAAAAAGGCTTTAAAATGCGTAATTTTGAATCGTGTTCGGCGTTTTATCGCCATCCCTCTTTTTTCATGTTTGTCCCTTTCTCTCTCATGCCATAAATACGATACGTCAAATTGAATGAAAAAAATGACGTTTTGTCGTTTTTTTTGTGCGCATATTACAACAGAAAATTCTATTAAAATTATTTATTTAAGATGTATAACAGGATAGTTGATATTTAACCTTTAATTTCGCCCAAACAGAATTAAAAACAGATGCTATAATATAAGAGATTATTGTAATTATATGTGCCTATTCCCGAAATATATAAAACGTCATCAACCTTCAAAAATTTATAAGCGATCACTCCCTGTTTTATCGACATGCGACGTTCTGATATTAACATATATATCTATATACTACTAACATAGAGAACTGTCATAATTAGAGGAAAAAAATGTGAATTTGTTAGTTTTTTGTGCGCAAAATACAACTATAAATTCTATTATAGGTAATTATTTAAGATATATTATAGGTCTATAGAACTCTTTCCTTTATTTTGGCCCAAACAGAATTTATACAACTGTTGTAATCAAAGATATATTAGTAACTATGTAATTATATATTTTGCCTTTTACGCGAAAATCGACCATCACACTCTAACCATAGAACAGGATTACTCTATAGAGCTCAGTAGTCAGCTAAGCCTACTGTACATAGAACACATATTTTCTCATGATTCTCTCTAAACATAGGACTTGCCTAAGACCATCTTAAAACATATGTGCGAGCTTTTAAACCCAAAAATTCTTGAAACGCTCATTATTAAAAAGGAAAAAGCGACATTAGTGTCAAACATGGACGTCGCTAGCTTCGGAGCAAGTGGGGAAGCAACAAAAATTTAAAAATTCGATATAGCATGGATAAATCTACACCCTGAACGATGGATTCGACATTCGTAATTCTCGAGTTCAGGGGCGGAGAGAAGGGGTGTAGTGGGACAGCCTCAGAGGTTCAGGGGCGGAGTTAAGGGGGGGGGGGGGGGTAGGGGGCGGCATAAATCAGGCGATATTAGTATCGAATCCATTATTTTCAATGTCGGTAAGATGAACAGTAACACTCTCGGCAGCCTCAGAAGTTCAGGGGCGGAGTTAGGGATCATATTTTGTCCAGTTCAAGCCATGGGGAGACATCAAGTGATCGAGAGGTTTCGGGTCATGCTATCGGTGTACTTCACCATCCAAATTTGCCGTTGCGAAGCACGGGTAACTCCGCTAGTCCTAATATAAGTCCATTTAGCTGCCTCATGCTTCTTTAACTTTAATGAATCGTTTCGAATGGTTGGTGAAGTTCACTGAATTTGTGACACTCACTAACTCAGTACATATCCAATTTAATACGAAATCTTGGAAAGGAACTTTATTGGTTAAAGATTGTTGAAGAAAATTGTTTGAGAGTATCTAGGCATGCAGACATTTCAAACATTACTGAAAACGGGAAACCTAAGATTTCGACAATCGTTACTAGGTATAAATATGCTTTCAGGATAAATTTTATTTTGAAATACTGCGAGTCGTTTAGACGCAAAATTTTGTTAGCAAACCTCGGATTCGGATTCAGCACTCATAAAACGTATGGAATAAAATAAATCCAGACTACCCCACTTTTTTCCACAAGAGGCTGTTTTTTTGTTTAAAATGTTTATGAAATATGAATAACGCTGTTAGTACATACCCTACTATTTATGAAAGCTTTGAAAAATAATACTTTCTATTAATTCAAATAACCACATGAATATGAGTTTTTTTATTTAAATTTTATAATATAATTTTATAATTTTATTTTTTCAATGGATTTTCAAGAGAATTGTAAAATTAAATTCTTCATAGAAGCAAAATAAGTGTGTTCGCTTTGCTTTGAATAGAATTACAAGCGTTCGTATGTACTCAAACAAAATACATTGAGTGATATCAAACACATTGTTTTTTATTGTTGCGCCAAAGAAAAAATGTGTGGGATGATATTGAAAATGGTTAGGTACTCGAAGAAATCATATTGTAACATATATACATTACACTTTAGGTGGCCAACCCGGGGCCCGTCGGGCGTGATCTTGAGGCCCGAGGAGCAGTGAAATAATAAAAATATAGTTTCAGATATTGTAGAAACACAATTAGTCAATTAGACAATCAGTTTCACAAAAAAATCACCTGTGGCGCTTTTTAGTCTTTTTAGGCTATTACAATAAGTAAGTAGGTAGGTACTTAACCTTTTTGTTACCCCCCCCCCCCCCTCCCTCCCAGCCTAAAGTTGGCGACGCCCATGATGTTAGCTGGATAAGTACCTATATAAATCTTTTTTGTTTTGTAAAATAAAAAAAATTGGTTGTACGGCCCGTTAGGCAATCTCATTTTTTTTAATCTGGCCCGGTTGCTGGAAAGGTTGGCCACTCATGCATTACAATAATTATTATGCTCCTGCTACACGCCCGTCCGAGTTCCGAGCAAACGGTGTTCATGAGTAAAAAGGCGTCAACCGTCGCGTCGTCTACGTACACGTCAAGACAAACACTAGCGGATCCAGAGGAGGGGCTAGGGGCCCCCCAAAACCATCAGTGACAGTACTTTATATACAACAAATCTAGGGGTTTCATCATAGGGGATCCGCCAATGAAGACAAACATTCAATCTACACGCCTTTTTACTCACGAACACCACTCGGACGCGACCCATGACAAGCATGTAGCGGGAGCATCACACTCTGCCTCTGTTCCTAAAGTACTTGGACATATAATCTTTTTTTTATTAAATATCCACAGGTGTAAGCAGTGGCGAACGTGGCGTTTACACCTCGGATAATTATACATTGTATGTTCACTCGATAACGGGTGCTTTGCCTCAAAAAAATATATATGTTGTATCTGTTTCATATTATTTTTCATGTGTGTATGTATCTTTCCTGTTCTGTGAGCTCATTGTTCTTTTTTACCCTGGGTAGGCTGCTAACCTCGCCCAGGAACCTTCCTCTTTTATCCGGGCTTAGGACCGGCAGTGCCCCCTGTCGGGTAACACCCTGTCGGGTAACACCGGCAGAGGGCAGATACTGTTAGAACAAAGAGTATGCTGAGAACCACAGAAATGAGGACGCTGCGAGCCATTGCCGGGAGGACTCTGAGAGATCGGGTGAGAAACACTGCAATTCGAGAAATCTGTGATGTCCAAGATGTAGTCAGATGGGGACGACAGCGGCGGAGATTCTGGCACCAACATGTATCAAGAATGAACAATGCCAGACTCCCATACATCGCTTTGCATGGGGTGCCTGATGGTCAACGCCCGCCAGGAAGACCACCGAAGCGATGGAGAGACAGCTGGAGTTCACATCACAGGAGAACAATCCTGTCAATACAGACTCGCTGAGTCTAGATGCAGTTTAAGAAGAAGAAGAAGTATGTATCTATTTGGTGCCTACAGTATATTATCATAAACACCACAGGAAAATATAAGATACAAAGTTTAGCTTTTAGTTGGTATCTTCAGTGGCGAAGGGTGGATTTCTGCAAAAGGGAAGCCGGGGCTAACATTTCTTATGGGATTACGTCAGATTAGACACTATTATACCTATCATTTTTTTCCAAAAGGTAACTCGATGGGAATCGTGTTCTTAGGTAGCTTCGCGCCTGGTATCTATTTATACCTATATGTAATTATGTATGGCACGTAGGTCGACTACTTATCTAGCGCTGCTGATTTGATGATCATATCCCCTGGGATGAATTTATTTCCCAGTTTGAAAACAACACAAAAAAGTTATCACTATTCCACATACAAAGAGACGTTCATAAATATTTATTCAATTTACGACCCGACATCCTTAAACCTTTGAAAACAAAATGAAAGGAATATTAAGAAACATTTCTGTTTTTTCTCCGATATTTGCTTCACTGAATAAACTCTTTCACATTCATTCTTATTTTCTTCGTGTTGTGTAAACTACGTCAGTACTTTACATGAACTGAACACCCACCTCCATGCAAAAGACTCGTATGTGTATGGTAATTTAAGGCCATGGTACCAAGAATGACGTCACGGTCATTTTCCACGGCATTAAGGTTCAAAATCGCGTGAAAAATCGCATGCTCAAATGGTAAAAATAACGTTTTTTCCATTTTTTGGGTTAATTTTGCGTCCATTTAAAAAACTTTTACGGTTATTCCCTAGATTTTAATGTATATTATCAGAACAAAAAAAACTCCGCGACTTTCGGGAAACGAGCTTCCGTCTTTCGAAAAAAAGTTCAGAGGTGTTTTTCAAAAATGTTTGAGAAATTTATACAAGATATAAAAAAAAATCTTTTACGGTTATTCTCTAGATAAAGGTTCAATGCATCTACCCTATTTTGTTCCAAAGCATATTGAGTAACGATTGTCGAGATATAAGGTCTCCCGTTTTTAGAAATTTTTGAAATGTCGGTATGCATACTCTTAATATATCGTGTACTCTTACATTGTAGGTACAATCATTTCCCCTGCGGGATGCCAGTTTATAAAGTAAGTCATCTTCATTCTTTTTTGATATAATCCAGTGTCCCCCAGAAATTACGTGTTTCTAAAACTAAAAAATGATAAAAAAACAATAATTATAATATAATTTCACATTTTTTCAGCAATCCTCGTCGCCCATTCGAAATGTCACGTACCTACAGTTTACGCAATGAGAATGATGTGTGTGTCTGGTTACCCCTTCATGGGGGTACCGCGTGATTCCTTGTATAAAAAAACATTTATAATGACTATATGTCAATGTTGTTACATTAATGTCATGTTTATTCAAAGATTCGATATGAAATTAAAATAAAAAAAATGGCCATGCAAACATCTGGTACCCTCAGTGAACCGTGATGATTATTATCAACTACCCAATCTATTTCACTTTTATTTATTCAACCCTTTCTCCATATTTTTACCCTTTTTACTATATAAATACTATTGACTTCCGAAATCATCAGTACCTAGTAAAAAATGCTAATTTAATATGCTATACCTACATCTACGTATAGCAATTTATTTATTTATTTATTTATTATTTTTATATCATTATTTATTTCATTATTATTATTTTTACAGCATTGTGAATGAAATATGTTAACTGCTTTAATATGAATGCCTAAAAATCAATATTCGCGTCATATTTTACTTTCATATTTTGGTAACAATTACGCCACGCAACACTAATTTTTCTTTCACTGGCTAAAAAAGTAGAAAAGTTTCATTCTTCTCTAATTAATCTACCTTACAACAGCGTCCCCTATGGAGTAGGCATAGAGAACAGAGCACCAGACTTCCCTACAGACGCAAAGATACCTTAGAATACGATTCCCATCGAGTTGCCTTTTGAATTAGGATGATAAAATAATAGATATTTTTATATCTTTTTTTATATTCTATTATTATTTTTATATATTTTTATATCCAATAAAATAATGTTAGTTAATAAATCCACATTCTCCACTGCTTCCCCTCATTTGTTACAATTTAACTTATGTATGTCAAAATTTATTTTTACACAATGTTCAATCCTGAAACTTTTTTACTTTAAAATGTACTAGTTTGATAGGATAAAAATAAATAAAAAAATATTCATACGTGATTCAAAATTTTAAGCATATCTCTCAATCCTAGCGTGTAGTCTTGCCATTATTTTAATCAATACGTACTTAAATAAATAAAAAAATACATAGATCGTCTACGTCATTGTCTTAGTTTTTTGCCATAGCTACCTATGTACATTGTCAACCTTTTCAATTCCCAACTTTTTTATTATTTATCATAATAAAACATAAGACTCTGGGTGCGAAAAAGTAAATTTACTTACCGAAGGTAGGAAACATAAACAAGCTGAATCTATAAATCATTTTACCCATTTTAAGTGAAATAAAAACGATACTCTGTTTTTCACGCGAACGCGGCGATGACAAGGGAGAGAGTACCTACCTACATCGCAAAGGAATTTTATTAAAAAAAAATACGCAAAATCCCTTATTAGGTGAACGGGAAATGTTTGTGCCTTTAAAATGAAAAGAAAGATTTCTATGAAGTATTTGTATGTCGGATTACTTTCACCATTATACCTACGTATTTAAGAAAATGAAGCCTACATCTCCTTTGTCATATTGTTTAATACTAATATAATCACTTTCATTCACCCTCAAGGGAGCGTGATGGAGAAATATTTTATATGTTGAGAGTGTAAATATTATATGGGTACACACTACACAGAAACCTCTGCTACTAAATTCGTACATAAACAATATTTTATACTAGTAGTAATCCCAACTTGGCAGTCATTTGGAAAATGGATGAAAATCAGTACTATTTCAATTTTACTACAAGTATATACACATAGGAATACTAGTGGAGTTTACCGTGTTTCGCTACGACCCGGTGTCTCCCGATGGTTTGATCAAGACAAAATGTGAGATAAGATCTGAATTGCTTTTTCAACACTCTTTCATATGATATCGCAAGCATGACCCCACACAACCCTTTGATCCCCTCATCATCATGACATCTCTTAGCTAAAGCTTTTTATCCAATAACTGCGCCGACTTTAGTACACAGCTTATATTATCGCAAATGGTATGTACTAATTATCAATTTTCACAGCAATCCGCCGTTTTAAATGCGAGAGTTATGCGAACAAAAACAGACTTTATGTACATAGATAAACTTTGTGCTGCTTGGTTGGTTTTAAGAAAGATTGCCTCAAGTAATAAACCCGCCACATGTTAATGTAACCACCACCTACACAAAAAGTAAAAAAGTAGGTATCTTCTTTTTCGTATATATTCAAGAATTTGTTTGTTGCACGTAGGTCTCCTGGGACAATACCTTAACTCCAACGGTCTCGCCACCTATTTGCTATTTTTTTTGGTTGGCGGCTGCTTTCTAGTACGTTATGCTAAAAGTATAAAACTATACACCTATGTAGTACCTATCTATATGTATGATACAATGTTTTTTGACTTTTTGGGTTAAATCCCATCTGTGAAGATTACACAATCTCGATTTTTGCTCTCCATGCCCCGAGGCGAATCGGTTGTTAGAACTTTACCAAACATGAATAGAATATTGGCAATACCAAACAAACCAAATAAATGGCCTTTTTGAAAATACGAGTTAGAAAGTCAATTTAGAATTCAATCCACAGATGTGGTCAGTTTGATGCCAACATATCTGCTACAGAAATTGCATGGTAATCTACTATATATCACTTGATGGTGGGAGAGGTGTCTACCTAAATAGAATTCTTCACAAAATATTTCGGTACACAAAGTTTGTGACAAAGATATCATCATCATTATCAACTTACATAATTCTGGTGGAAATCGGGTATGTTTGTAACGCAGATCAGCGGTGGAAAAATTATTAGTACATATATGATGGTATTGTGTTGTATGCTGTGGCGTGCGGCGGGTATAATTGTTAGGTGGATATTATACTTACTTTAGATCTCATTTTAATAATAAGTAGGTACATTTCTCGGGATTGCTTTGTGTTCTGAATTTCTGATGCTTGTTATTACACCACCTGATCATGCAAGAGAAAGAGAAGTACTTACTTACCTTGCATATTTCTTCAGTACAAATAGTTCCTTCATAAGAAATAATTCCTCCACTTCTTCAGAGGGCGCTTGACTCCATTATTTATTTATCTTCTCCTGCCAGTGGCGTATATATGGAGGGCTCCTCCCCCCCTCCCGAAATGATGTGCCATCTGCTATAGAAAGATCCCAGGATCATCACTTCTTTTTTGTTGCATTTTTAAAACAACACTTGTAATACCAACCTAAATTACAACCTTTTTCACTCGCTTTCACAATTTTTTTTCGCCTGGGGCACTATTGCTGACTTTTTTACTACGTCTGTGTTAAAATTTTAATTGCATTCCCCAGGAGTTTTTTCGGCACCCCCCGAAATGAAAACCAATGTACACCACTGTCTCCCGCCTAACATTAAACATTTTTGTGTGACATTTAAGTAAATAAAAATCTTTTATTTTGTTTAAGAGTTTGGAAGAATCACGGTACGAGAAGATCATTTCCAGAATATGCACCAACCAATATCAACCATGATATCTTCCAGTTTAGGGACAATATTATTTTGCTGAGTTGTAAGAATAGCACAATGAAATCAATACGACGAGTTAATAATAAACGTTAAAACTTCTAGAAAAGAGAAATATTTGTTTGTACCTAGTTACTCTTGTTATAGTACAGGGTCGTCGAAAGAGAATGCCCCGATTTTAAAGTAGAATAACTTTGGAATCATTTACGTTAAATGAATAATTCTTTCATCGTATGCTAACTAATTAATTTAGATTCTGTTTGACGTAAGATACAATGCGTTAGCGCATGCGCAGAACGGCTGCACAGTCGACAAAGTCAAGCAGGCGCTAATGCATTTTATAATACATCAAACAAAAACTACATTAATTAGTTACCGTACAGTGAAAGAATCACTCATTTAACGTAAATAGTTCCAATTTTATTCCATTTTAAATTAGGGGCATTATTTTTCGATGACCCTGTAGGTACTATTGAAACACATTAACTTTTATAGCGCTAATCTACGTTTCTTTATTAGAATACTTAGTGTATTTAGTGCAATGGATTTCATATAAAAGAAACAATTAAAACACAACACGAATTAAAGTTAACAGCCAGAAATATAACAATAATGGGTGCAATAAAATGTACCTACTTCATCAGATCTTGGCAACACTTCTCACTGGTCGTTTAGCCTTAGATATTCGTACCATTAGGATGAATAGAATTGCGAACAGTTGTTTTAATTAATTCTGTACAACCCCATAAATTACCTATGTACATAGGAAACGTATACAACGCCTATTAGGAAAAGTTCGATCTAAATAGTCACAGGTTCTTTAAATCATACTTTTCTTGGGAATTATATGTTTGAGTAACTCAAAAATTTATTATTTATTTCGGGTAAGCTGGCACACAGATGAAACTGAGAATACGTAAAAAGTTATTCGAAATGAAGAACCTATTTATTTTTAAGATAAACCGAACTATTTAGGGAATGTATAAAATATCTATAAGTAATATATTACACTAATACATAATCCATTGCACTGATATATAAAATATAATTAAAGTGTATATAATATGACAAAAAAAACATAGAAATAAAACGAAATTTATTTCACACATTTTCTGTTGATTTTTATGCATTTCCTAGAAATTGTATACAACGACGGATTTCATACATTTCCAGTAACATATACACATATGTATGTACAATGTGAGTAGTATTTATTATTTGCGCTTCAAATTTAAAAATCGCATTATTTTAACAGCTGACTGATTTATGAAATTGACGATGATATTTTTATCAGCTGTTCAAAAAAAAAACAGCTATAATGTTAGACTTTTTAAAACGCCTCGTACTGATACTAGGTAATAAGCAGAAGACATCCTTTTTATTGTCTTACTATATAAAAAGATTTTCCATTTTTTGTATACTCGTCGCTACTATACTCACCTTACCTTCATACTTAGTTGATGTGAAGACAGCAGAATACGTAGGCTTGTATGAGTAGTTGTAGTATACATAGAGCATACTCGTACATATTGTGTGTGTCTATAACGAATTTATGTAACTTTGTAAGATTTTGTGTTTTTGATAATTAACGCAGTACTACTAGTTTATGAGATACATATTATATATCTATGTAGATTAGATATGTTTGTTTGGTTTGAAGTAATACACTGAATATACCTACTTTTATTAATAGTCTACATAGAGTAAGGTAACATTGTATGAAATGTACTAAATTATAATAATTTTGTGTGGAATGAAGTTAATTAGACACAGTTGAGACGATCACCCTTCATTCGCACAAGCAATAAGCTTTGGAAGGAAGGTATATCGTATTGAATTGTTGATTTAACTTGTAATGTTTGTTTTAAATTGTAAAATGTTTCTCAAACTGAAATAAGGAAAAAAATTATAATCATATCTAATAGTTCTTCAACACCAGAATCAGACTCTTCCTTATTTGTCAATATACATGTTGAGTGAATCCAATCCAGATATTCGAACAATAAACATGTTCTGAATATGAATACTAGTATGAAATTAAACATTATTTAGGCAAAACGCAATGAAACGCGATGAAACATTTAATAAATATATAATTTATTTTATTAAAATATTGATGTAAGTAATATATTCATACAAACAACTTGTTATAACTATATAAATTAAGGAAATTGATATATTACAATGACGAGGTATCTACGTATATTTTTTGATATATATTTATTTACTTCTTACTTAGGTATTGATATTTCTCATTATTTAGGTAGGTATATAATACTGTATATGTATAGGTAGGTAAACATAACAGCGGAGATTTGAAAAGTAACATAAATATTTCGCTTTGCAAGTACCCAAGATATTTCACGGATAGCCACCTATACTTACTATAAGCATGCATGCATGCTTGGTGTGGCATGCAGGAGTGTGGCGGAAACAAGGAATGTACATTGTGTAATATAGGAATAGGCTCTCTGTAGTCTGCCCATTTCCCAAATACTTTGGAGTGAGGGGATGGATAAATACCTACCACCTATCTATTAAGTTCATAAACGATTAAATCCTCCGATATGTCAAACCGCATTCCAACAGACTTACGGGATTGTTACCAGTGATATAGGTATTGTTGATACAAAGTGTTCTACATCTACATACATAATATCTACACATATTTACATTCACACTATTCACAGTATGATCAATTTCTCCTTTGTTATTCTCTGGAACCTCACACAAAGAGACTAAACACACAATAAGATTAAAAATTCAAAGGAAAATTGTAGGTATGTAAGTGTTTTGAAAAACTAGTCGATTTTGTGTGTACTACTGTACATGTTCACATAAATAAGGTTTATAGTGTTAGAATGAAATAGATGTAACACGTTACTAATTACAGGTACTTGCCTCTATTGATTAGCCAGTAACCGATAGTGGATCGTTCAATTCATGAAGATTAAACATACTTGTACGTGGAGATTGGGCAACCTTTATGTGTTCAATATAGTGGGTACCTTTGTACATAGGGTGTTGCTAAACGCTGAAGAGAAGTGATGAAGTAGACAAAACCAAAGGTAACAACTCTAAACATTGTGCTACCGTGTAAAGGTCACATCACATTAGTCTGGGAGGGCAATGGTTTTGGCGTCTTTATTTTACCAGAGACCATCAGGAGTAATGTTTCAAGATATTATAATATAATAATACAATGTAAGATGGTTTCTGTTGTTTGGGATGAAACATTTTTTTTTCAATAACAATTAGAGTTGAAGCCTTTGGTGTTCTCTCATACCAGTTTGCTGAGTGAGAACACTAAACATGAAGCATTTTGTCTTAATTGTTATTGTCTATTATTGTTATGTATTATGCTGTAACATTATTTTGGATGAATAATGTTTATTCTTTCATTAATTGAAAAAAAATGTAAAATTAGGATTTTAAGTATTTGCATCTTTGTATTGCTTCCTACATAAAATAAAATAGAACTATTATTGATGTTGTAGGTTTTCGCAGCATGGTATGTATAGTGTATACTCTTTCTTCTAGGTGGTTCCGGTGTTGGCTGCGTGTACGTTGATTGTCTCGAGTATTCGACAGCGATAACTTCTGCCATCTTCAGGATGAAGTAGTTTTTCTATGTAAACGTCCGTCGAGTCATCAGTAAATTACTAGGAAGGAAGACTATAGAATTATTTTTATTATTATTCTCAAAAATCGAATTATATTTTTTACACGCACTCTTTACAGACACATTATGTTTTACATGTTTTTTGCTTTACTCCCAAAGGAATATTATTTTATAAGAACTTGTTAGGAATATAGATATGAATTAACACATCGCCTTTCCTCAAGTAATTCAATTCGAACCGACTAACAAATCTAAAATTAATTTCCAAAGATAATAATTACTTATCCATACTCGTATCTTCGTTGTTGGTTCTTTGGGTTTCCTTACTGCGTGCATAGTGGTTGAATAACCGAGCTTTCGGTAGCGATACTACTGCCATCTTCAGAGTGAAGTCACTTCACTTCGCTGCCGAAAGCTCGGTTATTCAACCACTCTACGCGCAGTAAGGAAACCCGAAGATATGGATTCATCACGCTGCGAAAGCCTACTAGATTATATTTTATCATATGCGTATGTACATTGTACCTAGTATCTATGTACATGTATGTGGTGGAAAATCAAAGTTACGTTTCAACGAAATAATGTCAGAAATATTTACTGGCGAAAGTATTATATTACCTGTTTGTTGTCTTTTCTCCGCTCGCTCACGTATGAGTATTATAATAATATTTTCATATTAAGATTATAAACAATAGCTTTCTGATGATAGTGTTAATTTGTGTGAAACAAACATTCGCTTGTGAAATGAAAATATTATGGTAACCACAAGGATATCAATATCACATTAACACAACAAAATGTAATAATTTAACAAAACAGCACTAGTGACGCTATATATTATTATGTTTACACATTTACAATCTGATACTTTCATCAAACAAATTATTCAAATATCAAACATTTTGTATTAATACGAGTATAGAAACACATCCATGGGCGTCTCCAGGTCCCCCCCCCCCCCCCCAACCCTCTAGATATTGGAATAGGTATATATTTTTCACACCAAATGATAAAACCTCACAAAATATCACATTACTACCTCACATTTTTCATCATATCGTATTTTTTTCCAAAATTGGTATGGAAATCCATCAGTTTTATATAAAATTGCGCTATTTACACGTTTTTTATGCTACATCATTTTTTGTTGCCCTCCCTAGCTCCGGGGCTGGACACGCCCATGAACACATCATTTTATGCTAAGTTGATATGGTGTTTAATTTATTTACAAAAGTTTTTCATGGATATATAAGAGTAATCACCATAAAGTTGCATCTATGTTCAATACATGATACATTTTCTTCCCTTTCTTTCCTTGGTTGGATCGGGGCGGGGGCTCAAAGCATCTATGTATCTTCGCCAGAGGCTCCTGTTACTTGTAGTATCCAGGACTTCTGGCCACTCCAACCACAGTCTCACCTCGCACACCGTTGTCACCTGCTTCTGCCAGCTATTTCTGGGGCTGCCCATCGGTCTTCTGCCAGCAGTCCGGCATCCATATGACGTGACTATGTTCAATACATTACATCAAATCATGTCACAATGGAGTTCTTCTTCGTCCTCTTCGCCCTCGCTTCTGTCCCACTTACTGGGGGTCTGCTCTCCTAGTCCTCGTCCTCCAAGTTCTCTGTCCGCATCCTCCGTACGAAGCCTCCTTTAGGTCTCTTGTAATTTTGGATATCCAGTCAGGGGTCTACCTGGTCTTCTGGGTTCTACTTCTAAGTCCATTATCCTTTTTATCATATTATCCTGTGGCAGTCTCATAATATGTCCGTTTCTTAAATACTAGTGGTTACATACTATAATATATACAGCACACATATACATAGGTAGTATGTAGTAGTCACTTTTTCTTCTGTTTGTCTTAAAAGATTTCACCACACACAGAATAACTAACTAACTATACATTAATGGTATTAACCATATTAACTAACTATACATTAATGTGGTAAAACTATACATTAATCCGGGTTATATCAGACGAGACATAATATACCAGGAGGTGTTAAAGTTGTACAATCTGAAGTAATAATCTCCTACCACGTCATTCCAAAGCGTAAATGATCTAATGACAGCCATAAGCTCCTTTTACATCTGACGTCTTACTCGTACTTCCACAGACTCATATACATTAATTTCTCACAATTTTATGAAATATTTCCCCAATGTTCTGATATTATATGACCTCAGACCTCAACAAGAATGTGTTCATAATCGACACGTACCCCGCGAAACCACAATAAGTAATATAGAATACAACAATAAGTAGGTACCTAATCACTGCAATAGTAAAAGTACAATCACACTTCTTCGGGATGAATGCTGTCAAAATGTCTATAACTTTTGACGACAATGTTAAATCAAGTTTCGTAAGATCAAACAGCATCTGGGCCATCAGATTCTTCACCTGAGGAAACGCTGCCATCAATGAGTGTGTCATCCTCCGTTGGGGGTCTCTCTGAGGGATCAGCAACGAGGACCGGCAAGTATCATAGCTCTATAGCTTCAGGACCTTTCCACGTCACTCCGGAACGAAGAAGATGGTAAAATCGCATCACTCCCCACATGGCAATTACCTGAGAAAACAGAGATAATATCCATCACTAATGTTTATTCACTATGAGTTTTGCATGTATTGAACATTCACATACGTAGGGTGTTTTTTAACAGGAGCTTTCAGAGAGCTTCAAGAGCATCTCAAAAATGTTTTCTGTTCGTTAATTGTTCACGATTAGCTGTAAATACAAACAAATAAGGTGTGGGTTAATTATATTTTAAGAGAAGAAAAGGTCTAGGCTTGTTTAAATTGAAAGTATATGTAGGTACTAAAATATTTAATACTATTTCTCGGTTCCCAATTACTTTGCTCTAAAATAACTTTACCGTCGAAATTTTAGGCTATATTTTTGTTAAGTATATAAAATATAAAATTTTCTATTAATTTTGACATTAATTTATACATTTTAAAATAAAACATATCTAAAAATAGCAAAAGTTCCTTTGACGAAAATCCTACATCTCTCTCCTGTCGATTTCCTCACTGCTGAGGGTCGCGATCTCCAAACCCAAACACCCGTTGCTTGACCAATCCCCGCCACGCAGCTCTGTCCTCGGCAAGATGCACTGGGATCTAAATATATGCATGAGTTTTCATAGGCGAGTAATCGGCCTAGATGTTTCTTACTAACATTACAATACATCAATATTAATATTTTTCTAACAATAATTTTCAAGACACTATTGTAGTTAAATAGAAGAGCAAATTAATAAACTTTACTTATTTAATTTTACAATGAGAAATAATATGTGTTTTTATTGAGATGTGTCTTTGTCAGCTGCTTTTATTATAAATTTCATGCTAGTACGGCTACTGAACAATGTCTGCTTGGGTAATAAACAATTACAATATGTAGGTACTAAGCAGGTATACTTAATTTTGTTTCACAAAGAGAATAGAATCTCGAACCATGTTTAATTCGTAGAAGAGCTTTTCTGTTTATTACAAGTATAATATTATGACAAGAATTAATTTATAAATAATTATAATAGCTAAATGTGGTCTGCATAAAAAAGGTACAAGTATGTAAGTACTTATACTCGTATATAGAATGTATACAAAATCTCTGATGGGTTATCGAAAGGATTGGGATTACAAATCTCTATAATGTGGAGCACACAATGGTCAAAGTAGGTATTAATATATTCATGACTATATAGCCTTTGAATAAAAGTGGCGGCGAAACACAAGAAAAGCAAACCCCACCACCATGTGGGATTAAGAATTGCTAAGGAGAAGAAGAAGATAACCTTTGAAAAAATAATTTTATTCATTCCCTACTCGTGCTGGTTTCCAAATTCGATGAAAGCTTATAGGTACACTTAAAGTTATTCACTAATTCTACCAGTTTACTAAATTAAAAGTTTTCTTTTTGTAGAAATTTTCATCTCTCCCAATCTCAAAAATTTTGTGAAACGTAAACAACCTCCATATTTCTATATTTAAAATATAAAAGACTTTTAGAGTGTTCTTATTATTGGGATTACTCATTCAAAGATTTATATTGGTAGCCATCCCTTATATTCGTAATTATTACAGGTTTTATTCTCATGACAGTATTTATAATATAGGGGTAGGGATAATAAGAAACAAATACTGCATAGTAAATACATACACATTATAAATTCATAATAACAAGAATACTTACATTAATTATAGCTCTAGATGTAAAGAACGCCATTTCTGCTTTAAATAGAGAATCGAATTGCTGAAACATAACGATAATCATTAAATAAGTGTAAATGTGTCTAAACATTGTCCATGAAATGAAAAATAGGGTTACATATTATTATATCCCATATACCTACTTTCACTATCGGTATCTAAAGTTAGGTTAGGTTAGGTTATCTAATCTATTTAATAAAACAAAGTCAGTTTTTGTTAGTGTTCGTACAACTCACGCATTTTACGATGGATTGTTGTAAAAATTTACAAAAAATTTCCTACCGATCTGCTTTAGGTTTTAACGTCGCCATTACGAAAAAAAAAATAAAGTGATATTATGTTGTAAAATCTTAATATGAAGAACACTAAAACAAGGCACCCATCTTGGAATCCATATTAAACTTCATTTTATAATCATAGATTATTATTAGGAGACAGCCGATGTCCGATGTCACAGACCGTATATAGTAATTTGTACCAAGCGTACCTAGATGTTAAAAAAAAACTTTCTACCTACATTTCTTTCACTCAATTCAACTGAACTCATATTTCAAAATTATTTGTTGTTTTTTTTTTTATTATAAAGTTTTTTTTTAATTCGAAAATATGTCAATTTGTCTATCTCAATTAAACCACCGGGAGACACCGTGCCATTGCAAAGCAAGGGTAACTCAGTGCTATAGTAAATTGTACTTTTTATTATATGAAAATATACTGCTTGTAAAGAATTGAAAGAAATTCCGAGAGCTTATTTTGCTGAATAAATTTTTCGACAGGCGATGAATGTGAAAAATATAAAAGAAATTCTTCGTCCGAAGCCCCGTGATTTTCATAAAAATAACCTACAATATCCGTACATTTTTTAGAAACCTATAAAAGAATTTGACGGCAAAATATTTATTATAGTAGACTTCGATAAAATATTTATTTTCATAGAATGTGCTTAGTGTTGCTTTCGCATTATTTGCTAGAAGGGTTATAAGGTTATGTAAATAACCGCGATATAGTAAAGGTATTCGTACCGTGTTATGACTTGCGATTCCCTTTGTGATTCATAGCAACGGTTAACAAACTATGACTTTTTAGATATTTTATATACAAATAATGCGCACCTGACGTATTCTTATGTTATGTTTAGAAGGAACCAGCGAGTGGTAACAAAAAAAAGAGAAATATTAACCTACATTTAGTTGGCCGCAATCTATCAATATTCTTCCACAATTCTTGATGTAAATATAGGATAAGACCAACGCTAATACTTTTCTTTAATTCAAGACCGTACTATGGAATATGGAGACTGTTGAAAATTTTCACAACCGCCCTTAAAGACAGTTAGCATTTTTATGTATAAAATTAAAAAGGTACTTAAAACAAATAACTCGTACAATATACAAGCGGCTACTTTTGTCTTATAATAATATGCAGATATGATATACCTAACATGCCCTCTGTATTTTGTAACTACACAATACTCGGTGAGAATAATAAAAAAAACACGAAACCGCTAAAGCGATCCATCATTCTAATCTCATAGGTACTCCGTACTTGTAGGTTTATCAACATAAAGAACAACGATTGGATTGGTGGAAAAATACCTAAATAAAAGACAACGGTTTAGTAAGTACGCGTACGTGACATCATTGTTTGGACGTTAGTGAATAAAATACATACAACAATAAATCATCCCTCTACAAGTAGATGAACATCTTTTATTCATATTTATCTCACGTTTTTCTTTATTCTTTCATATAGACATTGTCAGCAATCTAGATTTTACACGTCGATTATTGTGGCACGTGATTTACATAGAACCTGTTGAGTTCTTTCTCCTTAGTTTTATTTCTATACATAGGTATGTGTACCTACCTGTCTGTCCCGCCTACTTTCTTTAGTTTAAAAAAAATGTTTTTCTTTTTATTAATTTTGGGAAAATACTCCCCAGCTAGATATTTAAATATAGAATATATTTAAATACATTTATACATCTTTGTATTATTTATTTTTAAACTGAGTTTATTTTTTGCACAAAAAGTACATATATAAAAAATATCAGCTCTACTCGCATACAAATACATTTACTTATAAAATAACACAAAATTGTAAGGCGATTGAACATGAAATAAGCATAAAATTTTAGTACTAAAAATCTTAGAAATAAGAATTGTAACTTATTCTCCCACAAAGAATCCACTATTATGAGAGTTTAAGGTTTGAGAGAAAAATAGCATCTCGCAATCCTACAAGATGACCTTTTGCCTGCTGTATCGAACCCCACATTGTAGCCCGAGCTTCTCAAGAAGAGAACATATTCTCTTTGAGCAACAACTTCTACAATAATAAAATATGTATATAGGTAGATATAGGTACAACGGATAAAATGCTAACGGTGAAATTTTCAAAAGAATTTCCATACGAACTAAAATATCTAAACAATAATACGAAAAACTAATTAGTCATTTTCGGGATAATTCTGGGTTTTAAGGTCATTTTTCAAAATCATTTTGTAATTACCTATTTTAACGTTTAAAAGTCCGAGCCCTTGAAGTATGTATTACTGAAATGAAAAAGTGTGAAATACATACTAATGATTCCGAGCCACGGACCCTCTAAATTTATACGGAAAGGAGGGGAAAGTGAATGTAAATGATATCCCCAAGTGTATCCGCCATCATACTCGTAATGGAGATAAGATAACAAATCGGGAGGAAAGGTAATTAAATTAGAATATTTAAAAGCTTACCCTATTTACATGATCCCTGAGGACATTCGAATACACCATAGCCATGGCTTCTAAGGACATAAATGTTATACAACCAATTATCCATGGCACAACCAACGAGGAGTTTTCCTGCAACAAAAACAACATAGTTGGTCAATCTTGTGGCTTCCACAATCCACAGTTCACAGATACACACGTCCAAAATCCTGATGGTTTGTCTAGTGATAATTTAGCAAGTGAACCTCTGTGTAATATGCAAAGTTTTTACACTGGTGCCCAATCCCACCAGCTTTTACCTAGGAAGGAGAGCCCTAAGAAATTTCCATACAAAAACAGGGATAATATTCTATTTATTGAATAAAGAACATCAAAGTGCCCGACTCCCACGGCCAAATTCCATATGAAATGCAACTCACCTAGCCTGGGCGGAAATATTTGGGCACCTAACGTAGGTGAGTTGCATGCAGCATTTCATATGGAATTTGGCCGTGGGAGTCGGGCGCTTTGATGTTCTTTATTCAATAAATAGAATATAATCCCTGTTTTTGTATGGAGATTTCTTAGGGCTCTCCTTCCTAGGTAGAAGTTGGTGGGATTGGGCATGTGACTACTATCCATAGGTTTATGTAAGTATCGCGAGATTTCGACATAAACCTTTGTTCTCTGTCTTACGAGCATATTATCATTTCAGCTTCTTTCCCTAACCTTGCTACACGACTATAATATAACTGGGAATAGGTACGATTGATTTATCTCAGACAAGATGCAGTGATACCCCCGTTTTCACCAACTGGTTAGGTGAGGAATAGCAGAGATAAAAGTCACCTAGCCCACATTTGCGTTTCACCACGCGAAAATACCTACCTAACGGCTAGGAATCCCACTTATCTTAGGCAACGAGAATTGGGCACCTAACGGTAAGATCTGTCATATTAAACTTCACCCAACTACGTAATCGGCCGCCACATTGAATTTTATCAATCAGGTAGTGTTTTTTTCCGACCTGGGGTTATTTTATAACTCCAAAACAGTCCTAGAACACAACGGAACACGATATCATAACATGACACTTTGCATACAAACAATGTTTACTGTTAGGCGCCATTTTCATTTTACCACGTACCCTAAACGCGCATGCGTCAATCTCAAAGTCTAGTGTTGCCATTAGGTAATAATATTTGTGTGAAATATGAGAAATAAAAATACGCGGTTATTTAACGACTGTAAATTATTTTTGTAATGATATTTAATATTTAAATATTTTTCAAATAATATCCCTGTGTTTAAGTTGTATTATTTGCTCTATAAAGTAAGCATTGTTTAAAAAAAATAACTACTTTTGATCAATTTGTTTTACATGTAGCAACCCTACAAATAAAAATCCTCCTAGCTGGATTTGTCCCAATTAAGTGGAAATATGTTGGTGAAACGTAAATTAGGTAGGATTTTTTGGTAGGTAGAATAGCCACCCAGTTAGGAGCAGGAATAGCTATAGTCGGTGAAAACGGGGGTTAGACTAATAGTTAGGTAACGGATTGTATTATATATTGTGACGAAAGGTAAGTAATAGGGTCATTGCCTGTTTTTTTTTTTTTTTGTATTCGGTACATTATTAACAAATTAAGGATCCTACAAGAATTCTAAAGAACTTCGAAACTGGAGTGGGACAACTAGAATTTTGATAATGATATAGTACAAAAAGATAGAAAATTAAATGAAATTAATGTGATTTTGTTTAAGTATATAATTTTTTTATTTATTTAATTTATTCATTCATAAACGGCCATATGGCCTTTAACATATTACAAATATATCAATTTTCACCATACATATTTTCATCATATATATAAATACCATGTATATTGTATACTCTTTATAACGGGTGGACCGTTAAACCTTGCACTTTTTAAATGGCCCTTAAAATAAAAATACCGGTCGTATTTATAATTTTTTTGCTAATAAGAACAACAATATATGGGAAATTCATTTTCTAAACACAATACCACCAAGATGTCCGCCATCTTGCCGCTGTCGTTGCTTAAATCTGGCTCTAAAATTTTCAAGGACTTTTCGACAAAGATCGTGAGGTATTGACAATTTCCTCGCGAATATTTGCTTTTAGTTGAAGTATTGTCGCTGATTTATTCACGTAGACCTGCCCTTTGAAATAACCTCACAAAAAAACCAGTTGTGTTTAGATCAGGACTGCTGAGAAGCCATGGAATACCTCTTTAGAGTACTGTGAGAAAAGTTCCAGAACAAAATAACCTCGCGGAGAGGAGATGTTCAATAGCCTCCCTGCAGCCCAGACTCAGCCCCACATATTTTTTATGGGCTTATCTCAAAAATAAGAGTCTACGTAAATAAACTAGTGATAAAACTCCAACTTAAATCAAATATTCGAGAGGAAATCTGGTTTTGAAATTTTCGAAACAGACCTACGCTTTCTATAGAAAAGTTTTAAAAATTTTAGGGGTCAGATATGAGGAAGGCCAGCAGCAAGATGGAGGATACCTTGATGATATTGTGTTTAGGAAATGAATTTCCCATCTATTGTTGTTCTAAATAATAAATTATTTTTTTAATACAGACTGTATTTTCATTTTTAGGGCCATTTCAAAAGTGCAAAGACTTATGGTCCACCCTATACATAGTATCTATGTACCTATATACATACTTCTGGTTGATATAAGTAAATCAACCAAGCACAATTATTTATTAACGACACGAAATTTTCTGTTGATTTGTATAGATTTTTGTGGTTCCAAGAAATGATCCCTAATAATGAGATTTTTGAATTATACAGGGAAAACTCATACTGTTATAATATAACTACCCTAACTCTCTTTTATGTACCTACCTACTTTAAATTTAATTCTGTATGTACTTCGAACATCAGTGTCCAAGAGTATTGAACTTTCCCTATAGAAACATACAATTTTTAATCATTTTTATCTCATTTGTTTCACCCTTTTCTTGACCTATAGAGTTTTGTTTCTCTTACATAACAGGATGTTTCTTATCTTGCCCTTCATTTAACTATGAATGTTAACTAAGTACTTCATGGTCCCATGTATGTACCTACTACCTATGTACTTATAGTCATGTAGATTCGACTCCTTATCACCTAGTTACTGTTACAAAATATACTCTCTTCTCCTAGCTTCTTATCAATGTTCATACTCCCATGTTGATCTATGTTTCTTCAACTTTCTTCTCAAATTTCTATGGTTCTATGGTCTATGCTCACTTTTTCTATGGTTGAAATTTTGATACATTGTTCTATTTGCACTCTGCAAGAAAATAATTTGTGTGAAGATAACTAGTGTTGAAAGATCAGTATTATTATCATAACAACCTCTAACTGTGTACACTGCACACATATTTACATAATTTACATGTGAGTAAATTGTATTGATTGCAATATTTAACATCAAAAATCCTAACATCACATCACAGAAAGTATTGTTGCAAGTTTTAAACTGTCAGAAACAATCCTGAAATTCTTTCAGTTGTGTACCAACTATATGGCACATAATATTCATTGCTGCCAACTGCTAAATAATAACATCAGTGGTACCAATCTAATCAGTGCAGTATTGCAAACCTTAAGAAAAATCAACAGTGCTCATTGAATAGAAATATTGCACTGCAAAATATCAAAATATTGAGGAAGCTAGCCACATCTCCACACCCCACTACAGTGGAACCTACCTAATCAGCACCATCATATTTTGGTAACATAGGATCTCCATAATTAACATCAGTATAATGAATAAATGCCATTTGTGTGGTAAGGCTAACGGAGATGAACAGGTGTCATGTTCGGACTGTGGAAGAAGATACCATCTTCAGTGCTTGAGTCAGAGTGATACCACTATTCTTTTTAGAAAAGCCAAAACTATCTGGAAGTGTGCCCTATGTAAAACTAAGGGTAAAGCGGACTCCAGAGACTTGCCAAAGACACCGACATCTGCTGAAAGGACTATTCAATCTGTCCAAACCCCTGTTGAGAAGTCTGAGAAGCTGATAGATAAATATTTATTCAACGATATTATCTCACTGATAACTATGAAACTGGATGAATTCAGAAATGAGACCGCTCAGTCTAATTTAAAGATCGTATCTATGATTGAAGCGCAATTTTCGACACTTAGTGGAAAAATTGAGAACCTTGAACGGGAGAACACTGAACTTAAGAATCGAATAACTCAATTGGAGGCGAATTCTAATTCGTCTGATGTACTGGAGGAGGTAGAGGAGAGAATGAGAAGACAAAAGAATATAATCGTTTGTAACGTGGAGGAGAGCTCTTCTAGTAACCGTCTCGACGCTATCAACCATGATAAGAATGTACTCGCCTCAATGTTGTCTAAGATCGATGAAAGCCTCGGTGTGAACTCCATTAGGTGTATACGACTGGGCCGCCGAATGGATAACAAGTCTCGACCCCTTAAGGTCTTTCTGAGTACTCAGGAACAGGTGTTGAATGTCATCAGAAACCGAAGAAATATCACAGGACCAAACAGCAAAGCTAGAATTTATAGCGACCTTACCGTACAGCAGCAAGCAAAACTAAGGCAACTAAAAGATGAACTGAACGACAGAAGAGGGAATGGAGAGACGGATATTTATATTAAGTACGTTATGGGTAAACCCATGATAGCAAGTTCTAAGTCTTCAAAAAACTAAATATTTACGACCAAGATCTGCTGTGTCTGTATCAGAACGTCGGGGGAATGCGAACTAAGTTAAAATCATTTTTAATCGCTGATTCAAGCTTACCACATGACATAATAATTATAACCGAGACGTGGCTCACTCCCGACATCCACACCGCAGAACTGGGTCTTTCATCATTCAACGTGTACCGCTTGGACAGATCACACCTGACCAGTGCAAAATTGGATGGAGGAGGAGTCCTGGTAGCTGTACGCAAGAAATATAACTCTGTACCTATCAAAGTTCAACACAACAATGTTGAACAAGTATTTATCCTACTGAAATTTCGAAAAGTAAAAATTGTAATTGGAAGTGTATATATATCTCCAACTTGTGATGTATCATATTATATTAATCATTGTAATGAAGTTGAACTAGTTAAAACAAAGTATCCTGATGCTAGGCTACTGTTAATTGGCGATTATAACCTCCCCAACATCACGTGGTGCCAAGATCGCCCCGAACAGTCCGTTAATTCGAGCCCTTCTTCGGACAGTGCGAGGGAAATTCTAGAAATGGCAAATTTTATGAATCTCTTTCAAAAAAATTTTGTCTATAATAAGTATAATAAATTACTTGATCTAGTATTGACTAGTGATCCGACCGTCACTGTTGATAAATGCGTGGATCCGATTCTCGGTATTGACAGGCACCATCCCCCACTAGATATAAAATTGAAGAAAATTGATTTAGAGTATATAGTGCGTGCACCACATACATACAATTTTGCTAAAGCCGATTACAAAGCAATGAATAGCTTTTTTTTCTCATCAGATTGGTGTTTTTTGGATAACAGTAATCTGAATGTAATAGTTGACTCATTTTATGGTATAGTAAAGAATGCCATAGACAACTTCGTACCCAAAGTACCACAGCGTAGGCATCACTACCCCCGTTGGTTTAGTAAAGACCTTATTAATCTTGTATTTGAAAAAAAGGTAGCTCACAAGCGGTACAAGAACACCAGAAGTGAATTAGACTACAATAAATTTAGTCAACTGAGAACCAAGTGCAAGAAATTATCGGAGGACTGTTATAATTCCTACGTTGAAGGTGTTGAAGCCTCAATCGCCCTAAATACAAAGCACATATTTAAATATACAAATTCTCTAAAATCGGACGATTCCGACATCCCGAATGACATGTCCTATGGTCTAAAATCCGCCCACGGTCTATCTGATGTTTCAACGCTGTTTGCTGATTTTTTTAAGAGTGTTTATGAGGAGTGTAGTAATGAAACCACTTATGAATTCAATGCTAATGCCGATATTCATATTCCCCCATTTGAAATTGAAATCAGAGATATAGTGAATGGTATTCGCGAGATGGAGCCTAGGAGTAGTATGGGACCTGATGGCATTCCCCCCCTGCTGGTCAAGGGTTGCATGCATAGTTTATCTTATCCATTGTACGTTATATTCAACATGTCCTTGAAAAGTGGGTTTTTCCCTGACAATTGGAAATCCAGCTTCTTAACTCCCATCTTCAAAAGCGGGAATAAAAACGACGTATCTAATTACAGGCCAATATGTATGCTATCATCTATCCCAAAACTTTTTGAAAAGCTGGTCCTAAATCAGATCTCTCCCTTCATTTTTAAACATATCACACCCGCTCAGCATGGTTTTGTTCCATCCAAATCCACGCAAAGCAATTTATTAATTTACGAAAATTGTATCCTAGATGCCTTCGCTGAACGTAAACAGGTTGATTCAATTTACACTGATTACAGCAAGGCCTTTGATAAGGTTCATCATGGCATTCTGCTTGGTAAGTTGGCAGGGTATGGAATCACAGGCCAATTGCTCAAATGGTTAGCCAGCTATCTTACTGATAGAAAATTGGCTGTCAAAATCGAAAACAATGTTTCATACACTTTTCAAGCAACTAGTGGTGTACCACAAGGCTCACACCTTGGACCCGTTTTGTTTATAATTTTCATAAATGATGTTGTCAGTGTTTTTCAGAATGTCAGGGTTTTAATTTTCGCTGACGATATAAAAATCTTCAAAAAAATTGAATGTACACGTGACTGTAACATATTGCAGGCAAATTTAGATCGTTTCGATCGTTGGTGTTCCCAGAATAAATTATACTTAAATACCAAAAAGTGTTATACAATGCGACTTTACCGAATTATGACCCCAATAATTTTTGATTACCGATTAAACAGTATTGTCATGAAAACGTTGACTGAGATTCGAGATTTGGGCGTCATATTTGACCAAAAACTTAGTTTTATACCCCACATAAGCAACATTGTTAACAGGGGAATGCGGTTGTTGGGCTTCGTCATTCGTACAGCTGCACATTTCAGGAATATTGGAACATTGGTGTTGCTTTACGTTTCCCTGATTAGAAGTATTCTTGAGTATGACTCTGTAGTCTGGAACCCATTTTATAATATTCATATTCATAATATTGAAAGAGTCCAAAACAAATTTCTAAGATATATAAACTTTAGACTGGGTATACCTCGCGAAGAACTAAATTATGACTTCCTTCTGAATAAAATTAACTTCCTAAAGCTATCTGAGAGAAGACTTATGTTGGACATGTTATACCTTTGCAAGATCGTTCACTGCGGGGTGGACTGTCCTGAGCTTCTGGAAAATGTAAACTTTCATGTGCCCAACAGGAATACCAGACATTTTCTTCCTTTTTATTGCAAGCCGTCTAGCACGTCCTATGGGCTCAATTCGCCATTAAATAGGATACAGAGACTTGCTAACGAACATGCCAACAGATTTGACGTATGTGATGTGCAGGTTCCTGCACTGAAGCGAGAAATGAATGCTTTTTTTACGGGGCTGAGGGAACATTATGCCTAGAACTTTGTTCTTGTTATCTTGTTTAACTTTTTTCTGCATGTGTGTGTGCATATGTAATGTTTATTATTATTATTTCTTTCTTTCATAACTTTGTTATTGTTAATTTTAATTAATGTGAATATTGTTTACTTGTTTTTGTATCATAAGTTGTGTAAAAGGCTCACGCCGTTGATGTAAATAAATAAATAAATAAAATAAATACTAATTTTGTCATAGCTTTAATACAATGTACTTGGATTGTTCAATTGCTATCAATTACCTATTACTTTATTGTTATTGAATCATTTGTAGGCCTTATTTACCTCATTTACTAGTGTCAAATTATCTAATTATTGTACTATAATTCAATACCTAATGATTGTGCAAATTTCACTATTGCAGTTTATTAATTTCTCTAGTTGTCAAAACATACTTCTACAACATAATAATTATTACATATGATTTATATTGATTTAAATAACATTGTATCATTTCAGTGTAAAACACCTTTGCATAATTAAATATATGCAATATCCATTTCATGTAAACAACATCTTACTAAATTAATTACTTTTCTATCGACACATATTTGTACTAAATGTTACATAATCCAGATGTTTTAATTTATGTTGAGAACCACTGCTTTATTCCCTTCTTATTGATAATTTCTAACAAATGTATCTATTTTGAAACAATATAATTTTTACTCAGATTAATTTTAACTTTCATCGGTTACACTTATCTCCGTATTAGAATGTCATAACATAAAATAAGTAGGTCCTTTGGACCTGACTAATATAAAAATGTAATTTTTAAACTTGATGTACTAAAAAACTGTTAAATAAACACCTACAAGAAATATTGCGCTTTTTCAATCTTCACCACACATTGCTAGCCCCAAATATTATAACAATACTTATTTCTCCAAATCGCGAATCCTCTTTAAAATAGGTATTAATTATTTAATACGAGTACACGCTTGTCTCTCCTACTTCTACGTATAATAAGTATTAGGATTTGTTTGTTGTAGGAATAGTATATACACTTCGAGCCGAGTTAACTGATTGAAAGTTAAGGATTCTATATCTAATGGTGTCTGTACTTTTATACGCATAAAATAAACTAAAACCCCCATAATAATAATACGAATGAATCTTCCCTTAGATTTGAAATGTCTGATAATACAAACCGTTTGTTTCTATGGATGAATTTGTCAATTCAATGCTTGACAGTAAAATATTTATTACCAAATTAGTTATATCGACAATTTATCTCCCAAAATTCCCTCATCCGCTTCTAGATTGCTATTAGATTTTCCCAATATTTTTCTTCTACCATAATAAAGGTTTTATAATACCACAATATAGGATTCATTCGCATTCCTTAAGGATACAACGGTTATAATAAATATCAATTTTATGTCATGTAAAGGGCGCATTTTGAAAATTGCAAGTATGAAGAATGAATTCTCTTTTTCGAGAATAAAACCGATACTATTTTATTACAAAAATGAAAAAAAAAAATATTTTCGAAGAAACAAAGAAAATTCGATGCGATGGACTTTGTGCGATAAAATTATTGTTAAGATACGTTTTTTCACAACTTGTCTTCATTTATTTCACTCACGCTTGATTTTGCATTTACATATGTATCATTATGTGAATTAATATACGAATAATGATATTTTATGGTAAGTCTACAATCAAACTCATGAACTAGAGAAAATACATAACGCTACTTTATTGTAATATCTTCTTCTTCCTGTACCTTATTATCGGGTACCCCCCGACGCCGACGTTGGCGATCACTTGTGCGGAAACCTCTCTGTCCAACGTTGCCCGGAGCAAATCTTCCACCAAATCTCACTAAGGTCTCACTTCGGTCCATTCTCTGACGTAGCACAGCCAGGACATTTGCTTTCTACCGACTCCCCGTCTTCCATCTATCTTGCCATCTAATAATATTAATCGGAGGAGATGATATCTCTCCACTCGTAGCACATGACCCAAATAAGAAACTTTCCTCACTTTAATATTCGACAGTAGTTCTCCACTGGCTCCAGCTCTCTGAAGTACCTACGTTCGTGTTGTTGACCATATCGCTCCACGGTATACGAAGCATTCTCCGGTGTATCCACACTTCAAAAGCTTCCAATTTCAGGTTCATAACATTGACTTTCAGAGTCCAAGTTTCACAGCCATATAAGAGAATTGACCGTACACCTACTCGTATAAGATTTTACCACTATCTGCCGAAGTTAATTAGTTGTATTATTTTATTACATATAGTTTTACATTTATGCGGCAAGAAATTGTAGATACGCACCGTTAGAGGACAAAGGAGTTATTCACAATTATAATAGTGCAGCAATCATAAACTGAACAAATTAAATGACAAATTGAAGCCAAATTAAAATACCTACACGTGTTATATTCTCCATGTTATAGCATTAGTACGTGACATGATTATTGTTAGACACGCGGGATGATGTGGGTATCTGTACTTCCTTCTGTGATGTCCATTGTCCAGTATTTATAAATCGTGTGAATGATGAGTTTTGTCATTTAAACGCCGTGGTCTCTGTAATTTCCTCTCCTCAGCCCACTGGGTGTGAGTAATAAGGGAAAAGGATTTTAGACGCTGTTTACAAATTCTGTAATTTCGTCTTTACGTAAAAAAATACCTTAGGAAATAGATTTTTATGAAATGTCGCGGGAAATAAATTGTCAAAAACACATATGTAATATGGCCATCCCTAAATATTAATTAAAATATACATGAAATCCAAACAGTTAATTACATTGGGTATGTACACGAAAATCAGCGCACTCACACCAAAGTGGGAAGAAAACAACAAAACTATTATACTCGTACATACATATTAATATGTAAAAATTCTCAAATTCTCAGATGTAATCACATGAACCAGCCTAGGTACTTTTTATGTCTAGGTATGTGTTCATGGTAGTTTTTATAAATTGCAAGTAGGATTATATTCTTGTACATTTAAATAAATAAATAAATAAAAACTTTATTGCACATAAAATTTACACAAAGGGCGGATTTATCGCCTGTTGGCGATTTCTGCCAATCAACCCAAATTGATGTAAGTATAAATATTAACGATGGAAAATCGTCAGGGGTTGTTTAATAAAATTGAAATAAGTATATTTATCCTTTTTTGTGTATGATAAACTATACGATTTATGTTTTATGTATAGCTATTATATTATCATAATATTATTGTATTTTCTAATATCGACCTACACAGTTATATTGAATAGTATCAAAGCGTAAAGGAATAGGTACCATACAATAACTGTTATGATAGAAATATAAAGATTTGATGAATCGTGTATCACATTTGCTAATTAATCATATTATTATCAAAGCTTGGTGTCTAATATCAAACAAAATGAAGAATTATGTAACTTAATGGATATACGGATTATTAATAAACAGAGTACCAACTAATATTACTCAGATTAACGAAGCGTAGATATTAATTTACTTACGTCATACTAAATCATAAACATACATACAACATGTATAGTATATACTCGTATGTATGTGTATATATTGCGTACACTCGTATATTTGAAAGAGCTTTCTGCTCGTAGATCCTTTCGCGTAATATTTAACGATATCAAGAGTTTAGGATGCATCGTACCAAATGTACAAAACTGCTGAATAGAACGAAACACGAGTAGGTACCTACTTTATATTCAGTTACCGACAGAGAGAAGAAGATGATATAGTTGGGTATTGTATGAATGATACCTACACCTACATACTCTTACGTACGAATCCGGTCACTAGTCATAACACAATAATAATATTAAGGTTATACCGACAACAGGAGAAAATAATATGCCGTACACGTATTTTATGTATTTTGGGATATTTAGATCGGATCGTTTACAGGCTGCATGGCATTCTGAATTCTGTATACCTATTAGCTATTATACACCGACTGATACATCTTATAGAGGTAGTCAGATATTTATACCTAAACTAAAAGATATAGGAACAAATTCTAATATGAGAGATGTGTATTTTATTATTCTTCATTTTCATGATGGATGGATTATCTTTTATTTTTGCCTCTTTCTATTAATATACGAGTAAGTGATAGTATTATTTAAACATGACTTTATTACTTCATATCCTAGAACTGTTGCGAAACGATACCAAACACGCTGTTCCAAGGTGCTTGGATTTCTTCATTCCAATGACGCCTCCCAGCAAGAATTGACAGAATCAAAATTAGTAAAAAAGATATGAATTCTACTCGTGAAGCACTTTTGTGAGATACCAAACATGGTGGGATGCTGTGACTGGATCCCTCGGTGTCTTTCAAGGCTTGATCTCGACAAAACCTGACTTACAATCTGCATTTCTTTGCCAACGCCCTTTCGAGAAATCTGATCTGTATTGTCCACCGAGTTTACGTACGTTTGTTCCTTTGATTATTGAAGTACTTAATCGTTTGTTCGACCTGAAAAAAAATGTGTTTTAAATTTATTTTACTGTGAAAGACGTAATTGAAGAAACTCTTATTTTAGTTGGTACGCACTTTGTTAACTACATAATTAGACCTATTGTTCTATATAAAATAAAGTTAATATATTGTCAGGAATGTGTAGTTGAAGTCAGTGGCGTATATAGGGGGGCGAACCCTCCCCTTCCCGAAATGTCAAACAATGATGTTCCATCTCTTCCATGTTGTGTTGTTTTTTTTTCGTGTTTATTATTGTTTTATTCGAAACTCGTTCTGTGTGCACTCTTCGGCGCAAAGGCTGAACGCTGTAATGCCGCAGACTGTAATATTTTTACTTAAATAAATAAACAAATCTGCTAAAGAAAGATCCCAGGTTCGTCATTTCACCCATTTTTAGAAAAATTCTCCTGCGGCGCTTCTTTTTTGTTTCATTTTAAACACAACACTTATAATGCCAACCTAAAACATAACCTTTATCACTCACTTTCACGAAAAAACTTCGCCTGCGGCGTTATTACTGATTTTCTTCCTACATCTATGTTAAACTTGTAATCGCCTTCCCCAGGAGTTTTTACGGCCCCCCGAAATGAAAACCTATATACGCCACTGGTTGAAGTCAGAAAATGACAATAATTACTTACTTACTTCCCATGGCCGTACAACTCCAGTAGAGTTTTGGCCTCCAGGATCTCAATAATCATTATGTTTTATTGTATTATGTGTTATTGTATTATGTGTTATTATATTATATGTTATTATATTATGTGTTATTGTAATATTGTATTGTATTATGTATTATGTGTTATTGGAATTTATATTAAAGCATAAACTTTTGAGCACATTTCGATTTACTACGAAAATGTTTCTAATATGCCCAATTACACAATTTGTTTTCCCTCTTGAGAATAAAAACCACACAGTATTATTGTGTAGTTTTTATTCTCAAGAGTGTTCAAATTTACGTAACAAATTCAAGTTACATGACATTCGCTTTAACTGAGACGTATAATATGTGAAAGTCAGCTAATTAAAAGCTTTGTTTAAAATCACGCGAATTGCCATTAGCTTAGCGTTTGTATTTTATTCAACAAAGTTTCTACGAAACATTTTGTGAAGGTTGTATAAATAAAATGCTCCCGTATTACGACAAAACATAACATTTCTCTTGTTTTATTAGGGTACATATTAAAGTACGAGTATAATGTAGATCCGTGGTCGTCAAAGTACAGCCCGCGGGCCGTATGCGGCCCGGGGCAGACATTTGTGCGGTCCGCGATATAGCAAACAATGTTTCATACTAAATATAAAACTTTACACAAAACTGTAATATTACATACCATACGTTTTCTCGTCATATATTTTTTTTTCTAAAATCAGCATGAATTATTCCTCATCATCCATTAAAACACAATTATTTCACAAAAAAATACCTGCGGCGCTAATTATTGTGCCTGTTTTTGTGTTACCTATTCTTTGTACTTAAGTAGATAGGTACCTAAGTATGTTTCTTCTTTCACAAAAAATAAATCAGATTTATATCGCGACCTTTTTCTATGTAGGTAAGTTTCTTGCTTGTCTTGACAAAAATTTCACTTACTTACGCGTTAGTTACACGGTCGCTGGCACCGTATGTGTTATCTACTATAGAAAGACAGCTGGATCCATCACTACGCCCCTTTTTCACTAAAAATTTTTGCCTGCGGCGCTATTTTTTGGTAATTTTTTTTATAAATAATATTATTCGTACATATTGTTATTGCGTAACGTAGTCTATATCTTTTCTTTAAAGAAAACCAAACTGCATCACCACCTACCCTTCCTCACCAAGTCTCACAAAAAATGCACTATTTATTTACTCTTCCCCCCCCCCTTAGCCCCGAAGCTGGCTCAACCATGTAATACACATAATATTCATTGATAAGTGTGCGGCCCGCCGGGATAGCTCACATTGTCCTATGTGGCCCTTGACCAAGAAAATGTGACGACCTCTGATGTGTGTAGATTGTAGATGTGAGAAAATAAAGTCTGTATAAAAACATTCACATGTTATTTTAACATCTGTATGGATTCTCATATCATTGTATGTAGTATAAAAAATTTCAAACCGATTTTCGTTTGGTTAGTTTCTTTATTAGAATTCGTTGCGTATTAATACGAGTATGTATGAGTTTCTTATGATTGAACGTAAATATTGAGTCAATATTTATTAGACATTAATATGTTTTATGTTATTGTAATCCTATGTCCCTCCTGAAGTCTTGGCTATAGAATGAACCTTCTGCCTTATACACTTTGATCCTTCACGTTAATGCAATTCATCACTCACGTCGATGCGCCCACGACCGACAGACAATACAGCATCTGACTGATGTGATGTGGAAGATCTAAGCGTTTCGTGAACTTTCTCGCCCTTCTTATCATACTTACTTACTTACTTTCCGTGTCTGGAACACTATCAAATTTTGTATCTCCAATGTTCGGCCACCCGGACACCCCCAGCATTTGCCAGTAGTGCGTCCTCGGGCGTGCATGTCACTCCTGTTTGGGGACATGAAAACAGGTGACTGTGATCCTGTACAGCACCACACTCACAGGTGTCTTCTTATCATGAGATGTCCTCTTCAAATACTTCACACTAAGAATATATTTCTACACTAATAGGTACTACATTCTGTCAATCTGTCAGATGTTGGTACCTATCTCTCTGATATAAATAAATCAAGTTATACAAATACCTACCTACCTTTATCTATAGTAATTTTGATATTAGGTATTTTAATTAGTAAAGTAGACACGAAACCACTATAACTACATACGAGTATATACCTATGTACTTCATTAAAGGATAAGAATTATACTCAGTCAATACTGGGGGAATCGTCTTGAAACTGAAAACAGTGATAGATAAAAGTACGGATAGTCCGAGAGCCCGCTTCTCTACAAAAATTTTTTTCGTAGAACTAGCAGTTTACCCGCAATGGCCGGTCCAATATCGAAATTCATTTAAAATACTAAAAAAATGTATTTAAACTAAATTGGTTGAAAATTGATAAGAGCTACAGGAAAATATAGAGGTATGTAGAGGAAAATATAGAGGTATATAAATATACAGGTATGTATATATTTTCTACTTCGTATATATTTTTTTATTCAATTTCTTTTTTCTGTTTTTTCCTATATTTTTGTTCAACTCCTTTTTTTTCTGTTTTGTCCTGGGGTTAACTGGAAGAAATCGCAGTTCTGCGATAAGTTCGCCCTAGTAAACAACGTTTTATAATCTGTACTATGTCCATTTTGTATATTTATATGTGTTTGTTGTTTACTTTAAGTTTAAATAAATAAAATAAATAAATAAAATAGTCAGAGAACGAATTAATTACCATAGTCGTAGTTACAAAACGGGCTATAACTTATTTTCATACATCTAATAATTTCGTAGTTATTGCAATAAAACTCAGTGACGAAAATTCTTAAAATTTAGTTTTTCATAAAATAACCAGCGATATAGTGCCGCAGGCCAAACTTTTTTCGCATAAAATGTTAGTGATAACGGGTGGAAGAATGTGAAAGAAAAAAAATCTAAAAAAATTATTTTTTTTCAAAAATATTCTGCTTTTTGACCGGCCATTACGGGTAAACTACTAGTCCTATGAAAAAATTGACTGAAAATTTTTTGTAGAGAATTTAGCAAGGATTATTTTTGTCATTGACTACTTTCTCCTATCTCTTACCATATTCCTATAAAATGCGAAAAACCGCGAAGAGGGACCTTTTCGGGGGGCAAGGGGGGTTGCGGCAGGATTTTGATAGGCAACCCTAGTGCGATGTAATACCAGGCGCGGATCCAGCCCTCAAAAAAGGTTGTGGGCACAGCCAGGGGCGTAGCCAGGAATTTATTTCGGGGGGGTTCGAGCTCTGGAACAGAGACAATAAGTAACAACCTTGGACGTCACCGGCTTCTAATCTAGGGGGGACATTTAAAATTTTGATATTTCCAAATGGGATAAAAACCAGGAAATAGCGCCGCAGGCGAAATTTTTTCAAAAATGGTTGAATTGAAGAACCTGATGGTTGATTTTAATAGTAAGGCTTCTGGATATATTTCATGATGATGTCATTTGTCATGACAAAGAAATTTTGTCATAAAACGTAAGAAGGTAGATAAAAAAGAACTCTTAAAAAGTCCAGTTTATTTTTGGTGATCCAGCCCTTAGTACAATTAGATCAGCGCCGCAGGCGAATTTTTTTTCATAAAACGTAAGAATGTAGATTAAACAGAATCATTTAAAAGTTTACTTTATTTTTTGTGAACAAACCCTCACTTTAATTAGATTAGCGCCGCAGGCAAAAAAATTTAATTGAACAACGGTTATTTAATAGATTTTCACAAAAATTATATTAAAAAGTAATGACATGATGAAGAAACGATGTGGTAATAATGTGATTCATTTTACCTATGTATAAAACAGTAGGTTGTTAGAACATGAAACTATATAACATGCCACAATCAGCAAACAAGTGAAATGAAACGAATGAGACAATTTCCATCAGCCTATCGATCTCAATACACAGTGAAAGTGTGACGTTACGAGTCTATTAGGGTTGTGGGCATGCCCATCGTGCCCACAACGGTGGATCCGCGCCTGTGTAATATCCTATTGGAAAGCTATAATTTATACCACATTTCGACCAAAAAACAGATACGTCATAAATTAAGCAGCGGGCTCTTGGACTAGGACTACAAATCGGCTGATTTAGAATTACAGAATTTGGAAATTCCTCGAATAAAAAATCATTCCTGAAGTACCCCTAAAATTTACGGGATCTGAAGACTTCCGTTCAGTTTTTCAGATATAAAAGTATAATTTAGCCAAAGTACTGGTAATTTAAATCTTAACAAATCGGCTGTTTTAGATTTTTTAATTTGTTGCCAGGTTTCTTTTAAACAGGTATAAATCACATTGTCGCTTACGTTATTCTTATTAAGCGCTAACGTTCTCATACAAAATTTGAAAAAGCTGAAGCAAAAATAGAACGATTTTTGCTCAGTGCACATGCCCCCTTAAATATTTTACAAACAAGAAAACTAATTCCTTAATGAATGGATGTGAGTTTGATATTAATTGGGTAAAAAGGGTATATCCTCACAATGTCACCGTAAATTAGAAAACTAAAATACACTACTACCTTAAATAATAACATAGATGGAAATGTGCCTTGTATTAAATAAATACCTACATATACATATAATTTTATGCGTTATCAGCAATGACGTTCGACTCGCCACCCGTTCTGAATCTAAATGTCATATCAACGTTTGGGAGAAGAGAACGTCGTGGTGATTTTTATACCAACCCGCATACAACACAATTTGCTGGTTACCTTATTCGTTGATGATGGTATAGGTAGGTAACCTATCGGGCGCGAAGCTACCTAAGAACACGATTCCCATCGAGTTACCTTTTGGAAAAAATGATTGGTATAATAGTGTCCAATCTGACGTTATCCCATAAGAAATGTTAGCCCCGGCTTCCCTTCTGCAGAAATCCACTCTTCGCTACTGGTAGGTACCTACTGTTATAATATTTGCCGTATGAAGATCTACAAACAACAATACAAAGTGTTTTTATGCAGCAAAATATAACAAGAAACATACCTTATAAATCCCGTATGAGAGAACCACACTGAGACTGACCATGAAGAGTTGAGTGCCTATGATAGCACAATAGGCTATCTGAACACCTGGAATCAATAAAATTGTACCATTAAGTAATTATATATTATTTTCTGCAAGTCAAAATCGTAATCTGAAGTGGTTTCAAAAAACACCCTAAAATAAATCTATATTAATATTGTAGTAGTGTCTGTTACTACAGGATGAAATAAATAATTATTCTGATATTGCAATGTTTCCTAATATACTCGTAGCATTTTGGTTCACCGACAGTTCGTCCCCCGATCTATATATTCTCTTTAACTTGGATACTTACTCGTCCTTGGATACATCTCGTAATTATTTTTTTGTTGTAATTTTTTTGCAAACTGCAGAGGGACATTGCCGGAGGGACGAACTCTCACCCAATCAACATTTTAACCAATTGTCTACATTGAATTCCAGTAATATTTATGGCGTCATTTTTAAAATGTAAAATATGACAGATTGTAAAAATTAATTAAATACTGAAAGGCAATTAATAATTGAATTTCATTATTTAACTTGCCGTATAGGTATTGCCGTATCTTCACTAAATTCATGTATTTAGAACTAACGTTTTCCACGAAATGTTTTACATTTTCAAAAGGTTTCCATCCATTTGTGAACCTAACGGGATTGAATAAATACGAGTAAGTATATATACAATCTAATCAAAATTCAACATATTAAATTTTGGTACATAGTGCTTTTAATTGAATTTTGGACGTGTTCTTTGGACAAAGACCAAATCATACATCCTACAAGATTCCGTTAACGGAAGATATCATAGTTTGTTTAATTATATTAGGTATAGGTACACTTATATTAGCTATTGCGGTTAGCAAAACCCAAATATATAGATTATATAAGTAATATATGTATGGACAAACGGATATTACAAGTATTCATACAAAACTTATCTAAATAATTAATTTGTAATGTAATTAATAGACAACCCTTGGTGGGGACAAAGCTGGGTGCTGGATGGAGCAGGATTGTTCAACGGTAAGTATTTGAAGGACGCGGCTCGACCCTCAGTGGTACAAGGTAGGTACAACGCAAGACAAAAAGAGAGACAGTATTGAATTTTATTAACAAGTCAGGTGTTATCGGGGATTGGGTAAATTGACTCAGGACTCCATTGAGACTTCTACGAGTATACTCGTATATCGGTTTATTTTCTTTTATATTCTTATTTAGGAATAGTGGCTAAAAGAAGGCCATAAAAATTTTACGCAAATTGGAACAATGGGTCTGGTTTGGGAATAATATAACATTTTGTTGTCTTAAAATCACGTTTTATATTAGTTTTTTACTCATATTTTGTAAATCCCGTCGAAGCATAGGTTTATCTCTTTTTGAAGATGAGTTATATTATTATCTTTGCTGCAATCACTATTGCCTATACCTGTGTTTTTTTTCTACTAAAAGTATATTTTTCTCTTAAAGGTATATGATTTTTTAATAGCCTATGTCCTAGCCAGGGTTCTTCGCCATAGTTACTCAAGATATCTAGTTTGAGGGTTCTTCCGTGTAAAACTGATTCCTGATGGATATAAGCGATTTAGTACCTACCTATGCAACCTTGCTAAAAAATATGATAATGGTATCCGTATAGATGACATGTACCACTGCCTCCTAGAGTAGGTACTCTAACCGTGCTGTAACAGTTGGCAACATAGCATAATGATCAAAAAGGACCACCACCCCTGTCAATCTCGTAACAGAATATAATACGTGTTAATATACTCGGTAATATACCTACTCGTTGTAAAGGGACTGTTATTCCATACATTTCCTTAGAGATGGTGACGGCAACCTCGCCTATAACGTTTTATGTATTAATCCTACATCATGGCTAGGGAAAGAGAGAAATTAATGTTAAGGTAGTGGTGCATGTACCCGTATGTTTGATATTAATAAACTTTAGGTAGGAACCCACCCACTTTTGTTCAAAATTACCTTCGATTCATTACTTGTAAAATCTGACTCGTACATTAATATGCCTCAGCGCTCTTCATCAACTTACATAATAGACAACTTCGTATAGAGGTTATTTTCGGTATAAGACGTTGACGTACAAGAAAGAAATAGTGAGTAGATATTATAGAACTATTCATTCATATTGTTTGTTTAGCAGGTAGGTTAGTAGGTAGAGGTACCTACTTATTAATTATTTAGCGAACGAGTTGAACATTAAATGTAGTGCCATTATACACATGACTTAAAATTTCCCAGTAGGGTGACCTATGACAATCAGACATTTAGGAATGACGTGAATTTTTTTCAAAAAGGTTGAATTCATGAAAAGCTGGTTATCTTTCAATGTCTAGTGCGTAACGCATCTGAATATATTTCTGGGTTACAACACGATAAACTACTAGCACCGCAGGCAAAAATTTTATCATAAAACATGAAAAGGTGCATCACCATATATACATGCAACAGAATCGTTTAAAAGCGTAGTTTGTATTTTATGAATAGACCAGAAAATTTTTGGTGAAACGAAAAAACTGTGATTTAATGGATTTTCACAATAATTATTGAAAATTCAAAACGTGATTGAGGAATTTCAGAATGGGGTTTGAGCACCCAACCCCTCCTGCCTACGGCCATGGTGTCTAGGTATAGACATTATTATTTCTAACATAATGGTTGCCCTCCTTCTACAATCTGTCGAGTCATATATTGTCTCTGTCAGCAACTCGTGTTATTCTCTGATTATAGAAATGATCGTACGTCCAATTGATGTTCAGTTCATCGCGATAACAATTCCATTGTAAAATAATTCGGTAGGAAACGAGTATAATCAATATCCATCCAATACCATCGCAACATTTCCGATGACTGGAATAAGGAGTGACAGATCTGTGTGTGTTTTTCCCTCAGGTCAATATATCAGCACAACTCCTTCGTCTCACCTTATTTCTTTGCAATTCGTCTATTTCCAATAATATTATAATGACTAGGTATATTACAAAAGTTTGCAAGCTGAATTTGTCAGTTTGTTAGAATAAAATTATCTCTTATACTCGTACAAACTAATGATCTTACCTACACAATAATAACAACACAATTATACCTACAATAAATTACACATCCCGAAAAAATTTTTGAACTCCTTTTTAAAGCATACATATATCTTTTTTCTTTTTAATTTCTTTCAGGACTCTCGTATTCATCAATACGAGCTAGACTTCTTTCTCTATAATGATTATTTAATCTTCTTCCATCCTCCCAAATAGAGATATTCCGAATGGATCGGATGGTGTTGGATAGCTCAACCGTGGTCGCCCTCTTTAATTACAGAGCATACATGAGACATCGTTTAGTCAAAACTGGAATATTTTACCCAAAAATATGACTAAAATGTGTTCCTTTTATGTTCCAGTGTCACATGACAGTAGCTTACACATTCGCTGTGTCGTAGTACCTACACCTACGTCTATTTCTATGATCCTATACATTGTTAAACAGGGTGTCACCTTCAAGGTACTAGTAAGTACTTTATACAAGGCTGAGATTATCAATACGAAATCTCTGAAATCGTGAGAGTGAATACTACACAGTATACACACCTTATGCCTGATAAATGATAACCGAGATTTACACTAAGCACATTCTATTTATACATACTTTAGTCGGCTTAGTTCAGTGATTTAGAATATTAGGTACACGTGGCCCATATTACTATGAAGTAGTTAAGGGCTTGGCACCAAGAATGACGTCACAGTCATTTCCCGCGGCACTATGGTTCAAAATCGCGTGAAAAATCGCATAATAAAATGGTAAAAATTGCGTTTTTTCCATTTTTTGGGGTTAATTTTGCGTCTATCAAAAACTTTTACGGTTATTCCCTAGATTTTAATGCATATTATCAGTACAAAAGAATTTACTCCGCGACTTTCGGGAAACGAGTTTCCGTCTTTTGGAAAAAAGATCAGGGGTGTTTTTAATATATATTTTTTGAGAAATCTATACAAGATATAAAAATCTTTTACTTTTTATTATTATTGTTATTTTATTCTCTAGATAAAGGTTCAATGCATCTACCCTATTGTGTTCCAAAGCATATTTAGTAACGGATGTCGAGATAGAAGGTCTTCTGTTTATATAAATTTTTAAAATGTCGGTATGCATACTCTTAATGTGAAGATTTATTCAATTGAGATTCCTCGATTTGTTAATTATATTAATCTAATTGATTGCTTTAAGTAGGTACATGGTTCATAACAATAATCTCAATTCTTCACATAAAATATTTTCAACGAGAATATCGAAATCAAATTTAGAGAGTTCTGAAACTTTCTATGAAAACATCTAATGATTAAACTGTAAGAAGTATAATAAGATCACTCTTACAATATGAGGTGAATAAATTTAGATCGAAGTGAACGAAGTTTAATTTAAATTTCAAAATAAATTAATCTATTGTTAGAGAAATTAAATTTAATTACCTACATTAACACCAGCTCCTTCAAGACATTGAGTTTAATTATAAGTTTAGTATACTATTCTGACGTTGTATTTTAAGAAAGAAAATATAACTAACAAACTTTTATATTTGCCTCCGTTTTCTGAGAAGATTGTAGACAAAAGCTGATTCTAAGATCTTGTAATTTTGTAATTGAGTTATGTTTTTTAAAAAGAAGAAGAAAAAAATAAAACAATAAGATAAGTTCAAATATTAATCCGTGTTTTAACAAAGTAGTCCTCACTTAGATGAGGGGGAGTAGGTAACGTCATTTTATTATTTGGGCAAGTAGGTAGGTCCTGGTACTGTGCACATCAGTAGGTACTAGGTATATGCAACAAACATTGATTATACCTATGTGTTTATTTGGTTTACAGAGCATAAGTTATGATTATCCAGTCATTGATACGGTGTCCTTCGCCACAATTCAATGGGTGCCCTATTATCGTTTGAGAGTGCTGATCTGTGTACCTAAAGTAAGCTATTCAGATCCACTGGCATTCCAACGAGCTTTCAAAGAGTAAGCCCTTAGTACTTAATAGTATTCATCATTAGGTACCTACTCGCAGTTAGTGGGGGATATTCTATTTACTGGTAATATATTGTGCGCAAATATAGAGATAACTTCAATGTAACGCACACAAAGACCTGTGGACATAGTCGATGAGGTAGGTATGTGAATAAAAGCGAGAAATAGCTTGTAATCAACAGAGCCGGCTTATTAAAAGTATGTGACGAGAATATTACCTATAATGTCACAAATGCAAGCATGATGTTCGTACATTTGAGTATCTTTCATGATGAAACGGAAAATGTATATTTTTTGTGTTTGTGTGTAAAGTTTACGCTTTCGTTATTTTAAAGAAACACGAGACAAATTAGTCATCCTGCAAGTCTACACAATGCACATTGGAATAAACAGATCCTTTTACAACATTTACTGTATGTCTCTATTATTAAAATAATTGTGAAAGCACAAAGGAATGAGGGAAAAATAATTAATATCCGTTGTTAGGAGAGCTCAAGTGGAAATAAATAATTGTCCTTCCTGAAAAGATCAGACAAGGAACAAAATACACACCTTTTATCAACTCTGAAATCAACACAAGTGGCGTCTAATATAAAAACAAATTGTTAAGTGTAAAAAGGATATGCGGAAACTGGATAATATTTATCGAAAATGCTAACAAATAAACTTCGATTCTTTACATGCTTGACACTCCTACCAACAGAGAGGAAAACATACAACACATTGATGTATGATCGTTAGCCGATAAATAAATTTATCTATGAGTACTGAGTAATTTTGTAATGAGTACTGGGTAATGATTTACTGAAAAGGCTTGTTGTGGTCCTGATTTCTAGTGGAGTGTACCTACTTCTCTAATGTAATGTAGCGGGAATGATGGTTTTAGTAGAAGTTGATAGTGGAATAAACAAAGGAGGGAATTCTTGTGTCGTGTCCATATTGAATTAAGGGATGTTTACTTTACTTATATATGTACTTTATACAGGCTGTCCCGTAAATCAACGTCATCCCGTGGAGGGGTGATAGACCAGATCATAGCCTACAAGAAAATCGAAATACGACCTTAGTAAAAATCGCTCATTCTCGAGTTATCGGCACTTTTTTGTTTTTCGTGAAATTCGACACCTTTGATCAATTTTTCGATCGCCACGGTCACAAAACTCAATATTATGGGTTTAAATTTTTTGATTCGTAATCCTGAATAATTCAGCTATTTGATTATAACCCAAAATAAAACCTATTAATTCACAATTTTGAAAAAAAGAACATTTTTTCCGCCTCTCGAGTTTTTTGTTTTTTATTAGCAAATTTCGACTCATTTACACTGTAAAAATTTAGTATCACATTAAGCTGGCAAATTATATTAAAAACTTCCTCATTTTGTGTAGTTTTTAAAAAGGTACAAAACTAGATATAGTTATATCTAGTTTTGTACCTTTTACAAAAAAAGATATTCCTGTTTTACTTCAAAAGGACCTCATTATAAAAATTATAAAATGCAGGGTTATAGCTTCTTTAAGTTTAATATTTTGACAAGTGATAGAGGATGAAGAAATATGAAAAAAAAATTAAGAAATAAATGTCTAAAAATCAACCGTTTTGGAGTTATGGCCTTTTGAAAATTGTAAAGTATGAAAATTTCTCATTTGGGTTTTTGATAATAACTCACAAACTACTTACTCGATTTTGACAAAACAGGCTTATAGAATAGGCTTTTGATAAAGATCTTAATTTGTGGCCTTTTCCTTATAATCTAGTGAAAATTCTGTAAAAAAAATATCATTATTTCACAAATTTTTGCATACATGATTCTTAACAGAATTTTCACAAAATTTTGAAGAAAAGGCCGCAAATTAGAAACTTTATCGCAAGCCAGCATTATTTACAATGATTTTTAATTTATTTCGTCAAAATCGAGTTATTAGTTTGTGAGTTATTGTCAAAAAACCCAAATTAGAAATTTTCATACTTTACAATTTTCAAAAGGCCATAACTCCAAAACGGTTAATTTTTCGACATTCGTTTATTGAACTTTTTTTCATAGTTTTTCATCCTCTATCACTTGTCTAAATATTGGACATAAGGAAGCTATAACCCTGCATTTAATTTTTTTTTATATAATGAGATCCTTTTGAAGTAAGACAGAAATATCTTTTTTGTAAAGGGAACTATATCCAGTTTTATACCTTTTTAAAAACTAGACTAAATGAGGAAGTTTTTAATATAATTTTCCAGCTTAATGTCATACTAAATTTCTACAGTGTAAAAGAGTCGAAATTTGCTAATAAAAAACAAAAAACTCGAGAGCCGGAAACGATGTCCTTTTTATTCAAAATTGTGACATAGTACGTTTTATTTTGGGTTATAATCAAATAGGTGAATTATTCAGGATTACGAATCAAAAATTTTAATCCCATAATATTGAATTTTGTGACCGTGGCGATCGAAAAACTGATCGAAGGTGTCGAGTTTCACGAAAAACAAAAAAGTGCCGATAACTCGACAATGAGCGATTTTTACTAAGGTCGTATTTCGATTTTCTGGTAGGTTATGATCTGGTCTATCACCCCTCCACGGGATGACGTTGATTTACGGGACACCTGTATATAGGTACCTACCCTACCTTGGTAAATGGTGTATAAGTACAGCTACATAACTACATTATAATGAAACATACGCACGACTACAATTTATAATAGAAGTGATTTATAGTTACCGACATTATATAAATAAACCCAAATACATCTTTGGACACTTCACCGAAAGCTTAAAAGCTTATGTTGTGAAGTGGAGTAAGTCGGGGATTGAACCCGCGCCCACTGGATTAACAGTCGAGCGCGTTACCAACCAGGCTACCGACCACTTCACCTATGATCAATAAATATTAAGAGAGTATTCATATTGACATTTAAAAATTTCTAAAAATGGGAGACCTTAGATCTCAACAACACTTGCCAAATGTGTTTTGGAAAAAATAGAGTAGATACATTGAACCTTTATCTAGGGAATGACCGTGAATAATTTTTTATATCTTTTATATTTATTTTTTTAGAAATCTATATTTCTCAAAAAAAAATGTGAAAAACACCTCTAATCTTTTTTTCCGAAAGACATAAACTCGTTTCGCGAAAGTCGCGTATATATATTTTTGAATTGATGATAATATGCATTAAAATCTAGGGAATAACCGTAAAACTTTATAGATTGAAGCGAAATTAACCCAAAAAATTGATAAAACGCTATTTTTACCATTTTATTCACGCGGTTTGGAACCTTAATGCCGTGGGAAATGACCTTGACGACATAGTTGGGTCGTGAGCCTTAATTTTAAGATGATCGATATTAGTTTAGATACTAGAGGGTACCTACCCGTGAAAATCACGGAGGCTTGGTTAAATATGTTTTTGTGTAACCACCTATTATTTCATTAGGAGGTACGGTCCCATTCGATATTTCAAATTTTTCATTCATAAAAGTTGAAAAATGTGAGACTTCGACGAAAATATCTAGCCACCAACGAAGGCGTCGCTGCTTTAAATTTACATACATATTCATCGAACTTGCAAAATTTTCCAATGGGCAAGCTTTACATACCTACATGGCTTGGATAATACGAGTATTATGTAATGGAATACTTAAGTTAGAAGAAACATTCCTATGTAAGAGAAGATATATAGATACATACAATATATTTCATTACACAATGCCACTCAAGACTTTACATAATATCAATTAACTATTTGCTTGATAACAATACATAAAATAGGTAACACATCCTACAATGGAAACGATAATTGAATATGTAGGAATCTCCTGTTTCCATTAGGTACTCTTCATGTGATATCTCTCATCCTCACTCTCTTATCTGAATAATGTGTCTTCAATTTGGTTTCAATTGTAAATTCGTATTAACAAATGTCATCAGTCTTATTAGTCCGAGAGCCCGCTGCTTAAATTATGACGTATCTGTTTTTTGATCGAAATGTGGTATAAATGATAGCTTATCAATAGGGTATTCCATCGCACTAGGGTTGCCTATCAAAATCCTGCCGCAACCCCCCCTGCCCCCCCGAAAAGGTCCCTCTTCGCGGTTTTTCGCATTTTACAGGAATATGGTAAGAGATAGAAGAAAGTAGTCAATGACAAAAATAATCCTTGCTAAATTATCTACAAAAAATGTTAAATCGATTTTTTCGTAGGACTAGTAGTTTACCCGTAATGGCCGGTGAAAAACGGGATATTTTTTGAAAAAAAAAAAAAATCTTGATATTTTTCTTTCACATCCTTCCACCCATTATCACTAACATTTTATGGAAAAAAAATTTGGCCTGCGGCGCAATATCGCTGGTTATTTTATGAAAAACTAAATTTTAAGAATTTTCGTCACTGAATTTTATTGCAATATCTCCGAAATTATTAGATGTATGAAAATCAAAATCAAAGAGGATCACGGGCAACACTGGTGCGAAGTGTCACGAAATTTTTCTACTATAAATTTTTAATTTAAAAAGTGCATATTTAATACGTTAATTAAGATAATTCTATAAGTTTTATACAGTTATTAAATCTGAGTTCGCGAAATACTAAAATTATCACTAGAATCTGTGCGATTCTCACATTAATCGAAGAAGAAAAAAATATATATCGGTCTGACAACTTGGATAATACCAGACTACCTACTTTACAGTGAAGTGCACTGAATTTTACTTGTTATACTTTATTTAAATGAGAAACTTTACTGTTGATGAACTGAAGACATTGTTTTACTCTCAATCATGAATTCTCGCTCTGTTTTCTGACTATTCATTCGACAATAATCACCAAAATAAACTCTTATCACGGACTACGCATCTGTCAAATACCAGCTGTTATCAGTCAATAGTACGAACTCGTCTGTTGGACTTTTATAAGTTATTATTGTGAAATTAAATGCATCAAGCCCAAATCGACAATCCTAAACTGTGAAATATGGATAGGATATGTGTATGTGTCTTACCTTTGTTGTGAACAACGTAGCATTGAGTGTCTACACCATAATAATATCACACTGCATACTTACATAACATAATATAGTATACACTTACACACTAATCAAAATTCAAAACATTGCATTCTTTGGATGAACTGTGAGTACTGTGACACATTAAATACTCTTTTATATACATTATTCACTCTGGGCACAACTATCAAGATATCGGATTATTACTTGGACAATATTCAACACTTACAATTTCACCTGCTGAGTCCAGACAACAGTTTAAATATCTACTAGTTTGTACACTCTACACGACGCCACCACGCACAACCATTTTGATGCTACTGGAATGAGAGGTACCTGCAGCGGTATACTTGTGGAACCGTATTTTACAAACTATGGCTGACTTCATACCATCAACGCTACGACTGGTACTCCTGCTTGGATCAAGTGTTGACAGCCAAAGAAAAAGTGTGATATACATTGCGTGATAACATTATTTTTGAACCTATCTATTGATTGTACTGATTTTATTGATTTGCACATTCGTTGCACTATTGACTTCCATATACTCACCTATAGCAATATTGATTTATTTTATTGTTTTGACTTATTTATTGATTTGTTTTATTGTTTTATTTGTTTATTTATTTATTCATTGCACTATTGACTTCCGTATACCAACCTATTGCCGTATTGATTTATTTTATATTTTTTATTGACATTCATATACATACAAATACCTATCTCCCTATTGATTGGTTGTATTATTTTGATTTATCAATGGGCCATTATTATTTTTATTATTAATGATTGTTTATTCATTTTTTATTTCCATTAATCTGTGCAAATACATATTACTTATTTCATTGTTTCATCATTTGGTGTACCTACATCTTATTTATTCTTACTGGGTACTTTTATATTTATTCTTAGTGCGTATATTCACACACACACGCATATTGCTTGTTTCTTTGTTTTACCACATGAGACACACCTTACTTGTTTGTTTATTTATTGCGAATAGAGACATACGTATAGCTTGTTAATATATTTTATTCTATACCATATATTTTATTTGTATATTTTGTCGCATGAGACACATTTTATTTATTTATTGCGAATTAACACATACATATTGCTTGTCAATTTATTTTATCCTATAGGTACCATATATTTTAATTACTATTAATTTATTTTGTCATATGAGATAGATTTTATTTTCTTTATTTGTTTATTGCGAATTGACACACACTTATTTAAATTGTTTTATGTATCACCTGTAATTTTACTTACTTATTGATTTATCTTATATTTTCACCTAACACAGATCATAATAGTTCCAGTGTATCAATTTAATAGGATTTTTACATATTTATTTATTATTGTTATTTTTTTTTTGTCTTTTTTTATCTCATTTTATATATAATTTGATCAAACAATGCCGACTACAAGAAGTAAAATCAGAAATATTTCTTATATTACTATGTTTGATAGCTCTCAGGCAAATGTTCAGCCTGATGAGGCTGTGACTCTGGACGTGAGAACTGAGTTAAAAAATAGAATTGAGGAAGTGGAGCTGGAGAGGGGAAAGGTAAAGGAGGATTTGGACGTTTGCAAAAGAGAACTTGCATTGAAAGTTAAAGAAATGAATACACTGAAGAAAAGAATAACATTATTAAGTTAGCACGAACTTGAGCTAAACAAATATAAGAAGAAGAGTGCAGTATTGAGTCTAAATCTGGAGGCAAAGGAATTGGAACTGAAGAACATAAGAAGGGATTTTGAAAGAAAAAATGAAGAACGAGAGAAAAAACTGAAGGAAATTGAGTCAATTAATGAGATTATGAAGGAAAGGATTAACATAATGGAAAAAACCAATCTGACCCTGAGGACCGCGTATGACGACATCTATGAAAAGATGGAGGATTGTCGATGGGAAGTGGGCAGCCCTGGAATTCACACTAGCAGCCGTTCTGTGAAGAACTTTGAGAAGGAGGTTGATGGTCCGGTGCGGGAGAGGTCTAGAGCGAGACTGGCAGTCCTCGGTGATGGGAGTGCAAAGGGCCGCAAACCAAATCTCTTCATAATAGGGGATGAATTCGCGAAAGGTCTAGGTCAAAAATTACACAATGAAGTTTGGTACAATGTACAATGCTCATCAAAGCCTGACGCAAAGATTTCCCATCTCAAATCTGATATTAACAATGCTATAGACAAGGCGACAGGCTCTGATGCAATGGTACTTATCTGTGGGAATAGCGAAAATTTAAATTTTGACAAATACTACCTAAGGAGTATGCGGGAAATAATGGAAAAAACAGAAAGGCAGGGAATAACACTATACATAACAACCGTATTTTATCGCAAGACATATCATAATTTAACAATGTTAAGACCAATACAAAAATTTATCAAACAAACTGCCAGTTGTACAACTTATCAAACTTATTTACTAGGGTGGAAATTATCGAGGTTAACGGAAGTAATGGAAAGTCCTTTCTGGCAGGGAACATCATCTATAAGTTAAAATGCCCTGGACGAATCCAAAAATCAATTATAACTATTAAAATTGACAACGACGACAATGCAGACTCTCGGAAAATTGACAGATCACATGATGCCGGGGAAGGATCTAGCATTCAATATAATAGTGCTTTTTTAGGCAGAGACCAGAACCTCTACGGAGTTGCATGTTGCAGCGGGGAGGGAGTATAATCTCTATAGGGCACCAAAATACGCAGGAAATAGGTAACAAGCAACATCAACTATATACTCACCCTTTAATTAATAATATGGATGTTCTGTGTTTTACAGAGACTTGGTTACATGACGGCCAAATCTCAAACTTTAGAATCCCTAATTTCAGTTTAGGCAGCTCTTTTTGCAGGGAGGGAGCCAAAAATGGGGGTACAATGATTCTAGTTAAAAATGATTATAAGTACAAAAACAGATGTGACATTGTTAAATTATCGATGGAGTTTCATTGTGAACTGAGTTGTGTTGAATTAAGTAATGTTATTATCATAGCGGTTTACATACACTCAAGTAGTTCTATTAAAATTGCTATAAATATTATCGAAAAGGCTCTAAATAAAGTGACTAACAAGTGCAACAAATATGTGGTGATCTGCGGAGATTTCAATGTAGACTTCAATGTTAACTCGTATGATAAAAATTTAATTATAGACTTGTTTGCTAGTTTCCTATTGAAGAGATGTATTTACCAGTGCACCCGAGTAACCAGTACCTCGGCCACGTGCATTGATAACATCTTCACAGATTTAGAGCCTCAGGACAGTTGTTTGGCTAATTTTGTCAAGTCTGATCACTATGGCCAGTTGATAAATGTAAATATGAAGAATTTAATTAAGTCAAAAAATGAACAATGTTCATATGTGAATAAAAGATGTTTTAATCCTCAGCAGTTGGATGAGTTTGTTCAATCTACGTCTAATATTTTTGATGATCTGCTAAGTACAGAGGATGTAAATGACCCCAATCTGTTATTTGAGAAACTGTTTAGTGATATATTGTTGTATTTGGATAAATGTATGCCGGTCAAAAAGTTGAAATTGAAAAAGAATAAAGCGTTTGATAGCTGGGCAACTCCCGGGATTAGGATTTCCAGAAAAAAGTTATTTGAACTGTATGAAATTCGTAAACAGGACAACTCGGGGGAAGTAAAGAATATTGTACGCAGATACAGTGCGGTGTTTAAGGCGGTCTGTAGTGAAGCCAAAAAAATGTCTTTGGATAAGAGAATTGGATCATCAAATAACCCAATAAAAACTGCTTGGGATATAATTAAAGAAGAGACGGGCAGAAATCATAACCGCCAGGAAAATATTGAAATAAAAATGAATAATGAAATATTAAGTAATGTAGAACTAGCCAGCCATTTTAACAATTATTTTATAAATATTTCTTCCTCTCTAACTAAAAATCTCTCGTCGTCCGTTGAAAATTCTATAAAACATCTAAATCCCCTCAGTACAGTAAAATCAGCCTTTAAATTGAAAAATGTGACAGCAGACGAAATCAAAAAAATTTGCCAACAACTGAAAAATAAGAAATCTGACGATTTATGGCATGTATCTCCTAACTTGTTAAAATTAATTATTGATAAACTTTCTCCCTCCCTAGCAGTTGTATTTAATAAATGCCTTATGCATGGAATTTTTCCTGATAAGCTAAAATTGGCTAGAGTCATACCGATCTTTAAAAAGGGAGATACAAACGATTTTGGTAACTACAGACCGATTTCAATACTGCCTGTAATTAGTAAACTATTTGAAAAGGTTGTCGCCGAGCAGCTCACCTGTTATCTAGACAATAACAACATAATTCATCCACAACAGTTTGGCTTTCAAAGGGGAAAGAACACATCAATGGGTATAGCCTCAATTACCAAAGTCATTCTAGAATCTTTTGACCAAAAATGTGATTCATATGGTATCTTCTGCGACCTTTCCAAAGCTTTTGACTGTGTAGATCACGAAATACTCTTTAGAAAACTTGAATACTATGGCATAAAGAACACAGAAAATGATTTTTTAAGGTCGTACCTAGAGAACAGAAAGCAGATTGTGGATGTGAACAATGTAAGATCTAACATGTCAACAATACATTGTGGTGTCCCTCAAGGCTCAATTCTGGGACCATTGCTGTTTCTTGTCTACATAAATGATTTAGCAGAATGTATACCGAAATGTAGTAATATTGTAATGTTTGCTGATGATACATCTATTCTGATTAAAGATGATAAAAATAAAGTTCTCACAAAAAATAGTGCTATAAAAACTCTAAATGATGTGGAGGGGTGGTTCGGCGACAACAACTTAGTTTTAAATGTGACAAAAACAAATGCTGTTCACTTCTCTCTGAGATATTCTGCAGAGCCCGATCCGGTGGTTGCTGCTCTCGGTGAGAGAGGCCTTGAGCTGGTGGATAATTGCAGGTTCCTGGGTGTTACGATTGACAGGCGGCTTCAGTGGTCACCACATATCGAGGGGTTGTGTAAAAGGCTTAACTCTGCCATATATGCCATCAGGAAAATAAAAGAATGTTGTGGACTCGACGCCGCGAAGAAAATATATTTTGCTTATTTTCATAGTATTATGACATATGGAGTGATGTTTTGGGAGACCGGTGCGGACTCCGAGAGAGTCTTCATTCTCCAGAAAAGAGCTGTGAGATCTTTGCTTGGTATGCGGCCAAGGGAGACGTGCCGTGGTGTTTTCAGGGAGCTGGGCATACTCACATTATCCTGTACTGTCATCTATGAATACTTGAACTATGCGAGGCTCAACATGGCTAACACCCCGCTTAATGGGGAATGCCATAATTATTTTACACGCTCCAGGAATGATATTAGACCTATAGCCCATAGACTCACAAAAACACCTAAGAGCTTCATATGCATGAGTGTTCGGCTGTTTAATGCATTGCCTGTTGATCTTAAGCACCTAGAGCCTGTCGCGTTCCGGAGAGAGGTGAAAAAGTATCTTGTGGCAAATGAATTTTATAATATTGACGAAATGCTATCCGGCACCGGTTAGCATGGAATCATTATTAAGCATGACGAAGGACAAGCAGAGCTCTTTACACTCTCTTGCCACGGATTCTACTTTATTAATATGAACACTTGTAAATTTATCTGATATTGAAATTGATTGTGGGTCTGTACTGCAATGTCACATCTGTACCTTACCATAATTATTATCTCTTTATTAATTTTATTTGTATGTGCTTTTGTGGAATATGTACCTAGTTTTACGACCATGACGAAGTGCCAATAGAGCCTTTTACACTCTATTGGCATTGAATTTCCCTGTATATTTATTGTCAACATGTAACCTTGACGAGTCCAAGTGCCTGCAAATGGCCTAGGGATGATTCAAAACAATAAACAATAAATAAGTTATAGCTCGTTTTGTAGCTAAGGTAATTAATTCGTTCCCTGACTATTTTATGGGATGTGCTTAGGTTTTAAGTTTGTGCATGGTGGGGATGTGCTTAGGTTTTAAGTTTGTGCATGGTGGGGATGTGCTTAGGTTTTAAATTTGTGCATGGTGGGGATGTGCTTAGGTTTTAAGTTTGTGCATGGTGGGGATGTGCTTAGGTTTTAAGTTTGTGCATGGTGGGGATGTGCTTAGGTTTTAAGTTTGATGCAACCACTATTGCACACATATTATAATTAAAGTCATTTTTCTTTACGGCTATATGGATAGAAGATTTACGAAAATTCGTAAAATTTATGTATTTTATATTACTATAATTCCGAAACTAAGTAGAATAAACCAAATATTTTGACTTTTTATTTTAAATCGATTATTCTTTTATACAAATCTGTTAACTTCATGATGATAACTTTTAAAGATTTTGAGAAAACGAATTAATTGTGATGGCAATAAATAGCCTTTCCCCGGCGGCCATAGTGAAGAACACTTTTCTTTTGTTTTCTTTATCTTTTTTCGTCCCGAAACTGTCGTGTATTTCTTTTTTATTATTTTTTTCAGTTTCATTGGTGTTTCTTTTCTTACGAAGTGGTAAAGAATCATCATCATCAGTACTTTTTGCTTCATCACAACTCATTTTCAGAGCTTCTATAAGAATATTCGGCGGCCGAATGTTTGGCCTTTCGGCCGAAGGAAAAGCCGAATATTCGTTATTCGGTTATTCGGCCAAATCATTATTCGTGGCAACTCTACTTGTAAGTATTGATTTACTTTAATAAGTTATCTGCCGGTGATGAAAGCAATGAAAATTTTTAATTATTACTTAACTGATATTTTAGCACATTACGAAGAAAAAAATTTATTAAATTTACTAAATTTTTTATACCAAAATGTTATGTGACAACAATATGGTAAAATAAAATGGGGAAAAAATAATTGTAATTCCTTTCCCTCCTTTCCTTGACAACTTGTCCAATTCCTGTTTCCGTGTTTCAATCAATTGCTTGTTTTTATTATTAATTATTATTATTTCCTTGGCTTATAAAAGGACTTGCTCCACGGAGATTAAAATGTTTTTTTTTGTATAAATATTGTATCAGCAAACTTTTTGCCATTGTACACTTAAAAGATGTAAATAGTATTTAAGTCTCTTATTTGTAAGAAATGAATTGTAACCTCCTTGGATAAGGACACTGAAAGAATGTAATTTAGGGGTGGGGTTTGACGGGGGGCTCTCTTAAGGCTAAACCTGGGCCCACCTCTTAATAAGATTTGCCTAAAAGTGCGGGTAAAGAGGTCTCTATTAATGCGCCTGAGCTGCTCGGGTATGTGGACGGCCTTAAACCCGTGGGATTTTCCTTCAATGTACACTTAAACAAATAAAAAGTAAATTAAAATACAAAAGAAATATAACATCACAAATCCTTACCATAATAAACATCCTCTAATTCATTATACTTCTTTATGTTGGCGGCTATTCTCCATCCGTTTATGAGGACAACCAGTACTGAAATATTCTGGAAACGAACAAAATTAGGATTATTTGCATTTGTTAATTATTGTCTTCCTAGATCGGTTGTTCAATAGGTACTATAATAAATAAATAAATCTTTATTGGCCAAAGCAAAAGTCTTACAATGTTAACTATTGTTTTGTTTCAGAGAAGCTGAAACTGTCGTACAATTTCAAAAAATACCTACTTTAAATTGGTTAGGTAAATGTCACTTCATATTTTTTACAGTATAAAGACTCAAAATTTGCTAATAAAAACAAAAAAACCATAGCAAAATCCGCTTGCGACAATAAAATAATAAAAATTATTGTACGGATGGAATGAAGGACAAGGAAAGAATTAAGGAAGTTGAGACTTGGATAGATTATTCATGGAAAGGTAACGAGTAATGGTGCTTCAGTTTACTCTTTAAAGAGAGAATAGTTGCTATTCTGATAGGAAGTGGAAGATTTTTCCATAATCTAGCCGCGTGTGTAGTGAAAGAAGAGGTGGAGAAAGATGTGTGTGGTATGGTTAATAAACGACATCCACTCGAACGTAGAGATAAGCCATGAGATGCCAAGGGTGTGAATGTGGACTTGAGGTAATCAGGTGAAGCAGGATTATTCAGAACATTGAAAAGCAGAGAACGTCATCATCAGCCATTTAAGTTCATTTCTAAAGTCTGTGATATCACAATATTTTCTCAAACTAATAATTTATAAATAGTTTCATTAGATAATACACTACAGACAAAGAGGAGAGTTTATCATGTTAAAATATACTCGTAAGTACGTAGCATATTGTACATTGCTTGTACCTCTATTAGTCCGAGAGCCCGCTGCTTAATTTATGACGTATCTGTTTTTTGATCGAAATGTGGTACAAATGATAGCTTACCAATAGGGTATTACATCGCACTAGGGTTGCCTATCAAAATCTTGCCGCAACCCCCCCTGCCCCCCCCGAAAACGTCACTCTTCGCGGTTTTTCGCATTTTGTAGGAATATGGTAAGAGATAGAAGAAAGTAGTCAATGACAAAAATAATCCTTGCTAAATTCTCTACAAAAAATGTTTAGTCAATTTTTTCATAGGACTAGTAGTTTACCCGTAATGGCCGGTCGAAAAACAGGATATTTTTTGAAAAAAATAAAAAAAAAAGTTTGATTTTTTTCCTTTCACATTCTTCCACCCATTATTACTTACATTTTATGGAAAAAAATATTTGGCCTGCGGCGCTATATCGCTGGTTATTTTATGAAAAACTAAATTTTAAGAATTTTCGTCACTGAGTTTTATTGCAATAACTCCTAAATTAATTGATGTATGAAAATAAGTTATAGCTTGTTTTGTAGCTAAGACTATGGTAATTAATTTGTTCTTCGACTATTTTCCTGTAGCTCTTATCAATTTTCAACCAATTTAGTTTAAATTCATTTTTTTAGTTTTTTAAATGAATTTCGGTTTTGGACCGGCTATTGCGGGTAAACTGCTAGTTCTTCGAAAAAAATTTCAAAACATTTTTTGTAGAGAATTTAGCAAGGATTATTTTTGTCATTGACTACTTTCTCCTATCTCTTACCATATTCCTATAAAATGCGAAAAACCGCGAAGAGGGACCTTTTTGGGGGGGGCAGGGGGGGTTGCGGCAAGATTTTGATAGGCAACCCTAGTGCGATGTAATACCCTATTGGTAATCTATCATTTATACCACATTTCGATCAAAAAACAGATACGTCATAAATTAAGCAGCGGGCTCTTGGACTATATCTCAACTAACATAAAAAGAGTATTTCTCATAGCTCATAAGATAGAAGGGATAATTAAGTGTTAATGTTAGAACATAAAGCATTTTTATTATCCGCAATATGAATTAGATTACTGGTATAATATAATAATAATTACGGAACGGCGCCCACCATATCTACCATGTTCATTTCAGTGTTAACAATATAATACCTTCAATAATTTATTATAACTCTTCAGATAGCTTAATGAAAATAACTTCTTTTACTGATTTTTTGTAATTTTAAACATGTATGTATATAACTTTTGCCATGTTTTGCGAATGCCCAACGACAGCTGGCCAAAGAGAGCGCTGTTTTTCCACCCACAGGGGTCCCGACGCCCCGGAAGACCCTCTTTCACAGTGCACCGTTCCTATGACAACGAGATCAGAGCGTTAGGAATGACGTGGAGAGAGGTAGTATCACTCGCACAAAATCGCTCTGAATGGAGACGCCTGGTAGCCTCCCTGTGCTCCCGAATGGAGACATAAAGGGCGTAGTTAGTTAGTTAGTTAGTTATATAACTTTAAAAAATACTACAAAAAACCGTATATGAATAGGATACGAAACTACTTGGGAGAAACTCATTAATTTTAATTTTATTAATCAATGAACCACATTGTCGAGGAACGTCAGTGCACTAGGCTCAGGCTAATGATGGAAGACATTCACAACTTCAATAGCTGAGGTCTACGATATTAATCTCTGTTTCTGGTCTCTCCAATGCCATACGATATACACACATACATGCCATCAACAAAATATTATATTGTTAAAGATAATACAGAATTTTAATGTCATAAAAAATGACTACTATACTCGTAAGTAGGTTCATATCTAAAACTTTTCATTTTAAGGTTTTCAAAGGGAACACAGAGAGGTCCCAAGTTTCGCCACACAGATAGAATTCTTGTCTACTCCCTTTTTATTCGGACATCTGATTCTAATATTAGTAAAACATAATGCTAGTAAGCGATATTGGTTGAATTAATGAAAATATTTCAACAATCCTATTTAAAGTGAATATAAATGAAGCTTAGATTATATAAATTATATAAGTCTCCCAGAGTCAAGTACTCGTAGTTTGGTTCAGAGTATGTAATAGTGGTTCGTTTGTTATGTGCCTCTGTCTGTTCGAGACAGGAGATTCACCTAACAATAGAAATACTCAGAGGTTAACCGTAGATTTGTATCGGCGGGGTAAGGTATTTATTTTACAAAACTATTCCTTCCATGGATATACTCACTAGCGTAGCGGGGAGGGGGGCAGGGGGCTGAAGCTGAACAACTACTTACCGAAGAATCACATTATTACCACATCGTTTTCATCACGTCATGAATTTTCTAGGTTCATTGTTTGGTAAAAAAATTATAAAAATTCTTATTAAATCTGTTGCGTTTATCTCATCACGTAACCGATTTTTCTAAAAAAAATCGCCAGCGGCGCTAATTAAGCCTACTGTGTGTTTCATATAACTTCATCAATTTTTCTAAAAGAAAATTCGCCTGCGCCGCTATTCTTTGGTACATTTCTTATTTAAAGGAAATAAATCAGACGATATTGGTATTGGTATCATGACCCTCTTCACTCAGTCTCAAAAAAAGTCGCCTGCGACGCTATTCACATTTTTAATACCACTAGGTCATATTTGCATGTGACGACCTTCGCCCCTCCCCCAAATTAAATCCTGGACCCGCTACTGGATGTACTTGTACGAATAACTCATACCACCTTCCAGGCTCTCATCCAAATCATTAGCAATAATGCTTCTCTTGTAAGTACATTATCATCTAGTCTAGATTATGTAATCCATACCACGATATATTACACTTTACACTGAACCATCATTTCACGTAATGGATGAATTTCTCACGTGTCTTTTTAGTTTCCAAATAGTCCGATATCTGGCACACATACTACAATATAATTTGTCTGCTCCTATAAACTTCCATAACTAGCTAATAAGCGGTGATTTTAGACACGTTTGCAGCTTATTATTTCAAAATAAAATGGCAACTCTCGTGAGGGGTTATGGGCGGGCCTCCCGCCACTGAGTGGTGAGTGATATATTATCAATAGGTATTGATATAATTCCTAGATATAGTATTTGGGTACGTATGGATATAGAGAGGTACGAGTACATGTATAGCTGAATACAATATTACAATCTCCATAATGATTATGATATTCCACATAGTGTATTGTACTATATTACGTATAAGGCTTACAGCGGTTTCAATGTACATTAGGTAGATATTACAATATACTCTCCCTAAATTTTCAATACAGAAAATGTTTCAAGACAAACTAAGTTCTTTGATGTTCTTTTTGTGAATCTTCATCTCAGCAATAGCTCGAGGTTGTCTTTTTGTAGGATATTAAAAGTCGAGAAAATAAAAGAAGATAGACTACTTCTTTGTGATGCCACGTTTGAATATTGTATGGTGAATATATCTTTCATTCTAATGTAAGTATTAAAAATATGTATTTGTTATTTTAACACTATACTAACTTTAATATTACTTATGTAGGTACGTATGTGTCAACACCGCCAACACTATGGAGATATACATATTGTATATCAGTTCTCGCTAGCCGGAGTTTTCTTAGTATACACAAAATATGTCAAAATTTATTTTCGAGAATTATCGTAATTTTGTATTTTTTTGGAATAATTTTTAGGTATGATGCCGTAGAGATAGCTCAGCGAAATTTACAGGGTAAATAGTTTATGAAATTGTTAAGTTTTTGAGAATAGTTTGAGTTATTTACTTTTTTAAATAGTCCCTTAATTTTATATAAATTTAAAAAATTGCAACTAATTTTGAGATTCGATATTTTTTTCATGGCACGATGACATCAGATAGGCTCATAATTTTTTCTTGTATCTGCAAGGTATACTATCAGAGGCGGATTAAGTGTTGAGAGCGCCCCTAGGCAAGCACCTCATCGGCGCCCCTCTAGCGTCCATATTATATTATAAATTTTAACTAGAACTTATACGAGGGCGGATCATTAAGTACCCGTGTTAGGTATGAAGATGAAAGTTTTTTCCAATTTTTTTTTCAACGTCATCTTCTTTTAGGTCGATTCACGTATCCCAACACCTCTGCCATTTATTTAACCCCTCCAAAAACGCGATCTGCCAAACTCCTTAAAATACAACTCTTTCTCGGGAAAAACATCCTTCTTTGAGCTGATTTTTACCCCCCGAGCCATGTTTTCATATGGAGGACCTAAAAATTATTCGCAGAAAGCCAGGTTGGAAGAATATGATTGGTGCGACAGCAAGTCGCGGCGTATTTCATCCAATTTGGCCGCGACAGCCCCGAAGGAATGTGCTGGTGCATTATCGTGGTGGTAAAACACTTTTTTCTTAGCCAACTAGGGCCATATCTCCTTCAATTTTCCTTCAGTTTCTCATCGAATCGCTCAAATAATTCACCGTAAAACTGTCTCATGATCGTTCTGCCTTTTTGCAAATCAAGGATAGACGGGGAAGAAGATGTATGTATGTATGTATGAATTGATGATATTCCCTTCGAATCCCAAAAAAATCGTGGTGGTGGCCTTTCCGGCCGATCGGACCGTCTTTTCCTCCTTTGAAGGAGATTCACCTGGAAAAATACACTTTTTTGCCCATTTTTTGGTCCCTGTCGTATAATTATGTATCTAGATTTCATTAACGGTGACACTTGACGTAAAAACTCCTTCGAATCTCGCTTAAAAAGGTCCAGAAACTGATTGGACTTTGACACCTGTATCCGCTTGTTGTTCAAAGAGAGCAATTGTGGCAGCCATCGGGCCGACACCTTTTGCACACTTAACTTGTTCTGAAAAATATTAATTTCCGTTTCGTGCGGCACGCCTATGGCCTCAGCTACTTCACACACTTTGGTTCGGCGATCAGCAAGAATCATCTCGTGGACTTTTTCAAAGATTTCCTCGGTAAGCCCTTCTGCCAGGCGACCTGGCCGCTCCTCATTAAAAACAGTTGCAAGACCCTTTTAAATTCGTTGAACCAAAATTGTATGTTTACAATCTATGGTGAACGGACTCCATAGATAGCATAAAACTTCAATTTTATTTCATCGCGTGTTTTTCGACCCAAAAATGAGGAGCCAAATTCGGATCAATTTTGTTATTTTTAATTTTTTTCGTGAAACACTCAACAGGGGTCATTAAACTGGCTGCCAAAAAATAACTAATCCACGAATCGGTCCGAAATTCAGGACGGTGTCGTCTGAAGGATGGTTCCACACGATGGTAATATCATTTTCTCTCTGCACAGCCACATTTCTTCAAACACGGGTATTTATTGATCCGCTCTCGTACATAATAACTAATGCTGCGCCACACGGCTTGACCCATCGTGATGCTCCATCCCGTGGGAATTTTGGGATAAAATGTGTAAATCTGTGTCTCCACCAATCTACATACCAAGTTTCATCAAAATCAGTTTAGTAGTTTTTTGCTCATGAAAAATCTTACTAACTTCTATTATAAAATCATGCGATGTAGAAATAATCATGAAGGCGGAGCATGCTTCGGACTCTACATCTCTATAGAATTATATAATCTTTTATATTGTGTAAGTAGGTGCATACTTACTTACACAACTATTTTTTTTATTTTTTTTGTTTTTGTTTAAAAACTTCATCGCGCGGCTCGCGCGCCCCTTTGTAATCTCGCGCCCCTAGGCACGTGCCTACTTTGCCTTATGGGTAATCCGCCACTGTATACTATTCATCTATTCTAGAGAAAAAAAAAAGTATACACTCACCTCAAAAATTGGTGTCTCTATGACCAATAATGTCTTGTAAGTCAGGGTTTGATAAAAAAAAATACGAAAAAAAATCACAACTCGAAAACTAGAAATAAAAATCTCAATATGCACGGATGTTAAATCGTTAGGTATTGAAGTCCATATAACCCCGCTTCGATTGGTCTGTGATGGCTGTTACTTCGTATAGTTATAGTTAAATAACAATTAATAGGTATTTAATTCTATAATCATCTGATTAATTCTCAAATTATAATTCATAATCCAATCTTTCTATAACATTTATCATATTTTACCACAAAGCGTTACCTCCATACAATTTGCTTCAGTCAGTCCCAATCCACATAATCCCCTTAAAGAAATTTAGTCCCCATTTAGTAATTTATTTCAATTTGAAGATTTTTCTCGGTCGTCTTTAATCCCACATAATGATACTCTTTTCTCAGATCTAATGGATATTAGATTCTTTGGATATAGTGACTGGTAAACCAATATAAAAATGATGATATTTTAGAAATAATTTGGTCCTGCATGAAAAATAAAATTTAATAGGTGAATACTTATGTCAAAATCGAAAAATAATTATCCCTAAACATTAAAATTTCTATTCTTAAACGTATTATATTAGTAATCAGTTATTGTATAAAATGTAGTAAAAGTATTGGCACATAATATACACTGGGTCAGATGTCCGGAGCACCATGTCATCTAAACGAGTTGTCGCTGCTGGTTTGACGAAGAATTTCTTACCAGTTAACTAAGTTCAATAGTTTTATTAATTGACTCGGATGTAACTTTGTAATAGGTTCTTAACGTTTCCATCAAGTCACATACATATATGATCGCTTATAAATTATCAAGCGCTAATCATTATCCATTATGAGTATAATTAGCAGTTATAATGAAAGGTTCCTTGTCGAAACCGTAAGCCCGGATTGACGTCTAAGTAATTTTAAGTAAATTATTTGTGACACCTAAACCTAAATACGGTCAAAATCACTATACTAGCCGTGAAACGAACCAGTAATCCGATAAATTTATGCATGGCAAGTAACGTGTGTTCTATTAACGAGTGCTTCGGCACTGTAGTAATAAAATAATAGGCGGGACTCAGGGCCGTAGCCAGGAATTTATTTCGGGGGGGGGGGGGGTTGATCTCGGGACCAGAGACAATAAGTATAACCGAGGCCGTTGCCATATTGTTCATGGAGGCCATGCCCAACTGACATTTGACGATTACACCACGAAAAATGTATGGGAAAAAATTATATTATATTACTATATAAAATTATATTACTGTTATTATATTATATATCTATTACTTGTTTGAAACGTGGATGTTAAATTAATAGCATCTAACGGATGGTCAGTGGCGGATCCAGGATTCAATTTTGGGGGGGGCTGAATGTCGTCACATGGTAAAAAGTACTGTCACTCAACGTTTTGGGGGGGCTAAGGGGCTGAAACCCCTAGATTTGTTGTATATAAAGTACTGTCACTCATGGTTTTGGGGGGGCTTCAGCCCCTCCCCTGGGTCCGCTAGTGCGGATGGTTGTATTAATCGCAATGTAGGTAAACTATTTTATTGTAATTGTAAACTGTAACGAGCTGTTGTATGTGTATCGAATGAATGAATGATGAAATGATATACGAGTATACGTATAGGTAATATTATAAATGACTGACCAGAGTGTAGAGAGCGCTACAGTATGCAGCGTGCTTGGCATGGATCCTACAACAGCCTCCACCTTGGAGAGCTCCATATGGATACAACACAGCTGACTTCATGTCACTTTGCTTGCCAGTTGATTGCTTTGCTACATCACTCCTGAAACAATATTCATATTTACATTACATTACTACAATCATTACCAAATACATTCTACAACACTGTTATTGTCTCTAACTTGGATTGTATCCCTATGCACCGCTAACATCTTCATAAAAGTTTAAATCTCGAATAACTCGAGAACCGTGCGACTTCGGATAAAGCTAAGTTTGGTTCAAAAGATCCCAAATGACCTCTACTATCCATCTATCAAACACCCTGTATACATTTTCAAATAAATAAACCACATCACGACTTTCTTCGGTGTGTCACAAAAAAAATTCGCCTGCGGCGTTAGTTACGAGTTTTTATGCTGTGTCATTTTTTTTCATTTTCGTTGCTCCCCACCACCCTAGCTTCGAGGCTGGCGACGCCCATGCATATATTATTATTAACTGCATTATTGTGTGGTGTATTATTGGAATTATTATAATGTTGTATTTCTAGTTTCATGCTCCCCTCCCTTTACAAAAGTATTACACCTTTTAAGGGATGGTATAATGCATATTATATTATTTAAGATAATCAATAATTAGAACAAATTGTAATGTTATGTATTGTTAAAATGTAAAACTATTGTACCTACTACAAGTATCACAGCGTTACATATAAAACGCATTATCAAGTCGTTTCATTCTCGGGAGATATGAGTGCCGAGTTACAATACGTAAGAATATAAAGGATTTATTGAGGAACTCAGGTATAATAAAATAAGTAATAACTATGTGTGGTTTTCCTTTAACATTTACGTCTTGTTTCGAATCTCTAGAGTCTACGGATTATTCATACCTACTCCTACCAAACCAATATGGGTCGGTCCAAATTTAACCATCTAAAATTAATTATTTTTGTTGCTCGACATTTTTGATTTTCTTAATTTTTTATACGGGGACTCTCGAATATTTTGTGAGTACAAATCCATTAAAAAAAATTTTTTTAATGGATTTGTACTCACAAAATACTCGAGAGTCCCCCTATAAAAAATAAAGAAAATCAAAAATGTCGAGCAACCTCGCCTGGTCGTTTTCTTTTAGACTGACTCATATACGAGTACTGAACATGGCGTAGCTAGTATATACTACTACTCCTTACCTGTTTTGTAGCGAATATTCTACAAATGTAGATCTATACTTATAAAGTAAAGTCTGATTTTTGTAAGTGTTCGCATAAATCCCGTACTTGAACGAAGGATTGCTGCGAAAATTTAGAATAACATTTACGATAATATAGGTTGTGTTCAAAAGTTACCGGTCTTTGGAGAAAAAGCTTTTCCTAGGAGATGCAATGATAAAGAGGGAATCCAAGTGTTGTGTGGGGTCGTGTGTATCTAGTATCGTATGAAAGGACGTTGGAAAAGAAATTCAGAATTTAAGTCTCATTTTGTTAGCTCAAGCCTATATAAGTATGCCGGGTTGGGTTGTCAAATTTGCCGGTGCAAAGCACGGGTAACTCAGGTAGTAAATAAATAAATAAAAAATATATAACACACGACCCCAGACAACCCTTGGATCCCCTCACCATCATGTCATCTCCTAGGAAAAGCTTTTTCTCCAAAAACCGGCGACATTAGGACACAGCCTATATTATCGCAAATGTTATCCAAAATTTTCACAGCAATCCATCGTAAAATGCGAGAGTTATGCGAACATTTACAAAATCAGACTTTACTTTATATAGGTATATAGATATAGAAATATAGAATATAGATAATTCGAGTAATACCTATGTGTCAAAAATAATTCTCATTGAATAAACATTTCATATATTTGAACATTGAATTGTATTTGAATAAAAAAAGTGTAGAGTATTCTATAGAGAAGGCGTCTGCTCTTCTTTACAAGTACATATATTCTACCTGTACGAGTATAAACTATAAATTGTATCACTATCAAGTCATACTTCACGAGAACACGCGTGATTCAATAAAAGAAACTAAATACAAAGATACATATAAAACTTTTTATTGGATATAAAAAATATTCAAAATAATAGATGGCAGTGTGATGCCAGTATTAGGGTTCTCTCATGCTCACGCTACACGCTTGGCAAGCGCCGGACCGACCGTGTGTTCCGTGACCGTTCACGCCTTTTGACTCATGAGCACCTGCTTGGCCCGCCGCTCACTAAGCGTGTTGGATTAGGCATTCACAAGCAATTTTTTGAGCAATTATTGCGGCAACTCGTACAAATCGTATTGATTAATATTATTTCGCAATATATAGCAAATATTTCGGCAATATTTAAAGCGAGACAACGATATTGCGTGCAAATGAGAATGAGATTTAACTAAAATGTCCAAACCGATTGGATATTCAGCAATTCGTGTCACCGACATCATGACAAATTCTTTTTCACCCACTAGAACAAGGTTCGATCTATTTCCTCTACTTTTTTTAGAAAGCATATATTATATTTAGTAAGGTTGTCGTTTTTAGGTAGATTTCCAAAAGGAACTCTACCTATTCGTTTCTCCCGTGATGTCGCAGAATTGAAAAATTTCTACTCAGTATCACTAATTAGGACCAGGAGAACCCAAATCCGACCTTGGTTTAAAAGTTTATATATATAAGCCATATATATGTCCCTTTTCTTGTGCGCACGTTTGCGGCCAAACTATGCGTCACAGAAACGTGAAACTTGGGTGGTAGATTTTTGGTAAGTGGTAGATGAACTGATAGGAGATTGGGTGAAATCCATTAAGAGGAAGGTTCACTTTTTAAGGTTTCAAATTCAAAAACAATCATTCTGAGGGGATCCAATGATTGTGAGGGTCTGTGTCTGGTATCATATGAAAGGGCATTAAATAAGGAATACAGATCAAAAGTCAGATTTTGTCTAGCTCAATTCCTCGGACTACACTGATCGATCGAAATATCTAGTAAGTAGTTACCGCATAGGTACTAGCGTGTTTGTTGTCTTAGTGCTTCACGATACGAGAAGAACTCACATCTTTTTTTCAAATTTCTAGTGCTTAGGTACCGGTACCAATCCATATAATGTGTGGAATGAAAATAATTTGATTATTGGATTAGGTACTTCCTTTGATTATTGAAGTACTTAATCAAATATTTTTTCGTCATACGGTACTTCGATAATCAAAGAATAAACTACATCCATACTACTTCATCACTTCGCTGGTTTATTTGCCGATAATATTGTGATTGTTTTTATTGTACAGATGTACTCTTAAAATTAATAAAATTAATAAATCACTTGAAATCTACCTATGCCTGTGGCGTGCCAAAGGATTTTTTTTTAATAGTTTCATGCCTCGTCGTAACATATAAAGGTTGATAGTTTTGGAACTAAACGATTTTTTCAAAAAACGAAACTGCAAATGGTATTAGGTATTTCTGAGAAAGAAATGTTTATTTCAAAACTTAGATTCTCGACTGCCTATATCTCAGTTGATTGCTCGTATATTAATTTTAACACAGTGATATTTTATACCTACTCGTATACTAGCGATGAGATGTTTTGTGCATAAAACACCCGGGGAATGTATCGCGTTTGGAACTAAAATATTATTATCTTATTTTTCCACTATACTGGAAATATTTTATTGGGTGTAGCGTGTAGCTATACTATAGGTGCCTACTACCTAGTAACAATATATAAACATATAAAATATATTTTTATATATTACATTCTTGTTCGTTCAATTAACTACCAAAATATTTCATAACGTTTGAGGAATTTGGTAATAAGAAATTGTTTCTTGCGTTCCGAAGCACGAAAATTCGCTGAAGTGGAATATCATAATGAAAAAAAGATGAAAAAATGTTGCTTTATGAGTAAAAGTTAAGTTAAATAAAGGTTAAAGGTAAAATATTACCATCGTTCAGCAGCAACTTACAAATCTTACGAAATTAACTAATTTAATTGACCAATCCGCAGGATTGAAAATGGAGAAGAAGATACTAATGATAAAAGGCAAACTTCTTCAAATAAACTAGATATATTAGTAGAGAAAAGGTCACTTGCTAATCAGGTACCATGACAGAATACAATACTTCGCACCCTAAGTGTAAAAGAACACTACCTTCAAAAATTTAATTACCTCACAGAAGACGATCAGATCCAACAGCACATGACATATTTTCACCTCAAGTTTATTATTTCTGAATTGCATTGAAACGAAAGACAGTTCGTAATGAAATAGAATCTATAAGCAGATGTTTCATAATGGAGGATTCCTCTACCATTCCAGTCTCCAGAAGCAGTGACAAGCTAAACCTCTTCGTCATAATAACATGGACTAGCAAAGCGATGATGAAGAATTCTGTAATCGCGACGCTTAATTGTGATAGAAGATAATAATTTATTATATGACGTGCTTATACTATCTATAATATCTTATAAATGCGAATGACAGGGTCGAACATGTGGACAACTATTGGAGGTTCTTTAATTGAGGCATCCGGACACGGAAAGTAAGTAAGTATATGTATAATAAATGAGCTAAGAATGAACTACTAAGTAATGAAATTTGTTTTATCGTAGTCCTACATATATCCATAATTGTATTCATTACATTATTATCTAGGCTCATTATCCCCAACATTATTCAGTGAATATCCCTGTAACTACCAAATAGGTAGATGAAATTGTGGACGAGATATGGGCATGTCATAGTATTTGGGAAAATTTAATTAATCTCATTTAACTTTACTATTACAATAATAGCTTGTCATACAACTAATAATATTATAATGAAAAAATCTCTAGAATCGTACCATTTCTAATTCTTGTGCCTAGAATAAAATATACCCAACGCTACCGGTAGCCAAACTCTGAAATAATGAAAATATAGAATTATTGGGGCTTGTTGTCCATAAAAATACAATAACTTTCCTAGACACGTTATACCTACTATAAATTTTCACGGTCTGGTTTATAAAAATACAGAATTCAAACCTCTTTAAGAAGACTACGCGTACTGTAGTTTCAATAATTTCTTAAAACGGGAGACCTTAGATTTCGATAACCGTTACCAAATATGCTTTGGAAAAAATAGAGTAGATATATTGAACCTTTATCTAGGGAATAACAGTAAAAGATTTTTAATATCTTGTATAAATTTCTCAAAAAAATGTGAAAAATACCTCTGATTTTTTTTGCGAAAGACGGAAATTCGTTTCCCAAAAGTCGCGGAGTAATACTTTTTGTACTGATAATATGCATCAAAATCTAAGAAAGCGGTTCCCAATTCTTTTCGGCTACGGAACCCTAATTATCTACCTTTTTTGGGGGAACCCTATCTCGACAACAAAAAAATCAAATTGACAAACCTACATCCCAGGACACGTTTGTATGTTATGTTCGACTCTATAAAAACTATGGTTTTAGTTAAAAATCCTTACTGCACGTAGGTATTTAATGTGAAGAATGAAATTTCAGCATTTACTACGACAATACGCTCTAACTCTCGGAACCCCTGTGACCCGGAAACCCCAGGGTTCCACGGAACACAATTTAGGAACCGCTGATCTAGGGAATAACCATAAAAGTTTTTTGATTGGAGCGAAATTACGATAAAAAACGCTATTTTTACCATTTTATCGCGCGATTTTGAACATTAATGCCGTGGTAAATGACCGTGATGTCATAGTTGGGTCGCGAGCTTTAAATTCCATATGCTATATTATAAACATCCGCTTAAATTGAGATATTAAACACTTATGTCATGAAGTCATTGAATTCATCAAAATGAAATATAGCCCATTAGGGTTATTGGGTTAGCTGGCAGAGATCGCAGCACTGCGATAAGCTCACCCTAAGGAACAAATGTTTTGATTTATATTTGTATATTGCTCATCAAAAGTGTAAACAAAAATAACAAAATACGTATTTTAACGTACGTCAAGTTGCTAGTAATAAATAAATAAATTAGAATTAGACATTTAACTATGCAAAATATCGGGTAGTTTCACAAGTATTGGACCCTTAAAGCTCGGACCCCTGACATCACGCTCATTTCCCGTGGCATTAAGGTTGAAAATCGCATGAACAATCGCATGAAAAAATGTTCAAAATAGCTTTTTTATTTTTAACTTTTTGGGGTTATTTTCGCTCCAATCAAAAAACTTTTACGGTCATTTACTAGACAAAGCAACGTTTCAATGTCTACCCTCTTTTTAACCAAAGCATCATTAATTAGTAATGTTTTCGAGATCTATAAGGTCTTCCGTTTTTTTTTTTTTTTTTTAAATGTCGATACGCCTATCATATTTTTAATTTTGATTCTTTCGTCACCAAGTGGACAGCAGCGACCTGCAATGGTCACGTTTTTGATCTTACATTATAAGACCAATAATAGTCACATACCAAAAAATGAAAACTACGTCTTTATTTATAGCAAAATGTCTGCTTTTTAGCAAACCTTCGGAGGAAAAACTTTATCTATATGACATCTCAGTAGGTAATTAAATTTTTGAACGTAGTGTTCTTTTATACTTAGGGTGCGAAGTATTGTATTCTGGCATGGCACCTGATTAGCAAGTGATGATGACAAAATCTTAAAATTTAAATATATCTTTCATTTTGTATTAAAATATTCAACTAAGCTTAAAATAAATTAACGACTACCTCTCTATCACCTCTTGGGAAAACATTGAACTTTATTCAAGTACTTACCATTCAATGCTTTATTCATTAATTATCCTTAAGAACGTTTCGTTTCTGAAAGTACTATTAGAGGTTTTTATGACTTTATTTCAATGTACGAGTATATCTAAAATTCACAACTTTTTGAAAATTATGTCACATTAAACAAAGTCATTATTTATTGACATCTATTATTACCAATATCGATTTAAATGAGTACATTCATTTAACTAAAATGTTATTATCGAAAGAAAGTAAAACAAAACAAGGAATAAATATTTTCTGAATACGATGATAGTAGTATTATATTTCAACTGCGTAGCTCCCGCCGCGACTACCATCACACTCGGCACATTGAGCAACACTGAATCAAATATATGTTCACCGAAATGTTTCTGAAACATCAACCCCCGACAATACTCGTATCCAAAAAGTCAGCAATTCACCGTTCGCTCGTGTTGAAAATCATCGGAAAGAAAAATTATCTACAAGTAAATTATAGGTACTTTTACTCTTATTTTTGTCTTTTACTTTCATTGAAGATTTATATTTCTGATAGTTCTTAGTAAGTAGGCCATTATCATTAGGCATCATTCAATGCGTTATTATTTACCAGAATGGAAAGATTACGAAATTTTAATATAGAGAGATAAAAAAACACACTGATTTGAAACTTGCATCACAACTACCAAGCTATAGAGGCTGTTATATGATGATTCCTTCGTTAAACAGGTGTTATTACATATAAAATAATGATTACTCTAATGAAATTACGCTACAAGCTTCGTTATGATTAACACAAGGCATGTATCACTCGACAACGGGTTCTTTGCCTAAAAAAAATGCCAAGCTACAGATATTATACACAAGTCATCTTCATTCTGGACAGTAAATTTTTAGCTTGGCACTTATGTAAGACATTAGTGAACGCGTGATATTTTAATCACATCGATTTTTAAATCAATTATTGAATAGTAATTTTATATCACAATCACCACGCCATCATTTTTTTTATTTTTAATAAAGTTATGAATATGTATGTGCTATATTTACTTACTTACATCTCTAAATAACAAATTCTTCCTTTCTTGTCTTGTCTGGCGACCTCCGACGAGACATTCTGACATCCGCTCGGAGGCTGGGAAGTCATCAAATAAACTGAATCGTTGATAGAACAGGATGCCCTCTGTATTCGCAAGCCTGGCTCTAGGAAACTGGGATAGTAATCATTATTTATAAGTTATATTTTTATACAAGTAATGTGGCTCCGTTTTATTTATCAATTCTTTATCATTTTTTTTAATGAATCTGGGTGTATCGAAATAAACCCAAATACATCTTTGTACACTTCACAGAAAACTTAAAAGCTTATGTTGTGAAGTGGAGTAAGTCGGGGATTGAACCCGCGCCCACTTGATTAACTGTCGAGCGCGTTACCAACCAGGCTACCGACCACCTCATTCAGCGGCTATGTAAGTAGTTAGTATACTTTCCTAAATACAAAATAATATTCGATATTACGAACATAATACAATAAGGAGGAGGAAATACGTGTAGCTACCGTGGCACAATACAGACTTTATATGCCCATTGGAGAGTAAACGTAATGACCCTGTGATAAAGGAAATATAACGGATTCCAGGCCGGAAACCCAAGGACTATAAAGGATATCAGTTTCCGATACAAAAGTCGTTTTGTTATAACACCTCCCCTCCCTACCTAACTCAATCATTATATTATTTGTTAGGCGTTAATTTAAATACCTCCGGTGGTATTGGCTTTCAATTCTCTCTGAAGTCCAGATTGGTGTACGAGTATATAGTGAATTATAGGAGAAGTCCATTATATGATTAGGTAGGTACTCACACTAATAAGTATTTTACGGGGGTATATAATTAATTTAAAAGTACTTAATAACTTAATTTATTCCGTATAAATAATCGGTATCTTGTGCGCCCTTAAGTGATTTATTCCCTGAACGGCGTTTTATAGAGTTTTAAAAGTACGCATACATTTAAAAAAATTCTAAAAACGGGAGACCTTATATCTCGACAACCGTTACTAAATATGCTTTGGAACAAAATAGGAAAGATGCATTGAACCGTAAAAGATTTGTTATATCTTGTATACATTTCTCAAAAGAATTTTTTTAAAACACCTCTGTTGTTTTTTTCCGAAAGACGGAAACTCGTTTTCCGAAAATGGTGGAGTATTTTTTTTTCACTGATAATATGCATTAAAATCTAGGGAATAACCGAAAAGGTTTTTTGATAGACGCAAAATTAACCCCAAAAAATGGAAAAAATGCTATTTTTTACCATTTTATTATGCGATTGTTCACGCGATTTTGCACCTTGGAACCTGGGAAATGACTGTAACGTCATTCTTGGTGCCAAGGCCTTAATGCTAGCAATTATAAAAATACTCAGCACCTACCTATCCAATATGTGAAGTATTGTCAAACTATTCTTCTCTTCAGTAAGACATTTCACATATTTTTCAGCAAGGAGGCCACCTAGTTGAATGTCTTCTACCTTTAACGAAAAGGGAATTTTGTTGTGTTTTTATACAAACACGGCATTTACTGGTCACCCCATTGTCGCGTACATTGTGATGGTATATTAGTAGTAGTTGTAACATTCTATCTTGTCATTACCTACCAGTTTGTAGTTGATTAATTTGAATCTTCATAATTATTTATCGATTACATTTTTAAGCACCTTTTTAGTTCGCACGGTAGCTGTCCGTACAATTTTTTTTGTCGGTTTCTGTTGTGTTCCCTTTCACTATGTCCCCTGAGTAGTTAACACCAAGAAACTCATTTGGCGTCACGTTCATGTAATCCGTCATATACGCTCTTCAGTTCCTTTTATTCAACTCATGCATCGTGCCCAACCTTCAGAATCTACTATAAGTACGTGAATAATCCAAATACTGTTTTTCTCTTCCTTTAACCATATAATTTTGTCATTCAATCATTCACACTCTTATACATAATCCGGCAAGGCGAGCGGTCCCTCCCTCCAAAGAAGGCGAAGGGTTACTCGGAATTGTATTATTTTCCTATTTGAGTACCAACCTAAAAAAACACAACCTTACTTCAGTGTTTCATTTTTCGGGAAGACAATAATCGAGAAAAACCTAGACTTTGTTACCCTTGCCTCTTTCGCTCAATTTATCTTTATTTTCGTAAACGTAAAACCTATATACGTACTTAGATACATTTCTCTTTATTGAGTGTTTTAGTAGATTATTGCCCAATCCCACCAACTTTAACCTAGGAAGGAGAGCCCTAAGAAATTTCCATACAATGCACAGAGATAATATTCTATTTATTGAATAAAGAACATCAGACCATATGAAATGCAACATGCAACTCACCTACGTTAGGTGCCCAAGTATCTCCGCCCAGACTAGGTGAGCTGCATGTTGCATTTCATATGAATTTAGGCTGTGGTGGTGCTGGAAGCAGTGGAAGCTGATGTTCTTTATTCAATAAATAGAATATTATCTCTGTGCATTGTATGGAAATTTCTTAAGGCTCTCCTTCCTAGGTTAAAGTTGGTGGGTTTGAGCAAAAATGTGTTACAGTACCAGCCTGAATCACTAGTATCATATATGCATATTGTAATTTTCAATTAATTGGAGCGTTATATGAAAGAAATTGTATAAAAAAAAACATTACCCGTAAAACTAAATCTCCATAGAAATTGTGAACAGTGAAATTAAATCGTCTAATTTCCTGGATATTGAATTAATAATCGTGTCACGTAGCAAAATAATAAATAGAAGCAATTTCCTTTAGGATCGTATCACGCTATAACCTATTTTATAGTACTTTGTGTGGTCGAGCGGTTAAAGGCTATAAAATAATTTTATATCAACAATAATAAACATTGTCTTAACTCTAACATAAATGTCATTATGATATAATCGTGGTTCAATATTGTTCGGAAAAGGATATTTTTATAAAATACCTCTTAAGATAAATAGTAATTGTTGAGAATGTATCGTAACCATGTTGGAAAATAAAATTCCAATATTTTTCTATGGCTTGGATGTTATCAAATACGCATTTATTAATGTACTAGTGGTTACCTACCAGTAAAATTCACGGAAGATTGGTTAAACATGTTTTTGTATAACCACTACTTTACCCTTCCTTCAAGTTCCTCGAGTAAACACAGGAAGATCACAAAGCTCCGTCTTTTCCTCGTCTCTCCAATATCGTCATAAAATGCTGCGTAGTATCATTATTGTCCGTAAAACCATATTTTTTTTAAATTTGTACCTACCTACCCGTGAAAATTTACAGATTGTTGGTGAAAAAAAAACATTTTTTGTTAAATAACTACCGTTACTACTCTTCCATTAACTTTATTTATCCTTTGGCAACGTCGAATATTGTCACATCGTTAAAGTCTGACATCCAGCGCCTCTAGCCACTGGAGAAATTCAGGGGACAGGCTGGCAGCACTGTTAATGGTACCGGGGTAAGCACGTATGGGGAAATCACGCAAGATGTGCTGCATGGCTTGCTTCGGGTGTCATCATCCCTCATTCCCCACTTGTGGAGCATACCACAGTACCTGGTACTAATGTTCCTCGAGACTCCGTCTTATCCCGTGGCCATCTAAACGTTGTGCAATCTGACATCATTGTAAAAAGAAGTGTATCGTGCAATAGGGTTTTCTCATACATACCTACATACATAGGTATTTTTATCAAATTACAAACATATTTATATTTATTTATCGTATGGTCAAAATAAGCATATCACATCCCTCAAAGGAAAAAGTTTGAAGGTTGGGCATTGGGCAATGATAAATTTCGCAAGCAAGCTTGGTCGTCAGAAACTAAACTGAACGTTATTTATATAATCAGTCGCTGGCTCATTCAGGTATAGGAAGTCTTCGAAGCTCCCTTCGTATGCTCGGAGGTCGCACTCAGTCACAATGTGACCCACAGTCTGCCTCTCCATACTTACATATGGAAGGTGCGTACTTTAAAGAGTTCGATTTGCAATCTCTACGTATATTGTATAGGTACGTAAGTACCGTATAGTATATTATTTCCACGAACGAAAAATTTCAAAACTATTTTCATTCATATTATTTCATCAGTAAGAACAATTCTTAATTCAATTTTCATTCATAAAACTTTACTTCAGACGTATTGTTCAACCAATACTTTTCATCCGATGTAAAGCGCTAGTGTAGAGAACATTTTCAGAATCCCATACTTTCGATTCATGAGTTTGCATAAATAATTACGGTACTCTTTATTTTCGTCATGCGCTGCGCACACACATACAGACATTAGACAATTATTGATATGATATATTTACGAGTAATTCATCTAAATCATACTAATAATTGTCCTATGTCTGTCTGTCTGTGCGCAGCGCGCGACGAAAATAAATAGTACCGTGATTATTAAATGCAAACTAATGGATCGAATCTATGAGATTTTGAAAACCTACTCTACACTAACGCTTTACATCGGATGAAAAGTGTTGGTTGAACAATAAGTTTAAGTAATGTGATTTCAAACTTTTTGAAATTTCGAATTATTGGTACTTGGTGAATACAGTAACTTATAGGTAGGTACATACCTACTTGATACAGAATGCATCGAGTTTTTCGAATCATACCTACATACTATATATAGTAGGTACGTATAGCTAAATGGAATGAAAACAGTTTTGAATAGGTACTATACCTACATTACCTACCTACCTATTATATCAATATTATTGATACAAAATGCAATACGAATTCTTTTAGAAATCATACTTACTGTATGTATAGTAGAAACGTATGTAGAATTAGCTTTGATTATTGAAGTACTTAATCAAATATTTTTTTGTCATACTGAGAATTAGTATGAAAAGTAGGTAAGACCCTATATTTTTTCTATACTGTCCAGTTCGCCACATGTAAGAACATGTTGGCTACGAAAGGATTCGCATGGTCCTATATTTGGCATGTTTCAATAATGCAAGACACACAGGGTTTCCCATGCACAGAAACCCCCTTGCTCTTGACGGTACATTGTTCCTATTACAATGATATCAGAACATTATCTGGGCAGCAGTATCAACAGCAATAACAGGGGCATGGGAAAAGACTGAGCCTTGTGGTTTCCCTGATGTGTTCCTTCGATAAACTTTAAAGACCGTGGTAGAGTGGCAGTATGAGTATGGGAATGACAGAGGTAAAGAGGAGTCTTGTGGCTTTCACGAGTGGGTATCAACTAAAAAAGTCGACGATGTGAATCTGGTTTTACGACTTTCTTGACGATATTGGAAAGACGGGGAAAAGACGGAGCCTTGTGATCTTCCTGTGTTCTCTCGAAGAGTTTTGAAGGGTGGAGTAGTAATAGTGCTTACACAAAAACATATTAAACCTCCCTCCGTGAATTCACGGGTAGGTACCCACTAGTATATTATAGTTACATAAATCATACATACATTAATATGTACATTGTACACTATATATAATTTATAATTTCCAACCCTTTTCTGAACAATATTGAATATGGCTGACCTGTGTCGGGGTTGACAATCAATCAATTATTACATATTATGCATCAAACCTATTTTCGTTCGTAAAAAATACAATCATTCACTAGATGATTTTGATGCATATAACCTACCACTATGAAATATATTTATTCTTTTCGTAGTAAAAAAACGAGTTGTAGTTAAAAAAAGAGGTGTTTTTCACTTTATTTTAGAAACCTATACATTCAGGAACCTTGGGTTGGCTGGCAGGAAATCCCGTTAGGCAATAAGGTCGCCTTTTGTAATATTATTTTTGCAGTAAAGAGTATTCTATTTATTTATTTATTATACAAGATACGAAGGATCTGTTACGGCCATTCACCAGAAGAAGGTTCAATATATTCACCCTATTTTTTACAAAGTATATTTATTAAGGTTGTCGAGATCAAAGATCTGAAAAACCTCTTTTTCACACATGACGATATGCCCCCCTTTTATAGTGCAAAATAATAAAATCGAATGTTTGTATAAGTACCTCGCACTTACAAAGTACGAATACGTATATGTAGATACCTGAGAACGTGTGATGTGGGTGTGTTACTCCTAACTCATGGCAACCTCTATAGCATCAAATCTTTAACTCGCACGAATGTCACTTTTTAGTGAAGAATAGCGAAAACTGGAACCACCTGCTACAAACAAAATTTGTATGAAAAACTGTGATAAAAAATATCTAAAACGTTGGCAAGATCCATGCGCGGTCCAAGTGAGGCTGATCATTATATGTTGCCCCTAGTTGGTCTCAGTTGGTCTGAACTCTAACATAGGTATATTATGCGGCATTCTGGAAAATATATTTTAGCTTACTAACATCCTGTAGGTGACTCGTCTGGTATTCTGAAATGATCACTGATATACAAATAAAACCCTTTTTTACACACGCTCAATATTATAGAAATCGATGTGTTGTGTCTCATAATATTTTTCCTTTAGAATTATAGGTATAGGTATATGAATCATCTGTCCCGTGTGATGAATGTCTCTGTAGACGAGTAGGTATGTGTAACTCCGAATAGCGTTTCTTATTAAATACCTACCATATGACTATCTATTGACAGATTATATAATGTTTGAGATCCACACATTAGTTTTCTGTCTCCGCGAAATACCCAGCATTCTCCTTTTCGTAGCTCTTTGTGTCGGTGTATTTTTTTCCGTGAAATACGTTGGTAGGCCTCAAGCACGGTGGCGGTGATAGCACGATGTAAGATGAGTTGGTGGAGGCGGTTTGATGCGGTCTGCCTAGGATAGTGAGCTGTGGAGATCGGTGGGAGAAGCCTATGTTCAACAATGGACGCAGGGAGGCTGACATGATGACGATAATGTTTATGAATGCTTAGTGCTCCGCTGTAGATCAACATAATGAGGATATTTCAGCTAATAAAAAATTGGAGCTTCGTAATAATAGTGAAATCATTCGTAAGGAAGGGTGAATGAAATAAAATTCTGATTTAATAGAACAACGACACAAAAATATACTATTGTTTTCCCAAACAGTATATCAAATATAATTATGTTACAATTATAATAATTATTATTCTCTTGACTGAATATCAGGTTTCAAAAATAAATGTATTGTTGGATCGATATGTGAACAATTATGGACAAACGTTTTCCAAAATTACTAACAGTCAACATTCACAAATTAGTTAAACACTTTACGAATATAAAATAAATAGACTAGTTTTACACACATGTAAATAAGTATGACTTCTATTTTTTTAATAAGTACATATAATAACTAGGTAACAAATAAATATGTCATACATTAATAATACATATAATTTAATAGTTTATTCCAATCATATTATATCAACAATATAACGTTATAGGAGTGGGACTAGCCCAATCGGGATAAAGAAATTACCTCACAGTGTATCAAAATGGTAAATTGGAATAATAATTACAGGTATATTGGGGCATGCATCGCTGCTTTTTCACATGGAGCTATCATGCAGTATAATAATACTAAAAACTAAGAACACACACAGTTAATTAACATTGAATTATTCTAGAAATATTAATATTTAATCTTCCTTCGAGGTTATTCGAGTGTTGGCTGCGTGTTTTTTGCGTGAAGTGAACTTCATCCTGAAGATGGCAGCAGTATCGCTGCCGAAAGTTAGAGAAAATCAACAAACACGCAGCCAACACCCGAATAACCTCGAAGGAAGAATATATATACCATGCTGCGAAAACCTTCAACATCATTAATATTTAAATTATTACTTTGAAGGTTTTCATTTACGTATCTCCACTGCATCTTCAGTCCATGTTGGATAATTCACCCCAACATTCCTAACATACACTAGTTCAGGACCGGACCAAACTAGTTACTACATTCATTACATACAAATTATAATGATTATTATGTAGGTACAATATCTATTAAAAATATTTCATTTAGGTATAGAAGGTAAACTCTTTTCAATACTCAATAAAAATAAATTAATTGTCAATTATAACTTTGTAAATATAAATACTTTCTTTATCTTTCCTTTCATATTCCTACTGATGGGCTTGAGATATAAATATTTTTAATATAATTTATTGAAATAAACAGCCACAGGAAATTTGTTCATAAGCACCATTGAACATTTCTAACATTTTAACTATTTAACTAATGTACTAAGCTCAGTCAACTTACAAATTTTAAAAATATCTTTCCATGAATTCATGGTGTATAAGTGATTCATAAAATGTTCATTTTTAAGACGGACATATCTGTACAAAAAATAAAAAAGAACAGGTATTGTAATAATTTATAAAAAACCTTTAAATTTCGTATATACTTGTTCCAGAAGACTTGCTTTTATATCATAATATACCATCAAAATACATACAAAGTTATAATAATCCAGGTAGGTATAAGGGTCTTTCTGTGTAGTGTGTAGTCTACCAAGTTAGTAGATACCTAATAGGGATGCAATGCCCTGTATCATGGGGATGCAATGCCCTTTATCATGGAGGTGCAACTTTTTACCTCGATATTATTGAAGAAATAAATATCGAGGATCATAGGCATACCGACTAGAATATTGATCATGATCATGACATTATAATAAAATCACATAATCTCTTAGTCTTGTACTAAACCAAACCTCTGCGACGCAATTTTAAAAATACATAAAAAAGACATAAAATTGTAATTGACAATGAAATATTACACAAGGGAAACTCGTTAAGCATGATTTTTTTTAATAATGAAATCAAAAACTAAGCCGTTTGAGATTGTTATGCGACAATTGTTCAGTTTACTAACATAACAAATTATTGCGAGATACCAGGGGCGTATATAGGGGGGGGGCGAGGGGGCCCGGGCCCCCCGAAATGTTGAACAATTCCCTAAAAAAACGTTATTTTAAAACATTAAAGTTACTCATCATCATCAGTTCATCATTTCACCCATTATTCAAAAAAATTCTCCTGCGGCGCTATTCTTCTTTGCATTTAGAAACAGAATTGAGGTACATTATGTCAATATTGCTAAATCTAATTAGACAGAATACTTCTAAAGATATTTTAAATTTTGAACCTTAGTTTTAACATTTATAAGACTACAAACTAAAGATACTACATTGTTGCCGGGTAGTGAGGATTTTATTTATTAACTCTTTTTTATAACAACTATTTATGCGCTGAATAATATTAAAATAAAATATTTATTTAAGTCTTTAGAATAGAATAAGTTATATAAATTTCTGTTAAACTTATTTTCGCAAAAATATTGTTTTCTTCATTCACAAAGATTTACTCATTTCATACTTTTACATCTTTCATTACATTTAATTTCACACTGATGGTAAACTCCCATTGTACGTAAATACAAAATATAGTTACATAATTAAATTTAGTATTTTGTTTAGACTCACGGAAAATATCTGTGTAAAAATAATTTATTTCCATAGTACCTACCTACTTAAAGCAGATCTATAACACAAATTCAGATCCAATCTCATCATTCCTTTTCACTGCAATCCACCAGTCCAACATTAGATGAAATATAGAATTCAATAAGCTCATAAATATTTCAATAATTTTATCAAAAACACATCAATTCATTGACATTTCTATTTAAGAATAATTCAGTATTGTGTTGAATTTTACGAGTATAGGTATATAGATAAGTACTAAATATGCTATATAACTTTGTCCAACTTGGTAATTGAAATCTAACGATGAAATTGCTTACATATATGTACCTGCACCAGGAGAGATAATACACAGGTATGTAAATTTCTATAAAACACTTGATGCAATATATATAGCAATGCTAAAATTATTAGTCATTCGATTGTTCACAAACAAATAAATAAATAATTATTAACAAAAAATACAGGCTTTAAAACAAGACAATATGGTACTGTGCCAAGGAGCCAATTATACTTATACATAAATAAAAACAAACATATTTCATACACTAACTGTAATCAGTTGGCTCTAGATGGTTCAATCAATAACCAAATATTATAACAATAATTATATTGCTACACGACATACGGTCTAAATAATAGATTAGGTAGAAAAATTGTCAACAATTAGTGGAATCACAAACAATGTTACTATGACACACATATTATTTATAATTTACGAGGGATGATCTGGGACAATATTGATATAATTATTAATTTTATCTCTATATGTAAATAGACAGATAGGTCGTTAACTCGTACACTATGATCTACAGAAAATGTCTGTGATGTAGGTTGCTTCTGAGATATCTTTTCTAATGAAACTTTCTATGATAAACTCTTAACTTCTCAATTATTTATATATCTATTAATACGTGTGGGTATTTATTATATAGACACATTTTTTTGACACAAAAAGGGAGAGTTATTACATAGTAATAGTTAGAGTTACAGACACCTAGGAATATGTGTGCATTATAAACATTAAGAATAAGTCTAGTAGAGTAGAACACATAGTAAGTACGAGTAATATTAGTATTATACTAGTAGTCACAACATTATAGCGCTATTTCATACATCGTACTGACTGTGATGTGTTAAGTATTCATTTCATATACATACAACAACTAAATGTACTGTAATGTATCAAATATACATTGCACCCTATTAGTTTCTTATCCACAAAGTAAACTCAAATAACCCAGTCTTCTCTACAATAATAAGTACTGTTATTCAATCCATTCACATTAAGTCGCGTAATAATAATTACTTATAACCATTTAATTAGCCTAATCATCTTCAACTATCCCGCTCATGTGACATGGCGATAAAAAGAAGTTACCGAGGAGAATTCGGTACAGGTGAATCATCATATCCCTACATGGGAGGACATAAGTAGTATTTGTCGGCTTTTCTAAAAAATATCATCAATCCATTTTTTATTAAACTACAATCACAGCTAATGAAACAGTCACTAAGGTAAAGTACATCAAACATTTATTAATCTATAATGTAAATCAAGTAGTGTAATGATTCAAATATTTTTATAATTGTTTTATCATTACATATAACCTAAAGCATGTAATTAATTATCTAACACCAAGTAAGTGTATATTTTCAGTTTTTTATGGGTAGGAAAAGTATACCAGTATTCATTCAATGTTTAACAATCAGTTGTACAACTTAACATCAGAATATGTAGAATAACTTGGAATGAATAAATGAATCTGGTTTTACCCAAAATACATCTTTGTACACTTCACAGTAAGCTTGTGTTGTGAGTCGGCATCGGGTATTGAGCCCGCGCCCGTCGGATTAACAGTCAGTCGAGAGCGTTACCAACTAGGCTACCGACCACCTCTACCTATAATAATTGGGTATAAAAACAACGATATATCTGAACTATACTCGTATGTGTAGCTGAAATATGATGTTTCAAATAACAAGCTGTTCTTTCGAGTTCAAATTCCTTCATGAAAACATCGAAATGAATTATCTTTCTAATGGATGAGGGTGGGTGCTGTTAGTCATGAATTGTTAATACCTTATTACCCTAAGAAAATACTTACCGACTATCATATTATTGTTATTACCTATACAACAATGGGTCATTTTTAATGCTAACACTTTTTTGATGTTGACGGAGGCTTATAACTTTTGCCAACTGTTTCATCCATAGCGTTCATTGGATTTGCTGAATGGTTTGTTTTTTCGTCCTTGGATCTCTGAACTTGACTAATATTATCTATTAATTTTATCTCAGACGAAATGTGTGAACTTGGTTCCGATACCACTTGCTCATCCTTACTGTGTTTTGCTTCTCTCGTTGTTTGTAAAACATTTACTTTAGCTTCTTGTAAGCTGTCCACTATAGCGGCATGATTTGCTATTGTGGACTTTGTTGCCCTGTTATCTTCTTTGGGTGTTTCAACTTTAATTCCTTGTTTATTTATATGCTCGGCAGATAATCTAACATTGTTCTTTAATTGTTCAGTCGCTGGTTGGGAAACACTTGCTTTAACTAATTGCGTACTTTCTATTAGTGTCCCACTATGAGTTACTGTAGCATGTAGCGCTGCTTTACTTTTACTACCTTGGAAACTGCTCGTCTCTGATTTTTTAACATTAGTGTCTGCCTTACCGACAGAATCTATATTTGATTCAATATCGTTCTTTGTGGATAAAATATCTTTATTAGAAATTTTTAATTTTTCATTCTGAATTCTTTTAGTTATATTGCAGTCTAATTCTTCAAAAGAATTTCTTGCTGAACTACTTCCAATGTCACTAAATTTATACTTGTCAGGCTGATTATTAGATACGTTCCCCTGAGAAGATTGGTAAGTAGAATTGTTATTATAAAGAATGGCAGTATCTTTGGTCGATATAGTCGCTCTTGTTGCTGATGAACATTTGTTAGCAGAGAACTGATCGGTATTTACTTCATCTTTCTTAATGTCATCAAAAACATACGGAGAATGTTGATACGATGTTTTCGGAGTAGTGCATATAATATTTGATATGTTGATTTTGGTTATTGCTACAGATTGTGTTCGTATTGGTTGCACATAATTATTTATTGTAACGGGAGTGAATTTCTTTACTTCACATACTTGATTAATATTCAAATTTTTATCACCAATAGAACTAATCGGTGATGAAATCGACTGAAAAGCTTTTGTAGAGTTTTTATTGTCATTGCTAGTTTTTGCGATGGTAAATATAATATTACAATCATTTGATTTGCTTGAAGTTGTAATAAGAGAAACTCCTGTAAATATATTACCAGGATTTTTCACATCCTTAGTTTTTGATAATGAACCTGTTACATGTTTTATGGTATTATCTGAACTGATGTTACTAGTACTATTTGTAACTCTTGCGCTAGTCGTAGAAGCGGACGACTTCGGTTTCATAATTTGTAACTTTAAATTATTTGAGATATTATCACCAGAATTCAATGATTTCATGCTACCAGCTAATGTTTTCATTTCATTTGTATCATTAATGCTTTTTTTATCATTACCACTGGCCAGTAATTGTTCACTTAGTATTGAGAAACTGGATAAACAGTTTTTTCTCATTTCTGTTATTTCTGCAACTTTCTTTCGGTTTTCAGAAATAGTTGTTGAATTCTTGTTAATATCTATAAAATCATTCATATGAATCCCTGTATATGATTCAGAACACGGTGTAGTTAATTCTTTCCCAATATCCTCAGGACTATCATCTAACAATGGTTCTATAAACGAATCATTATTTCTCATATCCCCAGATTTACCAGTGTTCCTTTTATTGTCATGTAATGTAAGTCGCTCTTCTGCTCCATTTTTATTTTGTGACGAAGCTTTTTTACATTTATCTCCTAACTCCTTCATCTGGATTCCCATGTAAGTTTCAGAGCACGATGTTGTCAAATCTTTTCTCGGTTGTTCTGGACTATCATCTATAAGTGGCTGAACAAACGAGTCATTATTTTTCATATCGCCAGACTTGCCCGCGTGTTTCTTGTGCTCCGTTGGTGCAAGTAAGTCTTTATTTCCTTTATGTAGAAGAGGTTTTGCAGCAGGATCATTATCAACTATTATATCATGAGAATTTTTGTGTTTCAAGTTTTTAGATGTCTTTAAAATGCTCGGTCCAGGCAATTTGTTATAATTACTACACGGGGTGATCTGAACAGTTAAACATTTCTCATTGGTGCCATTATTAATCTGAAACAATGTTAAAGTGTTTATTTAATCATAATTGGTTGAGATCAACAAAGCAAAGACTCATAGGTAATATTTCATCAACCAATAATTCCAGTGTCATGTTCATACGTATGTATCTATTTATCTAAATTCTGTTGATTTATCTAATAAACATTGTTCAGATAATTTGATATAATAAAAGGAAATCAATAGAATACCCGATACAATCCCGGTCCCTGCTCACTGCAGGCCGGGTCCTCATCTCAGGCTCCATGTCCTCGCCTTATTTCCCGCACTTCGGGGTGTCCATTCACCATCACTATTGTATTCTGAATGGCATCGTATGTAGATTGCGTGCTAGTTTCTCCGCGACATTCATATGCCCATTCAGATGTAGGTTGAACCAGGGCTCGCATTTTCTGTAAAATAGTCATACAAGTTTTTATAATAGGTAATTTATTTATTTATTCATTAATATACGATCATGTAGATCATTTACACTTAATCACACTGAAATAGGAATAAAATTAACTTAAAAGATTTTTTTTACCTCAAAAACTGTCAAATCTTCAGGACCACTACAAAGTTGAACAATCGCCATTATTATGATGACAATTACTGGAAGTACTCCAATAAACCATCCAACTGCATCAGCCCATAAGGGATAGACATAATGACCGTAGGAAGCTGGTTTGTATTCCACCCAATTGAAGAACAGTATAAACTGAAACAAAAAAGACAATATAAAAGTTACATTTGTACTGCAGGTTGGTATCATCAGGTATGTTATTAAGTTCTCCGCTGTCTCATATGAATATAAAATACCTATTCTGAGGGGCATAAATATTTTCTTACCAAAAGTGTAGCCGGAGTAACCAATTTCCACATCCAACTCCAAAAGAAGACCCATAGTCTAGACTTCTTTCCAATCATATCTTGTATATCATCACAGAATCTTTCAGTTCCATAAATCCAGGAAATCAGTATACATTCGCTGATTGCAATCAATAAAACTGACCAGTTGGCCGCGTATTTATCCATCAGTTGCAACCAGTACATCCCGCTCTGAAAAACCACACGTATGACAAACATATTGGAATAAAAATTGTCGAGTTATTAATAAACTTGAAACTATCGAAAGGAATGAATTTGGAGTCTTACGTTTGTTGTGAATATTAATCCACCGAAGTAGCCAAAAATAGCAACACCAAGAACAACCCACATCTTCTTCTCCCTCATGGCAGGAAATCTGTCTAAAATAGCAGTTATGACTGTTTCCATAAGAGCAAACTGGAAAACATCAAGTAGCTTTAAGCATAATGATTTGTCTATTTATCTGTCGGAGTATCGTAAATATATTAAATTGATATCCCAAGACTAGTCCCTCGAATCTCAAGCCATTGGCCATCCAAGGTACAGAGGCACAACTTAGTTGTACTTCTCAAGAATATGGAAACCGGAAAATAACGAACCTCTAATCAAAAGAAATAATAAAAAAAAATCGCATTGCAATTTTTTATATTCGTATACAACTTTATATTCACCTGTGAATCCAATCCAAGAGTCAGAAGCATAACAAAAAACAGAACAGACCACATTGGAGATACAGGAAGTCTAGATACAACTTCTGGGTACACAATAAATGCTAATCCAGCGCCTTGATCAACAACCTTATCTACTTCCACATCCAATTCATGAGCCAGAAAACCAATAACCGAGAATATTACCAAACCAGCGAAGAATGATGTCAATATGTTAGATATAGCCACTATGAGAGAATCTCTGAAACACAAAACAGTCTCGTATTAGTGCTACAACATTATTTTATCAGTGCCAGTCAATTTCGTGTCCGTGAAAGTATAAAATATACACAAAATACAATTAGGTATTGTATAGTTCTATTACCAAAGTAAGAATCCTAAGCAAAATCAACTTATTTTCTACTCACGTGTAACAGTTGTTGGTAAATTTATTGTAAGATGATAGAGTAATAAGACCTCCCCATGCGGGACTAAGAGCAAAGAATATCTGGACAGCAGCGTCACCCCAAACCTGCGGGGGAAATATTTTACATATTAGATCACCTATTAGATGATATACTCGTAGTACGTATAATAGCTTTATATTAGTTTGTATATTATTACCTGAGCATTAGCCAATTGAGTCCAATCTGGAGTCAAATAGAACAATATTCCATCCATAGCACCTGGTAGTGTGACCCCCCGAATAAATAATAACACCAACACAATGTAAGGGAAGAGAGCGGTGACATAAACAACCTACAAATATTAATACCACTATGTTACTCGCTGCAACTCATCAGGGTGTCTGAGGACCCTACTACATGTAGTATAGACTTTTCACCCTATACCCTTCACCTCAAATAATATTGTCTTCTCTCGTTTTAACTAACACTTACCTATTTAAAATAATAATTATTCAGAAACTTTAGGGCTTATATTCACTGAGCAAATATCGTTCTCTTTTAGCTTCAACTTTTTCAAATTTAAGTTTTGAATCTGTCAATCCTTGGTGCAAGGCACCATCGGAATGAAGGAACCAAAGCACCTCGGAAGGGCGTGCTTGGTATCGTTTGGAAGGCCGCCGGGAAAAACAGATCTAGGTTGTGAAGTTATAAAAACTTAAAAAATATATATTCACGATTACTTATTCTTGTTATATTTTCATAAAGTTAATTAATGAACCTAATAAATTTTAAGAAAAGGCTTTATTTTTCAGAATTTCAATAATATTATAAATCTTTTCAACGTAATTCTTACCTTTCCTGACGACTGGACACCTTTACATAAGCAGAAGAAGACAATAGACCATGCAGAAAAAAGACATATTGCCATACTAATTCTTATATTACCAGTTTCTTCAATACCAGAGGATAATCCGAGGACATGGTTACTGAAAATAACATGGACAAGTCATACATATTTGATATTTTTTTAAATATACAACACATATATAATTAGTATATTAAATTGTTATAATTACACATTTTTTATGCAATTATATTTTTTATAATAATAAAAAGTGAAATTATTACGTAAAATATTCCTCTGCTGGAGGCCTCCTGAGGGCTCTCTCAGCCAACTCTGAGATGTTCATCCTCTCCGCGTAGGAGTCATTATAGCATTGTCTCAGATAAAATGTGCCATTAAGGGCGTGACATTGGTCGGCCTTTTCGTAAGAAAAACAATCTGAAATCAATCAACGGGAAACATTAGGTAAATAAAATAAATTATAATAATCTTAAAGATACTTGAATATGATTTCAATTCCGATGAAAGATGTTTTTCTTGGAAAAAATATGGTGATACCGATATAAACCAAGCGAAAGTAGCCATATTCGAGGTCAGCTTTGGATTATCAAAATATGATAGGGGTGTTGCCAGGAAAAAATATGGTGATACCGATATAAACCAAGCGAAAGTAGCCATATTCGAGGTCAGCTTTGGATTATCAAAATATGATAGGGGTGTTGCCAGGAAAAAATATGGTGATACCGATATAAACCAAGCGAAAGTAGCCATATTCGAGGTCAGCTTTGGATTATCAAAATATGATAGGGGTGTTGCCAGGAAAAAAAACAATTTCCGTTTTTGAGATAGGTATTCCATAAAAAGTAACCCTCGCGTTACAGTGTTTATGGTCTACTGTTGAAAGGGTAAAGGAAATCAAAAGGGCCTTATTTGAAAAGATGCTCCTTAGAAAAAACTATATTCATTCATATTACTATAAAAATACCTACCGTTGAATAAGTCTTTTTAAAAACCTATCCAACAACATCCCACATACCCTTCCTTCCCTTTTGAAAATCTAAAGCTGACCTTGAATGCCTGAATACGGCCGATTAGCTCCGGTTGGTTCAGAGAACCAGAATAATCACCATACCTATAATTCTCGGTGTGTTGGGAAGTTTCTAAGAAAAATTCCCGGCACGTGCGCATTTAATATTCTGTAATCCGCTGTGTGTATTTAATTGGACCAAATAAATCTATCTGTTTCATTCGGAAAAGTCTCATTTTACTATAGTATTCAGATTTCTATAAGGAGATAACTAGGTATAAATAATACCAATTCGAAATGGGTTTTTTGTAAAATAATAAATTTCCAACTAACGTTGAGTACTCCAAGGAGATTCGCAATTCTGCCAAGGCAAGACACGAGCCATAGAAGCTTGCATGTAGAATAGTGTCCATGCTATGACAACATTATAATATAGCATCACCACAGTGGAGACTATGACCATCCCATAACCAAGGCCTCGGAACAGTGGACAAAACTTATTATACACAGCGACTGGTCCTAAGGCTGCATATTGACCAAATGACAGCTCCATGAACATTAAGGGAAGTCCAGCTATTATAAGCATTATGGTAAACGGGATTAGAAATGCACCTGAAACCAAAAAATATCTAGATAGATCAAGAGGTATACGGGTAAGGCCGTATTTTTTTCCACATGTAACATAAAAGTAACATAAGTTCTTTTGTGTTACGGTAACATAAAAGTAACATAAAGGTAACATAAAACCGTTGTAAAGCTGGATGCATAGTGATAGTTTTTTATAGAAATATAAGAAGCCCCATGCCGTTCCCCTTATGAACATAATGAACGCCGACGGCACTATAAACTTTTCCTCGGAAGTCAGAAGTTTTCGAAGCTGGGAATAATAATTACATTCCCAAAGTCCACATATATTAAATCAACCCTTAAAATATTATTTTCTCATTCGAAAATAGTAAATTACTGTACAAATATCGTACGTACACTTCCAACCTAAAATATAAAAAAATGAGAGGTTGCGAAAAACGTAAAACTGCTAGTGGAGATAATGGAGAAGGTTTTAATTTAATTTAAAGTCATTTTTGACAGTGCAGTTAAACTGTAGTTTTAAAAATATTAATATCTATTAAGATTATTGTTTAAGAGCACACTCCGACAAACTTGTCAGGTTTGGCGTGTTTTAACTTTGTATATATTTTATAACTAATAAAAATAAAATTTAAAAAAAAATGCTCGGGTAGTTCCGATTTTTTTTTGTGTGGTGTTAATGTTGGCTCGGAATGGTAATAAAAATAATCCTCGGGCGTAGTGGGTAATAAAAGAACATAAAATAATAATAAAACGTTCTTTATATCTATTATTTTTATTATATTTGCAAATTCCGAATTAAACCTTCACAAAATATATGAGTATTAAAATTATTGAGAGAATTTATTAATATAAATGTGATGATCTTGTGTATCGCCAGCTTTATAGTGAACTTATGTTACGTAACATAAATATTTTATGTTACGGTAACGCGAAAGTAACATAAGCGTAACATAAAAGTAACATAAGCACATTTTACAACGCAGTAAATCCAGCATAAAATCCAGTGTAGATGAAAATGGGTATTGCAATATATTTCATAAAAAACTGTATATGTATACGCATAGGATAATATTAGAATCCATCGATAAAATGGTAAACATACTGTGATAACCACTTTGAAAATTTCTTGAAAATTGTTGACCATTTTCTTTACTAACATGTGTGGACACAAAACCCTCAAATAACACTTAAATATTAAGGGGAAATGTACTTTGACAGCAAGGTGAAGGATTACTTGTGTAGAAAACACAATTAGACGGTTAATATTTCGATGTATTATAAAAGAAAATTAATATCGAAAATTGGGTTACGTAAAAGAACTGTTTTGGCACACTTTTTCAGAGTCTGAAAACTACCCTATGTTGCTGACTAAATTGCTGAAATTAAAGGATATGATACCTTAGAATCACATCTGTTCCATAGAAAAAGAATTTTTCAATTATATGTTAACGATTTCTTACAATGAAGAAAAAAGTTCAGAAAATTTGATTTGCTACAAGGCGTTTTTTCATTAAATTCCCCCGTTTTGCTTTTATTTTGTTGATTATTTATATTAATTGTAACCTTTATGGTAAATAAATTATTGAAATTATATAGCCAAATAGACAAAGAATGAAAATAAATCACAATTATAACATTGGGTGCAACGGGTTTCCTGAAATCTGGTGGCACGTTTTTCATGCGTCAAATGTGGAAAAAAATACGGCCTTACCCATACACTATTGTATAGGTAGGAACATAATTAATATCAAACCTTAACAAATCCACCTAACTATAAAAATGTATGTGTAGCATATTCTGCTTTCAGAACAAAGAGAAATCAACTGAAACTATGTAAGTAATTCAATACTTTTGAAATACTAATAGAGGTGCCTACCTAGTACTACCTACTTATAATAAAAGAGCGATAGAATAACAATAATAAAGCATTAGGTAACGCCAGATAGTACGAGCATGGCCGTAGACAGGGGGGGTGGGGAGGTTCGACCCCCCTTCCCCCCAAACTCCTTAGCCAATTCACCGTTTCATACAAAAGAGAAGTTTACCACATCGTTTTTTCATCATGTCAACAATTTTTAATTATTTATTATGAAAATCCATTAAATTCACAGTTGTTTCATCAAAAAAAAATTGCCTGCGGCGCTAATTGAACTGAGGGTTTGTTCGTAAAATATGAACCGGACTTTTAAACGATTGTGTTCAATCCACCTCTATATTTGAAAAAAAATGCAACTTTAATCTAATTAGCTTCCACGTTCTATGAAAAATATTTCGCCTGCGGCGCTATTCACTTGTTCTATTCCACTTATCAATATCAAAATTTTTGTTGTCCCCCTTAGCTTCGAAGCTGGCGATCTCCATGGTTGCTACTTATTGTCTCTGATCCAGAGCTCGAATCCCTGAAATGAATTCCTGGCTACAGCCCTGAGTACGAGTAATATAGTGGGTGTGGGTAGGTAAACATTCAACACTGGCATTTAATCACATCGAAACTCTTCATTAATTCTGCTGATAAAATAGACGTGTTCCAATAGTGTGAATACGAGTATACTGTGAACCTTAGGTAAAAATAAAACACGTTAGGTATATACCTATTCTCTTTGTGCAAACATTCCATTATACAGGGTGTTTGATAGATGGATGTATATACATATTTTCAGAGATGATAGTAGAAGTCATTTGGGATCTTTTGAGCCAAACTTAGCTTAGTCCAATCCAAAGTCGCACCGTTCTCGAGTTATTCGAGATTTTAACTTTTTATCTATCTGACACTTCATAACATTCGAAATAATCCGATGACGTCGTATGGACGTAAAGCACCTAATAAAAGATTTCGATTTGATGTAGCACTCCCACAACAGTATAGAATAATTAAGGATGAACATAGTCGGGCTTACGACCGACCTCGGCTGGCTTAAGTGATCACTTTAAACTCGAGAAACATTCACCATTTCAGTTCCCAGCCGGGGTGAACTGAAATGGCGAATGTTTCTCGAGTTTAAAGTGATCACTTAAGCCAGCCGATGTCGGTCGTAAGCCCGACTATGTTCATCCTTAATTATTCTATGCTTTTGTGGGAATACTACATTGTATATACTACGGCTGTAGAAAAAATCCAACGCTTTACAAGAATAAATTTGTAAATCAAAAATAATTCAAGTTTCGATTTGAATTTAACCAATGTTTTTCGTCCAATGAATACGGCATGCTATTGCGAAATATTTTTAATTCCATACATTCAAACGAAAAAAAAGACTTTCATTAATCACCACACTCCTACATTATACAGGGTGATTGGTTCCTCTATTCAGATATTTTGAGAGGTGATAGAGGGTGTTCTAAAACGTAGATCTGCCAAAGGGATGTCATCCCAAATGTTAAGGGTTGCGAAGTTACACCCTTTAAAAAAAATTCCACCCCCGACATCGACCACCATCACATTTCACTGAATAACTCTGATGCTATGAGTCCAAAATAAATAAAAAAAAATAATTTGTATATATATATTTAAGCCTCTATCACCTCTCAAAATATCTGAATAGCGGAACCAATCACCCGTATACGCTATTATTAGTATGATGATTAGTAATGCTAAACATCCAGAGACTTTCCAATATCCGTTTTGTATGTATATCGCAAATTGCAATCTGCTTGTAATCAGGCCCGGACTGGTCGGGTCAGGGGGCCGATGGGCCGCTCTAGCCAAAAGACCGTCTAGCTAACAACGCCGACTGATTACATCGCGAAAAAAAATATGCAAAAGCAATTGAATTGTGCCGCCATCTAAAAAATGTTCTGTACAATTGGGGAGTACTAAGGGGTCAGGTGTATATACCTACAATTAATATTCCTTTCTCATCAGGAAATATTTGCTGATGACTCAAAATATATCACTTTCCCGTGAGACAATATTCTAGCAAAGCCGAAGCATACGGCACCAATAATTTGTAGTAGCTGTATAAGCATTTGAAAGTACCCTTACAAGTCAGTCATCAATATTCATTAATAAAACCAACAGACACGCAACCTATACTATTTCATTTATGTCACCCACCTATAGGAAAACTCATTCCTATACAGGTTCCGATGTTTCATGTCCCTGTCTTCTTACGTTTTATGACAAAATTTCGCCTACATTTTATCCTTTATCATGTTGTAACCCAGACATATATCCAGATACCTTAGTATTGGAATCAACCAAGTTCATCAATTCATCCATTTAAAAAAAACGCCTGCAGCGCTAATTACTAGTTTAATGAAAAGTAGCGTCCGACGTCTCTAAAAATGCCCGGATTGGTTTGAAGTCCCAGTGCGAGACTGCTTGTAATACTTATATTATGTATATATATGTTGGAATAAAATATCCTCCCACTGACACAGATTCACCGAAATACCTACAACTGTTTCAATGTAAAGCAGTCAATTTCACAGGAAGTCAATTACAGCCATTTGTAGCAATGCACCCGTTGTCGAGAGATGTATATCCCATTTGTAGCTATGTTCATGATTTTATAAAATAGTATTTATATATGCGCCGTTTTCAAGTTGTTAAAAGTTGATGTCATTCGATCTAGATTTTAACTGTTTTGTTCTACTAACTTTTAATTGTTATGCAAATATAAATAAAAAAATAAGTTTCTATGTGCACCTAACGCTACGTTTGCACTAGTAATAATTGGTAATAGCGATTTATCTACAAAAGAGAGAAATAATCACATTTTTGAGACTAATGAGATTTATTTGTTATAGGGTGTTTCCTTCCTTGTGTAAAATCTCTTGAGGGGTGATAGAGGATGAAAAAATATGAAAAAAAGTTTAATGAATGTATCTATGTCTGAAAATCAACCGTTTTGGAGTTAAAGCCTTTGAATATTTAAGAGTGGAAAATTTCCCATTTAGGTTTTTTGAAAATATCTCACAAACTACTGAAGCGATTTTGACAAAACAAAACAAAACAAAAATCATAGTAAACATTTTAGGCTTTCTACAAAGATCTTAAATTGTGACTTTTCCTTTGTCAATATAGCGAAATTTTTATTATTAAATATTTCGTGTAAAAAATGAATGCCTCTTCTACGGGAAGCGACCATGCAAGTAGTAACGAAATTTTGGTCATAAGATATCGAAAATCTAGCTTATTTATCGTGAAATAACACCTATGAAGAATACGTACCTAACAGCCGAATAGGTTTTATTAGCGCCGCAGGCAATTTTTTTAATGAAAATTATTGTAATTTAACAGTTTTTCAAAATAATTTTAGAAAATGAAGAGACTTTTTAATTTGTGTGTTTTATTAAGGGCCATGACAATGCCGTTCGGTACTTTTCGGTACTTTTTCAAAAGTTATATAACCGCATCCTTTAAAGATATAGGTTTGAAAAAAATATATTGTATTCCTTCATCTTTTCTCTAATGGATTACTGTTTAAAATAACAGATATGTTTTATAGTTTTATTGTAATAGAATATTTAAAAACACCCGTTTTTGACGCTATAAAAGCTAGATTTGAAAAACAAATTGACATAAAAATATGATTTTTTTTTTAATTGATAGATATTTTATATATCTAATCGATTACTGTTTAACTTTTTCGAAATCGTTATTGTTTTTATTGTAATATCTAAAAAACTACATTTCAAGATTTTTGTGATGCGCCTTGCCGAGACTCGATAACGCGCGCAAGTTGAATAATAGATCTTAACGACATGCATTCTGGTGTTATAAGCGAGATGTTTGTATATCATTCCTCAGTTCCGCCCACAATCTTGTGGCCTGCAGACGTGAAATCTGTGTTGATTTTTTTGTTGTGAATTGAAAAAATAACAATCTTATTATTTTAGTTTTTTCTTAATAACTAAGAGATTTGGCTATAAATTATTGCAAAAAATAAGATAAAAATTATCGGTAAGTGATATTTGATGTATTTAATAATTTTTAAATAATAAATTTTGTGATAACTGCATGAATAAAAAATACAAACAAACCAGGCGATACACAGATCAGTTATGAAGTAGATCCGGTATATTCCAATGTATTTTTATTTTGTGTATTGAATTTTATCTGCGAAAAAATATATACTTATGTTTATGTTTGCAGTTTTGAAAATATCAGTATACAAATATATTGAAAATGGGAAATAAAGAAAAATATTCAGGAAAGAGTATAAAAAAACGGAAGGCCCAGGCAAAACTATTAAATGAGAAAAGGAAATTGTAAGTACATACCTACTTATATCAATATGTTATAAGAGTTATACTAACTATTTTTATTTGGCATACTTAAGTAACCAATGTCCTACGTAATATTCGTGATTTAATCAAACCGGTACCTACCTCTCTACTAATGAAGATTTATTTTTTAAATGGAAACAAGATCATACGGGGTATCTATGAAAAGGTCTTTTGAAAAGAAACACATTTAAAAAAAAAACTTTTTTATAACTATTACCGTATTAAAGAAAAATTGTAGGTAGGTACATAATATTTTGTGACATTTGCCATGAGCCATATCTTCCGAGAGGTAATAGTTATCAAAAAAAATTTTCCATTAAAATATGTTTCTTTTCAAAAGACCTTTTCATACATACCCCACATGACCTAATTTGAATTGGAAGTATCTTTGGGAAATCGTTCGGTAAATCTGGGAATCGTTAGTATTACTCCGGGTAATAGAGAGTTTTGCCATGCAAATTGTATAGTAGTTCTGGTTTTAATATATGTTATATAGGTTGGTCCCCTGGTTCAGAATCCAAGTTTGTAACCTCCCACCCCTGTGCGTTCACTAGGGCGAGCCAAAAACTGCCGAAAGTTCCCTCGTTTTTCAATTTATTGATAATAACTTTTTAAGAATGCATTTTAGAGAGCAAAGTTTTATGTAAAAGTTGAAGAATATTAAATTCTCTGTAACTAGCGCCTACAAAGTTTTTTGTAAAACTATTATTTAAAGAGTTATGTGATATCCAAATTTGCAAATTTTTCAGAAAAATGCATATTTTTAACGAAATTTCTCATTTTTGAAATATATTTCCTGAAATGCACATTGTAGAGAAAAGTATAAGTTAATGTTGTAGATGGTTTATTTTAAAACAAGTTTGAGGTCAACAATTTTTGTCTCGGACCAGTAACAACAGAGTGGTGACCTTCTGAAAAAATATCAGACGAATATTTAAGCAACTTTCAGTACAGTATGTATGATAGTAGTAATAAAAAAATGCAATCCAAGAAATGATTTACATACAACCTTACTCTCTAAAATCCATTGTTAAAATGATATGATCAATAAATTAAAAAATGGCCGAAATTTCGGCAGTTTTTGGATCGCCCTAGTGAACGCACAAGGGTGGGGAGGTCACAAACTTGGATTCTGAACCTGGGTATCAACCTGTATAACATATCCAAAAACCAGAACTACTATACAATTTGCATGCTAGGGTAGGTACCATTTTTTGTCTAGGTTTCCCGGAGTACATGGAGACCCAACATTAAATCAGGTAGTCGTAAATATTTGGTATGTTATGTAGGACAATATTATGATAGTTAATAATCCAGATTTGTACAATTTTCCTCCCTCCGCTCCGTTCACCATATTGAAAAAATCTTAAAGAATCGCCACTTTTGGTATATTATGCAATATAACTTCGTTGCTTCGCGTTTTAGGTCAAAAATACTTATTTTCTGATTTACACATCAATAAATTTTTGTTCTAAAATAAATAGCAACGGAGATTTTAAGTAATTTTTCGGCTAATTATGTTTTTTTTTTCTTTTAGGGTAAAAGTTGTCTCCGAATGTACGTCTAATCCAGCTCTAATTTTACCCTCTGAAATAATTGAGTCCAACCTTGCACAGACAAATGATGCGAGGTAAATTATTTATAAAAACTTACTTATTCATTGTTTCGCAAATAAAATGACTAAATTATATTGTACGATGTATTAAAAATAAACTAAATACAAATAGTATATACTTTATTGCATTCTAGTTCATTTTTCAGGTCAAAAGTAATATCCGAATGCCACACAGATACCCCTAATATAGACACAGTTTCGAATTCTAAGACTATTCAATCCACAAATGTTCAAACACTACAAGCAGATAATTTGAGGTATGTTAAATAATTAAAAAAACGTAAGTACAAATACTATCGGTTTTTTAACGTGTGATTTAAATTAAAGTTTACACATAGGGTCATACATTACATTACATTAGAGTCGATAATATTTCAGTCAAATTTATGCATACACACTTAATTAATCATCGTACCGTTTTTTTTTTCAGTTCACCCGAAAACAAAAATGTTATTGGAAGGCGGATAGTTAATGTCCCCTTTTTTTTCGGTGAACTCCAAAGAATATCGTGCCATGGTCCCCTGCAATGTGGATTAGTTTCTTTAGAGATTGTCAATGAAGTTCGCGTCGGGCTTGTGACCAAATTAAAATTACGATGCAAGATGTGCGAGTTGACTTTCTTGGTGGACACGGATGACACGAACCAAGAGATGAATTTAAACACTTGTGCAGTTGCTGGTTCTATTTCCATAGGTTGTGGTAAGACACAGCTGAATCAGTTTTCTGCGACATTAGGCCTTCCCATTATCACACCAAATGTGTTCAACCAACATATGGAGATAGTCAACCAAGTTTGGGAACGCGAGGCGCTGCATTCGATGAATGAAGCAGCAAAAGAAGAAAGGCGGGCAGCTATTGCAGATAATAAAGTCAGTTCAGAGGGTATACCAATTATCGATGTCATAGCTGACGGATGTTGGGGCAAACGGTCATACCGGAAGAACTACAATTCTTTATCAGGTGCAGCTGCTATCATCGGCAAAAAAACAAATAAAATATTATTTATGGCAGTGAAAAATAAGTATTGTTGCATATGCGCTCAGGCAGAATACAAAAAAATAGAAGCCAAGGAACATAAGTGTTACAAAAACTATACAGGTATGGACCAGCCTTACTTATTTCACATACAGGTACAAATGGTCTGCACGGGTGGTAAAGTATAACAATTTTGGATTTCTTTCAGGTTCATCCGCAGGAATGGAATCCACTATAATAGTTGAAGGATTCAAAAAAAGCATTGAAATGCATAATTTAATCTATGGTCGGATTATAGCTGATGGGGATTCCAGCACTTATTCTAAATTGTTACAATCTCGTCCATATGACAATATAACCATTGAGAAAATAGAATGCCGAAACCACTTACTGAGAAATTTATGCCAAAAACTTGTAGCACTGGCGGCCAATACTAGTTATCTTAAACGGTACCGAAATTTATTAACAAAAAAAAGGATTATGTCGATTAGAAAAGCCATTGTCAGTGCCATAGAAGAATACAAAGGATCGCAGAATGTTACGTCACTGCACAAGGACATTCTATTGGCGACAGAACATGGCTTTGGGATGCATAAAAATTGCAAACCTTATTTCTGCAAAACCATCGGCGAAGATGAAAATATAAATAAGGACATATTGACAAACAGCATCTGGATCAAGATCAAATTTATCATCGCGTGCCTAGCTGGCCATGCCAGAAGTTTAATACACGACGTGCATAGTAACCCAGTGGAATGCTACCATAACGTTGTGGCAAAATTTGTTGGTGGTAAAAGAGTGAATTTTTCTAAGAAGTACCAATATCAGATGAGGTGCAATGGAGCTGCTCTTTCCTTCAACACACATAAGCCCTTGTCCAGACTCTACAAAGTTCTTGTTGGAGTGAGTCCAAGAGGGCAACTAAAAACAATGGAGGACCGTAAAGCCAGAAAAATGTCTGTGTTGACAAAAATCTACAGGAAAAGGAGAAGGTTAGTTGAACAGGGTTGGTTGTAGCGAATTGCCAACAGGCGGTAAATCCGCCATTTACGTATTCTGTATTTTTTTTATATGCAATAAAATGTTTATTTATTTATTTTAGGATATTTGAGAACCAAAAAGAAACCACGGAGAACTATGGGGAGAACTGCTGTAAAGCTGATTTATCTCCCGATGCGTTGGAAATTTCAAAGCAGGCATTTCTATTTAATTTAATGAAAACATCGGATCAGAGACAGAAAATAAGAGAAGACACGATACTGCAAAGCGATTCCAGTGAATGGTTAGAGGTGAGGAGAAATTTATTAACCGCGTCAAATTTCGGATGTGCAATTAAAAGAAGAATGAACATAAGCTGTTCTAATTTAGTCAAAAAAATATTGTACACCGCATCGATTAGTCACGTAAGTGCAATCAAACATGGGAAAGAAAATGAAAAAAATGCAATAAATAGATTAGAAAAAGAACGAAGCATAAAAATAAACCCATGTGGATTGTTCATTGACGAGGACATCCCTTATTTTGGTGCATCACCTGATGGTATTACCGATGATGACATGATCGTCGAGGTTAAGTGCCCGTTAACGGCTTATAAAAATGGTTTAGAAGATGCAATCGATACAAAAAAAGTAACGTTTTACAAAAAAAATAAAAAAGGAGATTATGAAATTAACAAAAACCATGATTGGTTTTATCAAATACAGGGCCAATTACATATAACGAATAAAACAATATGTTTATTTGCTATTTGGTCTGGCGAAAATGCACCCATTAAAGTTGAAATAATCACAAGATGTTATGAATTTTGGGAACAAAAAATGGTATCAAAATTAAAGGCATTTTACTTAGATTGTTTATTACCTGAGTTGGTTGATCCACGACACACCAGGAATATGCCAATTCGAGATCCAATATATATAACTAGGGCAATAGAAGATAGAAAAAAAAAGGCTGAAGCACAAAACGGACGACAAACTGGAAGTGAAGAAGAGAACAAAATTGTAAACGAAGCAGTGGAAATGGACGATAGTATTATTTATGCAAGCGATAGCGAAACTGTAAATGGAGAAGTGGAAAAGAATGATATTATCTTTGAAATAGAAAGCGAAACTGTAAATGAAGCAGTGGGAATCGATGATAGTATTATTTATGCAAGCGATAGCGAAACTGTAAATGGAGAAGTGGAAAAGAATGATATTATCTTTGAAATAGAAAGCGAAACTGTAAATGAAGCAGTGGGAATCGATGATAGTATTATTTATGCAAGCGATAGCGAAACTGTAAATGGAGAAGTGGAAAAGAATGATATTATCTTTGAAATAGAAAGCGAAACTGTAAATGAAGCAGTGGGAATCGATGATAGTATTATTTATGCAAGCGATAGCGAAACTGTAAATGGAGAAGTGGAAACTGACGATACTATCTATGAAAATCAACCAGTTATTAAAGAATTAAAATTCGGAGAATATTAGTTCGTATTGCATAATATATGTGTTATGTACAGTATACAACAATTGTATACTTGTCACAGTTTTTACGAGATGAATAGATTAAATTAGACAAGTTTATTGTTTACATGTATTTTTTGTTCCTGGTTATCTTTCTTTGACAAGCAACTGGATTTCGTTGTGAATTATTGTGATGTTTTTTCCTATATATCTTTATTCAGGCAATATGCCACAATTTCGTATATTTTATTTTACTTTGTTTCATTATTGTGTACAATGTAGTTGACATTGGAAGAGAAGTACATGTTTATTATTGTTTATTATAATATTGTGTACATTCATACATCATTTTTTATTCAGGCAACAGTTTGATGTGAATGCTGATCTGAACCTTATACACTCAGTTCAGCATTCGATCTTGTTGTCTTTATGTATGCTTCTGACAAGATGCCAACCCAGTCTGTAAATAATACAAAAAAAGAAAAAAAAAATTTTTTTTCATTTATTGTATTATTTCCAGACTAGAAAAAATTAGTACAAGAGAAAAAGTCTGATACCATTTTTTGTTGTAAATTTAATATTCTATAATATTTGCTAAAAACATTTTTATTACTATGTACCAGTCTGGAAAATAACACAATTTTTTTTTGTGTAAAATTAGTATGTTTTTGATATATAATTCTTTACATAATAGCTTTTTAAACAAACTTTGCTAGCCTAATTTGTAGAAAATTTAATGTTCTACAATTTTTACTTACAACTGTTTACTAAAATGGATAATTAAAAAAATATAAACAATAAACTGAAAAATGACTGATTTTCGGCAGCTTTTGGCTCGCCCTAGTGAACGCACAAGGATGGGCTAAAGTCACACACTTGGATTCTGATTAGGGGACGAACCTATATAACATATCCAAAAACCAAAACTACTATACATTTTGCACGGCAAGGTACCATTTTTTGTCTTCTTAACCCGTAATATATTTGTAACATGTTTTATACCACCATAATTGTAAATAAAATAGTTACCTAATAAATGTTTTACACAACCTGCTTATATTTTTATTATTTGCCATCATATTTTACTTTTTACGTTACAACACATATTATGCATTAAGAGCATGACACCAGAAATGACGGCACAGTCATTTGCATTTCCCACGGCATTAAGGTTCAAAATCGCGTGAACATTCGCATGAAAAAATGCTAAAAAGAGCGTTTTTTCCATTTTTTGGGGTTAATTTTGCGTCTATTAAAAAACTTTTACGGTTATTCCCTAGATTTTTATGCATATTATCAGTACAAAGAAAAAAAAATACTCCGCGACTTTCGCGAAACGAATTTCTGTCTTTCGGAAAAAGGTCAGAGGTGTTTTTTATTATTTATTTGAGAAATCTATACAAGATATAAAAAAATCTCTTACGGTTATTCCCTAGACAAAGGTTCAATCCATCTACCCTATTTTGTTCCAAAGCATATTTAATAACGGTTTTCGAGATAGAAGGTCTCCCGTTTATAGAAATTTTTGAAATGTCGGTATGCACACTCTTAAAAAGAAAGTATGTAGGACCCTATGTATGTTTTTAAAAGGGGATACATATAGCTACCTACCTGTCGATATCAAATACCAAATACATACGTACCATTCTATTACAATTTAAAATTATGATAAAAGTAGGCACCTACTGTGTTTGAAAAGTCCTAATTTGTATTAAATGCTCAATCTAGATAGATTTGTACATCTGTGGTCGCATGATTCGCGTACCGTAGCGTACATCACACAACATCAGATTTGACACAGCCGCAGATACAAAAGGGGAAGGGGATACCGGGGGAAAGAAATGTAGACACGCCCCATCGCTCAAGGCCATTCGCCTTATCTTGGCCCTTAAGATGTTTTTACATGTTGCTCCATTTTGCCGCCCCCTGAAATACGCCGCCCGGGGCGGACCGCCCTCCCCCCCCCCCTCAAGTTACGCCTCTGCTCAAATAGTAGGTAAAAAAGGAGTAATTAATTACTTAGGACAAATGAATGACATTATTATATTACTACATCGTTTTTTCATCATGTCAAGAATTTTCAATTTTTTTTTTGTAAAAATCCATTAAATCACGTTTCATTAGAGAATTTTGCCTGCGACGCTATTCACCAGCTTTTATTCTATTTGGCATTATCTAAATTTTAGTTGTGTCCCCTATCTTCGAAGCTGGCGGCGCCCATGGTTGGGAAGTAGGGAGCCGACGTCTTAAAATATGCCGGACCGGTTTTAGGTCCCAGTCCGGGCCTGGATGAGACAGAGTGGTGATGCATAGTAACTCAATAAATAGTAGATATATCAGCTAATAGATATTGCTATGCTAAAGTGAAACATGCTTAATTAATAGATATAGGTCATGAGTCAATTACCTCCTCCATTGTTGTAGCACAGATATGGGAACCTCCACACATTTCCCAATCCAACGCTGTACCCCAGGAGAGACAAGAGGAAGTCAAAGCGCCCAGTCCAGTTGCCTCTGTCTGGCTCCGATCCTGCTCGAGTCACAGGTGATGGACATGGAGCCAGGGGTGCCTGGGAGTTAGCCATGGACAACCTGTCCGGCTGAAACGGTATTACAAGTTTTAATAACATTATCTACAACAGCCATGTCAAACTCAAAGTCACTGGTGGGCCAAAATCACGAAAACCATATACTAAGTGGGCCGCAAACCAAATCTTGAAGAAGACATAAACTACTGAGAATCTCAATGGAAAAAAGTACTATTATAGGACAAGTAAAATATTTATTAAATTTCCAATGAAAAGGACAATACAAAAAAGTACTACAAACATCAGTAGCGTAGCGTGGGGGGTGCGGGGGGGGCGGTCCGCCCCTGCGGCACTTTTTAGGGGGTGACATTTTTTGGGGAAAATTTCAAAAATCCATTCAATCATATTTGTTTCATTAAAAACTGGAAAAACTTCGCCTACGGGGCTATTCTTCTCTTTATGTACCATATCAATATCTAAATTTTCGTTGTCTCACTTGCCTCTTACTTCACTTGCTGTCTAACTTCGCCTGCGGCGCTATTTTACCTCTTTTTAGGCCATATCAATATCAAAATGTTAGTTATCCCACTCCAGCCTAAAAGTTCTTTATAATTCCTGAAATTTTTCGGGAATTTTGAATAAATATGCCTAAATAAGGGGGACGGCGGATTTGATTTCCGCCCCGGGCGGTAGAAACCCACGCTACGCCACTGACAAACATTTATTTCTTTTGTCAGATATTTGATATCTTTTGTCTTTAGGAAATTTAGTTGTGTTGACGTGAACATAAAATGGGACATTTTTATACACGTCTTATTTTTTCGTATTTCTGTATATACTCGTATTGTGCCATCCAAACAAAATATATGCAATAGTGATTGCATAAAACTTAAAATCCAGGCGCAGGCAGACCGCTTGCCACAGAAGTTAGTATGTTTCATATTATTCAATTCGTAGGTACTTTAAACTTTTCTCGACTTTGGGTTCAAAATAATAAGAATAATAATGAGGGGACATATATATAGAGACATATATGTACCATTCATGTTGGTCAGTAGATATGGGTAGGTGCCTACTTCATCTTCTCAGAAATCACAAAATTTGTAAGAAATAACGTGTTATTGCAACTTGCAAATATTATTAAAGAGTGAACGATATACTGCAAAGTGTATAGGGCAGTGGCGTAGGGTGGGTTACTGCCGCCCGGGGCGGACGCCAAATCCGCCGCCCCCTATATCCAAATATTTTGATATTAAGGGCTTGGCACCAGGAATGACGTCACAGTCATTTCCCACGACATTAAGGTTCAAAATCGCGTGAAAAATCGCATGATAAAATGGTAAAAATAGCGTTTTTTTCCATTTTTTGGGGTTAATTTGGCGTCTATCAAAAAACTTTTACGGTTATTCCCTAGATTTTATTGCATATTACCAGTACAAAAAATATTTTTACTCCGCGACTTTCGGGAAATGAGTTTCCGTCTTTCGGAAAAAAGATCAGAGGTGTTTCTAATATTCCTTTTGAGAAATCTATACAAGATATAAAAAATCTTTTACGGTTATTCCCTAGATAAATCTTCAATGCATCTACCCTATTTTGTTCCAAAGCATATTTAGTAACGGTTGTCGAGATAGAAGGTCTCCTTTTTTGACAAATTTTTGAAATGTCGGTATGCACACTCTTAATATGATATAAAAAGAAAGAAAATAGCGCCTATGTATGAAATATTTATTACGAGTATATTATGTATTAAGTTTTCAAGGAAACAAATATGATTATATACGTATGATACCATTTTTTTGACATTATATTGTATTACATTTATATATATTACATCATACTTACATCCCATTGATCCAAATCTAGCTTGATCTTTGTGCTCGATGCTGGTCTCTCCATAGTCGTTTGTTTATTGTTTTATTTCATTATTATTAAAGACATAATGCTCTTTATTATCAAAACGTTGCGAGGCGAATACTGAATATAATTCTCATCCGCTAATTCCTCCATCTTTATCACAGTCATATGTAGTTCTACTACCGCGATGTTATTATTTAGCACATTGGTGCCAACATGCAATTAGTTACTATGTACTATCATGTGTATCTGTTATATTCTACCTGTGTAATACAGAGCACTCTGCAAATTATATTTGTCACAAAACTTCTCATCTAAAAAACATTTCTATAAAATACACAAGCAAATATTTTTTCTCCAATGTCTGCAATATATGTAACCAACCGATGGATAATTCATATAACAATTAATACACAATAATTAATTTATTACTAAGTAGGTACTTTATTCGTGAATCTCGTTTTAAAGCTTTTTCGAATACATTACTTTTCTATAAAATATTACTTCATACATGGGTATGAATCAATTCCAGTACAAACTTATCAGTACTATCTTCAACACAGCCCCTTATTATTTAATAGAATGATATTGTATGGTAATATCTTCTTTAATATTGATGTTGTAATAACATCTGTTGTCTATCATCTCACGGCACACAGCATCGGACACAATCAATCCAGAGTAGAAGGTCAACACATCAATTGGTTTATGAAGTACTTAATAGTTATGAATTTCTAAATTACTTATTATAATGTATCACTTTCATATTGACCGGAAAATAGCTCGAAAATAGTAGGGAATAACTGCGCGACTTCCAGTAATTTGAATGAATAATGTATTAAACGATTATGAAAGTTAGAGACGGTGGCGATGGTGCAACTCGAACGAATGTGATGCAGGTCGTCCCGGGCAGAAGACAGCCGGATTCCCGGGAATGTGAGGGAAGAGGTAGCGCTGAGCAGTAGGTGAAAGGTGATCACGGAGAACGCTTGCGTGCGCAGGAACCTCACACCCTGACACCTACAGCCTACAGCATCCCTCATCTCACCATGGCTACGATTCATGGGAGGTATGCGAATAGAAATAATATTATGTACCTCTATTATCCATAGATACTCACACACAGTGAAACGGTGATAATTGTATCATATTCCAAGGTAATCAACTTACGTACGAGTACTAGTGCAGGCGCTGGGTGTAGTTTCGTATGAACAATACGAGGACCCAATTCCATCAATTGATTGCTGTTGGGGAGAGATCAAGAATTAAGGAATCGGATGTTGTCGGATCTTTTTTTTTACATCTCCTCAAATTAAGTGCGTCAAAAAGTGCACTTACGTCACTCAGTGGCGTAGCGTGGGGGGGCGGGGGGGCGGGCCGCCCCGGGCGGCACTTTTCAAGGTGCGGCATTTTCGGGATTTTTTTTTAAACAATCTAGGCTAGCGTACACAAACCCAAATACTTTCCTGTACACCTTGCACTAGGCTAATTTCACAAATTTGCCGCCCCTAGGCTACCGCCCCTAGGCTATCGGCAGATTTCAGAATATACAAGGACGGGGGGTGGCATTTTGAAAAGAAAATGACTGCATCGTAACAAGCAAAGTTCCTGCGTCTATTCTTGTGTTTAAACTTTCATCTGTCTCTGTCAGTTTTTCGAGAGTAACTGCCGCCCCTAGACTGTCGGCCTAGGGGCGGCAGATTTCAGAATTTGCAAGGACGGGGGCGGCATTTTTCAGAAAAGGCTGCAACTGGAGAGTATTCATAACTCAAAAATAATATTCTTCTCATTAGCGGATTCAGACGGCGGATTACCCCCCAAAACAAGTGACAGCACTTTATATGAAACTAGTTTCCGAAGAATCACATTATTACTACATCGTTTTCTCATCATGTCATGAATTTTCTAAAACTACTACATTGTTTGTTAAAAAAAATTCGCCTGCGGCGCTAATTAAGTCTGTTGCGTTTATCCTATCACCGATTTCTCTCAACCGCATTGGCGCATTATACCAACCCTGTTATACAGGGTGTCCCGTTAATCAACGTCATCCCGTGGAGGGGTGATAGACCAGCTCATAAGCTACCAGAAAATCGAAATATGACTTTAGTAAAAATCGCTCATTCTCGAGATATCGGCACTTTTTTGTTTTTCGTGAAATTCGACACCTTCGATCAGTTTTTCGATCGCCACGGTCACAAAATTCAATATTATTGGATTATTTTTTTTTGATTCGTAATCCTGAATAATTCAGCTATTTGATTAGAGTCCAAAATAAAACCTGTTAATTCACAATTTTGAAAAAAAGAACATCGTTTCCGCCTCTCGAGTTTTTTGTTTTTTATTAGCAAATTTCGACTCCTTTACACTGTAAAAATTTTGTATGACATTAAGCTGGAAAATTATATTAAAAACTTCCTCATTTAGTGTAGTTTTTAAAAAGGTACAAAACTGGATATAGGTCCCTTTACAAAAAAAGATATTCCTGTTTTACTTCAAAAGGACCTCATTATAAAAAAAATCAAATGCAGGGTTGTAGCTTCCTTATGTCTAATATTTGGACAAGTGATAGAAGATGAAAAAATAAGAAAAAAAGTTTAAAAAATGAATGTCGAAAAATCAACTGTTTTGGAGTTATGGTCTTTTGAAAATTGAGGAGTATGAAAATTTCTCATTTGGGTTTTTTGACTATAACTCATAAACCACTAACTCGATTTTGACAAAATAAACTAAAAATCATAGTCAATAAAATAGGCTTTCGATAAAAATCTTAATTTGCACTTTTTCCTTAGAATCTAGTGAAAATTCTGCAAAATAATATCATTATTTCACAAAAATACATGTTTCTTAACAGAATTTTCACAAAATTTTGAAGAAAAGGCCGAAAATTAGGAACTTTATCGTAAGCCTACATTATTAACAATGATTTTAAATTTATTTTGTCAAAATCGAGTTGGTGGTTTATGAGTTATAGTCAAAAAACCCAAATGAGAAATTTTCATACTCCTCAATTTTCAAAAGACCATAACTCCAAAACGGTTGATTTTTCGACATACACTTTTTTAACTTTTTTTCATATTTTTTCATCCTCTATCACTTGTCCAAATATTGGACATAAGTAAGCTACAACCCTGCATTTGATTTTTTTTTATAATGAGGTCCTTTTGAAGTAAAACAGGAATATCTTTTTTTGTAAAGGGACCTATATCCAGTTTTGTACCTTTTTAAAAACTGCACTAAATGAGGAAGTTTTTAATATAAATTGCCAGCTTAATGTCATACTATATTTTTCCAGTGTAAAGGAGTTGAAATTTGCTAATAAATAACAAAAAACTCGAGAGGCGGAAACGATGTTCTTTTTTCAAAATTGTGAATTAATAGGTTTTATTTTGGACTATAATCAAATAGCTGAATTATTCAGGATTACGAATCAAAAAAATTAATCCCATAATATTGAATTTTGTGACCGTGGCGATAGAAAAACTGATCGAACGTGTCGACTTCACGAAAAACAAAAAAGTGCCGATATCTCGAGAATGAGCGATTTTTACCAAAGTCATATTTCGATTTTCTGGTAGCTTATGAGCTGGTCTATCACCCCTCCACGGGATGACGTTGATTAACGGGACACCCTGTATAATCTAGAATTATATTTTACTTGCGGCCCGTCTCTCATTTATAATTTCAAATATACCTTCATTCAAAAAGTTTTAGGTTCAATATTTAAGCAGTTAGGATTATTATTTCACACATTTTCTAAAAAAAATTCGCCTGCGGCGCAATTCTGGGCTACATTTATTTTAAGGAAATAAATCAAACGACCTTGACTACATGACCCTTTTCAGTCAGTCTCAAAAAAAGTCACATTTGTAATACCACAAGGTCATATTTGCGTGAAAAAAAAATTTTTTTTTTCACGCAAATATGACCTCTTTTATGGGGGGGGACGGCAAATTTTGCCTCCGCCCGGGGCGGCACAAACCCACGCTACGCCACTGACGTCACTTTTATGTTACATAAGGAAAAAATACAGCTTTACCCACACATATATACACAAATATAAAATACGTAAGTCAGAAACCTTCGCGGTCGAGGACTACAACTTGCCAAAGCTTCATTCGATCGAATTGAAGAGGAGACGACGTCCTTACGTGGAGCATGTTTTAAGAACGCTTAATGATAGTTGGCTGAACACAGTACCTACCTACTACTTCTCATACCACAGAGTCTCCAGCACCGGCGTCTGGGAACACAATTTTTTGATACAGGTACTTAGGTAGATTTTTCCTGCGACAATGATAGCAGAAAGCTAATAAGCCTTTATAGAATGACCTAGAAGGAACTTTGAGGGACGAGTAGTAGTAGGTAATAGTTATTTAACAAAGAACTTTTTTAGCGACCTCTGTATTTTTTACGGGTAGGTAGATACTTAGGATATTGGTCATACATACATCTACTACATTGTAACTTCAGTAAGCAAGCAGGTACCCCCCCAGTCCCCATACATTATTAACTTAGTAAGTGCATCTAAATATCACAATTGTCCTAGGCTATGATTTGAATGTTAATTAAAATGAGCTGCACAGTGCATGTGTGTGTCAATAGATGTGTTCAAGTGTTAGTATTGATATTATTTTGTAGATGTTGGTAGTTGGTTCCTACCACGCTGTTGAAAGCATTATAGTTACCCTGCTACCTACCCATTGTGCTTTGTACTCTGGCCTCACTCTTAAGGTTAGAAGTTCAGGGTTAATATCATCATACATATAACAGGACTAAATACCGCTACTACATACTGTGAATGACTAATTTAAAACGAGTTATATCCATTGTAATGTCATGCTTTATGTACGCTTAGGACTTCACTAATAAACATGAGGAACTGATGATGTCAAACCCTGTGGTAAATGTATTATGAATTAGTATAAAGCCACACATGTGTGATTATTAACAAAGCCATCTCCTGCAGGCAGATTTCCATGCTTCAAATGTTTCATACCCTTTTTCTCATGCCTAAGGGCCTACTCACTCCATCCTTTGATTTTATTGAAGTACCTAATCAAATTATTTTTCATCATACTTTTGACTCCATCCATAAAGTATGTAGTTACTTAAATTGCTCCAAGTTACATATGTTCACGTACGTCATATAGGAATAAAGCATTTCCATAGTTTTATTATATTCAGAAACATAAAATTATCTAAGTTCAGAAAATATAGATACATATGGGCTATGTCCAACATAGCTGTAGGTACCTAGTGGAAAAAAAAAACAGTAATGGTTATTTTAGCAATTTATTTAAATAATTATATGATAGCATATTGTATAATGGTGGATTTAAACAAATAATAACATATACAGCTATAATACATCATTATAAATTATTTTACTACAAACATATAAGGTAGGTATCCTTAATCAGATTTTACATAATAATCCTTATTCGAAACTCTGGACAAACAGAAATGTAGGTACATACCTATATCAAAAACTCTACTTCTATTTATACCTCCCAGTCCCAGTGTATTGGCACAAAATTAATGTTCTGCTTAGATTTTCAATACAGATACTGAATTTTCCTCTACGTGAAAAACTGATACTGTGGCAAGAAGTTGAAACTGAGATAACCACAAAGAATATGTATATTGCCCATATAATTCCATACAAATGTAGTAATTTGGTATTTTTCTGACCAAGCTTCTACCTGAAAAAATTGTTTTTCCTGTCGGCTATATGGATCCAAACAGTCAAAGTATATCAGCAGCAAACAGGTTAAAACAACAAGAACAATGAATGTATAATAAGTGAACTAGATAGGCATAAATAATTGTGCCCGCATGTCCTGACACAGTACCTAGATGCTGATTTACCATCTTTACGAAATTTCAGGTTAGGTACTATAATTTTAAAAAAATTCAATTGGTCAATTGGACCAAGATGCTGTTTCCCTGCCTATTTTGAATTTGAGAAGAATAATGGATAGACAGTTTCTTATTTGTTAAAATTATCATAGCAATTTATTTTACTTTTCGGACCGTGTCGACACTAAAGGAAGCCCGAGCCCACTGTAATTATTATCATTCACCAATAACCACACATTAAAGTAGTGCAAATTTAGAATGTGCAATTCTAAGAACTGTATGAATTGCTCGATTTTCATTATCAGATTTTCTAAACACAAACCCTCAGTTAATATAAAAAAACGTTTTGGGAACAGGAGTTTTTAATATCTAATAGGATATTTGGGGTTTGTACGGGAGGGAGAATAAACCTACCAGTGACGAATGTAAGAAACAATATATGTTAATTCAGAAGCATAATTTACATAATTTATCTATAAAAATACTGTCAACTCCAAAAACAACACGTGTAAACGTGGAACTTCTATAGCCTTGTAATTCTACAACCTGACAGCCACGTCGGACAGATACCAATACTACAAGGTACACATTCATAATCCCAGGAGGGCACTCGTATATAAGTGGACACCTTTATATTGATAAAAGTAATTCTGCGCAATCAGAACATAATATTAAATACAACTGTCAATAGAATAAAACACAATTCAATATAGATCTATTACACTTCCCTTCAAACTCATGCAACAACTCATCAATATCGTTATCAAGGTCAGAACTCTGTGCCATCATGGCTACCATATCACTGATAAGAAAGGCTCCTATAGTAGCTTCCTCGTGATTATCTTGAATGTCTATGTTAATTATGTGAACTGGCTGGCTGTGCTTAGATGGCTGCGATGCTATCCACTCCACCACCTGATCGTAAACTCTCTCCTCGCATGTAATAATCACATCAAACCTTTCATCTGTTAACTGGAACTTCTCGGGATGGGCTTTGATTCTCCTATTCCTATCTAACATGTGAAGTAGGCCATTCTGTGTGTAATAGTTCTGATCCTTCTCCATCAAATCATTGTAAATATCATCGTAAGGTACGCCAAACTCATAACAGTTAGGCTTGTCTGCCGCCAACCCAGGGAGCTTTACTTTGTCTCCTGTTCCATAAGATTTCACATTGTAACCTTTCTTTGCAAGAAATGCGTGTGCTTCCATACTACGATTCATATTAGAGGAACATATCACAGCAATATATAAGTTCGACTCGCCCATTATTGCAGGATGCTGTCGATGCTGATAGTCTTAAAGGTATTTTTAATTTATGTCATAAACTTGAAGCATGAGCCACATCCATCACATTCACTTATAAATAGGGTTCAAATTTCAACACGTCAACAGAATATTTCAATGTGTTTCAATGCTAACTGTGCTACTTAGAAATCTTAATATTACTTATTATAACACCGAAACTTGGAAGAATAAAAGACATACCAAAAATAACCAAAAAAACAACACAGCTCAATTCAAAAGCAGATGATTGAAAACATACTACTTACTAATCTGTGGCAGATGACATCAATCAAGATTTGCCAAAGCATAGATAAGATTTAGCACAGTCAGTCGCCCGAAAATACTAGCACAACCGAAGTTAGCTGCGAACATCGCAGCAACGTAGGTAGGTTCCCTATAATAGTTTAGTGTAAGGCGATACTATATAGTTATCAGAAGGTTGTTATAAGTAAAATGCGTGTTGTTGGGACCAAGGTTTATTGTGGACTAATTTATAAAATGATAAACAGAAAGATATATACAATACAAATGTCTTAGGATCTATAGAGTACCTAAATAGTTATACCTAGGTAGGGGGTGTTCATACCCCTACAATCCTCCCTGCCTAGTGATAACGTTACATAAAGTTTAGAAAAAGCATGATTATAAAATAGATTGTATGAAATATTAGTCGCTAAAGAATAAGCTAACTAACTTATCATAATACATTGTTTAGTTCAGTATTCATATTTGTATAATAAAACATCTTGTTGATATCGTGTAGGTACATAACATATAGATTTGAGATCCGAAAAACATAGTAGGTAATAAATAATTCAAAGATAAACCATTAGAAAAATATTCAGTGTAAGAAATCACATGTTAAGGGTCCAATATAAACATATGTGTGGTCTTTCTGACCTTCCAAAAACAAATTGATTTATAAAACAAAATAGCAAAAAATCGTTGAGTGTAACATAATACATTTAAAATCATAGTTAAGATGAAATAATATAATCGATACACAATTTTTAAGAATAGCACATAAAAAAATGGTGTATAATATATCAGTGTATAATAGTTAACATATGCGTAGGTAAAGACATGGTTTGGTCACGTTGACAAGAATAAGGGTCAGTAATAATAATAATAATTCACATATGGTTGCATAATATCCCGAGTTAGATACTAGGAAATAAGCATTTTAGTTAACATTATTAATATTAGGTATACAAAAAAAGATGTGAGTTGATACAGATAAAACTTTGCACGTATGAAATAAAATAAAACAAAATGCCCTCGTTGGACGTCGTAGATGTTGCTTCGTAATATGATTTGAGGCATGATAAAAGTGAAGATTTTCTTGCTTCGTTAGCATAAGTAAGTCCTCGTCTTCTTCTCGAGCCTTTCTTCGTTCTTAAGCGTTGAACAGTGTTTTCTTGAAGCGAAAATGCAGCTTTAGTGATGAGAGCTGGTTTGAGATGATCGAATAGGTGTTGTGTGATCTGCACACGTTGTTGTATGTGATTTGCACATAATTTTGTTGTTGTCTGATTTGCAGACGTTGTTGTTCAATTGTTGTCTGATTTGCAGACGTTGTTGTTTTGTTGTTGTCTGATTTGCAGACGTTGTAGTTTTGTTGTTGTCTGATTTGCAGACGTTGTTGTTTTGTTGTTGTCTGATTTGCAGACGTTGTTGTTTTGTTGTTGTCTGATTTGCAGACGTTGTTGTTTTGTTGTTGTCTGATTTGCAGACGTTGTTTTTTTGTTGTTGTCTGATTTGCAGACGTTGTTGTTTTGTTGTTGTCTGATTTGCAGACGTTGTTGTTTTGTTGTTGTCTGATTTGCAGACGTTGTTGCCATGCGATCTGCGCATGGTGACGAGCATGCCTTTCGCAAATGCTGTCGAGTGTGATGATGATGCATCAGTGGCTGGATAGACCGGCTAGTTGCCGACCGGCTAGTTGCCGTGGTCGTGACTGGAGTGTAGCGTGGCTGCGTAGCCTTCCGTACAAGTTCCAAATAATTCCAGCGTGCTGATGATGATGTTCGTCGTGGCGTTGACCATTGTCATGGTGTTTACCATCTTCAAAGAGGTGATGAAAATGCTGTAGATGCTGTTGTTCATCAGTCGATGTGACGAATTGATAATGTTGAGTTGGTGAAGCACGTTGATGAGTGTGCTGATGAAGCAGGCTGATGTCATGTTGGATGTTGGTTCGTCTGCTTGTTGTGGTCCGGGAAGTTGAGAGGATGTTGGTCACATCACTCTTCAGATACCGTGGAGTCCTCCAAGATTAATTTGTCGTTAATGTTGGCACGGCGTTCCCGAATCAGTTTTATACTTGGTCGTTTGCATTGTTCGTGAATCCTGTCGTCAGTATTAGTTTCAAGACACATTTTTCTATTATGTTGATAGATATATGAACACATTGAACACGGTCACACTTGTATTGATTTTAGGGTCAGAGTCAGGTATAAAGTTCGTCAACACTTTTTTTGCACTATATTTTTTTTTTGTAGGTCACGTCGGGATGTCTCCACTTTAGTGTAAGGCGATACTATATAGTTATCAGAAGGTTGTTATAAGTAAAATGCGTGTTGTTGGGACCAAGGTTTATTGTGGACTAATTTATAAAATGATAAACAGAAAGATATATACAATACAAATGTCTTAGGATCTATAGAGTACCTAAATAGTTATACCTAGGTAGGGGGTGTTCATACCCCTACAATAGTAAGGAACCTATAGGTTCCCTATATAATAGTTAAGGAAATTATTATAACTGGGTCACGTTTTAGTATTTTAATAGGTACTAAACAATATTTTCCGAGACATTTTTAAAACCTAGTATTTTCTGAAAATCTGGTACATTTTTGACCTAATTCTAATATATATTTGACCTAATTTTAGTATTTTTTGGTATGTTTGAATTTTTTGTGATTTTTTTAAACTTTGCATAGAAATTAACAAATAATGAAAAAAAGTGTTTTAAATATAATTTACTTCCATCGTGTGCCGCTTCCCGTGTTATAAAATCGCTCATAAATTGCGATTGGTCCTATAATCGGCTCATAAATTGCGATTGGTCCTATAATTATGTCAATATGATGTCTATAATTCATTTTCAGTTAAAATATCAAAGAGATTACATATTAAGTACTAGAGATCTGATTCTATGTACTTTCAATAGAACGGAAGTGTAGCAATTTCACGCTCGGCACTTTTTGGTATTTTAGAGTCGCAAACCTCACACTATTAACAAGATATCAATAATAAAAACTAAAACATCTTTAAAACTATCGTTTTAGTCCTAAAAAAGTTAAAACTAATACAGTTTTTAACTATGAGAGCAAAATTTCGAAACCGTTGCCCACAAACTGTCAAAATTTTCCATACGATTTGACAGTTTGTGGGCACTAGTTTTGTTACACTCCTAGCATTCAGTACTCTGTCTAGGTAGTACTTAATATATTATGTCGCTGTAAAATATAAACAGTGAAAACCAAAAATCTATGTGAAAACCTCAGTTTCCTATAGCCTTCTTTTCCTATAGCGTTTCTAACCATATCGGCATATATACTTAGAGAAAAAAAAGCATTATAAATGGGGTAGTGATGAGATATTCGAATGAAAATATTCGAATGCATTCGATTATTAAGATAATCGGAATAATTCGAATATTTTAATAATCGATTATTCGAATGAAAATAATCGAATAATTGATTATTCAAATATAAGTACGTATCCGAATGATCATTCAAACGGTCATCCGGTTATTTTGGAATATTCGAATAGCCGATCGAGCACCCCCCCCCCCCCCGTCGGCGATTTTTTGCTAGCGACCAAAAAAGGTCATCGACGGAAAAATATGAAGTAAAAGAATGCGAATAGAAATAGAAATGTTTCTAACTAAATATGGAAAATACCCTGTTTTGCTTTGTGAAGACCTCCATTTACTGCAGTGCCATCTAGTGAGTGGTAATTGCTAAAAAAATACGCCCCATTTAGTGATGGAATAATCGAATGAATGATAATCGATTGGCGCAATAATCGAATGATCATTCGATTACAACTCATTCTTCGAATATTCGAAATTTTAATGAAAAATGGGTCATCGCCGGAAAAATTGTGAATTACAGAATGCCAGATGTTTTTTTGTTGACTGGTGGGGGGGTCCCTAGGAATCGACGAGCAACTGAAACTGTACATTTCGTTTCATCCGTCTTGTCACACTTTTTGTATAGAATTACTATGTAGCCAGTGGCCAAGTTATATGAAACGCAATGTAGACTTTTTTTTTTTGGTCTTCAGCTCCAGTTCCTCGTCGACTCGCATTCTTTTACTTCATATTTTTCCGTCGATGACCTTTTTTGGTCGCTAGCAAAAAATCGCCGACGGGGGGGGTTGCTCGATCGGCTATTCGAATATTCCAAAATAACCGGATGACCGTTTGAATGATCATTCGGATACGTACTTATATTTGAATAATCAATTATTCGAATGAACATTCGATTATTTTCATTCGAATAATCGATTATTAAAATATTCGAATTATTCCGATTATCTTAATAATCGAATGCATTCGAATATCTCATCACTACCCCATTTATAATGCTTTTTTTTCTCTAAGTATATATGCCGATTACTGACGTGCAATTTTAATTATTAGATATTTTATTTTACTTCATTAACATTTTCTCAAAGCTTGGCATACTATTATCAAATACTTTATTATTGTTAAATAGTATTTGCTATTATTATTCTGTGGCATAATTTTCGCCGGTTTTGCTTGATAGTGAGGTTAATATTCCAGTGTAAACTTCTTAGTTCTTGGATTCATTTTGTATTTGTATACAAAACTGAATATCTAGTAAGATTCTAAGATCTTCATAAAATGCTTGGTGTACATGGAGTTGATTATGATTCTTCGGATGATGAATATGCAGATTATATGGGAAACAACAGATGGAGTTCGTCATTTGTAAGTTAAATGAATCAGTACAAACTATTTATCGGATGTTTATGACGACTTGTATAATGTAATTCTTGTATGATATAGCAGAAGCAAGCAAGCAAGAAATGTGTGAGGGTAGGGAAGTCTTCTCTCTCCCTACCCTGAAGCCTGAAGGGATCTAATATTAGTCGTTGCCAATATATCAATTTATTTATTTACTCAGTCTTGCAAGCAAGCCTAGATCCAGTGACATTATAATATTTTCAATACGTGACAAACCATTAATGACGAGATTATAGCCATTTAAATTCTGGGTATTGATTTGTCTAAAAACTCTGCATCTCATCTTCCACTGGCTTAGTCGTATGCAGTCGTCTTCAAATCTAGCTTCATGGGTGGATCAATTCATCTCGCAATAAAAGATTTTGGCACCCCATCCCATGTGGCAGAAGAGAAGCGGCCAAAAGCGCCATGAACACAGATTTTTATAAAAAATTCAGGAAATGGGAAATAGGGGGTTTTTTTTACGAAAATGATTGAAGTGATGAACCTGGTTACTTTCATTATAATAAAACATCTGGTTATAAAGGTAAAAATGAAAGATTGTATATAGTTTATAATCCACGGAATGACTCTAATTACACGTATGGATAGGGATCAAGCGGTGTGTTGCATACACATGATCTGCCACTGGACCCGGATAAACTTTTGTGAAATTAATTTTAAGTGTTATAAATTAATTTCAGGACAAACCAAAGAAGACCTACAATGATGTATCTGCAGTGAGACCTCCAGATCCTGTTGACGTAGAACGACTAGTAATAAATGCTTGTATCAGTGGAGACTTAGCTACCCTACAACAATATTATTCCACTGAAAGTGAGTTTTACTAACCATGGCTACTAAATTTGATTGCCTTATATCAAATCCATATTTCTCCTCTGATTATATTTGAGTTCCCTAGTATCAAAGACGGACTCGCGCCACCTTCATCAAAATTGAGATAGATATTGATTCTTGTAGATTTTCGTACGTTCTTTTCAATGGCGCCATCTGTTTGTTTCAAAAATGGACACAAACCCTTTAAAATCGCTGTTGAAATTCGATGTTGGTTTCAAAATACGGACTTCTACTCACAGTGTTGGTTTCAAATACGGACATGTGCGATTTCAACCAATAGTAACACATGATTTGGGTCACGTGGTCAACAAAACTGTCATGGCGTTAGACCGCGTTCTGTGTCAAAAACGGACACCTGCAGACAAGTGGAAATCAAACACGGACTCCCGCCATACAATTGCACGTTTTTTGTTTCAAAAACGGACATACGATTTTTTAAACACGTTTTTCTTGTAAATATTCCAATTAAAACGTAAAAATAAATATCTGTATCGTAATATTTTTTTTATTATTTTATATTTCCATAAAAATATATGTTATTTGATGTAAAATACCGATTCCACAAAAAAATGCTTCTAGCTCAAAATAGTGTAAGTGGCGCGAGTCCGTCTTTGATACTAGGCAACTCATTTAGTGTATGCTCGGGCCGTCCCTAGATATAATGCCGCCCTTAGGCAAGTACAAGAATGCGGCCCCTAAAATTATGTGTAAATTAATAGATACCTAGATAACCTCAGAAACAGTTTTTGAATACATAGTAGCGAAAGCAACTAAGATTTAAATGTTGATTTGGAATTGTAACAAGTAAATAGCACTGCAGGCGAATTTTTTTTATACGAAGCATTAGTATTCATTTAGATTCCCGCCCCTTCAGAGTGCCGCCCTTAAGCTTTGCCTAACTTGCCTATTAGGTAGGGATGGCCTGCCTTGAGTGTATGCCACTTCTACAATCCTCTCCTGTTAACTACATTGACAGACAGGTAATTTAACATAATGTAAAATAGAGAATCTGTAATATTGCAAATGCAGTTTGTTTACACTTTATTTTCAGATGCGAAGTTTAAACCTGATCATGTTTTGGTGGGAAACTTAACTGCATTAATGCAAGCAGTATCATATTCACAGGACCATATTGTCAAATACTTGCTAGAGATTGGCGCGCAGCCAAATTTTAAATGTGGTAATAATATCTTTAATTCATTTCACTTGTTGTTGGGTATAGCATAATTGTCTTAAAACAAACTTGGATGTTGAGGATCATAAATGTATTTAATATTTTAGATGGTGTTACTAGTCTCATGTGTGCATGCGCCAGTTCCAGCCCTCATAATTTTGCCACCTTGGAGTGTATCAAACACCTCATAGAGAAGGGAGCATTAATTAATATAGGAGATAGATACGGTGTCACTCCTCTCATGAAAGCAGTCATGTGCCACAAACTGGATGTTGTTCATTTGCTCTTGATGAATGGAGTCAATGTGGAAATGAGGAATAATGTGGGAAGAACTGTATGTCACCTTTTTATTTGAATGTTACTCCTGGTTTCAAATAACTTGGCCACTTGCTGCATAGTAATTCTATAAAAAAAGTGTGACAAGTAAGGTGAAACGAAATGTATATTGTATATAACCCAGTATATATTGTTTTTTTGGACTTATGAACAAGATATGTAGCATTGTTGAAGCTTATTGGCTACATGATACAACAAGTACTTTATTGTAGTTTAGCTCAGCTCTAATTCATATAAACTCCCACTACCTATGATAACTTGTGAAAAGTAATGTAAACATTTTCAGGCAATATTTTATGCAGTTGAATATAAACATCCAGATATTGTAAAAATCCTTATGAATGCAAATGCGTGCTTAGATAATGTTGATAGAAGGGGATTTACAATTCTTATGTTAGCCAAGAATAATGAATGTGAAGAAATATTAAATTCATTGAAACAAGTATTACCTGACGATGAAGAAGATGAACCAACAACCTCCGTATCAGATGGACTCAACTGGTGTGATATGCTTCCTAATACAACTGTTGCTACTAACAGGTACCCTACTTGTATTACATATTCACTCCCGAATGAATTCCCATTTTACTGGTACTTCAAGTGCTATAAATTAAACCGCTCTTTTTATTTCCAGGCCAGCATACTCGTACGAGATGACAGGCTTACTTCACGGAATGAACTGTGAAAGACTGGAACCCTTAATGTCGGCAGCAAATATTAATCTTGCAACATTCCTTACATTAAATGATGAACGGTTGAAGATGTTGGGAGTTACGTTACCTTATGAGAGACTTAAAGTTTTAGTTGGCTTGCATTCCTTCCACATGCAAAGCTGGAAAACGCAATGTGTTCTAGGCTTAACAAGCAAGAGGAGCAAGTATTTTGAGTAAGTTCCTAACATTCATGTATCTTGTCCTTTAACATCTCACAGAACACAGGGAGATCATGAGGCCCAGCCATTCACTCCATATTACCCCCTAGTATCCCATATCATTCTTAAAACTCTGATGTCACCATCAGGGATCAGAGACCCAATGGGTCTTTACATTCTCAGAACATACACCAGGCGAGACCATTGTCTCTCTCAAATCCAGTTGTAATTCCATTGTATCACTTCATACCTAGATCTTCATGTCCACGCGATTATAAAAATGTGCTGACACGGACATAGATAACTAGTAATAATATTTGATTTTTTGTAGCCCATTAAAAACACTTGATATATTGTCATCGCATATGAAAAATGTTACGGTACTACAGTGTACAATTAATTACTGTGCAGAAAGATGTGAAAATGATCCATTTAGAAATTCACATAAAGAAATAGCATATGAACAACAACAACTCGATAAAGAAATAAACCAAACACTGTGTGAATTACGGCTCTTGAGACAGTATATAGTTAAGGTAAGAAATAATGTATTACGATGCGTTATATATATATATATATAGTATGTAGAAGAATTCATTCTCTAGTACATAGCGTTTACTTTTGTTACAGATAAATAACAACAATTTACCTCCTGCTGATTTAATATTGCCCAATAATCCACCCTCTGCAAAGTCTTTTAAGAAAACCAAAATCGTCATATCTTCTTGCAGTATTGTAATATTAACAGCAATTATAAGTGCTAAGTATAAAGTGTCATATAACTTCACTTCTCTTATACCAAATATTCTACTCAAAGTGTTTAATAACTAGATTGTCATTATTAAAGCATAATATTTTTATAATCTACTTTTGTTATTCATTCATCATACATTGAAATGCAGCGGCACATCCCTGTTTATAACGAACATTGAATTTACCGATGTCCGCTAGAGATATTGTATACCTATAGGCATTGAAACTTGTAACATCTTGTACTGCCCGCTTCCTACTGAGGGAGGGTAAGTTGTTGTTTTGCGTGATAGTGTGACTAAGTGATTTGATATTTTGATTATCGTGTGTGCGGAATTGAATTGACTTTGTCTCTGTATGGCATATATCACTCGCGATCGGGTGCCTTGCCGAAAGAGAATAAATAAAATAAAATCATACATTCACTATAATACAATTCAAAATGTTTCATTATTATTTTTTTATGTGGACACTCACTGAGTCATAAAAGACAAAATTCAAGTCAACCCTCCACTTAAGAGTGTTAGCAGCATGATATGTTAGAACTTATTCATCCAAGTATTATGTTTATTTATCGTTTGACAAGTTGAGTATTGCCACAGGGTTTGGCTCTCCTCACACATCCAGAAGTTCAGTTAACTGAATCAACCGTTTGCAAAAAAGCTCCGACCATATAACCTCTTTCTGAATTCAAAATCAGGGTAACACTGAATTCAGAGAGAGGTTTTGGTTGGAGCTTTTTTGCAAACGGTCAATTCAGTTAACTGAACTTCCGGACGCATGTGGAGAGCCTTGACATCCATTGCTGCTGGCCACTGAAGGAATTCTAGGGCCAGGCTGGCAGCAAAATAAAATACGTAGTAGGTATGGTATGTATATAACATTATTATAAAATCACACTGGAATCATGAGGTACGTAGTAGTAACTAGAACATTCGCTGATAATAGTTCAATCACTCTTTCACAGAAGGACACCAGTGCTTTCTGTAAAGGCACTTTCGTTTAGTACAGAAATCTGAGTATTTACATAGGAGATAAGGATAGACTATACTGAGCTGTTTCATTTAGCCTCTCTCCATTGCTAAAATGATATTTTTATCTCTTTTTTGTTTACCTTTTATACAACATCCAGTAATATTGTATTGTTTGTGTATTAGTACTGCAGACTAAGATAAGGTATTAAAAAAATATTTTAAAGCCACAAATTATTTATTTTTATTTAAATTTAAATAGTTACCGGAATACATATTAATGTGTACTTTATAATACAAATCTAAAAATATCTCATTTATAACAACATATTTAAACATATGCAATAATAAAGTGTAATGTACTTTTCCAAATCTTTTTGTTAAAAATCTAATTTCATTGTATGTATTATTACAATAATGATTAGTTTGTTAATAATATCTTATACAATATCAATTCTGTATGAGAATATAAGTAAAGTAATTATCAAATATTATTTCACAGTGTAGTTAGTGTTGAGGATGTGGATGGCTGAAGCTGTGTACAAAAATACATAGTTTACAATATCAAAAGCTTTCTGTGTAAAAAATAAATTACAATAGTACAGTTTTGTGCTATAGACACCTGGCCACTGAGATTCTACATAAATATCTCTATCTATCTATCTATACCCTCACGCCACATCCCTTGCAGGGTAGGCAGAGAGGACAGAGCGCCAGACAGCCCTATCCTTACACACACTCCTAGCTTCCGTCACATTCATGCAATTAGTCATACACGCTCTCCGATTCCTTTTACTCAAAACGCGTCCATCCTTGAGGATCTGGTCGACATGATCGGACCAGGTCAGTCTCGGACGGCCGCGCTTTCTCACCCCTCTTCGCTCATTCAGATATATCTTTTTTGTCATCCTGTCATCATTCATTCTCTCAACATGCCCAAACCATCTTAGTTTGTTTACTTTCATTCTTGTCACTACACCAGTCTTGCAGTCACTCATTTCCCTAATAACCTCATTCCTTATCTTATCTCTCAGCGTTTTCCCGCACATTCTTCTTAATGACCTCATTTCTACTGCATTCAACCCTGATTCATCCTTCTTCATCCACGTCCACGTCTCACTAGCATACATCAGGGTCGGCACCAAGACAGCATTGTGCACTAGCACTTTTGCTTTCATAGACACATTGCTACTACTAACAATCGGACCGAGCGCACCATTCGTCCTAGTACCGGCCAGCTTCCTTCTTTCAATGTCTCCATCACAGCGTCCATCTCTAGTAAACAAACTTCCCAGATATACATAAATATGTATAAATATGTATTAAAATATAGCTCTTGGTTCTATACAACTACGCATCTCGTGTATGTGTCAGGATAATTACTATCAAAACATTGAAGTGTTACATTAAAGTTATCAACTCGTTGAATCTGATGTATTTTAAGATAATTATTCTGATTGAAACGAATGTAGAGGCCACATTGAAGGCAGCAACTTAAATTACTTTGTGAGATTCATAAACACCATATAAATTAATAGATAGTTATATTATAAAAAGTTTAATTATGTTGAATTGGAATATTCTGTTGAGTAATTGCTAAGGCTGGCAGGGGGGCTGTCACTGTAAGTACTCCATCTTTAGAAAGAGATGATTTGATAGCCTCAGGATTGGTTCCTTTTGGTAACAAGAATTCTCTGTTATATTCCCTGTACACTGCCTTTGTGTCAGAGTTCTCTTCGTGCTTGGCATGAACCTGCAAAATTAAAATCATATTTCATGACTTCATCATACAAATATGTCCAATTAGAGATAAACTTCTAGAAGCATTTAATAGAATGTAGGGTAATATTTACATATATTATTGTTAGTGACACCACCCACACCAGCGGACAAGTGTGTGGTACAATATCTAATATAAAATGTGTTAAAGCAATGTAATGATTATATTTTTAACTTCACGCAACAACACTGGCAAAAGATATATTAACTTGGCTCAGCGCCTAATAGTTTACAGCTTTTAGGCTTACAACTAAAATATTATTTGACTTTGGCAATGCAGTTGTTTGATGCTGAACAGAATAATAATATATTTGTTCCATTGATAATCCTGTGTTGTAATAACACTTGGTCTTCATCTTAATGACTGAATAACTAAAAAATAATTATAACGATGGATTAAGAAACTCACCAATAATTTATTATCAACTGTTTTGACTACAATTTCTTCTGGTGCGTATTTGCTGACATCAAATCTCAGTTTGAGGGACTTTCCATCTCCTTCGTCCTGTATGAGAGGAGAGTTCATACTTTCCATTCCTCGGTTGGATTCTGCCAGTTGCCTGTTATCATGGAGCTGATTGTTGCTGGATGTTGTGGAGCTAGAATCAGAATAAAACAACTACATAAGCTATTGTTTGCAACAAGATTTATTGAAATTCCCCCATTGTTTTATATACAAAGATTATTATTAACCTACAGCCGCACCAATGTACCATCACCACAACATGTCTCCAACAAGAATGTAATACAACCTAACTAAGTTCTAGCAAATTTAGAGTTAGCATGTGTAACCATATACTAACTTGAAGTATCAGTGTGAATGTGGTATAATTATATAATTGTATTATGGAACTTATTTTCTCACAACTTATAAACTATTCAGTCTCATTTGAAAGTTCGAGTAGCCATCTCTCTAATATAATATCATCACATCACAACATGGGGTAGACACTTGACCTTACACAATGTTCTGTACATAACACTTAGACTGGAATGATGAACATTATTCACTGGGAAACATCAGGGAGGATAGTTTAAAACAAGGGTGGCCAACCTTTTTGAGCAGCCGGGCCAGATTCTAAAAATGAGATGGCTTACCGGGCCGCACAACCAATTTTTTGAAACAAAAAAATAAGATATAGGGTCGTCTTGGGGGAGGGTTGGCAACAGAAATTAAAATATTGTTATGACCTAAAAACGTGAAGTAGCGCCGCAGGCGATTTTTTTCTTGCAAAACTGAGTGGAGAAGGCTCGCAGCAATATGTGTGAAAAACATTTTCTAATTAAAAAGAATACCCAAAATAGCGCCGCAGGCGAAATTTTTAAAGGAAAATGGATGAAGTGACGAATCTGATTGTCTTTCTATAACAGGCAATGCATACGGTTATATTGTAAGACGGCTTCGTGGGCCGCATTTAGACCCTCGGCGGGCCGCATGCGGGCCGCGGGTTGGCCACCCTAGGTTTAAAATATGCAAGAAGACACCTAAACGGTCATTGACACTGATGTGTGATAATTCCTAACGATTCATCTATACTAATATTAGCAGGAGATGTCATCAAGAGCTACACATTGAACTGAAAACAAGAGATTAGTAGTGTGCCAAAGGGCAGACTTATTGCAATCTTATAGTCAACCCAGTGCTCTGCAAGTTGTGCTGATAACATGTTTTATGGATAACACAATTATTGAGAAATGTGAGAGATTTGAAAAATAAGTGAGTGATGGTGTTTAATGTAGAATTAACAATATTAAAAGCCCCACCTATTATTATCTTACCTGGTGGTTGTTTTGCTAGCCGATGTAGATCCTCCCGTAGACATTGATTCATAATTGTAAGACATGCAAAAGTCAACACCGCCTGTTAGTTTGTTAGTAAAAAGCATTAATAGTACTTTTATATTACAATTTACACATATATTATTATGTTCAGTCTGTCAAGAGATGGTCTTTGAAGAAGGCGCCGCATGTGGCTTTTGGCAAGCACAGTGGCAACACTAGTAGAATTTCAACAGAAATGTCATTATTGCCAGCAAACAAAAATGAAGTTCCAATTGAATCCGAGACCACTCTTTCTTGACAGACTGTAAATAGGTACATACATAAACACTGCAGTGGCTAACTCTGTATTTACAAATTATAATAATTGAACCTACTACATTAAACATACATAGTATATATGCATATATAGTCATAGGCGTCCCCAGCCTCGAAGCTAGGGGGGGGCAACAAAATACAAACACATAAAGGCGTAAATAGAGCATAGTAAAGGAGGTCGTAATGTGGTTTATTTATTTGAAAATATAAATAATACTTTGCACCCTAATACATATGAAAAATGTTTTATATAAAAATGTAATAAGAAATAGCGCCGCAAGCAATTTTTTTATGAAACTGATCGATTTTCATACTAATTTTAGAAAATTATTGATAGAAAAAATATGCGGTGGGATTTATTGTGAGGTTTTATCATTAGTATGAAAAAATATATACCTATTACCTATTCCAATATCTAGGGGGGGGGGAGCTTAGGTATGCCCATGTTAAATATATCTACTGTATGCATTTGCAGAAATGGATGTTGCTTAGTGAATTCCACTGTCTTAAATAGTGTAAAAATTAATTCACCATATATCGAATATGTACTAGATATGAAACAACCATTGTAGTCTGTAGATAGAGCATAACCTGCATAACCATCAGTAACCACCTACTAGCCAAAAGAACAAAGTGGAAAGGTGAAAGTAGACGCTATTCTAAAGATTACATATTACCTACCCACCTACACGATGCATGACCGTAACCATAACCCGTGACCGGGCAAAAACACATAAGAATATTGCTCAACATGAATAAATCACAAAAAAGACAGAAGCCCTTAAGAAATATGCTCAAGGGACAAAAGCCCAAATCTAATTGGATTTTGAAAATAAAATTAATTGTACCTACTAGCATACGATTTCTTTCAGTGTGTTAGAAACTACCACATTGTTTTATTGTTTTATTGTTCTCTATCGTCCGTAGGCCCATTCGGGCACCTGGGGGGGTACTTTGTAAGCTTTCTCGCCCTAAACACGTAGATAAAATGTTTTAGGAAAATGACCCTTATGACGATATACATAAGGTCGTTTTTCGTGTGCATTTTATCTGCGTGTTTCGGGTGAGAAACCATTAGAAAGTTCCAGTACTGGACTCGTCAATTTTTACAATATCATTTCATCACAAACAAAGTATCGCAAACAATATCATTATCAGATCAATGCCAATCAGAGTGTAAAGGGCTCTGATTGACATTTCGTCATACACAAAATCAATTTTTCAACATATCGTCAACGGAATAAAATTCTTTGTCAACGAGGTACTTCTTCACCCCTCCGCGGAAGGCCGTATCATCCAGTGATTTCAACTCCCTGGGGAGCGCGTTTAGCATCCGCACACTGAGACACACGAAGCTCTTCGATGTCTTCGTTAATCTATGCCTTATTGGTCTTATATTGTCTTTTGACCTGGTATTGTAGTTATGGTACTCTGAGTTCAGGGGAGTATTATGAATATTTTTGCGGGCAAAAAGTAAACACTCTAAAATGAACATGCTGGGCATGGTGAGGACTCCGAGTTCCTTAAAGGAATCTCGACAGGAATCTCTCGGATTCATACCCAGCATGGTTCTCACTGCTCGTTTCTGCAGTATAAAAACTCTATTCGCGTCAGCCCCCCTCCCCCAGAATAGTATACCGTATGACATAATGCTGTGGAAGTATGCGTGATATACAGACTTTGCAGCATCAAGTCCACAGGTTTCGCGTATTTTCTTTATGGCAAATATAGCCGAATTTAATCTCTTACAAAGCATCTCAATGTGCGGAGACCATTGAAGCGTCCGATCAATTGTTATCCCGAGGAATTTATTTTTGTCAACTGTTTCTAAAGATTGACCAGAAAGTGTGTCCATCACCGGATCCACCCCCATCGGTCGCTTAAGAGAGAAGTGAATAGCACTCGTTTTCGTCATATTTAGTGCGAGGCCATTGTCGCCAAACCACTCTCTCACCCCGTTCAGCAATGTTAAGGCCTTCATCGACGCATCCGTTTTGTTTTTGTTTTTTAGTAGCAGGGAGGTATCATCAGCAAACATTACAATAAAATTATTCTCATCAACACTGTTAGGCAGATCATTGACATAAATAAGGAACAATAATGGACCCAATATTGACCCCTGCGGTACTCCAAATGCATTAGGAGCTGTTGTAGATCTTACATTGTTAATTTCCGTTAGTTGGGATCTACTATTAAGGTATGACTGAAAGAAGAGTTTTTCGTTATCTCTTACCCCGTAATAATCTAGTTTTTCTATAAGAATTGAGTGATCTACACAGTCGAATGCCTTAGAGAGGTCACATTGGATACCGTAAGCATCCCATCCCCGGTCAAATGCCTCCAATACCTGTTCCAAGAGCGATGCAATGGCATCAGTGGTATTTTTCCCCCTTTGGAAACCGTATTGCTGAGGGTGTAAGATATTATTATGGACCAGGTGATGAGTGAGCTGTCCAGCGACAATAGTCTCGAAAATTTTGCTGAAAACAGGCAGTATTGAAATAGGTCTGTAATTACTGGGATCAGATTTTAAACCATTTTTGTATATGGGGATGACTCTTGCTTTTTTTAGTTGATTTGGGAAAATTCCTTCTTCCAAGCAGGCATTTAAAATGTTAGAAAATAAACAAATAAATAAGCGGATCTAAAATAGGATAGACAATAAAATAGTCAACATTTTATAAATAATTCATCTACTGGAATCCAACTAGAAAGTTTGGGCTTTAATCCGTTGATGATTTTCTGAAGGGCTACTGGCTTTTTTGGGATTTATTCATGTTGAGCAATATTCTTATGGGTTTTTCTCCGGGAACCAACCATAACCATATCCCACTAGCATATAGACAGACATAATACCGTGCGACCGTATACACTATACAGTCAAATTCTAAAACATTTTGACCTAAAATAAGTTTGTTTTAAATTTATTTTACTATGAAAGAATTGAAAAAAATAATTTCTTATTATACCCACCACATACCTAGTTACCTTAGTACGTAACACATTATAGGTAGGTACTTATTATCTTCAAAGGACTGACGAAATACCTCACCCCGTGACTGTAAACTGAGACATTTCAGAATATGATGGCGATATTCTATAATATAAACTTACTAATGGGTATAATACACCTAATAATTAACAACATGATAAACTATATGGCACTAAACCTCCTGAGTTCTGAAGTGAACATTATTTACTCCTCACATTTCAGTAGGTATTATGTATTATTCAAATGCAGTATGGTATTCCCCGGGTACATTCTGAATGTTGGCGAAAAAATAATGTGGTGTGTTTTATACAGATAGAGCATTTACTGGTTACTCCATTCTTCATAGCAGTAGTATAGTAGGATTAGTAGGTATACCTTACCTACACACAACGAGAATCCTCACATGGGCAAGTGTTTGCTCTTTGAAAATATTGACCTCGAGGCATAACAAGAGAATGTTTAAAAATAAAAGAAATTTGGACCTCGCATGAAATCAAATTTATTGATATTGGTTGATGTTTTACTGTCTAGGAATAATAATAAAGAGTAGGCAGACCTAGTTAATGACAATAATATGCCGCAATATACGAAATCACGTTTACCGTGATACCTGTGTCCTTATATGGAAGTGAATAGCCGTGGCAACTCTGCCTTCCATTTCCATACAACAGTGTGGGTGATTCTTACCTACTGATTACGATTTTGTGTATATTAAAGTATATGTACAATAATACGTATTACAAGTACCTACCTACCTATGTAACGTAATACACAGCTTATGTATATCTACGTTATCTATATTACTTAGTGTTTCGAGTTATACTACAGTAAAACCTGTCTAAAACGGAACCTGTACAAAGCGGAAACCTGCCATTCCGGAAAAAAATCTTCGGAACGGTCACTTTTTCCATACAAAATGACCTGTATAAAGCGGAAACCTGTATAACGCGGAAACGGAACGTATTTTACAGAACAAAATTATCAATTTGTATGGAAAATAACCTGTCTAAAGCGGAAAAAAATATATATATACTAGACATGTGCGCCGGCTGCATAATAGCCGGCGGCGGCGCCCATGTCTATAATTGCCGGCGGCGGCGCCACGCCGGCGGCGTGGATACAAAGTGGAGGGGGCCATTGGATTTTCTTGCACTATTGTTTTAAATGATTAAATACGTACATGTGAAAAAGATAATAATAAAATCGATTTATTTATTTTGAAAAACTATGATTATTTCAATAACAAAGTGAAATAAAAGCTCATATTTAAAAATAATGGAAAATTTCATTATTGTTTTTTCATGGTGCTGGAGGGCAGGTCAAAATAAACTAATCCATAAAGTCAAACGCGTCAGAATGAGCCTCACTATGGGCAGCAGTGCAGTCGAACATGTTTCTCATTTGGCAATATTTGGGCTGTTAGCTAAATTGGTGGGTGGAATTCTAACTCTGAAATAAATATAATAAATAAATATCCTATATGGCGAAAAGAAAAATGTAAGGTGCCCTTGGGGCGATTTTATCGCTAAACGGCGCCTAAAGTTGTCCGATTATTATTATTATTAAATTGCGATGACGAGGTTGACCTTCCACAAAATGCAAAAGTCCTATGTAACTAAGAACTGCGGTTGAGCATAAGCTGTAAAAACATACGTGTTATATGGAGTGGAAGGGTAATTTAATAAAATTATGTAATTTAATAAAACTATCTTATTTGCGATGTTATTTTAGGCGTAAAAATAAGGATAATAATTATTAAATAAACAGAAATGGTGGTGTTTTTAGTCGAAAGGTGCATAAATTTACATTCTTTATTGTTTATTTATATAATACTTTTCGTTCTATTTACTTTTAAGTTCCCTTTTATTTGGCTATTTCGTAATAATCTCATCCATCTCATCCATTTGTATTTATTTCATTGATCATTCAATTAATCATTCATTTCATTTAATCAGGCTGTAGTTTTGCTTTTATTTTTTGCTTTTGTATATATATTTTCTTTATGTGTTTTTTCGTTCATGGTATTGTAATTGGGTAAAACGTAGAATCTTTGCTGGTTTATTTGTTGGTGATGTGTTTCTTCTGTGTAAAATTTACTAATATAACTGTCTGATTCTGTAAATAAAATAAAATAAAATAAAATAAAATAAAATAAAATAAAATAAAATAAAATAAAATAAAATAAAATAAAATAAAATAAAATAAAATAAAATAAAATAAAATAAAATAAAATAAAATAAAATAAAATAAAATAAAATAAAATAAAATAAAATAAATTAATAATGATATGAACCAAAATACGTAATGTTTACCGGTGGAAAGATAAATTACAATTTGAGAGTAGTCTGTAATCACGGTCTGAGAAACCACGTTAGGGGATAGTAATTTCTTTTTTTATTATAATGCAGCCTTAGGTGAGCGAAATAATTGGATTTTAACCTTAAAATAACTTATTATATCACATTTTGACACTTTGAAGATCGTAAACGTCAAAAATTACCAAATGAATATCGTTTTTTTGTCAAGAGAAAAGGAGTCATTATTATTTCCATAGTGCTGTATTGAAACAAATGAAATATAGAGAATCTAGTCAAGTGGAATGAAAATAATTTTGATTAGGTACTTCGATAATCAAAGGCTAAACTAATGAAAAGAGAGAACGGCTGACCGAAAAGGCAAAAGGCCGCATATTTTGGTCAGATATTCTGCCAAAATTCACGTGGTTTAGCGTGGTATGATTAAATCGACCAAAGAACCATAAATTCTGATTTTTCCTTATGATTCCCGGTTACATAAAATAACGTTTGTTTTTCATTTAATTTCCACCATGAAGAACCAAATTCTTAATGCCTTGTGGCCGTCCAAACTATAAATAAATAAATAAATCCCATCCTATTTCTTGTTTTAGAATCAAATAAATAAGACACAAAGAATTCCCCAATATTTGTTAATGCAAAACCAAATGAACGAAATATGTGAGACGCTGGAATGGGTTAACAATGCATTAGTTATTATTCGACATTTTATATAATTACTGAACCCTAGCGTCCCCACAGCTAAATGATTCAATTTTTTTACCTGGAAAAGTACTTATTTCGATTTCTGTCTCAAGAAACACAAGATAAATACTTTTGGTCACACGGATCCCACGCCGCCGGCGTGAGCGTTTTGCCGGCGGCGGCGCGCCGACCATGATCAGCGGCGGCGCGCCGGCGCGGCGCTCATGTCTAATATATACACAAACCAAGTTAATGTATTGTAACTGTACCTACTAACGGCCTTATCTACGAATGTAATGGTTAATGGTAATGAAACAAAAGAGGACTCGGTTCCAGGTAAATTGTGTATTTCGGAATCCACTATAAACTTCCTAGGTACTACTGATATGCAGCCGCATTGTTCTATTGTTTACAAAAAAAACCCAACTGTAATCAAGTCTGTCCTAACATAATTCCAAGAATGTATGTACATGTAGGTATGAATATACGCACTTTCACTGGTTACACGCCCTGTCACATGGGTAGGTGGGTAGGTACCTACCATTTAATGCGTTGTTATTGGTTATCTACCGTTATCTTGAAGGATGGGGGTGGGGTGGAGGATTGACCTGTTCTTGAGTACATTTCGTTTCATCCGTCTTGTCACACTTTTTGTATAGAATTACTATGTAGTCAGTGGCCATGTTATATGAAACGCAATGTACATTGCAATTACGATCAATTCAAACCCGGTGACTTTTGAGTGCATTTATTTCGGGACGATTTTAGAAGTTTAGAATTTTTACATTTATTGCGCGCTATGTCGGGAAAAAAACACAAGTGAGAAGTGATTGAATTAAATACGTACTTACTTAATAATTTAATGGTTTTTCTCTGAATACATACATAATAAAATTAATATTGAATGGGTTTTAATTTAATAGATAATTAATACATATAATCCACAATAAGAGTGTAAAATGTGTGACAAGTGCAATACACGTAACAAATACGTCATATGTAGTTAGGTACACGCATTCACTATTAATATTGCTGAAAATCGCCTAAGAACACGCGATTTAAACGCCGCATCCTGTATTATGAGTATGGAACCACCGCCTGTATAGGTAAGTGCTTGAAAAATTTTCAACCTGTATAAACAGGAAACCTGCCAAAACGGAAAAAATATTAGGGAACCGAGCGATTCCGGTTTAGACAGTTTTTACTGTATATGGGTCATGGATTTCATTGCTTTGACCCGATTGCTTTGTGGTGCCTTCTCAACCATAAGTAGTAATAGTACATATTTATACAATCAACTGAACCACCAACCACCCAACCACTGGGGGTTATATTAAGTATGTGTAATCACAGAATATGAATCAGTAATCACCTACTGTAACTGTGTGAACGTGAACTATTGCGAATCGCCGGGTCAAATACCGGCCAAAACAATTTAAATAGGTATATATAAAAGGCTTGCGAATTTAGTAACTCTTACTACCTACGTGTCATAGGAAAAAATCATAAAAGTACCCTTTGCCTATATCAAATTATTCATTATAATAACTATACAATAATCTGGTACCGTTACGCTGATACATACTATGTGAAATTACAAGTTCCAAGGGCTTACGATATTTTTCTTAGTTGGTATTTTTATTAATACAATACCTACCTATGTTGACTAAACAAAATGTATGATTGAATGATTCTGCTTTCTACAAAATTAGATCTATGTAACATATTGCTGCGCCACGACGTGGAGTTTTGTGTATTTTCACGTCATTATGTTTCGATATGAGTCTAGTACTAAAACTAAACCAAAACTAATCCATATTCTTACACCTACACAGTATTTCTATAGGTAGGAACTAGCTAGGTACCTAAATGACGTCACTAGTTCCGCAAAATATAATATACTTTGGTAAGGAACCTATACAAGTACTTGGGGATTAGCTATAAATGGGCTCGTACTCATAATAACAATAATATAAAATGAGATGTAGTCTACTGGTACACTACATCTCATTTTATATTTATCTTGCTTTATATTTGTCAAACTCCTGTTGTGCAAATAATCAAATACATATGTAAGTATTATTCCTACTGATTACATTCATCTACAAAACATAGGTAGATATGTATTATTAACTAAGATAATGTCTTTACTGACGTTGATTGTTGACTTGTACTATTCATCTACTAGGCAAAAATGATAATATATGGTAGGTAGTTAGATACGTACTACCTACTCTACATTCTAGGTGTAAAAACATAACAATAAGATGATGGACTTAATTATGAAGTCATATTATAATAATATTTCGATGCTGTCATTCAACATTGCATCGTCACTATTCAGTAGGTTGAGTAGGTTAGGTACCTATGTACTTGGTATTCGTAGCTACGTATATAAAGTATTTACATTTTTACACGTATAATATAATGGATTCTAACATCATTAAGTGGAGTAAATAGGTATAAAGGTATGACATTGTACGTGTATTAGTTTCAGACATCTCGCAGTGACCTGGCGCCGCTGAAGTACAACCGTCAAGTTGTTTGCAAATTAGCACAGTGATGAAATAATTATTATGTGTGAAAACATCAAGGCATACAAAATTTGCAGGTGTATTATGCAATCATTTACTTGGTGCATGTATGTATACGTGTATGTACCAGGTACATATGCATATGTTTACTCAGATCAGTGGCTTATATAGGATTTCATTTCGGGGGGGGGGCGATCTAATATTTGTACAGTATAAAAATTATAGTAGCGCCGCAGGCAAATTTTTTTCGTGAATGTAAGTGAAAAAGGTCGTGTTTTAGGTTGGTATCAACATTTTGTGCAGAAAATACAAAGAAAAATAGCGCCGCAGGCGAAATTTTTTTGAATAATGTAAACATGAGTAGCTTTCATGTTTTATAGTAACGTTTTTTAAAGAATTGTCCAACATTTCGGGGGGGGGCGGGCCCCCTCGGCCCCCCCCCCCTTATATACGCCACTGACTCAGATCGTCATACAAATTAATCTGCATATTGATACAAAAGTCGGACAGTAATAATCTTTATTTATTCCACCTTTTTCTTCTACCGAAACCTTCTTCAATCAAAGTGTTAAATAAGTTAAGCGCTGATTAAATGATTCACGCGTCCTATTATTATATTCTAAAGATTAGATATAGTAATTCATTATATAGATATAAGTATGCTGTGGCCTGTGACGAATTACACTAAGTATGTAGATTGTTGGTGAGTAGGTGGAAATCTATCTCTTATACTATAAAGTAAAGTCTGATTTTTGTGAGTGTTCGCATAACTTCCTCATTTTACGATGGATTGCTGCGAAAATTTAGAATAATATTTGCAATAATATAGGCTTTGTTCTAATTCTAACGTTGCCGCTTTTTAGAGAAAAAACTATTCCTAGGAGATGCCAGGATGATGAGAAGATCCAAGGGTTGTGTGGGGTCGTGTGTGGTATCGTACGAAAGGGGGTTGGAAAAGAAATTCAGACCTTAAGTCACATTTTATCAGGGCCGGTTCGTCCTACAGGGCAACGGGGCGTCGCCCACCCACATTTTTGCGCTTAATATGTCTATAATCTTCTTAAGTATATAATATTTTAAAACAGATTTTTTTTCCCTAAGAATGGCTCTGTTCTGTATCTGTAAACAATGTGTATTGTGTACATAGGGACGTTAGAAACTATCAACATGGTGCAAGTGTGCAACACGTGTTACCTTACTACCTACGAGACCCTAAGCCGTAACATTACGAGAATGAAAGGTCTATGACGGGAACTGCAATAAATACTGCCAACGGGGCAACGAAGATTTTTGTCCCGAATTTGTATTGTACATATTACCTGCTTCATGATGGTTTCAAACGCCCAAAGTATAGGCAGCCTTGGGCAACAGGGATTTCGCCCGTACGGGTCCCCAGAATTATTGCGCGAGGTTTAGCAGATGGTCATAAACAAAAAGGATACATTTAATTTCTTAGCTGTAATACAATGATGATGCTTTTATGAATGGATGCTTGCTTATAGTCTAACATTGACTCCCAAAATTGCAAAACTCGTAAAACTGTTGAATTTCTACGGTACATATTGTGCATTTGCTTTGAAAACAATGTAGTCATATCCCGAACTTACAATGAATTAACAGTCTTTGGTACCAAGTATGGTAGAGAGTAGTGTAAGCATTTCGTTAGTTATAGCGTATGCGTCCCATAGGTTTCTATAGTATAGGTACATAATGTGTAAACGTAACCTATGATATCCTTGTTTATTTTATGTTTTTGTTAATATTTAAAAGATTATATATTATTAATGCGTCGATATTAGTGTGATACTGATAAGTGCTTTTCTGAAGATTTAGTGATTCTATACCTAAAGCCACGAAAACAAACATTGTGCGTTCGTTAAAGTATTGTCAATAATAATCAGTTTTGGAATGACCACAGTTAAGAACGATATATATCTGAACAATAATAACATTTTTAAGAAACACGGTGGATCAAGATAGGCTATGCAAGAAATGCGATTTTATTTATCAGTGATTAATTTGAATTTTATACCTATATCTAGTGTTTGGTGACCTGTTTCTTTAATAATAGTATTGAAAGTTCGTACCCATTTCTTCTTCTTAATGACCTCATTTCCCCTGCATGTAGGAATAGTCGTCTCACGCAAATGTAAGGGTTTGGTACCTACCAAGAATGACGTCACAGTCATTTCCCACAGCATCAAGGTTTCAAATCGCGTGAAAAATCGCATGATAAAATGGTAAACATAGGGTTTATTTCTATTTTTTGGGGTTAATTTTGCGTCTATCAAAAAACTTTTGCGGTTATTCCCTTTATCCCCTTTTTTAATGCATATTATCAGTACAAATAAATGTACTCCGCGACTTTCGGGAAACGAGTTTCCGTCTTTCGGAAAAAAGATCAGGGGTGTTTTATTTTTTTGAGAAATCTATACAAGACATAAAAAATATTGTACAGTTATTCCCTACATAAATGTTTCTAGCCTATTTTGTTCCAAAGCATATTTATAACGGTTGTCGAGATATAAGGTCTCCCGTTTTTAGAAATTTTTGAAATGTCAGTATGCATACTCTGAATCGAAATATCTATTAAAAATACTCATGGCGATGCGAGGAAAACACGCAGTCTTCTATTCTATCCAGACTTACAATGAATGGTGTTCGCGGAGGGGTCCAAGTTTTGATTGGAGAAGTAATTGGTATCTGCTAATAAGTATTCGGCAAATTTATTCTAATTAGTATCTTCTAATAAGTATCTGCGTGGTGACTAATTATTATATTCTAGTTAGTATCTGCCTGGTGACTAACTGGTAAGTCTTTTAATTTACTGTTGGTCTTTTGTTTGCTTATCAAAAAAATAAAGTAATCAATTATTAGTTGTACGATTGCAGTTTTCGTCAATAGCGTTTCGTTTATATCATATTTATATGTAATATTACGTAACAAACATAGTGTTACGGCTTGAAATATATGTATTGGGAGAAAAAGTGAAGGATGGCGCTGGTACTAGGTATTTATCGTTTTAGGTAGGTACATTGGATTTTAGTATCGCCCTCCTATCCCTCCAAGGCACGAGCCGCCACTGCATTTTATCCAGCTCATGCCTATAAACTATGCCGGGTTGGTTTGTCAAATTTGCAGTTGCGAACCTCGGGTAACTCAGCTAGTATTTGATAAATGACACTTTGGAGTGACTTTGGCCACAGGCCACAGTAAAGTACAATGTGACTAGTGACTACAATAAAGTAGACCTACCTACAAGATTTATGAAGACCGAAAGACATATGGATTCTACTTTATATATACGAGGTACTGCACATAACATCATAAAATAATACAAAACGGTTTCCTTCCTTTTTCTTCGAGTAACATCGATCAATAACGATCAACTTATCTGCGTATACCCTTATAGATATATCATATTATATATTATTATCAATTGTTGTACCAAGAGGTCTTTCCGCCAATCAGAATAGATAATTACAAAACAGCATTCTCTTCTGGGAAACTTTCGTTCTAACATTTCCAAATCTTTATTCCGTCGGGCCTATCAAATTTAATCTTATGTATGACTTGAATAATTGATAATAGTAGATAGCTTTTAATTCAAAACCTTCCACTGACATAATAATGCGTGATTAGTAAATCGTAGCGTAGATAATAGATCTAATCTTTACAGAAATATGACAAAACATGTTTCATTAAAACACCCAATTCCCAATGCTTTTGGTTCTCATTTGATGACCCCTGCACAATAAAAATTTAATATCATACATAGGCACTAGCGGATTTAGGGGTTAGCCCCCCCAAATCATGAGTTACAGTGGTCGACAAAAAGAAATTTGTTGAAAAAAATTTTTGAAACGGCAACACTACTTCAGCCCCCCCTAAAATGAAATCCTGGATCCGCCACTGTACATAGGCGTAACCCACGATTAACAACACCAGTTTGCAACAACCAACGCCTAACCCATTAAGGTAAAGACATACAATGTTATGTCTATATCGAGAGTAAAGTAATGCTGTGTGTTATCATGGTATGTTATGTATGACATTATTCTATTATCCACCATAAGTACAACGAACGCAACACATCACCTTAATACAATCTACCTTACCTTTTATATGCATTTGCTACACATTTCTATCATAATCATTTTTACTAAATACCTAATACTAATTTGGACAACGAAAGACCTCACATTTTTTTTACGAAAAACTGCTTTATAAGTGTGAACATAATATAGGTAACTAAAAAATCTATATTTTTAAAAATGTAACCGAGTGAATTGTTTCCAATTTCGTTTATACAGGTGTGGATATCATGAAAATTCAGAGTAATAATAGTAGGTATACCACATCATACGAACAAGTGTTCTTATGATATCGATGTTATCGACACAATACTCATAAGTAGGTATAGCTATCTAACGTAATATAGGTAACAGGTGCGAAGCTACCTAAGAACACGATTACCAAAGAGTTGCCTTTTGTAAAAATTGATAGGTATAATAGCGTCTTATCTGACGTAATCCCATAAGAAATGTTAGCCCCGGCTTCCCTTCTGCAGATATCCACCCTTCGCCACTGATAGGTAATGGTATTCATATTTTAATAGTCATTGAAAAGATTATGTTTTTCATGCAACATATCTATACCTACCTACCTACAGCATACAACGGTAAGAGGGGTAAGAGCACCGGAATTTACGATAAAAAGGAAAAAAAAATATTATTTATAAGTGTAACAATGTAAACTTACTTGGGGGGGATGCATCAGGATGGGTGTTCCGAAGATTACGAGTCGGCCATGGTTGGCTTAAATGATCACTATGCCCATCAGGGCAATGTTCACCCATTCCACCACATCCTGCTGTCAAACGTGTATTTTTTGTAAAATATGTAGGTATATTGTACCTACATTCCAGTTGCACTATGCAGCAAATCTATAAGTACCTAAATAATTGCCAAAAATCCTAATAGGATGAATAGGCACTATCTTGTCTAATGTACCTAGTATGTTTTACTATTAAAAAAAGATTATACGTAAAAACAAGGCTTCCTAAGTTTTACAGTTTTGTGTCAATTAAAGTAGATAGATGATACTCCTGGTTTCAAATAACTTGGCCACTGGCTACATAGTAATTCTATTGAAAAAGTGTGACAAGTAAGGTGAAACGAAATGTAGATACTAATGTGGCATCAATAATTGTACCTAATTAGTTAATGCATCAGCTGGGAATTTGCCATACCTACACGAGAATGAGTGACGTAGATCTATAAGATAAGTATTTATTGTAGATCTATGATTAAGATAATCCGCCTACTAATTCTGATTAATCATAGTATAGCATATAGTAATGGACAACGCATTAATATGAAACACATTCTAGAAATATCCGATGCTACAACATAAGTACATAATAATTATGTAAGGATTTAATGAAGTTTTATACTATACTAGCTTATTACGAGAAACTTAAAAATCATCCCTTTTATTTATGCCCTTTTTCATCCCTTCCAATATAAATTCGTAAAAACGACCAACACCTTATTACTAATTTCAATAGGAGAATCTAGGAGCGGAATTTCTAAAAATACTTTCTTAGTGGAAGGTTTTGAATTAAAACCGATCTGTCTTTAAAATTTCACTTCTCTAGGATTAGCCGTTTGTGCTCTGCGTTGATGAGTGAGTAAGTCAGTCAGTCAGGGGCTCTCGTACATATAATTATTGTAGATTTGTATAATGATGTAGACAGATAGGTACTCCCACTTAGATCGAAAATATTAGATACATTTTATATTTTTACCTACTTATATAAAACCAACGCATAACAATAAAATTATTTAATATGGATATTTCATCGAATGAGGAATGCTATAATACTAAAATTGCTAATAGAACATGAATAACATTCAAAACTGTGAAAAAGTCTTGGCACTGTCGTTTCGGTGAGAAGACGACGGTAGAGAGGAGATAAGGGGTCACTAAGGGGTCAACTTCTTCTATACAAATTTTGCGTATTTACTCTCTATATTATGATATGCTGCTATGTTAAATTAATATTTGGTCGTAAAACAGGAGAAGGTAGATAATAGAGAATCGTTTTAAAGTTCATTTTATTTTTCGTGAACAAACCCTCACTCCAAACTCCAAATAGATTAGCGCCGCAGGCAAAATTCATTACGTGATGAAAAAACGATGTGGTAATACTAATGCGATTCATGCTCATAACAAGATTTGATAACAAGAGCTATCAACAATACAATCATTCACTTCTAGATAGCTTCCGGGCCGTAAATAAACCATCAAGTAGGTACCTATATATAGAATAATAACGAATTACCCGCACAATCGTCCTTCCACTGCCCAGTGTCCACATAAGTAATAAGCATGACTGTGAATAATTTATACATATTGCTATACTGCTGTGGTGTAGGGTACACATAATACTTACGTGAATTTATTTCTATTTCCTCAGATGACATCATCGCGTCATACTCGACCTGACCAATATTATACCAACTACGATATACCTACATGTATGGTAAATAAAGTACTTGTGTCATGTTTGTCCATCCATAAGCCACGTGCTTATAATGAGATGCCTATTAAGCAGTAATTCCGCTAACACTACAATAATAAGGTGACCAACCGTCCTCCTTTTCTAGGTTCTGTCCTCCCTCCAAAAGTGTCCTCCTTTTTGTCCTCCTTTTTTACTTTTTAACATTTTAAAACTAATCTGTTAATCTCAAAACCACACTTTTTTCATCATACCATGAAATAACTAGTACCATAGTATAAAAATACATTAAAATGCAATTGTTTTTTTTAAAAAATTTGCCTGCGGCGCTAATTACCTTTGCCTTTAATGTATATGTAATTTGGTATGTCTTATGACAAATATTTCACCTGCGGCGCTATTTTTTGGATATATCCTTTATGGAAACATTTTCAAGAAAATAAATCAAACAACGTGGCAACCTTCGTAACTGTCCCAAAAAAAATTCGTCTGCGGCGCTATTTACGCATTTTTTGTCCTCCTTTTTATTTTTAAAAATATGGTCACCTTAACAATAACAAAAACCTAGCGGATTGCCATCTTACTAATCTGTAATTAAATGAATATCTTGAACCACTTTTAACGTAGATCAACACAAAACAAAGGTACTACCTATTTTATATTCCTATACTAGCTGAGTAACCCGTGCTTCGCAACGGCAAATTTAACAAACCAACCCGGCATACTTTATAGGCTTGAGCTGGACAAAATTTGACTTAAGATCTGAATTTACTTTCCAACGCCCTTTCATACTCGACCCTACACAACTCTTGGATCCCCTCATCATCATGGCATCTCCTAGGAAAAGCTTTTTCTCTAAAAACCGGAAACGTTTGGACACAGCCTATATTATCGCAAATGTTATTCTAAATTTTCGCAGCAATCCATCATAAAATCCGGGAGTTATGCGAACACTTACGAAAATCAGACTTTTTTTAAACGATCTGGGCTTGCATACACAAACCCAAATACTTTCCTGCACACCTTGCACTAGGCTAAAAGCCTGTATCGCAAAGTGTGGAATATATCGGAACGGAATACATGTGAAATACATTTACTTTATATAGATTAACGAAAAAAAATCTTAACTCGAAAACTACAAAAAATCGCTAAACATACATGGGGGTTAAATCAATAGGTGTTGAGGTCCTCTGTCATTCTGCTTCGGTTGATCCACCGGTTGTGTTACACCGTGTATATTATGAAAATCCGTTATATCTCATTAATAAAAAAACGTGTTTTTCAAGAAATTTGCCTGCGGCGCTACCTTTTTGATGGATCTGGTATTATTATTTCTTTTTTTATATAAAATAAATTATTTTACACCATGACCTTCTTTGCTCAGTCTCACAAAAAAATTCCGCCTTCGACGCTATTTACAAGTTTTTCTTCCACACTTACTACAATAAAAAAATTCTGTCACATCTATATTATACATACTATAAATTTTAATCATCTCTCTGGTAAAGGGGACCCCAAGTATAAAAAGGATTTAAACAAAAAATAAACGGGTCGTATCTAGCAGCACTGTTTAAATTGTATTTTAATTTGCAATACTCATTCATACAGTAAATAAACAATTCCTCCAATAAAAACGTTTTATTGAATAAAAATTACATTTTTTCCGAAATCTCCGAGCCTAGCCTGTTTGAAAGGTGGCAGCCCTACCCTAGACTAGTAAAAAATCCATCGTTTTTGATTAAGATTTCAAAAAAACGACCAAACAATTATATTGCTAATTCCGATAGAAAGGATTTGCGGAGTTTCGGAAAAACCTCCTTCATTGCTTTGGAAACTCTAAATTTCACTTATCTACGATTAGCCGTTTGAGATGTGCGTTGATGAGTGAGTACGGTACTTATGTTGGTCAATCGTCAGTCCGTCAGGCACGTTGTTTTATATAATTTAGGTAAATAATGATGCACCGCGCCGTGAAGAGTTCTGAAAAATCGTGGATTTGTATAGTACCTACGTATAACCACTACCCATATCAACATCAACATATTGAGAACATGCCAAAATAATGATATACCTACTCGTACCAATGTACAAGTTTCAGGGATATCCCGTTGATGCAACGCACATTCTGTATGACAAGGTATTCAGTTAGTTCAACTACTAATACAATACGTAGTTGACCAATTTTATATTTGATGGTTTTGTGAAAACTGGAAAAAAACTGATATCCTATAATCTAAGAAAAACGCGACATTCGTGATCATATTGGATTCCAGAAGGATTCGTATCAGTGTTTCCATACCGAAGAAATATTACCCTTTAGAGCAGTAGTGTCCAACCCGTAGATCGCGGGCGCCTGGTAGCTCGCGACCTATATTTTATGCGCCCGTAAACAAAAAGATGGACAAAAGATTTGTATTATGTTTACCTTTGCTGTAGGTATGTATTAAGTATGTTCAAATATTTTTTGTTATCTTTGCAACTTTGTAAAATTATGATTAGAATGAAAAAAAGAAAAAAAATCAACATACTGCCACATCGTTTCTAGTCATATGTATATTTCGGGTTGACTGTAAGATATTGCTTTTGCAATAAGTCCGCCTTTTGGCACACTGTATTGTCTTGTTTTTGTTATTGTTTCATATATTTACTGGCCAATAAAGTTTTATTTATTTATAATACCACAAATTTAAAAAATGACGCGAAAATCCATTAAGTATATTAATATTGTGTCATTAAAAAAATAGCCTGCCGCGCTAACTATAACTATTCATAAATCAGTTATCCGTCCATATCAGACACTAGCGGATCCAGGGGGGGCTAGGGGGCTGAAGCCCCTTCCAAAAATATGAGTGACAGTACTTTACATACAACAAATCTAGGGGTTTCAGCCCCTTGCCCCCCCCCCCCCCTCCAAAACGATGAGTGACAGTACTTTTGACCATGTGACGACATTCAGCCCCCCCAAAATTGAATCCGGGATCCGCCACTGATATCAGACCTAGTAGTTAAAATAAAATTAGGTGATTACTGATTTACACAAAACTTCGGATGTTCATACCTACATTATTATTTATCTCGATTTAGAGATGTGTTCTGTATGTACCTACCTATATACAATACGTAACGCGGTTTATTTTAAAACACTGAATTGTAAATATAATAATATATATTAGTATCGATCCTATAACACAATATAATGCATGTACATTAATGATTAAACATTACAATGTAACCATATAAAGCTATACAGCATTATAATGTAAATAATAAACATAACGCCCACCAAAATATCTCAAGATATCGCATTCGCATACCTCGTAGTGCTTTTGAAGAAGTTATTTGTCTCTCTGTTCATCAGATCCGATCGGAACTTGTTCATCTCCTCTTCCATTTTCCTCATCTCCGCGTCAAATCGCTCCCTAATGCTAGAGAATTCTGTATCGATCACAGAGAAATCTCCCAACTTGATGGGGATATTCCTTTTAATTCCACCGTCAGCCATTTTTAATCAACACTTCACTAAATTTATGAAATTAAATAAAATAAATTCTGATGCGAACAACGGCACCTCACACTCACGACGAAGTAAAGAATTACACTAAAGTCACTAAAGCTGAGGCGCGGGCTGACACTATGACACGACCACTACACAACCGAATAGCCAACTCCAATATTCCTACGAGAGTCTGCGCACAGTTTTAAATAGCTTTACATCAGTTCAGACACTACATAGGTACAATAATGCATTCCTCTATATACATACATATAACACAGGCACATACAACACTACTATTGTATCACACCGTGTAGGTACATAAAAGGCCGAATATAAATATGGATATAGCATACGCGGTCTAGTCATGCCGGTTGATAGAATATTCTTGAAGTTTTTATTCTAAAGTTGGAATGACGACTAATGTTATTAGGGTAGGTAGGTACATAAAATTTTCTGCATTTCGTGTAACTAGGAACTATACTCGTATCAACATGAATGTTACATATACCCTGATATGGAAAATTACTCATGGGTAGACATACTCATATGTGCATCTACTAAAATTGAGTCTATACTTTAAAATACTGATTCCCGTTTTCTTGAAATTATTCGATCTGGGGATCCGACATAGATATATGTACCCAGATGATCAATTTAAAGAACAGACACCGAGCACTCAATTACCCAACCCACACTTTCTTACGAATCATTCACCCATCCAGAACAATCCAATCACTGATTTATTTAATACCTAATAGATTCAATTTTTAATTAGGTACTTTAACCTTTGGGATGTCAAATTTAGCCAGCAGAAAAATTCATTTAAAATATTAATTAACAATTTATTTATTTTCTCACCCTTAAAAATTGTGAGGTTCTGTTTACACCTAAAATTACTATTTTCTGCGACAGCTCTCATTTCTGGGTTCTCCCGGAGTATTCAGAATGGAGAAAGGCCTGTTTTGTTTGATATGAAGAAGTTATGACAGAAAGATTATCAAGGGTAACAAGTTGAGAAAATTGTTCTAATTGGATAAGATTTAGGGGTAGTTAATTTAAAACTGGCAAAACTCTGAATTACTGATCATCTTACATCAGTGAAGTAATCTTCATTTGTACAGAAAAGGAAACGAAGTGTTAGAGAAATAAGAAAAACAATTCAATATGATAAATAAAGATAATATATTATTTTACAAAATAATTACTAAGATACAGATATACATTTATATTTAATATTATAATTATAACTTTATATATAAAATTACCAAAATATAATATGTATAATATATTTTGTGCTTGGCATATTCTAATATTAAACAGACTTCATCTTTATACCAGATTGATGATTATGATGAATATAGTAAGGCACACATATTAATTATAAGACACATATGTGGTTATGTAAATGTCGATTGCTTCTAATGACTCATATGAATCTATATTAATCTTAATTACATTACTTCTGGAATGAGAAGAATACATAGTGTTGCATAGCCAAGTATAAAATCAATCTGGCTCATCCAAATAAACCCAAATGCATTTGTGTACACTTTACAGCAACCTATAAAAGCCTGTATTGTAGAATTAAGTAAGTTGTGAATTCTTCAAGGCAACTGATTCCACAATTAGAAAGGCAGATGATCGGTGTGAGCCCTCTCTTAATTAATTGATATTGACCAACTAGTGAACCACCATATCTATTAGTAGGAAATGGGTAAAAAAGTAATAATTCACAGTATACTGTCCCAATTGAAAAACTTTTCTCTTGTAAAATAAAGATTATAATATACAAATTATTTTGGCATCAATTTTCTATATATTTTTACAAGTCAGTCTGGCATCACTACATAATACTGAACCAGTGAAATAATATACATGAATAAAACAAATAATGTTAACTCCTCATTCTGTAAGGTGCTCCTAGTACCCACAGTCTACACACTACACTACCTATATAAACTCTTCTATCTCGTAATAGAACTTGTAATAAACAAATTAATAGTGATTTTGAATCATGTAGAGAAAATAACTGAATGCAGATACAAATAATAAATCTTTTATAAACTTTAAAATGGTTATAACATGTGAATAGGGATATTTTATACACATACTAATTACAAAAATAACATTTTAAACTAACAGTTCCACCCACAATCCACATCCAGTTACAATTAGGGTTTTTTTCATAAACTAGGAATTTAATTGGTCAGTTTCATTATGTACTTCAGTTTATCATACATTAATCACTAAAATCTGCTTTACACTTAGAAGCAAATAATTTGAAAGCAAAAATGCAACAATTAGGTAAATATTAGTATTACCAACTGTTATGCAGGAAAATTTATTTCTTAATTCATTAAATTTCCACAGAGCTTCTTCATAACGTAACATTATTAGTTCACTAGGTATAGGCCACTAGATCTATTGAAATACTTATGATAGATGTAAACTATTAATTAGAATATAAATTAGGTCAAAATACTAAGGAATGACAATTTCTCTATAAAGCAGCTATTCCCGCCACTGATCACTGATCAAATGTATCAGAAATATAGAGCCATTAAACAAATTAAACATACGAAAGCATGTAAGCAATAATAATCACTAAGTAGGACATAAACCTAAAGAATAAATTATAAACGCTTGAATAAATCAATCCCTGTAAGATAGCAAACCAATACAGACAATAAACAAAGGAAACAACTTTGTAACTCAAACTGATAAGATTATGTCACATATGAGGCACAATGAATATAAATTACTTTCTCATTAAATCTTTCCACACAACCAATAGTGTAGTGTGGGGCAGGAGGGGCGGTCCTTCCCTGGCGGTACTTTTTAGGGGATGGCATTTATTGGGAAGCATTTCAAAAATCAATTTAATCACATTTGTTTCATTAAAAACTCGAAAACAATTCGTCTGTGGCGCTATTTTCTCTTTTTATACCATGTCAATATCTACACTTAAGTTGTCCCACTCCAGTGTAGAAGTTCTTAATAATCCCTGGAAATTCTCGAGAATTTTGGATTTAAATGCCTAAACAAGGGGGGGGGGGCGGATTTGACTTCTGCCCTGGGTGGCAGAAACCCACGCTACGCCACTGCATACAACAATATGTTAAAAACCTATTTTAGTACAAAAATGTCATACAAAAGAAATTTCTTTACAGCGAACATTAATTATCAACATTTATTATAAACATCAGATTTTAAGGAACCCTGGTACACACTATTGTTGATGAAAATGTAAAATACCACTGTTCAAGTGAATACGTACTATGTATGGACAAACAATGTATTGTATATCTGATAGAGGTGATAACTGAATATAATGGAGGTTGTGATTCATACATTTAAATGTATAAGAGTACGCATTAGGGCTACCTACTGTTTCACTTCTGTTTAACATTATAATCAATCACAAGTTACATGTTTTGGAGAGCAGGGCCGCAATATTAACAAGGTTTTCATCTCATAATCACTCATTGGATGAAAATTTTGTCCGATCAATAAACAAATTTAATAAATTTACATAGTTAAGTAGTTCTATTGTAAAGAAAATCGCACAGCCTTATAAACTATCAATATTTCAATAGTTTCACAATATAATATTAAATCAACTTTGGATGGCCCTAATTTCCCACATTGCTTGACAATAATGTCCTCTCCACATTTAAATTAATAATACTCCACTAATTTTCATTTAATAAAACATGTATCGGAATCATACCTAAATTACTCATTGTCAATATAACAACATAATCTGAAAACCAGAATTTTGACCCCCTTATACCAGTAAACTTATACTGTCTGGGGGCTTTAAATTTAATTTGAAGTAATATAATATAAATAATGTTCTAATGATACACATACTTTGTAAGCCTTTTGAGAATAAATTGAGAATAAATTGAAATTGAAAAAATTGATTTGGACTCCTCAATACACTATGTATGTCGCCAGGATATAATCAAAATAGGGATTTCATCAAATCTCTAAACTGGTTTACTGAACGTCAATTTAATATTTCCTATACATATTCTCTTTAGGAATTGATCAAATCCCTATTTTTTATCACATCCCACAGAGGTACCTACTCGATTAGTGGAAAAAACTTCCCGAAAACTGAATTCTGCTGCGTTATAAGAATTTGGTTTGACAGATACATACATTTCATTTCATCCGTCTTGTCACACTTTTTGTATAGAATTACTATGTAGCCAGTGGCCAAGTTATATGAAACGCAATATAGGTACCTACTCAACTAAGGCTGGCCACACACTAGACAGAAAGTTATATATTCTAAAGTTCAGAATTCTGAACGATACAGCATGGAACGCATACAATTTCTTCAAATCGATCTGCAAAAACTCAAAATTTATCTTTAAAATTTGTATGCGTTTCCGTACTCTATGGTTCAAAATTCAGTGAAGCCGTTGATAGTATGCAAGCCTGGACATACGAATAACATCACCACCCTTATTGGTGACGTCACCTTGTATCGGTGACAAATACCTTGTCCCGGTGACAAACACTTGGGCTACAGAAAACTTTTTCCCATACATTTTCTCCCAATCTTGGTGACAACATCATCAAATGTCAGTTGAGCTGGGCCTATATGATAATACTATTGAGTCCGGCCTCGAATTCTGTTAGATTATAACTATCCGTTGTGTGTGGCTGGCCTAAATCAAAATTTGCACAGAACCTAGAAATTTGTAACAATAAATATTTCCTCATAATAATGAAACAGGAGTGAAAGAACTTCACCACTGCAGGCTTACAACTACAGCAATAAGGGGCAGAGGGGAAGTTATCTTGTTCTGACGAACTTTGTTAGCATTCATTTGCAATCGGGTTGCACTCCATATTCTATAGACAAGCTGAGTACTATCAGGGGAGAACAGTTTGACATTGGTTTGTAAAGACTTGAGTGTAAAGCATGCCCTACTACCACCAACTGTGTGTCTAAGGTCATTAGTCCAATATAAAAACACTGAATGGATTTTGATGTATTAAAATCTTATTACTGACATTTTTTTTAGAATCATCACAGTGGGTTTCAAAGACGGAACGGTTGAAAAATAAATACTAGTGCACTGGATGGAGAAGCAGAGTAGTGGACTGTCAGCTATCACTTGCCACCAGGTGGTACAGGTGGGGCTTCAGTGATGGGAGGATGAGAATTATTATTGTTGGACCCACCACCACTAGGCCAAGCCCACCACACAATCAGAATGAGGAAAACTACTGCAATTAATGCGATAATAATCATCATCTTGATATTTTTCCACCAATACTTCCTCTTTAGCTTTCCTGCCTGCTGTTCAAACTGGGAGGCTCCATGCTGCAACGCGTCTGCCCTGTCATCTAATTCTGACAACTTCTGATCTCTCTCCAGAACTTTCTGAACGTTCACACGCATTATACCAACCACTTCATTGACTTGCTCTTGAGTTTGCTGTAGTTTTTTGTTTTCGGCTGTTGTCCTAGGACCAGAGCTCCCTCCTTGGTCTTCCATGTTGTTTTCGATTATGGTTGATTTTAACTCCCTGGAAATTATGGGTCCAACGATGGTACCACGACTTTGGTGAACTTTACAAAACTTTTAAAAGTGTATCCAAACAACATTCAACAAGTCCAAATGCGCGAAACACGACTGAGCTTAACATTTGCTATCGCGACAATCAACAAGTACTCATTCTAAGATGGCGACTCTCTGCAAAGAAAAAAGATACCGGCGCAGTGTTGCCATTTCAATATTTGGAAAAAAACCAGATTTTTCTTGAAAAAATACTAGAATACATAAAAATACCAGATATTTTTTTCGTCGACGAGGGGAGGATGCCTGAGAAACAGTGAAAGGCTAAAACTGTTGACCTTGACCAAGCAAAAAGCGTCGATTTCTGCGCACTACAAAAAATTTTGCGAGCTCGTAAAATTCCCTGCATTTTTTTTCGTTATTTCGTTATTTGTTAATTTCAATAACAACATCTTAAAAATATACTAACTACAGAGGAAATACCCGGAACAGGCTATCGCCTAGTGGGGCAATAAAATCCAGTACTTTTTTATTGTATTTTTACTTTGTAAAGCTTTGGATAATAAATAAAAATAAATGAAGAAATACTAAAAAAATACTAGATTTTTCAAAATGCTTCCAAAAATACTAGTTTAGCCCTAAAACTAATTACGTGAAAACCAAAAAGTCTTGAAAAAAATTTCACCAGCACCCTTTAGAAAACACTGAAGTTTTGAAAATGCCTCCAAAATTATTAGTTAAGCACTAAAAATACTAAACACGAGAGCACTGATCAGTGAGTTATTTGAATACTTTCATTCGATACATTTTTCTTTTTTCTTCCTATAAGTACTTGGTATTTGAAGAAATATATATCGAATACATAAAGTACTTGGTATCGGAAGAAAGTATCGATACAGTCTGTCAAAAAAGAGTTGGAGTTCGATGAGGGCGCCACATGTAGCTTTTTGGCAACTATAATGGCAACACTGGTATAATTTCCGTACAAGCGGCCTCGACCACAGCCTCGACCGAATCGACCATCGACCAGCAATTATTGAAGCTGTGGACATTTTTTTTTGTCTCCACCTTCAATTCCTCATCGATTCGCATTCCGTTACTTCCTATTTTTTCCTCGATGACCTTTTTTTGGTCGCCGACGGGAGGGAGGTGCTCGACCGGGTATTCGAATATTCCAAAATAATCGAATGACCGTTACCGAATGATCGATTATTTTCATTCGAATTTATATAAATTATTACCTATTCGAATGAAAATGATCTAATGATCATTCCAATAATCGATTATTAAAATATTCGAATTATTCGAATATTCGAATCGCACAAGCAATAGCTTTAGAAGGAAGGTATATCGTATTAAATTGTGATTTGACCTGTAATGTTTATATTGAATCGTAATGTTTCTTAAACTAAAATAAAGCAATTTTTATTATTATTATTTTATTATTCCGATTATCTTAATAATCGAATGCATTCGAATATTTTCATTCGAATATCCCATCACTACATTGCGACTTGTGTGCAGTGTTGCCAACGTAGGCGATTTATCGCCATTTAGGCTACTCAGAACATGCTCACCACAGAACACATATACTCTCTAATCTGGGACGTGATGACAGTTTTCGATTTTGCATTCAATTGATTCAATAAGTAATAACCAGTGTTGCCGTTTCTAGTATTTTTAATACTAAACTAGTATTTTTTGAGGCATTTTGAAGAATCTAGTATTTTCTTTAGTATATTCCGAAAATCTGGTATATTCTAGTATTTTTGATCAAAATCTAGTATATTTAGACCTAATTCTAGTATTATTCGGTACTTTGCAATATTATTTTGTTACGCTTTTAAATTTTGTACAGAAAAGACCAAAAATGAATGAAAAAAATGTGAATATATAGTCGGTTTATTCTCTTTATCACCCCCCCCCGCTCGCAAAATTTTGAGTCGTCAAGGTCAAAGAAAATAGTACGATTTCAATAAAACATTCAAATCTCCCCCCCCCCCCCCCCGTCGTCAAAATTTTTGTGACAGAACTTTTTTGTGTTGGTGACGAAAAAAAAAGGTCAACGGTTTTTTTCAAGAGTCACTCTTTTCCTAGGGACCCCCCCCCCCCCGTCAACGGGTTTTTGCAGAACAAAAACACTTTTGTGGCGAAGGACCAAAAAAAAAAGGTCGACAGAAAAATTATCTGGTATTTTTGTAGACCCCATCTAGTATATTCTAGTATTTTCTGGACAAAAATCTAGTAGTTTTCCAAATTTCAAAACGGCAACACTGGTAATAACCCCAATAGCCCAGTTCGCAACATTTTGATTGAATTGTTTTTTTTTTTCGTAAATATTATAGACACGTGTAATATACGTTAGATTTTAGCGAGTATAAGTATTCTGTGTTTCGGATTGTTTCCAGTAATGCCGACCAATTTTAAGGTTAATAATTAATTGATAAAATTATTTTAGGTACTGATGAAAAATAGTGTGTAATATTGTGTTATCTCATATGTTCAACCTATAAATCTATTATATTTCCAGGACTTCCCACCACTTAAGAATGACAGACTACTTCGTGCGGCAAATGGAGAGAAAGTGGATAAAATTCCAGTTTGGGTGATGCGGCAGGCTGGACGTTATTTGCCGGAATTCCAGGAGGTCAGAGCCAAGCATGACTTCTTTGAGGTCTGTCGAACTCCAGAGTTAGCGTGTGAGGTTACACTGCAGCCACTTAGAAGGTTTGAACATTTGGATGCATCTATCATCTTTAGTGATATATTAGTCATTCCTCAAGGACTTGGGATGACAGTAGAGATGCACCCCGGAAAGGTAAGGCCTCATTTTCTGAATGTTCTGTTAGTTTGTGCATATATTGCAAACAAATTTGTTGGGTGTTATTTGCAGGGGCCAGTTTTTCCCGAACCTTTGAATTGCCCAGAAGATTTAAAAAAACTGAACCCTGAAGGTGCCATAGAAAGACTGAAATATGTGGGAGATGCTATAACACTCACTAGACATAGGATCGATGGCAAAGTACCACTCATTGGATTCTCAGGAGCCCCAGTATGTTATTATAATATGATTTATATTGCCTTCTTTCATTATTCTAAGTATAATATTCATCTATAAAGTCAATTCACTTCCTGTTACTTGAGTCAACACCTGTCAACCTGCTGTACCTGTAGGGCTGCCACCTTTCGAAGAGGGTAGGCCCAGGGATTTCGGAAAAAATTGTAGACCCTGACATTTTTGCCACTCAAACCTGTAGACTCCGGGTCAAACCCGGAGAGGTGGCAGCCCTATGTACCTATGTAGTTAATGTCTTATAATTTGTGGAAAATGTGTAATGGGAAATATTTTTTTAATAAATTGTCTTTTCTAATAGCAAAGTGAAGTGGTTGACAACAGTGTTGTGCCCACAGTGCAGACTTACTCTTCTTCACAACAGAACTCAGAATAATATATGTAGAATTGTAATTGATTTGAATGTTATTTCCAGTGGACCTTAATGGGTTACATGATTGAAGGGGGCGGAAGTAAAACAATGGCTAAGTCAAAGGAATGGCTCCATAAATATCCTCAGGAATCACATCAGTTATTACAAATGTTGACAAATGTAATTGTAGATTATTTAATTATGCAGGTAAGTGTACATACCTATTTCTGCCCTTAGCTAATAATTTTATTTGTTTATTGATTCTTTGACTAGGCATTTTTGTATAGCTTCCAAAAGACAATTTACTTCCTTTTCAGTAATAAGGTCCACCACCCAGTGTTCAATTTGCTAAGTCCAACCTTAGAAAGATGCTTGGTTAATGACAGTTTGAATATTTACATCTTTTTTAATTTGATTCGCTATTTAAATAAATTAAACTAACTAAAAGTAAACACCGTTTTACTTCCACTAATGTATTTTTTATTATTATAACTTTTTCAAACCTAACGGTTCATCTTCAGTAACTTAACTACTAACACTGATTATCAAAAACAATTTTAAACCTGAGGTGTCTATTACGTAGAAGCGGGGGATATTAATTTTTTCCTATTGCAAGTATTCATTTAGATTTTGGATGGACTTCTCCAAAGCCATCGTAAATCTAAGCCCTGACACTAAAATGACGTCTCCATGGTAACCACTCACTATGGTGACATCACACTTATCCTGGTGATAAACATTTGGTCTATGGAATATTTACCCCCCATACGTTTTCTTACTATGAGGTGCGATCTCGTCATCTTTTGTCACAAAGACCCGGCCTGTATGTTTTGGCCCATTTACAACGGCTTCGACTTCTCTATAGTCCAAGAGCCCGCTGCTTAATTTATGACGTATCTGTTTTTTGATCGAAATGTGGTATAAATGATAGCTTACCAATAGGGTATTACATCGCACTAGGGTTGCCTATCAAAATCCTGCCGCAACCCCCCCTGCCCCCCCCGAAAAGGTCCCTCTTCGCGGTTTTTCGCATTTTATAGGAATATTGTAAGAGATATAAGAAAGTAGTCAATGACAAAAATAATCCTTGCTAAATTCTCTACAAAAAATGTTAAGTCAATTTTTTCGTAGAACTAGCAGTTTACCCGCAATGGCCGGTCCAAAACCGAAATTCATTTGAAATACAAAAAAAATGTATTTAAACTAAATTGGTTGAAAATTGATAAGAGTTACAGGAAAATAGTCAGACAACTAATTAATTACCATAGTCTTAGCTACAAAACGAGCTATAACTTATGTTCATACATCTAATAATTTCGGAGTTATTACAATAAAACTCAGTGACGAAAATTCTTAAAATTTAGTTTTTCATAAAATAATCAGAGATATGGCGCCGCAGGCCAAAATTTTTTTTCCATAAAATGTTAGTAATAATGGGTGGAAGAATGTGAAAGAAAAAAAATCAAACTTTTTTTTTTTATTTCTTCAAAAAATATCCTGTTTTTTGACCGGCCATTACGGGTAAACTACTAGTCCTATGAAAAAAATGACTAAGCATTTTTTGTAGAGAATTTAGCAAGAATTATTTTTGTCATTGACTACTTTCTTCTATCTCTTACCATATTCCTATAAAATGCGAAAAACCGCGAAGAGAGACCTTTTCGGGGGGGGCGGGGGGGGGTTGCGGCAGGATTTTAATAGGCAACCCTAGTGCGATGTAATACCCTATTGGTAAGCTATCGTTTATACCACATTTCGATCAAAAAACAGATACGTCATAAATTAAGCAGCGGGCTCTCGGACTACTATGACCATTATGTACCTATGTATGATAAGCCTAAAGGGTGAAATTGTTCTCTAAATTTGAGATTTTCCCAAAGTTATATGTATGTTAATGAGAATTTAGCAAGAATTATTTTTGTCATTGACTACTTTCTTCTATCTCTTACCATATTCCTATAAAATGCGAAAAACCGCGAAGAGAGACCTTTTCGGGGGGGCAGGGGGGGTTGCGGCAGGATTTTAATAGGCAACCCTAGTGCGATGTAATACCCTATTGGTAAGCTATCGTTTATACCACATTTCGATCAAAAAACAGATACGTCATAAATTAAGCAGCGGGCTCTCGGACTACTATGACCATTATGTACCTATGTATGATAAGCCTAAAGGGTGAAATTGTTCTCTAAATTTGAGATTTTCCCAAAGTTATATGTATGGTAATGAATATATTTGGTTATATTACTCATTGGTTATAGTAAATAATTTTATTTTTCAGGTTGAAGCTGGTGCACAAATGTTACAAGTGTTTGAATCTAGTGCAGAGCATTTATCACAAGATCAATTTATAAATGTTGCCATTCCATATTTGAAAGATATTTGCACTCGAGTGAAAAATGGCCTCAACGAAAAAAGCCTACCTTCAGTACCAATGGTATACACGTACATAATATTATATAAGAGTAGTTGTTCAATACCACAGATAGATTTGCCATTTTTCATGGTATCATTTCGTTTTAAAAATGATAGTAAATTGTAACTATATCCAGTAGTCGCTTTAATCATTTTGTCATTGGGAGTAGTCTCCAGTGCCACTGAATTTCATTTAACTTTGGGATTACCTTTATTGAAAAAGTTTACAAAAATTAAATTATGAAAAACACCTCTGATTTTTTTTTGGAGCCAATGTTTTTCCCGAAAGCCCAAAAAAAAATTGATATTTTGATAATAGTAGGTATGCATTAAAATCTAGCGAAGCGAAATTAACGCCAAAAAGTTGTAAAAAGGCTGTTTTTAACATTTGATCATGCGATTTTGAACTGTAACACTGCAGGAAATGACGCGCGACGTCATAGTTGGGCTCCTAGCCTTAATGCATTGGACTTAACATTTGCAGACTATTTTTGCCAAAGGAGCGGGTCACTCTTTAAAGGAACAATCCGCAATGGGATACAATGTGATTGGAATCGATTGGTCAGTTGATCCTGAGCAAGCACGGAAAGATGTCGGTGACAAATGTACTTTACAAGGAAACTTGGACCCACAAGATTTATATAAAGACCAGGTACAATTATTTCACAAAGGTATTTGATTTATTGAAGAACAGGAGCATGGTGAGGATATTATACCACCAATACCAGTTATACTTAGAGTCTTGGTTTTAATTCAAGATCAAGTCATATCCGGCTGGTTATTTATTTATTTAGCTTTATTCACACATCACATACATCTGATTTGTACACAACTTTAGTAGTAATTGTTCAGCCAACGACTCATCATGTAAATTATGGTGGCCTACATCTCACTGAGGATATCCAAGAAAGGCAATAGATTGGTTACACTTTCAGATAAAATGAAGGTAACCACTGAAATAGTAAGGCCGAGCCATTACAACCTGAGGTGCTCCAGTCTCCACACATTAAGACTCAAGAGTATGGAGACCAAGACAAATGCAGACATGTTGCCATTCCCTGCGCCACCCCAGACTCCAGAGTTAATGTGCTTAATCAATATGATGATGAAATTTCTTTAATATTTTCAGGAGGAAATCAGAAGCCTTACAAGAACCATGGTAAATAAATTTGGAAAACTACGGTATATAGCTAATTTGGGACACGGAATAACACCGGCGACACCCATTCAGAGTATGCACACATTCACTGAAAGTGTACATGAAAGTTGAGATAGTCAACAAGGATATTTTATGTTTAAGACCTATTAGTGATATCAGATATGTAGAATATTGTGTGTATAATATATTGTATAATCAGGAAGTTTTGAATATTTAGTAAGTTGTATAATTCAGTGGAGTGATGGAAAATATGAACCGCTAGAAAGGAACCTCCAAATCAAAAACAGAATGAAAATTTTACCAGTTTTGTAGATTGACAACTCCGTTGCTAAATCATTTAAAAGCAGAACTTATTTTTATTTTAAAAATCTGCGAATAATTTGTTTGTTCTAAAAGCCATAAAACACAATGAATATTATACAAAGTTATATGATGTCTTATCCCACCAACCTATGCAATTTACTGAAAATTCTCCATTACCTTTTGGGTTACCTGTAGGTATTTTGAAAATATCTGTTGATGGAATTGTAGTATTTATTGAGTAAGGTGGTGCTGTGTAAAGAATTGGGTATGGTTATTAAAGAATTATTGTTGAAACGATGTTTGCTTGTATTCTTTATCAAATAAAGCTAAACAATAATAGGAGACACATCAAAATGAAACATGTTATAAACATAAACCAGAATGACTGACCAACACTTCCACTCGCGGCACAACGACCACCGCAAGATGCCTATTAGTGTTGTATTAACATTTAACTAAAGCTTATTAAGAACTAAGAGAGTATAATTTGTTTGGCAGCTGCCCTTGTGGACACCTATGATATGATATTATGCCTTATTTGTTGTTTGTCTTTATGGCCACAGTCTTGGATTAACCCAGATATCCCTAAAAATTTTTTTTTGGCGCAACGCCTTCATTTTCGGTTATGTGGGAATAAATATAACAGGCCATAAAAGATAATTGGCCGACACGACGAATGGCCGAATCGCTAATTCTGCTTACTTGGCCATGTATTTTCGGCCAATTGATTGTGTCGGCTATTTGTCTTTGACGGTCATTTGTCCATCCGAAGCCGTGGATATATCTTAGCTGGGAGCCCTGCCATTCAAATAACAACCCATGGTAACCTCCTTCTTGTTAAGGAACCTAACAGGTTCCCTAACACTTGTGGTGAGGTCACCTTGTCTCTATCTCGGTATATAGGTTCCTTAGTCTCGGTGACAAACACTTGAGTTATGGAATAGTTTTTCTCATACATTTCATTCAATGTTTTGCGACGTCATCATTGGTCATCATCGCCAAATGTCACTTGTTCCTGGCCTCTATATAATATTACGTGGGCCTCGGCCCATATACTTTGGTATATTTTTCGACATCGATTTAGTAGTTTTTCGAGAACTATTTAGTATTTTTGTAACGGCAACACTGATACTCCTTGTTTCGTATAACTTGGCCACTGGCTACATAGTAATTCTATACAAAAAGTGTGACAAGACGGATGAAACGAAATGTAATCGTTATCACCAACTGACAGCTGTTTCGTGTAATCGTGTTGTGTACTTGCTTAATGCTTTGTGACGAAAGAGAGATAAATTATTTATTACGTTTAATTTTAATCTTCTTATATTATGACGCGCTTGAGTATTGTGTGTGACAGTTTGTTGAAAACGTTTGTTGGGTGATGTCTATAAGTGTTCAAATAACAACCAACGTATTCGTTTGCTAATTAATAGTGGAGACTAGTGATCAGTGATACTGTGAAAACAATACTACATAAATTACGTTTTGATAAACATTGGGCCTCGTACATAGGACTTCTTCAAGATGAATCTGTCATTTGCGGGCTGCGGGTTTTTAGGGATTTACCATGTGGGAGTTGCAGTTTGTTTTAGGAAGTATGCCCCTCACTTGCTATTAGATAAGATTTCTGGAGCTTCTGCTGGAGCAATATCAGCTTGCTGTATGTTATGTGAGATGCCATTAGGTGAGTGTAAACTTAATATTATTAAAGTAACTAAAATCTTTTTGTATTGACTATAATGCAGCTGATGAAAAGTAAGTTCCTTGGTGATTATGTTAAGGCCCAATTCCACTGAGGCAACACTCTGAATGATGTGTGACATGGTACTGATGTTCTAGATAGGTATCTGATTGTAGATGGACAACAATGTACCACGAAATTCCATGTCGAATGTGCCATTTGTCTACCCATGCTGCATATGCTTTGTCGGCTCGCGTGCGTCTAAAACGGTTCCATTCAGGCGACAGTTTGGTGTAAAATGCCTTTAGTAGGAGTAATCGAGTACATGGTAGGCACAGTTGGTTGAGGCGGCAGTCTCTCAAGCGGGAGGTGCCAGGTTCAAACCCCGGCGCTAGCGATGTATTCCACGCTTTGCGATACAGGCTTTTAGCCTAGTGCAAGGTGTGCAGGAAAGTATTTGGGTTTGTGCATGCAAGCCTGGATCATTTTATAAAAAAAAAATTGTTATCTGCGTTGTCGCCAGCCAATGCTGTCCAACATGTTAAATCGTGTCAATAATGGACCCAAAAGTAAAAGTAATTATCAGCCCTCATCTTTCTAAATTCTTTTATTTATTACAAATGATAAAATGCTTAAAATATCAGTTTTTTTAAAACTTCAAATGTATCAATGAAATCAAATTTTTGTTTCCTCAGATTCTAAAATAGGTTTTTTTTGGCATATGTAATGTATTTTATGCACTTTTTTAAAATTTCGCTAACATAAAAAGTTTCTGAATTCGGGTTTGAATTCAGGACATATTTTGAGGTGGTTGGTAATGCGCTCGACCGTAAATCAAGTGGATGCGGGTTCTATCCCCGATGCCGATTTACTCCACTTCACAACACAAGCTTTTCAAGCTTTTTGTGAAGTGTTCAAAGATGTAGGTAGGTATTTGGGTTTATTTCGATAAACCCAGAATCATTTAAAAAATATTTAGGTCATTAGGACTCAAGCTCTGCATGGTAGTGTGGGATCAATAACGTTTAGAGGCCCATGGCTTTATATTATTATGTGAATGCCCCGCCCTACCTAGATACTTACACTGTGCTGTATGTATCTTATATTGAATATTAATGTTACATCTTGTTTTTACTTTCACTACTCTGCCCACCTTCTTGCCTTAAGCTATATTCACTTGTTTACTTACCTTCTATCACTTTCACAATACACGTACCATTGCTCTACAGCGGTATCTTATGATTAAAAATTTGATGTTACTGAAAAACTCTACATTAACTTAATTATCATTATTAATAATACTGTAAAATTAAAACTACCATACATTTCACATACTTACTGAAAGTGACCATTTAATATATTTTTTTAAATCGCTCGATTCTGTCTTTAAATACATATCCATCCTAAAGTATTAGCCATATACAAGTAGGTAAATAGTGTCTTGGTTTATAGAAAATTATTTTATTTCCATGTTGTTCGTTCTTCGGGTTTCACTGCGGGTTGAGTGGTTGAATAACCGAGCTTTACCTGAAGATGGCAGTAGTATCGCTGCCGAAAGCTCGTTTACTCAAACACTCGACCCGCAGTGAAACCCGAAGAACGAACAACATGGAAATGGATTCATCACACTGTGAAAGCCTACAAAATTAATTTAATACATTGTTAATTTACCACAGTAATTTTAATACTATAGTTTTTAATAAGCATCGTGATAATAATTATTTATTACCTACGTAATTTAATGTACCCTTAATTTTAATGCGATAATACTGTTGATGCGGTAATCTTAAATGTAGAAATTATTCATTACTTAGCCATTGTTTCTTATCTCTGATTTTATCAGTAACCTTTAAACCTAACACATAAATTTACATAAAAATTTAAATATATTGATATGTACCTACAATACGTAGTACGTACAATCTCCCTTAATACCTATTAATTTTTAAATTTATATCAGTATTCTCCCAAAGGAAACTTGAGGACTGATGAGATGACATAGTGACACATGTATTTCATTAATTTCTGGCAGCGCTGTGCCCTCGGTATGCCCTCTGATTCTGACTGATGAAACTAGCAAAGTATTGTAGTACAGTGAAACTCGAATTTTACGTTTTTCTGGGGACCAGGGAAAAAAAACGTAAAATAGGGGAAAACTTTAAATGTGGGAAATGATATTTTAGTATGTCCTATAAAAACGTAGTTACTTTTCACCGTTAACTTCATTGTCATGTAGTAGGAGTGATTTCTTGACAGTAATTATGTTTACAAGACACAAAAGTGAATTATATCACTAAAAAACTAAACTGAAAGAACTGAATTTTCAGAAAATACCCCATACAATAAAAGTCCGTTAATTCAAATTCCAAGGAACTGAAAGCAGGAAAAAAATTCAATTACGCGACACGAACGTTTGAATTTCGCGCCAATTTTAACAATCTGCGGTGTCAAATTAATGTAGGTACCTATGTTTTTTTTGACACCGAAAAAAGGCTGTTCTTCTAAATTTTCGTAATAAAATAAACTGAATAATTTTATAAGGAAAACTTGCGATTTTTCGGAAGCAACCCACGTGGATGTCGAATATTTGTCACAAATTTGACCCCCCCCCCCCACATGAGCATGTAATTTAACGCGCACAAGACGTAAATCACGCGCATTTCACATTATCTGTGAGTATAAATAGTAGCACTTTGTATATAACACACTTTATATCGAGTAAACATTGAAACAACTATTTATTATATTACTTTTAGATTTCAAGAAGTCACTTTAGATTTTTTATTTAGACACGTATTTATCATTAGGTACCTACATGTCCAATGACCTAGTTAATTTTTTTGCAAATATCAAATGGTGTGTCGGGTCCTTCCCGAGTTTTTTCTGAACATCCATTAAGGCTGACAATACACATCGCAATTGTGGAAATATAAATTGGAATAACAACCAAAGTCAAATTAAATAGGAATTGATTTTTTTTTCAAATTCAACAAAATTGGTACACTAAAATTTCGCGAAAAGTAAATCATAAAGCACTGTTTAGAATAATACCCACGTGTAGGCATATATTAAATACCTAAATAAAACGAGTAATGTGTATGTTGCGCTACAATTAATTGGAAAAAAATACGGAAACTTTAAATTAAAGTTATACTAAACACTTATGGTGATTAAATTAACACTATACTATGCGCCGCACATGTTTAGATTCGCAGGAAACCAAAGGACCGGATGCATGCGGTGTATGTATACATAGTACACATACATAGGTACTACAAGTTCAAGATGTAGGGATGTACTAGGGGTGGTAGGGGGAGATAAGATAACATCGGCGGCCGTGTAGGGAAAAATGTTGGCATTAAGTAAAAAGGTAGCAATGTGACTTGAAGCACTTTCTTTACGTAATATTTTTTGTCGAACTTTTTGACAAACAATTAAATTTTACATGATTTTGTATAGACATTTCAGACAACTTTACGGCTGAAAAAAACGTATAATCCGGGAATTGTTTTTGGCGGCTGACGTAAAATTCGGGAAATTTTTGTTCTGGAATGTATGGGAGTGAAACAGGACCAGCCAAAAAAAACTTAAAATAGGGGAAAACGTAAAATGCGGGAACTTAAAATCCGAGTTTCACTGTATTAGTATTATCTTGAGGAATAGTAAATAATAATTATTTAACTTTACACTCTAGAAATTGAAGGTTAAATCTGTCTTTTTGTTTTCAGGGGAAATCACGAGTGATGTTTTAAGAGTAGTTACCGAGGCTAGAGCGGGATCATTGGGACCATTCAGTCCATCATTCAATGTACAGAATATCATCATGGACGGACTCCTTAAGTTCCTGCCTGACGATGCACACATTAGAGTCAGTGGGAAATTACACATCTCACTTACCAGAGTGTACGATGGCAAGAATGTGATAGTGTCACAGTTTAATAGTAAAGAGGATCTTATACAGGTAGGTACATTACTTTATAATATAGCATAGTACCAACAGTACAATATGTACAGTGTACTACATTATATACTGCGTGAAAATAAATATTTATCAATGATTTCCTAGGCTCTGCTTGCTTCCTGTTTCATCCCAGTGTTCTCTGGGATGCTGCCTCCTAGGTTTCACGGCGTGCGCTACATGGATGGAGGGTTTAGTGATAACTTGCCAGTCCTGGATGAGAATACTATCACTGTTAGTCCATTCTGTGGAGAGAGTGATATATGTCCACGAGACCTTAGTTCTCAATTATTTCATGTAAGTAATTGAATCGTTTTATGCTGATAGCACTCACTCTTTATCTCAAAAGAAATCACTGTTTACATGAAAGTTGAAGGACATGCCACACTTACAGACGTCATACTTTAATCAATTTCAGGTTATATAATTAGTAAATGATTATATTATGCTAGCATTACTTTATTTTATAAACATATTCAGACCACATATAGTAATATTTATAATGTTGTTTTATTTACAGATAAACATTGCCAACACAAGTATAGAATTATCTAAACAGAATATAGGTCGATTTACAAGAATTTTATTCCCTCCTAACCCTGAAGTGTTAAGTAGGATGTGTAAGCAAGGGTTTGATGATGCATTAAGGTTCCTACATAGAAATAATCTCATATCCTGTACTCGATGTCTGGCAGTTCAATCTACATTTGAAATACAAGAAGCTCTGGATGACTGTGCTAATTATGATCCCGAATGTGAAGAATGTAAATTACACAGACAGGTGAGTCACTCATCCAGAACTCGTATCTATCATCGTAAATCCTTATTCTACTCTCTGTGTCTCACGCTCATTATTGAAGCGTTAGGTTGCCTGAACTTTGTTTACTAAACTGCATTTTACTGAGTAGGTACTACATTTTAGCATAATCTGTATTCTTCACATTTGTTTCTTCAATAATAAGCACATACATAATAATGGACAAGTAAGATAAGATTTCAATAAATTCTATGTAAGTACGTAACTACATGCACTTATTTTACATTATTTTGATACTTATTTCTACATTATGTGGAGTATCAACTTATTTTATAATATTAACCATTTGTTGTGGTATCAGTTTGATAAGAATATAATGTGATTATACTAATATCCTATTTCCAAGTAGATTAGTGGCAATTCAATGTCATGTCAATGTGTTTAACTACTGTCTGCTCTCCTCTCTAGTCTAAAGTAAATGTATAAGATATCCTCATTATACAGAACTGGGTCACTTTATTAGGCGTTGTTATTCAACTCCAAGCCACTTTGTGTCTAATTTGCAACACACAGTATTTTATTTAGGTTAGTTTACTCAACAGTTTTTGTAGTTTTATTATTATTATATGGACAGCCAGGTACTTATTTTGATTTCCATCACAACAAACCATAACGTAGGTGCCGAAATATCAGATATTTCATACAGTATATCAGATATATTCGTACAGTATACTATAGTACTTATGTGTAGTCTTCTCTATCTCTTTAATTTACTTACTTCCTATATTATTCTTCTACTGAAGTACAATAAACTTATCTGCATTTTATTGTAAGTAGCAGTGTTGCCAACAACTCTTGGCCTAATATCGCCGTTTCTCATACAGAAAGTAGCCTAAAGTCGCCGAATTTCATTTGTAGTACTAAGTAGCCTAAAGTAGCCCAAACACCAAAATATCAATATGAATAAAATGTAATTTTTATCAATTTATGATAAAATGTATTGATAAATAGGCCTAAGCCTAATACAAAACAATGTAATGTACCTTAAAAGAAAGTAAAGTAAGTAAATAGGTAGTATAACAAAATTTGGTTGCAACACATATCTTTTACATTAATATGGGTACGAATTCTATGAATGGCTGGAATCTTTGAAGTAGCCTAAAAGGCGACCAGTCGCCTTTTAGATTTTTTCGTCGCCGATTCTCGTTCTGAGTAGCCTAAATGGCGATAAATCGCCTACGTTGGCAACACTGGTAAGTAGTTGAAACAACTGATTCTATTCTAGAGCTAATTATAATACTTTGTCTTATCATTTCACTGCATACATTGTAAGATATAAATATTGTCTTAATACTAATATGTCAATAAATTACAGTTTACTTTAGAATAGAACAGGCATGCTTTCCATTTCAATGGAATCTTTGGTTTAATTTATCTAACACACCTACTTTTAGAACCAATAGAATTACTGCAATAGCAATGTAAATAATTATAATAACTGTATGCATTACGTGTTAGTTTAAAACAAAATTTGTTGAGACTTATACAAATAAAACCCGGCACTTAGAAATTGTCACATATGTATTCTAGTCGCTCGAGTTTAAGAGCCTTTTTTGTAGTGTTTGTGAACGGATGGATATACCTGCCTAACGCATCTGTGTGGATTCTTGTTTATTGTGCACTCACTAAAACTACTATAACTCCGTGTACGGACTTGCGTGTAGTTATGCTGTCTTACACTACAAAAAAAGCTCTTAAACTCGAGCGACTAGTGTACATATTACAATCGATGGCTGATAAGTTACTTGTTTGTGAAGGGATAGCTTTTATTTATTCTTGTCATTTCTTCTAGGAATCTATGATTGCCAACTTACCAGACACGGTTGCTTCAGTATTCCAAAATGCCATTGAATCTACAAACAATAAATTTTTAAATAAAGTATTTAAACGCAGAGGTGGCAAGCTTCTGTCAATATTGACACTTCCTTATACAGTACCAACGGATATTGTCTACGCCACATTTACAAAGTAAGTCAACAATCTATTTTTTTATTTGCTTTAATATAAAATTCATTATGCATTTCCAAATATCAGAAAGGTTGGTGAACTGTTTTTGTTTCTCTATTTATTATAAGTAGTATTTCCTTTTTGTGATAAAATAAGATTATTTCAACATTGTAATAAACTCATATTGATAATCATATCAAATATAAATATTAGATTTGACTAATTAATTGTATCGGGTGTAAATAACCTAAGGAATCATTCACCACTAACCTAATATTATTACAATATACATGTACTGGGGATATCTTTGTCTTTTATGTTATGTATTGACCAAGAGGTATACTAAATATTTATCTATGTAGGTATATAATAATAATACGTCACATTAAGTACATAGGTATGTAATATTTATTTACTTATCTTAATTAAATATTTTTTACTTTACTTATCTTGTTACACATGGGTATTACTGATAATGTCACATAGGTACATACTACTATTTATATTGCCTCTTGAATACATATTTTTATTTATTATTTTTTGTATGCTATGTATGCCATTAATGGAATAGAGAAACAATATGGGTGTACATTATACATATATGTTTGCATTAGCACACACTGGCTTAAATAGAAATAAATACCGAACCTAATTTCTGATGAATGATATTAACATTATTATGTATTTTTAACATTAAATGTAATGCTAGTTATATCGGATCCACTTATGAAAGTCATACTTTGCAATACAGAATTATATCCAATACTCTATCATACCAAGGAGGATGCAACAGACACATGACAGTTAGTAAGAGGTAATTCCATCTACAAGAAATTTAATCTATCGTGTGAAGCTTCTACTTGTGTTGTATTGCATTGTCAGTCGAGATATTTGTATTGCAACAAGGGATGTCATTTGTATTGGTGTTTATGTTTTATATGTCTGTGTTGTAAATCAACTATCATATTGGTAGTACATAGTAATTGATAGATGATTTATAATAGTAGTACAATGTATGTATATATTGTTTCAGGATTATGTCTTATAAGCCTAAAGTCCAACTCTCTCTCTGGGCCGTGTGGAGGATGTTACTAAGGCAAGCACACTCTGTTATTTATCCTAGTGGTGATTATGATTCCCAACAGTCAACTCCTCTAGGAGTACACAGCTCTAATCACCATGTTGATCTGCACGCTGGTAAAAGGTACAATACTCAACTCCTACATACGCCACACCATGCCATTATCATTTCATTATCTTAATAATCCTTTCACCTTGGTAACCTTGCTTTAGTTAGCTTCAGCGTGATTCACTTGATGTTACTCTTTATCATGATTATAATACATACTTAGATAAACACAGCCCAAGTTCCTTCTACCAGTTAATTATGTAATTACGTTTCAAACTATGTAGATACTTGATATTGTAATCAAATGATATCAATACTTGATTTTCATAAAATTTGTATATACAGAGTGATTGATAAATGGATACATGTCTTCAGGAGTGATAGTAGAAGTCATTTGGGATCTTTTGAGCCAAACTTAGCTTAGTCCGGAGTCTCACGGTTCTCGAGATTCTTACTTTTTATCGAAAAACCCCAAATTAATAGTTTTACCATAACAGCTTCGTAAGTAAAGGTACCTACTTAGTGCTGTAATTAATTTTTGTTACTTGAGTATTTGTTTAGTCTATTTAACTCATCAGTTTCAATCTGAAGAAACAATAATGATAAAATATGTCAGATTAAAGTTTCGATAAATACTTATTTCGAAAACGAGTCGTGAAAATTTTAATTGTGTATTTTTTATTTCAGGAGTAAATCTCATTCAGTATTATCAAGATTAGGAAATAATCACACAACATTCCCAATGTTAGATGAAGACCTCCCAATAGATGACGATACTTTTGAACAAGTTCTTCGTGTCACGTCACAACATGAAGCCTTAGTTGCATATTTCTATACTGATGAGAACAATCAGGTAATTGTTATTATACCTACTGCTGTACCTCCAAGATCTATGTATTAAAGTAGGAGATACATCACTGTGACATATTATGTAACTCAAACATTGTCAATTACAAATGTGTGTACTTTAATGTGATTGGGTTTTAGATGAAGGTGACGGAAATATTTGACTTGACGGATGCAGACGCTGAAGATATTCAGTTGCCAATGGAAAGGGAAGTCAACAGACAATTGGAGTATGATGACTGGGAAGATGATGAAATAACCTTCTACGACAATGGTAGGTAGATACAGGCCCGCCACTTCCTTATGTGTAAAGTTTGCAGGACTACAGACTATTCAGTGAATACTGATTGATGTTTTATAAAGTAGCTACATAATATTTTCCAGAATTGGAGGACGTCCCAGGCTGCTCCAATGACAATAATGATGGTGCCATCTTATCTGATCCAGAGAGTGAATGGAATGATAATAAATACTCAGGACTGACTATAACAGATGTATCAGAGGAGACAAGTGATAAACCAGAATCTGACCAACCCCTTCCACTTGCGACACAACGACCCATGCAAGATGTCTATCAGTTTTGTCATTGAAATTTAGAACTAGCTCATTAACTATAATTTTTTTTTTACAATTTTACTTAGGTACACATATATTGATAAGTTTTACTATTCGTATATAATTACGACAGACTTACAAATTCCCTATGTACCGAAATAAAATATAGTAATACTATATAGTAATTCTATTTTATTATTACTTTATGAGTGATCTATGATTAATATAAGCAGAGCAATATAAAATTACATATATTTTTATCATAAACTTTTACCTTTACTTAGTGATACGCATATGTGATATGTATAATTGTTAGTTTCTAAAACATAGTAACAGGGTTAAGTAAGTACACACATAGTACAGGGTACTGGTGGGTACTGGTTAGAGAATTCTAAATGGTATTCAGTTTATGGAATCCTAGCATAGCTAACCTACCTATTCCTAACCACACCTCTTTTATATATCTAAGTATTGTTATGCATATAATGGTTGACCGAAATAAGTCCCAAGCATCAGTTAGTGTATATGTCGTGGTCCCATCGTAAAATTGGTCACATCATGATGTGCCCAGTCATTTCATGAAATGACCAACCGATATTGGGCATATCGTCCAACACACAACGTTTGACGATTTGACAGCTCACGTTTGGCCATATCGTTGTGTAGGATCTCCATAGGTTTAATAAAATGTAATTTGAAATACTTAGTTTTTATTTTTCATTGTTTTTTTTTATTTAAAAAATAAAACATGTAATTAATTTTTACTGTATTTTCCTCTTCAACTGACTGATAATTCGTTTGTAAAACCGAAGCATTGATATTGTTTTCAACCGCCATTGCAACGAGATGTAAACAAAAACAAAGCGAAGCACCACAGCGGTAATTACTGCAACTATGCCTATACGATATGGCTAGTAGAATTTTGGTCATTTCATGAAGTGACCAAGCGTTTAGTTAGGAATATCGACAAACGATAACTATTCATCGATCCGCCCCTCAGGGGACATCTGGGCACATCACGATGTGGCCAACCAACAATGTTACATTTCATGAAATGCCACCATTTCATGAAATAACTGGGCACATCATGATGTGACCAATTCTACGATGGGACCACGACATATACATTGAGTAGTGAATGCATACATTAACGGCTGTTTAAGCTTTAATTGAAACATATATACATAGTTCAGTTTTAGTGCTAAGTATGTATGTTTAGTCATACACATTATAATAGTTTATGAATATGGAGTATTGTTTATAGAAATATTTGACACTCAAAGTGTTTATTACATTAAACTATTGTGTGAATTTTTTAATATACCTACCTAATAGTTATTTATTTAATAATATCGCAGTATTCATAGTATCGTTTATGTTTACTATATGCAGTTAGGATGAAACATTGTGATATCATTTTATTGTAGTTACTAGTATTAAGTTTTCATAAGTATAAAATAATGATGTGTTCCTTCATTTTTTGATATGTTTTTATAGTTTTTCTTTATTATGTCGAACTGACAATTAGTTAGTAACAATTAATAGGTAAGTAAGCCAAAATAGTTTTACTTTCTCGAGACAATAAATTATAGTCTTGGCAATGCATAAAAGAAGGAAATGTGGTCACCACTAAAGACTAATGAATGTTGACGCTTTACTCTCAAAAGCACAACCACATCAGCTGGCATAAACCTAGTAACAATTGTATACAAGAGGTGGTTGGTACAGTAAAACATTCCAAACATATTTTATATAGTTATCAGTTTGTGGCACACATAGATTTTATAATACCCCATTCGAGCGTCACAGTATGTCATGACAATTTTTTTATAGAAATGCTTAAACTTATTTGTTAACTAAGTTCTGTATAGCCATTGATAAATAAATATGTACTATTTTGATATTGGTGGTTTTTATTTTACATACCTCTTTTTCAATATTCACACACTTTGTTGGAAGCGGTTCTTTGTGAAATCTCCTGTATTTATATGCAGGTCTTACTGGAAGGTTGGATTAAATAAATAAATAAACAAATACCTAAATGATAAATTTATTAGAAGACTAATATAACATTACTAGCTACGCACACATTAACTTTTTGAATCCTTGGACTTTTTGGTTTGTTTCTTTTCAACTTTAAGGTTAGCCATTTCATCAGATTGTTGTTTTAATAATTCCAACATTTTAGCATCTTTAATGGATTTCTTTGCCAATTTATCTGCTTTTTTCTGTTCCTTTTCTTTCTTTTCCAACATTTCTTTAAATCGTTCATCTTTAGGATCAACTTTGAAACCAAAATATCTCCTTACTTCTTCTATAAGTTTTTCTTTCCTCGCCTAAAAGTATTGAAACAATTCATTTTATAAAATATCTCGACTCTACAAATAAGGTCTGATATGAAATAGATACATAGTTATTAATTTAACTAATATAAAAAATAAATTTACCTTGGCTTGTTCAGCTTCTGCAAGTTTCTTAGCCACTCTAGCTTCCAATTCCATTTTCCAGGAATTAATTTTTGCTACATTCTTTGCAACTTGTTCATCTCGCTGCAACATGGCCTCCTTTTCTTCTCTTCTTTTTTCTCTAATCTCTGCTACCATATCAGGAATTGTACGGTCTTCTGCCAAACTATCGTATTCTAATTTACTTGCAAACTCTTCCTTATCCATCCAACAAATACCTGTAAAAAATTACATGAATGAATACATTGTACTTGTACATATAGATTCAAGAAGGTGTTGTGCAACGACCAAAACTTTTACAACATGTCTGTGAACAGCGCATGCATGGCCGTACGCAGGGGGGGTGGGCTTGGATGTACAACCCCCCCCCCCCAAATTCCTCAGCCAACCCACGGTTTTATAAATAGGAGAAATGAATCACACTATTACTACATCCTTCTTTCATCATATCATAAATTTTCAATATTTATATTGTGAAAACCCATAAATTCGTTAAATTTTTTTGCCTGCGTGCTTATCTCGTTAATGTGAGGATGTGTTTACAAAAAGTAAACTGGACTTTTAGGCTGGCCACAGACGTCCGGAGGTTCAGCTGGCGAATGTCAGTTCCTGAACTTCGGGACGTGTGTGGCTAGGCGACTGAACTTCAGTTAACCATAGACCACCAAGACTGATATTGTAGTAGTCATAAACAATAGTCATTTGATTCATTTTCACTACCTAGTAAGTACCTACCTAGATTACCTACTCTCTTAGCAGCAAATCGCAATCCGAGGAAAAAAATTCTATGAAGTTTTCCTAACAGCTGGGAAAAATATGTTAAACGCGCCAAATGTATGGAAAGAGACGTTACTTATTCATCATCAAGTTATAGTATAGGATATCAATGGATTTATCTGTATCGATACCTACAGATTTTAAGCTATTGTCAGAGTTAACAAATTTTACTCTAGTTTGGTGAGTTTTATACAGATTTTTAGAAATTGGACAGTCTATGATAAATCAGAAAATTAATTTAAAAAAATCATTCGAGCATGATTAAAATTTGATAATAAATAGGTAAACTATATATTTTATATTGGAGTGAGTTGTTCTATTATTGGGTGGGTACTATTTTGTCTTGTTATGACAACAAAACAGATCATTCTGTATTACTGGCAATAACAATGAGCCACGCTACAAATTAACTTTGATTATTGAAGTACTTAATCAAATATATTCAAATTAAAAACATAAAAAATCCAAACCGAATGAAAATGTGTAGTACCTAGGTACAAAAAGAAATAAATTATTTTTATGCAAGTAGGCAGCGTTTTATTTTCTCAAAAAGTTTAGTTTTTCAATAAACTGCCATATTAATTGGTCTTAATTCAATTTGCCAGAAATTGACAAAAAATGCAATTTTTTTAATTCATAAAAAAACTAAATACCTACATTGGAAAACACTAATTAAACTAATAAGTACCTACACAATTATGTTCCCAAAACTTAAAAAAAATGTTTTTATCATCGATCACCTTAAAAAGAAAATATTAATATAAACTAAAATTGACTAATTAATTGCTTCAATATTATATTATACAGCTCAATAGTGTGGACGAAAGGTGTGTACTCGCTTTTTGGAAATGTAGGAAATCAATCGTCAGTATTGGCTAAAGGCAATCAAGGCTCTCAATATAGGCCACAAAAAAAAAAAAAAAAAAAAACGGGTTCTCCGGGTGCCCGGTTCGCCCTGACATTCAGTTTGTAACTAACATTCAGGACGTGTGTGGAGAATGCCAAATTGCATACATTTTCGAGCTTTCGGAATCCGGTTCCCGAATGTTAGTTCCTGAACTTCGGGTGCGTGTGTGGCCAGCCTTAAACTACTTTCTTATGTTTTATGGCAAAATTTGTATGTCTAGTGGATGCGTTGTTTTCCTTGTCTGTCTCGTTTTTACATCTATAAAATGATCTTGTGATGTCCTTCTTACTGTAGTCATTTTTTTCAAAACAACGCTTACTACACCACAAGACAGACCATAGGCCAATCATCATAATACTCACACATCATCACAACTCAACACACAGCTGCTCACGCTGCGGCAGTGACACTCACACATCACAATAACGTCACGCTTCAACACGACTGCTCATGCTGCGGCAGTAAAATACTGATATCTCGACGGACTTTTACAAACAAAAACTACTTCACCCTGAAGATGGCAGTAGTATCGCTGCCAAAAGCTCGGATATTCAACCACTCTACACGCAGTAAGGAAACTCAATGAACCAACAACGGAGATATGGACCTTTGTATCTCTTGAGATTTTCACAGATTCAGTGCAAGGAGAGCAATTATAATTCTGATATTGATATGGCATAAAAAATGGTAAATAGTGCAGGAGGTGAATTTTTTGATATATTATTCCAAACAGGGGCGCCATGAACTGGGAAATAGGTCTGATTGATTGTTATAGCCTAAGAGGATCGTTCAGATGGCAATCATTGGGAAGACATGCTTCATATTTATGTAAAAAATAAATCTCCTTTGTAAGACTTACAGGGATCTATAGTACTACCAGTTCCATAAACCCCATACATTCTCCTGAGATATTTCACTTTGTTGTGGTACCAGTGTATTGGCTCCTCATATGGCATTTGACCATGAAGTCTTCTATAATCAGCGGGGTGCAAACGAGATTTATTCCGTTTCTTTTCGATTTCTTCTTCCTTTTGCAAATTAATCTCTACCAACATAGCTTCTTCGATTGGATCTACATTCTTCACATCTGTTGTAGCACTTCTTGAACTTACTACAAACTTAGAAACATCAAAACTTAAACGAGAAACACGAGAACGCAACATTTCAGAAGCAGTTTCTTGTGAAAATAATAAAAAACATTCAGATCACAGAACACATGCAGGCCGGCCACACACAAGATGGTTATTATGTTATGGATATATAATATAATACATATGGACTTAATAATAATGTGTTAATTTAGTTCAATTTGGTAATTTGGTTATATCGGTATACGTTAGTGATGGGCATAATCGAATGAATCGGATATTCGAATGACTGATAATCGATTGGCGGAATAATCGAATGATCATTCGATTATTAGATCACTGATCATCATTCTAATATTTCAATTTCGGAGGTCGGCGACTAAAAAAAAAAAGAAAAAAAAAAAAAAAAAAAAAAAAAAAAAAAAAAAAAGGTTATCGGTACAAAAACGCTACGTAAATGTTAAGGTCACTAGGAATCGAACTTAAGAATCGCCGACAGAGGGAAGGGGGGGGAGACCGGCTATTCTAATCGAATAAGATAATAATATAAATAAATAAAATAATAACTCCGTTTGAATGACCACAGTAAGTGAGTAACTTGTTATTCTTATTTAATAATCATTCCAAAAACATTACACATTGATAAAATATTCTGCCATATTATCATGCAAATTTTTTTTCGACTTTTTTGCAAACGATTCTTTTTTCGATTTTTTTTCCTTCACTAATCTATCTTACGGCGAGGTACGTTTGGGGTTCGTTCTAGGATAGTTGTTTTCTCTACCGCCGTCGCTCGATTGATAAAAGGTACGAAAAAAGAACCGAAATTGATAAAAGGTGCGATAAAAGAGCCAAAAAACGTTGATTATATAATATTTTTAAATAGCAATATAAAATATACATAATTATTTTTGACGATATAACGTCACTTGTGAATTATTGAATATGCGTCATTTTATACATTATATTATACACATTATATATGCAGTGATTATGTTAAATATAATATTAGGTACTAAGTGGTCATATTAAAAAAGAAATAAAAATACAGTGAAAAAAAAACGCAATCCATAAAATGTACAGCCCTGGATGTATGCCTTATCGTGATGTATAATATGCGCGCATACCTAGATATCTGCCCGTAGGTTTTTGCAGGTAAGAAATAAATTAATACCTAATAAAATTATGGTGTTTGTCTTTGATATTACACACTACACCATCCATTCCGTTTGCTATGACTATTAATATTATAAAGAATTTTATCCGATGGTCGTTTGAATAGTCATTCGAATAACGAATAATCGAAGAGAGTATGTGTTGCTAATTTCATGTAATTCATTCAGTTCGAAAGATTATTCGAATATTAATTCGAGTGAAAATAATCGGGTGGCCGTTTGAATGATCATTCGAATAGCGAATAATCGAATAGAGTATGTTGCTAACTTCATGTAATTCATACAGTTCGAATGATCATTCGAATAACGAATAATCGAATAGAGTGTGTTGCTAACTTCATGTAATTCATTCAGTTTGATTGAATACTATGATTGAATAGTCGAATATTCGTCGGATAGTCGGACGTCATTTCAGTTTGAATGAATCATTCGAATATTTCAGAAATATTCGAATTACTCCGATTATCTTAATATTCGAATGCATTCGAATAATATCACTCGAATATCCCGTCGCTAGTATACGTTAGTGATGGAATTTTCCAATGCATTCGATTATTAAGATAATTGGAATAATTCGAATATTTTAATACTTAATCGATTATTCGAATGAAGATTCGATTATTTTCATTCGAACAGGTAATAATTCGAATGAAGATTCGATTATTTTCATTCGAACAGGTAATAATTCGAATGAAAATAATCTAATGATCATTCGAATAATAATCGATCATTGAAATATAAATATGTATTCGAATGATCATTCAAACGGTCATCCGAATATTCGAATAGCCGGTCGAGCACCACCCCCTCCGTTGGCGATTCTTTGCCGGCGACCAAAACAAAAAAAAAAGGTCATCGACGGAAAAAAAAACTCTACAGCTTCAATTGCTCGTCGATTCTTAGGGGGACCCCCCCCCCCGGCATACATTCATTTACTTACTATTTACCCGGCGATGACCTTTTTTTTGTCGCCGATCCCCCCCCCCCGTAGGGCAAAAAAATTGGAATATTCGAAGAATGATTAGTAATCGAATACTCGAATGATCATTCGATTATTGCGCCAATCGATCATTCATTCGAATATCCAATTCATTCGATTATTCCCATCACTAGTATACGTCATACGAAAAATGGGGTTTCCTAACATGCACTCCATTTCGATGTTCGGGTTTGTTCGGCAAACGCACACATCGTACAGCGTCGGCCAAGTACCAAAATAGATGTTATGGATGTTATGAATCATTCCTTCTTTGCTATAAATGTAATTGCAATCTACTAAAGTTAATCAAATAATTAAATCAAAATCTCTTTTGGGATCCATTCATTATTAGTAGAGACCGACCGAATATTCGGTTTCGGTTACGGCCAGTTTCGGCCAAAATAGCCGAAACCAAATAGCCAAATAACCAAAATAGCCGAAATAGCCAAAAAAACCGAAACTAGCATCCGTATTATATCGAGCATTGTCGGGAATCTTCGGAACAGGTTCACACTTAGTGTAATAAATTTGTATTCTGTACACTAGATTCCTTTTTTATTTTACAAAAGTGAACATTTTTATACACATCATTTATGTCTTATGTTAAAAATTTTGCCTGCGGCGCTACTTAAGCGGCCGTTTCCCTGATACAACATAAGCAAGTGTTTGACTTACCTACGACAAGATTCATCACTTCGCCCATTAAAAAAAAACAAAATTGCTTGCGGCGCTACTTTTAGGTGCTTCTAAAGGAAAAATACTCATAATTATTTTTGTATTCTACATACCTATTTTAGTTCAAAGATAATACCTATACACATGGGCGTCGACGTCGACAGGGGGAGAGGGCCTAGAGATTGGAATAGCTATATATTTTTCCATACTTCATACTTACTTACTTTACTTTTCGTGCGGCTTATAAGGCAGGTTTCTTCACCCAACGTGGTTGCGTCTTCATAGTCTCTTATAATCGTACGTCCAACTGCTGCAGCCAACTTGTAACATCCTGTTCCGCTCCGTGGAGACTCCTTGGGTCCCCTGGGAATCTACGCAATGGACACTCCTCGACTATGTGGCGAATTGTTTGGTGTTCAGCGCCACAATCACACTGCGGAGATTCCCTCTTTCCCCATTTCCACAGGAGGTAGTTACAGCAACCCAGGTCGGTTCGGATTCTATTGAGCTGCGCCCAGGGCTTACGTGGAAGATTGAAACCGGGGACACGTTTAGTGGGGTCCTGTATCAGGTGTTTGTTCCGAACATCTGTGTTCCTCCAGAGATCCCTCCATTCGGCTTCCGTGTTAAGGCTCGATTCATCCACACTCCAAATCGGCTTTCGAGACCTGAGCCTACTCTCCGGGTGATTGCTTATGTATGTATATACAGGGAGAGCCGGATTGCTGTTAATCTTTTTGATTTCCCTCGCAGTAGCCTGTCTTCTTCTAATATCAGGGGGGGGTATGTTGGATAGAACGTGTAGCCACGGTATTGGTGTTGTCTTTAGTGTTCCTGAAATGGTCCTCATCGTTTGGTTCAGCTCAACGTCAACCTTGCTGCAATGAGAGCTTCTTGCCCACACAGGAGAGCAATACTCAGCTGTGCTGTACACCAGGGCCATTGCTGATGTTCGCAATGTTTCGGCATTACTACCCCAGCTCGTGCCTGCCAATTTTGATATTATATTGTTCCTGGTTTTGATTTTATTCTTCACTTGCTCAAGGTGATGCCTGTAGGTGAGAGATCTGTCTAGCTTGATTCCCAGGTACTTAGGGGCAGTTTCATTAGGGATCCTTTCGGAGCCCAGGCACAGATTAAGTTCTCTCCCGGCCTGTTGGTTGTTTCAGTGGAGGACCATTGAGACCGTTTTCTTAGGATTAAGTTGGAGGTGCCAATTCAAGAAATATTCTTGCAGCGTTTTAAGGTCAGCATTCAATGTATTTTCCAGTTCCTCGAAAGTTTTGCTCTGAGACACTACAGCCATATCATCCGCGTAGGTGAATTTTGTTGATGATATTTCTGGCACATCGGCTGTGTACAGGTTGAAAAGTAATGGGGACAGAACTGACCCCTGTGGGAGCCCATTTTGGAGGAACTTAGGTTTACTCACTTCTCCATTCAGGTGTACTCTAATTTTTCTATTGGAGAGCATGCTCTCTATTAGTTTCACAATCTTGGGGCAACCCATAACCCCAGCAATCTTATACAAGAGGCCCTTTTTCCAGACGGTGTCATAAGCCGCTGTGAGGTCCAGGAGCACCAATCCAGATTTTTCTCCCCTTTGGAATCCGTTTTCAACAAATGTGGTAAGTGCTAGAACCTGCTCGCAAGTGCTTCTACCCTCTCGAAATCCTGCTTGTTCTGGAGGCAAAAACTGCTCAAAGATTGGAGTGAGTCTTGATGCCAGGATCCTTTCGAAGAGCTTGTAGACCACTGAGAGCAGCGATATGGGACGGTAACTTTTGGGATCCTGGGATGGTTTACCTGGCTTTAATATTGCTATCACCTTCGCTTCCAGCCATTGTTTGGGTATTTGTCCCCTATCCATGATTGCTGAGAAGTATTTTGCCAGCCACTGTTTTGTCTTCGTCCCCAGATGGATTAAAAACTCTGGGAGTATATCATCTGCACCAGCCGCCTTACCCTTTTTTAGTTGTTTCAGAGCCTTCTCCACTTCCATTAGTTCGAAACTCCCTGTTACGTCGTACTGCGTTCCCCCGCTATGTAGTCTAGCCTTAGTCTGTTCTCTGATATCCTGCCTCTGATGTCGTGATGGCTTAATATTGGAAGTCTGGAATATGTTGCTAGCCAGTTGGTTAACACTAATGTCTGGTTCTTTTTTTGTTGGTTGTGCAGCTCCCAGTTTTCGCAGCAGCGACCAGCTCTTACGACTAGAGTGAGTAAAATCGATTTGCTCCACTTGCTCAGTCCATCTCTTGCGTCTCTCTTCATTTAGTAAAGTGATTAGGCGATTAGCTGTTTCTTCGCTTCCCGTTGTCTCATATTCCCGCAGAGCCTCTTCACATTCGGCATTCCACCCCGGAATATATTACTTTCGGCATCCCCTTGGTATAGCCCTCTTTGCAGCCGTCCTTATCAGTCCAATGAAACGTTCATAGTTTTGAGGTTCTGGTTTGATTCTATTTATATTTCCTTCCATGTATGCTGTATAGCGGGTCCAATCTGCCTTTCTCAGGTTCCACCTTGGTATTTGTGGTTGGATGAGCGTTTGTATATGCAGTCCCACATCCAAGATCACTGGGGCATGCTGGCTTTTGGGGAATCTTTTCAGGATAGTTTTATTGCACATCAGTGGCATTCCCGAATCGTCTGTGGATACGAAGCACAAATCCGGGGAAGTGGATGTTCCCCATCTGGCAGAATGGAAGGTGCCACCTTGTTTGGCGTCATGTATTAGGTGCATGTTATGTATCGCTGCCCATTCCGCAATCATCTCTCCATCCTCATTCTCATCGGTATATCCCCACTGAGTGCTCCGAGAGTTAAAGTCTCCTATTATTACTGTAGGGTGTTCGCAGTTTCTAGGAAGTGTATCCGGTTGCCATCTACGAGAAGGAGGCTTGTAGACATTGACAATAGTGAGGCTTCCCACCTTGATGGTAATGGTGTTCTCGTCCTCGTCCAGGCTGGAAGCATCTGTTGCCCTGTCAGATCTGACGTAGGTTGCCAATCCGTGTTTGTCATGTCCTTTGAAGTTCACCAGTGTGAATCCAGGGATTTCAAGCTTTCGCGTCTCGTCTCCTGTTATATGTGTTTCTTGGATGGCTAGAACATCAATCTCCTTCATCAGTTTTGAAAGGATTTCTGCCTTTGCTCTTGTTAGGCCTTCAACATTTACTTGGCCTATTTTTATGGATCTTGTTGTGTTGTGTTCCGTTTTTTGTTTTTCATTCCCCTCAGATGGACCATCCTCCACCCTGTCTCTCTGAGTTTGGTCAGTATGATTGTCATCGTTAGTCAATAAAGTAAAAGAATTAGAATTATTAAAAGAGATACTGTAATTCCCATGGAGTGGTTCGTCTGGTTTTTTGCCCTGGCCAGGAGGCCTACTAGAGGCGTCTGGCCGCCTTTTTGTGCTAATTAGTTTCATGCCTTTGTTTATCTCAAATTCACTTTTAGTAAGCTTTCTTTTGCGTTCGATATATCTTTCGTTTCTTTGTTTCTTTCTTTATTTATCTCTCTTGTTTAACGGCACTACTTACGGGGAGGACCACGAGAGGGTTTAGCACACCCCCCCCCACATACTTCATGATAAGACCTCACAATAAGTCACACTATTACCGCACATTTTCTCACCATGTCATAAATTTTGTAAAATTAGTATAAAAAATCCAATAAAACACAATTGTTTCACAAAAAAACCCTGCGGCGCTATTTATTTATTTCTTTTTATATGAAACATTGTTCGCACATTGTGCAAATTATTATGTACATTTTTAAATAAACCAAACCATATCACGGCCTTCTTCACCACGTCTCACAAAAAAATTTCGCCTGTGGCGCTATTTACGCGTTTTTCATTCTATATCAATTTTGTAAATTTTTGTTGCCCCCCTTTAGTTCCGAGGCTGGCGACGCCCATGAATATATATATTAGCAAACTACACCACAATTTTCGTTACTATAACCTCCCGAAGAAAAATTGCATTTTTTTGTATGTCCCCCTAGTGTTACCTATGCCATGGATAATTGGATACCTACATAACTGATGACATAAGTTGTAGTTTAATGGGTTCCTTTCTTTTGTGCTTACATTGATTTCCGAAAATAAAGCGTGGTTTCCTAATAAATATCTTAGGGATACACTAGATATCAGAGCAGGGTATACCTATAATGTTTTTTTTTTCAAAATTTCAACTGAAATTCCTAAGTTTCGGTTTCGGTTTCGGCCGAAACTAGAAGGGGAGCCGAATATTCGGTTACGGTTTCGGTTTCGGTTTCGGCTAAAAATTCAGTTTCGGTCGGACACTAATTATTAGCCATTTTTTCCCACTTAGTATCATTATCGCATTTCATATCGTTCGGTACTTGGCCGACGCTGTACTATAACCATGGATGTATAATACTTCTAGTAAACTGGATTCATCTCTTGGCCGACTATTGCGGTTCTAGGGGAAATGGCCAGTTAGGCAAAAGAAGCAAAATGGAGGATTTTCCATACTAAACGGGCTATAGGAAACTGCGGTTTTCACATGGATTTTTGGTTTTCACTGTTTATATTTTAACTGAAAATGAATTATAGACATCATATTGACATAATTATAGGACCAAGGGATGTAAATAGTCCGTTAATCAGGATTTATAAGCAATTTTTTTAACAGAGGAAACAGCGTACGATGGAAGTAAATTAAATAACTTTTATTTTATTGTCATTAATTTCAACATAAATCAAACATTGCACAAAAATTCATAAATACACACACATTAGCTTTAAATAACAAAAAATATGAAAAAATAAATTCCTACATAATAAATGATATATTTAAAACGTCTTCACATCCGTGATATTCAATATCATAATTAGTGATAGGCAACTACTGAAAACACATTTTTTCACCATTTTTTCTTTCTTAAATTATGCAAAAGGTTTAATTAATAAAGGGAAATCTGAAAAAAGAATAAGAAAAATAAATAAAAGTAATTTAATTTACTTCCATCGTGTGCCGTTTCCTGTGTTATAAAATTGCTCATAAATTCTGATTAATGGACTTTTTACATCCCTTGGTCCTTTAATTATGACAATATGATGTCTATAATTCATTTTCGGTTAAAATATAAACAGTGAAAATCAAAAATCCATGTGAAAACCGCAGTTTCCTATAGCCCGTTTAGTATGGAAAATCCTCCATTTTGTTTCTTTTGCCTAACTGGCCATTTTCCCCAGAATCATACAGAATGTATAGACAAACACCTATGTTCTCCATCCAGTTTACTAGAATAGTATTATAGATCCATGACTATAACCGAACATACCCGAACATTGAAACGGAGTGCATGTTAGGAGACCCCGAAAAATGGGCTAAGGCTGGCCACACACGCCCCGAAGTTCAGGAACTGACATTCGCCAGCTGAACCTCCGGACGTCTGTGGCCAGCCAACCCCTGTCATTTTGTCAAAGCCGTCGATCAGTGTTGCCGTTTCAAAATTTGCAAAAATACCAGATTTTTCTCCAGAAAATACTAGAATATATTAGGTCGATGTCGAAAGAGTCAGCGACATAATAATATAAAGTAAACTATTGTCGAGGCGCGGCCCCATTTATTTACAAGCTTATTTTGTTTTAAAAAAGCGCTACAACTTTTAAAACACGATAAACTTCTGCAGACGTTTATTTTACTAGGTACCTACTTAGTTTATTTTTAACAAAAAATAAACTAGATTTATTTTAATCTATGCATTAAGTGGAAGCCATAGACATATTGTGGAAGCTGAAGTTTAGTAGTGATGGGCTTAAGAGGTATTTAAAGATACTAAGTAGTGCCCAACCTGTTACTCAACTATACCTGTTACCCGTACCTGTTATTTATTTACCTTTTTAGATCTATAAAGAAAAAAAAGAGGGGGGGGGGGTAAAGGGGGGTTGGGTGTATAACAAATTTCATGAATGTGACGGAAGCTAGGAGTGTGTGTAAGAATCGGGCTGTCTGGCGCTATGTCCTCTCTGGCTACCCTGCAAGGGACGTGGCATGAGGGTATAGAATCTATACACTAGATATAGATATTATAATTTGACTATAGATAGATCGAAGCCAGCGATAGTATACAAGCCTACACCCTCGAATTCCATCACCACCATGGTTGGCGACGTCACATTGTATCAGTGACAAACACCTTGTCTCGATGACAAACACTTGAACTACTTACAAAATATTTTTTCCCATACAATTTCATGGCGTCATCATCAAATGTCACCTTGTCGCGGTCTGTATGACAATATGGCGTTGGTCGCGGATAGATAGATCCTAGAAAAGTAGAGACTCACAGAACACATAGAAAGTGGTAGAGTAGGGACTGAAATATGACTATGACATTCACCTCCCACTAATTTACTGGGACAATGCATGATCTGAAGCAGCTAGTGAAATTATGTTTGTCTCTTTCTCATAGCCTATTTTAGTAGTAGTTAAAGGGAGATAGCATTAATTTCATATGACTTATTTTATATTTATTCAAATGTAGGAAACATAAAAAAATTACTAACACAATAATAAATACAGCGTAACAGATTAATTATTTATTCAAAAATTCAGCATGAAAACAAATTATTGAACACTTGTCATAATATATGGTAAATTTATAAAAAATAATCGCAATTATAATCGAGATCAACATATTATTTAAAAAAATCAACATAAAAACAAGTGGCTGAATGCCTGTTGTATTGTAAAGTTTCTATGAAAAAAATACGAAACATATTCGAGATCAACATAAATTATTTACAAATTCAACACGTAACACAAAAATAATTGGCCGATGCCTGCATATCATTTAAAAATTCAACATAATAAAAGTCTAGAAACACAAAAGCAAGTGGCTTAATGCCCGTGGTATTGTAAAATTTCTATAAAAAGAAAACGAAATATATTCGAGATCAACATATTACCTATTTAAAAAAATCAACGTAAAACATAAAAACGAATGGCTGAGTGCTTGTTGTATTGTAAAATTACATAAAAATAAAACGAAATACATTTGAGATCAACATAAATTATTTACAAATTCAACATGATACAAAAATAAATGACTAATGCCTGCATATTATTTAAAAATTCAACATAATAAAAATCTAGAAACACAAAAGCAAGTGGCTTAATGCCCAAAAAAAAAAAAAAACTGAGATGTCGTATATGAATGATGGTACATAACTAATAAAATAACTACATACTATTTTTCATGGACAAATAAAGACCAGCCGAAATAATATGGTCGAATAAGGGTCGAATACTGAAGTAAATATTTTACGCAAGATGAAAAAATGCTGTTATTTTTCAAGTATAGGTACCTCATATCATAAATATGTACATATATCTATCTATGTATGTACTATGTGTTAATCTATTATGTACATAAAAAGTTTGAGATCAAAAGGATATTTTTAACGATTATGTGTATTGTTTAAGAAGATGGTAAAATATAGTTTTATTGGGGTTACCTATTGTTTGGGTCCATTTCAGGACCTTCAAGGTTGTAACAAAATAACTTCAGTAATTATTGCCAACATTATGTTTGAATGACGAGTCGGTGATAGATAAACATGTGTTTTTTAATTTGTTGTTTTCACGAATCTTTTTAAACCAAGAGTTCTCAACTTTCATTAAACCAAAAGTTCTCAATTTTTTTTTTTTCTTAAACTTACTATTTATTCAGATTTTCGCCTCTTCGATTTGCCGCCCCTTCAGAGTGCCGCCTTTAGGCATTGCCTAACTTGCCTATTAAGTAGGGACGGCCTTAATTATTAATATATACTTAAAGGATTAAAAATTGAGTATTTAATGATAGGTTTTTGGCTTACCTGTTCACAATATTAACTTGAAAATGACACAATTTAATTTCAATAAAATTATTGTCCATTAATTAGACACTTCCAGATATTTGAGATATTTCACTTCACTTGTATAAAGTATAATAAAAAAAATATACAGGCTGATTGGTTCCGCTATTCAGATATTTTGAGAGGTGATAGAGGGTATTCTAAAACGTAGATCTGCCAAAGGGATGTCATCCCAATTGTTAAGGGTTGCGGAGTTACACCCTTTTAAAAAAATTCCACTCCCGACATCGACCACCATCACCTTTCACTGAATAACTCTGATGCTATGAGTTCAAAAATAATAATAAAAAAAAAAAATTGTCCAATAAAACAAGCTAATCGATGTCAAAAATATTTAATAATAATAATAATAACTTTGCTAAAATTAAACACAAACAATTTTTTTTTTGTTGAAAGTTTTTAAATCTTTTAATTTTTATTCAATAAAAACTGTAATTAACTAGTACTTTTCTTTTCTTTTAGTAAATACACTAGACCCTTGTGAATAAAAATGCCGAACATTGTCTATCCATATTTTGAAACAGTTTTTCAAAATCTTCGATTTTGTAAGTACATATTCAATTCAGAAATTTATACTTCGCTACTGACTACCTCTTTAAGTAGGTACATAGTGATAATTTATTTGCGTAACACTCTAAAAATGAATACTTACCCATCCTGTAATGTCCTGTAATTACTTACTTACTAAAACTTAAAAATATAAATATTGTTATACTAGCAAATTGACATTTTAAAAAGAAACGGGAGTTAACTTAAATATCCATTATTTTACCACTGTAATAGTTTATACCTTTTTTTGGACCTCCGGAGCAAAACTGTTATTATCTCCCTATATGATCTAAAAAAGGGTGTTAGTTGGAATATTGACAATATTCCGTAGAGTATGTATTACTCGTACCCTGCTGTCGCCGATGCCTAGTATTTCATAACCGTTTACCAAGCTAAACTGTTACAAAATACTAGGCACCGGCATCAGCAGGGTATGAGTAATACATACTCTACGGAATATTGTCAATATTCCAACTAACACCCTTTTTTAGATCAGATTATACTCGTTATACCTGTTACATAAACCGATATTTGTATACCGTTTAAATAACTGTTACCTAAGTTGTTACTTAAACAGATATTTGAATATCTGTTAGCTAAACAGATATTTAAATACCTGTTACCTAAACAGATATCTACCTGTTACAGATAAAGGTCTCGCTAAACTGTTATTTAGTAACAGTTACTTTTTTACCTACACAATACTAAAGTTTAGTGTTTTGTGGTGGAGATAATGGTTTTGTGTTATTATTAATATTTGCAAACAAAATAGAATTGTTTACAATAATAAAATAAAAATTTTACACCGGCAAATATCCATGCATGTCGTGCAATACATAGAGCTATAGGGGTTGAGGTTAAGACTGTGTTAACCGCATTTAATAATCAAAAAACTTAGCGATGAATTGTCTCACGGAAATTATGAATGTTGTATATGATAGTATTCGATGGAAATAAATGTAAAACTTCGAGCAGATGCAGTATTAATGAAACCACCCAGATGATATTTATGAAAATGTCATACAGAGTTTTGGGATTGAATCCATGGACGATAATATGGACGGTTCTTTGTATTACAGAGTACGTAGAAGGTAAGTTATTATTGTGGAGAAGGGCATTCAATGACCAAAACTATTATTAAATGCCTTGTGCAATGCTAAATCACTCCGGGTATCCCCTAATAGTTTTCAAGTAAACATTTACATTGCAGGTGTAACGACTGGAGGGCCTGTATTGCTATATACTACAGTTCATGATATCCGAGTAAAAAACATGACGAGATCAGGGAAAGTGGCTGCAACTATTGTAGATAATCTAGAAGAAGGACAGGCCGTAGATTTCTACAGTAAAGGAAACTTGGTTTGTTGGTCTGATCTTATAAAAGAATCTATACAATGTGTGACATATAATGGAACCTACATTGGAGACAAGGTAATAAAATACACTATCCTGTAGTGAGTATTGTAATACATATTGTAAGTTGGTAAATATCTCGTATATAGATATCAACTGAGCAATATTAATAGATAGCAATATGTCTAGGTGGATGTTATAAGCAGTGGATTAAACAATCCAAATGGACTGGCAATAGATTGGTACACTGAGAAGTTGTACTGGACAGATGGTGATGCAACTAGAATAGAGGTAGTCACTATAAATGGTACAAATAGGAAAGTGTTGTTTTGGTCAGATATAGATCAACCACGAGCCATTGCAGTGGCTCCAATGAAAGGGTATGTATTTCGTGACATTATTCTTTCTACATACTTTGGCTTGTTTAATGTTATTAATAATTGTTTCATTTTAAGGTTATTGTTCTGGACTGATTGGGGAGAAATTCCAAAAATAGAAAGAGCTGGAATGAATGGTGATCCTAAGACCAGACAAGTGATAGTCACTAAGAATATATTTTGGCCTAATGGACTAACAGTGGATTATGAAGCACTTAAAATTTATTGGTTAGATGCAAAACTCAAGTTTATAGATGTCATGGATTTTGATGGAAAAAATAGAAAAACTATTGTGGAAAATGGATTAGTTTATGCCTTTGCTCTTACTTTGTTTAATAACAAATTGTACTGGACAGATTGGAAGACTTGGTGAGTAGCATGCAGTGACTAGCATATGTAGTAAGCTACGAGTAATATAAATGATGTACATAAACAATGGAAGGATAATGTTACAGGTCTATTCATTCATGGGACATGGATACCAAAGGTCCTATAAAGGAAATTATCCGACCAGATGTTGTTCCTCTAGACATTAGAGTATGGGACCACCGTAGGCAACCTCCACCTCTAACGCCGCATCCCTGTACCATCAATAATGGAAACTGTTCACATCTCTGCCTTCTGTCTCCCAATCCACCAGGTAACTACTTGCTACCACTACTCACTATTGGTATAAATATGTACATATCTGATGTAATATTCATAGAGACCAATATATTGATTGTAGGTTATTCTTGTGCTTGTCCAACTGGTGTCACGTTGTTGAATGAATATCAGTGTGCTCACGGTCCACAGTCACATCTAGTTCTGGCTTTAAGACGCAGCATCAAGCGCATATCTCTAGATTCCTCAGACTTCACAACTGTTGCTCTTCCTCTACATGGCATCAAGCACGCCATTGCTGTAGCTTATGATCCTCTTTCACAGTACATTTATTGGACAGATGATGAAGTATGTGTTTTATTTTAGTGTGGGCATAGCATAGTTTGGTAAATCAATCTTGTACTATAATTGAATTAATTGTCATAGGCTCGTATGATCTCTCGTTCACATTTGGATGGTAGTAATCAATCTGTAGTAATTTCTGGAGAGCTTGGTAGTCCAGATGGGATTGCTATAGATGTAGTTGCAGGTAACTTGTACTGGACAGATCCTACAGCAGACACTATATCAACTGCTAGGCTGAATGGCTCCAGTAGAAAGGTAAATATTTTCACTGTACTCTATTTTATGACACATTTATCGATCCCCTAGCAGGGTAGGCATGGAGGACAGAATGTCAGACTGTCCTATTCCCACACAACTCTGATTCCTTTTAATCAAAATGCATCCGTCTCTGAGAATGTGATTGACGTGTTTGATTCAGAACAGTCTTGAACAGCTGCATTTCATCACGCCACTTGTTTTACCTATAATTTTAATCTTAAATGACCTGTTTGGATATTAAAACATTAACAATATTTCAGGTATTGATAAGTGACAACTTGTTTGATCCTCGAGGTATCGCTGTGGCACCAAACCTAGGGTGGATGTTTTGGTCTGATTGGTGTGATAAAAGTCCAAAAATAGAAAGAGCTTCATTAGACGGCAGCAATAGAACAAAACTAGTTTCCACTAATCTTGGATGGCCTAATGGGATTGCATTAGACATTGAGGCTAAAAAGATTTACTGGGGTGATGCACACAAACATATGATCGAGGTAAAGTTTTATTACTAGAGTAGTTTGAAAAAAGCTTAAAGAGTAGTTAGCAGTTACTGAGTGACGGTCACTAGCAGTGTTTATAATTTAATGAAATAGTAATACACACATACAATAGATGAATCTCTGTATGACATGAATGAGAATATGTTGCAGGTTTGTAACATGGATGGGAGTGATCGTAAGGAGATACTGACTGACAATCTTCCTCACGTATTTGGAGTGTCTCTATTAGGAGATTATATTTATTGGACAGATTGGCAATGGAGAAGTTTAAGTAGAGTGAATAAAGTGACAGGAACTGATAGAGAAATTATATTGGAACAATTACCCGATATAATGGGAATAACCACTTTCCATCTGGGTGAAGTCATCCAAATGAACCCATGTGGTATTAACAATGGGAATTGTTCACACCTGTGCTTTAATAGACCTCATGATTTTATATGTGATTGTCCTATAGGTATGGTATCATGTGTCACACATATTATGTATCTAGTATCTGCACACAGTATTGACGAATATCAACCAATTATATGTAACTACATTTTTTAGGATTAGAATTAAGTAAAGATAACAGGACTTGTGTACTTCCATCAGCTTTTATATTGTATGCAAAAAAGGAAAGAATCGGAAGACTTAGTATTGAAAATTCTAATAACGATGCATTCTTGCCTATAAAAGATGTCCGGGATGTTCAGTAAGTTTCTATTTTCTCAAGATATATTTTACTGAATGGTCAATGCTTATTAGTAAAATTGAAATGAGTTGTGTATTTTAGTGCATTAGCAATCAATGCGGCAGAAGGGAAACTGTATTGGGCGGATAATGTTCTGAAGAGTATTGGCAAGTGTGATGTAAACGGGTCTAATGCTGAGAGGATTATTGATTGGACAAATGATGTTGAAGGTATTGTATATGTATTTACATATGTAATAATCTTATAACCAGAATTAATTCCATCAGCGTATAGTACAATATGCATTATAATACTAATTGTATTGATTAAATTATCAGGTCTAGCTATTGACTGGTCTGGAAGTAATATCTACTGGACAGATTTAGAAACTCATCGTATTGAAGTAGCAAGATTAGATGGATCAAATCATAGAACACTCATATGGCAAGTGTTGAGAAAGCCTAAAAGTATTGTTTTGGATCCTGGGAAAGGGTGAGCACAATATTAATTTTATTACATAATACTATGTATACTTACATATGTATTACAATAACATCCATAAATTGTAAAATATTCCTGTAAATATATGCTGGTATTGAATGCCTAACTAGACGGTATATGATGCCCACTACATTGTTATTTTTGTTTAGTAAGTAAATAAATTTAATAAAATTTCAGATATATGTATTGGTCAGAATGGGGATCAAAGAGTATAAAGAAAGCTAGTATGGATGGCACAGGGATTACAATATTATTGGGACAAGTTGGTAGAGCGACTACACTTGCTATTGATGTGGAGAAGGAACACTTGTATTGGGCTACACTAGAACCACCTGTTATTGAAATGGCTGACTTGAACGGAGCCAACAGGAAGAAATTAATAGTTGATCATTTCCAAATGCCATATGCACTGACATTACACCAAAATAACATTTATTGGGCAGATTGGACTACAGGTAAATTAATGTTACACATACATATTAATTTGTTAACATGGGATACTAATAAATTATTATACAAGAAAACATTAATTATGTTCATTGTTTGTTCTATTGTGTGTATTTATATGAGATAATGAGCTTTCACAGCAACCACTATAATTAGTAGATTATGTTCTTCTACAAGTCAAGGACTCTTGTCTACAGGGAGTGTGTTTGCCCTCCCATTAAACCAGTCATTTTCAAACTTACAAAATCAATAAGTTGATTTCCTGTACAGCAGCAGTTCTCTTTGTCTGCCACCTTATTTTCTTATAGAATTAGACCTAATATGAAATTGTGTATGTACATATTGTTACATTCTGATCTTAGTTATCCAATTTTGTTGCAGGTGTTATTGAGAAAGCATTAAAAATATCGGGAAGTAACCGCAGTGAGATATATTCTAATGTAGACTTGGTGTCTGATATGGTTGTGTATTACGCTGCACCGCAAGATCAGAAGACTTCATGTTCTGTTAACAATGGTGGATGTTCTCACTTATGTCTAACAGTTCCATCTGATAATCCAATCCATACCAAACACAAATGTGCATGCGCTACTCATCATACACTGAATAAAGACAATCTTACTTGCACCGGTGAGCCAATGTTACATATATTACTATTACATAATGTTTTTATATAGTGTTAACATTCCTGAAAGATCTTAACAACCGATATTACATGTATTGAACCAATACATACGATAATATGACCCGTCCATAGTATACTACTTGTTAATTGAGGGTACAGATATAAAACTACCAATAATTGCAACATGTTCCATAATCATGAGTTTTACATTCTTACTTACCATGTCCAGAGATATGGAATTATAATATGTGCTGTACATATGTACATAGGTGCGTATTTTGATAACATGAAAAAGGTCTGTGTAATGATACAATGTCTCGTAGTATGTGTATTGCATATAGTAATTGTACATGGATGTATTTTTTGATTAATTTTCAATGTTTTCTTAGCTCCAAATGAGTTTTTGCTGTTCAGTCAACGCAATGGAATAGGTCGAATAATAATGGGAGGTTCAGAGTGTCCCGACACCATGCTCCCTGTGACCGGTCGCAAAACAATACGAGCTATTACGTATGATCCATTGTACCATAACATATATTGGATTGAGAGTAAAGCACAATCAATAAAATTCTTGCCAGAATCTGGAATTGGCACTCCCACCACACTTGTTTCTGGTTTATCTCATCTATCAGACATGGCAGTGGATGCAATTGGTAGAACTCTATATTGGTCTTGTTCCAAGACAAATACCATTAATGTGACTAAATTAGACAATACCACTTCCGCTGGAGTAGTGATACAAGGGGAAGGAATTATGCCCAGACATATTGCACTACACCAAGTGAAAAGGTATTTATTTACTCAATCAATCAACTTTAGTTCTTCTAGCTTTTATAGTATTTTAGTTACAAAATCACTAGGAATTGTTTGGTGAGCTGTCTTCTTCCCATATAATAAATACTGTAATGTTCCAGGTACTTGTTCTGGTCAGATGAGGGGTTAGGAGGAGTCTATAGATCAGGGATGGATGGATCCAATCGCACAGAGATTGCTCAGGCACCAAACATCAGTGCCTTGGCTGTGGACCCATACACTGATACTGTATACTGGGCCAATGCTAAGCAAATACATGCGTGTTCATTGAATGGTGCTAATAGGTACTTGCATTTATACATGCACTGTATATTTGTTTTAATTAAATTATTGCACTAGTACATCATTTGGGGTGAAGGATTGTAATGGAAGGAAGAAGCTATTCAATGTTTCGTCCTCCCTGCCTATACCGCAATGGGTGCGGATGTTGGACAGATTAATTTTGGATATTTATTTGTAGTATTTATTGTTTGTTTACAGAAAAACCATTTGGAAAGGCGGAGTGGTGACATCAATGGCAGTTTTATCTAACACCCTTTACTGGATAGACAGAGACACACAACTGATGTATCTTCCTCTTAATAAAAAGGATGCTCCTGCCCATCCAGTACTGCATGTTCCACATATCACAGATATACTTGCTGTTTACAAGGTACGCGATGCGATATGCACAATACATCACACATGTCTCTGTGAAGGTAGCAAAATACAATGTGTTTGTTTTCAGATGGTTAGCAAGCATGGGTGCATGCATGGTGGTGGGTGTCAAGGAGTCTGTTTAAGTGGGGGAGGCTGCGGGTGTGTGCGAGGGCTTGGAGGGGCCCACTGTGGTACAGGAGCACCATGTGGACCACAATTCTTCGCTTGTACCTCATCACCCAATCTCATCAAGCCACACGGTTCCTCACAGTCATCAGATTGCATTCCTTTGGCCTGGAGGTAAGACTTAATTACTTTATATCGACGTGTCCTACGAGGTCTGGCCATTAAATAATGAGACTAATGCTCCTACGGAAAAATTATGCATGCGACAAAGGTGATCTAATGACTCCTGTATAGTCTGAAATCTTTTCTTTCAATGTAGTGACTTCCGTGTCTAAACAAATCTGTCTGTCCGTGGTTTTCGTTTCCAGAAAGCCTGTTTTGTAATTTGCCAGAAAAAGGCAAAGTGTAATAATAATAGAGCAATGAATATTATGAATCAATTATATATTTAAGGGCCACACCGTCATATGTATGTAGTAAAATATTATCGGAGTGCCCTTTAAGTGATACATTATTAATTACTGTGTTTAGGTGTGATGGTACTGTGGATTGTCCAAACAAATCGGATGAAGCCGGATGTAGTGTTTGTCCCGGAAGGTTTAAATGTAATGATGAGCAATGTATAGACAAGACATTAGTGTGTGACGGTATCAAACAATGTTCAGATGGTAATGATGAATCAAACTGCTGTACAGGACCACAGCACTTCCAATGTCCTGGCACTGGAGTATGTATTCCTGTCAAGTTCCTGTGTGACAAGTGGGAACACTGTGCCGATGGGGCTGATGAACAACCTACATATTGCTCTCAACGAAGGAACAGTGCTGCGTCTAGCCCCTCCACTGCTTCCTATGTTGTTATTGTAATTGCTTCTATCATTGGAGTGTGTTTCCTGATATGGGGTGGAATATATTATCACAGGAAAATTACTTCAACCAGGAATGTTCCCCCAGACCTGTTGTGTACCATAGATCCTCTGAATCCCAAACCACACCCACACAAACCAACCAATGTACATCCTTCTACCAGCAGTGGATCAAGATTAAGTAAGAGCAAGTTAATGGACGGTGTAAGGATGTCTACATTAGAAGGCACGTCTATGAACAGCTATGATAGAAATCATATTACAGGTGCGTCTAGTTCAATGACTGGCATGTCCAGCATGGGGCGTAGTATATATCCCGTGAACCCCCCACCTCCTCCGAGCCCCGCCACTACTCTGCCACCCGTGGGGAGAATGCACCGTCCTTATCGCCACTACCGCCTCATTAATCAACCTCCTCCTCCCACACCCTGTTCTACAGATGTTTGTGATGAGTCAGACTGCACACTGTCTTGCCGTACTGTACCACTTTACTTAGAGGCTCCGCCCCCTACTCCGTGTCCTACCTCACCTCCATCACCATCATCCCGTTCTTCCACTTACTTTTCCCCTCTTCCTCCACCCCCTTCACCTGTTCCTCATCACTATGATTCCTAACATTACCTCTCCTTCGTACCTTCATCCATCCGCATTGTTTGCTTGATATATTTATGTACCTTCTACCTATGTATTGTTAGTATTTGGCCTTTAATATGAAATCAAAATTGTGACCACCTTGGTGTGAAAAAAAAGAACAATTTTTAGTGCCTTACTTTTACTTTTTCAATTTTCTGCTTAAAACTATTAGTTTTACAGAAATATCATTCTCGTATATGAATGTAGCCTTGTTGACTCAGCGAACTTGTTTTGGTGCAACTATGTTGGTAGATTATACATATGTAAGATCAGACATTAGGCAGCTTGTCTATGAATACTCAGACAATACTACATCATGTACATATCACACTGTGCCTTGTTATAATGACAAAGATTCTTTATTATGAGACACATGCATACGAGTACCTCTTGTATATAAAATTAGTTGACTTATATATTAGTTTAATTATTGTTATCTATAGAGATTGTTGTATATATTAAATTAATACTGGCATGTAAGAGATATCCGAGGGCGGAGTGAAAAATTATCGGGCTGAGACGGAAGCAGCGTTGCTACCAAATTTAAGCAGTCTTTCACCTCCAGGCCAGTAGCGTAGCGTGGGGGGGCGGGCCGCCCCGGGCGGCACTTTTCAAGGGGCGGCATTTTCGGGATTTTTTTTAAACAATCTAGGCTAGCGTACACAAACCCAAATACTTTCCTGTACACACTAGGCTAATTTCACAAACCTGCCGCCCCTAGGCTATCGGCAGATTTCAGAATATACAAGGACGGGGGGAGGCATTTTGCAAAGAAAATGACTGCATCGTAACAAGCAAAGTTCCTGCGTCTGTTCTTGTGTTTAAACTTTCATCTGTCTCTGTCAGTTTTTCGAGAGTAACTGCCGCCCCTAGACTGTCGGCCTAGGGGCGGCAGATTTCAGAATTTGCAAGGACGGGGGTGGCATTTTTCAGAAAAGGCTGCAACTGGAGAGTATTCATAACTCAAAAATAATATTCTTCTCATTAGCGGATTCAGACGGCGGATTACCCACCAAAACAAATGACAGCACTTTATATAAAACTAGTTTCCGAAGAATCACATTATTACTATATCGTTTTCTCATCATGTCATGAATTTTCTAAAACTACTACATCGTTTGGTAAAAAAAATTCGCCTGCGGCGCTAATTAAATCTGTTGCGTTTATCCTATCACTTAGCCGATTTCTCTATAAAAATTTCGCCTGCGGCGCATTATACCAACCCTGTTATATAATCTAGAATTATATTTTACTTGCGGCCCCTCGCTCATTAAAAATTTCAAATGATCCTTCATGCAAAAAGTTTTAGGTTCAATATTTAAGCAGTTAGGATTATTATTTCACACATTTTCTAAAAAAAATTCGCCTGCGGCGCAATTCTGGGCTACATTTATTTTAAGGAAATAAATCAAACGACCTTGACTACATGACCCTTTTCACTCAGTCTCAAAAAAAGTCGCCGCTCACATTTGTAATACCACAAGGTCATATTTGCATGAAAAAAATTAAAAAAAGAATGAGTTTTTTTATGGGGGGCGGCAAATTTTGCCTCCGCCCCGGGCGGCACAAAGCCACGCTACGCCACTGCTCCAGGCCGAGAACTTTTCACTCCGCCCTCCTACATACATGCTACTAATATAATACAGGGTCATCAAGGAAGAATGTCCCTATTTTAAAGTGTCAATAGTTCCAAAGTTATTCCACTTTAATACAGGGGCTTTCTTTCTCGATGACCCTGTATTAACTATTATTAAGATAAATTAATGAGACGGAATGCACACATTATTGTGATGCAAATTATTACTGATGCCTTGGATTTTATACGTAAATATGTATGTAGTGTAGCAGATACTTACTATGTATATTTTTTATTTGATATTTTACCCAATGCAAATTTACAGTTATTTATATTATATAGTCACAATTTATATAATGTAGCTATGCATTTATTTTAGTAATGAATATACCTATTTTTGATTGATTGAAGACTGTTGACATATAAGTTTATTGTATTTTATTAATGGTTATAACCAATATCGTGGTATGGTTCTGCGACATTCACTAAGTCTTGCAGACATAACATGCCAAGTGAACATATGTATTTCCGTCAGGCGGGAAAACAACCAACAAATGGGATGATCTCAGTTCGTCACCGTTGGTTGATTATTTTCTGTTGCCTACATTATTTGCTGCCATACGATCTGTTGACTCCATTACCATAGGGGCAGCATATATCTCTAACCTATGCGTTATTGCATACTTGATAATTTGTGCCAATTATTGTGACCTCTTCCGATATACTTATGTATTGTATTATATAATTCACTTAGATAGAGCCTACTTGTAAGTAAGGTATATCATAATGTAGGTACATGAAGATGTAATAAGAAGGTGAGTAGAGTAATATTTATAATTTGTTTTATTACAAGCACATCATTGTGAAAGTTGAGTTAGTGAAACATTGTTTTACTCAAACACTTGCACATCTGAGCTGAGTTATGAATAAATCAAAGTGCGGGTTTGACACTACTATGTTAATGTTCCTTTTTTGTTGCCATTTTATGTTTATATTATTTTATTACAATGACTGAATACGTACATAATTACATATTAATATTAGTGCAAAATACAATAATTTATTATCCAACTCACAATAAGTGGTCTTATTTTTAGTCTCAAATAAATATTGTCCTGTGTGGATGAGAAATTACAGGGTCATCGAAAAAGAATGCCCCTATTTTAAAGTGGAATAACTTTAGAACCATTTAAGTTAAATGAGTGATTCTTTCACTCTATGGTAACTGATGAATGTAAATTTTGTTTGATGTATGATACAATGTGCTAGCAATGTGCAGAATGGCTGCAAAGTCGACAAAGCTAACCGACGCTTTTCATCTACCGCCTCGCAATGTAATTGTAATCGTGAACAGTAATGCCCTCATTTTGAAAAGCTATAACTTTGGAACCATTTATATTAAATGAGTGATTATTTCACTATGTGGTAACTAATTAATGTAATTTTATTTTGATGTGTGATACGATGGATAGCGCATGCGCAGAATAGTTCCATAGGGGACATATACCATAAGACAAACGGTGTTAACTATCTTGTATGTTGTCCAATAGTCGGAATTGATCGCGCAACACAAACCACAGTGCGTTGATTTTTTTGCATGTTTTATCTTTTTTTTTTGAAATTTGGTCAAGAAATGATTTTTGTGGGTTTCTAACACAAAAATGGCGGATACGTTCAAAATTCTGTTCTGACCTTCTTAGTCGGTCAGTCAACTGTTTTTTTTTTCCAACCCGGCCTGTTTCTCTATAAGGGGCAGTTTCAGTTTGATTAGTACCTACAAAGATCCGGTGTACATTGACAATTGACTTTGACTTCACCAAATAAATAACGCATTGCTTACTGTTGTACGATCACCATTACATTGCAAGGCGGTAGATGAAAAGCGTCGGTTGACTTTGTTGGCTGTGCAGCCATTCTGTACATGCGCTAGCGTATTTTGTCATACATCAAACAAAACTTACATTCATTGGTTATCATACAGTGAAAGAATCACTCATTCAACGTAATTGGTTCTAAAGTTATTCCACTTTAAAATAGGGGCATTCTTTTTCGATGACCCTGTATATGAAAGCAAATAAATATTAATGAAACAAAAGTATTGATACATATTTGAAAGCGAGGAAGTAAGGAAAATTGTGCAATTAGGATGTGTAATGAGTATTTGGTACAAGTATGTATATTTGGGGAGTTTGTTTACTAGAGATTGACACTGAGACATTGAAAGAAGAAAGTGGGCTGGTGCCAGAACAAATGGTACAGACTGATTTTTAGTTAACAATGTGACTACGTAAGTGGAAGTGCAGGTGCAGAAAGTGTCGTGATCCTAGGTGTATGTATCCGCGTAGCTATTATGGTAGATTGCATGAATTGCCAGAAGCTAGGGTTGTATTATTCTGTTTATTCCGCACAGGACGTGGGGATAGGATTCAAAGGAATTGATATATTTTTAGTTTTAAGTGAATGATTAAATTGTTATGGTTATCTATAATTATGTATTGCATAACTACTTAATTTGTACAATAAATACATTTATTATATTTTATAATAAATATACTACATATTGTGTTTTAGTATATCTGTTTTAGTTTATGGATATTGTATTTTTACATTGAAAGTTCAATATCAATAAATTTATGGCATGCATTGAATATTCAACAAATGGTGCCTTACATATTCCACCTTAGTTCCCCATATGAAGCATGGGGATGTCACACAGTTCTCCGAGGACTCATTGCACGTCTAACTTAATGTTTACTGATTTCAATGATAAATTACAGACAACCGTTATTGCCTAAGCCAATCTGCTACACATACAGAATGTAACATACCTTCCTAATTCAGGATTCACAATGCTGTAATGTAAAACTATAGTCGCACACCATATAGTCAACTCTTATGACATCCCTATGTTTCTTGTCATTGTTTATATTAAAATAGTAAGTAGAATTGTTAATCTGTTTGATAATGGTAGTGATGGGACACCATGGTCACGCCAGAAGTCTACTTCCATCTATTGTGTGATTTTAATCTGCTACTCACAGAGTTTGCTTGTAAGTTTGCTTCTTCTTGGGCAGCCAACTCTTCATCAATCAGCAACTCAAAGTTTCCCAATGCCTCTTGTGATGGAATCTTATTCCAACGCACACTGGAAGTAAGCAGAGTATGAAATGTAATATGTGTGTGAAGTGGGAGAGTTTAATTAGGCTGCTTGAGGAACATTATGCTTACTCTGGTATACCATCTGGAGGCATCACTACGGACAACACATTATCTATCAGCTTATATTTCAGTATTCTGTCATTCACTGTTGTTGATGTAAGAGATGGGGATGAATTTACCTGAAATATCCTCTTTCCATCAATAATATAAATATAATAATGTAAACATAGAAGAAGCATACAATGAATAATGTAGTAATCACATTTCCCACATTAATAATTAAAATGAAACACTTTAGTTTCCCATACCTCAACCAGCCATGGTTTCAAGTTGTTATCAATTATTATATCATATCCATAGCACTCAAAGCAATGTCTGGAATAATGTTCTCATCATTATAAATAATATATATATATATGACGTAGAGAGGTAATCACAAGAAATATTTGAAATAATGTTATTACAACCTATCATTGGCCATTACTGGAGCCACTGCTTTCAATGAATGAACAATGAGCCACTGTATCGCTGAAAAGAGTTTTTCAGTTATGGCTTTTCCTCGAGTACCTTCAAGATACAATCTTAAATTCTGAACACTCATTTTACCACCGTGTAAACTATTATATTCTCCCTGCAGAAGAAATAAAACTATAAAATGTAATTTTACACCCGCAAATAATTTGCAATTATATAGTAATGAATAGAAGTTATAGTTACCCCTTGTTTTTGAACGCTAACATTTGTCAGATGAACATACATATTGTCTAGTTCAGTAACACTCTTATCATACTTTACAGTACAAAATCTACAAAATCCCAATTTGAACAAATATGCTTTCAGAGGACGAAACATGGAGACTAAAACATAGAGTCGCAAATCAAACTTCTTCCCTCCAATCAGCAGTGGGTTATCTATGTATCTGAAAGTACACTCTGGTGTTAATTGAAGCCATACTATACTGAATATTTGATCATTTCATTGTATGCATTCATACAACCCTACCTAGATATGACATAACTCTCTTTAGCCAATTGTGGGTGGAAGAGAGTTCTTGCTTCTCGCGACCATTTTCTCAATTTAGAAAGTTTATTTATTAAGAATATTCCAGCGCCTTGAGATTTTCCACAAGGCTTCATAATCCAAGTACTTTGAGGAGACTTTCTGTATTCTTCCACAAACATATTGTAATCTAAAATAATGGAATCTATGTAATAATCAAACAAGGTGAGATATAAGTTATATGTACTATGTTATATTATTTTACATTGTTATACCTGCAGGTAGCACAAATGTGACAGGTATAAAATCCAAATATATATATCGTGTTCCTAGTTGACCATTTGGTAAAACCACTTCTGTTTTTTCTGCGAGAGGACTTCCATCTCTCTCTAATTCTTTTCTATATCTTTTGATGTTCTTTACCAATAAGTCCTTTCTGGATAATTCATAATGATTCGGATAATGATTGATAATCCTACAATATTAAATTAAAATTGGATACATCACATTGATTTTGTACACACAATTTGTAATCAATGTTAATAATCGAGAAAACCAATTATGTCGATTAATCCCTCCATTAAAAGAAACAGAGCAATGCCAGATGTGTTGGGTCCACAATATATAGGTGACTGGCATTAGGAATATTAAGAAGCTGTTCAGGAAAGTAGAACATAAAGAGGCCTACTCTATAATTAGAATTGCAAATACACACTTGCACAAGTTAACAGTAAAAACATGTATTTTAATTTTGGTAAGGCTTAGTTTCCTTTATTAGTAGTATAGAATGCAACTTAATTGACAAAATTTTGCTGACATAAATGTGAATACATATAAGTAGGGCATCACTTATGATTAGACTTTTTTTTTGTGTTTATATGTGTGATGTCTGTTTGTATTCCAAAGCTGAATAAATAAATAAATAAACACATTTTTCTATTTTGTTACATAGGTAAATTAAAACACAAACTGATTATCGTTCATTCTGTAACCGCTATCTACGCTGAAAAGACTTCGCACAGTTTGTGTCCCCGCCCAATAGAAGTTCCACTCCTCTTCAGGCCCCACTTGAACCCATCCTCGCTTTTCAAAATTGTTTATTAAAACTGATTTGTCCATATCAGTACAGAAGGTAACTCTTGAACGTTCAACAGTGGGACCTGGTATTCTGAAAATAATTTTGTTAATTAGACAAATCACGAAGGAACTCAAATGATAGTATCAATATGTGTTTTATGAGCCACTAAACCTGCACTAATCCGGCCAACCAATTTATATAGAGTATCCACAGCACAATTATAAGGCTGATTATTAAAAAATGGTGGCATTAAAATAATTAATACGTTTCATGAATTGTGGAAATGTTTGTGATCTGGCATTGGCGAAGAAGTCGTGCACAGTCATGCATGGTGTAATTGTACCAAATTATGAAAGTAAGAAGCAGTGAATTAACTATCCAATAACTAACCTTCCATACGTTGCTGCTAGATTTGCAGACATGTTTTTCTTTATATCAGAAGCCATTCTATAATTATGTCACGCAGACCAACTCTTGTAGAAAGACCTTGATTGTTACGGGTGGTGACTATAAGAATTGATAAAAATAAAGCCAAATAAAGCATCTAGGATTTGGTCATTGTTTTATTTTTGTGTTCTTTTGACAGTTTGTCGCCTTAGTTACCTAACAGCCTTATTGTAACTACATTATTACCTGATCGTCCTAGATACTAAGTATATTCAGGTACTTATTGATAATGTTTGATCAATAACCAGAAGAATACATAAACCATCTCGCATATTTGTAGAGGATTGATTAGTAGGTAATGGAATCAATAATCAACAATGGATGATGCTCGCCTAGGGTTCTTATGTAATCAGTGACAGGTGTAATGCACACCTGGTTACCCAACATTGTCAGACATGCTGTGATGCAACGTATCATATTCATATGGATAGATTCAAAAAGTGTATCTTGTTTTCTGTCGCACACAAATGCACTGTTAGGGTTGCCAGACTTCTTGGAAAGCAAACTGGGAAAACCGAAAAAAATTATACGAGCGGGCGGGAGTGTACTAGCGTCAGTTTTAGCCTCAGGTACTGACTTTTTGACGCCCTCCCCAAAAATATTATGCAGAAAAAGTTTGCACCGCAGGCAAATTTTTTTATGACTATGAATAACCCAGATACAACCCCGGGACTGGGGCCGGGGTACCTAGCATGAGGAAGAAGCCTAGAACTGTTGACCTCGACCAAGGAAAAATGTTTGGATGGAGGAGAGAGAGTTAAGTTCTAATCGAAAATATTACGAACCGCTATTACGTAATTTTTACATTATTTTGTAAGTGTATAAACTCTCAAAAATAACACAAATGCTAAAAATATACCAACTTTTCCAAAAACCGGAACATTCAGGCGTTCCAAATGGTTTGCTCGGGACGTTGGGCAACCCCATGCACTGTACCAAGTGTAACTTCTTCAACCAGGGATTTATTTGTAATCTAATGCAGCGGAATAGCTTTCCAGCACTTTTTTTTTAAGAATCCGCGCATGTAAGCAAATTGAAATACTTTATGGCCTATGTTGTGACGAAGCCTGCGATAGTAGAGTACAAGCCTACATCCTCGAATTCCATCACCAGCATGAGTTGTGACGTCACCTTGTATCGGTGACAAACACTTGTACTACGAAATATTTTTTCCCATACAATTTAGATGGCGTAATCATCGTCAAATGTCAGTTGGGCCCGGCCTCCATAAACAATATGGCGACGGCCTCGGTTGTGACATTATCATGTCACTTCCAGACTAAAAGTCATATTGTCCATACGTGTGAAATATTTATTAATCTAATTATTTGATTGCTCATCCACGTTGTAAAGTTTATGTTTGTGATTAGAAGCATGTTCTATATGTATTAAGGAAGATCCAATCATCTTAAATGAGGGGTCTCCATGAAGAAAAGAAGAAATTCGACTAAATAAAACAGTACTTTTTTATATAACTCTCTAATAATAAGAAACTAAAATTAATTAGAAATATTCATTTATATTGAGAACCAATTTGGTAATCCAGGTCTGTCTTTATTTTGATCTAAAAATTTCCTGAAACTTCTTTTGGCTTCATCAAAGTTTTTGTTATGTTCATCTGTTTCCTTATCCAAAGACGCTGTAGGGAATAAGTCAGGGAAAACAAACTTCTCACCTTCAGGCTGGAACAAATTAAAGCAATTACAGTAAGGCTGGCCACACACGTCCCGAAGTTCAGTTCCGGAATCGACCGTTTTGCAAAAAGGTTCCGAACAAAACCTCTTTCTGAATTTAAAATCGGGGTGACGCTGAATTTAGAGAGAGGTTTTGATCGGAACTTTTTTGCAAAACGGTCGATTCCGGAACTGAACTTCGGGACGTGTGTGGCCAGCCTTCATGTGGTTAGGCTGTGTAGTGTGCAGGCACCTGATACTTTGGAAAACCCTGCAAGTAAATCGACTGCAATGTTTGATTAATCTCTTCAATTTCCTAGAAAGTTCTTCTTGTTTCCACAACCTCCCAGAAGGTTCTACTTAATTCTCTGAGTGCTCGGATTCCCTCGTTCGAATGGCTTCCACTATGGCTTTATCGATTCAAAATTTGAAAAAATATCTATATTCTACTCGTGAGGCCCCTTCATCATGAGACACCAAACACGGCAGTATGCGGTGACCGCCGGACCCTCTCAATCTTTGGGTGTCTCCCTATGGCTTGAGTTGGACAGAATACAACTTACGACCTAAATTTCTTTTCCAATGCCATTTCCTACGACACCACACACAACCCTTGGATCCCCTGATCAACAAAATTTCTCAGAAGGTTCTGGATTTGCAGAAGTTTTTACTACACAGTATTTGTGTACCACGTTTGGTCAAAATTATTTTTATTATATGTAAGATTGAAACACTTCTTACCAATGTGACATAAGCCAATTTATAATCATCTTCTTTAATAATGTAATTTCTGTTTAAACATTTCTTCATATTCCCAATAGCAATCCTCGTTCGAACATGAACTACAGGTATGTTGTATATTTTGGTCAAATACTCTTTGACATCGTATTTCGTCATTTGCATGGAACAGATAAATTCTACAACATTTTCAGGCGACTGATACTTGGGTTTGACGACTTTCATCCAGAAATTAGGCAAAAAGACTCTTAACTGAGGATTCCCTCGCTGGTAAAGAGGATACCTAAAAATTGCATATTTCAAATTTGTTAGACAAGTTGATAAAATGATTCACCTGGTTGTTTGATTGTAGTACGCAAATCACCGCATAAATTTTTGACATAACCTATCTACGTAAAAAGTGAAGTTTGCCGCCCCTACATAGTCCGCAGCCTGTTGATAAATCCAGAACTGGGCCAGGGTACCTACGACGAGTAAGAAGACTAAAACTGTTGACCTTGACCAAGAAAAAACGTTTTGGTGGAGGTGGGAGAAAGAATTTCAAATCGAACATTTCAAACGAACCCAAAAGGTTTGTTCGGGACGCTGGAACATAAAACTGGTGACAATATCGGTAAACCTGGACATATGGCAACCCTAAGCAGTGGCCAAGAGTGAACTGCTGTAGAAGGAAAGCCAGGGCTAATATTTTTTATTGCATTATTAAGAACATTGATTCATTTAGCAATAATTCAAATATGCATTTCATCTGATGCAGTTGCTCGACTTGAAGGTACCTAATAACTGTGGAATCTGGACTACCACCTGCATAATGTCACCATTGCACTGGTGGAGAGTGTATTGCAGTAAATTTATACTATTATATTTATGTGCATATTTAGGTATATACTAATTTAACTTTATCTGGCTATTAGGACTTAGGAGGGCGGAGATATTGCACCAAAACACATCACTGAGATCTTCAGCAGGTTATTGTGGTTTATTATTAAATCCTGACAAAATGCAGGCCTCATATTGCTCCACGAAAAAACGTGAATTAAATAAACAACAAAGTACTTGGTCGGAGATTAATTCAAGAGACTATAATATACTCACCATCTCGTTGCCATTTTCAAATCGTTTTCTAACTTGTCAAAAATCAGAATTAACTTTTACTTCAAGTTACTAAAACAAATACATACATTAGGATTGAAAAAGCTAAGTATATAATTGAGATACAAATATATCATTATATCAAGCACAATATATGTGTTCTGTGAGCACAATACCCACGATATTTATCTCATCTGACGACTGAGACCGCAGTATTGTATGTTTAAATAAAAATATTAACACATACTATGCAACAGAATAATAGTAAAAATATAAATTTAAGAGTTTAGCTGAATATCATTACATCCCAAAGAATTTAGAATTATAACCAAGTATAACCTAAAAATAAAATGTCAATATTTTCTTCTTCATTCGAAGCCTACGATAGTAGAGTACAAGCCTACATCCTCGAATTCCGTCACCGCCACGAGTGGTGACGTCACCTTGTATCGGTGACAAACACTTGAACTACGGAATATTTTTTCCCATACAATTTAGATGGCGTAATCATCGTCAAATGTCAGTTGGGCCCGGCCTCTATGAACAATATGGCGACGGCCTCGCTTCATTATACAGAGGCCGACGCCATATTGTTCATAGAATAGAGGCCATGCCCAACTGACATTTGACGATGATTACTTCTTCTTCTTCCTCAGCCTTCCTCCCTCCACTGCTGGACGTAGGCCTCTTCCATTTTCTTCCACTCATCTCTGTTTCTCCCCCTCCGCATCCAGGTTCCTCCGGCTTGTTGGACTAGGTCATCAGACCACCTTTTGGGATGATTACACCGTATGAAAATGTATGGGCAATAAGAAATAATATTCCTTAGTTTAAGTGTTTGTCACCGAGACAAGGTGACGTCACCACTCGTGGCGGTGACGGAATTCGAGGATGTAGGCTTGTACTCTACTATCGCAGGATTCGGTTAAATCGAAGCCTGCGATAAAGTACAAGCCTACATCCTCGAATTCCATCACCGCCATGAGTGGTGACGTCACCTTGTATCGGTGACAAACACCTTGTCTCGGTGACAAACACTTGAACTACAGAATATTTTTTCCCATACAATTTTGATGGTGTAATCATCGTCAAATGTCAGTTGGGCCCGGCCTCCATGAACAATATGGCGACGGCCTCGGTTAAATCATGGCTTAAATACCCATATCTTTGAAAGCGGCGTTTTCGCGGGAATTCTAATTTCAAAGTGCTGTAAAATAGCCATTAGGCGACGCATCGAAAAAATAAAAATTGGTATGTGTTTCTAATGACTTTTTTTCATGATTCTGGATAGTAAAAAAAAGTTCCCTATTATATAAAAAACGTTATTTTAAAACATTTAGAAAGACACCCAGGTTTACAATTCGCCCATTATAAAAAAATTCCGCCATTCTTTCTTTTTTGTAGTTTTTTTTGCACCACAACTACAATATTTACCTTTACTTCACAATTTTAACACCAAAACACCACCTTTTTCACTCACCTTCGCGAAAAATTTTGCCTGCGGCGCTATTCAGATTTAATAGCCATCAGAGGTATAGTTTTCATTCCCTCCCTCCCGAAAGTCAAATACTATATCGCCTCCCCGCCCCGAAATGAAAACCTATATATACGCCACTGGTATGGGGGCCGCGAGCATATTAAACAAATAAGCGTATTTCATACTTTTTCACACCTTGCAATAAGCTAAAAGCCCGTATCGCAAAACGTGGAATACATCGCCAGCGCCGGGGTTTGAACCTGGCACCTCCCACTCGAGAGACTGCCGCCTCAACCAACTGCGCCAACCATGTACCCAGTACCCACTCATATATATAAAAGTATAATTTAGCCAAAATACCTACTGGTAATTATAATCTTAATAAATTGACTGTTTTAGATTTTTTTTATTTCTTTCCAGGTTTCTTTTAAAAGGGTATTTCTATTTTTAATTCACTTTGTCGCTCACGTTATTCTCATTTCACGCTTCTCATACAAAATTTGTAAAAGTTGAAGTAAAAATAGAACGATTTATATATGTATAATATGTTTATCTGTGTATGTATTTAGTATTCAATTATTGTTAAGTTAAGGTACCCTTTTGGTACTTATTATAATTAGATATATCTCAATTTAATCTCTGTTATGGGTTGGCTGGCAGAAATTGCCATTTGGCAATAAGTCCGCCCATTGTACGATTGTTTTTTTGGTACAATAAAGATTATTTTATTTTATTTATTGCTCAGTGCATGCAGGCCCTTATGGCGTCCAGGGTACAGCTAGTGCTTTATATAATATATACATTATATCAATGTTTTATATGTTTGCACCTATTGTATGTTGTATATATACATATGTACATACTTACCTACTTTGTTCTTAAAGAATAAATAATTAATAAATATACCTATAGGTATCTCCATCAAGTTATCGTCCATATCACCACACCACCCTAACCACAAAGCAAATTCAGCTATAATTGATTAGATTACAATAATAAAATGATTAGGTATTTTACTTATTACTCTAATTACTAATTAACCACAAAGAGGTAATTTTTATGGTAAAACAAAGAAAATTTGCAAGTAGGTAATACGAAGAAGCAAGCAAGTACATAATAGGTATCCATCAGGGCCGCCACAGCCGTATGTGCGAAGTGCGCGGGGCACGCAGGTGGCCGATTGAAGTGCGGCATCACAATTATTTCACAAAAATTCTTTAGGCGCTAATTCTTTATACTTGAACATTTTTATTTCATAAAAAATAAACCAAGTTTATAGGTATTACAACTTTTTTGTGTGTAACTTGTTTGGTAAGGTTGCCTATAGAAGGGCTATTAATGCGCCTGAGCTACCCGGGGATGTGGAGGACCTAATGCCGCGGGATTTTCCTATGATGTACCTAACTCGTTACCTGCTCGATCGTTTCCCTCATGCAATATAATCACATGTGTTACTATTGAAAGATAATTATTGGGTTCTTCAAATCACTCAGTTCTTTTAAAAATGAATTTGAGGGGATCCAATGATTGTGTGTGGTCATATTTGGTATCATATGAAAGGGCGTTGGAAAATAAATTCAAATCGTAAGTCATATTTTGTCCAGCTCTTGCCATCGGGAATAAATATACTTTTCCACGGATCCAGAGATTTCTGAGGCGCAGCAAGGCACGTTTGGTCGCAGCTATGTATTATAAATTATAATTATATCAGTAGCTCGATGGCAAGTGGATACATGCAAATACATGACGCTTTGGGAATCGCTGCTTTATATTTACTTAATATGTAATCTATATATATATAAAGTAAAGTATGATTTTTGTAAGTGTTCGCATTACTCCCGCATTTTACGATAGATTGAAGATTGCTGGGAAAATTTAGAATAACATTTGCGATAATATAGGCTGTGTCCTAACGTCGCTGGTTTTTGGAGAAAAAGCTTTTCCTAGGATATGGCATTGATGATGAAGGGATCCAAGGGTTGTGTGAGGTCGAGAGTGTGGTATCGTATGAAAGTGCGTTGGAAAAGAAATTCAAATTAGAAAGTCACATATTTTGTCCAGCTCAAAAGTATGCCGGGTTGGTTTGTTAAGACTGCCGTTGTGAAGCACGGTAACTCAGCTAGTTACATATATAATAATATTGAAGACTACAGGGGAAAAACAAGGAATGTCAGTAAAAATCCAAAATTAAAGTAATAATGCCATCTAGTGGCATTTGTGTGTACCTATAATCCTGCAAATAGCCAAAGCAATCAAAGTCGTCGTCACCGACTTATGACGATTTTAGTGGTTGTTTGTACAAGGCAAGAATTATGAAGGTCCGCGCGAAAAAAAGCAAAAACAGTCGATGTCACTTTGTTGTTCCGTGATTCAGATATAGTATTTGATTCAGTCGCTGCCTACGCTCTCAGGGTGGCACCCACACTTCTCTTCATGGTATGGATAGGAAAAATATCTAATGTATTTTAACATTACACCGAGACAGAAACCTATTTAAGCAAACATTTTGAGAAAATACAATAAAAAGTCATTAGAGTCATAATGTAAAGAGTGACACCTATGGTTGAAACAAGCATTAACAATGAATGTCACTGACATTCATTGTTAATGCTCTTTACATTATGACTCTAATGACTTTTTATTGTATTTTCTCAAAATGTTTGCTTAAATAGGTTTCTGTCTCGGTGTAATGTTAAAATATATTAGATATTTTTACTATGGAAATTAAGCACTTACTTCAAACATTAAGAATATACATAACTTTTAAAAATTAAATTTTGATTTACTCAAAAGTGTCATTGATTGACATTCCTTGTTTTTCCCCTGTGGTCTTCAATTATTATAATATAGGAAATATGTACCTATTAAGTATTATTATCCGTGCATTAAGATATCTGACTCATTTCTTTCCAAGTACCTCTATATAAAGTTGAAGGCGCGTGAAGGTTACGCCATAAGGCACAGTGTATCATAACATTATATTATACTTTACCTGTAAGGAAGGAGTGTGTTGTCTGCAAAATGGAAACATTACATTCAGCAATATTGATATTTATTGTGATTTGTTGTTTGGCGGGTGAGTATAGGTACCTACCTATGTATATTATATTATAATGTGGACTGCCTGATTTATAATACATAAAAAATAACTATAGTTCAGGATGCGTATTTATTTTATTGCACAATATAATATGTTAAGTACACGGGTGGCATCAGTTTCAGAGCTGGGGAGAAGGGGGGGGGAGAGCAGACAGAGTGAAGATCGTTATGTAGTAGATAAAGAGCGAGAAGTGAAAAGAGTAGAAATAAACCCAGTTTATTTTTCGTGGAATTAAAAACATAGGTATACCTACTAAATATACAAAGGTAGGTGTAGGTACAGGGCCCAGTGGCGTAACAAGGGGGGGGGGGGGGGGCGTCCGCCCCGGGCGGCGCATTCCAGGGGGCGGCAAAATGGAACAATATATAAAAAAAACACCTCGATAAAACACACAAATTAAAATAAATCCCAGTATTTTCTAAAATCACTATGAAAAACTGTTAAATTACAATAATTTTCAATAAAAAAATGGCCTGCGACGCTAATTAAACTGTTAGCATGTTAGGTACGTAATCTTTATAAGTGCCTAATTATATTTTTTATTTCACAATAAATAAGCTAGATTTTCGAAATCTGATGACTAAAATTTCGTTACTTCTTGCATGGTCGCTTCTCCTATCTATACAATACGAGTCTACTACAAATGGCCGAATGGCCGACATGGACAAACGGCCGACAGAGACAAATGGCCGACAGAACCAACTGGTCGACTGGTACAAATGGCCGAAAGACAAAAAGCCGAAATCCAAATGGCCGACAAGTACGATAGGCCGAAATCCAATAGGCCGACAAGGACGAATGGCCGACAATGACGTTTTCAAGTTAACGTTAACAAGGATCGCCCAGCAGACATAGGACATTAATAAACACCGTAAAAATGAATGTTGACGACCGCTTAGGTTGTTTTTTATTTGTGCTACTAAGATTTTAATTATTAAATTTATTAAAAAATATATTACTAATATGAGCGCTAAAAGGCACCTGCAGCCGAAACAAATGAAAAACTATTTTTAGCGCCTAATTATGTCCCATGTCTGCTTGGTGGTGGTGATCATATTCGTGGTAGCGAGGCCGGCGCCATATTGTTCATAGAGGCCATGCCCAACTGACATTTGACGATGATTACACCATCAAAATTGTATGGGAAAAAATATTATTCCGTAGTTCAAGAGTTTGTCGCCGAGACAAGGTGCTTGTCACCGATACAAGGTGACGCCACCACTCATGGCGGTGATGGAATTCGAGGATGTAGGCTTGTACTCTACTATCGCAGGCTTCGGTGGTAGCGGCTACTCTATGGTAAAAATAGTGTTGCCATTGTTACAGTCTATTTTTTTTTTCAGAAAACTCACGGAGCAAATTTGGTTTAGTGGTAATGTGATAATAAGATATGGTTACATTTTTTCGCTACTTTCAAATTATATTTTAGAACTGCTGTATAAAAAACTAGCCAAAATTTGGATTGTTAGAATAAACTGGCAATTTTGTTTTTCAAACTTGTGATGTGATCATTATTTCAATCTTTTTTTTGTGTCGGCCATTTGTCCTGTCGGTCATTCGTCCTTGTCGGCCAGTTGTCCGTGTCGGCCTATTGGATTTCGGCCTATTGTACTTGTCGGCCATATGTCCATGTCGGCCATTCGTCTTTTTGTACCAGTCGGCCATTGGTCATGTCGGCTACTTGTCCGTGTCGGCCATTTGTCCTGTCGGCCGTTTGTCCGGATCCCATACAATACCTGTAACCATATGTGTTACCACTATAGAAACATTACCAGGTTAATTATTTCACCCATTTGTCTAAAAAAATTCGCCTGCGAGCACGTTTTTTATATCCCTTTTTTGTCAAACCTACTTTTTTTATATCTTCATTTAAAGAATGTAAGTTACAAAATTACAACACGACCTTCATTTTCATTTAGTTTTGTAAAAAAATTATATATTCTGAATTGCTATTAAATATGATTTGTTGTGCCACATCTATATTAAAATTTTAGTTTCTCTTGCTTAATACAAATTTGTTTAACCTAACATGAATATAAGACTGTACATTATGATTTGTAGCTCCCCAGTCAGCAGTGTAAACCGCTGGTATGAGGGGTGTGAAACAATTAATTCTATATAAACAAAGTGAGACTTAAAACTAGCAAAGTAAAGTAATGTTCACTGTATTACACAAAAAAGAAAAAAAAACTGAAACACTGATATCACAGTAATGATTCACACGTTGTGGTCACTTATTTTTAGTCTTAACAATTTTAGCTTAGCTTAAAAGCTGCAGACACCCCTGGGCACATGTACTTGCATAGGTACATTAGGGGACGGGCGGGGCGGCATTTTCAGAATCCGCCCCGGGCGGCAATAATGCTAGTTACGCCACTGACAGGGCCGGAATAGGAAGAAAATTCGGCCTGTAATGAAAAAGTATGTTTACCTACTCCAATCCCTGGGGGGGGGGGGGTCACTGCCCTCCCTCCCTGTCGCCGTCTATGGACCTGTGTATATGGTCCATGAGGTAATTAAGAATTCAACCCAACTATGTAGGTACCTACAAATGTGAAGCAGCCTGGCATTTCACCCTGTTCTGTATATGTGTTCTGTGGTTCTGTGCAGGCTGAGTCAACTCTGGTTTTGGTACTTGCCAACAAGCATATCGTGTAGTTGGTAATACATCGCTGGACTTTTCGATGATAATCATGGTATTGCCTGGGCAGCTCAGCGGGGAATGCGTAAGGGATATATATCGCATCTCTTCACTCTTTCACGATCTTATGGGATTTGTATGACAGACGCAAAAAATAGAATTACTGATTATGAAAATAATTCCGAAATCTTAACATTACAGTGAATATTAAGAACATAAATGTATTATTATGTTATCATGCAATATTTTTATTGGTGAATTAATATTTATTTCTTTTTAAGAAACCAGATTTCGAGAAATATTATACAAGTCTTTTACATTTTGCAAGCTGGCAATACAACGCCAATGCCGTATGTAAACAACACGCGGCCATATTTTTTACTGCTTCTGTCGCGTCGCCTTTCCAAAATTTGTTTCGTGATCGGTATTATTACATTATTTTGAACTAGGTTTGTGTAAAATGTAAACTCCTTTTGTGTTTTTGCGAGACATATGATTCGTCATTTCGGGATCCTGTGTTTGGGAGAAATATACGTACTCGTTTGTGTGTGAAAAATGGAGACTTATTCTATGATGGAGACTTGTTCTATATTCAATTTTTGTCGAGCCAAGGCCATCTGTGACAAATTTCGTTCGAGAAATTATGAGACGCGACTGCAATCTTTACTTACTGAAATTCCTCAATCAAAAAGTTGGTGAAACGCTCTGATTGACTCATTATTTCGTATTATTTTTGTTAATGGTTCTTTTGAACATGTTTTTTAATTGTCTCTATGTAATGTTTATACAATATGTATGTACTATTTACTTAAAATAAATGCCAATGTCATACCTACTGCTGCATTTTAATTCTTTGGTTATTATACTTATTTCCAAAGGGTTAGTGCGCATTAATGATTAAATAGTTGTATTGTAGTGTAAAAATGGGATGTATGGATATGTCCCGCTTTTGTATTAGAGTACAACTATTTTTAATCGCTAATGCGTATTGATCCGTATAAAACCTCAATAATCAATTTAATAAGGCGCCTGGCGCCATTGTTTATGTGGGCATGAAATGAATGAGAGAGAAAGCTAGATGAGATCTGTCATTTTCGTGTTTGCATATACTTTCTATGAAGTTGGCATTCTTCTCTCGTTAGAGAGTATATGTGTTCTGTGACCCTCTCTCTCTACCTTGTTGACAAAAAAAGATTGTATTCATTCGATGGCATTCGCAGGCCCGGGACTCTGGGCGGCAGAGACTTACACAATTCCATTTTTTGGTTTTTCACCATTCTCTTCCCTGAAATTCCTCGAAATTTTTCTCCCACTGCAATTTTTTGTTAGTCTTTCCTATAAGGCGTGGCCGGAAAATAACGCACATGAAAAAAACGCATATGAAAAAATCTCATAAGAATATAGCGCATATGAAAAAAGCGCATATGAAAATAACGCAGTATGAAATTAGCGCAGTATGAAATTAGCGCATAGTGAAATTACCTCAGTATGAAATTAACGCAGGGTGAAAAAAACGCAGCATGAAAAAATCCCATAAGAAAATATCTCAGTATGAAAATATCTCATAAGAAAAAAACTCATATAGAAAATAGCGCCATATGAAAAGAGCTCATAGTCTAGTATTAAATTTGGATTCTCTCTGATTCTAAATTATTGAATTACTAGCATCGTTACCTCGATACCTCGCTCATTAGATACGCTTTACGAGAAGATTTTTTAACGGTCTTTGGGGGAATTGAAATATTTCCTTAACCCATAAAGTAATTTTGTCCCCTGTTTCTCTCATTACTGTTCAAGGTAAGTTTTTACAAATAATAGGCGCGACTGTTTGTTTTTCTACCTCCAGTCGATTCCGTTCAAGGTTGCAGTTTAAATTTTTAACATTATTTTGTTGCCACATACTCCTCATAATGTTGTTCTGATTTCATGGTTTTCGGGCTAACCGTGTATAAATTGGCTTTTACTCGACGCTTCTACATTCCTGTTGATGTGCTCTGAAGAAGAAGATACTAGCATGAGTGTCGATGAAAAATCAATCTACACACGATTCGCCCGCTTCGTAAATTACTTACTCTTAATGTAGGTAGTTATGGTGTCAGGCGTTACCTTCTGTATTGTAAAATTACATATTATTGTCAGTTTTCTTGTCAAACAGAATATGAAATACAAACAGGTGCGTATTTTATTTATGTTTTATGCTAAGGTTTTATGTTAGTAAGGAAAATGTATTTATTATTCTCTTGTATAGAGTAGTACTATATTTTTACTAATGTGGATACCTGTCCTCGTTAGGAGAAAAATAAATAAATGTTGGAGTTAACTGGAAGATATCGCATTTCTGCTATAAGTTCGCCCTAGTGAGCAATGCTTTATAATCTGTGGTATGTTCATTTTTATATTTATGTGTATACTTTGTTCACTTAAAAAATAAACAAATAAGTATATGTGAAAAATTAAAAAGTAAGTATGTAAATTTACAAATAAATGTAAAAAAGTGAAAAAGTATGCAAATTTACAGTAATGTTTTTCAACACCTTTTATTTGGAGGAAATAATATTAAAAGGAGTTCATGACAGGGAAAGTTAAGATAATACATAAAAATTAAAACCTCATTACACAACTCCTTGAACGGAATCATAATACATTTTTTTTTATTTTTTTTTTTTTTATTTATTTAGTAATATAATACAAGTACAGTTGTAATTTTTCAGCAGATAGGTACAAGATTTACATAGTTTAATGTTGTCCTTCTCTCTCAATAAGTAAATAAATACTTGAGTAGAGAGAGGAGTGTTTACAATGAGTGCATACTATTCATGATTATTAACATTAGTATATATCATTAGCATTACACAGGGCTTCTATACAATATACGTCACAACCATATATGTACTATATATGTAGAGACTTATAGATATTACAAAGTATACACGTGCAGTGTGAAGGAACCTATATTATATCAATACATACAGCTTCAGTGAATCCACTATTATACATTATGTCTCCAAGTATACAACAATATTGTAACAATAAACACAAACCTACAACTGTTTAATATCCACACAATACAGTTATAATATAATACAACTAATCCATATACAAAATATCTATATAAACAATATTATTGACATCTATAATTTAATTAGTAGTAGGCCGCACCAGAGGCCGAACACTGTAAGTTATATTTTTGAAACGCTTTTTTATAAAATTGCAAGTAATATTTTTGTAATGTTTTTTAATATGTGTTTTGAGCTTGTCGTAATTAACTTCTTTCCTTATTTCCAAAGGCAGTTGATTAAAATATTTTTCTCCCAGGTAACTGTAATGATGTTGAGCGAAAGTAGTTCTTTTTTTTGGCTGTAAATATACAAATTTGTGTCGCGTTCTGTTTTCTATTATGTAAGTGTGGGATTCTGGTTCTTTAATTATTTGAAGTATCGCTTTTTTTTGGAATACAAAGTGAAATTTCGGGACTGTGAACTCCTGAAACAATAGTTGAGTCGGAAAATCACGCGGTTTTTTTAAAATAATTTTTATGATTAGTTTCTGAATGATTTCCACACATTTCAAGCTTGTATTGTAGGCTGCGCCCCAGCTAGTTACACCGTACTGTAAAATAGACTGCACCAGGCTATAGTATATAATATAAAGATTTTTTTTTGACATAAAATTTCGTATTTCCAAAAATATATATATTAATTTTCGTATTTTTTTTACTGTTTCGTTAATTTGTTCTTTCCATTTCAAATTTTTATCAATAGTAACACCCAAATACTTAACTTTGTTAATTATTTTCAGTTTAGAGCATTCGCTATTGCACGCAGATGGGTCGTGAGTACTATGTATTGTCACATTAAAATTTTGTGGAAAATCTTTCGAATGTATGGAAAATGGTAGCACGTACGTTTTATCGCTATTTACAGTTAATATGTTGGAATCGAACCATTTCTTTAGTTTGTTGATGTCGTCATTTATTTTATTCTGTAATTCTTCCCAATTTTTCGCACTCACAATCAATGCGGTGTCATCGGCGTATGAAATTACGTGGCCGTTTAAATTCTGTCTGAGGAGTGGATCAGCAAAGATTATGAATAACACGGGACCAAGCACTGTTCCCTGTGGGATGCCGAATTCCGATTCGGTTTTGTTGCTCATTTGGTTATTGATTTTTACATACTGGGGTCTTTGCTTTAAATAACTTTGGAAATACTTCAAAACCGTTCCTTTAATTCCGATACAATTCAACCTATCCATTAAGCTGGTGTGTGATATACTATCGAAAGCCTTGCGGAGATCAATGAAGACTCCCGCACATTTATTACCATCATCTAAGGATTTATAAAGTAATGTTGTTAGTTTAGCTATTGCGTCTTCTGTGCCCATTGACTTAACAAATCCGAATTGGTTCTTGCTTATAATTTTATTAGTCATTATGTATTCTTCGAGTTGATTTTTAATTATTTTTTCAAAAATTTTCCCTATATTAGAAATCAGTGCTATTGGCCTATAGTTAGATACGTCCTGTGGATCACCCGATTTGAAAATTGGCGACATTATTGATGTTTTGTAGTTGGACGGGAATATACCATTTTTTATACTTAAATTGATGAGATATTTAAGCGGGGTTAAAATATGTGGTTTTATTTTTTTTAGTATTTGAACGGTGATCCCGTCATGTCCTGGTGCGGAGCCTCCTCTCAGTCCCTCAATAACTTTGTCTATAGCACTTTCAGAAACTTCTTTAAATGTTGTCCAATGTGTACAGTTCGAAGAAGGGGAGCCTTCGGAATGACTTATGTTGTTTTTTATTTTAATATTTTTGGCTAAATTTTTCCCTACTTCCGAGAAATATAGGTTAAATATGGTTGCGCATTTCTCAGGTTCTAGGTTAGCATCTATGATTTCGTTTTGGCATTTAATATTTTGAATGTTACTCTTTTTTCTATTATTGTTCATAGCGCAGTTGACAGATTTCCATACTTCTTTTTGATTGCATTCTGAATTTTTAATTCTGTTTTCAAAATAATTATTTTTGTTTATTCTTATAAATTTTGTTAGTTTATTGCGATAATTAATATACTTCATTTTAATGTGTTCGTCAGTCGGGTATGTTAGTGTAGTTTTAAAAAGTTTTTCTCTGTGTCGTATTGATGTAAGTAGTCCTTGAGTGATCCATGGTTTTAAGGGAATGTTTTTGTTTTTAAGTACAATTGTTTTATCAGATCTACAATGATTGACCGCTTCCGATAGAATGTTTTCAAACTTGGAAGAACATTTCTCGACATCACTTTCCCGAGTAATGCTCCTCCAGTCCTGGGATTTAATTATGCCAATTAATTTAGGGATATCTAATGTGTTTACTTTTTTTTCGACGTTTTTATGTATTTTTTTTATCTCGGCATCATATAAGAATAAGCAGGCATGATGATCTGTAATACCTAATTTCCAGACCGGTATGACTTGTACTAAAATTTACCCATATATGATCTAAACAAGAGGGTGTCTGTCCGGGTACTTCGCGAGTGTTACTGTTTATGCAGGATTTAAAATTCAATTCTGTCATACAGTTAATATAATCTGTTACTACGTCGTTTTCAATATCATTATTTATATTTAGGTTAAAGTCACCAATAGCTATACAATATTTATTTCTAATTCCAGAGAGTACATCATTTCTTTTCATTTCTTTGTATCAAATGTATTATTTCATTTCTTTGTATCAGTAATATGGTGCTGTTGGATTTCCCGATCGAAAGTTGTGGGGTAGTTTGTTACGTATTTTGGGATGCTGAATCCGAATCCGAGGTTTACCAACAAAATTTCGTGACTGAACATGGCGGAAATTTAAATTTTCTGGCGAATTCTGCATTTGAATTGAACTTAAAAACTATCAACTTTTTGTAGGTCATATTTTTATCATCCAAAAGAAGTTAATAAAATAGCTAGGTTGTATATAAAGTATTAGGACTGAAGTATTCACATCGCAGCACAGTTCATATCACAGATGAACACAGCGCACAACTGCGTACAGCACAGCACACACCACAGCACGGTATTTATTTCTTTAAACCGTTGATGTAAAAAAAATGTGTAAGTACACGATTATTATTTTAGATAGACGAATTGATTTTAGACAAATTGGTTTTAGACGAATTTACTGGACACCCTAAAATATTCATCAATTCATTAGTCATTTCATTAGTTAGTTAAGAACTGCATCCATTAGATTAAGTATAATTGTTTCATAAAAAGACAACAACTTTCTTTCGAAATTCTTCCGTGTCGAAATCATGTCTGAACACTTGGGCTATTTAGAAATTAGAACCATAACAAACACCTATTATGTTTTATACATTTAGCAATTTACCATTACAGCCAAGGCAAGATAGGGCCAATAACCAGAGCCGTCGCTTGTGTGCAAAAGCAAAAAATGTCGCGGCCCCTATTCTCATTTATTTTAGATATATGGGTGAATTTAGGAACCTAGCCTAGCCATAGTAAGCATAACGTTGTATTATTTGAGGGAAACGAGTGCGGAGCTAGCACCAACTGCGAAAATTGCTTTGCTAGAACATGTAGAACCGACGGTCGTGAAGTAAATTTAAAATACTGTTTTTCTTGAAATAAAAAGTGTTATAAACAATGCATCAGATAGTGACGATGCGATTAGCGCCGCAGTATTTTTTTATGAAACAATCGTAATATAATGGATGCGGTTCTCAACAGTACCTAACTTGTGATAAATACTTTCCTGCCTGCGACCGCCCCTTGTATAAGCTGCCTGAGTTTACAACCATCCATCTATTATTGACGATAATAAAATAATGAACAGATTAAAATAAAGGTTACATCAGGTACATTATTTCTACGGTTCACATATTGTTATAATTATAACCGATAAGGTAAATTAGGAAATACCATATTTTCAGAAAGACAGTATATTATTTTTTCAAATAATAATGCATGGCAGCAATTATCAAATCACTCTTAAATTCAGTAAAGCTTGATATATAGGCTTAGAGTAATTATAGGATTTCTCTGTGTACATAGGTAAGGTTCCAATATATTGTTTTGTTGGTAATCATTACTAATGTTTATCTCTCACAAACACATTTTTAAATAATTAGAAGACATTGTAATAGAGTAGAAAGAATAACACGAGTAGATACTTAATTTAATACACATTTCAATCATGGTATGGGCTCATGCTCAGTTAGGTAGATCACACCGTATACCATGTACTTCTTGTTTATATTCAAATAAATAAAAATATCCTTTTGTGTTAAGTATATGAAAAAATATCCCATTACGGTAAAGCGTATCTAATGAGCGAGGCATCGAGGCAACCATGCTAGTAATTCAATAATTTAGAATCAGAGAGAATCCAAATTTAATACTAGACTATGAGCTTTTTTCATATGGCGCTATTTTCTATATGAGTTTTTTTCTTATGAGACATTTTCATACTGAGATATTTTCTTATGGGATTTTTTCATGCTGTGTTTTTTTCACCCTGCGTTAATTTCATACTGAGGTAATTTCACCATGCGCTAATTTCATACTGCGTTAATTTCATACTGCGTTATTTTCATATGCGCTTTTTTCATATGCGCTATATTCTTATGAGATTTTTTCATATGCGTTTTTTTCATGTGCGTTATTTTCAGGTAACCCCTATAAGGACCCCCCCATGCAATTGGATAAAAAAAATCATCGACAAGTGGGGGGAGGCGAAAATGTCTAAGCCTACTGCTGTGAAAACTGCAAATCTGGCCCTGAGAATATTGTCGTACTAATTGTTGTTAGAAATCCTGTACCCCGTATTGTGTAAAATACACAAATACATAAATCTCATATCCAATTGATTGAGTCATAGGTTCAAACTATGTATTATGTTCTGTGTTCAAAGTACTAATGATCTTCTCTGCAGTGGTTATATATTATTTTATATTTTATAATATTTTAGATATGATTCTCAGCCAAGAGTATAGATTCTATCCATATAATTATGCAAACAGAGACGGATCATGTCCTCCATTATTAGCGAGGGAGGTTTGCTGGAACTCGTGTCTTGAGGATTTCAATTGTCCGGAAAATGAAAAGTGTTGCGGAACTTCATGCGGGGGGAAAGTCTGCACGAGACCTGTGTCTGAAATGAAATTCAAGGATTTAGGTAAAATTACTCAACTCACCTTTATGACATTCTATTGAGAGGCAATGTTCTAATCATGTATTGGAAATATGCATACTACAATAATAATAGAATTTAATAATGATTTGTTTCTAGTAAAACCAGGTTTGTGTCCACTTGTACCAGAAGGACCATGGTTTTGTTCAAGTACATGTAGGTCCGATGGAGACTGCCGTGGAAGTAAAAAGTGTTGTCGCAATAAATGTGGTGCAATGGGATGTTATAAACCAATACCAACAGTGTAAATCTACAATACATGTAAATCAAGTCATTTAACTTTTTTATTTTACCAATAATCAATAATTATGTGAAAATGTATGAACATATTCACATACACTATACATTATAATATGAATTTCAGTAAAATAAAGTATGTACCTATGTATCACAGTTCTTAGAGTATATAAATTTTGGCATCATTATATTACCTACAAGTCAAGTGCAGTGTATATCGTAGGCAATGAGGAACAAATAATGAATGGAGCAAACCCCCCCTACTGTTGTACAGAATGGTCTATTACTATATTGCAATAACATTATAATTAATATAATCTAAATCTTCGTTAACAACATCATCATCAGCCACACGTAAATGTCTGGTGAGAGATTTTTTATAACGGTCTTCACTGATTAGGTGTTCTTTGGATTGGACACGTATTGGAACATCCGGATAATTCTGGGCATCCGTGTCGCTCCATCTCTCAAATATATTTGTAGCAACTTGAATTGTGTCACCTGCAATAGAATGATAACTCATGTAGTATTATTCTATGGAATCAAATGGAATGAAGAGCTGTCTAACATTTAGTAAGTACAGGGCCGGCCCATCCATATAGGCAAGGTAGGCAACTGCCTAGGGCCTGGTATTCCGGGGATGGGGGGGGGACTTTCATTTGATACAAGTACTTTTCTTTTGATACTTGATTTTGGTATTCAGCAAAAAGAAGGTGGATACACTCTCCTTCATGTTTTTGTTTTTCTTTTAGTTTTGGGGGGGAAGGCATTCTCGCCGTTGCCTAGGGCATCAAGTTTGCTCGGGCGGGCGCAGAGTAAGGAGGTACCTACCTATTTCATATGATGGATATGTCTTGAGGCTGAATGTGAAAGGTCTCTCTATAGTTGTAAATACGACACTCTGGGTAGCACTCTTATTGAATTTGTAATTATTTTTCACAGAGTCATACATTGCTGATAAATAAGTTCTCCATCTTAATGCAAAGAAATCCGCCACAATTCCTAAAAGTATTTACATATTATTCCGATATTTCCACTTACATATTAGAAAGGAGCTTTACAAATAGTTCAGCTCACTCTATCAGTGTGGCAAGATAGTTAGTATGAGTCAGTAATTAATACCTGCCCACTGCTTGCTTGCATAATCAATAATTTCTCCGTTTGGACCCCAAAGAGTTATTTGATTTCTAGCGTTGTACTCAAATTGTATTTTGTCCTACAATATTATAAGAAAGAGATCAACAGTTTATTTATATATAATAGAGAAGCATGTCAGTATCATTTGTTATTCCTGAAAATGTTCCTTTAAAAGATTAATCCAATGATATCCCATACGGTCCCAATTCCCAATTGAAAACCCAAAGTTGTTCCAGATACAGATACTATGTATATCTGGTTGGTTTGAAGAATTAGAAGTACATATCACCATAAGATTTTTTTCCGTGGGCTTTTTGTTGTGAATTGTTTTCTGAGGTCTATAATGTGTGATATAAGTGCTCGGGATCACCCTGTGTAAAAAAATAATACCTCGTCAGTATAAGCTAGAGATTTGGCAGCCTCTAGCCAGTTGCCCAGTAGGAATCCTTTATTTGTTGACAAAATTTCATCCAAATCTTCCAACAAGTTCATGAATACTGCAGAATACTTTCTACAAAAAGATTGTACAACTTTTATTATAAAAGTATATAAATATTTAACATAGTAAAATAAAATGTCAACATTTATTACTTTACTAAACCACCACAAATGGATAACTTTATTATTAAAAGCAGTTGTAAGAGAAACTTACTCTATATAATTTAAATCCTTGTTGTAAAAAGCATCAATTATGATTGGGTATATCTGATCACCTTTATATTGTAACACCTGTCTCGTTATATCTGTTAAATCATAACGATAACATTCTGAATGTTTCATAGAATCACTGGAATTCACAAATAATTTCCAAGCCAAAAATAAATCTGCACTCTTGTACCATGACTGAAAAAAACAAAGTTATTTGATTAGAATAAAATAATAACAATAATAAATGAGTTTGTTTTCCTCATCATTTTTACAATATAAGTTTAATACAATGTGATACCCTACAAGGCCATGACCTGTCTCGGGATAAATTAGACTGAGAAATTGCATTTAAACACAATTCAACTGGGATATGAGAATATAGAGGGTGACACACCCCTTTACTATCAGTACTATTTTACATAGCAGGTATAAACAGGCAAAAAGCAGGCAAACAATATAGTAGGCCACTGGATAGTAGAATTCTCGAGAAGGGTTGATGAAGTTACAATACCACCTGTTAGGGATAGCTAATTAGCTTATACAATAATATACAAATCTTACCCAAGGTTTGATGTCAAGACTTGGTCGTCTATTAATAGCATATTTACCCCTCATTCTATCCAATCCATTGAAGTTGTATACACTTCTCTAAATAAAACAAACCAATATTATACTTTGCATATAATGTGCACCAGTACACAATATACATAACATACAAAGGGTTTAACCTAATTACTATACTGCTTCAAGATAAATAAATATGTATGTAGATATATAGTTTACCATAAGTATAGTCCAAGCTCGAATAATGTCTTCATTTTCCTGTCCATATCTTCGTATCGTATAATTTGCAATCCAATCATCAATTAATACAGGAGTGTCCCGTAATGCACTCTCTAACATCAGATCATACATCACATAATTCTGATTAATGCCTTCAGGAGTCAGGCCTGTTCCAACCATCGTACTATTCACAGCTGATCTAGCATTGTATACTTCCTGAAAAATTTTACCCAATGTATAACACAAACTAATGATTTCCCTCACAACTTTCAATCATTGATGAAATAAGGAGAGCGGGCTGATTAGAAATGCAGATTGTTGCATTATCAAAAAAAATTTTTTTGTTAATGCCATTTTTCATTTTTTTATATGCATGACTCCATGTTTGCAAAACAGCGTCTCCCCAAAAATGAGTAAAAACATATAAATAGTTTTAAAGTAAAAATAATATAGTACATGTGGTAGCTAGGATTGTGAATATGCTCGCACGGAGTGAAGTGTATTAAAATCTATGTATTCGGATGTATATCCTATGTTTATACACACATTAATTTGAAACTATAATAAACAGAGTGTAGAGTGGGTTAGCTGGAGGAGATAAGGTATCGCCTCACCAGTTACGAGTATCACATTAACAAAACAATTACATAATAATAGCATATCTAATATATTACAGAGTTGATAGATTGTGAATCTCCAAACATCCCGAGGGTCCCTCCAAAGTTATGCAACATGCACCACACAAAGGGTTGTCCAAAGTACATCTCTAATCTATTGTATTGGGGCCATTGCTCAGACTGAAGATCCAAAATCAGGATTTTGCCCTAAAATTTCACAAATATATACTAGTAGTTAAGTAGGTACTTAAGGTGCTATATAATGTCAATATTAGTAATACACAATTGCTAATTATTCTGCATTATGTTTAATACAATAATTGATTCTACAGTATTAAATACTATCATAATAATGATGTTAGTAATTACCTTTTCAACGGCTGTTAGGAGACTTCTTACCCTCTCTTTTGTCCAATAAAAAACATCATGAATAAACATCCATCCTTGCAGCAGCCTTAAAACACACAATAATACATACACACACACACACATGTAATCATAATCAGCTACACAAAGGATTAAAATAATATAATATATGTGATATATTACCATACAGCACTGGGATCCACATCACTCATTGATTTATAAATAGAATTACTGGTGGCTTTTAAGAAATTTAAATCTCCCGAAGTGGGAACATTTTCATTAAATGGATCACTGTTGTAATAATGATATGCTCCAAACTCTCTCACCATCTGTAACATTCAGTTATATGATATATGGCAGAATATCTAGAATCGTTATATAATACAACACATGTAATAATGCTAAATAAATTGTTGATTGAAGATTGCCTAGGTTGATTTGAATTATTGTTTTCGCATATTTTTTGTTGATGTCATGTACGTGTGTGATATATTATTTTATTGTAATAACATTACTAAAGGCTTACGCCATTTATGTTGATAAATAAATAAATAAATAAATATGTACATGTTTAAATACAGACATAAAATATTCTTACTTCAGAGAGAAAAAGTTTTCCAACGTAATGAAACAACTGATCCGTGGGATCTAAGAATAATGGGCAGCAATACTTGGAGTTGAATTTATTCCATGAGCTTAGTTCTATTAAACTTGCATTGGGAAACAACCTGTAAACAGCCCATACATACATACTGTATTAGGATAATGTGTTTTATATAACAATATATTCCCAATGTGTTATCTTTGTGTGTTATTCAAATGGGTTAATCTAATATTGGAAAATGAAGATGTAAAGTATCTACATAAATAAATAATTTTTTACTAGCCAGAAAATGTTACAAAACAAGAAAATAAAGTGTGCTAAAGGACGAACTTATCTTATCCGGAACCCAAGTAAGAAAACACAACGCATATTACCTTCCAAACGCTTTTGGGACATGTCCCGCAAATGCCGGTAGTACAGGTATAATAGTCAGGTTCACCATGGCCTCAACAATAAAATGTTGCAACTTCAGGGAATGTAAGTGCCAAAATGTACTCAGTGGTCCTCCCCAACCTCGGATGTTTCCCATGCGTTGCCTATAACCAGACATATTGCTAACATTCTCTACCAAGCAAATGTTCCCAGTAAGAAGTTCAATACTATCACTCGTAGAAGCTGGTTAATTTGTTTGAGGGCAATGGTCAAGTATAATACTGCTTCCCTATTGTACTACTTATACTAACACACTTTACCAAGAAAGGAATGCTGGTCCACTAAAATGCTCGTTAATTTCCTCTTCAGTTAAATGAAGTTGACGATATACTCTTTGCCAAATAACTTCTTGACCATGTGGCGCTAAAGCTATGTTTATACCATTCAGGGCCATCCAATCTATGTGATCTCTCCATTTATCTATATCCCACCAAACGAAGCTGTATGATGTTGTGCACACATTCTGATAGTATCGAAACCTTAGTACAAAAAAAGATATAAAATGTATTAATCAGACAAAAAACATGTCTAAACTGGCAATTAGTTGGTATCTGATAAAAGTCATAGGCAATGATGTGCTGCTTAAATTCTAACAACCGGCTTGCACTTTTTAACACCCTGTGCCTGCATGTGCAGTTACAACTTTGATTGTTTCAACAAGTTTCACCTGATTCGCAAGGACTACGGAACATAGGCATTGTCACTTTCGCAGATTGGAGGGGAAGGAAGGGGGGAGGGGAGGGCAGTACAGATGTGGCATGAAAGAGCGCCAAATAGTAAAACTTTTCTGGAGACTGTGATGGAGGTCATAATGTAGTTTTAATTATTTCCTATAAATAAAAAACTAAGCAAAAAAGCGCTGCAAACAATTTTTTTTTAGAAAATGGTTGAAATGATGAAAGTGCGAGAGATCATGAAAGTAGCATTATAGTCGTAATTTTTGTCAAAATGCATAAATAAACATGCGAAAAAGGTTGTGATGTCAATCTATTTTATATTTTTGGAATTTTTTTTTTTATAAAACAACAGTACTTAATTTAATGGGTTTTTCTATCAATTTTAGAAAATTCATGAAATGATAACAAAACGATGTGGTAATAATTAGATTTTTCGTAAGGTTTTATCATTATTTTTTTCCGTATTTTAGAACCAGCTCTCCAAACCACAATTATTTTTGGAACCGGCTCGCTCAAGCCGGTGCGAATCCATAGCAGCGCATCACTGGTCTCAGACCTATGTAATTGCCCCAAAATACTTGATATATTGTATTGTAGGTCATACCTGTCTTTGGCTGTAATGGTAATATTCGCGTGGGGCAATTCATCTGGTATTTTGAGTTGTCTAGTTTGCCATCCAATATGACACTTGCAATAATGTTTTAGATAAAAATGAAAGCCCCATGTACATGCTACGCCACTGCTGCCTGATATGAGAATTTGTTCACCTTTTTTATATATCTGAAACAAAAATTTTTGAGAATGCCAAACTATTGCATGGTGTTCAACGTGTTAAGGTATGATAAAAAAAGTTTACTTCTAAATAATACCTACAATCAGTGGCATAGGGTGGGGGAGGGCGGCGGATGCCCCAGATGGCAAATTTTAGGGGGCGGCATTTTTTGGAAAAAACTTCAAAAATCAATTAAATCACATTTGTCTCATTAAAAACTTAAAAAAAAATCTCCCCCCCCCTCTCTTATATACGCCACTGATGTGTTTAGTCTATTCCCATTAGTTTCGATTTGAAGAAACAATAATCATAAAATATATCAAATTGAAGTTTTGATAAATAGTTATATCAAACACGAGTCACGACTTTAGAGGGGATTTTCCTTAAGAAAAAAAAAAGGATGATAATATTCAGAAATTTGGCTAAAAAAATCTCCGATTTATGCTCTTTCAAATGATGTACAAAACATTATAATGAAACATTAGTTTCATAAAAATATGAGTTGTTCATTATGCAACCTGTACCTATGGTAAATACATATGTATGTTTCTGAACCTTAAGGCAATTTTTTAAGGCGCCTGAGTCAAACCACGAAATGTGATGGAAACGTCGGCATTTTATACATTGTTGCCATGGTATTGATGTTATCATCATGGCAACAATGCGTAAGACGCCAACGTTTCGTGTTTTGACTCAGACCCCTGGCACCTTCAGGCTCCCGAACCGAGTTTAGAATGTGAATAGCCTTTAACCATGGACACCAGGATTTTAAACATCTCTTATACATATCATATAATGAGATGGTCCAACCAGGTGACGGATGCCACTGAAACGACGTTTGCAGAATCAATACGGCGGGCTGCAGACAGACTGCTGTGAGAAGTACCCATGAAGGTCACAATCATCATCATTGAGGGACGATTTGGAAGAAGAAGATACATACTTATACATATTTTTAATTGATAAGTTGTAAATTACATACTGTGAAAGTGTCTTTTCCATTTTGTAACAGTGTTCTGTCAACAGTGATATTGAAAAGTGAACATTTATCAGGTAGTGTGCGACATAGTACATCTCGGGCTGCTTGTGATTGAACCTGGGCTGATGTTTCCAAATGCAAGCTCGGGAAAAGCTCTGTAAAAATTATTTATTTAAGGAAAAATACCACATTTCATATCTCTCAAATAGCAACATCCCTTATCAACATCAGATACCCACAAAAGCAAAACAAATATTAAAAGCTACCTGCTGATCCAGTTTGAAAAATGAAAATTAACAATACGACACTGAAGTATTTGAAGAAAAAATTATAGATCAGGTTCACTGATCCAGTGTTTATTGATCCCATTTGCATAGTTCTTATGCGATTCGAAAGAGTATTTTTTTATTATAAAAAGTTCAGTCGTTTCATAAAATTTTTGGAATCTTTTACTCGAAAGAATATTTGGCCGGGGCCTCCGGTCATGCTCCGGAGTCCAGACCAAGACCTCGATAACGAGTAGTTTGGTATTAATTAAATTAATCGAACGAAAGTATTTGGTTTATAAGGTTTAATCAATTAACAAAAATAATCATCGCAACGTCTCTAACACCAACCATATACCAACTAATACTTCAAAATAATCGTCAATCGAAAGGATAATGAAAAACAGAGAGTATATGTGTTCTGTGATGAAAAACGAAAACCGAGGCCGTCGCCATCTCGTTAGAGAGTATATGTGTTCTGTGACCCTCTCTCTCTGTCTGGCTAAAAAGTCGTGAAAATAAATATAGATGAACTAAAATGTTCTCTGCTCTGGCAACACCAGGCAACACAACTGTCACTGTGACTGTCACCTACTTGTTACGTGGATTGATGATATACCGTGGTTTATTCGCATCGTATTTGTTTAAATCAGTGTTATTTGAGTTTAATTATTTTTTAATAGTATTAAAATAAAAAAAAGAAGCAAAATACAATTCGTAGTGAGGGACATCAAAGGTGATTTTCAAATCGTTTTGGGATTGTGCATAGCGTCAGTATATTATCCGACATTAAAGATGTTTACACACGGACAGCAAATCTAACTGGTAAGTACAGCACTCAACCATCATTTAATTAATTAGTACTGTTAATTTGGATGTTTTTCTGACATTGTTTTTAAGTATATTCCACAATAAGTGTCAAAAACTTGTCAATAAGTTGTAGGTTATGTTGTGTACACTTGACATTTAAATGTTTGGAATATGACCATAGAATGGCAACTGATGGTAAGCAACATTCTGTGGATTATAGCGTCTAGTATATGACACAATACATTATAATCGTTGCAAAATATTTTTACATGAAATCTAATTGATATTTACCTACTTTAAATGTGTTTTTTTTATTATTTCAGGAAAATTGGGTAAAATTAGAACAATTGCAAAAAAGGATCGAGTAATCAAGGAAAATATTGGAAACTGATGGGAAAATCACATAGGTACTTCTGCCACGAGACAAGCATATTTAAAAGTCTTCAGCCAGACCAAAAATAAAATATATATTGTAGTTATATTAACTATGCGTTACAATTATAAATGATTTATTGTATTCAAAAAATATATTTAGCAGTAGGTCCTTAAAGAGTGTAGTATATTTTTTTGTTCAAATTTATATAACTCTCAGAGATAAAAATGTGCTTTCTTTCAATAAAACCCATTCCTGATATTCATGGGTATAGTGACAGATGGAGAAGGAGCCAAATAAATCATTCAGAGGAGTCTTTGTGACTCCAGAAGAGGCAGATGTGGCCAGCAGATAACACGGAGAGATGTGACGACCGCTAGCTTAGGGCTTAGGTCAATAAGGGTGCAGTATAGGGATGGTTGGAAGAGATTACGAGAAGTCTATGTTAAGTCTATTCAACTGTCATGGATGTGCCAGTAACGAAATTTTCTAGGCAAATAATATTATTGATAGGTACCTACGTATACTTAATCAAAATATCTTGTTTTTATTAGATTTTTTTATAAATGACCTAAGTAAAATAGATATTAAAAAAAACTGAATTGGCGGTTACCTTACTTTACTTTATAAACGTGGAGTACCTACTATATGTTGCCATATGAACTACAGCAGCGCCCTCAATTATTTTCAGGACTTTTTAGCCAGACAGTACCTTGTTGACAAAAAAAGATTGTATTCATTCGATGGCATTCGCAGGCCCGGGACTCTGGGCGGCAGAGACTTACACAATTCCATTTTTTGGTTTTTCACCATTCTCTTCCCTGAAATTCCTCGAAATTTTTCTCCCACTGCAATTTTTTGTTAGTCTTTCCTATAAGGCGTGGCCGGAAAATAACGCACATGAAAAAAACGCATATGAAAAAATCTCATAAGAATATAGCGCATATGAAAAAAGCGCATATGAAAATAACGCAGTATGAAATTAGCGCAGTATGAAATTAGCGCATAGTGAAATTACCTCAGTATGAAATTAACGCAGGGTGAAAAAAACGCAGCATGAAAAAATCCCATAAGAAAATATCTCAGTATGAAAATATCTCATAAGAAAAAAACTCATATAGAAAATAGCGCCATATGAAAAGAGCTCATAGTCTAGTATTAAATTTGGATTCTCTCTGATTCTAAATTATTGAATTACTAGCATCGTTACCTCGATACCTCGCTCATTAGATACGCTTTACGAGAAGATTTTTTAACGGTCTTTGGGGGAATTGAAATATTTCCTTAACCCATAAAGTAATTTTGTCCCCTGTTTCTCTCATTACTGTTCAAGGTAAGTTTTTACAAATAATAGGCGCGACTGTTTGTTTTTCTACCTCCAGTCGATTCCGTTCAAGGTTGCAGTTTAAATTTTTAACATTATTTTGTTGCCACATACTCCTCATAATGTTGTTCTGATTTCATGGTTTTCGGGCTAACCGTGTATAAATTGGCTTTTACTCGACGCTTCTACATTCCTGTTGATGTGCTCTGAAGAAGAAGATACTAGCATGAGTGTCGATGAAAAATCAATCTACACACGATTCGCCCGCTTCGTAAATTACTTACTCTTAATGTAGGTAGTTATGGTGTCAGGCGTTACCTTCTGTATTGTAAAATTACATATTATTGTCAGTTTTCTTGTCAAACAGAATATGAAATACAAACAGGTGCGTATTTTATTTATGTTTTATGCTAAGGTTTTATGTTAGTAAGGAAAATGTATTTATTATTCTCTTGTATAGAGTAGTACTATATTTTTACTAATGTGGATACCTGTCCTCGTTAGGAGAAAAATAAATAAATGTTGGAGTTAACTGGAAGATATCGCATTTCTGCTATAAGTTCGCCCTAGTGAGCAATGCTTTATAATCTGTGGTATGTTCATTTTTATATTTATGTGTATACTTTGTTCACTTAAAAAATAAACAAATAAGTATATGTGAAAAATTAAAAAGTAAGTATGTAAATTTACAAATAAATGTAAAAAAGTGAAAAAGTATGCAAATTTACAGTAATGTTTTTCAACACCTTTTATTTGGAGGAAATAATATTAAAAGGAGTTCATGACAGGGAAAGTTAAGATAATACATAAAAATTAAAACCTCATTACACAACTCCTTGAACGGAATCATAATACATTTTTTTTTATTTTTTTTTTTTTTATTTATTTAGTAATATAATACAAGTACAGTTGTAATTTTTCAGCAGATAGGTACAAGATTTACATAGTTTAATGTTGTCCTTCTCTCTCAATAAGTAAATAAATACTTGAGTAGAGAGAGGAGTGTTTACAATGAGTGCATACTATTCATGATTATTAACATTAGTATATATCATTAGCATTACACAGGGCTTCTATACAATATACGTCACAACCATATATGTACTATATATGTAGAGACTTATAGATATTACAAAGTATACACGTGCAGTGTGAAGGAACCTATATTATATCAATACATACAGCTTCAGTGAATCCACTATTATACATTATGTCTCCAAGTATACAACAATATTGTAACAATAAACACAAACCTACAACTGTTTAATATCCACACAATACAGTTATAATATAATACAACTAATCCATATACAAAATATCTATATAAACAATATTATTGACATCTATAATTTAATTAGTAGTAGGCCGCACCAGAGGCCGAACACTGTAAGTTATATTTTTGAAACGCTTTTTTATAAAATTGCAAGTAATATTTTTGTAATGTTTTTTAATATGTGTTTTGAGCTTGTCGTAATTAACTTCTTTCCTTATTTCCAAAGGCAGTTGATTAAAATATTTTTCTCCCAGGTAACTGTAATGATGTTGAGCGAAAGTAGTTCTTTTTTTTGGCTGTAAATATACAAATTTGTGTCGCGTTCTGTTTTCTATTATGTAAGTGTGGGATTCTGGTTCTTTAATTATTTGAAGTATCGCTTTTTTTTGGAATACAAAGTGAAATTTCGGGACTGTGAACTCCTGAAACAATAGTTGAGTCGGAAAATCACGCGGTTTTTTTAAAATAATTTTTATGATTAGTTTCTGAATGATTTCCACACATTTCAAGCTTGTATTGTAGGCTGCGCCCCAGCTAGTTACACCGTACTGTAAAATAGACTGCACCAGGCTATAGTATATAATATAAAGATTTTTTTTTGACATAAAATTTCGTATTTCCAAAAATATATATATTAATTTTCGTATTTTTTTTACTGTTTCGTTAATTTGTTCTTTCCATTTCAAATTTTTATCAATAGTAACACCCAAATACTTAACTTTGTTAATTATTTTCAGTTTAGAGCATTCGCTATTGCACGCAGATGGGTCGTGAGTACTATGTATTGTCACATTAAAATTTTGTGGAAAATCTTTCGAATGTATGGAAAATGGTAGCACGTACGTTTTATCGCTATTTACAGTTAATATGTTGGAATCGAACCATTTCTTTAGTTTGTTGATGTCGTCATTTATTTTATTCTGTAATTCTTCCCAATTTTTCGCACTCACAATCAATGCGGTGTCATCGGCGTATGAAATTACGTGGCCGTTTAAATTCTGTCTGAGGAGTGGATCAGCAAAGATTATGAATAACACGGGACCAAGCACTGTTCCCTGTGGGATGCCGAATTCCGATTCGGTTTTGTTGCTCATTTGGTTATTGATTTTTACATACTGGGGTCTTTGCTTTAAATAACTTTGGAAATACTTCAAAACCGTTCCTTTAATTCCGATACAATTCAACCTATCCATTAAGCTGGTGTGTGATATACTATCGAAAGCCTTGCGGAGATCAATGAAGACTCCCGCACATTTATTACCATCATCTAAGGATTTATAAAGTAATGTTGTTAGTTTAGCTATTGCGTCTTCTGTGCCCATTGACTTAACAAATCCGAATTGGTTCTTGCTTATAATTTTATTAGTCATTATGTATTCTTCGAGTTGATTTTTAATTATTTTTTCAAAAATTTTCCCTATATTAGAAATCAGTGCTATTGGCCTATAGTTAGATACGTCCTGTGGATCACCCGATTTGAAAATTGGCGACATTATTGATGTTTTGTAGTTGGACGGGAATATACCATTTTTTATACTTAAATTGATGAGATATTTAAGCGGGGTTAAAATATGTGGTTTTATTTTTTTTAGTATTTGAACGGTGATCCCGTCATGTCCTGGTGCGGAGCCTCCTCTCAGTCCCTCAATAACTTTGTCTATAGCACTTTCAGAAACTTCTTTAAATGTTGTCCAATGTGTACAGTTCGAAGAAGGGGAGCCTTCGGAATGACTTATGTTGTTTTTTATTTTAATATTTTTGGCTAAATTTTTCCCTACTTCCGAGAAATATAGGTTAAATATGGTTGCGCATTTCTCAGGTTCTAGGTTAGCATCTATGATTTCGTTTTGGCATTTAATATTTTGAATGTTACTCTTTTTTCTATTATTGTTCATAGCGCAGTTGACAGATTTCCATACTTCTTTTTGATTGCATTCTGAATTTTTAATTCTGTTTTCAAAATAATTATTTTTGTTTATTCTTATAAATTTTGTTAGTTTATTGCGATAATTAATATACTTCATTTTAATGTGTTCGTCAGTCGGGTATGTTAGTGTAGTTTTAAAAAGTTTTTCTCTGTGTCGTATTGATGTAAGTAGTCCTTGAGTGATCCATGGTTTTAAGGGAATGTTTTTGTTTTTAAGTACAATTGTTTTATCAGATCTACAATGATTGACCGCTTCCGATAGAATGTTTTCAAACTTGGAAGAACATTTCTCGACATCACTTTCCCGAGTAATGCTCCTCCAGTCCTGGGATTTAATTATGCCAATTAATTTAGGGATATCTAATGTGTTTACTTTTTTTTCGACGTTTTTATGTATTTTTTTTATCTCGGCATCATATAAGAATAAGCAGGCATGATGATCTGTAATACCTAATTTCCAGACCGGTATGACTTGTACTAAAATTTACCCATATATGATCTAAACAAGAGGGTGTCTGTCCGGGTACTTCGCGAGTGTTACTGTTTATGCAGGATTTAAAATTCAATTCTGTCATACAGTTAATATAATCTGTTACTACGTCGTTTTCAATATCATTATTTATATTTAGGTTAAAGTCACCAATAGCTATACAATATTTATTTCTAATTCCAGAGAGTACATCATTTCTTTTCATTTCTTTGTATCAAATGTATTATTTCATTTCTTTGTATCAGTAATATGGTGCTGTTGGATTTCCCGATCGAAAGTTGTGGGGTAGTTTGTTACGTATTTTGGGATGCTGAATCCGAATCCGAGGTTTACCAACAAAATTTCGTGACTGAACATGGCGGAAATTTAAATTTTCTGGCGAATTCTGCATTTGAATTGAACTTAAAAACTATCAACTTTTTGTAGGTCATATTTTTATCATCCAAAAGAAGTTAATAAAATAGCTAGGTTGTATATAAAGTATTAGGACTGAAGTATTCACATCGCAGCACAGTTCATATCACAGATGAACACAGCGCACAACTGCGTACAGCACAGCACACACCACAGCACGGTATTTATTTCTTTAAACCGTTGATGTAAAAAAAATGTGTAAGTACACGATTATTATTTTAGATAGACGAATTGATTTTAGACAAATTGGTTTTAGACGAATTTACTGGACACCCTAAAATATTCATCAATTCATTAGTCATTTCATTAGTTAGTTAAGAACTGCATCCATTAGATTAAGTATAATTGTTTCATAAAAAGACAACAACTTTCTTTCGAAATTCTTCCGTGTCGAAATCATGTCTGAACACTTGGGCTATTTAGAAATTAGAACCATAACAAACACCTATTATGTTTTATACATTTAGCAATTTACCATTACAGCCAAGGCAAGATAGGGCCAATAACCAGAGCCGTCGCTTGTGTGCAAAAGCAAAAAATGTCGCGGCCCCTATTCTCATTTATTTTAGATATATGGGTGAATTTAGGAACCTAGCCTAGCCATAGTAAGCATAACGTTGTATTATTTGAGGGAAACGAGTGCGGAGCTAGCACCAACTGCGAAAATTGCTTTGCTAGAACATGTAGAACCGACGGTCGTGAAGTAAATTTAAAATACTGTTTTTCTTGAAATAAAAAGTGTTATAAACAATGCATCAGATAGTGACGATGCGATTAGCGCCGCAGTATTTTTTTATGAAACAATCGTAATATAATGGATGCGGTTCTCAACAGTACCTAACTTGTGATAAATACTTTCCTGCCTGCGACCGCCCCTTGTATAAGCTGCCTGAGTTTACAACCATCCATCTATTATTGACGATAATAAAATAATGAACAGATTAAAATAAAGGTTACATCAGGTACATTATTTCTACGGTTCACATATTGTTATAATTATAACCGATAAGGTAAATTAGGAAATACCATATTTTCAGAAAGACAGTATATTATTTTTTCAAATAATAATGCATGGCAGCAATTATCAAATCACTCTTAAATTCAGTAAAGCTTGATATATAGGCTTAGAGTAATTATAGGATTTCTCTGTGTACATAGGTAAGGTTCCAATATATTGTTTTGTTGGTAATCATTACTAATGTTTATCTCTCACAAACACATTTTTAAATAATTAGAAGACATTGTAATAGAGTAGAAAGAATAACACGAGTAGATACTTAATTTAATACACATTTCAATCATGGTATGGGCTCATGCTCAGTTAGGTAGATCACACCGTATACCATGTACTTCTTGTTTATATTCAAATAAATAAAAATATCCTTTTGTGTTAAGTATATGAAAAAATATCCCATTACGGTAAAGCGTATCTAATGAGCGAGGCATCGAGGCAACCATGCTAGTAATTCAATAATTTAGAATCAGAGAGAATCCAAATTTAATACTAGACTATGAGCTTTTTTCATATGGCGCTATTTTCTATATGAGTTTTTTTCTTATGAGACATTTTCATACTGAGATATTTTCTTATGGGATTTTTTCATGCTGTGTTTTTTTCACCCTGCGTTAATTTCATACTGAGGTAATTTCACCATGCGCTAATTTCATACTGCGTTAATTTCATACTGCGTTATTTTCATATGCGCTTTTTTCATATGCGCTATATTCTTATGAGATTTTTTCATATGCGTTTTTTTCATGTGCGTTATTTTCAGGTAACCCCTATAAGGACCCCCCCATGCAATTGGATAAAAAAAATCATCGACAAGTGGGGGGAGGCGAAAATGTCTAAGCCTACTGCTGTGAAAACTGCAAATCTGGCCCTGAGAATATTGTCGTACTAATTGTTGTTAGAAATCCTGTACCCCGTATTGTGTAAAATACACAAATACATAAATCTCATATCCAATTGATTGAGTCATAGGTTCAAACTATGTATTATGTTCTGTGTTCAAAGTACTAATGATCTTCTCTGCAGTGGTTATATATTATTTTATATTTTATAATATTTTAGATATGATTCTCAGCCAAGAGTATAGATTCTATCCATATAATTATGCAAACAGAGACGGATCATGTCCTCCATTATTAGCGAGGGAGGTTTGCTGGAACTCGTGTCTTGAGGATTTCAATTGTCCGGAAAATGAAAAGTGTTGCGGAACTTCATGCGGGGGGAAAGTCTGCACGAGACCTGTGTCTGAAATGAAATTCAAGGATTTAGGTAAAATTACTCAACTCACCTTTATGACATTCTATTGAGAGGCAATGTTCTAATCATGTATTGGAAATATGCATACTACAATAATAATAGAATTTAATAATGATTTGTTTCTAGTAAAACCAGGTTTGTGTCCACTTGTACCAGAAGGACCATGGTTTTGTTCAAGTACATGTAGGTCCGATGGAGACTGCCGTGGAAGTAAAAAGTGTTGTCGCAATAAATGTGGTGCAATGGGATGTTATAAACCAATACCAACAGTGTAAATCTACAATACATGTAAATCAAGTCATTTAACTTTTTTATTTTACCAATAATCAATAATTATGTGAAAATGTATGAACATATTCACATACACTATACATTATAATATGAATTTCAGTAAAATAAAGTATGTACCTATGTATCACAGTTCTTAGAGTATATAAATTTTGGCATCATTATATTACCTACAAGTCAAGTGCAGTGTATATCGTAGGCAATGAGGAACAAATAATGAATGGAGCAAACCCCCCCTACTGTTGTACAGAATGGTCTATTACTATATTGCAATAACATTATAATTAATATAATCTAAATCTTCGTTAACAACATCATCATCAGCCACACGTAAATGTCTGGTGAGAGATTTTTTATAACGGTCTTCACTGATTAGGTGTTCTTTGGATTGGACACGTATTGGAACATCCGGATAATTCTGGGCATCCGTGTCGCTCCATCTCTCAAATATATTTGTAGCAACTTGAATTGTGTCACCTGCAATAGAATGATAACTCATGTAGTATTATTCTATGGAATCAAATGGAATGAAGAGCTGTCTAACATTTAGTAAGTACAGGGCCGGCCCATCCATATAGGCAAGGTAGGCAACTGCCTAGGGCCTGGTATTCCGGGGATGGGGGGGGGACTTTCATTTGATACAAGTACTTTTCTTTTGATACTTGATTTTGGTATTCAGCAAAAAGAAGGTGGATACACTCTCCTTCATGTTTTTGTTTTTCTTTTAGTTTTGGGGGGGAAGGCATTCTCGCCGTTGCCTAGGGCATCAAGTTTGCTCGGGCGGGCGCAGAGTAAGGAGGTACCTACCTATTTCATATGATGGATATGTCTTGAGGCTGAATGTGAAAGGTCTCTCTATAGTTGTAAATACGACACTCTGGGTAGCACTCTTATTGAATTTGTAATTATTTTTCACAGAGTCATACATTGCTGATAAATAAGTTCTCCATCTTAATGCAAAGAAATCCGCCACAATTCCTAAAAGTATTTACATATTATTCCGATATTTCCACTTACATATTAGAAAGGAGCTTTACAAATAGTTCAGCTCACTCTATCAGTGTGGCAAGATAGTTAGTATGAGTCAGTAATTAATACCTGCCCACTGCTTGCTTGCATAATCAATAATTTCTCCGTTTGGACCCCAAAGAGTTATTTGATTTCTAGCGTTGTACTCAAATTGTATTTTGTCCTACAATATTATAAGAAAGAGATCAACAGTTTATTTATATATAATAGAGAAGCATGTCAGTATCATTTGTTATTCCTGAAAATGTTCCTTTAAAAGATTAATCCAATGATATCCCATACGGTCCCAATTCCCAATTGAAAACCCAAAGTTGTTCCAGATACAGATACTATGTATATCTGGTTGGTTTGAAGAATTAGAAGTACATATCACCATAAGATTTTTTTCCGTGGGCTTTTTGTTGTGAATTGTTTTCTGAGGTCTATAATGTGTGATATAAGTGCTCGGGATCACCCTGTGTAAAAAAATAATACCTCGTCAGTATAAGCTAGAGATTTGGCAGCCTCTAGCCAGTTGCCCAGTAGGAATCCTTTATTTGTTGACAAAATTTCATCCAAATCTTCCAACAAGTTCATGAATACTGCAGAATACTTTCTACAAAAAGATTGTACAACTTTTATTATAAAAGTATATAAATATTTAACATAGTAAAATAAAATGTCAACATTTATTACTTTACTAAACCACCACAAATGGATAACTTTATTATTAAAAGCAGTTGTAAGAGAAACTTACTCTATATAATTTAAATCCTTGTTGTAAAAAGCATCAATTATGATTGGGTATATCTGATCACCTTTATATTGTAACACCTGTCTCGTTATATCTGTTAAATCATAACGATAACATTCTGAATGTTTCATAGAATCACTGGAATTCACAAATAATTTCCAAGCCAAAAATAAATCTGCACTCTTGTACCATGACTGAAAAAAACAAAGTTATTTGATTAGAATAAAATAATAACAATAATAAATGAGTTTGTTTTCCTCATCATTTTTACAATATAAGTTTAATACAATGTGATACCCTACAAGGCCATGACCTGTCTCGGGATAAATTAGACTGAGAAATTGCATTTAAACACAATTCAACTGGGATATGAGAATATAGAGGGTGACACACCCCTTTACTATCAGTACTATTTTACATAGCAGGTATAAACAGGCAAAAAGCAGGCAAACAATATAGTAGGCCACTGGATAGTAGAATTCTCGAGAAGGGTTGATGAAGTTACAATACCACCTGTTAGGGATAGCTAATTAGCTTATACAATAATATACAAATCTTACCCAAGGTTTGATGTCAAGACTTGGTCGTCTATTAATAGCATATTTACCCCTCATTCTATCCAATCCATTGAAGTTGTATACACTTCTCTAAATAAAACAAACCAATATTATACTTTGCATATAATGTGCACCAGTACACAATATACATAACATACAAAGGGTTTAACCTAATTACTATACTGCTTCAAGATAAATAAATATGTATGTAGATATATAGTTTACCATAAGTATAGTCCAAGCTCGAATAATGTCTTCATTTTCCTGTCCATATCTTCGTATCGTATAATTTGCAATCCAATCATCAATTAATACAGGAGTGTCCCGTAATGCACTCTCTAACATCAGATCATACATCACATAATTCTGATTAATGCCTTCAGGAGTCAGGCCTGTTCCAACCATCGTACTATTCACAGCTGATCTAGCATTGTATACTTCCTGAAAAATTTTACCCAATGTATAACACAAACTAATGATTTCCCTCACAACTTTCAATCATTGATGAAATAAGGAGAGCGGGCTGATTAGAAATGCAGATTGTTGCATTATCAAAAAAAATTTTTTTGTTAATGCCATTTTTCATTTTTTTATATGCATGACTCCATGTTTGCAAAACAGCGTCTCCCCAAAAATGAGTAAAAACATATAAATAGTTTTAAAGTAAAAATAATATAGTACATGTGGTAGCTAGGATTGTGAATATGCTCGCACGGAGTGAAGTGTATTAAAATCTATGTATTCGGATGTATATCCTATGTTTATACACACATTAATTTGAAACTATAATAAACAGAGTGTAGAGTGGGTTAGCTGGAGGAGATAAGGTATCGCCTCACCAGTTACGAGTATCACATTAACAAAACAATTACATAATAATAGCATATCTAATATATTACAGAGTTGATAGATTGTGAATCTCCAAACATCCCGAGGGTCCCTCCAAAGTTATGCAACATGCACCACACAAAGGGTTGTCCAAAGTACATCTCTAATCTATTGTATTGGGGCCATTGCTCAGACTGAAGATCCAAAATCAGGATTTTGCCCTAAAATTTCACAAATATATACTAGTAGTTAAGTAGGTACTTAAGGTGCTATATAATGTCAATATTAGTAATACACAATTGCTAATTATTCTGCATTATGTTTAATACAATAATTGATTCTACAGTATTAAATACTATCATAATAATGATGTTAGTAATTACCTTTTCAACGGCTGTTAGGAGACTTCTTACCCTCTCTTTTGTCCAATAAAAAACATCATGAATAAACATCCATCCTTGCAGCAGCCTTAAAACACACAATAATACATACACACACACACACATGTAATCATAATCAGCTACACAAAGGATTAAAATAATATAATATATGTGATATATTACCATACAGCACTGGGATCCACATCACTCATTGATTTATAAATAGAATTACTGGTGGCTTTTAAGAAATTTAAATCTCCCGAAGTGGGAACATTTTCATTAAATGGATCACTGTTGTAATAATGATATGCTCCAAACTCTCTCACCATCTGTAACATTCAGTTATATGATATATGGCAGAATATCTAGAATCGTTATATAATACAACACATGTAATAATGCTAAATAAATTGTTGATTGAAGATTGCCTAGGTTGATTTGAATTATTGTTTTCGCATATTTTTTGTTGATGTCATGTACGTGTGTGATATATTATTTTATTGTAATAACATTACTAAAGGCTTACGCCATTTATGTTGATAAATAAATAAATAAATAAATATGTACATGTTTAAATACAGACATAAAATATTCTTACTTCAGAGAGAAAAAGTTTTCCAACGTAATGAAACAACTGATCCGTGGGATCTAAGAATAATGGGCAGCAATACTTGGAGTTGAATTTATTCCATGAGCTTAGTTCTATTAAACTTGCATTGGGAAACAACCTGTAAACAGCCCATACATACATACTGTATTAGGATAATGTGTTTTATATAACAATATATTCCCAATGTGTTATCTTTGTGTGTTATTCAAATGGGTTAATCTAATATTGGAAAATGAAGATGTAAAGTATCTACATAAATAAATAATTTTTTACTAGCCAGAAAATGTTACAAAACAAGAAAATAAAGTGTGCTAAAGGACGAACTTATCTTATCCGGAACCCAAGTAAGAAAACACAACGCATATTACCTTCCAAACGCTTTTGGGACATGTCCCGCAAATGCCGGTAGTACAGGTATAATAGTCAGGTTCACCATGGCCTCAACAATAAAATGTTGCAACTTCAGGGAATGTAAGTGCCAAAATGTACTCAGTGGTCCTCCCCAACCTCGGATGTTTCCCATGCGTTGCCTATAACCAGACATATTGCTAACATTCTCTACCAAGCAAATGTTCCCAGTAAGAAGTTCAATACTATCACTCGTAGAAGCTGGTTAATTTGTTTGAGGGCAATGGTCAAGTATAATACTGCTTCCCTATTGTACTACTTATACTAACACACTTTACCAAGAAAGGAATGCTGGTCCACTAAAATGCTCGTTAATTTCCTCTTCAGTTAAATGAAGTTGACGATATACTCTTTGCCAAATAACTTCTTGACCATGTGGCGCTAAAGCTATGTTTATACCATTCAGGGCCATCCAATCTATGTGATCTCTCCATTTATCTATATCCCACCAAACGAAGCTGTATGATGTTGTGCACACATTCTGATAGTATCGAAACCTTAGTACAAAAAAAGATATAAAATGTATTAATCAGACAAAAAACATGTCTAAACTGGCAATTAGTTGGTATCTGATAAAAGTCATAGGCAATGATGTGCTGCTTAAATTCTAACAACCGGCTTGCACTTTTTAACACCCTGTGCCTGCATGTGCAGTTACAACTTTGATTGTTTCAACAAGTTTCACCTGATTCGCAAGGACTACGGAACATAGGCATTGTCACTTTCGCAGATTGGAGGGGAAGGAAGGGGGGAGGGGAGGGCAGTACAGATGTGGCATGAAAGAGCGCCAAATAGTAAAACTTTTCTGGAGACTGTGTGATGGAGGTCATAATGTAGTTTTAATTATTTCCTATAAATAAAAAACTAAGCAAAAAAGCGCTGCAAACAATTTTTTTTTAGAAAATGGTTGAAATGATGAAAGTGCGAGAGATCATGAAAGTAGCATTATAGTCGTAATTTTTGTCAAAATGCATAAATAAACATGCGAAAAAGGTTGTGATGTCAATCTATTTTATATTTTTGGAATTTTTTTTTTTATAAAACAACAGTACTTAATTTAATGGGTTTTTCTATCAATTTTAGAAAATTCATGAAATGATAACAAAACGATGTGGTAATAATTAGATTTTTCGTAAGGTTTTATCATTATTTTTTTCCGTATTTTAGAACCAGCTCTCCAAACCACAATTATTTTTGGAACCGGCTCGCTCAAGCCGGTGCGAATCCATAGCAGCGCATCACTGGTCTCAGACCTATGTAATTGCCCCAAAATACTTGATATATTGTATTGTAGGTCATACCTGTCTTTGGCTGTAATGGTAATATTCGCGTGGGGCAATTCATCTGGTATTTTGAGTTGTCTAGTTTGCCATCCAATATGACACTTGCAATAATGTTTTAGATAAAAATGAAAGCCCCATGTACATGCTACGCCACTGCTGCCTGATATGAGAATTTGTTCACCTTTTTTATATATCTGAAACAAAAATTTTTGAGAATGCCAAACTATTGCATGGTGTTCAACGTGTTAAGGTATGATAAAAAAAGTTTACTTCTAAATAATACCTACAATCAGTGGCATAGGGTGGGGGAGGGCGGCGGATGCCCCAGATGGCAAATTTTAGGGGGCGGCATTTTTTGGAAAAAACTTCAAAAATCAATTAAATCACATTTGTCTCATTAAAAACTTAAAAAAAAATCTCCCCCCCCCTCTCTTATATACGCCACTGATGTGTTTAGTCTATTCCCATTAGTTTCGATTTGAAGAAACAATAATCATAAAATATATCAAATTGAAGTTTTGATAAATAGTTATATCAAACACGAGTCACGACTTTAGAGGGGATTTTCCTTAAGAAAAAAAAAAGGATGATAATATTCAGAAATTTGGCTAAAAAAATCTCCGATTTATGCTCTTTCAAATGATGTACAAAACATTATAATGAAACATTAGTTTCATAAAAATATGAGTTGTTCATTATGCAACCTGTACCTATGGTAAATACATATGTATGTTTCTGAACCTTAAGGCAATTTTTTAAGGCGCCTGAGTCAAACCACGAAATGTGATGGAAACGTCGGCATTTTATACATTGTTGCCATGGTATTGATGTTATCATCATGGCAACAATGCGTAAGACGCCAACGTTTCGTGTTTTGACTCAGACCCCTGGCACCTTCAGGCTCCCGAACCGAGTTTAGAATGTGAATCGCCTTTAACCATGGACACCAGGATTTTAAACATCTCTTATACATATCATATAATGAGATGGTCCAACCAGGTGACGGATGCCACTGAAACGACGTTTGCAGAATCAATACGGCGGGCTGCAGACAGACTGCTGTGAGAAGTACCCATGAAGGTCACAATCATCATCATTGAGGGACGATTTGGAAGAAGAAGATACATACTTATACATATTTTTAATTGATAAGTTGTAAATTACATACTGTGAAAGTGTCTTTTCCATTTTGTAACAGTGTTCTGTCAACAGTGATATTGAAAAGTGAACATTTATCAGGTAGTGTGCGACATAGTACATCTCGGGCTGCTTGTGATTGAACCTGGGCTGATGTTTCCAAATGCAAGCTCGGGAAAAGCTCTGTAAAAATTATTTATTTAAGGAAAAATACCACATTTCATATCTCTCAAATAGCAACATCCCTTATCAACATCAGATACCCACAAAAGCAAAACAAATATTAAAAGCTACCTGCTGATCCAGTTTGAAAAATGAAAATTAACAATACGACACTGAAGTATTTGAAGAAAAAATTATAGATCAGGTTCACTGATCCAGTGTTTATTGATCCCATTTGCATAGTTCTTATGCGATTCGAAAGAGTATTTTTTTATTATAAAAAGTTCAGTCGTTTCATAAAATTTTTGGAATCTTTTACTCGAAAGAATATTTGGCCGGGGCCTCCGGTCATGCTCCGGAGTCCAGACCAAGACCTCGATAACGAGTAGTTTGGTATTAATTAAATTAATCGAACGAAAGTATTTGGTTTATAAGGTTTAATCAATTAACAAAAATAATCATCGCAACGTCTCTAACACCAACCATATACCAACTAATACTTCAAAATAATCGTCAATCGAAAGGATAATGAAAAACAGAGAGTATATGTGTTCTGTGATGAAAAACGAAAACCGAGGCCGTCGCCATCGGCTGAGTCAACTCTGGTTTTGGTACTTGCCAACAAGCATATCGTGTAGTTGGTAATACATCGCTGGACTTTTCGATGATAATCATGGTATTGCCTGGGCAGCTCAGCGGGGAATGCGTAAGGGATATATATCGCATCTCTTCACTCTTTCACGATCTTATGGGATTTGTATGACAGACGCAAAAAATAGAATTACTGATTATGAAAATAATTCCGAAATCTTAACATTACAGTGAATATTAAGAACATAAATGTATTATTATGTTATCATGCAATATTTTTATTGGTGAATTAATATTTATTTCTTTTTAAGAAACCAGATTTCGAGAAATATTATACAAGTCTTTTACATTTTGCAAGCTGGCAATACAACGCCAATGCCGTATGTAAACAACACGCGGCCATATTTTTTACTGCTTCTGTCGCGTCGCCTTTCCAAAATTTGTTTCGTGATCGGTATTATTACATTATTTTGAACTAGGTTTGTGTAAAATGTAAACTCCTTTTGTGTTTTTGCGAGACATATGATTCGTCATTTCGGGATCCTGTGTTTGGGAGAAATATACGTACTCGTTTGTGTGTGAAAAATGGAGACTTATTCTATGATGGAGACTTGTTCTATATTCAATTTTTGTCGAGCCAAGGCCATCTGTGACAAATTTCGTTCGAGAAATTATGAGACGCGACTGCAATCTTTACTTACTGAAATTCCTCAATCAAAAAGTTGGTGAAACGCTCTGATTGACTCATTATTTCGTATTATTTTTGTTAATGGTTCTTTTGAACATGTTTTTTAATTGTCTCTATGTAATGTTTATACAATATGTATGTACTATTTACTTAAAATAAATGCCAATGTCATACCTACTGCTGCATTTTAATTCTTTGGTTATTATACTTATTTCCAAAGGGTTAGTGCGCATTAATGATTAAATAGTTGTATTGTAGTGTAAAAATGGGATGTATGGATATGTCCCGCTTTTGTATTAGAGTACAACTATTTTTAATCGCTAATGCGTATTGATCCGTATAAAACCTCAATAATCAATTTAATAAGGCGCCTGGCGCCATTGTTTATGTGGGCATGAAATGAATGAGAGAGAAAGCTAGATGAGATCTGTCATTTTCGTGTTTGCATATACTTTCTATGAAGTTGGCATTCTTCTCTCGTTAGAGAGTATATGTGTTCTGTGACCCTCTCTCTCTACTGTCTGGCTAAAAAGTCGTGAAAATAAATATAGATGAACTAAAATGTTCTCTGCTCTGGCAACACCAGGCAACACAACTGTCACTGTGACTGTCACCTACTTGTTACGTGGATTGATGATATACCGTGGTTTATTCGCATCGTATTTGTTTAAATCAGTGTTATTTGAGTTTAATTATTTTTTAATAGTATTAAAATAAAAAAAAGAAGCAAAATACAATTCGTAGTGAGGGACATCAAAGGTGATTTTCAAATCGTTTTGGGATTGTGCATAGCGTCAGTATATTATCCGACATTAAAGATGTTTACACACGGACAGCAAATCTAACTGGTAAGTACAGCACTCAACCATCATTTAATTAATTAGTACTGTTAATTTGGATGTTTTTCTGACATTGTTTTTAAGTATATTCCACAATAAGTGTCAAAAACTTGTCAATAAGTTGTAGGTTATGTTGTGTACACTTGACATTTAAATGTTTGGAATATGACCATAGAATGGCAACTGATGGTAAGCAACATTCTGTGGATTATAGCGTCTAGTATATGACACAATACATTATAATCGTTGCAAAATATTTTTACATGAAATCTAATTGATATTTACCTACTTTAAATGTGTTTTTTTTATTATTTCAGGAAAATTGGGTAAAATTAGAACAATTGCAAAAAAGGATCGAGTAATCAAGGAAAATATTGGAAACTGATGGGAAAATCACATAGGTACTTCTGCCACGAGACAAGCATATTTAAAAGTCTTCAGCCAGACCAAAAATAAAATATATATTGTAGTTATATTAACTATGCGTTACAATTATAAATGATTTATTGTATTCAAAAAATATATTTAGCAGTAGGTCCTTAAAGAGTGTAGTATATTTTTTTGTTCAAATTTATATAACTCTCAGAGATAAAAATGTGCTTTCTTTCAATAAAACCCATTCCTGATATTCATGGGTATAGTGACAGATGGAGAAGGAGCCAAATAAATCATTCAGAGGAGTCTTTGTGACTCCAGAAGAGGCAGATGTGGCCAGCAGATAACACGGAGAGATGTGACGACCGCTAGCTTAGGGCTTAGGTCAATAAGGGTGCAGTATAGGGATGGTTGGAAGAGATTACGAGAAGTCTATGTTAAGTCTATTCAACTGTCATGGATGTGCCAGTAACGAAATTTTCTAGGCAAATAATATTATTGATAGGTACCTACGTATACTTAATCAAAATATCTTGTTTTTATTAGATTTTTTTATAAATGACCTAAGTAAAATAGATATTAAAAAAAACTGAATTGGCGGTTACCTTACTTTACTTTATAAACGTGGAGTACCTACTATATGTTGCCATATGAACTACAGCAGCGCCCTCAATTATTTTCAGGACTTTTTAGCCAGACAGTACCTTGTTGACAAAAAAAGATTGTATTCATTCGATGGCATTCGCAGGCCCGGGACTCTGGGCGGCAGAGACTTACACAATTCCATTTTTTGGTTTTTCACCATTCTCTTCCCTGAAATTCCTCGAAATTTTTCTCCCACTGCAATTTTTTGTTAGTCTTTCCTATAAGGCGTGGCCGGAAAATAACGCACATGAAAAAAACGCATATGAAAAAATCTCATAAGAATATAGCGCATATGAAAAAAGCGCATATGAAAATAACGCAGTATGAAATTAGCGCAGTATGAAATTAGCGCATAGTGAAATTACCTCAGTATGAAATTAACGCAGGGTGAAAAAAACGCAGCATGAAAAAATCCCATAAGAAAATATCTCAGTATGAAAATATCTCATAAGAAAAAAACTCATATAGAAAATAGCGCCATATGAAAAGAGCTCATAGTCTAGTATTAAATTTGGATTCTCTCTGATTCTAAATTATTGAATTACTAGCATCGTTACCTCGATACCTCGCTCATTAGATACGCTTTACGAGAAGATTTTTTAACGGTCTTTGGGGGAATTGAAATATTTCCTTAACCCATAAAGTAATTTTGTCCCCTGTTTCTCTCATTACTGTTCAAGGTAAGTTTTTACAAATAATAGGCGCGACTGTTTGTTTTTCTACCTCCAGTCGATTCCGTTCAAGGTTGCAGTTTAAATTTTTAACATTATTTTGTTGCCACATACTCCTCATAATGTTGTTCTGATTTCATGGTTTTCGGGCTAACCGTGTATAAATTGGCTTTTACTCGACGCTTCTACATTCCTGTTGATGTGCTCTGAAGAAGAAGATACTAGCATGAGTGTCGATGAAAAATCAATCTACACACGATTCGCCCGCTTCGTAAATTACTTACTCTTAATGTAGGTAGTTATGGTGTCAGGCGTTACCTTCTGTATTGTAAAATTACATATTATTGTCAGTTTTCTTGTCAAACAGAATATGAAATACAAACAGGTGCGTATTTTATTTATGTTTTATGCTAAGGTTTTATGTTAGTAAGGAAAATGTATTTATTATTCTCTTGTATAGAGTAGTACTATATTTTTACTAATGTGGATACCTGTCCTCGTTAGGAGAAAAATAAATAAATGTTGGAGTTAACTGGAAGATATCGCATTTCTGCTATAAGTTCGCCCTAGTGAGCAATGCTTTATAATCTGTGGTATGTTCATTTTTATATTTATGTGTATACTTTGTTCACTTAAAAAATAAACAAATAAGTATATGTGAAAAATTAAAAAGTAAGTATGTAAATTTACAAATAAATGTAAAAAAGTGAAAAAGTATGCAAATTTACAGTAATGTTTTTCAACACCTTTTATTTGGAGGAAATAATATTAAAAGGAGTTCATGACAGGGAAAGTTAAGATAATACATAAAAATTAAAACCTCATTACACAACTCCTTGAACGGAATCATAATACATTTTTTTTTATTTTATTTTTTTTTATTTATTTAGTAATATAATACAAGTACAGTTGTAATTTTTCAGCAGATAGGTACAAGATTTACATAGTTTAATGTTGTCCTTCTCTCTCAATAAGTAAATAAATACTTGAGTAGAGAGAGGAGTGTTTACAATGAGTGCATACTATTCATGATTATTAACATTAGTATATATCATTAGCATTACACAGGGCTTCTATACAATATACGTCACAACCATATATGTACTATATATGTAGAGACTTATAGATATTACAAAGTATACACGTGCAGTGTGAAGGAACCTATATTATATCAATACATACAGCTTCAGTGAATCCACTATTATACATTATGTCTCCAAGTATACAACAATATTGTAACAATAAACACAAACCTACAACTGTTTAATATCCACACAATACAGTTATAATATAATACAACTAATCCATATACAAAATATCTATATAAACAATATTATTGACATCTATAATTTAATTAGTAGTAGGCCGCACCAGAGGCCGAACACTGTAAGTTATATTTTTGAAACGCTTTTTTATAAAATTGCAAGTAATATTTTTGTAATGTTTTTTAATATGTGTTTTGAGCTTGTCGTAATTAACTTCTTTCCTTATTTCCAAAGGCAGTTGATTAAAATATTTTTCTCCCAGGTAACTGTAATGATGTTGAGCGAAAGTAGTTCTTTTTTTTGGCTGTAAATATACAAATTTGTGTCGCGTTCTGTTTTCTATTATGTAAGTGTGGGATTCTGGTTCTTTAATTATTTGAAGTATCGCTTTTTTTTGGAATACAAAGTGAAATTTCGGGACTGTGAACTCCTGAAACAATAGTTGAGTCGGAAAATCACGCGGTTTTTTTAAAATAATTTTTATGATTAGTTTCTGAATGATTTCCACACATTTCAAGCTTGTATTGTAGGCTGCGCCCCAGCTAGTTACACCGTACTGTAAAATAGACTGCACCAGGCTATAGTATATAATATAAAGATTTTTTTTTGACATAAAATTTCGTATTTCCAAAAATATATATATTAATTTTCGTATTTTTTTTACTGTTTCGTTAATTTGTTCTTTCCATTTCAAATTTTTATCAATAGTAACACCCAAATACTTAACTTTGTTAATTATTTTCAGTTTAGAGCATTCGCTATTGCACGCAGATGGGTCGTGAGTACTATGTATTGTCACATTAAAATTTTGTGGAAAATCTTTCGAATGTATGGAAAATGGTAGCACGTACGTTTTATCGCTATTTACAGTTAATATGTTGGAATCGAACCATTTCTTTAGTTTGTTGATGTCGTCATTTATTTTATTCTGTAATTCTTCCCAATTTTTCGCACTCACAATCAATGCGGTGTCATCGGCGTATGAAATTACGTGGCCGTTTAAATTCTGTCTGAGGAGTGGATCAGCAAAGATTATGAATAACACGGGACCAAGCACTGTTCCCTGTGGGATGCCGAATTCCGATTCGGTTTTGTTGCTCATTTGGTTATTGATTTTTACATACTGGGGTCTTTGCTTTAAATAACTTTGGAAATACTTCAAAACCGTTCCTTTAATTCCGATACAATTCAACCTATCCATTAAGCTGGTGTGTGATATACTATCGAAAGCCTTGCGGAGATCAATGAAGACTCCCGCACATTTATTACCATCATCTAAGGATTTATAAAGTAATGTTGTTAGTTTAGCTATTGCGTCTTCTGTGCCCATTGACTTAACAAATCCGAATTGGTTCTTGCTTATAATTTTATTAGTCATTATGTATTCTTCGAGTTGATTTTTAATTATTTTTTCAAAAATTTTCCCTATATTAGAAATCAGTGCTATTGGCCTATAGTTAGATACGTCCTGTGGATCACCCGATTTGAAAATTGGCGACATTATTGATGTTTTGTAGTTGGACGGGAATATACCATTTTTTATACTTAAATTGATGAGATATTTAAGCGGGGTTAAAATATGTGGTTTTATTTTTTTTAGTATTTGAACGGTGATCCCGTCATGTCCTGGTGCGGAGCCTCCTCTCAGTCCCTCAATAACTTTGTCTATAGCACTTTCAGAAACTTCTTTAAATGTTGTCCAATGTGTACAGTTCGAAGAAGGGGAGCCTTCGGAATGACTTATGTTGTTTTTTATTTTAATATTTTTGGCTAAATTTTTCCCTACTTCCGAGAAATATAGGTTAAATATGGTTGCGCATTTCTCAGGTTCTAGGTTAGCATCTATGATTTCGTTTTGGCATTTAATATTTTGAATGTTACTCTTTTTTCTATTATTGTTCATAGCGCAGTTGACAGATTTCCATACTTCTTTTTGATTGCATTCTGAATTTTTAATTCTGTTTTCAAAATAATTATTTTTGTTTATTCTTATAAATTTTGTTAGTTTATTGCGATAATTAATATACTTCATTTTAATGTGTTCGTCAGTCGGGTATGTTAGTGTAGTTTTAAAAAGTTTTTCTCTGTGTCGTATTGATGTAAGTAGTCCTTGAGTGATCCATGGTTTTAAGGGAATGTTTTTGTTTTTAAGTACAATTGTTTTATCAGATCTACAATGATTGACCGCTTCCGATAGAATGTTTTCAAACTTGGAAGAACATTTCTCGACATCACTTTCCCGAGTAATGCTCCTCCAGTCCTGGGATTTAATTATGCCAATTAATTTAGGGATATCTAATGTGTTTACTTTTTTTTCGACGTTTTTATGTATTTTTTTTATCTCGGCATCATATAAGAATAAGCAGGCATGATGATCTGTAATACCTAATTTCCAGACCGGTATGACTTGTACTAAAATTTACCCATATATGATCTAAACAAGAGGGTGTCTGTCCGGGTACTTCGCGAGTGTTACTGTTTATGCAGGATTTAAAATTCAATTCTGTCATACAGTTAATATAATCTGTTACTACGTCGTTTTCAATATCATTATTTATATTTAGGTTAAAGTCACCAATAGCTATACAATATTTATTTCTAATTCCAGAGAGTACATCATTTCTTTTCATTTCTTTGTATCAAATGTATTATTTCATTTCTTTGTATCAGTAATATGGTGCTGTTGGATTTCCCGATCGAAAGTTGTGGGGTAGTTTGTTACGTATTTTGGGATGCTGAATCCGAATCCGAGGTTTACCAACAAAATTTCGTGACTGAACATGGCGGAAATTTAAATTTTCTGGCGAATTCTGCATTTGAATTGAACTTAAAAACTATCAACTTTTTGTAGGTCATATTTTTATCATCCAAAAGAAGTTAATAAAATAGCTAGGTTGTATATAAAGTATTAGGACTGAAGTATTCACATCGCAGCACAGTTCATATCACAGATGAACACAGCGCACAACTGCGTACAGCACAGCACACACCACAGCACGGTATTTATTTCTTTAAACCGTTGATGTAAAAAAAATGTGTAAGTACACGATTATTATTTTAGATAGACGAATTGATTTTAGACAAATTGGTTTTAGACGAATTTACTGGACACCCTAAAATATTCATCAATTCATTAGTCATTTCATTAGTTAGTTAAGAACTGCATCCATTAGATTAAGTATAATTGTTTCATAAAAAGACAACAACTTTCTTTCGAAATTCTTCCGTGTCGAAATCATGTCTGAACACTTGGGCTATTTAGAAATTAGAACCATAACAAACACCTATTATGTTTTATACATTTAGCAATTTACCATTACAGCCAAGGCAAGATAGGGCCAATAACCAGAGCCGTCGCTTGTGTGCAAAAGCAAAAAATGTCGCGGCCCCTATTCTCATTTATTTTAGATATATGGGTGAATTTAGGAACCTAGCCTAGCCATAGTAAGCATAACGTTGTATTATTTGAGGGAAACGAGTGCGGAGCTAGCACCAACTGCGAAAATTGCTTTGCTAGAACATGTAGAACCGACGGTCGTGAAGTAAATTTAAAATACTGTTTTTCTTGAAATAAAAAGTGTTATAAACAATGCATCAGATAGTGACGATGCGATTAGCGCCGCAGTATTTTTTTATGAAACAATCGTAATATAATGGATGCGGTTCTCAACAGTACCTAACTTGTGATAAATACTTTCCTGCCTGCGACCGCCCCTTGTATAAGCTGCCTGAGTTTACAACCATCCATCTATTATTGACGATAATAAAATAATGAACAGATTAAAATAAAGGTTACATCAGGTACATTATTTCTACGGTTCACATATTGTTATAATTATAACCGATAAGGTAAATTAGGAAATACCATATTTTCAGAAAGACAGTATATTATTTTTTCAAATAATAATGCATGGCAGCAATTATCAAATCACTCTTAAATTCAGTAAAGCTTGATATATAGGCTTAGAGTAATTATAGGATTTCTCTGTGTACATAGGTAAGGTTCCAATATATTGTTTTGTTGGTAATCATTACTAATGTTTATCTCTCACAAACACATTTTTAAATAATTAGAAGACATTGTAATAGAGTAGAAAGAATAACACGAGTAGATACTTAATTTAATACACATTTCAATCATGGTATGGGCTCATGCTCAGTTAGGTAGATCACACCGTATACCATGTACTTCTTGTTTATATTCAAATAAATAAAAATATCCTTTTGTGTTAAGTATATGAAAAAATATCCCATTACGGTAAAGCGTATCTAATGAGCGAGGCATCGAGGCAACCATGCTAGTAATTCAATAATTTAGAATCAGAGAGAATCCAAATTTAATACTAGACTATGAGCTTTTTTCATATGGCGCTATTTTCTATATGAGTTTTTTTCTTATGAGACATTTTCATACTGAGATATTTTCTTATGGGATTTTTTCATGCTGTGTTTTTTTCACCCTGCGTTAATTTCATACTGAGGTAATTTCACCATGCGCTAATTTCATACTGCGTTAATTTCATACTGCGTTATTTTCATATGCGCTTTTTTCATATGCGCTATATTCTTATGAGATTTTTTCATATGCGTTTTTTTCATGTGCGTTATTTTCAGGTAACCCCTATAAGGACCCCCCCATGCAATTGGATAAAAAAAATCATCGACAAGTGGGGGGAGGCGAAAATGTCTAAGCCTACTGCTGTGAAAACTGCAAATCTGGCCCTGAGAATATTGTCGTACTAATTGTTGTTAGAAATCCTGTACCCCGTATTGTGTAAAATACACAAATACATAAATCTCATATCCAATTGATTGAGTCATAGGTTCAAACTATGTATTATGTTCTGTGTTCAAAGTACTAATGATCTTCTCTGCAGTGGTTATATATTATTTTATATTTTATAATATTTTAGATATGATTCTCAGCCAAGAGTATAGATTCTATCCATATAATTATGCAAACAGAGACGGATCATGTCCTCCATTATTAGCGAGGGAGGTTTGCTGGAACTCGTGTCTTGAGGATTTCAATTGTCCGGAAAATGAAAAGTGTTGCGGAACTTCATGCGGGGGGAAAGTCTGCACGAGACCTGTGTCTGAAATGAAATTCAAGGATTTAGGTAAAATTACTCAACTCACCTTTATGACATTCTATTGAGAGGCAATGTTCTAATCATGTATTGGAAATATGCATACTACAATAATAATAGAATTTAATAATGATTTGTTTCTAGTAAAACCAGGTTTGTGTCCACTTGTACCAGAAGGACCATGGTTTTGTTCAAGTACATGTAGGTCCGATGGAGACTGCCGTGGAAGTAAAAAGTGTTGTCGCAATAAATGTGGTGCAATGGGATGTTATAAACCAATACCAACAGTGTAAATCTACAATACATGTAAATCAAGTCATTTAACTTTTTTATTTTACCAATAATCAATAATTATGTGAAAATGTATGAACATATTCACATACACTATACATTATAATATGAATTTCAGTAAAATAAAGTATGTACCTATGTATCACAGTTCTTAGAGTATATAAATTTTGGCATCATTATATTACCTACAAGTCAAGTGCAGTGTATATCGTAGGCAATGAGGAACAAATAATGAATGGAGCAAACCCCCCCTACTGTTGTACAGAATGGTCTATTACTATATTGCAATAACATTATAATTAATATAATCTAAATCTTCGTTAACAACATCATCATCAGCCACACGTAAATGTCTGGTGAGAGATTTTTTATAACGGTCTTCACTGATTAGGTGTTCTTTGGATTGGACACGTATTGGAACATCCGGATAATTCTGGGCATCCGTGTCGCTCCATCTCTCAAATATATTTGTAGCAACTTGAATTGTGTCACCTGCAATAGAATGATAACTCATGTAGTATTATTCTATGGAATCAAATGGAATGAAGAGCTGTCTAACATTTAGTAAGTACAGGGCCGGCCCATCCATATAGGCAAGGTAGGCAACTGCCTAGGGCCTGGTATTCCGGGGATGGGGGGGGGACTTTCATTTGATACAAGTACTTTTCTTTTGATACTTGATTTTGGTATTCAGCAAAAAGAAGGTGGATACACTCTCCTTCATGTTTTTGTTTTTCTTTTAGTTTTGGGGGGGAAGGCATTCTCGCCGTTGCCTAGGGCATCAAGTTTGCTCGGGCGGGCGCAGAGTAAGGAGGTACCTACCTATTTCATATGATGGATATGTCTTGAGGCTGAATGTGAAAGGTCTCTCTATAGTTGTAAATACGACACTCTGGGTAGCACTCTTATTGAATTTGTAATTATTTTTCACAGAGTCATACATTGCTGATAAATAAGTTCTCCATCTTAATGCAAAGAAATCCGCCACAATTCCTAAAAGTATTTACATATTATTCCGATATTTCCACTTACATATTAGAAAGGAGCTTTACAAATAGTTCAGCTCACTCTATCAGTGTGGCAAGATAGTTAGTATGAGTCAGTAATTAATACCTGCCCACTGCTTGCTTGCATAATCAATAATTTCTCCGTTTGGACCCCAAAGAGTTATTTGATTTCTAGCGTTGTACTCAAATTGTATTTTGTCCTACAATATTATAAGAAAGAGATCAACAGTTTATTTATATATAATAGAGAAGCATGTCAGTATCATTTGTTATTCCTGAAAATGTTCCTTTAAAAGATTAATCCAATGATATCCCATACGGTCCCAATTCCCAATTGAAAACCCAAAGTTGTTCCAGATACAGATACTATGTATATCTGGTTGGTTTGAAGAATTAGAAGTACATATCACCATAAGATTTTTTTCCGTGGGCTTTTTGTTGTGAATTGTTTTCTGAGGTCTATAATGTGTGATATAAGTGCTCGGGATCACCCTGTGTAAAAAAATAATACCTCGTCAGTATAAGCTAGAGATTTGGCAGCCTCTAGCCAGTTGCCCAGTAGGAATCCTTTATTTGTTGACAAAATTTCATCCAAATCTTCCAACAAGTTCATGAATACTGCAGAATACTTTCTACAAAAAGATTGTACAACTTTTATTATAAAAGTATATAAATATTTAACATAGTAAAATAAAATGTCAACATTTATTACTTTACTAAACCACCACAAATGGATAACTTTATTATTAAAAGCAGTTGTAAGAGAAACTTACTCTATATAATTTAAATCCTTGTTGTAAAAAGCATCAATTATGATTGGGTATATCTGATCACCTTTATATTGTAACACCTGTCTCGTTATATCTGTTAAATCATAACGATAACATTCTGAATGTTTCATAGAATCACTGGAATTCACAAATAATTTCCAAGCCAAAAATAAATCTGCACTCTTGTACCATGACTGAAAAAAACAAAGTTATTTGATTAGAATAAAATAATAACAATAATAAATGAGTTTGTTTTCCTCATCATTTTTACAATATAAGTTTAATACAATGTGATACCCTACAAGGCCATGACCTGTCTCGGGATAAATTAGACTGAGAAATTGCATTTAAACACAATTCAACTGGGATATGAGAATATAGAGGGTGACACACCCCTTTACTATCAGTACTATTTTACATAGCAGGTATAAACAGGCAAAAAGCAGGCAAACAATATAGTAGGCCACTGGATAGTAGAATTCTCGAGAAGGGTTGATGAAGTTACAATACCACCTGTTAGGGATAGCTAATTAGCTTATACAATAATATACAAATCTTACCCAAGGTTTGATGTCAAGACTTGGTCGTCTATTAATAGCATATTTACCCCTCATTCTATCCAATCCATTGAAGTTGTATACACTTCTCTAAATAAAACAAACCAATATTATACTTTGCATATAATGTGCACCAGTACACAATATACATAACATACAAAGGGTTTAACCTAATTACTATACTGCTTCAAGATAAATAAATATGTATGTAGATATATAGTTTACCATAAGTATAGTCCAAGCTCGAATAATGTCTTCATTTTCCTGTCCATATCTTCGTATCGTATAATTTGCAATCCAATCATCAATTAATACAGGAGTGTCCCGTAATGCACTCTCTAACATCAGATCATACATCACATAATTCTGATTAATGCCTTCAGGAGTCAGGCCTGTTCCAACCATCGTACTATTCACAGCTGATCTAGCATTGTATACTTCCTGAAAAATTTTACCCAATGTATAACACAAACTAATGATTTCCCTCACAACTTTCAATCATTGATGAAATAAGGAGAGCGGGCTGATTAGAAATGCAGATTGTTGCATTATCAAAAAAAATTTTTTTGTTAATGCCATTTTTCATTTTTTTATATGCATGACTCCATGTTTGCAAAACAGCGTCTCCCCAAAAATGAGTAAAAACATATAAATAGTTTTAAAGTAAAAATAATATAGTACATGTGGTAGCTAGGATTGTGAATATGCTCGCACGGAGTGAAGTGTATTAAAATCTATGTATTCGGATGTATATCCTATGTTTATACACACATTAATTTGAAACTATAATAAACAGAGTGTAGAGTGGGTTAGCTGGAGGAGATAAGGTATCGCCTCACCAGTTACGAGTATCACATTAACAAAACAATTACATAATAATAGCATATCTAATATATTACAGAGTTGATAGATTGTGAATCTCCAAACATCCCGAGGGTCCCTCCAAAGTTATGCAACATGCACCACACAAAGGGTTGTCCAAAGTACATCTCTAATCTATTGTATTGGGGCCATTGCTCAGACTGAAGATCCAAAATCAGGATTTTGCCCTAAAATTTCACAAATATATACTAGTAGTTAAGTAGGTACTTAAGGTGCTATATAATGTCAATATTAGTAATACACAATTGCTAATTATTCTGCATTATGTTTAATACAATAATTGATTCTACAGTATTAAATACTATCATAATAATGATGTTAGTAATTACCTTTTCAACGGCTGTTAGGAGACTTCTTACCCTCTCTTTTGTCCAATAAAAAACATCATGAATAAACATCCATCCTTGCAGCAGCCTTAAAACACACAATAATACATACACACACACACACATGTAATCATAATCAGCTACACAAAGGATTAAAATAATATAATATATGTGATATATTACCATACAGCACTGGGATCCACATCACTCATTGATTTATAAATAGAATTACTGGTGGCTTTTAAGAAATTTAAATCTCCCGAAGTGGGAACATTTTCATTAAATGGATCACTGTTGTAATAATGATATGCTCCAAACTCTCTCACCATCTGTAACATTCAGTTATATGATATATGGCAGAATATCTAGAATCGTTATATAATACAACACATGTAATAATGCTAAATAAATTGTTGATTGAAGATTGCCTAGGTTGATTTGAATTATTGTTTTCGCATATTTTTTGTTGATGTCATGTACGTGTGTGATATATTATTTTATTGTAATAACATTACTAAAGGCTTACGCCATTTATGTTGATAAATAAATAAATAAATAAATATGTACATGTTTAAATACAGACATAAAATATTCTTACTTCAGAGAGAAAAAGTTTTCCAACGTAATGAAACAACTGATCCGTGGGATCTAAGAATAATGGGCAGCAATACTTGGAGTTGAATTTATTCCATGAGCTTAGTTCTATTAAACTTGCATTGGGAAACAACCTGTAAACAGCCCATACATACATACTGTATTAGGATAATGTGTTTTATATAACAATATATTCCCAATGTGTTATCTTTGTGTGTTATTCAAATGGGTTAATCTAATATTGGAAAATGAAGATGTAAAGTATCTACATAAATAAATAATTTTTTACTAGCCAGAAAATGTTACAAAACAAGAAAATAAAGTGTGCTAAAGGACGAACTTATCTTATCCGGAACCCAAGTAAGAAAACACAACGCATATTACCTTCCAAACGCTTTTGGGACATGTCCCGCAAATGCCGGTAGTACAGGTATAATAGTCAGGTTCACCATGGCCTCAACAATAAAATGTTGCAACTTCAGGGAATGTAAGTGCCAAAATGTACTCAGTGGTCCTCCCCAACCTCGGATGTTTCCCATGCGTTGCCTATAACCAGACATATTGCTAACATTCTCTACCAAGCAAATGTTCCCAGTAAGAAGTTCAATACTATCACTCGTAGAAGCTGGTTAATTTGTTTGAGGGCAATGGTCAAGTATAATACTGCTTCCCTATTGTACTACTTATACTAACACACTTTACCAAGAAAGGAATGCTGGTCCACTAAAATGCTCGTTAATTTCCTCTTCAGTTAAATGAAGTTGACGATATACTCTTTGCCAAATAACTTCTTGACCATGTGGCGCTAAAGCTATGTTTATACCATTCAGGGCCATCCAATCTATGTGATCTCTCCATTTATCTATATCCCACCAAACGAAGCTGTATGATGTTGTGCACACATTCTGATAGTATCGAAACCTTAGTACAAAAAAAGATATAAAATGTATTAATCAGACAAAAAACATGTCTAAACTGGCAATTAGTTGGTATCTGATAAAAGTCATAGGCAATGATGTGCTGCTTAAATTCTAACAACCGGCTTGCACTTTTTAACACCCTGTGCCTGCATGTGCAGTTACAACTTTGATTGTTTCAACAAGTTTCACCTGATTCGCAAGGACTACGGAACATAGGCATTGTCACTTTCGCAGATTGGAGGGGAAGGAAGGGGGGAGGGGAGGGCAGTACAGATGTGGCATGAAAGAGCGCCAAATAGTAAAACTTTTCTGGAGACTGTGTGATGGAGGTCATAATGTAGTTTTAATTATTTCCTATAAATAAAAAACTAAGCAAAAAAGCGCTGCAAACAATTTTTTTTTAGAAAATGGTTGAAATGATGAAAGTGCGAGAGATCATGAAAGTAGCATTATAGTCGTAATTTTTGTCAAAATGCATAAATAAACATGCGAAAAAGGTTGTGATGTCAATCTATTTTATATTTTTGGAATTTTTTTTTTTATAAAACAACAGTACTTAATTTAATGGGTTTTTCTATCAATTTTAGAAAATTCATGAAATGATAACAAAACGATGTGGTAATAATTAGATTTTTCGTAAGGTTTTATCATTATTTTTTTCCGTATTTTAGAACCAGCTCTCCAAACCACAATTATTTTTGGAACCGGCTCGCTCAAGCCGGTGCGAATCCATAGCAGCGCATCACTGGTCTCAGACCTATGTAATTGCCCCAAAATACTTGATATATTGTATTGTAGGTCATACCTGTCTTTGGCTGTAATGGTAATATTCGCGTGGGGCAATTCATCTGGTATTTTGAGTTGTCTAGTTTGCCATCCAATATGACACTTGCAATAATGTTTTAGATAAAAATGAAAGCCCCATGTACATGCTACGCCACTGCTGCCTGATATGAGAATTTGTTCACCTTTTTTATATATCTGAAACAAAAATTTTTGAGAATGCCAAACTATTGCATGGTGTTCAACGTGTTAAGGTATGATAAAAAAAGTTTACTTCTAAATAATACCTACAATCAGTGGCATAGGGTGGGGGAGGGCGGCGGATGCCCCAGATGGCAAATTTTAGGGGGCGGCATTTTTTGGAAAAAACTTCAAAAATCAATTAAATCACATTTGTCTCATTAAAAACTTAAAAAAAAATCTCCCCCCCCCTCTCTTATATACGCCACTGATGTGTTTAGTCTATTCCCATTAGTTTCGATTTGAAGAAACAATAATCATAAAATATATCAAATTGAAGTTTTGATAAATAGTTATATCAAACACGAGTCACGACTTTAGAGGGGATTTTCCTTAAGAAAAAAAAAAGGATGATAATATTCAGAAATTTGGCTAAAAAAATCTCCGATTTATGCTCTTTCAAATGATGTACAAAACATTATAATGAAACATTAGTTTCATAAAAATATGAGTTGTTCATTATGCAACCTGTACCTATGGTAAATACATATGTATGTTTCTGAACCTTAAGGCAATTTTTTAAGGCGCCTGAGTCAAACCACGAAATGTGATGGAAACGTCGGCATTTTATACATTGTTGCCATGGTATTGATGTTATCATCATGGCAACAATGCGTAAGACGCCAACGTTTCGTGTTTTGACTCAGACCCCTGGCACCTTCAGGCTCCCGAACCGAGTTTAGAATGTGAATCGCCTTTAACCATGGACACCAGGATTTTAAACATCTCTTATACATATCATATAATGAGATGGTCCAACCAGGTGACGGATGCCACTGAAACGACGTTTGCAGAATCAATACGGCGGGCTGCAGACAGACTGCTGTGAGAAGTACCCATGAAGGTCACAATCATCATCATTGAGGGACGATTTGGAAGAAGAAGATACATACTTATACATATTTTTAATTGATAAGTTGTAAATTACATACTGTGAAAGTGTCTTTTCCATTTTGTAACAGTGTTCTGTCAACAGTGATATTGAAAAGTGAACATTTATCAGGTAGTGTGCGACATAGTACATCTCGGGCTGCTTGTGATTGAACCTGGGCTGATGTTTCCAAATGCAAGCTCGGGAAAAGCTCTGTAAAAATTATTTATTTAAGGAAAAATACCACATTTCATATCTCTCAAATAGCAACATCCCTTATCAACATCAGATACCCACAAAAGCAAAACAAATATTAAAAGCTACCTGCTGATCCAGTTTGAAAAATGAAAATTAACAATACGACACTGAAGTATTTGAAGAAAAAATTATAGATCAGGTTCACTGATCCAGTGTTTATTGATCCCATTTGCATAGTTCTTATGCGATTCGAAAGAGTATTTTTTTATTATAAAAAGTTCAGTCGTTTCATAAAATTTTTGGAATCTTTTACTCGAAAGAATATTTGGCCGGGGCCTCCGGTCATGCTCCGGAGTCCAGACCAAGACCTCGATAACGAGTAGTTTGGTATTAATTAAATTAATCGAACGAAAGTATTTGGTTTATAAGGTTTAATCAATTAACAAAAATAATCATCGCAACGTCTCTAACACCAACCATATACCAACTAATACTTCAAAATAATCGTCAATCGAAAGGATAATGAAAAACAGAGAGTATATGTGTTCTGTGATGAAAAACGAAAACCGAGGCCGTCGCCATATTGTTTCATTCAGGCCGGAATGAACTGACATTTGACGATGATGACGTCACCAATAGTGGGAGAAAATGTATGGGAAAAAATATTCCGTAGTTCAAGTGTTTGTCACCGAGACAAGGTGTTTGTCACCGATACAAGGTGACGTCACCGATAATGGCGAAGATGGAATCCGAGGATGTAGGCTTGTACTCTACTATCGCAGGCTTCGACGAAAACGAATAACATAAACATAACAACGGGCAGTGTTGCCACACTTTTAAAATCCAAATCCACAGAACACATATACTCTCTCCAAATCTGTATTTCAAAGTCTAGAAATCTGTATAAATCAGGGTCACGTTCTGTATCCGTTAATTTTCACTCGGCGAGTGAACGAGCGATTATCGCGCGAAGCAGAACGCATTTGGGTGATTGTTCCAATTGGAATTGTCAAACAGAGATAGAGATTCGAGAATACTAATAAGAGTGAGTTGATAGATATACATCGAGATAGCGATATCGCTATACTCTTCTTTGGTAGAAAGGGATAGACATATCGCGTGTTAATGAGAGTGAGTGAACTGCACGTGCGGACCATTCTATTATCTATGGCGAGCGAATGTCACCCAACAATTTTGTTGGGTGTTATTCGCAACAACCGAGCGTGTCAACTGTGCACATAGAACACGTTGACTCGCACAACCGAGTGAAACGCACTGGAGTGCGTTCTGTATCCGTTAAAATTCACTCAGCGATTCGCTCGATTGTTTATGGTTCTATTGTTCGCCGTTCTATCATCGGTGCGTTTCACTTGGTTGTGCGAGTCAACGTGTTCTATGTGCACGGTTGACACGCTCGGTTGTTGCGAATAACACCCAACAAATTTGTTGGGTGACATTCGCTCGCCATAGATAATAGAAGGGTCCGCACGTGCAGTTCACTCACTCTTATTAACACGCAATATGTCTATCCCTCTCTACCAATGAAGAGTGCAGTGATATCGCTATCTCGATGTATATCTATCAACTCACTCTTATTAGTACTCTCATATCTCTATCTCTGTTTGACAATTCCAATTGGAACAGTCACCCAAATGCGTTCTGCTTCGCGCGATAATCACTCGTTGACACGCTGAGTGAAAATTAACGGATACAGAACGCGGCCTTGATGATAGAACGGCGAACAATAGAACCATAAACAATCGAGCGAATCGCCTAGTGAATTTTAACGGATACAGAACGCGATCCTGTATGAGATTATAATAAGCCAAAATCTGTATAAAAAGGCATAAAAAGCCAATAAATCTGTATAAATTAAATTTTAAAACAAACAAAATATTGTAGTTTATTGAAAAACTAACCTTTGTGGTACCTTTTTGAGAAAATAAGAATAACAGTACTCGTGCTTAGATAAAATATACTACTTAATTTCTTTTTGTACACATTTTTACTCATTCTACAAATAAGATTTTCAAATATTTACTAATTATCAAATGACAATTGTGATCGAAACTGTTTCTTTTTACTTTATTCTTATGATTTATCATAGGAAATTTCCAAAATCCCAAAAATCTGTATAAAACAGAGTAAAATTTATTATCTGTATTTGTCTGTTCCCGTTGCCGAAAATCTGTATAAATACAGATAAATCTGTATATATGGCAACACTGACAACGGGTTACGGGTAGTGATGTAATATTCGAATGAAATTATTAGAATGCATTCGATAATTATGATAATCGCATAGAGATTACATATTAAGTACTAGAGATCTGATTTTATGTATTTTCAATAGAACGGTAGTGACGCAATTTCACCCTCGGCACTTTTTGGTATTTTAGAGTCGCAAAACTCACACTATTAACAAGATATATCAATAATAAAAACTAAAACATCTTTAAAACTATTGTTTTAGTCCTAATAACGTTAAAACGAATACAGCTTTTAACTATTTATTTATTTATTCATTAATATACGATCATGTAGATCATTTACATATTACAATATTATATTTAAATACAATAACCTACAAAACAAAAATTATGTACTAAGCAACATACCCACATCAAATTGCAACATTGTATTTACTTAACAATATAAACTTAACAAAATACAGGCTCACACAGAGCAGTAGCGGACTGACATCAATTCGCACTATTGTCTATTTCTTCATTTTAATCTAGATCACATCTACATGAGGGGTTGAATTGAACCAAAATGTTGAAACATTCTCATCCTATATACATTGAGGCTTACGCCGAAAATATCTACTACTTCAGTATGATTATTTCCCGCTCGCTGTAATCTTACTAGTGGTGAATTGAGGCCGTAAGTGGTGGCAGAGGCAGGGTGATAAAACGGTAATGCCCGCCGAGCGCTCCTAAGTGGCACGTGGAAGTTAATTTTTTGCAGTAATTCGGGACAGTCCACCGCCCCGTGAACTATTTTGTACAAAAATATTAGATCCAGCAACATACGTCTATCGGATAGTTTTAACAAATGTAATATGGACATGAGATAATCGTAATTCAACTGGTCTATAGGAATCCCCAATCGGAAATTTATGTGGCGCAAAAACTTACGTTGGACTCTATCGAGACTGTCAATGTGTACACTGAAACAGAGGTTCCATATTGATGACCCATACTCAAGAATACTTCTTATTTGGGCTACAAATAATAATTTCAGTGTATAGACATTTTGGAATGGTTTACATATTCTAAGTATAAAACCCAGGAGACGCATGGCCCTACCAGATATAGCCTCGACATGATCTATGAAACTCATCTTCCTGTCGAACGTTACCCCCAGATCGCGAATCACATCAACTGACTCCAACGTTACATCATTTATAACATAATTATATAATACAGGTCTATGTATTCGAAAAAAGCGCATTATTTGACATTTTCCAGAATTCAGTACCAATTTATTTTCCTCGCACCATCTGACAAGTCTATTTAGGTTCTCTTGGAGAACATAGCAATCCTGAACACATTTTATTGCCTTGAAAATTTTTATGTCATCCGCAAACACAAGAACATTCACATCAGTGAATATGTCTACTATACTACATCGTTTATGAACAAAATAAACAGTATTGGGCCCAAATGGGATCCCTGAGGGACTCCACTCGTAGCATCAAAAACGCATGACACTTCACCGTCAATCCGAACTGACAGTTTGCGATCCCTTAAGTAGCTCACGATCCACGCAAGCAATGGACCAGCAATACCCAACCCCGACAGTTTATTCAAAAGCAGACTATGACAGACCTTATCAAATGCCTTGGAAAAATCCGTATACACTGAGTCCGTCTGTACTCTGTCCCCCATGGCATTTAGTATGTAGTCTGTATATATGATCAGATTTGTTTGTGTTGATCTCGATGGTACAAAACCGTGTTGATTAAGTGATATTATTGAATATAGACAGTCTGATATTTTACTCAATACTATTTTTTCAAATGATTTAGGAATAGCTGACAGTATACAGATTGGTCTATAGTTAGCTATATCTTGTTTCTCGCCAGACTTAAATATGGGCGTTAAAAAACTGTACTTCCATCTATCAGGAAAGTAACCAGTGGATAATGAAGTATTAAAAATAACATAAAGAGGATATGATAAACTATAGAGACAGTTTTTAAGAAAAATAGGTGGCACTCCATCTGGTCCCGAACTTGTTTTGGGAACCAGTTCTCTCAAGCACCGCACAATATCTTTTATTTCAATGTACAAACTAGACAAGTTGAGGTTATGTGGTGTAACAAAAGATGAGCTGCCAGCCGTCTGCCCGTTTGCGTCATAAACACTGCTGAAGAAACTAGCGAACAATTCAAGGGCCTGAGTTCTGGTGTTAGCCGACCTACCATTATAATACATAGAATCTGGAATAGACCTGTCATCAGATTTTAATGAGTTTGAGTACTTAAAGACCTCCTTTGTATTCATCCTGACAGAGCTCTCAATACCGTTTATATAATCATTATAACATTGTTTTGATAGTTGCCTGCACTCCCTCCGCAATTCAGCAAAAACAGTATAATCCTCAGTACACCTTGACTCCTTATAAGTCTTATGAGCAATTTTCTTATTAATTACCTTCTGTTTAAGATCGTGACTAAACCATTTGGGGAACCGTGATACTCTAACAGTACATTCAGGGATAAAGGTATCAATAATGTCCAGCAAAACATCATAGAACATATCTAGACCCTTGGGTAAAGGTTCAACCTCTAAGAATGTCCAATCTGTACTAAATAATTTTTCATTTATAGCCAAAAAGTTGGCTTTACTAAAGTTTCGATACTTAAACGATTCTGTATTCGCTGAAACTGGTCTATTTATACTAATATCTAAAGGGGGGTGATGACGGCCCTTGGACTATGAGAGCGAAATATCGAAACCGTTGCCCACAAACTGTCAAAATTTTCCATACGATTTGACAGTTTGTGGGCACCAGTTTTGTTACACTTCTAGCATTCAGTACTCTGTCTAGGTAGTGCTTAATATATATTATGTCGCTGGATAATCGGTATAATTCGAATACTTTAATAATCGATTATTCGAATGATCATTCGATTATTTTCATCCGAATTAATACCTATTCGAATGATTATTCAAACGGCCATCCGATTATTTTATTCGATTGGAATATTCGAATAGCCGGTCGAGCACCCCCTCCCTCCCCCATCGGTGATTCTTTTCCTAAGGACCCGCGTCAATCGATTATTATTCATTCGAATATCGAATTCATTCGATTATTCCATCACTATTTATAGTTACGATTTGACAGTAGTGATGAGATATTCGATCGATTATTCGTTATTTGAAAGATCATTCAAATGGCTACCCGATTACTTTTATTCGAATAGCAATTTTCGCCAACGACGAAATTTCCCAGGGACCCCCACCCCGTCGACAAGAAAATATGTGGCATTCTTTTACTACTTTTACGACGATAACCTATTTTTTTAGACAAATTTTCCTAGGGACCCCCTCCTTCGAATATTCGAAGAATGATGATCATGAAGTCAATCGATTACTATTCAATCGAATATCGATCATTATCGATTCATTCGATTATTGCCATCACTATTGGACAGGGTGACAGTATTGCCATAAACCAAAAATAAAAATCTGTTTATTTACCTCGACTAATACATCTATGACACTATGATTCAGTGTTGCCATATATACAGATTTATCTGTATTTATACAGATTTTAGGCAACGGGAACGGACAAATACAGATAACTAATTTTAATTTTAACAGATTTTTGGGATTTTGGAAATTTTCTATGATAAATCAGAAGAATAAAGTAAAAAGAAACAGATTCGATCACAATTGTCATATGATAATTAGTAAATAGATGAAAATCTCATTTATAGAATGAATAAAAATATGTACAAAAAGAAATTAGTATATTTTATGTAAGAACGAGTACTGCTATTTTCTCAAAAAGGCACCACAAAGGTTAGTTTTTCAATAAACTACAATATTTTGTTTGTTTTGAAATTTTCATTTATACAGATTTTTTGGCTATTTATGCCTTTTTATACAGATTTTGGCTTATTATAATCTCATACAGATTTATACAGATTTATAGACTTTGAAATAAAGATTTAGATTTTAAAAGTGTGGCAACACTGCTATGATTATTACTTTGTTCTAGGCACTTGCATACTTAGGTATAGGATCCGTTTGGCATGAACGGATGAACTGAATAAGAATATAGTCGCCTCTCTTTACTCTTACACAATCATATGGGAATATGTGGACATATGAAAAAAATGTGTTTTTGGTTTTCAGAAGTCTTGTTTTCTTACGATTATAATAAAAATTTAACCTAATTAAATAATAATTATAAGATTTTGTTATATATTTTGGGAACAAAAACTGTATTTACTGCCTAATAATCGTTGACGGCGAATTTTTCCGTGAGGTTATCTTAAATTTTACAGCTGGCAACACGCACACGAAATGACGCCGTTTCGGCTTGTTTGTAATCGTTGTTTTGATGTCAGCACAGAACACATATACCACAGAACACATATACTCTCTGACATATACTCTCTAACGCAGGCTGAGTCAACTCTGGTTTTGGTACTTGCCAACAAGCATATCGTGTAGTTGGTAATACATCGCTGGACTTTTCGATGATAATCATGGTATTGCCTGGGCAGCTCAGCGGGGAATGCGTAAGGGATATATATCGCATCTCTTCACTCTTTCACGATCTTATGGGATTTGTATGACAGACGCAAAAAATAGAATTACTGATTATGAAAATAATTCCGAAATCTTAACATTACAGTGAATATTAAGAACATAAATGTATTATTATGTTATCATGCAATATTTTTATTGGTGAATTAATATTTATTTCTTTTTCAGAAACCAGATTTCGAGAAATATTATACAAGTCTTTTACATTTTGCAAGCTGGCAATACAACGCCAATGCCGTATGTAAACAACACGCGGCCATATTTTTTACTGCTTCTGTCGCGTCGCCTTTCCAAAATTTGTTTCGTGATCGGTATTATTACATTATTTTGAACTAGGTTTGTGTAAAATGTAAACTCCTTTTGTGTTTTTGCGAGACATATGATTCGTCATTTCGGGATCCTGTGTTTGGTAGAAATATACGTACTCGTTTGTGTGTGAAAAATGGAGACTTATTCTATGATGGAGACTTGTTCTATATTCAATTTTTGTCGAGACCAGAGACTCGTGTAACTTGTTTTGTGTTATAGTTTTGTGAGAAATATTCTGGATTTCACAAACTTTAGGTTCGGAAAAGCCATCTGTGACAAATTTTGTACGAGAAATGTTGACACGCGACTGCAATCTTTACTTACTGAAATTCCTCAATCAAAAAGTTGGTGAAACGCTCTGATTGACTCATTATTTCGTATTATTTTTGTTAATGGTTCTTTTGAACATCTTTTTTAATTGTCTCTACGTAATGTTTATACAATATGTGTGTATTATTTACTTAAAATAAATGCCAATGTCATACTACCTACTGCTGCATTTTAATTCTTTGGTTATTATACTTATTTCCAAAGGGTTAGTGCGCATTAATGATTAAATAGTTGTATTGTAGTGTAAAAATGGGATGTATGGATATGTCCCGCTTTTGTATTAGAGTACAACTATTTTTAATCGCTAATGCGTATTGATCGATATAAAACCTCAATAATCAATTTAATAAGGCGCCTGGCGCCGTTGTTTATGTGGGCATGAAATGAATGAGAGAGAAAGCTAGATGAGATCTGTCATTTTCGTGTTTGCATATATTTTCTATGAAGTTGGCATTCTTCTCTCGTTAGAGAGTATATGTGTTCTGTGCTCTAACGAGTCAGCCATTTTTACGAATCGGCGTCTCGTGTTCATTCTCGTGTTTTCGTTTTGTTTTTAATGGTTGTGTTGTAGATAAACTATATGTGTTGTGAGAAATAGACTTTTAGATCATATCTTTTAAAGTGTGACGTACTGGTAGATTGTTATTGTGACATTACTGCCTCATAGTAAACATGTGTATGAGACGATTCTGTTATGCGTTGAAACCAGTGATATATATCACTGGTTGAAACAAATGTTCATTTTGAAAGACTCCATCATTTTCGTATTGTAGTTACAAGGTGTAATCTGTGAGAAATAGACTCTTTTATTGTTAACCCCACTGAGACAAGGACTCATTATTATTTATAAGTGTTAAAACTGTGAGAAATGGACTCTTTTATTGCTAACTGCACTGAGACAAGGACTCCTATTATTTTTAAGTGTTAAAACTGTGAGAAATAGACTCTTTTATTGCTAATTATCAGTGACACAAAGAGCCATGGAAAGGAGAATGTTGGGTATTTCACTGAGAGACAGGAAAACTAATGTTTGGATCAGAGAGAGGTCCAAGGTCGTCGATGTCGTTCACAGAGTTTCCAGCCAGAAATGGAGTTGGGCTGGACGATGTAAGGCGAGTTGCGAGAGGCGGTTGGATGCGGTCTGCCCAGGATAGGGAGCTGTGGAAATCAATGAGGGAGGCCTATGTTCGACAATGGACGCAGGGGGGCTCACATGATGATGATGATGATTGCTAAGTGCACTGAGACAAGGACTCCTATTATTTTTAAGTGTTAAAACTGTGAGAAATAGACTCTTTTATTGCTAACTGCACTGAGACAAGGACTCCTATTATTTTTAAGTGTTTTTAATTTTGATTTTGATGAAATTGATGATGAATATGATGAAATTTTGAAACACAGTTATCCTAAAAATCCTACATTCACTTAAAATATATATTATATACTCTGTGTTATTACCATTTAAACAATAAATAGTTTGATGAATTTAGTGTCTTTTATTCTACATTTCGGTAACATTGGGCTTGGTGCACACTAGTAATTAAATGATTTCATTTCAGTTAAAAATTTTGATTAACATCATTTTTTTGACTGGAGTGGAATTATTTAGTTACTAGTGGTATCAAAATATTCTTTATGGTCTAGAAATACATTCAAATCTGCCGCCAATTTCTTCAAGGAGCTTTGCACTGGCTATGGCACTGGCCACAACTGCGGTGCTATACATTTTCCGTGTATGCATATGTTTTCTATGTAGTTGTAGTTCTTCTCTGGATGTGTCACTTGAGTTCATGATGGGTTCGCGAAAATATGTGGAATTACATAGTTTACTTATTTGATATTTTTTGTAAGATATTTTGCGAGTTTGCGTACAGATTGCTGAAGTGTCGCTAAAGTTATTATTATTAATTATACCATTCAATTGACGCGCGATGCGGTTGCTTTAAAGTAAATAAATTAATATAACAGTAAACGACAACCATTCTGTGTTATTTCGTTTTCGCTGATGTTATATTTTTAGTGTTGATGTGTTTACAATCTAGGAGTGAATATGGCTTCTGGTGGAAATTCTCGTCACACTGGGACTGGGACTATTCCCAAAGTTGTGAGAAATAACAGCAACATACCTCAAGAAGTTGTTACACCAACTAGGAGAGAGATAGCCAACACGATGAATGTAATAAACATGCAGTGGTCAAATCATAGAATTTGCCATATTACCTAGTATAGATATTATGAATTATTTTATAATAGATATTATGAATTTATTGTTTTGTAGTTAACAGAGTTCCTATTATACAAAAAGTTGTTACCTGATGCTGAAACCCCATTTCAGAACAAACTAGTTAGTCCTAGGTCAAACCCGCAGGATAAACCGATGTGGCCTAGGACAAACTTGTTATTTGTCCTGAAATCGGGTTTGGCCGTAACATACTATTAACCCCACTCAAGGTCAAGCTTATTTTGTTTTAAAAGAGTGAAAACATACAGTTTTTATCTCCTTAAAACACGATATACTTTTGACAGATGAGTGACATTTCAAAGCTAAAACATTGTAAATTCGTTACTATTGGAATGTGCGGCCCCGCTTTTTGTGAAAAACTTTATTTTTTAAATTAAAAAACGCTAAAAACGGTATTATTTCGCTCGGTTCGACTGCGGGTGGGGCCGGACGAGGGCACAGGTTTATCATGTTTTAGTTGTTGCCAAAAGTTGCCAGACGTCCCGGTTTACCGGGACTGACACCGGTTTTGTGTCTCGTGTCCCGGTGTCCCGAACGAACCTTTTGGGACACCTAAAGGTCCTGGTTTTCGGATTTGTTGGTATATTTTTAGGATTATCATCATTTGTGGTATTTTTTACAGTTTGCATACGAAATAATGTGAAAAACAAATAAAGTTACACTAGTCGCGTGAGGTTAAGAGCCTTTTTTGTAGTGTAAGACAGCATAACTACGCAACATCAGTTGTTGGGGCTCTAATAATTAATAGCGCCGGTGAAATTTTTTTTTTGAAAGATTGTTAAAGAAGGTTGCAATGTAAATCTTGTTAATTTGTTAAAAATAAAATTATAAACAATGCTTCACACAATTACTTAGAATAGATTTTTTTATTAAAAATTATATGAAACAAACAGTGTCTAAAATTTATACTTAAACTAAATTTTTTTTTACCAAAATGGCTGAATGTGACGAATCTGGTTGCTTTCATTAATAACACATCTGAAATATAGAGGTATTGAAAAAGATTTGTGCCTACTACTGAAAAATATTGTATTTTGCGTACTATATGTTTCTTCAACAGTACAACAGTAGTACACAGACCTGAAATATAAAACAATACTATATATTAGAGTACGGTTGGCAAACCTAATCAGAACACAACATATTTCCTGTTTCTAATAATATGTGATTTATTAATTCCTCCCATCGTCCTCACATCGCATTTGCGCAGTAGGCAATCCTTAAACATACTCCTTGCTTCTGTCACATTTATCCATAAAGTTAACAACTTAAAACGGCGCAGGTTTTCCAGTGGGAGGTGTCAGGTTCAAATCTAGTGTTGGCACTTGACATTGTAATATAATACATACCAATTTTTTTCATAGCAGTGATTATTAAATTTGCATTGATACAAAATAATGATTTCTAGAAGCTTCTGGTATACCTTCTTGTTTAGGTGGCAGAGGCGAACAAATGTATGGAGCCAATACTTTAATGATAGAATAAGCCCCATACAGTCGATTACATTTCAATGTTGCCATTTTAGAATACGTTAAATATTAAACATGATTTAATTAGCACAAGACATGTGCAACACATGTTTGTCTGTTCTAAAATTATATTTGTAGATGAATCTATAATTAGAACAGTGTGTGTTCAGCTCTGTAGGAAATCTCATTTCATCTGCATGAAACATTCTAGAAAACCAACCACGCCAAATAGGTATATTAATTGATACAATTCCTCTATTTGTATTTCATAATTTAAAATGTTTTATTTATTCAATATATACCTAAGTACTATATTTACAGAGTTGTGTGGATTGGTTACCTGTGTCCGAGCCAAACATTCCATCTACACACAATAGAACAAGAAAGTCCACAAATATACAAGCTGATGAATTCTCAGACTTAGGTATTGCTATTTGTTATTTCAAATGGACAATTTTATTTTGGATTGAGTACCGTGTGTGTATTATAATGTAATGTAATATTTTAGAGTTGGTGAGTCAAGAAAGAAGTAGTAGGTTTGTTCCTGTGCGTCCTCAGCCGAGGTCACTAGTGTTGAGGCAGAGAGATAATATGGGAGACCATCCTGAAGAGCCTTACAATCACTTCATGGGAAGTAACAGTCCCCACACAAGTCATGCTGCCATTATGGTTGTCAATCCAACCACTCCAAACTCCAACCAGGCTAACCATAGTGTTGTAAGTATTCATGCAGTATGCACTCAATCATCTCGTCCTTGTGCTAATAACAGATAGCGATATTACTTGCACTCTTCTGCACAAAGCGAGAGGTGTAGTATGGAAGTAGAGAAGTGTCTAGCGCTTATCATATCCTCTCTGCCTACCACAAAGGGATTGTATAGATATATAGTTTATACTTTGTTCTATTGTAAGTTAGAAATATAGCACATAATATGTGTAATATGAAGTGTGGAGTTTTGATAGTAATAGTGATAATTTTGTAGAATATATCGGGATCAATAAGTAGGAGTAATGTAAGAGGAGGATCAACAGCTGGTGAGACATTGTTGCCTGTGCCTGTATGTCCTCATCCAAGTCAACCTAATGCAACTAGTCATAAGGCAACCAACATCCATAACAACCAACACTCTCTAGACAATGCAGTGTTCCAGAATGGTAATGGACATAACAATTATCATGACGGACCTTCCAATTCCGAACCCCAAGTCTTGGTAAATATTTCAATACAAATACAACAATCTCCTAACATTAAAAATGCTACAACAAGTACCAGGGCTGTTTTTTTTTCCTGTTCCGTGTGTGCTTCTAAGTAAGCATGAAATACTAAGTTCCGTACATCACACAATTGCACAAATCTTATTTCGTGCTTACATAGAAGCACAAACGGAACTTGATAAAAAAAAACGGCCCTCGTACATATGTTATTACGGTGGCCGAAAATAAGTATGATTGTACGTTACGTCTAATCTCATTGTCTCTTTCTATTGTAAAATCATTGTAGCTACCTCGTTCTGAAGCCATTCGTACTACGGGTGACAACATTGTGGCAGCGTGCCCTGATGCTGCCCGTGTGGAGCAGAGATTGGGGCAAATTAGAGAGTATATTCGAGTCACTTCATCTCTCGTGGAGAGTATGAGGAATTCTGAAGATGAAGTAAGTTAATAATATTGTCATCTTATTCATCTTATTCCTTTATTATATTTTTCTTGCTTACATTATATAGGCAGTTTGTCAATAGTGAATAAACATATTGCTGACAGTGTGTAGGATTGCTTGTATGGTGACGTTGATGACACTTTGTTATAGAAATGGTTAAAGAGAATTATGCACATTGGGATGTTGTATGCTTGTGTAGTGTGAAGTAATATAAAGATTGATTTCAGTGAATGACAAAAGCAAAGGGTTGTAACATAAGTTTTATTTTTTATTGTCTTGTACATCTAAAAAAATTGTTTGTGTTTTGTAAAATCAGCTCAAAAAGCGTCTGAGTTCATTGAAGCAATGTAATGCAGTGCTAGCTGCACATGTGAGAGCTATGGATGATGAGGAAGATTGTCAAGATGTGGAATCAAACCTGGAAGTAGAGCAGCCTGAAGATGAACAGGAGGATAATGATTTACAAGAATTGCTGGACACATTACAAAACCTTAAGGATAGTGAAACTAAATTAGAAGACATGTTAAAATATCTGAATGATAAAGTGAATGATGCAAACACTAAAATTAACAATGTGTACAATGAGAACACTACAGACCCGAACGATAGAACAAATGATAATAATAATATTTCCATAGTGGAAGTAACAGAAAATGAAAAAGATGAGGAATCGGGAGGTGATACTACCATCAGTGAATATGCTTCAGTCAGCGAAATAAGAGATGAAGATGTTTTACCATCATTAAGTCCCAGTGATGAGAAGGTGGCACTATGTAATACTAGCCAGAGTGTTATACTAATCTGTTCCATCCTATCTTGTGTTTGTTGTGAAGTGCCACGCAAATAATGCCCCTAAAATAATTTTCGATCCAACATGCATGCATTCTATCTAATTCAGTAAAATGTTTTAATCTGATTATCCTGTGAGATTAGCAATTCTGACGTACATTGCATCAACTTATATGGAATTGTTAGATATATGCATTTCTTCACGTTTCATGATATTTTCTTGTTATTGTGTATTACGTTGATACCTTTTGTTTTCTTTTGTTAACAATTTGCATTTATGTATTTCAAATTACCTGCTTTGTGTTTTGTAATATTAATTCTGATTTTTGACAAACTAATATGCCACAGAATCTTGTTGCAAAATTCTCTATAATGAGTTATGTATTTTTATTTTGTAGGAAAGTGCAGCTCGGCCTACATCAGCACAAAGTAGTTTCTCAGCCTACAGTGATAATGAATTGTATCAAAGTGAAATTAAAACTAACATGGACCTTACCCAGATACGTTTAGCTGCTGCACTTCAAGAACAGAGGAGATTACTGAAATATCAGGTAGAAAGATTAGTTCTGTTTATTGTTGGTTGTGACTATGGGCTATTCACTCCACATCTTCCTTATCCATATTCATTGTGGTTGTCACAGGCAGAAGCGAAGGAACAGCTTGCAGAGATTCAGATGTCTAGAAATATGGAGAATCCAGGAAACTCTTCCAACAATGATCTAAGTAGTCATCAGGATATTTCTAGTTCCAGTAGTTTGTACGCTACTCCACCCACCATCCATCAACCTCTATCGTCTTCTAAAGTGTATGGAATTAACCAGATAGGAGTGGCTACCACCTTGCCTCATATATCTGGGAATAATGTTAGTTTGTGTACCACACCTGCTTATAATATTCACACGTATTGACAATTTATATATTTTGACCTTTAATATTGTTTTGGGAAAGTGTTAATGAATTATAATTTTCAGTATAACTGGAATAACCAAGGTAACATTATAAAAAGGTGTTCAACATCTAGTGAAAGAGACAGCAGAGTAGAGACTCCAGAAAATAGAAGTAAGCCATCTACTTCATCCACTATGCAACCAGACCAGACAGAAGTGGATATGTTGAGAGATTTACAGATGAGAAGACATCATCTTGAAAGTCAGGTAATTACACACATATATATCACAACACTGTCATACAATAGACAAGAGAGATTTGTTATTTATTGTTTTAAATTATTTCAGGTATCTAAAATTCAAAACTTTCACACTGCATCATCATCCTTTGGAGATCACACGGCAGTGGCACAGAGCTCAGTTGGCACAGATGGAACAGTACCAGATAGACGGCAAGGAGAAGGATCAGAGGCTAGTGAAGAAGATAGGATGGTTCACACAGCTTCTGATAATTCCATAAGAAACAAGGTGGCCACTGTTAATGTCATGAAGGCTGAATTGGAGAGACTGAAAAGTATACTTGTTTACATACATATTGCACCTGAAAATTAAAAGGATACTCATACACATATATATTTATATTTATTACTATAAATTGTTTTCAGATATGTTAAGAACAGTTGATTCTATTCAGAATAATTTTGGAATAAACTCCACATTAGACGATGATAATATTTATGACAATGAAAACCAAGTAACGCATGACAACGTCTCTAGAAGTAGAAACAGGTTAGTAGTTTCTATTTGCCCTTTTTGATTGTGTTTAACATATTCTCATGTTTGACATTTTTATGCAAGTATTGTAAAATGTTTATTTTGCATTATTTCTTTAGAATATCTGAATCATCTATGAGCAATCATCTACCACTAAGTAGGAGAGACTCTTCTTCATCAACAAAGAATATTAAAGATGGTCAGTCAGTGGATCCGAAGAATCAAAATATACCTCTTGGTTTAATGTCCAGATTACAGAATTGTATATCAAGTTCTGGCAAGTGCACCAATGTCAGTGAACCTTACCAGACAGCCGCAGGTATGATTGAAATAGAGTTTGTCTAGAATTAATAAGATATATAGTAGTTGTCATTTTTCACCTATCATTGGAGTCCAAGTCTTCAATATGATGTCAAGTTGTCTTACTGCTTTAGTATGTGTTGCTTTGTAACATTGCTTCATTATTTATATTACTAGTATAATGTCTCCATTTGTATTATTTTGTACTTGACAGGTGAGTTAGTGGGATCTGAATTACTTGCCATTCAACAGTTAACTGATGAACTGAAGCAAGCAGCCCAGGGGCTGAGTGATGAAAGGAGACGTCTCAAGCATATATCTAACAGAGGTAATATTATTCAACACCATGATTTAGGCTGATTACTGGGTGCCTTGTGTAACTCTCTATGGCATACAAACTGTCGCAGGTATGGTCATTTTACTTGATACTATTTTCCAGATGTTTGCACATCAAGTGGTTCATCTATAAAGTCAGAAGACAAGAAGCAGACAAACAGTAATAGCAGTAGTGGTGGCAACTCTTCTTTACCAATTCCCAATTATCCTCTCTACTCTGGACCTGCTGAGAGAAAACAGTTGGCTCTGAAGGCAGAACTTGAGGCTAAGAAGAAACAGCTCGAAAGGCTTATGAGTAAAGATGTGAGTGACTAGTAATTAAATGGTAATACATCCATAATAGACACCTGTCATACAAATGTATATACTTTGTAGACCTTTACTCCGTATTAAAGTACAATGGTATTAGGTCGGTACTATAATATGGTTTACAAGATCTACTGAATTGTCTTGAATTCTTACAAGATTATGTAAAATGCAAGGAACTGGCGGACTTGTGAATGATTGTGTAAATTATGTTTTTGTTTAGGTTGATCATAGAACAAATCAACAGGCTTCAATTGGAGGAGAAGCAAGGACAAACAGTAAGGATATTCCTTCTGGTGATGTTTCTACTTCAGGTGTAAAGATAGAACCATCTTGTTCCTATCAGACTAACCACATACACAATGGATATTCCAGGTAAGTACTGCTAACAACTACGCAAGGCAGAGACACTCGTGACAGTGTATATTATAATGTATGTTTTTGACTGGGATGCTCGTGGGTCAGAGAAGAAACATTCATACACTTTGACATGGGGGGGCGTTCTCCGGGAAAACAATCTCCAGTTCTCCTTCCTGTGTCCATGGTTCACCTCTCTCATGAGGGGTTAAAAAAAATAATATGAAAAATACTATTATGCTAATTTAATTATTAAATACTATTATGCTATTAAAGAAAGCACCTCGCTCATGAGGGGTAAAGTAAATAAATAAAAATACTAATGAATAAATTAATTGAAATAAAAGCAAAAGAAAGAGTTACTCTGGCAAGTTATCTGAAAAGAAAAAAAAATGTGGGCAATACGTATTAAAAATCGAGGATAAATGTACTTACACATTTATTACACAATTAAACACATCACAATGAACGGTAGGTATTATTCATACCAAAAGCATCGACCAAAACAAACAATAATCACAAGAAAAACAATTAACTAGTAACTAAAGTATAACCTACGATACGTTCGAAGTTCACTGAATTTATTTTATACAATTAACACTGTCCGATCAACATTTAAACACTATAGGCCATAAAAAAAAACAAACACGATTACGCAACCGCTCATATCGATATGACGTCATCCAGCGATGAGGTTTTCAGGTCGCTCTCATGGGTATTTTCCAGAGACGCTGACCTGAATTATGGTGAGTCACTGATGAGGGGATGAATTACGTAACATGAAGACTGGCTGACTGACCAACAGCGGTGTATGAATATTTGTCAGCGTTGACCTCCCACGATGAACTCTGCCTTCCAATCGAAGCACACAGAGTGATGATTATATAGCAGCCCTGATAGACAAGACTCTTACAATAGAGGGGCAAAGCCCCGCGCCCAACGCCTCGTTTGTTGAGGCATTAGTTGGCGACACACACACAGATACGAAGATAATTATTTCACTTGCCCGGAGATAATTACTAGTTAGTAGTTACACAATTAGACGACTGAACCCTTCAACAGGTAGGTGAGAACTGGTTGTGTCCTGGGGTGCAGCGACCTAATGTCGAAACGAGCTTGCACCGCCCAAGAAGAGACGAAGAACATCATCGGTCTCGCTTGCTTGTACTAAACCACGCCTCCGGGATATAGTTAACGGGATTATCTGCGACGTCTAGGTAGGCGAATTCCAAGAAATTCGCCGTCTGGAGGCTCCATTGTTTAAGGCGCCCAGCGAGCGAACAAAAGAGACAAACTTTCTAAAGTCACCCTTTTCTACCTGGCGTGTAACATTTTGAAATACTTTGAGACTTTATCAACATAAACATCGTTAAAATAATTCTAAATATTTTCGAATTAATTTTTCATCACCTATGAAATATCTATCCCATATCAACTTTTGCTGGATTTCACCAACTTTTTAGGTGAGGAATAGCGGAGATAGGAGCCACTTATCATTATTTTTCATACAAAATTTTTGCTAGGTGGCTCCTATCTCCGCTATACCTATGCCCGATCCCACCAACTACCACCTAGGAAGCAGACCCCTAAGGAATTTCCATACAAAACCACAGATAATTTGAGTGATTATTATAACTGTCATAACCTTTAAGATATAAATCCATACAAAATACAGCATGCAGCTACTTAAGTGAGGGAGATTCTGGGCCGAGATATTTGGCCACCTAACTAAGTAGAGCTGCATGCTGTATTTTGTATGGATTTATATCTTAAAGGTTTTGACAGTTCACTGAATTTATCTGTGGTTTTGTATGGAAATTCCTTAAAGGTCTGCTTCCTAGGTGGTAGTTGGTGGGATCGGGCACTACTCACCTAAGAAGTTGGTGAAATCCAGCATTTGTCTCTTAGCCCTGAATACTCAGGAAGGTTTATTTCTCTGATAACACCAATCTTTTGCTGATTCCCGTTCATCACTTGGACACAGTTTGTCCATTGAATATCTTTCTTTTCTCACTGTGCATGTAGCATACATTCATGTTTTTAATAATTTTGTTGAATAATAATTGTCAAAGTTGTACCTACAATCTCCATGGGTCGCAGTGACAAAACATCAATGTTCGATTTGCAAATTTTCTATTAACCTGGTTATTCTGAGGTATTTGACTTGGGGGTCCAGTTGGAGAATTTTGCTGTAAGGAGGTTTATTATTATGTATGTCTTTATTTTTGTTTCAGTAGTGAACAAGAAGATGATGATGTATATTTGTCTTCTTCGCACAATCAGTTAAATATTAATCAACCCAATGAAGAACCTTCACGAAAGTCACCATCTAGGTGCTCATCTCCGGATAATTTGAGGGTAATTAATTAAACTTTTATACATAGTCTGTCACTACTCTACATTCAGACCTTTCATGAAGAGTCTATTGTAGAATAAATATGTATAAACATGTCTCCCTATTATTCAATGTTCTATTTGTAGCTCAGTTACTTTAGGAAATCAATGTATGGGGAAGTCGGCAAAATTAATAACAGATGGGACTCTATGAAGTATGATACCTTAGGGTGGGATGTTTCAGAATATCAGGCGTCCCCCCCGCCACACCAGACGCGTCACCCCCCTGGCCCCCCGAACAGGTCCCCCTACGTGGTTTTCCTAAAATAGGTAAAGCGCATTTTTTGATAGGACTAGTAATTTACCCGCAATAGCCGGTGAAAGTATCGTAATTTTTTAATAAGAACAAAAAATTTTTTATTATACTCAAATTGTTGAAAATTCATAAGAGCTACAAGAAAATGGTCAAAGAATTAATTAATTGCTATAGTTTTAGCTATAAAATGAGCTATTATTTATTTTTGTACGGCTCATAGTTTTTGAGTTATTACATACAATTCCAATGACAGAAGTCTTAAAAATGGAACTTTTCATACAGTTTGTATTGAAATCCTGTGATTTTAAAATTTAGGTTATGCCTGTTTTTCACAAGTATGTGAAAGATAAAAAAATGTATTGGAGTATGATTGGGTCTTTTGAGTATTTTAAGATATAATCCTTTCGAAGTTGAATGCACTTTTGCCAGTCATGTTTCAAAGCCATTATCCCAGTTTTCCAGAACGATTCCTTAAGGTTAGGATATGGGTCAAAAGCATTGGCACCCGGCGATTCGAGGGTTTGTACAAGTCCTGTTCTGAAGTTAAGATGAACACTACTGATTAAAATCAGATCACTGGAATCTCTGCTATCACCTATTATAACTAATAATTCGGCGGTCTTTGAAAAATTAATCCATGTCTTTATCGACGTTCTCCAGAACTACTGCATTTTATTGCTTTCCACTTCGAGGGTTGTGTTTGACACCTTGCTGTGCCCATTCAAAATCTGGCACTTACTTTCTAATCATTGCATATGATGGAACAGACTCCAGTAATGAACCCGATATCTCTTTTATGGTTCGTGTCGGTCTATGACCTTAGATAAAATAATATTTTATCACGGATCGCGGCTGAAAATTTCACATTTTCACAAAAATGTCAAATACGTTGAAATAAAAATGGTGCCAAGAGTGCCAGATTCGTCCTATCGATCTCAAATTTTGTAAATAGCCCTAATTAAGTTTAAATTATCTATATCAATAATAAACTGAAACTGGCCTGTACATTTTTTCTCAGGGCTACGAAGTGTTCAGCCGAACCTCGTATCTTACACAGACATACACTAAATTTTCTTCTTTAATGATCTTGACGAATCCTTCTGTAAAACTGGGATATGGCTTTGAAATATGGCTGGCAAAAGTGTATTGAACTTCTAAAGAATTATACCTTAAAATACTTAAAAGATCCAGTCATGCTCCATTACATTATTTTGTATCTTACACAGACTTGTGTAGTGTCTATTATACAGACGTAACCTAAATTTTAATATCAGAGCATTCCACTACAAATTGTATGAAAAGTTCCATTTTTAAGACTTCTGTCATTGAAATTTTATGTAATAACTCAAAAACTATGAGCCGTACAAAAATAAATAATAGCTCATTTTATAGCTAAAACTATAGCAATTAATTCATTCTTTGACCATTTTCTTGTAGCTCTTATGAATTTTCAACAATTTGAGTATAATAAAAAATTTTTTGTTCTTATTAAAAAATTACGATACTTTCACCGGCTATTGCGGGTAAATTAATAGTCCTATCAAAAAATGTGCTTGACCTATTTTGTAGAGAATTTATTAAGGACTATTTTTTTCCTCAATATTTTTCTTCTATCTGTTACAGTTTTTTGATAAATAGAGTAAAACCACGTAGGGGGACCTATTCGGGGGGCCAGGGGAGTGACGCGTCAGGTGTGGCGGGGGGGACGCCTGATATTCTGAAACACCCCACCCTAAGGTATCATACTGCATAGAGTCCCATCTGTTATTAATTTTGCCGACTTCGTGCTGCAAAAGGACTGAGCTATTGGGTTAATAATTATTATTATTCATTTGGAAGTGAGGCACATGATGTTTTTAACATAATTACCATAGCAAAGATTATTTCAGTACTGACAGTTGGCCCCGGACATATAAAACATCACTTTACTTTGCAGAAACAGTGTTTCTAGTAACATATTTGTGTAAGACATACTACTATGTTAATTTTGCAGGATGAGTCGTGTTATTTTGGAGATTCCACACGATCATTGGATGGTTCTTTCATATCACAAACTATTAAACATAATAAACTTCATAAAGTGAATAAGTCATCAGGTAACAAACAACAGAATAAAGGAATCTCGCAGATGTGTGCAGCACCAGATACACCTGCTGGAGAGATGCTCCAAGATAATAGTAGGTCTGTGAGTAGAGGAAGAACTATGAGCCAAGATAGAGACAGCTTAAGGAGTGCCAAACAACCACAGGCAGATTGTTTCATAGGAATACCACTCACCAATCCGTCTCGCACTAAGGTAAACAGTATATTAACTAGATCCTAGTACATACCTGTCGTCGTCTCATCAAATCGTCTCACCACACTTTTTATAATTCATCCCATAGAGGCAGAGCTGTTCCGAGTACAGGCAAAAAGTACTCGAGTACTGAGTACAAGTACTGTACACAAAATGTACTCGAGTACAAGTACAAGTACTCAGTAATAAGTACTCGAGTACTTATACAAGTACAGAGTACCGAGTACATCACTGACCAATGAAACACCAAATTTCATTACATTTTTTCATTCTTCTTCTTCTTTCGTATGCACACGACCATTGTACAAATTTTGCTATAAGGTTCGCAGATGCACGGGCTGGGCGATTTTGGGAGGGGCTCTGACCCAGCTTCCGAAGGAGAGCCCAAGCCTTTCGACTTGAGTGCTTGAAGTCTAAGCTCTCCATCAGTGTAGACCAGCGATCTTTTCGGGCTGTGTCGAGAGACTCTAGCAGTTGGTCCGCTACGTTTTGATTTTAAGTGTTCAGAAATTCATTATAGAGTCTCTCGCACTCTTCATTCCAGCCCGGCACATACGCTTTTCGAAAGCCTCTGGGGATTGTTTTCTTCGCTGTGGCGAGTATAAGGTCCACAATTTTTTTATAGTTGGTAGGGAGTGGATCTAGGGTCTCAATTTCGTTGTCTAAGATGGTCTTATAAGTTGCCCAGTCCGCCTTCTGGAAGTTCCATCGGGGTTTTGGTATGGAGTGTATGACTGTGAGTGTGTGTCCAATCGTAGCCATCACAGGCCTGTGTTGACTATGGGGAAAGTCCCCGGCCACGGTACGAGAAATAGGTTGGGATCTACCCGAGCCGTCCCTGGTGACAAGGCACAGATCTGGATTATAGTCGCGGTTCCACCTGGCAGAGCGGAAGGTGCCCCTCTCCTTAGCATCAAATATGAGCTGCAGATTGGTCACATCCATCCACTCCACAAGCTTCTCCCCCTCCAGGTTTTCGCTCTGGTACCCCCAGTCCGTGTGGTGACAGTTAAAATCTCCCATGAGCACAGTAGGATGGGACACAATGTTCGGGAACATATTCTCTGGCCAAGAGCGGCTTGGAGGTTTGTAGACGTTTACCACAGTGAGTTCATTGATCCTAACAGCTATGATTGATATGTCATCTACGTCTGAGGTGTGCACCACTGCCCAGTTTCGGATGTTTTCGCGGATGTAAGTAGCGCAGCCATATTGACGATGGTGCAGTGCAGCGGCCAGGGTGTATCCCTGCAGCCTTCCCCTGGACAGGAGTTGTTCCTCATTTGCAGTATGCATTTCCTGCAGCAATATTACGTCAGTGTTGTTCTCAGTTGTCAGTCTTTGGAGATATTCAGTCTTAGCCTTGCTAATACCCTCGATGTTTAGTTGTAGGATCCGGACATTGTTGCCAATGTCCTTCGTCGAGTAGCCCTGACAAGGGCTGTTTGAGCAAGATCTTGTAACGGTTCGCTTCAGATTAGACTTATTCATTGCAATTTTCACTTTTCACTTGTACTTTGGTCGCTTGCTATCGTGGTAGAACTTTAGCCGCATTAAGGAATGCGTTGCCCGGGGTGTACCAGCATGGAGGCATTCTACCTTTACACCCCATTTATTTATTATAAAAAAAAACAGTAATAACTACAACAAAAACAAAAGTAAGCAATGGATTTTATTGCCATACTAGGCGACAGTCTGTTCTGGAGCAATACTAACCACAGTACAATATTTCAAGGTCACATGTAGGATAAAACATAAAATAACAAAGTACAAAAGAGTAAAGGCGAAGATACACACGAGAGATTTTGGCCTCCCGGATACCAAAATGACAGGTCTCTTGTGTGTAAACACATCGGAGACGCGAGATATCTCTCGATACCGCTCGCCTCCTGAGACGGTCTGCGCACGCAAGTCTAGCGTCGTGTATTTTACATATTTTCGTCTCAAGGGACGCGTCTCCGGTCTTTTGACATGTTCAATTTTAATCTGAGGTCTCTTGGAGATGTTTGCAACTGAATTGGATTGGCGCGCGTGGGCACGTGGTTTTTGTATTGATATATAATTTTAAACATTCCTGGGATTGTGACGATATTAGTACATTGTTAATAATAAAATTGTTAGTTGATTATAATTATAATATTATTTTTCAATAATGGCAGATTAATAACAGAGTTGCATTTTCATTTGAAATATGAATACAGTTGTGAAAAATACATTAACATTACGTGTTTTGTTATTCCCTTCATGTCCTACAACATTTATAGCAAACTATGTAGTTACCATTTCACCCTTTAATATTCATCGAAGGAACATAAGGAGGAAACAAAATTTCGCTACTCACAACGGTTTCGGGTATGTAGTGGAAACCGATACTTGCTTTGGCTTATGTCACTGATGTCATAGGAATGGTGTACATTAAAAGAAGGTCTAATTAAGTATTCTATTTCATTTACTAACGTAGAAAAGGAAATATACACATACGCATGTAAGTAAAGTACCGACCGACATATGTACATTACTGAATCGATAAATAATTTCAAAGCGGTATATAATTATATTTTTTAATCACAATACTCGTAAATACATGACACTAGAGTATACGTACACAAAACCAAACGCCATTATGGCGCCAAAAATACTAATAGAATGAATGCAGCAACAGACCAAAGTCTCGCGTCTCGAGATAGTCCCGTGTATTTTAGAATTTGATGACAGGAGGCGATTGTCGGCCATTTTTACTAGAGATGCCGTCTCTAGAGACGAAAATCTCCCGTCGTGTATTTCACTGAAGAGGCTGACGCCATTTTGTCAGTGCCTGGAGGCGCGTCTCCTGAGACCCCGTATATCCACACCTTAAGTCAAATGATTAAAAACATTAAAGCTGATATGAGTATGTAATGTACTCGAGTTCTTGAAATGTACTCGAGTACTTGAAATGTACTCGAGTACTTGAAATGTACTCGAGTACTTGGAAAAGTATTCCGAGTATTTTTTTTGGTCTAAAATGCGCCGAATACAAGTACAAGTACATATAAATAAATGTACTCGTGACTGAGTACTGAGTACACAAAAAGTACTCAAAGTACAATGTATGAGTACTTGTACTCGAGTACCGCCCAGCTCTGCATAGAGGTGGGATACATATTGCAATTTGTTTACTGCAACTTGGTAAAGCCATTTTTCAGAGCAATGTCAGCATTATAGAGGTAGGAATCCTGTATTATTACAGTTGATAGAATGTGCATGACGTTAAAAATACATAAAAATAAATAAATAATCCGGGCAAAGTTACCTTATCTTACAATACTCAAAGTGTAGATTGTAATTGAGTAAAATGATTTATATTTCAGAATGTATGTGATGCAAGTAACTTGTCAAACACCAGTAGTAGTTCTAGTGGAGGGGACAGAGATGCAATACCTCCTCCTATGGCTGCCTTACCCTTACCCACCAGACATAGACACTCTAATAAATCTAATAGGGGTGAGTATCTTCACAACTTATATACAAGGTACCTGCATAATTAAAATTAGCCATACATGTTTATTACTTTATTTTTATTACATTTTAGATAATTTAAGTGCAGATAGCACTTCGCCACAATGGCAAAGTCCTCAGATGGAATCTCAGGTCACCATGTGGTGGCACAATAAGGCTAACCAGGTATGCATTCATTCCAGTAACATAATTACTATGCATGAGTTATTGAGGGATGTTGACATTGAGTTATTGAAATTACGTTTTCAGTTGCAGCAACAACTCGAATTGACAACAAATCTGTGTCAGTCTCTTCTTCAAGATAAGAGAACGAGTCAGGCATCACCATCTATGTTCAACAGTTCCTCTCAGGCAACACTCAATCAACCCGGGTCAATAGTCATGCAGAGCATTCCTGGTGCCCCAGCTTTACATCAGAGCAACCCCAGTGCTATGGGAAATATGTATCATCCACTTGGTTTCCCTCAACCAGGATATTATCCTGTGGATGTGAGTGGCATTCCTCCCATGTGGTCCTACCAGCAACACCAACTAGCAGCGCAACAACATCAAGTCGCAGCCGCTGCCTGGGGGAGTGCTCAATGTATTCAACATTTACTTACACAACAGAGAGAAATCTCCATGCTCAGAAATACTTTGACTAATGTATGTACAATGTACTATTACACAGACACATGCTGTTACCACATTTTGAATTGTATTAATTCTTTATAATTTTTTTATATCAACAGTTAGAAGAGAGGATGCAATCACTGAATGGAAGTATGCCACGTGCACATTCGACACCACCCAATATAAGTTACACGGATAACTTCACTCACCAGCAATCTATGAGAACAAACTCGGTCCAGTCTAATTGTCAACAAGCGCCACAACACAATATGTGGCCAAGCAATCATTACAATAATGATAATTTATCATCACACATACCTCAGAATATTACTAATGTACATCCCTTCAATTTCACTTCAAACAGATCACCACATTGTAAATTAATCCCTAATGGTTCGCATAATATTTCAATGGATCAATTTAATAACCAACAACTCCCAGCAAACTTTTCATTGTCTTCCAATATATTACAAGATACTCTTCCAGATCAAATGAGTGGTCTCTCTACACACAGCAATGTATCAATAATGAATAGCAATGCTTCTCAGTATCCTATCAATCCCAACCAAAGTGTTCCGCAGTCGCAAACATTACAAAACAATAGGAACCCAAACAGCTTGGTTAATTTAACACCGCATGCTGCAACTGTAAGCAATGTACAATGTGTGCATCCTCTCACAGGACAGAGTATGGCCCTCAACAACCAGGTGCCTCCTGGGAACAGAGCCAATAATTACTGGGATAACTTCAGAAGGTATGTTCATTATTAATATACCTACAATCTTTACTAATTTCAACATAAACTACATAATTGATAGTGTAGTCTTCATTCTTATGTAGGTGCCTCACTAATTGCTTCTTCCTAAAAAAGTGATCAGATTAATTTAAAACTGTAATTAATCAATTTATCTATTTTGAAAAATAAAAGTATTTGTGACTGAGTGGTTGTTACGGGTTGTCTTACTAAAAGTACCACCGATATATATTTCCACAGAGATAGTAGCAGATGGACCCATCTGTTCCTATGAATGTGAGACATCCAGCACTTAACGATTCGGTCAGTAGTGTATTACTATTATTTTGTGCACTGCTTATGTATTTGTTTCTTGTTAATAAATCTATACACAAATGGAAAATCTTTGCTATTTCACACAAGACTACAAATTATGTACACACTTACAAGTGAGAGGCGTATAAGTAATTTGTGTATAGATTAGTACTAAACAGAGTTATTATTATTTATTTTAGCTATTCTAGACAGAACTTGTTATCAGGAAATACAAAAGTGAATGCGGGTGTTAGCCTCACTCACAGTCCACATCCTCTAGTGGAGAGATCTCATAACTCCCTTCACACTGGTACAACTCCTGCCAGTGTGACTGCCAACACCAATACCAATACAAATAGTACACAAGTCACCAACACTCCCAAGAGGGATGTCAACTTACAAGGCAACTCGGGATTATCTGATAATGATTCCACACAACGACGGGGACGAAGAAATTTATCTCAAGATGCATATTTCACAGCTCCTCCAGATGTTCTAAATGTTAATCAGAATATTGAGATGGAACCAACAGTACAGTCTGTTAATCTTTTAACAAATACAGACACTATAAATGATAATAGATTACATGATACTCGTAACATCAATATTAATAGATCAACTAATCCAGTCCCTGAAATAATACAAGCTCACTCTAATAATTTAAATGTTCCAAGATCTTACGGAGCTTACAAGAAAAAGTCATCTTCAAAATTGCCAGCAAAGAATACACACAATGCTGGAAATTTAACAGCAATGTCAAGTCATAATAGAAATGTAGAAGCACATGGTGAAAGTTCTCTACTAAATCCCAATCTAGCTTTGACAAGTAGAGAAGATAGTCAAGAAAAATCCACTAGCAAATTGTTTGATTTGCTTCGTGAGAATGTTTACTCTGAAGTAACTGCTCTTATAAGTGCCAATGAATCTCGCCCTCATTTTCTTATTCAATTATTCCGAGACTTGCAACAAATCAGTTCAGATACTTTGAGGCAGAGAGCTTTACAATCGATACAAGATCTTGTGTCCCATTACCTTTCTAATGTGGATGTTGAATCATATGAAATGAACGATAATGAGAATGCATCTAATACCACGGAGACTCACTCACAAATGAATAATTGTAACCAAAGTACAATTGTTCACATAGACAATGAGATAATGAAGTTTATCTTGGCTCACCATTCTGATACTTGCACTAGAGAATTATTAGAAGCTCTGTCTCATGTCATTTTGGCAACAATTGGTAATGTCAGCAATCATTCTCTCTTGAATCAAAGGTTAAATGACAGTTTTGCAAGTTACTATGGATGCAAAGTAATGGACGTCAGCCACGATTTAATAATGACAATATCTGGGATATTAATTTCTCTACATAATAAAGCTGATGATTCTGTAGATGTTACAACTATAACATCGTGTGAGACGGGTAAAGTAGAAGATACCTCACCTCACTCCGAACTTAAACCTGCATACAGTGTCAGGGACATCCATGATGAAGCAGTTGGGCCTCTTTGTTTAGAAATACAAGATGAAGCCACGTATCCCCTTATACCCTCATCTGAACCTAAAGTTGATCTCATAGAGAGTGTTGACAACTACAACGGGGATTTAGCTGAGGCTGATCAGAGTCGTCACGGCTCAGAGACTGCAGGAGCATCTACAGACGGGACTTTAGAAATTTTTTTGCCTGATGTTGTAGACACTGAGGAACAAGCTCCAACTGAGGTAACTTCTTTATTTTATTTTTTTACATATTAGTAATATTGTACACTGGACACAGATAAATAATATAATTCCAGTTTTATCATAGGCTATAAAAAACTGCTTGCTACATAGTGAAAATGATTGTGCATGTGAGAAATAAAAGTAATTTATATGTAAAGAGTGTTGTATTAAAATAATTTATAATATAATATCACAGATAGTAGGTTGCTACTTTATTATTATTTATCTAGTCAATACTAATACAATGTGTGTTTTTAATCTATAGGCTGAAGCTGAATGGTTAGGTTTAGATGGAGTGCCAACTCGTCTGCAAATGGAAGACAACCCTGGAAGTGAAAGCGGTATGAATTAGTTCATGTATTGATTTGACAAAATGCTGGAAAAGTCATTTCATATTATCCGAGTGCTACTCGGTGAAATGAAATTCCCAACATCACCTGAAAACAACAAGTGAATTAATCAAATAGTTTCTTGATTCCTGCAACAGAAAAGAAAACAAACATATTAATATTTGATTAACATATGACAAAACATTGTTACAGATGCAAACAATGGTCATGTATAATATGCAACATACATTTATATTCGTATAGTAATGTAATCCTATTTATCATTATTTCATGTAAAGCCTATTTATAGTCTATTATAAGGACTCAATAAAACTTTAATAGTATTTATAAGAAAAGGAAATTTGGTCTCATTTAAATAAAACAAACGGTGATTTAATTTGAATAAACATTTTATTATAAAATATGAATTAGTCACAATACATAGATAATAGTTAGATATGATGAATATAATATTATAAAAGTACACACGACAGATCACTTATTGGAATATTATGTGGTAGTCACAATACAGATTCTCCTTGAAGGATGTGGAACATGAGACAACCATGGATACCTTCTAGTAACTCTTCTTGTAAAAGTAAATCTTTCTCCTTCTTGAGTGTGTCTGTAGAAAATAATCTTGGTATTACTATAGTGTTTTATATCATATGAGCCATAAGACAACGGGTAATGTCTGGGTTGGTGTGAGTTGGACGCGGATCGTACGTCCCAATAGGCTGTTGCGTCTGGGCCTGGCTCTGGACATCCCAAGCACCTGGATGATGATTGGTGGTGAGAGACTCTGAAAGGCAAGTCACAGATCAACACTCTCTGCCCACCGCACACCCAGTGAGATACACCATGTGACATACCCACAAATCTGATACATCTACTCCTCCAACTGAGTGCTGGTTACTGTCAACATGTTGGAAGACTTGCTTATTCAATAAGTAAATGGTGAGAAAACAGGAACTCTATAGTAATCTGTAATGTAATGAATGCAACATGAGGAAATATGTATCAACAACATTGTCTACAATAACCTTCACAAGACAATGGACAAAATTGTATGGAGCTTGGACCAACAGTGTCCACTGACGACACTAGGAGGAAATTACTGTTTATCATTCTGGCAAAATATTATCAATTTCTGTCCCGGGAGAGTGTCACTATGATCATTTTTGTCCCATTAAATGTGGAAAAATTGATTTTCCATTAAATGTGGATTATATTTTGCCACTTTATAAGTGTCACCGAGTGCAACACGAAATAATCCAGTAAGATGGATTACCAGCATCTGCACTGTGATTTTTTAAATTACTATCCTGTGTCCAACGGCTTGCACCTAGATTTATGTAACCACTATAGTATACATGCATACAGTTTAAAATAAATCCAGGATGCACTGGTGATAACAAAAATCAGGTGCTGGTCAGGTTGGGGGAGGGGGGGGGCAACCCACTTTTACCTTGCTCGGTTTGTTTTACACACAGCATGATATTATATAGAGACAAAATATAAACAAAGTTTAATGTAAAATCTCATTATTTGTTCCTGGGACCTGGGATAAAAATGACAATAGTGAGACTCTCCCGGGACAGAATATAACATTTTGCCAGTAAGATAAAACAAGTATGTACTTTTATTTCCCCCTAGTCTCATTAGTGGGGGCTCTTGGTTCAATTCCGCCCATTGTCCTACGTCCAATATATCTACTCATAATAATATATATGTATTAATTTGCGGTAATCCAAAACACCTTCGAATATGAAACTTTTTACAAATATCACAGATGGGAAATTTGATAGTATAAAGGTTATTTTTTGAGAAATAAAAATACATGTTACTGCCAAAACCTGTTGTTTTGATTTCTTTTTTTAAGTCAAAACGCGTTTTAACTAATAACGGGTTGTGACTAACATATATTTTTTTGTGATAACATCGGTTTTCTACACGTCGCAGTTGAATATCTAGTAGTAGTTTGTGTATACATATATAATATGTTACAGTGAAAGCTTTAATTCAATGAATGGATGCATCAGCGTCGCATTTAGGATCTGTAGGCTCCTAGACTAAGCATGTAGTGGGGAAAAGGAGATCTCTAGAATCTTCCAGCAGAAGTTTTATTTTATATTGAGTTAATATGCATGTACTTTAGGGCTGCCATATGTCCCAGTACACCGGCTCATGTTTCGGTATACCATTATTTTACAATAATAAAAAAATTGTCTGCATTTAGGATCTGTAGGCTCCTAGACTAAGCATGTAGTGGGGAAAAGGAGATCTCTAGAATCTTCCAGCAGAAGTTTTATTTTATATTGAGTTAATATGCATGTACTTTAGGGCTGCCATATGTCCCAGTACACCGGCTCATGTTTCGGTATACCATTATTTTGCAATAATAAAAAAATTGTCTGCGGCGCTAATTAACTGTCTTCTTGTTTTACATATTCTGTCCATTTTTTTTTCAAGAAAACTGAACAAGATTTACGTCATCACTTTTTCTATATAGGCAGGTAGGTACATGCTTATATCTTATGAAGAAAATAGTGCCGCAGGCGAAATAATAATAATAAAACTTTATTGGAATGAATATTACACATAGATAAAACATCAAACCAAAAGACGGGCTTATTGCGGTTTCTTACGGCCAACCCGCGCGAATGTTATTGTTAGGCAGGTTCCTTTATTATACTTCACTATCATTCTGTCGTCTGACAGAGCCGTGTAAATAATTAGTTTTTTGTGGTAAAAATAGCATATTGTGCCATAAAAAATATGTAGTAAGAATACAAGCTAGTGAATAATTAGCGTATCACATTTTGTCCGTAAATATTTTTACATACACAATTTATTGAAATAAAATATGCATATTTCAACAGTAATTTTGAATTTCTGTCGTACATTCTGGGGAACCTTACATACACTCATTTGTTTCACCGGATACGAAATCAGGATGGCGCCTGTTTCAAATGTGACATTGAAAGTATTTTCGCGGTAAATTTTTATTTCTTACAGCATTATGAACCAGGGTTCGCCGATATATATATCATTGATATATGTATATCCGATTTTTATTATAAATTGATGATTATTATGTTAAAAAAGGTAATTTTACTGAACAAACGGAAACCATTATGATTTGAGATAATACCTAAATTATTTAGGTATGGAACCGGATTTATCTGTACCTATTGCAGACAGAATTACATTAGTTTTTTCTTCCTCAACAGAGACGAGAGGCATCTTCATTCACACAATGCAGTGTTATGTGAACTCCCTTTGGGAGGAAGCAGGATGGGTGTTCCGATGCTGACGAGTCAGCTTTGGCTGGCTTAAGTGATCACTTTATGCCCAGGGCAACGTTCTTCCACCACATCCTGCTGTCAATCGTGTATATATGTTACAGCTGGAAATGATTTCACAATTAACCTAATTTTCGATGCTAACGCCATCTGTTGAGGAGTGGACACAACATTTGGATTTTTGCTAGCCCTGTTAATATACTGAAGTAATACTACTATAACTGCGTGTACGGACTAGCGTGTAATTACGCTGTGACTCACGCTACAAAAAAGGCTCACAAAAATAAGCAATTTCTGTACCACATTCTAGCTGTCTGTTGGTTAGTTGGTCAAATCATTCAAGCTTTTATTCAACCTTTTTGTAAAATCTATTAACCCTGATAAAGTAAAAATGTTTTAGGGTCTTCACTCAAAAATTTATAAACGGATCGATAAAAAAGTCGTGCAGTCCGAAATTGGGGGACGCGGTGAAAAAGCCACGCAGGGAAAATTTTTATGATTCTGTTTCAGAACTTCATAAACAGATCAAGATAATTTAAAAAATATGACAATTTTCAGAGCGATCAATAAAATTTGATATTATATGTGTCTAAATTAAATTTTACGTCTACTTTAAAGTCGTTTGGGGATTTCTTGCGGCCTATCCCAATTCCTCTAGCGACCCCAATTCGGATCGGGCGTGTAGTTGTATTTTTTGAAGTTTTAGTAACATGTCATGCAGGATCAGGCCATTTGATAATCTATGTAAGAGTTCTTTCTGCTATACAACCACTCCTCTATGAGTAATATAACTTGATGGTACAAGGACTTCCAGTTTATTATAAGAAACAAAATAACACCATCTTTGTATCCTCCCACAATCTTTAGCTAATGAATTACATTATTGAGGGGCCTACTTACTGTAGGTATTTGACTTTGTCCAAATGTACGGATACTGTAGCATTTCACAAAATAATATTAGGAGTAGGCAAACTCAAACAATACCTTCCTGTAGACTACCCCAAGCTAAAACCCTATAGTGTGACATTTTTATACTTTTTCTAAATTAATTTTTTACCAGTCTTTGTCTAGTTATATTATTACGCTTACATTGTCATACTATTCCAACAGTACTTTTTTGAGTTATCATAATCCATCCAATGAAGGTTTTATTTTTTATAAAATATTTCAATACATGTTAATTTTGTAACGTCTAATTTATTTCTAATAAAATACACAATGAAATACTTCTTAACTATATTATATTGGTTGCATGCCGCATGGATGAAAGTATTCTTCCTTTTAAGGCCTGGGTTGATAAAGCTAGAACATCCACAAAATCCGATACTAAAAATTCTCAACGATTGTTGCGCAAACAAACAATATGTTGTAAACAGTTTGTTAAGGTTACGAGTCTTCATAAATGTGTCCCACACCAGGTAATGATGTGACAGACAGACATTATACAACATCTTTGTGAATTAAATAAGGGTAATGTAAGATAACAGAGAACGGTGTATGTCAGGGATTTTCAAATTACAACCCCCAAGTTCCCAGTGGGTCAGACACATTGAGTATCATGCTTTTAACATTTTATTTTGATTACATTGTAAAATGTACAACATGAAATACATAAATCAAACAAGATAATAAAGATCTTTACTAGTTTGGATGTCTGTCTTTATCATACCTATATGGCTGAGATCTCTTTAGGAGAACAGACTGTCTAGTTTTTAATGAAAATTTGTGCGATGACTGCCCTGTTGTTTTAGTTTTTTATTCAAACACATGTGTCCATTTGGGACTTACAAGTGTTGGAATTCCTATAAAGCATCTGATGCACATGGTGGATGCATTGCTCCAGTTGCAGAGCATGGCTGCATGCATGTAGTGTGTCAGCCTAATGCAGCGGATAGGGAACATTAGCCAATCCACATCAGCCGCTTCATACCATTAGTGAAGTAGCCAGTCTGGCCCTTAAGCTACAAAGTTTGGAGATCCTTGGTGTATGACATCAACAGTTCAGTATGCCTTTTATAAATAGGCATATTGACTTATGAAAACATTATTCTTCATTAAAAGATGGGCCATGTCATTCATGTTTTTGTGCAATTTCCAGTTTAACATATACATAGGAAATATTATTTCATTCTGTATAAGACTTTCCTGGGAATATTTCTAGAACCTGGCTGGCAACAACCTAATGTTAAGTAAATTATAAGTATGGATGGAAGAGCAGGTGTAGACATATCAGTTGTCACAATTTGTGTGCAGTGTGTTATACTAGTAGGTATATCACATAGCCTCACTTAGTAGGTAATAACATAACTAAACATAACAGTAATTCAGTTGCGGGTGGTTTCACAACTAACCAGACATACAGTAATAATTAGTAAACTAAATAACAAATCAAATCTGTGAATCAGGTGTTTATTTGTGCAACCACCGACTGAACTAGAAACACAGATAAAAAGCGTACCTTCTTGTTTTAACCTCTTGATATTAGCAAAGCTGACGTCATCACTCGATCGTTTTCTGCCAAGCGGCCACTCTTTCGTGCGGTGTGATGAAATTGGCATCATTTCGCAATCTATCAGTCCAGTTTCTTCTACTTCTGTAGGTGGCGATGACTTCACGTGATGATGTCCATAGTACGTGTTGTTGGATATCAAGATTCTTTGGGATTCCGCTTTGTTCTGATCATGTGTCGCTGGTACTTGATAATGTCTTACATGTGGATGGGAAGCCTCAAATTTGCAAGAATTCACGCTATAGTTCAGTCCATTTTGCGGTAATCGTTCAAAATACGAGTTGCAGTCAAAATTCATCGTCGACATTTTAAAGAGGAAATGAAATATACGGTAGTATTTTTAACAGCACAGCCGCAGAGTTATGAAGGTAATTTCAAACGGCTATCGTTATATACAAAAGAAGCACAATAAAAAGTAAGAAACAAATTACTAATATTAGCACTCGGCGAACTAGAACACACCAGTGTTGCCGTTTTCAAATTTGGAAAACCACTAGATTTTTGTCCAGAAAATACTAGAATATACTAGATGGGGTCGAAAAAGATACTAGAAAAATACCAGATAATTTTTTGGTCGACCTTTTTTTTTTTTAGTCCTCCGGGGGGGTCCCTAGGAAAAGAATGACTCTTGAAAAAAACCGTTGACCTTTTTGTTTTTCGTCACCAGCGCAAAAAAGTTCTGTCACAAAAAAATTGACGACGGGGGGGGGGGGAGATTTCAATATTTTATTACAGTTTTTAATCGTACTATTTTCTTTCGTACGACTAAAAATTTGGCGAGCGGGGGGGGGGATAAAATGAATAAACCAACTATATATTCACATTTTTTCCATTCATTTTTGGTCATTTCTGTATCTTTTGGTCATTGCAAACTACCGAAAAATACTAGAATTAGGTCTAAATATACTAGATTTTGATCAAAAATACTAGAATATACCATATTTTCGGAATATACTAAAGAAAATACTAGATTCTTCAAAATGCCTCAAAAAATACTAGTTTAGTATTAAAAATACTAAAAACGGCAACACTGGCTCGCGGTGCAATCATGTGTCCCGTTTTGACTATCGATAGATAGCGTGCTATAAGCGCTATCCAATTCGGGACAGTTGTTTGCACGTGCAATCTGTCATTAAGACGATATTTGTTTTATTTTTGATTCAGAAAGTAAACTGAACGATATTATCACATCACCTGTTTATTCTAAAAGCACATCAGCAGAAAATAAAATCATTATTAACAATTTATATACATATTATCGGCGATATCTTTCAAACTGTTTCAGAACAAACGTCACTGTGACGTTTCCACACACAGTGCACTAGGTACCAAAATTTCGTGAGCGTTGTAAGCACCGGAAATAGGTATAAAATGATGACGTCACACGCAATCTGTTTGTAATGAAAGCGCAATTTGGACCAGAAAATAGCGCGCTCGCAACGCTTTGATTGCACAGATAGCTAAAACGGACCGCTACCTAGATTGGGTAATCCAAAGAGATTAGGTACATATGAAGTCTTGGATTTATAATACTAGTAAACTGGATGCGAGGCCGTCGCCATATTGTTCACGGAGGCCGGGGAAAAATACCAGATAATTTTTTTATCGACCTTTTTTTTTTTTTTTTTTTTTTTGGTCCTCCGCGAAAAAATTTCACTGTTCAGTGAAAATACGTCGACGGGGGGGGGGGGGGAGGGGTCCCTAGGAAAAGTGAGTCTTGGGAAAAATTGACGACCTTTTTTTTTTTTTTTTCGTCGCCAGCTAAAAACTTCTATCACAAAAAATTTTATGACGGGGGGGGGGAGAATTCTATGTTTATAATTTTTTTTAATCGTGCTATTTTCTTTTGACCTTGACGACTAAAATTTTGACGAGCGGGGGGGGGGGGGGTTAATAAAATGAATAAACCAACAATATATTCACATTTTTTCGTTCATTCTTTACTAATTTCTGGACGAAATTTGAAAGCGTAAGAAATTGTTGTTGCAAAGTGCCAGAAAATACTAGAATTAGGTCTAAATATACTAGATTTTGATCAAAAATACTAGAATATACCAGATTTTCGGAATATACTAAAAAAATACTAGATTTTTCAAAATGCCTCAAAAAATACTAGTTTAGTATTAAAAATACTAGAAACGGCAACACTGGAACACACGCACAGCAACCATACAGCAACCACGCGCTGACAAGCAGTGTTGCCACACTTTTAAAATAAGAATCTGTATTTCAAAGTCTAGAAATCTGTATAAATCTGTATGAGATTAAAATAAGCCAAAATCTGTATAAAAAGGCATAAAAAGCCAAAAAATCTGTATAAATGAAATTTTAAAACGAACAAAATATGGTAGTTTATTGAAAAACTAACCTTTTTGAGAAAATAACAGTAGGTACTCGTGCTTACATAAAATATACTAATTTATTTTTGTACCTACATATTTTTATTTATTCTACAAATGAGATTTTCATCATTTATTCATTATCAAATGACAATTGTGATCAAATCTGTTTCTTTTTTACTTTATTCTTCTGATTTATCATAGAAAATTTCCAAAATCCCAAAAATCTGTATAAAACGGAGAAAAATTTGTCATCTGTATTTCTCTGTTCCCGTTGCCTAAAATCTGTATAAATACAGATAAATCTGTATATATGGCAACACTGCTGACAAGTGACAGGACAGTTCACCCAAGTTCACTTGAATATTAGTGATGGATATTCGAATGAAATTATTCGAATTCGGAATAATCCGAATATTTTAATAATCAATCATTCGATTATTTTCATTCGAATAGGTAATAATTCGAATAATCGATTATTAAAATATAAATACCTATTCGAATGATCATTTAAACGACCATCCGATTTTTTTATTCAATTGGAATATTCGAATAGCTGGTCGAGCACCCCCCCTCCACCATCGGCGATTCTTTTCACTAGGGACCCCCCCCGTCGTCAAAAAATACCTGGCATCCCCTTTTACTGACAATTTTTCCGGCGATGACCTTTTTTTTTTAGCCATGTTTTTCCTAAGTACCCCTACATGAGGTGAAAAAATTCGAATATTCGAAGGATGATTATTTATTTATTTATTTAAACTTAAAGTAAACAAACACATATAAATATACAAAATGGACATAGTACAGATTATAAAACGTTGTTCACTAGGGCGAACTTAGTAATCGAATGATCATTAGATTATTGCGTCAATCGATTATCTTTCATTCGAATATCTCATTCATCCGATTATTCCCATCACCATTGAATTTGACCACAGAACACATATACTCCAGCCAGCGACATAGTATAGTATAATCTTTGCATAATATATTAAGATTCCAACGCTCACTTTCTTAATATCGTCTATAACGACTCTCTCTATAATACAGAGACAAATGTTTGCCGGAAACGGGGAAACGGAAATCGGTAGATAGGTTCGTCACTCGTTTCCGTTTCCTTTTTTTGTTTCCTTGTGATCGCGTTCGCGCGTTGTTGCTGTCAGTTGCCGTGCACATTAGATTAGATATATTTTAATTTGGTTTAAAGGTCCTGTTTGTCATCATGGCTGATTTTTCGTCCCGCAATGCCCGCATTAAATGTGCAGAGTGTGAAGTGAAATTTCCTACCAATGCTCGATTGAGAAAGCACTTAGAGACAGAGCACAACAAACAAATGGAAGTTGAGAAATTGGAATTTCCGACTGAAGAAGGTGAATGTGCATTTATTAATTAAGCACTTGTCTTATTTATTACAAATTGTAATGGTAAATAACGGACGCCCCTATACCATTTAACTCTCGACTCCGCTCTAGGAGGCCGGCTCATGCGACTGCCCTTCACTTAAAGGAGGGTGGTTTCAATGGCCACTGCCAATGGCGGGAAATTGAGAATCTCAAACAGAGCTTCTCGTGGCCTGGTGCAGGGGTTGGGATTGCAAATGCCTAGTTTCGATCTCCCCAGACCCCAATGGATGGCACTAAATCGGATCCGCACGGGACGTGGCCAATGTGGTTAGATCCTCGGCAGATGCGGGAATCCTTTGCCTGCGGCTGTGAAGAACCAAGATGGACTATCCAGCATATCGTGGAGACGGGCTCCCTGAGAACGTTCTCTGGCACGTATAAAGACATGCATAATGCCGCTCCAAATGTTTTGCTGTGGCTTGATGCCTTGGATGTTGGGCCCCCTATAATAATAATGGTTGATATTGATATTTCTTAAATGTAAAGTGGCTGAAGGATGCCAATGGAGGTTGATCACAAGCTTGGCAATGTAGATCTTTCTCCGCTATGCATTAAATACAGTTGAGCCTCACTAATCTGGCACTTCACTACATCAGCCTGTCCAGTAGTTCAGCACTCTACATCATCACTCACTCCACTTGCGCTTCCTCCGCCACTCCCTGTTCTCGATTAACGACCTCACATGATAAATTTATTATTAGGATTAGTGAGACTTGTATTATAGGTCAGCATATATATATATTGTCAGCATTAGGTCACAAGTATTCACAAAAATAACATTGCATTCAGTATGTTCTAAGTTATTGCCAAAAATAATTTTAGGTGATGACTGACTTTCTCGTCTATCATACAAAAATCTTATAAAACTGTTGAAGTCCATAATGGTTGTACCGAGGCCGTCGCCATATTGTTCATGGAGGTCGGGCCCAACTGACATTTGACGATGAGACAAGGTGTTTGTCACCGATACAAGGTGACGTCACCACTCGTGGCGGTGATGGAATTCAAGGATGTAGGCTTGTACGAGGATGTAGACTATCGCAGGCTTCGATTGTACCAACACATTTAGTAATTCATTTGTTATCGAAATTTTGCCTACAATGCTTGTTTCATCGACCCTCAATTAACATGTGATTAACATGAATTTTTGTACAGCATAATGAATGATTTAGGAGCTTCCAAATTCAAATTTTATTTGGAAAATTATAACAGCATAAACATTGTTTAAAGTGTTTTTATTATGTATCTTTCTTCTATTTTTAAATAAGTGATGTTTTTGTTTTCAGAATTCAGGTCATGGAAACGAAGTCTTTCAAAAATTGTTAATTGTAAGTATGTTGTAGCAGCCATAGAATAATAATATATAGTACCTATAGAAGCCAAACGCTGAACAAGTAAATTGGGACCAACAGACGCCATCTATGTATAGAACGTAGTAAAAAAAAATTAAAGCGGGAATTTCAAAATCAATTATTGTTCCTCTTATCCCACGGTTCCCACCTACCCATTAAATTAGCAGAAACTTTTGTATTTTTTGCCTGTTTTATTTATGTTAAATCCAAAAAAGCAATTTCAATTCAAAAGGTGTTATACAATATTAAAAATGTGCATCTTTTTTACATTGATTAATTCATTAATTATAGTAGGTTATTTGATATAGGCGTGATGTTGGCCATACGATAAATAAATAAATATAGTAGGTTAATACAGGCATAAAAATACAGATACACATCGCTGATTGATAGCGAAAGATATTACTTTTGCGATAATATTTTTGCTTATTAAAATATGTCTAATAATATTAAATATAAATATGTAATAGCAACCGTAAAAATATCAAAAGTCATATCCTTCATGCCACAGTGTCAATTACACAGGTGTAGGGGTTTTTATTTACCTTTTCATGTTACTTTTGCAAGGGCGTGTTACGTAATTAAAAAACTTGATTTCATATTAAGTACAATATTTATTTTACTTCATATTATAAACTTTTACATGTGTTTTCATTATATGTGTATTTACACAAAAAATACTATTTACACCAATGAACTTAGTATACTAAAATTCAATATAAAGAAACGGTATTTAAACATTACTTACAGGTAAAATAATGTTATAAAATATGTTTTAAATGTTGAAAAATGATATCCCCTCATACCAGCAATTTCTTTTGCTGACTGGGGATATTTTATTCTCAAATTGTGTTATTTGCATTATTTCTGTACTGTATTATGTAATGTCTTAAATTGTAACAATAACAATAAATAAATAAAATAAATAAAATAAAATATCGATAAAATTTCTAATTTTAACAAATACCTTCATGGAAATGTACTACATTACGTACCTATCTATTTTTATGTCTTATAATCATAAATCATTAGTGAATTTTAATAAAATAAAAATTTGTTATTTCATCTGATCTGAAAAACCTCTGATCTTTTTTCCGAAAGACGGAAACTCGTTTCTCGAAAGTCGCGGAGTAATTTTTTTTTCTTGTACTGATAATATGCATTAAAATCTAGGGAACAACCGTAAAAGTTTTTTGATAGATGCAAAATTAACCCCAAAAAATGGAAAAAACGCTATTTTTACCATTTTATCGTGCGATTGTCACGCGATTTTGAACCTTAATGCTGTGGGAAAAGACTGTGACGTCATTCCTGGTGCCATGCCCTTAAAATATACAAGCAAATAGGAATCTAATAAAATCTGATCCATCTATATTATCACGGCTTTTCCACAATGACGTCGAATGGTCAGTTTATATAGGTGTCTATTTTTTTCCAAATTTAGGGGTGCAAAACGTCATATTGCGCCACATTACGCCATTTATGACTCAAAAGTTCATTTTTGTGAAACTACTCGTATTTAAATACGTTCTTATCAGATTTCAAAATACTTATACCTTTAGTTCGCTCAATTACCTTAAAAGTTTTCAAAAGCAGGACTTTTTTAAAGTAGCTATACCATACACGTTTTTAAATACAAAATTAGTAATAGTTTTGGATCATTTTAGTTTCAATAACCTTCAAACTTTATAACGATATACCTATAAAAATATCAATAATGAATCTGAAGTCGATCGTACTTCACATCCTAGATCCGTTTTTCACGGTCTTACAAACAATACCAAACACGCCCTCCCGGGATACTTGGGTTCCTTCATTCCGATGTCGCCTCCCACGAAGAATTGACAAATTAAACATTTGTACAATAATAATGTTGCAACGAATAGTATATTCGGCCTTAAGCCGAATACCGAATATTCAGCCAGGAGGATAGCCGAATATTAAATACCAAAATAAATGTAAAATAGGATAATGTAAAAACATATAATATTGATGATTTTTTATTATTTATGGATTTCGACTGAAATTCAGGTTGAGCTAGTTTTTAGGCCAAATTCATGCCTAAGATGTTTAAAACATGCAAATTTTAACTAAGCATTATTATTTTTATCAAACAGTAGACAGCAATGCTAATATGTCTGATCTTAGACAATTATACATACATACATCCACTTTTTCATGTGCATTACATTAATCACATTAGAGCAGTGTTTCTTAACCTTTTAAGTGAACCGCACCCCTGAGATTCAGAAAGGTGACCTTCGCACCCCAATGAAAACTAATAATAAGTCTTAATTGGCTCAAGTGATGAATCTGGTTGCTTTCATTATAATAACACATCTGAAATATATAAATGTTGTAAAAGATTCGTACTACTGAAAATACATATTATACTGTATTTGCATACCATAAATTTAATAATTTATCGGTATTGTTAGGGGCTTCTCCCGCACCGTCAAAATCACCTTCCTGTATCTACCCCTGGGGGTGCGGGCACCCCAGGTAAGAAACACTTCATTAAAGTAACATAATTAGTCTGCTAAAGTAGGTAGTATATTACAATATTTATTGAAAGAAAATATTGGACTTAATACTCGTACGACGTATTTTGCCAAATTGAGGCAAAATAATATGATGTTCAGTGTCATGTTTATCCAAAATTTTGCATTTTTATGCTGTCATGAATTATACGTTATTTTCCAGTCTTTGATCATTAATCTATATACATTTAACAATGATTTGTGTAAACATGGAATTTATCGAGTGTCAGGCGATGTATTCTACACTTTGCGATGCAGTAGGCTTTTAGTCTAATGCAAGGTGTGCGAAAAAGTATTTGGCTTTGATTGATGCAAGCCCAGATACTTTTGATTTAAAAAATAGGTGGACGCAGATCTATTAATGGGTGATAGTGAACTTTTGATAGATATCCAATATCACCTTAATGAATGGTTCCTAGATACTTAATAATTTTTGTGTTTTGTAATAACAATAATAATAATTTTTGAGATAATCATGTGGCAAAAATAATCCACCAAAATATAGCTATAAAATATAAATTAATAAATTCGAGAAATATAATTCCATATTATAAATACAACCCGGAATCGGTTTTAGAAGATCAAAATTATAGGCTCTATTATGATAAAACAATTATGTATAACAGATAGAACAATACATCATAATAGACCCGATGTAGTTTTACGTAACAAACAAACTAAAATTACTTATTTAATTGACATCGCTGTACCAAATACATTTAATATTCAAACAACCGTCGCAGAAAAAATTCCTAAATATACAGAATTAGCAGGTGAAATAAAAAATATTTGGCATTCTAGGTCGGTATATATAATCCCATTAGTATTATCAGCTACAGGTATAATACCAAAATCGCTAATAAACAATTTAAAAAAATTAGATTTACCGGAAAATTTATACATAAAAATGCAAAAATCGGTCATTATTAATACTTGCAATATTGTAAGACGATTCCTAAATACTGATATTTCAGGCACAATGCTTGTATTTTAGGCCCCGCGCATCTGAGCCTAATCCTGTGATATCCGTGATATCTGGATAGGTGAATTTTTCCCAGTATTAGGCTGATGAGTTTATATGTGAATCATGAATGATAATATGTAGACTCTTCTGGCTGATAATACTGAGAAGTGTGTTGGCAAAGTCATGCCTCCGCGTTAAAAAAATTACAACTATTTAATGTAACCAAATCGTGTACAATGGGCATATTTCGCCACGAAATCGTGGAATATCCTATGTACATATGTAAGTATGAACATAAATGCTTGTGTAAAATATCATATTGATACTATTTGCATACTATTGTATATATACATATTTACCGTTAATAAATTTATTACAATATTATATGTAAATTGAGCAGAAAAAATAACAAAATAGGACCAAGGAAACAATAAAATAATAAAACATGTTTTATACAATAATTAATTCGAGTCGGAAAAGAAATTGAAAATGTAATTGCTGGGCTTCTAATAGGCAACGGTTCTTCTCTTGGGCTCTGATAATTTTTTACATTTTATCTGAAAGTCGTCTCTCATTGGAGGTAAAGAATGTTTTCCACTTATTAATTTTGAACAATAATTATAATAAGAATAAATACAAAATGTCACCGTTTCCTTTAGTATAGCTCCTTTGAGTTCTTGGGAATGTTCACAAATCAAAAATTTAAAATTTATGTGGTTTTCCAAAAATAATCTTAATTTCTCCCCAACACCCCTATTATGGCCACAAAAAGGTAAATAATAATATATAATATCGACACAAATTTTGAAGTTATTAATAAAATTTGAATTACAATACGTCAATTTAGATCCAACATCTTTCAGAGAAACATACGAATGAATATCTCCAGGCTTCCCTTTGTGCATAATATTCTGGTTACATACGTCACAAGGTTCAGATTTACGTGTACGGAATATTTTGTTGACAATGTAACCAGAAACATGAGCTAGGGCTTTCAGGTGAAGAGACTCAGTTGTAGGAATACTCTGAGGAAGAGGTGGTAGTTCCCAAGCCGAACAAGTAGTAGTAGAAGAAGAATCTAATGTAGTAGTAGTAGAAGAATCTAAAGAACTCAAAGGATTTTGTAGCCCACCTAAAAGAGGAGCAGCATTTACATTTTCGACGTTAGACGCAAATGAATGAAATCGGGAGAATCGTCCAATAACTATCGACTTAAAATAATGAATGAAAGACAGTGGTGTAGGATTAATATTCCTGACACCATGCTGTCGAATTTGACCAAAAAAGGACTCTAGGGGGTCCTGATTAAATGCCCTAGTTGGGAATTTATCCCAACCAAGATCTTTTAGAATGTTCCGAATTTTTTGAAAACCGCGTAAAGTGAAGATCCAATTTTTGAGCACATCAGGTTTTGCTCTATCCCCAGGTTTTGATTTGAGAAATTCCATACTATCTAAGACAGGTAATGCCTTTTCCCAAATCAAAGCCTGGCGACTTATCCCCGATGTGGAGACCTTTGCTCTCAATAATTTGACCTGCTTTGTTGAACTCCCGAATCCACCATTTACGCTATCGAACAATCTGTCTAAAAATTCCAGCAGCGTTGCCGTGTCTGTCCCGTTTTTATCCATAGTTCTCGTTCCATCATAGCTGCAGGATTGACTGTGGCTAAACATTTTAATGGCCGCCGCGACTGTATAGCTCATAACTTGAGTACAATATGACACCTTCATCTTTCGTAACTTGAGTGGATTCACATGATAATCAGTAAGTCTTGGTAAAAGACGAAGTCTTCCAGCGCTACAGTCTATATAATACGCATCTTGTATGTGGGACCACTTAGCGACACACGTCTTGCCATCAATAGTAAATTTTAAATCTTTGGTAAGTAAATTATTACGAATGCATTTAAGTAAATGTGGAGGATCAAACAATGGCACAACCACCTTGCCATCAATGGTTATGACACTGTCTCTCAACTCTACATCGTTCTTAGATGCATTACGTTTCGATTCTGAAACCAACTCACTAATGGCCTTACTGTTAGTCGCTCCTTGGTCACATACAGATGCGATCACATGTAACCCAACGCTGAATGCCTTCCTCACTACATCCTTATACATTCTCATAATGTCAGGCCATGGTGTGGTGGATTTACAAAAAGAATAAGCAACTGGTTGCCTCCACCTTCTGGAAATACCACATAACATCCATACAAGTACATGATCAGATATATCAGGCTTACGAAGAATACCGTCATCTGTAAATCCCTCAACAAGATCAAGGTGTTTATTGTACCACAAGTTGCCTTGTAAACTCATTTCGTCAAATAATAGAACGCAAATTTTGTCTTTGTCATTTGACATTTGTTGAACCACAGTCTCCAAATTGAGAAAAATTGATTCACACATCCCAGGTCTCATACTGATGTGGGATACAAATTTTCTTAATGTCTCTTCTGATGGAAAGCAAAAAATTTTGGATAAAAACCTATACGCCCGTGGGCTTATTTTGAGGATAGACAAGGCAAACATTTTATCGTCTGCGGAAAATTTCTTATGACGTATTCCTCGGTGCACATTTACAAGTTGATTTTCAACAAACCTTTTGACAATTTCGGGCAAATTATCAAAATTTTTAAACTCACCTTTCCGCAGCGATGTTTTCAGTATCTTCATTTTATTTTTTTGTGCCTTTTTGGTGGATTTTAATTTGATAAATTTCCGTTTAATTTTCATTAAACTTTCATATACCTTACGACCCTCTTCTTTTTTATCTAAAAATTTTTTCAGAGGTCCAAAAATTGATCCTGTAATGTAAAAGTTAAACATTATTTTTCAAATAAATTTAATGTACAAATAACTACTCAACATGCATGTATACCCACACTATGGTATAACGTTATCAAATAAATACTATCGTATAACGTTATCAAACAAATTAGTACTAAACTGTCCTAAGTATGAATCATTTTGTATATTATATTGATTGTCAAAGTAATTATAAGACAAATTGTTTATGTACTTTAATATTTTATATTGTATTAAATAAATAATTAATAGAATTAATTGATTAGTGTCTATTCCATATTATATGTTATGAATTAAAAAAAAAAGTAATTATGTCAAAAAATCTTACGTTTTTTATCCAGTTTTGAGATTTTCTTATTAGGATTATTTATCTCACCGGATGAAACTGAAAATGAAAAAAAAATAAATTAAAATTTAAATTATTTCAAGTGGGAGGTAATGTAACACTACGAATAAATAAAGTTTATATTATTAAGTTTATAAACTACTTACAGGCACAAAAATCAGGGACATTTGATTTTAATGAAGATACTAAAACATCACTACGTTCTGGTGGTTGACCGAAACCTGTGACCAAAAATAATACTGATATTAGCTAATTTATTGTTGAATTTTCTAATACTATATTGCTAATTATAAGATAGACTTACCATTTGTTTGAAAATCAATCGATTGGTGCACCGAGGAAGAAATGTTTACTATTTCCGACTCGAACTCTGTAACAATAAGAATAATATTGACATAACATAACTTTAATAATCATTCGATGTCTAATAATGTTTTTCATCATAATCTTAAGATATAAAAAAAATAACTAATGTCATATAATGCGTCTCGAGAGGTTTTGCATGCATTGATATTTTTTCCACATCGTGAATACCTACTCTACTCATATAATTAGGTAACTGTTCTGTTAGGTATTGGTTAACATCTTTTCATTTTAACTCTATTACATTTTAGGTAGATTTTTTTAATGTAATTATAATTATATTGCGTAGGTATATATGTTATTATTTTAATATTGAATTAAATTAATTGTACCTAGACTGAATATATCGAGGATGTTTAAATTAGTTTTAACAGACTTGTTACTGAGAAAATTTTAAAACAGTTATTGGAAACTTACGAAGGGTCTGCGATTCTGACCACTTCGCCAGTGAAGAAAGAGTAGAACAAGCTTCAGAATTGTTTGCTGAGGCTGCAACAAACAATAAAAATATATATGTAGAGGGTTCATATATTAACAATAGTATACCTATTTAATAATTCTGCATATTAAAAAATACTTACAAAGAACTTGAAAATCATTTTGGGTCTCTCCCCAGGATGGCAAAACTCCAAAAAATTCTGCCGACGCCAATGCTACAAGTAATAATAATAATAATAAGATTATTTTATAAAATGACTATGTGTATATAGACAGACTTACACATGCAAACCGTACAACAATGAGCACATGCTTATTAAATTCAGTTTTTTTAAATAAGAAACTATACTTTTATTAGGTTGTAGGTGCATTATATATTTATAGCATATTACTCTAAAAATGCAGGAAACGATATACATATTGTATATAAATACATAAGTAAGTGCATGCGCACACAACTGCCTCTTCACTATATATTGCACTAGATAGAATGGGCGGTGAACCTCGTTGCTGAACTCATTGAGAATTGGTTTTATCTCTTGTATTTTCTATTTCCCGACTTTTACGAGATACTGGAAAACACAATTTACAATATCCATATTATCAAATTTGAGATACCTTTGTAATGCTGCCCATGCAGAGTTGATGATGTAGAGGGTTCATTACAGGTGTTTATTATTTCCGAGACGTGCTTAGGAATAGGCACTGGAGCTGGAATCCAATTTAATGAGCTTAAATTCTTTGTATTATCTACATTATTGCAGCACTATTATATCTATTTATCGGTTATTTCCTTCATAACTTCACAATTTATTCTGTAATTTATATTGTATATCAAATACTTACTTGGTAAATTTAAGGTGGGAATAGCTTCGTTCCGTAAATGTTTGTTCCTTAACAATTTTGTCTCGAAATGAGCAGCACAGACTGCGTAACGACTGCTTATGAAAGTGCTATCGAAAATTTTGTGATTCCCGCTCGCAGACTTCCATAAAATGCGTCTTTCACGTTGCTTTTCAGGTGGGAAACGGAACATCCGATGCGTAGACTCAGTATTTACACAGCCTGCTACGGCGCACACTTTCATTGTGTATACGAGATAATTAAAAATGTATTTTGTACAAAATAATCAGTATAAACGAAATAAATTAAATAAAAGTGTGTAATAAATACTTATTAAAATCGTTAAAAAATATGTACGCCCGCACAAATTGACTAAAATGTCAAAAGTGACAAAAATAAACAAACGATAATTAATATTTATTCCAATTCTGAATTTTAAATAAAATTATAAAACATAGAATGCATATAACAACAATTAAAGTACTTACCTAATTTCCATCAAGTTAGCCGAGTCGCAAACCATTAAAGTAAATTATGTATTTATTTCCCTTTGGGGATAGAGACATCTATGGTGTGAACCTGTCTTTTTTGTACCACCTTTAAAGTATCGCCGTTTGGGGGCCCTGGTAGCAGCTGGAACAAAAAGGAAAATAGTGGATGAAGAAGTTGTTCAATATATTTATTTTAATTGCTCTCGCAGTCTTATCAAAGGTAACTCAATCTTTAAATATTTAACTACCATAAGTAGCGGGAAAATCCTGTCGCAATTTTCCCAAGAAGACAATAGACAATAATACTATTATGAACAATTATAAATTTATCTAATATTTAAATTGATTGTGAGTCTGTACTGCAATGTCACATCTGTACCGCACCACATTATTATTTTCAATTTCAATTTATTATTAAAGACTTTTTATTATTACATTATTTACATTATTATTACAATTTATTATTAAGATGGTTCACAAAGTATGTGTATCATTAGCAACATTATTTATATTATATAACTTCAAATGTAAATTTAAAGCCCCCAGACAGTATAAGTTTACTGGTATAAGGGGGTCAATCATATAACATATTATATAACACTATTGTAAAATAAGTCCATCAATAACATAAACACATATCTCATTATCTCTTTGTTAATTTTATTTGTATATGATTATGAATCGATTGATACTGCGTGTTGTAGAATATGTAGCTAGTTGTACGACCAAGACGAAGTGCCAATAGAGTCTTTTACACTATTTGGCATTGAATTTCCCTGTAAATTTATTGTATTTTATCTCTCTTATATGTACGAATATTATTCACTGTGTTAACATGTAACTTTGACGAGTCCGAATGCCTGCAAATGGCCTAGGGAGGATTCAGAACAATAAACGATAGATTTTAATTTAATTGATCATTATTAAGTGAAAGCAGTTATGAAATGCCCGATAGGCTAGTGAAGAAGAAGATGGTGTAATCTTAATTACATTCAACTCGCTATTCAGCGATAGGTTCATAAATACCTATATACACTCGAAGTGATTTTCTGGTAATGTAATTATGTATTATTTTTTATTTAAAGGTGGTAATACAGTGGATCTCGCATGCACCAGTCAAATTATCTTAACAAAAAAATTGAGTGGAGAACACAATGTGATGTATTATAAAACTCATTATGGACACGAAATTGAAATCCAAAATGTTAACCTTCCTGATGATGCAAGAATGGATGTTGCTAGCGGTAGTACAGTTACAAGGTAAGTAAAATTTGGTTAAGAAGTTTGGATATGTATTTTCTCAGCACGAAACACCAGGTTTATTAAATTCATTCTATGAGAATCGTTCATATATTATCCAACGAGCTGTATTGCCCGGCGTTGCCCGGGAATTAATATAGGTATAACTTTTTTTTTTTTAAAATAAATCTGGGTTTGTTGAAACAAACCCAAATACATCTTTGTACACTTCACAGAAAGCTTAAAAGCTTGTGTTGTGAAGTGGAGTAAGTCGGGATTGAACCCGCGCCCACTGGATTAACAGTCGAGCGCGTTACCAACCAGGCTACCGACCACCTCGACCATCAAATTAATATAGGTCAGTGCATTATAATATTGTTGTATATCTATTGCAGGTCCAATACTAGTTGTTTATCCACGAATGGTAACTTAGAAAAGGAACATCACTTGAATAATTATCAACAACAAGAGGATAATAGGAAATGCCCACTGTGTGAAGTACAGGAACGTACACTGAATGATCTTGATAAACACATTTACAGTATTCACAATATTAAACAAGATATTGAGGAAGCATCTTTTGATACTATGGATGGTAATACAGAAGTCTCACTAATCCGGCACTATTGGAATGTTCAGATTACTGGATTGTATAGGGAAATTCAATAATTTGTCTTAAAGTATGTAGCTTTTAAATGAGTTTAGGGAGTGGCGGAGGAGACGAGGTGGAGAGAGTGGTGGTGTAAGGTGCCAGATTACTGGACGTGTCCATGTACTGAAGACCCGGATTAGCGAGACTACTTATGTTATAAATTATTTATTTTCTCACTAAACATTTTTGACAAGGGTGTAACTTCTACTCGTTTTGACCTGGTTAACCCGTTTAACATATTTTTAGGCACACAAAAAGTCAAATTCAGTTTCTAAATTAAATCTTATGGTTGTAAACAGTGATTGGTTCTCTATTTTGTGTGCCTAAAATTCATGTTAAATGGGTTAACCACGTCAAAACGAGTAGAAGTTACACCCTTGTCAAAAATGTTTAGTGAGAGAATAAATAACATATATGTATATCACATACATAATTTTTATTTATTTAATATATAAAAATTACAAAAATAACTTATAACAATATTTTCCAAACTGCAAAACAGTTTGATGGCACTGCTCTATTACGTTTTATTTTATAAACCTAATGTATAATACCATATTAACTACAGGCAATAGGTTAGCTAACATTAAAATACGATCATATACATGGTAATTATTTTCATTGAAATTTTTCAGAGTTCTCTGTTTGGAAAAAACAACGTGAGGCAGAACAGATGTCCCGCTATGTGAAAACAGCATCATGTGGTAATAAAACTTATTACCTGTGCCACAGATCAGGTCCATCTCGAGGGAAATGGTCTGGAAAACGGCTGAATTGGAAAAAATCAGTCAAAATCGGATGTCATTGTCCAGCTCGAATCGTTCTCTCTCAAATAAGTAACAAATTTTATGTTAAATTAATGAAAACCCACGTTGGTCATGAATTGTCTATAAAGTTTCTTCGTCTCACTACTGATGAACGAAGACAGTTGGCAGGTCGAATACAAGAAGGAGTGCCTTTCGATCGAATTCTCGATGATGTTAGAAAATCTGTCAGTGAAAATGTTGGTATGAGTCGACTACATCTTGTTGAGAAGAAAGACTTGCATAATATCCTGCGAGATTTTAATTTAGATAAGGATAAAGCTCACAGTAATGATGCACTCAGTGTAGACCTTTGGGTTAAGCAGCAACAGTCTCTCGGTGATGACAACCCAGTCATACTTTACAAGCGTCAAGGTGTTCAAGATGAACAGATTGCTTTAGACCCAGAAGACTTCATGATTATCGTTATGACAAAATATCAGAAATCCATGCTGTCGCAATTCACAGGAAAGAAGATTCTTATAGACAGTACACATGGCGTTACAGGATATGATTTTCTGCTGACAACCATCATGACTGTAGACGACTATGGTGCAGGATGCTGTGTAGCATTTTGCTTAAGTAACAGAATAGATACTCGTGCAATGGAAGTATTTTTCAGTACGATCAAACTGAAGAAAGGAATTATTGAGACGAATGTCTTTATGACAGATGATGCGCCGGCATATTATAATGCTTGGTGCCACGTTATGAACAGACCACCGAATCGGTTACTGTGCACCTGGCATGTCGATAGGGCATGGAAATCGAATTTATCAAAAGTGAAGGGGGAGATAAAGAAACTTGAAACATACAAGGCTTGCAGAACTTTGTTGGAAATGGTACAAAAAGAGAGGTTTGAAGATTGTCTGGAGTCATTCCTAAACATGTGCCGAAATGACCCCGAAGTAAAAGAATTCGGGGATTATTTTGAGCGCAATTATGCTCATCGTCCTGAACAATGGGCATACTGTCATCGTAGTGGACTTGGGCTAAATACGAATATGTTTTTAGAAGCCCTCCATAAAAAACTGAAATATTGTTATATGGATGGAAAAAATAACAGGCGAGTGGATAAATGTGTCCACTTGTTGTTGAAAATGAGCTCAAACATGATGTTCGAAAGAATTATAAGGGAGATGAAGAATAAGCCGACCCACAGAATGCAGAAAATTGCTGAAGGGCATTGTAGAAGCAATGAAATTACGGATGACATGATCATGATGATTGCAGAGAACAAATGGGCTGTAGAATCCTCAAGTGTTTCTGATAGACAGTATGAAGTGCACGTTAATACTTCAACAAACTGTCGTGGTTGTCCACTGTCTTGCCCAGAGTGCAATATTTGTGTGCATCAGTTTATCTGTACTTGTGTAGATCATTTGATTCGTGGCAATTTCTGCAAACATATTCATGCATGTATTCGCGTAAAACGCAACGTAAATAAATCCACCAATGAAAGAGATAAAACCCAAGAGTTTGAAGATCATAAAGAAGCTATTTTATCAGCTACAAACACACACAAAACGGATGAATTGGATGGAAGAACAGAGATTCAAAGTACGCTTGAAACTGCCTTGGGTATAACTATGACATTATCTGATGAAATGATTCCTGATGTTTTAGAAGCAACTAGACAGTATATGTCGGTATTAGAGAAACTTACCTCTAATAATAAAAAAGAAGTAAAGTTTGGCAATCACCTCACAACCGCAATACCAGCAAACAAAAATATACAAACACAAAGGTTTAAATCAACTAAACGGAAAAGGAAACCAGGGGAAAGTACTATTTTAAAAAAGCCAACAGAGGCGCAAAAATCTGAAATTGTTTCTTTTATTCAAGGGAAGGACACTCTACACATACATAACGACTTTGATCATACCTACACATCTACAATCAATGCATCACATCATTCACTCCTAAAGGAGCCCCACACACACAAGCCATCACATCATTCACTCCTAAAGGAGCTCCACACACACAACCCATCACATCATTCGCTCCTAAAGGAGCCCCACACACACAACCCATCACATCATTCACTCCTAAAGGAGCCCCACACACACAACCCATCACATCGTTCACTCCTAAAGGAGCCCCACACACACAACCCATCACATCATTCACTCCTAAAGGAGCCCCACACACACAACCCATCACATCATTCACTCCTAAAGGAGCCCCACACACACAACCCATCACATCGTTCACTCCTAAAGGAGCCCCACACACACAACCCATCACATCATTCACTCCTAAAGGAGCCCCACACACACAACCCATCACATCATTCACTCCTAAAGGAGCCCCACACACACAACCCATCACATCGTTCACTCCTAAAGGAGCCCCACACACACAACCCATCACATCGTTCACTCCTAAAGGAGCCCCACACACACAACCCATCACATCATTCACTCCTAAAGGAGCCCCACACACACAACCCATCACATCGTTCACTCCTAAAGCAGCCCCACACACACAACCCATCACATCATTCACTCCTAAAGGAGCCCCACACACACAACCCATCACATTGTTCACTCCTAAAGCAGCCCCACACACACAACCCATCACATCATTCACTTTTGGAGACGGAGGGGTTTTATTCCACAAAAGACTCCACAAGAGATTGAGCCTAACAAAACAAATGCTGAGTATATCACAGGCACTAGAGACATCACCCGAAGTATTACATATCCACTCTGGATTTGAACATAACTTACATGCCTTTCTTTAAGCATCCGTTTCAAGCTAGACAGAGAAAATTAAATGTCAGACTTACGCATTTCTACAAATGCTTATCCGTCACGGCCACACTTCATCCATCCCTTACGGAGATTGAAAGTATACTACATAAAACCAAGGCATGGTGAGTTTTTATTATATCTTATATATTTATATGTACATAACAACATGTTTGTCTTAATTTATACATAATTTAATATTATTTGTTTTATTTGCTATTATATGTGACACTTACTAACTGTTCAATAACGGTGGAGGTACATTTTATGTAAATTTATACATAATTTTATATTATTTGTTTTATTTGCTATTATATGTGACACTTACTAACTGTTCAATAACGGTGGAGGTACATTTTATGTAAATTTATACATAATTTAATATTATTTGTTTTATTTGCTATTATATGTGGCACTTACTAACTGTTCAATAACGGTGGAGGTACATTTTATGTAAATTTATACATAATTTTATATTATTTGTTTTATTTGCTATTATATGTGGCACTTACTAACTGTTCAATAACGGTGGAGGTACATTTTATGTAAATTGATACATAATTTTATATTATTTGTTTTATTTGCTATTATATGTGACACTTACTAACTGTTCAATAACGGTGGAGGTACATTTTATGTAAATTTATACATAATTTAATATTATTTGTTTTATTTGCTATTATATGTGACACTTACTAACTGTTCAATAACGGTGGAGGTACATTTTATGTAAATTTATACATAATTTTATATTATTTGTTTTATTTGCTATTATATGTTACACTTACTAACTGTTCAATAACGGTGGAGGTACATTTTATGTAAATTTATACATAATTTAATATTATTTGTTTTATTTGCTATTATATGTGACACTTACTAACTGTTCAATAACGGTGGAGGTACATTTTATGTAAATTTATACATAATTTAATATTATTTGTTTTATTTGCTATTATATGTTACACTTACTAACTTCTTGATAATGTGTTGAGGCATTACGTCTCCACTTATATTTGTATATTGGGATTGGATTGTACCATGCAAAATTATTTTCATTCAATAAATATTGATATTCAATAATTGTTTTTGCCTTTTCTTTTACTACAAACATCCCTTTTACTTGATATTTATGTAGTCAAACTTCTTTCTACTGCATCACAATATAAAATGGTTTTGAATAAAGGAACAAACATGCAATAGACAAGGCAACACGCCATGTGTGAATATTACTAAGATTACTTATGCACTATGTTATCCAATCTGTCACACACTGGTGTGGATCCAGGATTATGTCCTACTACAATCCTATTTCATTTTATAGAGCAATATTTAAGTTCAGTATCACTAAATTGTGTCACAGATGGACATCAATTAAGAAGGCAGATTGGAGACTTTGAACGGGATGAAAGCAAGCCCCAAATCAGATGCTCTAACTCATATCTGAGAACCTGTAACAGTCTCGTCACAAAAATATCTTTATGTGTTACTATAACGGAATCAACGCTTGTGTTCAGTAGAAAAATGAAATTATTTAAATCTGAGAGTTGGACATGGTGTTTGTGTAAACCGGTTGCTTATAAGTATGGAGGTGTTCTGAGTATGATGAATTCCGTGAATGTGACAAAAGCAAGAAGTGTGTCTAAGGATAGGATAGTGTAGTGATCTGCTCTCTATGTCTATCCAACAAAGGACACAATGTGAGGGGATAGAATTGAATTGATAATATCAGCTCAGATAATAATAGCCCACTACATTGAGTGCTTCATGTACTTAAATAACTTTTATTCAAATAAATGTAAGTACATCTTTTTTTTTAAGTAGAGGTTTATCGAAATAAACCCAAATACATCTTCACACACTTCACAGAAAGCTTAAAAGCTTGTGTTGCGAAGTGGAGTAGGTTGGGGATTGAACCCACGCCCACTGAATTAACAGCCGAGCGCTTTACCAACCAGACTACCGACCAACTTTTGCCGAAGAACCTAATATGCTGGAGTATGTGCAGTGCCCACACATCGAGAGAACACAATGTTAATTTGAGTTAGGTACCCTGAAAACAGTGGCGTATATAGGGGGGGGGGCAGCTCCCCCCTCAAAATGTTGAACAATTATTTAAAAAACGTTATTTTATAACATAAAAGTTACTCAAGTTTATCACTTCACCCATTATTATATATTCTTATTTGTATTTTCTGCACGACCTTTTTCACCTTCATTCACGAAAAAATTTCGCCTGCGCTTCTTTATTTTTTTATACTGTACGTCTATGTTCAAATTTTTGTTGCTTCCACCCCCCAAAGTCAAATATTAGATCGGGCCCCTCCGAAATGAAATCCTATATATGTCACTGCCTGAAAATATTATAGTACCTAGGTACTTAACAAAAGTATTTTGTGGATATGAAATATTTAATTCAATTCAATTTATTAATCATTAATATAATTAACAGGTATGTGTATCATTAAAACATTATTTATGCATATATTAAACAACAAGAATGACAACATCCCCAGTCAGCAAATATTTTCAGAATCGATTTGTTGATATCTTTGATTATTGGAGTACCTAATTAAATTATTTTCATACGATATAAATGTATGACTATAATAGATAAACCAATTCGGATTTCCCCAAGTTAATCCACGCGCGTGCGCATCGTACGCAATCGCTACGGTCCCAATGTTCAAAATTGGCGCCATGTTTTACTGATAAACTTCCCTTCGAATCTGGGGCGCTGTGATTGGTCAAATCGTTGCCTACGATATGACCAATCGTAGGCAACGGTAAAATATCAACCAATCAGGGCGTGTCACCATTTTTTGTTGTACCGACTTCCGTTTCCGAAAAAGTTTTTAGTATGTATCGCCGAGGGAGTCGTAATCTATAATCTATCTATTGTGCGGTGTTGCCGTTTCAAAATTAGCAACAAAATACTATTTATATCTCGAAAAATACTAGAATATATCGACGTCGAAAAATAGCAGATAGTTTTTTCGTCGACGGGGAGGGAGGTCCCTAGGAAACAGTGAACAGCTAAAACTGCTAAAACCAAAGAGATTACATACTTAATATGTTATGTCGCTGGCTAAAACTCAAGGTTACTAAACTAGTAGTAGTTTAGTAACCTTTAAGGAACCTATATACAGGTTCCCTAGTAACCTTGGATAAAACATAAAACTGTTGACCTTGACCAAAAAAAATCGACGAAGGGCGGGGGGCGAGGGGGGGGGGGTAGATTTTTCCGCCCGCTAACGAGAGCTTCCAACTACACTTTACAGCTTTAAATTAAAGACAGCTTTAAACTAAAGACAACCAAATTCATCACTTTATCCATTTATCCCTTAAAAATTTCGCCTGCGGCGCTATTTGGAGTTATCTTTTCAATTAGTTTTCCATACATATTGTTGTGAGCCTTCTCCACCCAGTTTCACAAAAAAACGCCTGAGGCGCTATTTCACTTTTTTGAGCTATAGCAAGATTTTAATTTCTGTTGCCCCCCCCCCCCCTCCCCATGAAAGAAGCCTATATATTTATTTTTTGTTTTGTAAAATCGGTTGTGCGGCCCGGTAGGCAATCTTATTTTTAGAATCTGGCCCGGCTGCTGAAAAGGTTGGCCACCCAGTGGCGTATATAGGATTTCATTTCGGGGGGGGGGGGGGGGCGATCTAATATTTGACTTTGGGGGGGGGTGGAGGCAACAAAAATTTGAAGATAGACGTACAGTACAAAAATTGTAATAGCGCCGCAGGCAAAATTTTTTCGTGAATGTATGTGAAAAAGGTCGTGTTTTAGGCTGGTATTAATATTGTAAGCAGAAAATACAAAGAACAATAGCGCCGCAGGCGAAATTTTTTTGAATAATGGGTGTAAATATGTACTTGAGTAACTTTCAATGTTTTTTAAAGAATTGTTCAACATTTCAGGCATTTCAACATTACGCCACTGTGGCCACCCTTGCTGTATACCTTGGTGGTCCCAGAATTGCCAGTGTTTCCATATCGAGGGAAAAATTTCTATATGCGCCTGTGCTACCCGGGGATGCGGAGGGCCTTAAGCCTGTGGGAGTCCTTCAAAAAAAAAAGTACTTTTTCGACGTCACCTAGTATATTCTAGTATTTTCTGGAAAAAAATCTGGTAGTTTTGCAAATTTTGAAACGGCAACACTGTTAACAAATGTCGAAATGTCAAATATGTGTCAAATTTGAAATGTTGACGTGGGGTGTATGTTGTGCTAGTTATTGAGATTTTAAATTATTTTAGTGATACCTGTTTCTCAATCACGACTATTTCTCGAGGAGTCGCTTGCCATTAATTGTAAATAGATATTATAAGATGAAGCAATAATACGTGTAAGTGTATCGTATTTTACTTTCATAAAGTTGAGTGATAAAATGAGCAAGCACTCTTCTCATCTCACTTACGTATTTTTTGTAAACTTTTACAGTAGTTACCTACACTTAATAAATGATTTCAGATGTTAGAGAGAAAACCCAATAATTATAATGGCTTCTACTAATGGCAAACCTCAAGAGGCTGGTTTATATAGTAAGTTCAATTTTTATGCAATTAAATAGGTGTTTTCTGCTCCCAATATTTTACAAAAGTATAATCTGTGTCATTCCAAACACTATGAGTTCGCCCTAGTGAAGAATGCTGTGTAATCTGTATTATGTCCATTTTTTATATTTACTATATGCTTTGTTCACTTAAAGAATAAATAAAATTATCTTAAGAATTACTCTATAAGGCATCTGCTATATATTGTATATTCCAGTAGCATAGCGTGGGGAGGGGGGCGGTCTGCCCTGGGTGGCACTTTTAAAGCGCGGCATTTTTTGGGAAAAAAATCAGAAATCTATTAAATCACATTTGTTTCATTAAAAACTAATAAAAAATTCACCTGCCGCACTGTTTTCCTCTTTTTATACCTACCGTATCAATATCTAAATTTTAGTTGCTCGACTCGAGGAAAGTCAAAAGAATTTGCCTGCTGAATTTCTTCTCTTTTTATGGCACCATATCAATATCAACATTTTAGTATTCCAACTCCAACTTACACTTTTTTTTTATAATTTTTAACATTTTTATGGTTAATGTTGTGTTCTCATCCAGGGCCGTCCCTAGATATAATGTGGCCCTTAGGCAAGTACGTAAATGCCTCCCCCAAAAATATGTGTAATTTAATAGATACCGATATATTCTATTCTATTCTATACCCTCACGCCACCTCCCTTGCGGGGTAGGCAGAGAGAACGGATCGCCAGGCTTTCCTATCCTGACACACCCTTCGGGCTTCCGTCACATTCATGCAGTTCCTCATACATACTCTCCGGTTACTTTTACTCAAAACACGTCCGTCCTTGAGTATCTGGTCGACATGGTCCAGCCAGGTGGTTCTCGGACGGCCGCGTTTCCTTACACCTCCTCTTTCACCCAGGTAAATTTTCTTCGTTATTCTTTCATCGTTCATTCTTTCCACATGACCCAACCATCTCAACTTGTTCACTTTCATTCTATTCACAACATCCTTTTTACAGTCACTCAACTCTCTAATCATTTCGTTCCTTATTCTATCTCTCAATGTTTTTCCACACATTCTTCTTAACGATCTCATCTCGACCGCATTTATACTTGATTCATCCTTCTTCAGCCATGTCCATGTCTCACTTGCATACATCAGTGTTGGTACTAGGATGGCGTTGTGCACCAACAACTTTGCCTTTGTCGATACGTTGCGACTTTTCATTATTGGCCCAATTGCCCCATTCACCCTGGTACCTGCTAACTTTCTTCTTTCAATGTCACTTTCACATCGACCATCTTTTGTAAACAAGCTTCCCAGATACACATACTCATCAACTTGCTCCAAGCATTCATTACCAACTTTAATCGCACAGTTCGTCCTTATCTCGTCTCTTGCAAATACCATTACTTTCGTCTTGTTGACATTCATCCTCATCCCGTTTCTTTCGCAGCTACCATGCACACAGGATATAATTTCCTGTAACTCACTTTCGTTTTCAGCCATTAGTACTAAATCATCCGCAAACATCAACGCACATACCCTCACTCCATTCAGGTCCACACCAACATCCATTTCTTTCAACGGACGCATACAGTTGTCGAAGAACAGATTGAACAACCAAGGAGACATGACACAGCCTTGTTTTACTCCTTTTGTGAGGATACCGAGATAACAGTTTTTAAATACATACGTAGAGCAACTAAGATTTAAATATTAATTTAGTATTGAAAAAAGTAAATAGCGCAGTAGCTGAAATTTTTTAGTGTAAGTGGTTGTGCTGATGAACATATTTGCATCTAATTAAATTGTACCAAACAAATGACGGTGTAAATAGCACTGCAGGGGATTTTTTTTATACAATTCAGATTGCCGCCGCTTCAGAGTGCTACCCTTAGGCTTCACCTAACTTGCCTATCAGGTAGGGGCGACCCTGTTCGCATCATAAATATTTAATGTTGTTTGTCTGTTTAAAAGGCCTATATTTTATTTTGGTACATAAGACGAAACGTAACCAAAGGTACACTCAATGTTGTAAACAGTCGGTTGTAAGAAATTATCATTGGAAATAAGCCCATACTTCTAGTTGTTTAAGTGTTGGAGAATGCTCTCATGATATTATTATTTTGCAGGTAACATTAAATATGTGAGTTTAGTTATTCTCACTGTTCAAAATGCGGCGCTTGGACTTAGTATGAGATATGCGAGAACTCGAGATGGAGATATGTTTTCATCATCTGCAGGTATTTATCCACACATAAAGGAGAGATAGTCAACATTCAGCCATTGTACTGTGTATTCCTGATCCAATGGATCAGATCATATGAGCTATTATTTTAACAAATCTGTAGAAAGTATGTGCGTTTCTGATATATACAATCTTTACTTCAAATTCATTAGTTTGTAGAAATGCGGGTACCAGGTTGGGTGGTTGTACATTAAATTGTTACACTGACTATCTTTATTTTCATGTACCTAAAACATGCCATACACTAAAATAGATACTTCATGTACCTCTTATAGTAATGTATGTATGTAGATAATGGTTTTAATTTATAACCGATGACCTTATTTCTTTTTATATTTAATAGACACGATTACTGTTAATGTAAAATAATAGTATTTGTGATTAATATAAAATATGTGTAGATATTGTTCGTTGGTTTAGTTTATTGTAGAATTTTATCTTGTTTTTTTATTATGTGGAGTATGTAATATGTATGTTACGTTATGTTTCAGCTTCGATGTTCTTATTTATACTCAGATTGTCCGAAAAAGTTTATTTTATAAACTACATAAAATATTATTGAATGGTTAAAAACATTTTGTTTCAGCTGTGCTGTTATCGGAGCTTGTAAAGCTCATTGTTTGTGTCTCATTAGTTATTATGGAAACAGGGAATGTAAATCATGGACTAAAATCAATAAAAACCACTGTATTTGATCATCCGATGGATACCCTTAGAATATGTGTGCCTTCAGTACTGTACATAATACAAAATAACTTATTGTATGTTTCGGCATCTAATTTGGATGCAGCCACGTATCAGGTAAATCTTCAATCTCTACACTAGTCTTTGGTTTAGACGTTTATAATTGTATTGCATTATGTTACATAATTATTTTCTATTTTAGGTGACATATCAGTTAAAGATCTTAACAACTGCATTCTTTGCTGTTTTGGTCTTAAAGAAGATATTACGGAAGTGGCAATGGATAGCTTTAGGCCTACTGGCTACAGGAGTTGCAATGGTCCAGCTTTCTAATTCCCAACCCACTAATGTTGTACCCAGCGGTCCAGCCCAGTCAAAACTATTAGGATTTTCTGCAGCTTTAGCAGCCTGCTTTATTTCAGGCTTTGCTGGAATTTATTTTGAAAAGATGCTGAAGGGATCTGATATTTCAGTAAGTAATAATTACCGGTGAACAGTGGCGTAACTATCATCAGCGCAGTCTGGGGCGACTCTGAAACTAATACCCTAGGCGAAAAATCATATTCGCCTTTGATGCATAGTTGATTTGATTCTGGAATTCTGAAACACATAGGCCATCCGAATTTCAAATTATTTCCCCTTAAAAAAGTCTATTGTTCCCTAAATATTACTATACCACTAAAAAAATAAATATACCACTGCCTGTTGATAAAGATCATATTTTGTGATTGTTTACAATTGAACTCTACTTTTTTATTAAGAATAATATTGAAAAAAACAGTACTCATAATAATTTACATTATGTGGAAAAGTCACCGTTATCATATGTTTTTTTTTGGAATAGAACGATAATAATCTTAACTGTTATATATTATGACAGTAAGTGGTGTGTGTGCAAGTCGTGTAAGTATTGTACAGCAGGTAAGTAGTATATAAAAATACCTGGAAATTAATTCTTTTGTTGTTTTAATGTCCACAACATGATCCACGTAGCCTTGTAGCTGTAATAAGTAGATAATATACATGAATGACACGTACCCCGAATTCACCCAACATCAAGGTTTATTTAATCAAATTTTACCTTAGTTTAAGAGTTATTTAATGACAGCTCACGTAAAATTATAGTTTATTGTTGTTTCCCGTGAGTGTAGAAATATAGAATCTACCTGAGCATTTACATATCCAAATGGGATATAAAGTAGTTAGTGTGTAATGTGATTAACCAGATAATTCTGAAGCCTATTTAGCTAAAGAAGCATGCAGATAACAATACACCTGGTAAATTACTGTATTACCTATAAAGCTACATATGTGGAACGTGTTATGGACATTACATTAACAATAATAAATAATAACTGCCTACTGGGTATTTTTTAACGCATGAATTTCATAAACATTGATACAAGATTAATATTGTATAAACATTTATTTAAGATAACGTTGGCAATTCAAGATAACATACTTGTAAATTATTATGAGTAATGTAGTATAATAATATAATTCTGAATCATAAGGATTATTGAGTTGCGTATCGTTCATTAATATTAATTCCTTGGATTAAGCTTATCCAAGTTATTTTCCAATAATCTACAGTAGATAAATGCTATTAATGCCATTCATATATCAAACATTAAACTGTCTCATTTCAGGTGTGGATGCGTAACGTACAGTTAAGTCTCCTGTCTTTACCCTTTGGTCTCATCACGTACCTAATTGGAGGAGGAAACATTGATAGGATATTCTATGGATTTGATTTGTTTGTTTGGTACTTAGTTTTATTACAAGCTGGTGGCGGTCTCATAGTAGCTGTGGTTGTTAAATATGCCGATAATATTTTAAAGGGTTTTGCCACTTCACTTGCTATAGTTATATCGTGTGTGGCTTCTATATACTTATTTAAATTCAGTCTCACACTGCAGTTCTCAGTAGGCACACTAATGGTCATGTCTTCAATATTTCTTTATAGCTATGAACCTAAGAAGACAGATGTTGCAGCATTACGAGTATAAAACTTCTCATTATTAAGTCACTCATTATTTTGGAGCAAAATACAATTTTGTATTTTAAAAGTTTTATCACAAGATTATGTATTATTCCAAAGTTTTTATTTCACTCCCATAAGTGAATCTCAAGAGCAGTGCATTTATATTTTACAAGTGTCTTGGCAAATCCTGCTTTTGTATAAAAGAAAGTTAATGAAATTGAATCTGGTGTCACAATTCGCCTCAATTCTAAGTAATAGTTTATCTCATCCTGCTGTAATGACCACTACTACTCCGAGATGAAATACATAATCTCTATACATGTATATATTATTCAGTGTTTCACTAATGCATTTATTAAAATTTAACTATTTTTATTGGCTATGATTGTGATTATCATATTTAAGTTAAATAACATGAGATTACTTATTTTTATTGTTGATGTAAAAATACTATAAATTTAATAATAACGTTATATTTTAAAGAGACATGATTTTTCAAGAGACAAAAATTATCTAATAGTAATTATATTTTGACTGCGCCATTTGTTTAGGACTTAGTATAAGATTAGATAAGAGGGTTAGTGCTCCAACAATTAATTTTATGAGTGAAAACGGTGCCGTTTCTCAAAACAACTGTGTGCTATATGAACCATATTTGCATTAGAGCATGCATTCCGGAATCGCAGATTTATTTTTACTGTATTTCAGTACTGGAATTAAGAGTTCTAATACTGAAATTTCAATATCGTATTAACTTCCCAAATTGTCGTATAATTATGAATTATATACTCACTGACTTTGACTTCATAAGCTTGGATAGTCGTATCATACAGGTCGTATATGATCTCGTAGGTAAAAGTATGAAACTTGTATTATTTTGAAAACTTGTTTACATTTACTTAGCTAACAGCTCATATGATTAAAGTTCTGATTCAGACCAAATTATATTCATTGTAATAAACGGCCAATGGTGACTGTAGGGATTGAGTCTACAGTATCGAATTTAGTTCCGGAATCGAAAACAATGCATGTTGAGCTTGACGTTAATTTACTATGAAGGTGCTACGAAATATTTGAATCATGGTACATTTTTATCTGGAAACTGAAATATTAATATGTATTAATGTACGCATTAGGGTGCTTCTTATATGGTCGAAAAATTTATTTATTTTTAATTTTGAGGGGACACCCCTGCTTTTTATTCTGTGCTATAAAAAAATGCTACAGATTTTTTTTAGAATTTTTCAACAACTATTAGGGGTCGCTACCACTTGAAGAAAATTTAAGAAGTAAGTATAAGAAAAACAAATCTCAAAATATTTTTTTTTATTGATTTTTTTTCTATATTTATATCTATTGAATACAGCAACAAACATAAAACATTATTTCAGTTGAGTGTCTATTTCCCTAGGCGTACCCCAGCCAGGCCGGTGTATCAAACTGATTTTAATACTAACATATGTAATTATTAAATTTTCAACACTGAGTAGCGACCCCTAAACCATGTTTAAAAATTCTGAAAAAAATTGTAGTTCCATTTTTTACATAGGAGAACAGAATAACAGGGTGTCCCGTTAACATTTCGAAATTTTGATTTTAAGAAGCACCCTAGTACGCATGTATCGTAAATCACCAAGTTTTTCCATAATCCACTGTTTTATGGTTGGAATGAGGATCAATGAGAAAAAAGTCTCCTTGAAAAGAATAATCTTAAAAAGATTTTTTCCATACGTACTACTTACCATTTTGAATATACAGTAGAGTTTCGCTGATCCGGCTCTTCAGAACATTGACACGTCCAGTAGTCCGGATCCCTACACCACGGCTCTATCCATACTCTCAATTAATGGCTTCATATTTTATCGTAAATTTGTTAAGTAAGATGATTGTCACACAATATTATTTGTTTTTTTTTTCGCCGGTTAGGTTTTGCTGTTTTGACCGAAGTCCCAGTTAAGTTGTGTTTATATTATCTAGTTTGTATGAACAAACCTTAGCTACCTGCCTGCAAAATATCTACACTTCATAACACCTTGTATATATAAAGTATTTGTAATACCTACACATATATACATATGTAATGATTTGTTTTATTTTATTTATTTAATAAAGTTTTATAATGTTGTGCTACAAAACTTAAATACAACAATATTTTTTTTCAATTCAACAATTTGCCTCGAATTTCCCTATACAATCCTGAGCTTTCCACTAATCCAGCACGCTTTGGTTTTTAATAGCGCCGGATTAGCGAGACTCTACTGTAATATCTACTTGACAAAATATTGTAACAGTAATATATGTATGTATGACACCTACCTACAGCAGGAGATCTATTGTTAGAAATCACTTGTACATTGTTGTTATGGTAAGCGTATTAAAACATTATGAATATGATAATATGTATTTTTATTCAAATTTCATAGGAAAAACTCCACCATAAAAAAACGTAATTTAATATATTAACACTTATGTACCTACTATTCAAATTTATGAGGAATGTGGGGCTTACTTGCATTATGACAATAAATTGTAAAAGCAAAAGTTTACTTGCTATACCGGGTCTTATCTTGTACGCACAAATAATTTTATATGTAAACAGAAATATGTTTCAGTAAATCCACATTCAAAAGTTAACCATTTTCGACTTAAACCTCGAATTTCCTTCATAAAGTTTTGGTGTTTGCTATCAATGTTTCACTAAATGAATGTTTTACAAAACTTTTACCAAGCGTCGTTGGTCATGCAGCTTTTTGATATTCACTGCATTGTTCTCATAATGTCTCGTCTAAACCCTATGGGAATGTTTGTATAAATATTTCAAAATGTATGTTTAAGGAATGTGTTAAGTAAAATTTAGTGTTTTTTACTGCGTCGTACTTATATTATGCAGTGAAGTATATGCAGTGATGTGCTGCTAAAATTGTAACTGGCTCACACTGTGAAACAACATCCCCCCCATTTTATGATCTGATAATAAAACGATGTGGTAATAATTTGATTTTTCGTGAGGTTTTATCATCATTTTTATTTTTTCCGTGTTTTAGAACTGGCTCTCGGAACCACAATAACATTTAGAAAAGGGTCGCGTGGTGAGAACCCATAGTAGCATATCACTGTCTATATGAGAAGATAACTTCATGATACTCAAATGGGGGTATCATAGGGAGAAATCTTATATTTAGTCATATTGCAAGTAAAGGGAAATAGAAAAATATACAATTCTAATAATGTTGATACAAAAATACAAAATACTAACATGTATGTAAAATAACAAATCCCTATAACTGACAACTATATTCACCTTATAAAAATATAAAATAATGACAATGTAATAGTACAAGTACACCAATATTACAATACAATATGGATAATATTCAACTTATTAACAAATGGAAAGTTCTCACAGATTCCCAGCACCTCATTGTGATATTTTGGAATTAATATTTTATAGCAATCCCTTGAGCATACTCTCAAGTTTGCGAGAGTCCTCAGAAAATTTTCTGATTCCGTCTGAGAGTTTTTCAGTAGCCATTTGATCTTCATTAAGTTGCCAACGGAAATCTGCTTCGTTCAACGTGATCTTCTTCAGATCCATTGAAACAGACTCTGCTGGGTCCAACATCTGAAATATGTCAATAACTCAATGTGAAACAATGATCAATTTCCCCCTTAATATAATTACAACAAATATGGTTGCCTTGAGCTTACCTTTTTGATGTGTTCCTTAGAATCACTGAGTTCTTGAAGTAATTTTGGACTGATGGTCAAGAGATCACATCCAGCTAATCCAATTATTTCTCCTGTATTTCGGAATGAAGCTCCCATTACCTCAGTTTTATAGCCAAACTTTTTATAATAGTGATATATTTTTGTCACAGATATAACCCCAGGGTCTTCGAGAGGGGCAAATGATTTTTTTCCAGTATTAGCTACATACCTGAAAGGAAATACTAACTAAATACTTGTTACTCTGTTTGTGTCTTACATGAATTTTAAAATAAACTTTTTAAACTATGGAATAATCATTTGCCTGAAGCGGGATTCTACAGTAATATATTTTAGTTTAATGCCTAATATACATTTTTTTGTTAGTCATATAACACATACATATATATAAAGTCAAAACAAGTCACGCCAAACCTGACAAGTTTGTCAGCGTGTGCTCTTAAACATAATAATCTTAATAAACAACTATAGGTATTACCAGTCCATGATTCTTCCCACGAAAGGAGAAATGAGAGTAACACCAGCCTCAGCACAAGCTACAGCTTGAGCAAATGAGAATAATAATGTGAGATTACAATGAATCCCATGATCTCTTTCTAGTTCCCTGGCTGCTTGTATTCCCTCCCATGTGGAGGCCAACTTGATGAGCACCCTCTCCTTGTCCACGCCATTCTCTTTGAACATCTTTATTAATTTCAAGGCCTTAGCAACGCTGGCTTCCTTGTTAAATGATAATCTGTAAAGCCATGTGAATTAGTTAAGCAAATTTTTATTAAACAGGATGGAACCACTTCACAGTAATGACTAATTTAATACATTAAATATAATTAAAATGCTAATTAATTATTCAAACTATGACTGGTTTTTCTTTCCTGATATTAGTTTCTAAAAATGACAAAACCACACAATTAATTGAGTAGTGAGTCATTCTGTTAGTGACTTTCTGTGTCAGTCACGTTTCTGTAAATCTAATATAATACGTACCTAGTTACATATCTATTCTATAAAACACATTACCTGGCATCTACTTCTGTGGAAACTCTTCCAGGAATAATTTTGAGGATTTCACACCCAAACGCGATACAAAGCATGTCCATGGTTTCGGATATTTTCTCTTCTTCAGTTCTATAAGATAATAAGTATAACACAATATCAATAATTAATAAACTTTAATGATACCATTTTTTTCAGGAGATTTACAAACATAGTATAGTTAAATCAATAGAACTACAGATATACTTACGTTCCCTTACTAGCTCCATATTTAAGTGCTTTATCTAGGAGAGGTTTGTATTGATCCATGCCTGCGGCTGACAAAATGAGTGATGGATTTGTGGTAGCATCTTGGGGCTTGTAGGCCTTCATAGCTGTTGAAGAATTTTGTTTTCAAATAGACACTGTATCAACATCTTGTATTTATGCAACATTTACACAAATCATAAAGAGATTTATTTACATCTACAGTGTAAGGATATTCTGGTCATTTCAGAGGGAACTGAATGGTTAGGCATTTCAGTTTGAAAGTCACCTTATAGGAGATAACTTAGAACAGGTCAAGGTCAACATTATATATTGTTTTAATAAATTTCTACTACCTACTAATATTTAATTTCAGTAAGGATTACCTTCAAAATCCCCTGTATCAGCCACCACAAGAGTCATTGATTTAAGCTGAGATAAGGAACTCATTATGGTTTTTCTTAACAAATCTAAACTGCGACAATTAAACTGCACAACACGGAGCCGGCCAGGTCAATGCGAAGCAAGGGGAAACGCAAAAGGAAAACTTCGACGATAAAACCAAATCACGTACTATATACCCTCGTTTTTCAATGACTGTCAATGTCAAATAATTGTTTATTTTAATTAAGGCTGCGTTCGTAATTCCCAGCGACATAATATATTAAGTACTACGTTACGTACTACTATTAAGTACTACTTAATATGTAATCTCTTTGGTAATTCCTTATGTATAAAAGGCGAGAAAGAAAATAGAGGGAATCATTGCAGCCGCACTCCATAAGGAACCTATATACAAGTTCCCTACCACTCAAGGTCAAGCATATTTTGACCTTTGGCAGGTGAGTGACATTTTAAAGTTAAAACATCGTAAATTTACTAAATTCTTTTTAACAAAAACATTCAGACTTTCTGCGCGCTCGTCCGGCTCCACCCGCAGTCGAGTCGAGCGAAATAAGGCAGTCTTTTTCGCTTTTTTGAAAAATAAATTTTTTTGAGAAAAAGTGGGGCCTTAATATCTTTTTTCTCACACATTTATACGCTGCACTGCCGGAAGGATGTCAATGATAAAAAAATGAAAATGAAAAACAACGATGCGATTCGCTCTGTGAAAATTACGCGAATGATTGTGCAAAATAACGCGAATTATTGCGCGAAACAACTGACATCGAACGCACCCTTTAGACTTGGGCTGCGTTTTTTGTTTTTATTTCAGGCAGAGATTCAACGGCGATTATCGCACGATGACAGACGGCATTTGGGCGATTGTTCAAATTGGATTTGCCAAACAGAGGTTGAGATGAGAATACTAATAAGAGTGGGTTGATAGATATATACATCGAAATAGCGATATTACAGCACTCTTCTTTGGTAGAAGGGAATATACATATTGCGTGTTAATAAGAGTGAGTGAACAGCACGTGCGGACCCGGGTCAACCACTCTATTATTTATGTCGAGTGAATGTCACCCAACCAAATAGTTGTGTGACATTCGCCACAACCGCGCGTGTCAACTATGCACAAAGAACAGGTTGAGTGGCACAACCAGTTGACTTGCACCGATGATAGAACGGAGAACACATTGAAGGACTCCCACGAGCTTAAAACCCTCAGCATCCCCGGGTAGCACAGGCGCATATAGCGTCCTTTTTACCCTCACTTCTTGGCAAAATATTTTTAAAAGGTGGGCTCGGGGTTAGCCAGAAAGGAGCCCCCGACAAACCCCACCCCTAACTTCGTTCAGTGTTCTTGTCCAAGAATGGAAACATATTTTATTTACAGATATATAGGTACATGAATACAAAAAAAGTAAAGAAAACAGCAGAAATAAAAACGAAAACGGAGAACAATAGAACCATAAACAATTCAATCGAACGTTAAGCGATCGCAACGATCGCAACACGTCACTTTTTGAACGAACCCCTGTGGGCGCACGTTTAAGGTGTGGATATACGGGGTCTCAGGAGACGCGCCTCCAGGTACTGACAAAATGGCGTCAGTCTCTTCAGTGAAATACACGACGGGAGATTTTCGTCTCTAGAGACGGCATCTCTAGTAAAAATGGCCGACAATCGCCTCCTGTCATCAAATTCTAAAATACACGGGACTATCTCGAGACGCGAGACTTTGGTCTGTTGCTGCATTCATTCTATTAGTATTTTTGGCGCCATAATGGCGTTTGGTTTTGTGTACATACTCTAGTGTCATGTATTTACGAGTATTGTGATTAAAAAATATAATTATATACCGCTTTGAAATTATTTATCGATTCAGTAATGTACATATGTCGGTCGGTACTTTACTTACATGCATATGTGTATATTTCCTTTTCTATCTATCTATCTCTATCTATACCCTCACGCCACATCCCTTGCAGGGTAGGCAGAGAGGACAGAGCGCCAGACAGCCCTATCCTTACACACACTCCTAGCTTCCGTCACATTCATGCAATTAGTCATACACGCTCTCCGATTCCTTTTACTCAAAACGCGTCCATCCTTGAGGATCTGGTCGACATGATCGGACCAGGTCAGTCTCGGACGGCCGCGCTTTCTCACCCCTCTTCGCTCATTCAGATATATCTTTTTTGTCATCCTGTCATCATTCATTCTCTCAACATGCCCAAACCATCTTAGTTTGTTTACTTTCATTCTTGTCACTACACCAGTCTTGCAGTCACTCATTTCCCTAATAACCTCATTCCTTATCTTATCTCTCAGCGTTTTCCCGCACATTCTTCTTAATGACCTCATTTCTACTGCATTCAACCCTGATTCATCCTTCTTCATCCACGTCCACGTCTCACTAGCATACATCAGGGTCGGCACCAAGACAGCATTGTGCACTAGCACTTTTGCTTTCATAGACACATTGCTACTACTAACAATCGGACCGAGCGCACCATTCGTCCTAGTACCGGCCAGCTTCCTTCTTTCAATGTCTCCATCACAGCGTCCATCTCTAGTAAACAAACTTCCCAGATATACATACTCATCCACTTGCTCCAGACAGTCATTACCAACCTTTATCACACAATTTGTCCTTATTTCCTCTCTTTCGAACACTAATACTTTCGTTTTATTTACATTCATTTTCATACCATTCATATCGCAGCTTTCGTACACACAGGATACTATCCGTTGTAACTCACATTCATCATCAGCCATCAACACTAAATCATCTGCAAACATTAACGCACATACTTTCCCTCCATTTAGGTCCACACCAACATTCAGCTCATTCAGAGGACGCATGCAGTAGTCGAAGAACAGGTTGAACAACCAAGGCGACATGACGCAACCCTGTTTAACCCCTTTTGTGAGAGTGAACCACTGCGACAACGCAGCATTCACCCTGACACAAGCAGAGCTCTCCGTATATAGAGACGCGATTGCGCCAATCAGTCGGTCGCTCACCCCATATTCCGACAGTACACGCCACAGTCTTTCTCGGTCCACACGATCGTATGCCTTCTCCAGATCCACGAACGCGCAGAAGAGCCTCTGGTGTTTAGCCAGAAGCTTCTCCACGACCATCCGTAGGGAGAAGATCTGATCGGTGCACCCCCTGCCACTCATGAAAGCACCCTGCACATCCCATACTTTACTTTCAGTCACTTTTCTTACTCTTTCAATCAATACCTTTCCATACAGTTTGCCCACAGAGCTCAGCAAACTGATAGCCCGATAACTGCCGCATTCCAACCTTGAGCCTTTCCCCTTGTACAAAGGGCAGATGACTGCCCTCCTCCAATCCTCAGGAGTGCAGCCACTCTCCCAGCACAAGTTGAAGAGCCTCAGGCACCACTCGAGAATCTTCGGGCCACCTTGCTTGATGAACTCTATGGCCACACAGTCATGTCCCGCAGCTTTACCATTCTTTGCTTTTTTCAATGCAAGCACAACTTCATTCATACGTATTTCCTCGTCCTCAGCAATATTTACATTCATACTATCTGCTACATTCGTCTGGTTTGTACTAGTACCACTTTCATACAATTCTTCGAAGTATTCTTTCCATCTTTCAACAACTTCTTCTCCATTCATCACTAAATCACCATTCTTATCTTTGATGCAATTCATACTGTTTTTCTCACTTCCAGATCTCTTTCTTTTTACTTCCTTCCAGAATATTTTCAAATTCTCCTCGGCGTTCCTCGATAATTTCATACATTCCTCTTCCTCAAGTTTTCTCTTTTTCTGGCAAACCATTTCTTTCACTTCTTTCCTACACGCTTTATATATATTCTTCTTTCTTTCTTTCTCACCTCCATCATCTGGTTTCGCACCAAGCACATCATTCCACGCTTTCTTTTTCCTCACTACAGCATCCTTCACCTCATCATCCCACCACGCATCACCTTTTTTCCTTCCTACCAACGCTTCTCCACATACTTCTCTTGCACTCTTTACTAGCACCTCCTTCATAACATTCCATAGTTCACTCGTCGAGCGTTCCTCATCATCATGTACTTCTAGCCTTTCGTTAGTCAGTCTTTCATATTCATCCCTAACATTCGTATCTTTCAGTTTTTCGACCCTGATTCTCCGGACAGGCTCCAACTTCCGAGCCCTCGAGCGCCAACCGGAGAAAAGATCAATCCTTGTTATCACAAGGAAGTGATCCGTCCACAGTCCGGCGCCCCGAAATGCCCGGGTGTCCTTTGTCGCCTTCCGGAGCTCAGAGTCCACACATACAAAGTCAATCATCGACCTTTCAATACGATCAACTCTCTCTCTTTGCCAAGTGTACTGGTGGATCTCCTTGTGTGCGAAGAATGTGTTCGCCACAAAGAGATCCAACTCCAAACATACTTCTAACACTCTTTTCCCGTTATCATTCACCCTATCATCGCCATGCAATCCCAACACTCTCTCAAAATTCTTCCTTCTGACACCGACCCAACCATTCAGATCACCTGCCAATATTACTTTTTCATTCGCTCTTCTTTTATCCGCTGTCTCCCGCACTAAGTTCCAAAACTCATCCTTCTCATCATCCAAGGCATCATTCCCTGGACCGTAACCTATAATAAGGAACAGCCTGGTCATGCCTACCTTGAAACGAATCCAGATGAGTCTCGGTCCTACCAGTCCATACCCATTACGCTTCACCATACATTCAGTCATTCTTTTTGATAATATAGCACCCACTCCCTGACGTCCATGTTCATTTTCAGGCACTCCAGACCACATCTCTGCCATTCCATTCACCACATCACAATCTCTGTCCTTTCTTTTCGTCTCACATAAACACAATATATCTAAGTTCCTCTCATGCAAAACATCACGCAATTCATTCATCTTACCTTCCATATCTCCTCTTATATTCCACACACCAATCCGGCATTCTGCCCTCCTCTTTGCGCCCTCCCTGGTACTTGACGCGGCGTGATGGGTGGCGAGCCTCATCGACTCCATGCGTCAAGACCACCACCTAATTTCTTACATCTTAGGACCTATAGGTCCCGTGTCTTGGTTTCCCTCCACCATGTTAGTAGAAATATATATATATACAAAATAATATAATAAGAATAGAAATATAAATATAATAAATAGAACTACCACCACCAGAAGTATCCCACTACCAGCCGTTGAAAGTCCTCAAGGTCAGCGTTTTCGTCGGAAGTGGCCCTGCGGGCCGGCACTGAGTGGGTTTTGAGTAAAAGCACTCGAAGACACACAAACACGATTTTGACTGGAAAATCACTGAGGGAACGACACAGAAGGTGGAATACACGAAATAGTATTAACGACAATATCGAGAAGAAACACGTGCGGTCACGACGGATGGTAGAGGGCTACTGATTTTGCGTTCAGTGGACGCCTGGGGACCACGCGTATGGAATAGTATGATAAAATGGCGTCTGAAAAACAGAGGACAAGATGGCGTACGAAGGCAAAAACCAGTAATACTAGGGGAAAAAGCTTATTAATTCCGGCACTGAGTGGGTTTTGAGTAAAAGCACTCGAAGACACACAAACACGATTTTGACTGGAAAATCACTGAGGGAACGACACAGAAGGTGGAATACACGAAATAGTATTAACGACAATATCGAGAAGAAACACGTGCGGTCACGACGGATGGTAGAGGGCTACTGATTTTGCGTTCAGTGGACGCCTGGGGACCACGCGTATGGAATAGTATGATAAAATGGCGTCTGAAAAACAGAGGACAAGATGGCGTACGAAGGCAAAAACCAGTAATACTAGGGGAAAAAGCTTATTAATTCCGGCACTGAGTGGGTTTTGAGTAAAAGCACTCGAAGACACACAAACACGATTTTGACTGGAAAATCACTGAGGGAACGACACAGAAGGTGGAATACACGAAATAGTATTAACGACAATATCGAGAAGAAACACGTGCGGTCACGACGGATGGTAGAGGGCTACTGATTTTGCGTTCAGTGGACGCCTGGGGACCACGCGTATGGAATAGTATGATAAAATGGCGTCTGAAAAACAGAGGACAAGATGGCGTACGAAGGCAAAAACCAGTAATACTAGGGGAAAAAGCTTATTAATTCCGGCACTGAGTGGGTTTTGAGTAAAAGCACTCGAAGACACACAAACACGATTTTGACTGGAAAATCACTGAGGGAACGACACAGAAGGTGGAATACACGAAATAGTATTAACGACAATATCGAGAAGAAACACGTGCGGTCACGACGGATGGTAGAGGGCTACTGATTTTGCGTTCAGTGGACGCCTGGGGACCACGCGTATGGAATAGTATGATAAAATGGCGTCTGAAAAACAGAGGACAAGATGGCGTACGAAGGCAAAAACCAGTAATACTAGGGGAAAAAGCTTATTAATTCCGGCACTGAGTGGGTTTTGAGTAAAAGCACTCGAAGACACACAAACACGATTTTGACTGGAAAATCACTGAGGGAACGACACAGAAGGTGGAATACACGAAATAGTATTAACGACAATATCGAGAAGAAACACGTGCGGTCACGACGGATGGTAGAGGGCTACTGATTTTGCGTTCAGTGGACGCCTGGGGACCACGCGTATGGAATAGTATGATAAAATGGCGTCTGAAAAACAGAGGACAAGATGGCGTACGAAGGCAAAAACCAGTAATACTAGGGGAAAAAGCTTATTAATTCCGGCACTGAGTGGGTTTTGAGTAAAAGCACTCGAAGACACACAAACACGATTTTGACTGGAAAATCACTGAGGGAACGACACAGAAGGTGGAATACACGAAATAGTATTAACGACAATATCGAGAAGAAACACGTGCGGTCACGACGGATGGTAGAGGGCTACTGATTTTGCGTTCAGTGGACGCCTGGGGACCACGCGTATGGAATAGTATGATAAAATGGCGTCTGAAAAACAGAGGACAAGATGGCGTACGAAGGCAAAAACCAGTAATACTAGGGGAAAAAGCTTATTAATTCCGGCACTGAGTGGGTTTTGAGTAAAAGCACTCGAAGACACACAAACACGATTTTGACTGGAAAATCACTGAGGGAACGACACAGAAGGTGGAATACACGAAATAGTATTAACGACAATATCGAGAAGAAACACGTGCGGTCACGACGGATGGTAGAGGGCTCAATTTCCTTTTCTGCGTTAGTAAATGAAATAGAATACTTAATTAGACCTTCTTTTAATGTACACCATTCCTATGACATCAGTGACATAAGCCAAAGCAAGTATCGGTATGCACTACATACCCGAAACCGTTGTGAGTAGCGAAATTTTGTTTCCTCCTTATGTTCCTTCGATGAATATTAAAGGGTGAAATGGTAACTACATAGTTTGCTATAAATGTTGTAGGACATGAAGGGAATAACAAAACACGTAATGTTAATGTATTTGTCACAACTGTATTCATATTTCAAATGCAAATGCAACTCTGTTATTAATCCGCCATTATTTAAAAATAATATTATAATTATAATCAACTAACAATTTTATTATTAACAATGTACTAATATCGTCACAATCGCAGGAATGTTTAAAATTATACATCAATACAAAAACCACGTGCCCACGCGCGCCAATCCAATTCAGTTGCAAACATCTCCAAGAGACCTCAGATTAAAATTGAACATGTCAAAAGACCGGAGACGCGTCCCCTGAGACGAAAATATGTAAAATACACGACGCGAGACTTGCGTGCGCAGACCGTCTCAGGAGGCGCGCGGTATCGAGAGATATCTCGCGTCTCCGATGTGTTTACACACAAGAGACCTGTCATTTTGGTATCCGGGAGGCCAAAATCTCTCGTGTGTATCTTCGCCTTTAGCTGCCAAACTTTGGCGGCTATTTTGCCGGTTTTGCGTAAGGCGTTTTGTGATAATCTTTGGTTTTGTGCAAGTTTTGTGTTTTAGTTTTATCCAGTTTTATCGGTGGGTTTGACAGGTTGGTTTCCGAAATTTATTTTACTTTTATTTATTTTAATAACTGTTTGGAGAGTATAGTGCTGGATTTCACCAACTTCTTAGGTGAGGAATAGTTGAGATAGGAGACGCTTATCAATATGTTTCATACAACATTTGTGCTAGGTGGCTCCTATCTCCGCTTTTTCTCACCTAAAAAGTTGGTGAAATCCAGCATATGTGTTCTGTGGTTTGGGCTAGAAGTTTATTTTTCGCGGATACGTTATTCGTGCATTATTCAGTCAGCATATCTTACAGGTATTTTGATTATTTGCACAGTTTTGATCAGCATTGATTATTGTGAAACAATGCTGTGCATACTAGTTTGTCTGTTTTATTTTACTAGTTTCGTGCGATTGTAGTCGGAGCTAACAAAATCTATTTTCTCTCCCAAACTTTCGAACCATATAAATTATCGGTACTATTGTACAATTGGGGCCCCAACTATAGAAAAAATATCAGTATTGTTGAGTTAGGTTTGTTAGGTTGTTTTTTTTTTTTCGCAAAAAAACAACCTAACAAACCTAACTCAACAATATTGCTGGCGAATTATTTGCTTTTTCCATACTTCATATGTCACTTTTTGGTATATTTATGGTTCGTGCCCCAACGGGTAACCAGACAGAAACTCACAATGACAAAATCTCAACTGTCAAAAGGGTAACCTACTATTGATTGATCGCAACTCAACACCGGAAAACCTGTTGCCGACAATTTCAATATTGTTGGGTTAGGTTCGTTAGGTTGTTTTTTTTTTTTTGCACACAAAAACAAATAAAAAAAAAACAACGGCATCAGATTTCCCGGTGTTGAGTTGCGATCAATCAATAGTAGGTTACCCTTTTGACATGTGAGATTTTGTCACTTGAGATTTTGTCATGGAAACGCCCCAACGAAGCCTGCGATAGTAGAGTAAAGCCTACATCCTCGGATTCCATCTTCGCCATTATCGGTGACGTCACCTTGTATCGGTGACAACCACCTTGTCTCGGTGACAAACACTTGAACTACGGAATATTTTTTCCCATACATTTTCTCCCACTATTGGTGACGTCATGGTGACGTCATCATCGTCAAATGTCAGTTGGCCCTGGCCTCCGTGAACAATATGGCGACGGCCTCGGCTCCAATTGTACAATAGTACCAAATTATCATATGATTATCATGCAATTGTATCAGTAGCATCTGAGTAATCCGTTTGTCAGTAAGTAGGATTTGGAGCGATATTAGCTGAACACTCACTTGTAAATAAGCTATTGTTATTTTATGTTTATTTGTTTTAGATAAAAAGTGATGGAAATAGTGCTTCCCCCCTCTCCAAACTGGTATCTTTCCAGTATTGTGATTGTAACACCTGATGGCACAGTTATATATGGGTCCTCAACTAAGGACATAAGTTTTCTTACACCCTTCAGCAGCTCAGAGAACAAACAGAGCTACAAGTTGAATATTATACACACAGCTCATAAGAAAAAGTAACCATTATTTTCTAACACTCAACTTTACTAAATAGCATAAGGGGGGAAACATTTTTAAATTGATATTTAGACTCTTAACACGTTAATAGAGATGCAATGAATAACGATTTTTTTCTAGTCTCCAGGCATGAACATATACTCTCGTAGGCATCGTATGATCTGTATTAAGATGTAAAAATTAATTATAGACCCTTTTAGGATAACATGTCTTGCTCTATGTCCCAATTGGAACATTACACAACATTTTGTGTCCGGATCAGAGGATGGAATTGTAAAATTATGGAACAAGACTACTGCTTCATTTTCTATCGCACATAATTTACACTTGGAATCACATGAGGTTTGTAATATTTATACTAAGCATATTATTAACGTGAATTATATATTTTGTGTATGTCATTATGTATGTTTGTTAACTTTCTGTGTGTGTCCCCAATAAATAAATAAATTATTACAACATGCAGTGGTGGACTGGCCCTATTGCCAGCTTACCCGATGGTAAGTGCCTCCGCCTCTTAACCCGTTCTTTAATATTACATAGTTAATTTTCACCTTTTCTCAATAAATATTATTTACATACACATACTAATTACATCACAGCACATAATTAGAATAATATGTATTTTATTCATTCTGTTTGTTTAAATAAGTACTTGTATTAATTGTATCACCAACATGGTAATCTGAATTTCTAGAGCCAGTCTGCCACTGCTCACATGTCTCATATATTATGTGTCATCAAACTACAACCTGTGGGCAAAGTCTGATCTTTTTTTAATCTAGGTCATCATTCAATGTGTGTCTGTGCATTGCTTAATATAAAATAAGTAAGGGTTTACAAATTGTTTTTTTGTTGATGTATACAGACTCACTTTGTATAATAATAATTTAAAACCATAATCCTTAATATATCTAGTACTTAATTTCTCAATCATAAGAGCTTTCCAGCATTGAACATCAGGCGGAGATCTGACATTGTAGTTTGGAGTCTGTTTTCTGGCGTAGATAATTGTTTTCTAATTTTAACAATGAAATGCTATGTTGTTTCTGTTAACAGATTGTTAATATTTATTTCAGGAAGTAGTGGGCGTAACATTTTTAAATGAAAAGGAAGTGGTTTCTGTTGGTAACACTGGCATCATAGTACTTTGGAATATAAAACAAAATACAGTGAAAGCAGATAACAGAGTTCTTAAAACTTACAAACCTCTATGCATTTCACTCTGTCCACTTAAACCAAACACTATTGGTATTGGAACTAAGCAAGGAGTAGTGGTTGTTCTTTCTGTTACTGATAAATTCATGATGCTGTTTAAAGCTCACGGCCACGAGACTGAAGTGACTTCCTTGTCTTGGTGTCCCACGCCCTACTGTGATCCATTAGAGAAAATTCTCGCTACAAAGAGACACAAAGTGAAAACATTTAGAGTCAGAAAAATTTCAAATAGGAAAACTGATAGCAGTAATAAAGGTGCACCAAATGCTACTGACAGTGGACTCTATCAACAATCTTCTGGAGAGGAAGCAGATGAATCGGATATATTTGATGTCAACAGAGATACAGGACATGACGAATGTTTGGAATTATCCGACTCAGATTACGATAAAGTCAAAAAGAATAGTGATACTGAATGTGATAAAGGAACAGATAATCTCGTAGGTGCCTTACAAAACATTAAGTTGACAGATGAATCCAGGGAATTAGAAAAAAATGAAGCCTTTGTGGAGGATTGTAAAAAATTGTTGAATTTTATGAATTCTAAGAAGGCTTTGAAATCTACAAATGTGAGTTTCATTTTAGATTCAGATGATGTGCTAAATGAAACTCAACCTCCAGAAAATCCTGCTGAAGAATCTGATATATTTGATATCTATGAAGAACCTCCAATTCATGAATTTGGTCACTCCAAGTACTGTCCTGGACAGTCTAATGATGAAGGTGTCGAACACAAGAAGCTTTATTTGAAAAATGATTATTTAGATGAATGTAAGAAACTAGAGAATATATTGAGAGGAGAGGAAACTATACAGGAAGATGAAAAAGAAATCAATTCATCCGATGAATTAGAAAGAACACTGGATAAATCTATCTTTGACATTTATCAAGAGCCACCATTTTACGAATTTGGTCATACTAAATATCTGCCTGGGAAATCAGACGATGAAACAGAGTCCAAACCAAAATCCCCCAAATTGAAAATATCATCAGACTTCTTAGAGGAATGTCACAAGTTGAGTGAGGAAATTAAGCAAGTGAGATGTGATGAGAAGTCTTCGGAAAATGAAAGTGTATCAGTTTTGTCCAACAAAGTGAATAAGTTCCAAATTACAAATAGTGACGATTCACCTACTAAAGTTGAAGAGAGTTCTGAAACTCAAGTGGAATCTAGAGATGGTAACTATATCTTCCTTGCCAGTGCTTGCAAGAATGGGTAATAATAATGATTTGTCTTGTTGTGTTCCTGTATACTATATTTATCATCTAATTACTAATTGTGTTATGTACTTTCAGAAAAGTCTGTATTTGGAGGTGGGGTGGAAATCTTGTGTCATCTGGAAATGTGCCTAATTCAAAAGATGATAAATTCAAGAAGCTGGGGCTTCCTTGGAGTGTGTTACTTTGGCCAACATCAAAGTTACTTTTGGTAGCTTCTAGGGGTGCTCAGTTATTCCGATGCAATTTCAATTCTATTTATCCGTAAGTTACAATTTTTCACTAAGACATTAATGGATTATAATTCCTTTTGGCGCAGTTACTCATGGAAGTCTAGGACTTAAGTTATAAAATTACCTTTACATTTCAGGAGATCTAAGGGTTTTGGATTTTCCTTGGTTCATGATGAACATATTCGAGGACTATATTGTATTGCCGCTAACATAAACAATGAAGTAGATTCCTCTTGGAGAAGTCGATGCAGCACATCGTTAATATGGAGTGTAGGCCAAGATAGAATGCTTGTATCATACTCTCCTGATGACAGCAAATCTGTTTCAAGAATCAACACCTTTGGTGGATATGTTACCAATATTGCTGTGTCACCAGTTGATCCTAATAGGTATGTGTCCACTGGGAGGGTTAATATTCATTGCATTACCATTTAATTATTTTAGTATTAATATGCTAACTACTGACTTGTTACTGTTTCATTAACGTTGGATTCCATGTTACATGGGACTATTGATCTATTACATAAGTTTTACTTATCTTCAGGTTTGCTATATCAGCTGGTGACGGTGTAGTTCGGGTGTGGGATTACTCATCTAACTGCACAGACAATGGCGGCTTTGGAAGTATGAAAGTCTTTTGGCAGAATGTACAAGGGAAAGTGCAAGGCTGTGAGTGGCATCCCTCTAAAGAGAATATTGTTGCTTTTGGAAATGCTGAAGGAAGAGTTAGTATAATGATTTAGTAGAATTGCTAATTAGTACATATTATGTAGGTATGTATGTATGTGGTGATGATATCCTTGCGCTCTGATAATATACTCAGATGAATAATTTGGTTTAACTGTACTGAGGCATGTGGCCCAGCACAGTATCTGATTGTGGAAATGATGACATTATGTTGGTGTGTAGCACATGTTATGTAACATTACAGTGTCTCTGTCTGTTTGTAGGTAGGATTAATTGACACAAGTATCCAGGCTCCTGCCAAGTTATTACCTTCCAGTCTGCCTTTGGGAGTCCATGGTATAAGTTGGGCTCCTAATAACACTTGTCTTTATGCTCACGGTACAGGGAAGTTAGTGATGTATGATACGGCACACATGGATCAAAGTATGTAACTACAATCTACTTTATTCATACACCATAACAGATCTTGTTTCTAACACATAGTAGCTGCTGTTTGTTTGATTATACTACTGTGCTATGTGTTCAAAACTCGATTAGCCGGAAAACATAGTTTCGAGAGAAATGCTTCAAAGTTTTTCATTATTTGAATTTTTTAAAACACCATAACGCACGTAATATGCAGAAAATATTTTTATGAGGAAGTATTAAAAATTGCTTCAATTTTACTCTCTCATTAAGAAAATAAGGTTTTGAGTATATTGCATGATTTTAATCCAGTTTTCCTTTCTCACTTTCACTTACGAATTTGCCATTAGCACTATCTCACTCTAGCATTACCTACCGTGTTTTGCCACGATCCGTAAAGATTGAATGGTCGAAATCAAGTAACTATAGTTGCATCGTTTTGGAGTGTCTTCACAGATTTAACGCATTTCGTCAATTACTCTACAGTCTTTTTTTGTATCAAAAACTGTAAACTTTTATTTTTGATATGAACTATGATAAAACAAGCATGAGAAATCTAATAAGCGACTTTCTGCATTTTGCCATTTGGCTGCGTTACTCTTCTAAAAACAAATCTACATATGTACTCGACATGTATCCATGTTTTAATTTGCCACATGATTATTATTGTAGATCCAAGAGAGATATGTGTTAAAATATTGGATAGAAAGTGGGAGATTACAAGCATTGCATGGAATGAGGATTACTTCACAGTTGGATCCAAAGAGGGTGGTGTGGCTCTATTGAAACCAGAATATCCACACGGGAATGTTTGTGTTGCATATCCTCACAGGTGAGTGCAATAGTATTATTTATAGGAATACACTAGCCTAGCCTAGACAGTAGACCCATGATAGAATAGCAAATGTCTGGAGGATGTTCATATTTCATTATCAATGTGAATATCCCAAGACTATGTATCTTGTATGGCATAAATTACATCAGTTTTTGCTTCACCAATGAGTTAGTATAAATCACTTGCAACAAACCCGTGTTTTCAGAATGAGTAAATAATAGATAGTAGGTATTGTTTATATGGACATAGTACAAACCTGTATGTATATTTAGATATTTATTGTGTAAATTGTATGTGTAATTTCAGGAAAAGGATTATTTGCATGTCCTGGCATCCGTTGGCAGTGTCAAGTGAAGATGGCATATCCCCATGTGCTAGTTTACTTGCCGTGTCAGCTAACAATGCATTGATTGTTATACTGAAACTTGAGGCATCAGGTGGTGAGTTGATCTTACTTACTTTACGGGTCCGGACTCTAGACCTTGCCACTCCAATGTGCAGCGACAGATATCGCTTTGTGATTTGCCATTTTTAAGTCCTCCATATTGCATGCCATCCGCATCAGCGGGCACGACAGCAAATGCAAATCGTCCTGCAGCGCCCCACAGTCGCAACTCGCGTCATCTCCCTCGAGGAAGCCCCACCTCCGTTGGTTCACTCTGCACCTGGTCACCCCCACCCTCAGTCTGTTCAAGGTTTTCCAGGTTGGAAAGTCGAGGTTTTGCGCGGTGTTACTGCCCTCCGACGGCGCTATCCAAAGTCTGTCACCAAGTTCGAGCTTCCATTGGTCCTCTCTGTATTGTTTTATTGAGGTATCCAGATCAGTGGTTGTTTTCAGGAAGCTCTTTCTCGATGCCAATCTCTGTGTCGCCATCTCGTGGCCGTAGAGGGGGTGTCTGGTATCGTGGTTTGCTTGTGCCTCTCCGCGTCCGCCGCCGCCTTTCTCCTGATGTTAGGTGGAGCTATACCTATTATAGGGTATAGTTTGTGTACTGCTGTAGGTTTGAGGCAGCCGGACACTAGCCGTGCCATTTCATTTACAGCAACATCTACTTGTTTGGCATGTGCTGACGTCTGCCAAACTGGGCAGGCATACTCGGCTGCGGAGACACACAGACTCAAGGCAGAGGTGCGGAGAACAGTTGGGGATGCTCCCCAGGATGTGCCGGTAAGTTTTCTCAGGATATTGTTTCTGGCTGAGACCTTCTGTTTGGTGTTGGAACAGTGTTGTTTGTACGAGAGTGTTCTGTCCAGAGTGACGCCAAGGTACTTAGGTGTCTGGCAGTTTTCTATCCTCTCGCCCTTCCATGTGACATTTAACTCTCTTCCTGCTTCCTTGTTTCGTAGGTGGAAAGCGCAGAGTTGCGTTTTGCTCGGATTTGGCTTAAGGTTATTCGCATCGTAGTATTGTCCAAGCGCATTGAGAGTTTTTTTTTTTTTCATTTGAGTCTTTTTTCCACTAGTTCAAAAGAGACCTCCTGGGCCGCCACTGCGGTGTCATCAGCGTAGATAAATTGCCTGGTCTCTATCGGTGTGGGTTGGTCATTCGTGTAGATGTTATATAGGATTGGTGCTAGAACGCTTCCCTGTGGTAAGCCATTCTTTTGTGACCGCCACCTGCTATCCTTGCCCTGAAGTGTTACGTAAAAGCGTCTGTTACTCAGGAAGTTGCGGATTACAGATGTCAACCGAAAGTCCTTTGTAAGTTCGTATATCTTGTTGACAAGTTTAGCATGGTTCACAGTATCATATGCGGCGGTGAGGTCCACAAAAGCCACTCCCGTCACCTTCTTCCTTTCAAAGCCATCTTCAATGTGCTGCACCAGGTTGAGCACCTGGCCAGTGCACGATCTTCCAGGTCTAAATCCAGCCTGTTCTCCTATTGTGTGATGGTCTATGTGGGCACTGATGCGATTCAGTATTAGGCGTTCGAAGATCTTGCTCATATGACAGAGGAGAGACACAGGTCTAAAGCTCTTCGGGTCATTGGGTTCTTTTCCCGGCTTGAGGAGTGCAGCAACACGAGCCTTTCTCCAGAGCTTTGGTATCTTCTCACTCTTGATGCATGCATTCATTAGTTCTAGGACCCATTCCATAGTTTTTGGTCCAAAATGTTTGATTTGTTCGACCCTCACCTCGTCCAGTCCGGCCGCCTTGCCGTTTTTCAGTGCATCTATTGCCTCCTTCAGTTCACCTTGGGTGAAGGGGTTTTCCAGAAAGTTATTTTCCTCAGATGTGCTACGGACTATGGGTATCCTCAGTTTTTTCCCACCTGTCTGGCCGTTAAGTAGCAGTTGGTGAGCTATCTGGTTTGGAGTGACATTATATTTAATGCTGTTCTGTGCTGTTGGGTCATTGCTGAGGTTTTTTATCACCTTCCACGCCCTTCTGCTGTTTTGCTTCATGTCTAGGTTTCAATGAGGTTGCACCATTTATCCTTCCTACTGTTGGATATGGTCTGCATCAAAACCTCTCCGGCCCGCAGTGTATCCTCCGAGAATGGGTCGCGGTCGAACAATTTTCGGTATCTTTCAAAGCATTGTTTTGAGTCTTTAGTGAGTCCAGGGATGTATTCTGTCCTGCAACCTCGTGGTATATGCTGTCTTGACACTTTATGCACAGTTTCCACAAACAGGTCATACATCTCCGGCAGTGGTGCTATATCGGAAATAGCACTGTCCAGCGCCCGGCCGTAGTCGATCCATTTAGCCTTTCGAAAGTTAAAGCGCCTTTTAAAGGGGACCTTAGTGGGTTGGGTCATTGGGACGATCTTACAAGTAATGGGGCGATGTTGGGTCTTTGGGATGGGGCACTCCACGTGTTTTGAGCACTGAGGTGTCAGTTCTTCCGAGACAAATATGTTATCGGGATTGTATCCTCTCTTCCATCGTGCGCTGTCAAAGGACGCTGGCAGTTTTGGGTGGTGGATTAGGCTTAGTCCTGCCGTTTCTGCCCATTTCTCTAGTTTCATTCCATTTTCGTCGGTTTCCCTGTATCCCCAGCTTACGCTATGACAGTTGAAGTCCCCCATGACAATCTTCTTAGTGTGGTTGTTGTAGTTAGTGGGTTCTGTGAATTTAAAATCGACACTGGGTGGTTTGTACACGGACACTATTACACAGCTGGTGAGCGCTATAGATAGGATCTCAATATTGTCTTCCTCCGTTAGAGCCACTGATTGGACATCTATTTTGGGGTTCACAAATATTGCGCTTCCGTACTTGTCGTGCGGTCGTTCCACCACTAAATTCATTCCTTGTATTTTGGGTCTGGGGTCCATTGGACCCCTGTGAGTCTCCTGTATCATCATTACGTCTATGTTTTTGCAGAGATCGGAGAGAATGATCTCTTTGTCTGAGCTTAGTCCCTCAATGTTTATTGAGGTCGTCGTGAACGGCCCTGATGAGGGCCGATGTCCATTCGGACTGGTTGAGTGGCTGTCCGGTAGTGAAAGGATTTGCCGACTTACGTCGTTTCCAGGGGGCGCCGGATTGCATTTATTGGTTTTCGTTTTCATTTCCATTTCGCTTTGTATTCTTAGTAGTTTGTAATTTCTAGTTTCATTTGGCTTTGTAATCTTTGTAATTGCAATCTCGCGTGGAGGCTCCTTTCATGCCCCCCCAGTTGATTATTTCTGCGCTTGTTAATACATACTATGTATAGTGAGATTAAAAGTTATTTCCTCATTATTTGTATATTAATGTATTACAGATGATGTCAGTTTGGTAATAGCTGATGAAATTTCCTCCCACGCTGAAAAAGTTAATCGAGTGTGCTGGAGTCCGCATCATAATGGGAGATTGTTGTCTGTGTCTTCAGATAACTTGGCACAGGTAAATTCAGCTCCTCCCATATTACTAACATAGTGACTTATTGTGTTACTGAAGTAATTTTGTTTTCATTACAGGTGTATGACGTAATTAACAAGTGCCCTCTTCACACATTAGTAGGACATTCTATGAGTGTGTTGTGCTGCCTGTGGTCTCCTACAGATCATAATATTGTGATGACAGCTGGAGAAGATTTCTCCTTAAGAGTATGGAACCTTAATGAACATCCCTACCAACAAGTCAAACCCGTGAACAGTAAAAGTTAGTAGTGGCGCTTGTGCTAGCTTAGTTTTGTAAATACTTCCGGAATCAGAGAGACGTTAAGAAAAAAATAATTAATCATTACAATTTTGAATAATATGTACGTAGCGTACTATTTTGTATTATTCTTATATTTTTTTGTTTTTAGGTAAAAAGAAAATGAAGTTAGCATCTCTGGATAATAAATCAGGTCTGATGGCATCTAAATTAAACGATAAAGAAAGTAAAACAAAACCAAAAGATTGTGCCAACCAGAACAAATCTTGTAGTGAATTAGATTCTAATGGTATATTTGCTCAAGTGGTTAAACAAAAACAATCTTCAACTCTAATATCTAATTCTACTCTTAATCTATATTGGAAACAAATAAAACTAACCAATAATAGTGTAGAAGGATGCAAGAGATTATTTCATCATTATGTTTCTAAGGTTTTGGATAAATCTGAAGATGCTAAAATGGATTATAGTGAGGGTTATGATTACCTAAGAATATACGGATCTCACAGTGATGTTAATGAGCTTCTGGATGTTGAACAAAGAAAACAAGAAGAGATGTCTCATTGGAACAGTTGGACATTGGTTGGACTTCTCAGAGGTGATTTGAAGACTGTTGTAGAAAAAGCTAGAGATAACAAGCAGCTAACTCCTTCGTTATTGAGTTTAGCACCAAGTGTTTCCAATAGGTAAATACCCAACCTAAGTACCCTGTATGCAAATTATGTGTATGTATATAAAATTATTTTTTTCCTGCAGATTTTGGAAGGATATGATGTCAGCTTACATAAATCAGTTGGAAAGTGTTGCGAAAAATGAATCGAGTGAGTAATATACGTAATAATAAAATACGTACATATTATGTATATCTGTCTGAATGTACTGTATACATACATACATACATATTTCTTACTATTTCAGATGGTAATATTAAGGACATGAGCATTCCACTAGCAATATATCCAAGTATTATAATGCTGGTATCTGGAGCGACTGAAGATGCTTGTAATGCTTTAGTCTCAGAGGGATTTATTGTTGATGCCTTGGTTGCTGCTAAGGTACGCCATGCAGAACACATAACTGAAGAATGCTTACAGAAGTTACTGGACATGTATAAACTTCAGCAAAAAATAAATAGGATTGCGGAATGGTAAGAAAAATTAAACTGTTATATAATAAATCATTCCTGAACTGAGATTAGTTAGCTGCATACATTAGAAAGTGGTAAGGTACTATGAAACAAGTGTTTTTGCTATCTGTTCCATCACCGCCTACATAGCCATGGTGTAACTTTTGGCAGTATCGCATAGGACCACCACTCGTGTCAAATCTCATAACAGAATATAATACATGTTCTTACTTTTTACAAGGTCATTAAGACTGTTATTCCATTGTATCCTTACGACATCCTTAGCAACGGTGACGGCAACTTCGCTTATAATGCAACCTACAACATGGCTGGGGAAAGACGATGAAGATGGTGCTGGTTCTACTTATTGTTTGTCTTAGTATCTATTGGACCACGTAATATTAGCGGGCACAAAATGACTTCCTTTTTTCCCTTTAATGTATAGACCTAATATTAAATGTCTAAATTGGATTGGAATAAAATTAGAGATGTACCGACTAGTCGGGAAAGTCGACTATCTGGCCAGAGATGCAGACATTATAGAGGGCACAAAATGACGGCTTTATTTGGTACATACACAATAGCTACAGAAAATAAACCACCAGTACTACATATGTATTTGCATTTCATATTTTTGATAAAATTTACTCTACAAATAAGAAATACAAGAGCTAAAAGTTAATTATTATACTTCTTGTAATTAAATTCAATTTTTAGCAAAGATGTGCCGACTATCTGGCAACAGATGCCGACTATTTTAGTGGCTGACTAGCTGGCCCATCACTAATTAAAATTGTAAATTGTCTATTACAGTTATTTAGCATCTGGTAAACTGATGGATGCTGCAATGCAGTTGGGTTTGTCCAATGATGAAGAATATTTAGCTTTGGCTGCAGACATTGCAAAGAAAGCTGGTGATAACGTTAAGGCCCAGAGTATTATAGCGGGACACTCAGTAGACAAGATTGTGTGATAATAGAGTGTAATAATCTAACAATTATAATAAGTTTTCTAATGTTTTGTGGCTACATTTGTCTTATTATTATACCTGACGCCTTATACCTACGATCCTTACAATGACATAAGACAAGAGGGACCAGAGGTAATCTCCATCTTAAAATAGTTTTGGAAGTGATAGACAGTGCATTATTTCTATGAAATTGCTTTATTGTAGTTGTGTATAAAATATGAAACAAAAAATAAATTATTTGCAATGATTATATTTTATTACTAGCTGAGTAACCCGTGCTTCGCAACGGCAAATTTGAAGTAAATCGGCAATACGACCCGAGACGCGTTCTGTTAGCCAAAATAGTGAGTTTTAATGGCTCTATAAAGTATTAACCATCAACCGGGAATTTTCAGTGTTTAGATTTCAGATTTGTTACTTTTTATAACGTTGCTTTATAATCTAAGCACTTGGATTCCCCCGTTCCGTTGGTGTCTCCCACCATGACTTGAACTATTCAAAATATGAAAAAAGACCTATGTTCTAGTCATGAACTTCTTTCATGAGACGCCAAACACGGCGGTATGCGGTGACTTGATCCTCTCGATCACCTATTGATGTCTCCCGATGGCTGGAGCGGACAAAATGTCAACTAAGATCTGGATTTCTTTTCCAATGCCCTTTCATTCGATACCAAACACCGCGGTGACGTGCAGTGACTGGATCCTCTCGATCACTTGACGTCTTCTGATAGCTGGAGCTGGACCAAATATGACAAAAGATCTGAATTTCTTTTCCAATGCCCTTTCATTCGATACCAAACACGGCAGTGTGCAGTGACTGGATCCTCTTGATCATTTAACGTCTCCCGATGGCTGGAGCTGGACGAAATATGACATAAGATCTGCATTTCTTTTCCAATGCCCTTTCATTCGATACCAAACACGGCGGTGTGCAGTGACTGGATCCTTTCGATCACTTGACGTCTTTTGATGGCTGGAGCTGGACAAAATAATATGACAAAAGGTCTGAATTTATTCTCCAGCGTCCTTTCATACAATAGCACACATTACTCCACACAGCCCTTGGATCCTATTAAGGAACCTATGAACCTGATCCTATCATAAATATTGTAAATAAATTGTAAACTTTGTAAAAAAACAAATTGTAAAATTGTAAACAAAAATTAGGTTTTTTCTCCAAAAAATGGTGACGTTTAGATACAACTTATTGGTATTGTTATGAATTTTCAAGCAATCCATCACTCCATGCATCCGAACACTTGATAAAAAATTGAGAAAAAACTGATATTATATGTAATAATAGAAGTTACTACTAACTCCAGCGGCTGATTTTGGAACTAAAGTGAATGATTTTGTGTTATAAAATTCGTAATAGGAACTAATTCATTATTTTATTTATGTGTCTATGGTTACCGCCTCAAACATGCCTCAAACAAATATCGATGTTCAAAATACTAAGTGTGTAAGTGAAAAATACTAAAAAATACCAGATTATATTTCATTGGCGGGGAGGGGGAGGATATGGTCCCTAGATCAAAGTCAAACATGAATAGAAAAAAATTGAGGGGGAGGGGCTCTTCTGCGACACATTCAATTGCTTCAAGATTAAAAAAAGAATAGAACCTGATGACGGTCACATACATTTTTTAGGTAGATTTTTTAGATAATTCCTTGTTTTCCATAATTTTTAAATATGAAACATACTAAATCATCGTGAAAATACTACAAAGTACAAATTCTTCCGAAAATACTAAAAAAAATACCAAATGCGATCCATCAAGACAAAATATACTAACTTTATATTAAAGTATCAAAAACGGACTTCATTCCTCAACGTTTCTCTATGAACTCGTAAAGATTGCCATACGTTGAAATAAAATAGACAAAATCATAGAAAATGGACAATTCGGAATTATAATTTACATTTGCGTTTTTTATCGCTGTTATTTTTTTATTGTAGTAAAAAAATATTATTTAATAAATAAATCCTTATTTGAATATAATAAATCACTATATTACGCATAGATATAACTGTATAAGTGATATTCAATATATTGTGTTGTAATATTTTACTTAAGAATTGGCCAAAATTATCTTACTGGTAACTATATTTCTAGCGGGAAATGTCTGACACCGACAGCTCAATTGTCAAAACTTTAGAAGTTGGTTGTTGTTTAAATGTATGAAATATCTGTTAAATGTATTGAAAAATCATTATTTTAGTGATGCTGGAAATTAATACCGTTCATTTTCATTTTATTTTTTTACGAAAACCGTGTTACTTATGAGTTTTAACATGTTTTGCTTGTCTTGTGAAATCAGTGCACATTAAGTGGATACTCAAGTTCCATTTTTAAAAATATTTATTATGGCATGTGTATGCAGTTTCCTGTAGGCAATTAACCTTGATTGACAATGAAATAAATGGGTAGGTACCTGCAATATTTATTGTGATAAGGTATTATTGTTTATGAGAGATGAAAAACTTTTATAAAAATCATAGATTATGTATGCCCTATTAGATTAGAAATGACAAAAAGTTATGATTTTTATGAGAACATCACAGAGTGTCACAGAGAAGATGAATCAAATAATGTATTCATCCATTCACAAACTGTTTCCCTACTATTATTTTTCTGTATTCGTCATTGACATGGCTAATATATATTACTCTGATTCAAAAAAACATTTTATATCCCACCCATTATTGTTGTTTAATTAGATGTTTTTCATTTTATTAATTATCAGTAGTACACCATATCAGGGCATCTCTATAGCAAAAGGCAAAAGCTGACTTCTGCGATGTTGTACATACATTCATAACATTTGTCAAAACGTTAAATTCAGATTTTGCCAAATTAATTTATAAAGAAGGATTAATTTTAATACTGAAACATAATAAATCATTACACTCTATTGTTGACCACATTTTTTTGGAAATAGGAGCAGTAAATACTTTAAATAAGTACGTTTAGTATTGAGTTTGACACAACTGGTAGACATATTTGATATCCTCTGTGAAGAAGGATTTTCCGATGATTTATAAAATGAAATATCTTATCAAACACTGAAAATTATTTGTTTTTTTATATCCTATGTAGATTTTGGAGATATTTACTAAATGCTCTCAATTAATGAATGCTCAAAACTATTTCATGTAAAAGATTACCCCGGAATGAATTAACTGGAAATTTGACACGAAGTACTCTCTGTTTCAAATATCTTGTACGTTGGATTAGTAGTAATTCTATGGAAAAAAATTGTATCCATGGAAACCCATGAGAGAAATGATGTGAAACGGGGAGTGAGAAAATACTAAGAAATAAAAAACATAGTACATATATAGAAATTTAAGTACCTACCTACCTTGAATAATATTTTCAAATCTTTGTCAAGTTGGTATCATCGTTGAATATAGATTGAGTGTTAAATTTATAGATGAGACATAATTCTTCATAATTAGAGAAAAAAGCTTAAGTCCCTCATTAGAATATGATATCTGTGGTTATACAAAATATAGAATTTTCAAATTACAATGCACATCAATATGATATATTTTACTATTGTCTCACTTTTTAATTCAACGAATGGTTTCATTTCCATGGCAAAATCTAAATACAAACCTACTTCACGTTTCACAATGAATTTAACCTTCAATAATTTAAAAATAACTCATCATTTTAAAAACTGAGATCATGTTTGACACGATGGCAGACATTTTAGTCGAGCAAATTAACTTACGATATGTTGTAAAATGAAATGTATTATCGGTGACTATACGTTATGAAATATTTTATACGTAAGGACGGTCTAGAGTATGGCCTGTACGACTACTCAGTTTTTTGATGTACAACTCTCCACGGTTTAGGAGTCTATTAAGGATATAGTGAAAAATGTTAGAAACATAGGTACGAACTAAAATATTTATGTGGGATAACACTTATGTACATCTAAGATTTAGTAATAAAATTATGTTAAGTACAAAAAATTCAATAATACCAGACATTAAAAAAACTAAGTATATTTATATACATACCTGAAGCAAGAGGACACACTATTATTGTCCCACGTATTATTTACATACACTGAATTTGTCAGTTCTCATTTAAGTAATTACTAATTTGTAAAAGTGGTAAAAAAATAGGAGATTCTAAATTTTTATTTTTTATACATCAATCTGTGCAGCTTTTCGATTTGAGCGATCGTGGTGTCCTCGGGGCTGTGCTAAATTAACCTGTTCAGTTAGTTGCACCAAGTTACACTTTTTTCCTGCTTTTGTGTATGCTCCAAGGAGGTGGCATATAGATTAAACAAATAAAGCTCAAGTACCCGTGATGGCACCCCTCTAGCCTAACACATAACAGAGATACAGGTCAGGGTACAATTTTTTTAATAAAATATCCACAGACCATAATATGTTTTTTGACCACTCATTGAAGTTTTTCTACATCTATTTGAAATGAAAGGTGTAAGATCTAAAAGTGACAAGAATTCGCCAAAACAAAATGATCCTGATCTCGTACTAAACTCATTGCAATTGGATGGGATAAGAGCCGAAATACAGAGAGTAGAGTAGATTTTTTTTTAGATAGAGTATCGCTTTTGTATTAGTGAGTTCTAGGCGTATACGTATAGGGCGGATGATAATAAAATGTTATTGTGTTAGTGTGTACCAACACGGGCTGGGTTGTAAAAGAAGGCCTTTGTTGTTTACCTGTGTGGAAGTCAGTACGTTGAAAGCACTCGAAGTGGAAGGTTGTTCGTTAGTGCAAGGTGACCACACGTTATAAATAAACTTAATTTTTTTCTTGTTATTATCCAAGATGCAACATATATGTAGGTAAAAAGGTATGTTTCCTGGTAAGGTAGGTATAATAGGTTTTGGATTTGGCATTACTCATACTAATGGCAAATTCTAATGAGTGTAGGTACAATGTAAACAATAGTATAAAAGGTTTATACATATGTAATGTACGGTAATAATAGTAGACATCTTAGGTATTGGTTAATTGTGTACTAATTACAATGTATATTGACATGGGTTGTGCTTGTGGCTCAGCGTTAACAGCTAAATGAAGAGATAACTGTTGACAGGTATACGTAAATTCAATTGTTTTTTTTTTTCTATTTATTACCCATGTGATTACTTTCTTTATAGTACCCATTAGGTATATTTGCCTTGTATGCAAGTAGGCTTTGAAACATTAAATGATAATATTTTAATTACTTCTTAGAAAACATGACGCGAGCCACGTGGTCGCCCTACCATTTTTGTTACTAATACAAAAGCGATGGCGCTATTACAGTAAAACTACTCTACTGTCAGTAGCAATGAGAATAAGACGATGTATGTATGAACCTACGTACAATATTACTATGCAGTTGTAGAATGCAACATGTGTGATTTAATATTAGAAATGTATTGTATTGATAATATTTTAAATTTAACTTCCTAATATTGCGTATGTATTTAGAGGAAACATTAAAAACGATACGCGTGATGAAACAACTTATACTCTAATCATGCAGTAGAATTATACATTTGTATAGGCACAGGCATAAACAGTTAATATTACACTATCAACATTCTACACTATTCATCTAATGCTATACATACAGATCATAATACCCTCTGTTCACAGTATTATACAGGTGTCCCGTAAATCAACGAGATCCCAAATCATAGTAAATAAGGTAAGCTTTCGATAAATTTTTGTCTTTTATTGTTATGAGCCGGTTTATCAACCCTTCACGGATGATATTGATTTACGGGACACTGTATAACCGATTAAATAAATTATTAAATAGTAATAATTGCACATAATAATAATAAACAAGAAAATTCTTAAAACTATGGAATAATAGGATCTTAAAATAAAAAAATATTGTACTTCACATTGGCTGTTGGCGTTGCTGATTCATTTTATTTTTCATAATATATTCTTTGTATTTCGCCAATTTAACTTTTAACGCTTTATTTTCCATCAAACAATCGCTGAGCTGTTGACTCTACAATAAATAAATAAAAATTGGATTATTTTAACAACAAAAATATGTTAAGAATTTATACAAACCGAAGTGTGAAATTCGCCAGAGTTAAATACTATTCGTAATAATTACTTTGCATTATTTGCACCAAATGTGAGTGGCTCATAGATTCATAATAGTACCTACTAATAAACTATACATACAATATATTATGACCCTAAGATCTGTGTACAAATTTATACCTTGGTGCAGGGGTAGGCAAAGGGATTAAAATGTGAGACTATCCCACCTCTATACACATTCTGTTGGGTGACTGAGGGCTCATGAGTATGTAAGCATGCATATATTCGCACAAGTGTGAATTGTACTTCAACAGTAGGGAAGATATTAGAGATGAGATGTTACCTGTACAATTCCACTGCCAGATGATGATGGTATGAAAATTTGAGGCTGCATATTATTTACTTTGGTCAGCAACTCCTTATGTTTTATCTCCAACTGATCTAAATTCTGGACAAAAAAATAAGGTTCTCTCACTAACTACACCAGTCAAAATATATCAAACTTTAATATGTGCATAAACTACAATAAACTAGATATGCGAGAACGTGGCTGAAATTAGGATTATCGGATTTGCCAAAAATATAAAAGTATACAGAGGGTAACTTACAAGTCTATTAGTCTCACATTCTGTGCATACTTGAACTGTGGAGGTAGTTGGCAATCTATTATCTGTAAAACAAAAATAGATTAAAAACAAGTTTAAACATTATTGTGTGTACATAGAAGGGGGAAAATGTTATTTTATGCAGCATGATTCTTATCATTGCTTTCCAACCTGTATGGGCCGCCTCTTTCACTAGATTGGTTTAAAGTTTTGCAAAATAGACACAACATAAAAAAACATTTATTCACATATTTCAAACAAACATTATGTTTTTCCTAAATTGACTATGGGTATAATTAAAACCATCCATTATTGATACACTAGCAATTGTCTGAATACACGATCATGTGGTTACATAACCATAATTGTCTTACTGTCGGGTGAAGTAGTGGTTTCCTCCTTGGTGGTAACAGAAAGTCCTCGATTGAAATCATGCATACTCTGTCTCTTTCTACGAGAATCTCTTCCAGGTGATCCTCTCCTAAGATCGCCAAGTTCTTCTTCCATATTCTTTATCTTTGCCTACAACATAATACATAATGTAATTGGTACAGTGATGTGCACCTAGAGACTGAGTAAAATCTTAAAGATAAGGTTTGGGGGAGTTTCGGCAAATGTTTTACGGGAAATTCACTGGGCAAGGTATAACTTTTCAACTAAATAGTAATATGTATACTAACTGCACCTGAGATAAATCTCATTATGTAGTTTATTGCCACTGGGCAAAGTACCAGGTACTATGAAGGGGACAACTTGTTACACAACACTATAAACTACAGTTCTTACACTGCAAACTGAGATTTTACAACAATTTTGTCAAACTGTAGTGTGATTTATAATCTACTTGAAATAATATCGTTTCCTAGAGAATTGACAAGTGAAAGTGGCAATTAATCTACATACACACCTCCAATAAGAACTTCTCGTTAGATAACTCATTGTAACTTTTGATGTTGTCTCGATACAATCCTATGCAGGCATCATACTCCTTGTCCATTTCATTATACTTTTCCTTCAACTCTTCATGTTCCTTGCGTGTACAGTTGAGCTGTTCCATCAATGATTTTGTATCAGTCTCATATTGCTGCAATTTACTATTCAACTTATCTATTTGTTTCTCTCTGTAAAGAAAATAATAATGAGTTCTACATTACTAGATCTTGTCCCGGGTGTAGCACAACTATTGTATATTATTGATACATGGACATACTCATCATGAGGAAGTAATTTATGAAGAGTGTTGTTTTGTAAAGAATGTTGTAAGCGTCTCAATTCAACAGCTTGTTCTTTGTGTTTATTGCGAAGTTCCTCATTTGCCTTGGATAGATTCATGTATTTTTCTTTCAAATGATTGTGTGTCAATTTATCCACAAACATATCCATTAATGCGGCATTGTCCTCTGGAAACATTTATTAACATTGCATACATAGGTGTAAGGTATATAAGGTAGGTGAAGGTATTGCACACTTGTGTATAATAAATTAGTATTATTAGAGGCTAGGTAAAATTCCATATATATTTGTCAATCTGTGTCCAACTCTTAAGCCCTACTGTGAGAGGCACTAATTACAACTAAGAGTTAACCTTAGTGGCGTGTTAGAGCTGGATGCCTATTGCCTAGGTATGGAGCCTTATTCTTATGAAGACTCATAGGCTCACCACAAACGTCCCGAAGTTCAGTTAACGGAATCGACCGTTTGCAAAAAAGTTCCGACCAAAACCTCTTGACGCTGAATTCAGAGAGAGGTTTTGATCGGAACTTTTTTGCAAAACGGTTGATTCCGTTAACTGCATTTCGGGACGTGTGTGGAGAGGCATACAGTCACAAGGTTACTCACTGTAGATACCTACTAGTACTTTATATTACTTCACAGCCCATTGAGCACATGGTTGGAGCGTGTGCCTCCAAAGTGGGAGGTGGCGGATTTGTGTAAAGTATTTGGGTTGTGCCACTAGTTGTATTACATATAAGACAAGATCTCGCAACAAGTATTACAAAGTATGTGTTTATTAAATATCTGCATAATTAGTTGTTTCACATACATTATTAACATTTTGAAAATAATACCTGGACGATTATTGGAAGTGTTTGTAGATGCATCCACTTTAGAAGTTACACTGGACTGTAAACTCACCATACATGCTTCATACTTCGCCTAAAAATAAAAACATCTATCATGAGACCACATAGCAATTAATAGAAACAGGAGGAGGGTGAACCAACCAAAAACAAATGTATTCTCACCTACATGTGAGGACGTTTTAATTACATATACTACTAGTACTTCAATGTTCGGAGACGATAGTCATTGTGTAAAACATGTGCACCTACCTTCAATTCTGTCAGTGTATGTACAATAGTGTTGTGTTCTTCAGTCTTTCTATTTAGTGTGTCTAATGTATCGGAATATAAAGAGTTCAGATTGTTACATTTCTCTTCCAACATTTTGTACTTATCTTCCTTTTCCACACGAGTGTTCATTGTGCAATCTTCCATTGATATATCATTGCAGTTTTCTGGAATCAATATACACACCATCCATGTATACTGCTGGTAACATTATTTAGTAAAGTATTTTATACGAGTTTCAGAATGAAATAATTTTCGTTGCTTACCATTACTCGAGGACAAATTTCTATGTAAGTCATGAAGACTTTGTCGTTTAAATTGCAGGTGATTATTACGTAACTTTGGACTTGATCTTAGAAGGCAACTTAATTCTGACTGGAGGTCGGACACGCGGGCCTAAAACAAAAGTTACAATAATTAGAAAGGGAGTTTATATTCACAATACTGTTTTATACTAAGCCCTGTTGTACAGTAAAACTGTTGTAGTAGTATGCTGTATTGTATGTGATGTCGATTTTGTTTTTGAGATTGTACTGATTGTAATCGCAGTGAGTGGCAAAAGGCCTACAGCTGTATGCCACTTACTGTTTTATTTTATTAAAATAAATTAAAAAATACTTATATTCCCATACCTCTAAAATACTATTGATAGATTTCAAGCTGGACATTTCTACCAGTTGACTTGTCACTCCATTCAGCTTGTTGTTCACTCCCACTAGTTGCTCCTCTAGATTGCCGATAGTTTCATTCTTCTTAACAACCTCGTGTTTTAATTTATCATTCTCAAATTGCAGACTGAAAATAGTAATAGCATGCAGTAGTAATACAATGCATGGAATGTCTGAACATTGAAGGTACAATAATGTAGTGATGTTTTCTTACCTAACAGTGTTCCTATGATTAGACTTCAATTTGCTGATTTCTTGCACTTTCTCACTGATCTCTGAATCCTTCTCACTAAGCATCTGAATGAGACTCTCATTGTTTGAGAGCAATGATAATTTTTCTTCTTCTATGACTTTTCTCTCAGAAACATATCTGAAGTTTTCGTCTTTCATAGCAGCCAAATAATTAGATTTTTCTTTCAATTCGGCAGTAATATTTTCAATCAACAAATTCTTTTCACTGATGATATTCTGCAGATGTTCAAGTTTTGGTCCTAAAGATGATAGTTGTATTCGATTGCTTTCTAAGTCTGTTGTTAATGCTTCATGGGCACTAGTAAGTTCTTTAAGAGACGAAGATAAGATTACTTCTCGTTCTTTCAGTTCACTATAGGAATTAGACAGTAAACCATTTTTCTCTTTAAGATTCTGGGTTTCCACTCTTAAATCACTTACATTTTTTTCTGATAGCATTAGTTTACTTTCAAGTTGTTCTATTTTATGTAAAAGGTTAGATTTTTCTTCAGAGTATGTTGTTAACTGCGACTCTATGTTGATTTTAATATTTTCCAAATCCTTCATTTCGTTAATCTTGGATTCTACTTGTTGTTGGAGAGCTTTACAGTATTCATCCTTTTCATTAAGGCATGTCTTAAGGAGAGTTTTTTCCTCTATCAATTTGTCAATATTGTGTTTCAGTTGACTAGAATCATCTTTTGATTGAACATTTATATTCTCCAATTCTTTAATCTTGTTTGTAAGTAATAATAGTTTAGTTTGTAATTCATCTTTCTCAACACTATCCCTTTCATGAATGTTTACCTTTTCAGAATAAACTTGTTCTACTTGTGATTCAAGATCAGCAATCTTCCTACTATATTCTTCATTTAGTTGTAACGCACGAACTTCACATTCTTTTACTTCATTTAATTTAGTCTCTAATTCGTTAACTTGATTTATAAGATGTGTTTTTTCCGATTCATGTGTTTTTATATTTTCACTACAGTTAATGTCTTTTTCGCATATTTCTTTCTTTAAATCATCAATGCAACTCTCTTTCTCGAGAAGCGCCATTTTATTTTCGTTATAAGACTTGATTTTTTCCTCTAGTTGTACAGTTAACTCTACAACTTTATTTTCATTCAAATTTACTTGGTTTACGAGTTCTTTAATATCATTATCTTTGGAAAATAAACTGTTTTGTAATTCGCTCACAATGGTATTATGACATGTAATTTTTTCTTCCAATTCCAAAATTCTGCTACTTTTAGAATATAGTTTTGATTCAAGAGACAATGTCTTATCTTTCAGAGTATTAATTTCATCTTGTAACGCATTGAAGCGATAATTTAATTCCTCAGTGTAGCGTGAGAGTAAATCTTTTAAATTATTAGATGGAGGGATGAAGTCTTTTTTGATAAGTATGATTTTTTCCACAATATAATCATAACACGCAGACATATTTGAATCAATAGTTGCAACTACATTCATATCACAATCGGTGGTATGAGTTTGGATTGAAACATTAACATTATCGGATGTTTCTCTCGGAGATTTACATATACATGATGAAAGCTTTGTTGTTAAATCTGCACATTGCGATTTCAGATTATCTATATCTTCTAAAGTATCCATCAACTGAGTGGAGAGAGAATCTCGTTCAAGGACAAGATCATCATACTGCTTGACCAATGGTTCATATATTTTTAATTTATCATTCAATCGCTGATTCTCCAAACATTTACTTTCATAATCAGATTTCAAATGCTCTGATTCAACAGCCATTTCTGTGCAGATTGATCTGTCAACATTTTTTTGGACATTTTCCTGCGTGGGGAATAATGCAAATGGAATCCTTGGCATTCTAGTTTCAACAATTTTGGATGTGCAGTCCTTTATAGGTGTCTCTACAATCTCAAGACCAGGGGTAGTAATATTACAATATATATCCACAATATCTCTTTGTGTAAGATCGGGATTCTCCAAGAATTTTTGTAATACAAACAAGTGTTCTTTAATAAAGGAGAGAGCATTCATACAAGTAGAGTGTAAGTTATTATGGTGATGTTCCGTCGTACAGAGTATAAAGCTCTTTAAAGTAGTTTCAGCATCGGCCACCATGGATTCATTTCTTGCACTGATTATTTTCTTGTACAATTCTTCACTTTCCTTACATAAAGTATGTAATTCAGTTTCAGATTTGATCATATCATTCTGTAATGTCTTGTACTTTGAATTCAGTGAAGCGATTTGTTGATTTTGTTGATAGATTATATTCTCTATTTTATTACAGAAATTGTTGTATAAAGAACTTAGAGTAGTTAATCTTGTGGTAAGTTCCCATTCTGGCTGAGATACACTCAATGCTTTTGTATCAGATTCTGTGTCTTCTAATGAAATGTTAAACTTGGCATTCATGGCTAACACATTTTTTTCCAAAGAATCTGTAAATCTTTTAATGTCGTCTAAATCTACAGTAAGTTTTGTTGATTTAGTTTTAAGATTAGATGCATTTTCAACGTCATCTTGGTTTGATATAAATTGACGACAAACAGAACTACAGATTGATGTGTTTTCACTATCTAGAAGCTGTGAAATACTCAATTGGATGTTTTGTATTTGATCTTTAATTGTATTGTACAAGTTGGAATACATTGCATCTGCTGAAATTGTTGTTTGAATTTCTCTAATACAATTTCCAATGAAAGACAATGATTCTTTTACTTTATATAATTCATTTTCTTGAGTTACTATCTTCTGCTTCAATTCACTATTGTTTGAATCAGAATCTTGTAAAGAAGTTTGGAGTTTCTTGATTTTGTTTAAAATCAATGCAAGTTCTGCTGTACATACTGGAGATGGGTTAGTTAGATTAGTATTGTCTAAATTCTCCAATCCACAATCAATCATATCCAATATATCTTTTACACAGTCACCTCTGTTTGTATTTTGAGCAGAAGGACATTTGGGAGATTTTAGTGATTTGATGGAATCTAGAGATCCTGTACAGGAGTTTGATTGGTTCTTGTTCTTAAGAGGTGTTTTATCCATTCTAAATGACACATTTTCTTTGTTTTCAAACAGCAAGCTTTCATTTTTCAAGGAACCATTCTCACTGATTAATTTTCTTATTCCTAATTCCAATGTATTTAGTTCCCCATAATCTGTGTGGAACTTTGGTGTATGAGCAAAGGTTATTGTTTGATTGCTATTTATTAGACTATTATTGAGAGTAGTGATATCGTGAAGTATACTCTTTATGTTATCTTGTAAGGAATATTTTTCAACCTTTAACTCTTGTATAAGACTGTTGCTTGATGCCAATTCGTTTGCCGATTCACTCAGTTGTTGAGATAATGTTAGTATCTTTAAATGTAGAGAATCAATACAAGTTGTTTTCTCAGTAATATCTTCAATATAGTGAGTTATTTCTGTTTTCATACATAACAATGAATCATTTAATTCACTGTTCTCTTTACACTTTGACTCTATTTCATTTTTAAGTCTATTCATCTCGGACATACACTCGAGATTCTCTGCTTTAATTTTTTCAAACATCTCCTTTACATTTTGATGCTGTTCTTCTACAAGTTCTTTTTCCTTGCAAACAGCCTGCAAGTCTTGAGTAACTTTACTCACATTTGTTTCACTTTCTCGCAATTCAGAGTCTTTATGTTGGATCAACTCATTCATATTGTTATTTTCATCGGTTAATGATTTGATTACCAAGTCTTTATTTATAATATCATGTGACATAATTTCAATTTTTTCATTAGCATTGCATAATTCACTAAGTACAGATTGATATTTGTTGTCAAGTTCGATATTTTGCTGAGTTAAGTTCTGATTAATGTCTGTTTTTGCTGATAATTTACTTTGTAGGTCGTCAACTTGTTGAATTATAATTTTTAATGCACTCATTTCACTCTCCATCTGTTGACAATTTACAATATAAATTGATAGCTCATTGTCTTTATTAATGATTTGAGATTTTAATTCTGATATAATACTTTCTTTACTTGTTATTGTCATGGAATGCTCTTCAGACAAATCACAGATTTTTTTATTAAGATTATTAATAGTTAAAGACAGGTTATTTATTTCATTCAATTTGGTTTTCATTTCACTATCAAAATGAAGTTCTTTGCTTTCCAAAGTAGATCTTAGTTCATTACTTTCTTCGGGGGATATAATTGGAGTATCCTTTGATTTGATATTTTCCTCAATGCTCAATAAAGAGTCTTTTTGCATTTCAATGATATTATTCAACTGCGTTATTGTGTCTTTGGCTAGTTCCAGTTCCTTGTCCTGATTTTTTATTTTGGAAAGATGTTCCTCTAATTGTTGATGGCATTTAGATATTTCATTTGTCAGCTCTGAGTTTTTAGTTTTCATTTCTTCAACCAGTTGTGTCAATGCTTCAATGTCAGTTTTAGCAAATTCTATGTTGGTATTGTTACTAGCATCTTTTTTCTTGATTAGTTCTTCGAGTTCTGATATTCTCATTTTCAGTACTTTGCATTCATCAGAATCAAGTGGATTATCATTTTCTCCTTTAGTTAATTCTGTGACATTAATCTTGAGTTGAGAATTCTCTCTAGACTTGTTATCAATTTGATCTTCTAATTCTTTGATTTGAATAACTTTTGCTTCCAAATCATCTTTTAATAAATTAATTTCTTTGGTCACAGACTTTAGATCATCCTGTAGTTTAGAAATGAGTTTGACCTTTTCACTGATATCTACTTCTTCGTTTGTAGTATCAAGATCACTATTTGCCAAGGACAGGTCTCGAGACATATTAAGGAATTGTGGTATTAATGATGTTCTTGAAGTACTATGACATTTGGCATTGGATTCTCTGGCTTCCTTTAAAGATGCTATTAATTCCTTTTCTCTGTTTTGGGATCTTTGAGTTAAGTTTTCCATTTCGAACTGTAAATCTGTATTGATGTTTTTATATTTTTCTATTTCTTCTTCGAGCTTCGTCTGCAGAAACCAGAATATACATACTTAGAAATCTTGTCTGAGTAAATGTTTACAATCATTACTATTAGTTAATGTATACAAACCTGATGTTTTAAAATATTACTTTTTTCCTCACTAAGGCTTTCTAAGTTATTCTTTAATTCTTGTATTTCCTCTTGGCCACTTGTTATTAGATTACTTTGTGTCTCTATTTGAAAAGTACATTTTTCATTTTCTTGTCTCAATGCAGTTATGTCGTGAATTAATTCTACCTAAATTAGTAATACAAATATCATGTAATGGATTATTATGTGATAGACAATAATATCACATACATTATATGTCGATAAACTCACAATTATTATAAAAGACATGATACAGAATGAACATACCACTTGAGGCGCGTACATCTTTTCTAAAGAAGTCATCTCCTGTAGCTCCTTGAATTCTTTCTCGGCATGTTGAGCACGATATTTTAATACACACGGTGGAGTTTGCTGTACATCTAAAAAGAGAATGCAGGTTCCAAGGTATGATGTTCAACTGTCATATCATGATTTGGATTGAAGGAATAATAATTTCAATACACTTACTGAAACATTTGTGATTTGGTGAACAAGTAGGTGGTGTAATTGAACCTACATTCTGTAATACTGTTCTGGGACTTGCATCAGGAGTGTCATCTGTAAAGCATATAGTAATGTAACGTAAGCAACACATAATCAGAATTGGAAACCAACATTACTTATAAAATGGAATAATGTTAAATGGTCAATCACAGATAATAAAAACTGCGTACCTAGCTCGATTACATCAATGCTTGCCTGCATCTTCACAAGTGGAGTATTAGGTACTCTATCACTGAATGCAGAGATTTTAGAATTATGCCGATGTGTTACATTACTCATATTGGATATATTTGTCATATTTTCTGTATAATTTAGGCTGAAAATGAATCATATTACAAACATATATTATGTACCTGCATACATGTAGATTCATTTGTATGTATTTGTTTTTAAATTTCCCAATAAAATGAATTCAACAAACCTGTCCTTGAAGAGTGTCTGTACTGCATTATGTTCTAATATGGGTGGTAAATTAGACCGTGGGGCACACCATGTACGTCTCCTTAAAGCAGCTGCCTTCTGCGCATTGTTACCACCTTCTTCAGGTCGACCCATTAGAATCATGTGTTGGAGTTTCTCTAGTTGTTCTTGGAGTTTCTTATTGTCATCCTAAAAGAACAATTAGGCAGATTAATATGTTTGGGGAGAGCTATATTCAACTATAAACAACGTAGATTAAACAATCAATAAAGTAGAAAACCTCTAGAAGTCGTTTATCCTCTAACTCCTCTTGTAGTTTCGCCATGTCTTTTGTTAATTTTTTAATAAGTGTAGCATCACTTATTACAGCATTCACCTTTGGAATATTCTCTATTACTTTTGCACTCATTGCAAACCTGAAAAGGATTTATTTTAAATGTTATGTAGAAAAGGGAAAACTTAGATAAATATCAAAGATTACAAATATGTAGAAATACTCTTACATTAACGTTGATAGCGTTTCGTCAAAAACAGCAGGTGTGACAGCACAAATAATACCTGTCTTTGAGTTGCCACCGAGAGAATTTCTCAAGAAATGTGTCAATTTACTGTCTCGAAAATTGATAAACCTATAATAGAAAATAAATGTTTAATACAATTGTTTTGGATTATTCACAAAGTTATAAACAAGTAGGTACTAACAACATTATACATAGGGATGTTATTAAAATTATTTTATGGCTTGTGAGCTTTACATAAATCTATTCATTTCAAGAAAGGATCGCACAGACATCAACTGGAATAAAGCATATACATAGTAGTAGGTATATAGTATGAATATTGTTTACGTATTTGGTCCACGATTGGGATCAGACAATTGTCTTATGACAAGTCCCAGAAAAGAAAGTGATTTGTTAATATGTCCTCCTTCCCTCAACCTCTGCTTCGTGGCACCAGTCTGTCCCGCTCGCTCAGAGCCGGCTAAATCAACCAAATTCAATTGAGAGACATTTACACTATCGTCATCTTCAGATCCCAATGACACGTGCTTTCTTGATTCTATAATCTAAAATCAATGTGCACAAATCAAATATGGGCTCTTAATAAAATATGATTTAAACAATATACGATACATACACACACAATTACACATAGAAAACAATCAACTTACAATATAAAAAATAGTGTGAGACCGACTGCTTCTTTCATTCATTTGGGTTTCACCAACAGCCCTATTACGGTTTCCCTAAAATTACAATTAAATCAACTCATACAAAAATTAAATATATTTGGGAAGTTATCTATCTAGTAGTTATTAGAGATATATGGAGGAGTACGGAGGAGGCATACATTCAGCAGTGGACTGCGAAGTTATTGCAGAGACCATGCTCTTTTGGCATTTTTTCTTATTCCTTGGTACAGATATCCTAGCCAAGAGGAAATCCATATGATACTTGCTTCTCAAGGCATAGAGAATATTTCTTGAATAAAACATCTCAAGATAAAATATGGACCTTTCATATTTCCTCTGTTTAGCCCATGTGGAATGGAGGGAAATGAATAGAGAGACAAACTAATACCTTTTTCATTAATTCAAGAACTTCTTCTGCTGTTGAAGTAACTTCTTCCTTAGCTTTAACATGAAGTTGGCCATTGAAATCCTCGTGTATTTTTAAATCTGTATTGTTTATATCAAGGAGATCTCTTATTTTTTCATTATATATTTCGATGTAGGAGACTCTGCACAGAAAACATTTTTCCAGTAATTCATATTACGTATGTTTCAATGTAAGATAATCCCATACACACATTCATGCAAATGGATTACAATATTACCTTAAGAGAAAGTCTCTATCGGTCATAGATAGAATTTTGGTAAAAATGTTTTGAACTGCTAATGGAATGACTCCCGGAGAACCTTGGTCTCCCATCATGGTGTACGTCTTCCCAGAGGATGTCTGGCCGTAAGCAAAAATAGTTCCATTGATTCCATCCACAGTGGCTTCTACTATGGGCCTTGCCACAATGTCATACACATGTTTGGTTTGGCTCTTACAATCAAATATATGATCTACAACATGCATAACTCGTGTTAATCCTACATACATACCAGCAAGCATTAACAACCTAATTAAACATACCAGTACAATGAAATTAATTGCATTCCCCATTAGCAACAATTACAAGTCAGATCATAATGACTAGACCAACTTCACTTGGTTTCATGGTGGTTATATTCTAAATCTAAGATTCTAATGCATATCGACATCGACTTGCCAGGAATTGAAGCATTGTTTGTGTTGGTATACGGCTGGCAGACAAAAGTCAAAAAACAATAATTCGGGGACTCCTTCCGAAACGTCAAACGTGTGAAACAATAAACTAAACGTCAAATTCTTAATAACGAAAAGGTAAAATAATAAGTGCTCAGCAGCTGCGTCACACTCTTCTAGCATAATAACATATACCTATTCATAAATTAATATAAATACTTACCGAAAGTAAAAGTATTATCCCCATCCCTGTTATGTTCAATGGGGTAGATGGACTTCCCATTAACAGCCCACAGTTCACGAAGATTATCATCTAATTCACGTTTAATTAACGGACGAACTTTGATCACCACTTTGATGTTATCAGCCATGGTGATTTAGAGCAAATTGAATTTTGTGCAACTTAAATATTCATTTTAAAATAACGCAAACACAGCGGCAGCGCAAAATGCGTGCGGCACGACGAAAAGTTGCGAAATTTCAAAAGCAGAGTTGCAACGTTCCAATACAAAATTGTTTATTTTTCTATGGATCACCAAGGGTAACGTTCTTTGTGTTTGATTTTTGATCTCGTTTCGCCCATTTGTAATGACTCGAGTGACACCCTCGTGCCAACACGAGTGACACCTTCGTGTCATTGAATGATGAATGAACCGACAAGAACATACCCGCCAATTTGACGTCTCTATTTGTATCTATGGTCGATTTGACACTTTTTTCTTTGATTTTTGCTTTGCTCTAAAAATTTTAGGTTATGTTTTATGTATGTTTGCGAAGTGAAGTGCCGTGCGCGTGTCTTCGTTTTATTGTTTCAACGTTTTGGTTTTAATTTTGAAGATTGAATATCTTCTACAATGCAACACGACGATGTAAATATATTGAGTATAGTGTGTGTATTATGTCGCTGTGTTATGCTTTATACTAATTATGTTAATTGATTTTTAGGTTGTGTGGAGTGTAATCAACAATACATTCTGTTCTCATAAAGTTAGGTTAGTAATTTAATAATGTTAATACATAGTTGTAGTTCACATTTATGGTTTGATTGGTTTGCCATCCGAAATAGGTTGTAACATAATCTGTAGGGAACTGTACTACCTAATATGACAATCTGGCATTGCTGTTAGGCTAGGACAAGTTAGGTGTAAGTATTGTATTTCCCGTTTTCCAGAATTATCTACACTATTTTTGAATTATGTACACCTTTGTATTATTAACAAGGATGATTTTTTAAAGGAAAAATACTACAAAGCCTGCGGTTTTTATTTGCCCCTATAGGGGCCATAAGTTTAACAATCATAGTTTCTTAACTGCGAATTCCTTTAATATGGTGTGCAGATCATCAATCATTTATTTATGAAGTGAATGACACTGAGGCCCAACATTCAAATAACATCACGCACCTTGTCCACCATCACAATGTCACACCTGTATTGGTGATAAACACTTCAATTTTGGAATATCCACACATTTGCTCCCCACAAGTTGTGATGCCATAAGTTTCTTATGTTTCTTAGTTCAGGCCTGTATAATATTCTTCAGATTCCCAAAATTCTCAGATCCCGTAAATTTCAGGAGTACTTTCGGAATATGTATTCTCTTGTTCAAGGAGTTTTCAAATATTATAATTCTAAAACAGTCAATCTGTAGTTTATACTTTCATCCATCAAGTTTCAAGACGATTCTCTCAGTATTGGCTGAGAATAATTCAGGGCGCCGAAGCCGAATGACAGCATACATATAGGACCTTAATAGTTTAACTCAACACATTGAATATGTATACATAATATGTTGCATCTGACAAATTCTGTCATACCATTACTTAAGCATAGTAATATTATATGATTATAGATTGAATATTCTTAGGTAGTAATATTTCGTGTAGTAAGTGTCTTACATATTTTTGATTGAATTTTTCAGTACAAAAACGCAAAAGTTTTGTAGAAATGAATATAACTTAACTGGTCTTTGTAATCGCTCATCATGTCCATTAGCTAATAGCAAGTACGCCACTGTGAGGGAAGAAAATGGCATCATCTATTTGTTCATGAAAACTGCTGAAAGGTAAATATAAATCATAATATGGTACTTATCCATTAAGGTTTTACTACAACATTTTGTCTCATAGGTATTCACATAACTTAATACCGCAATTAGATACATTAATTATCTTTTCCAGGTCAATGTTTCCATCCAAGACGTGGGAGAAAGTAAAATTATCAAGAAACTTTGAGAAAGCAATATATCAAATCAATGAAAATCTTGTGTTTTGGCCTGGATTTATCAAATCTAAATGTAAACAAAGATTTGTAAAAATCACACAGTATTTAATACGGATGAGAAAACTTAAACTGAGAAGAGTGTAAGGGAATGAAATTTATTTTAGATTATTATAACCTAATTTTAAACACTAAATCTTTTTCAAAAAATATATAATTATGAGTAAACGTTATACATTACAATTTATCCATACAAGATAATATTATATTCCATTCCCTCTTCATGTGCTCCTTGCGGGGTAGGCCAGAGAATAGATTGCCAGACTCCCTATCCTTACACACACTTTTCGCTTTCGTTACAGACACTACGATTTTTACAGACACTACGATTCACTTTATTCAAAACATGTCTGTCCTTGACTGCTCTCTACATCACTGAACCATCTCACCTTGTTTACTTTCATCTAAACTAATTACAGCACACTCACATCTTTTTATAATATTTAATTATTTTTCAGCAAAGAAATTATCCCCATACAAAGGAAAATTGAGAGACGTGAACGTCGCAGAGAAGAGAAAGCACTCGTTGCAGCCAGGATTGATAATGCTATTGAGAAACAGTTGCTGGATAGATTAAAGAAAGGAACTGTATGTTGCCATGCCACTTGTTTTCCTATCCACTGTATTTCTTATACTATTTTACAAGTTTCTGAGATTGCTAATTGAAATGTGTATTTTTAATGTTTAACAGTACAATGATATATACAATTTCCCTCAAATGGCATTTGACAACGCACTTCGCGCAGAAGAAATATCGGGAGAGAGTGATCAAGAAGAAGATGAGGAATCTGAAAGAGAGGAGGAACAGGAACTGGAACCCGGATTGAAGAAGGCACTTTCCAAGATTACTGATGATCCTGATGAGTTCGTTGAGGCTGACAGTGAAATGGAAACAGACGAGGTTCTCTCTCTCTCTCACACTTTGTAACAGAGAATTTATTTATTTAATGCAAAGGCATTTTTATGCTGTAATGCCACGCTCGACCATAAATCTAGAGAGTGTGAGTTTGATCCCCAATGCCGACATACTCCACAACACAAGCTTTTCAAGCTTACTGTGAATTGTACATAGATGTATTGGGGTTTGCGTTTTTCGATATACCCAGATTCATTTAAAATAATAAAGGTTAAAATAAAACTAAACGAAATTAAAATGGGAGTTGGGTTATATTTTGCTTATACTATTTATTTTAATATATACATTTGTTTACAGGAGAGTGAATCTGGCAGACGAGAAGAAGTAGATGTTTCTAGTGATTTTGAATCGGAGACATCAGATATTGAGGTAATTAATCAACACAAGTTTTTGGTATTGAGTCTACATAACGTATTATATTAAAATGCTTACATTAATTGTTGATTTGTCCTGATAAATTTGTATTATAATATATAGTATTTCTTATGATGGTATTTGCATGTATGTACATATTTTGGTTTTGTGCTAGGTATGTACTTTTTGAAACGTGTGATTGATTTGATATGATTTGTATGAAATATATTCCGACTGTTTTTTTTCAGGATACTGCTAAATCTCTCCAAGTTAAGAAAGACAAGGGTAAGGGCGTATTGAAGAAACCTCGTGTAGAAGTTGAGTATGAAGTGGAGGCTGTTACTCCGAGCAGAACACGAATGAGACATTAATTAACTACCTGTAATTAATTATAAATAAACTATTATATATTGTGTATGCCCATTTGTTTTCTTTAGAATTATTCCTGTTTTTTTTCTATACTATTGTTAGAACATTCTTTGTACATAGTCCATATTGGAGACGAATAGATTTGTAAATACATACTAATTGCATAGATGGTTGAATGGTGAACATTTTATTATTCTGTTTTTTGGTTTTCGGGTAAACGTGTGAAGATAAACTTGATCGACATTTCTCATACATTCATCCACAGAGGAAGACACAAGTAGGAGTGTCGCATGGTTTACCCGAAAATCAAGAAACAATGTCAATCGCACACTATGAAAACCTTCAACATTTATTTTATTATTCTCATTCCATATTCAGGTTTCAAAAAAATAACTATCTAAAATACATGAATTTATTATGTTGAATGTTCTTGCTAGGTTAGACCAGCATTAACAAGATACATTACACTAAACTTGTTTCTAAGCAGAATTTAGAGGAATCTGAAGCATTAGCTGAACTCCCATGGGGAGGCTGCATGGAGGGTGTTCTGTCACTTGCGAGTCAGTATTTGCTAGCTTAAGTGGTAGCATGGTGGTTACCTTATGTTCAGGGCAACATTCACCCGCTCCGCTGCATCATTTGGGAGTTGCTTAATATGCTGTCTGTATTGTATGCAACTTTCCATAGTATCGATAAAATTTTTGTGTTATAGATGTTGCATATAAACAAGGAGTTGGATGACTGAAGTGCACAAATGGAATGAAAATAATTTTGATTAGGCACATCGATAATTGACATTTGACAAAACCAATATTTTAAGCTCAATTTCACGGAGCATTTGCATTGGAAATAAGACCATTGATGCTGTTGATCAGTATATTTATCTTGGACATAAAATTAAATTGGGTAAAGAAAATCAGATCGCTGAACTACCAAGACGAAATGAATTGAGCTGGGCTCATGCTGGGCTGCTTTCAGAAAACTAAAATAAGTATATGACAACAAGGAAGTCCCGAACAATCTAAAAGCCAGGGTATACAATTCCTGCGTTTTGCCCGCGACAACATATGGTCTTGAAACCATGTTGCTCACTGCCAGGAGTGTCCACAAATTAGAATGCACTCAACGAGCAATGGAGAAACGAATGATAGGTGTATCCAGCGCCGGATCAACCACTTTTTGCGCTCGGTGCAGTAATAATTCTGCGCCCCCCCCCCCCCCCCTATTATTTTTCTATAAAAATATAGTGTTTTATAAGTACTAGGTAATTGTAATAATAATAAAGCGAAAAAAGGCTGAAATTTCGACGGTTTTGGTTCGCCCTAGTGAACGCACAAGGGTGAGGAGTCGAAAATTTGGATTCCGAATTACGGGACCAACCTAGCTATATAACTTGTCAAAAAAACAGAATTACCATTCATTTGGAAAAGTAAAAGTCTCCATTCCCTGGAGGGGTTTCTATTCTATTCCAACCCCTCACGCCGCATCCCTTGCGGTGTAAGTAGAGAGAACATCCGCCAAACTTTCCTACACTTCTTGTTTCCGTCACATTCATGCAATTCGTCATACACACTACACAGTCTACTATTCCTTTTACTCAGAACACGTCTGTCCTTGAGAATCTGGTCTATGTGATTAAGCCATGTGGTTCTTGGACGGCCGCGTTTCAAAAATAAAGTAAGTAAGTAAATTAATTTTTCTGTAATTTATGCTATCCCTGGAGCGGTGCATAGGTATAATTTGTCAGTTCAATTGTTAGGTATTTGATATTTTAAAAAACATTAGATATAAAATCAATTAGAAGAAACAGAAATTTTAGCGCCAAACTTTAAGAACTTACTTACTTCCTTCTTGTAAAAACGCAATATATACATACATAGTACATACATATCGATATCTATTAAAATAAAACAATATAACAGTAAAAAAAAATAACGAAGAAACACTAAGGTACCTTCACATAAAATGATAAAACAAATCTAAATTATTAATGTACCAGTATTTATAAAAAGTTATTAAAAATATGTACCTATAGTATCATAAATTCAATCGAGTAGTAAACAAACTCTGAACACCCTGAACACTGAAGATGAATAGAATCTTAACAGTGGGATATTATGGTTGTAAAGATAACGGCAAAATACAAAAACATCCCACGGGTCGTATATTGCATATTCTAGCCTAGGTAGTATTGACATTGTCAACCAAACCAATATGGAATCTTTGTTCCAAAAAGCGCCCATACTATTCTATAGGCCGCCTATCTTTCGATGAGTTTGTGTTAATATGTATAGGGAATCTTTGACCCACCTTTGTATGTATTTTCTATACTCAAGAGAGCGGTTAAGGGCGCGTTTGGAACACACATACATATAAAGAAACCATAACTAATACTATCTCATTAGTTTATATCATACACAAGCCTTGTTTTGTTGGCATGTGATGTTTACAAGTAGGTAGTACTGTGGAATGAATGCGCGGGTTTTTTAAATTGCGTTTACCAACAATATTCTAGGGATGGCGTTGGTGAAATACCTTCATTATAACCGTTCATTACAGTCAAGTGGTGACTGGGACTAAGTGCGCGTATTATTTTAATAGAATTTATACGCATTGTGTTTTTATGTGTTTTCTCTCAGGCATTATTGTAATCCAATGTGGCGCCCTTGTACTTTCGGCGCCCTGGTGGGCCAAACCATTTGAACCTATGGGAGATCCGGCCCTGGGTGTATCCTTGAGAGACAGGATAAGAAATGAAGATATAAGACGACGGTTAAGGCTCACCACAAACGTCCCGAAGTTCAGTTAACGGAATCGACCGTTTTGCAAAAAAGTTCCGACCAAAGCCTCTTTCTGAATTTAAAATCGGGGTGACGCTGAAATCAGAGAGAGGTTTTGATCGGAACTTTTTTGCAAAACGGTCGATTCCGGAATTGAACTTCGGGACGTGTGTGGAGAGGCTAAGGGTCTCAGACATTGCGCTGAGAGTAGGGACGAAATGGCGGGGGGCGGGTCATATGGTAAGGCAAAAAGGACGGCAGATGGACTCCCAGAGTACTGAGCTGGAGACCCTACGAAAATAAACGAAGTGTAGGGAGACCACAAAGGAGATGGGCCGATATCATCGAGTCGGTGGGAAATGGGTGGAGGCAAAGCGCCCAAAATAGAGAATTGTGGAAGATCCAGCAGTGGAGGGAAAGGGGCTGTTCTTGATAATCAAAAAACGTCTGTAATATTGTTGTTATTGTAGACTTTATCTGAATCATGGGCTTCGCCCCCCCAGATTGGAATAGGTATTGGTATATAATTTCTATCTATCTATACCCTCACGCCACGTCCCTTGCATGGTAGGCTGAGATGACAGAGCGCCTGACAGCCCTACCCATGATACACACTCCTAGCTTCTGTCACATTCATGCAATTTGTCACACACGGTCTCCGATGCCTTTTACTCAAAACGTGTCCATCCTTGAGAATCTGGTCAACATGATCGGACCAGGCCAGTCAGTTTAGGAAAAATATACTGTAATAGATTTACATCAGCATTAATTTCTTCTTTTTCGGCACATGTACTTAATAATAATAATAATATGATTCCTATAGCGCTGCTCTTTGAGTATAGACCCACCACAAGGGCGCTACCTACCAATATCTAGGTAAAGTGTATTAGGAAATAGGTGAATTGTATATCTACCATTCCACCTGTTGACTTTTCTGTCTTTTAAGGTGGCAAATTCAGGTAGTTTATTCAGTTCAGTTATATAAAATATTCCCGCGAGGCATGTTGCCTTGGTACAAACAGTTAGCCACGAATAACACAGTTTATTACGAGCACGATACTTTGTTGCACGCATTTCAAAACTTAAAAGTTAGGCTTATTGTCCATGTTCACACTAACGTGCGTGTATTATTGTTGGTTTCATGATGTGTGTGATAAAATACAGAAATACACTTATCTGCTAATGTTTACCTTCGATAAAGTATCCCTAATACGTAGTTATGACATAATAATGATACATCATGTATGTGATTTAATGAGGAATAACGTACCCTGTAAATGACACAATAAAAATTTACTTGTGTAGTTGAGAAGCATATTATTTTAAGCTTATGGAAAATACGAGTGCACCTGCAGTAGAGCAGTTATGGGCTCATCTTGACAACTTGAGCGATGGAAATATTTTCGCGGTTTATCCCCGAATATTGGAAGATATATTTCTGCAGCAGGAGAAGCAAAGAGAAGATGAGCAGAGACCAGAGTTGGAGTGTATGGTGCTACCAAGTGATATGGAATGGAGACTCAAAGCATATTTCAAACTTGTCCAGGAACAAAGGGATTTGGATGAGTGAGTAGAGCCTTTCTTTCTCTAATATTCGTCTGGTAAGACAACACCGTGACCACCGATGCCCTGTTTATAGTGGTTTAACATTTTAATAGTCATATATATATATGTAATAATTGACAAAAACATTCTGAAACATTCGCACATTTTAGTACCTATAACGAATTAGATAGTAGGTATTCAAAGTCTTCATTAATATCAATGGTGTAGTTTAGTTGTTTTAAACATTAATTCCATATCTGCCTACATAGGAGTAATAGGTTTTTCTAGCCACGTAACAAAGTTTACTTTAGTTAACTACTTATACCAAAGAGATAACATATAACAGGTAGTACTTAATATATTATGTCGCGGACTTATACTTAGCAAGGTTTAGTTAGATATAGTAGGTATATTAGGTAGTAATGTGCTTTTGTACGAACCTATAATACTTAAATATGTAATAGGATTATTAGTGCAGTAACGAGAGCAAATTTAATGGCATTTTCAGGAAAAAAATACAGTAGTCTACTTCCCTTTCATACTTTACGTATTTGGGGGCGCTGAATTCGAATTTCAACTTTGCCACCTCGTAAATGTGATGCGTTCTGAGATATTCGAGAAAAACTCAGAAGAAAACGTTCTTTTTAGAGACTTTCGCTCATAACTCAAAAAGTATACATTTTAGAGAAAAGAATCTCGAGACAAGAATAAACTAGAGTAAATTTCCTACGAATAGCGATGATATTATTTTTTCTGAAATAAACCGCTTACGCGCTACTATGCGCTAAAAAAGGGCATAAATTCCACTCTTTTTTAAAATTTATTTTCTCTTTTAATTTATTGACTATAACTCAAAATATATAGACTTTTTTGGAAAAAAATGTTGTACATAAATAAAGTACACTATATTTTCTACAATTAATGCTAAGAAGGTTTCTGAGACAGACTAACCTCTATTACGTTAGAGCGCATTGAAGTTCACTATAGTACATTAGAAGCAAATTCTTCATTATTTAAAATGAATATATAACATTAAAAAAAATAAAAAAATCTACAAAACTTTCTTGATGCTATGAACACAAGGCCTAAATTTTTATATTTAAATGTTTGCTACCCCTAAATAGCAATAGGTTGGTAGAAATTTGAGAATTCCTTAGAAACAAAAGCTCATTCTCCAGTTTTCTGTCCATAATGTGAAAATTAAAAACAATTGGGACAATTACACTTAGACAAAAATAAAGTACATTTTATTATCTATGAACAACCTTAATAACTTTTTTTAGTCAAATAGACGATTCAGCAGCCAGAGTTCGTTAAAAATTGTCCATATCTCGAAAATATTCTAAAATCTCTACTTATTTTGGTTTACCGCCTGCAAATAAGAAACTAAACATTGTTAAGAAACAAAATATGAAAATTCATCAAATTTCCTACAAATTATGTCTCTTGCGTTTTCGCCCTGGCGAACTGGTTCGATGTTAAAAAGCATCGAAATTTAGTATAGCGTGTCATATTAATTAAGCGTTGATAATACGAACTACGACTATGGTATGTTGTACGTACCATAGTCGTAGTTCGTATTATCAACGCTTAATTAATATACGATTTTATACCAAATTTCGATGCTTTTTAACAGCGAACCAGTTCGCCTGTTCGAAAACGCAAGAGACATAATTTGTTGGAAATTTAATGAATTTTCACATTTTGTTTCTTAAAAATGTTTAGATTCTTATTTGCAGGCGGTAAACCAAAATAAGTAGAAATTTTAGAATATTTTCGAGATATGGAAAACTTTTAACGGACTCTGGCTGCTGAATCGTCTATTTGACTAAAAAAAGTTATTAAGGTAGTTCATAGATAATAAAATGTACTTTATTTTTGTCTAAGTGTAATTGTCCCAATTGTTTTTAATTTTCACATTATGGACAGAAAACTGGAGAATGAGCTTTTGTTTCTAAGGAATTCTCAAATTTCTACCAACCTATTGCTATTTAGGGGTAGCAAACATTTAAATATAAAAATTTAGGCCTTGTGTTCATAGCATCAAGAAAGTTTTGTAGATTTTTTTATTTTTTTTAATGTTATATATCCATTTTAAATAATGAAGAATTTGCTACTAATGTACTATAGTGAACTTCAATGCGCTCTAACGTAATAGAGGTTAGTCTGTCTCAGAAACCTTCTTAGCATTAATTGTAGAAAATATAGTGTACTTTATTTATGTACAACATTTTTTTCCAAAAAAGTCTATATATTTTGAGTTATAGTCAATAAATTAAAAGAGAAAATATTTTTTAAAAAAGAGTGGAATTTATGCCCTTTTTTAGCGCATAGTAGCGCGTAAGCGGTTTATTTCAGAAAAATGAATATCATCGCTATTTGTAGGAAATTTACTCTAGTTTATTCTTGTCTCGAGATTCTTTTCTCTAAAATGTATACTTTTCGAGTTATGAGCGAAAGTCTCTAAAAAGAACGTTTTCTTCTGAGTTTTTCTCGAATATCTCAGAACGCATCACATTTACGAGGTGGCAAAGTTGAAATTCGAATTCAGCGCCCCCAAATACGTAAAGTATGAAAGGGAAGTAGACTACTGTATTTATTTCTCCGCGAAAACACCATATGACTAGACTATATGTATAATGTATTCAATGTTACATAATAAGCCCCAACAAAAATATTTTTTAAAAAGAAAATTCATAGGTACATATTTTTGACATAAAAGAAATACGTACGTCGTACAGGTGAGGCAAATCAGAGGTACGTACAGCTACAAAACATGTAGGTACCTCCATGTTCCACAGTCAAAACAGTCGTTTTTAATTTATGATTGAATGCGACGCATTAACATTGATGTCCATTAACTTGATTACTAACTCGATTCGTTTCCTATGAATGCTGCGCGATCCGACGCATTTGTTCCCATCTGACAGCTCCAATTAGGCACAATGTATGGAATTAGGCAAGTTCCATACAAATATTTTTTCGCTCGGCTTCAGATTTGTTGCTAAGAGCGTAATCAAGGTACTAGTATAGTATAAATATCGATGGAAATTAAGAATATTAATTAATTCTATGGATATGAAAGAAATTTGACATTAAATTGTTATGTGAAATAAAAATACAAAAAGTAGGGAGAATACTAAAACTATTAAATACCAAAATTTTCAGTGACATTCGAGTACACGCAGTGAAAATGAAAAAATGTATTAAAGTTAGCTACATTAGAATGACCAAGTAATTATATACGATGTCTAATACCTACTTTATTATAAAATGTTTAAATTGGCTATCATAATGTTATATACAAGATACATGTCTATATAATAATGTACTACTTATATGTCTGATGTCTCCATAATGTAAGCAAATGTATAATTCTGGATTATTGTTTATTTGTTTAGTCAACCTGAAACAGAAGTATCTGCTTTAGATAAACTGCGTACTGCTAGGCGATGGTCTAGATCAGATAGTACTACGGACCCATGGAGTACTCTCGTTGAAGCAGATATCTCTCGCCGCTCCAGCTTGAAACCCTCGTTAAGGAAACAATCATTAAGTGGCGGACTTTTATCTCGTGGCTTTGCTGGAATAGTTGATACCCTCAAAACATCTGTTCCTGGATCCAGCGCTTCCACTACTACAGGTGATTCAGCATCATCATCCACTTATTCGAGTCCAGTTCAAAATGCACCTGGATACATCGGTCCTCCGTGGGGTCCAAGAGATGTAGCGAAAGCGGCGAGACTCCTGGAACGGCCTCCACTTATAGTCAACTTCGAAGACGACCAAGAAATGAGGAGGGTCTATTCATTAATCTACGACGTATTCAGATGTGAGTATTTTTTTCTAATTTATTTAAAAATACATCAGATTGTACTACATACGAGTATAATCGATGGAATCACCAATATGCACTAGTCAAGAGATTATTATGGTCAAGAGTGGTGTCGTGAATTAATTTTATATGGTGTTAGGTAGATATCAATATTTAGTTTAGTAGAAGAATATATGTTTTTCGAAAAAAATATTGTACCCTTATTAGCCTTGATCGGGTTCGACATACCAATTTGGTACTTACTCTCGTTCAGTCACCCGGTAAGAAGTACTAAGTTCTGAGTTGGCCTGGTATGTAGAGAGATGTTACTAGTTTAGTGGTATGCAGCCAAGTGCTCTCTTCTGGCAATTCTGGCGTGACTGGAATCTTCTGACCTCCACATTACTGTATGGAGTGTATGGTTTGGTGAATAAGTACGTTGTAGCCTACAGTAGGTACTTATCTGATCATGAGTGCAGTTCATTGCAGTTGCTCTCTAGCTAGAGTCTATAATATTCTCTATGCCACCCTTGCCTTTCAGCTTTTAGCCTGTAATACTTTTTGACTACAATACACTAAACTAAGTTTCTTATGTTGACAACCCATCTCTCATATTGCGTGATATTAGACTATACTCCAAAATCAAATATTATATTGTGAATTTGTACGAATATTACATCTATTGATGAACAATAATACCACAAAAGGTTTTTTTTCCATTGATAGGTTTATGGTAATGTGTTCGTAGATCTCCGAAATCTAGAATATTTTTCATTGCACGACGTAAGTAGGTACTCAGTACATAACATTATGACACAAATACACAATAGTAAGCCCGGGTTTCCACCTGCAAGAAATGTCAGACAGTATCTTGCACGTATAAACTCCGTAGTACGCATAAAAAATGACCCGATTTGTGGGATAAGCAGAGAGAACAGATAGCCAGATGCTATTTTTATATAAGTACGTATAATTATTGTACGTTTATTAATTTGGTAAATTAAATTTATATTTGGATTAGCATTTTCTATTCTACTTAAAATAACATTTTGTACTACAATATTTACCAATTCATTTTATTTTAGAAATCAAAATATATACCAATAAACATACCCGCTCTTCTAAACCCGTGACTTTTATAAATTTCGACATCTTTAGATAACCATTAAAAACATTTTGTAGGCTCGCAATTACGATACGTAACATTTTGTAGGCTCGCAATTACGATACGTAACATTTTGTCCAAGAAAATTAGAATTAACCGGAAAAAATCGACTCTAGGTGAGAAAGTCGCTACCACGAAGTGTTTGAAATTCCGTATGTATTCGAACAACTTGCAATAGTTGCTACGGCCTTGCGTTACAAACATACCCGAATTCCACCAGAATTATATAACTTGATGATATGCAATACAGTGAAATGTTTAAACCAAAGAGATTACATATTAAGTACTAGAGGTCTGATTCTATGTACTTTCAATAGAACGGAAGTGTAGCAATTTCACGCTCGGCACTTTTTGGTATTTTAGAGTCGCAAAATTCACACTATTAACAAGATATCAATAATAAAAACTAAAACATCTTTAAAACTATCGTTTTAGTCCTAAATAACGTTAAAAATAATACAGTTTTTACTATGAGAGCAAGATTTCGAAACCGTTGCCCACAAACTGTCAAAATTTTCCGGTTCCATGTCAAAATCTCAAGTGACAAAATCTCACATGTCAAAAGGGTAACCTACTATTGACAGAATCGCAACTCAACACCGGGAAATCTGATGCCGTTGTTTTTTTTGATTTGTTTTTGTGTACAAAAAAAAAAAACAACCTAACGAACCTAACCCAACAATATTGAAATTGTCGGCAACAGGTTTTCCGGTGTTAAGTTGCGATTCTGTCAATAGTAGGTTACCCTTTTGACAGTTGAGATTTTGTCATTGTGAGTTTCTGTCTGGTTACCAAATTTTCCATACGATTTGACAGTTTGTGGGCATCAGTTTTGTTACACTTCCAGCATTCAGTACTCTGTCTAGGTAGTACTTTATATATTATGTCGCTGGTTTAAACCTCGGTTTGACATAATAATTGTTAGAGATCTTATCTAAACTGGTATTATGTGTCAAATAGGTAATTAGTAGATATTCCCTGCTATTAGATTCACGCTTTTTGCCGACCACCTTGTATTTTGACACTGACAAAATGAAATCTACTGAAAGGTTTCTTGTTGATTATTTGATAGTATAGATAGAATACATAGCAGGTGACACGACGTGTGTTCTTTGTTTAGTTAATGTGTCTAAAATTGATTGCGGGAGGCTATTATTTATTATTAGTTTTTTCAAGGAAAATGGCTTGTCGAAACGAAGTTTTTGATGAAATATCTGGCAAAATCTAAACAATATTGTGTATTCATATTATGTTTCTATAGATACAGCTGAAAGAAATCGCTGTAGGTATATAGCGATATGTTCGCCTCTGTAAGCATTCTAATTATTATTAAAAATGTGTAATATCTTTTTTTTTATTGAACAGACATAGATTCATACAATAAATTCACAAATTATATATAAAAATACAATCAATTATATAGATCTTATAATTAGAAACATATTTTATCCCCCCTTATAAAGAAAAACTTGTGTTTTAAGGGGGAGGGGGAGTATCCTGTATTGTATTACATGTAGTGTTCACTTAAAGCTCTAAGAACTTCCTTTTCTCTGTATTTTTTAGAGTACGTAATCCTCGATATTTATTTATTTATGGTACAAATACAGTCACAGCAGTATAATAAAACAGAAAAAGTATTGACAAACCTGACCAATTACATTTGTACACAAATAACTACAACACACAAACACAATAACACAGACTTTGACCTATACATACATCTAGAGAAAACAACTTAACTAATATAAGAGTATATAAGTGATATATCAATTCCAAATTAATTAAGTATACCATGATTCTTGAAAGGTTTTTTTTCTATAAAGTGTGGGAAGAGGTAAAAAGCATTGCACAAAACCACTCCACTACTCACTACGATATGCATGTAGTTGTAATTTAAAGTTTCCTTTTTAATTACTCTTCGTGCACTTACCGCAAAACTTATGTATGTGTTTTTATATCACACATAAGAATCACACAGGAAAAAATATCTGTTGAGATAACTATTTGCTATCATTTGAGATATACCTAAATTATTTAGGTATGGAACCGGATTTAACTGTACCTATTGCACAGACGGTTTTTTCCTCAACAGAGACATCTTCATTCACATAATGCAGCGTTATGTCAACTCCCTTGGGGAGGAAGCAGGATGAAAAAAAAACTTTATATTTGTCATCATTTCAATTATAATATTTTCAAGTCTAGCTCTATCGCCGGTATGATTGTAATTGTGAGTCTTAGTTCGTGAGTTCCACAACTTTACAGTCTTTTTAGATTTACTTGATGATGCTTGAGAATTGCTTATAAAATATCTTCAATGTTTCCAGTGAATAGGAAAAGTTTTATTGTCCCACGAAATAATAAACTTCTGAGTTTATGTTAAGCTTACCATAACATGACATTAGTCTTCTTATTATTATATAGATTGTCTAAGAGATCAAATCCAATGGAGCTGTACTTAGGTAAGTAGGTACTGTACGTACTGTACTCATCTGATAATAGGTAGGTACAGAAGTCTCGCTAGTTTAAGACTCTTTTTTGTGGTGTTCGTGAAAGAACGGATATACCTGCCTTGAACAATGAACGCATCTGTGTGCTGTGTGCATTCTTGTTCATTGTGCGCTCACTAATACTACTGTAACTCCATGCACGGACTTGCGTGTAGTTACGCTGTCTCACACTACAAAAAAGGCTCTTATACTGGCGCTAGAAGTGTAGAAGAAGGTAAGGTACACTCCTAAGTTACGAAAAACATGGAAAAAGAATAGTAGAGGTAGGTAAAGTCCGTGATTGATATCAGAATATGTAAATTTGTTCGGAATAATTAAGAATGCCGTACGATGATCAATAAAATAGTTAATGTCTAATGTGGCAATGTTAGAGACACAGGCATTAGGCAACCTACCTTCCTATACATTGTTCTTGCAATACCCCAGTTGTTGTTATTATAATTATTTTTGCTTTAAGGGTTGGTAGTTGATCTTGTGTGTGTATTCAGAATCCTTCCTCACAATTTATCTGGATTGGATGTTGCTTAGTCTTTATTTTGGTATTCTAACAAAATATGTACATTTCATGGTTCTTAAACTAAATTCACTAAATTTGATATTTTTGCTTTTCAACACAATTACTACATTAATTACAGTTTATATTATTTTACTTCCCTCAAGTATCGTGAAACAATTCTCATATTTTTGGAGTTTTTTTTCGAATTGACTGCGCCTTTTCTCGCGAGATTTATTTATTTATTTATTTATTTAAACTTAAAGTAAACAACAAACACATATAAATACACAAAATGGACATAGTACAGATTATAAAACGTTGTTTACTAGGGCGAACTTATCGCAGAACTGCGATTTCTTCCAGTTAACCCCAATCCTTTTTTCCAAGAGATCCTTTTTTTCAGCTGACGGTTGATGTGTGCTCAATTTGTTTTTATCATTCACTATGAACTGATTTCCGCCAGACAAATGCCTAGAGATTGCGCAAATTGGCAAACAGTTAACTTAGCAATATCAGAATGTACATATTTTCAGTAGGTATCGTAGATACTACATAAGTACAGGTATCTATAATAGAGAGCGTGGTATAGAATATTTTACCAATAAATCAATTTAAACCTTTAAAAGTTAGTTTTGTAGGGATAGATAGTGTGTGTTTGATAAATATCCATCATTGAACGTCACGCCATGTGTCAAGTTGGAAACCACGCGACACTCTGAAGTCAAGGCAGACACTTGCACAACTTCACAAATCAACAAATCACTATCACGTGTCAGTAAAGTACAAATATTTAATGTTGTTGGTTCCTTCTACACCCGACATTTCTGTCTTCTGTTTGTTTGAGGTAAACCATTCATTTCTCTACGGAACAATTCTCGATCACACGACACCGTATAACATATAGGTAGTTAGAATTTACTATTTCTTCAATATATCGTTTTGTGGATGGACGCGGAAAGTAAATTAATTTCTAAAACTAACTTGAACTTGGAATATTTACAAAAACACTAATTCCTTTTTATCACGACAGCTTGTGTTGTTTTATGATAAAAACACAGACTGGTCATATTAAGAATTTACCGACAGATTACTGGTTGATGTCGCCCATCACTACTTCAAGTGGGTATTGACTATTGGTGTTTGTGGTTTTTTTGATCACATAGTGATTCGGGTACATACCTATATTGGATTTTCGTAACTGGATTGATTTGTTTGTTTCTGAACAATTCTTAACAACTCATCAAACTACCTATCAGCTGCAGCCAAGTATGTATCTACGGTAATAAGTAATTGAAACTGCAATATTGTGATACCCTTCCAAGGTTTAATAATATTTTTGGAATTAAGTGTACGGCAAAATCAATACGAAATCATATTACTACGCTGCTCGTAGCTGGGTGGTTTTTTTTAAATCTTAAACGCTTGCTAAGCAATAGTTATAAAGTTAGAACAATTAAAATAGTATTTTGTATAATTTGTACAAAGTTTTCAAGGAATATTACAGAGCGTATAATTTAGAACGAGTTTCTACGTAGATATTCTTGCCTGCCTACAATGTCACGCACATTACTAGCTAATGCTAGAGCTAGAACAGAAGGTTAAGATACCAATAGAAAGATTATTTGCATACTTCGTGTATTAATTAAACTCTCCGCATTGATTTCGTGTTTATAGCTGGCTATATATAAACTTAGACTTACAATTGCCTACCTACTCAAGTCTTCCCTCACTCAGTTATCAATAATAATAATTGTCTAAGCTCTAAGGTGTTCAATTCTGTATACTAATACTGAATATATTAATGCCGATCCTACATATTAGTACATTATACCCTTTCATACTCCATCATTGTTATCCAAAATATTCTGATTAATTTGACAATCTAAAATCTACCTCCAGCTGTCTCTAAGTTCCTTTGTTTGTCTATGGCTGTGTACGCTTTGAGTAGTTTCTAAAGCAGGGATCAGGTGTACAGTTGGTAAAACAAACAACGTGTACATGGGTGTCGTCAGCTTCAAAGCTAAGGGGGGGGGGGGCACCAAAATTTAAGTATTTATATAGTACGGAAATCGCGTAAATAGCGCTGCATATTTTTTTTAGGTGACTAAATGAAGAAAGTCAAGATGTAGTTTAGTTTCAAATACAGAAATCATAGTAAAAAGCGCCGCAGCCCATTTTTTAAAAAGTGAAATGGGTAAAGTGATTTTTTTTCAATAACGATTTCATTTCAATTGACTTTCGTACTGCAATTTATGACATGATGGGAAAATGGTGTGATTTTTTTCATTTAGTATGAAAAAGTATGAACGTGTACCAATTTAAATACAAGTACTCTTTTTTTCTCTACCACGTATGAATCATGACAAAATGATGACTGACATACTTCTAAGATCTAGCTAGATGACTTGACACATGCGAATTAGAATTAAAATAGAACATTCTACGTATTTAAGGTATTTCCCAATACTTACATATGTTCATTACTTTCCCTTTCTGCACTTTAAGGTTATTCATAAATATTTAATGGTAGATTAGCTTTTAATTTCTTATTTGTTGACGATATTGACTAAACTTGTACAACCTAATTAGGTCGCCGTTTGAGCTATATAAATACTCCATGTCCATTCTATTTCTATGTGTATTCAGTGTCTGTGTTGTACTTATGAAATAAATAAATAAATAAATTAAACTGTTGCTATTGATGTTGCATAAATACAAGGCGTTTGCAAATTTCGTAGTGCGTGTAACATGGAACATTGTATAATTTATTTGTTTTAAGGGTGCAACGGCAAGCGAAGGAAGATAAAGAAAAGGTAGAAATTTATATGAAACTCATGTAGTAACTCAAGAAAATGATTACTATTGATGTTGTTGTGAGGTAATAAATAGTCATGTATGAGAGTAATATAAAATGGCATAACGACATGTTGGTAATAATATTCTTGTTCGATGTAACGTATTACAATAATGTACTCGTGAGATTGGATGAACGCACGCTACGTTATTCATATTCATATATGTTTCTATTCTATACTCGTAAATACCGCATATAGAGCAGGCGCCCAGAGGGTTTTCGTTTACATAATATGAGGACCGAATTCCATCAATTGATTATTGTTGAGGGTAGGTCAAGAAACAAGGATCCGGTTCTTGCCCTTCAATTTTCTGGTCCAATTTTTTTTTACACCCCCTCAAAGGTAGTGGGTGGGGTATATGCTATGAAGTAATTTTAATGTTTATATACGTTTTAATTTATAGAATATTATAATGATAAAGTGAAGTTGGGTTGTTCAGTGAAATAAAACAGTAAAAATAAAAAAAAATAAAAAGAGGCTTTGTTACCTATTAATAAAATGATATAAAGATGGAAATGATAAATTCCGTTATTTCGTCACTGAGATGCCGTAGTTATTATTATTTATTATTATTATTATTTATTTGTGCCATATGGTTAAAATAAACATATAAGTCGTTTGTATGGGACCGAACAGTCAGGTGGACCTTAAATTTTGGTATGTTGTTTAGGTCTATGCGATAGTGAATAATCCAGTTTTGCACGATCTTCCTCCCCACACCCCCTCCGCCATCTTTAAAAAACCTTAAAAAATCTCACTGTTTTATATTATGCGATGTAACTTCGTTGTTTCACATTTTTGGCCAAAATAATCTTTTGCTCATTTGTTAAGCATACCATATTCTAAAAATTGTTCCTAAAAAAATTTGCTCTAAAGTAAATAACAACGGAACTGTCATGCTTTTATGAAAATTTTAGTATTTTTTTTAGATATCGGCAAGATGAGTTTTCTCACTGTTTGGAGTCACAGGAATAAAATCTGAACATAGTTGTCGGTTCTCACATTTATATCCTCAACTACGGCATCTCAGTGACGAAATAACGGAATTTATCATTTCCATCTGTATATCATTTTATTAATAACAAAGCCTCTTTTTATTTTTTTTATTTTTACTGTTTTATTTCACTAAACAACCCAACTTCACTTTATCATTATAATATTCTATAAATTAAAACGTATATAAACATTAAAATTACTTCATAGCATATACCCCATCCACTACCTTTGAGGGGGTGTAAAAAAAATTGGACCGGAAAATTGAAGGGCAAGAACCGGATTCTTGTTCCTTGACCTACCCTCAACAATAATCAATTGATGGAATTCGGTCCTCATATTATGCAAACAAAAACCCTCTGGGCGCCTGTTTTAATAGGTATTGATAGTATCTACTATATTGTATTAGTAGGTATGTGATACAAAGATATAGTTTATAGATTACATGAATGTGGTTACTTTTGGTATTATCAACCGAATGTGTATTGGGGTAGGTACCATACTTGCCAAACTATTCTATGATGAATGTCGTATAATCAAGAATATCTATTTTTTTTATATTAAATCGCATACTCCGTACAATATCTACTATTTACCCTATATTGTATATATATTATTATGTGATTTTTATTTACGCTACCACATAATCTGAGGACTGACATATTTTGAGTAAAAAGAAATGGACAGCGGGTATTATTTACCACCTTTGAGTCCAGCTGAGTCCTGGACGTTGTAAGATGCTTGGGACTGGAGGGGCTGTTCTAGCTGGGTATGTAGTCATCGTATGGAGAGAATAAGGGGGGCTTATATGGAGTGGACTTATTTCTCATCGGTATATATTTAACTAGGAGAGTTTTGAAATCCCATAAAACTTTTGTAATAAAACTAGTATGTATATAGACATTTATCTAGAATCGTTTTCAAAAATGACATCTACTTTTGCCATTTCCCCACGTTAATAGATACTAGTGTATGTCATGTTTATGTAATGCAGGTAGGTAGCTTACAGTACTGAGATGTCATTCTCTTTTGACGGAGAAACATTAACATTATGATTGGAGCATAACAGACACGAATTGTGCAGCCATACTTGTAATGCAAAATATCATTTTATATATGAATTATATTTGAGATAGAAAGGTTTATTTGTTGCAATATTAAAGTTTTATAGCTGACTAGATCTAGCGTCAGGCGCATAACTCAAATATGATTATCACTGAAAAATAGATTAGGAATATATTATGATGTTAACCTGAATAGAAGCTATGCTGTAGGCATTGCCACTTCACATTTTTAGAATTTAAGAATTATTTTTAGGAATGCAGTAATTAAAAATTGTAAATTATGCTGAAGGGACGTACCTAGTACATTTCAAAATAAGTTATACCCAAGAAACCAAATTCGGTCGCGAAATTTGCAAATCGGTCACAAGTGGTCACATGTGGTTGCCGTGTCGACACTGTGTGCACACAAAAACCCGGTCACAAAACACACACATTGTGTACGCTTTGCGACCAGATTTGGTCGCAGAGTGTACACACTGTGTGGTGAATGTGTCCGAACAGAACTCGGTCACAAAGCGCACACATTGTGTACGCTTTGCGACCAGATTTGGTCGCAGAGTGTACACACTGTGTGGTGAATGTGTCCGAACAAATTTGGTTCAAAGCGCACACATTGTGTACGCTTTGCGACCAGATTTGGTCGCAGAGTGTACACACTGTGTGGTGAATGTGTCCGAACAAATTTGGTTCAAATTGTTCGAAATATATTAGTCCACGCTATAAGTAGTTCTCAATCTGTTTCTTGTTCAGTCGTGTTTGTAGTGTTGAAGCGAATAGAATCCATGGCTTTTTCATATGTTGGAATATCTATAACTTTTATTCGGCATTTTATACGCTTCCAACCACTTTCAGGCACACTATCTTCGTTTCTCCTGGCATCTTCCAATATAGTTTTCCATATAAATTTTGGCCAATACAAAAGACCCTCCTTCACCCAACCACTAGGAACAGCAGAAATCACAACTGCAGAATTTTCCTTTGTTGCGACGAGCGTATACGGCATTTTATACAAAGACTGAAGACGTTCTGACATGAGGAGCGGAAACTGTTTGAGAATAGTAGATCAAGAACCATGGCGGCTAGCTAATGAAAAGTATTGTGACCGCTTTTGGTTACATTCGGTCACAAAGCGGTCACAACTGGTTACAAGTGGTCATAAGTGGTCACATTTGCGACTACTCCATATTCTACGAAATTTTGATAATCATGTTCATTAAAATGCATGTTTAATCGTTTAACAGGATGAAATTTGTTTGGATTATAGCGTAATAGGTCAAAATTAAGGTTTCTGCGAAACAATGGACTTATTGGAAGTTGTATAGAATTTAATATAAATTAATATGACTATCACATAAATTTATTACTTGTTGTTAAAATTAATAATTAAAAAGGCGCGTTAAAAATAAGCCACCTACTTCACTAAATTACACGATAAATTTTGTTTCGCAATGAAATTCGGATATTATTTAGTTATACCCGTCCGTTTTTATTTTCATTAATATTATATCATGGCTGAAAAGTATTTTGGTGTTAAGAATTTTGTTGCGCATCCATGTTAAAATTATAAATATATATATTTATTTTTGCGGGAAACCGCAAATACGTACGCGCCCAGCACCGGCGGGCCATTCAAGTGGTCACATTTTGGTTACAAATGCGACCGAATGCGACCGGATTTGGTCGCATTTGTAACCAAAATGTGACCGAATGCGACCAGATTTAGTCACAAATGTTCCCCACTTTTGGTTGCGGTTTCGGAACTGTGTGCGAACAGCGACCGAATTTCCGACTAGTGTGCACACAGTAGTGTGCGAACGTGTGCGAACGGCGACCAAATTGCGACCGAAATGGTTTCTTGGGTACGAGTATTATAATCATTTAATCAATTTTATAATTACATAATAATTTGTTCCCATTTTATTCCAGATAAAGGTGTGCTGGATGAAGCATTAAATGATATAAATTTCTACAGCTTGTGCCATGAAGTGAGTAAAGTTATTTTTTATTTATATCCTTGAGTGAGATAAAGTTGTACAGCCTACTGATATGGCGTTACAAATAATACGGATTGAACAGTATCTCAACAAATGGATTCAGCATTAACAATTTATTGCGTAGCGCTAATTTATCAATTAGTAAGTTTATACAATACATGAGTTATGCCTGTGTGTTTTCCTTATTAATTATGTTGTATCGTTGGTCCTGCAATGTAAGATTAGTTAGGAGTTTATTTATATGTGATATGATGCCAATCTGAAAGCGTAAAGCTGCCATATCAGTGTTATGAGTTGAGTATGGTTATTAGTTATCATGAGTGACCTTGACATACTCGTAATGTCAGAAGTTTGGAAATTCTGTTGAGAAGGTCGCAGAAGGGATATTATTATGTCTATAATAGGTACAATTTTTCGTATTATGCAATCAAAACATGTTTATAGTAATGACATGTAGAATAACAATTTATTATTTTGTTTTAAAAAATAGACACGACATTGTAGTGAATATTTATAAAACATATTATTTACTGTTAAATTTATAGTTTTCTCATGGGAACAGACATAATATAATCGTATTTATTATTAATCCTACCTGATTTTACTGCTTTACAATAGGTATTCAGAATTATTTTAGAATTTTTATATTTTTTTCGCGTGATATAAGGTCGTAACCATATTGATGAACGAAAATCAATGTTTTTTTCAGCATTTTTGCGATTCAACTTACTTAGGTCAACACAACATCCACTTTTCATAAGGAGGTAAAATGTCGCAGACTAAATGTCTGTAACAAATTATCAGAAATGTTTTTATACAGTATCTAATATTTTATTTTATTGTGTACATTGTAGGCGTCAATTAGAAAAAACATGACATGGTTACTTTTATTGGATCAGCAGAGACGCGGTTGGGCGAGAAGAGAATGTTCAAAGAACTCTGTGTTGTTGATGAGAATGAGAGATACTCAAGAATCCATTAGTTCTAGGAGAAAGATATCTGTTAGTTCTGATATGTCTAGCAACTCGGATATGTCTGTCGAGTCTGCAGCACTTCACAGAACATCCAGAAAGTCTTCCATAGATTCTAAAGACTTATTAATGTCTCGAAGTAATCCAAAGCCAAAGAAAGAAATTTCATCTGATACTCGCGAGTTGATTCGGCGAGCAAGGGAACACTTGGATAAAGGAAGTGGAATGTTGCCAATATTAGGAGATCCAAAGCCATCTGCCAAAATAGAAACAAATTTATGTGCCACAGAGCTGAAATTACCAAATATAGATAGGAAAAATCAATCTCCAATGTGTCAAATGGAAGGAATAGAGGAAGATGATAATAGACAAAGTGATATTTTGTCATCAAAGAAAAACGAATCGACAAATCTCATCAGTAGCAGTCATACATCGGATTTTAATGAAATCACATTAGAAGAAATAAGAAATTTACTCAAAACTACTGCTGGTGAAATCGGAGATGATCTGTTAAATTTAGATGACATATTATGGAGTAATCGTATTAAAATAGCAGCTGCTATAGCTAAAATAAGAATTAAAAATAAAGCATTATCGTTAGTATGAAACACCTTATTAGTTATCCTTCAAGTATTGCATGAAATGTGGAAGGTATTTGTTAAATCCAATAAATGCTTATAGGTTATCAGATTTACTTCCATCGCATTTGAGAGATGAAAGAGTTTCTGTAAAAACGGACACTGAAATTATTACTGGTTGGGTGAACGAATTCAAATCCAGGTATTATGTGATAAGTTCACAATATTGAATAGAATTTAGGGAACAAAATGACTGATAATTTCAGTGATAATTATAGTTTATGATATCTACCAAAATAATTGTCTCTCTTGTTTCTGGTAATAAAATATCGTGGAAACATTAGAATCATTTACAAAACATGAAATTGTAGGTTCATAATTTTCTTATTGAATATGCGTGTTAAATGAATCATAGCGTGTCAGATGAATGGCTTGTATTTTATTACATTTACTATTTACATTTACAGAGGTATATCAGACTTAATGCAGAGGCTTAACGAAATGGGATACAGTTATTCCACTACAAGAGTGTTAGATAAAAATCAATTTCATTTGGATAAATTTTGTCCTAAATTTATAAGTGTTAAACCAATGCATAGGAAGAAGTTCACATCCAGTTCCTTAGTGAATGATAAAATTATAGTGATAGAAGTAAGTAGACGACAATGTATCACTGATTCTTAGTTACATAAAATTTTATGACATCAGAGTCTATCAATACGAAGTGTTATCACTACAGATAGTTGATTTTTTTAAGGAAAGAGAGTTTTGTATTGGAGCAGCTGCTCTTTGCAAAGCAATGCGTGACTCTCAACTCAGAGGGGACATAATACAAACACACGGTACTTCACCACGTGCTGTTGCTTATCTAGCATCACAACTCAGGGATCAGGGACCTGAAGCGGGTGGTTTACTCGTATTTGGAGCTGGAAACAGGTGATCTTTACTTGATATTTGTTATTCTATTTACATCATCACGGCATTACCCATCAATAATGGATAATTTACCTACTGCTTGAATGTTTCGTATTCAATGTTATTACTAAACTGTAAGTACATAAACCAATCAGATTGAGTTTGTTTTGTAGGAAATCAGAGTACGAAGCAATATTAAAAAGTTTAGGTGTGACAAATGTTCGGGTATTCGCCGAATCTGCTGCAGAAGCCACGGCGGGACAGTGGGCAGGCGCCGTTGCAGCTCTCGCTCCTCCGCCTAATTCCTATTCTTCTGTGCAGGACCCTATAGACTTAGTTTGCAGTAGGGGTGGAGATTTAGGTATGCTGGAGGTAAGAAAATATTTCATTAGCTCGTCATCGAATTTATACATAAGTAAAAAGTTCATGGTTCATGTAAGTATTATTGTTTAAGGATTTGACTGAATCTCAAATAAATATGGATGGAAAACTGAGAGTCATGCAAATATTAAAGGAACAAAAGAGTACCTTAAAGTTGTGTATGTCGAAACCACAGGTGATTTCTAAATGACGTAATTTATTAGATAGATATACTTTACACTCAAGTAAATATTCAGTGTTGTCTGTTTTATAGACCCACAAACATACATATTATTTTCTGCTTAGGTTATTCATCATCCTCATTATATTTTTCAGATTCAAATGATTGTGTATGAGACGCATAGTGTGTTGAGCACGGAGAATTCTGAAATGGTAAAGAGAGCTGTGGCTGAATCTAATAGAGATGTTAGAGAACTTCATGCTCTACGAAAACAAAAATTAAAAGAATTGTCTAGGGCACCAAAGTGTGCACTTAAACCAGATCAGGTGATTATTGTACCTATATTTCTTTATTGCTTACGTTAAAGTTTATACTTTGAGATAGTTGACAGACTCGTCAGAAAGGAATCAGGAATTATTGATGTTTTAGTAAAGTGCTTTGTTAGTACATATAAACAGGTAGGTTTGATGACGTTATTGAACCGTTAAGTTAAAGTATTATAGTTATGAGTTGTCAAATCAAATCAACCAGGAGCATGCTCGCGTGAGACTAGAAATTGACAAAGTTTGAGATGTCATTACGATATAAGCCATTCCTCGTTGTAATGCACAATAAACAACCATTGTTTATTTTAAAACTTTCTCGATTTTAGGTGAAAGTTTTGGAACTGTTTTGCTATAACCCATATTCTTTGTATATTTTCGTCAGTATCACAATATAATATTTATATTATAATAATAACACCGCGAAAACATGACATCAACTAGGTAGTAAAAAGTGATGAGAATTGTTTTATAATGTGTCTGGAACCTTTTTAACATCTAAGTATGTAATTAGGGATAGTTTTGTAGAAGCATAAAATTATATGGAAAGTTATTTTATTGCATACATTTTTCACACATGTATTTCAGCCTGAGGAAGCAGGAATCGATTCTGAAACAGAGGCCGATCCTTTGTTTGCTAAGACATTAGACGACTTGCAGAAAAGAAAGGATTCCAAAAACTCTAACCTAGAAAGACGTTTCTCAAAAGTCGACGATGGAACTCCTAGAGACGTAAGAGATTCAAAGGAAACGCCTCTCAGTGAAGATGTGAAGAATGTGAAATTAGATTCAGATAAAAATAACAACGCGGAAGAGTTAGGTGCAAGAAAAGAAGATGATCTAAAAAAGGATTCACAAGTTGATATTATTGATCCTGATACAGAATTTACTGATATAAAAGTAAGTTTATTTTCATATATAATATACATATGTAATATGTATTTAATATTGGTATGGGGCAAAATTTTCAACACTTTGTTCATTAGGTTCCTGACTGTGATCTTTTCGAGGAGATCTTACCTACGCCACTGGCTGGACTTTCAAAACGTGAACGGGAAGGTTGCTTCTTGGCTTTAATACAAAGAAAGGTTAGTTTTATGTAAAATATAAGAACAATTTTAAATTAAACAATAAAGATATAAATATGTAACTTTTATAGCGACCCTCACACGAGACGTCAGTTGAATTGAACATTGAATTCATTTCGTTAATTTAGTCATAAAATTTGGGCTAACTGAAAGAAATCGTATAGTACTACGATATGTTTTTACAAGCTTGTATGATTTATGGATTGCTGCCTATTTTATTGTAATGATAGATATATTTGAATATATTCAGCTTATTGTTCACTTGATAAATAAGTAAATATTATGATTTTCCTTTTTTATTTCATATAGGAAATGATCAAATTGAATGCTAAGTATATGATTCAAATGGCTGAAGTAAGAGGATTATTTGGGGGCAATTCTCCTCCTCCTCGAAGACCCCAGCCATCCAGGGTTAAAGTTATAAAAGAGGAAAAGGTTAAAGAAGTGAAGAGACGATTGTCTGAATCACAGGTAAATATATTTTGTTAAGTCTTTAATAGTTATATAAGCAGATTGAAACACTGCTTAGACATTCAAAGGAATATAATTTGTCCATAGATCGAGCGCATTGCGGCTCCAACACACGCTTGGTCATCTCGTATTAGTGCTTGTCGTTCACCTTCTAATCACGAAGTTGTTACGAGTTCTAGCAGCGAATCTGGTGACACTGAGAGATCAGCATTAGATTATCTTCTGCAGTGTGATAACTGTCTTAAACATCATGCACCTCCAACTCCGCGCGCCCGTCTCTGGTGGAGGTTGGCTATCGCAGCCTACAAGACAGATCAGCCTCTATGTTTACCAAGAGGTCGTGCTGTTTTGTCACTTCATGTGAGTTCACCTCTGCTGAATGTTGACACTCCTATAATGTGTAAAGCCGCGGCTTCAGTAAACAAAATAATTCGTGGAATGTTTAACTAAAATCTTATATTGTAGGTACCTGCCTATGTCTATGTCTCACAATAAATTTACAATTTGTTTATTGTTGTTATTATTTAGCATTTTATCCCTTATTATATAAGAATGGTGAACACAGCAAGTATGGGGACTCTGTTTTGCTCCTACTTCAACAAATTGTCTGTGCCTTGTCAGCATTTGTAATACATTTTGTCGAATATATTGGTTGAATTCATTTCGCAGTGTAGATTTTTAAACCTTCCATTCCATCTACCTGTACCCAAATATTCCTAAATTGAGAATTATACCTACAGACAGCAAATTTCATGTCGTTTTGCAGAAGTTGAATGTTGTACCAAGAATCCCCGTGGCCATTTTAAATAACTATGTAAAATACAAAAAGGGAAAGAAAAAACCAGTGATCAAGAGAAGTGTACCGCAAATGCTACTAAGCGAATTAAAGAAACATATAAAAAATAAAGGATACATGAAATTGACAGCAGATGGAAGTGCATCATTTGATAACAATAATAATATGAAGAGTACAAGGGAACTTTAGGAATTTGACGTTAAATTAAACGTTAAAAAATTGACGTTAAAGAATTATTAAAAGGTAACTCAGAAAACTAGTGTATCGCGAATAGAATCAGTTTGGAATTCACCGCCATCTACCGGAAAATTTTCGAAGTATTGTATTATCTAGTAAAAACGAAAACCGTCCTCGCAATTCTGAGCTTTACATCCAGTAAAGCTTTTAAGTTACGCCCAAAGATGAAACTTATAACAATTTAAATGCTACAGGAAAGCATTTCTATAATAAAAAATGAAACATTATTTTAAATTTGATGAAATAAATTTTGTAGTTTGATAAAGCACATAACAATTATTATGATTTCGTTTTAAACTAAGTATAGGTAAATTGAATAATACGAGAAATAAAAGAGCTTGCTTTGGCTGTTGGAATGCGTTTTTCCTTTATATATATTGGTTATTTTCCGAAAACTCCTCTCTATTTCTGGTCCGTTTGTAAAACAGTAATTAATTAATTTGTAAAGCATATTTGTAAAATGATGTATTTATTAAATAAAATATATTTTAAAAGTAAAATTTGAAGGTTAATTGAAAGAGATCGCAGCTTTGCGATAAGTTTGCCCTAGTGGACAATGCTTTACGATTTGTTACGCCCAATTTGCCTTTATACACTCTGATGTCCTCGCATCCTTAGGACTCTTACGAGTACTATAATAATTGACAAATCATGCCTAATACCTACTCGTAAAGTATGCAGTGTAATGCAGTGGCGTATATTGGTATCATTGGGGGGGGGGGGGGGAACCCCTGGAAGAGGGAATTAAAATTATAACACAGCCGTAGTAAAAAAAAAAAAACAGTAATAGCGCCGCAGGCGAAATTTTTTCGTGAAGGTCAGTGACAAAGGTTGTGTTTTAGGTTGGCATTATAAGTGTTGTGTTAAAAATGCAACAGGCGATTTTTTTTGAAAAATGGGTGTAGTGATGAACCTGGGACCTTTCTTTCTATATAGCAGATGGTACATCATTGTTAGACATTTCGGGGGGGGGGGGTCACCCCCTATATACGCCACTGGGGTAATGTGTAATACAGAGCCATACTAGAAGAAACCTTCTAGTATTATTTTCTACGTAGTTTAGAGGTGTAGGTCAAATTACATTTTGCCTTGTTATGTGTTGTGTTGTGTTTGTCTTGTGATATATAATATAATCACACACAAACAAGCTGTTATTGTAATTAAAGTAAGTGCATATTTCTACTCTTTATTTATGTTTCATATCATAGATAAAGTATTAATGGTTGATAAAATAAATGGCCCAATCAATCAAGGGAAGTTCTCTCTCCCGTTTCGGAACTTCTTATAATAAACATCTCATCGCAGTGAAATGACGTCATCTGTTAGCCTCTTATCTCATTGTTTCCATTCTGAAGGCCCATCCACACAAGTGATTTATCAAGATCAGCCATATTACTCACTGTATATTCTGCATATAGCAACCCATATACAAATACATGCACTCACATAAATTTCAATTTCAATTTCAATTTATTTATTTATGAAACATAATATAGTGGTACAATGTTTCTTATAACTAATACATACAATAAGATTTCATTAATATTCCCCCACTAAAGCAAGACTTGTGTGTGGGAGAAGTGTTCAGTTTTTAATTTAACCAAAGTATTACTACAATAACTTAAAAATAATATAATACCAAACAACAACTACACACAACATATACATTGTACACAGTCTATCTATGTTTATTCGAATAGGCACGTCACATCGCCGGTACCCAGAAATTATCTAGTAGCATACCGACAATGCAACAAAACTAATTCTGCATGTACATACAATTTATCTATACATAACATAACAGTACATAATTATATAAATTTTTACAACATTGATATACATATATTTATCTATATATAAACATTCAAAGAATATTGACAATATTATTAAGTAGGTGAATCTAACCGGTAACTGAGTTGATCCGTAGCAAATATTTTTTTACTTTATTTTTATAGCTGTTTTTGTTTTGTTCGGACTTAATGTCCGGAGGCAGAGAGTTGTATATCTTCAAGCAGATATAGACAGAGTGATGCTGGGCAGCTGATGTGTTGAGCCTTGGCCTAACTATGTTACCACGTGTACGGGGCCTACCACTTATTTCATATAAGTTTTTTGCTAGTTCTTTTTTTATATGTTTCAGTCCGCAGTACGTAAACAGCTTACCGACGCTCATCACCGGGAATAGCTTGAATAATTCTATTGTGGCAAAATCTGTGGGTTTTCTGAGGATTATTTTAATAATTAATCTTTGTGCAATCGCCAAGTTTTCCAGGTTCGTTTTATACGTCCCTCCCCATGCTATTATACCGTACTGCAAGAGTGATTGAATCAAAGCAAAATATATTATTTTAATTATTCTTAAGTTAACAATATCTCTTAATCTAATAATTATGTATATGGTTTTTCTTATTCTTTTGGTAACGTTTTCAATTTGTTTTTTCCATTTCATATTCCCTTCAATTAGGATCCCCAAATATTTTACACTGTCTACTTTCTGAAGTTTTTTACAATCACAAGGGGAATGTTTACAGTTAGCGTTACAGATTTTGATATCTATATTTTGTGGAGCAGGTTTCTTTAGGGAAAATACTAAATAATTGGTTTTATCAGTATTCAATGACAGAAGATTTTTATCGAACCTACCTACATAATGTAAGACAAGTATGAAGCCCTAACACTTTTCTCTATTGTTTGTTTTCTCTCACTAAATAAATGTACGTAGGAGTAGGAGTGGTGTATTTGTTACGATTAGAGACCGGATTATATGCAACTTAAAATAGTTGAAATATGCATCATAAATGTTCGAAATATGCAAAAACATCACCAAAAAGTACCAAAATGTGCTACATAAATTTAAATAAATGCAACAAATTAACGTTACTACAAGATTTTATTTAACTTGTTTTTATTTATTTTATGCTTGGTTTTGCTTGGTGGAAGACCGCGAAAAACAGTTTTAGGATGTGAAGTCATAAAATCTTTTTTTTTTTGGTACGATTAGGTAATTACGAGTATCTTTTTATTACATTACATTATTATTCTATGTATTTACCTACTAGATTTTCAAATAGATACATAAATTTTGGTTTTTGTAACGTTTATATTGTACAAATACAGTTAAAATTTAAGAAAACATACCCAAATATGCATGATCAGTACATTTTGGTCGAAATACGCAAAATCTTGAATAAAATGCCAAAATATTCAAATGCATATGCAAATGCATATAATCCGGTCTCTAGTTATGATGAAGCATGTACACCTAATTTTGTGACTATTTTTCCATAACGCTAGAGAAATAGTTTTGTATGAAAGGTATTATACATTAGAGAAAGATGTCGAGATGGCGCTGACATTACACATTAAATCATGACTTACTTATATGCGTTTATTTATTCATTCGATCACAACGTATTTTACTGCAATACCTATTTAGGGCTCGTTAATATCGGATATTTATAATAAAAATCGTATAAGTATATGTAATATATCAAGACATATATGACTTGTGTCTCGCACCAGTGATAGTCTTGACGCTCCTTCGATCCTATTGGTTAACATCTGACCAATCACAACGCCTCAGATTTCAAGGGATAAAAATTTTTGGAAACCACTGTTTGTGAACTGCATGTTTGCGTTTTTACTGTTGCTATTACAACAAGGATGTTTTTTTTTAGAGAAAGCACTTTAAACAGATCTGTCTAATTTAAGCTGGCACCTAAAGGACACCAGAACCAATCAGGGCTTGAAAGTAAGTCTTCTAGGTTGCGTACGTCTAAACTTCACATGAAATCTGAGGCGTTGTGATTAACCAATAGGATCGAAGAAGCGTCAAGACTATCACTGGCGCGAGACGCATGTGACATATGCTGGTATACAATGAATAATATAAATCAGCAAACCCATTATAAAATATATGCGTTATGTCATTCAACATTATATATATTAGTACGTTAATTCTGTAGGTGGAATGAACAAAGATATTCAATTTTCTGTGTTATCTGGGTGAAATGTAAGTCTGTATTTTCAGTACCAAATTTCTATATTTCATTAAATTTGAAACTAGTTGGATATATTTATATTGAATTGGAGCTATTATATAACACAAAATACACAGTATTATGTACCTACATGTATAAATAGATACCTAATTTCACTAAATAACTAAGAAGTTCAGTCTAGATCAGTCTAGATTAATTTCTCAATGGAAAGTTGTGGGGTAGTCAGGATTTCTCTTATTCTATACGTTTTTCGGGGTGTTGAATCCAAATCCGAGGTTTGCTAAAAAAATTCGTGACGGAACATGGCGAAAAATGTGAAAAATAACTATTAATTTTCTATCCTTAACAATTCACTATATTTTTAAATAACATTTTTCCTGAAAACTTTCGTCATGTTTGCTGGTTTCAATGAGGTAAGATATGTCTCATAAATTTACAGAATAATTGTCAGAATTTGGTTATAAAGGTAACAAGGTGAACTTTCTCCATACACTTTCGATTCTCACAACTTAAAACAATACGAAAATTTGGTTATTTTTGGAGCTAAACAGCCCCGTTGCTATTTATTTCAGAAAAAAATATTTATACTTATGATTTGTAGTAAATTTTACCTACTTTCATTTTACGCAGGAAGATAACGTATACAAGTTTACAGTTTTCAAATATTTTCAAAAAATGAAAATATTCGTTATTTTCGCCATGTTCTGTCAGGAAATCTTTGGCAAACCTCGGATTCGGATTCAAAAACGTATAGAATGAAAGAAATCCAGCCTACCCCACAACTTTCCATCGAGGGGCTGCTTTGTGTTTATTACGACTGGAATAAAGTTTTGTAAAACGCGGCCTCCAACGGCGCGCGAATCCGGATTCGTACGTGATTTTGGATTTGTAAATTGTACGCACCGCCATACAAATCGCTACGAAAGCGTCTGTAGGTAGATTTACGGACTCACATATCGCTTTAAGAAAGGTTATATCGGACGATTGGTTTGTTGTCCTTGTGGTTGAGTTGGGAATAGACTAAAATTAATTGTGTATCACTTTAGGTGAAATGCCGGAAATTCTCACAAAGTGTACACTAGGTACCTACTTACTTCACTTTATATGGAAAATATTTACAAGTAGCACAAGCTGCTTTATAGGTAGCATTTTCTCTTCAGATCTGTTGGCATTCGTTAAGTGTATGATACCTATAGGTATCGTTCGATACTACAAATTTGATAGTAGCGAGCGAACTTCTCTCCGTGGAGTATATTTGTTAAACAAATTCATCCCAAGTTTTTTTCCTTTAGATTTTCTGGAACATCATGACATAATATATGAACTACCTAACTGGGTTATTAGCAAACCTTTTACGCCCTGTTGCATAAATAAATCTTTATTAGCCAAAGAAAAATATGCGGAGTTACAAAGACACGGCAATAGTAGTGTGCCAAAAGGCGGACTTATTGCAAAAGTAAAATCTTACAGTCAACCATGGGCGTCGTCAGGGGGCAGCTGCTCCCCCTAGAGATTGGAATAGGTATATAATTTTTCATACTAAATGATAAATCTTTTTTTTTCAAGTGATTTATTAAAAGATTTCAAGTGATTTATTTATTTTATTAATTTTAAGAGTACATCTGTACATATAATAAAGACAATCACAATATCATCAGCAAATAAACCAGCGAAGTGATGAAGTAGTATGGATGTAGTATATTCTTTGTCGAAGTACTTAATCAAATAATCAAATTATTTTCATTCCACTCATAATACGGATTGGTACCGGTACCTAAGCACTAGAAATTTGAAAAAAAAAGATGTGAGTTCTACTCGTATCGTGAAGCACTTTTCTAAGACAACAAACACGCTAGTACCTATGCGGTAACTACTTAACTAGATCTTTCGATCGATCAGTGTCGTCCGAGGAATTGAGCTAGACAAAATCTGACTTTTGATAAGTATTCCTTATTTAATGCCCTTTCATACGATACCAGACACGGACATATTCACAATCATTGGATCCCCTCAGAATGATTGTTTTTGTATTTAAAGCCTTAAAAAGTGAACCTTCCTCTTAATGGATTTCACCCAATCTTCTATCAGTTCATCTACCACTTACCAAAAATTTACCTCCCAAGTTTCATGTTTCTGCGACGCAGACTGCGAATTAGTGATACTGAGTAGAAATTTTTCAATTCTGCGACATCACGGGAGAAACGAATAGGTAGAAGTCATTTGTGGAAATCTACCTAAAACACACGCATAACGAGGGAAGTTAGGAACCCTGTGTCTATTTTTTCAGTGGGTAGATACTTGTAAGAGCTCTGTAGAGATACCTTTCAAGTTAATTAAATGCTGAAAGGATTTAGGTACCAAGTAACATAAGGAATTCCCATGTAACGAGATTAACATGCCAGCGTTTCGAGGAGGCTTGAAACAGGATATTTCAAAAATATCTTATTATATTTATTATATATCTTAGTATGGGCTATGGTGAATTAAGTTTTAAGAATGAGGATGTTTTATTATTTTTGGTTTTGTAATACTCGTATGTAATAGGTATAGAATGTACCTACAGCTACTTAATCGTCTCTATGTCACTCGGGAGAGAATAGGTTGTGACCATATCTGTATGAAACGTGCGAATCCAATAGTATCGCAAAATAGGGTGTAGCCATAGGAGTGCGGGTGGAACAATACTGCTAATTAAAAACACAGTAACGAGGTGGTTGGTAGCCTGGTGAGCGCGGGTTCAATCCCCGATGCCGACTTATTCCAATTCACGACACAAGCTTTTCAAGTTTATTGTGAAGTGTGAAAAGGTGTATTTGGGTTTATTTCGATAAATTCAAATTAATTTTTTATTTTTATTCATTTTTCACTTAGCACTGCAGAATACCCATAAACAAAAGCATCGCTCATATAACATCGTCTCACACTTACGTTACCAAAATCCCTGTTCACCCACAAAAAGGAGTAACCTATATTTATATACTTCGAATCTTGTGTTTGTATATAGGTACTAACAAAATCCAAAACAGTAATGCTAGGCTTTACCAACTTCTTAGGGGAAGAATAGTGGATATGGGAGCAAACTAGCACAAATTTTGTATGAAAAATAATGATAAGTGGCTCCTATCTCTGCCAAGGAGTTAGTGGATAGAAGTACTTACCAATGTACTACAAAATAAATGGTGTATGTGAATCAAGTTTTTGTATTGAGAAGATGTAGAAAAAACTATAACACATCTACATAAGAAGGACGTTAGTTTATTTCATTTAAATATTTTTCTATTGTCTATTGAAGTACATGGAGTCTTTGTGGGAAATTCTTTTCTTTTTCCCCCTCCAGCATCTCTATTCTCCCTCGCACATACAATCTGAGACGCCTTGTTCTATTATATTCCCGGTCTCAATTGTACCAAAGCTTTCTACGGTGCTCTGTGTATACATGTAGGTATGTATTACTTTCTGTTTTTTATACGCTCATAAAGTTACGTTCTTGTGGTCACTGAGAATCAGTTGAGATTCATAATATTCATATCCTCTTTTTTACGACATTCTATTGCTATATTATCTAATGCTAAGGAAATGAAGAAGGCTAGGGATAGAGGTATATTATGATAAGAAATAACAAATAACGAAGATTATTTTCATTTAGTGCTGTGGTTTCCATATTATAATGTGACTCGTTTTATTAATGTGTATTGGTTAGTGGGCTGATATTGCCAGTGGTAATAAACTAGCAATTTGTGCAATAAATATGTAAAATGTTTTTGTCTTTATTGTCTCTCCTAATACATTTGAATTGTTATTTTATGAGCGATCTATACACATCATAATATCTGCATACTTCTGGTTATATTTATTAAAAATACCTAACATTATTATTATTGGGCCCAGACTGTTTGGAGGAGAAATGGAGGTATATGTAGTTGAAATGATATACCTCTAGTAACATAAATATTAAGATATAGTGCTCCATGTTTTAAACATTTCACCGAAACACACTCTGAATACACTACATTTTATATGGTTAACAAATGCGGCAATATCTGATATCATTTTAAATTAGGTACATATCTTAAACAAAAAGTGTAGGTGTATAAAACAATTAATGGCCGAGACTGAAGGAGGATTATTGAGACTGAGTGTTAGTGCTTCAACGAAAATGTTGGGATTAAAATCTTTGGGACTACTACCTACGGATTAAAGCATTAGAACACTAAAAAGTTGCCTATAAAAGTGAAGCTTTATGTTTTACGAGTAAAATGGGATTTTCGAAATATAATATTCTCTTCTTCTTATCAGCCCACTCCCGTCTACTCCTTGACGAAGGCTTCCTTCATCTCCTTCTACGCCGCTCTATCTTGGGCTCTCTGGATCCAGATATGAAATTAGAGGAAGTTAAATACATTAGGTACTGTTATGGCTCATATGGTTATTGGAATTGCAAAGTATTCTACAGGTAATAGGTATACCTCAATATGTATGTTTATTTGTTATGTACCTAAATATATTTAATATTAGTTTTTCTATGGTTATATGCATGGTCACACACCAACATTGTAGGTGCAATATACTTCAAACCATTTTCCCAGTAGACTGAAATAATATGGAATTTTTCCCTTCAAAGATGTGATGCTGTGAAAATATTTATATTATTCTGAGAAAATAGTTCTGTAATGTGTGTACAAGACATGACATGTTATAAATATGGGGGAATGAAATAGACTATGGAATATCAAAACTACATTATTATATATATATATATTACATAGTAGTATGGGTAATATAGAGTAAGTACATAGAATAATACATGGATATTAGATATATTAGGTATGTACGGTATATAATATTTTCTCTCCAGATTCATCATATTATGATATGTTAGTTACTAATATCTAGATTTAACATAAAATTATACACTGAAATCTCTTCTCATGTCATTCCTTAAGCGTTGTTTTTTATTATTCATGGAGTTTTCACCAAATAAATAAATATTTCGTACAACACATAACACCACAGCGAAAACTACTACCTACTTTAGTCCTGAAGGTGGCTCCAACACGGGGACCGAAAGTTAGACAGGAAAAATCAACACACGGTAACACGAAGAAGATATGAATGACGACAACAATCTAACCAAAGTAAGGGAAATTGTTTTATATTGTCTCGTTTATTCTTTTAATTGTGAAGTCATTTCCCATAGCAATAAGGTTCAAAATCTCGTGAACAATCGCATGACAAAATGGTAAAAATAGCGTTTTTTCTATTTTTTGGGATTAATTTTGCGTCTATTAAAAAACTTTTACAGTTATTCCCTAGATTTCAATGCATATTATCAGTACAAAAAAAATTTACTCCGCGACTTTCGGGAAACGAGATTTCGTCTTTCGGAAAAGTCTTTCGGTAGTTTTCAATTTTTTTTTGAGAAATCTGTACAAGATATAACAAATCTTTTACGGTTATTCCCTAGATAAATGTTCAATGCATCTACCCTATTTTGTTCCAAAGCATATTTTGTAACGGTTGTCGAGATATAAGGTCTCCCGTTTTTTGAAATTTTTGAAATGTCGGTATGCATACTCTTAATATGGTGAAAGTCCATAATAGAAAAGGAGTTCTGTTTATCTTTCCATATAATTTGTTATAGGACAACGATGTTAATGTCAGAGTACAATATAAGGAGAGGAGTATAATACAAAACACAATATAATGGAAGTGAAGTAATGTTATTTGCCTATGTATTTCCCTGTGACTATGTAGTACACGTGTGTGTGTATTGTGTAGCTGTAGCATGTAGCATCTAGAGTAGAGGTATCAAAGTATCAACTATAAGGTTGCCATTATATTATCAAACACTTTACCTTACCTTACCTTACTCAAATGTGGACACACTTATAAAATATTAGTCATGTCGCGCGGTATTATTATTATTATTACAGTATAATGGTATTGTGAGTATTACCAACCAGGCACATAGTAAGTGGAAATACATATTATTTACTGCTCACTATATTCCGCTCTTATTTGTACCACACTACAGCGACATGTTAAAATAAAAGGGGCAAATAAAACCTCTATGGAGACATTTATTAGAAAATGTATTTTTGTACACAATCTGTTGAACCAATCAACTAGAGTGAAAAAATGAATACATAAAATAATTTCTGTAGTTTCATTATATAGTTTTATCATCGAATGATTAAACTAATTTGCTTAGGTAGGCATATTATATTGTGTTCTTGTTCCGGTAGTTTCTCACACAATGCATTTGCATTCAAACCTACAAAAATATCCTTTTGAATTTGACTATCAAATGGTTTTGGGATTTACATAAAATAAATCAGATAAAATATATAAAATCTCATCCTCGCTTTCTATTGAAGATGGGTGTGAGTTTGCCGTTCACCAAAATGATAGCACTTTTGTAGAAAAACTAAAATAAACTCTCGGGAATGGAATGTTCAGCCCAGAGAATTCATTCGCTTTTAATAATATTATATTAGTACGAGTATATTCAGAAAGAAATATATTTCAGTTTTAATAATATTATATTAGTACGAGTATATTCAGAAAGAAATATATTTCAGTTTTGATCTGAAATACATTTAGTCCTTTATGGTCATAAAAAATATGACCGAGAATAATTTTAGAGTTAATACTTCAGCTTAGAGTTACTAGAAAAGTGAATAAATATGCAGATAATTAAATCTGCCCGATAACGAATGTACTCGTATAGAGTGCGGAATTCTAGTTATTCTAGCGGTCCAATAATCCAATTCTATAATTTTCTGAACTAAAATAAGTACAAATAATATAAATTCAAGTAGGTATCTAGCTAATAAATTTATTTACTCAGAATATTTAGGCATACAAATGTGTATTATTATTTATTTACATTATGGCAATCCACCCGTAAACAGTGATTTTTGTGCCTTTACAAAACTAAATGAAATTATAAGTTCATACAATATTACAATGATTTCATCATCATCATCATCTTTGGCGCTATATCCCGGAGTGGGACTTGGCCTCCACAAGGAGCTTTCGCCACTCTGCCCTATTGGCAGCCACGCTCCTCCAGTTGACTGCCCAGTGCGTTGAGGTCCCTTTCAACACAGTCCATCCACCTCAACTTGGGTCTTCCTCTTCTACGTCTCCCCTCTGGTCTAAAATTGAGCACCCTCTTAGGTGGTAGGAGTGCTTCCATTCTTTCTACGTGCCCCAACCACCTGAGCCTTGAGATTTTGATGCACCGTATGACATCTGCATCATTGTAAAGTTGGTATAGCTCATGGTTGTATCTTGTTCTCCAGGTACCATTGTCACAGATGGGTCCATAGATTCGTCGCAGGATCTTTCTCTCAAAGATGCTAATCCAGGTCTCTTCTCCTTTTGTTAGAGCCCAGGTTTCAGCCGCATACGTAAGCACAGGTCTGATTATAGTTTTGTACAGGTTAACTTTAGTTTTCCTGGATATTAACCTAGATTTTTATTGCGGCTGGAGACCGAAGTAGCACCTGTTGGCCGCCGTGATCCTTCTGCTCACCTCTTCAGAGACGTCATTACTATTTGTAATCAGTGAGCCAAGGTAGACGAATTGTTCCACGGTCTCGAAAGTATAGTTATTAACAGTGATGGGCGTTGGGGTTGTACTGGAGTGTGAATGTAGATATTTAGTTTTTTGTTCATTTATCATTAAGCCCATATTCTTTGCTGCTTTTTCCAATGCCACGAATGCCTCCACCAGAGCTTGTTTACTTCTAGAGACAATGTCGTCTGCATACGCGAGGAGCTGGACGGACTTATGGAAGATGGTGCCACTAGTGTACAATGATTTCACTTTCTTGTAATGCCTAATCGGTATGTTTAGTTTATTTTGATTGTTTTTCGTAAGTCTATTTGTAGATAATCATTACGATTATATCAGATATTGTTCGTCTTAAATGTTTATAGTAAGGTAAAAAATCTGCTAACATAAGTTTTTAAGTCGAGTGTAGGTATAGGTACACATTTCGATAAAAAATACTTATGCAACTTTTTTAAACTGACGTATAGACACAAAAAATATTACAGTTATATTTATGAATCACATTTTATCCGCACAGTTTTCTGTTGATGGTTACAAAATGTCGTAAATTTGCAATAAAATGATTCATTTTATCAAATGTCCCTGTTTAGCTAAGATATTCTTCTTATCTTCTGTGTGAGATTTGAGAGGGTTATACAGATGAAGCTTTCCTCAATATTAACGTTGTGAATTCGCTTTGCGTATGCGTAACGTACCGTATGTCGTATCGTACCCGGAGCTGGAGCAGAACCTACATAACATACTTTATTGGGAATTTATTTCCATTTGTGAATATTGTCAATGGAAGTATTATCATAAATTATTTCAAGTGCTGATGCTGTTAAATACGCGATACAAATGTGTTGTATGCTAAATGGTATTGATTTGTTTAAACACTACAGGTCATAAACACAATTTTTAAATTATTAAATTTTTGCGAAAAGCACAGCAAGCGTAGCTAATTTAAAATACCACCAGCATATTGTGTTTGTTGCATTGTTGATTTCTTTGTACAAATTATGTGTTGTGGAGGTAAAATAAGTGGATGCAAAAAGTACCTACTGGAATTTTTAAAAAAATGATGACTGTCGTATCAAATACTATTGTTGGTCGTATGTCATTAAATAACCACAGATAAAGGTCTATAAATAATGTTTATCTACTCTTACGACGTACATATTTTGGACAACATTGAGAAAATAAGTTATTTTAAAATATTGATAGTATTTTAATGTTCAGTATGATAGGAATAATAATAAAAGTATTTAGAATCCTGATTTGCAGTGTATTGTGTAGTCTATGAAGGAAATAATTCTGTAATGCTCTTTATTAACTTTGATGAAATAGTTTAGAAAGTAATTACTTAAAGCTTACCCAAGATAAAGAAAGGAAAATTAATTACATTTCTTTAATTCAATTGTAGAGAACTTACCGGAGTATCACATTACCTACGTGAAATTATAAATAAGCAAAGAAGATAAAACTTCGTACAATGACTTGAGATTCTAAGATCCGTGCAAAGAACTTCTGAGGCATTAATTACACCCGTGAATGATAAAAACAATAGAAAGTGGAACTTTATATAAGAAACTTCTTAATTTATAAGAGAAAAAGAAAAATCCTTTTTGAACATAACGAAGACCTTTATCGTCTTCTAATTTTCCGTTTTATTTTAGAGTATATTTTATTTCTTTTTGATATTTTACTTACTTTAGGTACTTTTTTGATGTTTTGACATTTTGAAGTACTGTGGCTGAAGGAAGGATCAATATCAAAATACTATTAATGTACTTACTTAAAAATCGCTTTTAATTTATTAACTACAGAGTAATTAGTTAATGAAAATACAGGACAAAATATTCATTATTAGATCTATTAAAATATTCTGAAGCTTTTCTTTCAGGTTAATATAAAATTACTCGTATAAAGAAAAGTAAAATTAATCTGAAGTAGCTTAGGCTAAGGCTTCATAATAACGGATAAGAAGAGTAATTTTAATCTTTAAAAAGGGAAAATTAAGAAGATAAGCAGTATTACTTTCAATCTTAAATTATTTATATCAATTATAATAAGCTTGGATTAAAAATCGTGTATATTATGATAAGTTCATTCTGGTTATAAGAATATCTCGTGTGTGTGTGTGTGTGTGTGTGTGTGAGGGTGTGTGTGTGTGTGAGGGTGTGTGTGTGTGTGTGAGGGTGTGTGTGTGTGTGTGTGCGCGCGTGTGTGTGTGTGTGTGTTTTTGTGCGTAATAGAATTATATAATTAATTTTGATTATTTTATGAATTTTTTGTACATAATTTTCTCTTTATCTGTTTAATTTTTTGATATTAATTTTGTATATGATTTTTAAATGTTGTGAGTTGCTTTTGACTGCCCAGGATTGTAATTAAGTAATATTTAAGTCTTCATCGGTTTATTTGCAGGTGATATTGTGATTGTTTATATTGTATGTATACTGTTTGCACTCTATAAGATTAATAAAATAAAAAAAAAATAGAGATTAAACGTAATTGTAAGAAGGTTTTTGTAGCTAGAACCAAAATATTGTTTCTATAAAGAATATGTAGAAAGAATTAAGAATTATGGATTATTGTCGTACAGAACATGGTGGTCCCAAACATGTTTCATCTTCTGAATGAATCGCCGTCTAATATAAGAGTAGTACTTTTTTACATAATGTGACGGTACTTACATACATGCCTAAGTATTTATCGATCCCGTATCTATCGAACATAATTATTTTCTTGACAAAGTCTGATTCATAAACTATTTATTTTGTAGAAGAACAATATTATTCTTCATCTAAAATATAAATATTTATTTACATTACTTGAGATAAATTTCAAAAACAATTTAAAGTAAAACATTTCAAAAGTGTTCTTTAATAAAATGTGACAAATAAGTTAGGTATTGTTGGAAACAAAACAAAGGGATCTGATGACCAATAATACATGTCCAACTTTGGCATTAAGACATATCTTTTTACAAAGATATTTGCCAATCTAGCATTTCATCCCATTTTTCCACATGTTGCTACTTATTTTCTAATATTGTGTGAAACTATTGTGTGAACTGTCAAACTGTAGGCGCTCTGTTTTAAAATTTGTTTTTTGTAACAAATACTTGTCTAATCGGTTCTAATAGTATTTCAAAGAAATTCTCAATTAATAACATCATTGTGTTAATGTGGGCATCACTTTTAGATGGTGAGTCTGAAAGATATTACATTTTATAACTTGAATATACTCTCCATCAAGCAAAACCATAAGGGTTAATTTCGCATAACATCAACACATTAATTGTCATCTGGCCCAATCACAGTGCGATTCACATTGCTGACCAATCAGCTGATAGTCACTATCTCCGCGTCGACTTATTTCAATAACAGGGTTGGCACAGCATCCTACCGGTACTGCATTGCATATTGCCTGTACTAATCAATCAAACCACAATCATGATGGACGCTCAGGAAATCATTGCCCAAGTGAAGGAGGCAGCCAGCGCACTGTCCCAGCTAGTTATGGACAGCGCGAATAAGTTTAACAGAGAACACATTGCCAAAATAATGCCTATATCGGTCGAGTTTATGGCTGCAATGAGCATGGCCACAAACAAAATTGTTAATCAACAAGGGGAGATAGCCCTCTTGAAGGAACGTCTCGCACGATATGAGGGCTTGGACCCTTCTAACAAGACGTTGGATATTTGCGACACGTTGGCTGAGCTGGCTGAACGGAACACACGCTCAAAAAATATTCTAATGTTTGATGTTCCGGAGGCAGGTCCCGAGATTCCCATATCTGATCATACAACGGAAGATCTGAAGAAAGTTGCGGAAATAATTAAGCACGCTGGGGTCCTGAACACCGGCAAAGTGGTTAGAGTACATAGATTGGGTGCTCGTCAGACAGATAAAACAAGACCATTGAAGATTATTTTTGACAGCAGTGAAGATGCAAAAGCAGTGATATACAATAAATTTAAGCTTCCTCTCTTTAAAAAACTCTCGGGGAAGGCAATTATAATTTTAACATAGACTTAGTAAAGAAATTAGTAATAGCGCCGCAGGCGAATTTTTTTCGTCAAGGTGAGTGAGAAAGTTTATGTTTTGGAAAAATGGGTGAAGTGGTAAACCTGGGATCTTTCTATAGCAGATGGCACATCATTGTTTGACGTTTCGGGGAAGGGGGGGGGGGGGGGGGCTTGGCCCCCTCTATATATGCCACTGCCACCCTTATAAATGTTTGAGTAATTATTCTGAAATAATTCAAGTTCGGAGTTTATTTCTTACATTGTCCTTAGCATCAAACATGATGATTGTTTTATGGAGGCGTGGACACTGGACAGTGAACAGTTTTAGTGGACGTTGCTGGGTAAATTTAATACAAAGAGCAATACTAATATTGGTGTTACACTCGTATTACTAATTATACCTACCAATACTTTATTACATTAGGTACTACTGTGGATTTTGTGAACAAGAATACACTACACACGGCACAGTATACAGTACTGAGATATAACACAATCTATTATATAAAATAAACTAGGTTTTTTGTAAGTGTTCGCATAACTTCTGCATTTACCGACGGATTGCTGCCAAAATTTAGAATACCATTTGCATAACATATGTGCTCTGTGTTCTAACGTCGCCGCTTTCTGGAGAAAAAAGTTTTTCTTAAGATATGATATGATGATGATGGGATCCAAGCGTTGCGTGGGGTCATGTATGGCATCATATGTAAGGGCGTTGGAAAAGAAGTTCAGATCTGAAGTCACATTTTGTCCAGCTCGAGCCTATAAAATATGCCGGGTTGTTTTGTCAAATTATCCATTACGAAGCACGGGTAATTCAGCTAGTAATATAATAATTATTTATTGAGTAGAGTAGTACTGAGCTGGAGACTTTAAGAAAGCAAACGAAGTGTAGGGAGACCACAAAGGAGATGGGCCGATGCTATTATCGAGTCCGTGAGACATGGATGGAGGCAGAGCACCCAAAACCGAGAATTGTGGAAAAGACAGGAAGAGGCAGTGGAGGGAAAGGAACTGAAAAGAAGAAATAAGAAGAATTATTTATTAAACATTTAGTTATTCTCTAAAGTTATTACTGGTATTTAATATTCTTTTGACTGTACCTACGTATTTGACGAGTGCATAATTATAAAGAAGTTTCAAGCAATAACCTCTTTAGTATAACTATATCTTTGGCTAACTAGCTCCTATAAAAATGCATTTAAAGTTTATTGAAAACTCTGACAAGTTTAGAGTTTGATATCAGCAACTTACTTGTATGATAATGTTTAACATTTTTTTGTATGCGGATAAACTGTAAAGTTTGTGGTGAAATTATCGTATTTAGTTTCTTCCTCGGTGTGTAAATATTATTTAGCAAGTATTGTTGTGCATAATAATAAGGACATCTTAAGTTCTCAGAGTTGCAAGAGAAGTTATAAATAGTAAACTTTCACAAGTATACTTTCACGAGTATATCTATCTGTATATCTTAGCATTTTCAACAAAATATTAGGTATGATAATCGTGACTTAAAATCTATCTATCAACTTATCATCAGCATGAGAGTCCTGAGTGGACCCTGGATGAGTTCTATGGCAACGCATCTGCATTGACAGTGTCCTTCATCCACCGCAGCTTGGGCCTTCCCGCTCTTCCACAACCTTCGGGATATGGTCTTATGAGCTTCGTATTATGCTCCCAGCCTAGCGTATTCTAGCTATTTCGATCACTTGAATTACGTAGAGTCATACTCTTCCCTCATTTAATGGTCCATAGATTTTGCGGAGGATCTTCCTCTCAAACGCCGCAAGCTGTCGCTCGTTTGTTTTACTGAGAACACGAGCGTTTTGTACAGCACTGATTTTATATTTCTACTGAGGTTCCTTGATTGAAATTGTTTAATCAATTCATAGTAGCATCGACTGGCAGCCATTATACATTTTTGGATTTCCTCAGTAGTGTTGTTATATGTGTTGACAAGAGACCCAAGATACACAAAGGAATTAACTATTTCTAATAGGTAGCAGCATTGAATGTGTGTGTTTGATTAGGGGTGGCTGTCGGAAAAGAAATCATGAGCTTTGTTTTGTCTTCGTTGATCCTAAGGCCCATCTTACTGGCGCTATTCTTAGGGGCCAGAAAGGCTTCTCAGGTGTCCTCTGGTGTTCTGCCAATTATATCAATAGAGCAATGTGAGAATGTGAACTGATTTATGGAAAATGTTGTCCAAAGTATTAATTCTCGAGTGTCTTACAAATTTTTACATGGCTATTATATTGAACATCAGTGGCAGGCCAATCTGCATCTCCCTATCAAAGACCTTGGCAGTACATTTGTTTTTGTAATAATCAATTATCAAGTTAAATAACGTACGGGGTAACGTAATGTGTAATGTCAATAATTTGTTGTAGAACGAATGGCAAGTGGAACATATTATCCTTCCATTTTTGAGACATTTTATTCTACACCACACTGGCACGGGAGAAACAAATACGCCTCGAATCTTCTTGAGATGAATTGATGAGAGAGGGAACCGACTATAGACAAATAAACGATTCAGTTTAGCATTGAAGTTTCCATATCAGGCTTCAAGCCAAGCGCAGCGTATCGAGCTTCATACTCCAAGAACTAATATGTACCTCAATGTATAATGTCTTTCTCTGTAGGTATTTGGTAAGATATGATGACGTTTTATTATATTTTATACGAGTTATCGAAAGATGATAGCCTTGAGGTACATATAAGAATCAGTGATTGTAATAGATAAAGGTTATATGTATGCACTCGTAGATGTAGGATAGGTAATCAAATAAAAGTACGAGTATCGAATTATGTAATTAAAACTCACATACAGGAAATAAAGGTGTATCATGTAATTATAATATTTTCCACTTTCATTTTTAAAAATGTTGAAATTATAATGACGTCGTTCAAAACATTAGCATTATTTAGAAATTCCTCTGAAATGTTTTAACGTTAATCCCACATACTAACATATTCCACACATCGTACAAAAATCCCTTGGTTTTGTTATGGCACATGCTCGCGAGTGACACCGATCACACGTCTGTCATTATGGTAATACCCAGGAGGCCCCTCCCTATTCCATCCCCTATCTACCCTACCCCCCCCCCCTACATAATATTATTATTACTACAGCAGCTATTTTTCAAACCAGACTACCACCTTATGTTGACAGTGATACTACCATCATATTACGAGCGCGAATGAATATAGAGGCAAATCAAAATGTTAACTGACACGCCAAACAAACCATACGTCGCATCTTTAATTATTATTATTATATTCCTATATACACTACATTTTTTAAAATATGAATCTGGGTTTATCGAAATAAACCCAAATGCATCTTTGTACACTTCACTGAAAGCTTAAAAGCTTGTGTTGTGAAGTGGAGTACGTCGGGGGTTGAACCCGCGCTCACTGGATTAGCAGTCGAGCGCGTTACCAACCAGGCTACCGACCACCTCAAATATACATTATACAATGATGTCAAAATCTGGGGACATGTTTATTTTTTAATCAGTTGCAATCATTGAAAGTTATTAAGCTATTAGTATTTTCTTAAAGAGATATCGAGTTTTAGGGTCGCGTATTTTTTGAGCACCTAAAAAATTAACAAAAATAGTATCAATTTTATTATATATCATCGCGTAGGATGTCCTTTGATTTTCTCGTGATATTCGTGCAGTTTATGATTTGCCAAAAAATGGATCGTCTTAAAGAATTGGATAGAAGTATTTAAAGAATTACTATAGACCGTGGGTACCTACATTCTTCGTGTCGTATACGTTCTCACTCTGCGTCCGCATTCTGCATACGCATTCTGCATACGCGTTTTAAAGATTCCTTTATATGGGGAAATAATTAGGTATAAAATATGGGTAAAGTAATAGAATCCTGTGTCGTCTTCAGATATTTGATTAGAGAAATGTTATACTGTACATAATAGATACCTGCTTTATTTAGGTACGTACTTAATTTATTATTCTACCGCGATTATAATAAATTCATTATCATCATAAACAATATGGAAATCACGACCGGGAAATAAATACGTCTATAAATAAATTTGTGGTGCGGACGTCATATCCACCCACTTAGACCGACATTGAAGTTATGTACGTTGCCTCAGAGAGACAACATGTAATGTGGGTACAGCGGACCCTTATTCCAATTAAAAAGAATCATGACATGCTCAATTAGGTATGCCTGAAGCCCGGATAGCTGGTAAAGTATGTAGTAATGTTTAATTATGAATGATTTGGGTATAATTAAGGATGAAACGAATCATAACATGACAAATTAAAAGGATTTGCTAATTAAACATAGTATTACTATAATTTTTGTATAAAAAGCTTTTGTAAAGAAATTAATTAATTTACGAAAAAGAATTAGTGAAATTAAGATTTTTTTAATGTCTCTATAAACACAATGTTCCGAGAAATTTCATTGCTAATATTGTAGTAAGCATTTGGTACACTTCTTGTTTATCAGCTTGACTCAGTGACTCGTTTTTGAAATAAATTTTTATTATTTATCGAAACTCTAATTGGATACTTATTATAATTTTTATTAGTTAAATAGACTGAACACTCAAGTAACAAAAAATAATTACAGAAGTATGTAGGTAGGTACATTTGGTTACGAAACTATTGGGGTTTTAGTAAAGTAATTCGGGTTTTTTTCCATAAAAAGAGAAAATCTCGAATAACTCGAGAACCGTGAGACTTTGGACTAAGCTAAGTTTGGCTCAAAAGATCCCAAATGACCTCTAATATCACCCCTGTAGATATATACATCCATGTATCAAACACTCTGTATAATTATGTAGCTCGTATACCTAGATCGTATTATGTTGTAATTAATAACTGTGTATTTTAATTTATCTTGCTTTTTTACCTGGTAGGTATTGTGAGTATGATATTCTAAAGTAGGTACTTTTATAATTGTCACAATTACTAACAAACGTAAGAGTAATAATTCTAGAGAAAATTAATAAAAGTTTAATATAGAGACATATGTACCTATGGCAAAATTACGAAAATATAAATACACAAAGCATCGAAGAAACTGGAAGCTCGTGCGAACTAAACAAACTTTCTGAAATGTGTTTTAACTTGCCTACCTGGCATTAAAATACTCGTAACTAGGTATATATCTAAAGTTTAGGGTTAATAAGTAGGCTGGGTTCTATGTATGTTCATAGTAGATCGTAGTAGGGAAAACACCAGGACGAAGACCAAAGAGGAACCTTACCTATTAGATGGACCGATCATGTGGTGCAAACTGTGGCCCCTTCCATCTACAGGGCCATGCACCTTGCGGGGGACAGAACCGCGTGGCGACAGATTGTCTGGCAACGGGTGTTGGGGATTGCGACCCTCAGCAATGAGGAATACGACCGAAGAGAGAGAGGTCAGGTATTCATAATTATCCATTTTGCATTTTTATGTAGATAGTACGGATTTACTGGAAAATCTACTTTATGAATAAATTGTACCTAATATTATTGTTGGTATGACTAGGTAAAGTGTTAGTAGGTATAATATGATCATTTGATGAATTGACCTATGTCACTATGAGCAGTTATTCAATTTCCGCTCCAACGGACTATTCTACAATAATAATAATTTGCATGGCAAATAAATTCACGGAATTGCACAATTATTGGTCCTATGTAGCCAAAGCTTAATACAAATATAGATATAGTATAAGCTCTATGGTTTACAGACCACATCTCAATAGTTGCACACTACTGAATTAAGCTATAATAATAATAATTGTTGCATATCAATCTATCAGTTTACTAGTACATTTCATGGAACATATAGATACATACTGTGGGTGCGAAATTGGTATTGTACAATTGTTATGACGGTTTGCAATTTTCTGATATTTCGCGAACAATTTACAAGTTCTTTAAGAACATTTTTTGAAGAACAACGTTATTTATGATTGTCTTTTTTATTAATTTGTTACACCTACATGTGTACTTGGCAGTCGGTACCGTGTCTCCTCTGGTTGCCTTATTACCTACTTCACTTTGTATTGTATAATAATTGACGTGAATACTGGCCGGATACTTTTACACTTTGACCATACATCACATTCATCATACTGCACTGATAATTAAATGTCCTATGTATTTGAGTAATTGACGAAATGCTTGTCGAAACCTTTCACCCTCCTGTCATCTTGGATCATATTTTCTCTTGAAACTTCCTACAACTCCCCATTGTATAATTCATATATATCTGTATACTGCCTATCGATGGTGATCTATAATACCTCATCCACACGCTTGCCAAGTGCCGGACCGAGCGGGTGTTCATGTGAAAAAAGGGGTGAACAGTCGGTTAGGTACACGAGCCAAGACAAGCGCGCCATCCACACGCCTTTATACTCATGAACACCCGTTCGGTCGGGCCCATGCAAGCGTTATGTAGCGTGGGGATTAGAGGCATTTTAAACAAAGCTTAGTTTGCTTTTTATTATTGTTTACATAATTTAAAATGTTTTCTGACTCTCAATAGATACTTAGGTCAACATGGAATTATATTTTTGTTGTAAATAAACGTTTTCCAGAATTTGTCATGAACCACAGCTCTGAGCACGTATTTCATTACCCATAATTTTTATTTGTTTATGGAAATGTACTAGACTCATGGAATATGGAATATACTTACACTATATAGAATGAGAAATGTTTTATGTAACATATTTGAGTACCTACATTTATCGCTTGGTACATCATGATAATACCATTTGCTACAAATGCTTAGTTTGCGGTTACCAAGGCTCACCATGTTCTAAAACCCTACTTTTGTTTTATTATAAAAACGATTAAGTGTTCCTGTTCGACATTTTTTTTAATAGGCACCATTCCTAGACATATTGCAGGTAGCATATTTTAGTACTTATAATGTATTTTGTAATACACAGGGATGCAAAGGCGCAACTGCTGTAAAGAGTACGCATAATGACATTTCAAAAATGTCTAAAAACGGGATACCTTAGATCTCGACAACCGATACTATTTACGTTACTGCTTTGGAAAAAATAGAGTAGATACATTGAAATGGGATGAAAAGGGAATAACTGTAAAAGATTTTCTATATCATTTTCTCGAAAAAAAAAAAAAATGAAAAACATCTCTGATCTCTTTTCCGAAACACAGAAACTCGTTTCCCGAAAGTCGCCGGAGATTTTTATTTTGCACTGAAAATAATATGCGTTAAAGTCTAGGACAAACCGTAAAACGTTTTTGATTGAAGCGAAATTAACCCCAAAAATTTGGAAAAACGCTATTTTTAAACGCGATTGTTCACGAGATTTTGAACCTTAATGTCATGGGAACTGACCGTGACGTCATAGTTGGGTCGAGAGCTTTAGTAAATAATAATAATAAAAATTGGCTTTAGATACAAATATTACAAATATTGGAGTAGAATAGAAAGACCTACTTTTATAATGTGTGCACGAGCCTTCAGAATGTGATGTAAAATGCTTCCGTAATGCCATAAAGTTTCTCTAGTAATAGTTAGTAGTAAGTGTTTGTTTATGTTAATAAATGCATTTGACTCTCGTATTTTTATAAAATTTGTACTAAACAAAAGTTCTACATACATACAATACATAACGTAGTATGAGAGAGAATAAGACAATCCAGAGCATTACAAAATAGGAAAAAATGTAAAACTGAATATTTAGATTAAAATCCACAAATATGACATTTGATTACGCGACTAGTATTCAAGGATTTGCACCCTCATCATCAGGCGATTGTGAATAAAGTCTAACACAATCGCCTGATGATGAGGGTGCAAATCCTCGAATACTAGTCGCGAAATCTAAAGCCATTTTTTTTTTAATAAAATGAAACTGGGTTTATCGAAATAAACCTAAATACATCTTTGTACACTTCACAGAAAGCTTAAAAGCTTGTGTTGTGAAGTGTACAGTAGTAAGTCGTACAGTAGTAAGACAAGTTGTAAGTCGGGGATTGAACCCGCGCCCACTGGATTAACAGTCGAGCGCGTTACCAACCAGGCTACCGACCACCTTTGTGGATATTCTAATCTAAATATTTAGTTTTTCACTTTTTCCTTAAAAATGGACTTCCACGGTCAAAAACATCGGTATTATCACTACTGAATAATTTAAACATGTGTTTTCCAATGGAAATGTTTCTGAATAATTTATTATCTAGGTATTTTTTATAGAAAATGAAATAGCTGAGTTTCTTGAAAGTAAAGTGAGGAACCGTAGCTACTACAGTTAGATAGAGTTACGATGAACCGACCATCCGATTAACATGCTATAAGTTTAGTATATCCGATTAACATGTAATAAGCATGAAACTATTCTCGTTAACTGTAAAATAAAAGGTGTTATACATACGTACATGTCGTACATAGTTGGATAGGCACCTAATAGCATAAAATGTATCAATGTTTGTGAATTTAATAATATAGGTATATTAAGAGTCTTCATCTCGAAATAGGGTTTTTTCAAGATAAGTACAGGTAAAATCGATTAGTAAGGTGTTAAGAGAATAGTTAGTTTGTACCTTTTTCTACGGCATCCCTAAGATGGATTTTTTAAAGAAAATGTATGAATTCTTCGGAAAAAATCATTTTTCGCATAAAGCATAAAATGTAGATATAAAACTTATACATAGTGATAGAATTTGACAATATCCAATGAATCCCTTAGACACTTTTTCATTATACCAAATTTTTCATTCATTCCTTCAACGCGCGTTGTTTATCATACATGCGTCGTTTTCAAATCATTCCTGCCTCATCCACCGAGGGTTTTGGACGTTGAATCCACGATTGTCCAAAATTCCCTTTTCTCAAGTTATTACAAATTATCATTACAAATTATTGTAAAATATATCTATTTATAGTACAAATAAAGGTGAGTTTGCCACGTATTTATGTAGATCCGGAGGGGCAGGGTAAAGATTTGAATACTTAGCGGTGTGCGGTGGGAAGATTTGCAGATACTGATGAAGACGAAAGAATATTATAAGGTTATTCCTCTTAATATACCTACATTACAAAAACAAGTGATAGGATTCAAGAAAGGGGTAGATTAACCCCCGTTTTCACCGACTATAGCTATTCCTGCTCCTAACTGGGTGGCTATCCTACCTATCGACAAATCCTACGTAGTTTACGTTTCACCAACATATTATCTCCACTTAATTGGGACAAATCCAGCTAGGAAGATTTTTATTTGTAGGGTTGCTACATGTAAAACAAATTGATCAAAAGTTGATATTTTTTTTAAACAATGCTCACTTTATCGAGTAAATAATACAACTTAAACACAGGGATTGTATTTAAAAAATATTTAAATTTTAAATATCATTACAACAATAATTTACAGTCGTTAAATAATCCCGTATTTTTATTTTTCATATTTCACACAAATATTATTACCTACTGGCAACACTAGACTCAAGCTTGACGCATGCGCGTTTAGGGTACGTGGCAGTGTTGCCGTTTCTAGTATTTTTAATACTAAACTAGTATTTTTTGAGGCATTTTGAAGAATCTAGTATTTTCTTTAGTATATTCCGAAAATCTGGTATATTCTAGTATTTTTGATCAAAACCTAGTATATTTAGACCTAATTCTAGTATTTTTCGGTACTTTGCAATATTATTTTGTTACGCTTTAAAATTTTGTACAGAAATGACCAAAAATGAGTGAAAAAATGAATATATTGTTGGTTTATTCATTTTATCACCCCCCCCCCCCGCTCGCCAAATTTTTAGTCGTCAAGGTCAAGAGAAAATAGTACGATTAAAAATTGTAATAAAAAATTCAAATCTCCCCCCCCCCCCCCCCGTCGACGTGTTTTCGCAGAACAAAGACATTTTTGTGGCGGACAAAATCTAGTAGTTTTCCAAATTTGAAAACGGCAACACTGGTAGGTACGTGGTAAAATCAAAATGGCGCATCACAACAAACATTGTTTGTTTGCGCAGTGTCATATTATGATATGGTATTTCGTTGTGTTCTAGGACTGTTTTGGTGTTATAAAATAACCCCAGGTCGGTAAAATGCACTACCTGATTGATAAAATTCAATGTGGCGGCTGATTTACGTAGTTGTGTGAAGTTTAATATGACAGATCTTGCGTTAGGTGCCCAATTCTCGTTGCCTAACATAAGTGGGATTCCTAGCCGTTAGGTAGGTATTTTCGCGTGGTGAAACGCAAATGTGGGCTAGGTGACTTTTATCTCCGCTATTCCTCACCTAACCAGTTGGTGAAAACGGGGGTAATGTTTTAGATACGTATTTCCTACTTAAGTAAGTAATGTAACGTTGGGTATTCTGTGTAATAGTATGTAGTATAATAACAAGACCTAACATTATGTGGGATTTGCTGTTTAATTTCCGTATGAAAATATTGTGCATGATTATCCTTTGGGAATAATTAAGGGACAATAATAATATTTCTAAAAGTGTGCGATTATTATTTCATCTCTAGTAAATCCATCCTCAGGCCATCTCCGTAATATATACTACAAGTATATCACTAGGCGATAGTAATGTGACGATTACAAAAGTCTAGTAGTTTTATCCTGAGAAGGCATAATATTCACATTTTAAAAAATCTTAAAACGGGAGACCTTAGATCTCGACAATAAATATGCTTTGGAAAGAATACATATCGCAGATACATTGAACCTTTATCTAAGGAATGACCGTAAAAGATTTTTTAAATCTTCTATAGATTTTCAAAAAAAATAATAATTGAAAAACACCTCTGATCTTTTTTCCGAAAGATAGCAACTCGTTTCCCGAAAGTCCCGGTTTTTTTTTGTATTGATAATATGATTGACCGAAAAAGTGTTTTGATTGAAGCTAAATTAACCCCAAAAAATGTAAAAACGCAATTTTCACCATTTTATCGTGCGATTGTTCATGCGATTATGAATCTTAATGCCACGGGAAATGACCGTGACGTCTTATCCGACATACATCGTTAATGTTATATTTTATGTTGAGACTATTCAGAGTAAGTTAAAGAGGTCATAGACAGTGCAAAGTGCCATTTTATTTAACTCTTGCCCTACGTTTTATGTGAGATCATAGAACTTTTTAGATTTTAGAAGGTAGTTTTGTACAAGCTTTGTACACGAATCCCACCCAAGGTACAAAGTTTTCAGAGTATAATATATACTCTGAAAAGGTGTAAGAAGGGAGCTGTAATGGTGAACGTTTCTCGAGAGTAAAGTGATCACCTGAGCCAACCGATGGCTGGTTGTAAGTCCAGCATGCTCGTCTTACACTGTACATTAGTTCGAGAGACTACATGACGTGAAGCCAACTACTTAGCTTTCCAAAGTTTCTAGGGGGAGTACAATGAAGTAACAAGGTCCCGCCATTCAGAGCGGTTTTGAACTGTGGATATCACCTCTTATCGTGCTGCTCCTTACGCTCGTTCTGGTGTTGTATGAATGAATAAGTAAAATAGGGCCTTCCTCGGCATTTGAGAGCATACAGCTATAATGATTTGTAATAAACTTCACTATATATTAATCAATAAGAAAACTGCTATTTCATTCAGGAATAGGTGGTATTTTTTTAATTCCCAAAGAAGCATTGGAAGGATCCCAGAATAACTTCAATATAATATTTACTTCCCTTCAATATTCAGATGTAATAAGATTGAATTGATTAAATAGTACAATGTTTATTATAGTGCCTGCGAATCTAGAATGTTTGACGAACCTAAGCATTATATCCTCTCTGTGGGAATATCAATACAATGTTGTGAGTTGTGACCCTTGCCTTTGAAGAAGCAGGTCAGAGGGATGGGAGAAGAATGCTACGACGAGGAAGAAGGTATTCAATATACATACGAGTATAACTCATACCATGAGAGTATAATATAATCACACTAAGCTTACGTTGTATTATTTGTTACGCATTTGTTTATTTGAATGGTTTATTGCTTTCGGCTGGCTATGTAAAATACTTAGTAGACAATACATCTACAGTCACAAAATTTAGACATGATAAATGCAAAAATAATGAGGTATCAAATTTATTAGTATTTGTATATTTACCTATATTACCTACATTTGATACGTTATTATTTTTGCACTTTGCGTTAGTTGGCAGAGATTTGGTGCAATTTAGGTTTCAATGTGAAGGTGTGTACATAGTTAACATGATAGGTGCCTAAGTAAGTTATAAACCAATATGACGTAAGTATATTCTTTGGTGGGTACCACATAACATTAAATAATGTAATGTCTTCCAGTGGTGATAAATGATCTTATTAAAACGGGAAAATTAATGGAAAAACTTTTACGTCTCAATAAATTTCTCGCAATATTTCAACAAAATGACATAATAATTAGATAATACTAGATATTAATAAAGATTGCAGGATGCATGGAGAACCTAAATATTATATATTCACATTTCCAATAAACGCTAAAGTTAAACTGCACAATAGATGGTAGAAACACATTTTTTAAATGGTTCAAAACTCATGTCCATAAAACGCGCAGAGTACAAAATACCTAAATTAATTTGTGACTTATAAGAAATCTTTATGCTTATTTATTTATTTATCGTATGTTCAAAAGAAATATATCACATCCTTCAAAAGAAAATGTTTGAAGGTTGGGCATTAAGCAATGATAAATTTCGCAAGCAAGCTTGGTCGTCAGAATCTTTATGCTATAATAGGTTATCAATTATAAAATTATGCTTTTATAAAGGTTCTGTATGAAATATCGTATGTTGATCTATAGGTATCCTTCTTTCTTTGTATGAACCAAATGACCTTATAATAATATACTTGTGAATAATTGATTACATTACATCCATTGACTAGTAATTAGATATATCATATACTCGAAGATACGTTATACAGTACAGTATTATACTGTATCGACCGTATAAGTTTATTTATTATTTATTAATACGCTATTAATGACAGATCTACGCTGTCCACACACATACTCCCACGTTCACATAAATTAGCAGTTTACTTCCAGACAAACAACGTGTAAAACAGTACGCCGACGGTTTAAACACTTTTTCATGAAAAGTCTGCACTTGGTGTGAAACTTACAGCGTGATAAAATTTAATAAGAGGTATTACATGCATATTTATAAACGTTTTTTCCGCAAATGATAGTTTTTTTTTTAACAAACATTGAAGTTATTCGTCATATTAATCAGTCCTTTATATAAAAACGTAGTTAAGGGCTTGTTAAAATCGCGTGAACAATCGCATGATAAAATGGTAAAAATAGCGTTTTCCCATTTTTTGGGTTAATTTTGCGTCTATCAAAAAACTTTTACGTTTATTCCCTAGATAAATGTTCAATGCATCTACTCTATTTTGTTCCAAAGCTTATTTAGCAACGGTTGTCGAGATATAAGGTCTCCCGTTTTTAGAAATTTTTGAAATGTCGGTAGGCATGTACGTAACAACATAATGTACGTAAATTTACTGCTTGCCTGTAATCCAGTTTTCCTCCACAATGGAAAATAGTAGGTACCTACTTCTATTATATCGAGACATTAAATATAGTGTGTGTTTGAAATATCCTACATACATATGTTTCATCATACCATGTTAAACTTATCGAATTTGATTTAACTAGAGATTATCCACAAATCAAAATGTAATACACCCACGTTAATTATACTAAACGAAAAATCAGTATTTAAATCAAATTAAGCTTATTTTGTGTTTGTGGTACTTTTTATATGTTACTCGTAGCTACATATTAAGAACGTGCCCGTCCTTTAATTGGTCGAGTCACGTTAGTCTTGGACGCTAATGTTTGTGACCGTACGGTGTACGTAGGTAGGTATATTTCAACGGCATTCCTTTATTTCTTAGACCTCTTTGGGACAAAGGCGTTACTTGGGCAAATGTTTGTTTCAAACGCCTTTCAAGTTACGTAACAAATGAGATAATTCTAAAGAGTGTCCAAATATTTTCTTTCCAGAGATTTTTTCCACGAGTTTTGTAATGCGAGGTCATATTGTATTTAAAGGGTAGAATGTAACATATATGTATCGCTATTGTAATATGAAAAGGCAAAATTAATAAAATATACATCGTGACGTTGATTGACTGATTATGTAAACGCTGTCATTACAATGTACCTTAATGTTTGTCTATATAATTTGTGTATAAATAAGTAGTTGTCAAAGTAATTGGAGAACTTTGCAACTCTCGAGTATGTCAAAGCTTAGAAATGGAATTGATTTAAGCTTAAATTGATGTGTTGGTTAGTAATATAGTTGTAGTAGATAGGTAGGTGCCTAATAGGATGTACTGTTAGCTCAGAAATTCAGAATAATTTACTATCTCATCGGTTGAGTACAAGCAGCGAGGCGAGGCGGCGTGTCCAAATCACGCTCTGAACAAAAAATAATAAATGGGAGAGTTGTGCTCGTGGGATTTTTTGTTTAATTAAAACGAGGGAAATGGGCGTTGTATGAATAATGTTTTTGTTTATTCTATCCTTTGTCCAACCATCCCTTGGTGAATATAGGTACAATATAATATATTTTTTGCAATATTATAGTATATCTAGTATGAATATTCCTTGATAACTGTCACGTCGTAACATATATATGTAGATCTATTTTTTGACAGCAAAGATGACAAGTGTTCCGTTGGTGGTTGACCTAATAAAACTATAGCAATACAAAATATATCTACTTATCTCATATGATTTATTTATGTATTGTGTTGGCCTACCCAGTAATTCTTCGGTAATGAATACAATATTGTTAGTCAACAATGTACACTGTATACAGCCTTTGGATGCACTTGTGTACAACTATAATTTACGTCATTTAAATTTCAGGTTATATTTGGGTAATTTGATGATTCACAAAAAATCCTCATTTCCGAATAAACACTGATGAAATAACGATTAAGGAATAAGGATTCACAATGTAACGTGGTTGCAAGGAAATTAAGATAAGTATTTGTATACATGAGTACACCAGACACCTGGGTACACTTACTACGTGTGATAGTTTCTTTCTATCATCTATATGTAGAAGACTTTGTAATGTTATATAAAAATAAGAAAATCTGTTTACTGAAATAGCTACGAGTATATGGAATATTCTGGTTTCTGTTCTCAAAGAAATTATATTGCATATCTATTATTCTAGAACTTGGCAGTTGGCCCAGTCATGCAATCTTAAATTTTAAGTCATTACGAGGAACACATCAAGTCTGTAGAGAGTAGGTATAACAATGAAATAATAGGTTCGACACTTGAGATGAATTCTAAAATACTATTTTAATATAAGTGTGTGGCTCAGCGCATTGCGGATCATGGTATACGTAGAACAGGCGTTGATGATAAAAGAAAATACCGCAGACAGACTGTTGAATAATATAGGTATTCCATTTTCATAAAGGTTCCACACTTTGCGATACAGGCTTTAAGCCTAGTGCAAGGTGTGTAGGAAAGTATTTGGGTTTGTGTATACGAGCCCAGATATGTTTTTATATAAAAGAGTAGTAGAGGAGGAATCTCCTCTTGATATGCTGAGCTTCAGCTTTCCCTCCATTTTTTTCTATGAGGGCCTTCCCGGATTGTGTTGTCCATCTGGATTCTGGGATACCATGCAGCGCTAAATGTAGTATTCTTGAGGCATTCATTCTTTGGACGTGTTGGCAGTTGGTACTAATATCACGTCTCTGTCGTCCCCATCTGACCACGTCATCAGCTGCGCAGATTTTTCGGATTGTGGTAACATTACCATGTTACATAATTTCATAAAACACATTTTATGACAACGGGTGCTGTGCCGAAAAAATCTTTCTTATCTTACTTAAGTCTTTCCCATATTACTAACTAAATCTATTGAGAGAATTCTAATTACCCAATACTTAAATTTCAAGTGCGGTGAATAAATGACCAATCAATGTATAATAATTCTCCTTTTTTGTGTATAACATTAGTCTATTAGCTTTATTGTCTTTTCTTTTACATCCACTAGTCATTTTGTTAAATACAGTTATTTTCATCAAACACTTTTTAGGTCAAGATCCAAAGATTTTTCTTTATTTGATTGCTCAAAGAAGATATTCGTCTAACAAGATATCGTATGGAATGATGTAAAATATAAAGATGACTATACCTACCTACTCTTGATTATAATAAAGGGAAAGATTTTATCTCCTAACAGCCAAGACTTGATATTTTTCTTCTCTGCTAGAATTGCTTTATTATGTTACCACAAAGGACGCTCTGCTGATAAAATAATAAAGAATGAGTCACATATTTGTATTAGTGAAGAGAAAGTAATTACTGTCACTCGTTTATTTTCCAAAAGAGAGAGCTTTTCCTAAAATATTAGTCCGTGAGTACTGAGTTTACCCAACTTGCTAACTAACAATTTACTTAATCTATTGACAGAATTCTAATAATAATGTAACGTAGGTATACCTATGTGAAATCACCGCATTGTATAAAGTAGTTAGGCATGGGCTGACACAACGTAACTTCATATAAAATTTAATCACCTTGACACATCAGTATGTAAGTAAAGTTATAGCCTTAACTCCAGTAGAGTTTCAGAAACTAGTGAAATATCAATACAATATAGGTTAAAACTATAAATTATTACAGGTACCGCTAAGCCTATTATATATTTTTATATGAAGTATATCTCCAACTACTACTTCGGTTTGACTGAAAGATATTGCTTCTGCAATAAGTCCGCCGTTTAGTATACAATTATTGTCTGGTTTTGTAACACTCTTGATAATAAAGATTTATTTATTACTATATAACTCACCTCGCGATAGATACATTTTATACAATAAATAGGGAATCCTGTAAATGCTATAAATAAATAATTTCTTTTACATTGTAGAGAAACAAGAAAACATTTCTGCAAAAGAAACATTTACCTCATTCACTGAACAGCGTTTCGTTTTTTTTTTTGCCTATAATTACAATGTCATGGGCGTTCATGGAGTTGTCTTAAACACAAAATAATCTTCCAAAAATAACACAGCTGTGACCTACTTCTCTAAGCAGTTTCCGAAATCTAATAAAACAAATAATGTAAGTTTATTTTCTTAGTACGTCTTGGAAATTTTAATCACCCAAAAGACGCAGATTTTGAAGGAAAATGACGCTCGGTATGTATTCAAGTTTTCGTGATATAAAATTTGTCTTTTTATGAGAATCATAATACCTATACTATGTCGAACTTTGGGACACATTTCATTGGATACAGAATCAGTAGTTGTAAAATCTAATTGAGCGACATACGAGAATATCCCGCTTTCTACTTTTATGAAACACTAAATGTTATGTGAGTTATATAAAGTACAATCTATGTATATCCACATTGTAATGTAGATTGCCAATTTTTTATATTTTCTTATCTGTAATATGATTTTTCCTTTATTTGTTTTTTTAACATATCCACCTAAGTAAACACCATGTTTCCAAATTATACAGAAATACAATTTGTAAGATAGCGTATCCAATGAAGTTTTGTTTGTATGAAAGTATCAGAATAATATCGTATTTCTCATTTTGTTTTCGTCTGTAAAGTAAATCATTGTTCCGTAAGATAAAGAAAGTCAAACGACTCACAAATGTAGGGTAAAATAAGAAAGAGTTAGATAGTGTATGAAAGTAAATAGGTTGTAAGAGATTAATGGCATTATAGTATGTGTGTTATGTTATAGTAATAGTAAACCATCCAGCAATGTCTAGTGTGCCTAGCCCTTCCCATTCTGATCATTACCTTAACACTTGTTCAATCTTCATACAAAGGTGATATTAGCCCCATACGTACATTCGATCAATTTGTTTATATGTACATGGTGGAAGTCCACTTTCAAAACTTTAAAATCATCGTAATGTTAATCATCATCATCCAAGTCGGTCCCTCATTCCTGAGGATCGTGACCTTCATGTATTATTTGATCCATCAGTCTGGCCCCCGCAGTGCCTCCGCAAACGTCGTACCACTGGCCTCTGCCACCTGGTCGGACCATCTCAGCGGTATCCGTCCGCGACCTCTCCTGCCTTCCACTCGGCCAGTCAATATATGGATTTCTTCAAGTTGCCTGGCTCACGTTTTACAATGTGTCCAAAGAAACCAAGCAGTCTCTTCAGACACACTGCAGACAAACGAGTTGTAATGTGTAGCTCAGATAGAATTGACGCATTGGTTCTTCTTTCTATCCATGGTATTCGGAGAAGTTTCCTCCAACAACACATCTCAAACGGATCAATTTTCATCCTCTCGTAGGCACGCATTGTCCACGTTTCAGCTCCATACAGGAACACAGAGAATACCAGGGTCTCCACCAGTCTCCAGTATTGATGCTTATGCCTCGGTCACGCCAAATCTTTTCTAGTCGGGTCATAGCTTGTTTGGCCATCTGTATTCTACGACTTATTTCAGGTCTGGAACTTTCGTTATTAGATATCAGCGCGCTGAGGTACACAAACTCATCAACCTGCTCCAAATCATGTAGTTCTCCAGTCCGTTGAAAGCTCCCAGTTCGGTCAACAATCATGAGTTTAGTCTTGCTCTTATTAATTTTAAGTCCCAGGGCTTCACTCTCCCTCTCTATACGGGAAAAGGCTTCTGCTAACTCGGTCTCATCTTTGGCAATCAATGTTATATCATCAGCGTACCTTAGATTTGATAACCGCTGACCTGATAATGTTAATAAATAAATCAAATACCGATATCTCATACCAAATTTGCATCCAAGTAAACAACAGAATTAGGTATAATTTCACTATTACATCTACGGGTATTGTATTAATATGCTGTATTACAAAACCTTATACAGGGTGTCCCGTAAATCAACGTCATCCCGTGGAGGGGTGATAGACCAGCTCATAACCTACCAGAAAATCGAAATTTGACCTTAGTGAAAATCGCTCATTCTCGAGATATCGGCACTTTTTTGTTTTTCGTGAAATTCGACACCTTCCATCAGTTTTTCGATCGCCACGGTCACAAAATTCAATATTATGGGATTAAAATTTTTGATTCGTAATCCTGAATAATTCAGCTATTTGATTTTAGTCCAAAATAAAACCTCATAATTCACAATTTTGAAAAAAAGAACATCGTTTCCGCCTCTCGAGTTTTTTGTTTTTTATTAGCAAATTTCGGCTCCTTTACACTGTAAAAATTTAGTATGACGTCAACCTGGAAAATTATATTGAAAACTTCCTCATTTAGTGTAGTTTTTAAAAAGGTACCTAAATGGATATAGTTCCCTTTACAAAAAAAGGTATTCCTGTTTTACTTCAAAAGGACCTCATTATAAAAAATTCAAATGCAGGTTTATAGCTTCCTTATGTCCAATATTTGGACATGTGATAGAGAATGAAAAAATATGAAAAAAAGTTTAATAAATGTATGTCGAAAAATCAACTGTTTTGGAGTTATGGTCTTTTGAAAATTGAGGAGTATGAAAATTTCTCATTTGGGTTTTTTGACTATAACTCATAAACCACCAACTAGATTTTGACAAAATAAATTAAAAATCATTGTAAATAATGTAGGCTGACGATAAAGTTCCTAATTTGCGGCATTTTCTTCAAAATTTCGTGAAAATTCTGTTAAGAAACATGTATTTTTGTGAAATAATGATATTATTTTACAGAGTTTTCACTAGATTCTAAGGAAAAGGCCACAAATTAAGATCTTTATCGAAAGCCTATTTTATTGACTATAATTTTTAGTTTATTTTGTCAAAATTGAGTTGGTGGTTCATGAGTTATAGTCAAAAAACCCAAATGAGAAATTTTCATACTCCTCAATTTTCAAAAGACCATAACTCCAAAACAGTTGATTTTTCTACATACATTTTTTAAACTTTTTTTGATATTTTTTTATCCTCTATCACTTGTCCAAATATCGGACATAAGGAAGCTATAACCCAGCATTTGATTTTTTTTTATAATGAGGTCCTTTTGAAGTAAAACAGGAATATCTTTTTTTGCAAAGGGAACTATATCCATTTAGGTACCTTTTTAAAAACTACACTAAATGAGGAAGTTTTTAATTTAATTTGCCAGCTTAATGTCATACTAAATTTTTACAGTGTAAAGGAGCCGAAATTTGCTAATAAAAAACAAAAAACTCGAGAAGCGGAAACGTTGTTCTTTTTTTCAAAATTGTGAATTATTAGGTTTTATTTTGGACTAAAATCAAATAGCTGAATTATTCAGGATTACGAATCAAAAAATTTAATCCCATAATATTGAATTTTGTGACCGTGGCAATCGAAAAACTGATCGAAGGTGTCGGATTTCACGAAAACCATAAAAGTGCCTATATCTCGAGAATGAGCGATTTTTACTAAGGTCAAATTTCGATTTTCTGGTAGGTTATGAGCTGATCTATCACCCATCTACGGGATGACGTTGATTTACGGGACACCCTGTATAATGTTATTCTACCCAATCGATATTTTGTTAAGAGTTTGTTCCCAAGGTTTAAAATTATACATATTACTTAGTGTAGAGATACAGTCAAACTGTAATGAAGGCAATAGAAGAGTGTGAGTAAATAACACTAATATAATCCACCCAATATGTAAGACAAATATCACAGAATATAAGACTTCCCCTCCTTTACATCGTTTTGAATAAAATTGGCAATGTGCGACGTCAATCGAATTGCGAATGAAATATTCGTGTTAGTGAGGGTTTGTGGTTGTAACAACCAATGTAAAATTTTATTCCCGAAACGTGTCATCTACTCGCGACTCTTGTGAGGGTGAACTGATGGGAACTGATACTCCGGAAACTCTTCTAAATGTTAATGTATATTTAACTACTGCATCCCATCATATTTGCTGACAAAATTAACCAAATCACTTCGAAATGTACATTAGAAAAGTGAATTGACGCATAACAACCATTCACACAAATTTGCTGATCTTGTATTTTGTAATATCTATGTATCTACGTCAAAATTATGCATGAGACTGATATGTACTCGTATATGAGTTTCTTTTTTATGTGTGTAGTTACTTTCTTATGTATCAACTATCGGTATTTTTTCTTACTATGAGTATGATTGTACTGATATATTCTATTCGAATTGGTTTCAGAATTAAAGTGGAGGGAAGTAAATAAACGGGGCCGATAAATACGTATAATAGGAAAGGTTACGAATACTATTACAATTCTTATTTGGGCGAGAAAAGGATATGCTTGGAGTTATAGAGTGATAGCAGTGCGAGTGTGTTAACCTTATAGGGCGAAATTGTCTTAATATTCATTAGAAATACTAGGTTTTTCTATAATGTGATCCAAACTCTACACGTGGTCGTTTATATTAACCGCGTATGTTTTTTATGTTCCGTATTGAAAAGCCAAGAAACAATAGCATTAAACAAATTACGGCTTTGCAATAATTAGGCATGAATTGGGATAATAACCTAAGATTAAAGTAGGTGGATCACCCATTTCGTGGATGTGAATTATTTCAAAGGAACGCCTACCTACATATTTCACTTTATTTTGTGTTAATAATTCGTTAATCATGCTATGAAGCATTTAGAACTTTTTTTTTTTATCAACGCAGAGAATAAATAAAGATGTTGCGTGTGCGTATGTCTGTCAGATGTAGCTACTCGTACTTACGTCCAGTAAAAAGTGATTAATTTATGAGGTAGTGTCGGTCAAGGGTTTCCTTTGCTTTGGAAAAGGATATTTTCTTCTATTTTACATCACTACCTTTTTCTTCATTTTCCCACTAGATTCTTACTTATTGTGTGAAGTTTACCACTTGTTAAGGCGCCATCCATCACCAGATATAAGTACAAGGAAGAAAATATTTATTTCAGCGCAAATTATTTAAAAAAAAACATGCTGTAAGTATACTTAATTATGTACGTAGTTACGACAATGTATATAAAGTTTGAATTTATACTCAAAGGTATTGAATTTTTTTTTTCAAATGTTAGGCGTAGGTACGCACTTATTTAATGTGGATTGCTATATATGTAACATCTTCGTTGAAGCTAAATCCCAAATGATTATTATTTTAACGATATGATTTCATGTGATTTTTATTCATTGTTGATATTACGAGATTCGTTGATCAAAATCACGCTGGATTATGTGAATTATTGTGAAAGATGTTTAGAAACATCCATTCTATCCAAGATGTTGAATATTTCCTACGTCAAGCAAAAAAGGACGAATCGTTAACAATGGACAACATGTCAGAATCTATCGTGTTTACTTATATACTATGATAATATCACGATATTTTCAGAATTTGACAAATAAAAAAATAAAATAAATAGGTTAGGTACCTACCAACGGTATATTGTCTTATGAAGGCAGGGAAATATATTACACGTAGGTCTGTCTTGCCTTGTCTTCCCCTTCAGCTGTCTTAATGAACGATGAATACATTCACTACTCAGTACTATCCATCATTCTACACAAAACTAATGGTGTTGTACACTACACTTATGTTGGAACCTTCAATTTCTGCTGTCAACATTACCTATGGAGATAAAAGAAAGAAAACAGAGTTTATTATAAATCTACATGCCTTTGAAATATGTCACGGTATTCACATACTCGTAGTATAATGATTATAAAATATGTATGTCTATAATTTCTTTTCTTCTAATCGCTCTTTCCCATTTCGTTATGTAAAAGTTATTTTTAAAGCCTTTTATATTTTATTACTTTTAATGGCTTGAATTAATTGGCGCCGCCTAAAAAAGGAAGAAACTAATTCGTGGGAAGTTAAATTGAACTAAGCGACAGTATATTTAGCTACTGGCACCGGCCTATGGGGGCAAGAGGAAGAACAGCTGCTGATACAAAGAACATTCTTCAAGTAGCTAAGAAAAATTAAATTACCTAATTAAGTAAAAGTGTTCCTTTCCGAAATACAAACCTTTTCTATAGCTTTTTATCTCTTCTTTTATCTTCATCTTCTTTATAGCACTACAACCCTTGGTGGGTCCTAGCTGCCTCCAAAATCCGTCGCCATCCTCTCATATATCGAGCACTCGAGCAGCGGTCCTCCAGTTTACACCCAGCGCTCTCCAATCAGCCGTTACCGCGCCTATTAAGCGAAGCTTTGGCCTTAACACAAGTTTTACTTTATAAGGGGGGGTAAAACGTTATTATATGTATTTTTAAGATCTGTATCCTCAAACACAAATTTAATCTGTCTATTTATTGTAATAACACATGTTTTGAATAAATAAATAAATATTTGGTTTTCCTACTCGTCTTCTTCCCGCAACAAAATCGAAATAGATATCTGTAGCTTCTAGATATCTAGATAATTCTCAATTATATACCTACCTAAGCCTCCTCGAATCTGACGTATTTTTGATTGTAAAATTGTGGAGTGGGTGGTGGATATTGGTGTGGCGGTATATTTGTGTAGATATTGGTGTAGCGGTGTATTAGTGAGCGTGATGTTTGTGTGTGTGTGTGTGTGTGTGTGTGTGTGTGTCTGTCTGTCTCTGTCTTCGCGCTTGATAGTTGATTATTTTTGTGTTTTTGTATTGCTGCTCCTACCCTGTCTAATAATTAAAATTAAAAGTCTAATATTGTTTTGATACTATTCTTGTTTTGATCTTAATGCTATTGTTATTACTTGCATACTGTTACTATTTTCATTACTTTTAATTTCAATACTTTACTTCTAATACTATTGTTTTTTTTTTCTTCTTTCTTATCTTATTATCTTGTCTTATTATTTTCTTTCTAAATCAAATCAAATGTAACCAAAGGCTGAAACTGATTTACCTTAGTACGGGCTCTGCCTAGTTAGGTAAATCTAATTTTAATGCTTATGTATAAATGTTTAATTTACTATAAAGTTTATTATTATTATTATTATTAGCTTCAATCAGAACGACTATCTCGAACGGTGAACGAAAATATTCTTAAGAGTGTTGACTTTGAAGTTTGTTTTTCTATTTTGTTTTTTTGTGTCGGTTTTATAATAATCTTTATAAAACCCATGTAATGACAAGGCAATCCGGACTTACTACCTTCTTATAGTCCTATCCAACAATTTATACTCGTATAAAGCGTGGACGGTGGAAGAATACATTCCAGTGGCGTATATAGGATTTCATTTCGGCGGGGGCCCGATCTAATATTTGACTTTGGAGGGGTGGAGGCAACAAAATTTGAAGGTAGACGTACAGTATAAAAATTATAATAGCGCCGCAGACAAATTTTTTTCGTGAATGTAAGTGAAAAAGGTCGTGTTTTAGGTTGGTATTAATATTGTGTACAAAAAAAACAAAGAAGAATAGCGCCGCAGGCGAATTTTTTTTGAATAATGGGTGAAGTGATGAACTTGAGTAACTTTCATGTTTTAAAATAATGTTTTTTAAAGAATTGTTCAACACTTCAGAAAAAAATGCAAATTGGTATACAGAGTTTTGATAGAGATAAAAAAATGAACACTTAGTTGGAAGTTGTAGAAATATTTGTTATGAGATGGGCTGGTATATCTTTAGTGTAGTAGAATCCCTAGTTCTACTTCGCGGAGTTCATACACTCACATTCTCACACTCACATCTATGAGAAAGCATAAAATATTTGTGTCACATAAAACACTTAGGTATATTATTATCTACACAGTTTCATACGTTTCAAATCTGATAAACTGAAAACATTTTGAAACTCCCATTCAAGGTTGAAACTCAAATGTTAGAAGTCATCAAACATTTTTATTACGTTTCTATAATATTTACGATCAAACTTTCAAAATTCTTGACTGTTTTCGAAAAGTTCATACATACATCATTTTGTAATCTTTGAGCTTTGGTTACAATTCACTCAAAAATATCGTTCATACTTGGTACCAAAATGTAGGAAAACAAATAATATATTTTTCACAAACTATATAATATTAAAAGTAGATTTTATACAAATATGATAGGTACTAGCTGTGTGCAGGTATTAAATTATTATCGATTTTATAATAAGTAGGTACATATATTTGTGTCGTATTAGATAAATCATTTGGTAGGTGAAGGTTAGGTTATTAATTATGATGAATTACGCAACTTGGATGACATAAGATTGTGGAAATATCGGACTGAATTAAAAACTTTCCTCCTTAATATTATATAGAGCCGTTCAAAATACAATGCCCATTACTTTTCTTTTCGAATTATTTGGTGTAGTATAGTCACCATTTGAAAACAATTTCCTGAATATAAATCTACCAAATACCTAATACTAGTTCTTGTTAGTTCTGTGAGAAATCAATTTTCATGTAAAACTCGATCACCTATTAAAGTGATTGTGATATCATGTGTCTCTATCCGATATTTTATCACATACCAGAAGTGAGTGTGGTTTCCTATAGTTTGAAATTTTCTCTGAAAAGCTCTGAATAATGTTTTCCTTTGTCTGCAAAATTAAATTGTACTCACATAGATGTACATACGTAGGCACTTCGACAGACAATTTTTAAAACAGACGGTTACGGTCAAATTTGTCTTTTATGTCAATTAAAGATGCCATGAAACGTAAGCTTTAGATTAAATTTATTTTTGGTAAGGTAACAATAAAATTGATTATATTTATATATAAATGTTAAACTCAAAGAATTTCCTTGAGACTTCACAGTAAGCAAATGGCATCGAAAACTCAGAGTCTCGACTGAAAATCAGTAGGTAATGTTTTTACCTGAGTGTCGCTAACTTCAGCCAGTCAAACATTCATTAATCATTAAAATACTTAGCGCAATCAGTATTTTTAATTCTATGAAATGCTCAAATACTTATTTACCTGATATATACTTCATCATCATCATCGCTGTGAGCACTTGCTTCCTCCAGAATTCTTCGCCATTCTCTTCGGTCCGTCGCCCGCACCTTCCAATTCGTCACTCCAATTGCCCTGAGGTCTCTCTCCACGCCATCCATCCATCTCAGCTTAGGTCTGCCCACATTTCGTCTCCCATCTGATCGCGTGCTGAGAATCTTCTTCGGTATTTGGTTGTCCTCCATTCGCTAAACATGTCCCAAAACCATCTTAGGCGATATGAATTTATGTACTTTACTATGTTTATAGTTTAAAGCTAAAGTTTAAATAAATAAAATAAATAAATGTTGGGTTCGTTTATAGACTTTCCAGCTTATGGTTATACCTTATCCTCCAAGTTCCATTTTCGTAGAGAGGTCCAAAATTTTTTCTAAGCACTTTCCTTTCAAAGATCAGAAGTGTGTTTTCGTCTCTCTTACTCAGAGTCCAGCATTTGGCACCATCACAGGTCGCAGCAATGTTTTATATAGTAGTAATTTAGTGCTCCTAGTCACGCGACAAACACTTACGTACTCTAATTGCTAGCTGCGTATACTATACCAACTGCATGGAAAATAATTTGATTAGGTACTTCAATAATCAAAGACTATACCGACTATACCTACACCCTTTGTCTGGTGTATCTATGTAAATACGAGTGTTGAGTAGGTATGTAACTGTGAAATCTATTGCGTAGTAACTTTTTACTAAAACAATATTAAATGGAATTGTTTGCTAACACAATATTAATACATCTATTGTCATCATCAAATATACACCTAATTATATTAAGTATAATAAATTGTAACTATATGATAAATTAACCCTCCGTGGGTCGGTATATGTGCTTACTAACTATATCTACATAATACAATTTCCGGTTACTGAAAATAAAATGTCAATTTTTTTCCTTTTACTTGAATGGTATTTTACCTTAGGTAGTATTGTAGATTTAATATGCAAAAGTGGAAGATGAAGAGACCGACTTATATCATTTTCATATTAATGCTACACATTACTCGGAAATCATGAGAATAAGATATTGAATCAAGGAATTATCTACTTAGATGAACTCTCTAGTATAAATTATGTATTTGTCATTTTTAGGATCTGTCCCTTAATATCAAATAATGGAATAATGGAATGGAATATTATAAAAGGTCTGGGGTCTGATCTCTTTTTTCTATAGTACCTATAGTTTTATACTAATATAGTGAAAATAAATAACTAAGGCAATGAATGTTTGTTTGCTCAAAACACTTCTCAACTTATTCTCTAAGCCTAACTTCTTTTCTGTCTATTCCTATCCACTCCTGGACGATCCTTTATTTCTCTCCACAATGTCCTCTCCTGCAGTTTCTGTATCCAACAGCGACATGTAAAAATATTAATTTGGTTAAAATAAATGATTTATAAATCTTTTTTGGAAAAAGAAACGTAGATACATAGAGAGTTACAAAACAGGACAATGGTAGTGTGCCAAAAGGCGGACTTATTGCAAAAGCAATATATTACAGTCAACCCGAATACATGGATTTAAAATAAATCTTTTTTGATACATTTACCTGTACCATAAAATAATACCAGGGTCGTCCACAAAGTAAGAGTACTGTTGTCCTCACAGGCTGTGAGGATCTCTTTTTCCTAGCTTGGCATTACTGTCTAGTAGTGGGATTCCTCCTGAACACAACGAGCATTGACGGACCTCTGTAGCAAGAAAATTTATCTTGTAGTGACCATTTCTGTGAAATATGTCGATAAAAAATCCCGCCAAGTACATACGTAATGCGCCCTAACATCGGCTCCTTCTCGCGGAAGGAAAAACACCTCTATGTTTTGGGACCGAAAATGGATCATTTTGATCAAATTTTTGCCCCATGGAGGGGGCAATTAATGCATCAGGATTCTGTGAGACCCTACAAAAGCTCAAGAGAGCAATTCAAACTAAACGACAGGGAATATTCACGAAGAAAGTGTGAATGTTTCGCGACAACGACCGCCCGCACACTGCTTTCACAACCAAGGTGCTTTCAGACTCATTTGGTTGGGACATTTTAAACCGCCGTCCGAACTTTCCTGTCTTTACGCATTCATAATTTAATCTTTACACCTCTCTGAAGACTCTCATGGGTAGAAAAACGTTTTCGGCCGACGAGGAGGTGAACAGGAGGTCCTGAACTGGAAGAAGGAGATGGCGGGAAAATTATATAAGGAGCGCTTGAAAAAACTCTGCCACAGCTTACAACCTACATATATCCGGATGCCGACTACGTGAAAATATAGCTGACATATGCATCAACAAAACCCTATATATTTTTTTCAAGTACCGTTTAAAAAAAGAATTACAACGTCAATACTCTTACTTTCTGGATAACCCTCGTACGTAATGAAATAAAATTAAACCAATGTCCTACAATGATTAAAAAAACTTGAACATAAATTAGCGATTAAAAAAGGAAAGAAAACAGAAATAAATTTCTCCAGGGAACACTTTACGCCCTTTAGTTCGAGGACAGAAATCGACCTTCAGTTTTTACTTCTGTATAACAATGTGCCTATATATTTTCGTGTCGGTGTTTGAAACGCGGGTATTTTTATAGTAAGGCAAATGTTTATATTTTATTACTATTACCAGAAGGAAAAACATTAGGTAATGTATTATAATTCAGAAAGCTACTCTGGATTATCATCCCCGATCCAATATACCTACTCGTAATGTGAAATTGTCAGATAAGAGCTGAGCAGGCATAACCACAAAGCTTTGTTTACCGTAACATCTTTCGACATTGTGACAAGGTTTGTCGTGGGTAGGTACGCCATATCTATTTCATTTAGTCTACTAATGTATTTTCCCTTTAGGAGTATTATAAATATTAATATTTTGTGGTTAAAAATGCACGCACATTCTGTGTGTTGTTTATTTTGTCCGCATTAATAGATTAACAGCCTACCTAGGGTGGGTTGAAATTGTGTAAAGGAAACACACCGGACTCACTTTGTAAAGAGTCCCGCCCCCGCCCACAGCTGATATGGTCGGGTCGGGACTACCTGAAGGGAATATTATTTAATTAAATATTTGATAACATCTCCGACATGTTTTATGATAAACAGAATGACTTAAAGCTATATTATGGTTTAATGTAAAACAATAATCTAGAATCTACTGTAGGCAGATAGTAGTTGTCATTGCGTGTAAATGTGTTTAGTTATTAATTTAAGCATGAATCATAAAAACATACCTATGTAATTGCAGATATTTTTGAAAATCACATTAATTCAATACATCGTTACATTTTTTATATATTTTTTTTAAATATAAAGATGAATCTGGGTTTATTGAAATAAACCCAAATACATCTTCGCGCGCACACTTCACAGAAAGCTTAAAAGCTTGTGTTGTGAAGTGGAGTAGGCCGGGGATTGAACCCGCGCCCACTGGATTAACAGTCGAGCGCGTTACCAACCAGGCTACCGACCACCTACTAACGAATGTATAAATACTCTTCCGTCTTTCACGTTTTATACGGATATCAATCAAACTGTCAATCAGCTGCGCCTAAAATAGCCAGTGACTAAAATATGAATGGTTACTAAAAGAGTACAATTTGTCTTCTCTATCAAGTTATAATAATACCTATAATCTGTGGCGGACTGGCTCTAAAAATTCAGATTGCCACGTGGGGTTAACTGTTAGAAATTAGTTAATTAACTGTTAAATAAGTTCAACCTAGTGAACACTGAACAATGCTTTATGATCTGTTCATGTCCAATTTATATATGTATATACTCTATTCATTTAAAGAATAAATAAAAAATAATGGTTAAAGAGTAGTTGGCTATAAATAAGTTTTTTTTTCCAAAAATGGCACCGTTAAAACCTAAAGCTGATCGGTAGAAGTGTTTATGTGAATTTTCACAGCAATCCATCGTAAAATGCGCGAGTCTTGTGAACACTTACAAATTATGGGACTCTCCAATAGTATATAGATACAGAGGCGCACCTTACACCTGATACATTATCTTCTACTTCATAAGTAATCGTATTTCTGCAACACTTACCCCCGTTTTCACCAACTTTTACCTAAGAAGGAGACCCCTAAGAAATTTCCATACAAAAACAGAGATAATATTCTATTTATTGACACGCAGGCCTACCAACCACACCCTAATTCCATACAAAATGCAACACGCAACTCACCTAGCCTGGGCAGAGATATTTGGGCACCTAACGTAGGTGAGTTGCGTGTTACATTTTGTATGGAATTAGGGTGTGGCTGGTAGGCCTGCGTGTCAATAAATAGAATATTATCTCTGTTTTTGTATGGAAATTTCTTAGGGGTCTCCTTCTTAGGTAAAAGTTGGTGAAAACGGGGGTTAATCCTGTATTATCATCTAATTCATGTACCTTATGTTGTTTGCTTTCTCGAGGCCGGAGCCATATTGTCATACAGGCCCAGCTCAACTGACATTTGACGGTGATGACGTCACCAAGATTGGGAGAAAATGTGTGGGAAAAAATATTCCGTAGCTCGAGTGTTTGTCACCGAGACAAGGTGTTTGTTACCGATACAAAGTGACGTCACCAATCAGGGTGGTGATGTTATTCGTAGGTGCAGGCTTGTATGCTATCGTTGGCTTCGTCTTTCTCAATGATATTGTTTACGTACTCGTACACTATCTGACAGACAAAAGTGATAATTTGTTATTGTACGTGCATACTTTGTCTATGATTTCCTAATCCTACCTATCCTAATATAAATTCCATTCCTAATTCAAATCCTTTTGTTGTCACTGAAGAAATGGAACAAAGGAATGAGATTTTGTTTTAAGAAGATTGAGTTTGACGTTGAAAGAACATGGTTGAAAATAATTGAAGATTATAGTTCGTTGTTTTGTGAAAATCGTCGTGTGTTGAATTTAGTGAATTCCCGTAGGGGAAATGTTAATTTTATGTTATAATTGTGTTAATTCCCGTAGGGGAGAATAATAATATTGAATTGAAAGTTGAATTGAAGATAATTAAATGATCAAATCAGTGCACTGAATGACTATGAAAGAAGACCGGGAATCAGCGGCAAGGTAAGTGGCAACAAATCCTAAGTTTCTACAGTCCACTTCCAATATCATTATTTTTCACTTACCTATCCTATTTAAATGTGCGTACAGTTATTCAAAATTATAGTAGATTTTATTTCAATACTACTAGCCACTTTTTCACTCTTAGACGATACTTACAAAAAGAGATCTCATTCCTCTTTTTCAATGAAGGCTGTGGAGTGTGCATGTACCAGTAGTTATAATAATATAACTATTATTATTATTTATAAAAAAATATAATTATTTTAGGTTGTTTGTACTAAGTGGTATGTGCCGATATCCATAGTAGAGAAGGTAGTTGTACGCACTATTCTGGGTTCGGCAGAGAAATATATTCAGTTATACATTTTATTTTTTATGGTATATTAGTTATGTTTCCGATTTTAATAAGTAATATATTCTAACATATTCTGGTCTCAATTAATTGAAATTTTAATAATGTACATAGGTTAACTGATAGGGATAGTGTGAGTTATGGTCTCAACTGAAACCTTTTATATAAAGGTTATTAAATGAAAACCGGCCACTCCTGATAACATGGGAGGGACTAACGAATTTATGGGCCATGAAAGTCGGGAATTTCAAAAGGTTTATCCTTTGACAAGTACAAGGATTTATAAATAGCTGAGTCGAGAGAATGCGCATCAATTTGTTCTTCATCAAGTCCACAATATGTATGTACTTACCATATGTCCAATCGATTATCTTATACTCGTCTATAGTCTTTTTAAAAAAATATTTTTTGATACCTAGTACTATGGTGGAAAGATGTATTGTGTATACCTACTTGATGTGTATACAACTGTACAGTGTAGTGAGTGTACACACCACACACTCTCTGGGGGTTTGGCTTCAGAAAACATTTATATTCCTATCCATACTACGAGTATATCTATATACAAAATAAAAACTGTGTAATCTGCAATAATACGAGTATTATGGCCAGTGCTCTCACAATATAAATTAATATGAGATATATAAGAAAGAGATTAGGTAACTAATATTCAGGTACCTATAAGGTTCATTCGACATACCTACTATATTTATTTGTTTTATTAAAGTGAAAAAAGCATAATGTACATCTAATAAATAATATTTTTTTCATTTATCCCTATTGCTACTGTGAAGATTTATACTAGATAGCCCTCAAAATATATTGAAAAAAAAAGTTATAAAGAACCAAGTATCACCTTACCATTGCAACTTCTTAAAATTCGATTTAACAAAAATCGTCACGAACGTCGGTTAAAACTTGTAAAAATTACTGTAAGTAGTATAAGGCTCTTCAAAACACTTATCTGTTAGATTTACAGTATTGTTATTGTGCGAGTATTAGAGAATTCCTTCTTCTCCATTAATTTACTTTAGACAAGGTACACAGATGTAGATACTGTATAATGGAGCAATTCTAGACAAGGCTTACTATATATAGCATTATTATTTCTACTTGTATGTAGTGGGTTGTATGTCATGCCACTATAGCAGATATAACAAGTGACGTTTCCGTAGAGTACTGTAGACTATTACATACACAGACTACCTATACACAGACAGTTTCAAATCTTTGTTACGAAGGCACATCTATATAGGTAGATAAGTAATATAATTTAGTACTTTATTACAGCAATGAAGGGGTACCTATGTGTTTGAATAGGCTGTATAAGACTGTGCTATTTAGATCGTTACAATACACCACTAATATTACTTTAATGTTGTTGATAATTTACCTAACTGGAAAAGCATAACGCAATTAAAATTATCACCTCAAGCTCTTGCACTTACATAATAGGTGGTAATACTTTATAAGTCTCATGTTAAGTATATAACAGCTCTATAATATTTATGTAATGTATTGCACCCATTCCCGTTCAGTTTAAAGATAATGACATTCAAACTCGTAAGTAAGTGGGTACAATCCTTCAGTTGTACCTAATTGCCAATGTTTATCTTGCCGGCACATTGTTTAATTAATAGTATTGATTGAAATACAGCTCCCGTCCCAGTATTGGGAGATGCCTATAATATGTACATCTTTCTGCACCATTATACTAATTATACGATTTTAATTCGAGAGGTGAAGTAGTCCGAGAGCCCGCTGCTTAATTTATGACGTATCTGTTTTTTGATCGAAATGTGGTATAAATGATAGCTTACCAATAGGGTATTACATCGCACTAGGGTTGCCTATCAAAATCCTGCCGCAACCCCCCCTGCCCCCCCCGAAAAGGTCCCTCTTCGCGGTTTTTCGCATTTTATAGGAATATGGTAAGAGATAGGAGAAAGTAGTCAATGACAAAATAATCCTTGCTAAATTCTTTAAGTTAATATGGAAATGAGATGCTTATTGTATCCAGCATGTTGAGAACAAGTTGGCATGTTGTGTATTGTACAAAGTGTGTTGATGCATCTTGGCTTACACCTATCGAACGGAAGTGAACCGGAAGTAGCCCACACGTGCGGAAGTTGGTCCGGGTCAAACTTGCGGAAGTCACTTCTGTTCCGGTGTTGGTTCGCCCCATATATACGGATCAATTGAGATTATTCTATATTACATAGTATTACTCGTATAGAAACACTATGTATTATATGGGATATTTCTCCATATTCTCGAGCAAACAAAAACGGACACTTGTCTATTTGCGTAGAGATTCGATCTTCTGTTACGAGTATGTATGCAGTAGCAGTATGTGGCTCTATAGAGATAGGTACTGTGGATAATTGAACTGGGAGTCTTTTGTGAAGAATCTAGTATTGCTTATGTTGGCTTATAATAATATCGTATGCTACTGGACAATACTATAATAGAATTAGAAAATATATCAGTTCAATTGTTGTACCCAATATCCATAGAAGATAGTGTTTCCTTATGACGACAAGAGAGAGATAGTACATGCTTTCCGGCTGGAGAAATATGATATGTGATTACCAAAGTTCATGTCTCTGTAGTAAAAATTATATTTAGAAAATTAAACTAAGTTTTTTTTTTATCAACTTTTATTGATAATTTTATAATTATTTACATTTATTTAATATTATAATACATTAGTTAACATAGCAATTTAACTATATACATACATTCAAATAATAGTATCACAGGAAATTATCTTAAATAGGAATTATTTACGTCAATTGCTGATGAGTCAAATTAATTTTATGATGGAATGTTTAAGTACATTGTTGTTGTCTAGTAAAATGTATGAGATAATATTTATTAGTACTGTTTGTATGTACTATAAAATGACTCGATAGGTATTCACTATTCAGGAATGTTATATAAACATAAATGTATTGTTGGAAATCTTCCTCTAGGTTCACTAAGTACTATAAGAATATTATTCTTGTTGTAACTACAGTTGTCATTAAAGTTTTCACACAATTAGAATAATTTGTTACAAGCACAAGAGAAGACAGTAAGACTTTATAGTACACGAATACGTTCAACTTCTTCACATTATAATAATTTAATACTAATACACTTAATAATATTTGGAATTATAGTAAGGTAATTAATGATACATTCAATACAAATATACATTTATTCCAAACCAAATATTTTATTATTATTTTGGATATAACATGAATTACATGAATTTTCTGTAAATTTATCAACATTCATAATAACATATATTTATCTTAGCATAATAAATTACTTTGAAAAGAAAAATAAATTCATGTACTATTTATAAAATTACCTACGTACAAATATTTGAAGCTAGCGTACTGTTGTACATAATTTGTAGTAGGTATTTCTAAAATAAAACATTTTTATAAATGATCTTGGCTTGCGTACACCTACACAAAAACAAATACACTTCTTCCCACTTCACAGCAAGCTAAACGATTTACAGAATACATCGTCAGGAGACTCGAACACGGCATCTCCCGATTGGAAGGTCGCGCTCCAGATAACTGCGCTCAAATCGTGAGTTTATGTTAATAACATTAATTTAGGACTTTGTCCAATTTTAATACTTATGTAATACCTTATCTTTGATCTTTACAGCACAATCTAATAATCACCTACAGTTGGGAGGGTGCCCTTACAGTCACCTCATCTCGCTCTCGACATGCGGCGCCTGTAGGCTAGCGCTGTAGTGTAGGTGTTATTTTGTATGGTATAAATGTATTTCATGTAGAGATATTTGTGCATTACACGTGAGTTTGCAGTATACGGTAACACCCATACAGATACGATAACGAAATTTCGTAAACTAACGTCTTACTATACGACGATGGTCACGTCACACGTGTTTAGTGGGGCAAAAGTTCTTTCATTGTTAGAAGTACGTATTTGTATAGAATTTGTCGGTCGATATTTCAGCATTATAGAATTCATAAAAATCGATTTATTATTAATATTATTGTTAGTATTGCAGAAAAATAAAATAAAACAAGTTTCGCAGGAACTAAAAATTTCGAAGCTCATGGTTCGAGCCCAAATTCCACGTGCGCATATCGTGAGTGTCAAACTCTGTTATTATGCTATATCTTTAGTAGCACACCTTAACATATTTTGGATACATTCAATAAAATATACCTACCTATATAAAAATAATGGAAATACATCCAAATAGAAGAGCACACGTAACATTAATTCATTTTTTTAAATTTATTACCATAATATCATTACATTCATTACCGACAATGTTACATATAATTTTACACATATCTTACTATTAATAAATCATCTAGATATAATTAACATAACGGAGAATTCTAGAAAATGAAATACAAAACAATAACCAATTCATATAGCAGATTTTGAGATTTTTTTGCAGACTTATTGTAAGATGTATTTAAACCGTTACCGTCATTAGCAATGTTTCATATTTAAAATAATTGCCATGGCGCTTGTTGAAGTAAATATCAGGAGATTAGAAGTAACAGTGAAGCCACCAACAGAACGCTATTGGCTTGTGAAGAAAGAAGGAGCGCCTGTCCTCCTCTTTGCATAGCTGCGGGATACTCTCCTGTAACGACACAATACAATGATCAAAGCCTCAATAAATAAGTAGTAGGTATATCTCTTTTCAGAATGACAATAGCTTTCTTCCTTCTGCCATAACAACTAATTCAGCTAATTGCCAATCAGAATCTTCAAATATACATTTAATACATAATAATAATATTTTATCTGCAAATATAAAAAAAAGTTAATTTTCTGAATTCAAACCGAGAGAGTTTTATGACAACATACTTACAAGTAATAATACACTTACCATTAAGAACATGAACAGAGATGGTTTTGGATTGAGCATTACTCGGATTGCACTGATACTGTCCAGAGTCTGAGGGTCTGGCATTCTGTATCAACAGGAATGATGTGGTGGTCTCTCCTTTCTCAGTTATGACACTTACACCACCACGAGGTGATTCATAGCTTATAATCTGTAACAATATTTATCGAAACAATGATGCAATATTTTTTAACTACGTACGATTTTTTTTCTGCATAATGAGGATAATATTATATTAACACGTTCATAGTTTTTGACTTTGAGAATTTCAAAAGGAAAATAGATGTAAGAGTATGACATCCTCGTACATCTTGATGTGAGTAGATATGAGCGTCTGGCAAGTATAGGGAGTGTGGTAATTTACACCCTTATTAGGATACTCGATAATATATTTTCGTTACTCTTAAAAGTAGGTACCTACTTATTTTCGTTTCAAATTGATTGTTTTGGGGCAATAACCTCGTTCCTTCGTGTCGTATGAGCTACCTTCGGCCAATTTCGCCTATGCAGTGCTTTGCACATATTATACGCATCGTTAAATTCAGATTCAACTATCGGACACCCTTTTCTAGATCGTCAGAGTGCAGTATTTTATCACGACACGATACATTTCACGGAATTTCTCACTAGTTATAGGTACGTGTATTTATTTTAAATTTTTAGCCAGTTTTACGAAAAGGCACATTAACTCAAACGCACACTTAGGATCAATTCTTGCTAATCTCAAAGTTGAGATTCCAGAAAAATACTTTCTATAAATATGTGTCACAACAGCTTTTTGAAAAAAGTTCCAAAGGTAATAATATAAAGGAAATACTTGACTCCCGTTACTTAATGATGTAGGTATTTCATTATCATTTGAAGGATGAGGAAAGTTTAGCATACTTAACAAAAAGAAGAAGAAGATGACGGGGAAAAAGAAGAAAGCAATTCAATCAAAACCTTAAAAGCGGAAGGGGACAAAAATCTGTTTCGGAAAGTTAAAAAGTTTTGACATCCTTTCATTTATTATATTGCATTTAAATGAGGCTTAGCTCTCAAAAAATATCCTCCCTATAGAAAATAATATTATGTTTGTTTATAAGAAAAATATTATCATAAAGGAACAAAATGTCATTTTGTAACTTTTTCATGTTTAAATAAATGTCTTGACTTTTGAAATAATTCATTTCGCGGTGCGGAAAATTCACCCTATTTATTTTGCGACGTAAAATCAGTTCCACAAAATAAGCTCATAGATTAAATTATTATTGAATCTGATTTCATGATACGATATTATTTGGACATACGAGTATTTATCGATGTGGTTTTTCCACAAAAATATTTCGTATTTTTTCTATGATTTGAAAATCTCCCTTAATTAATCAAAACTTTTTGATAATAAAAATGAATTACCGCATCATTGTGATTCCAGAAAATATATGCGGGCGGTTCAGGTGAGAACAATACAATACAGGTAAGGTTGATAGTACTGCCTCTGTCGATGAAAAGCTCTGGTCCTCCAATGATCTCTGTTGTTGGCTCTGTGGAAAGGAAAGAATATATATGTTATAAGCTATTATCAAAGCATAATATGTTGACATAATTTGTCAAACATTCAGTAGGTAGTAGGTACCTATTCACATATTAATAAATACGAGGAAATTAGGTTTATATTAATTATTACTAAAGATGAATTTACGAGTATTATTGGAATGAGACTAGAGTTTTTTACAAACGGTCCCAGTAGATCGATATACTTAGTGATCTTGTATTTTTTTAATGAATCTGGATTTATCCAAATATCATCTTTCAACCATTGCTTCCTTCATTTTGCCTTCCATTCTTTCCTTTCTTCCTACTTTTCCCATGATTCCTCCTTCCCTACCGTAAATATTTTATAGATTTAAGATATAATTATGAACTGTGTAATGTAATATATTTATTTTGCGTATGTGTGTTGATGTGTTTAATTGTGAACGGATGTTATGTGTCTTGTGTATTGCATATTTTTGTAGTAATGTAAATATTTATTTTAGTGACAATGTCTGTTCCATGTGTATTAATAAATAAATAAATTAAACCGAGCAGTGAAGTTTTGTACAATTTTGACTGCCTCTTTCTTTTTTCGTAGATCAAAATATCTAATTGTAGAATATTGAAAGAAATATTATATAATTTGTAAGATTGTAAGATAGGAGCAAAAAAATCTATTACGTAGCGTTTTATGGAAATTGATCAAACTCATTTAGGAGCTCCATGTTGTATTATTAAATTAATACTGCTTTCCACCAGCTTCCGTTTAAACGATTGTAAGATATTGTAAAAACGTGTCTGATAGAAAGAAGCCTTTCAATATGTAAAATACTTGTAAACAGGGCGCACATTGGAAAAACTTATACCTACTTCACGAAGCTCAGATCAAAGAGATTACATATTAAGTACTAGAGATCTGATTCTATGTATTTTCAATAGAACGGAAGTGTCACAATTTCACGCACGAGACTTTTTGGTATTTTAGAGTCGCAAAGGTCACACTATTAATAAGATATCAATAATAAAAACTAAAACATGTTTAAAACTATCGTTTTAGTCCTAAATAACGTTAAAACTAATACAGTTTTTAACTATGAGATCAAAATTTCGAAACCGTTGCCCACAAACTGTCAAAATTTTCCATACGATTTGACAGTTTGTGGGCACCAGTTTTGTAACACTTCTAGTATTGAGTACTCTGTCTAGGTAGTACTTAATATATTATGTAGATGGCTCAGATAAATAAACGCCTAGATGGATAAACGTAAAGATGTAAAATGAACAAACTTTTAATCTGATTGACACGCCTGATTTTATGCAACCTTTGTGTAGCACCATAAATGCTATGCGCTACAGGGGCAAATAGGGCAAGAAAATCACTGTTAGCTCAAATAATTCTCTAATAATTAGAAAAGAGTATTTATGCTCAAACGATGCAGAATATTATGTACTATAATTCATAAAAAACAACATTTCCCTTAAAAGCATCGTTTAGAAGTTATTAGTGAAAAACTGAAAAAAGCAAAAAAAAACTTCGGTTTTTGGGTCACCCTGTACTTAGCACAAACGGAAAATTGGTGCAAACTGAATGAATCTCTTCTTACATTCTAACGAAGAGATTGAAACTGTTTCCAGCTTTCCGAGAAATATTAACGCTACACCCCCTTACTTTCTCTAATTTTCCTGGGCTAAAAACAAAAAGTACATTATTATTTCATTCTAATTAGCCTCAGGCTAGCCTTTTCTTCAATAGAATCTATTTTGAATCAAGTTGGTATCTGTTTAAATAACAAAGTTATAAAAGTCCTTGCGAAGCACGATTTTATAAAATTTTCTCAAAGGAAGGATTCTGCTCCCATATATCCCGTGTTGGAGTTCTACTAGATCTTTGGTGTTGAACTGATTCTCAAATACCTATAATGACAATACGAATATCTACAAATATAAAAATATTATTATCGTTTTCTGCTATTATGTATATCTTCAAGTGTACGTGTCTGTATGTAAGTTGGAAAATGTTTCTCTAATGTATATTAGAATTGGTTGACAAAGAGAATTGAATAATTTTAATAAGATGAAGTTGCTATGTAATGCATCTGACTTTGCGCATACTGTATAAAATATTATGTCCATCTATTTCTCTTCTTTACTTAGAATATACCTACGAGCTGTATCACAAACCAAATTAATTCTTAAAAGATGTTAGAAACCCTTTGAGGTTATATATTATTCAAGACACAACAAGAGCGATGTTGCTCTCTCACTCCTCCCTTGTGTCCTTTCTATTTGAATCATTTAATCAAAACATCTTATTTTCTCAATACCTTTTGTTTTCGCCAACTTTTTGAAAAGGAAATTGAATAAGTTATATTTTTTGATTTGAAACGTGATTTTGAAAGAGACTGGTAGAATATACGTAGTACCTACCTTATTATTATTGTTTTTATATAAGAATAAGAAATAATGATGTTTGTGTGTAGCATAATTACCTAAATAAACCGAAGTATGGACATATGGATAGGATTGTTCCAAGCATAGAGTAAAATTTCATTTAAAAACGAATCCAAGAACTTGTCGAGAATCCAAATTGACAGTAGCGTACATGGGGGGACGGGGGAAGGGGAGGGAGGGGCATCCACCCAGGGGCGCTGTGGCTAGAAGGGCGCCAAATCATTAATTTTAATTGTAAGACGTGAGCCAGACAACTTGGAGAAATCCAAGGAAGGCAGGAGAGGTCGCGGACGGATACTGCTGAGATGGTCCGACCAGGTGGCAGAGGCCAGTGGTACGACGTTTGCGGAGGCACTGCGGCGGGCGGAGGACAGACCGGGGTGGGCCAGACTGCTGAATCAATTACTACATGAAGGTCACGATCCTCAGGAATGAGGGACCGAGTTGGATGATGATGATGATGATTAATTTTCGAGGGAAAGTCCTGAAAATTTTCTCTGTGCGGCTTTTTTATCCGTTTACCAATTTTTTGAGGAAAGGTCCGCAAAATATTAGACGCGCGGCCTATTTAAATACACTTGTCAATTGTTGAAAACAATATCTGTGTAGATTTTTTCAACAGTTAGGTACGTTTTACGGGGAGGGAGGTGGGGCGCAGAAACAAACTTTGTCCCCGGGTGCCGAGAACCCTAGTTATGCCACTGCAAATAGATATGGAGTATATCTTATTATAGTTTCCACTACAGCAAGATAGAAACCTTCGTGTTATAATGGATCCTGCTTATGTAATCACAATTGTATGGAAGTCGAAAGCAATTCAATCGGAGTACAAAATATTATAAAATAAAACAGTTTTCCTTAACAGAACTGAGAGGTATGATTATACTTGTATGCTATACGACTATACAATGATACATGTATGCTAGTATCAGTGATATACATGTTTTAGAAGTCGTTTAGGTACCTACTTTCCCAGGTTACAAAGTCTAGTTATGAATAATAATAATATGGCGTAAGGATTTGGTATAAGGGTATAAACTTACAAAGTTTTAATATATAAGGATTTGATATACGTATATAAAGTTCTTATAGAAGCTCTTTTTACATTTCAATCGTATTATACGAGTACACAGTTGGAATGAGTAGCTATACGTCGAGTATTATACATTAGATACATTATTATACATTAAGGGATAATACATTTTAGCACCTCTGATAATAATGATGTGACATGTGAGAACTCAATAGAGTACGTTATATTGTACCGCCCATTAAATCGTACCACCTTAATATTTCCGAAACTATGTATGAATCTTTTTATAAAATAACAACTCATATTTAATTGCGACTAACAATAAACTCTTATTGACACATTCATTTGCTTTGCTGGTGTAAAAATAAACATATCATAAACAAATAATTATTTTTTGTTGACTTGATGTAATTTTTGCAGTTGCTTTCCAAGGGTAAATCTCATTGAAACGTAAATAATGAAGTCTGTTACTATTGTTATTTGAATTCAAAATTTATATAGTTTTAAAGAATTTCTGTAATTTGGGCATAAGTTTTGGGGTTAGGTTGATATTTATTGTTTTACTCCATTTGAAATAGTTCGTTATATTGTACCACTAGAAGTCTAAAATAGATAGCCAACTAAATACACTTTCATTTAGTATATTCATATACGAGTATTTACGATGACCTTTTAGTGCAGTAAGGAGAGGAAATTTAATGGCATTTCTAGGAAAAAACTATAGACATTTTTTTCTACATCATACTTTACGTATTTGGGTGCGCTGAATCCGAATTTTAACTTTGCCACCTCGTAAATGTGATGCGTTCTGAGATATCTCAGAAAGAAAGAGAATAAAATGCTTTTTTTACATACTTTGACTGATAATTCAAAAAGTATTCATTTTAGAGAAAAGAAGCTTAGGACAAGAATAAACTTCACCAAATTTCCTACAAAATGACATATAAATCTTTTTTGTGGCATAAACCGTTAAGGCATCAGAGCGAGCTAAAATAGGGCGTAATTTTCACCCTACAGCCAAAAATTATATATGTTTGTAATTTTTCGCTCATAACTCAGAACCTTCAAACTTTTGAGCAAAAATATCTAAGAAAAAAATTAAGTGCATATTTTTTTCTTTAATTTATGCTAGCAGTGTTTCGTCGACGGACAAACAGTCTAGGCGCTAGAGCGCATTGAAGTTTAGTATAGTACATTAGAAGCAGTTTTGACTATTATTTAAACTGATATAAACGATCAAAAAATACTTAATTGTAGGCAGTGCACTTGAATATATAAGAAAAAGGGCTGTTATATTTATATTTTAAGGTTTTCCACCACTTAATAGTGCTGCGTTTATAGAAATGTCAGTATAACTCAGAAACAATAGCTATTTCTTTGTTTTTTTGTCCATAATTTAAAAATTTAAAACTTTAAAGGAATTATTTTATTGAAAAAATAAACTACATTTAATTATCTATGAATCACTTCAATATTTTGTTTTAATCAGATGAACCGTTCAAGAGCCAGAGCGCTTTAAAATTAAATCAAAATGGAAAAATCGTCCAATTACTGTACTTTCTTTGGTTTCTCGCCTACGGATGAGAAGGTACGTACTTTTAATGAAAAAAATATAAAATTAAATTAAATTTTCTACAAATTATGTCTCTTGAGTTTTTTCACTCAGACGTACAGGTTCGGAGTTATAGCGCATCAAGATTTACAATTCAAAATCAAATAGAGATATTAGTACGACGTACATAAATATCGTTCTCTCTGATATACTACAACAAATTTTGATGATTTATAACTCCGAACCCGTTCGTCTGAGTGAAAAATATTAAGAGAGATAATTTGTAGAAAATTTAATTTTCTTTTATATTTTTTTCATTAAAAGTACATACCTTCTCATCCGTAGGCGAGAAACCAAAGAAAGTACAGTAATTGGACGATTTTTCCATTTTGATTTAATTTTAAAGCGCTCTGGCTCTTGAACGGTTCATCTGATTAAAACAAAATATTGAAGTGATTCATAGATAATTAAATGTAGTTTATTTTTTCAATAAAATAATTCCTTTAAAGTTTTAAATTTTTAAATTATGGACAAAAAAACAAAGAAATAGCTATTGTTTCAGAGTTATTCTGACATTTCTATAAACGCAGCACTATTAAGTGGTGGCAAACCTTAAAATATAAATATAACAGCCCTTTTTCTTATATATTCAAGTGCACTGCCTACAATTAAGTATTTTTTGATCGTTAAATATCAGTTTAAATAATAGTCAAAACTGCTTCTAATGTACTATACTAAACTTCAATGCGCTCTAGCGCCTAGACTGTTTGTCCGTCGACGAAACACTGGTAGCATAAATTAAAGAAAAAAATATGCACTTAATTTTTTTTTTAGATATTTTTGCTCAAAAGTTTGAAGGTTCTGAGTTATGAGCGAAAAATTACAAACATATATAATTTTTGGCTGTAGGGTGAAAATTACGCCCTATTTTAGCTCGCTCTGATGCCTTAACGGTTTATGCCACAAAAAAGATTTATATGTCATTTTGTAGGAAATTTGGTGAAGTTTATTCTTGTCCTAAGCTTCTTTTCTCTAAAATGAATACTTTTTGAATTATCAGTCAAAGTATGTAAAAAAGCATTTTTTTCTCTTTCTTTCTGAGATATCTCAGAACGCATCACATTTACGAGGTGGCAAAGTTGAAATTCGGATTCAGCGCCCCCAAATACGTAAAGTATGATGGAGAAATAAATGTCTATAGTTTTTTCTCCGCGAAAACACCATATTATTGCACTATTTTTAGTTTTTACGAAAAATGATTTTTTGCAAACCGGTACGTTTTAGCCAACTTCCCCCTATAAGAAAGATATAAGTAAAAATTCAACTTCATCATGTCAGATAGCTTGCAAAGTTTAAATATTATTATTATAGGCATGCTTAATGCTTTTACCGTACTATACCCTCACGTCTCGCACCCTCGTGACGTAGGCAGAGAGATTGGAACGTCACACTGACCTCACAACCTATCATTTTACCACGGATGTTGTCCGCTTGTCCTTATGTTCGTATATCCCAAAAATTTTCTATTTTAATTTATTTAATGTGGCGGATCCAGAGTTCATTTCCGAGGGAATCACCAACTGCATGACCACGTACAGTATATTATATCCTGCATTTTTGGCTGCCAGGTGATAGTTTCTAAGAAAAAAAAATGTAGTAGTGTGTAGATCCTTGCAGTGAGAGTCTCCTCCAAGGAACATTAAGGGTCTCCAGAGTAGTTTCGGGAGGGGTTTGTTGAGGGGAGCCCTTCCGGCGAACCTTGAGCCCTCCTTTGAAAAAATGTTTTTGCTTAAAAGACTGGATGATAGAGGAGCGAAAGCTCCTGAAACATCCAGGGGTGGAGGTGGGTTTACCCTTAATGCCAGAATTTCAACCTTCTCTCCCCTTTATTAGGAAATTATTAATATTTTTTTAAAGGGTCTGTAAAAATAGGTATCATTTTCTTTTCCAAACAATATTGAATTCAATACACTGTAGTGCCGCGGGCGTAGTTTTCTATGAAACGGTTTCAATTATATAGGTTTTCGTAAGACGTATAAAAATCATTAGAATCGGTACAGAAATAACGCCGCGAGCTAATTTTCGTTATTCACAGGCAATGGTCTTTGACTAGATTCTCATGCGTTTTTTTTTATATACTCGTACTCTGTATTTACTTTTCCATTTCTTTTCTTATTGATCCTTGGTTTTCAGCCAAAAAGAGGGTCATTTTCCCCATGGTCCCTCTCTACTCTGTCCGCGCCGCCTAATTAATTTTTAGTTTAGTACTTTGTTGGACAATTATTTCATTAGAAAGAGATTTTTTCATAATAACTACAACTAATTGAAAAAAGCACCACTACGCTAGTATTGTGGTCCGTTCAATGGGTCGTAGAATAATATATTACCATGATTTAATAAAAACCTAAAAAAAAAATGATGTACCGCCTTTGCTAGAATCACAACTTTTAATTTTAAACAAGATCCGTGCAAGTATAAGACTATAAAAACATATGGAGCATAATATGAGGACATTAGTTTTAGAGAAACGGATCAAGATTTTGAGAACTAAGTAACGTTCAAGAAAAATGAATATGTGACATGTAAGCATGTAATTTTGTTTTCCAGTTTTTACTGAGGGAATGAAAAAAGGTATAATGTTTATTGCGAAATAAATGGGAAAGGCGAAAGTCGAATGAAAAGAATAATAATAAGAAAACTTAATATTTTGTGACGTTGCCGTTGGTTAAAAATTCGTCATAATAAATCAACCAATCTTTGGGGAAAATATGAAAAAAATGTTAGGGTCTCTGTAAAAAAAAATATTTGTAAAGCAGTCGTAAACATGGTCGTTCTCACAATACCTTTTTATTCTCCACACCTTGTGTTGTCGAGTAAAGTGTCTATTATGTTTATATATAGGTAGTTGTAGGTAGGAACAATACATAATATTATACCTAAAGGTTGTCGGGGCTACGTGTTTTAGTAGGAAAGTTTATTATAAGAAAACTTCTATTGACCATTTCCTTATCATACTGGGCGCTTACAAAATTCTCGTGTGGAGGTTAGGGAATGTTTTCAACTACACTTAATAGGTACGGTAGTAGGTACTGTTCTAGGAATGTAAGTACATTCAACCTGCACGATAGGAAGCCATTACCTTGTACTAAACTTTAATGAATTTATTCTTACAAACATACTAAAAAGTTACTTCGTTTATTATATTTTGGTGTTGATTTTTGTTGAAAAAGCTACAGGAATAACTGATGTAGTTTTAAATAAGTTTTCATGTATGAGATAAAAAACATCGTTTGGATTTTCTAGACTTTGATCATAAATATTACTCCAAGGGATGTTTAATTTATTAAATTAGCAAATGAAAAGGAGTTACAAAGGGAAAAATAAATATAGCGAATTTAATTAGGTAAGTATCAATAGGAAACATGAGTCGCAAACTAAGTTGTAGGCACCAAAGACAAATACTAGAAGTGAACTAAAACTAAATAAAATAAATAAATACATAAAACTTTATTGAATTAAATGATAATTTTCAAATGGCGGGTTGATTGCCATCGGCAATGTCTGCCAACTAACCACTTGTGAGATTAATTTGATTTACAAAATGCATGTATATTTAAGTGTATGAAAAGGAAGAAAAAAGTCTAGTAGTGGAAGGAAATACAAGTTTCCGAAAGGACATCGAATAATTTGCAAACACGATTAATTGTAGTTACCTACATTTTGTCATATGGCAGTGTAAAGTATATCATATATGTACGGATAACAATGAAGAGCTTTTTTAGTAATGGTGTATTTGTCGAGTGTTGTAATAATATTGTAGTAGGAGGTAGCTCTGGCCACAACAACTCAGGTGTAATTATGTTGGCATGATATGGCAAATCAACCAACCTATACCACTACTTCACCAAGCTCGCATACTGAACAACATTATCCACTACCACTTATCGCTTGACACCGCAAATATACACCACAAAGTATACATACGAGTAATATCCACTCACCTTGCATACTGCCATACAGGTACATACCTACTATTACACTGTATTATTTTACTTTCAGAAACTCCGTGTCTCGCCCTATTCACAATCAACAGTCGCGTAATAATCATTACCTGAAATCTGCAATACGTAACAACATTGCAGTTTACACAAAATTAATTTGTTTGGCTGCAATAGTCCTCATTGCCCAAAGATGGGGCCCAGTGTCCTATGCAGTGTAAGGTAACTTGGAATCACTATTGACTCGGTAATTGAATGGAAGGAGCATATATCTATAACAATTGACAGATTTAAAAAGTATATTATATTTTTTATAATCTTCATGTTGTGCTGGATGCCGTAACGTTGAAAAATATTTATAATGGGGCCGCTTCACGCTCGGCGACCTTCCACGAGTTTTGTGATAATGAGTAAAAGGACGTACGGACGAGGTGATTGTCTTGAACTGTATACGTAACCGACGGTTAAATCCTTTTTACTCATTCGCGCGGGGCTCGTGGAAGGTCGGACAACATGTGGATGAGGCAATATGCATTCGCTCAATCAATTTTACAGTACGGGATCATTGCTTGGGGTGGTATGGCACTTCCTTATCTCCACTCAAGGTGGTGCAGCGAAGTGTAATAAAGATAATTATGCGAAAACCCATGGACTATCCTGCCGAAGATTTATTTAGAGAATTCCTAGTAAGTAGACTCGAAAGACTGTATAAAACCGCTGCCATAATCCATACATATAGGGACTATTTTGTGCATGGGATCTACACTAAATCTGCTGGCTCAGAATACATAATACTCAGAATACCCTGCGAGGTAATGGCATTTCACAGATTCCTCTCCGACGGACAACTGCTGGCCAATACTATTACTCCTATTTAGGAGTCAAGTAGTACCACCAAGTGGAGAGGAGATACAGGTATGAACCTAACACCTTGTATAAAAGTTTCAAAAACTGGATAAAAAAATATGTAGGTGAGTGTGAATGAGTAGCGTTGTTGTAGTGTGTGTGGATATGAATGAATTGCTGCCGATGTGTTGTACGAGTATTTTATTTGTTTTCTTTTTTTTTAAGATGTAGATTTTGTGGAATGTATTTCCTCCCCAGCACAAGTTATTCATCTCAGGCTGGGGAGAAATTACAAATCTTATTTATGTTTCTGTTCTGTATTGTAATAAGTTGCCACTTTGTATTTTTTTACCTTATTATTATTATTAATTGTATCCTGATTCGAATCCCCTTTCAGACAAGCCCACTTTCTCCAGCACTTGGTATAAATCAACATAATGAAACTAATTGTAATTTAGTAATCAGTTCTTAGTTAGAAATTATTGATGATGAACTGATTAGTTCGAAAGGGTTTTAACTCAATATATTCAATAAAAAATAGGTGAAATTAAACCATGTTTTTATTAAAGGTCGATAGATGTCGAGCTCCTTCGTGTTCGCTTTGCACATTTTTATTTGTATATCTAATGAATCGGTAAATATTGTAGTACAAAACATTATTAAGTAGAATAGAAAATACTACGCTAAATGAATGAACAATAATCTTATTTCTACTTATTCCGACATGGCACCCGATTTTCGGGTGATGATGCGAACGAAAAATAATCATACGTGTGCAAGGAAAGGGAAGTCTGGTGATCTGTTCTCAGTAATAATTGTTGTAGGAAGAGGAAACGTCGATCAATCAGGTTAAAATCTATACACGGTTCGTCCGAAAGCCAAACAACGAGACTTGTTCTCTGTTCTCTTTGCCTCACCCGTAATCAGGGTCAGTTTTGAGGGGTTACAGCTAGATAATTTATAATTTCTCTTTCACATGCGTTAAAAAAATCATGAACTACCCTTTGGTTAAAGGAACATAAGTTTACTCTTTCTTGTATTTTTTAATTTGTACTAGCAAAGATACTTTTCAAATTCAAAGAATTCTTTAAAATGTGATACCTATAAAAGTATAGAAATCATATTTAACGTAGTGATACGAGTATACATACTAAATCATAACTGAATAACAGTTTCGTTTCATGTCAAAAATGTACCGTACACACAAAGTACGTATTCTAGGTAAAAATATATTTGGAAAATGTAAAAGAATAAGTCTTGTTACTAAACTTGTTAAGCGGGATGTCATTTACATTCTATGTGAAGAACAAACAACGAATAATAATAGATTTTACGAGAAAATTAAAAAAAATCTGCTTTAGAAAAACACTTAAAAGCACGCATTTTTATAACAATGAGTAGTTATAAAATATTTGTATAGTATTAAAAATCTTGATTGTACTAAAACCTGTATGGAATACCAAATACTTATGGATCTCCATGTTTACAAGTATGAAGTTGTAATCAATAATCATACTAAGTACACAGATGATAACAATACCCTTTGTTTGGCATACAATATACAACATACATTGGATCGACGATGGTAGGTATTCTCTCTTCTCCACACCATATCCCATTTATTTGGGGTCGGCGGCTCGGATACTCCCTCTCCATTTTCCCCGATCGAGGCAGTCTTCTGGAGTAAGCTCCAGGTGTTCCGTGTCCCCTCTGATGGTCTCCTCAAGGGACTTCTTCGAAAAGGAAGGGCTAATAGGTCAGCGGTCTTTTTAATATTATTCATAAGCAGAATCACATTAACTACACACAAAAAATAGAAAATCTCCAGGAATGGACAATATTTCCAACGATATTAAATATGCAGGTGAGGACCTAACTAAGGAGATAATGAAACTGTTCAATAAAATACTGGAACATGGTGAAATCCCAATAGAATGGTGCACTAGTATTACAGTCCCAGTATTTAAAAAAGGACAGAAGAATAATCCTGAAAATTACCGTGGAATAACCCTGCTAAGTGCAGTACTGAAATTGTTCACAAGTATAATAAAAAGTAAACTGGAACGTACAATAGTAAATAGGGAAGAACAGCAAGGTTTCAGGAGAAATAGGTCCACTACAGATGCAATATTTATCCTTAGGCAAATTAAGGAGAAGGCATTAGAATTTAACAAACCGGCATTTGCATGCTTTATAGATTTGACAAAGGCCTTCGACAGGATCCAGCTGAAAGATGTCATCGATGTATTAAGAGAAAAAATGTCCCAGCAGCAATAATCAAAACCATTTATAATTTGAACAACAGCGGAAATACTAAAATAAAAGTAAATGGAGATCTTACAAATGAGATACCTACTACAACCGGTATCAGACAGGGAGATAGCCTCAGTCATTTTCTCTTCAATTTAATTATGGATGAAATAATAGAAGAAGTATCATCCTTAGGTCTGGGTTACCAAATGGGAAACAAGCTGGTTAACATGGTGTGTTATGCTGACGATGCTACAATAGTAGCGGAAAACGAGGACGATCTGCAAAGAATGCTCTACAGGCTCCACATCGCATCTAAGAAGTATAACATGACAATATCAGTCAATAAGACAAAGTGCTTGACAATATCCAAGGAGCCACTTAGATGCAAGTTGGTTGTCGATAATATACCTGTGGAGCAAGTCATGCGGTTTACTTATTTAGGTATAGAAATCTCCAGTAACAGTGACCTATATAATGAAGTCAGAAATCAGACTAATAAAGCAACAGCCGTGGCTGGTTGCCTACGGGACACTGTATGGGGGAATAAACACATGTTAACTACCAGCAAAGTCCGAATATACAAGACATGCGTCCGTCCCATCATGACATATGGGATAGAAGTGAGAGCCGATACCAACCGGACAAAAAGTCTTCTCAGAGTAGCCGAAATGAAAACCCTACGATCCATCGCGGGCAGAACACTTAGAGATAGAATCAGAAATGAGACTATACGATCTGACTGCGATGTCGAAGATATAGTAAGGTGGGGGAGAAGTAGAAGACGCTTCTGGAGGGACCATGTCGACCGAATGGATGACACCAGATTGGCAAAGGTAGTCAAGACGGAAAACCCCACTGGTAGAAGATTACCCGGAAGGCCACCCAAGAGATGGAAGGACAGCTGGACCTCCTCATCCCAGGACAGCCCGCCGTCACAAACAGGTCACCCGACCTAATACAAGAGGAAGAAGAAGAAGAAGAAGTAAATCACATTTTTTATTGACTGAACCGAGGAGAACCATCTCTGGATTCATCTCTGGACTTTCCTAAACTAAATTTAAAAAATTTCATCCCAGTTAAAGAAAAAAAAAACACTTTTCAAACAGTGACCCCCTTATTTAGGAATACAAATCCAAAATTATAATATTTACAGGAATTGGAGTGAGACAACTAAAATTCAGATATCGACATGGCATAAAAATAGAAAAAACAACGCCGCAGGTAAAATTTTTCTATATATGTAGTATAGAAAGAGAAAAAAGTATTTTTTTTTCGAGTTTTTAATTAATCAAATGTGATTTAATATGGATTTTTGAAAATTTCCCAAAAATGCCGCGCCCTAAAATGTAGGGCGCCCGTCCGCGCTACGCTACTGTTTTCAAATTACCTAATCCATAAAACATTATGATAAATTATTAATAAATAGCAAAGGCTAGAAGTATACTTAACTATAGAAAGAAAAATAAGTTTTTACATTATAGACATCTCTTTGGAAATACAATAATAAATTTACCGAAGGTAAACTATTTATCTAAAAACCAATAGGCCGAAAAATTATACAAATGTTATATCATGCGGACTTTATAGGTTCAAAAACTTGTAGACATAATATGTTAATGTCGTATAATATTATTAACATAACATTTATTCCAACCATTATTATAATATCATTATTATCAACCATTATTATATTACTAGCTGTATTTCCCGTGCTTCGCAACGGCAAAATTTGAAGTAGGTCGGCAGTGGAACCCAAAATCAGTGGTACCATCATGTATCTGTCAAAGTACTGCAGAGCCACTAAAACTCAGAACAGTTTGGTGGCTTTGCATAAAGGTACGAAGGCATATTAAGTAATGGAATAAATTTTTGCCAAATTTCGCAAAATTCCAACCCTTCCCCCCAGCCCCCTAACTCATTCCCCTTATTCTTGCGGATGTCGGGAGGGTAACTATTCATCTTATTGAGGCGGAAAACTATGAATTCGACACTACTATCACTTTTTTCATTCAGACCCCCCCTAGCCCCCCCTTACTCCCTCCCCTTATTCCTGCGAATGTCGGGAGGGTGACTATTTATCTTATTGAGGCGGAAAACTATGGATTCGACACTAATATAACTTTTTTCATTCAGACCCCCCGCCCCCCCAGCCTCCCCTCGAACCCCCTTCCCTTATTCCTGCGAATGTTGGGACGGTAACTATTCATCTTATCAAGGCGGAGAACTATGGATTCGACACTAATATCACTTTTTTTCATTCCGACCCCCCCCCCCCCCAGCCCCCCTAATCCCCCCTCCTTATCCCTGCGGATGTCGGGAGGGTTACTATTCATCTTTTCGGCACCAAAAGTTATATAGATTTAAAAAAAAAGGTTTTTTCTTGCCCCCCCTTCGTGCCCCCTTCCTCGTACCCCTTACCCCCATACGAACACTCCCTGGAGCAAGCACAACAATTTACCAAAGTTTCATCTCAATCGGATGAACGGTTTAGGAGTCTATTAAGGATAAGGTGAAAATGTTACAAACATAGGTACGAACTAAAATATTTATGTGGGATTATATATCATTAGTCGTCTGGTTTACAATTATTTATCGATAATAGAGTTAAAATGCTACAATAACTAAATCTGATGATTGAAATTATTAGATTAATACCAATCCATATTACTATGGTCACTAACGCACTAAAATTTATAAATCAGTTCGTTGCAGACAAATACAGATCATAAGTTGTGTGGTGGACGTGGACCTCAAGTGAGGCAAAAAGGAGGATGTTTCCTTTTAGCATCTAACAGGATGACATCTCGATGCTTAGGTACGAGTCGACAGGTCATATGACTGACTATTTCTTACTCAGAGCAATGCTCACATTCAGCTATTACTGTTGCTACGTGTTAATTGTTGACTATAGGCACTCGTATATAATTATTCTGAATAATCTTGTAGACTTTCGCAGAGCGATGATTCCATCTCTTGAGTGTTTTCTCGAGTTTTTTCCATTATGTGTGTTATTTCGACTGATTCGATCTTTTGATTCCATTACTGGTACACTGTGTGACGCACTTCGCCAGGGAAGATGGTACCATCATTGTTATCGAAAATTCAAATCAGTCGAAACAACACACGCAATGGAAAAACTAGAAAAAACACTCAAGAGATGAATAATTATGCTTTTTATTTTCAATTGCACCTATCACTTGCTAACCTTATTCTTATACACTCAGTTCAGCGTTCGATCCTGTTATCACTATGAAATATGTATGCCTCTGACGAAACGCCAATTGGAACTCTTTACACTCCAATCGGCGACCATAGATTTGATTTCTTTCTCTTTAATCTGCTGTTCAGGTGTTTTGTATAATAGTTTGTTTTTAATAATATATAAAAATTGACGAGTACAAGTACCCGACTCGGGCCTACGTATGACTAAATACAATAAATAACAATTACATTTTCATGGGAAAGAGTCATGTTGAATGTATTAAAATATAGTTAGGTATAATTCGTGAACGAGTATTCTTGTTACTCACAAAATTAATGAGAAACGCCAAAATAAATTATGCAAAATGGCTGGAGGAATATCTTGAAAGCAAAACAAATATTATTTTAGCCAGATCTTAGAATAAGGGTTAGACTTTGCAATCCAAAGCATGAAAATACAATACAACAACAAAAAAGAAAAATGGATGTTTAATGATAACTAAAACCATTATGTATAATAAAGGAGACCATTTACATTAAATAATAAGAAATTGCTTTCCGAGAAAGTAAAAATTATAGCAGGTAAACAATTTTATTATTGTATGATTCTTATCTTCCGTGGTAGGAGAACTTTCCCAATATTTTTATAGTAGAATACTTGGAATCCCAATATGGAATATTGTATAAAGTTATTTGGGCTATTAAGTTTGATCATACATTACATACAACTTGTAGTATGGATGTAGAAGGAAACGTAGAACTTGTGAAGCAATACAACGGTTAATTGGTTTACTTGGAAATATTATAGAAAACGTATGGGTAGCGGTAGGAAGCTAATATGAAAAGAAGTTTTCCAATAATGGAAATAGAGCTCTAGTTCTGCAAATTAAATTGGGTTTCCATCAATCAATGCTATGTTTCACTGAGTAACCCTAAAAGTCTATATTATTTATGTACATGGTACACACTCATTATAAATCTATGGTTTCAAATGAACCAACCTAGGTATAAATTCGTCAGTATTTCACAGTAATTGCGCGAGTCATATTAAAGTGTTTATACAAGGAATCTGTTTCATTGTGGTAATTCGTTAATTTTCTAAATCTCTTTTATGAATAAAATAATGTCTTCTAAAATCCAGTTCACGAGGGAATATTTCCTGGTTCGGCCTCTGGTGGTGAAGTCTTGAGTAGTGTTATGAGTGTTATGACACCGGATAGGTAGTAGCATAAATATGTACATTGTACATAGTATCTAGGAAAATGGATGTTTCGGTAAAAATGCAAATTGAATAGCGTAATGGTACAAGCTTTTAACGTGCTTACACCACTTTAGCTGTTAGTATGTCAACTGTTTACCTCCAACTGACTGAACTGACGGGGAAATTCCGAACGAAAAAAAAAGTTCGAATTCAATGTCGATTTTCTCAGAAACTGTCGACAGTAGTAAAACTACTGTCGACGTTAAAAACGTGACAGGATATGAAGAAAATTTATTAAGTTTTTTTATCCTTAATTCTTATGCATTTTGTATAAATGTGGAAAATCAAAATAAATGACCTCTACTATCACCCTTTAAGATATCTGTATCCATCTGTTAAACACCCTGTATATAAATATGTATCTAAACATGTTGACGTAGAGCTACTGTACTACCATACTATCATTTGCATAAAGTGCGCCATCACATTTTTCATACAGTCTGATCCTGACAGGTAAGAAATAAAAATATATTCTTAGCTTCCGTCTAACTTTCTTATTTCTTTACCTAACTTCTGTACTGCTCTTAAGTTTTTTTTAGAAGAATTACATTTGTTGTACAATGTACACCTTTAAAAAGTTTTTGTTTAACGAGGGGTAAAAAATAGGACGAATTAAGATATAAAGAAAGAATAAACAGCATTGTGACGAAAAACTTTTAGATCCAGCACATTATGAAGGTTTTGTAGTTTAAAAGAACACTGAACCTATTAGTAAAAGTATACAAAGCACACTTTATGTCGTAAAAGTTTATATCCTTGCCTATTCCTTGGGCCTAATTATTGTAACACAATATATTGGTATAGTTTTATTTGTTTTTAACTGGCCTCCTGGTCCTGGGTGGTGCAGTCTCAAAGAGCGCACGATCATGGGACATGACCCAGGAGAGATTATGGCTTTCTGGGAGCGGATAGTGATATGGTTGGTGCCGACTGCCGACCGACACGATAAGAAGGAGAACGTCTCCTCAAAGTACGAGATCTCTTCAATTAACAGAATCTGTGCGTGTTTTAAATTTCGACGCGTAATTATTACTAAGAAGTAAATAGATTATATCTTGTTTTTTAGTTTCTATGAGACAAAGATGCCATATTCTCATGATAGTGATGTATTTACGAATCTTTATTTATTAAAATATTTAATCATAGGTACACAACCGACTAAATATTGGGGAAAAGAACTTGATGATGTTCCGGACACGGAATGTAATATTCAAGTTTAGGGTTAAAATAATTACACCAAACATAATAATCCGAAATTTACGAATTATTGTTTTCGGAATAAACATAATAATTAAAATACAAATAATGGGTGCGTTCATATAATGAACTTCATATACAGTGGGTGATATAGGTCACCAGTCACCACAGACGGTATAACTATGCTAAATTGTTTTAGTAAATCGTCAATCAATGCTTGATGTAAACAGGCAAATATTCTAGTGGAGTGAAACCGTCAATTGTAGGTATACACGATGCACACAGGATTGTGAATATTGTGATGTATCATGTAGATAGTATGTACGAAGAATTATTGAAGGTGGACTACTCTAGTGACTAGATATACGAGTAGAATGTTGTGTAACTATTATATATATTTGAGAGCTAAAAAAGACTTATGCCCGATCCCACCAACTACCACCTAGTAAGCAGACCCCTAAGGAATTTCCATACAAAACCATAGATAATTTGAGTGATTATTATAACTGTCATAACCTTTAAGATATAAATCCATACAAAATACAACATGCAGCTACTTAAGTGAGGGAGATTCTGGGCGGAGATATTTGGGCACCTAACTAAGTAGAGCTGCATGTTGTATTTTGTATGGATTTATATCTTAAAGGTTATGACAGTTATAATAATCACTCAAATTGTCTGTGGTTTTGTATGGAAATTCCTTAGGGGTCTGCTTCCTAGGTGGTAGTTGGTGGGATCGGGCATTAGAGATGTTACAGCTTTTACTTACAATAAGCAAGAAACTTTTTATCATACGTACCTACCATCTTACATATACTTTTTATATTGGAATGCTCGACTTATAAAACTTTTACCTAGGAATTCGTGAATCTGAAATAACAATAAAGTAATTAAATGATTTCTTCGCTTGCTAGATGATATTTACTTTGAACTGAGCCTGTTAAGTATTAAATTCAGCAGCAATTTTACGTTGTATTCGTACTAGTGTAAGCCCGGAGCAATAATTAAAACCTGAAATGAATAGAACTATGTAGGTAAATATTAAAAGAATGAAAATCCTTAAACAATGTATCGGTAATTCCCATCTGACGCCGGCACTACGAAGAAATGAATTAAAAGCTATAATTGGAAATTTTCACTGAATATTCTTATAACACTCTGCCGTAACCTTAGGCTGGCCACAAACGTCCCGAAGTTCAGTTCCGGAATCGACCGTTTTGCAAAAAGGTTCCGACCAAAACCTCTTTCTGAATTTAAAATCGGGGTGACGCTGAAGTCAGAGAGAGGTTTTGATCGGAACTTTTTTGCAAAACGGTCGATTCCGGAACTGAACTTCGGGACGTGTGTGGCCAGCCTTAGATTATATATGGTCTAGATACCTAGTCGGCGCGAAGCAAGTATGCCAATAGATTCATGCCACTATGGCATGATGGCTCTCGCACGGGCGTCAGTACGATTTGACTTTCGTTAGGGGTGACATCTCCGGGGTGCGTGAAATAAAAGTGCTAAAAATGACGGTTTTATGTTGTAAGCATGATACTAGCAAGACTGTAAAAAGTACTGGAATCACATTTCATTTGTAACTACTATCTTTTAAAAGCTGTTTGTTTGTTTAATTGGTAATTATAAGTTATCCGAATAATTTCCAACGAACCGTCAATACAGGGTGAGAATGTTGTCACGTACAAATTTTTTTTTCGCCATTTCGCCAGTTTTTTTTTGCCAGATTCCCTGTTGAAATTTGTTCGAAGTCCAAATTTGTTTAAGAATTTCTGGCGATAAAATTATTTACTTGCAACATTATTTTTAAATCGCACACAACTGAAGGCAGTATACGTACACGTACACGCACACATGTAAAGAAAAGTGGTTGCATATTCGTTGACGAGTTTTGTACGACACGCGGCTTCTGGACCATTATAATTCTATGGCCGTATCGTATTGTGTAGAAATATTATATTTCCTGAATATAACATTTCACAGGCACACAAATACACGAGCACACACACACGCACACTACACAGTGCGACATGTTACATAGATATATTAAGTTACTCACCAACTACGTTCAAATGCACAAAGTGACTCATGTGAGGTGTTGTAGATATTTGGCATTCATATATTCCAGAATCTCTGTGTTGTGGATATTTTATCTGAAATCAATCAAAACTCATATAAGTTCACCTAGAGACGAGTGCGTAGAGATTATTATTAAAGTTTTACGAGTATATTATTGATAAAAAGGTTATGTAGACATTTATATGTAAGGGTGCCTTCCCACGACAAGTGAATCCGGATTCGTACGCGAATCTGGATTAATCCCTTCCGGATGGATGATTTCGTGCACGGGGTATGGGGAAATAGTTCCCTATTTTTATAATAATATAATAATTAATTGTATTAATATTTTTAACTTTTTAACTTTAACGTTGTAAATTTTGAAAATATCTTGAGTCCGTTGAAGCAATAAATAAATAAATATATAATATAATAAATAGATAATAATAATTATCTCTGTCATACTGTTGAATATATACTTATTCTGTTTTTGTGTTTAAAAATTAGATCGATCAGGTACGAGAATAAATTATTGTCTTTACACCAATATTAATTGTAATTTAGTAAAAAAAAATAAAAGAAAGAATTGCCTGCGGCATTAATTAAACTTGTTTGTGGGTGATATTTTTTAAAGTTTGTCACACGGAGTTTTTGTATCTTGTATCACGCGTTATTTTTCAACACCGGTTTTTCTCAAATTAGCTGCTAATCTCTCTCAGTCCCGTTATGGGCCCGCTACACGCTCGCGAGTCACCACGACCTTTTGGTGTTCATGAGTAAAAAGGCGTCAACGGTCGGTTACGTACATGTCAAGACAAACGATCCATCCGCACCCCTTTTTACTCATGAACACCAAAAGGTCGCGGTGACTCGCGAGCGTGTAGCGGGCGCATTATGTGTCGGGATGTACATTATATTTATTTTGTACGGGAAAAAATGTCTGCCATAACTGGAAATTAGAGAACCCATTAAATAATTTATTTATTTATTTTTAATATTATTAATGTCGATATTATCAGAATAAAAGAATACCGGCCCAGTAACAGTGCAAAAATTGTGCTGTTTCAGGTCCGTGGTATTAGAAAAATATAATGATTGGTACCTTAAACTTTTTTTCATTTTAAATAAAATTATAATTTCTTTATCATTCGTGTGTTATTTAGACTAATAGATTAGGTACATAATTTTTGAAGGGAGACATTTGAAAGATTGGCATCATACTGATAAAATGCACCACATGGACTTATAATTCGATGTAACAAAATTCCAGAAAAATTAATTCAATAAATAATAAGAAAATATAATGTTCCCCACTCTATGGCAACTGGGGAATCTAAATTTATACATTATTTATTTTTCGAATCATGCGGGTGCGTGCATCTCTTTCACTCTCGTTGTATATTGTAACAGTACGAAACCCATAAGCATATTGCTCAAAATAAATAAACCCCACAAAAGCCGTACAAGAGCCACACAGGATTTTTTTTAGGGATAAAAGCACAAATCTAATTGAATTTTGTAAATAAAATTAATTGTATCGATTAGTATTCGAGTAAATTATATTTGGAACTAGAATAGATTAAAAAATACGAATAAGCAAGCGGATCTAAAATGGGATAGACAATGATTTCAACATTTTATAAATAATTCATCTACTGAAATCCAACTAAAAAGTTTAAGCTTTTATTATTTGAGGATTTTTTATTGGTTTTTAATCATCTGTAGACCATATTTAAGGCACTTGGAATCGTCAGGTTTACAAACACAAAATCAAATGCAATAAATCAATAAACACAACAAAAAAGAATGAAAGCAATAAACACATAGACAATACAAAACTATAACACATTTGTGGTACAATTTAATGCAGGTCTGGATGTAAATTGTCCAGAACTACATTAAGTACGTCATATTTCTGAAGGGTTTTTGTGTTTTTTGGGGTTCATACTACATCATCGTAAATACTCCTATGGGTTTTTCTCCGGAAACCGTTGTGTATACACGCGCTGAAACATGTAAGTAGGGTTGTCAACATTTTTTCAGCTGATTATTCCATCTGCATCAATAAGTAATTTTAAAAAGTTATTGGAAGCCTGGTTGCTAACGCGCTCGATCCTCGATGCCGACATACCCCACTTCACGACACAAGCTTTTAAGCTTTTTATGAACTGTACAAATATGTATCAGGGTGTAATTCGATAATTTTATGAAAATAAAAGAAAACATACACATTATCTTATTGTTCTTGATATCAGTTCTTAACTCTTTTTTTGTTGCTTCCTTCATTATCCCCTCCTTTCTTCCTCTTCTTCTTCCTCTTCCCATGCTTCCTCCTTCCCTACCATAAATGTTTTATAGATATAAGATATATATTTTTAACAATGTAATGTAATCTATTTGTTTTGCGTGTGTGCTAATTGTGAACGGATGTAATTGGTCTTGTGTATTGATATTTTTGTATTAATGTACCTGCCAATGTTTGTTTTTGTGACTGTATCTGTTCCATGTGCAATAAATAAATAAATATCTACTTATCTATTTAAATAAAAACTTTCATTTTATGAACTGCTTGAATTTTATAATATTTTTATTTGCTAGAAAAGTGTGGTTTTCTCAATTTTCAAATGTAAATTACACACTCATTCGTCAGTCGAAAACTGCAGGCAATGATATAATTCTTAAACTGCGTTTAAATTTTACAAGTGAAGCGGATTTGGTTGATATTTTCTTAGTTTTAATGTTGCCAAAAAAAAATATATAGTATTTTGCGATCCATATATTTCTTGCAACTCACTTTCAATATTATTATTATACTCTAGTACGGTTGATAACCCTCGTTGTTAGTGAATATATATCCGAAAATATATCGAATAATAATTATTTTTATTGTAAAATTGTTACAAAAATATACAAATTACCCGACTAGCAAAAATTACAACACGTTATTTTCAGTTAATGTAGGTAGCTACATGTTATCAATTTAGTATCATATTCTTGTATTATGTATTTTTGTACCTATGAATAACTTTTGAATCAGTATTAATTTACAGTAAGTAATGTTAAGAGTATGCATACCGACATTTCAAAAATTTCTAAAAACGGGAGACCTTCTATCTCGACAACCGTTATTAATTATGCTTTGGAACAAAATAGGGTAGATGCATTGAACCTTTATATAACCGTATATAACCGTAAAAGATTTTTTTATATCTTGTATAGATTTCTCAAAAAAAATGGAAAACACCTCTGATCTTTTTTCCGAAAGACGGAAACTCGTTTCCTGAAAGTCGTTGAGTAAAATTTTTTTTGTACTGATAATATGCATTAAAACCTAGGGAATAACCGTAAAAGTTTTTTGATAGACGCAAAATTAACCTAAAAATTAAAAAAACGCTATTTTTACCATTTTATCATGCGATTGTCACGCGATTTTGAACCTTAATGCCGTGGGAAAAGACTGTGACGTCATTCCTGGTGCCAATTATATAGGTAATACCTACCGATTCGGTATAATACTTTAAGTAAAAGTTAATGTCGCCGCCACACGCTTGCGAGCGTCTACGAGTTTTTGCGTTCATGAGTAAAAAGGCGTCAACGGTCTGTTACGTAAACGAGCCAAGACAAACGTTCCATCCACACGCCTTTTTACTCATATACACAAAAAACTTGTGGGCGGCGACAAATGGAATATATATGTATTACGTTTAATAGTTATACTATAGAGAATGAAGTATTAACGTAATAAGCTAATAGGTACCTACATAAATATATACATAATTATATTTTTTAATAAAACGTTTTTTATTTTGTGAGAATCAACACACACACACACACACACACACACACACACACACACACACACACACACACACACACACACACACACACACAATTATATTACACATTTTGTAACTATCAAACTATAAATTAACATTGAAATAATTGAAAAAAAAGTTTAATTTTAATTAAAATACATTTTAAAATAGAAAAGAAGAAATAAAATGAAAAAAACTGTCTGTTTGGGATGTTTCCTAAAGAAATATCTACGTATATGTATATTGGATTCAACACTTGTATTGCAAGTTATCCAAACGCTATGGATTAGACGGATTCATCTGGATTCATCAAGGCGTGTCCGCGGATTCACAGGCAACCTATTTCCCACGATCCGTGCACGTCTGCGTTATCACGTACCGCCATACAAATCGCTATGAAAAAGTCTGTAGATTCACGGACTCTCTCCTTCCCACGGCATGCGAATCTACGGACGAAGCAGGATTCACCTTCCGTGGGATATAGCCATTATACGAATCATGATTCAAAGGGAGGTAAGTATTAAATTTCGTGGAATTATTGCGATGAATTTCATACTTGAATTATTAAATTGTACAAAAGATTTCAATTTATTGTAGAGGCATTATACAATCTTATTAAAATCAGCAGATGTTGCCAACTGAGCAGCGAGCACTCATACGCCTACATATTTTATATGAAAAGAATAAGTAGCAGTACAGGTATCTATAACAGTTAAACTGCCGGCACATGTTGTTATACTGATTCGCATCACATGATTTGAATCATCATAATTACCTAGAGAAATCAATACTACATAGGCGTAGGTATTAATATACACTGCATATTATTCTATTGTAATTATAACTAAGCTGTCGTATCTAATACAAAGATTAAAATAAAAAGTATTTTATTCGTTTGTCTGACTCACATTGATTTAGTTTTAGTAATAAGTTCACGCGGCTACTTTCAATTTAGAGTTACCATCTTCATATTATATAATTTTCGTAATTGAGAGTATGCATACCGACATTTCAAAAATTTCTAAAAACGGGAGACCTTATATCTCGACAACCGATACTAAATATGTTTTGGAACAAAATAGGGTAGATGATTGAACATTTATCTAGGGAATAACCGTAAAAGATTTTTTATATCTTGTACAGATTTCTCAAAAAAAATATTAAAAACACCTCTGTTCTTTTTTTCGAAAGACGGAAACTCGTTTTCCGAAAGTCGCGGAGTAAAATTTTTTTTTGTACCGATAATATGCATTAAAATCTAGGGAATAACCGTAAAAGTTTTTTGATACACGCAAAATTAACCCATATCAATGGAATAAACGCAATTTTTAACATTTTATCGTGCGACTGTTCACGCGATTTTGAACCTTAATGCCGTGGGAAATAGCTGTGACGTCATTCTTGGTGTCAATTAATAAGACAGATTTAAAATCATCTATTTACTTTTAATGTACGTATTACTGACAATAATGTTTGTTATGTTAGAAGATATTTTACCATACCACGGATAGGATTACATTATTTGATTTAGCAGAAACTAGGTTGAAATTTATGATTGTGATTTATATTGAAGGTATAAATAAATATCTAAATGTTGATATATATTTATGTGTTTTCAAACAAAGTATGCTTTCAATTTAATCTCAAAGTATTACACGAGTAATATACTGGAATAAACAGGGAACCATAAATATTTCCAAACATTTCAATATTGTAGAGCTTATGCAAGTTGTGAGAGAAATTATTAATGGCAAAAGTTTTACCTGTAAAGTCCAGTCCTCCGAGTGTGGGTTATGAATGGCTCTGAAACGTTGGTCCGTGGTGTATGTGTATCGACCCACAGTTAGGAGATGAATGTCACGGTGTCTCACCCAGGAAACTTGTAGAACCATCTGGAAAGTAAATATTAATATACTCGTAATTATACACCCATACTTACATATGAAAAGTCTTCACTTAAAAATTAACATTGTTTTTCTGTATTTCAGATAAAGGATCTAGGTTTGTGTATACTACAAGTCCAAATACTTTCTTGTACACTTCGTAGTAAGCTAAAGGCGTGTGTCGTATTGATTCGAATCTTGTACCAAGTTCGCGTTTCTACAATAATGTACTTATATTAAAATTTATCATACACTAACCAATATTACTACTACACCCTATACAAACTGTTACTAGGGCTTGTCATTCAGAACAGGCAGAACGTTTAGTCGAGAAATAAAAAATAATTTAAACAGAGGGCCTTCTAGGTCATAGGAAACATGGAAACATTTCTATAATTGAAGAATAATTTAAGGATATAAGTATGGAGTGTACGAGTAAGTAGTATATAGGAACAGGAGAATTTGGCTCTTTAGCTTTTTCCTCCAATACAAGATATGTAATTAAATTGCAACTACATAAAAAGAAACATGTAATAGTTACCAGTGGTGAAGGGCGGATTTCTACAGAAGGGAAGCCGGGGCTAACATTTCTTATGGGATTACGTCAGATTAGACACTATTATACCTATCATTTTTTCCAAAGGGTAACTCGACGAGTATCGTGTTCTAAGGTAGTTTCGTGCCTGGTTACTTAATAAATTTTGATTGTATCTAGTTTATGGATGTAAAGTTTAATACACCTATCTAACTACAACAATGATAGTTGGAAACTTAATTAATAATCTCCAAATTACAAAGGTGCATGAGGGTGTGTGTGTGGGTGTTTTTAATTAGGGTGAAACATTAGGGAATTTCCTGATAAAGGTATATATTTGCTTAATCCATAATCTATTCTACGTAGGTGTTCCTGCTTAAAACATGTCATGATTTAAGATAAGTAATGTCTACACGTGAGATTTGAGAATTATATTAAAGGCTATATACTCTTACATTATTCAAATTGTGATGTTACTGAGGATTCTAAAAATAATACCCAATTTTTCCAGTTGTAGGCAGATCTACTTGTTACTATGGGGGGTGAAACAATGAAAAGCCACCATGATAGGAAAAGAAACTCCAAAAGAACGAATAAATTATTTTATCTCTTTTCTTTCTGTCTTCTCAGTTTATTTCCGTCAATCCCTAGAAGGAGGCCTCATTCATTTCATTCCACAATCCACACCAACGTGTTTTACGATTTATTTTATCTTTTAAACGAATACTCATACACTTGGTAAGAATATAACTTATAAGAATGTCCACTTAATTCGATGTTTTCGTCAGTTAAGTTTGAGGTTGATATCAGTGGCGTATATTGGGTAAGGAGGGGGGGGGGGGGGCGAGCAGGCCCGGGCCTTCTGTAATTCCTCTCGCTTGCATTTACTAAGCTTATCGAGTACGAATGGTTTAGCTGTATTTCAGTGATACAATGAGCACGATATATATTTTCAGTTAGAATCGGAGTTGTGTTCACACGGGCACACTTCACAGTAAATTGACTACTTGGGTTGAAGAGCAGAATGTAACGCCATACGATCTGGGCAGTGGGCACCTTCTGATGTTTAGATGTAAGTACTGCTGGTACAATCTATCACTGTTCCAACCCAACCTGCATCCTAATCTACTCGAATATAATTATTACAACACACTGACATAGTCTTATGTAATCCTTCAGGAAGATAACTAATAATAAGATAATATCATAATAGTCTACATATCTAGCTACAAACATACAAAGAAATTGAATGGGTTTCGTAGCAATATAACACTTCTTCTTCGTATCATGTCGGTAGGCACTCACTATATCCCCATCCGCTCCCAGAAAGCCACAATCTCTCCTGCGTCATCTTCCAAGGAGGGAGCGATCTGCGAGAGTCCCCCATGTGCACCGCCCAGGAGCCATTGAGCACTCCAGGACGTGCTCAGTGTCCTGCGGCTACCCACAGTCGTAAGGAAGTCTATGACACTATTAGGTATATAGAGTATAAAGTTATAAGAATAAAGATTCAGTCAGTCTGAGTTGACACGCCGATATGATGACTCAATCACGTTTCAAGAAGAATTTTAATACATAAGAAATCTAGATTTAAGTCTCTGACAAGCAGTTCACTCTGCGCTTTTAACATGTTTTTTACACTTTGACATAACGAATGCTATATGATATAGGCGTGATGTTTGCCATACGATAAATAAATAATCACGTTTTGAATTTATTTACCCGAGTATCCTACTCTTATCCGGGGAGTAACACTGATGTGACTGTAGTCAATATACCTAGTGTGTATTTATTTATTATAAAGTTATTTATTTATTTATTTACTAAATAAATAAATTACGCATTTTAATACCCAGAATTTTCCGAGTTACCATTTTTTCTCTCAATACCCGTGGCATTTACTGGTTTCCTCATTACTGGGATATACCAAGATATACATACTTACCTCGATCGGTGGTAGTATTAGTAATTTGATGTAAAAAATATATATTTTTTACATTGTTTATAATAATGATTCGTAGAATGGAACGGAAGTACGTAAAACCACAACAAAACCATGTTCATTATAATTCCTAATATTCTTTATCAAAATTTGTTAAAAAATGTCGGAAAAATACAACACAAATGAAAACACAATTTTATTATAATATTTTGTGAAGAAAAATAGAATAGGGGTGAACAGTGAGCCATAAATTACGAAGAAAAATAAACAGTTTCTCTAGATTACGTAACCTTATCAATATAATTGTATCTTCATGGCATCGATAATTCATTAAGCGGACAGATACAACGAATGTACGAGTACTTCCACTTTGAAAATATATAGCACATAATATAATTATTATTGTTAGCTGGACAGTATTTTGGAAGCTGTATGCTGGAGAACAAAATTTATGTTGCCAATATATTGGAGGAGAGAGAGAAGACGTCATGTAGTCGGATATAGTGACAGTATTAAGAAGAAATATCTAGATAGAATTAGATACAAAGTGCTTCAGTGCACCATTATATTGTTATCATACTATATATTTTATTCACTCTTCCAGGTATACCTGATTTAACTTGAAACTTATTTCAGGTTGTTTTTTCTGATGACTGGGCCCCCTAAAGGCGAGAGACCAGTAGCATTTGTTACTCCTACTCCTATGGTAATACCGCGCTGATTGTGAATATTGAATCAATTGTGTATATTGCATGTCTTGTATATGTATACCATACCTACTATGAACAGTGAACGACTTCATATATTCATCAAATAGGCAGGTTATATGCCTGTCAGAACTGGGTTCAAGAATAGTGTGGCAATCGATTAAAACTGATTTTTTTTTTAAAAGGATCTGGGCTTGCATACACAAACCTAAATACTTTTCTGCACACCTGCACTAGGCTAAAAGCCTGTATCGAAAAGTGTGGAATACATCGCCAGCGCCGGGGTTTGAACCTGGCACCTCCCGCTTGAGAGACTGCCGCCTCAACCAACTGCGCCAACCATGTACTCTTTGTAGTATCATTCTCTTAGGGTTTTGAGATATGTACGAGTACAATTATTATGTACATATTATATATCTCTGTTTCATTATTGATTATACTATTTTTTACTATCATTTATAAGTAACTTTAAATTTGGCATTGTCGTTTTTATACGTGGAAACTTTACCTACTTGCTTGAGTAGCTAGCGGTATATTGTGGATTAAAATCTCCGATTTTGGGCGGAAAAATATTTTTCATACTACACTAAAAACCTTTATACGAGTAGGTATAATTAAATTGCACTAAACTATAAATTTGGTATTTTTAACCTACGGTTACAGAAATTAAATATTATTTGAAAGAATCCAGAACCAAATGTGAGTTTAAACGGTACGAATGAGAAAATATTATTAAATACACGCTTATTTGCTGTGGAAAATGAGAAAAAGAGAGGATGATAGGCAGGTACTTGTAGATATTGCTATATTATTATTGTATGAAAAGAATGGATGTAATTAAATGGACGTATAGTCTTGTTTAAATCTGATACGGAATGTAATTAAACAAGAAAAGCAATTTATTTCAGTTCCTGGCTTATATATACTGAGTAGAGCTATACGAGTACTTAATATAAACAAACCTATTAGGTATACCTACGACTATTCTTTTTTATCAGGAATCTGATAATACTACAGGGAAATGTCTACAATTGTTCATTTTATAAGACTAGTACGTTGTTAACTAATTTTATAGTGAAGCGTAGAATACAAGTATGGAATAAAAACATTCACATAAATAATATATTATATACTCGTACATATTTTTTTGCTTGAGTTCACGGCACTGCCTTGTTTTGTTGTGCAAGGCTTTTTTAAAATCTTGTTTACTGTTTCACAAGTTCAATAACTAATCCACTCTGCACTACACAATCACTCTCAGGGTTCCGACAAACTATTTTCCCTCATTTATTATTTTAATCGTTCTAACAATGTAACACAAAAAGTTCAAAAACTGGCACGAAACTCTCACATGCAGGAGGACAGACACTTGATATTTAGTCCATACTCTCTCAGAGCCATTTCAAGGGCATGCCTCCTCACTGCGAAGATATCACAATCTCACATTAGGTGTTGAAATAATAATAGGTATTATGTAATGTAGGTATATAGCTATGTTATTCTGCACCGTATTTCACTTAATGTTTTTTTTTTGGAAGAGAGGGGAGGAGCACAGAGTTCGATCTTAGACTGGGGTAACCAACACACTCTTAAGACAAATGACGTTGCCATCCCGGTACGTGGAGAATCCATGATGGGTAGGAAAGCTAATGACACCAATCACTATGCGGAGAATACAGGGCATTTTTTTTATCGCTGTCGGCCTTGTAGTGATTATACCTTTTTAAATATTACATATATCAATTTGCCTATAATGTAGATATTTTTCATTATATGTATAGTGCTTGATTTGATTTTACTTGATACTGTTATGCGATTTTGAACTCTCTAGCATTGTTAAAATATATTTTTCGATTTCGGTAGAAGAAACTTATTATTCAAAAGAGTAGCACAAGTAATATACTTAGTAGGTATGTAGAGCCAGCGTAATAACTTCCCTGTGAGATATTATTGTACCTATTCCCTTTCCGAATGAATGATTCGAGATGAACTCGTGATAGGTACTGATCCTAGGTAGCTATCATCATACTAATAATTGTCCAACATCTGTCTGTCTGCCTGTCTGTTCGCAGCGCACGACGAAAATAAACAGTAGCGAGATTATTATGCAAACTAATGAATCTAATTTACGAGAATTTGAAATGTTCTCTACACTAGCACTTTACATCGGACAAAGAGTGTTGGTTGAACAATACGTCTGAAGTAAAGTTTTATGAATGAAAATTAAATTTAGAATTTTATTGTTCCTAACTAAAATAGTTTTGAAATATTTCGTTCGTGAAAATAATCAAGTACTTTCCACATTATACAACGCTTTGATTATCGAAGTACCTAATCAAATTTTTATATTCAACGTGATAGAAAATGAAAATCGAATTCTGATACATACTTTATGGTACGTACCTGTACGACCTGTACGACATGGGTAGCGATTGCAAATCGAACTCTTTAAAGACAGTACCCTCCTTCAATATGTTTGCATTTTAAAATATTTACCTATATATGTAAGTAGACAGTGTGTAGGTATGTATTGAGAAAACCCTATTTCACGATATATCAAAAAAAATATTAACAACAAAGAGGTACACTACATATAATATAAGTAGTACATAATATTACATATCATCAAAACAATATACATAGTGCCCCAATTACTTGTTGTCCGTAAAATTTATAATTATATTACATTTCCTATTACAATCATGTCAGATTGCACAACGTTAAGAATGACACGGGTTAAGGCGGAGTATTGTGTCTTGTGATCTCACTGTGTTTTCTTGAGCAACTTGAAGGGTGGGGTAGTAATATTGGTTATACAAAAAACATCTTTAACCAACCCTCCGTGAATTTTCACGGGTAGGTACCCACTAGTATGTATTTTATTATTATGGTAATGAACTCACCGTTTTATTTCCAAGATTCTTTATCCTACAATTCAAATATGCCGTCTTGCCAAGTAGTGCCGTTACATTTTTGGAAGCATTCATATCGAAATACGGTCCATTCCTATTTCCTGCACCACCGCCTCCCACTGTCCCTGCCCCTACCGCAGCTCCTCCAGCCGCTACTGGTCCGCTGAGGGAATTGTCACCAACTTCAGGCATCTTCCCTTCATTTGATGTCCCGTCCTCTTTTTGTTTCCCTCGTGATCTTTGTGCTGAGAGAACTGAAATGAAAAGAGAAATTATATTTAATACAATATACTCGTATTTCATGATGCGTAATAACACGCTTACATTGAAATTATATCTTTAATTCCCCTGTTACACTTCTGGATAATATATACATTAGTACAGAGCCATACAAACCTTCTAGTATGGCCCTGACATTAGTATTAAAATAATCTTGTCTTCAATACGAGTATCGTTACGTATTGAAGACATTCTTTGAATTTCGAGGTGGTTCGTAACCGGGCTGGTAACGAGCTCGACTGCTACTCTAGTGGGTGCGGGTTCGATACCGCGCTCCATTTCACGACAGAAGCTTCTCAAGCTTATCGTAAAGTGTACAAATATGTTCTTGATTCAGATTCATATATTTCATTTATTTATAACTATCTTATAATAGGAGCAGTATATAAACGGAATTATTATAGATAATAATTTGGTAATTGTATAGTTGTATAGTGGTAATATTATTAATTACGTTTTATTTTATAAAGCCTCGGTTTGAGCTCAAAAGTTTTTCAATACAAACCTCCTTTGACAGCGGTTACAAATTAAAAGCCAATAAGTTTATTTTAAACAAACCTATTATACGTATTAAAGTTAGAAATAGGATGTCTTAATTAAGGGGAACTTTAAACAATTAAATAAACGGCTAACAAAGCAATAACAAAGACAAACAAAATGTCTGGGGAAAACCAAATAATATGGGATTACTTCATAGAAATTTATTATAATATTCCTAAGAGAAAACGGAAGTCAGAAAGAGAAGTCATAAAGTGCATTAATTACTTAATTGTTGAAAAGAAAAATAGAGGATGAAGATGGAATTAAATGTTTCCTAATGGAGGAATTTTGCAATTCCAACTTATCACAATAGAAAAAAAGGTCCTAAAAAGTAAATTAACATCATATTCTGTTCGTGGCATATTTAAGCATGCCACGTCCTTGATAATATTCATATCTCATATTATTAATATTATATTATTACTAGTGGGTTATATTACCCATGAAAATAAACGAAGGGTTGGTTATAGATGTTTTTTTGTGTAACCACTATTACTACTCCACCCTTCAAGTTCGTCGAGAGAACACAGGAAGATCACAGGGCTCTGTCTTTTCTCATATCATTCATATGATAATAATAACAAAACAGCAAAATAAGATGAGAATCACACGATAAAAATATCATGTGTCGGCAACGTTTATGTTCTATGAAAATGCAAGAAGTGATGCTTAAAACCATGATCAAATTCCATAGAAAAATAACAAGTATGGCTATCAACTTGACCAAATTTAACACTTATTTAAGATAAGCACTTTGTGTAAAGCAGTAATTTATAAAGGTCTAGGATATTTCGTTACTTACCTATATGAAATTTCGAGCCATTTTGTTAAACCTAATAATATATTCTTTAGTAATGGGCCGACTACGGATTTGCCCAACTAGCCGACTGCATAGTCGGCACTCCAATGATCGATTAGTCGGTCGACTAGAATAATCGGCATATTTTGCCGTATAGTCAGCTATTATGCCAAAATGAAATTTAATTACAAGTAAGTATAATAATTTTCAGCCCTTGTATTTCCCACATTATAGTGAATTTCATTCTCAAAAATTCAAAATGTATGGTGAATACTGGTTATTTATTTCTTTATTTTCTGTATTCCCGCAGCTATTAGGTACCGACTATATTGTCGGCATTTTTTCCCGACTATAGTCACCGACTATATTAGTCGGCATCTTTGTCCGGATAGTTGGCTTTCCCGAATAGTTGGCGACTAGTCGGTACATCTGTAATATTCTTAACATTTGGATACCTCAAATCACATCAGCAGATCTATCGCTTTTGAAATTTTACGTCAGAATATGTTTGTTATTTAAATGCGCGAGAAGTCGGTGTAAAGTGTGACGCAGTTATTGATGTACTCTTACTTGTATTAACTACAATGTTTGTTTTCTGCTTCAGATAAGCCTGATGATGAGAGGTGGATAACATGAATTTATTTGACATACGATGATATAAATACCTATAATATACGTAGTCTTCAAATGTATGAGGACAATCGATCGAACCAAAAGTTTGTTCGAGCGTGAAATGGGAAATATTGCATTGTAGTATTTTGTTTGATCTTGACAAAAGATTCGTTATAAAATTTATCATTGATTTGTGCGTCGCAAACATTACAGCTATATTCACCCCTTGAAATGAAATGTAAAGTTTTCCGCACTCTACTATTAAGAGTCGAAATGGAGTAATATATTTCAATAAAGCCTCCTGTAAAAGCGGAGACAACGCAATAAATGAATACTCACAAATACGACAGAGGAATAACTAATCTTTATTATTGCTAATATATAACGTTTAGAGGAGATATTTCGAATCACAACCATCGTAAAATTTATGGAGCTTTTTTTGAGAAATCTGGCTTTTACATATTATAGTACAACATATAGTACAACAATAACCACACTGAAATATTACCACTAAATAATATTCAATAGAAAACTTCCGACATATAACTTGTTTTAATAATTCAATAAATATATTTTATCCGAATTTCTTTTCAGATTGTGTTTTCGAATTTGGTTATTTGGAAATAATTTAATCGCATAATATCTCTCTCTCTCTCCCTGGGCATTTAATATTCCCACACGATGCGATGGTGGGGTCTGCCATTCTTGCTTTCCGCAGCCACTCGGCTCCACCTGTGCATTTTCTGGGGATGCTCCACAGTCTCTCATATCTTGACCTACAACCTCACGTTACCTCCGCTTATAGGTCTTCCTCTGGATCTCCTACCAGGGATTAACATCAAAACATTATACATTGTATCTGTTTTTAGTGATACGAACGCCTCCGACAGTAGCTTATAACTTTTTTGTCTAAAATTCATACAAGATACATTTATATACACAACACGCCCGTGTACTGTGCTGTATCATGATCCACTGTTACAAACAAAATATTACAACGTGCAAGGGAAGTGAAATACCCATAAATAAATTACATACTTGTACGAGTGTTTTGCTATTGATGTCATGTCGGGAGATTGGATTGATATGTAGGGAGTTTTACTATAGCATGGTTGAAATACGAAAAATTTGCTTCGCCTAAATATACCCTTTCAAATAATATGATGATATCTTGCTTTACGATTCCGTAGCAAAATGTATGGTTTATGTAGGTAGGTAGATAATAAATTCGAATCCACGATCATAAAAATGGGTTGAATAAGAAATTTGTCTAAAGAAAGGGGCATTGATATTGGTATTTCTTATAACAAAAGAGTTTTGCTTTTGGTACATAAAATACTCGTATATGGATAGATAGTGGATACCTATAGTACTTATATATTCATAATATTAAATTGAGGTTTCGTCGGAATAAAATGTCTCATCTTGTAGAATAGTTAGTTGTTTCAGAGCACATCAGAAAATATCCCGAAAGTTAAATTATAATTCATGCATATTTGTATTGCTTTATAAAGCGTATTTCGTTACCTGGCACCTTACTAAAGCACATAACAGAAAATTACTCAGCGCTGAGAACAGATACTTGCGGCGAATACTGGGAGTCAGATGGTCTGACTATGTCACAAATGATGAAGTCAGGAGTCGAACGCGGCAGCCACCTATCACCCAAGTGATACAGACCCGTAGGCTAAACTGGCTCGGGCACGTTCTACGCATGCCCGCCGACAGCAATAACAACAGCTGTCTCCAGTATCGCCCTGAAGGCAACAGACGTCAGGGCAGGCCTGCAATGACCACCCAGAGGCTGTTCACATCAGAGCTGCGCCAGGGTGGAATGACATGGGAACAGGCAACGGAGTTGGCCCAGGACAGAAATGCCTGGAAAAACTGGGTGACGACCACATGCTCCACATAGGGAGCGGACGTGGATATGTATGTATGTATTTCGTTTAAAATAGAATACATATTTTTATACCATTTTTATTGTAAAAAAAATAAATCTAAATATAGACATGCACTATCTATAATAAGTCGATGGAGAAGTAAGTGTCATGTGTATTTATTTTATGATGCGCGTAAAGCTTATCCCATCATTCCATGTCTTAATGTTATATAGTAAATAGGTATACTGCAGACAGTTGTATAGAGAGATGTACCTACGTGGATGCTGTGGAGAGAAGAAAGAGAACTCATTTGTATTTATATTATGTTACATCCCTAGGTACCTAATTCAATTTTGTTTTTTAACAAAAAATACGAGTTTTCGTTCTTTCATTCTGTGAAAAGACTCAATTCCCTTGTTTATTCAATTCATTCTCAAATAACAATACTGTCAAATAATAAATAAGTGGAAATAATTTGTGTTTTATTTCGCAAGGTCAACAAAATTCAAGACAAATTTAGCTGAAGTGAAATGATCAGCTGAAGATAAAGAGAGAGAGGTTGCCTCTTAAATTTAATTGTAGTGGAATTCTTCGACTAAATAATATTCCTCCTTTATAACTGGGGAGCATAATGCTGATTGCCTGTCGAACGGAAATGTTGAACAAAATGGTCATTTCCTTTATAGATACAATAATACCATTCAAGTCTTCGATTTTCTTTATACTCAATTAAGTGCCTTCTATCGTTTTACGAAAATAATTTTCTTTCGATGGTGTAAAGTCAACATAGAAATAAATTATAATATAAATATTTTTATTAGATGTTGCAATGCAATATAAAAGTATGACATGGGGGGCCGTTCTCCGAGAAAATCATCTCCGGTTCTCCTCTTGTGTCCATGGTTCACCTCTCTCATGAGGGATTAAAAGAAAATTAAAATGAAAAATATACTAATGATACTAAATTGATTTAAGGTAAGAAAGAAAAGCACCTCGCTCATGAGGGGTAAAATAAATAAATAAAATGAATTTAAAAAAAGAAAGGAAGCTCAGAGTTATACTGGCAAGTTATCTGAAAAGAAATAAATAGTGGGCAATGTGTATTGAAAACCAAGATTTCCAACTATACTTACATATTTTATTTACACAATAAAATAACCACAGACTTCACAAGTAGGTATTTTGCATACCAAAACAAATTAAATAAAACAATGTACCATCAATACAATATCCTACTAAGAAAAACCATACACAAGAATCTACCTAAATATCCACGTAATTATACACTGACTCTATTATTATCCGGATAAAACACAAATACGCACACAATTGGCCAATTAAAAAAAAATAATCCAATTCACTGTTTATTACGGTGACGCACACGATGACGCAATCCAGCGATGGGGTGTCCAGATCAGTCTCATGGATAGTTCCAGAGACCCTGATCTGAATTATGGTGAGTCACTGATGAGGGGGTGAACGGGGTAACCAGGGAAAACTGCTGACCGACCAAAAACGGTGTTCCAATATTTTATCAGCCTTGACGTTCCACGATGAACTCTGCCTTCCAATCGAAGCACACAGAGTGATGATTATATAGCAGCCCTGATAGACAAGACTCTTACAATAGAGGGGGCAAAGCCCCGCGCCCAACACCTCGTTTTCCGAGGCATTAGTTGGCGGATCACAAACACGTAGATAATTATTATTTCACTTTTTCGAAGATAATTAAGGCACAAAAATTAGACGACTGAACTCTCCAAAAGCTAGGCGGGAACTCTCGGTGTTCTGGGGTGCAGCCACCTCACCCAGAACGAACTTTCAATGGCCGCCGGCCAGCGGTCATTGGCTAAAGCCATCTTTTATCCCGCTCAGCTGTGTCAAGCCACGCCTTCAGGATGGGCTAACGGGATTAACTGCAACGTCGGGGTAGGCGAATTCTAGGAAATTCGCCGTCTGCAAACCCCATTGTTCGGGGCGCCGGCCAAGGAACAATGGAAACATACTTTCTAAATAACCCTTTTCTACCTGGCGATGTAACATTTTGAAATATTTTGTCCACTTTGATACTTTATCAACATAAACATTTTGAAAATAATTCTAAATAGTTTCGAATTAATTTTTTCATCACCTATGAAATATCTATCCCATATCAAATTGACCCATCTCCCTTTGATGAAAAATTAATTCTTAAATATAATACAAGTCCCTATCTATATACAACCCCAAACAAATCTGAATAAACAAAAAAAATATCCTATAACTCCACGGTGAACTGACCAAGCAACTATCTTATACCTAATGAATCTAAGACTAACTATTTACAATTTGTACACACATGATAGGCAATACAAGCAGGTACATGGTACATAATTAAAATACTTCGCGACAATTAACAAACATTACACATTACTAAATATTTATCATTGCAACCCGTGTGGTACGCAATGCCTCTTACACCAAAAATCCCGTAGCTACCTCGATAAATAAAGTGGTCCGATCTTATGTACATGTTACATTCACATCATTTACTCCTTCAGGCTGTGGTAATCGTCACCTGCGAATACCAGGTAATTGGCGATTTCACAACCTCACACGTGACTATCCTCTCACGCCAACCATACTCCTAAACCTCATACGCATATTAACCCGTAAGCCTCTCCATGCTTACCCTCATCTGGACCTCTCTGTCCACTCAACGAGTCCTCTGTAACTTATCCATACTCTTTAACTACTCTACGAGTCCTCTGTGACTCACACTCTCTTCATACACCTATGCTAAGCCAGCAACTCCTCACACCGGGGGCGAGCCTGGCACTCACATACAATCATCACACCTCTCCCTTGCTACACCAACATGCGTACATGTAGATCAACCACGGTTCATCAACCCCACTGTACTACCCTTTACCCTGTTACATTATTACACAACGATTCAAACAAAATACCGATATTACTTGCAAGACGACGCGACAAAAATTTCATGTACCTACTTATACCTACCTATTTACAATTCAACACATTATACCTAACTATCAACTATTTTACACCTAGACATGTCCTATACTCTACTAATTATATACAATTCAAACCGTTCTTCCCATTGAGCGCCAGGTTATTTTTACAAGGAATAACCAAACCTATATCTAGATGACCTGATGCTAACTACTTGCCTATCCCGCAAGTACGTTTCTTCCTAGCCTTCAGGCACCTACAATCTATATCTCTAAACACATGATACAATGCACAATCGGTTACAATACATTCATAATTGATTCGATCGACGGATTGAACTATCTTCGCTATTAATTTCAGCGGCACTTTACGACGACGATGTAGTTTCCTATTCACGAATTTTACAACAAATACAATTATACCCATCACACAACGTAAGGAACTCTCCATGACAATATTCGCGACGATTAATATTGCCAAAATTGATCGTAAAACCCACGCGAATGATGTTATTAATTCGTGAATAGACGGAGGTGTGTGTTCCTCCTCAACGGTGCAATCCTGGTCTGGTTCGATCACTTCCAGGGTTTTTTCCTCCGGGAGGTCTATTTCCGTCTCCACGGAAACCTCCCCCTCCCCAGCATCCTGGCTGAGTACGTTGCACCCCTCGCGATCGCATACTGTATTCGCTGGAAGATCGTGTGATACTGATGATATCTCCTGTGTCTGTTGCGTAACTGGGAGACAAGCGTGAGGAAAGTCTACATAATAGACCAATTCCCTCAGCTTTTCAAAACTACCGATTCTCTCAAACCTGAGCTTTTCCTGGTACCTTTGCGTCATCAAAACTACCATGTATGACGCCAAATCAGGCCTTTCTAATAGGCCATCATCAATCACACCATCCTGAGGTCCTGCTTTAATCAACCGCCTAATAATTCCCCACTTCCTTTCCTTTTCCACAAAGAGGGTACCCTGCTCTCCAAGACCCTGCCTCCGTGACAGTAAATCGCCTTTGAGAGCGTATACACTAACTGAATTTACCCCAAACCTAGAAACAAGCTCATCTTTAAAATATCCCCACCGACAATGGTGGAGTCTGTCCAACCCTCTCCACCACTGTCTAGCCTCCCCACGCAACTGTTTTACGACCCAGCCAGGCACCTCATCATCAGCATCAATCCTCCCATGTTCCTGACAGGCCCTGATAAATACGTCAGGGTCTTGATTTGCCCACCCTCCAAATGTGGGCGAAAAATCACGAACACAGTATTTGATATCCACGAATCGCGACATTATCCGTCTATTGAATCAATACGTAATTAATACACAATAAAAACATAGTCAATTAAACAAGCACAAGTTCAAAACAATACACATTGCCACATATAGATAACCTGCCAGGTACATATAACATTAAAACATGACACAAAAAGAAAATCCGGAAAATCCCCCCGGAAAAACCACCCCAATATCAAAACCTCAGGGTGTGGGCTCTTTTATGTTCTCGGAAAATCCTCAAACGAACACGCCCCTTTGTTGGGGGCCATTTTGACATGGGGGGCCGTTCTCCGAGAAAATCATCTCCGGTTCTCCTCTTGTGTCCATGGTTCACCTCTCTCATGAGGGATTAAAAGAAAATTAAAATGAAAAATATACTAATGATACTAAATTGATTTAAGGTAAGAAAGAAAAGCACCTCGCTCATGAGGGGTAAAATAAATAAATAAAGTGAATTTAAAAAAAGAAAGGAAGCACAGAGTTATACTGGCAAGTTATCTGAAAAGAAATAAATAGTGGGCAATGTGTATTGAAAACCAAGATTTCCAACTATACTTACATATTTTATTTACACAATAAAATAACCACAGACTTCACAAGTAGGTATTTTGCATACCAAAACAAATTAAATAAAACAATGTACCATCAATACAATATCCTACTAAGAAAAACCATACACAAGAATCTACCTAAATATCCACGTAATTATACACTGACTCTATTATTATCCGGATAAAACACAAATACGCACACAATTGGCCAATTAAAAAAAAATAATCCAATTCACTGTTTATTACGGTGACGCACACGATGACGCAATCCAGCGATGGGGTGTCCAGATCAGTCTCATGGATAGTTCCAGAGACCCTGATCTGAATTATGGTGAGTCACTGATGAGGGGGTGAACGGGGTAACCAGGGAAAACTGCTGACCGACCAAAAACGGTGTTCCAATATTTTATCAGCCTTGACGTTCCACGATGAACTCTGCCTTCCAATCGAAGCACACAGAGTGATGATTATATAGCAGCCCTGATAGACAAGACTCTTACAATAGAGGGGGCAAAGCCCCGCGCCCAACACCTCGTTTTCCGAGGCATTAGTTGGCGGATCACAAACACGTAGATAATTATTATTTCACTTTTTCGAAGATAATTAAGGCACAAAAATTAGACGACTGAACTCTCCAAAAGCTAGGCGGGAACTCTCGGTGTTCTGGGGTGCAGCCACCTCACCCAGAACGAACTTTCAATGGCCGCCGGCCAGCGGTCATTGGCTAAAGCCATCTTTTATCCCGCTCAGCTGTGTCAAGCCACGCCTTCAGGATGGGCTAACGGGATTAACTGCAACGTCGGGGTAGGCGAATTCTAGGAAATTCGCCGTCTGCAAACCCCATTGTTCGGGGCGCCGGCCAAGGAACAATGGAAACATACTTTCTAAATAACCCTTTTCTACCTGGCGATGTAACATTTTGAAATATTTTGTCCACTTTGATACTTTATCAACATAAACATTTTGAAAATAATTCTAAATATTTTCGAATTAATTTTTTCATCACCTATGAAATATCTATCCCATATCAAGTATTATGAAAGAGAATTTAATATACATATAATAGATAAAATGCTATTCACTCAAATTATGTAAGGCTGGTAGGTGGTGGGTCTCTCCATTAGTAAATCTTGATATGAGTCAGTACGAGTAGAACATTTACCATATGAAGGATATTTCGTGATTTTTACGACTTCGTCTTTACCCAAGTGAATTAGTTAAAACACACTCTAGCGATTCTTATTATACGAATGCCTACTATTTACTCTGACAGAGGGTTTAGGTTCCCATATTTGTCCTCTGTGATTCCTCATGTCAGAGGGTTTAAGTTCCCATAGACTGTCCTCTGTGATTCCTCATGACTGAGTGTTTAGATTCCCATAGACTGTCCTCTGTGATTCCTCATAACAGAGAGTTTAGGTTCCCAAAGACTGTCCTCTGTGATTCCCCATGTCAGAGGGTTTAAGTTCCCATATACTGTCCTCTGTGATTCCTAATAACAGAGGGTTTAGGTTCCCATAGACTGTCCTCTGTGATTCCTTACTACAGCCAGATGTGCTGCTTCGTTCAGTGTAGGTTATTCTAGTCAGCACATTTATTTGTTCGTTCAGCGCACGTACGTCCACTCTCTCGATTTTAGTCATATAATATATGTACCTATGAGTAAACGACTAGGATTCAATCTGAGGTTTGTTTAGGTTACACTAGTTTAATAGTTTCCTACTACACAACTCAATGCATGTATGTAGGTAGCATAGACTTACCAACAAGATAAATGGTTCATCCACATGCTCGCCGACCCTCGACGTTTTTTGTGTGAATGAGTAAAAAGACGTTAGCCGTCGATCACGTATACAATCCAAGGCAATCACCCCGTCCCCACGTCTTTTTACTCATTCACACGAGCGTAGGCGAGCGTGTGGTAGCCACATTAAGCGATAAATAATTTATAATGGCCGCCATGTATACAAATTAGCAATAATAAGGCTATTAGGTATATACATTATTATAGTTAGTATAACATTTTCTGATTACACGATTGGTAGAGATTCGGTTGACATGAAATTAGGAGGTAATAATGTTACGTTAACTATTTAAGATATTCCCTGTTGTCATAGGCATTTATATTATGTATTCACTACCCATCCACTATAAGTACTGGTTACATCACACAATAACAAATCCATAGTGAAGAAATCGATTTGTTTGTTCATCACTCGAGTGAACAAAGCATAGACGTAAGTATTACAAATCGCATGGAGCACCTGATGTTCACTAGGGCCGAGGGCAACCTCATCGTAATGCTGTGATTCCGTTTATGCGTTATTTATGTTATTCCTTCCCACACGTTTGTATATTTAGTTCAAAATACTTAATATACAGGGTGATTGGTTCCGCTATTCAGGTATTTTAAGAGGTGATAGAGGGTGTTCTAAAACGTAGATCTGCCAAAGGGATGTCATCCCAATTGTTAAGGGTTGCGGAGTTACACCCTTTTAAAAAAAATCTTCCCCCGGCATCGACCACCATCACATTTCACTGAATAACTCTGATGCTATGAGTCCAAAATTAATAAAAAAAAAATTTTTGTATTGTAATAAAACAAGCTTTATATTGATGTCAAAAATATTTAATAATAATAATAATAACTTTGCTAAAATTAAACACAAAAACAAAATTTCATTTTTTTCTGTTGAAAGTTTTGATATCTTTTAATTTTTTTTCAATAAAAACTATAATTAACTAGTACTTTTTTTTCTTTTAATAAATACACCTGACCCTTGTGAATAAAAATGCCGAACATTATCTATCCATATTTTGAACCAGTTTTTCCAAATCTTCGATTTTGTAAGTACATATTCGATAAAAAATGTATACTTCGCTACTGATTACCAGGTACATGTACCTACTTAAAGAGGTAATTGGTAGCGAAGTATACATTTTTTATCGAATATGTACTTACAAAATCGAAGATTTGGAAAAACTGGTTCAAAATATGGATAGATAATGTTCGGAATTTTTATTCACAAGGGTCTAGTGTATTTATTAAAAGAAAAAAAAGTACTAGTTAATTATAGTTTTAATTGAAAAAAAATTAAAATATGTCAAAAATTTCAACAAAAAAAATGAAATTTTGTTTTTGTGTTTAATTTTAGCAAAGTTGTTATTATTATTATTTAATATTTTTGACATCAATTTAAAGCTTGTTTTATTACAATACAATTTTTTTTTTTTTATTAATTTTAGGACTCATAGCATCAGAGTTATTCAATGAAATGTGATGGTGGTCAATGCCGGGGCTGGAATTTTTTAAAAAGGGTGTAACTCCGCAACCCTTAACAATTGGGATGACATCCCTTTGGCAGATCTACGTTTTAGAACACCCTCTATCACCTCTCAAAATATCTGAATAGCGGAACCAATCACCCTGTATAGGTACATAAGAAGGATTTAATTTCACTCAATTTTACTGAGAACCATTTTGGCCGTGATTCGACTCGTGCCTTTGCATATGCAACTGGACATGGGCAGTTGGCGGTTATGCGGGTGGATTTTCTGAAAAAGTTCTTGTGTTTCAACATTGTGCGCATGTGTATCATCAGGCCAGTCTCCCACTGAGAGCACAAGGAGAAAAATCCAGTAAGCGAGGAGTGTCGCTTGATCAATTTCGTCGCAGAATGCATGCGGTGGAACCAACATACATCCCGATGGACGAACAAAATTAATCTTTGCACAGGAATATTATGAAGGGTTTGATTTAACTCCTATTATATTACTGTGTCTATTGGTAGTTTAATTTTAATTAAATCATGTCTATTCAGGGTAGGTCACTATTTTGTGGCTTGCCTATTACAATTTAGATGTCTATATTCTATTTTACAAGCAAACATATGGTAGAAACTGTTTGTATACCCTTATAATACAGAATACACACTGAATATGGAATATACGACACATGAACTATATTTTAAGTTAATACGAGGCTCGTTAAATTAATAGTGTCACCCCTTCCATTATACGAAGGGTATAGGGGTGATTTGGGTAAAATATGCATATTTTTCTTGAAAATATCCACTTTAAACAATGCCGTCAGCCAAAGATCCAAAACAACATTAATAAATATGCTCTAACATGGTGTTACGAGAAGAGTGATTGTAACACCATAACCATAAAGACTTTGCGTTGCGTTGATACGATATCATAAATAGGTACCGCAGTTGTAAATATATTGTACTCTCGTTGTGGGAATGGAGTTAGGAGTAGAATATTCGATTGTATTAAAATACTGTCTGAGACGAACAGTGAATTTCTGTAGGAGGGAAGCCGGGACTAACATTTTTGATTGAATGATTTGACCTATAATTTTATCATGGGGGCCCTAAGCACTTTAAAGCTACGGGACCCCCTTAGGTCCCATCAGTGAGTCCTGGCTCTAAAATTTCAAGCCGGTGCCCACTTCTAGAGATTTTTATGGAGCGTACCTACTCAGCGTAGTGTAGCTAACGAGTGGCTAATTTTTTTTATCGAAGCCTCACTTTTTGAGTCGCATGTTTGCAGAGCTCGGTAAAATCAAATAGGCACGTTGTAAATAATGGAATTAAAATCAGTTTTTTGTTTGAATATATGGAATATTTTTGAATTCATTATACCATCAGCGCTTTAAATCGGTCAAAAAATATTGGTTGACCAATACGTCTAGACGTAAAATTTTATGAATAAAAATTTGAAATATCGAATTGTACCTACTAATGAAATAATGAATGAAAATAGTTCTGAAATATTTATTTCGTGGAAATAATCAAGTAAGTACCATTTTATACAACGTGACAGAAAATGAAAATCGAATTCGCATACATACTATATGGTACGTACCTACGTATACACGTAAAGATTGCAAATCGAACCCTTTAATTAAAGTACCCACCTTCTATATATATGTTTAGTACCTATGTATGTAGATAGACATGTAAGAGGAGTTTTGTGGCTTTCAGGGGTAGATACCAACTAAAAAAGTCGACAATATGAATTTGGTTTTGACAAATGACGATTTCGGAGAGACGGGGAAAAGAGGGAGCCTTGTGCCATGATCTTCCTGTGTTTACTCGAGGAACTTTGAAGGGTCGAGTAGTAATAGTGGTTACACAAAAAGATATTTAACCAAGCCTTTGTGAATTTTCACGGGTAGGTACCCACTAGTGCGTTAATGAGTCTGTAGGTATGTATGTTATGTTTGTAGGTATGTGTATATTCCGGTGTGGATATATCTACAATTCCACATAAATGAACCATTCAGGCTTTGATGAAGCATTCCCTTACAGAACTAACTCCAGCTAATATCATTAGTAACAAGACTTAAGACAACGCGACGTAACGGCTAAACATTAAGCATCAGGGTTCTATAATATATAAACTGAATACTCTCAGAGATTCAGGCTACCTTTATCTATACACATACCATTATATTACACGTACTTCATACTATTGTACTCAAACTACCTACTAAATTCCTACATATCGCTTCAAACATTGTCTTGTAATTCTCAAAGCTAATTGCTTGCATCATTCAACATCCCTTATGTTGAGGTACTACTATTAATTAATTAGGTACAATATAAGACATTCTAGCCAACTTTACTAGTGCCAACATTATATAAAAATATAAAATGGATTGGAAAATCTCGAAAGCACGAACAAAATCTCTCTTAAGAATTTCAGAGATGAAGACGGTAAGATGCATAATCGGAAACACACTGACGGATAGGATAAGAAACACAGAAATCAGGAGCATGTCTCGGAAGACATCGTCAGATGATGAAGATAAAGAAGACGGTACTGGAATGGGCATGTAAATAGAATGCAAGATAACAGACTTCCACGTATCGTTCTTCATGATAACCGAAACGGAAGAAGACTACCGGGAAGACCCCTGAAACGATGGCGTGACAGTTGGGAGTCCATATCATACGAGGCCAACACAGCGGCATAAACAGATCCTCGGATCTATTTGAAGGAAGAAGAAGAAGATTGGAAAATCGGTACAAATTATTGGCGTGTGTTTTACCTCGGTTCATACATCTGATTGAAATAAAACCAAGAGGCACGATACGTTACAATTTAAGCGTGGGTAGTTTATTACTTTATTTTCTACTAGCTGTTTTACCCGTGCTTCGCAACGGCAAAATTTGTGTATGTATGGTGAAGTAGGTCGGCAGTGAAACCCAAAATCAGTGGTACCATCATGTTTAGCCAAAGTACTGCAGAGCCACTAAAACTCACAACAGTTTTGGTGGTTCTGCATAAAATAAACTTTGAATTTGATCCCCCCCCCCAGCCCCCTAACTCCCTCTCCTTATTCTTGCGGATGTCGGGAGGGTGACTATTCATCTTATTGAGGCGGAAAACTATGGATTCGACACTAATATCACTTTTACATTCCGATCCCCCCCTAACTCCCTCCCCTTATTCCTGCGGATGTCAAGAGGGTGACTATTCATCTTATTGAGGCGGAAAACTATGGATTCGACACTAATATCACTTTTACATTCCGACCCCCCCCTAGCCCCCCTAACTCCCTCCCCTTATTCCTGCGGATGTCGAGAGGGTGACTATTCATCTTATTGAGGTGGAAAACTATGGATTCGACACCAATATCACTTTTTCATCCCGACCCCCCTCTAGCCCCCCCTTACTCCCTCCCCTTATTCCTGCGGATGTCGGGAGGGTGACTATTCATCTTATTGAGGTGGAAAACTATGGATTCGACACCAATATCACTTTTTCATTCCGACCCCCCCCTAGCCCCCCCTAACTCCCTCCCCTTATTCCTGCGGATGTCGGGAGGGTGACTATTCATCTTATTGAGGTGGAAAACTATGGATTCGACACCAATATCACTTTTTCATCCCGACCCCCCTAGCCTCCCTAACCCCCCCCCCCCTTCTTTATTCCTGCGGATGCCGGGAGGGTTACTATTCATCTTTTCGACACAAAAAGCTATATGGATTGGACAATAATTGATTTTTTCTATGCCCCCCTCTTCGTGCCCCCCCCCCCCCTCAGACCCCGCACCCCCGTACGAACCATCCTTGGGGCAAGCACAACAATTTCCCAAAGTTTCATCTCAATCGGATGAGCGGTTTAGGAGTCTATTAAGGATAAGGTGAAAAATGTTACATAAGTACGAACTAAAATATTTATGTGGGATGTTATATAATAATAATCAAAGTTACTACTAACTCCAGCGGCTGATTTCGGAACTAAAATGAGCATGTTAAAGATTTTGTGTTTTAAAATTCGGCATTCATTTATTTACGGGTCTATAGCTGGTCTATGGTCACCGTCTCAGACAAAATTCGAAGAGCCAAAATACTAAGTGTGTAAGTAAAAAATACTAAAAAAATACCAGATTACGTTTCGTTGAAAGGGAGGGGGAGGAGATGGTCCCTAGATCAAAGTCAAAATGGTATAGAAAAAAATTGAGGGGGAGGGGCTCTTCTGCGACACATCAAATTGCTTCAAGATTTAAAAAAAATAGAACCTGATGACGGTCACATACATTTTTAGGTAGATTTTTTTACATAATTTCTTGTTTTAAATATAAAAAATACTAAATAATCGTGAAAATACTACAAAGTACGAATTCTTCAGAAAATACTAAAAAAAATACCAAATGCATTCCATCAAGACACAAAAATACTAAATTTGTTGTAACATACTCAAAGGTATGAAGGCGACGCAATAGAATTGCCATACGTTGAAATCAAATGGACAAAATCATAGAAAATGGACAATTCGGAATTAATATACATTTGCGTTTTTTATCACTGTTATTTTTTAATTGTAGTACTAAATTATTATTTAATAAATAAATCCTTATTTGAATATAATAAATCACTGGATTACACATAGGTATAAGTGATATTGCGTTGTGATATTTTACTTAATAACTGACCAAAATTATCTTACTGGTAACTATTGGATGACACTGACAGCTGAATTGTCAAAACTTTGTTTTGTTATGCTTATAAGTTTGAAAACTGTTAAATGTATTAAAAAATCATTATTTTAGTGATGTTGGAAATTAATACTGTTCATTTTCATTTTTTTCTTTACGAAAACCGTGTTACTTGTGAGTTGTGACTTGTGACATGTTTTATACTTGTGAAATCAGATCAGTGCATACATTCACTCAAGTTCTATTTTTAAAAATATTTATTATTATGGCATGTGTATGCAGTTTCGTGCAGGCAATTAACCTTGATTGACGATCAAATTAATGGGTAGGTACCTGCAATATTTATTGTGATAAGGTATTATTGTTTATGGAAGATGAAAAACTTTTATCGAAATCATAGAGTAGGTATCTCATATTAGATTAGAAATGACAAAATAATATGATTTTTATGAAAACGTGAATAAATTAATGTAGGCATAATTTATTCACCAACTATTTACCTACTATTATTTCTCTGCATTAGTCTTTGAGATGCCTAATATGTGCCCAGTATTGTTGAATATTGTAGTTTAATTAGGTGCTCTACATTTTATTAGTTCTTCAATAGTACACCATATCAGGGCATAATTTTATCTCTATAGCAAAAGCTGACTTCTGCGGTGTTGTACATTCATAACTATTTGTCAAAACGTTAATTTCAGATTTTTGCATAATTTATTTATAACGAAGGATTAATTTTAATACTGAAACATAATAAATCATTATGTTCTGTAGTTTGACAACATTTTTTTACAAATAGGACCAGTAAATAGTTTTAAATACACTTTGGTATTATGATTTGACACGATGGCAGCCATTTTTGCCGAGTAAATTAAGGGCATGGCACCAGGAATGACGTCACAGATATTTCCCACGGCATTAAGGTTCAAAATAGCGTGACAATTGCATGATAAAATGGTAAAAAAAGCGTTTTTTCCATTTTTTGGGGTTAATTTTGCGTCTATCAAAAAACTTTTACGGTTATTCCCTAGATTTTGATGCATATTATCAGTACAAAAAAAAATATTTACTCCGCGACTTTCGGGAAATGAGTTTCCGTCTTTCGGAAAAAAGTACAGAGGTGTTGTTAAAAGTTATTTTTGAGAAATCTATACAAGATATAAAAAATCTTTTACGGTTATTCCCTAGATAAAGGTTCAATGCATCTACCCTATTTTGTTCCAAAGCATATTTAGTAACGTTTGTCGAGATAGAAGGTCTCCCGTTTTTAGAATTTTTTGAAATGTCTGTATGCATACTCTTAACTTCCGATGTGTTGAAAAATGAAATGTATTATTGGTGACTATACGTTATGAAATATTTTATACGTAGGAACGCTCCCGGGTACGGGCTCTACGACTACTCAGTTTTTTGATGTGCAACTCTCCACGGATTAGGAGTCTATTAAGGATAAGGTGAAAAATGTTACATAAGTACGAACTAAAATATTTATGTGGGATTAGTAAGGTGCATTAAATAAATAAATAAAAACTTTATTGCACATAGATTTACACACAAAAGACGGATTTATCGCCTGTTGGCGATTTCTGCCAATCAACCCAAATGCGGGAATGTAAAGAAATCGGATTTTGATCGCATTTTTACATTTTTGTCGAATTTAGAAAACACTAAACCTGGGACTCCCAACCTTTTACCACTCACGCCCCCCAAATTTCTCCTAAAATCACTGCATCCCCTCCCTGCCAGTTATCAGTGTCCGATTAACACATATAGGAGCCCCCACCCGTGCGTTTAAAAAAATATCTAGCAGAACACGCAAGTAATAGCGCACGCAAATAATTTTTAAGAACTATGTTATAATTAAGTTTTTTTTACATATTGTATGAAGTCCGATCTCATTTTAGGGCCCCAGAATCTCGGAAACATACATTATAATAAACGTATAGTTACTCCACGTCCCCTTGGACCACTCCACGCCCCGAGGGGGGCGCGCCTTACCGGTTGGGAACCAGTGCTCTAAATAATCCAAAATACATTCATCGATAATTTTTACGTGGTTTATATTTGTAGGTGAAATTTCTCTCAGAATATCGATTTTCTTCAAAATTTAAAGAACTCCCGAATCCACCGTTTAATTGATTGAAAAACATAGAAAACGTAATTTGTTAGATTATGATCGTCCTAAGATTCCTTTTTGGAAAGTGCGTATTTTTTTCAATAAACTCACTCACTATTTTCAAAAAGCACAGGTGCTAATTTCTCTCAGTTTCCTCAGAACACACCCCGCTACGAGATGACAAAGTTGTAATTTGAATTTGTGGAGAAAAATCCACTGTCTTATTGGACTACTGCTGCAAAAACAATTTAGAAATTAACCCTTTTCATTAAATTTAACATTTAAGACCTTGTGACTCTTGAAGGAATACGTTTTATAAAAAAGTAATATGTATTGTATGATGGTCTCCTCCTTATTAATTTTTCACTTAGAAGAAGATGAAGGTACGTATAGGTATCTCAATTCGGAAGATCATTGTTGTTATCCAATTTAAGTACGTATGTTTGTAAGTGGGTGGTGAGCGCCCAGTGCACGAGTATAGTATAGTATAGTATAGAGCTAGGGTGGCCAACCCGCGGCCCGCGGGCCGCATGCGGCCCGCCGAGGGTCTAAATGAGGCCCGCGAAGCCGTCTTACAATATAACCGTATGCGTTGCCTGTTATAGAAAGACAATCAGATTCGTCACTTCACCCATTTCCCCTAAAAAATATCGCCTGCGGCGCTATTTTGGGTGATCTTTTTAATTAGAAAATGTTTTTCACACATTTTGTTGTGAGCCTTCTCCACTCAGTTTTGTAAGAAAAAAATCGCCTGCGGCGCTACCTCACTTTTTTAGGTCATAACAATATTTTAATTTCTGTTGCCAACCCCCCCCGCCCTCCCCGAGACGACCCTATGTCTTTTTTTTTTCAAAAAATTGGTTGTGCGGCCCGGTAAGCCATCTCATTTTTAGAATCTGGCCCGGCTGCTGAAAAAGGTTGGCCACCCTTGGTATAGAGTATACTGTATATATGGCAGTCCGTAACGAGGTTTCCACTGTACCGTCATTAGTTGACTAAGATAAGAAAATAAACTGTTAGTTGACTTGAGGAAATTCAGTCTAGTTAGTGAAAATTAACGTCTGTTCTCGTGATAACAGGATAACATAAAAGTGAAGTATCTAATTAAATACAAAACATTCCGTAATTAAGCTACAAGGATTCTTATCAGTTAAGCCATCGTAAAATCTGAATTTACAAATGATTACGCTTTTAAACTCATTAGGAACTGACTAAGTATACGTTGCCGTATTTTAAAATAATGGCAGTAAGAGTTTAAATACAATTAAAGCATTGAAACATGTCATGAAATAATAAAACTAAGTTTAATTGAGGTATAGCTCAGTGAAATTGCACTCCTAAGTTGCCAAAATTAATAACAGATTGGACTCTATGCAGTATGATACCTTAGGTTGGGGTGTTTCAGAATATCAGGTCTCCCCCCTCCTCCCCCTGACGCGTCACCCCCCCACCCCCCGAATAGGTCCCCCTACGTGGTTTTCCTCACTTTATCGAAAAACAGTAAGAGATGGAAGAAAACTGTGAACGACGAAAATAGTCCTTAATAAATTCTCTACAAAATAGGTCCGACATATTTTTTGATAGGACTAGTAATTTACCCGCAATAGCCGGTGAAAGTCACGTAATTTTTTGTTGAGAACAAAAAAATATTATACATACTCATATTGTTGAAAATTCATAAGTGCTACAAGAAAATGGCCAAAGAATGAATTAATTGTTATAGTTTTAGCTATAAAATGAGCTATTATTTATTTTTGTACGACTCATAGTTTGTGAGTTATTACAAAAAATTACAGGGACAAAAGTCTTTAAAATGGAACTTTCATACAATTTGTATTGAAATGCTGTGATATTAAAATTTAGGTTACGCCTGTTTTTCACAAGTATGTGAAAGATAAAAATTGTAATGGGGTGTGATTTGATCTTTTTAATATTTTAAGATACAATCCAAATTTCTCCTAAAATCACTGCATCCCCTCCCTGCCAGTTATCAGTGTCCGATTAACACATATAGGAGCCCCCACCCGTGCGTTTAAAAAAATATCTAGCAGAACACGCAAGTAATAGCGCACGCAAATAATTTTTAAGAACTATGTTATAATTAAGTTTTTTTTACATATTGTATGAAGTCCGATCTCATTTTAGGGCCCCAGAATCTCGGAAACATACATTATAATAAACGTATAGTTACTCCACGTCCCCTTGGACCACTCCACGCCCCGAGGGGGGCGCGCCTTACCGGTTGGGAACCAGTGCTCTAAATAATCCAAAATACATTCATCGATAATTTTTACGTGGTTTATATTTGTAGGTGAAATTTCTCTCAGAATATCGATTTTCTTCAAAATTTAAAGAACTCCCGAATCCACCGTTTAATTGATTGAAAAACATAGAAAACGTAATTTGTTAGATTATGATCGTCCTAAGATTCCTTTTTGGAAAGTGCGTATTTTTTTCAATAAACTCACTCACTATTTTCAAAAAGCACAGGTGCTAATTTCTCTCAGTTTCCTCAGAACACACCCCGCTACGAGATGACAAAGTTGTAATTTGAATTTGTGGAGAAAAATCCACTGTCTTATTGGACTACTGCTGCAAAAACAATTTAGAAATTAACCCTTTTCATTAAATTTAACATTTAAGACCTTGTGACTCTTGAAGGAATACGTTTTATAAAAAAGTAATATGTATTGTATGATGGTCTCCTCCTTATTAATTTTTCACTTAGAAGAAGATGAAGGTACGTATAGGTATCTCAATTCGGAAGATCATTGTTGTTATCCAATTTAAGTACGTATGTTTGTAAGTGGGTGGTGAGCGCCCAGTGCACGAGTATAGTATAGTATAGTATAGAGCTAGGGTGGCCAACCCGCGGCCCGCGGGCCGCATGCGGCCCGCCGAGGGTCTAAATGAGGCCCGCGAAGCCGTCTTACAATATAACCGTATGCGTTGCCTGTTATAGAAAGACAATCAGATTCGTCACTTCACCCATTTCCCCTAAAAAATATCGCCTGCGGCGCTATTTTGGGTGATCTTTTTAATTAGAAAATGTTTTTCACACATTTTGTTGTGAGCCTTCTCCACTCAGTTTTGTAAGAAAAAAATCGCCTGCGGCGCTACCTCACTTTTTTAGGTCATAACAATATTTTAATTTCTGTTGCCAACCCCCCCCGCCCTCCCCGAGACGACCCTATGTCTTTTTTTTTTTCAAAAAATTGGTTGTGCGGCCCGGTAAGCCATCTCATTTTTAGAATCTGGCCCGACTGCTGAAAAAGGTTGGCCACCCTTGGTATAGAGTATACTGTATATATGGCAGTCCGTAACGAGGTTTCCACTGTACCGTCATTAGTTGACTAAGATAAGAAAATAAACTGTTAGTTGACTTGAGGAAATTCAGTCTAGTTAGTGAAAATTAACGTCTGTTCTCGTGATAACAGGATAACATAAAAGTGAAGTATCTAATTAAATACAAAACATTCCGTAATTAAGCTACAAGGATTCTTATCAGTTAAGCCATCGTAAAATCTGAATTTACAAATGATTACGCTTTTAAACTCATTAGGAACTGACTAAGTATACGTTGCCGTATTTTAAAATAATGGCAGTAAGAGTTTAAATACAATTAAAGCATTGAAACATGTCATGAAATAATAAAACTAAGTTTAATTGAGGTATAGCTCAGTGAAATTGCACTCCTAAGTTGCCAAAATTAATAACAGATTGGACTCTATGCAGTATGATACCTTAGGTTGGGGTGTTTCAGAATATCAGGTCTCCCCCTCCTCCCCCTGACGCGTCACCCCCCCACCCCCCGAATAGGTCCCCCTACGTGGTTTTCCTCACTTTATCGAAAAACAGTAAGAGATGGAAGAAAACTGTGAACGACGAAAATAGTCCTTAATAAATTCTCTACAAAATAGGTCCGACATATTTTTTGATAGGACTAGTAATTTACCCGCAATAGCCGGTGAAAGTCACGTAATTTTTTGTTGAGAACAAAAAAATATTATACATACTCATATTGTTGAAAATTCATAAGTGCTACAAGAAAATGGCCAAAGAATGAATTAATTGTTATAGTTTTAGCTATAAAATGAGCTATTATTTATTTTTGTACGACTCATAGTTTGTGAGTTATTACAAAAAATTACAGGGACAAAAGTCTTTAAAATGGAACTTTCATACAATTTGTATTGAAATGCTGTGATATTAAAATTTAGGTTACGCCTGTTTTTCACAAGTATGTGAAAGATAAAAATTGTAATGGGGTGTGATTTGATCTTTTTAATATTTTAAGATACAATCCTTTCGAAGTTGAATGCATTTTTGCCAGTCATGTTTCAAAGCCATTATCCCAGTTTTCCAGAAGGATTCTTCAAGGTTAGGATGGGTCAAAAGCAATGGCACCCGGCGATTCGAGGGTTTCTACAAGTCCTGTTCCGAAGTAAAGATGAACATTTCTGATTTAAATCAGATCAATGGAATCTCTGCTATCACCTAAGCAATAATTCAGCGACCTTTGAAAAATTAATCTATGGTTTTATCGACGTTTTCCGGAACTACTGCATTTTATCCCTTCCACTTCGAGGATTGTCTTTGCCAACATTCTGTGCTCATTCAAATTCTGCCATTTACTTTCTAACCATGGCATATGATGGAACAGACTCCAGTAATGAATCCGACATCTCTTTTATGGTTCGTATCGGTCTATAACCTTATATAAAATAATATTTTATCACGGATTGCGGCTGAAAATTTTACATATTCACAAAAATGTCAACCACGTTGAAAAAAAATGGTGTCAAGAGTGCTAGATTCGTCCTATCGATCTCAAATTTTGTAAAAAGCGCTAATGAGGTTTATATTATCTATATCAATAATAAACTGAAACTGGCCAGTACATTTATTTCTCAGGGCTACGAAGTGTTCAACCAGCTATCGTATATTACACAGATATACGCTATAGTTTTTTCTTTAAAGATCTTGACGAATCCTTCTGTAAAACTGGGATAATGGCTTTGAAATATGGCTGGAAAAATTGTCGAAAGGATTATATCTTAAAATATTAAAAAGATCAAATCATACCCCATTACAATTTTTATCTTTCACATACCTGTGAAAAACAGGCGTAACCTAAATTTTAATATCACAGCATTTCAATACAAATTGTATGAAAGTTCCATTTTAAAGACTTTTGTCCCTGTAATTTTTTGTAATAACTCACAAACTATGAGTCGTACAAAAATAAATAATAGCTCATTTTATAGCTAAAACTATAACAATTATTTCATTTTTTGGCCATTTTCTTGTAGCACTTATAAATTTTCAACAATATGAGTATGTATAATATTTTTTTGTTCTCAACAAAAAATTACGTGACTTTCACCGGCTATTGCGGGTAAATTACTAGTCCTATCAAAAAATATGTCGGACCTATTTTGTAGAGAATTTATTAAGGACTATTTTCGTCGTTGACAGTTTTCTTCCATCTCTTACTGTTTTTCGATAAAGTGAGGAAAACCACGTAGGGGGACCTATTCGGGGGGGCAGGGGGGTGACGCGTCAGGGGGAGGAGGGGGGAGACCTGATATTCTGAAACACCCCAACCTAAGGTATCATACTGCATAGAGTCCAATCTGTTATTAATTTTGCCGACTTCCCCATACATCGATTCCTAGGATGACTGAGCTAGTAGGCACTTAAACAATGTAATTATTTTTTCACCGCTTTTAGGTATGTACTATAGTGGGTACCTACCCGTGAAAATTCACGGAGGCTTGGAAAAATATGTTTTTGTGTGACCACTATTAGTACTTCACCCTTCAAAGTTCCTCGAGTAAGCACAGGAAGATCACAAGGCTCCGTTTTTTCCCCATCTCTCTAATATCTTCACGAAAGTCGTAAAACCAGATTCATATTGTCGACATTTTTAGTTGGTACCCATCTCTGAAAGCCACAAAACTCCTCTTACATGTCTACCTACATACGTAGGTACTTTACACGCATATAGAAGGTGGGTACTTTAAAGGGTTCTATTTGCAATCTATATTAAGGGCATGGCACCAGGAATGACGTCACAGTCTTTTCCCACGGCATTAAGGTTCAAAATCGCGTGACAATCGCATGATAAAATGGTAAAAATAGCGTTTTTTTCCATTTTTTGGGGTTAATTTTGCGTCTATCAAAAAACTTTTACGGTAATTCCCTAGATTTTAATGCATATTATCAGTACAAGAAAAAAAATTACTCCGCGACTTTCGGGAAACGAGTTTCCGTCTTTCGGAAAAAAGGTCAGAGGTGTTTTTAAAATATTTTTTTGAGTAATCTATACAAGATATAAAAAATCTTTTACGGTTTTTCCCTAGATAAAGGTTCAACGCATCTACCCTATTTTGTTTCAAAGCATATTTAGTAACGGTTGTCGAGATAGAAGGTCTCCCGTTTTTAGAAATTTTTGAAATGTCGGTATGCACACACTTAAACGTACCATATAGTATGTATGAGAATTCGATTTTCATTTTATGTCACGTTGTATAAAATGGTACTTACTTGATTATTTCCACGAAAGAAATATTTCAAAACTATTTTCATTCCTAATTTCATAAGTAGGGACCTTTGATTATTGAAGTACCTAATCAAATTATTTTATTACTACTTAGGGACCTACACATTTAAATTTTCAATTTTCACTCATAAAAAGTAAGACTGACAAAAATCCTTGCGTTACAAATAGAATATATGTAGGTATCTGCATAAAAATGTTTTTGTCAATTTGAAGAAAATCTTTTATTTAAGAGTATAAAGAAAACAATGTTTTTACGAGGCAACGTGAAATCTGTGGATTAGATAAAATCTCATAGGTTTGAATTTTATCTATCTTTACATAGGAAGTTGACTACCTACTCTAGTTTGTTACCTACCTTGCCTCGCTAGGAATTATGTATAGAGTAGGGGATGTAGAAGATCGGTACCAACGTTGCCTTAAGGCAATGTAGAGGATTGGGGTTGATGAGATATGTTATGTGGCCAGAGCACATGTTAAAAGATCCTATAACTTTTCATGTTTTATAGAATTATTATGGAACATGTCCCTTATTTTATGAATTCCCGGAGCTCCATGTTTGAATGTCGGTCATCTATCTATCACATACTCAGACGTATAGTTCGTATATCTTTTTGTGCAATATGACGTATTAAATCTACCCACGTCCTTTCTAATGCTTCAGTCTTATTCAGTAGGAAATAATATCTTCAAGGCACTATTCAGTAGGAAATAATATCTTCAAGGCACACTACTACAACGCTTCATCAACTTTCGTCTGATACTCTAAGATAGTCTGATGAAGAGCAAAAACTTAGGTGGTACATACTTGCATTTTATTCCACACATTGTAAAATATGTAGGTACATATTGTGAACTGAGAAGAATATCATCAAATAATACTCACTAGAAAGCTATCTTAATTTCAATAATAGTTCCACTGTTTACGTAGAGATGAAATTGGTTAATGGCTTTATGAAGGTATAATATTTAATTTATTACAATGAAACTGCGTGTGTTTCAGAACCAATCGAAAATAAACACAACAACCTTAACCATTTTGTAAACCTCAATTTGAAGGAAATAATAATAATTTCACATCGAAAGCCCAGTTCGGCAGTTTGTATCTATACCCTTAAATTAATCCTACCTGATTTATGCCCCAAGTGCCGTAACAAATAGACCGGTCGTGATTTGAATATTGATTTTTACATTTGAAATTTAATTAGGTAAATTCAACTCAGTTTTTTACGTGTTTAAAAATAAATCCAACAGTCGAATACTATGTATTCTGGGCGTCATTCAAATGCCATTGATATAATATTGTAAAAGAGTTTTTCACATTTTTTTGAGAAATCTATACAAGATATAAAAAATCTTTTACGGTCATTTTTGTAGATAAAGTTTCAATGTATGTACTCTACTTTTTTTCCAAAGCATATTTAGTAAGGTTGTCGAGATATTCTAAGGTCTGCCGTTTTTAGAAATTTTCTTTGTCCCCCTTATACCAGCTACATATAAATATGCTGTCTGGGGGCGGCTAACTAACATTTGTGTCTTTTAATTGATATTGGTATTCATAAATTACTCAATTGTACATACAAGTATAATATTTTGAGAAATAAACCGAATTGAAAATTGAATTCGAAATGTCAATATGCCTACTCCTATTTGAAAATGTTAGGTGGGATATCACTGGCTATGTTTCGCGTGGGATTTAATAGAGATTCAGCCCTCTGATTTGATATATGCTTCATTCGACCAGCCCTCATCCACAAAGCGACTATATGTAAGCATAAATTATTCTCAAAATATACCTAATTCCACTAAGTACTGTTATACTCGTTGTCAGTAGTGTAATGAAATATATCATAGGATTGGGAAGTTTATTTTTCTTTTATCAAGGGCTTGGTACCAAGAAGACGTCACAGTCATTTCCCATGGCATTAAGTTTCAAGATCGCGTGAACAATCGCATAAAAATAGTGTTTTTCCCATTTTTCGGGGTTAGTTTTGCGTCTATCAAAAAACTGTTTAGGTTATTCCTTAGATTTTAATGCATATTATCAGTACAAAAAAAAATTAATCCACAACTTCCGGGAAACGAGTTTCCGTCTTTCGGAAAAAAGATCAGAGGTGCTTTTCACATTTTTTTAGAAATCTATTCAAGATAAAAAAATCTTCTCCGGTTATTCCCGGGATACATGTTCAATGCATCTACCCTATTTTGTTCCAAAGCATATTTAGTAACGGTTGTCGAGATACGAGAAGGTCTCCCGTTTTTAAAAATTTTTGAAATGTCGGTATGTACCTACTCTTAAAGCTATTTTTTTATTTTTATCTTTTCCTTTTTACAGAATGAAATCGTTGGCGTCAGTAACGGCCATAGAAATTGATGCGTGTAAAAATCAATACTTCTGTATTTTAGCATGGATTAATAATTTTAAAAGGTTATGCTATTAAATTCACTTTATTATTTTACGGTTGAAAAGTTGATAAAGCTATACGGTGTTTCTTTTGAATAGGCACACTTTTGAAATGAAATTAAACGTATTTAAATCATGGTAATGTCCATAAAAATATCTTCATTGGAAAGATGAAAGCTTACCATTTATGTTTCAATATGATTTCGGGCATATATCCACGGGTATTCCTTTCTAGGAGCCATTTCTGAGACGCCGTCAAATCCACAAAAACTCAATGTTTAGTGTGGAATCATTGTCCCATATTTCTTCAAAGATGCTGGCGGTCGGAAAGTTACAGTCAATGGAACACGCTTAGGTCCATGATTAAAGAATTTTTTATTCCCTAATTAAATGGCATTAGTGTCCAACAACTTTGGTTTCAACACGACGGCCAACATGCCACACATCGAGCGACACAACCAGGTTATTGCGGGAAACATTCGATCGGCGCATAATTTCACGTCATGGTTCGGTTAATTGGCCTCCACGATCGTGTGATCTCACCCCTATGGATTATTTTCTGTGTGGATATGTGAAGTCTACTAGGGGGTCTACACAGATAAACCTGAGACATTGGAGCACTTGGAAGCAAATATTCGCAGAGTTATTAGCGATATACGGTCTCAGCTGCTCAAAAAAGGCGTCGAAAATTGGACTTCCAGATTATGCTTCCTTGGAGCCAACCGCGGCGCACATATGCCCGAAATCATATTTAACCATTAATGGTATAAAACAATCTTTTAAATAAAACTATTTTTATGAACATTACCATGACTTTAATATGTTTAATTTCATTTTAAAAGTGTGCCTATTCAAAAGAAACACCCTATAGAATTTATAGGGAACTCTGTTTTACATCGTCCCCTAATTTTAGAATCTGAGAGGCGTTAAGGAGATTTTTCCAATATTCTTGAATGAAACTATTTCGTTTATATCCAGATTGTATCGAAATAGAATAGCGTAGCATATCTAAAGGATTCTGAACATAGAGAAGAGATGTAAGTGAGAGATAAACGTAGGGAAAGATGGTTCTTTAAAATTGAATGGACTCAAATATGTTTTGGGTCATACCGAAACATATGCATTAGATTGTATTTATAGATGAACTTCAAAGAGTGTGATTGCATAAGACGAAAACTTTACATATACTTTTTATATTACTATGTATTCTGCTCGTAAACTGAATGTGTAGATATATTTTATTGTTGTCTGTCAATTCTAGCAATTTTATTACGCTTGCGAATGTTTTTACGACCTTATACCAAATATTGATGTTTATTGCATTTTTTTTTTACTGTACATAAGCTGAAACAAGATCAGACATAAAACTGTAAATAATAATAACTTTATTGGCATTCAAGATGCTTAAGCGTATTTAAAAAGACGATGGGTATAAAATTTGATGACCCCATTTAAATTTAATAAGTTACCTATATCGTGAAAATTTATAGGTAACTAAGAGACTTCTGATAGATAAATTTTACTTTTTGATTGTACCATCAGGAGAACCAGGACAACATGTTTGTACCTACTGATTCTATGGACATCGGCAGAGGGGGGGGGGGGCTTGCCTTTTCTTTTTTTCAAGACCATTTTTACTATTATTTTTTTAGTATGATTTAGAAGATATACCTAGCTAGTCATTTTTATGATTTCCGATAGGTTTTCTGATTTCACATATCGATCGAAAATGTTTGAAGAAAAGTTGACTTAATTATATGCTCATTTTATAGAGTGTTCTTGCAATTTATGATTTTACCTTGTTGGAATCAAAAAATATTACAGAATTTTGTCAGAAAAATATTATACAAAAATATATAGGTAGTGAAATATTTAGATAGTTTTGAGTGTAGAAAACTGTGCATTAGGAACTGCATGTTTTTGTAGAAATTCACATATTTTTTGTCTATGTATGTATAGATACAATCCCCTACCAGGTAGGTACCATCTCCCTGCAAGGGACGTAGGGAACCTTTAAGAGGTTTTGCAAGAAATTAGTATAAAAGTTATAAGAGATTTCATAAAACGGATGGTACCTACATCAAAGAGATGAGGTTATTTGCATATTTAGTATAAGTACCTATAATCCTATTTCTAAATGAAGTCTAGTAAAATTCAAACATACGAAATATAAAATATGAAAAGTTAAGCTATAGACGCATGTAAATTGTACCTACATACTACAAGTATGTAATACCTACTTTCATATATGTAATCATAGTATTATGCAGTTGAGAGAAAATATACGTTTGAAGTTTATTCGCTAAGTCAAGGAGATGTACGCCACGCAGATAGATAGTGCTGGGGATTCAGTGAAAAGATGATGTGAAGCACGAGGAAAAGGAAATGAAGTGAATAAAATGTAGGATACGGAGGAGCGCTATCGTAAACCAAACAAAGTTATTTTATTATTACATTTATTTGGCGGAACTATCACTTTATTAAACTCACTTATCTTTTGATAGTATATTTACCTCGAGAACCAAGTCTTTTTAGAGCTACACATTACTTAAAACCTAATGCCCTATTAACACATCATACTTATTTCACCATCTTTAATCCGATTGCATGCAGACATTACGATGCTCTCTGTATGATTGTATTTTGTAATAAGCATAAAAAAGATTGTAACCTCACATTGTGTGGCGCAAAGGTGTTTTGCACTGTAATGCCATACAATGATATTATTATCAAATAATTAAATAAATCAACATTAAAAAAAAGATACACAGCGATGGTATAGTATATTACGTAGTTAATTAAGATATTAGGTAATCTCTGTGTAGAATGTAGAATGGATACTAAACAGTCTCCATAACTTGAAAAGTTAATAAGTATTCTTGTACATTAAATAAATATGGATAAAGTTACTTTAAATGCATTATTCCATTATACTCGTATAATATTCAGTAAAAAACTTTTAAAAGCGTTGAGTGTTGTGTATGATAAAAGCTTATAGCTTCTCTTCTACTTAAGTTACAGCGATATCATATTAACAATATCTAACCTACATTTCCTTCACAAGTGTTTTAATTTATAAGTACGGAAGGCTTTTTATTTTACAGATAACAATGTTAGTCAACTATAATACCCGAAAAACAACTCGCAGGGAACATTTTATACATAGATGTTTGGGCTACACATTTTATACCAAGATCACAAGTAATTTGGTGTAACGCTATAAAAAAGGGTAAAATATGAGTGTGATCTCAAATAGTATTTGATACTGTGAAATTGTCCTTATTACTCTAAAACTCCACTCTGAAATTTTATTGAAGGCCGCATTCATGTACCTTAGACAGGGTTGGATCATAAAATGCCTTGCCTCATTTATTTTTTAGGAATGGGTTATTTTTTCACCCCTTGAAAAAGTGTCACATTTTCATTTTATACATATATTTTTACACGATTATAACCACTAGAATTCTTCGGAAAAGAAATTCCTGTTTTCTTTTGTATGGTTTTTGTTGGGCACATTATTCGGAATATAATATATATTTGCTCACAATTATCTAGCTACGTGCGTAAATATACCTATACACAATCATACAAATATACTTAATATTATGAACAAAACGATAGCTAAAACACAAGAAAAAAATGTATGGATTGGTGTTGAAGCAGCTTGAGAGCAATAGGCGACGTGTTGGTCTATGAGTAAGCGTATTCGCTGGTAATTCAAGGCTTAGTAATTAGGGTAAATAGGTCGTTGTAGCGTAAACCAGGGCCTGGACTGGAAGATTTCATGTAAATGTGGGTGCTGGTTACAAAAGGAAAGCGAGTGCAAGAATCTCCTCATAGCAGACTTCCCATCCACCAACTTGAAAAATTGTTGAAAAAGTAGGTACAATCATGTCTAGTAGCGAAATAATTAGTGTGACTAGATGGGTAGGAGAAGAGTTTATTGAAAACAATAGTGATTGGAATGTGGAGTGTAACTAATACACCTACACTAGAGAATTGAATACTTATGCTTCTTCAAAGCAATTCATATTCCATATTCATTTCACATCAATAAAAAATAGCCCTAGGGATAATCTAGATATATAAAGTAAAGTCTGATTTTTGTAAGTGTTCGCATAACTCCCGCATTTTACGATGGATTGCTGCGAAAATTTAGAATGTGACATTTGCGATATGAGGTGTGTGTGTGCGATGGGTGAGTGGGTGAGCGAGATTGAGTATGGGTGTATGAGACGATCGGAATGAACTTATAAATTTAACTGTGGCGCATGCTTGTGGGTGACAGCTGAATTATGAATGGACTAATTGTTTTTATGTACATGTTATTACTTATATCTAAAGTTGTTGTCTGTTTTGTGCTTTTGTTCGTAATAAAAAAAAAATATCGGCTATGTCCTAACGTTGCCGGTTTTTTGGAGAAAAAGCTTTTCCTACGAGATGCCACGACGATGAGGGGATCCAAGGGTTGTGTGGGATCGAGTGTGGTATCATATGAAAGGGCGTTGGAAAAGAAATTAATATATTATGTCACATTTTATCCAGCTCAAGCCCATAAAATATGCCGGGTTGGTTTGTTAAATGCGCAGTTGCGAAGCATGGGTAAATCAGCTAGTATTAAAATATAATTTTAAGGAATGATCTGGAGGAATTATAATCCATACGAATTAGAAACTAAAAAAGATGTGAAATAATTTTGTTTGAAATATTTATTCGCAGGTCTCGAAGTTTTGTTTTGTGGTTCCACATTTTCGAGTTGCCTACATACAGAAGAGTGAGAGAGAGAAAATGTCACCCCTCTTGGGCAATAAAATGGAATGGCGCTCGACTGTAAAGGATGTTCGTGGGGAGAATTTGCTTTTACTATTATGATTCTTGTTGTTGGAAATAAAATGTGTGTCGGGACGTAACAACGTGTATCCTGGAAATAATAATAACTCCTCGCAGGTGTCCATGTCCATACTATCCTGGATACGCATGAATATACGAGTACATGTAATATTCTCTCTAATGATGTGCGTGTTACTAGTTACTACGTAAACGTGTAATAACACTAGTGACTAGAGTAATTGTAGGGTTGAAGTCCATCACAATAATACCTACACAACAGTACGCTATATTCCTCAACACCAAACTATTTATAACTTATTTCTAAAGATTAGTATGTACGAGTATATGTAGGTATATCTAATCCTGGAGTTGTAAGTACTTGAAATGTGAGTTTGAGTATACGAGTATTTCAATGGTTCGTGTTAAAAAGTGGCTGTATGAACGAAATAATAAAGGCCATGATTTTGGACCAAAAGCAAGAAAGTATGTAATCAATCCCTAAATACGGTCCATGTATCGAGTGGTGGGCAGACAGGCCAAAACGTGAACAAGTTTTCTATTGTATTGATTTCTGTATCGTGATGTTGACTATTGTATTTATACCTAAATGTAAAATGAATGAATAATGCTGCATATTCATTAGACTTTTCACTGGCGTGGAATACAATCCCCTGCTGTGAGATACGTTGATGATTTGATGGGGTATATAGGAAACAAAGGCTATACCAAAAACAATTCGTATTATATAATATCTAGGGGAATGGGAATTCGTTTTCTCATTAATGCTCATTTTTCAGAACAAAACTTGATCCCAAACATCGTTGTGGGATTAATAATAAATATAATATCCGAAATACCTTTCCTAAATGTAATTCCATCGTTCACCACTACTGGGACCGCACCGCATACCTTCATTCCTTCCTACTACCGTTTCGTACTTTCACAAATATTATCAAATTATTGTCTCGCCTACACAAGTGTGTATAATGGCGAAGATGAGGTGAAATTAAATTACAAAGATGGATTATGTTGATAACGACCGATACTCCCTTTCGCCTTATTTTTTTAAGGAAATATCTCTAAAAACACAATACTTACCTATCACATTTCTTGAAGGAAATTTGTTTTAAAAATAAAGAGACAAGTTTCATAAATAATAAGTAATCGTATTTTTTTAATCACGATTTTATAACTTCATATCTCCGAATTGTTTTTCGTGGCCTTCCAAACAATACCAAATAGGTACGCCCTTCCGGGGCGCTGGGATTATCTCATTCCGATGGCATCTTCCACCAAAACATATGAGACATTTTTTAGTAGGTTCTCTAATACGTATGACATGCCAATTGGATAGGGAGCCTAGAATGTTAGATCAGTAATATGTTTAGATGAAGAAACATTAAAACGAAATATACAGAGCATGTAAGTATGCAGGATACGCTATACAATATTGGGTAGGTATGTATGTATATTATTTCTGAATAGTAGCTGCATGCACATAAGAGTACTTACTCAACGTAAGTCGTAGGTACTATTCAAAGGGTTTCGTTTTTCATGAATATTCTAAAACTACAGTAATAGGTTCAGCTCCACACTGTAAAATGTATGCTTACATCCTTGACATTACCTTTACTGTAAAGAACCCCACACATTGGAATATGTACCTAACCCTTGCCGGTGTAGTAACATCTACTAGTTATACTATATATACACATAGACCTAATACAGGGAGGTAGTCAGCCACCAAGCTCGAGGGAGGGGGCAAGTAAAATTTTAATATAGATGTGGCACAACAGGTTCAGCATACAAAACGAGTGGTAATTTTACTAAGTATAAAGTAATATTAAGGTTCCGGTGGGAACACAGTGAAGTCACTAAGTCCACTTTCAATTTCTCGTGCCCTACCTAACAATGAAATGGAAATCGGGACTCAGTATACTGAATATTTAAAAAATATTTTTTAGGCTGAAGTGATGAACCCGGTATAAATATTAACGGATCCTTTATATCCCAATCGCGTAACTAGCGCCGCAAACAAAAAAAATGAAATACGATATATGTAAGGAGGTACGAATATAGTATAGGTCAGTCTGGCGGTCTGTCTGCACTGCCTACCCGAAAAGGATGCGGTGTCAAGGGATAAATAGGTGATTACATGATTTTGAGTCATTCGAAACCTTATAAGAAATAAACCGTGTTGTTACCTTAGTAACATACTCGTACACACCTATAACTTATGTAAAAATAGTGTAATGGTTTATAATACGAATATGGTTTTCGGGGTTATTTTTTTATCGATTAGATCAATTGAAACTCACCCTGGGCTTTTTGAGTTCTCCTCAATTTATATATCTATATATTTCTATTCCTTATAACAGTAGGTAGGTACAAGGTCCTTAAAAGGATTTAATGGGTTTTCAAAAGATATTAAAAATTTACCGATATTCTGTGTATACTTTAGAAGATATTAAAAAAAAACATCTAGCCTCGAAATATCAAAGCGAAAAATATACAATTTATTCACATCTTTTTTTCACGAAAGTTTTTAGTTTTCTCACACGAAAGAAGTGTTCAAAGATGGATGATTTACGAGTGTCGAAATAGTGAAAAGGTTTGAATATAAAGAATACATGGTTATTTAGAGTAGGCGTCTCTCAAAAAACCTCTGTCTCTCTCAAAGGAGTGGTCAACATTTCTAGCGGGTAACCATTTTACATTTCCTGACGTTCTAAATAGCTTGATGGATGACTGAACCCTTTTCAGAGTCTCTAGGGAATGTCACCCAGAGCGGTTGCTTTAGGAAACCATTAACCTTTGAATGAAATTCCTTACCTTATCCAGTCGCAATATAATACCAGTGATGCTTCACTTTTTTAAGATGATTTACTTACATAATAGAGAGATGAAACTTTCAACCCACACTTAATAAATACCACTTTCAGTGAAAGTATTCAAAGAATATTCTGTAAGTGATTTTTAAAAGAAATTCCTGATAAATTTATCACGCCTATTACAATTTAACAATCTTGTGATGAAATTGCGATATACTCGTATAGGTATATAAGAGGAGATATAAAATAATATGAAATCTAGAAATAGTAGGTATTAATAATATAATAGATAGTTTAGGGAAAAGCAATCAATCAAATATGAAATCATAGAAAAATCTAATCAGGACTCAAATCACCGATGACTTGATTTATTGACATTTTGTCAATATAATGGGACATTAAGGATTATGATTTTTATTTAAGATTGATAATACTATGATATCAAAGAGTTTTTTATAATAAAATCGATAGATGGATATTTTATTTTTTAACATTAAAACTTTCAATTGTAAATTATTACCCAATATTTTGTAATGTGATCACCAGAACAGGCCAGAACATAAATTTCTCTTATTAGTTTATAGGTACAAACTCCCTTTCAAGATGTAGCAGGATGGCGTCCTAAAGGTTCACTTACACGAGGCAATAAATTGTTCCACTACCGGCATGTGGGATTTCTGTGAAGCGTCAGACGCTATCTAATGCTCTCTATATCGCGCAATAAGAAAGTAGCAGTGCCCTGCGTCTTCATAGAAATTTTACCACTAGCGATCACTTTATAGTATGTGAAGTAGAGCAACGTTGACATTCATCCTATTGCCTCCGCCACACGCGCGCCAGACGCCACGACCCAGTTGTTCATATAAGTAAAAAGGCGTCATCCACACGTCTTTTTACTCATATACATAATTGGCACGTGGTGGCTCGCGCGCGTGTGATGGAAGCATGATACAACATACGCCGTCTAACACAATCGATTTTTCGTATTTTTTTTTCGCCAAACCCCGACTTGCAAGACGTTTTTGATCACAGAGACGGTAATTATTAAGATACTCGTACATACTTCATTTCGTTGGTGAATTTTTTCCCGAACGTTCATCAAAATTTAGCAAGCAGAACAATTTGCGAAAGTTCCATCTCAATCGGATAACCGATAAAATGAAAGATAGAAATATAGGTACGAATTAAAATATTTATGTGGGAATCATTTGGTATGGTATTTTTGGTAAGGTTTTGCCCCACAAATCCTTCCCCTAGCTACAGCCCTGATCGTGTATCAGGTAAAAATGGTTGTTGTACAATAATGAGGGAGGTAGGTATATAGCAGCGGCGAAGGGTGGATTTCTCCAGAAGGGAGCCGGGGCTAACATTTCTTATGGGATTACGTCAGATTAGAGACTATTATACCTATTTTTATTTCCAAAAGGTAACTCGATGGGAATCGCGTTCTTAGGTAGCTTCGCGCCTGGTTATCATAATTAATTAAAATGATTGAGAAAGTAAACATGTTTTATTGACGTTAGTTATCAAAAGCTAACATCCAAATTAATTGATAAAGTACAGCAATGGTATTTTATCAATTTGTGCTGCGTAAAATTAATATAACATTAATTTTATTTATTTAATAGAACAAGAAAGGAGTATTGCATATAGGGTTGACAGCATTTTGTTTGAATAATTATAGTATTTTTCAAAATAGGTTAAGTTCCCTACTCAACAACAGATTTTGGCCCCCCCCTCTCATATCCCCCTGTTCTGCGTACACTCTTCGGTGCAAAGGCTGAACGCTGTAATGCCGAAGAGTGTAATATTTTAGTGAAATAAAATATAAAAATAAATAAAATGTCAGAAAAGTGGCTTAATAGCACAGCAGGCGATTTTTGTTTACAAGAATACCTGAAAGTGACGAATCTGGTTGCTTTCACGTTTTTTGAAAAACTGCGTAGGGGACTTATTCGGGGGGAGGGGGGAAAACTTTGTGATGTATGTCCTTGCCGTATGTGTAAACTTATATTTAAATCACATTTCGATTTACAGATACGTCATATTTGAGCGGCCGGAGCTTCGGCTAATTTAAAAGAAAAAATATTTCTTTGTTTAGGTTGTTTTGTTACGTTTTTGTATTTGATACGCGTACACTTGGCTTATTCCAGTAATGTTTTGTATTATTGCCTTGACATTTAATATGATTCCCTTGGCATGACAATGCACACCAACTATTTTCTTTACATATTCAGTGCTAGTATAAATTATAACCTCCTGTGGGAATGCCTGTCTGTATACGGAGAGTAGTAAATTTTCTTTCATAGTACACAGTTGACCAAATAATCTTCCATCCATATGAAATATCACACATAATAACGTCAGACATCAATATCAACATGTGCAAATATTTCATACCTTGGGTCCCCATGGCAAATCTGTTATAATACTATGTTATAGATATCTAAATGTGAAATATCACGCTTTCACTAAGTAAATTGGTTCGCAAATGGAGAATATGTTTTGTCTCGAGTATTATATATCTGAATATATGTACTACCTACAAAATTGATACGAGTATGTTATTAAGAAGAACAAATACTTCTTGATGCAGCAGTGGCGAAGGGTAGATTTCAGCAGAAGGGAAGCCCCTGCTAACATTTCTTATGGGATAACGTCAGATTAGACAATATTATACCTATATTTTTTCCAAAAGGTAACTCAATGGGAATCGTGTTCTTAGGTAGCTTCGCGCCTGTGATGCAGTAACGTTATCTCGCTTCTTCAATTAATTATTTTGATTTGCATTGACGAGCGTCTATGTCTTTCTCTACGAATATTATAACTTTTCTTACATTATCTATCGAATAATACAATGCTCGGCCGTATTCGGAGTACCTATAGGCAGAAAGCCAGATGATTCCCTCCCTTTCTCGTTGTGTTTTAGATTCCTTTGTCATGTTGACCGTCCTATAGTTGTATTGCATAATACATAAATCCTAGTAAATATAACTAAAGTACAAGATTGGTATTATCTTACAACGGTGATTTATATATATTTTTTTCTTACTTTAGTGATGAAGAGCTAAGGCTCTGATATTACTATGCACGGCTAAGTAATTCTGTAGTTCAAGAATCTCAATTAACAAAGCCATTAACCGTGACAATAATAGAAGTTATTTATAATTATTACAATAGTTTCGTCTACTTGATTAATCACATTGTTGTCTACAGCTATTCAGTTGGAGTTTTAGTTAAATGGCGAAGATGAATGTAGCAGAAATCCTTTTGTCAAATATGAAACATTGTTCCAACGTACAGAAGAATCACAAATAGACTAACAGATGATATAACAATGTTGTAACGCGTCGAGAAATGAAATTGTATCAAACAGAATTGAATAAAAATTAATACACTTTGACGACTTTACTAAATGTGCTTTGACAAAAAATAGGGTAGATTGAACCTTTATCTAGTAAATAACCATAAGAGATTTCTTATATCTTGTATAGATTTCCCAAAAAAATCCTTTTTTCCGCAAGACAGAAATTCATTTCTCGAATGTATCGGAGAAAAAAAACATTGATAAAATGCATTAAAATCTAGTAAATTACTGTAAAAGTTTTTAGAATGGAGCAAAATTAACCCCAAATATTTTTTCATGCGATTTTGAACCTTAATGCCGCGGGAAATTACCATGACGTCATAGTTGGTGTCCGACTCTTAAATAGCTACGTAAAACTAACATTATGTTGTCAATAATTCATAAGAATAACATTCAGAAAAGCTTTCTCAATAAAATACAAAATTCATATACGAGTACTTTTTTAACTTGAAGAATAAACAAAGAAAAAATAGTATAAACTAAAATAATATAGCTTCTGAATTAAATGAAACTCTCGACCTTTGTACACATTTTCAATGATAAAATTATTTTGGTTTAAATGGATATCTGAAAGTAATACGCCAATTGCACAAAAAATAGGTAGCTTTTTATAGCTTCTTGATTAGAACTAAAAGAACGAAGCGTAGTTCATATATTAATTTTCATACATGACAAGAGATGAATAGCAATGATCGGGAGAGATAAGCTTAATAGAGTATATAACTAATAAGTATGTTATAATATTTATTCAATCACATAAATCTCCGCGATAACACCTTTTCAAACATGACCTTAAGGGCATGGCACCAAGAATGACGTCACAGTCTTTTCCCACGGCATTAAGGTTCAAAATCGCGTGACAATCGCATGATAAAATGGTAAAAATAGCGTTTTTTTTCCATTTTTTGGGGTTAATTTTGCGTCTATCAAAAAACTTTTACGGTTATTCCCTAGATTTTAACGCATATTATCAGTACAAAAAAATATGTTTACTCCGCGACTTTCGGGAAACGAGTTTCCGTCTTTCGGAAAAAAGGTCAGAGGTGTTTTTAAAATATTTTTTTGAGAAATCTATACAAGATATAAAAAATCTTTTACGGTTATTCCTTAGATAAAGGTTCAATGCATCTACCCTATTTTGTTCCAAAGCATATTTAGTAACGGTTGTCGAGATAGAAGGTCTCCCGTTTTTAGAAATTTTTGAAATGTCGGTATGCACACTCTTAACCGAAAATCCCCGGGAATGGCGAGATCTTGTTACCTCCATTGTTTCCATGAGGATCAATAAGGACTAAGTAATTGACATTATATATATTTTATGTTGTGACACACACGACACACAGTGTACAGACTATTCTCTGTAAGAAGTCTCCTGGTGCAAACTTGGTTTAGTGTTGCTTGATGTGATAATGCGATATGGTTAAATTTTTTCGCTACTTTCTAATTATATTTCAGAACTGTTGTTTAAAACATTTTGCCAATTTTTGAATTGTTAGAATAAACTGGCAACATTGTTTTTCTAACTTGTGGTGGCGGCTTGAAGGGATTATTGGAGTATTTTTTCTTTTTCCAACTCGCAAAACTATCTTTTCTTTAAAATGATTTCTCTAGCGCTACTCTGTAATATTTTCGCCATTGTAGATTACTTGGAAAAGATACAATGTGAGAGCATTGGGAACCTTTGACAGCTCTTACGACAAGATTCGACAATCAGGGCTACCAACAATACAATCTAAACTCCACTTGCAGGTAACGTCCGCATGGTGGACAAGACGGATGAAATTATTAATAGGCGATTTGTGTATTTATGAGAAGAAGATAGAACAGCTGTCTGCACGATACTTGTCAAATCTAATATAATTATATGCATGACGATGATAATATGGCTGTGCTGTAGGGCTGCCACCTCTCCGGGTTTGACCCGGAGTCTAAGGGTTTGAGTGGTGTTTCCGGGCTCCGGGTTAGCATAGTGTATCTCCGGATCGGAAATTTTTGTCAGGACTAAAAAAAGAAAACAAGGAAAATACCCGGGGTCCCGGTCCCCCCCATAGAAAAACCGGGGCTCCGGGTCAGCATAGTAAATCTCCGGGTTTGGAATTATGGTGTGGACCAAAAAAAAGGCCAACTATTAATACAAATTTGTTTTTTCTGAAATCTCCGGGTCTACGCTCTTACAAAGGTGGCAGCCCTACAGTGTGTTGTACAGCAATGTATGTAGATTGTAGATACCTTACCTACATCCTCAAATACTATTAGATGGGAAGTAATGAACTTGTGACCACTCATGCAATATTAAATGACAGCTCAAATTAAGAGTATGCATACCGACATTTTAAAAATTTCTAAAAACAGGAGACCTTATATCTCGACAACCGTTACTAAATATGCTTTGGAACAATATAGGGTAGATGCATTGAACTTTTATCTAGGGAATAACCGTAAAAGATTTTTTATATCATCCAAAGATTTCTCAAAAAAAAATATAAACACCTCTTATCTTTTTTCCGAAAGACGGAAACTCGTTTCCCGGAAGTCGCGGAGTAGGTATTTTTTTTTGTACTGATAATATGCATTAAAATCTTGGGAATAACCGTAAAAGTTTTTTGATAGACCTAAAATTAACCCCAAAAAATGGAAATAACGCTATTTTTAACATTTTATCATACGATTGTTCACGCAATTTTGAACCTTAATGCCGTGGGAAAAGACTGTGACGTCATTCTTGGTGCCATGCCCTTAAGGTCATGTTTGAAAAGGTGTTATCGCGGAGATTTATGTGATTGAATAAATATTATAACATACGTGACGTCATTCTTGGTGCCAAGCCCTTAAGACGTGAAGTAGAAACATAAACCTACTGTAGCAATTAGGCCCCATTTACTAGACAACGGCCGTACCACTTCCAATACCCTATATATATATAGCAGTCTAATGGGTCACCACACCATGGATACGAGATTTAACAGTAGAGCTACTAGAAATATAATCATGTACCTACCAAACTGCTAAGTTATAATAAATATTCCGTAAACTGCCATTAATAGTAGGTAATATGTATGTACTTTTTTTTATATTTTTGGACCTAGTATCTTTTAAGAGTTGGCCTAGTTATTAACATAATAAATTTTATTTTGTGCAAAATGACGGTGTTTTTACAACTTGTTATCTAAAATTATTTCTTTGGAATGATTATCAATAATGTGGATTATTCTCTAAGATAATTCCAAATAATTTTGGAGAGAGTTTGGTGAATCAAAAGCCGTTTCTTTGCGAGATGGTCTCCAATATTTGATCGTCTATTTTTTGTTTTTCAACAATGAAATCTGACTAGCGTGCGACAGTAGTACGAAAATAATTTGATTAAGAGTGTGCATACCGACATTTCAAAAATTTCTAAAAACGGGAGACCTTCTATCTCGACAACCGTTACTAAATATGCTTTGGAACAAAATAGGGTAGATGCATTGAACCTTAATCTAGGGAATAACCGTAATAGATTTTTTATACCTTGTATAGATTTCGCAAAAAAAATATTTAAAAACATCTCTGACCTTTTTTCCGAAAGACGGAAACTCGTTTCCCGAAAGTCGCGGAGTATTTTTTTTTCTTGTACTGATAATATGCATTAAAATCTAGGGAATAACCGTAAAAGTTTTTTGATAGACGCAAAATTAACTCCAAAAAATGGAAAAAAACGCTATTTTTACCATTTTATCATGCGATTGTCACGCAATTTTGAACCTTAATGCCGTGGGAAAAGACTGTGACGTCATTCCTGGTGCCATGCCCTTAAGTACTTCAATAATCAAGGTGTGCGACATTCCAGGCATAGCAAAGATTTTGAAATTAATTATTCTCTAGTTACCAGTCCACATTATGTGTAAAGAATCTTAATTACTTTTCTAAGGTCGCAATCCACTTCGTGAAATACCTATTGGGTTTTGTGAATAGAAAACACTGCCTCTTGGCGGATATCGGTGAATTCGTGAATGTTCATAAAGTGATTACTGAGTCAGAGCCTGGTGGAAGTTCGTCATTCTGTCACTGCACATCAGATAACTGTAACTTACATGTGGCCAACTATTGGACGTTCTTGATTTGAGGCATCCGGACACGGAAAGTAAGTAAGTATCAGATAACTAATATTTATTTCAGATATGACACTGAAGTTCTTGGAGTGCAACTTGTGTTTGACCGAAGGGAGTTACTATAGGTTGGGTTGATTGAGGATATTACAAGTCCATAGTCCATACCTACACGACGTAACTGTACTTAATGATTAACATCGTCTTATCTGTTTTATTCTTATTAATTATACACAACTACCTAGAATCTAGATAGCATTAATCCCCATCCAACAAAATAGTAGTAATAAATATTTTTCATGACATCGTAAGAGGATCAGTAATGTATAAACAATTTATAATACGAGTATAATTAAATTAAAGGACAGAGAATAATGTATCTCACCCGGATTACTCAATTATCATCAAAGTGAACATAATTAATTAAATCTCAAAAAAGATCAACATAAAATCTTGTTAATTATATTATCGGCTTCTGGTTCCGTATTAAATAATGTCAAATAAAAAATCTCTACTTGAATGTCCTCAGATATTTTATTTATATAAATTGTATAAATCATATACTAAGATTATTAAGGTGTCTCCCATTTTTATAAATAATAGCTCGTTGTACCTAGATATTTTCAGATAGATTCTTCTTCCTCAGCCATCTCTCCACTGCTGGATGTAGGCTTTTCTTATCCATTTCTTATCCACGGGTCCATTCTCTCAGACTTACAAGTACATAGTATGCGTAGCATTTTTCTCTATAGATAGTTTTTTTTACAATTTTGTTATGTAGGGAACAATAAGGTATTAATATGAAACTTTTATATGTATAATACGATTTTATAAACTTTTGAGATGTAAGAATACATTTATTCAATTTGTTGGTAAAATATTGTTTGTATGTGGCTAACGCAATTCAATGGAGGCATGATTTTCGTGATAGTGACTCTAATTATAAGGAGCAACCGTAATGGAATTAATGAGAATGAACTGGGTATGAAACACACTTTGAAGTACCTACTAAGAGAGCAAATCATTTCCTGGTATACCTATGAAACTGGTATACGATGAAATCATTTCCTGGTATACCTACTCTTGTATTAAATTGCCTACCCATCTCATCATCAAATATACATAATGTTGAGCATTACTATTTCCCCAACAATCATTCGTGCGTTAATAAAATAAGATATAATACTAAACTGATGATAGTGCAACTTGTATAACAAAGTGCTTAGTAGATTAAGGTTTCGTGGAAGGTTCTGAGGTATCTACTTCGGGGATACCATATTATAGGTACTACACCGTGTCTTGTGTTTGCACAGTATGAAATAAAGTGAGAGCACTGAGCACTGCCTTACATCAATCTTCCTTAATACAATGTCAACTGAACTGATGTAACAGTTTGCTCAATGATAACATTTACTTTACACAAACTGACTGAAGTGTAGAGTGTAGAATTGTAGATTTACCACTATTACGACGAGTATAGATAATATATTATTATGACAGTACTTCCTAGTGGCTCAGAATATTATTCGGCTTTGAAACAAAAGAGTCAAAATAATAAATGTGCTGTTATGAAAGGGATGACGATAGGATATGGTTTCTATAATAAACGTTCCCTCGTTGTAGAATGTAGGCGTCCTCGTTAAATTATTCAGGAAGTTTATTCAAACTGACCGTATTTACTTAATAACGATTCTGAAGTTTACTTAAGCCGGTCATACCGTTAGTTGTGTTTGATAGTAAAAGAGTGTAACGATAAGAATATTATATGCAATACTAGTAGGTACCTACCCGTGAAAATCACGGAGGCTTGGTTAAATATGTTTTTGTGTAACCACTATTGCTACTCCACTCTTCAAAGTTCCTCGAGTAAACACAGAAAGATCAAAAGGCTCCGTCTTTTCCCCGTCTCTCCAATATCGTCATGAAAGTCGTAAAACCAGATTCATATTGTCGACTTTTTTATTTGATACCCACCCCTGAAAGCCACAAAACTCCTCTAACACGTCTACCTATTTGGCAATTGTAACTGTCTAATGCTCCTTTTACTTATACATTCATGTGACTCCTGTGAACTTCGAATAGGTATTTCACACATTGAACCATTTTTGCCGATGATGCCCCCTATGCAGTATTTAATTACTTATTTTCACCTCTCATTTGAGTTACATTTCGTTTGCGCCGGGCCTGGGTTTTTTTAACATTCTTCTTTGTTAAGTGAAATTATTTGGAGAGGTTGATAACTCCGCTGCTATCAATTTGACAGTAAAACAGTGTAGCGTATTTGCGAGAAATTTTGGGATTTACATAAATCGGCAAATAAATTTTCTTCTCTTTAATGCCGTAGGTAAACAAAATTATACGGAATAATATGAAAAAGTGACCATTTTTAAAGGCCAGCACTGGAGAAAAATCTGAAAATTTGATTTTCCAATACACCATCCACTTATAGTAGGTAACTACCAAATATGGAAAATTCACAAGAAGCCGACCTTTTGCAGGGTCTGTATAATATAGGTATACTTAACGGATTTTTATGTTGATAGTTTTTTTGAAAAATGATCTGGGTTTCCATACACAAACCCAAATACTTTACTGAATACTTTGCATTAGGCTATATTAAAGCCTGTATCGCGAAGAGAGGAATATTCTCGTATTGCCAGCGACGGGGTTCTAACGCCGGCTGCTACAGCCAACTGCGCCAACCATGTATACCGTCTCCAAGTAATAAAAGCAATTTATATCGTACAGCATGTTTAGTTCTCCGGTATTCCTGTGTTGCAGAACGGGTTTGATAATTCATAATTCGTCAGAAATTCACAAAATTGTGTAAGTAAGACAATAAGTTACATTCAAATGAAGTGAAAAAGTTATGATGAATCTGTATCATTGAATAAACTAAGAATTGTAAATGAATATAATGATAATATTGTTGAGTGTATCTAGTATGGCTAGGGGTAGAGGGTAGGAATCATATTATGAGAATGGTTTGAGAGAAGGCATCTTTGAGATTCATGGAATTTAAACAGACACAATAATAATTGGATTCCTTTTTCATCAACGGTCTTTGTCATTCCTCCTAATCCTTCTCTTATTTCATTGAACAATATTACGAACGGACTTACAGTATTATAGGTAGTATTTATACCATCTATCTATCATACCGGATTATAATTGTCATTTTCAATTGACATACCTAATTGTTAAGGGGTGATATGGTGATAAAATGCACTGAGCAAAAATCGTTCTATTTTTGCTTCAACTTTTTCAAATTTGAACGAGAATATTAGCGCTCAATAAGAATATATAAGCGACAAAGTGAATTATACCTTTTTAAAAGAAACCTGGGAAAAAAATTAAAAAATCTAAAACAGCCGATTTGTTAAGATTATAATTACCAGTATTTTAGCTAAATTATAATTTTATATCTGAAAAACTGAACGGAGAATCTTCAGATCTCAAATTTTAGGGGTACTTTAGGATTTTTTTTTATTCGAGGAATTTCCAAATCCTGTAATTATAAAACAGCCGATCTCTAGTCCCTGCTTTTATCTATCACTGTCTTCAGTTTCAAGAAGATTCCCTCAGTTTAGCTGAGTAAAATTCAAGGCGGCGAAGCCCAATGACAGCATATAGGGATAGGGTCTTAATTGTTCATTAATTAATTTTTATTATGTGTGCTAAAAGAGATACATGTTTAAATTGTAAATTGAGTGAGACGAACAATATAAAATGCCAATTACTTTTCATATATATATTTTATGAAACTGATTGATTTTCATACTAATTTTAGAAAATTTATGATTATGGGGGCGGGGGGGGGGGATGAATACAATAAATTCCTGTACTTGAATACAATAAATTCGTGTTAAATTTATAAAAAAATAAATCACCAAGAAAGATTCGCAAAATCTGGTATGTAATGTAAAATATTGTGACTGTAAAATGTAGGTACGCACAATATCATTAGGGTGCCGGTGGAAGTACATAGTATAAAGAATTTCCATTTCATTTTTATGTTCACTCTTAATGGTTTGATAGACCTTTATTTTAAGAGCTTGAACATAAAAGATACTAGGTACGTACACTTTTGATGTTACCTTATAATTAACATATTGCTAGAATTCTCTTATCTTTGCCCATTTTATAAATAAACGATCTCACTTTCCTCACCATTTCTCGTTATATAATTCCTATCGAGGATATTATCCTTTTGAGGTTTAAGTATATTTTAATGGATTCATTACGTTTGTACCTGTGTCTTTGTAATAATTCCATTACATTAAACCACGGGTTTTCAACTTTTGTTCTCTCACTATATATAGACAAGTTTCTTTTTGGGGACGTTTTCTACCAAGTATGCTGGGTGTAAGACTAATAAATAACGTTATGAGACTCATGCCCAATCCCACCAACTTTTACCTAGAAAGGAGAGCCCTAAGTCCATACAAAAACAGGGATAATATTCTATTTATTGAATAAAGAACATCAAAGTCCCCCACTACCACAGCCTAAATCCATATGAAATGCAATATGCAACTCACCTACTCTGGGCGGAGATATTTGGGCACCTAACGTAGGTAGCTGCATGCTGCATTTCATATGGATTTAGACTGTGGTAGTGGGGGACTTTGATGTTCTTTATTCAATGAATAGAATATTATCCCTGTTTTTGTATGGAAATTTCTTAGGGCTCTCCTTCCTAGGTAAAAGTTGGTGGGATTGGGCATCTGTAATCTACTTCTATACTTACTATGCTCGGTGTGAGACTGATACATTTATTCAAGACAGTTTGTCATCCTAATTTGAGAGAGTCTACCCAGTATGCATGTTTTAAAAATGAAAGAGAGCAGATGTAGAACGATAGGTATAGTATCAAAAATACACGGTGCATGATGCTGCTCGAATTAGTAATATTATGTAATGTCAGTGATGTGTTTGCATAGCATTCACGTAAATAACGAGTTACGAGTTAGTTATGTACTACGAACTATACATACTCGATACTCGTATCAGTAGTCAGACAATAGACAAGAGAAAACTACTGCTATTCTGGAAATTCTTTGAGATGAATAGAACTATTGTGTTACTTTCCGGGAAGATCTCCATTATAAACTACTGCGGTTGCCATAAGAACCAGGGTATATGTGGAAAGGTAGATTTTGTAGAGACTGTAATCATAATAACCAGAATCTCAATACAAGTACATTCATAATGGAAAGATTTCATTAGAAAATTGATTCACATTCTTAAGGCCTTGGTATCAAGAATGACGTCACAGTCATTTCTCACGGCATAAAGGTTCAAAATCGCGTGAACAATCGCATGATGAAATGGTTAAAATAGCTTTTTTTCTATTGTAAAAAAAAACATCTATAAATGTTCAAGCATCTACCCTATTTTGTTCCAAAGCATATTTACATAGTAACGGTTGTCGATATATAAGGTCTCCCGTTTTTAGAAATTTTTGAAATGTTGGTATGCATATAGTCTTAATTGAACATTGTTTTTTACCTTGTTGTTTTTTACCTAGTGTTCGAAAGAGAGGAAATAAGGACAAATTGTGTGATAAAGGTTGGTAATGACTGTCTGGAGCAAGTGGATGAGTATGTATATCTGGGAAGTTTGTTTACTAGAGATGGACGCTGTGATGGAGACATTGAAAGAAGGAAGCTGGCCGGTACTAGGACGAATGGTGCGCTCGGTCCGATTGTTAGTAGTAGCAATGTGTCTATGAAAGCAAAAGTGCTAGTGCACAATGCTGTCTTGGTGCCGACCCTGATGTATGCTAGTGAGACGTGGACGTGGATGAAGAAGGATGAATCAGGGTTGAATGCAGTAGAAATGAGGTCATTAAGAAGAATGTGCGGGAAAACGCTGAGAGATAAGATAAGGAATGAGGTTATTAGGGAAATGAGTGACTGCAAGACTGGTGTAGTGACAAGAATGAAAGTAAACAAACTAAGATGGTTTGGGCATGTTGAGAGAATGAATGATGACAGGATGACAAAAAAGATATATCTGAATGAGCGAAGAGGGGTGAGAAAGCGCGGCCGTCCGAGACTGACCTGGTCCGATCATGTCGACCAGATCCTCAAGGATGGACGCGTTTTGAGTAAAAGGAATCGGAGAGCGTGTATGACTAATTGCATGAATGTGACGGAAGCTAGGAGTGTGTGTAAGGATAGGGCTGTCTGGCGCTCTGTCCTCTCTGCCTACCCTGCAAGGGATGTGGCGTGAGGGTATAGATAGATAGATAGATTTTTACCTTCTGGCTCATTAGTTGGTTGGAGAACTGGTTTCCCAAGCAGAGGGTGCGGGTTTCAAACGCCTTGGCTGACGATGTACTACGCACTTTACGACATAAGTTTACTGTGCCTTAGCTTACAGTGCCAGATCCTTTTATAAATATTAAATAGGTATATTATATTACACTTTTATTTTACTTCATTGTATATTCAAATTAAAAGCACACATACCTAATTGTATACATGAGTGTCACCATGGGGTGGGCAGGGGGGGGGGGGGAAAGCTGCCCCCCTAGAGATTGGAATTGGTATATATTTTTTCATACTAAATGATAAAACCTCATAATTATCACATTACTTCAACACATTTTTTCATCACATAAAAATATTCTAAAATTAGTATGAAAATTCGTCAATACCATAAAAAAATTGCCTGTGGTGCTATTTTTTATTCCTTTTTTATATAAAACATTTTTCACATTCAGGGTAAGATCGGAAATGGGGAAAGACCGAAAAATTGAATTTGTGATGAACTCTGGCAACATTGTTTATACTGACCATTTGCATTTGAAACTTTATTCTGTTACGCCCCGCCTCAGCTCAGTCCGATTTCTCTCTTGAGCTGAGAAGATGTGTAGTGAGTGATTTTGTAAACGTCAAATTTTTCCGCGAAAATTCGAGATTTCCGGTCTTTCCCGGTCGGCTATATTATCGTTCCCAGGTAAGTTATGTGTTTATATTATTGATATTCATGCATTTTATAGCTGTAAGGTCAATGTATGTAGAATGACAACCCGTTATCTGTCGTAGTTTAAGCTGTACGTGTTTTTTCGATCTTTCCCCGTCAGAAATGTTAGGGGAAAGATCGGAATTCAAATTATCCGTTCTTTCCCCATTTTGAAACTCCATACTAAATTCCATTGCTTTCCAAACTATTGCTATCTTTTCTACATCAAAAAATAAAACCGCTATTTATTAATGTGACTATTTGTTGAGATAACTTCCTACTTTTGATATACTATTTTCAAACTAATATTAACAAAGGTTTATTTCTTCGAAAATTGTTATGCTCTGCTCTGTACCAAATACATGCATATATAGTCCGAGAGCCCGCTGCTTAAATTATGACGTATGTATCTGTTTTTTGATCGAAATGTGGTATAAATGATAGCTTACCAATAGGGTAATACATCGCACTAGGGTTGCCTATCAAAATCTTGCTGCAACCCCCCCGATTCGTGGTTTTCCGCATTTTTTAGGAATATGGTAAGAGATAGGAAAAAATGGTCAATGACGAAAATAATTATATAAGTACACCCATTAAAGGACACCTATATGTCGTAGCTAATGTTGTTACAATAGTAAATATTAAAATACCTGAAGCTTCGATTTTAATGACATAATTTTAATATATGAATAAAATATTATTGCAAACAGTTTGGGAATGTCAAGGTAGTTCAAGGCCGTTTGGGGTAAGACCGGAATTCATAAATCATATATTTCTTAAATTCGGGAGTAAATAGTTTCCTATAAAGAAATAATTAATGTATTTAGTCATTAGGACAACATACCATTATTGTCCCAAAATCTCAGTGCCCTAAAGTGTCTAATAGTGATTTTAGCATGAACTCCGGTCTTACCCCAGTATTTTCCGTTCTTACCCCATGTGATGTTTTATTTAAATCATAAATATAACTGGTTTTTATTAATTAACGATTACGATTCTGATGATAAAAAATATACTGTAACGAAGAATGAAGCCTTATGTTTACCAATATTTAAAAAAATATGTGCTAAACCTGGTGGACTGCATGTGATGAATGATACAAATCACGATGTGCCATCTCACCAAAAAACCATTCGGACTTACCCCAACGCACCTCATATTATTTTGCAATGTATTATACTATACATTTTCAAATAAACAAACCACATCACAACCTCCTTCACTATGTATCACAAAAAAAAATCCTGCGGCCCTATTTACGCCTTTTTTATGCTGTATCAATTTTCAATTTTTTTATGTCCCCCCCCCTAGCTCCGAATGCGCATGCTTGTGTATATTATAAAAGATACATAATATCATAACCGTCCCACAACTTAATTGCGTCCCTTGTCATGTAATGGGTTAACTGGACAAATCGCCTTAGTAAATATTTGTATAAAAATACACTTTTATTGTTTATTTTATTACTATTGCAACACTGTTTGTTGAAAAATGTTTGTATCAAGAATGAATAAAAAAAATTAGTGATACTGAGAAGAAATTTTTCAATTCTGCGACATCATGGGAGAAACAAATAGGTAGAATTCCTTTGTGGAAATCTACCTAAAAAATACGTTACCAAGTGACGTGAAGAATGTAGTATGAATTCTTCTATATACATATTTATAATTTCTTATTGCTACTCGTAGCTGCTAGCTACATACTTTATAATTTCCTGAATACATTTGGTTTATTGGAATAATCTCTCGAATTAATTCATCTCCCAAGCCAAATTAATGATAATTTATTAATAAGATACCAATAATCATTAAATTAGTTATAATAACATTGAGTAATTGGTCTAAAGATCTTCTCGAAGCCGAATAGTCCAAGAGCCCGCTGCTTAATTTATGACGTATCTGTTTTTTGATCGAAATGTGGTATAAATGATAGCTTACTAATAGGGTATTACATCGCACTAGGGTTGCCTATCAAAATCTTTCCGCAACCCCCCCTGCCCCCCCCCGAAAAGGTCCCTCTTCGCGGTTTTTCGCATCTTATAGGAATATAGCAAGAGATAGGAGAATGTACTCAATGACAAAAATAATCCTTGCTAAATTCTCTACAAAAAATGTTAAGTCAATTTTTTCGCAGAACTAGCAGTTTACCCGCAATGGCCGGTCCAAAACCGAAATTCATTTAAAATACTAAAAAAATTGATAAGAGCTACAGGAGAATAGTCAAATAACAAATTAATTACCATAGTCTTAGCTACAAAACGAGCTATAACTTATTTTCATACATCTAATAATTTCGGAGTTATTGCAATAAAACTCAGTGACGAAAATTCTTAAAATTTCGTTTTTCATAAAATAACCAGCGATGTAGCGCCGCAGGCCAAATATTTTTTCCATAAAATGTTAGTGATAATGGGTGGAATGATGTGAAAGAAAAATATCAAGATTTTTTTTTTCTTTCAAAAAATATCCTGTTTTTTGACCAGACATTACGGGTAAACTACTAGTCCTATGAAAAAATTGACTAAACATTTTTTGTAGAGAATTTAGCAAGGATTATTTTTGTCATTGACTGCTTTCTCCTATCTCTTACCATATTCCTATAAAATGCGAAAAACCGCATAGAGGGACCTTTTCGGGGGGGGGGGGGGGGGGAGGGGGCCGGGGGGTCGCGGCAAGATTTTGATAGGCAACCTTAGTGCAATGTAATACCCTATTGGTAAGCTATCATTTATACCACATTTCGATCAAAAAACAGATACGTCATAAATTAAGCAGCGGGCTCTCGGACTAGAAGCAGAATCGAGAAAATGGAAAATTATGACATAGCGTCAATGTAGTGTATGTGGTAGGGTGGTGGTCAATGGTAGGTATATATTATATACAACATACGTCGTATATTATTCTTAAAGACGCAATTCTTGACCTAGAATGGTGAACGTCTGCTGTCATGTTTTTAATCATTGCAATCATTCCCATGATTACGGCTGGCAGAGTCTGGCTGAAATGTCAGGACCTCCGAGGACCTTCTCAGAACAAACACGTACATGTAGTAATCCGGAAGATGATTATATTTCTCATAATATATGCAAATACATGCAGGAAGTGAATACTATAAATATATCACTATTTATTTTGATTAAGGGCTTATATACACTGAGCAAAAATCTGTATATTTTTTCTTTAACTTTTCCAAATTTTGTATGAGAATGTTAGCGCGAAATAAGAATGACGTAGGAGACAAAGTGAATTATACCTTTTTAAAAGAAACCTGGGTATAAATTTAAAAATCTATAACAGCAGATTTTTTCAGATTATATTTACCAGTATTTTGGCTAAATTATACTTTTATATCTGAAAAACTGAATGGAAAATCATCAGATTCCGTAAATTGTTCCAAATACAGGTTATACCTAGTTGGGCAATCCCGGTGATGTTGTATTGGTATATTTTATTTGTGAATAGATAAATGAATTTTAGGGGTACTTAAGGGCATGGCACCAGGAATGACATCACAGTCTTTTCCCACGGCATTAAGGTTCAAAATTGCGTGACAATCGCACGATAAAATGGTAAAAATAGCGTTTTTTCCATTTTTTGGGGTTAATTTTGCGTCTTTCAAAAAACTTTTACGGTTATTCCCTAGATTTTAATGCATATTATCAGTACAAGAAAAAATATTTACTCCGCGACTTTCGGGAAACGAGTTTCCGTCTTTCGGAAAAAAGGTCAGAGGTGTTTTTAAATATTTGTTTTGCGAAATCTATACAAGATATAAAAAATCTATTACGGTTATTCCCTAGATAAAGGTTCAATGCATCTAACCTATTTTGTTCGAAGGCATACTTAGTAACGGTTGTCGAGATAGAAGGTCTCCCGTTTTTAGAAATTTTTGAAATGTCGGTATGCACACTCTTAAGGAAAGTTTTTAATTCAAGGAATTTCCAAATCTTCTAAGACAGCCGATCTGTATTCCGATCTGTCTTCAGTTTCAAGACGATTCTCTCACTATTGGCTGAGTAAAATTCAGAGAGCCGAAGCCCAATGACAGCATATATGTAGGACCTTAACATTCTAAATATTTACTATAACAGTAGATACATGTCCATACCAAATAAAATATTAGTACTATTGTAAACTAGGATTACCCTTTAACATCCTTGTTTATTTTCATCTTGTTTAGTAAAAGTATTATGAATGTATGACAACACAAAATGAGTAATGTTTACTTTGAAATTATTTATACATTCAAATGTTACGAGTACACTAAAAGGTCCTTGTATTCTAGATACCTATACTGCTGTATATATTTCTGTAATATTATTTCCTACTTGTGATAGAAACAGTGTGGACCAAAATGTTAAAAGTGAAAAAAAAAAAGTATACAAAACTGTCCCGATAATGTATAACATTGTATTGTCTCTAATACCAGCTTGTGCTGTCTGGGGACCTTTTTCATGTCTTATGTTGTTTCTGATGCTATTGCTGTGTTATTGTTTATGTATATATTATTTTTCTTTTCAATAAACTCAATTTCAATGTCAATAGTATTGGTACTACAATAATACATCTTCTTCTTCATCACCCTTAATCCCTCCACTATTGGATATAGGCCTCTTCCTAGCGTTTCCACTACTTTCTGTTCCTCGCCTTGTGCACCCACTATCGAGGTCGAGTCCCCCCATCTCTTCTGGGGCCTTCCGATACCTCTTCTGTTTGCCCGTGGTCTACATTTTATTAGTCTACATTATCAGACTGTAATTAGACGAACGAAAGAATTCATAAATGTAACTTCGTACATGTTCTACATGGAAGTATGTGCAGATTTTTGAAGATTATTTTATACTTCATTACTAACTTCCACCGGCATCGAATCGCAATTGCAACGAGATGTTTCGGAGGACTTGACCGCTATCGAAACATTGATAGCCTTTCAGTTTTTACGTTTGGCAGTGCATTGTAAAAAACATCACATCACTCGTACTCTGTGGGTGTCCACCCTACATTACCAATAACCAATAACATCTTGTTTTTCAGTTATTCAGAAATAAGGAGAGTTATTCATACAATATGCACATAATGTACTTAGGTACCTACATTAAATCTACCTACGTGAAATGTTAGAAGTTAGGATTGGTCAGCGAGCGATTGAACGAGATACTTTTTTTTACCATACTTTTTTTTTCTTTACATTTTTTAATTTTTCATGCTGTAATATTTGTTAACTTTATGCATTAATGACCTTGCGCCGCGTGTTATATAAATAAAATAAAATAAGATAAAATGACTCAGGTGATATCTTTACTATTGCTATGAAGCCCAGGGAAAGCTCGCGAGTAGGAATGAAGAATCGTGAGGCTTTTCATCATACACTGGAGTTGAAGATGTCTACACCGTAGTGATAACGACTTTCAAAAAATTCTTAAGAGAAAATATTATGATATGGAATCAAGTACTTGATTCCATATTATGATATGACTTAATTCAGTGAAGGTACCTTTGTACATTTTCAGTAAAAGATGTTGAATAATATTATGATTTTCCACGCTGAGAATATTCTCCACTCTTCAATAAGACTTAAGAGTGTTTTTACGAAATCCCAATAATAATTCACGAAACGTCAAAAAGTTATTTCCGTTCGATTAAGAGTAGTGTAGTCGAGTTACCTGACTGCCTTACAATTTAGAAAAATGGCAATAATTTCCTGAGTATAAAGTGTTATCATAAATCATTTTCGTCGTAGCAAAGTACATTAAACTTATATTCGTTCTTGCCAAAATATCGTGTTGTACTATAAATAGGTTCCATAATAACAATGTTACTAATACCTACATAATGCCCAATATTACAATTACATTATTATAAGGTAGGTACTTATGTTAATAATGCAGTCAATAACAGCTGCAGGAAATAATATCGAGAAGAAAAATTAGCGATTGGCAGCACTCTGCCTGTGGCCACACATCGTATTCAGGCCATCAGTTTTTATGGGAGGGAGACTATCCAGTAAACTTATTAGGGTTCATTCTTTCCATACATAGTTCTGCCGTATCCGTTTCATTAAAATAATACGAAAACTGAGATTCGAGACATTTTAATGAATTAAGGGTTTTTAAAACCTAAAAAATACGACCGTTTTTCGATATCTTTAGTATGTCTGGGGTGATTTTACATTTACCAATATAAAATTACAGAACTACATAATCGTACACAAGAAACTGTATGTAGGTAAGTACATAAAAAGGGTTTACGGTAAGGTCGTCTAAAATCAATTGGTCTAAAATTGTGATATATTGGTATACACACATCAATTCCTCGATTTTAGAAGAATTAATTTTAGACGAATTGATAATTAGACGAATTGATTTTAGACGAATTGATTTTAGACGAAATGATTTTAGACGAATTGATTTGAGTCTAATCGATTTTAGACGAACTGATTTTAGACGAATTGATTTCCGACGAACTTACCGGACACCGATCGAAAGAGTGGCTCAGCTCTAGTGGACGTATGCGGGAAAATGTTGCGAGACTACAGGACCAGAGGTGGACAAAGAGAGAAGTGGAATGGAGACCTCGCGAAGATAGAGGGAGACCACCCACGCGATGGTCAGACGACATGAAACGAGTTGCTTGTGATTGGATGCAGAGGGCGCAAGATAGAGATAAATGGAGGAGTACGGGGGAGGCCTAAAAACGTTGAGCAGTGGACAAAGATGGCTGGATAAGTAAGTATCACATTAATATACTATTTGTATCATATGCTATTGTATTGGTCAGTTTCGCAATATTCTTAGCTATTAATCTTTCAGTTATGACCTTTATTCTATATTTTTAGAATTGTTTTCCTTGCGCACAAAGAAATAAGAATTTCTTCTTCATTATTATGCCACAATACAAAATAAGTATTGTTATTATGTCTTCAGTTACTACGTATCTCGTGACCTTTGCTTTAGAATAAATGGTATAGGCCCATGAGTGTGTATGTATGTATGTACCTATATACTCGTAAGGTTGATAGAATGTGGTCGAGTAGGCCAACCTTAGAAAGGTCTTGAATATTTTATTTAATTTAGAAAGCCTCTCGCCTCATTTGGGGAAATATATGAGGGTCCTTAAAGTTGTCGGCCTGGAAACAGTTTTGGAAAATTCAATCATTTGCAATCAGGTATATTTTTCTGAACTCAAAAATATTTTCGCATCCATAATTCTGTTTACAATCCTGTCTGAAATCCCCCTGTTTTGAAATTTCAGATAGTGCTCGAAATAACATAAAATACTTTAATTGCCTTCTTGAGAAAAACCCACGTTATTTAAAGCTTATTTTTGTTTCTAATTGGTTGTTAATCGTTTCCAAAAATATACAGGGTGTTTGATAGATAGATACAGATATCTTCAGGCGTGATAGTAGAGGTAATTTAGGATCTTTTAGCCAAACTAAGTTCAGTCCGAGGTCGCATGGTTCTCGAGTTATTCGAGATTTTAACTTTTTATCGAAAAACCCCGAATTACTCAAGTTTAACGCCGATAGCTTCGTAAGCGAAGGTACCTACTTAGTTCTATCATACTTTTTTGTTACTAGAATATGTGTTTAGTCTATTTTAGCCCATAGTTTCAATCTGAAGAAACAATAATGGTACATAATATCCCATTAAAGTTTCGAGAAAAAGATATTTCAAAAACGAGTCGAGACTTTGGAGGGGATTTTCGATAAGAAAAAAAATGTCTAAAGATTCAGAAATCTGGAAAAAACTTCTCTGATTTATGCTCTTTCAAATGATATACAAAACATTATAAACAACATTAGTTTCATAAAAATACGATACAATAACTTAAAGAGATCGCTACTAATTTAAGCTAATTTCTATACGAATTCGGAAACGGAAATTTGAAAGGAAATGTATCGTTAATTATGCAATCAAAATATGTATGGAAATTTGCTAAGATTAGTAGCGATCTGTTTGAGTTATGGTATCATATTTTTATGAAACTAATGTTTTTTTATATTGTTTTGTATATCATTTGAAAGAGCATAAATCAGAGAAGTTTTTTCCAGATTTCTGAATCTTTAGACATTTTTTTTCATATTGAAAATCCCCTTCAAAGTCTCGACTCGTTTTTGAAATATCTTTTTCTCGAAACTTTAATGGGATATTATGTACCATTATTGTTTCTTCAGATTGAAACTATGGGCTAAAATAGACTAAACACATATTCTAGTAACAAAAAAGTATGATAGAACTAAGTAGGTACCTTCGCTTACGAAGCTATCGGCGTTAAACTTGAGTAATTCGGGGTTTTTCGATAAAAAGTTAAAATCTCGAATAACTCGAGAACCATGCGGCTTTGGACTGAGCTTAGTTTGGCTAAAAGATCCTAAATTACCTCTACTATTACGCCTGAAGATATCTGTATCTATCTATCAAACACCCTGTATACAATAAGCTTATTATAAGAGTATAAGACTGTACTTAATAATAGCTCAGTTACTTTAGGAAATCAATGTATGGAGAAGTCGGCAAAATTAATAACAGATGGGACTCTATGCAGTATGATACCTTAGGGTGTGGTGTTTCAGAATATCAGGCGTCCCCCCCGCCACACCTGACGCGTCACCCCCCTGGCCCCCCGAATAGGTCCCCCTACGTGGTTTTCCTCTATTTATCAAAAAACTGTAACAGATAGAAGAAAAATGTTTAGGACAAAAATAGTCCTTAATAAATTCTCTACAAAATAGGTAAAGCACATTTTTTGATGGGACTAGTAATTTACACGCAATAGTCGGTGAAAGTATCGTAACTTTTTAATAAGAACAATTTTTTTTTAATTATACTCAAATTGCTGAAAATTCATAAGAGCTACAAGAAAATGGTCAAAGAATGAATTAATTTCTATAGTTTTAGCTATAAAATGAGCTATTATTTATTTTTGCACGGCTCATAGTTTTTGAGTTATTACATAAAATTCCAATGACAGAAGTCTTAAAAATGGAACTTTTCATACGATTTGTATTGAAATGCTGTGATATTAAAATTTAGGTTCCGCCTGTTTTTCACAAGTATGTGAAAGATAAAAAATGTATTGGAGTACGATTGGATCTTTTTAGTATTTTAAGATATAATCCTTTCGAAGTTGAATGCACTTTTTCCAGTCATGTTTCAAAGCCATTGTCCCAGTTTTCCATAAGGATTCCTCATGGTTAGGATATGGGTCAAAAGCATTGGCACCCGGCGATTCGAGGGTTTGTAAAAGTCCTGTTCTGAAGTTAAGATGAACACTACTGATTAAAATCAGATCACTGGAATCTCTGCTATGACCTAACTAATAATTCCGCGATCTTTGAAAAATTAATCCATGTCTTTATCGACGTTCTCCAGAACTACTGCATTTTATTGCTTTCCACTTCGAGGGTTGTTTGAAACCTTGCTGTCCCCATTCAAAATCTGGCACTTACTTTCTAATCATGGCATATGATGGAACAGACTCCAGTAATGAACCCGATATCTCTTTTATAGTTCGTGTCGGTCTATGACCTTAGATAAAATAATATTTTATCACGGATCGCGGCTGAAAATTTCACATTTTCACAAAAATGTCAAACACGTTGAAATAAAAATGGTGCCAAGAGTGCCAGCTTCGTCCTATCGATCTCAAACTTTGTAAATAGCCCTAATGAAGTTTAAATTATCTATATCAAAAATAAACTGAAACTGGCTTGTACATTTTTTTCTCAAAGTGTATTGAACTTCTAAAGAATTATACCTTAAAATACTTAAAAGATCCAGTCATACTCCAATACATTTTTTGTCTTTCTCATACTTGTGAAAAACAGGCGTAACCTAAATTTTAATATCACAGCATTTCAATACAAATTGTATGAAAAGTTCCATTTTTAGGACTTCTGTCATTGGAATTTAATGTAATAACTCAAAAACCATGAGCCGTGCAAAAATAAATAATAGCTCATTTTATAGCTAAAACTATAGAAATTAATTTATTCTTTGACCATTTTCTTGTAGCTCTTATGAATTTTCAGCAATTTGAGTATAATAAAGAATTTTTAGTTCTTATTAAAAAATTACGATATTTTCACTGGCTATTGCGGGTAAATTACTAGTCCTATCAAAAAATGTGCTTTACCCATTTTGTAGATAATTTATTAAGAACTATTTTTGTCCTCGACATTTTTCTTCTATCTGTTACAGTTTTTTGATAAATAGAGGAAAACCACGTAGGGGGACCTATTCGGGGGGCCAGGGGGGTGACGCTTCAGGTGTGGCGGGGGGGACGCCTGATATTCTGAAACACCCTACCCTAAGGTATCATACTGCATAGAGTCCCATCTGTTATTAATTTTGCCGACTTCGTGCTGCAAAAGGACTGAGCTATAAACGTAATAATTGATTTAATCTGGAGTGAAATCAAGTGTTTACAAACAATATTTATTAATAGGATATAATAAAATAATACAGAGTACACTTTATTAAGCAAAACACGTTATGTCCTTCTAGTTTATAAACAGTTTCCGGGATTATAAACCTTGAACGATAATACCTAATACATTCGCATCAAGAGGGTTTATCGTAATAATAATCATCATGCAGATAATAATCTTCGCAATTCATCTTCATTATTGCGTGCTTGTTTGTGTGTTCTATAATAATGATAACAGTTAATCTCTCTATGTTTGTCAACTAGATTACAACATAATTACCTATCCATACTCACCGACATTCTAACAGGATTAAATGGATACTACGATACTTTTACAGATTGCTGAGACAATATTAGGTATATGAAAGTTCCTATGTATATTTAAATTATACACAATGACAATAAGACGATAGATACAGATCGTTTACTCTAATCTGGCCACCGTGCGGACGTTAGCTTCAAGCAGAGTTCAAGATTGTATTATTGGTAGCCCTGTTGATTGTCGACCTTGTCATAAGAGCTGTCAAAGTTCTTAATATTGTCACATTGTATCTTTTACAAGTAACCTACAATATCGAAAATATTACAGAACGGCGCTAGATAAATCATTTTAAACACAAGATAGTTTTACGAGCTGGAAAAAGAAAAAAAAATACTCCGATAATCCATTCAAGCCGCCATCACAGGTTAGAAAAGAATGTTGACAGTTTATTCTAACAATTCGAAAATTGGAAATTTTTTTAAACAGTTCTGAAATATAATTTGAAAGTAGCGAAAAAATGTAATCATATCTTATTAACACATCAAGCAACACTAAACCAAGCTTGCACCTATGGTTTGAATCAGAGGACTTCTAACGGGAAATTTACTGTACTTAGCTATTTCGTGACAAATCTAACTTAGCCTACTAGACCGGTGTTTTAACATTAAAAAAGGGGGTATAGCGTAGATAATTGTCGGAAAGCTGGAAACTATTTGATTCCCTTCATTAACATGCAAATAAGGTTTCTTGAAGTTTGCACCAATTTTCCGCTTGTGCTAAGTACAGGGTGACCCATAAACCGAAAAAATAATGTACTTTTTTCAGTTTTTCAGTAATAACTTCTAAACTATGCTTTCTACGAAAATGGTGTCTTTTTATAAATTGAAGTACATAATATTCTGCGTCGTTTAAGCATAAATACTTCTTTGTACCTCAAAAATTATTGTGATACAGACACTGTCAAGTACATATTAATTTTCGGAACAAATTGAAATATTCGTATTTTTCACTTTTGTTGTTGAATAACTCCCCAACTCATGTATTTACGGTAATATTTCAGTAAAAGTATTTAATTGTGGGTCAATTCTATCTAACTTGTGATTAAAAGTTTAGACCTACGGCACAAAGTTCAGGATGCACAGGTGTTTAAAGAGAGACGGGTGAAATAAAGAAATTTATTAAATGATAGATTTAGATATGTTAAAAGTAAGATAATTTAAATTTTACGATTTCATTTTATTAATGTATAGTTTTTTCAATTAAAATCTGATTTTAATACTGTTACGCCACTGCCTAATATTTTATATCGAAAAGAGTATTTTTTTTACATTAATTGATTTTATTAAAATATCCCCTAAACGGTAAGTGTTAGGAAAAAATATTTATCACACAATTTATTTAGAATAATTTCTCTATATTACATTTGAAAAATAATTTATCTAATTTAAATACTAAGTGAGGTAGAATTGATTAAAAATGGTATATAAAAAATAAGTTCATACATGCCGTCACTTTTTGTTAAATTACTTCTAAACCAAGCAATGTAGCGTAAATCTATTAAATTGCATTTAAAGCGAAATAAATTTTCTATAAAATGAGTATAATGAAATTAATTTGTGATTTATAATAAAAAAGTACTAGATGATCAAAGTTGATTTTGTGTAGAGGCACATTGCTAAGTAAGAACATTTTGTATGGGAAGCGTTGAATTATTTTACTAAATATTGATATTGATCATCTAGTACTTTTTTATTACAACTCCCAAATTAATTTTATTACACTTAATTTATAGGAAATTTATTTAGCTTTAAATGAAATTTAATGGATTTACGCTACACCGCTTGGTTTAGAAGCAATTTAACAAAAAGTGACGGCATGTATGAACTTATTTTATATATACCACTTTTAATCAATTCTACCTCACTTAGTATTTAAATTAGATAAATTATTTTTCAAATATACTATAGAAAAATTATTCTAGATAAATTGTGAGATAAATATTTTTTCCTAACACTTACCGTTTAGGAGATATTTTAATAAAATCAATGAATGTAAAAAAAATACTCTTTTCGATATAAAATATAAGGCAGTGACGTAACAGTATTAAGAATCAGATTTTAATTGAAAAAACTATACATAAATAAAATGAAATCGTAAAATTTAAATTATCTTACTTTTAACATATCTAAATCTCTCATTTAATAAATTTCTTCATTTCACCCGTCTCTCTTTAAACACCTGTGCATCCTGAACTGTGTGCCGTAGGTCTAAACTTTTAATCAAAAGTTAGAGAAAATTGACCCAAAATTAAATACTTTTACTGAAATATTACCGTAAATACCTGAGTTGGGGAGTTATTCAACAACAAAAGTGAAAAATACGAATATTTCAATTTGTTCCGAAAATTAATATGTACTTGGCAGTGTCTGTATCACAATATTTTTTTAGGTACAAAGAAGTATTTATGCTCAAACGACGCAGAATATTATGTACTTTAATTTATAGAAAGACACGATTTTCCTAGAAAGCATGGTTTAGAAGTTATTACTGAAAAACTGAAAAAAGTACATTATTTTTTCGGTTTATGGGCCACCCTGTACTTAGCACAAGCGGAAAATTGGTGCAAACTTCAAGAAACCTTCTTTGGATGTTAATGAAGGGATTAAAACAGTTTCCAGCTTTCCGACAATTATCTACGCTACAAAGCTAAATTTCCTGGGCTATACATGCAATGATTGTGTTTGTGTGGCTTGGATAAAAATAGACCGAACGATTCACAATCGCTGCGCAATTTAGGTTGCCCTTTTGCGTTTGAGATAAGCCTACAATTTTATAGATATAGATAAGCCTACATCGATCGTAACATAAATTAAATTAATGTTTTTGACAGAGGAAATTAGACTTATTATTGAATCTGAAAATTTTAATCCAAACGAATCTACCCGCCTGGGCTGATCCAAAAACATCTTGACAAATGGTGGCTAGGGGTGAGCAATATCTGATGTACGGTAGCTACATATATCATTGCAATAACATCCCCCAAATAAAGATATTCATAATTTGATGCAATTATAATACATACGAGTATAATCCATGATAACTAAATTTAATGAGATTTATTCATTTTTTGTGTTAAAATGGTAATGTTTTTTTGTATTTTGATTATGTATTTGAGAATATTAAGATTGACACAGTGTACCAACAAGAAATTGTTAAAGGCGTTAGCCGTTGATGTGTAAATAAATAAATAAAATAACTACCTACTGTGAAAACTATTATCAACTACTACTATATTCCCCGAATACGACGCGACGGTTACAAAAGCTATATGTGATGTCTGTATGTGTTTCTGTAGTAAATTAATAAAAATACCAATAGTGATATGGATTCAAGTATATTAGGTATAATGTTTCAAACAAATTTTACATGTTTGTTTTTGATACAATCTGTATATTGATACCATGGTTATTCTAATTTTTTTAGATAGTAACATTGTACCTATACGTATAGGGTTGCCAGATGTGCCGGATGAAAAACCTTTAAAAAGTTTTAAAACTACCTCCCCACAATTCGCACCGCAGGCAAAATATTCTCCGATGATGAGCTCTGAAGAGTGACAGATATTTTCCTTTAAGGAAATATAAAAATTATACCAACGTTAATATTTGAAAAAAGCGTTAAGAAGCACCGCAGGCGAATTTTATTTTATGAAAAAATGCTACGTAATTAAATACCTACCCATGTTTTCACAAGGAATGCAGGTACTCGTATCATACTATGTATGAAAAATGAGAACACATAGGAAATAATCAAGATCGTACTCCTTTCAAGGATGTTATGAAAAAAATACATACAGGATGTCCCGTTAATCAACGTCATCCCGTGGAGGGGTGATAGACCAGCTCATAGCCTACCAGAAAATATAAATATGATCTTACTAAAAATCGCTCATTCTCTAGATATCGAGCTGAATTATTCAGGATTACGAATCAAAAATTTCAATTCCATAATATTAAATTTTGTGACCGTGGCGATCGAAAAACTGATCGAAGGTGTCGAATTTCACGAAAAACAAAAAAGTGCCGATATCTCGAGCGATTTTTAGTAAGGTCATATTTCGATTTTCTGGTAGGCTATGAGCTGGTCTATCACCCCTCCACGGGATGACGTTGATTAACGGGACATCCTGTATATCTACTTGATAAGGAAATTGATCGTGTTGAATTTCTTGAGGTCCGACTAAAATAAACCGGACATTCTCTGGTTTTCCAAAATTTTTTCGACCGGACAGGTGTGAAAAAACCGGACTGTTCGATCCGAAACCGGGTATCTGGCAACCCTACCTACGGACCTAATTACCGTGTCGTCGGACAATCGATGAATTCCCTTGAGGGACAGACCAAAGTAAAGATATTTGTGAATAGAATGAAAAATCTATCTCTCCATCTATACCCTCACGCCACGTCCCTTGTAGGGTAGGCAGAGAGGACAGAGCGCCAGACAGCCCTATTGTAGCCCTAAAATATTGTGTACAAAATACAAAATGTCGTACCTTTAGTATATGAAAGAAACGATTAAGTATACATATTTTGTGTCCTTGAAAAACGCCTCTTTAAGGGCTTGGCACCGGTAATGACGTCACAGTCTTTTCCCACGGCATTAAGGTTCAAAATTGCGTGACAATCGCATGATAAAATGGTAAAAATAGCGTTTTTTTCCATTTTTGGGGTTAATTTTTGCGTCTATCAAAAAACATTTACGGTTATTCCCTAGATTTTAATGCAAATTATCAGTTCAAAAAAAAAATACCCCGCGACTTTCAGGAAACGAGTTTTCGTCTTTCGGAAAAAAGGTCAGAGGTGTTTTCAATTTTTTTTTTTGAGAAATCTATACAAGATATAAAAAAATCTTTTACGGTTATTCCCTAGATAAAGTTTCAATGCATTTACCCTATTTTGTTCCAAAACATATTTAGTAACGGTTGTCGAGATAAAAGGTCTCCCGTTTTCAGAAATTTTTGAAATGTCTGTATACATACATACTCTTAAATGGTAATTTTCACATAATTGTTTTTTCTTGCCGTCTCAAACTGAAATACTACAATTGTTTGCCGTTAAAATATTATTATTTCATGAAACACTTTAGTATTTTTCTGCTCTTTAACAATTGATATTGAGTAGAAGAAAATTTGCTCGTACCTAAGAAATAAGTAAGAAAAAAGAAAAAATAATAATGCCATAAGAAGTAAAATCGTTTCTATATTTCTCTGTATTGTTTGTTAAATTATTTATTAAAGACACTTTAGTAACATGAAGAAACTCGTTTCCCAATAATGGAGGCTCTGGTGACGTAATTATTTATTAATTCACGTATGTAGCTGCCTCAAAATCTTATGAAAATGGTTCGATTTTGATGTAGAGAAGTAAATAATAAAACAATGTTTTCATTTCACAACTCCTCTGAAATTTTTACGGAGAAAATTTATTGCATTGTTAGTACTAGTCAGTGAGTCATCAGCTCGACTATCCTGGGTGAACCTTGGCTGTGTGAAAGGTCCCCTTCACTTAGTCTTTCTGAAGACTCCTCAGTCCCTCGGTTTTATGGTATCTTAACATCACCCATCCACAGCAGCTAGGATATGCTTATGATTGTTGGGTGATGGATGAATGAAACATGTTGTAAGTATAATGTTTTGTAAGTATATTTGTGTCTCTTACCTTTATAAGCGGTGAACATGTCATAATTTATAAATCTGTATTACATCGATACACATTACGTCATATTAAATGTATTTAGGTTTTATCCAGTGACGGGAAATGTTTGCATTGTGGTTTGTGGTATGAGTTCAAAATTTGGTTTCATATATTTCTTTGTAATCTACTACTACTACTACTACTATACCCTCACGCCACGTCCCTTGCGGGGTACGCAGAGAGGACAGAGCGCCAGACATCTCTATCCTTACACACACTCTTAGCTTCCGTCACACTCATACACTCTTTGTAATCTACATAGAAACAAAACAAAGTTGGAGTTTTAACAGTATAGAACTCGTTTTCTTTTTAGACATATAACAACACTTTTCGTATAATATATAATACAACTTCTTCTCCTTTTAACGATTCTTAAGATAATAGAGAAAAACCACAATGCTTCCATTTTGCCATTCAGAGCGATTGACTATTCCCAACGATTCCATACACTTTTCTCTTGTATTATTTTGAAAATATCCGTCAGAATACGGACAAAGTTTTCTGAATCTAGGTTACGTTGTACAGTTATAATACTTATGTTCTTATACCACGTGTACCGGAGAATGATTTACTATAGGATACGTACTGAAGGGTAGGAATATATAGGGTAAGTATAGAATATTATGGACGCCATCAGGTAAGGCTGTTGATTAATTTGATTTTAGTAATTCGGCTAGCTTGGAAGGTTTCTCCCTAGCACATAACGCTAATGACATTTTGATTGCTTCAAATTATTTTGTATTCAGCGGTAGTTTTCTGTTATAAATTTGGTACACGAATAATATCTTGTTTTCAGTTTCAACCTGATACGTGATATTAATATTAAATTCAATAGGAATGAGCAAAATACAAAACATTTTATATAAAACGAAGCATTGAAGATGATCTGCGAGTTGTAATATTCTGCGCAAATTTATCTCCTCTTTTTTATGTCCCTTTTTCCATTTACACTCTTATAATGTTATTTTTTAGGAACTTTATCGATAGACTAGAGAGAAAAACTTACCAAACTTGGTGTACTTGTATGCATACATATAATCATGTTATTTGTACATCATGTTTTACAAAGTTTCAGTACCTCCTGTGTACACGTGTAAGATAATATCTTCATACATCAATATTAGCGGTTGAAGGATTTCATGGTGGTTTCTTTAGACCGGAAAGTTTTTGAATGTTTCATCATGTAAAAGGATATTTAGGTTTTATACACTGCTACATTCTCGTTGTGAAATAGATGTGTGATATTTTTTCGTCGATAACATACACAATGCTTTGAATCACATTTTGAGAATTGAATTCCCAAATTTGGAGTTTCACTATCCATTCTTAACATCTCCATTTAGAGTGCGATGATAGAGTTGTGTACGTAGCACTTAAAATGCCTAGCCTATGCTAGAAAATGCCGGATGGAAAATATTCGCGGAGAGATGATAAGACAAAAGTAGGGGCTCTAAATATGAAATATCTTTCTATCATAAATGTATGAATTATAGGAAATAGTTGTCTACTACCTACTGTCGTTACAATTAAACGAAGAGATATTAATATAACGTTACAATAAATTACTATCAATAACGAAGCACTTAGGTGTGGTAATTCATTAGAGGAATGCTATGTTCCTATTAAGTTTTAACCTAATACTATTTTATAGTTGACAATTATCTGCACGTGCTAAAACACAATTACACTGTACTCGTAGATATAATATTGAAGGTTCTAATAACTTTGTGTTATGTAGACACGTAATGTTTGGAACCTATTATATTGTTATAACACTAGTACTAGGTATAGAGATTAAATCAAATAAAATATTGTGGGTGTTTTCATTCTGGATACCCATTATTGGGATATCCAGTATATTATTGGACTGCTGCAGGATACTGAGCACCTCCTGGCATACCCACTGGTTCCTGGGCGGTGCACATGGCAACGTCTCGCAGAGCGGCTGCCCTGGAAGATCGCATTTAATCTTGTAATGTTTGTAAACCTGACAATTCCAAGTGCCTTAAATGGGGCCTACGATGATTAGAGAACAATAAACAAAAAGATGAACATGGAGAGATTGTGGCTTTCTGGAAGCGAATAGGGATATAGTGAGTGCCGACCATTGATATCTAGTTTCTAGTAAGCAGATTACTCTCTTAGTAGCAAATTGAGAGCCGAGCGAATGAAAATTGTATGAAGTTTGCTAAACAGCAAATGTTAAATTCCATACATTTTGCCTAACAACTGGAAAAAATACGCCAAAAATATGGAAGGCAGTGTATTTCTGCAGAAAGGAAGCCGGGGCTAATACTTGTGATGGGATAACGTCAGATTAGATACTATTATACCTATCATATTTTCCGAAAGGTAACTCGATGGGAATCGTGTTTTTAGATAGCTTCGCGTCTGATGGAAAGGGGCTTTACATATTTATCAAGGTACTATATGTAGTATGGTATATCAATGATGTCGACCTACACGATAAGAAGAAGATTGTATAAAATAAAATCTGTTTTAGATGCTTTCAGAAACTTAAACTCGGAGCCGAAAGAAGCGTGCGCCAGTGACCTCGGCGAACTTGTGGTTGGAGTGGTTAGAGGTCCTGGAAACTGCAAGTGACAGGGGCCTCTGGCGAAGGTAAACAGATGGCTTGAGCCCCCGACCCAACCAGAGATACAAGCAGAAGAGGATATATGTATTACATATCATCTCCAGATATTTGGCATAAATTTTAGCATTTGTGGGTCGAGTGGGACGATGTGGTGTGTTGTCTTCTTTCATCCAGTCTGTGCAAATATTTCAAACGGGAGACATTTCAAGAATTTACAACCTGGACTGAATGAGCCAAAAATCTTTATGAATAGGCAAAATATCATGTAAATTATACTTTTAAAAAACTTGAATAATAATAAAAAAAAATATTTAACAGTTGTTAAATACAGATAATTTACGAGGCTTTTAACAATAAAATATATTTAGTAACTTAATATTTTATGATTTAATAAAAAATAAAATATTGCGGGCTAATAAAGCATAATATTAAGATACTATATCATTTTATTCTGAATAAAAGCTTAGTTTATCAACAAAATAAAACAATATAGAAATATCAATTTGGACTCAATTTATCAAGAGAAAAAGTTTTTCATTTGTAATACCAGAGATAAATAAATTTTTGTTGTGACATAAGCTGCCTTGTTAATATTAAAAATATAAATCAAAAGTTTGTCACTTAATCATGAGGAAAATAAGATATTTCTTTGTTTTTATTTTATTACATTCTTTTCTATGGGCATGATCTTTTGTTACAATAATAAATAATATAATATATGAATATACACAACAAAAGGGAATTTCATCTTGTCAAATACCAAAAAAACCTTTTATTGATGACAAATCATTATTTTTCTTTCTCAAGATATTTCAAGGAAAATATTTCACTGATTTTCGGAAATATATTGTTGAAAATAATAATATACCTGTTTATAGTGTTTGCTTGTTATTTGGGGGCTGGCAGACACCACAGCATTGCGATAAACTCGCCCTAGTGAACAACTTTAAATGTGTATAAACTTGCTGGAGTGCTTTTGAATGTTTGTTTTTTACCATACTTTTTTTTTCATGTATTCATTTAATATTTTCATTTTTCATGCTGTCACATCAATTAACTTTATGTACTAATGGCCTAGCTCCGTGTATTATTTAAAACAAATTAAATTAAATGAGATGTACATCTACATACATTGTATATTGTAATTATTATATGACTTTGCGTTCACTCCTCAACAGATGGCGTTAGCATCGGAAATTTGATTAATTGTAAAATCATTTCCAACTGCAGCATATATACAACTTTCAAAAATTACACGATTGACAGCAGGTGGAATGTGGTGGAATGGGTGAACGTTGCCCTGGGCATAAAATGATCACTTAAGCCAGCCAGAGCCGACTCGTAAGCGTCGGAACACCCATCCTGCTTCCTGCCCAAGGGAGTTCACAAAACGCTGCATTATGTGAATGCAGATGCCTCTCGTCTCTGTTGAGGGGAAAACTTAATGTAATTCCGTCTGTGCTATATGTAGGTAAGTACAGATAAATCCGGTTCCATACCTAAATAATTTAGGTAAGTATACCTCTAATCATATTATATGACTTGTTACTATGTGATTATGTAGTTTGTCAGTTCTAAAAAAATATATCTTTTCAATTAATAGCTATCATATAATATTTGTAATGTTAACATAATTCTACAGTTAATTATATAAAAAAAAAATTCTACAGTTTGGGAATAATAATTTTAGGGTCTGACCTTCAACGAAGCAAAACTACAACCTTCGTGTTCTGAGGATGAATTGAATTATTAAAATGTAATATACATATTGACAGTACAAGACATTTCAGGAGACTTAATATTTAATCACTGAGAAATTAATTTTCTACATTATATTAAAATACAATAATACTATAATATTACTCGAAAATAAAGAAAGGAAAACTCTCCTCTTGGATACTTAGTTTTGTACCCGTCGGGATTGCTCCCGATCGTGCTGTATTGTAATAATTTTTCTCTTTATTCGAATACTTATTTGATATTTTAAGAGTATGCATACCGACATTTCAAAAATTTCTTAAAACGGGAGACCTTATATCTCGACAACCGGTACTAAATATGATTTGAAACGAAATACAGTAGATGAATTGAACATTTATCTAGGGAATAACCGTAAAAAATATATATTGTACAGATTTCTCAATTTTTTTTTAAAACACCTCTGATCTTTTTTCCGAAAGACGGAAATTAGTTTCCCGAAAGTTGCGGAGTATTTTTTTTGTACTGATGATATGCATTAAAATCTAGGGAATACCCGTAAAAGTTTTTTGATAGACGCAAAATTAACACCGAAAAATGGAAAAAAACGCTATTTTTACCATTTTATCATGCGATTATCCACGCGACTTTGAACCTTAACGCAGTGGGAAGTAACTGTGACGTCATTCTTGGTAGCAAGGCCTTAATAGCCTACGTATGTCCAAGTCAGAATTCTGCTCTATCGTTATTTAGAATACGTAGTCCGAGATTTCTCCTGCGTATACTGATTCCTGGACATGGGAGGTTTCAGTACCGATACAACCTAACTATAGAATGTTCTGGGCATTTATTAAGTGAAAAGATCGACATCGCTTGTCGATCGTCCGGACGCCTTACTTGTGAAGTGTCTTACTTGAAAATAAGTTCTATTTAAAAAGATAAATTCCATTAAAAAAATGTATGACAAATAAGTAAATGGGTACCGAGGTCACTTTTTATTAAGATAGATAGATAGAAACATTATTAAATTTTCTTTTTTATAGTCCTTCGCAGCAAATTTCTCTCAACTGTCATTCCCGTATTTTCTTATACCAAGAAGATTTCTTATACAAGATCTATAGACTATTCCGTGTAGTGGAATTTAATCCATTAAGTCCTCCTCATAGTTAATTCTCTGTGTTCTAAGTGACAGACAAGTTATTTAAAAGGGGGAATTTCTACAATTGTCTGAAAGAGAAAGGTCAACTGACGCCATGCCGTATTATTTAGTAGGTATGTAGGCAGAAAGGTGTCAGGGTTGGCAACCGTGCTGTACCTACTTTTTTTACATACATATTTATTGAAATCACTCTTCTTCTTCTAGTGTTCGAGAGTGAGCTTCTCCAATTTGGGTAGCTACCAGGCGCGAAGCTACCTATAAGAAGACGATTCCCATCGATTTACCTTTAAGATAATATGATAGGTACAATAGTGTCTAATTTGACGTAATCCAATAAGAAATGTTAGCCCCGACTTCCCTTCTGCAGACAACCCTATCCTTGCACATACTCCTAGCCTCCGTCACATTCATGCAATTTGTCATACACGTTCTCCGATTTCTTTTACTCAAAACGCGTCCATCCTTGAGGATCTGGTCGTCATGAGCGGACTAGGTTAGTCACGGGCAGCCGCGCTTCCTCACTCCTCTTCGCTCATTCAAATATTTTATCATTCTGCAAATATACTAAAGAGGCTCTTTATTAAAGGCATTCACCATCAACTTTGTATATTGCTTCATTATCTAGAAGTAGGGCGCGTTTTGAGTAAAAGGAATCGGAGAGCGTGTGTGACAAACTGTATGAGTGTGAAGGAAGCTAAGAGGGTGTGTAAGGATAGGGATGTCTGGCGCTCTGTCCTCTCTACCTACCCTGCAAGGGACGTGGCATGGGGGTATAGATCGATCTAGAAAAAAAGTTGGCAACCTTGACTATATTCTCCTTCATTGACTAGTGATAAGGTTAAACAGGGAAAACATGCAAATTTATGCCAGAAAATTAAAATGAGAAAAACTGGAGAATGCTTTAATTAAAAAAGTGTATAAAATTTTCTAACAATTTATCAATGTAACTAAAATAATAATAGGTACTGTGGATCTCCCCTACCTCGTGACTAACAATTGAAGTTTTTAGTTGATTAAAAATAATAAGCCTTGTTCAAAACTAATAATAATATTGTGTAAGGCGTACGTTTGATAAAACTTTTCAGACTTTCATAATGAGTAATAATACAACCTCTTTGTACAATCGACTCGCGTAGCTACTTACCAGTGGAAAAGGGTGGATTTCTGCAGAAGGGAAGCCGGGGCTAACATTTCTTATGAGATTACATCAAATTAGACACTATTCTACCTATCATTTTTTCCAAAAGGTAAGTCGATGAGAATCGTATTCTCAGGGAGCTTCGCGCCTGGTACTTACTTGTAATTTGGTAAAATTTCGCGTCTCTTAATTCCCACATAAATATTTTAGTTCGTACCTATGTTTATAACATTTTTCACTATATCCTTAATAGACTCCTAATCCGTGGAGAGTTGCACATCAAAAAACTGAGTAGTCGGAGAGCCCGTACCCGGGAGCGTTCCTACGTATAAAATATTTCATAACGTATAGTCACCGATAATACATTTCATTTTACAACACATCGTAAGTTAATTTCCTCGGCAAAAATGGCTGCCACCGTGTCAAATCATAATACCAAAGTGTATTTAAAACTATTTACTGGTCCTATTTGTAAAAAAATGTTGTCAAACTACAGAACATAATGATTATTAAGTTTCAGTATTAAAAATAATCCTTCTTTATAAATAAATTATGCAAAAAAACTAAAATGTTTAGTCTTCAGAAAACATTCTTTATTCACCCTCTCAGATGTCAGATTGTGGCTATAGAGATGGCTTAATGTGTGCATATAAAAATGAAGAATTGTCAATACAACTGACGTAGGTTTATTTATAGACAAAAATAGTCAACAGTAATAGGTAAATGGAATATCAAATGTTTCCCAAGATCAGATAAATATATCTTTAAGACCAATGCAGAAAAATAATGCATACATTGATTTGTTAATTTACTAATTTATTCTCATAAAAAAATCATAAGATTTGCCATTTCTAACCTAGAAGTTTATCTGTGTCCTATGTTCATTTGTTTAACCCTTCAACAAAACTTGATTATAGTGTTGCTATAATACACAATACAAATACAGTAGGTACCTACCTAATTATTTTATCACCAATCAGAATTAGTATTATTATCCAGATCCATTATTATTATTTATTATGTAAATTCTATTAATATTGAGGTTAAAATCGTGGACTTTAAACATGATCGTTTACTAAGTTTACACTAACATTACACCACAGAAAATACTATTTATGGTAGCTAAATCTCTATTTAATTATTTAAATCACTTACGTAATTACATACTGAATGATTGACTGAATAATATTGTAAAACAATAACTCATCCACCTAAATATTGAAATTATTGACCATCGATAACATTACATTGATAGGGATGCAAACGATACATCAATGTTTTGAAGAACGATACATCGCCGATACATCGACATGGTATGACAACGATACATCGCTGATACATCGTACATTTTATAAGGTTTTCGTACGTCCAATTATAACTAGATACCTACTTACTCCATTTCAAAATTGTTACGTTCAAATAAATGCCTAAATCAGTTCAACTGAGAAAATGTGTTTTATTTTTAAGATTTCGAGTTTGATTTATTTGTTTTTATTGGTATAACAATTTGTGTGATGTATGAGATAATTGAAACATCGGAAAAACATCGATGTTAGCCACGGGAGCATCGATGTTTTCAAACATCAATGTTTTTAAGAACGATGTTGCATCTCTATACATTGACAAATGACAAGACAACTGTCACTGGTAAAAGTTACAAGGTAACAAAATAGTTTTTCCACTAATTATTTTAAATAACGCAATAACTTTTACATACTAAAATAATTCACATATGATAATAAAATACTACAATAGGTATGTTAAATTACAGTAAAAAAAACACGTTGAAAATAATTACTTATCTGAAACTGCATTCGATTAGAAAACCTTTCATTTCGATTTTGGCGTATGGCAACACTGTCGCCTCAAGCCGTCATGCGTCATCCATAGATTTATAATACAAGTAAACTGGATGGAGAACATAGCTGTTTGTCTATACATTCTGTACGATTCTGGGGGAAATGATCAGTTAGGCAAAAGAAGCAAAATGGGGTATTTTATTTTTTTCAGATTTCCCTTTAAGAATTAAACCTTTTGCATAATTTAAGAAAAAAAATTGTGAAAAAATGTGTTTTCAGTAGTTTCATATCACTAATTATGATATTGAATATCACTGATGTGAAGACGTTTTAAGTATATAATTTATTATGTAGGAATTTATTTTTTCATATTTTTTGTCATTTAAAGCTAATTGTATGTATTTATGAATTTTTGTGCAATGTTTAGTTTATGTTGTAATTAAAGACAATAAAATAAAAGTAATTTAATTCACTTCAATCGTGTGCCGTTTCCTTTGTTAAAAAAATGCTTATAAATCCTGATTAATGGACTATTTACATTCCTTGGTCCTATAATTATATTAATATGATGTCTATTATTCATTTTCAGTTAAAATATAAACAGGGAAAACCAAAATCCATGTGAAAATCGCAGTTTCCTATAGCCCGTTTAGTATGGAAAATCCTCCATTTTGCTTCTTTTGCCTAACTGACCATTTTCCCTAGAACCGCAATAGTCGGCCAAGAGGAGAATCCAGTTTACTATAGTATTACTAAATCCATGGCGTCATCTGACGTTTAATCAACAAAACAGATTGTTGTGTATATCATGATATTTGTTATTGAGTTTAGAGCACTAAATTTGTGTGCGTTGTGTGTTAATTGTGACTTTTTATAAAGTTTATAACCTCTAAAAGTTAATTAATACAAACAGCAATAAGATAAGAGTACGGTTGTCATCATAGAAAATGTATATGATTGTTATTATTCCACAATACAATACATGGTAAGAAGTGTCATTGTTTTGATTCTTTGTAATGTGATAATTAGATTTATATATTACATACCAAGTAAGCAGTATCGAAAGTGTTAATATATTTAGAACATAACCTCAAACAATATTTCATTGCGATATTCACCAAGATGTCCAATAACTTTGTCTACTTTTAGATTTTTGGGGAACTGCGAAATAGCTCTATTTCAAACTGCAATGTAAATTACGAAAGAGAGTAGGATTATTTTTTGTTGAGATGATATCATTAAACCAACAAAAGACAGCATATCAGGGTAAGAAGTGATAAGTTTAGTTGTTTTTCCCATGTAATGTGATTAGATTTGTATATTACATATCACCGTTGTATAAAATGTTAATATATTAAGAACATAACCTCAAATCATTGTGATGTTGAACTCGATCAAACCAATATTTTATACATGTTCAATTAATTTTGTGTTTCATTTCAGGTTTGTGAATAGGATACTGATCTCAAGAAATGTTTTGATGTTTCGCCCTTTGTTTTGCTCTTTTTGAGTGTTTAGAAGAGAATAATTGTATCAAGAACAATCAAGCCACTTAAAAACCACACACACGAAAACTTGAATAGAGGAAGTGTATCTAATACGACTGAAGCATACTGTGTATAAAATATGTTACAGATAATAAGTGGTGATGACCACGCCTGGCGTAGTACTTTAATTTCTAAGCTGGTTCTTTAAATTTTGAAATACCAAAATTATTACCGGCGCGCACATCTACAAAAAAAGTTGTAATTGACTCACCCTTTTCCAAATGTTTTGTTCAGCTTCAAACTTGGACCGATGATCACTTCTACTCAAACACTCAAAGGTATAAGGGGCGCGCCCGCATAATATTAGTTTATAACACAAATAAAGAAGTTCACAATAAATCAGTTCATCAAAATACAACACAAAGATAACAAGAGAGGATTTTCACATCAACAAAAAACGTCAGTTCCAAGCATAGGTCGAAAACAGTCTACCACTGGGGTCATCGAACCAGAACAAATTTTGTAGTGTTTTAAAACAATAATCGAATGAGAGAATTTTGAATACTTTATTATCAAAAATAAATTAAAGTAGGACCAGGCGAAACCAATAAGCGTAGGTTAAATGTGAGACATTAGATTAGAAACATATTGTGTATAGATAATTCATAGAATAAATTCAATACTTTAATTACAAAACCAAAATAATCTTTTCCCCGATCAATTAAAACTTTTAAATCAAAAGGTACCAGGTTATTATAATGATTTTGGTATGACGTTATTGCGTTATCACATTCAATGTGTTTGCAAATTTTTAAGACGTGTTGACTTGATTCACAGATTTAAATAATATTTGTTATACATCTTTGTTTTACATTACATATATTACAAGAAGATTATTTTCATTCACTTTTTAAGCGTAAAATTTAACTCTGACTGAGTCTAACAAAACTATTACATTAAGTTTGAATGAGATAAACATAAAATCATATTAGGTCCAGTTCTCAAAAGTATTTCAGTAGACTACATGTATTAAATTTATATTGTTCTGACTTATAAGTAGGTAATAGGTATGTATTTGAAATAAAATGAAGATTTGTTCATTTAATAATCTGTAACATAATTTTTGTTTGCTAATCACTCAAAACGTATGTATTTTAGTTGATTTAGTTCTCTGCGGAGTAGGCAGAGAGGACAGAAAACCACATCCTTGGACACACTCCCAGCCTCTGTTACATTCAAATAATTTGTTGTACACGCTCTGCCATTCCTTTTACTAAAATCGCATCCATCCTTGAGGATCCGGTCGACACAATCAATTTGGGTCACTCTCGGACAGTAGCGCTTTCTCAAGCCACTTCTTTCATCCACATATACCTGTCTTCTGATTATTTATTCTCCTAACTGACCTATGCTGTCGAAGCATGTACACTTCAATGTAGTTATGATAGCACCCAGTTTATGTAACTTCATAACAATCTCTTCCGAACAAGAATTTAGTCTAATCACTTTCCTGGGCAACGCCAGGTGCAAAAGCTTACAAAATAAGCATGTTTGGTATACCTATACATCCTATTATTATATTCATTCAACAGATGGCAGTGTTGCATTACATTAATCTGTAAAAACATAAATACCTACATTAAAACTTTTAATAATGTGATGTTGATTTTTTAGGTAGATTTCCAAAAGGAATTCTACCTATTCGTTTCTCCCGTGATGTCGCAGAATTGAAAAATTTCTACTCAGGATCACTAATTAGGACCAGGAGAACCCGAATCCGACCTTGGTTTAAAAGTTTATATATATAAGCCATATATATATATGTCCCTTTTCTTGTGCGCACGTTTGCGGCCAAACTATGCGTCGCAGAAACGTGAAACTTGGGTGGTAGATTTTTGGTAAGGGGTAGATGAACTGATAGGAGATTGGGTGAAATCCATTAAGAGGAAGGTTCACTTTTTAAGGCTTTAAATACAAAAACAATCATTCTGAGGGGATCCAATGATTGTGAGGGTCCGTGTCTGGTATCGTATGAAAGGGCATTAAATAAGGAATACAGATCAATTTACAGATTTTATCTAGCTCAATTCCTCGGACGACACTGATCGATCGAAATATCTGGTTAAGTAGTTACCGCATAGGTACTAGCGTGTTCGTTGTCTTAGAAAAGTGCTTCACGATACGAGTAGAACTCACATCTTTTTTAAATTTCTAAAGCGCTTAGGTACCCATTTATATTATGTCATAAATCCACATACAACGTACCATGAATCAAAACCAAATTTCAAATATTAAATATTCAGATCAAAAAAAAAGAATATGGCTGGATTCGAACAAATTCAAAGTTTATTGTAATAAACTACATCACATTTGACAGAAGAAAGTTTTTATCATAGAAGCGACGAATATTGATCGCAAAATAACAAATATTTCGTACGCATAATATCTTCACAAATTTGCTACAAATAGTCTTGTTGAGTATAATTATCACAGATAAATCAAGCTGTACGCAACATAATATAAAAGAAGTAGGTAAGTAATTACTATTTCCAAAAGTTCATAGGTATATAAATATCCATTTTGTAATAAATGACCTATAAGCAGATATGTCTCGTTTTCCAGTCCGTTCGGTCCTCTGCAGTTCTTTTTAGCTCTGCATACGACTCGCAGAGGACATCTCCACAAATTTGCTTCAAATAGTCTTGTTGAGTATAATTATCACAGATAAATCAAGCTGTACGCAACATAATATAAAAGAAGTAGGTAAGTAATTACTATTTCCAAAAGTTCATAGGTATATAAATATCCATTTTGTAATAAATGACCTATAAGCAGATATGTCTCGTTTTCCAGTCCGTTCGGTCCTCTGCAGTTCTTTTTAGCTCTGCATACGACTCGCAGAGGACATCTCCACAAATTTGCTTCAAATAGTCTTGTTGAGTATAATTATCACAGATAAATCAACCTGTACGCAACATAATATAAAAGAAGTAGGTAAGTAATTACTATTTCCAAAAGTTCATAGGTATATAAATATCCATTTTGTAATAAATGACCTATAAGCAGATATGTCTCGTTTTCCAGTCCGTTCGGTCCTCTGCAGTTCTTTTTAGCTCTGCATACGACTCGCAGAGGACATCTCCACAAATTTGCTTCAAATAGTCTTGTTGAGTATAATTATCACAGATAAATCAACCTGTACGCAACATAATATAAAATAAGTAGGTAAGTAATTACTTACTTACTAATTTTCATTCCTTAAATTGAATAAATTATAATTTCACACGATCAATCGAACCGAAATCGAATCAATTTGAATCGTTTGCTTATCACCCAGTATTCTGTCACTATGTTATTTATTTTTTGTACATACATGTAGGTAACCTTGAGCTATTACATTGTGGTTAGTATTGCCCCGGAAAAGGCTATCGCCTATTGGGGCAATAAAATCCAGTACTTTTTTGTTTGTTTGTTTTTACTTTGTAAAGCTTTGGATAATAAATAAATGAAATGAAATATACATAGGTACTACTAACAGTTTCATCCTGGTATTGTGACAAAAAATAATAATTGTTCATTTTTTAGAACTGGAAATCCACAAAAAATGCCGCGAGTAAGTAGAAAGACAATGAGTGCTAAGCAGCGCAACATTGAAAATAGAAAAAGACTCGAGAATAAGAGAGCGTCGGGGGAAAATAGCCAAAAAAATAAATGTCAAGAGGTTTGTGATAACGGTCGGAAAAAACGAAATGAAAGGAATAGCTTATATCAAGCGGCCCGACTTTCTGATTCACAACAGCGCACAAGTCACAAGGCCAGAGTGCGTCAGTGTCAATCTACCAGACTTGCCGATCCCAAACAACGGACAATTCACAGGATCAGAATAAGTCAGTGTCAAAAAATACGACTAGCTAATCCTGCGAAACGTATAGAGCAGAGACAAAGAGAAAAAATAGTTCGGAAACGCCGTAATGATAGTCCAATACGGGGTCCGGCTAGTAAAATGAGAAGAAATGAGTGCCAGAAGAAGAGGTTGTGTGACCCCTTACAAAGAGAAGCACATCTACAAAAGCTTCGAGACAATCAACAAATTCGAATGAACTTGGCATCTCTACGCCACAAACATCTTGCGCGACTTCGCGAGGCGCAACAAAATAAATTGCAAGACCCGATTCAAAGAATCCTTCATATCAGCAGAGTGCTACAATCTCGTCGAAAAAGAAACGAAGACAAGTCTGAACAAAGTCGCAAGAAAATTTATGAAGCTTTCCTTTGTGACAAGAAGCTTGGACCTTCGATAACTTGCGATTGCTGCCGAAGGCTTTGGTTTAAATCATCAGTACGAAACTACGATGTAACAAAACTTCATCACGCTACGCTAGTTGCTGCATGTGGCTTAGTTGAAGGAGATACTGTCAAGCTGTGCAGCCATTGTTCAACTTCTATCAAGAAACACAAGTTACCAACATTTTCAATAAATCGTGGTATGGAATTACCTCATGTTCCTGAAGTCATTAAAAAGCTAACAGAGTTAGAGAGTCGCTTTCTCTCTCCGAGGATCCCTTTCATGGCTATTAGGGCGGCCAGAAGTGACCAGCAATACATTGTAAAAGGGCGCGCTATAAACATTCCAATTAACGTAGATACCTCTGTTAAAATTTTGCCTAGAACCATGAGCGAATCCGAATGTATCCCCATATGTTTTAAAAGAAAGAGGGCTTTTAAGAGTAATGTAGCGTTTGAAAATGTGAGACCCAAGATTGTTCAGGATGCAGCTAATTACCTTGTAAATTCGCCTTTATACAAGTTCTGCGATATAAAGTTTGATTCTAGTCGATTTCAGGAATATGTTAACCTACCAAAAGATAACACTAACATTGTAATTGATGGCGATGACACGAATGATAATGATGTTGGTAACATTGAAGATGATGATGAAGAAAATGAACCTGTTAATGTGGCCGATGACGTGACTATGTTGGCTAATGCTACAGTGTTTGCCCCAGGTGAGGGGAATAAACCAGAATCTCTGTTCAGTCGATTTGTCGAGTCACAGAGTTTCCTTCGCATATTCGGAGGGGAACTTATCGAAGCCCCAGATGGAATTAGCTTTCAAAACTGGTCTAAATCTCTTATAATGCGGGAGGATAGGAGGTGTGCGGACGTGCCTTTCCTGTTTTTCGTTGCCTTAAAGTTAAGAAATTCGAAAGTGGCGTCCGGAATCCATTTTTGTATGCGAAAGGCAAAAAGCAAAATTGCACATGTAACCGTCAAGCAAGCTTTGAACACCGAATTTTTGAGGAATCTCGAGATACACGACAGCGGTTTCAAGATTTTTGCAGGCGACCGCGGGTCTCCTGCCTTCTGGGAAGCCAAAAAGAAAGAGGTCTCTTTTCTTTAGCCCATATTAATTACAATTTTTAGTACAATAATTTAATTTGGGTATAAAAATTTAATATATGTATTCATTGATATTATTTTAGGTTTTTGCCATGATTCGGCAGCTGGGTCCCTGCTCAATATTTTTAACATTGTCACCCGCTGAAACTCGTTGGGGGGAACTGTTGAAAATTCTCAAGTTGCTTTTGGACAAAGAAAATATTTCTTCCGAAGATGCAGCCAGCCTACCCTATCCTGAAAGAGTGAGGTTAGTAAAATCAGACCCAGTCACAGTGGCAAGGTATTTTGAGTACAGAATGCGATGCTTGTTCAACATACTAAAAAAGCCTGGCAGCGTGTTCAGGGATCACCCCGTCGAAGATTTTTACATAAGGACAGAGTTCCAACAACGTGGATCACCTCACGTGCACTGCATCTTATGGCTAAAAGACGCGCCAAAGTATTCCGATGCGGGCGACAACACTGAATGCATACAATTTATTGATGATTTTATTTCATGTTCTTCTCTCATGCCAGAGGAGCACATACAACTTCAATCCCATCGGCATACATTCACATGCAAAGGAACAAAAAATGACAAGTGCCGATTCGACATTCCTTTCATGCCTCTAAAGGAAACTATGATATTGCATCCAGTGGCAAAAGATGAAATGGATGTCGAATGCAAGAAGAAATTGCAAGCACGCCGGCGAGATATTAAAGAAAAACTATGTATCATTGTAAAAAATAAGGATGCCACTACTTTGGATGAACTTCTGCATCAACTGAATATTTCGTATGATGAATATATTTTAATCATTCGAAGCGGTTTGAAAAGAGTTACTGTTTACTTACAGCGAACACCACAAGAAGCTATGATTAATTTTTATAATCCAGACCTTCTCCAACTTCACGAGGCAAATATGGATATTATGTATATAACCGATATTTATTCGTGCGCGACTTACGTTTTGGATTACTTAAATAAATCGAATAACACGATGTCAAAATTATTACGTGATATTGAAGCCGAAATTCGCAGCGGCAACTACTCCATGGCCGAACAATTCAAACTTCTTGGTAGTAGTTTTCTAAACGGCAGCGAGTTTAGTGCGCAAGAGGCAGTCTATTACATACTAGGGCTGCCGCTCTCCCGCTGTTCCCGCACAACTGTATTTATCAACACCAATCATCCAGACAAACGGGTTGCAATGTTGAAGCCTCAGAAAGAACTTGAAAAAATGCGCGAGACTGATCCAGATTCTACAAATGTATATGCGAGTAATGACATTGAGCGATACGCGTTACGGCCAAGCTCTATGGAATCAATATGCCTCGCCGATTTTGTGGCATTGTATAATTATTCTAAGACTGCAATGCAAAGCAAAAATCATGACGAAAACAATGACAATGACGATGACTATGACTGTGATTCAGAATGGTCAGAAGCTCCTATTCGTTTGATGGAAAATGCCGGTTTCATCAAGCGACGCTCAAGAGCTAAAATAATACGTTTCGTAAATTACAATGACAATCATGACGATTACAAACGTGAAAATGTCATGTTATTTTACCCTTGGAGGGAGGAACATGACATGATCTTACATGTTGAGAGGACTTTTGAGACACACATTCAAGAAATAAAGGCTAATCGAGCGAGATATGTCTATAACGAGGAAATCATGACCGAAATTGTGAATGCTCAAGCAAGACGAGAAATTGAGAACAATGATGATGATGATGAAGACATGCCAACACGACCACACAGTCTAGAAATATTGGGTGCGGCTGATTCCGACATCGACAATGCAAGCGACCCCGACATGCAGGTCGAGAAACATATGAATAAAGGCACAGAACAACCTGACGACATTGTACATATCCCTGTGCCTAATATTTTACCCGATGATGAGTATGCCGACATTGTTTGTACATTAAATGCGAAGCAAAGGAAATTTTTGTTACATGTTCTACACTGCTTCAAAACCAATCAAATGCCAATTTACCATTGTCTCATGGGAGGAGCTGGCGTGGGAAAATCTCGTCTCATAGAAGGTATAAATCAAGCTATAACAAGATACCTAAACACAACAGAAGGATCCATGGACACCTTGAAAGTTTTACTTTGTGCGCCTACTGGTAAAGCCGCCTTCGGCATAAAGGGTACTACATTACATTCTGCTTTTGCACTAGCCGTGACTCAAAACTCATCAGACCAGGTGCCTTTGAGTTCAGCTACAAAAAACACCTTATACAGCAAATTGAGGAATGTGAAATTAATTATTATCGATGAAATTAGTATGGTAGGAGCGAGACTTATATCAAACGTAGATAAAAGATTACAGCAAATTTTTCAACGCGATGACGTACCATTTGCCGGATTGTCCGTTATAGTTTTTGGTGACTTCAATCAACTAGGACCCATTGGTGACAGCTATATATTCAAGTTTCCCAAGAAATCAGAGATCAGAAAAATTCTCATCAATCCTCTTTGGAACCTATTCACATCATTCACTTTAACAGAAATTATGCGTCAAAGAGATGACGCTGAATTCGCGGAAGCACTAAACAGCCTGGCCCGTGGATGTCTCGACAGCAGTCAAATTAAACTCTTCCAGAACCGCGTGGTAAATGAAGAGGCTATCCCCAAGCATGCGTTGAGACTATACAGGAGCAATAATGAGGTTAATACGTACAACGATAGTGTAGTTGATCCAGATAAAAATAAGGTTGTGGTACATGCAACAGATAAAATTTCTGGTCAACCCAATGACGCGACAAAAACTAAGCTACTTAAATTAGCAAAAGAAAGTCCCCCTGAAAAAACTCAAGGCCTTTCATACGAACTTAAGATTAGCCTTGCCGTAAAGTACATGATAACAGTTAACATAGACGTCGGGGATGGTTTAGTGAATGGAGCCATTGGGACTATTGAAGATATTGACATTCATAATGGAGAAGTGTTGCGGGTTTGGATGAAATTCCCACAAAGTGAAGTTGGAAGAAAGAGACGGAGAGAAATCACCCATGGAAGTGATGATAATCTTACTGCCATTGAAAAGGTAAATAGAAACTTAAGACTTTCCAAAAGCAAGTATTATGTTATCAGGAAGCAGTTCCCTCTTCGTTGTGCTGAAAGTATTACTTTATGTAAAAGCCAAGGCGGCACATACAACTATGTGGCCGCGCACCTTAAACCAGGCATGAAAAGGAGTGAGATATACGTCGCACTAAGTCGGTGCACCCAGTTGTCTGGATTGTATATTACGGGAACGTTTATTCCGCCAAAACCGCCACTACCAACAGACGAGGTGGTGCTGGAAGTATTGCGGCTGCAATCGTGTCCAGTTAAGTTTTTAAACAAAACTGCCGCAGACTTCGAAGGCAATACCACTATTGTATATCAAAATGTTCAGAGCATAAATAATTCTGCTCATTGGCGTGATTTCCAGAACTTCTTGAAAATCACGAAACCGACTATTTTTATTGCTGCGGAAACATGGACATTGTCAACCGATAATTTAACTATAAATGGGTATAACGTAATATTTCGCTTGGATGTTCCTAGAACTCGGCATGCCAATGGACTTCTGGTCTTATCAAAAACTGGAATCACTCTGCAAAACCTGCACAGTTATCACAATGACGTCACTAAATCAGCATGTTGCATCGTGTGTTTCCTGACTGAAGATGACGTAGCTGTGTGCTCTGGGTATAAGCCACCGTCGACATCATACAACGACGTTCGAACTCATCTTATGAAGGCCCTCAGTCTTGCCTACAAAAAAACAAATAAAGTTGTATTTGTAGCTGACTTCAACGTCGACTGCTTGCAGTATGGTAACCATCTTCTCTTTCAAGACCTACAAAACTTCGGGATGATAAATCAATTGCCAGCTGGTACTTCAACAACTAATGGAAACACTGGGATAGACGTGGTATATAGCTCCTTCCCATGCTATTCTAGAGTCAGCGAAACATTGTACAGCTATCATAAGCAATTAATTTTGGTTCCTGACCGATGTCCGGACGATGCAGCCGTTGCGAATGTTGATTGCTCCTCTATCCCGGCTATTTTTCCATTAAGAACTACGAACACCATGGTATCTGATATTCAAAGGGTTAAACCACTGTCTTCCCCTATACAAACCCATCTCCCGCCAAGAATGACAAAAAAGGACAAAAAAGAACAATCTGATTTTCTAGAAACCATTCGCCGGGGATTTCCAAACGTCATATCAATCGGTAAAGAAGATCTCAGCACATGGCCTGTAGAAATTAAAACAAGTTTTCATCCGATTGTCACCTCCGCCGATGGAAACTGTTTTTACCATGCCATCTCCCAACTTTTGTGTGGAAATGAGTCACTCACAGTCAGACTGAGGGAACTTACAGCTCAACATTTGGCTATCAATGAAAATTTTATCAATGAAATTCCTCTCAGCGTGGGTTACATTGACACAAGTTTTGCTGACTACGTTGATGCTGTAAAGTCAGATGGAAACTATGCTGAAATTTTTGAGGTGATTTTGATGACATACATTTTAGAAAAGGCCATAGTCGTTTACATGTGCGACGGGGACAGCGTAAATGTACTGGAATTCAACGACAACTTTCATATTACACCAAAATTACATATTGGTTTAAAATCACAACATTACACAGCATTGAGGCCCAAGGTTGGAGTAAATTTACCAAAATCAAACTTGGTAAACAACTTACCATCCCGCCATTCATTTATGAATGTCTAGTTTCATTTTATTAATCTTATTGAGGTTGGTGGGTAGGAATGCTGCGACGGCGAGATGACCTAGTCACGTATGTTGGGGTCAATTGGATGCAGAAAGCCCAAGATAGACGTGGAAGGGGATGGAGGAGGCCTTCGTTCAAGTGTGGACTGGGGTAGGCTAACAAGAAGAAGAAGAATCTTATACGAGGGCGGAGTAAAAAGTTTTCGACTTAAGGCAGAAGGAGTATCGTTACCAATTTTTAGGTAGATTTCCATAAGGAACTCTACCTATTCGTTTCTCCCGTGTTGTCGCAGAATTGAAAAATTTCTACTCAGTATCACTAATTAGGACCAGGAGAACCCGAATCCGACCTTGGTTTAAAAGTTTATATATATAAGCCATATATATGTCCCTTTTCTTGTGCGCACGTTTGCGGCCAACCTATGCGTCGCAGAAACGTGAAACTTGGGTGGTAGATTTTTGGTAATGGGTAGATGAACTGATAGGAGATTGGGTGAAATCCATTAAGAGGAAGGTTCACTTTTTAAGGCTTTAAATTAAAAAACAATCATTCTGAGGGGATCCAATGATTGTGAGGTTCTGTGTCTGGTTTCGCATGAAAGGGCATTAAATAAGGAATACAGATCAAAAGTTAGATTTTGTCTAGCTCAATTCCTCGGACTACACTGATCGATCGAAAGATCTAGTTAAGTAGTTACCGCATAGGTACTAGCGTGTTTGTTGTCTTAGAAAAGTGCTTCACGATACGAGTAGAACTCACATCTTTTTTCAAATTTCTAGTGATTAGGTACCGGTACCAATCCATATTATGTGTGGAATGAAAATAATTTGATTATTGGATTAGGTACTTCCTTTGATTATTGAAGTACTTAATCAAATATTTTTTCGTCATACGGTACTTCGATAATCAAAGAATAAACTACATCCATACTACTTCATCACTTCGCTGGTTTATTTGCTGATAATATTGTGATTGTTTTTATTGTACAGATGTACTCTTAAAATTAATAAATCACTTGAAATCTACCTATGCCTGTGGCGTGCCAAAGGAATTTTTTTAATAATTTCGTGTAGACGAATTAGTAGTACCTACCTATTAAAACTATTTGATTATTTTTGTATGTACTTATTAAGTATTCATAGGAAAATAAACACATCAATAACTTATGTTGTTTTATGAATCTCATTTTTCCATACATAATGTTTTGTTAATTGAAATACACAACTGCTTTTTGGAAATATTTGGCTGAGTCATACAACAAACTTTTATCCACGAACGTTAATACCACAGGATGGGAAAAGTGCGTCTGTATGTCATAATTTTACAGTAATTTACTCCCATGAAATCTTTTTAAGAGCATGCAGTACAAGGCCGCTAATTACAATTGATTGATACAGCAGAGCCTCTATAATCCAAACATCGAAAATTTATACCCTGTTCGGATGTATGAAGTGTTCGGATTATAGTACGTAGACATTTTGAAAGGCATTTTTCGATATACAATAAAAATATTTTACATTATAATGTATTTATTTAAGTATGTATGTTAAATACAAGGCTATTAATCACACTTTTTTAAGGAATCCCAATATAGGGCTGTGACGAGTAGTGTTTAGCGACCTAGAAAATGTTTTATCCCTTAATTTGAGACAGAGACTGTGAGAAATGGCAGTTGCGGGGTCTTTCGGATTATAGAGGCGTTTGGATTAGCTGGGGTTCGGATTATCGAGGTTCTGCTGTATATTCCATTACGCTTCGCCGTTTCTCATCTTGAACTATTCCAAACACAAGAGTTTGCCGTTGCGAAGCACGGGAAGTAAAGCTAGTTACGAATAAACGTGTCAAAATTTTTATTATTATTTTGTAATCATAACTCAATGGGAATCGTATTTTTAGTATTTTTAAAAAATAACACACCCGCTGGCGTCGATTTGTGTTGCAAAATTTAATGAAATTAGGTAATAAAATTCACGATATTGAAAAATTTCATAGAGCGGATTAATATATGAGATCGAATAACGGTGAATGATTTTGTTAAAAATACGGGTTAAAATATTTTATCTAAGTATGTTATAATTGTCTGTGGATTGGGAGGCGGTGGTAGGGGGTGAGGGGTTTTAATAAAAACTAGTTATAAAATTCTACTTCGGAATTTTATTTTTTAAAAAGGGTTTCATATTATTATTTCACATTGTCGCTTCCTATAAAATCTCATCAAGAGGTTTTATAGGGATATTGAAAATCACGTCGACTGTATTTTTAATGAAATCCAATGGTTATTCAGTTCAATAATTGGACATCCAGGCATTGACTATAGACTATTATTACTTATTGGTATAAAATGACAATTCAGAATTCTCATAACGATATTTTATTAAAGGAGAATGCTACAAAAAAACCCAGGCGCGGCGCAAACGAAATGTGACTCAAATGATAGGTTATAATTAGTAATTGAATACTGCATAGGGGGCATCATCGAAATTAATGGCTATTCGAAGTTTTAGAGGGGTCACACGAATATATAAGATAAGGAGCATTTAACAGTTACAATTGAGATTCAAAAGTATATAATATGATGAGTGTAAGAAAGTCCATCTTATTTTTCTTCTTCTACGTCAGCCTTGGTCCCTGTTGTACAGGGGAAACTCTAAATTATTTCACACATTTAGCATTGATTTCGATGATGCCACCTATGCATTATTTAATTACTCATTGCGTTTGCGTGCGTATTTATTTGCATGAGCATTTACCTTTAGGCCTACATCTAGCAGTGGAGAGACCAAGGCAAGGATGGAGAAGAGGAAAAATAAGATGAACTACCTTACACCCATCATATTATATACTTTTGAATCGCAAATGTAACTGTTAAATGCTGCTTTTCTTATATATTCGTGTGACTCCTGTAAAACTTCGAAAAGGTATTTTACCCATTAAGCCATTGATTTCGATGATGCCCCCTATGTAGTATTTAATTACTTATTTTTACCTATCATTTGAGTTACATTTCGTTTGCGCCGGGCCTGGGTTTTTTTCCCATACAAAATGAGCATTCTCCTTTCTTATGTTGTACTGTATCTCATTATTATACTGAATACATTGGAGTATGTACCTACTCGAGTTTAACCATGGAGCATGGGGCGTCGTTACCTAGAGATTGGAATAGGTAAATATTTTTTCATACTATATGGTAAAACCTCATAAAAAATCACATTTCTACCACACATCAATTTAAATAATTGTACTATGTCTGTCTGTCGGTCCATCTGTGCGCAGCGCGCGACGAAAATAAATAGTACCGTGATTATTATGCAAACTAACGGATCGAATCTATGAAATTTTGAAAATGTTCTCTACACTAGCGCTTTACATCGGACGAAAAGTGTTGGTTCAACAATACGTTTGACGTAATGTGAATTCAAACTTTTTGAAATTTCGAATTATTGGTACTTGGTGAATACAGTAACTTATAGGTAGGTACATACCTACTTGATACAGAATGCATCGAGTTTTTCGAATCATACCTACATACTATATTTGGTAGATACGTATAGCCAAATGGAATGAAAACAGTTTTGAATAGGTACTATCAGTTGGTTCGTATGATTTTGAAACAAGCAAGTACTACATACATACCTACCTACCTATTATATTAATTATTGATAGAGTCATTCAAATCATAATTACTGTAGGTATAATAGGTACGTATGTAAAATTAGTATGGAAAGTAGGTAAGACCCTATATTTTTTCACACCAAATAGCGACCAATTCTCCACACCTCTTACCGAAAAGACGGTAATGTTACCTTCGATTATTTTTAGTGTTTATTTTTGTAACGTGCCCAAACCAGAAGACTATCAGACCGATCTCCAATACTGTGCGAAGTGCACAGCACATGGAGTGGAGATGTATCAAATACATCCTATATAGTGAATGTGAAGGGACATAACGATTCACGACAACGAATTAGGGGATTCAAAGTAATCCATATACCTACTACATTCCAGTTCGCCAACTGTAAGAAGATGTTGGCTACGAAAAGTTTCGCATGGTCCTATATTCGGCATGTTCCAATAATGCAAGACACACAGGGTTACCCATGCTCAGGAACCCCCTTGCTCTTTACGATACATTGTTCCTATTACAATGATATCAGAACATTGTCAGGGCAGCATTATCAACAGCAATAGCAGGGGCATGGGAAAAGACTGAGCCTTGTGATTTCCCTGATGTGTTCCTTCGATTAACTTTAAAGACCGTGGTAGAGTGGCAGTATGAGTATGGGAATGACACAGGTAAAGAGGAGTCTTGTGGCTTTCACGGGTGGGTACCAACTAAGAAAGTCGACGATGTGAATCTGGTTCTACGACTTTCTTGACGATATTGGAAAGACGGGGAAAAGACGGAGCCTTGTGATTTTCATGTGTTCTCTCGAAGAATTTTGAAGGGTGGAGTAGTAATAGTGGTTACACAAAAACATATTAAACCAACCTCCGTGAATTCACGGGTAGGTACCCACTAGTTTTCTCATAATTTCATAAATTTTCTTAAATTAGTATGAAAATCCACTAGTTTCATAAAAAAAATTGCCTACGGCGCTAATTTCTGTCATTTTTATATAAAAAAATATATTTAATACATATTATTGTGCAAAGTATCATATACATTCACTATGACTCACGAAAAATTTCGCCTGCGGCGCTTTTTACGTGTTTTTTATTATCTAAATTTTTAGACATCGTCAAATGGTTTTGTAACATTCAGTAATATATTTAAGTATTTCACAGTGTTCGAGAAAATTATGATGTTTTATCAGAGGTGGGCACCGTTAATCAAAAAGTTAACTTCGTTAATCGTTAATCCGTTAATTAAAAAGTTAACTTCGTTAATCGTTAAAGCGTTACATTTTGAAAAAAGTAACGGAAGTTAACGTTAATCCGTTAAAGCGTTAATCTAAAAAATCGCGGTTAAATGGCATGAAGTAGAACTACATAAATACTAGATACTACTGTCACATTCACACTATTGCGATGTATCCCAACAAAGTGGGTACACAAATACATACAATGTGCCTACAACAAATAGAACACACGGAATGGGTGGCGAGTCTCATTATTAAATAATAAGTAAAATGTCTTATAGAAATTTTACAAACACCTAGGTACATTTTTCATTACACTCGCCCATTGACGTCGAGAGTTTGAAAGGCGCCGCAGCCGAATTTTTTTCGACAAAATTTGACTTTCGATCTGAATTTCTTTTCCAATGACCAACTCATATACGAAACCACACATAACTTCATACAGCCCTTGGATTATCTAATGCCGGCGCAGCCAGTGGATGATGTCTATGCAAACAATCAAATATTAACGGACTTAATTAACGGAAGTAAAATGTAACGGAAGTTAAATAGTCCGTTAACAAATTTTGGAGGTGAGAAAAGCGTTAAATCGTTAACCAAAATGTTAACTTCGTTAATTAACGATTAACGGATTAACGCTTTTCTGCCCAGCTCTGTGTTTTATAATTTGAATGTTGACTTAATATTATTATAAGGTAGACTATACGGAAGAATCACGTACATATAACCAACAAATTATTATCTCTACCGACTTCTTGTTTGTGTACATAAACAGCATGGACTTAGAATCCCTTTAATAAATTTCAAATATAGTTCGCACTGGGAATGAAAAGAATCAGGGTAGAGATGTTGAAATGGGGTTGAATTTAGCTGAAGGCTTGTGGGGTGCTAAAGTGGTTCAGTGTATATTTTATTTACACTCTAACGAATCCAAAGAGTCGATGTTTTCGTAGATCGGGAGATGGTATCCCAAATAACTTCCTGGAGGCCTAAACAAACTTTATCACAGGATACGATTTCACTCAACGTCAAATGCGATAAAAAGGTTTAAATAAACTTCACTCTCAGCATTATTTAACCAACGATTTTTTGGCTTAATGGTTTATTTGATTCGTCAGACAAAAATAGAAAATAAATTCCTTGCTTATTAAAAATACTTCTTGAATAAATGCTGGAGAGGAACCAAGAGAAGAATCTTGCACGAATACAAAAAAGGTTAAATAAGAATATTACAGTCTGAATATTACACTTGGTTGGTATACTATTGTTTGACAAGTATTTAGATATTATATTTACCCTTACAATAAGCATCTAATTTTGTTGACAATCTATAATATTCAGGCTTGAGAGTACCAATGATATAAAACAAGACAATTATTGCTTCGTTTTTGTAAAATTTCGTACTCTATCTAATTACATTTTTGTTCTATATAAATAACTTTGTTTAAATGTTGGTCGTAATTAGGTTTTTAATTTATTTCGCTGGATCCAAAGTACACCCATTTTAAAATTTTCTCTGTTTTCTAACAACAAATCGCGCTTGATTTTTTTAAATCAAATGAATTATTTAGAAAACGACAAAAGATACGAAATGCTTGGAAGTAAATTAGTGAAATGGACGTATTTTTTCTAAAAGTACATACTTGAGCTGTCGTAATTCAAAGGAAGTCTTGTATTCATTTTGTTATATACGGATAAGGGAGTTTTTCTTCCATGAGAGATGAGATAATCTTCTTAACATTTTGTAGGCTCAGTTCGTACGTGAGTTAGCTTTATAGTAAGTGATGTATATACCAGGTACCTCTCTACATAATAATACTCGTAGTTACGTGTCTGCGCACAAATACACTTGAGTGATCGTGTCTTCGTGTTGTTTATTTTTCGTGAATGTTATTTGGAAATACTTAATATATACATAATAAATCTTCTGTTTAAATTATTTATGTAACAAGAATTTTAATGATAATATGTCTGGTCACTCAGTTGCCCTCGTTCTGATAATCAATGCTATTTATGGAAAAAATGGACATACAGGATATTGATATATATATATATATAACGTAAAATGGAACTATATCGTTAATCATTCTTTTTCTTCGGTTTCTATCTTAGAGTTTGGTTGGTAGGAAAGTCTTATGAAGCTCATCGACCGCTTCTCGGTCTTAAGAGATCCTGTTCCTATCTGTATACTTTGGGGTACCTACATTCGTGTGGAAAAGGATTTCCTCTACACTGCATTTCGCTTTAGAAGTCCCCTGGTGCAAACTTGGTTTAGTGTTGCTTGATGTGATAATAAGATATGGTTAAATTTTTTCGCTACTTTCAAATAATATTTCAAAACTGTTGTTTAAAACATTTGGCCAATTTTTGAATTGTTAGAATAAACTGGCAACATTGTTTGTCTAACTTGTGGTGGCGGCTTGAAGGGATTATTGGAGTATTTTTTCTTTTTCCAACTCGCAAATCTATCTTTTATTTAAAATGATTTCTCTAGCGCTACTCTGTAATATTTTCGGCATTATAGGTTACTTGTAAAAGATACAATGTGAGAATATAGGGAACCTTTGACAGCTCTTACGACAAGATTCGACAATCAGGGCTACCAACAATACAATCTAAACTCCACTTGCAGGTAACGTCAGAACGGTGGACAAGACGGATGGTACAGATAATAAACGATGTGATTTGTCCCAATTATCATAACAATCAGGGCCGTCTTTAACCTACTGGGGGCCCTGGGCACTTTACTCTGATGGGGCCCCTATGCAGAGCCGAATTACAAAATCTAAAACTGTTGACCTTGGGCAAGAAAAAATTGTCGACGGGGGGGGGTTAATTTTTGTATTCCTAACTACCCAGTGACGGTTAATTAAAAAATAGCGCCGCAGGCGAATTTTTTTAGAAAATGTGTGAAAAAATAAACCTGCTTGTCTTTCTATAGCAGACCTGGGCAAACTTTTTGGATGAAGGGGCATTTGAAATTATAAACGAGCGACGGGCCGCAAGTAAAATATAATTTTAGATTATTTAGCAGGGTCGGAATAACGCGCCGCAGGCGCAGGCGATTTTTTTTTATAAAGATGGACAAAGTGATACATACAGTAGTTTTTGTTAATGTGAAAAATCGGTTAAGTGATAAGATAAACGCAACCGATTTAATTAGCGCCGCAGGCGAATTTTTTTTTACCAAACAATATAGTAGTTTTAGAAAATTCATGACATGATGAGAAAACGAATTTCGATGTGTAGTAATTTAATTAAAGACAGACATTGTTTGTTGGGGCCCCTGTTCATTAGTAGAATACCAAAAAATCTAATAAGTAATATCATCAACTCGTGATCTAGGCAGGAACTAGGGGCCCCCATGGGCCATGGATCGTAATGAAAAAGACAGGCATTGTTTGTTGGGGCCCCTGTTCATTACAATGCCAAAAGTTTTATAAGTAATATCATCAATTCGTGATCTAGGCAGGAACTAGGGGCCCCGCGGATCGTAATGAGGAAGACAGGCATTGTTTGTTGGGGCCCCTGTTCATTAGAATACCATAAAATCTGATATGTATTATAATTTATAGTCAGTAATTATTGTTAGATTTTCGGAAAATAATGCAATATACTAGCTTGGGGGCCCCTTGGATCGCGGGGCCCTGGGCAAGTGCCCACCGTGGCTAATGGAAGAGACGGCCCTGATAACAATGGTACCTATGAGGCTGAAGTATACTCATGTTGCAACAAAGTAGATTTGTTTATAGTTTGCAAAATATAAAATAAATATTTTTACTTACCATAGCTGGGATTGAAGAAGAATATGATGAGAAGGAGACCAGCCAGCCTGGTTGGTATAATCCGAATATTCATGTTTCCCTTCACTTTTATAAATTCACTGGAAATTAAAATCAAACCCCCATACCCGCCTAACTTTTTCCTTATCTGCTACCCACCGAACTAACACACAAAGCAGAAACCGCACGCTAACTGCCTATTATTGTTATTATTAACTCTTTTTATTCTGAAAAATGTATACAAGGGTTAGGAATTTCAACCCCTTATAACAACAGTACGGCGGATAGTTTTTCACTTCTCATTTTTATTTCGTATGTGTAAGCGTTCTCTGTCCACTGCTGGTTCCGAATATTTTACATACATTAAAATATCAATTCATGTTGGAAACCAACAAACAAACACACTACGAATATGATCTGTAAATTAATTTTTAATTACGAATAATGTTTGTAAGGAAAATTTTAATGTTTAGAAATCAATATTAGATTATTTAGCTTATTTGAAGTATGTAATTATTACTGTTTAAAGTTGTTTCGCGTTATGAAGTGTTTCGTGTTACGTACCTTTACAAAGGGTAAAATTAGAACTCGATCAGTAATTAAATAAAATTAGGTCTATAATTTCATCAATTCACTTGCGATGTAACATCGATATTGGATATTGACGTTAAACACGTGATGGAAATAAAGTGGTAAGTATATATTATGATTGCAGCACATTGTTCCATGTATATAACTTGATCTGATATTAAAGTTAATCAATACAACGCGGTCTATAAACACTTTAAATCAACGTTAGTGGGAAATTACTTCCCTATCACGTTACGTTGAGAATTCCCATTTTCCTGCACTTTCCGTTCAAAGTGATTCTGAAACAAAAAGCATTATTAACAATTAGATTTAATCCATTTCTCTTGTGGAAGTATGTACTTGTCTGTAGTATCTCTTGGTAATAATACCTTAACCTACTGATGGCGTTTATTATAAAACCTGTAGGGATTACGTATAGGTACTATATTATATTGTGATGGCATTTAAGTAATCTGTAATAAGCAACAAAAGAATTTTATCATAAAATTGTTTATAATCGCTATATAAGTATGCTCGATTAAATTTTATATTAAAATAATCCGCCTACATAAAAAAGCATTAAAAATCATATACTCGTATTGTATCAAATTAATCTATATAGAGTATACTACAAAATGAACGTCAAATCGGCTAAGCGACCATGCAATATTGTTTTCTTACCGTATATATATGTTTTTCAAAATATTATTATCTACTTTATAATATTTTCATGGCGTAGACATACTAGTATCTATGAACGAATACATATAAAATTACACCCTGTTTCCAGTAGTGTAATAAGTTTAGTGGCGCTGGCATTTCCACATAGTTGTCACAGAGTTCAAGTCCCCAGTGGGTCGTAAGCTTTCTTGCATTGACATTAAATCATAACTCATGCTTATGTCCCCTTGTGTCTATGGTTTATTATTATGCTATTCCAACATGCGACACAATCATTGAACATTGTTTTAATTACTCATAAAACTACTGCAATACATTATTTACATTTAACTGGTGAGTTTGAGGTTACTCGCTACGCTACACCCTTATATTACACATACATAGCAAAAATATATTGATTTGTTTAAGGGTTGGCACCAAGAATGACGTCACAGTCATTTCCTACGGCATTAAGGTTCAAAATCGTGTGAACAATCGCATGATAAATGGTAAAAATAGCGTTTTTTCCATTTTTTTGGGTTAAATTTTCCGCCTATCACAATACTTTTACGGTTATTCCCTAGATTTTAATGCATATTATTGGTAGAAAAAAATTTACTCTGCGGCTTTCGGGAAACGATTTTCCGTCTTTTGGAAAAAAGATCAGAGGTGTTTTTCATTTATTTTTCTGATAAATCTATTCCCTCGATATATGTTCAATGCATTTCATTCATTCAACGCATTTTGTTTCAAAGCATATTTAGTAACGGTTGTCGAGAGGTAAGGTCTCCCGTTTTTAGAAATTTTTGAATTGTCGGTATGCATACTTTTAACATGCAATTTTCGTTTGTAAGACCCGTCCTCTTTTAACTGCGCCAATCATGTACCTACTCTATAATTATGTAAGAAACAAATATTAATACCTACCTACATTTTTTTTAGAACCATGGATATAAAATAAGGGTAGTTACAATTTCGCGATTGTAGTGCCTGGAATTTATGGTACTTAATTATAAAGTTTTTGATATGTATTTATACGCCATCAATTAAAATAACTTAACCAATACCCAAGTTAATGTACTGAAATCAGTTTGATGTTGGTACATAGGTAATGTACTCGTACTTTTCTGTTTTGAAAATATACCTGAATAATACCTGAATATGTAGATTGTATATCTTAATATTCAGAAATTGAGAATTGTTGGAATTGTCAAAATATCTGGCTTTAGGATGTCTATAAAATGTAAATGGAGGAAAAAAGAACAATTTCAGTCTGCACCTAAACATGAAAAGAAAGTATTTGCGTTTGAGTAAAAAAAACTATTAAAATAAATGCAAATTAACTCTTATTAACATGTTTTCCATAAATATAAATTTTAATTTGAATAATAATTGTAATTTATTCAACAAGTATTGTGTTGTAAATAAAATTATTTTGATTAATAAGATTTTTGGAAAGGAACCTTATAGAATAATAATTCAAGATACTATGAATAAAAAAACAATTCAGTGAATAGGTATGTAACAATTTCTTTCTCATTTGAATTCGAGCTCTACAAGTTTAATTGCAAAATATCGGATTCGTACATAATATAATATGTTCCTTCTCACATCAGTATAGCAAGCAAAACATTGTAAACCACACACCTTGAATGAACCATAATTGTATATTGATCGAAGCGGTTAACCAAACGATTAAGGGTCTGGAGATAATTACAAGCTATTTTATTATGGTACTCCTTCAGCTCTATACCACCGATACGATGACCTGATTGACAGCATTATAGCTTCGGTTCCGCTGATCGTTGCCCATTCTTTTAATGTGTTCCCATTTCCCAATACGAAGGTGTGGTAGGTTAAGGTACATTATACCAGTACATAACCAGGTAGAAACTAAATAGTTTGATAGTCCAAAGATTGGCTTCGATATTGGTTCGATAGATTGGCAAAATATTGCAGATAGGCAGATATTTTTCACTTTCTTTTTCCAAATTAGCTTCTATACTCCTGTACATAACACATTCTATACATAATTAATTCAAATTCATTCTAAATTCTAGAAACAAGATTTCTAAATTCTAGCTATTTTAGGGAAAAACCATCAACGTTAATTAACATCAATTTTGGTAATTTTCTGTATAAATTAATAACTGATTTATAGCCGCAGACGAGTGAATTATGTCCGCATAAGACAGAGAAAAGGTAAGTATGTAGGTTAAGACTTAAGTTAGCAGTTTTGTACAAGGACGTTTCTTCTATAGGTATAGGTACTTATATCATTATTGACAGAGAAAAACTCAATAGGTACAAAATAAAATAAGACGGATAAAAATGAAAAAGTGTTGTGTAGCTACTAGGTATACTACATTTCTTTTCCAAAAGTAATTTATCGCTTCAAAATGATTTTTATGATTTACATCAATGCCAGTCGAATCAGTTGACGTACTTACATAGAATGAATTATGTAAATTGGCTTTATGCCGTGTATTGATAATAAATAAATAAAATAATCCTATGCCTATAAATTTGACTGTCTATTCTAGAACGGGTTGATGATATCGAGGAATGTTAGTAGTGTAGTGACTGGTATTTTTTCAACGTGTGTACTTATTGATACCTATTGGTAGTGATAAAATAATATGGTCTTAACATTTTAAACTCTATAAATGGGATCTGATACATTTTATAAACATGAGAGTTCGTAATGTGGGTTCAAGGAAAGTTGGACAAAGAAATTTCGATATGATTCGTTTTGAAATGGTGTGTGACACATACAGAAAGATGTAATTCTAGTGTTATCTCTTTTTGATATGGTGATGTTGGATAAAACATATTTGATTTTTCTCAGGCAAGATAGAACAAAGAGATTGAAATTATATAAGGAAGTGGGAACCTTTGTACTGGGACAGTCGGATAGTTAATTCGGGAGTGTAATGATCTAATCTTAATTACTGTAGCAAAAGGTGGGGGAGGATCTAACGGTACCTCTCGTGATTTCAGCGTCGGAAAAAGCGTGTTGGATTCGAGAGAAAGAGGGTCGAGATCCTCCCCCCCCCCAATTATGTCGGTTCGCGATTAACATTGCTAAATACTATTAGATTTAATTAATAATATCATGTTTTGTAATTTTATTTCAATAGTTGCTTTATTTAGTTTTGTCGCTGAGAATTTAATTTTACATTGCTTCAATAAAGTGTTACATTGTGTTTCTTCAAAGTTCTTTGTCCTTTGTGTTACCATTTTTTTTGTGCACATCTCGTGTAGTGATTAAGTAATAATAATAAAAAGGTTTTTAAGTTAGGAAATATAAAAGGGGTGAATCTTGTGTAATGAAGTGAAGTTAGAAAGGTCTTCGGAGTACGAGTTTTTGAAATAGAGTATTGCTAAAATTAATTTTAAAATTCCAATTCGTTATAAATAATTGAATTTTAGTGTCTACACATTCAACAACTACCAACTATTATATATATACTACACTGCTTATTTCTGGATTTGATAAGTTTTTCTCTTTATTTTATTAACTCAACATTGCATGCTAACACATAAGACGGATTGAGTAACCACAATTTAATTATATGTATTCGTCAATTCATTTTATTCTATTCTAGGTATTTTCATATCATTATAAAACTCTTTCACCAATGTGTGAAAGTTTTATGTATCTATTACAAAATGGATTGTGTCAAACTCTTACAACTAATTTATTAGTTAAACCAATTTAGTATCTTGTAGTATTTATACTAACATATCTAATTTTATCCTTGACCTTATAAAGCATGCTATTATGTATTTTGTTTTCCTCCCATTAGTAATTATATACCAATATCCATATCCAGAACTGGAATTGCGCAGCATAGCTGGGATTTCATGTGGTCAACTAATAAAAATATATTATTAACATCCTGTCCTTACCTTAAGAATGTTTAGAGAGCTGCTAAACTACCTTTCATCGAAGTGACTTTGATTCTGGGTTACAAAACGCGAAGCAGCGTTTCCAATATAAGGAAAATGATAAGTCTCCCAAAATATATCTTATTATATTGTAATAGCATGGTATGTTCGGAATGTCAAACTTTCCGCGTAATACGCATGTGGACCCAGTAACGTTATTGGATGACTGGGACTGGAGCAGGCGGTGTAGGGGCCTGTTTTTGCATGACACATCAAATTTTCAACTAACTGCATGTCCGAATTAACATATGACATAATCCTTTTTCAAAAATTCATTTACTCAAGAAGATTACGATCATATACTCAATTCGCCTTTCAAAATGTCTCAATAACCTTGCATGTACAAAGAGACAAGTAACATATTAACCATAATTTTTCCACAGCTCATAAGCTTTCATTCGTGGTACTTTGAATTGTATATTTATTGAATTCTCTTTGTGTTATTGTGTGTGTTTTCTATGTAACATTTTAGGAAGGATAAAAGGTAGGTGACATTTTCAATATTCTTACTAACAACTACGAATGAAAGAATATCTTATCTGTTTGTAAAATTATAATGTAACATTTTATCTGAATACACCTCTGGTCTGTTGTGTATAGTGGGAGTACATATCGATGTCATACGCTTCCAATATACATAGCATAACGCATAGGTTACTTTATAATGTACTCTGTATGGGACACCTTAGTACGTTCATCCAGAGAGTATTATGTTGCGACAAGTTAGGTATTATTTACAGGTAAATTTCACAACGTTTTGGGGTCCTTTATTGTATTTAATTTAGAAGAACGTAAAGAGACGATCACGTAAAATCACAGCCATTAAAGAAAGTAGGAATTATTATTGAACAATACGAAAGCAATGAGGTATAGACGAACAGAGTTTCGCTTTACGCAAATTCGATTTGAATGATGGATTAGAAAGTGAGAGTGTGTTTGAATGTGTGAAAGAGTGAAAGTAGAAATGAATTTAGGGAAAGTAGCTTTTAGAACTAGGAAATAGGGTTTAGATTTGAATTAGGTAGCAGTTATTTAGGAGGTAATGTGAACAACCGAAAGTTTAGTTTAGATTTCTTTTATTTTTAGCGTAGTAGGGTTGTTCCATCACATTTTGTAGATATATGAATCGTGTGAAAAATAAAATATCTTATGCATTAGTCTTTCGAAAAAAATAGGTAACACTATTATATTCTATTTTACTCATCTTCTTACTCTCAACTCTTATTCAACTAAAAATATTGTAGGTATACCGAATATTTGCACATTTTATGAGGTAGAAAATGTGTTAAAATAAATAGCATTAGAAGAGAGGCAATGAACATTATAATAGGGAGGGATGTAATAATTGCCATCATAAATAATTCGTTTACTCAAAAACTATACAAGTTATTGACTTAAAATTAGAAGATTTATATTTTAGAATAATTGATATAAGAAAATATGTAAAAAATATTTGGTTTATTCTGCTTAGTTTCGACACTGTAGACACTTAAAACCCATCTATTTTACGAATTTCCGTCTAAACGGTACATTCCAGGTTACGTTTAGGATCATATCCAAATGAATCTTTCATAATTATTTCATGTTTTTTAATTTTAATTTCATGTTTGTTAATGTTTCAGATGAACCTGCCTTTACTTACTTATTTTTGTTGTTGCTTGTATTGTACTGGTATAAAACTATCGCTAATGTTAAAGGCTTGCGCCGTGAAAAAATAAATAAATAATTTAAGCAAAAAGAAATGTATATGAACAAAAGATACGATCAAGAAAGCAAGCGGACATGACGCTTCATTACTCGGTGTAGTAGTCCGAGAGCCCGCTGCTTAATTTATGACGTATCTGTTTTTTGATCGAAATGTGGTATAAACGATAGCTTATCAATAGGGTATTACATCGCACTAGGGTTGCCTATCAAAATCTTGCCGTAACCCCCCTGCCCCCCCCCGAAAAGGTCCCTCTTCGCGGTTTTTCGCATTTTATAGGAATATGGTAAGAGATAGGAGAAAGTAGTCAATGACAAAAATAATCCTTGCTAAATTCTCTACAAAAAACGTTAAGTCAATTTTTTCATAGGACTAGTAGTTTACCCGTAATGGCCGGTCAAAAAACATGATATTTTTTGAATAAATAAAAAAAAAAGTTTGATTTTTTTTCTTTCACATTCTTCCACCCATTAATACTAACATTTTATGGAAGAAAAAATTTGGCCTGCGGCGCTATATCACTGGTTATTTTATGAAAAACTAAATTTTAAGAATTTTCGTCACTGAGTTTTATTGTAATAACTCCCAAATTATTAGATGTATGAACAGAAGTTATAGCTCGTTTTGTAGCTAAGACTATGGTAATTAATTCGTTCTCTAACTATTTTCCTGTAGCTCTTATCAATTTTCAACCAATTTAGTTTAAATACATTTTTTTTGTATTTCAAATGAATTTCGGTTTTGGACCGGCCATTGCGGGTAAACTGCTAGTTCTACGAAAAAAATGATTAAATATTTTTTGTAGAGAATTTAGCAAGAATTATTTTTGTCATTGACTACTTTTTCCTATCTCTTACCATATTCCTATAAAATGCGAAAAACCGCGAAGAGGGACCTTTTCGGGGGGGGCAGGGGGGGTTGCGGCAAGATTTTGATAGGCAACCCTAGTGCGATGTAATACCCTATTGGTAAGCTATCGTTTATACCACATTTCGATCAAAAAACAGATACGTCATAAATTAAGCAGCGGGCTCTTGGACTATAGCGTTTAAGCTACACAAATTTAAGTAGGTAATGAGGTCATTAAGAATATATTACAGGTACAAGTATTTCCTAAAACATGGATCGTCAGTGTCATGCATAGGTAAAATGACGGGAGCTCGGAATGATTTTTAAGTACAATTATTCAGGAATTTTAACAGTGAACAAAACTACATAATGACAAAGTACGGGGAGGTTTGTGTTTCCCGTCATTACACGATTCACCGATTTATCGTGAACATGATATTATAAAAAAGGCTTTGTATATTAATTAATTGACCCTCAGGGTGTGTAAACAGCGGCAATAAATAATTTAAACTGGTACATTACTTAATCTGATATTGTGTATCAAATGTAACGATGTCAGAATTTTTATTACACCAGCTTTGTAAAATGTAATAATATAGTACTCCTATCGTGGTATTGTATTTGAAATAATCTGGTACTTTCTAAATTCACCATGTTTTATCATCATTAAGGGCTTATATGCACTGAGCAAAAATCGTTCTAATTTTGCTTCAACTTTTTCAAATTTTGTATGAGAATGTTAGTGTTCAGGAAGAATAACGTAATCGACAAAGTGAATTATACCTTTTTAAAAGAAACCTGCGAAGAAATTCAAAAATCTAAAACAGCAGATTTGTTAAGATTATAATTACCAGTATTTTGGCTAAATTATTCTTTTACATCTGAAAAACTGATCGGAAAATCTTCAGATCCCGTAAATTTTAGGGGTACTTTCGAAATATTTTTTTGTTCAAGGAATTTCCAAATCCTGTAATTCTAGAACCGCCGATCTGCAGTCCATACTTTCATCTATCACTATTTTCAGTTTCAAGACGATTCTCTCAGTATTGGCTGAGTAAAATTCAGGGCGCCGAAGCCCCCTGACAACATATAGGGCCTTAAGATGATGAGAGGGTTACATCATACTATTATTTACCTCGTGAGGAAGTTAGTTAACTGTTTCCAAAGCGATTTTTCCAATTGATTAAATTATCTCTGTATTTATTTGAATACACACAATATTCTATTTGCGTAAATTATATAAAATTATATACCCGAGGTTTCGAACCCAGTTGCCGAAATGGATGTGAAATATCTTATGGAGGTTGTAAGGAAGCCTAGACACTTACAGAATGCGTGTGGACCTACGTACTAAGTCATCTCTCAGGAAAAATAATTAATTCAAATCTCATTAATTATAATCTCTACAAACTTAAGTAAAAAAAAACGTAAACAAACAAATTTTAGGAACTTATGTGCTCCGATCATAGGATATTTTAATTAAATTAATGTTACAATCAGTGTTAATCAGTCTTAAGATGACATAAGCCTTCTTATTCTAGAATTGCTCAGAATAACAATTTCACGCAGATGTTGAGCAAAGGCCATAATATTTTTTTGGTTCCAGGAATATTTCCTTCAAGTATTTAAGTGTTATAATGATACTGTAGTGGTATGGGGTTGGCCCGATGGAATAATTTGATTAAAAAATATAATTAATTATTTCGTCCATTTAGCTGCGGAAAATTCGTGTTTCAGTCGGATGAATATCACAGTGGATGTACTTACATAATAATATTATATCAGATACATACATAATTTCATACCGGCATTATAACACTTTGTCATTTTTATGTGACACATGAAAAGGTGGACTGGACATAGGTACAATTTTTATTCATAACTCCGCATTTCACGTATGCATTATTTTGTATTGTGGAAAATTAAAATTTTAATTTACGCCTATGTAAATCTGTATTTTTGTAATTACGTGGAATATACAACAAACGAAACATGTAATTGAATAAATTATGTTGACAAATATCATGACATTTAATGAAATTGTGGGTATTTATTTATCCATCTTCTCATATGCACTGCAGATATCACGAGATATTCATCTTGCTTTTGATAGATCTACGATTTTTCGAAGTTGTTTTAAGCACCTAATCACCTACTAATACGTAAAGTAATCATTCATTTATTTTCGGGTCCGAGCTACCCCCACTAGGCCACCCCACTCGAGAAATTAGCAGCCATAACGGCATTGTCAGTGACCATTATCAGGTCCTCGCATGTAAATGTCAATGTAAATGTCCTCGTAAAGTAATGAGATATAACAGTACTTATTTTCACATCCCCGTGGGTTTCCGGGTTGAAGAATAGCCCCCTGATCTTATTTTTGGTATTTTTTGTAAAAGTCCAATATTCGTTCAACTTTTATAAAAAGCTTCACATATTTTTCAGAAATGAAGTAAACATTAATCATTTGAACTGTTAGCAAAGAGAAAATTATGTGTGTTTTGAAAGTAGGTACCTGGTACATACACAACATTTTACCCCATTATTATTGAGATATACCGTCATGGTATTTATTTATTTATTGACTGAAGCACACACACAGACATTGAATATATATAACAACAGTAAAGAATTGGACACAATAATAGTCAAAGCAATGCCCTATTTTACTTTACTTATTACGGCTTTGCTCCCGATTTACGGGTGATGCTGCAATGCCCTATTTAAGGTGTACACATTTGGCCTTCGTATATGGACAGTGGACACACAATATTATTAATAATAAAAGGAAAACAACACACAAATAAAAACTAAAAGTCATGGTAAATAAAACAAAAAGCTAACCTAAAAATAATACGTCAAAATTATTAAAAGCATAAGTACCACAATAAGTTAATAATTAAATTGTTAATTTGTTCATTGTACCAATCACTAGAAGGAATTAAAAGGATAGGATGTAATAGGGAGAGGAAATATAGGATGAAAGGAAAAATCGTTACATGTTTACACATCCGTTTGAAGAAGAATACTTAGTATGATTTTTTTCATTTGGTACGGAGTGACATTAAAGATGACAACGTCGCAAAACTTGTCATTGAAATAATATTTCTCGTTTCTCTGTGTAGGGGGTTCTTCCAAGCAGCATTAGTAAAGTGACGGATTTGATGGAACGGATTGAATGTTCTTCTATTGGAAGGTATATTGAAACTATATAATGGTAGAAGTACCTAGTGTAGAATTATATTAATTATGGCACTAGAACTGGACATACGTAGTACTACTTTATCTGTTAAGGTATCTCTGATAATTGATATTAGATGGCAATTACTAGGTTAATTATTGGTAGTTTATTTGGTTAATTCTGTTCTATCATATACTCGTAAGTATAGAAGCTGCGCCAGCGCAATGTCATTCAGTCGGTACTCACTCGGTAGATTTACATATTTATTTATCGTATGGCCATTTTGATTCTAGAAACTAAAGTTCTATTTCTTAAATATACAGTCGCCGATTCATTGAGTGTCAAGAAATCTTCCGGATTTTCTCCATATGCTGTGAGACAGCACTCCGACACAACATGGCTCTTGGTCTGTCTCTCCGAACCGCAGTCACATCTCGGAGAATCCGACCACCCGGACTTAAAGAAGAAGTCGGCACATCTGCCGTGGCCCCTGCGGTAGATGTCAATACAGAACAAAATAAAAATAATTTGAATGAAATTTCATGATTTGGGCAAATTACAGCCGGTCTCAAATATCTGAGAAAATATGAACAGAGATTGAGGCATATTGCTGTATAGCTTAAATAAATAATTAAACAATATACCCAGTAATGGAACCTCCACAGTTTATGAAAAAAAAAAGGTTTCCTAAAGACCATCATAGTATTAATATCATTTTTAATTATGTCAGTGGTGGTAAACCTGTATTTCAGGTACATTTTTTTCTTAATTATAATGTGTAACCATCTCGCATTTTCGGCTTTTGATGTAAATCACCTTAATGTTGTTACTTACTTTACTTTACGGGTCCGGACTCTAGACCTTGCCACTCCAATGTGCAGCGACAGATATCGCTTTGTGATTTGCCATTTTTAAGTCCTCCATATTGCATGCCATCCGCATCAGCGGGCACGACAGCAAATGCAAATCGTCCTGCAGCGCCCCACAGTCGCAACTCGCGTCATCTCCCTCGAGGAAGCCCCACCTCCGTTGGTTCACTCTGCACCTGGTCACCCCCACCCTCAGTCTGTTCAAGGTTTTCCAGGTTGGAAAGTCGAGGTTTTGCGCGGTGTTAATTTTTTTTGTTAATTTTGTAATATGTTATTATGAATTTACCATGTTCTACGTAGCTAAGAGTATGCATACCGACATTTCAAAAAAAATTAAAAACGGGAGACTTATATCTCGACAACCGTTACTAAATATGCTTTGGAACAAAATAGGGTAGATGCATTGAACCTTTAACTAGGGAATAACCGTAAAAGATTTTTTATATCTTGTATAGATATCTCAAAATAAAATTTGAAAAACACCTCTGATCTTTTTTTCCGAAAGACGGAAACTCGTTTCGTTTCGAGTAAAATTTATTTTTGGTACTGATAAAATGCATTATTATCTAGGGAATAACCGTAAAAGATTTTTGATAGACGCAAAATTAAGCCCAAAAAATGTAAAAAACGCTATTTTTACCATTTCATCATGCGATTGTCACGCGATTTTGAACCTTAATGCCGTGGGAAACGACTGTGACGTCATTCCTGGTGCCAAGCCCTTAATGTTGTTAATGTTGTAATATGTTATTATGAATTTACCATGTTCTACGTAGTTTAATATTAAAACGCCTCTCGTATCTAATACACACCTATTTCGAGTGACACAGAATGTCGAGTAATCTTATAATATCTTTCACTTAAGGAAGTATGTAGGTAAGAAAGTGTCATTATGATAATAATTACATAATGTCTATTAATTACAGGAACACAAGGACGATAATAATAAACGTTCATTATAGAAGTACTGAGCAAACAATACCCCTTTTCATTTGGGTAAATTATTGGAAATTCTAGAGATTCTTTTTGTTTTCTACACAGAGAGCCACAATGGATTCTTTTCGATATTTAATCAAAACAGCTTCTTAAGTTATTTCTTTCAGTACTGAGTACAGTACAAATTGTACTTACATTTATACAACACTAATCTATACCATTCAGAATATTGGCGACAACGCTTTAGAAATCACATTTGATTATTTTACAGCTGTATTTGTCCCATTTTGTTTAATGTTAATCAATAAAACGTTATTTTATAATAATTAATTGTGGTGAAGATGTTTTACTAACAACGAATCAACGAGAGACAGAATTATGCAGAAGCATTGTACATTATTAAATGCTCGTGTTTCGATGAAATTTGGATTTTAGAAATGTTCAGTTGTTCACAAATGGGATGGTAAAAATGGGAACGATAATTACTTACTTTGAAAGGATTTGTAAAAGCAATGTCCCTGCAGTGAACTGTATAAGTGCAAGTGTCGCGCAATTGAATTTCTAAACGGAAATAAATGAATTGTAAGCAAAACCGAGACAATTATTACGGAAAGATGATATAGTACTCGTATGTCTGTCGACAAACTCAACCTTGTTACAGAAATGTATTATAGGTATAGGTATATTGTATTTATGCTCCATATTTCTATGTGAAGATTTTGGTGATAAATGAATATATGTACTACATAGTGTCGAGATGTCTAGTTTATTCGCCAAATAAATAGAGATTCCGAACCTCAAGGCGAACAAAAAATGAACGCGACAAAACTCAATAAATCCTTGAATTTAGACACATCTGTCTATGGAATAATTGAATGTGGAAGAGTTAAGGTGGGGCTTGAGGTAAGGAGAGGAGAGGTACCTACATTATTATGTTTACTGTGTATTTTGATTAGTTCCTTCTATCTCTTTGAGAAAATATTATTCGAGGGAGAGAGCTCTCTATAAATTGTGACGTGTATGTATTTCATTACCCATCAAAAGAAACGTAGGGCGTGAAGAAATATGTATTTCTTTGGATTTCGTTCGTAAATTAGATTTCCACAAATAAAACTTCGCAACCAAAGGATTGCCACATATAGAAAATTAGCACGTACAAAAATACGCTGTAATTTAATTCTCTGCTTAGAGAGTTTATCGGGAAAATGACACGAACCCCAAAGTATGTAACACGAGGATGAGATGAAAAACTTTAAAGTTCGGAAGATATTTTGTAACACGGAGCCATAATTAAAGCATTTCACATTGATTCTCAACATTGTGTATTTGATGCCTCATCCACATGCTGTCCGTCCTTCCACGAGTCCCGCGCGAATGAGTAAAAAGGCGTTAACCGTCGGTTACGTATACAGTTCAAGACAATCACCTCGTCCGTACGTCCTTTTACTCATTCTCACAAAACTCGTGGAAGGTCGCCGAGCGTGAAGCGGCCCCACAAGAATCATTCTACAAATCTTTGGAGCCTATATACTCGAACACACATACACTCCTATACACACACATAGAGGGATATTACCTAACCGACAAGTATCCATTACATAATACTCGTATTATCCAAGTCATGTAGGTATGTAACGCTTGCCCATTGGAAAATTTTGCAAGTTCTACAAAGATGTATGTAAATTTAAAGCAGCGACGCCTTAGGTGGCTAGAAATCTTCGTCGAAGTCTCACTTTGTATGAATGAAAATTTGAAATATCGAATGTATCTAATAATGACATTATGAATAAAAATATTTTTTCCGCGAAAATTGAAATATAGAAGCGTACCTTCTAATGAAGTTGTGAATGAAATATTTTTCCACGAAAATTGAAATATAGAAGCGTACCTTCTAATGAAGTTGTAAATGAAATATTTTTCCACGAAAATTGAAATGTAGAAGTGTACCTTCTAATGAAGTTATGAATGAAATATTTTTCTGCGAAAATTGAAATATAGAAGTGTACCTTCTAATGATGTTATGAATGAAATATTTTTCTGCGAAAATTGAAATATAGAAGTGTACCTTCTAATGATGTTATGAATGAAATATTTTTCCGCGTGAAAGTACTATTGATAGAGAATGAAATTCGAATTCTTTAGTATAATCCAGTACGACAAAAAAATATTTGATTAAGTACTTCAATAATCAAAGGTATAATCATACTTACTGTACATAGGTACCTATAGTAGGTACGTATGTAGAATTAGTATGGAAAGTAGGTAAGACCAAGACCCTCTCTATATGTTCCTTCGATGAACTTTGGAAGGGCGTGGTAGGGTGGCAGTATGAGTACTGAGTAGTTAGTTAATAAAAAATGCCAAATTTCGTGAATATAGTGTTCACGGGACCCACTAGTAATTGATATTACTCGCACTTTAGATAGTTTACTTGTACAATACCTACATAGTTTGTTATAAAACAATACGCATATTACCACCGTTAAAATATAAAGTGGACTGTTTGTCAGTAACTGCGTATACATTTATTTACCTCAGCTGTGCTGGGTATGAAAGCAAGTATAGTGTAATATTTTCATATAGGTATATAACATATTCGTAGGCGATAACATCTTCCCTTTTGGACACAAATTACATCAATTTGTTATAGTTGTCAAAGCGCTGTATTAATGTTGCTCTACCAGGTAAACTATAAAACACACTTCTACAAATAACACGTAATTTTACATGTTTTGTGTGACGATTAGTACCTAGATACTTATACAATTTACGACTTTTCAATATTATGTAAAAAGAATAGCGTTTAAAGGCATAAAGGACCGCGGAAAATCCTGCTTGGACATTATTGTTAAGTCACCCCAGTTTCAAATAATGATACCATTTGTTTATCTTTTTGTTTAAACATGTGAAAATTGGTGTGTTGATTCATTTTGGAATATCTACTTAAGAAAAAAATATACATTATCTCCAAAAAACCTTTCCATTCTCATCAGAGTAGGTAATTACAACAAACGCCGAGGTAGGCGTTACATAAAGAAGTTAAAGAAATATAAAAAAAATTTAAAACAAAAAAACAATGCGTATGGGCTATTACAACATCAGGCACCCCGGCCTGCTCATCACCATAGCAGAAGTTATGCTAAAAGGCACTAATGTGGGAGGTCGCCCAAGAGGCAGTTATATGGACCAGATTATTGAGATCGTGCGCTGTAGTACCTATACAAATAAATAAATAAATCTTTATTGGCCAGAGAAAATATGCATAGTTACAAAAACAAGACAATTATAGTGTGCCGAAAGGCGGACTTACTGCAAAACCAATATCTTACAGTCAACCCGAGAAAAGAAAGAAAAACTTAAGTACTATAATAATAAAGTAAGTAAATATAAAGATACACGTACATAATATACACGGAAGTAAAGAGATTGGCGAGTGACAGGAAGGCGTGGTGAGAAAGAACGAAAATGCTTTGTACAAACAAATCGACAAGATTGTAACCACATCATCATCATGGGCTATAAGAGCGTACCTACAATAATATTCATAACAAGAGACCGGCTGTAAAAGCCTTATTTTTATATTTTTGAAATTTTACATATGCCTCGATTCATAATAAGTTTTTACAATATAGTAGTTTATAGAAATTTTCTGTAGTCATGGCATGACAATAAATCCCTGATAATATTAATAGTATTGTAGGTAATTTCGTCGTCCATTTATGTAATTGGATTTGGGTAGTATGTAATATAATATTATAGGGAAAATCTTTCATTACTATATTTTCTTGTGCGGATACGTTTCATGAATATTTTATATCTCATATTATGTTACGTTATATTTATTTGAGTGAATATACATACTATCTGTATTCTAAGCTATACTATCATTTTTTTACAATTTTTTCTTGTAATTCAATCCATTTGCTACATTTTGCAGTATTCCTACAACAGTGTAGAGTTGATGAAGATGAACGTCATCGGGTTTACGACCGACATAGACTGGCTTACACGATCACTAAGATCGCTGCTATATGGGGCTGAGGTTCTGTGTTCGATTCTCGACCTACATGAACTGCAATGGCTAAAATATTTCTCCAGTATACACAATATATAGGTATATCGTATGAAATTTGTCGCAAATTTACAAAACCATTATAATTATAAAATGAAAGATCATTTAAGTGTAAAATGATCACTCAAGCTAGCGGTCACTCGTAAGCCCGAGCCACTCGTATCTGACAGGTTAACTCATATTTTGAATTTTTGCGTAATAATTTTGAAATGTGGTGATAAATTTTAACATTATTCATTTATTAATTTATTTTAATATTTTGTGTACTTTACCTACCTACTATGATTGACGATAACATTTCTGTATACGAAGGTTTAATTAAAAAATAATAATAATAACATCTTTGTCATGAAGTGCAAACAACTTGATTGCAAAATAAAGAATCAATACTACCGATATTGTAAAATGGGCATCAATTTTCAAAATCGCAGTATAAATAAGTTCACGGAATAGCAGATACTTATGGTGTTTGTTTTCGGGATAGGTTAATAAACGAAGAAATTAGACAGAGAACCAAAGTTGCCGATATCATGAGCCGTATGTCAAAACTCAAGTGGCAATGGGCAGGACATATGGCCAGACAGGGAGACACCAGATGGGCGCCACGAATTTTGAAGTGGAGACCTTGGACAGATAGAAGGAGCGTCGGAAGGCCACCAAAAATATGGAGCGACGACATTGTCCAAATCGCTAGAAGAATCTGGATGCGGAAGGGTTAGAACAGAAAAGAGCGGAAACAGATGGAAGAGGCCTGTATTCAGCAGTGGAGAGAAGAAGACTGAAGAAGAAGTATAAATAATAATTTCCCCAATAATTGGACAATTGTGCACTTTTTCTAATTAAGTAAGTAAGTAAATAAGTATGTACCGTTCGTTAATTGCGAGGAGTGGTCATAGAAATATAGAAAAATGTCTGCACTATGAATCCACTTCCTTAATTAATTATTATTACAAAAACATGAAAAAATACGAAAGTGTTTCTGCATTATATTAATAACTAACCTGATTATTGGACAGCACAGTGTTAGTTTACGGGTATATACTGAGTGGGCTGGGAGTTAGTGGCTTGTATTTCATATTTTAAGGGCTTGGCACCAAGAATGACGTCACAGACATTTCCCACGGCATTAAGGTTCAAAATTGCGGGAACAATCGTATGATAAAATGGTAAAAATAGCATTTTTTCCATTTTTGAGGTTAATTTTGGGTCTATCAAAAAACTTTTACGGTTATTCCCTATATTTTAATGCATATTATCAGTACAAAAAAAAAAAATACTCCAGGACTTTCGGAAACGAGTTTCCGTCTTTCAGAAAAATGATCAGAGGTGTTTTAATTTTTTTTTTTGAGAAATTTATACAAGATATAAAAAATCTATTACGGTTATTCCCTAGATAAAGGTTCAATGCATCTACCCTATTCTGTTAAAAAGCATATTTAGTAACGGTTGTAGAGATATAAGGTCTCCCGTTTTTAGAAATTTTTAAAAAGTCGGTATGCATACTCTTAAGCGCAAAATTAAAGCGTGATTCAAATAATGTTTGTAGTGGGAAAGGTTTACTGTATGCAACATACGCGCGTACGTTCTCGTGGTCACTAAAGAAAGGATCACATCAATTAAGAATATTCTGTAGGTAGCACGTCATGGGAAAGAGTCGCCACAGTAAAATGGCGATGGGCTAGTCATGTCGGCCGCAGCTCAGACAACATATGGACAACACGCCTCCTGTGCTGGCGACCTACGACTACCACAAGATACCTCACACGACCACAGCTCAGATGGAGAGATGACATCGTGAAGCATACAGGTCCAATATCGTTTGGCATGGAAAGGGATGGTGGAGGCCTACGTCCAGGGTGGATCGCTATATAGGCAGAAGAAGAACAGTAGATACACAGCTTATTTGAGGACCGTTTTTACAAAATGATAAGTGACGTGAAATGAAATTGCTGTTAGTGGAGCAATTTAGTTGCTCGTGTAAGCGAACCTTAAGTATAACTATTGATAAAACCAACAGTTACTTCTTTTTTAATCATTACATAATGAATCAAAAACTATGTTATGGATACTTAATCAGTAACAATTCCTTGAATTCTAGTAGACAAATTTGCAAGCTCCTTATTGCAAGGAAACAGTTTTCACATAAGTATGGTTTCTTCATCGTCATGCTCTCGAGGAGCCTGTAACGTGATTTCGTGAAGGCCATGCGTCAGGGCCTACACTACACGAAGGTCCTTCAAAAAGATAGAGAACGCATGCGCAATACAGAAGCAGATGATGCGCCAAGGTTATCCGCGCAGAGCCTGAAGGACAAGATTTATTCAAGAGGAATCAATCAATTCGATCGGACACGAGTTCACGGGGCGGGGGCGCTCTGCGCCTCCCGCTTGCAAATAATTTAAAAATGGCAAACAGCCATGTTCGATAAAAGTTTAAAATAATATTTTCGGTTCAAGGGGTGAACCGCTGTGTGTTTCTTTTAGCTGTGGAACTATAAGATGCATGCCAAAACTATTCACGTAAATGGAAGTGGACCTGATACATATTATTATGTACCATCATGAACAGGAGATTTACATAAAAGCACTGCACGAGTTGTAAGGACTACTTATATTGAGGTGGGATTTATATTTACTTAATTTTACTGTTCAACATTCAACTGGAGGTACCAGCGAAGCCATTGGATGCCCACAAGGAATCATAACCTACGGGGAGGGAAAAACAATAGGGATTTAAAATTAATCAAACTCTCATTTTAGTTATAGATTACATAATGTATTTATTTGTAAAACCACCTTGCAAAATATGTTACAATAAACTTTATAATTTCATGTTTCAAACTAAATGACGTCTTATGTATTTTCTAGCCTTCAATACCGAGGCAGGAGGGGTCTGGAGGAACGGAGAATGGGTTGAGCCCCGAAAGTTCCAGGATAGACGCTGGTAGGAACACAAGAGAGATTGTGTAAGGGAGTCTCTCAAACCTTCTACCTGCCGCCCCCTCCTCCTCGAAGCCCAAAGCACCAATATTAACCCACGTGAGTGATTTCTGTTTCTAATTTTACTAGGGTCATGGGAGCCGTGGCTAGGCCCCAGACCAGGGTACTCCGGAGGCTAGGAGTACACCCGTTCCAATGGCGCCCAACGTTTTATATTGTTGCTTTGGAGTTGAGGGCTTAGGGTTCAAGTCTCAGTATTAATTTGCTCGAATTGCCCAGTATTATTTTTTTTTATTCACATTTTCTATATTCATTTAAAAGGTCCAATTATATAAAATAATTGACTGAAAGAAATTTTATATTGTGGGTATTTCGTAAATATTGTTCAATAAAATCTCAGCAGAAAAATGGTGTACCCACTGAAAAGAAAAATAACTTGTAACAATTATATTGTTTGCTTCTGAATAAAAATTGATGTAGGTCATGGTACATTACCAGGTTAGCGAAGTGTAGAACCATTTACATGTTAGATACATCAAAAGACTTGATAATTTTATGAATTATTTATTTGAATTTTATTTCATGCATATGTATTGTATTATGTAGTGTGTGTAATGACTTTTCACGAACCAGAAGAATTTATTTTGATTTTTTTTTTGGTAGATTACTAGTGAGATTTCATTTAAAGTAAAGTCAATTGTCTAATAATATATTTTTTTTATATAAACATTTAGAAGAAAAAGTCTTGGTAATGAACGTTCGTTTCACACACGCAAATTTTAAAAGATTGTTTTATTGATTTAATTTTTTTTTGTTTCATACATTGCAGTGTATGTGTACTCGCAAGTAAATTTATATTCAGTTAGCCAGGTGTTAAGCGAGTAGCTTTCTAGTACAGTAATTGTATATAGTGTAATGTAGTTATAGATTGTAAATTTCATAGTTTTAAGGAATGTGTATGCATACAGTGTGTATGCACAGAGGATACATAGATGTAATATCACGGATGTGATAGATTGAAAGTCTGAATGTATGCATTCTGAAATTTTGAGATGCAAAATTTTGGCGCAAGAAGTTCTGTTTTGGGAAACAGTTGTTTTGATTCTTTCCGGATGGAAAGTGAGGTAACTAGGGAAACTAGTTGCAGGGTCGGACACCAATTTATGATTGTTGTCTGTAAGATTTACCAAGGGCTGGACCTCATGGCAACACACTTGTGGACCAGGTTTGTTGTATTGACCGGGAGTGGTCATGTATTTTTTTGAGTACTGGGTACTTGATTAATGGTTTTCTTAGTAGGTGGGCGAGGGTACCTGCCTACGGTACGAATTGTCATGATGTTCTGGTCAGTGGTGGCATGGTATGATTGAAAATTTTGACACACATGGTGGGAATTATAAATGATTGTGACGAACCGATTACGACTTACCTGATTGTGACTTAATGAATGTGACCATGTGTGGGAAGTTTTTTTTACAGATTTCGAATATTTCGTTCTGGGCGTGTGTGCCTGGAACGTCGGCGTTTGCGTGCCATGGGTGAGCCAGGGTGAGCTACCTATGGGTGCGTACAGTGCGTACATTGTGGTGCGCTAGATGAATGGGTGATGACGATGTAAGGAATGCGTGACGGTATGTATGAACCGTCACGTTGTAGAAAATGTATTTCTGGGTGAATGTGGGTATGTGGTCCATTTTTGAGTTGAGTATGGATGGATGGACAAATGATTGAAGATTTGTATGTGCGCCGAATGGGCAACTCAAAAGTATGAATGATGAGGGACGAACATGACGTATAAATCAGATGATTGAGACGAGAGCGAAATGGATCACACAACTTGCATGTAGCCCAGGATTACATAAAATAGGTTTAGGTATAATTAGTGTGTATATATTTTTTATTGTAAATAATGTATTGAAATGAAAACCTCTACGTCTTAGTACTCTTAAACGAGTATCTAACTAGTAGGTATGCACTCCCAATACGAGTGATATATGCATGTAAACAAAATCAAGAGTCAAACAGCGCTATTCACGCGTGTAGGACAAGTTTAGGTAATAAGTTTAGTTTAATTAGGTTTATAATTTGATTAAGTCTGTCACATTAGTATTAAATTGTTTCATAGATCGTTAAAAGTGTAAAATGCATTTCCTTTTTCTCAGCAAGAGTGGTTCTCAAATATAAACTTGTTTAATAATTAATTCATTGTATTAGAGTCTTTCCGTTTTGATCAATGAGTTTGATTAAAAAAAATTTTTTTGTACCAAAAAAATTTTTAGCTTGGGAGGGCGGAATATTGTAACGTGATTTCGTGAAGGCCATGCGTCAGGGCCTACACTACACGAAGGTCCTTCAAAAAGATAGAGAACGCATGCGCAATACAGAAGCAGATGATGCGCCAAGGTTATCCGCGCAGAGCCTGAAGGACAAGATTTATTCAAGAGGAATCAATCAATTCGATCGGACACGAGTTCACGGGGCGGGGGCGCTCTGCGCCTCCCGCTTGCAAATAATTTAAAAATGGCAAACAGCCATGTTCGATAAAAGTTTAAAATAATATTTTCGGTTCAAGGGGTGAACCGCTGTGTGTTTCTTTTAGCTGTGGAACTATAAGATGCATGCCAAAACTATTCACGTAAATGGAAGTGGACCTGATATATATTATTATGTACCATCATGAACAGGAGATTTACATAAAAGCACTGCACGAGTTGTAAGGACTACTTATATTGAGGTGGGATTTATATTTACTTAATTTTACTGTTCAACATTCAACTGGAGGTACCAGCGAAGCCATTGGATGCCCACAAGGAATCATAACCTACGGGGAGGGAAAAACAATAGGGATTTAAAATTAATCAAACTCTCATTTTAGTTATAGATTACATAATGTATTTATTTGTAAAACCACCTTGCAAAATATGTTACAATAAACTTTATAATTTCATGTTTCAAACTAAATGACGTCTTATGTATTTTCTAGCCTTCAATACCGAGGCAGGAGGGGTCTGGAGGAACGGAGAATGGGTTGAGCCCCGAAAGTTCCAGGATAGACGCTGGTAGGAACACAAGAGAGATTGTGTAAGGGAGTCTCTCAAACCTTCTACCTGCCGCCCCCTCCTCCTCGAAGCCCAAAGCACCAATATTAACCCACGTGAGTGATTTCTGTTTCTAATTTTACTAGGGTCATGGGAGCCGTGGCTAGGCCCCAGACCAGGGTACTCCGGAGGCTAGGAGTACACCCGTTCCAAGCCCTTCACATGAAAGTGGTCGTAAGTGACATATGGATCATATCACATGTGGATTGCATTTGTTGGACATATTTTTTTTTGCTTTTCTATCCAGTTCAGGGAAAAGTTCAACAAGAATTCGTTAAAAAAAATCAGAAAAGAAGCACATGTATCATCTTGTAAAACCGCGGTCCTTATTTGTGTACACGGAGTTGTACTCTAGACACCCTCTAAACGGCGTAGACAAGACCATGACTAATATAAACTCTACCTATAATTCCATCACATGAACGTTAGGTTATTGTAATGCTTAGATACAAAGGAGAATCCTCCAACTATCATGAATTCACCATAAAGTCAATGGTAATTACATTCCACAAGCGCTGCAATACTCCACTGCTCACTTTCATCTGATGGAAGATGTTTACGTATAGGATAATGAAGGTAAAGCAATATGTCGTAGTCTTGTTTGCCTCGTAGGTACTTGCTACATAAAGCACACCAGTAAAGTAAGTACTACAGTAAAAAGTATGTAGGTCCGAAGCACTGAAGCAGTCAGTAGTAACTAGTACTCAGTACAGTAGTGCAGTAGGATAGAGAGCTACATCAACTACTGTAAATAATTGAATAGGCAAACATTTAACATTCCAAACGTTTAAGCTGGTTTATGCTCCATGTTAGCGGCAGCTCTAAGAGAAAAAAAACATTATCTATCTCATTTTACATTCCCTTGACATTGAAATTCCTTTTAATATAAACGAAATGTTCGAATATTTCTTCCATTTTATTAAAAAAAGTACAAACAAAAATGATTGTCCCATGTGGATGAAATAACCGACGGGATCGTCGCGTCGAGCCCGTCTATAAAGAACGCGCAGGATTCAGTAAAGATGTGGGTATAACATTAATACATGAATAATGCCCATTCCCACCAACTTTCACCTAGGAAGCAGACCCCTAAGGAATTTTCATACAAAACCACAGATAATTTGAGTGATTATTGTAACTGTCATAACATTTAAGATATAAATCCATACAAAATACAGCATGCAGCTACTTAAGTGAGGGAGATTCTGGGCGGAGATATTTGGGCACCTAACTAAGTAGAGCTGCATGCTGTATTTTGTATGGATTTATATCTTAAAGGTTATGACAGTTACAATAATCACTCAAATTATCTGTGGTTTTGTATGAAAATTCCTTAGGGGTCTGCTTCCTAGGTGGTAGTTGGTGGGATCGGGCATAAGTACATTTAATTAGGTCTTCTCTGATTACCCTGGATACAATAATATAAAATGAATAGAGTAGATGACGATAGAACAAAGCGTGATATCTTTTCTACTCTTAGGTATGTACTGTTAATTTGTACCCACGTTGTTATGAGACATAAATGTCATTGCTTGTCAAACATACGTACGCATACTTACCTACTGATTGTTTGCGATAATAATTTTATGATTGTCTTTGCACGTAAAATAGAGAATATATACCCACGATTACTTCATAACAGTAACTTAGTAGAGGTTCAAGTTTTCGTAATTTTTTTTTTTTAATAAAAAAAGAATGAAGTCAAAGATGATTGTGAAAAAACTGACAAATGATATAACCTAATGTATTATTTAGAGTTCGCTTTAAAGAAATTAATTATCTATGCTAGAACGAACTTCAAAAGGAAAGATACTTTAATAATAATCCCTAATTTTTACTTTCCAGTAGATACTTGGTGTGCGTTTGATTCCTATTGTTAGGTTTTGAAATATGTAATCACTGTAAGTGAAAAATTTGTCGAAGTGAATGAGGTAATAGATATAAATCTAGGTAATTTATACATCAAAGAAATCTACAACAATTTAGCTGTTACTTTCCCAAGGGGAGCGCTTATTAAAATTTACGAATTGAAAATTAATTAGCAAATGGAAGTAGATAATACTTGAGAAATAAATTTGAAGATCAAAGTTGTATTTTGTTACCTTTTTGCCAACAAATATTCATCAAACAGAAAGCCGCTAATATATCGTTATTACCTGATTTTTATCGAATAATAAATAAATGATTATCATAAAATTAGGATATAATATTAGAGAATATTTTGAGGTTTTTCAAGATAAATATCTGCCGACCTGTATATACGCTAATAAAATGTAAAGAGAATAGTTTGTTTGTACCATTTTTCTAGTGGATCTCTAAGACGGATTTTTAAGAAAAATGTATGGATCCTTCAGATAAAAATTCTAAAGTTAGCTTGTGATAATTTTTTCAACCCATTTTCAGCAAAAACTATAAAACATCCTCGCTCGCCTACCGAGGGTATTAGACGTTGAATCTACGACTCTCCGAAATTCCCTGTTTATAGTTCAGTATAATATCATTACAAATTATTATTGAAAAAATTAACTCATGCATGTATAAGTCCGCCTTTTGGCACACTATAACTGTCTTGTTTTTGTAACTATGCATATTTTCTCTGGCCAATAAAGATTTGTTTATTTATTTATCTGTAAATAATTGTAAATATGTTTACATCCTTGGACAAGGACACTGAAGGAATGTAAGTTAGAGGTGGGGTTTGTCGGGGGGCACCGTTCTGGCTAACCCTGAGTCCACCTCTTAAAAATATTTTGCCAAGAAGTGCGGATAAACCTGTGCTACCCGGGGATGCGGAGGGCCTTAAGCCTGTGGGAGTCCTTCAATGTATTGAGAAAATGTATCGTATTTAATACAGTAAAAATAAAATGTATTTTTCCTTTATTAGTTTTGAAACATTTATTAATCCTTTACTTTTTTCTCATATTAATTTATATTCTTATTTCTGGTTTTATTTTTATTCCATCTCTATTTATATTTTTATATGTATATGTACATATGAATTTATTTTATTTTATTTATTTTTTACCTTTATACTTTTATTTTACTTTATGTTTGTATAATACCTATGTACTTATCAAGAAAATAAAGTCAGTTTAGCTCGTATTTTTGTAGGGTCGTGTAGTCGTGGACCATCGCATTGAGAACTGAATAGGTTTGGTTGGTTGTGGTTACAGTTAGGTCGAGATCCAATACTTATTCAGAACACTGAAGGTATTATTAGCTCTGGTTAATGTATTGCTTCGTTGAGGTTTGCTTAATTGAGGTATATCATAAGCAAACATTCATTTTTTTTATCCTCTGTTGTACATCCCGCTAGATTATTTATGTTAACGAGAAAGAGCACTTTTAGGCTCAATGTTAATTAATATTATTTGGTTTTCAATATTAGCACAAAATTTTATTAATTAACTAACATAGGTGAGTACACACTCTTGTTTGCATAACCCTCATGCAATGCATAATCAGGCTACGAGTAATAATCATGAAAAAAATTCAGAATATGTACGTACTCAAATGTAGATAATAATGTTACTTATATGAAACAAACTGAATATCTGAAGCCTATGGTAATGCACCATACGTGGGTTTTAAAGTACCTATAGTAGGAAGGGAAGAATATCTCAATTGTGATGTTAAAACGTAGGCAGCGAATCTACTTATACGTTTTATACTCGAAAATAATGATTGGAGGGAGAATTTCATTATTTTGCTCTTCCAAAATAACACTCATGCATACAGTTATACAATAGTTAGATGACTGCCTCTTGAGAGAAAATTACAAATAAATTTTCAACAGTTTGACCCATTTTTAAATGCTAAAATAATATGCCTTCCTCTTCTAATAACTTTTACGAGGAATTTCATACTGCATTGTGTAATGTGCATACCTTTGCGGAACAAACTGGTGTAAGTGAAGTACGTGGGTTCAACGAGTTGAACTAAAACGTACTGGCTATAATTCAAAACAATGTTCGTACAAAATGCTGAACTGAAATAGCAGATGTGCTTAACTTCAATTGTGTTTCCAAACATTCACAATACGACATAAGTATAATATTAATAAATATGTCTCTAGAGTCAATGTAGCATAGATTTCCATACCTACTTCAATCTAGACAGTTTTCCAGTAGGTCACCATAGAAAGTTTATGATAACAAATTGGAATAGAGCTTAGTATTACGACATACCAACCTACAGTACCTACATACGTACGTATAATTTATTGCAGTAGGTACCTACACGTGACTAGGACACTAGGTAGGGTAAGCAAATATAGATGGAGGCGTCATAATAGGTGTATTATATTTATACAGGTTGTCCCGTAAATCAACGTTCTCCCGTGGAGGGGATTCATAACTGACCAGAATATTGAAATCAAAATGCAAGCCGATATCTCGATAGTGAAATCACTCATTATCGAGATATCGGCACTTTTTTGTTTCGCGTGAAATTCGATACCTTCGATCAGTTTTTCGATCGCCACGGTCACAATATTCAATATTTTAGGATTATAATTTTTGATTCGTAATCCTGAATAATCCAGCTTTTTGTGGATTATTCAGGATTGAAATGGCCGGTCAAAAAAAGGATATTTTTTGAAACAAAAAATGTATTTTTCTTTCACATTCTTCCACCCATTATCACTTACATTTTATGAAAAAAAAAATTGTTGCTATATCGCTGGCCATTTTATGAAAAAAGAAAATTCTATGAATTTTCGTTACTGAATTTTATTAGATGTATGAAAATAAGTTATAGCTCGTTTTGTAGCTAAGACTATGGTAATTAATTCGTTCTCCGATTATTTTCATGTAGCTCTTATCAATTTTCAACCAATTCAGTTTAAATACATTTTTTTAGTATTTCAAATGAATTTCGGTTTGGACCGGCCATTGCGGGTAAACTGCTAGTTCCACGAAAAAATTGACTTAACTTTTTTTGTAGAGAATTTAGCAAAGATTATTTTTGTCATTGACTACTTTCTCCTATCTCTTACCATATTCATATAAAATGCGAAAAACCGCGAAGAGGGACCTTTGAGGGGGGGAGGGGGGGTTGCGGCAAGATTTTGATAGGCAACCCTAGTGCGATGTAATACCCTATTAGTAAGCTATCATTTATACCTCATTTCGATCAAAAAACAGATACCTCATAATTTAAGCAGCGGGCTCTTGGACTATTTACAGCGTAAAACAATTGCATGACATTAGGCTGGGTAACTAATTTTTGTGATATAAACCGTTTGGGCGCTGGAGCGACTTAAAATAGGATGAAAATGTTATTTCAAAGTTGGATTCGGATTCAGCGCTCCCGAAAACATAACGGACGGCGGAAAAATACTTCTATATTTTTTCACAGCAAATTTACCCTTCTTCTGGACCAAGTATAAATTTTAACAATTTATTTATTATAATCTGTCACTAAAATACTTTATTTCGAGCTCGTTATAGTCGATCCATTAAGAAGGTATAAAGCTTATCAAGAGTGCGATAAAGGTTTTTTTGAATTTTAACGAGGAAAAATATTTTATATATTAATTGAGAATTTTATTCTAACGGCTAAAAGACTTTTAATTGCCCGAGTATCGAGTTTGTTAGAAGGGTTATTAAGATATACAATTACGCGATGTAATATGACACAAAGAATCCTCATATTCCATTACATAATACTGGTACTATCCAAGTCATGTAGGTATGTCAAGTCAGGTTGGAAAATTTTGCAAGTTCTATGAATATGTATGTAAATTTAAAGTAGCGACGCCTTCATGGGTTGCTAAAAATTTTCGTCGAAGGCTCACTTTTTATGAATGAAAATTAATTTAGAAATGTAGGTCCCTACTACTAATGAAATTATGAATGAAAATAGTTTTGAAAAATTTCTTTCGTGGAAATAATCAAGTAAGTACCATTTTATACAACGTGACAGGAAATGAAAATCGAATTCTCATGCATACTATATGGTACGTACCTATACAATATACGTAGAGATTGCAAATCGAACTCTTTAAAGTACCCACCTTCGATAGGTATGTTACTTTAGTACCTATGTATGTAGGTAGACATATAAGAGGAGTTTTGTGGCTTTCAGGGATGGGTACCAATTAAAGAGTCGACAATATGAATCTGGTTTTACGACTTTCATGACGATATTGGAGAAACGGGGAAAAGACGGAGCCTTGTAACCCTCCTGTGTTTAATCGAGGAACTTTGAAGAGTGGAGTAGCAATAGTGGTTACACAAAAACATATTTAACCAAGCCTCCGTGAATTTTCATGGGTAGGTACCCACTAGTATGATTCATAATCTCAAACGGCGAACTCATAATCTCGCAAAAAAATCAATTCATTTTCAATTTGGCTTTCATGTACAAGATTCTAAATAGTTTCATTTTTTTTAAATATGGGTGAATAATTTTAATTTTAAAATAATTTTATTTTTTTTACAATCAGAAGCATCAATTTCTCCGTCATCCGGACTTGAAGTGCTTCAAAAACGGCTCCCTCGATAAACCTTCTTCAATACTGCTACTCTGAACGGCATTATACCGTAAGAAAAGAGTCTTTAATTTTCATTTTGAAATAACGAAACAACATGAATGAAGAACCTATAATACGATATAATTATTAAATAAATAATACGGTACGACGTCATTATGATTTGGTGGTCCGGACTGAAATAATGAATAAGTAGATTAGAGCTGTATGGATATGTCCATGTGGCAACTTTACCGTGTAGAGAGAGAGTCTTAAAAAAAGAGTTTAGCAAAAAAAAAAAGTTAAAAAAGGCGGTTAATTTGTGAATCAATGTTGTGAGTAGGGCTGCTACCTTTCAAAAAGGGTAGGCCCGGCGATTTCGGGAAAGATTTTTTTATGTAGAAGAATACGTGAAGTGATGAGTCCGGTTGTCATTCAGTAACTAGATAATATAGACATGGTGTTTGAGGCCGCAAACGAGTTGTAAGTCATAGAACTGTGTGAAGAGTCGAGATCACTGGTAACGGAGGGAGCCAAGATCAGTAAATAAATAAATAACTGTGTGTATGTGAAAATCTAACGTTTTTTCGAAAATTAATAAAAAAAATATTACGCAATTTAACAACGGGCTTAAATAGCGCCACCACATTTATTTTTATGAAAGCGTTTAATTTTTAATGAGATTTAGCGGACTTTCAGAACATCTCCCCGATCGGGGGGACTGTCCGGTGATAGTCACGCCGCTGTCTCACCGCCCAGTCTTACCCGGAGATAAACGATGTTAACCCGGAGCCCGTAAAATCCGGGTCAAACCCGGAGAGGTGGCAGCCCTAGTTGTGAGTGCTATAGAGGAGAGAGATACTGGTACCTTCATACATGTTACGTAGCAGAATATATTCTCTCTGTCTATCCTTTTAAGGCACGAGTGGTAGAAAAGTACCTGCATAATGCTCACCAAGCAGAATCTACAGATTAATTTAATATATTATTTAACAGCTTGAGTGCAATTACATTTTCGATATAAAAATGTTCGATTTAATTAAAAATGCATGTCGGTATATAATATGTACATGTATAATTATAAATCAAGTATATAAATATAATAATCATTCTGTAGAATTAATTGACTTACTGGTATATCTTGAAAAGTTTACTTAGCAAGTTAAAAAAAGAATACAGTCATAAATATTGGTACATTTAAGAAGTAGACGGACACAACAAAAAAAATTGAGACATGTAGGACTGTAGGTACATACTTACATTCGTTAATGTGAAAAAAATCAGGAATCCCGGGAACAGTCTCAAAAGTTTTGTATTATTTAATATCCTGTAACCACCACGACTTGTCAATTAAAACAATCACTTAGGTACCTATAAAAAATTCATTACTTAGTGTGCAAAAAAACTTTATTGAATGCGGCAATCGCACTTACATATTTTAAATAATTTTAAGTACTTAAAACACAAAGTAAAATAACGGTTTATATCTATAAATCGTAACACCAACACAATACTACTATTCAATAAGTACCATTTAGACAGTTGAAAAAAACCCACTTTAATTCATGTGGTCAATTTCCATTAGATAAATCAATTCCTCTCAACAACACACACACATTAGGTTAAGCGAACCAAGCAGCGTCGACACATCCGCGCTAGTTGGGTTATCCAAGGAGACTGTTCTGGCCTATTCCCCGCGCACCTCCATTTTATTCCTCCACATTTTCTCCCAAAAGCTCGCGTTTCACTCCCTCCACACTTCTCCCCTGACCAGGTCTACCCACTAGCTAGTATTCCCCGTAAAAGCCTGAAATTTCAGTGTACGGGACTTGGTTTATGCAGCTTGCGAAATTATGAACGTTGGTTTTTAGTTGATCTTTTGTGCATTGTATATAATATACATATTATTATATTATAATAACAGATGTTACTCAGAACTCGCATGGATGAAAATATGCATGTTCATATTCTTTCGATATGTGCCTAAACGAACAGACGAAATTCTTGTAATTTCAATAGACAACTTCAATTAAAAAAAACATCCTCGTTGTAATAGCAACAGTGAAAACGCAAACATGCAGTTCAACAGTGGATTTCCAAAAATTTTTATCCCTTGAAATCTGAGGCGTTGTGATTGGCCAGATGTTAACAAATAGGATCAAAGGAGCGTCAAGATTATCACTGGTGCGAGACACAAGTCTTTCTTTGAAATAATACAAATGTTGTCAGTACAGAAATGATACCACACTTGAAATATGAATTTCCTTATCGAAATAAAATGTAAGCTATTTGCCTTTATGAAATCTCACCAGGTATATAAAATTAACAAACTCGAATGATAATGATATTAGGTATAGGCACTCGTGCATATTATTATGTTTAGTGCCAATTCGTATTGCAAGTCATGATGTGTTAATTATGGTATACAATGGATTGATAGACACATTGGATTCTATTCGCTTTCATGCATTTTCAGTACTACTTTATTTGAATTGTTGTTGATGAAGTCATAATAATATTATGGGATTAGCCCCATTTATCGATATTTGCCGGGTTATCATGTATTATAATAAGATGATGAAACATTTATGACGAAACTCTTTAATGACATAGGAAATAATTAAGTAAGGAACATGATAAGCGCAAATCAACTAATTAAATAAATTGTCTCATTTATACACTCGGTACCTATATTAACTTCCCTATTAATTAAAACAGAGACAGTAAGTACCTTAGTAATGTGATGGAGCTTAATTAAATAATTTTGACATACTTACTCGTAGGTAAGTATAGTTTTACCTACTCTCATAATATAGTTCAGATATATAAATATAGTACTATGCTCCGAGCATGACGTACATATCGTGATCAAAGGATTTCTGTTGTCATAAACATAATTTTGGTTGCGGAAAACCGCTTTTTGTAGAAATCACTTCACAGAATCTGCTACAATCTCGGTTCCCAAGGGTGTATAAACTAGAAGAAAATAATATTCTTTTTTTACAATTCTGTTAAAAAAAACGCATGTAGGTATTTATCTCCCTACATACTGCATATAGCTTTTAATAATATGTGCTTAACGGGGCATAGGCACTGAGTAAAAATCGTTCTATTATTCCTTGTTTAAAGAAACCTGGGAAGAAATTAAAAAATCTAAAATAACCGATTTGTTAAGATTATAATAACCAGTATTTTGGCTAAATTAGACTTTTATATCTGAAAATCTGAACGCAAAATCTTCAGATCCCGTAAATTTTAGGGGTACTTTAGGAATTATTTTATTATTCAAGGAGTTTTCAAATTCTGTAATTCTAAAACAGCCGATCTGTAGTCCATACTTTCAACTATCACTGTCTTTAATTTCAAGACGATTCTCCCAGTATTAGCTGAGCTCAGGGCGCCGAAGCCCAATGACAACATATAAGACCTTAACCCGTAACTCTATCTTGTATTGAATACTGAGGTGAAATTTTGAATTATAAGTGTTGTCACTATCTGGAGATAAAATGAAGATAAAATGCAAACTTATTGCGCCATTATGTGCATCGCTGTAAGGGTCATTTTCCTCAAAGATGTTTTCTTTGTATTTCGGGTGAAAAGACTTACAAAATACCACACCCTGTTCTTATTTATTCGATCGCACAACCCAACGGATAATTTCGTCAAAAACAGATACGGTTTTTACGGAAAAGAAAACTAAGTCAGGCTTCGCAACTTCGGGACATTGTCATTTTTAAATCAACGAGTGGTGACCAATTAAAGAATACCACGCTCCTTACAAAGCAACATCCAGGTTACTTATAATTTGTTTTACAAAAACTAGAATATATACGTAATTCTTAAAGTGTGAATCAATCTTTAAACATCTCCAGCCTAAACAATTCACTATATTTAAAAAAAAAATCTCGTGGAAACTTTCTGCATGGTTTCTGATTCCAAAGAGGTACATATATAATATGTCTCATAAATCTGAAGAATAGTTGTTAAAATTTGGTGATAAATCTGACAAGGTGACCTATTCTCCATACATTTTCCATTCTCACAATTTAAAATAACATGAAAATTTGGCCAGTTTTTGGAGCTTGACAGCTACGCTGCTATTTATTTTAGAGAAAAAAATTATATGCCACATTTGTAGGAAATTTTATTAACTTTCATTCTGCTAAAAAGATATACTACAAAAAGTCGACAGTTTTTATGTTCAAATCCAGAATTGGACAGAAAATGGAAATTTGCGCCATTTTTCCCATTTTTCGCCATGTTCCGTCAAGAAATTTTGTTGGCAAACCTCGGATGCAGATTCAACACCCCAAAATAGAAATAGAATGAAAGAAATCCAGACTATCCCACAACTTTCCACCGAGGAGCTGCATTGAGTTTAATTTCGTTGGATTATAATGTAATGGCAATATTTCAATGAATTATCGCAAAGTGGACTATATTCTGGCGATGTTATAATCTGTCATTAGAGTATCTCCACTATAAGTAATCTACGAGTACAAACGTTAACATTATTGCTTTATCAAATCAGCTACGGACGGCAAAAGATAATTCGTGTTAGGCTCAATAGGTATTTTCCATACCTATTATCTCAATCTGTATTGTAAATATGTAGTGATTAGTTGAATTCATTAATCATATAATCGGTTTGGAGATAAATCATTATCATAAACATAAATCACATTAAACATTCATCAATAAATTACAGACAACGCTCATGGTTTAATAAACGTCCATCCTGAATTTTGATCGGCATTACATATTATCCAACTGACTAAGTTATTTATAAGCGTCGGGTTTTGGAGCTGAATTTAGTGTCAAGGTTTTTGCTACCTACACCAATCCGTGCTCTTTTCGTCACCTTTCTCAAGGTGACTCTTCACCATCTATGTATAATACTGCGGACAAACGTAGAATCTACTGTATACCGCTTTTTACATACTTAGCATTATTAGTCATAACATATTTTTTTATGAATCTGGGTTTGTCGAAATAGACCCAAATACATCTTTGTTCACTTCGCAGAAAGCTTGTGTTGTGAAGTGGAGTAAGTTGGGGATTGAACCGCGCCCACTGGATTGACAGTCGAGCACGTTACCAACCAGGCTACCGACCACCTCAAAAAATATATCAAATAGGAATGTTAGTATAGGGCAGAGAGTAGAAATATCAACTTTAGCAGTAATAGTCCAAGAGCCCGCTGCTTAATTTATGACGTATCTGTTTTTTGATCGAAATGTGGTATAAATGATAGCTTACCAATAGGGTATTACATCGCACTAGGGTTGCCTATCAAAATCTTGCCGCAACCCCCCCTGCCCCCCCCGAAAAGGTTCCTCTTGGAAAAGGCCATTGCGGGTAAACTGCTAGTTCTACGAAAAAATTGACTATACATTTTTTGTAGAGAATTTAGCAAGGATTATTTTTGTCATTGACTACTTTCTCCTATCTCTTACCATATTCCTATAAAATGCGAAAAACCGCGAAGAGGGACCTTTTCGGGGGGGGCAGGGGGGGTTGCGGCAAGATTTTGATAGGCAACCCTAGTGCGATGTAAAACCCTATTGGTAAGCTATCATTTGTACCACATTTCGATCAAAAAACAGATACGTCATAAATTAAGCAGCGGGCTCTCGGACTATAATGCGTTTTTTTACCACGTTTTTCTTAGCTAGCTTTCTTGTATGTTTGTTTGTCTGTTTGTTGTAAATCTTGCAATCGATTTTTCGACCACTTCCTAACATCCAATTGATCTGAAACTTTTTGTGCAAGCTTAGTTCCAATGACAATACAAGATTTTAAAGATTTTATGATTGTACATTAGTCGTTTATGCGATAATTAATCACTTAATTAATAAATTAACGCGTCGATTTTTCGACCACTTCCTAACATCCAATTGAGCTGAAACTTTTTGTGCAAGCTTAGTTCCGATGACAATATAAGATTTTAAAGATTTTATGATTGTACATTAGTCGTTTATGCGATAATTAATTAGCTAATTCTCAAATATGAGAAAAGTTCGCATCACTCTTTCGCATCATTATGGAAGAGATGCAGAAATACAAATTTCAGAAAGTCGTTGGAAAGTTTTTGAACAAATGGAAGTAAATAAGCTTTTGAGAATCAGTTTAAACTCATAAACGCATTAAATAGTCTTTAACTAAATTAAAGAAAGCAATTATGTGTGTTAAATTTAAATAAATGCATATATGAAGTTTCAATTGTTTTCTTTTAATTATGATTAAATTTTCAGATTTACAAAAATGATCGCAAGATTAACAATCCAAAACTAAAAAGAGTTAAATAATATTATCATATAAAAAAAATTATAAAAAATCCACGTTTTTCTCGGGCCCAAAGTGAACTAAAAAGAGGAAAATAACTTTTTCTAACTTTTTTGTAAATCGATCAGTAAAAACGCATACCTAAAGCTACCTCTAAAATTCTACAACTAAAAACGTGGGGCGTAATTTGAACCTACAATAATTGAAAATCATTCAAATTTTCTTCAGAAATTTACCCATTCGTATGAAAATCTTATGAATTAATCTGCAAGCTTGATTTTGGATGTATCCAAGCCTGATTACTGTCGACATCTAATTATAGGGGCGGAGGTAGAAAAACTGTAGAATTGGTCTGTAGAATAACTTTAGGTTAGTCTGTCCAGTTACCGGTGATCTAGTGTCGGGTCTTCACAGTACACACCGGTATTAACATCAATGTGTATGGTAATTAGGCTTGGATACATCCAAAATCCTCAAGTATGATACCATACACACCAGTATGATATCACCAATATCCTCAAGTATGATACCATACACACATACACACCAGTATAATCAGTATTAACTTGTAATGTACTTACATACCATACACACATACACACCAGTATGATACCATACACACATACACACCAGTACAATCAGTATTAACTTGTATGTATGTATGTAATCCTCAAGTATGATACCATACACACATACACACCAGTACAATCAGTATTAACTTGTAATGTACTTAATACCATACACATATACACACAAGTATGATATCACCAGTACATTGGGACCCAGCCCCAGAAGAAAATTTGAATGATTTTCAATTATTGTAGGTTCAAATTACGCCCCACGTTTTTAGTTGTAGAATTTTAGAGGTAGCTTTAGGTATGCGTTTTTACTGATCGATTTACAAAGCCCCGAAAAAGTTATTTTCCTCTTTTTAGTTCACTTTGGGCCCGAGAAAAACGTGGATTTTTTATAAAAAATTTTATATGATAATATTATTTTATGTTATCTTATCATCGCGCTATTATATCCTTTTCACATATCCAATATCTTCACTTATTTACTTTCATCCTGTAGAGATTTTTTAATGACGGTCCTGTAATACGCAACAATATAAAGCAGTCTCTGTTTGAATGCAGATTGTAGATGAATAACTTCAGTTCTATAGAGTTCAATAAACGAAACAGATTGAAAGCTTCATATATTATTGTATTCTAATATAATCTTATTATCAGATTAAGCTAAAATAACTGAAATAGTTTTCTCAGTAGAATGCATTATACCGAGATAACTAGTATTGTATGTATTATATGAGATCATTGATCTGAGAATCCTGCGGGATTTGATTATATTAAATGGTATTCTAAAATATGTAAAACGATATTCTTAACCCATCACTTGTGGAATCAACAGATTATCTAAGAGTTTAAAGGACCCATTATACCTAAAAAAACTTAAGATATCAGTTTTTTTTCCTTGTGCCTTTCTGGCAACATTTATTATAGGTATTTTTTTTTTTTTTTTAAATGAATCTGGGTTTATCGAAATAAACCCAAATACATCTTCGCACACTTCACACACACTTCGCACACTCCACTTCACAACACAAGCTTAAAAGCTTGTGTTGTGAATTGGAGTAGGTCGGCGATTGAACCCGCGCTTACTGGATTAACAGTCGAGCGCGTTACCAATCAGGCTACCGACCACCTCATTTGTTCTCTCTTTTTTTAGGCAAAGCACCTGGTTTCGAGTCATACATGTACACCGCATTTGTTCATCATTATTTTATTGTGCCATGATATTGAGCGGCTATTGCAACCAGATATACATATTATGTAAACATTAATAATGCGTATTTATTACTACCTACTACTAAAAAATAAAAAAAAATAGGTATATTACATGTCTTCTTGAAATTAAATTAGTATCACAATCATCACATCACAACAAATGGTTATCAGGGAAAGTATATTACTATTCAACAATCCCCATAATCGAGTAACGAAAAATAAGAAAAATGGAATATCGTTTTGGGATAAATATGTATGAAATACGGGTTTACCTACCATCGATGAGAACGTTTATTTTTTTCCAAAAAAACTCTAGAATTGATGAAAGTTTCACCAAGACTGAGGGCTTTTTTATTTTTTTAATTAGAAATCCTTTATTTATAACAATAGGTAGGTACATAATAATTAAAATGATAAATTTATTGCGCTTTGGGAGGTACCTAATGTTTTAAGCGAGGTGTGTTACACACAGATAAACTAAGATTTGACTGTTGTTGATTCGCCGATTATGTGGTAGCAATGAATATAGTTACGAAACACTTTTTTGGACAAATATAGGCTCTCCACATACATCCGGAAGTTCAGTTAACGGACTCGACCATTTGCAAAAACGTTTCGACCATGCCTCTCTCTGAATTCAGTGTTACCCCGATTTTCAATTCAGAAAGAGGTTTTGGTCGGAGCTTTTTTGCAAACGGTCGATTCAGCTAACTGAACTTCCGGACGTGTGTGGAGAGCCAAACAGATGATTTTATTGGCAGTGAATTTAAAAAAAAATGCGCAAGAATTACCTATATCCCTCTCACTCATCCATTCGATATTGCTTTATACATAAATCTCTCTCCCTCACGCCTGAACCCAATGTCAAGGACAATTCTTCAGTGCATAATTGATCGCTCGCCGCTTGTACATCGCTTTTTTTTGTCTCCGCAAATTACTTTCATATTTAAATATATTCGCGCTTTGTTCATTTAACAAAGACAATATTATTTTCATATTTGCACTTCGCTATAAATTTGTGATTTTGAAAACAAACTTTGTGTGCTATTGTTGTGTAATTATCCTCTAAACTTGTGGACAAGGGATACATCTTAAAAGGCTTTCCAATCTACACTTTCCTGAAGAGGATCCAAGGTAAAAAAAATTGTAATTTCATTAAATTAATGTCTTGTGGATTCTCTCTTAAAATATTGTCCAGAATATTAATTCGAGCATTCAGCTGTGTTATTCATTCCAAATATTTTAGACTCAACTCTACAACATCACAAATCTTCTTATGAATATCATATTCCTGTTTTGTACATACTCGTATAGTACATACATACATCCTCTTCCCCTTCTATCCTTGATCGTTGGGGGGCTCATAGCATCTCTGTATCTTTGCCAGAGGTCCCTGTCACTTACAGCTTCCAGGATCTTACCAGCTTCCTTCCTTCTCCGTATAGTACGTATAATATCTAATATCAGATACGAAATGTTGCAATATGAATACATAAAAGTCATTGATATACCTACTACATACTTATCCATCTGCTACATGCGTACTTAAATAATATTGCACTAAAAAGGTTATAGAATGTTGAAGATTCCTCATTTCTCTAAACACCATATTTATCCATGAATTGCTAAACTTTTCCTTCAGGCATAAAGTACTTATGCAGGGCCCTCCCTAGATATAATGCCGCCCCCAAAAATATGTGTAAAATAATACACTAGTAGATAGCTACCAAGATAAATTTCAATTTCAAATTCAAATACATTTTTTTTTTATTGGGTATAGAATTACAAATTGTAATTAAAAACAAATGACACTAGAACTCAATAATATACTTAACATAAAAAACTACTCCCTAAAATTGAAATAACCTGGGTAATAGTTTTTAAAAACATAGTAGGGAGAGCAACTAAGATTTAAATAAGTAAAGATTTTTTGAATTTATTTTATTTGAATAACGTTATATACAAGTTATTGATAAACCCAATATGAATATAAGTAGGTAGGTACATATCATTGGCGAAGAGATTCCTGCAGAAAGGGAAGCCGGGGCTAACATTTCTTATTGAATTACGTCAGATTAGACACTATTTCACCTATAATTTAATCCAAAAGGTAACTCGATGGGAATCGTGTTCTTAGGTAGCTTCGCGCCTGCTAGATATTATATTATGTTTATGTATTATGATTTGACATTGAAACCAGTAAATTTTGCCGCAAGCGAATTTTTTTAGAAGAAAGGGGGGTGCTGGGTGAACATGTTTGCATCTTGCACAAAACGATGGTGTAACTAGCGCCGCAGACGAATTTTTTTATACGAAACATTAGGATTCATTCAGATTGCCATGCCGCCTCAATTTTCCACCCCTTCAGACCGCCGCCCTTAGGATTTGCCTAACTTGCCTATTAATAATAATAATAAATAAATACTTTATTTCATAAACAGACATAATAAATACATTCACAATTTTGCCACCTAACTAGGCAAAGCCCGTACTAAGGTGGCATCGTATTAGATAGGGACGTCCCTGTATTTATGAAATGTTTCTGCAAAATCATTAAATTGTGTTCTCCAATAGAAATATTTGATATTGACGACTACATTGCTTGTTAAGTGTTAGATTGGTTTAATTAGTATTAGAATTTGTTGTGTGTTGTCAATATTAATGTACTCGTATGATATTTTGTAAAGGAGGTTTTGTGAGAATATGAACTACTTTGCATCCTTGTTCTTCTTCTTCATCAGCCGTGAAAGTTTTCATTTACTGGTGATTTTTATTATTAGAACTCGAAAACTGACAACTTTCCACGCAGAACGAAAGTGCTTAAAATTTACTTACTACAAATTTGGTGCACAAAATTTTTCACAAAAATGAATAGAAACGGAGCTGTCATCCTCGAAAAATCAGAAGAATTTTCGTATTATTTTAATTCTATTGGAGTAATCCATTCTCACTATTCAAAATACTCGTAGTAGTACGAAAATTTGGCCAGTTTTTGTAGCCTTACAGCTCCGTTTCTATGCACTTTTGAGAAAAAAATGCACCTACACCTAATTTGTCAATTAAGTGAAGTGTAAAAAATTCAATTTTAGTAAATTTTACTTACATTCATGCGTAGAAAGATGACATACAGAAGTTGACACTTTTCGAGTTCCAATAAAAAAATCACCAGAAAATGAAAATTTTCGCTATTTTTCGCTTTTATAGTCAAGAAATTTTGTGGCAAGCCTCGGTATCGGATTCGGAACTCAGAAAACATACAGAATGAAAGAAATTCAGACTTCCCCACAACTTTCCATCAAAAATGCATCTGACATTGAAAATATTACAGTAGGTATATTATTTATATTTCATTAATCTATATTAATCCATCCTTGGTGGTTTTCACAGAACTTATTTATTTATTTATTTAAATTCTAAGTGAACAACAAATACATATGAATATAAAAAATGGAGACAGATTATAAATGGTTGTTCACTAGGGCGAACTTATCGTAGAACTGCGATTTCTTCCAGTTAACCCCAAGTACTTGTGGATTGAAATAATTATGAAGACAGACGTAGGTACGCAATAATTTATTTGTCTCCATTTTTGTTCGGCAATACTATCATGTGAACCATATCAGATATTGAGACGCATTGAATATAAAAAGATATTTCATAGTTTTCCATTTCCATTTTAGGGTTGAATTCAGTGTGTAATCAATAAACTACAGCAATACCATATGGCCTACTTCAAGTTTATTACAGCCATAACGTTGCGTCGTTCATACCAGTTGAGAATCATTTCATTTTGTCATTGGTTATGCCTTTAGGAAAAACTTTATACGAAGGTATATTATTACAAATCAATGTTGAATTGAATTTTATATTTATGTTATGTGTAGGTATACTCATTTATATTTATGATAAAAAAGTTTTTAATACCTCTTTTCAAATACTGATTCGCAATCTTTGTTATAATAGTCAAGTGGCCGCGAATTTTGCCTCCGCTCATTTTACTACCCTCGTTTTTTTATTGTTTTGTATGTGAAGAAAAATTGGAAATAATGAAAATACATAAAACAACATCTAATTCGACAATAACGTTATTTTCATTTGATGAATGAATCTGGGATTATGGAAAAGAATCAATGATGTAATGATAAACGTATTATTATTATGATAAAATAGTGATGAATGCGTACGTACTTTTTTTATGATAATGCAGGTGAGTACTTTGTATCATAGGATACTCTACGTAACTTTACTTTCGTAGCTGTTACGGAATTACTAGCGTTGTCTGCGAGTAAAACCCAACTTGCAAGGAAAATATTACTAAACACTATACCATATGGTGCCGCATGCAATCTACCGCATGAATTATATTTTAGTATTTAACAGAAAACTCCATAAGGCCTCTGTACTTCGGTGAAAAATAGGTCAAATCTGTGGGTCGATGATAGAGAACATTTTGCATGAATAGAATTATATCACCGTTTGAGTTTCAGTGATGGTAATTTCACAATAAATTTGCATATTATTTGCAGTGATTGTATCGATGATGCATTTGTTATTGATGAACAAATTATTATAACGTTATTCAGAATCCTCCAAATAAATTACTCTGCCAATATTGATCGGGGCGACCAATTTATATTTTAATCTTAATTTCATATCAAAAAACTGATATTTTTTGCTATGTAGGTAGATCTAAAGCGAAATCAAAATGTGATTATTTTTGTAGAATGAAATAACAAAATATGAAGGAATAACCAATAGCAATTTTTCATGCTGTTTTGTGATTAATTGAAGTTAGCAACGTGAATGTTGCTGCGCATTTTATTATCGACTTGTCATATTTTGCAGTTATGAGTGTTGGGTATCTACATTACTACATTATATCTTCTTTACCTTTGGCCTCCTACGCAATAGGTACCTACATAGTTATTCTTGGATTTGTGAGTATTTATCAGAGTTTATTATATCCATGTAGGCAGTGGTATAACTAGGGCTGCCACCTCTCAAAGAGGGCAGACCCGGAGATTTGGAAAAAAAAATATTTTTTATCCAAAAAAACCTATTTTTTTTATTGTAGTACAAATGTGGAAGAAAAACTTGTAAATAGCGCCGCAGGCGGAAAAATTTTGTGAGATTGAGCAAATAAAGTCGTGGTGTAAACAAGTTTATTTTCCATAAAAAGTAATAATAGTACTGAACGAATCAAAAATGGTAGCGCCGCAGGCGAATTTTTTTATGAAACTGTTTAATTTTTAATGAGACTTTACGGATTTTCGTAATATATAAGTCGGCAGGGGGCTTCCCGGTGATAGTTAAGCCACTCCGTCTCACCACCCAGTCTGACCCGGAGATATACTATGCTAACCCGGAGCCCGGAGAACACCATTCAAACCCGTAGACTCCGGGTCAAACCCGGAGAGGTGGCAGCCCTAGGTATAACTAGCATTAGTGCCACCCGGGCAGACTCTGATAATGCCGCCCCCATTCCAGATCCATAAAGTACCTATAAAAGTACATACCTACTAAGCTTTGAAACTTAGGGAGAGCAACAAGAATTTTAATATAGCTGTGACGTAAAAAAAGTGCATAAATAGCGCTGCAGGCGAAATTTTTTAAGCAAATGGGAGAAACCTTGAACTTGGTTATCTTTCTATAGTACATAGGTACCACATCTGGCTATAGGTATTGTATAGGAGAAACGACCATGCAAGTAGCGAAATTTTTGCCGTAGGATAGATCCGAAATCTATTTTATTTTTCGTGAAATAAAAAAAATACATCTGTATAAAGAATCAGGTACAAAATCATTTAAATGTAAGTAATAGAGTTTCATAATAATTTTAGTAAATTCACAGATATATCCTAATGTCTGTGTTTATCAAGACGTCTTTTGTATGTCGTTCCATTTTGCCGCCCCCTGAAAAGCGCCGCCCGGGGCGGACTGCCCCCCTCGCCCCCCCCTAGTTACGCCACTGAATGTAGGTACCAGACCTAGTTGCTTTCCTTTATTTAGTTTCTGTAGTGCAAGGAGGAAAGAGAATCGCTAAATAAAACGGGTGGATACGAGAAGCGAAAAATACACTGGGATTAAACGAAAAACGGGGTTAAACACGTGCCGGATTTATAAAAGGAAATTATAAACCTATAGACTAGTATGAAATCATTGCACTTGAACGTTCTTTCGAATAGAAAAACATACTTCCTTAGACTCCACGTACTTAATTCGTAGGAACTTATTTACCTTCATAGCTTTCAACACGGTGACGGGTGTAGACTGTAGGTACTCGTAAATGAGAGGTATCAAGAATGTTGGTGATTACCATAGGTATCTTCTATTCATAATTCAGTTCTTCTTCTTCTTCTTCCTCAGCCTTCCTCCCTCCACTGCTGGACGTAGACCTCTTCCATTTCCTTCCACTCATCTCTGTTTCTCCCCCTCCGCATCCAGGTTCTTCCGGCTTGTTGGACTAGGTCATCAGACCATCTTTTGGGAGGTCTTCCGATGCTTCTCCTTTTGTTCCAGGGCCTCCACTGTAGGATTCTGGGTGCCCACCTAGTATCCTCTTGTCGAGCCATATGCCCAGCCAGTTCAATTGAGTTCTAGCAGGGTTAAATTATTAAATGAAATTACTTTTTTAATGAATAAAAATTCTGATTTAGATTTACGAAAGCATTAGATTAGAATTACTTTGCAGTGCGTACCGATGTACAAGTTTTTATACACTGCTCTATATCATATTTGGCGTTACTCTGTGGGAAGCTATGTACCTACCTTTACGGCGATTCAACTAAAACAAGTTTTTTACTAAACTTTCTTGCTTTCATGCCGCCTCGGCCAAGTAATTTTAATTTCTAATTTATTATTATTGAAACATTTCCTTAGGAAATTGTTTCAAAGTAATTTTTAGTACGTATATAATATCTGTGATTGACATTTACAATTTAGAATAGGTACCTAGAATGGACGAAGTTTTAGAAAATATAAAGCTGCATTATGATCAATTCTATTTTGCCCTAAAGGTTATTCAATTATTTAGACAAGCGACTCAGAACCTATGAATTACAAAGTCGAGAATGTTGTTATTTCGTGGGTAGATTAGTTACCTGTGTAAAATGGAATGTTCCTTTCTTTGATCAATATTGAATTTCCAACTTTCTTGTAGTTGAATATTTTAGACAATATTGTTTGGATGTAAAACGATCAAAAAATGATTAAGGTACTGGAATAATTAATTTATTGACAAACAAGGTTCTTGAAAACATTTGAATTAAATAAATTATGTATTTAATAATCCTTTTCATTAGTACTTTTATTTCAGTGTTTTTCGGCTACATGCCTGAGGAATGAATATAACAAGAGCTGTAAGAAAGATGCCCGTCCTGAAATTACAGTTCAATCGTGATAATGTGAAAATTTTAAAGGACGAATGCGTAGAACGAACGTATAATATAATTAATGGTGAGATGTGAGAGGCAGCTCTAGTGTACATTACGATAGAAAGACAGATTCAAATATTCATTCGTCTAATTAGAATAGAAAGTTACACGTACAAATAATGAGTTTATCCAACTATCATACGATTACCATTGAGCTTGTATTCTTGTTAATTACGAGTATACCATAATAAATTATCTCTTCTATAATTGGAAGTGTCCTGACTGACTGACTGACATACTCACTCATCAACGCAGAGTCGAATTGGCTAATCCTAGAGAAGTGAAATTTTGAAGGCAGATAGGTTTTAATACAAAAGCTTCCACTAAGAAGGGATTTTTGGAAATTCCGCCCCTAAGGGGGTGAAAAATAGGGTTGAAAGTTTTTCGGAGTATGCGAATATCTCGGAAACCAGACATTGTACGAACTTGAGATTTGGTACATAGATTCTCCTATTGAAATGAGTAATAGGCTGTTTGGCCGTTTTTTCGAAAATCTAAAAAAAAGGATGAAAATGGGCTTAAAGAAAAGGGATGATTTTTAAATGTCCCTTAATAAGCTAAAAAAAAATTTATAGAAATTTCCAGAAAATGGTTTCCTTAGAAAAGGTTAAAATATGTTATTCTGTCCCCAAAAAAAAACAGTTTATAAAATTAAAGGAATGAGGGTGGTTTTTTTTACAGTACCATATCTCAGTAATAAATTAAGATATAATGCTGTAATTATACATTTACATAGTAATTTAAAAATAATGAAATAATTCTTTCATTGTTTTACCAAAAATTTAGTCTAAGGGTTGAAAAACATGTATTGCGTATACGTCCACATATTCGTATGACATATGTATGTAGTATGTAGGTGTAGGTAGGTACTTGTTGGCTACGCGCTACTAGAGACGTTGAGTTGTTTTTAGTTACCAACAGATTTGAAATAACTTTTGCTACTCCAACATAGATGGCGTTGAATTAATTTAATTTTTTGTCGTTAAAACTATTGCTACTCAAATACAGTTCACAGTAAAATTTAAATTGATTAAATTTTTGAGTTTTTCGATATTTGGTTAGATGGTTTCACGGTTTCTTTTTGTTTTTTTTAACATACTAGCTGTATTACCCGGGCAACGCCGGGCAATACAGCTAGTACTAATATAAAGGAAAATAGTTTCATATGGGTAAGAAGATCTCATAGTAGATACGAGTATTCTCCTTCTTTTCGATCCAATGGTTATGATGGTATAAAAGTATTTGAAGCCATGACATTCACATTATTTTTTGATATATTAAAGTGACATACTCTTCGCTCTGTTTTGTATGAAATGGAAGTGAACAACCTGAACAGAATTTGTTAAAGGGTTTGGATGCGAAATGATGTAGTCATGTCCGCTAGGGACGTGAGCCAAACCGGAAATTGCGCCGACTCCATTTTACTCCGTGAAAGAAGATGGAGGGAGAGGAACATGTCGTCTGTTTATCTCACTCACTTGTACATATGTATTTTGTATACACTTTGCTTTCATTCGACATTAAAGCATACATAGATAAGATACATGCTCACAGGGTATGTACCTTTTTAACGTTTCTTTCAGATAAATGGCATCTTTCCTGAGTTGTACGTATCTCTCTATTCATCGAATAATTGATATTACGTTGCACCGAAAGTTTATCCCTCGACAATTCACCCCCCGAGAGTTAGTCCCACCGACATTTCGTCCCCCGGATGGACAGTTCGAATATGACTCAAAATGTGATTAAGGTAAACTTACTTAAGGGTAAATAATGAATTTAAGAGGACATGTTTGTAGAACTGTAGAAGAGAAAATGATAAAAAAAATCTCTAATCTTATTTGAGCGAAAAGCACTCTAGGAAAAGAGTAAATTAAAAAACACTTTTAAAATGATAAAATCAAAACCCTGTGTTATTCAGGAATTCTTAAGTCTCAGATTCATAATGGGTCAAAGAAGAGTAATCTATGTATATAAAGTCTGAATTTTTTAAGTGTTCACATAACTCCCGCATTTTACAGTGGATTACTGCGAAAATTTAGAAGAACATTTGCGATAATATAGGCTGTGTCCTAACGTCGCCGGTTTTTGGAGAAAAGCTTGTCCTAGGCGATGCTTTGATGATGAGAGGATCCAAGGGTTGTGTGGAGTCGTGTGTGGTATCGTATGAAAGAGCGTTGGAAAAGAAATTCAGATCCTATGGGACATTTCGTCCAACTCAAGCCTATAAAGTATGCCGGGTTGGTTTGTCAAATTTGCCGTTTGCGAAGCACGGGTACCTCCTCAGCTAGTAGGAAATATAGGCGACAGTTTTTGTAAGACTAAAGAAACAGTCTACTTGTTCTTTGGAGCGTCATCCAACTTAGACATTCAAAAGATCGATTAATAAGAACATAAATTTCTTAATATTTTTGTAAAAAAACCTATTTAGTAAACAGTTTCATTACAAATAAATATTTTAGGGTAGGAACATCAGGGACATTCCTAGTTCGCCACGTGAAAAGTTCACTGTAGGTGAAGTGTGGAGTGTGTACACTATGTTTTTATTAAACAATGCTATTAAAAAAAAAGACAACGAACACAATGGTAGAAGTAGGCAGGTAGGTATAATATGCATGAAAACTATTTGCAATGGGTTGAGGGAGAATATCACTTGTGTCGATATTTTGGGACTAACCTTTCAAAGTATTTATTTACGAGTATTTATACATAATCGGCCAATTAGCCTTTTAGATATACCATTTGCAGAACGACAACAAAAAGAACCAAACATATCCCGTAGGAACCCACAATCTTTCAAGTCTCGACAAAGTCAAAATTTTCAAGTAGGTACCTACGTATGTCGTAGACGTGCCCAAACCCTATTTTTTTTCATTTTAAGATGACGAGCTGATAATGTTTTTATCCTTTTTGGATATTGTATGTTTATTGATAAATATACAAACATCCACCAGCCCAGTCGCATTGTAATGCTAGTTATGTCGATGATAATGTTGTTTTCTATCGTCCAATCTTCTAATGGACAGAGAGTTATACATATATGTATATTCACACAGTACCTACATACTACTTTTATTTTCTACCAACTCTGAATAGATCCACAACCTATACAAAATTGTACAGAATATCTACTAGTTATTATGCCCTACGTTACCTGTGCAAACAATGAAATATTTCATTATTATTTATTACAGTTTATTTATTGGTTCTGAACTGAGTGCACAGTTGGTTGGAGCGCGGACTTCTAATCAGGAGGTGGCGGATTCGTATCTCGTTCATGCTGACGATGTATTCTGCTCTTTAATGCACAAGCTTCTAGATTACTGTGAAATGTGCAGGAAAGTTTTCGATTTTGTGTACAATAGCCAATAGCTGAGATGCTTTTTAAATATACCTATGTATAATATAGGTATTAGGTAGGTTTTTCCATAGTATATTCTTACGTTATTTTTAGTATATACCTAGTGTCTACCTACCTGCACATACCAATAAAATTGTAATTATGCGAATAAAGTTTTTTAAAATAAAATGTGTAAATGTAATTTGATCGATAAATATAATTTTAGTACCTGGTTGGTCCTACTACAGTCAAACCTAGCAAAAGTTTATTCGAATGATAAAACTTACTTTTAAAACTCTTTTAAAACTACTTTTAAACTTACCTTATTTTCAATTTGACATAATTTGAATGAAAACCCTCAATCTTGTAATTTGATAATCAGTATACAATTGTGGGGAAATTCTTTGCAATATTTGATGCATGAAGTCCATACACACCTACGTTCTAACTTATTACAGGTTGCTTTACTAAGCGTAGTTGTATAATACGAGTAACCATAGGAAACTAGAGGTGTATACTTGCTATATCTGCAGGGTGTCTCTGCGCTCTGTTCAATAATACAAACATATAGGTACTTATCACCTAATTTAAATAAAGAAACTCTGTTTTCTAGGTTTAAGAGAACAGGAAGGACAGCCTCATCCTTCACCCTGATGTACAGATGAACTTGGGACGAAATTTTTGTTTTTGTTTTAAATAAATGCTTGTTGAAAAACTGTACTTGTAAGATTAATAAAATAAAATTAAAAAAAAAAAAAACTATTATTTTTCTTTTTGTTTCGTTTTGTTTCTTAAATTATCTAAATTGTTGTGCATGTGTGCATGTGTGTGTGTGTGTGTGTGTGTGTGTGCGTGCGTGCGTGCGTGTGTGTGTGTGTGTGGTTGCATTGGTGTATTATTTACATGAAGGCCGCTGCCTTAAATCGATATCCCACGGTGCGCGAATCCGGATTCGTACGTGATTTTGGATTTGTACTTACCGCCATACAAATCGCTACGACAGCGTCTGTAGATTTACGGACTCGCCCCTTCCCACGGTGTGTGAATCTACGTACGAATCCTGATTCGCGCGCCGTGGGATGTCGCTTTTAGAACAGACCCAGTCTAGTAAGGCGGTGTAATTTTCCAGGTCATACGATACATTTATTTAGAAATTGTATATTCTATATATAGTATAATTTATTTATTGTTGTATTGTGTAAATAGCATGAGTTGGAAAATAAATGATATTTCATTTCATTTCAGGTACATTCTCTTTAGACACGAAGAGATATACTTTTAAACTAGAATGCTGCGTGTAGGATCACTTGTTTAAGAACATTTTCGTCCTTTGTGTGTGGAATGTCAGGTCTTACACATTCTTATATGCTACAGTGAAAATATTGTTATCTTTCTACCACGAGGAAAATATACTAAAATTCATTCTCCGATGTTGTATAATAAGACTTGCTTCCAGTCGGCTAAACCGTTGATGTTTTTGCTGAAATTCAAATAAATCAGCATGTTACGATTGTTACGAATGGTCTGAAGATGGATAGATAATAGCCAAAATATATTAACACAATCTTTAAGATATCTAGTGGAAATAAAGGTTGAAGAAACGAGGACGTTTAGTAATTAGTTATGTCATTCGTTTAGAATGACTAGGCAGTATTGTTTATAGTTGCTTATCATCCGTAGGCCCATCCGGACACCTGGAATCGTCATTAGAACATGTTATGTAAATAAGAATTACAATTAAACAATAGCGCATTAGTATATAGATATATAGGATTGTAAATCAATAGACAGAAAGTATGATCCAAGATCAATGCTGATCGGAGTGAAAAGGTTCCGACCAGCATTTCATCAACTATTCAATACAAGTCAACACATAGAACAATAATTAATTAAATATCACAGTACGATGAATATGATGAATTTCAATACTGGTCAGGGTGTAAAAGTTTCCGGCCAGTCAATTATTAGTAGGCACGCTGGGTACTAAAACTAATATTTAGTTTTATCAGTTTTATAGTATGAATGAGTTTATTTATCATTATTTTTAAAATTTATAATATACCCTTTCCCTACGCCTCTGACGACAAGAATACTAAGGAGAATGTAGAAAAGCAGTAAGAGATAAAGATAAAGAGAACCTTCAAGTTGTTTCAAGATCTCAGAAGAATTTGACACTGGCAGGAACACTCTTCATTAGGGTGATTGCCAAAATCCACAAGAAGAAGAAGAAAATTTATAATGAGAAATATTGTACAAATACTAATATAACGCAAATAAATCATATTATCCTCAAACAGCAAAAACTGCTGATAGGTATGAGAGGAATTCAATATGTCTAGGCAGTAGGCACGCTGGTTACTAAAACTAATATTTTGTTTGTAGGTATAAGTATCTGTTGTACATTATGAGTATATGACGTATGTATAAGTACATTAATATTATTACATCAACGTTTAATATCGTGAGTGGTATTCTGTTTATATTGAAGAAAACAATAAAGAATATTCGTGTATGTACCTACTTACTCTTCTCAGTATGTATGCACGAATATTATAATACGAGTACATGGGATTCTTTGTTTTATTGTTTGTTTGCCAGAGAACTGATATTAAGGGCTTGGCACCAGGAATGACTTCACAGTCTTTTCCCACGGCATTAAGATTCAAAATCGCGTGACAATCGCATGATAAAATGGTAAAAATAGCGTTTTTTCCATTATTTGTCGTTAATTTTGCGCCTATCAAAAAACTTTTACGGTTATTCCCTAGATTTTAATGCATATTATCAGTACAAAAAAAAAATTACTCCGCGACTTTCGGGAAACGAGATTCCGTCTTTCGGAAAAAAGATCAGAGGTGTTTTTATATATTTTTTTTGAGAAATCTATACAAGATATAAAAAAATCTTTTCAGGTTATTCCATAGATAAAGGTTCAATGCATCTACTCTATTTTGTTCCAAAGCATATTTAGTCCCGGTTGTCGAGATAGAAGGTCTCCCGTTTTTAGAAATTTTTGAAATGTCGGTATGCTCACTCTTAAAGTATTATTCAGTTTTCCGTTTTCCTACAGCACATATACCATCCGCACCCATAATATAATAAATGATAATACCTATTTATCAACTCCTAATACGTCCGTAAATATTTAGTTTTGAAGATGACTCCTATATTACACGTGACATAATCAATAGACTTCAAATACTCTTAACAATTATATTTTATCAGCTTTGAAAACACTACTTCATTACCCGAGTTTATTTTGAACCAAACAGACATTACATGTTGTATCGATTTTTGTTAAGGCCCTATATGCTGTCGCCCTGAATCTTACTCAGCCAATACTGAGGGAATCGTCTTGAAACTGAAAACAGTAACAGATGAAAGTATGGACTACAGGTCTGCTGTTCTAGAATTACAGGATTTGGAAATTCCTCGAATAAAAATATATTCCTAAAGTACCCCTAAAATTTACGGGATCTGAAGATTTTCCGTTCAGTTATTCAGATATAAAAGTATAATTTAGCCAAAATACTGGTGATTATAATCTGAACTAATCTGCTGTTTTAGATTTCTTCTCAGGTTTCTTTTAAAAATGTATAATTCACTTTGGCGCTTACGCTATTCTTTCTGAGCACTAACATTCTCATACAAAATTTGAAAAAGTTGAAGCAAAAATAGAGCGATTTTTACTCAGTACATATAAGCCCTTAACCTTTTATATAAACCCGGTATTTTCCAGTAGGATATCTCTACGTACGTATCACAATGTTGAATATTGTAGTGTTTTTATAGTTTATTCCACCAATCATTCATTAGCCGGAACAAACATTTTGAATAATTTGCGCTTCAAAATTGTGAAAAGTATTATGGAGAGTTTTTAATAAAATTTTACGTTGATTCATAATAGGATTATTCTCGTAATTTGTCGGCATTTTTGTGGAATAATTCAATAGTCACACTGTCATAATAATTTCTCAATTTAATAATATGTTCGGAGCAATTAACCACGCACACAGCCAATCTAAGTAACGTGTTTTTATTTCTGTACGAGTTGTCACAGTGTGAGTGTTATTATATTGAGAAATTGTCAAGAACTAGGAAATGGTTCTGACTGAATTGAATTGAACTGAATTCCAATTGTATGAGTGGCTGGGCATTAGACATTAGACATCCTTGTTATAGTAACTCATATTATGCGAGACAGTAACATTATAAAACAATGCCATTTGTATTTAATGAATCCATGTTTTCTGTCACACCGTTTGACTTCTCTCGTCTCACATTTTTTTTTAATTTGACAGCTTATCTTGTGGCTAAAGAATTATAAGTATACAATTGACGAAATGCTGTTGAGGACAATAAGTCCAGTTAACCACCTATGTTATCGGTGTCATCATTTTCATGACGAAATGCAAACTGAGCCCTTTACACTCTGTTTGCATTGATTCTACTTCTTTGGCACATTGTCACTGTTGATTGTTAAAAAATCCTTTTGATTGTTATAAAGCTATAATTGTCAAAACTATGTAAATTTGACGAGTCCAAGTGCCCGAAACTAGGGCCTAGGGACGATAATCAACAATAAACATTATTTATTTATTTATTTAAACTTAAAGTAAACAACAAACACATATAAATATACAAAATGGACAAAGTACAGATTATAAAACGTTGTTTACTAGGGCGAACTTATCGCAGAACTGCGATTTCTTCCAGTTAACCCCAGGACAAAACAGAAAAAAAAGGAGTTGAACAAAAATATAGGAAAAAACAGAAAAAATTGAATAAAAAAAAGAAATTGAATAAAAAAAATATATACGAAGTAGAAAATATATACATACATACATATGTGAGATAAAAAACAAATACAAACGGAATAAAAAAAATAAAAATAATAATAATAAACAAGATACAGAAGGCATATATACATAAAAACATATACAGTTGAAACTACATACAAACATGTACCTTATAATAGTTTTATTGCATGTCCCTGATGAAATGCCACCAGAGCCTTTTACACTCTTGTGTATTATTCCGCTTACATTACATATCAACACTCAAGTAATCACTCAAACTCAAAGATGTCGATCTATGTTTCCTTTAAAAGCTTTTTTTCCTTTGAGGGATGTGATATACTTCTTTTGACCATACGATAAATAAAAAAATAAATCCTTTAAAAGCTGTCAAACAATCATGTCGATAGTAGGTAGGAAAGGGATCGACTCCAGTCTATCTGGAGTCGATCCCTTTCCACTGTCCCGCTAGACTAAATATAAATCCTTCACTTTTTTATGTGCCTAGCCACACCACAAATTATATGAAAAACTGTTATCTTAATAAAGAGTGTACATATTGTAATAGAAAATGAACGAGAGATCTAACGCTCGATCCATTTGGTAATAATCTCAGACTATTCAAACTTAGGTTAATGGAGATAGCGGGCATTTAATTTAAACTCTATTCCAATTTCCTTGCTTGCGTCGCGTCGCCCGCTGCTGTGCGCGCGCGCATGCTTTCTCACTGCAATGCAGCCCCGCTCCTCCCCTCATTTCCCGTCCTGCTCCCCTTCCCCTTTCAATCCCATTACATTTTACTAAACTTGGTTAAACCTCCTACGTATGAGTCTATTTGTTTGAAATATTACTTACATACCTACATAATGTTAATCGTATATTGTAGAATACTGTTATTGGCAATATAAAAAATAAAATGTTGTTATTTTTATAAATACCTAATACTTTATACGCTGAAACCAAAAAAGTTGCATAGCGTTTCAGGGGATCCAAGGGTCGTGTGGTATCATATGAAAGGGCGTTAGAAAAAAATCCATATCGTAAATCAGATGTTGTTCAGATCAAACCTTGGAAGACACCGAGCGATCGAGAGCATCCAGTCACCTCATACCGCCGTGTTTCGTATCTCACGAAAGTGCTTCACGAGCAGACCTCATATCTTCTTACTAACAATGAATCTGACAATTCTTGCTTGAAGGCGCCATCGGAATGAAGGAACTCAAGAACCACGGGAGGGCGTGCTCAAGGTATCGTTTGGAAGACCGCGAAAAACGTACGATATTATAAAATATTTTTATTATTATGAAAATACTGTATTTACATGTATTTAAAATACTTTTATTTTTTTATTTTTAATTATTATTAGGAGATTATTCAGTATTTTCATAAAAAAAAAACTTTCGTTGGAGTATTTACTTACTTACTTCGTTTATAGGTAATATACGAGTATTGTAAAGCTCTTTCCAAGAAATACGTCTTTTTGTAACTCTAAAAGTTTAACAGCCGGAAAAGTTGAGTCCAATAAACGGCGAGTTGTATATGTATTATTGATATGAAGATGTTCAATTTAGTTAAGAATATAATACAGAACTTCATTTCACAAAGAGAATTCTGAAGAAGAGCATTTCTATGTCACGGAATTTGATACATGTTACATTGTAAGACTATTAAGTATATTATATTTTACGTAAATTTTACCCGACAACGAGACTTCCTCGCTGCAATTTACTTTATTTTTAAACAATAGATTATAATATGGTGCAGATACTTACATACGAGTATGTATACTAAGGTATTTATAATATTATAACATACTATCATGGGTATTGTGGCTTTATGGGGGTGGATGAGATTGAAATTTTTTGTACTGACCGGCACAAAAAGAAGAAGAAATGATTTAGTCAATTGTTCGAGTGTATGGCACAATAATTTCATATTAGGTACACAATTAATCGATGATGGTGTGGTTACAATCTTGTCTATTGGTTTGTACCTTTGATTATTGAAGTACTTAATCAAATATTCTTTTCCATGCCGTGTTTGTACCATTCATGCCGCCGCGCCGCCGGCCTGACACTCGCCAATCTCTTCACAATTAAATGACACAAATTACACGCTGATTACTGTTTTCATATTGTTGTTTATCGTCCGTAGAATGGATTGCCAGATGTCCAGTTTTTATTACTACTGTCACGTCCTTGTTGATCCGATCTCTCAAGGAAAAGGAAACATACTCTGGAGTAATATTGAAACATACATATTTCTCATTATTCGGAAAAATATGAAGATTTTCATATTCACAATATTACACTTTTAATGATACAAATGATATGATACCGTATAAAGACGCCTCTTGCTGGAGCTTTGATTATTTCAAACGGAAATATATTTCATCAATATCCTATCTTTATATTATTTTTCATTTCCCCTCATTCTTTTGTAATACGTTCAACAAAGGGATGATACTTTGGTAGATACCTCTTATTTCGAATGAATTCGTACTGTTACGAAGATTTAATCGTTCTCAATAGGATTCCATAAAGTCTTACATATACAATGAAGTCATCAAGCCTCGTCACTAGTCTGGGCCACTTTTGTATGGAAAAAATTTTTTTGTTCGATTTCTTTCGGGCTTTTTGCGGAAAAGGTGCCAAATGATTACTTTATATTACATGTAAAATATGGTCTCGGTAGGACTTCATCTTCAGCCTCCGGATTGGGTTTGAAATTATAGAATTATTAAAAAAATACGTGATATTTCTAAGTCATAGCAACGGGGTAAAAAGGCAGAACAATATAGTCTTTAACATTGAAACACATGTTTTAAAGCTTTAAGGATGTATTACAAAAAGAAAACACAGAAATATAGTATAAGAAAATAAAAATAAATATTTTTAATTAGCACGAAAATCTTTCTTACTCTCGAACTTTGGCAAAGATTTTCGAGGCTCAATTTGGGTTGAGATATAGCCTTCTCTAGCTCTTTTTGTGGTTAGCTTAGCTTGGCTGAAGCTTCAGTGACAGTCTTCATTGCTCTTTCCATTACTTGAGAGTGGCAAGGAAGCCGTAGAAGAGGCAAGTCACCTTCTCCTTTTTGTGCGACAAACAGTAGGATTTCTTCATTGAGTATCAGTTTTAACAGCGGTGGGTCTGTGATTTTATCATTATCATGCCACTGAATGATATCAATGTATGCAGGATGATGCATCAAGGTTTAGTTGGAACAGTCGAATGGTATTTTCTTTGTTACTTCGAGCTTTTAATATGCGACGTCCCCCCATTTCACGGATGTGCTGTTGTGGATCGGTTAATATTGCTAACAATATATTTTCAGGATGGGCGAAGTAACTATTTCTTATCTATTATTGCCTTCAGTTCTGCTGGCAAGTATCTAGTGGCGGATATGGGTTGGTACAGGTGTCGTGCTCCATCTTTACAGAAAGGATGGGTTTTGATTTTGAACCAAGTCGGATCGTAAGCTTTGACGATGTGCATTGCGAGAACAATCAGGTTTTGAGACGGAGATTGCATGGAGACATACAACCGCATAACTCAATTAGCCCGCGTTAGCCATCTGGCATGAGACATTTTCCCAGGCGATTTGTTTGCTAAATCAGAAGGAAAATTTCCTGTTGTTACCGCTAACACGATTCTGTACAAATATTTTTGATCGGCGCTCATATCTTCTGCAGAAACATTGGGTAAAAATGCGGGAATAGGCTGGTATTGGACAACAAATGTCTCTTTTCACAATTTTCAGTGGGTTTTGAAAGTTTTTGAGGTTCTGAAGTTTTGCCGTCTAAGATAAGACGAATAATGCCTCCTTGCTTGCCAACGTTCACATTGGTTCCATCACACCCTATCATCGCCAACAAAGTGTCTGTAGAAATATTTTTTTCGATTTTTTATTATTCTATTATATTTGATTATTTGGCGATTTTTTCTTCGCCCTCTTCCCTCACCTTTTGCGTACGCAGGGTAATATAATGTTTTTATTTTATATTTTGACTATAATACAGTCTTAATTTGATTTAGAAATCAACTTTTAACTCGATTGTTAGTACATAATTTCCTTCCAGAAAGCAATAGTAAAGTGCTAAAAAACCGAATACTTAACTACGATCCGGAGGCAGAAGATCTTATCAGAATGGAATAATATTTTGCACCCGTTGGTTTAAAGCCATTTGGCACCTTTTTTGCAAAAAGCCCCACGGAAAAGTCAAAAAAAGTGAAAACGGCCCAGCCTACTCGTCACACAGAGAAGTTTTCTACTCTCCTGTGCACCTCTTCTCACGTCATTCCCTTATTCGAAACTACGCGAAATGACAGGAGATTGAGAAATGGACAGGAAATGAGAATATCTTCACTGTAAGGACGCCGGCGCCGTGAACTACGAGTATCTACAAGTAAGGCTGTATTGTTACAATCGCAATTAATATCGAAAATAAAAGAAACATACTTTATTTCACATGTTTGTTTATATTTTATGGGAACAAAACACAGAAATGTAATACAAATAGGTAATACTGATATATTCCAGTAACAAAATCTAGACAATTTTACACAGACTCCTTTATGGTTCACAGCGCAAGACTATGAAATCAGCTCCCAGCTAATATTCGCACTTGTTCTTCCCTGTACTCATTTCGTAGGATGATCAATGATCATTGCTCGCTAGTCTTCTCGGCTTCTTCTTCTTTGTGTAGTCGACATCAGCCCACGTCCAACTGTTCAAAGCGAGCAGTCCCTTGTTCCCTATCCAGCCCTTTCCTTTCCTGTGTGTATAACTATTTATTTATTTTTATTAAAAGATTATTAGTTTTTATTTCTCTTATTATCTATTAGTATGTATTTATGTCTAGAAATGAAGCTGGTGTGTGCAAAAAGGCTCATGATCAGAGTATATGACAGTCACGTGAGACTGTCATATACAGTATAGTCAGTTATGCTGAGCCACTACCGCTATTGTGAGTTTTGGCGTCTCTGTACTCTGCAGTACTTTGACTGAGAGATGATGGTTCGACTGGTTTTGGGTTCCACTACCGACCTACTTCTCCAACCATAGACAAATTTTGCCCTTACGAAGCACGGGTAATACAGCTAGTAACATAACAATTATAATTATATAGTATGATCAACTGTAATAAAAATGTGAGCGAGAAGGGACGACTACCTGCTATATTCGCACTTATGCCACAGCCATAATATATAGATATACTTTATGTATATATATATATAGATCATACTATAAACACCAACCTAATGTATTTATGTAGTACGAACCACTGAATTAGGAGTGCTATATTTAAATACTAGTGGAGTTCCCTGTGCTTTGCAACGGCCTGGTATATCCCGATGGTTTGATCAAAACAAAATGTGACTTAAGATCTGAATTGCTTTTTCAACACTCTTTTATATGATACCGCAACCATGAACCCACACAACCCTTTGATCCCCTCATCATCATGACATATCTTAGGTAAAGCTTTTTATCCAATAAGTACGCTTACTTTAGCACAGCTTATATAATCGCAAATAGTAGGTACCAATTATAAATTTTCACAGCAATCTGCCGTTTGAAATGCGAGAGTTATGCGAACACTTACAAATTAACCGACATTACTTTATAGATATAGATGAGTTGGTTCCTTACAACTTCGCGAGTCAAAACTTCACGGTTCAACGATTTTGAATACATAATTTTAAATTGAACAGAATCCATCACGAATTTCAGAGCGTCTACAGAGTGAGTGAATCAGTGATCTGCTTAAAAACTATATTATTCTATATACTAATAGCAAGAATGTCTAATGTGGCTACCACACGCTCGCCTACGCTCGTAAAAAGACGTGCGGACGGGGTGATTGCCCTGGATTGTATACGTAATCGACGGTTAACGTCTTTTTACTCATTCACACAAAAAACGTAGAGGGTCGGCGAGCATGTGGATGAACCATAAGGCCGTGTTTCCACCTGCGAGAAAACTTCTGCTAGAACTGTCCGACAGTCTGTCAGACAGTAACTTGCATGTGTAAACACCTTTGCAAGTTCACTCGCGACAGTAAGCCGCTAGATTCCTGCGAGTAGTTGCGACTGCAATAAATTGCAAGTGTAAACAGGTTGACAGCTTACTCGCGACACTTCTAGCAGCTAGCCGATTATTTTCGTATATATCTCGCACTCGCGGCTAGCCAGTTTAGTTTTTGATACATGAATATGAGGAAGTGTCAGACAGTATCTTGCATAGTGTAAACACCTTTGCAAGTTCACTCGCGACAGTTAGCCGCTAGATTTAGCCGATAAGTTGCGAGTGCAATAAATTGCGAGCCTAAATACCTACACATCTACTCGCGACAGTTCTCGCAGCTTATCGAAAAGTTTCGTATATCTCGCACTCGCGGCTGGTCAGTTTTGTTTTTGATAAATGAAAATGAATCGACAGACACGTGAATAGTCTCGAGAAGACAGTGGCGGATCAAAGATTCAAATTTGGAGGGGGTTGAATGTCGTCACGTGCAAATAGGACCTCCTTGCATGAAAAATTTGAAGAGCTTTTTTAAAAGAATTTTTTTAAAGAAAATGCGTGAAATAATGAACCTGCTTGTTTTTCTATAGCAGGTCTGGGCAAACTTTTTGAATGAAGGGCCGTGCAAAATTAGATTATTTATCAGTAAAAATAAAAAAAAAATAGATTATTTATCAGGGTTGGAATAATGCGCCGCGGGCGATTTTTTTTTTAGAAAAATCGGTGAAGTGATTTTTTTTACCAAACAACACCTATAGTAGTTTTAGAAAATTCATGACATGATGAGAAAACGATGTGGTAACATCATAATTTAAGAAGCCAATGGCAGAACGAATTTAAAAAATCAATGATCAAGAAGAGTGGAAGTCTATGCTACTGAACATAGATACAAATTATTTGCCAGAAATGGAATAATACGTCGTAGACGTAATATTAAAAAAAAAACATATTGTAGCATTATGTGAACCTTCTTGGGGAGGAAGCAGGATAGGTGTTCCGACGCTTACATAATACTTTGCCCAACAATATGCATGAAAAATGGCTTTTATAAAAAAGTGATTAAAAATAGCGCCGCAGGCAATTTCTTTTAATGAAATAATTGTATTTTGATGGACTTTCATTAAAATTTATGTTATGATGAGAAAACTTGCGGTAATAATATGATTTTTTGTGATATTTTATCATTTAGTTTGAAAAAATATATACCTATTCCAATCTCTAGGGGGGCAGCTGTCCCCCCCTGACGACGCCCATGGCCTATATGATATATATAAATCCTGCTGGAGTTATTTCGAGGCTCTACTTGCAATAGCTGTCGCAACTTCTAGCACGCGTGTGTAAACACCTCTGCTATAAGTTGCGACAGCAACTTCCGCGAGCTTCTCGCACGCTATTTATTGCAGCTAGAAATAGCAAGAATTCATATAATGTGTAAACGGTATTGCGAGAAACTTCTGCAAGACTTCCGCGAGTGTTCTTGAATGTGGAAACACGGTCTGAGAATGAAGTGTCCAGAAAGCTTCATAATTTTAAAAATTCACTTCACTTCCTTTTTTTCCTTAGCTTGGCTTTCACCGTTACCAGTGATCTCACCACAGAATGTCAAAATGTTAAAAATAAAAAACAAGAAGAGTGGAAGTGGCCTAGATCATGGGCGTCGCACAGCCCCGGACCTAGGAGGGGAGGGGGAGGAGAAATTTGAAAATTCGACATAGCATGAAAAAATCGTAAATACCGCAATAGCGATTTTTTTTGTGAGGCATAGTGAAGAAGGTCGTGTTGTAATAATTGGTTTACTTGAAAATTTACATAATACTTTGCACCATAATATGCATGAAAATGTCTTTTATTAAAAGTGAGTAAAAATAGCGCCGCAGGCAATTTTTTTTTTAATGACATAATTGTATTTTGATGGATTTCCACGAAAATTTATGTTATGATGAGAAAACTTGTGGTAATAATGTGATTTTTTGTGATATTTTATCATTTAGTATGAAAAAATATATACCTATTCCAATCTCTAGGGGGGCAGCTCTCCCCCCCTACCCCCTGACGACGCCCATGGCCTAGATGACATATATGAATCCAGCTTGAGTTATATTTCGAGGCTCTACTTGCAATAGCTGTCGCAACTTCTAGCACGCGTGTGTAAACACCTCTGCAATAAGTTGCGACAGTAACTTCCGCGAGCTTCTCGCACGCTATTTATTGCAGCTAGAAATTGCATGAATTCATATCATGTGTAAACGGTATTGCGAGAAACTTCTGCAAGACTTCCGCTAGTGCTCTCGCAGGTGGAAACACGGCCTAAGGATTAGGATTGTAATGTTAATGGCGACGCCTGAAGGTATTAATGTCTTATACTTATTATAACTACCTATTACTGGAATTATTAGTATACAAATAACAATGAGATTATTATTCATTGTACCCTAAAATTATACAATATATTAAAATATACAATAGGATATCACGCAAGTAGGTAAATGTTTGATTAGATTATATAGTCGAAGGCTTTGAAGGACTTAGGGTTATAGACATTGTATGTGAGTAATACAGATGTGTTCAAATTATTAGACTAAAAAAAAACATTTAACAAATAATGATTTGGCAGTATTTTAGTATGATGTACATCATTTCGAATTTAATAATTTGTATGCATTCCGTTGACATTTATAAGCATGTTTATTCTTGTAGACATCGATTCTACTAAACTTCTGCACACTTTTTTAGGTAGATTTCCAAAAGGAACTCTACCTATTCGTTTCTCCCGTGATGTCGCAGAATTGAAAAATTTCTACTCAGTATCACTAATTAGGACCAGGAGAACCCGAATCCGACCTTGGTTTAAAAGTTTATATATATAAGCCATATATATATATGTCCCTTTTCTTGTGCGCACGTTTGCGGCCAACCTATGCGTCGCAGAAACGTGAAACTTGGGTGGTAGATTTTTGGTAAGTAGTAGATGAACTGATAGGAGATTGGGTGAAATCCATTAAGAGGAAGGTTCACTTTTTAAGGCTTTAAATTAAAAAACAATCATTCTGAGGGGATCCAATGATTGTGAGGGTCTGTGTCTGGTATCGCATGAAAGGGCATTAAATAAGGAATACAGATCAAAAGTTAGATTTTGTCTAGCTCAATTCCTCGGACTACACTGATCGATCGAAAGATCTAGTTAAGTAGTTACCGCATAGGTACTAGCGTGTTTGTTGTCTTAGAAAAGTGCTTCACGATACGAGTAGAACTCACATCTTTTTTCAAATTTCTAGTGCTTAGGTACCGGTACCAATCCATATTATGTGTGGAATGAAAATAATATGATTATTGGATTAGGTACTTCCTTTGATTATTGAAGTACTTAATCAAATATTTTTTCGTCATACGGTACTTCGATAATCAAAGAATAAACTACATCCATACAACTTCATCACTTCGCTGGTTTATTTGCTGATAATATTGTGATTGTTTTTATTGTACAGATGTACTCTTAAAATTAATAAAATTAATAAATCACTTGAAATCTACCTATGCCTGTGGCGTGCCAAAGGAATTTTTTTATATCTTCGTATTACATGTATCTGGAGGAAAACCACAACTGCTTCTCGGGAAATAGCCCAATCATGAAACTGATTGAGAATTTGTGGGCCATGGTTAAACATAGAAATTAAAAAAATGACATTAACCACATAAGTGCCCATGATAAAAAAGTTAAAAAATCTGGCACCATGACGATGATATAAAAAAAAAGTGTAAAAAAGGTACATAGAGTATGTACTTAGAAATGTCAAAGGGAGGAGCACAAAGTAATTAATTCAAATCGTCTATTAAAATATTGTATTTATTCTTAAATGAAGTCATTATTTACTGAAAAAATATTTTAGTCTAATAATTTGAACACGTCTGTACATTTAGTTATTTACATTGAGTATCATATACAGAATATAACATCAAACACTTACACACAATGAGCGTGTATAATGTTTAACCCATTCTTCTCCTAACACAGAAGTTCTAAACAATATTATCGAGTATGGAATGGTCAAAACTGTAGGTTTGCGTTTACATAATATCTCTAGATCCTTTCTTAACGAAATGAGAAATGTGTATGCGAATGACTTAAGAAGTTCATGCAGGCATTCGTAGAGATGGTTGGGTCGTACGTAAATAACTACCATCACATCTCAGAAGACGTCGGTAAGAGTAGAAAGGTCAACTGGAATTAACTGCTGAATGTAAAGTCAAATTGGCCATGGCGACACACGCTAAGGAAGCTGAAAACTTTCATGGATTTTATCTGTTGAAATTACTACTTTATTTCTAACTACGTCACATGTAGAAAATACAATGAGCGATCTTTAAAATGTAAGGTCAGTTGGGGGAAGTGCGTCTACGGGGTAACTGCGTTTAAAGTCTATAACTTAAAATTGGATATAATTTCTAGAATATATTTTATGGTTTTCGATAGCGCCTCGGGCGAAGTATCGAAAACCAAAAGACCTATTCTAGGAATTGCATCCGATTTAAAGTTATAGGGCTTTAAACGCACCTACCCCGTAGACGCACTTCCCCCAACTGACCTTATATAGGTACCTAACTTCTGGCTAACCCTGAGCCCATCTCTTAGGAATATTTTGCCAAGAAGTGCGGGCAATGAGGACGCTATATGCGCCTGTGTTACCCGAGGATGCGGAGGGCCTTAAGCCCCTGAGAGTCCTTCAGTGTACACTTTTACCTGCTTATTAATACACACATTTCGTCAAAAATTGCTTAATGAGAGATCCTGTATTATGATGGCTATTAAATACGATCCCTGATATCCTCAATGTGAAACATTAGAATTCCATAAGATATTCCCATGAATCTTGGAAAAAAAGGTACCTACCTGTGTGTTGTGTTCTTTGGTCAGATGGCAAGAATGGTGTATTAATATAAAAGTAATAAAATAGTAAACTGCGATTGTAATTGTTTTTTAAAGAATAAAAAACTAAGAGTTTTAAAAAGTCGTACGCACTTAGTACGACTACGGCCAACTACGGCTACGTAGGCCGAAACGCGTAACTCATAATTAATAAAATCATTCGAAAACTCTTTCTTTCTTAAAAACTATTACGATTAAAATGGAGTTTTACAAAACCACCTCTCAAAGAATATATAAACTCCGATTATTTCTCCAGTACCTTCAAGTTTATATTGATTCTTATTACAACAAAGGCACTTACAGGTATTCGTGCTTCTACTACGTCAAGGAACGCTCTACTCGCACTTCCGAGTTTATTTTCCATAAACAATATTTCAGTTCACTTCCTTGCCTTTGTGCAAACAATACGTGACAAAAAATGTAGTAAAATTGTTTGCCATTCCTTCCATAAAGTCTCCCGATATTGAAGTATCGACCATAAACGTTAACAGCCTTGTTACAACATCCTTATCTTATCTGTGTCCTAATGGTAGAGCAACCCTATTCTACTCCTAACTAACTCCTACCCCCACGCTTAGGTATAACACTTTATTTTTAATCAGGGTAAACTTTACCCCATTATATACTTATTCTTCTCGTCCCTTGTAATAAACTCAAACACCGAGTGCAAGTCTCAAATTTATGGCCAATGTTAGTATTAAATCAGATGGGAAGACCATTCACGATACGGTTTTATCTTTATGTTGTTTTTACTCAACTATGTTTTCAACAATATGACTCGCGTAACAAGCAGTAAGTAAGTACGTACCTACAATATCATGATAATAGCTACTTACGCAATTAACAAACATTTCCACAAACTTATATTTCACTTTTAGGATGTCTAAGTTTGAAACATCGTCTATTTCTCGGCTGAGAATCGGTCACAGTATAGTTGCTCAGCATCTATGCAGAATAATTGGTGTTGTATCTAATCCTACATGTCGGTTTGGAGAGGACGATGAGTCAATAGACCATGTCCTATTTGCTTGTCCATTTTGCGGTTTTAGTGAGGACTTCTGGTAAGATGATTTCTCCAGACCCTTTAGCTCTGTTTCGCTTCTAGCAATGAAGCCTAAGGAATCAAATCGCGTGATCGCGGGATTTATGAAGAACTTCGACTTAAACCTTTAACAGATTTGAACTTCTGAATCTCATTTTATCGTTTTCTTAGATGTGTACTGGCACAAATCACCCAATTAGGGTGGACTGCCTAATTAAAAAAAAAAACAAAACTTATGCTTTTTGTGCATTATGTAGGAAGGTACAAAAACATTAGATGACCTTATTTAAATTAATAAAATAAAATTTCATAAAACAATTTTAGGTCTTAATGTCAGTGAAATTGAAAGTGTTAGTTTGTTATCTGGGTGGATTATTCTTTTTCGGTTATTTTAACGCTTTTATTATATTACTTACATGCATGTTTAAGGCTGGCCTAACACGGCCGGAATACTATACTCTGAAATCATAATCCCATAATTTCATTATCGAAATTCCGGTACATTTTCTTACACATGTCTTTAAAAAATCTGATTATTAGTAGTTAGTAGTGTGTGTGCGTGCGAAAAATTCATAATCCGATAAAATCTGAATGTTGTGGAGAAAAGTTAAATTGTAGAATGTAGGTTTGCATGCATTCGTATTATTAATTCAGAGAGGTATTCTGGCTGCGTAAGGTTTGCCAAAATTTAGAAATTTGAGCGCCTTGAAAACAGCAGTTACTAATTATTAAAATTTGTAGTCCACACTGACAGTTACTGCCGGATGAGCTACTCGGTTCTATAGTAGATTGACAACCAGTGGATTCGCTAGATCGCCAGTAACTGAACTGGGTCTGAGCGCGCGGCGCGAATAGGCGCGACGCCGACGGCGGCGGGGACGCTGAAGGGTATTTGAATCATTATTTTTTTAAGCGAATTCAAAGGCACAGTAAGACACGCACATCATTTTGACATTCGAAATTAAAATTTGTTGTCCGGTCTATTATTGACCCAGTACTAATTTGCTAAGCGAGTTGTTAGCATATTATGTGCATTTTGTATACATAAAGTATAAACCTACAGAGCAGCCTATACGCGAAATACTTGATGCATGTGTAATGTGTATGTCTCAGCCTTAATAAGAAATATCTGACAATGTTCTAGCACTAATGTGTTAAAGTATCTTTTTAAGCTTTCACGTAGCAATCTTCTGTCTAAACTTTATTCTACAGCTTATCTTTCGAGAGCGCATCTTTAAGTGTTTACGTAAGTCTTCCATTTTCTACCACGATCTATAGTGTTTCCTCAGCATTCATTATTAAGAAAACAATCCCGAGATTCTTAAAACCTCGTCTTGCTTTTATATAATCTACGTGCATTCTATGTTGATACTTCTGTAATTATTAATGTATGTATGATCTGTAATTATTAATGTAATCCCGAGATTCTTAAAACATCGTCTTGCTTTTATATAATCTACGTGCATTCTACGTAGATACTTCTGTAATTACTAATTTATTTATTTATATTTATTTTATTTTATTATTATATAGCAAAACAGTGAGTGGCATTACAGCTATGGGCCTTTCCGCCACTCACTGCAATTACAATGAAAAGTACATTACAATAATTACAACACAATAACAATCACAAAAAAACAAAATCGACATTCACATTAAAAATCATTTATGCATCTCGACAACCCATCATCATGAGTACAATCGAGGCAAACTCTCTATATTGAACATCAAATATGTCCGTGCATGATTCAACCCGATTGAGCAGTCTCGTAGCTCTGCCTACAGGAGAATAAACAAAAATGTTAGTTCTACCTGATGGCGAGTAGAATAATGCATGTCTCCGTAATCTGGTGTATGCATCAGGCACGTACAAATTAATCTCGGAAAGAATGTACTTCCGAAATTATTAATGTATTAATGTATGGTTACGCTAGGATTTAAGTACTTACCTCGTGTGGTTACCTCTCAATATAATATTCAAAATTTGATTGTTCTATTCACACAAGATTTGAACTCTATTTGACCCCTTGAAAAACAATACTTTAGTGACAAATTCGCTTTGGTGTTGCTCAGACCGTCTGTCAAAATAGTTATTCGTCATCCTTTCGGACTATTTCGTGGCAGATATTAGTGTTTATAGTTGTTTATAGTGACAATTTACATCTTGTTGGAATCACATCGTTGTTGATAAAGTGACATTAGATCTCGTCGGTCACAGTAAATCGTAATTACCTAGTTGTTTCGTCGTAATATTAGTTGTTATTAAACTTAAACCTGTGTACAGTTGTGTTGTTATTTTTATCTATTTGCTTTTGTGTTGCCTGTACTGTTTGTGTTAAAACATTTGATTGTTCCCTAGTGATGATATGATCATATCTTAAAACATTATTGTGGTGAACATTCTTTGACGAAACATATGGAACTTCCACCGTGGGATATAAAAGGTTTGTGCTTGCTGCTTGTGTGATCATTGCTTGTGTGATCTTTGTCCCATGTAAATTCTTATCTGCCAAAAACATCTGTCGGGCATAATTTTATTGAACCAGCAACCTATTCGTATCTTTTACGCTGGATAACTGGCGTAAGCATAAACCAATGTATGATCTGTAATTATTAACGTATGTATGATCTGTAATTATTAATGTACCAATTTATACATTATAATGTTATTAATCTTAGATAGAAACAAAATGTGTAGTAGTTGTCTCAACAGATATAAAACAGCGGATTTACATTCCATCAGGGCATCAGACTGATCGTCGTCTGATGGCAGATGGATGAGTTGGAATCACTGACGGATTATAGATTAATTTTTGGGAGGGGTCAGTGGCGTAGATAGGATTTCATTTCGGGGGGGGGGCGATCTAATATTTGACTTGGGGGGGGGGTGGAGGCAACGAAAATTTGAAGATAGACGTACAGTATAAAAATTATAATAGCGCCGCAGGCAAATTTATTTTCGTGAATGTAAGTGAAAAAGTTTGTGTTTTAGGTTGATATTAATATTGTGTACAGAAAATACATAGAAGAATAGCGCCGCAGGCGAATTTTTTTTGAATAGTGTAACTTGAGTAACATTCATGTTTTAAAATAACGTTTTTTAAAGAATTGTTCAACATTTCATTTCCCCATATATACGCCTATATACGGTTTCGGTTAGCTATCTCAGTAAATAAGAAAACATATTTCTAAATGTTGTTTAAACCTATTTTTTTTTATCAAATTTGGGGGGAGGGGATTCAATTCCTGAATAAAGGAGAATGCTAAAAAAAAACCCAGGCCCGGCGCAAACGAAATGTAACTCAAATGATAGGTAAAAATAAGTGATTAAATACTGCATGGGTGGCATCATCGAAATCAATGGCTTATTGGGTGAAATACCTATTCGAAGTTTTACATTGGTCACACGAATATATAAGAAAAGGAGCATTAGACAGTTACAATTGCGGTCTAAAAGGGTATAATATTATGAGTATAAGGTAGCCCGTCTTCTTCATCTTCTTCTTTATCAGCCTTGGTCCCTCCACAGCTGGATATTAGCCGAAAGGAAAATGCTCATGAAATATGAAAAAAAAAACTGGTCCGGCGCAAACAAAACCTAACTCAAATGATAGGTAAAAATGAGTCATTAAATACTGCATAAGAGGAATCATCGAAATCGATGGCTAAATGTGTGAAATACCTATTTGAAGTTGTATAGGGGAAACTTTGAATAGGTATTTCACATATTTAGCCATTGATTTCGATGATGCCATCTATGCAGTATTTAATTACTCATTTTTACCTATCATTTGAGTCACATTGCGTTTGCGCCGGACATGTTTATTTTTTACATAATTCATGAGCATTTACCTTTAGGCCTACATCCGGCAGTGGAGGGATCAAGGCTGCTGAAGAAGAAGAAAAATCAGACAGGCTACCTTACACTCATCATATTATATACTTTTGAATCGCAATTGTAACGGTTTAATGCTCCTTTTCTTATATATTCGTGTGACCAATGTGAAACTTCGAATAGGTATTTCACCCATTAAGCCATTGATTTCGATGATGCCCCCTATGCAGTATTTAATTACTAATTATTACCTATCATTTGAGGTACATTTCGTTTGCGCCGGGCCTGGGTTTTTTTCCCATACAAAATGAGCATTCTCCTTTGTTTTACAACTAAGAACATTATTAAATGTTGAAAGGAATGTGTCTAAACGCTTGCAAATCCAACGTTTCACAAAAAAATATTTTCGACATTTAAAAGGTGATGGATACAAAACGAAACAGAATATTTCTACGATAACTCAAAATGTTTTGAGTAAAAGGAATCGTAGAGTGTGAATGACGATTGGCATGAATATAACGGAGGCGATAATTTAAGCGTATATGTAAGGATAGGAAAGTCTGGCGATGTGTTCTCTCTGCCTACCTAGCAAGGAGGGATGCGGGGTGAGGGGGTAAATGTAAACATATTTCTTTCCCGTAATTACTTATTTTAATATAATGGTTACAATATTATTATAATATTTGTTGGAGTTTTGATAGGATATATACAATATTATACAATATTTTGATAGGAAATTTACAATGTAAATATTTTCTCCCAATATTTCGCAGACCGTCCATGAAAGAAAACGTTCGCTTGAAAATAAATCACAACAATATTGCCTATTTATCATTATACAACCACAAGATAATACCAACACGAACTCCAAACAAATTGTTAGTGACATGGTGAAGTGAGTAAATAGATAATTAATATTGTTTAAGATGTTTAATAAAGTCAGATTTCCTAAAACTAAGTCTCTGCATTATCTTACTACATCAGGCAAGCCAGGTGTTTGTGTATCTCCCCTATATACACACATATCTAACAGTATATTTTATACATAGATATGCTTAGGTTTAGGAATACCTTAGTGTAAAAGTACAGCTGTTATAAAGAGAGAAGGCGCGAGGATTCATTATTATCCAGTTCCCACCGGCTTCCATTTCTGCTCACACGAACAATAAATAAAGAAAACAGTCAGTAAATTAATAGTCAATTATCTAATCATAAAAATTTATCGCAGCTAAGAACAATGAACGCATAGGAACATTACGCACCTGGGCTCCAAAATCGATAGTATTATTAGTTATTCGCGGTAGACACAACTTGAACACAACAGCTTATAACACAACAAACCTGGTTATGTGTGTAGATTTGTTTTTTTCCGTTTCGGCGAACCTATACTGCCGCCTAAATGTTCGGTTCGCCGAAACGTCGGATCATCAGATCTTCACACGATTAAACCCGAAAAAAAAACGAATCTACCCTATAGAAGACCCTGTTACACGAAGGTTACACCTACCTACCTACCTACCAGTGACGAAGGGTGGATTTCTGCAGAAGGGAAGCCGGGGCTAACATTTCTTATGGGATTATGTCAGGTTAGACACTATTATACCTATATTTTTTGCCAAAAGGTAACACGATGGGAATCGTGTTCTTAGGTAGCTTCGCGCCTGCTACCTACCTAATTAAAGCAAACGTTCCAATTTTTTTTTATTATTATTTACGTATTTTTTTTTTTCATTTACACCTACGTACGTATGTATTTGAGTTCACATATAGATATATATATAAAAAGGGAATTTAGGTACTTTTTCTCATAAACAGGGTGATTGTTTATCAGGTTACCTATGATAAAATGGCACCTTTAGTCGCTGGTAGATTGTTAACTATGGTAGGAAAATATATTCCAATTTTGTGGCATTCCCGTGCGGTAAACGAGCGGTGGAACAGTGATCTGTAACCAAACCACGAAATTTTCAAACTTTCGAACAAAACTTGCCACATTCATCAACTTGAAAGAGAAATTGCGCAATAATTTCTTGGAAAGTGTGCACTCAATAATAACATCTTTCTCCAGAAGGGTTTTTGTTGAAGGTAAAGTTTGATAATAATATTATTTTAAGGTAAGACGAGAAAATATACCCAATAATTTATACCACTGTGTCAGATAGGTAGCTATACTTGTGTAATCAAACGGAATCATTTAGAAATAATAGGTCCGATTCTTTTATGAACAATGCAAGGAAATTTAAATTTATGTTATAACACATCCACACATCCATGTCGGTCCCTCATTCCTGAGGATCGTGACCTTCATGTAGTATTTGATTCAGCAGTCTGGCCCACCCCGGTCTGTCCTCCGCCCGCCGCAGTGCCTCCGCAAACGTCGTACCACTGGCCTCTGTCACCTGGTCGGACCATCTCAGCGGTATCCGTCCGCGACCTCTCCTGCCTTCCACTCGGCCAGTCAATCTGGATTTCTCCAAGTTGCCTGGCTCACGTCTTACAATGTGCCCAAAGAAACCAAGCAGTCTCTTCAGACACACTGCAGACAAACGAGTTGGAATGTGTAGCTCAGATAGAATTGACGCATTGGTTCTTCTTTCTATCCTAACTATGTTATAAACTGTCTGATAAATAACACCCTAATATTTTAGTACATATACACGCGCGCATAATTACAAAATTGGACCAAATATGTCAAGTCCTAAAAATACTGTCGTGATTGTGCGTAAGGGCTTTGGAAAAAAAATTGATCTCGGGTTATATTTTTTCTAGCTCAGCCATCGGGAGACACCGAGGGATCGAGAGAATCCAGTCACCGCATACCGCCGTGTTTGGTATCGTATGAAAGGGCGATAGAAAAGAAATTCATATCTCAAGTCATAATATGTCCAGATGAAGCCATCGGGAGAAATAAAATATCATCTAAGCAAAATAAATAGGTACCTAACTACTGTACCAGGGTATCGGCAAATTGAAAGTACTAACTTACTAATAGGTAAGTAGGTACATTGAAAATATATGGCGTCGAGCTTTCGGCTCCCTTGCTTGACCTATCTTCAGAAATGATGTGACTGTAATGACTGCTTAAAACAAAAAAAGAAGAAAATAAAATAATATTAAGGGAATTAAGGGAGACATTAAAAGGGAATATATACAGGAAGCCCCGCGCTTTTGTTTTTTTTTTCAATTTTATTTTACCCTTTTTAGAGCACTTTGAATATAAGCGTGGGTTTTAAAAAGTTTTTTCATCGTTATTTTATTATCGTATGTAAGATTTGTAACATTTGGGTATTATAAGCAATTAGTATAAATTACAACACATTAAATATTTATATTGATGAAAGCTTTTCGTTGTTTCCCCTTAGGATGAGACTTTATAATATTACACCTTATTGGGTAGGTACTCATAGACATATAGGTATACTCGTACATATAGTCATACTATGTATTATCTGTACCATCCGTCTTGGCCACCGTTCTGACGTTACCTGCAAGTGGAGTTTAGATTGTATTGTTGGTAGCCCTGATTGTCGAATCTTGTCGTAAGAGCTGTCAAAGGTTCCCAATATTCTCACATTGTATCTTTTACAAGTAACCTACAATGCCGAAAATAATACAAAGCGGCGCTAGAGAAATCATTTTAAAGGCAGGATAGTTTTGCGAGTTGGAAAAAGAAAAAAATACTCCGATAATCCTTTTAAACCGCCATCACAAATTAGAAAAAATGTTGCCAGTTTATTCTAATAATTCGAAAATTGGCATTTTTTTTTTAAACAACAGCTCAAAAATATAATTTTGAAGTAGCGAAAAAATATAACCATATCTTATTATCACATCAAGCAACACTAATAGTCTAGTCATATGGTGTTTTCGCGGAGAAATAAATACAGTAGTCTACTTCCCTTTCATACTTTACGTATTTGGGGGCGCTGAATTCGAATTTCAACTTTGCCACCTCGTAAATGTGATGCGTTCTGAGATATTCGAGAAAAACTCAGAAAAAATCGTTCTTTTTAGAGACTTTCGCTCATAACTCGAAAAGTATACATTTTAGAGAAAAGAATCTCGAGACAAGAATAAACTAGAGTAAATTTCCTACAAATAGCGATGATATTCATTTTTCTGAAATAAACCGCTTACGCGCTACTATGCGCTAAAAAAGGGCATAAATTCCACTCTTTTTAAAAAATATATTTTCTCTTTTAATTTATTGACTATAACTCAAAATATATAGACTTTTTTGGAAAAAATTGTAGCAAATATTAAAATATAAAAATTTCAGCCTTGCATTTATAGCATCAAGGAAGTTTAGTAGATTTTTTTATTTTTTTTAATGTTATATATCCATTTTAAATAATGAAGAATTTTCTTCTAATGTACGACTATGGTACGATATGTAACATACGTACCATAGTCGTAGTTCGTATTATCAACACTTAATTAATATGACACGCTATACCAAATTTCGATGCTTTTTAAAATCGAACCAGTTCGCCAGGGCGAAAACGCAAGAGACATAATTTGTAAAAAAATTGATGAATTTTCATATTTTGTTTCTTAACAATGTTTAGTTTCTTATTTGCAGGCGGTAAACCAAAATAAGTAGAGATTTTAGAATATTTTCGAGATATGGACAATTTTTAACGGACTCTGGCTGCTGAATCGTCTATTTGACTAAAAAAAAATATTAAGGTAGTTCATAGATAATAAAATGTACTTTATTTTTGTCTAAGTATAATTGTCCTTATTGTTTTTAATTTTCACATTATGGACAGAAAACTGGAGAATGAGCTTTTGTTTCTAAGGGATTCTCAAATTTCTACCAACCCATCGCTATTGAGGGGTAGCAAATATTAAAATATAAAAATTTCAGCCTTGCATTTACAGCATCAAGGAAGTTTAGTAGATTTTTTTATTTTTTTTAATGTTATATATCCATTTTAAATAATGAAGTATTTTCTTCTAATGTACTAAAGTGAACTTCAATGCGCTCTAACGTAATAGAGGTTAGTCTGTCTCAGAAACCTTCCTAGCATTAATTGTAGAAAATATAGTGTACTTTATTTTTGTACAACAATTTTTTCCAAAAAAGTCTATTTATTTTGAGTTATAGTCAATAAATTAAAAGAGAAAATATTTTTTAAAAAAGAGTGGAACTTATGCCCTTTTTTAGCGCATAGTAGCGCGTAAGCGGTTTATTTCAGAAAAATGAATATCATCGCTATTTGTAGGAAATTTAATCTAGTTTATTCTTGTCTCGAGATTCTTTTCTCTAAAATGTATACTTTTCGAGTTATGAGCGAAAGTCTCTAAAAAGAACGTTTTCTTATGAGTTTTTCTCGAATATCTCAGAACGCATCACATTTACGAGGTGGCAAAGTTGAAATTCGAATTCAGCGCCCCCAAATACGTAAAGTATGAAAGGGAAGTAGACTACTGTATTTTTTTCCTGAAAATGCCATTAAATTTGCTCTCGTTACTGCACTATAAACCAAGTTTGCACCAGGGGACTTCTAACGCGAAATGCATTGTAATAAGGAGTCATTAAAAGACCGCGAAACATATTATGTACTATTTAGGTGAATAATTCATATTTTACCGATACGATATAAAATGTGGTGGATTGTGGTAATATTTTTTAAGGTTAAGGGCTTGGCACCAATAATGACGCCACAGTCATTTCCCACAGCATTAAGGTTCAAAACCGCGTGAAAAATCGCATGATAAAATGGTAAAAATAGCGATTTTTCCATTTGTTGGGGTTAATTTTGCGTCTATCAAAAAACTTTTACGGTTATTCCCTAAATTTTAATGCATATTATCAGTACAAAAAAAAAATTACGCGACGTTCGGGATACGAGTTTCCGTCTTTCGGAAAAAAGATCAGGGGTGTTTTTAATTTTTTTTTTGAGAAATATAAAAAATCTTTTACAGTTCAATGCATCTACCCTATTTTTTCCCATTTAGTAACGGTTGTCGAAAAAACCCTATTAAAATAGAAAATAGAAAAAAAACTATTTTTACCATTTTATCGTGCGATTGTTCACGCGATTTTGAACCTTAATGCCGTGGGAAATGACTGTGACGTCATTCTTGGTGCCAAACCCCTAATTATAATAAATAGAGTATTGGAAAATGCCTAATAGTGTTTCATGGTGACGAATATTCCAATGCTCCAATAATTGGATTTTATGGCCCACTTAGTTCAATTTATGGCGAAAATCCTATCCCAATAAAGACTTTTAAATTATTCAAGCCACGACGAGATAAAAGAAAAAAAAATGAAATAATTTTACCCCGTTAGCAGTTCTCTACAAAGTGAAACATTCCTTGCACAATACCTAAACAGAGAACATTCCATCATTATCATCTCCGTATATAATACTAGCTGTATTACCCGTGCTTCGCTACGGAAAAATTGTGTGGATCCCCCCCCCTTCGTGCCCCCTTAGTGTCCCCCTCCTCGTACCCCCTACCACAATAAGAACATTCCCTGGGGCAAGCACAATAATTTTCCAAAGTTTCATCTCAATCGGATGAACGGTTTAGGTGTCTATAAAGGAGAAGGTGAAAAATGTTAGGTATATACCATAGGTACGAACTAAAATATTTATTATTGGGAATCATCACAATCTGTCATCTAAATTGTCTGAATTAATTAATACGTATCATCAAAATTTATATACCTACATTTTTTTCTGAAATTAACAAATTAACAAAATTACGAATATTATTTTACTTAAAAGTTTATATTTTGCAATTTAAATTTCGGGGGTTAATAATATGTATTTCACAATCGATAAAACACACTATGCAATATATTATGTATGAAAAAGCAGACTGATGACTGTGTGCCCACCTGTGTACATAAGTATAGACGTGTGTAGTACGGTAAAATATAGTATAGTCAGTCCAGCAAAATAACAACTACTACTTAATATTTGCGTTAAATATTCGCAAATGCCTTGCTATATGGAAACCAATACTGTGTGGTAGAAACTTCTGGAAATTGAGAACCTTCTGTGAAATTTTTTTGATGAGGGGATTCAAGGGTTGTGTGGAGCATGTGTGGTATGGTATGAAAGGGCGTTAGAAAAGAAATTCAAATCTTCAGAAAGTCATTTTTATGCGTCCTCAGACCATCGGGAGACACGGAGTGATCGATAGAATCCAGTCACCACATAGCACATTGTTTGGTGTCTCATAAAAGAGCTTCACAAGTAGAACTTGGCTAGACGGGCAACGCCGGGCAATACAGTTAGTACGGCTTATGAAAAAAATACAATTAACGAAATTGCTAATATTTTTTTACTCAGAGTCCATGCTTCACTGAGCGCATAACAATACACTTATTTCACCACCTATAAAAACGTGTATATATTCACGTATACAGGAGAGTACTTATATCAACTAACAACTATAAAAGTACCCTTTTCATGCCCTTATCCTCAATTTTTGATTAAACAATGTAAGACGAATTTTTTTCATTTTAAAAGAAGTATGCAACTGTTTAACTACAGCTTTGTAGCTTCAGTGTTTACCGAGATACGTTACTATCAAAGCAAATTTAATCCCACGCCCTAACCCTTAAGGATTGACTCTTTTTCTGGACAGAATATCATATTTTGACCCTTTCTTAGGAATCCATTTTTTGGAAATTCCTATAAAATTATTTTTTACCGTATTAAGAGGCATTTAAAAATCACCCCTTTTCTTTATGTCCTTTTTCATCCCTTTAAATAAAAATTTAAAAAAAACGGCGAAACAGCCTATTACTAATTTTAATAGTAGAATCTATGTGCCAAATTTCAACTTCGTACAATGTCTGGTTTCCGAGATATTCGCATACTCTGAAAAACTTTCAACCCTATTTTTCACCCCCTTAGGGGCGGAATTTCCAAAAATCGCTTCTTAGTGGAAGCTTTTGTATTAAAACCTATCTGCCTTCAAAATTTCACTTCTCTAGGATTAGCCAATTCGGCTCTGCGTTGATGAGTGAGTATGTCAGTCAGTCATTCAGTCAGTCATTCAGTCATTCATTCAGTCAGGCACTTTCGTTTATTATTAGAGATAATAAAACGGTGCATAACATTTTTGGATCGTTATTATAAATTCTAGGAATGGGCAAGGACGTAGCCGGGAATTCACTTGGGGAGTGGGGGTCGAACTCTAGACTAGAGACAATAAGTATGTAACAACCATGGGCGTCGCCAGCTTCGAATCTGGCGAAGGGGGGGGGGGATTAAAATTTTGATATTGCTAAATGAAAAAAAATCAATTGTAACGTATCTGGATATATTTTTGGGTTTTTGATGATAAACGACTAGCGCCGCAGGCGAAAAAAAAAATACAAAACATCAAGAAGGTATCTAGATAAAATAGAACCGTTTAAAGGTCCAGTTTATTTTTTCTGAACAAACCTACATTTTGATTAGATTAGCGCTTCAGGCAATTTTTTTTTCAATAAAACTAATGTGATTTAATAGATTTTCATAATAATTATTGAAAATTCATGACATTATGAAAATACGAGGCGGTAATGATGTGATTCATTTATCCTTTGTTTATACGACGGTGGGTTGGCTGAGGAACTTAGGGGGTAGGGGGGGTTGAACCTATACAACCCCATCTTCCCTGGCATTAGCCATTGGAAGGTGAATGTAGTTGTTTAAAGGATTTTGCAAAAATATTATATTTAGAAATAGTATTTCCGAGGATTCTTATCGAAATAAGTATTTCATTCTGGAACGTGATGGCTCTGAAATAATTTGGATCATGCTGGTGACACTTTTTGACATATATTATAATTTCATGTTTTTACTTACTTGTCACGAGTTTGTTTTATTCAAGTATAAAGAAGGCTTTTACATTATGAAGTGAGTACCTAAATAATTAGTATTCCACGACAAGTACGTAGGTGTAGGTATACCAGATACCTACGTAAGCTTGAACACAGTTCGCGGTACGCGTGCTGAATTTCAAAATTACTCGGTGACCGAGAACAAACTTTTGTTTAGAAGGCAGTAAAATATACTATTTCGTTGAATTGTATAAATGTATACGGTGTAGGTACATATGTAGCGGAAGTTCTGCCATTTTTATTCCTATTTTTGTACTCGATGACATCATAATCCTTTGCCGTCCTATACCTACGTTAAAGAATTTGTATAAAAAGAGAGTGTAGACTGTAGACGCAAAAAGATATTGCTTTTTTCACATTTTGTGAAGTTTTTGAAACAATTCTATTAATACTATATTAATTTTATAGTTTTATTTGTTTTTATTCGGCGAATTACCGTTTCTTGTTTTTGTGATCAATGAATTGATTTGTGATTGGTCTATATCATTCGTACACTGGTGGATGGCAACTACTGATGAAAACAGAATTGAATGGTTTTCATTCAGGTGGGTATCTTTTACAGCAAGTCATATTACTCATATTTGTTCGCCATATTATGTACCTACACAAATCTTAATCATCGTGAAAATTGGACATTCGTTTCTTCGCCACCTAAGCTTACTCGATATAATTACCAAAACCAAGAATCCTGTCTCCTCATAGCAAAAGAACGACAATGTTACAGGGACAATTCTATACATACGAGTACGAAGGAAAATGTGCTATATTTTTGCAGATTCTGTTCTATCAAAACATGGACGACAATCACAGAATAATCACTTACTGTATTGAATAGAATTGAAGTACAAATATTAGGATAGCCCCAACTGTCCAGTTTCGGAAACTATGGACAAAATTATAATAAAGGCGTTGGAGCGCCATATAGAAGATATAGACTAGGGCTCATAAACGTAACCTAAATAAATAAATAAATCTTTATTGGCCAGAGAAAATATGAATAGTTACAAAAACAAGACAATTATAGTGTGCCAAAAGTGCCAAACCAATATAAACCCACAATAGTTATATGTAGATAGTGGGTAAAAACAAGTCTTAGAGAATTTCGAGAGAGAAAGGTTTTTTTTTTATCGTCGGTACCAGAAGGTGGATGTTCATTTTTAATACATATGTATTAATAGTCTTTTCATTTTAACCTTAAGTTTCAGAGAGATAAAGGTTGTAAAATAAAAGTAAAGTATGAAAAATTTCCCTTTTTCTCCAATAGGTGATGTCAGTTCTACTTCTCCATTGTTCCACAAATAACGCATAGAATAATTTTAATGGTTCGTTGTGGGATTTTTACTTTGAATGATGTCGCTGTTTGTCTTCAAATAGTAAATGAGATGGTGTACTTTAAAGTTTGTCTCTTGTGGTAATGATTTTCTTAGTCAATATTCCGCATTTCCATTAACAAATGTGTAAAAATCATACTCATGGTTCCACCCACTTCCGGTAATAAGCCTCTGTGTCCCAAGTCAGTTCTTTTTGCCCCAATGGCCACCACTTTCCATCTGGTTTCCACTACTATATGTATACACCTTCCTATATCTTCACTTTAGAGTAATGGATTTAATATGGGGAAGATTTAATTTTTTTAATATGAATAATGTCGGAGATACAATCAAGAACTCTATGATTTCTACCGAGACTCCGACGTCATACAAGTAATCAAAGAAACCAGATTCCTAATCCATAGACATCCCGAAAGTCGAAAGTCTGCCTGCTACCTTTCAAAGAGGTTATGGCTCGGAGATTTCTGAAAAAATCGTAGGCCCTGACATTTTCGTCCCTCCCCACGTTTTATTTACCCCGCTCCCCAATATTTTTTTCGTCGACGGGGGGGGGGGGGGTCCCTCCTGGGAAACTTTACAAAGACTAAAACTGTTGACCCTGTAAAAAAATCGAAGAGAATTCCGTGAAAACCAAAAAGAAAAACGTGGCCGGCTTCCGCCCTCTGAGTCTTTGTCGCCCATAGTTCTCGGCGTACTCAACCGTTTGGCAAATTTCAGTCTGACCCGGAGATAAACGATGCTAGCCCGGAGCCCGGAAAACACTACGCAAACTCGTGGACTCCGGGTCATACCTGGAGAGGTGTCAGCCTTAGTATCATACCGGTATTATAAAATATGGAATTTCTCAATTCCAACAATACATATATGGGTGATTAGTTTGTTTCTATGTTTAGATGATTCCTCATTGGATGATTTCACTTTTGCATGTAGAATTATTTGGAAAAAAATAAATAGTTTAATATGGGCTTGAAGAAGTTACATTGGCCATCCTAATAGTGAATCGATGTAATTTTTCTCTATAACACGCTGAAATTCTCAATACTGCAATTTCTATAAGCAAACAGAAATTTCGAAAAATTATGGGGATCGCCAGACCGAAAAATTGCTTTGTAGATTATAAAAAAGCTGCACATCGTATAAAGAAATAAAATCTTCACACAATGACCTAACTATAGCTATAATGAATTTCCTTATTGATTTAGATACCGACAATGTTGTATATCTGCGATTTGTTCGAAATTGGCAGGAAATGAATTGGTAGCCTCCATTGGTAGTATTTTATCCAACTAATTTCTTGAAACTTTGGTGATATTTTTATAAACTTTATACCTTTAAAGTTTTAATCATCCAATTTAGGGGATAATAGCAGGAATTACCTGTTGTAAACGAGAAAAAGAAATGTACGAAGCTATTAATATAATTATAACTGTAAATTATCTCTAGAAAGAGTGGAGGACAATAAAAAGGAAGAAGAAGAATAGATTATCTCTTTTTCTTTTTCTCTATGTGTCCTGTCGGGTTCCCCCGACGTTGACGATCTCTTGGGAGAACGCCTCTCTGTCCTGGGCAGTGCGAAACAGCTCCTCCACAGTTATGATCCCGGTCCACTGCCGAATGTTTCGAAGCCAGGATAGCCGCTTCCTTCTGACCCCTCTACGGCCCTCTATCTTCCCATTCATTAGGAGCTAAAGAATGGAGTATTTTTCTCCTCTAAGGACATGGCCAAAATATGATAAAAATATTATCTCTAGCATTCTATTAACATTCCTTATAATCCCTATCAGAATATTATTTATTTATTGATTTTTTAAGGGAGCACTATATGAAAATATAATACGATCTAAAATTATAATAATTAATGTTCACTAGAGCGAGCTTGTATTGAAATCAGTTAAACTGTCATATATTTTTTTCTATATTACAGTTTACCCACATTGCTGTGTTTTAAATAGAGGTAATATAATGAAATATTGATTACCTTATTACTTATTAGGTATATTTTATTTTTACTCCATGTATGGATTAATATCTCTTTTATGCTATTCAATTAACCCAATTGTCTCGCATTATGAAACACTAGTGGGTACCTACCCGTGAATTCACGGAGGGAGAGAACACAGAAAGATCACATAAGGCTCCGTCTTTTCCCTTTTCCCCGTCTTTCCAATATCGTCAAGAAAGTCGTAAAACCAGATTCACATCGTCGACTTTTTTAGTTGGTACCCACCCGTGGAAGGCACAAGACTCCTCTTTACCTGTGTCATTCCCATACTCATACTGCCACTCTACCACGGTCTTTAAAGTTTAAATCTTAGGAACACATCAGGGAAATCACAAGGCTCACTCTTTTCCCATGCCACTGTTATTGCTGTTGATAATGCTGCCCAGATAATGTTCTGATATCATTGTAATAGGAACAATGTACCGTAAAGAGCAAGGGGGTTTCTGTGCATGGGAAACCCTGTGTGTCTTGCATTATTGAAACATGCCGAATATAGGACCATGCGAAACTTTTCGTAGTCAACATGTTCTTACATGTGGCGAACTGGACTATAGTATAGAAAAAATATAGGGTCTTACCTACTTTTCATACTAATTCTACATACGTACCTATTATAACTACAGTAACTATGATTTCTAAAAGAATTCGTATTGCATTTTGTATCAATAATATTGATATAATAGGTAGATAGGTATAGTACCCCTTCAAAACTGTTTTCATTCCATTTGGCTATACGTACCTACTATATATAGTATGTAGGTATGATTCGAAAAACTCGATGCATTCTGTATCAAGTAGGTATGTACCTACGTATAAGTTACTGTATTCACCAAGTACCAATAATTCGAAATTTCAAAAAGTTTGAAATCACATTACTTCAAACGTATTGTTCAACCAACACTTTTCATCCGATGTAAAGCGCTAGTGTAGAGAACATTTTCAAAATCTCATAGATTCGATCCATTAGTTTGCATAACAATCACGGTTCTACTAATTTTCGTCGTGCGCTGCGCACAGGTGGACACACATAGGACAATTATTAGTATGAATTTATTTTCTGTTGGTAATTATTTTTTTGACGTTATTTTAATAGGATTATTTTTGATAAATAATTAGTGATAAATTGGGTGAACGTAGAAATAATTGTACTCGTATGCATCAACTTACATAATTTTCGTGGAATCGTGTTTGAATCAGTGGTGTACATAGGTTTTCATTTTTAATTTCGGGGGGGGGGGGAGGGGCGATATAGTATTTGACTTTGGAGAAGGGGGGGGAATCAAAACTAAACCTGGATACTAAATCTGAATAATAGCGCCCCAGGCAAAATTTTTCGTGAAGGTGAGTGAAAAAGGTCGTGTTTCGGTGTTAAAATTGTGAAGTAAAGGTAAATCGCAGTTCTGCGTTAAGTTCGCCCTAGTGAACAACGATTTATTATCTGTAATATGTCCATTTTTTATGTTTATATGTATTTCTTGTTCACTTCAATAAATGAATAAATAAATAAATATTGCAGTTGTGGTGTACAAAAACTAAAAAGAAAGAATAGCGCCGCAGGTTTTTTTTTTGAAAAAACAGGCGAAGTGTAAACTCGGGTGTCTTTCTAAATGCTTTAAAATAACGTTTTTTTATATAATTGTCTTACATTTCGGGGAGGGGGGGGGGCTTCCCCTATATGGAATCCCCTGGTTTGAATATAACGCAAATAGACCGACCGTGGCAATTTAAACTAATGTATAAAATTTAACCATTTATACTAAATGGTACTACGTAGAATTAATATGGTGTGTAGTTCAGTTTCCATATTTTTCCATCCTGAACTTTATGTCTGTGAGTGAGTATCAAAGAGTGCAGAGTGACATGGAATTCGCGGGAAACGAGAAACGTTTTGATTTCCCTGTGTTCCTTCGTGGAACTTTAGTGCGTGAAGGGGTAGTAATAGCTATATTAACAAAAAAGGATACAATAACGCTTTCAATCAACAAACCGTCAATTTTCGCTGGTAGGTACCTAGTATATTATAATCAAATTCTGTTAATCCCAATTCCGGTACGCGGTTTTAAGGGCATGACACCAGGAATGACGTCACAGACATTTCCCACGACATTAAGGTTCAAAATCGCGTGACAATCGCATGATAAAATGGTAAAAATAGCATTTTTTCCATTTTTTGGGGTTAATTTTGCGTCTATCAAAAAACTTTTACGGTCATTCCCTAGATTTTGATGCACATTATCAGTACAAAAAAAAATTTTACTCCGCGACTTTCGGGAAACGAGTTTCCGTCTTTCGGAAAAAAGGTCAGAGGTGTTTTTAATTATTTTTTTTGAGAAATCTATACAAGATATAAAAAATCTTTTACGCTTATTCCCTAGATAAAGGTTCAATGCATCTACCCTATTTTGTTCCAAAGCATATTTAGTAACGGTTGTCGAGATAGAAGGTCTCCCGTTTTTACAATTTTTTGAAATGTCGGTATGCATACTCTTAAAAATAAACGGTCATACTCATATGTTTTACATTATTAGAGTAGTGTACTGAGGAGGTACTATAGTGTAATCCCCTTTTTACATCAAATATTATTTTATCACTGGCTGTAAAAATGCGGTTTGCGGGGTAGACAGAGAGAACAGATGGCCAAACTACTTTTTATATTCATTTATAAATATTTTTTTATTTAGCGTAGTATTTTGTGTTCTATTTTATAGTTACCCATACTACAGTATTTGCCAATTTACTTCACAAAACAAGTGTGCAAATTAAACACAGCAGAGATCAATGTTTACTTGTTAAAATAAGTGTACAACTAATAAAACAACCCAGACCTCCAACCTGACAAGCCGGTATTCTACCGCTATGCTATGACGGCTGGTAGTTGAGTCCAGGTGAAAAGTTTTTTTACGCGGAGGCATGACTTTGCCAACACACTTCTCAGTATTATCAGCCAGAAGAGTCTACATATTATCATTCATGATTCACATATAAACTCATCAGCCTAATACTGGGAAAAATTCACCTATCCAGATATCACGGATATCACAGGATTAGGCTCAGATGCGCGGGGCCTAAAATACAAGCATTGTGCCTGAAATATCAGTATTTAGGAATCGTCTTACAATATTGCAAGTATTAATAATGACCGATTTTTGCATTTTTATGTATAAATTTTCCGGTAAATCTAATTTTTTTAAATTGTTTATTAGCGATTTTGGTATTATACCTGTAGCTGATAATACTAATGGGATTATATATACCGACCTAGAATGCCAAATATTTTTTATTTCACCTGCTAATTCTGTATATTTACGAATTTTTTCTGCGACGGTTGTTTGAATATTAAATGTATTTGGTACAGCGATGTCAATTAAATAAGTAATTTTAGTTTGTTTGTTATGTAAAACTACATCGGGTCTATTATGATGTATTGTTCTATCTGTTATAATTGTTTTATCATAATAGAGCCTATAATTTTGATCTTCTGAAACCGATTCCGGGTTGTATTTATAATATGGAATTATATTTCTCGAATTTATTAATTTATATTTTATAGCTAAATTTTGGTGGATTATTTTTGCCACATGATTATGTCTATATGTATATTCAGTTTGCGCTATTGTTGAACAACCCGAAATTATATGTTGTATTTTATTAAATTATCGTACACGGCCCTCTGTTGAGATTATTTTTTTGGTATTTAGCGTTGGTACGCTCCAACCATTTTATGTTTCCCTGAAGTTTTAGAACAGGATAGATGGCGGTAGACAGATTATGCCAATTTTACAAGTACCGATGATTTTTAAAACATTATTTTGGAATCACAATTTTATATTTTTGTGAGACCATCGGAATTTTCTACATGTCGTAGTTGAATATAACAAGTAGTTACGAGTTTCTCAACAGATACACAGCAATGGATTGCTATATCTATCTATACCCTCACGCCACGTCCTTTGCAGGGTAGGCAGAGAGGACAGAGCGTCAGACAGCCCTATCCTTACACACACACTCCTAGCTTCCGTTACATTCATGTAATTTGTCATACACGCTCTCTGATTCCTTTTACTCAAAACGCGTCCATCCTTGAGGATCTGGTCGGCATGATCGGACTAGGTCAGTCTCGGGCGGCCGCGCTTCCTCACCCCTCTTCGCTCACTCAAATATATATTTTTTGTCATCCTGTCATCATTCATTCTCTCAACATGCCCAAACTATAACATGAAAAAATTCCGATGGTCTTACAAAAATATAAAAATGTGATTCCAAAATAAACTGGCAAGAACAGTATTTCAGATCGGCCATTAATCCTAATAAGAATATAATTATAACATTCAATTTATTAAAACGGTTACAACTTGCGTGCTATAAAATATTAACTGTGATGACACACAACTCACAATATAATATTGAAATAATAATAGTTAATTACTGTTTTAATTAAAGTGAATTGTTTGGGCTTCTATATTAATTAGTATCCTAGAAAATGTGTGTAGTCATATCATGTACCGTGATTAATTGTTAAAAGAACCCGACATTGCACTCAAATTATCAGTTCCATTCTAATAACTATATTGTCGGCAAGATAATACCTACTCGTCAGTGGCGTATATAGGTTTTCATTTCGGGAGGGTGGGGGGGGGGGGGGGCGAAGAAACTCCTGGGGAAGGTAATCAAAATTTTAACATTGACGTAGTTAAAATAACAGTAATAGCGTCGCATCAGGCGATTTTTTTTCGTGAAGGTGAGTGAGACAGGTTTGTTTTAGGTTGGCATTATAAGTGGAATGAAGGAACCCTAGCACCTCGGAAAAGCGTGCTTTGTACCCTTTTGAAGATTGCGAAAAACGGATAAGGATGTGAAGTCATAAAATCGTGGTTTTAATTTTTATACGATTACATGTTCTCTATTTCTTCGCACTCTGGGAGTTTCTTATAAAATTGTATTTCAATTATTACAGCATACAAATCTCATCCGTGACAACCATATCATACAAGTTTGCTAAGCTACGTGAAATTGGTAACCTTGACCTTTTTCTATAGGTAGTCATTAAATATTACATAAGATACTACTGTTTTACAATTCACGTGTAATTTGGAAGCGTAAGTGAAATACCTATACTTACCATCATTCATACATGTAAATAATGTAGATCTGTAATAGATAGGTACCGCAATTTTATATTGAATCTTATTGACGCACTTAGCGAAGGTGTGTTTGTTTAAATTATTTATTTAATGTTTTGTTTTTATTCGAGATGGCGAAAAGCAAATGTGTTTTTATGAATAATTCATTCAATTCACCTATATGTGTGAATAAAGCGTCTTCGTCTTTCTAAGAAATCATACTATATACGTATGAAGTGTATAAACCTATATTATACATAGAGTTAAAATAATATTTACTTTAGGAAACAAACGTCAATTAAACATTCGATAGAATATGAAATTCTCATACTAAAAAAGCAAAGTTATCCGATCTTAAAATAAGTTATTATCGTTACTCGGACGTAAACCTGTAAACCGTCTGTAATACATTACAAGACAGTAGCAAAGAATTTGACTTTGTGAAAGTAATCAATATAAAAGGATTTTCTTTGGCTCAGAACACCGAGTTGATGCAATACGTTCATAACTTAAGAAAAAGACTGCAGATAATGCGGTTGATTCATCTTTATATAAGGCCATATCATCTTGGAACAATGCCAACAAAATGATACTTCGGAACTTGTTTTCCTCTGTAGAATAAGTTTAAGCAGTGGTCTGCAACGTACTAACGTAAGTCTTCACGTAAACCATCATTGGTAGAAAACTAAAAAAAAGTATCTTTAACTACTTCTCGATTCATTGTGGACTTCTTAAATAATGAATAAAATAAAAATGTTGTTAGGGATTTAAATGTTCTTCAGAAAAAAGATTTAACCTAGAAGAAAATACAACTTGTTAAACACAATGCTCCTTTCGATTTGGAGAATGGTTGAACTCCTTTACAATGAACGTATAATCCTTTTAGCTTTGTAGGTATATAAGACGTACTAGAGTAGGGTAGTTGTGAGTATACCCAATACCCATATTGGATGAACTGGTTTTGTGCTGGGGTAGTTGAAACGATTACATTTTGCTGAACTGACAGAAGTGTAAATAATATCGAGCCTTTAGAATAAATTGTTGTAGGCCTCTGAGAAAAAGGATTTCACAGGAAAATAAGGCTTTTTATATAGTGCCATGTTATTTAATTGGATTTGGTTCCGGCGTGATAAATGTACTACTGGCTTCTTATTTTATATAATACGTGAACGTGAAGTGATTAATTTTCGTTTCACTTACCACTACATCTTTTCTGTTCTTAAATTGAATTATTATTTATGTAATTAATTTAACCAATCTTTTTGTTTCTATTGACTATTTAAGAGAAATTAAATAAATTTAGGTACCTACCTTATACCTTCTATGACTGGAACATTTGCACTCAAATTATCTTGATTGTGAATGTGGAAAGTCTATGATTATCAAAATAATACTCGTATGTTCCATCACAAGGGCTCACCCTTGGCGTATAACATAGTACCATGAACCTTTACCTTGGATTTCATCCCGTAAGGGCAATCCTAGGTACTATAATAATGAAGTACTAGATAACATTTAATGATCTAAATAACAGTAAGCGTCCAAATTACAAACTTTCCACCACTGTTCATATTATTATTAAAAGAGATTTTGTCTCGTTCCTGTATTCCCCAGATAAACGTTAAAGGACGAACTACTCGTATTACTACTAGCAGATACAATGGTAGGCACCTGGTACAGTAGTCAGGTTGATAGAGGTAATAATATTATGACTATCTCTATTGGGAGCAGGTACTTTAATGTTTGTCCATTCAGGTAAAGTCAGATTATTCACAATACTAGCTGTATTGCCCGGCGTTGCCTGTTGACGGAACAAAGGCGTTGGGACTATTTTTTTTTACCCGTTGGCAGTGTTTAGCTGGACGCAGCATTTCACCAAAACATAATATACACGTTCATATATGTATAGTATGTACATCTTGCACAGGTGAGTACATAGACATCGGCTGTTTTGGTGGAAAACAAAACGCACACTTTTCAGCCCTTATTTTAATTTTTTGAGAAAACAGCGAAAAAAACATTTTTTTTAAATAAGGATGCGAATTTTAATTAATTTCAAACTTATTTAGAGACATTTAAAAATCATCCCTTTTAATAAAAATACAGAAAAACGTCCAAACACCCTATCACAAATTTTAATAAGATAGTCTATGTGCCAAATTGTACCATGTCTGGTCTCCGAGATATTCATATACTCTAAAAAATTTTCAACCCTATATTTCACCCCCTTAGGGGCGGAATTTATGTGAATCTCTTCTTAGTGGAAGGTTTTGTATTAAAACCTATCTGTCTTAAAAATTTGCTTCTCTGTGATTGTAGTTTGGGCTCTGCGTTCATGAGTGAGTCAGTCAGGACACTTTGGTTTATAGATAGAGATTGTTGTGCTATATAGCGTGTTTGTTTTAGTGCTAGTAGGTATAGACTGCTGCATGTATACGTATTTAATTATGAATGGCATACTCGTATGAATGAAGATGCTAAGAATATAACACACCTGTATTCATATTTAACGGATTTCCCAAAATAGGAATAAAAAGGTCTGCAGGAACGGTGTATTGAATAATGAAATATATTATACTCCCACCATGCATGAAATAATAACGTTACTTATTATTTCAATGCAGGAATGCTTCATCGCGAATTTGATAAAATAAAGTAATAATAAAAAGAAGTGAGTTATAATGACAGAAATATTTAATAGTAAAACGAAAATTCTCTGCTACTTTCGGGAAACGAGATATATAAAATCTTTTACGGCCATTCCCTAGATAAAGGTTCAATAAATCTGTCCTATATTTGTCCAAAGCATATTTAGTTAGGTTGTCAAAATCTAAGGTCTCCGGTTATTTTTATATTTTTGAAATGTCAATATACCTATGTACTATAGAGCAGTATTTCCCAAACTATAAGTCGCGACTTACCAGTGGGCCGCGAGCGAATATTAGATAAATAATTCATAAAAACTTTATATTATCATTATACATCGGCGATTTGGATACTTTTCTTGAATAAGTTCCACTACTCGCCACTACGGAATCTGAGCATTACTAATATTAATGCCCTCTTTAGCCTCTAAAAAATTTCGCCTGCGGCGCTAACTTCTTAGTGCGGTTTTCATAAGGTAAAATTTTCGTAGTGGGGAGAGGGCGGCGAAAACTCAGCGAGTGTATATACCGAGAAAATTTGTAAATCTGGCGCTAATACCCCCCCCCCCCCGTCTTTTCTTAAGAGGTGGGTCGCAAGATTGGAAATTTTTGTTGAAAGATGAGTCGGCGCCCAGTCAACTTTGGGAACCACTGCTATAGAGAGTTAGTGATAGTATGATGGTTGATAAGTAAATATAAGCAGTCAAGTTAATTTTAAAAGGGACCAAAACTTGATGACTCGATCTAAAAGAATGTCGATGTTTCGTTACTTATCCAGACAGCTGTCTCTAGACATATACTCCTTTCATTGCTGACAACTTTTGTAACTACCACCTGCGTCACTCAATTTGTTTTTAACATTCCCAATGTTAGACCAAACATTTTCATAAGAACTTGTAGGCAAATCTATTAAACGTACTGGTATAGTCTTGTTTCGTTCTCTGTACTATAGTGAAGTACTAAGGGACGACTGTAAAAGATCTTGGAGACTTTTTTTTATTGGAACTCACAATTCTGCTTATTTATTATTTCGATACCCCTTCATGTTAACGAATTACCTAATTGGAATATCCTAATTAAACGAATTACGAATTCATTGTTTTGAATGTTTTTATTTAGGTTGTCGTTGTTCAGGTTTTTGTTGATGTTTACAGCACTTGAACTTGCAACAATTGTGTTAAATACACAGGTAATATTACGATTCTGTACCACATTAAACCAGCCATTTCCGGAGACAAAAAAGATATAATATATAAAGCGTTTGATTTTGGTTTCTCGTGAAAATGCTTCAGGAGTAGTGCTCATACCACTTATTACAATAGCGTATAATACATATTTTTTTAAAGTTTACTTTTTACAGTCTTTACATTTTGAATTAAATGCCTCTCGAAAACATTGGAGCATGTGATAAAACTCCTTAAATTGAGGCAAATTACCATAGAAATCATAATTTTCTTTACTCGTTCAATCATTGCTGTATCTATTAGTCCAAGAGCCCGCTGCTAAAATTATGACGTATCTGTTATTTGATCGAAATGTGGTTTAAATGATAGCTTACCAATAGGGTAATACATCCCTCTTTCGTCATTGAACATTTTTTCCTATCTCTTAGCATATTTCTAAAAAATGCGGAAAACCGCAAATCGGGACCTTTCCGGGGGGGCTGGGGGGGTTGCGGCAAGATTTTGATAGGCAACCCTAGTGCGATGTATTACCCTATTGGTAAGCTATCATTTAAACCACATTTCGATCAAACAACAGATACGTCATAATTTTAGCAGCGGGCTCTTGGACTATATAATTTAGTCTGTCGCTGCGTCTCATCCTCAATATTTCACTAGACAAATAAACTCGGTGATGTTTCCTTAATAGGTGAATTTTACTGTCAAATTATTATATATTGAAAATCTCCCTTAAACCAGATAAACCTACGATTGCAAAATGATGTTATGCACAAAGTGTTGCCAACACAAACGAGGGAATCAAGAGCTTTTATGGTACACGAGAGAGAAATCTATCAAGCTCAGAGAAAAATGACTTTCTATGTGTGTTTGTAATGCAGAAGTAAAAAAAAAATCAATTGGAATATCAGATGTCTGAGTTTTTTTCATTTCAAACTGATATGTGAAATCTAGCACAGAATTGAATTCATAATTTTTGCCAGTAAAATACCATTTATTGGGTTAATTGTCGACATTTACTAAAACAGAATATTAGTAGGTAGGTACCTACGTAGGTGTATTATTGTTAATGCTGCATTGCTTGTAGTTCTGTATTTTTTCACGCTTTGTTTTATACGAACAACGATCGACAAATTTATCCCTCAGGTGCAGGTGTTGGGAAATTCACACTCGATTTGATTCTCCCGTCATTTTACAGTTATTGTTCAGCTCAGTAAAATACTCTCCTCTCCTACACGTACGTGGGATCTACCTGATACGTCCTACTGAAGCAATGAATACATCGATAATTTTATAAAGCCCATGAGTGACGGCAGAAGGGTAGGAGAAATGAATATAGGAAATTAGGAATAAATAATACGTACCTAAGAGTAAATAAGTTCTTTTTTATCTACATCAAAGTCAAATTGGAACCACATCGTCTTTTCATCATTATTATTATAAAATGATTATTTATAATTGTTATAAAAACTCGTGTACTGTCATGGGAGAGTTTAGGAGCTACAGAGAAAGAAACCTTCCAACAACCCTACAAGATAACAACAGGAAACCCTCTTGTATGCTGAATGCTCAAGTGTATGAATATCACTATGTAGCTCGAGTTTTTCAATATTAACTTCGAGGCACTCATATGAAAAACCCAATTTGTAGACAACACTACTTTTAATACGTGGTGCCTTTGTGCTACTTTTTGTAGTTTTTTCGATGTACATAATAAGAAAATAAGCAATATATTTTTAAAATAATGATTGAAATTAATGGATTGATTCGTTGCCTATGTAACGATTATGGGGTATATGGAGCTAACAAAATGAGAAAACGACATTTACCTGTGTGACACAATTTCATCTCACGGTATGGGGGTGATATTGTGCTATCGAAGTTTTCGCTAGATATCTTAAGAACCAAGCTGAACCCATTTTTATAAAAGACAAATATTGTAGCTACAATCTGGTTACAAATTTGCTAGGAAAACATAATACTCGTAAGTTGCCTTAAAAGGAAACAATGTATCGTATGCATATTTTTTTAATTAAAATTTACATTACTTTTATTATTTATATTAAAATTTATTTATCCGGGGAGTAACAAGATCATTGCTAATCATATTCTTACCATGTATTTAATAATTGTAAATTGTAAATGTATTTTATGTTAAATAAATAAATAAAAAAATAAAAAATAAAAAATACTTATTTTAAACTGAAAATCTTAAATTGAATAAAAACCGATTGCCAGTTGTTTCAATTAACTTTATATAAGTTTTACTTTCATTATAAAACAATTCGGTATGAATTGCTCTTTTCATGTGGATATCATTAATTCGCGTAAAAAAAGTGGTGGTTCAAACTATCAGAATCACTTTGTTGTGCTGGTATTTGAAATCTGAATTGCTAATCACACAGCGGGGCGAGTTAGTTAAAGTATCATAGAAAGCCTGTCCCAGTAAATCAAAGTAAACAATAGCTTCTGAATAATAATAATATTCACATAGTATCTACTAAAGAACAGGACCGCCGTAAGCTATTGTGCGAAAACAATAGAGGATGTTAAAAAAAGGTGTGTATTTTTTTACAAAAATACAGATGTGATTTAAAAGCATTGTTAGTATGGTAATTATCTCGAACATTTTCACCGTGCTCGTAGTAATACGCTGGTACCAAATTTCATAAAAAAAGTGTGGGTACTAATTTATTGTATTACAAGAACTGATATGGATAAAAGAAAACACAAAGTGTATTTTGAGGCAAAAACTGAAATCTTTTGTAATAACATCGAGTAATGCATCCTGTATACTCTTACAATGTTGATTTTGGCGTAGTCTTGGAGCAGAAGGTCTGAGTCCAAATTAGTATAAATAGACCTACAGTTAACAGAAAATATAAACCGATAATTTGTTATTTCTCTAATTATTGGGTATTTTTTTCAAGTCGTTTTATTGTTAATCGCTAATTTTGGTTGTAGGTATTTAAGGCTACGCCAGTCTGCGTAGGACGATATGTTATAAATCACGATTTCGCTTGAAGGCATATCGAGATAATTACGATAGCATGTAGGATTATTGAATAGATCTCTCTAACAATAATTAATTAGTACATTTCATTACTGTTTTTTAAGAATTTAAGAATCTTTATAATAAACCTACTGTACTTTGTCGATGAGTTCGAATATAAGATATGTTTCATCACATTAGCTATTTACCCGTGAGAGCAGAACATAAAAAAACGGGATGGCGAAAAATCGCAAACAACGTTTGAATTTCGTGCCCTTTAAAGCCTTTTTTTTTAAGTTCTCGATTAAATTCCTAAAAACTTAAATAGCCCGTGTCACGGAAAAAAATCTATCGCATCTTTTGATATATTTCATTCTTCCATCCTTAGACATTCATTCTTTAGCATTCCATCCTTAGACATTCTGTCCACATGTCATGTACATCTCAACGCGATCACTTTCATCCTAGACACGACCATCTTCTTACATCCACTCATACTTACTCCTACTTATAGTTCTTGAAATTCTTCGTGGGACAAAGAAACAAATAATTATCCTCTTTATTATTTGTATAGATATAAATACTTCATAAGGTACTATTTGTTTTAATAAAATAGCCTATAACGTTTCAAAACAAAGCATAGGGGGTTCTGTGCAATGAAAATTGCCACTTTCCACGTTATTCTTATGTTTCGTTGTACATTGTCATAGAAATGACATACATCAGCGGACGTTGGGATCTCCAGGGATTTAAAAAAGTGTTCTTTATGATTAACTACCGCTGATATATAAAAAAGATATGTATCAATATAATTTAAAAGTGGTTTGAAGTTAACTAAACATTGGAACAACGTTTATTTACCTTAAATTTTGTTTTGTTTGGAACACGCAACTTTTTCGCTTATAAACTTCTTAAGGTATATGCTGATTGGTGGAAAATAAACTATGTTTCGATATTGATCGCGGAGCTTTGTACAATAGTCGTGTGGATACGCAAGAAGAAGATATTCAAAGAAGTTAGTTAATCTCCAGAATATTACAGTAGATATTTATTAATTTAGAAGACTGCTTACGTATTCAAGTACCCAGCGGCAAAGTAATAGAAATAGTACGTAGGTAACGTTAGAAAAGAGAAAAACATCGTAATAAGTTATGTTCGTCTCAAGTGTTCTGTTGTGACAGTATGAGAGTGGTATTAGACGGCTAGGTAGGTACCTACTCTCCTATATGGATATGAATATACAAACATTTTATCCATACATATTTTGTTTCTTTTCACAAGATTCATTCCAATATAATCGAATCACTCACAAGACACGAGGAGGCGCTAGTTGCATATATTTGTAAATATTACCTACTAATTATGATTGAACTGTGGTTGGCAATATGTTAGGTATATGAGTGAGGAAGCATCCAAATATAGTGTGACTTTATAATGCTTCATCCACGAACTCGCCGACCTTCCACGTTTCTTGTGTGAATGAGTAAAAAGACGTTAACCGTTCATTACGTATAGAATCCAAGAAAATCACCCGTCCGCTCGTCTTTTTACTCATTCACATGAGCGTCGGCGAGCATGTGGTAGAAGCATTATTTTTCTACTAATTGGCGTCATTTTTATAGTCTCCTACGATAGGAGATGGGCAATTACATTCACGTTATTGTCGAAATTAAATAAAATTGAAAATGTAGAAAATATATTGTGCAATTTGCGCTTTTTGCCAACAATATTTTATCTCGGCTGACAGATAAATATCGTCTCTTTACTTCTGAACATCGCCATCCGTCACCCTTGATGACTTCTACAAATACAATCTCCACTCCTCCTCCACGGTCCTAAATCTTCAGCACTCACCTTGGCAGTACCGTAAATATCTAGGCTGGTATTTTCACATTCGAAACCGACACCACCCACTTATGAGACAAGCTCCCCAACCAACTGGGACAACCACGCACCTATGTTAAATACTAGGTATACTGAATTTTAAAAAGTAAATTTTATGAGGATCATCTCGCAAGGGTGAATTTCGTCGAAAGAAATAAATATCAAAATAAACGAAAACGTTCGACAAAATATTTTGGGAATAGACAGGTATCGTGTTTCATTTAAACTTTAATTAATTTAATATCGATTTTTCACTCGGTTTACACAAAAACTTGAGAATTATTAAAACCGAATATATAGGTTTTCGATATCTTGAATAATTGGTAATGCAATCTCTGTTCTAATAACTAAGAAAACAAAATAACAGTTGGTTTCGTATACACTGTATATTATACATGTATATTGTATATAGCGTACAGTATACACTGTATATTATACTTTGTATAAATAGCGTACAGTATACACTGTATATTATACATGTATATTGTATATAGCGTACAGTATACACTGTATAGCAGTCCACTAGTGCAGTTCTCCGCAAACATTTCTCACCTACGAGACTCCAAAATTCCGCGACACATGCACACAAAAATTGTTTCCATTTTTTTTTTTTATAATGAAAAGGAGGACGAAAAATTCAACGGGGGGGGGGGGAGAGAAAATGTGTCGAGATGGGTGACGAAAGAGGCGAGGCTGCAGCCATGAACTCCTCGGGATTTCGCCCGCTTCGAAGTTAAGGGGAAAGCACCGCAGGCGTAATTTATGAGAATTGTATATTATTCAATATTATGAAAATTAATTTATCATTGTATATTAAATACATAATGGAAAATTGTAAAATTTTAGATACATCGTATTTGACCGCGGCACATCTGTATCCGACTCACGGCACACCAGTGTGCCACCGCACAGGTTGCGGAGCACTGCACTAGTGGACTAATATAAAACTCCATCTGTTTCCACATGAGATTAAGTAGTGAAATGTGTATCTCATTTCCTTTTACAGGACAACATTATTAATGTCAATGTCGTTTTTTCTACGTTGTTCATTTGCTTACTTGATGTGTGTGCTGTATGCTGTGAGCAGCACTGAACCTGAACTATAAGTACGAGGCGTCTCCACGCACGTCCCGAAGTTCAGTTAACGGAATCGACCGTTTGCAAAAAAGTTCCGACCAAAAGCTCTCTCTGAATTCAGCGTCACTCCGATTTTGAATTCTGAAAGAGGTTTTGGTCGGATCTTTTTTGCAAACGGTCGATTCCGTTAATTGAACTTCGGGACTGTGTGGAGACGCCACGTAAGTAGGATTACCGCAACATTGAACTTACACTTTGAATTACTGTCTTGATAAGACTCATGAATGCATGCCTTTGTCTTGCACTGAATTTCACAGCTTACATTATGACCTTTTATTAATAACAATGTTATAACCAATTTGATATTTGTATATTTTTCATTTGTATATAATTATCTTTTTTTTGGCTGTTGGATTTAATGTCTTATTTACTGACTGACTTGCGTTTCTTCTGCGTAATTATACCATAATTAAAGTTTTATCTGTCGAGTGTTTTGGATCATATTTTGTTGTTTTGTCAATTTAATATATTGAATTTTTACATTGAATGAATAGTTTTATATTAGGATTCTCACACCTTATGTGTATTGGGTGTGTAACGTGTTTTCATATTTTGACCTTTTAATTAAAATTACATATTTCTATTATTACGTTTTGTCAATATTATGATCAATTTTATATTTATTTAATTTATATATATATATATATTTTTTTATCTCTTTGATATGCGAATTTTTACATTATTTTTTTTTCTTGTAGTAAATAAATAAACATATCCTTCTTGTCTTCATTATTAATTCGGGGAAATCAGAGAACCCATCACGGCGTTGTTACATTTAATAATATACAATTTATACTGGGAATTAAAAAAATCCTTCGGCGATGTTAGAACAGAGAAAACACAGTAGGTACCCATGTTTATAAAAAATATATTATTTAGCTATACGCCTAATACCTATCAGTGGCGTATATAGAGCGGGGGGCGCGAAGGCCTGGGCCCCCCCCGAAATCTCAAACAATGATGTGCCATCTGCTATATAGAAAGATTCAAGGTTCATCATTTTACCCATTTTTCAAAAAAATTTCGCCTGCGGCGCTTCTTTTTTGTTGCATTTTTAACACAATATTTATAATAACAACCTAAAACACAACCTTTCTCACTCACCTTCTGGAAAAAATTTCGCCTGCGGCGCTATTACTGTTTTTTTTACTGCGTCCACGTTAAATTTTGAATTGCCTTCCCCAGGAGTTTTTTCGGCCCCCCCCCGAAATGAAAACCTATATACGCCACTGATACCTATTGTCAATAGGTTATACTACTAGAAGTATTAAGAAACTTTGTAAGAAAATAGAGCGTAGCGTATGGGGTTAACTGGAAGAAATCGCAGTTCTGCGATAAGTTCGCCCTAGTGAACAACGTTTTATAATCTGTATTATGTCCATTTTGTATATTTACATGTGTTTGTTGTTTACTTTAAGTTTAAATAAATAAAAAAAAAAATAAAAAAAAAATATTTTTTTTGAATTTTTTGAATGGTGATGAATGGCAGAACATTCTCCCTGTTATATTGTGGAAGTTTTAGGTATATAAAAGTAGCAGAAGTTGTGATATGATTTTGCTTTTGAAACATTTTGGAAACATGTAAGAACGGAAACAAACTAACAATATTGATTGTACACTGTACAGTAGCGTACAGACCAACAGGTCTACAAAAAAAGAAGAATATTGAATTAAGGGCTTGGCACCAAGAACGACGTCACAGTCTTTTCTCACGGCATTAAGGTTCAAAATCGCGTGACAATCGCATGATAAAATGGTAAAAATACCGTTTTTTCCATTTTTTGGGGTTAATTTTGCGTCTATCAAAAAACTTTTACGGTTATTCCCTAGATTTTAATGCATATTATCAGTACCAAAAAAAACGAGTTTCCGTCTTTCGGAAAAAAGATCATAGGTGTTTTTAAATTTTTGTTTGAAAAATCTATACAAGTTATAAAAAATCTCTTACGGTTATTCCCTAGATAAAGGTTCAGTGCATCTACTCTATTTTGTTCCAAAGCATATTTAGTAACGGTTGTCGAGATATAAGGTCTCTCGTTTTTAGAAATTTTTGAAATGTCTTTATGCATACTCTTAATACATATGCGATTATACATGATGCTGGGAAACTCACGTTTCAATCTTGAGTTTGGTTCCAGACGTCTTGATATTATGTATGAACAACTGAAGTATAATATTAAAGAAAATCCTATTCAACACCCATCTAACATAGAGATTTCAGGAGATGTTTTTCCGCAATTCGGAATCTGTGAGAAGTGGTGCGTTAAATAAGGGTAGTCTTATAGGAACTTTCGTGTTTTCTGGAAGGGATTACATTTTATGTCTCGCAAATGATGACTTCAGGGGGAAAAAATTTTTATATGCTCTCTGTCTAGTACCTACTGGTGTATTAATAGAAATAACAAGAATAAAACATGGTTTATATACTCTGTAGAATATCAGGATTAAATTATGTAGGTAGGTACATGATTTTGCTCATTTGTTTATGTAAAATGTAAATAAAGCGAAGCCTGTGATAGTAGAGTACAAGCCTACATCCTCGAATTCCATCACCGCCACGAGTGGTGACGTCATCTTGTATCGGTGACAAATACCTTGTCTCGGTGACAAACACTTGAACTATGGAATATTTTTTCCCATACAATTTTGATGGTGTAATCATCGTCAAATGTCAGTTGGTCCCGGCCTCCATGAACAATATGGCGACGGCCTCGAATAAAGTAGGTAGGTATAGTTGGTTGGAGCACGGACTTCTCTGTATCTGGAAGTATCCGGTAGTCGAATGTCGTTACTGACGATTATTAACGACACAAGATTTTAGAAATCACCAATCATTGAATTTTTATAAGTCCTGCTTTAATAACATCGTCCAGTAAAAAAATTATATAAACCTGCCTATATAGTGTAAGTGAAATAAATGTTTTAGATTAATTTTGTTCTTTTAACTATGATGACGTCACGGTCATTTCCCGCGGCATTTAGTGTCAAAATCGCATGAACAATCGCATGATAAAATGATAAAAATAGCGTTTTTTCAATTTTTGGGGATAATTTCGTTTCAATCTGAAAACTTTTATGGTCTTCCCTAGATTTTAATGCGTATTATCAATACCCGCGACTTTCGGGAAACGCGTTGCTTTCGAAAAAAAGATCAGGTGTTTTCACTTTTTTTTTGAGAAATCCATACAATTCATAAAAAATCTTTTAGGGTCATTCCCTAGATAAATCTTCAATGTATCTACTTTTACATATTTAGTAACGGTTGTCGAGATATAAGGTCTCCCGTTTTTAGAAATTTTTGAAATGTCAATGTCAAAAACCTCTATATAAAAGTTCAATTACGCTTTCAACGCGGAGTGAATAGTTTTCTTATACAGAAACCAGCAGTAGGTTTTATAATGGACTTGATGTGAATGTGCCCCGTGACGAGGGTTGAAGAAAGAATCAAAAACGTGTGGGTTTAATTAACCCTCTCACTAACTCACTACCACTGTCCCTGCTGGAGGACACGAAGATAAAATAAATAAAATCCATCTGAAGGAAATTTTCATCCTTAATCCATGGTAAACTTATTATAGAATGTTTATTATCTATGACTAAATATGTTTTACCAGTAAATAACTACCAGTGTCCTCCGTAAAGGACACGGAGAACGGAAAAAAAACGTTTTTTTTTCTAAATTCATATAATGGAATTAAATCCATAGTCAAAAAAATCCATAACCCTTATATTATATTCTGGTAGTGAGAGGGTTAAGAGGAAAATTAAATAACAGTAAAATCACAAAAACGTTTGGAATGCCTATAATTTATGTTACTTAAATAATTATGCAACATAATATTAAGCAATGTTGAGATGTTGTAGGAATGTCTTTTAATTTTTTCTAAAGGATTTGTACTAGGATTTACAAATTAACAAATTTATTTTGATTTACAAATTTATTCTTGTAAAGCATCGGATTTTTTTCTACATTTTGACAATGCAGTATTTTTAAAACAGTGTAGAAGAATTAAGGATGGACATTGTCGACCGACCTAGGGTGGCTTAAGTGATCACTTTACACTCGAGAAACATTCGCCATTTCAGTTCACCCCGGCTGGGATTCGAACCCAGACCTTCCTTTCACATAGTAGGGATCATAGGTATCCATTACACTACGAGGAGCGACGGCTGCGTATTTCATGTGCTTACATTAAGTACTCAAGTAAGTCGCTCGGTGTCTTCTGAGGATTGAGCTGGAGAACCATAAGATAAAATCTTGTAAAAAATGGTTAAGGTAAAATTAAATTATAGTAAGTAGTTATCTTAACAGATATACAGCGAATGATGGACTTTCCATCACACCTATCGACCTATCGTCGGCTTACTTAATGTAATCACATTCACATCCATCTGCTGCGGCCGGGAATCAAACTCAGACCTTCAGCCTGAGAAGCCGGTATTCTACCGCTGTGCTATGGTGGTTGGTAGCACTGCTCAGCTATTTGTTATAATATTCAACTACGATATGTAAATTATTCCGATGTTCTTAAAAAAAAACATGTAAATTGTCTTTTCATTTTTACTTTAAAAATAGACTTCCACCATGTGCCGAAGGTCAAAAACCTTGAGATTAAAAAATGGCTACTTCGGGATGTGAATATTTGTATTCTGAAGAAGAATTTTTCATAGGCAATATAATTGTAAAAATATTGTTTTTTTTTTAAAGAGAAAGGCTCATATCCTTTGCAATTTTTAATGTATAGTATTACATAAGTAGTGTAGAGCAGGAGCTGAAAGGAGTTTCGTTTGCATAATATGAATACTGAATTCCATCAATTGATTATTGTTGGGGATGGATCCAAGATTTAGGATCCGGTTCTTGCCTTTCAACTTTCTGGTCCATTTTTTAACGCCCCCTCAAAGTTAGTCGATGAGGTATATTATGCTATGAAGTCATTTTACATTTCGTTTCATCCGTCTTGTCACACTTTTTGTATAGAATTACTATGTAGCCAGTGGCCAAGTTATATGAAACAAGGAGTAATGATTATTTCGGTCCTAATTCATAGATTAGTGTAATGATGATGCGAACTTGTGTTGTAAAGTGAAATAAAAAAATATGATAAATTCCATAACTTCATCATTCAGATGTCCTAGTGGAGAAGCAAAGTTGTGAGCCCGGTAGCTATGTACGGATTCTTATTTCCGAGACCGCAAACAATGAGAAAACTCATCTTGCCGACAACTGCGGTAGTCCCCTCCAAACCCCCCCTCTCCCCTACCCATGCCGTATGGTAAAATTAAACATATAAGTCGTTTGTATGGAGACCCAACAGTCAGGTGGACCTTAAATTTTAATACTTTGTATAGGTCGACACGATAGTGAATAATCCAGTTTACCTCCCGTCAACCCCTCCGCCACTTTAAAAAAACCTTAAAAAATCGCAGACAGCAAGTACATTTAACGATGAGATAAATACTCGTATAATACGAGTACATTGTGAATGTAACGGGATGCGATACCACTTTATTCTGTTGTATGAAATACAAAAAAGTTAATTGGTTTCACGTCGCTTCATACCTCCTTTGTATTGCAGCACATCATACGAGTATCTATCCTATTATCACCATTCGATACACAATTCTACCTACCATGTTCGTTGTTCCGGATGTTGTACATAAATTGTAAGTGTATAAAGGACACACACTACACAGCTAAACCAGAGCGATGCATAAACAATACCAATAGAATAATGTATTTTTCTGATCATTATTGAGAATGCATCTCGGATATTCAATCTGGCATTAAAAAGAGTTAAACACAATATTTAAATTAAAATTGCTGTTGCTTCATCCACATGCTCGCCGACCCTCGACGTTTTTTGTGTGAATGAGTAAAAAGACGTTAACCGTCGATTACGTATACAACCCAAGGCAATCACCTCGTACGTCTTTTTACTCATTTACACGAGCGTAGGTGAGCGTGTGGTAGCTACATTAGGTTCTCAGGGAAACTTGATCGTATATATGAATGAATTAGGGAAAGGGACCTAATAATTGGCACTTTAAGAAAAAAATGAATTTTTCTTAATAAAAAATATTTTTTATAATATAACGTTGCAAATGCAAATCTAAACAAGAAATAAGGAATTAAATATACGCATTAGATGTTTTTAAATTAAACATTTTTAAACCTCTAAAAAGACACGTAAAGTTGACACCTGAAAAACATGGATAACCTAATAGTTGACACCCCCCCCCCCCATTACAACGAAACTAATCATGTTTTGTAACACAAATGAACAAAAAAGACTATTTTAGATATATTGTTTTAAAAAACACAATATATTATAGTCAGCGGCGGCTCGTGAAATTATTTTAGGGAGCGCATACTACTCGCAGCCGAGTAGAAAGCCTTATATATACTTTTTAATGAATCTGGGTTTATCGAAATAAACCCAATTACACGCTTGAAAAGCGTAAGCTTGAAAAGCTTGTGTCGTGAAGTGGAGTAGGTCGGCATCGGGAATCGAACCCGCGCTTACTGGATTAACAGTCGAACGCGTTACCAACCAGGCTACCGACCACCTCAAAAAGATATTAATGTGTGTAGGTAGGTATATATAGTAAGCTATATGTGCAAGAGTGTGTTTAGGTATAGAGATTTTTGTCCTCTCTATCTACCCCGCAAGGGATGCGACGTAAAGAGATAAATAGAAATAGATTTATCTACCTATTGATCTGACTTCGACGTCGACTGCAGACTAACAGTAATAAATTCCACAAAAATATTCGGCACTATTCCACTATCGCGGCCCCACCCGACCACGGAGGTGGTAGAAAAAGTCATATAGTAGTCGTGTTTATTAAAAAAAAATGTAGTAAACATATAATAAACCTTTGACAAAATATGAATAAAACCCACTAGGTATTAGATACATTCATAGACAAGATAAGGATTTTCCAACACTTCTTACTCAGTTGCGAGTGGGGCCGCAGTACTCTAAGAGTAACCAAGTTTCGACTCACACTGTACGAAAACCATATTATAAATAATAGTTGTCGAATTACGGTTCGATCTAATAAATCGATTGCTCATTTGCTATACGAGTATACATATTATGCTATGAAAATAATGTTAAAGTATTGAGAAAATGTATCTTTATTTATTTAATCTTTCAGTAACCTATGCTATAAAACCATTTACCTGTCCAAATTTCGTTCGATTGCACTTCAATTATTCTTAATATTATCGATATTAGTGTATTTATTCAACCTAAAATAGTGACTGAGTTTAACTTGTAAACAATGAAAATACGCGCCAAATGTGTTGTGCTGTATTCGACACAACACAATACTAATCGGTTCTAACATTGTACTTGCGTTAATTAACGTTAAAAACTTCCTACAAATAAATCATTTTATGACCTGTGCGTCGCGAATCACGCATGTTTTAAATTATATCGATGACTCGCGCACTGCCGCCTCCGTCTCTTTCTAGCGCGTTAATTTCTCTATCAAAGATACACTCTCTCCCTCATTTCACCGTTCGCGAAGGATTTGAGATTTTAGTACAAATATCGATATTTTTTTGTGCATTTGAAATTCTGCACGCGGCCTTCAATACACATGCGTGAGATTTACTCCACCTACACCGCACACATACACTATCACACTAGAGTAGTTTCACAGTAGTATGAGTACTTGTACGTACCCTTACGTGCGATATTATAAAGATGAATGTATAAGGTACGATTAAATTTTTTTAACGTTTTCCATTTAATATTGATTTATTTATAGGCATATTCTTATGTTTAGTGTGGCAGCGCAGTGCGCCTTTGCCTTTATCAGCGGCCGCGCGTGTATAGTGCACACTAAAGATATTGCAATATAATATTTACTTACGTGTTTACGTATCATCAAGCAACAAAAATGAGCAATTATCACGACATGGGACACAAAAGAATGTCGCCATTTTAAAAGAAGTTATTATCAGAAGCTGGTTTCTTCACACCTCTCAAAATATAGTTTTACAACTATAATAAAGCCAATTTAGACAAAATATATCCAAAACTTTTCTTATTACAGTAGAAAAAAGTCTAAAGTGTCAACTATTAGGTCCCTGTCAAATTTTAGTGCTTTTACCTTATGGTGTTTCGTGATTATTAGAGAAAAAAAAATAAGATTCATTTTTTTTTGACAGATGGTAGTTTAAATATTTCTTTATAAAATAAAAACAAATTACAAGTAGTTTTCTCGATAGATGTATGTATGTATATACAGCTGACAACGAACATTCACCAAGCTTATGACTGATCGTCGGTTGGGTTAATGCGATCGCTTTATGCAACATTCACAACTGCCTTTTGTTTTTTCTACCTTTACCGACACATTAGACGGGGTAGTATTATAGCTGTATTTAAGGTCTTCTAATATCGACAGTGACTAGTTATCTGACAATGCGATTCTTGTCGAGTTACCTTTCAATATAGGATGATAAAATAGTACAATATGTTTATCTATGTATGTATTTATGAATTTAATTGTTGTTATGTATGTATTTATGTATTCAGTTAAGGTACCCTGTTGGTACTAAATCTATAATTAGTTCTATCTCATTTTTGTTTCTGTTATGGGTTGGCTGGCAGAAATTCACATTTGGCAATAAGCCCGCCCGTTGTATGTTTTCTGTACAATAAAGATTATTTTATTTTTATTTTTTATTTTATTTTACAATACTAATGTTTTATCTGGCAATAAAACTGTTAGAACACAGAATAATAATATCTCTTTGAGGTGAAAAGTAATATTTTTTGTACCTTTGTGTTTTTATTATTCCTACCGAAAAATATTAATCAACCAAAGTGTTCTTCTGTAATTTCAGAGCAATTGAAATGAAAACAAAATTAAAACTGTTGCCTTAATGCGGTTTCTAACTTCATGCTCGAATAAACGTGATGCTGGCGCCACATGTTCGACGAGTCTCAGCGTCTGTTCACGAGCACCAATCATTCACGGATGCTCGGTAAATTTGGAAACGGGGCTAACATTTCTTATGGGATTACGTCAGATTTAACACTATTATATCTATCATTTTCTCCAAAAGGTAACTCGATGGGAATCGTGTTCTTAGGTAGCTTCGTGCCTGATGTATACCGACATTTCTAAAATTTCTAAAAAAGGGAGACCTTATATCTCGGAAACCGTTACTAAATATGCTTTGGAACAAAATAGGCATATAAAAATTTATCTAGCGAATAACCGTAACAGATTTTTTATATCTTGTACAGATTTCTCAAAAAAAAAATAGTTAAAAACGCTTCTGATCTTTTTTTTAAAGACGGAAATTCGTTTCCCGAAAGTCGCAGAGCATTTTTTTTTTGAAACTGTTAATATGCATTTTAAAATCTAGGGAATAACCGTAAAAGTTTTTTGATAGACGCAAAATTAACCCCAAAAAATGAAAAAAATAAAACGCTATTTTTACTATTTTATCATGCGATTGTTCATGCGATTTTGAACCCTTATTCCGTGGGAAATGACAGTAACGTCATTCCTGGTGCCAAGCACTTAATAAGCGTTAGGTGACTTTGTACTTGTTGAAATACTAAAATGAAATTGTTGCAGCATATAGAGAAAATCATATAGAATAAATCTAGTCATGGACATTTTCGAAACCACCTCCTCATATTGTAACCAGTAGGTACCTATTAGTGACTTCACCAACTTTCTAGGTGAGGAATAGTGGAGATAGGAAACACATAGCACAGTTTTGGTATGAAAAAAAAATATATGCGACTCCTATCTCCGCTATTGTTCACCTAAGAAGTTGGTGGAATCCAGCTTAAGTACTGTGTACAAGTGAATGTGGTGTGGAAAATAAATTTGATTTCAATATATCGCATTAAATTTACTTGTCAATTCAATAAGTTTCTATCTGAAAAGATTAAAACAATATCACGACCGTATCGAAGTGCAAGTTTTCAACTCCAATAATGTAACAACTTTAGTACTGAACATCATATTGCAAACGACATAGTTTTATTTCCTTTTATATTTTAATCAGATATGAAAACTCTTCAAGTCTTTATTGGTAGCGATGACGGATTTGAATAATAATGATTCTGTCGATTACATAATATTATTTCGACTAGCTGTATTTCCCGTGCTTCGCAACGGCAAAATTTGTGAATGGATGGTGAAGTAAGTCGCCAGCGGAACCCAAAATCAGTGGAACCATCATCTATCATCACCTATAGGATGAACGGTTTAGGAGTCTATAAAGGAGAAGGTGAAAATGTTACGAACATAGGTAAGAACTAAAATATTTATGTGGGATTAAAATAAATTATTCACACTAGAGACAGAACTTAAAACAAATTGGATATATGTAACTATTTATGTCTCCCTAGAACCTAAATGGTCCTGTGTTGAGACATCGCTCTGTAGGTATATTGTTATTGGGATCCGGACAAACGGCCGACAAGACATACGGCCGACAGGACAAATGGCCGACACGGACAAATAGCCGACACGATCAATGGCCGACTGGTACAAATGGCCGAAAGACGAAAGGCCGAAATCCAAACGGCCGACATGGACATATGGCCGACAAGTACAATAGGCCGACATCCAATAGGCCGACACCGACAACTGGCCGACAAGGACGAATGGCCGACAGGACGAATGGCCGACACAAAAAAAAGATTGAAATAATGATCACATCATAAGTTTGAAAAACAAAGTTGCCAGTTTATTCTAACAATCCAAAATTTGGCTAGTTTTTTAAACAACAGTTCCGAAATATAATTTGAAAGTAGCGAAAAAATGTTACCATATCTTATTATCACATCAAGCAACACTAAACCAAGTTTGCTCCGTGAGACTTCTGAAAAAAAAGACAACGGTAACACTGTTTTTGTTAATAGCACCCAAGGTTAAATAAGATCTGCTCCTGAATTTATGTAACCACTGTATACTTAATAAGTATTACCTACTACTAGCGCCGCGCGTGGTCAATTTTGAACTAGGAGCATTTTGCATTTTAAAATCTCGCTTTTACCATAGAGTAGCCGCTACACGAATTAGATCAAAAACACCAAGCAGACATGGGACATTACTTTTTCAACTTTCCAGCGAACATGCAGGTTCACAATTTTTAGGCGTTAAAAACGGTTTTTCATTTGTTTCGGCTGCAGGTGCCTTTTAGCGCTTAATTAAACCTTACTAGTATGAATAAAAAAACAACCTAACCGGTCAACATTATTTTTTTACAGTAATGTCCCATGTCTGCTGGGCGATGCTTGTTAACTATTATTTTGATTGAAAACGTCATTGTCGGCCATTCGTCCTGTCGGCCATTCGTCCTTGTCGGCCGTTTGGCATTCGGCCATTTGTAGTAGATTCATTGTTATTCACGGGATATATAAAATTTATGTTAAACTATACTAACCTATATGGTTTATAGAGTGAAATAATATTTTTGATAAGATATTTAGCAAAGAAAATATGCGTACGTAGGTATGTAGGTATACAGGTTGTTTGATAGATGGATACAGATATCTTCAGGAGTGATAGTAGAGGTCATTTAGCATCTTTTGAGCCAAACTTAGCTTAGTCAAAAGTCGCACGGTTCTCGAGATATTCGAAATTTTAACTTTTTTTCGAAATACCCCGAATTACTCAAGTTTTAGCCCGATAGCATCGTAAGTAAAGGTACCTACTTAGTTATATCATTCTATTTTGTTACCTGAATATGTGTTTAGTCTATTTAAATCATAAGTTTCAATCTGAAAAACAATCATGTTAAAAAAATATCGGATTAAAGTTTCGAGAAAGAGATATTTCAAAAACGAGTTACGACTTTGGAGAGGATTTTTAGATAAGAAAAAAAATGTTCAAAGATTCAGAAATCTGGAAAAAACTTCTCTGGTTTATGCTCTTTCAAATGATATACAAAACACCATAAAAAACATTAGTTTAGAAAACCTATGATACAAAAACTTAAATAGATCACCTCTAAGTTAAGCAAATTTCCATACAAATTTACTATAGGTACGGTTGCATAGTGAAAAACACATTTCCTTTCAATTTACTGTTTCCGAATTTGTATGGAAATTTGCTTAAATTAGAGGTGATCTATTTAAGTTTTTGTATCATAGATTTTCGAAACTAATGTTTTTTATAATGTTTTGTATATCATTTGAAAGAGCATAAACCAGAGAAGTTTTTTCCAGATTTCTGAATCTTTGAACATTTTTTTTCTTATCTAAAATCTTCTCTAAAGTCGTAACTCGTTTTTGAAATATCTCTTTCTCGAAACAATCCGATATTTTTTTAACATGATTGTATTTCAGATTGAAACTTATGATTTAAATAGACTAAACACATATTCAGGTAACCAAAAAGAATGATAGAACTAAGTAGGTACCTTTACTTACGATGCTATCGGGCTAAAACTAGAGTAATTCGGGGTATTTCGAAAAAAAAGTTAAAATCTCGAATATCTCGAGAACCGTGCGACTTTTGACTAAGCTAAGTTTGGCTCAAAAGATGCTAAATGACCTCTACTATCACTCCTGAAAATATCTGTATCCATCTATCAAACACCCTGTATAGGACATAGGTACATAATTTACAACTACGGATATAACAAAATCTTGTGTGGGAGTAGAACAGAAATGAATGTTTCATTAGACTATCGCCTAAAGGTAAGACGTTACTACTACTACTACAAGTTGGAACACATTCAACACAGGGCTTTTGTTCTTTGCAGTGGCGTACCTATATAGGGGGGGCGATGGGGCCCGCCCCCCCTAAAATGTCAAACAATGATGTGCCATTTGATAAAACCTATAAACGCCACTGGTTCTTTGTCTATATACATTTGACCAAAATTTGAATCAAAATATTATGAGAAACAACAAATATATAAAATACAAGCCGTTCCCCGGGCGTTTCTACAATTTACTCTTTTATCCCTTCCCCTTCTCCGCTTTAGAACCTGTTGAACCCTGGGATACTATATGTTTAGACGTTTAGGTATAACGTACAGAATTTGAAAGAAAATGAATGCCTATGTTGCCACAAAAAACAACAAAAGCGAGAAAATGGATGGTTACTTTTTTTCTTGAGTCGTCGTATTTAAATTAATCCCATTTAAAAATGAAAGTTAAAAATTAAATTACGATTCTGACATAAATGTGCTAGAGTTGACATGATACAGAAATAATTATGGTATTTTATATTTCTTTGTAATCTAAAAAGAAAAATGAGCGACAGTGAGTGAGGGTGAGTACCAAGTACCATCCCATACAGAATATTGTTATTACTATTATTTTTTTTAATTGGGTATTTTCGTGTAAGAGGAATGAATATGTTTATCATTTCTATAAGTTTGAGCTTGCATACATAAACCCAAATATTTTCCTGCACTTAGTTGAAAGCCTGTATCGCAAAGTATGGAGTACATCGACACCCCCGAGGTTTGAACCTGGCACCTCCCGTTTGAGAGACTGCCGCCTCAAGCAACTGCGCACACCATGTAGTATTACGTACATATTATACAGGGTGATTGGTTCCGCTGTTCAGATATTTTGAGAGGTGACAGAGGGTGTTTTGAAATGTAGATCTGCCAAAGGGATGTCATCCCAATTCTTAAGGGTTGCGGAGTTACACCCTTTTAAAAAAAATCCACCCCCGACATCGACCACCATCACATTTCACTGAATAACTCTGATGCTATGAGTCCAAAATTGATAAAAAAATATTTTTATGTCTCGTAATAAAACAAGCTTTTAATTTATATCAAAAATGTTTAGTAATAATAATAATAACTTTGCTAAAATTAAACGCAAAAACAAAATTTCATTTTTTTTTGTTGAAAGTTTTGACATCTTTTAATTTTTTTTCAATAAAAACTATAATTAACTAGTACTTTTTTTCTTTTAATAAATACACTAGACCCTTATGAATAAAAATGACGAACATAATCTATCCATATTTTGAACCAGTTTTTCAAAATCTTCGATTTTATAACTACATATTCAATAAAAAATTACTTCTTCGCTACTGACTACCTGTTTATTGTAGGTACGTAGTACTAAAAGAGGTAAATCAGTAGCGAAGAAGTAATTTTTTATTGAATATGTAGTTACAAAATCGAAGATTTTGAAAAACTGGCTCAAAATATGGATAGATAATGTGCAGCATTTTTATTCACAAGGGTCTAATGTATTTATTAAAAGAAAAAAAAGTACTAGTTAATTATAGTTTTTATTGAAAAAAAATTAAAACTTTCAACAAAAAAAAAAATGAAATTTTGTTTTTGTGTTTAATTTTAGCAAAGTTATTATTATTATTATTAAATATTTTTGACATCAATTAAAAGCTTGTTTTATTACGAGACCTAAAAATATTTTTTTATTAATTTTGGACCCATAGCATCAGAGTTATTCAGTGAAATGTGATGGTGGTCGATGTCGGGGGTGGAATTTTTTTAAAAGGGTGTAACTCCGCAACCCTTAACAATTGGGATGACATCCCTTTGGCAGATCTACGTTTTAGAACACCCTCTATCACCTCTCAAAATATCTGAATAGCGGAACCAATCACCCTGTATTTCTATTGAAAGTTTACACAGATACTGAAAGTTTTAGAGTTTTAGTCTCGAAATTGATAGAAAAATGAAGGATTATTAAATATAAACTGACATAAATAAATTCAAACTGACGAACGGACAAAAAGACGAAAAACTCCTGCAGTTCTAGCAAAATACTCTTCACATGCCAGTGGGATGAGACGAGGAATCATTCATTATAAAATGGCTTAAAAGTGTAAATATAAGAGTTGGTATCTAGAAAATATTTTTTTCCATTGCTCCGACTAGGTACGCGTTGTAAATGTAATAGTTTAAAAGTGAGTGATAATTTATTTGAGATATAATTAAATTATTTAGTTATGGAACCGGATTTATCTGTACCTATTGCACAGACGGAATTACATTAAGTTTTTTCCTCAACAGAGACGAGAGGCATCTTCATTCACATAATGCAGCGTCATGTGAAATCCCCTGGGGAGGAATATACAACTTTAAAAAATTAGACGATTAACAGTAAGATGTGGTGGAATGGGTGAACGTTGCCCTGGAGATAAATTGATCACTTAAGCCAGCCAATGCTGACTCGCAAGCGTCGGAACACCCATCCTGCTTCCTCTCCAAGTTCACGTAACGCTGCATTATGTGAATGAAGATGCCTCTCGTCTCTGTTGAGGAAAAAAAAATAATGAGTGACAATTCCCGATACGAATTCTGGAATAACAAGAATTAAGGGAGCATAAAATATTCCGTAAACAATAAATCTTTTTCGTAACAATGAAAAATTTGTCTCGATTTCGTATCGTTAATTAATCTTCTTGAGTATTTCTGCTCGTTAAGCAAATTAAAGCCAGTTTTAGAGTTTTAACTGAATATTTATAAAAAGATATAAATGAAAAATATTTTTTTTGTCGTTAATGATGAAAAATGAGAAGAACAAAGTTTTTGTCTTGTGGTTTGTATAATTATTAATTATTTTTTTAAAGAACGATATTGTGTAATGAAAACACGGAAATAATTTATGAGCTTTTAACAGATGCAATATAACTTGTGTTGGTTTAGGTATCGTTAAGATTTGCAAAAACGGGAAGAAAAAGCTAAGTAGCTATAAACTATTAACGGTTAAATTAAAATTGAAATTGAATTTATTGAAAAGAAGAATAAATACATCAGAATTAGGTTTGAACCAGAATTAGGATTAGGATCAGCATCTAGAATTAATTAGATAAATTAATTTTGTTAAGTATCGTTCTAAATTAGCATCTAGAATGGTAAATTAGAAGTTCTTTCCAACATACATCCAACAATGTATGTATATTGTACATACAACATACATTTGTTTATTAAAAATTGATTTATTAAACTGTCATTTTCATTTTGAAAATTAGAGAAACGTAGAATTAAATAAAATTGAAAAACGTAGATGTAACTTCGAAAATAAAGGAACGAAAATGTCTGTTTGACTCCGAATTAGTTTGAAACTTGTAGGTACGTAGATACCACAGTAAAATAGAAAAATATCGCTCAATGCAATACGTCAATTATCGCTGCCAGCATGCTGCCAGTAGGTACAACTCTAGTAAGTCGATAACGTCCCGTCCATCAAAATTCGCATCTAAATATATATGTGTATTAATCCTGAAAGTTTCCATGAATGTTTTGGTACTGTATTAAAATAGAACTAGCTCTACACTACAATTGTCATATGATTATATTTATTTATTTATTGTGGCAATCCACCCGTAAAAAGTGATTTGTGCGAATACAAAATAAATGAAATTCATTATCAAAATTCAAAACAAATTTTGAAATCAAATCTGTGGAGTTTTTAATTAATACAACTAAGAATAATTTTTGAATGAGCGAAGAGGGGTGAGAAAGCGCGGCCGTCCGAGACTGACCTGGTCCGATCATGTCGACCAGATCCTCAAGGATGGACGCGTTTTGAGTAAAAGGAATCGGAGAGCGTGTATGACTAATTGCATGAATGTGACGGAAGCTAGGAGTGTGTGTAAGGATAGGGCTGTCTGGCGCTCTGTCCTCTCTGCCTACCCTGCAAGGGATGTGGCGTGAGGGTATAGATAGATAGATAGATAGAATAATTTTTGATTTAAGTACCTAGGTACCGTTATTATTTGATATCTCTTAATTACGTATCTAATTAAATCAATGGCCTATATAGGTTTTCATTTCCAAACTAAGCCAGACTATTCAATCTGGTTTCATCATCTTAAGGAGACACTTGTAGTTCCAATATTTAAGAGCGATGACCCTCTGGAAACTAAAAATTACAGACCAATTGCGCTCTTGAATAGCATTTCCAAAATATACGAAAAGGCAGTAAAACGTCAACTGACGGAATACCTGGAGAAAAACAGCATTCTGTCAAACCAACAATTTGGTTTCAGGTCAGGGAAGGGCACGACGCATGCCATAAACAGTATAACAGATTATCTGGTCAGAGAGATGGACGCGGGTAGGAAATGCATGGCTCTGTATATTGACCTGAAAAAAGCCTTTGATACGGTCTCTCATATAATACTACTGCAGAAGCTGAAATCGATGGGTGTGGAGGGACTAACATACAATTGGTTTCAGAGTTATATATCGGATAGGCGACAAGCTGTCAAGATAGGTACGACAACTAGTTCATATGAGGAAGTTAAGTTTGGCGTCCCGCAAGGCAGCGTATTGGGTCCTACCCTTTTCCTACTGTATATTGATGAACTGTGCAGAATGTCTATACCGGGAAAAATCGTTGCTTTTGCGGACGATACTGCTCTTCTGTTTAGTGCAGACTCGTGGAAGGAAGTGTTTGACATTGCAAACAGGGAGATGGCTAGAGTCAAGGACTGGATGGATGAAAATTTGTTAACCTTGAACATATCAAAGACAAAGTATACTACATTTAGTTTAGACGACAGACTACAGCCCTCAAACGAAGACCTACATGTCACAATTCATGCTTGTTCCGCGCAGCGGGGAGCTTGTGAATGCCAAGTACTGGAAAGAGTACTAGTGTATAAATATTTAGGAATTTACATCGACCAACATTTACGATGGCAATACCATATTGAACAGCTGGTGAAGAGATGTAGAAAATTAATTTTTGTTTTTAGAACCCTTAGGAATATTCTTAGTGGTGATGTATTGATGTCTGTGTATTACGCTCTTGCACAAAGCACTCTGGAATATGGTATCATTGGTTGGGGCGGTATGGCTGGCACTCTCCTCGCCCCTCTGGAGAGAACCCAGAGATCCATTCTCAAGGTTATGTTCTGGAGACCGTTTAGGTTTCCTACTGAACGCTTGTTTGCACTCGCCAGGGTTTTGGATGTAAGGCAACTGTACATGAGAGTGATCCTCACATACGTTCACAGTGATACTGACAGATTCCAACCGAACTACATATTGTTGCACAACACAAGAAATCGGCAACACCTCAGACCCCCTAGGCTCAAAACTGCATTTGCACAGCGCCACTATTGTTTCTTAGCCCCCAGACTATATAATAAGGTATTAGATAGCATGAATCGACTGACCATGAGGCCTGAGAAAAACTTTAGGAGTTTGGTTGTTGAATGGCTGGTGAAGATGGGCAGAGAGGCGTCCACAACTGCATTACTAAATGTTCTCACCTAACGAAATGAAATTTTCATAATTGTTCATATTTTTGACATTTATTGACTCATAAATTGACATTTTATTCATATTCATTTTTGACATTTGTTTTATCATTTTTGACATTTTAATAATTTTAATGACTTTAATTTTAATAATTTTTAATATTTTTTTATTTAATTTTTTCTTTCTTTTTTATTTTTATGTTTATTTTTATACAATCCACATTTCTCCACTATTTTATACAAATTACACTTATTTATTATTATTGTACTCAGGGCTTGTCCCTTTGTACTGTTCTTAGTGTTTGTTTTTGGCGTTTTTTGATTGGTCCAGTGTTGTTCCAGTGAAATGGATTTTAACGATTACTGTTGCAACATTATACTTCCGTCACAAATAGATTTGGCGTCTACTGTCTCAGAACAGACTCCGGTCTAGTGAGGCAGTAAAATATTTCCAGATAGTTGAGCGACTGGTGCCACGCGGCATTTTTTATTTATTTATGTTTATATATGTGTATAACAAAATTGACTGTTTTTGTAAGATGTATGTACATATCTGGAAAATAAAATTTCATTCATTCATTCATTCATATGTTATACATATTTCTTTTTCGTAGGTAAGTTATTAAGGCTAAACGTAACGGGTGTACATACCTTATAGAGGAAAATTCGTGAAATAGATGGGTTTTAAGTGTCTATAGTGTCGAAACTAAGTAGAATAAACCAAATATTTTTACATATTTTACTGTATCAATTTTTCTAATTTATAAATCTTTTAATTTAAAGTCAATAACTTCTATACTTTTTGAGGGAACGAATCAATTGTGATGGCAATAAGTAATCATTCGCGGAAAATAGTATTCCCCAGGCGGATTTTGTGACGCGGATTACACCTTTTTTTGTTTTGTTTTTTATAATCATAGACATACTTCTGATCCAGAGAGTGACCCGCTCGGATTTTTTAGATTATTAGATTTTCTTAAAAAAAATATATGTATTTCTCACAGGTTAGAAAAATAGTTTTTTTTATCTTTTTAGAATGCTGAATATTCCATGTTTCATAGTATATTTATTATTATTTTGTAATTATATTTATTGGTCTGTTGTTGTACAAACTGATTTATTTTTTACTCGTTTTTTTTTCAACACGTATTTTATATTTATTTTATTTTTCAAAGCTTTGATGTATCTCTTATCTAGGGTATGGCCTGTTGGGACTTTTAATGAATTTGATTTTCCCTAATAAAAACGTTGTTTTTTGCTATTGTTAGCACAAAGAAACAACTTATAAGAATCGATTTAATCTAAAAATAATCTGCAGATCATAAGCGAAACGAATATTATTAAAAATTAATAAGTGATAGCTCACGCTACTCGACAGCAAGAAATTAACTTCAGAAACCTACCGACCGCGAAGAAGAGTAGACGTGTAAAGCATGTCGCTATGTCGCGTCAAAGCCCATATAAAAAAATCATGGCGCAATAGTTGCTGACGTCACGATCGCGAGACGTCACTCTCTTTACATACAGCCTTTGTGTGTTGGTACAATGAATACACATGTATTATATTAATGAAGTTATACATGTATAATAGCACGTGTAGTTAATCTCCCGTCACCCGACATGATACACGGGTGTCAAGGGAGCATTATTTAAAATTGTACTGTAAATATCTAATATTTTTAAATATTCAACAGAACAATAAGAATGACATTTTCCTACATATTTTCAGCCTTAAACAAAGTGATTTCAGGGCTAAGGCATTTTTCATGAAAACCATGGACCTATTTTCTAAAGGTGGGATAAATTAAAAGATTTGTAAATAAGAATAATTGATACAGTAAAATATGTAAAAATATTTGGTTTATTCTACTTAATTTTGACACTGTAGACAATTAAAACCCATCCATTTACGAATTTTTGTAATATTGTATGACGCATGGCCTCAATATATAATGTAAAATTATGTACATACATTAACATGCATGTACATTGTAATACATTTTACCTCTCAGTGATGCGTCCTTTTTATTATTTAATATGCTTCAAATTGTATAAAGTGCTCATACAATTTTAGTCCAGTCTAGTTACATTTGTCGATTGAAAGTTGTGGGGTAGCCTGGATTTCTTTAATTCTAAACGTTTTTTTGGGGTGCTGAATCCGAATCCAAATCCAAGGTTTGCCAATAAAATATGGCGAATTTTTCAGTTTCTGGAGAATTTTCTATTAAAACTTATGTATATAAAATGTGTATAAGAACTAGAAAGTATATAAAATTTTCTAGAAATTTGCTATTCAGAATTTTACTCTAAAATAAATAGTAACGGAACTGTCAAGCTGCAAAAACTAGCGAAAATTTCGCATTATTTGAAATATGTGTACTGATAATTTCTACGACATATTTTACGTCATTGGAATCAGTAAACATGAAGAAAGTTAAAGAAGAAAGTGAAATGTTTAAGCTAAAATGGTGTGACCAATTATTTTACAAGTTACTCGATGGGAACCATGTTGTTAAGATCCTTCGACGCTGGACCTTAATATTTGCTTCTTAACAACAGGGAATGAAAAGATAATATACCTATACTACATGATATTATTCTGTCTTCTGAGAAATGAAATATCTCTTTATTTATTCATGGTACAAATACAGTTACAACAGTACAATAAAAACGGTAAAACTATTGACAAACCTGACAAATTACATTTGTACACAAATAAGAACAATGAGCAAACACTATAACACAAACTTAGACCTACATATATACATACTCGTAAACAGCAAAAATATACGTAGTTATAAAAAAAAAATCTAGAATTTTTTTTTCATACGCCCACTATTTAGTGTTTGCAAACAGGCAATATCAATCTTTAATAACATAGTTACACGTAGTAAGTAGATACAGTTTGGCAAGATAAAAATATGGAGTAGGTTATATGAGCCCTTTAGTTGTTTAAATTATGAAGTTAAATAAACACCTAGACGAAATTATCAGAGACTAGCTGAGTTATTCCCGGACCAACCCGGAATACTTTATAGGCTTGAGCCGGACAGAATGTGACTTAAGATCTGAATTTCTTTTCCAACGCCCTTTCATATGATACCACACACAGCCCCACATATAACCCTTGGATCCTCTGATTGTCATGTGGCATCTCCTAGGGAAAGCCTTTTTTCCAAAAACCGGCAGCATTAAGACACAGCCTATATTATCGCAAATGTTATTCTAAATTTTCGCAGCAATCCATCGTACAATGAGGGAGTTATGAGAACACTTAAAGAAATCAGACTTTATATATATAGATAGTAAAGAGTTGACTTAGTATCAAAATAATATCTAATTCTCTCTTAAGGGCTTGGCACCAGGAATGACGTCACAGTCATTTCCCATGGCATTAAGGTTCAAAATCGCGTGAACAATCGCATGAAAAAATTGTAAAAACAGCGTTTTTTCCATTTTTTGGGGTTATTTTGCGTCTATCTTTCGATCCTTTCCATTTTATCATCGGAGATGTTATGAAGGGTTATAATTTTATTGTTTACATCGAGCAACGCAAATACTAAAGCTGTAATATTGCTCGGTGTAATTTTAAGTTCACAAAAATAAATAAATAAATGTGTATTTTCGAAACCAATGTCGTTTGGTATATTTTAGTATATACATACTTACTCGATATTGCAAAAATATGGTTTTAATATTTTTTGTTATAATATACCTTAAAATAAATAATTGTAAAATATATTTATTAAAACCATGATTTTATGACTTCATATCCGTTTTTCGCGGTCTTCTAAACGATATCAAGCTCGCTGTTCCGGGGTTCTTGGGTTTTCCCGATGGCGCCTCTCACCAATAAATAATTAATTGACATCATATTCAAAATTTGTAAAAATATATGAGTTCTGCTAGTGAAGCACTTTCGTGGGATACCAAACATGGCGGTATGCGGTGACTGGATCCTCTCAATAGCTCTGTGTCTTCTGACCCTTGAGCTTCACTAGCAGAAATAATATATTTTTTATAAATTTTGTTAAAAAAATGTATTACGTAAACGTAGATACGTTTGCTAAATTTCAGGTTTCTAAGTGGTCAGAAGGTGGTTGGAAAATTGATTACAAGATTTGATCACAGACAAAAAAATAAAAGGCGGAGTAAAATTAAGTAAAATCTCTCTCTCCCGTAAAAATCTGAAAATAGATGCAAAGCTCCAGCTTAAGTGGGGTTAACTGGAAGAAATCGCAGTTCTGCGATAAGTTCGCCCTAGTGAACAACGATTTTTAATCTGTACTATGTCCATTTATTATATTTATATGTGTTTGTTGTTCACTTAAGTTTAAATAAAATAAAATATAATATAAATAAATAAACATTAGGTAGGTTTCAGTGGCGTATATAGGGGGGGGCGAGGGCCCCCCCCCGAATCGTTGAACAATTCTTTAAAAAACGTTATTTTATTTATTTTTTTTATTTTATTTATTTGTTTGGAGAATACAACAGCTAAGTACATAATATAATATTTTATACATATTTACATTTTATAGCGCCAATTATAGTATTCTACGTTTTATTAGCAAAAGTATAAGTAGTTACACTATATATAATCAACAAATAGGATAGGAATGGATCCAGGAATAGCATTTTAAAACATGAAAGTTACTCAAGTTCATCATTTCACCCATTATTAAAAAAAAATTCGCCTGCGGCGCTATTCTTCTTTGTATTTTCTGCACACAATATTAATACCAACCTAAAACATGACCTTTTTCACTTACATTCTCGAAAAAAATTTGCCTGCGGCGCTATTATAATTCTTATACTGTACGTTTATCTTCATATTTTTGTTGCCTCCACCCCCCCAAAGTCAAATATTAGATCGCCCCCCCCCCCCCGAAATGAAATCCTATATAGGCCACTGGTAGGTTTATTAGTTAATATGATGTGTAAATGACATTAGGCCATAGGCTATAGGAAGTTACAGTTTTCGATTTAGTTAATAGGTAAGCAGAGCATTTAATTAAACCACAGTCGTAGGTAGGTACATACTACATATCTTACGGTAAGGTTTAATAATTCTTTAAACTGTTAATTTATTGTTCTTCCGCAATAGCGAGAGTAATAAACAATAAATAATTATTATTTTATCTTAAGTCTTGCAGGGTTATAATTTTCTTTAAACCCTAAACACACAAAATAAAGCAAATATATCATGATTTATGATGGTAGCACTGGATTCCCGCTAAGTTACACCGAGAATCTGAGATTCAAGCGATTTCATAAACCGCACACTGCTTGGGATTTTATCTGTAAACTGCTTAGTTTATACTATTTGTCTTATTCGAAGACAGCAGAAAAAAAAAACACAATATACCGGATTATACGAGTATGTTTAGTTTAGGGTACACACATTATTATACCATTAATTAATGGATTACCACTGCAGCCGAATTACTGTCCCTCATTGTAGGTGTTGAATAGACACTGTTAACAGTGCTGGGGCAGCTCGTTGGAGAGATATTATGAGGGTAGTTGATCCCTTGTTTATTGGTTATTTGATGTATTTGAGTGTTGATATTTCTTTTGTACATGTCTGCACATTCTCCGGCGCAAAGGCCTAAAGGCTGCCATGCCGGAGAGTGGAGTTTTTTTGGAGAACCTATATGTACATTTTAATTTATAATGTCCATTTAGGCCGAGAAAATAACATTAAAAAAGAGGGTATAGCGTAAATAATTCTCGGAAAGCTGAAAACTGTTTCAATCTCTTCATTAACATGCATTCTCCCGTTGTTATAGTAACCTCAAAAATGGGGTTACAGAAAGGAAGACACCTATGAGTGTGGAGCTGTACAGGATCACAGTCACCTGTTTACATGTCTACAAACAGGAGTTCCATGCACGCCCGAGGATGCACTACTGGCGAATACCAGGGGTGTCCGGGTGGCCCAACATTGGAGTTACAAAATTTGATAGTGTTCCGGACATAGAAAGTAAGTATTGACATGCAAAGAAGGTTTTTTGAAGTTTGTACTACTTTTCCGCTGTATATACCTATTCCTGTACATAATTCTTCCTGTATACTTCTATTCCCATAATTCGTCAGTTTTCTGCAAAATAAGGTCAAATAATATATGCTCCATATATATTATCATTCTTCCACATAAATAGCTGAATAGAACACTCCTGTATATTGAATGATTGATACAAATAAAGAAGAAGGTAAAATTCTGTTAAATAATATCATTCTTTCTCGTTAGATTAAGCCAAAGGTTTTGTTTTTTTTTTTTTCAAAATTATTTTACTCTCTTTAGAGCACTTTGAATATAAGCGTGTTTTTTTTATTTTTTTTATTTTTTATTTTATTCATTAAACAAACAGACAGTAATACAAAAAATCTTAAATCTTAAAAAAATAGTAACTAGTTAAGTATACCAATAGATGTTTGTTATCAATCTTACTATAATAATACGGTGCTTTTAGATTTCTCGATGGAAAGTTGTGGGGTAGACTGTTTTTCTTTCATTCTATACGTATTTTGGGGTGCTGAATCCGAATCCGAGGTTTGCCAACAAAATTTCGTGACGGAACATGGCGAAAAATTGGTAAAATGGCGAATATTTACATTTCCTGGCGAATTCTGGATTTGAACTTAAAAACCATCAACTTTTTGTGGGTCATTTTTTTAGCAGAATGAAAGCACATAAAATTTCCTACAAATTTGGTATATAATATTTTTTTCCAAAATAACTAGCAGCGGAGCTGTCAAGCTCCAAAAATTGGCCAAATTTTCTTGTTATTTTAAATTGTGAAAATGGAAAATGTATGGAGAATAGGTCACCTTGTTCGAATTATCACCAAATTTTGACAATTATTCTTTAGATTTAAGATACATATTTTACCTCGTTGGAATCAGTAAATATGGAGAAAGGTTTCAGGATAAATTTTATTTAAAAATATAGTGAAGTGTTTAAGCTAAAAAGGTTTAAACATTTTTAACCTAAACAAATTACTATATTTTTAAATAAAATTATTTAAACATGTCTAGCTCAAACACTTCACGGTGTTTTTAAATAAAAATTTCGTTAATAGCTTTCTTTGTGTTTTCTGATTCCAACGAGGTAAAATATGACTCATGAATTTAAATAATAATTGTTGAAATTTGCTTATGAAGGCAACAAGGTAAACTTTATCAATACATTTTCGATTCTCGTAATGTAAAACAATAAGAAAATTTGGCCATTTTTTGGACCTTGTCAGCTCCGTTCCTATTTATTTTAGAGAAAAAAATTTTATGACAATTTTGTAGTAAATTTTACGTACTTTAATTTTGCGTATAAAAATAACTTACGAAAGTTGTCAGTTTTCGAGTTCTTATAAATAAATCGCCAGAAAACTAATATTTTCGCCATTTTTTGTATTTTTCGCCATGTTCCGTATCGAAATTTTGTTGGCAAACCTCGGATTCGGATTCAGCACCCCAAAATACGTATAGAATGAAAGAAAAACAGACTACCCCACAACTTTCCATCGAGAGACTGCTTTGTGTTTAATTTCACCGGATTATAATAGCAATTATCCTCTTTGTGTTAACACTAATGATAGAAAGCGAATTTACATACGAAAGAAAAAGAAAGATAATACAATAATATAGCATCAGTTACATTAAATATGCTAAATAAATAAATAAATAAATAAATAAATCTTTATTGAAAAGAAAACATATCTTCCAAATGGCGGGTTTATTGCCGTAGGCAATATCTGCCAACCAAGCACTTGTGACATTAATTTGATGTACACATTACATACAGGTGTATGAAAAATAAGAAAAATATAAATAAATATGAAAATAATAATAATATATAGAATACTTATACATACATAAAAATACATATACATACATAAAAATACATATATAAATGTGGATGGGATGAAGGACAAGGAAGGAACCACGGGATTGTCAGTTAGATGGATTATTTAAGGAAAGGTAATGATGCCTCAGTTTACTTTTGAAAGAGAGAATAGTTGGAGCTATGTAGTCTGATAGGAAGTGGAAGGTTATTCCATGGTCTAGCCGCGTGTGCAGTGAAAGAAGAAGTGAAGAAAGATGTGTGATGTGAGGGTATGGTTAACAAACGGCGTCCACTTGAACGTAGAGATAAGCCATGAGATGCCAGGGGTGTGAAGTTGGACTTAAGGTAATCAGGTGAAGCAGGATTATTCAGAACATTGAAAAGAAGAGAGAGAATATGGAGATGACGACGCTGAGTCATCGTTAGCCACTTTAGTTCATTTCTAAAGTCTGTGATATGGTCATATTTTCTCAAACCGAAGATGAATCTAATACATACATTTTGCAGACGTTCCAGTTTCATGGTTTGTTCGGATGTAATATCCATATATGCTCAGGAATAAATAGGAAAAGGAAAGAAATCTTAATACTTATATTTTTTAGTATTCAAATAAGTATTTTAATAATAATCTCTTCAAATTAAATTAACACAAAATTCGTATACAAATAAATTTACGAAATTATACTTTGCTGAATGATAAGTCTACTATAATTAGTGCAGATGTGTTGAGTATCTCCAGCACTCTTATGTGGCTACCACACGCTCGCCTACGCTCGTGTGAATGAGTAAAAAGACGTGCGGACGGGCTGATTGCCCTGGATTGTATACGTAATCGATGGTTAACGTCTTTTTACTCATTCACAAAAAAAACGTTGAGGGTCGGCGAGCATGTGGATGAACCATTATACTGACTTATGTATCTCAATATAACCACACTAGTGGGTACGTACCCGTGAAAATCACGGAGGCTTGGTTAAATATGTTTTTGTGTAACCACTATCACTATTCCACCCTTCAAAGTTGCTCGAGTGAACACAGGAAGATCACAAGGCTCCGTCTTTTCCCCATCTCTCCAATATCGACATGAAAGTCGTAAAACCAGATTCATATTGTCAACTTTTTTAGTTGGTAGCCACCCCTGAAAGCCATAAAACTCGTCTTACATGTCTACCTATGTACATACATAAGTACTTTACACAAATATAGAAGATGGGTACTAAAAATACTAAGGTACTTCGAAGTGCAATCTTTACGTGTATCGGTGGTACGTACCACATACGCGTAGCATGTATGAGAATTCGATTTTCATTTTCTGTCGCGTTGTATAAAATGGTACTTACTTGATTATTTCCACGAAAGAAATTTCTCAAAACTATTTTCATTCATAATTTCATTATTAGATAAGGTACAATTCGATATTTCAAATTTCATTCATTGAAAGTGAGAGTTTGACGAAAATTTTTAGCCACCCATGAAGGCGTCGCTGCTTTAAATTTACATACATATTCATAGAACTTGCAAAATTTTCCAATGGGCCAGCGTTACATACCTACATGACTTGGATAATACCAGTATTATGTAATGGAATTCATTCTAAACTACGTTTCTATATGTAAAACTAGCTGTATTGCCCGGCGTTGCCCGAGTAATACAGCTAGTATGTTAAAAAAAAACAAAAAGAAACCGTGAAACCATCTAACCAAAATAATATCGAAAAACTCAAAAATTTAATTGATTTAAATTTTACTGCGAACTGTATTTGAGTAGCAAAAGTTTTAACGACAAAAAAATAAATTAATTCAACGCCATCTATGTTGGAGTAGCAAAAGTTATTTCAAATCTGTAGGTAACTAAAAACAACTCAACGTCTCTAGTAGCGCCGCGTCGCCGAGAAGTACCTACCTACATACTACATACATATGTCGTACGAATATGTGGACGTATACGCAATACATGTTTTTCAACCCTTAGACTAAATTTTTGGTAAAACTATGAAAGAATTATTTCATTATTTTTAAATTATTAAGTAAATGTATAATTACAGCATTATATCTTAATTTATTACTGAGATATGGTACTGTAAAAAAAACCACCCTCATCCCTTTTATTTTATAAACAGTTTTTTTTTGAGGACAGAATAACATATTCTGAGCTTTTCTAAGGAAACCATTTTCTGGAAATTTCTATAAATTTTTTTTTAGCTTATTAAGGGACATTTAAAAATCATCCCTTTTCTTTAAGCCCATTTTAATCCCTTTTTTTTAATTTTCGAAAAAACGGCCAAACAGCCTATTACTAATTTTGATAGGAGAATCTATGTACCAAATCTCAAGTTCGTAAAATGTCTGGTTTCCGAGATATCCGCATACTCCGAAAAACTTTCAACCCTATTTTTCACCCCCTTAAGGGCGGAATTTCCAAAAATCGCTTCTTAGTGGAAGCTTTTGTATTAAAACCTATCTATCTTCAAAATTTCACTTCTCTAGGATTAGCCAATTCGGCTCTGCGTTGATGAGTGAGTATGTCAGTCAGTCAGTCAGTCAGGACACTTCCAATTATAGAAGAGATTGTACTTATATAATAATAACCGTTACAAATAATTGGACTATTAAGAACAAATTATAGCTTGAAATTTTCTAAGTATAAAATAATTTACCTGTAAATTCATTGTGTGGGAAGAGGTTGTACCAGTATTTTATTATTATCTACAGGTTTATAAATAACGCCTCAGGTATTGCTTGAAGTGAATTCATTTCAATGACACTACATATGTTAGGATGTCTATATCTACATAGTGGATATAGGTGTCATTAGAGTGCATGCAATATTTTCTAAGGCTTCGGTATCTTGTGTGAGACTTTCTTACTATGTATTTCCTGAAATATTGTAGGTGAATGGCAGACTGCAAGAAGGATATGGGATACTTTGATGATATATTATACCCAATAGACATCTGACTCCATGTATTTTCAATAGATCGGAAGTGACACAATTTCACGCTCAGCACTCTTTGGTATTTTAGAGTCGCAAAACTCAACACTATTAACAAGATATCAATAATAAAAACTAAAATACAGGGTGTTTCCTTCCGTGTGTAAAATCTCTTGAGGGGTGATAGAGGATGAAAAAATAAGCAAAAAAAGTTTAATGAATGTATGTCCGAAAATCAACCGTTTTGGAGTTATGGCCTTTTGAAAATTTAAGAGTATGAAAAATTCTCATTTTGTTTTTTTGCCAACAACTCAAAAACTACTGACTGGATTTTGATAAAATAAAACAAAAATCATAGAAAACATTATAGGCTTTCGAAGGACTTCTCAATTTATGGATTTTTCCTCATAAAATAGTGAAATTTTTCCACCCAAACTTTTTTTTTACCTAAAAACTGAATATTTTTTCCAATAAACATCAAATTACTAAAAAAAAGCCGTATTAAGTATCCTTTTTTATATTTTAAAATAAAGCCTTAACAAGTTCTCAATAACTTGAGATAAAAAAATTACAATATTTGCTGTCGGTGGGACCACAGCATCCGATCCAATTATGTCCAATCGTATTCAAAAGAAGGTTAAGGTAATACCACTGAGCGATCAGTTTTAGATTGTATACGTCTTGGCTACCTTAACCTTCTTTTGAATACGTTTGGACATCATTGGATCGGATGCTGTGGTCCAACCGTCAGGAAATATTGTATTTTTTTTATCTCAAGTTATTGAGAACTTATTAAGGCTTTATTGTAAAATGTAAAAAAGGATACTTAATAGGGCTATTTTTTTAGAAATTTGATGTTTATTGGAAAAAATATTCATTTTTTCCGTAAAAAAAAATTTGGGTGGAAAAATTTCACTATTTTATGAGGCAAAATCCATAAATTGAGACGTACTTCGAAAGCCTATGATGTTTTCTATGATTTTTGTTTTATTTTATCAAAATCCAGTCAGTAGTTTTTGAGTAATTGGCAAAAAAACAAAATGAGAAATTTTCATACTCTTAAATTTTCAAAAGGCCATAACTCCTACATTCATTAAACTTTTTTTGCTTATTTTTTCATCCTCTATCACCCCTCAAGAGATTTTACACACGGAAGGAAACACCCTGTATATTTAAAATTATCGTTTTAGTCCTAAATAACGTTTAGCGTTTTTAGCAATGAGAGCAAAATTTCGAAAACGTTGCCCACAAACTGTCAAAATTTTCCATACGATTTGACAGTTTGTTGGCACCAGTTTACTTATACTTCTAGCATTGATTACGCCGTCTAGGTAGTACTTAATGTATAATGTCGTTAATTATTCCTAAATACAATAACAAAAAAATAAACTAAACCGCATCACGACTTTCGTTTATGTTTAATATTCGTCTGCGGCGCTCTTTTCGCTTTTTTATGTTACACTTACTAATTAAAAAAAAAATGCCCCACATCCCCCCCTAGCTCCGAGGCTGGCGACGCCCATGTCTTCGACTTCTACTAGTATATTGGAAAAGTTTTAAAACAGTTTTCATCATAATGCCTCTACCACATGCTCGCCGACGCTCGTGTGAATGAGTAAAAAGTGGTGCGGACGAATCGACGGTTAACGTCTTTTTGCTCATTCACACAAAAAAACGTGGAGGGTCGGCGAGCATGTGGATGAAGCATATTACTTCTACATATTTACTTGCGCTTATAAAACTCGTAGATACATTATGTAGGTACTTAGGTAGTCACACCTATCCAAGTCTTCGTTTTGTTTGGGAGAGTATAATATCAATGCAGCCAGTGGCGGATCCAGTATTCAATTTGTGGGGGGGGGGGCTGAAGGTCGTCACATGCAAATATGATTTTGTGGTATCAAACATGTAAATAGCGCCGCAGGCGACTTTTTTGAAATTCAGTGAAGAGGGTCATGATATTAATACCTATCGTTTGATTTATTTACTCTAAATTAAAAATGTATCCAAAAATACTGCCGCAGGAAAATTTATTTTAGAAAATGTTTGAAATAATGAACCTAGTTGCTTGTGTTTCTACAGCAGGCCTGGGAAAACTTTTTGGATAAAGGCTATTTGAAATTATAAATGAGCGACGGGCCGCAATGGATTGAGATAATATATTTTTTTAAGAAAAATGCGAATAAAGTGATATGAAACACGCAGTTTGTTTAATTATCGCCGCAGGTGATCTTTTTTACCAAACAATATAGCAGTTTTAGAAAATTCATGACTTGATGAGAAAACGATATGGTAATAATGTGATTCTTCGGAAACTAGTTGTATATAAATTACTGTCACTCATGTTTTTTTTTTTGGGGGGGGGGGGGGTGAGCTTCAGCCCCTAGCCACCTTGGAGCCGCTAGTGAATGCAGCTCAACTAGAGTCTGTTTTTTGCAGATGTTTCACGAGAGCAATATTGGTATAACTGAGTTTGTATTGTTAGATGTAATTTATAATTAAGTTTGGTTATATTTTTTCGCTACTTTAAAATTATATTTCAGAACTGTTGTTTAAAAAAAATGCAAATTTTTGGATTGTCAACAAACTGGCTACATTGTTTTTCAAACTCGTGATGACGGTCTTAAGTGATTATCGGAGTATTTTTTTCTTTTTTTTTTAACACGCAAAACTTTCTCATCCTATAAAATTATTTCTCTAGCAGTGCTATATTATTTATTTATTTCTTTATTTAAACTTAAAGTAAACAACAAACACATATAAATATACAAAATGGACATAGTACAGATTATAAAACATTGTTTACTAGGGCGAACTTATCGCAGAACTGCGATTTCTTCCAGTTAACCCCAGGACAAAACAGAAAAAAAAGGAGTTGAACAAAAATATAGGAAAAAACAGAAAAAATTGAATAAAAAAAGAAATTGAATAAAAAAAATATATACGAAGTAGAAAATATATACATACATACATATGTTCCTGGCATTATAGATTAGTTTTAAAAAATGCAATGGGGAACAATTACGGACGATTCTGATGATAAGATTCAGTAATCAGGGTTAGCTGCACTTGTAGCTATTGTCTGCCGGTGGCCAATATAGAGAAAAAGCACTGTACCTACAAGAAAAATTAACTGAATAATTAATAATTCATTGAGTATAATGAGTACATGGTTGGCGCAGTTGGTTGAGGCGGCAGTCTCTCAAAAACGGGAGGTGCCAGGTTCAAACCCCGGCGCGGGCGATGTATTCCACATTTTGCGATACAGGCTTTTAGCCTAGTGCAAAGTGTGCACAAAAGTATTTGGGTTTGTAGCCCAGATCCTTTAAAAAAAATAGCAGAACCCGGATAATAGGAAATATGATTATAAAAACGGCATTATATTGACTTAAACCTTCCGGGAATCAAGGTAAAACTTCCTACATAATAGTAGATAATTTAAATGAATATTTTCTATAAAAAGGAAATGTACATGGATGATACTATTTTGTGTGGGGGTGAATGATATGGCTAGAGACCCAGACGATAAGTGGTCGAAGAGGGTCTTAACCTGGAAACCCAGAATGACTACCAGGGGTGTAGGAAGACCACCACTACGATGGAGAGACGACCTGGTAAAATACGTGGGTACCAACTGGATCCAAAGAGCCCAGGATAGAGCGAGGTGAAAGCAAATGGAGGAGGCCTTCGTCCAGGAGTGGACGGGAATAGGCTGACGAAGAAGAAGAAGAGGAATGATATGAAAAAGTGTGTCAGTAAGTACTTCTAGTTTATTGACCGTTTATGTGAAGACATAAATTTCACATTTTTTGCCTATTTTATGTTCAACGTGAAATATTGCTTTTTGGTATAAATTTAACTTTATCAATATTCACATATATTTTCCCAACAAATTTGAACCGTGTCCACGGTCGTTCAACACAAAGAAAAGCTATACTATAGGTATGTATGCTTACTACATTTTGCATATAACAACTAGGTATGTGGTTCAGAATGTGGTTACCATAAAAGTGTTCATACTCGTAGTTTCATTCGATAAGACTCTTTCCTTTACATAGTGTACCGACATTTCAAAAAAGACCTTCTATCTCGACAACCGTTACTAAATATGCTTTGGAACAAAATATGGTAGATGCATTGAACATTTATCTAGGAAATAACCGTAGTTTTTTTTATGTCTTGTATAGATTTCTCAAAAAAAAAAAAAAAACACCTCTGATCTTTTTTCCGAAAGACGGAAACTCGTTTCCCGAAAGTCTCGGAGTATTTTTTTTTGTACTGATAATATGCATTCAAATCTAGGGAATAACCGTAAAAGTTTTTTGATAGAGGCAAAATTAACCCCAAAAAATGGAAAAAACGCTATTTTTACCATTTTATCATGCGATTGTCACGCGATTTTGAACCTTAATGCCGTGGGAAAAGACTGTGACGTCATTCATGGTGCCAAGCCCTTAAAAGGAACGCTCCTTCACATACATACATTGCCCCACAATATGTAGAGAGGCATGGGCATCGCCACCCTCGGAGGTGGGGGGGGGGGCAACAGAATTTTTGAAAAGTGATACAGCATAAAAATGCGTAAATAGCGCCGCAGGCGATTGTTATTTTTGCGAGACATAGTGAAGAAGGTCGAGATGTGGGTTGTTTGATTTTAAAATGTATATAAAACTTAGCAAAATAATATGTATGAAAGATGTTTTTTATAAAAAAATAATAAAAAATAGCGCCGCAAGCAAATTTTTTTTAGAAACTGATAGATTTTCACATTAATTTTAGAAAATTAATGATAAATGATGGAAAAATATGTGATAGTATTGTGATTTTTTGTGAGGTTTCATCATTTAGGATGAAAAGATATATAACTATTCCAATCGTTAAAGGTGGAGGGGACGGTGTCCCCACTCCCCCCTGCCCCCTGCCGCCCCTGCCACCCCCTGCCTCCCCTGCCGACGCCCATGTACTGAGGTATGTCTTGTACATACAATTTCAGAAAAATATTAATTAGCTATTTGCAGCCGGCATATAATTTTCATTTGTTCAATTTACTATTATATGAAAGTGGCTGGATATAACAACAGGTAATAACGATTTGTTGATTGGCGTCAATTATTCTGGAAATTAGTGGAAAGCGAGGTGTTCTTTGCTGCAAACAAATCCATTGGATTGAAACCTGAGAAGAAGATTCTATACCAAAAAGTTATAATCTATGTATATAAAATAAAGTCTGTTTTTTGGTAAGTGTTCGCATTTTATGATGGATTTCTGCGAAAATTTAGAATAACATTTGCAATAATATAGACTACGAGTATGTCCTAACGTCGCCGGTTTTTGGAGAAAAAGTTTTTCCTAGGAGATGCCATGACGAAGAGGGGATCCTACGGTTGTGTGGGGTCATGTGTGATATCTTATTAAAATGCGTTGAAAAAGATAATCAGTCATATTTTGTCTAGCTCAAACCATCGGGAGACACCGTGCCGTTGCAAAGCATGGCTAACTCAGCTAGTTTACAATAAATCAAACAAAGGTATTGAATAATAACAACTAACACAAAATGTAGATACTAACCAATAAATTATATTGTCAAGCTTCGAAATAACCACATAGAATAATAGTACATGGGTGTCGTCAGGGGGGGAGGGCAAGGGGGGAAAGGTAGGCAGTCCCCCCCTTAGAGATTGGAATAAGCATAAGTACATTTTTTCGTACAAAAAATCATATGATTATTACCACACGTTTTCACATCATATCATAAATTTTCATGAAAATCTATCAAAATATAATTGTTTTATAAAAAAAAAATACCTGCGGCGCATTTTTATTACTTTTTTGTAAAAGATATTTTTCATGTATAATATTGTGCAAAGTATCATATATGTACCTATACATTTTCAAGTAAACGAAACCACATCACGACTTTCTTCACTATGTCTCACAAAAACGTCTCGCCTGCGGCGTTTTTCGCGCCTTTTCCGTGTTAATTCAATTTTTTAAATTTTTATTGCCCCCCTAGCTCCGAGGCTGGTGACGTCCATGACAGTGTACATAGTAATAATAAAATTTCTATGATAAATACGAGTATAGACCCGATGTAGTTTTACATAACAAACAAACTAAAATTACTTATTTAATTGACATCGCTGTACCAAATACATTTAATATTCAAACAACCGTTGCAGAAAAAATTCGTAAATATACAGAATCAGCAGGTGAAATAAAAAATATTTGGCATTCTAGGTCGGTATATATAATCCCATTAGTATTATCAGCTACAGGTATAATACCAAAATCGCTAATAAACAATTTTAAAAAAATAGATTTACCGGAAAATTTATGCATAAAAATGCAAAAATCGGTCGTTATTAATACTTGCAATATTGTAAGACGATTCCTAAATACTGATATTTCAGGCACAATGCTTGTATTTTAGGCCCCGCGCATCTGAGCCTAATCCTGTGATATCCGTGATATCTGGATAGGTGAATTTTTCCCAGTATTAGGCTGATGAGTTTATATGTGAATCATGAATGATAATATGTAGACTCTAATGGCTGATAATAATGAGAAGTGTGTTGGCAAAGTCATGCCTCCGCGTAAAATTTGGTCCTTCATAGGTAGTACCTAGGTACCAGGAGCAAAGCTACCTAAGAACACGATTCCCATCGAGTTACTTTTTGGATAAAATGATCGGTATAATAGTGTCTAATCTGACGTAATCCAATAAGAAATGTTAGTCCCGGTTTACCTTCTGCCGAAATCCACCCTTCGCTAATGCTATAGATAGTATAGGTACAGTACCTGAATGGCAGGAAAGAACATTCCTCGGGGATGAGGAATTGGATAGCAGATGTGTTGGGAGTTATAGGCCTGAAAGTTTACAATAAGTTTTTATATTAGAAAAGTATTAAATTAATTTTTTGAACATAATTTATTTCATTGAAACATATCTAAGTACTAAAATATACTTTCTGTGTTTCTATTGACATGTTGCATAATCATATTGTTATGAGACTTGTGTCTCGCGCCAGTGATAGTATTGACGCTCCTTTGATCCTATTGGTTAACATCTGACCAATCACAACGCCTCAGATTTCAAAGGATACATTTTGTTTGGAAATCCACTGTTTATGAACTGCATGTTTGCGTTTTCACTGTTGCTATTACAACGAGGATGTTTTTTTTTTTAGAGAAAGCACTTTAAACAGATCTGTCTAATTTAAGCGGGCACCTAAAGGCCACCAGAACCAATCAGGGCTTGAAAGTGAGTCTTCTAGGTTGCGTACGTCTAAACTTCACATGAAATCTGAGGCGTTGTGATTGGTCAGATGTTAACCAATAGGATCGAAGGAGCGTCAAGACTATCACTGGCGCGAGACGCATTAGATACTATGTATATTTTTTATGTAAAATGGTTTGCCGCTGGGATTCTTGAGATTAATAATTTTTTTTATATTAATAAAGCTAACACCACCCGTTTTTTTTTTCAATGAAGTTTAATCCTTCTTTTCTCTCTTGTTATTAACAACTTGTCCTTTTATTCACTTCCTCAACGTTTCTGCGAAAGTTTTTGCATGTTAGTAAAGTTAAAATTTCATTTGTGTTTGTGTACTCACTTACAAAGTTTTGTAAGAATATGAAAACGAAACAGAATGTTTGTTTGCTTTCAAAAGAGATAGGTATCGTAGAAATATTATGTTAGCTTTTGTAACATGGCGTAGCCCGGGGGAATAAAACAGCATAGACACGATAATATAAGATATCGCCATACATTACCGCATAGTGCTTTCTGATTTTATACAACCGGATGGTAACCTGATGTCGCAATGTCAACATATTATTAATTTAAAATGTGGTTCTTCATATTTTCGTTTTTGTTTAGGGCATTCCGTGTGTTGCATGTATGAAGAATAGCTTTTCATTAACTTACTGTAGTCATCTTCAGTCCTGTAGTCGAAAGCTAGACTGCATGATTATTGTTTTATTTGTTTTACGAGCGCGCAAAGTGCGCAAAAGAAATGAACTGATATTGTGTTGATGTTTATAGAGATGACATTTCTAAATCAACAAGCCGAGAGTCGTTGCTAGAGAAGGTTCCGTTCGGCTTGTGTGGATTTTATCAGTGACCGTTGTTTTGTGTGCTCGTTGCTCAATGCCTTTATTGTTTTTATTGTTTTATTATTTTATATCGTCCGTAGGCCCATTCGGGCACCTGGACTCGTCAATTTTTACTTTTACTTTCGTGAAAAGCCCGCTGCAGCTATAAGTTTTGCGTCTTTCTCGGAAAAAACTACCACCAGAAACTCTTGGAATTTTTAGAACGTCCTTCAAAATAAATCCGGATAATTTCTGGATAATATAATTTAATTTCTGGATAATTTAAGAATTCTTCTTTAAAAGCTAAGCATGTTCCCACGTTTTGAATGCATGTACAAAAGACAGTGGAAGTTAATAAATAAATAAAAAAATGTTAGACTAAATAAGAGAAAAATATAATAGTTAGAGAACAATGGTTCCAAAGGGTGGGCTTATTACAAATGTAATGTTTACAACCATCTCAGTTAAACAATGTTAATTATATTTGTTAGTGTTCGCATAACTCCCGCATTTTACGTTGCATTGCTGTGAAAATTTAGAAAAACCTTTGCGGTAATATATAGGCTGTGTCTTAACGTCGCCAGTTTTTGGAGAAAAAGCTTTTCCTAGGAGATGCCATGATGATGAGGGGATCCAAGGGTTGTGTAGGGTCGAGTGTAATATCGTATGAAAGGGCGTTGGAAAAGAAATTCAGATCTTAAGTTACATTTTGTCTAGCTCAAGCCTATAAAGTATGCCGAGTTTAAATTTCCCGTTGCAAAGCACGGGTAACTCAGCTAGTTTATCACAAAGCAGAATGTGTATCTCTTGTGTGGTTTCTTACCGACGCAGCCAATTAATAAGGAGGTAGATGTATTGATTTTGTGTGAAATTAGAAGCATAAGAAATGAGAATACGTAGTAATGTAGGTATTTACTTGTGTGCTATGAACCGATACAGTAGGTACAACATTAATTTGCATACGGATGGGGGGGGGGGGCTAATTTTGTGACTATCAAAAAGCTTTTACTGTTATTCCCTAGATTTTGATGCATATTATCAGTACAAAAAATAAATTTTTCTCCGCGACTTTGGGGAAACGAGTTTCCGTTTTTCAGAAAAAAGATCAGAGGTGTTTTTCAAAATTTATTTTGAGAAATCGATACAAGATATAAAAAATCTTTTACGGTTATACCATACATAAATGTTTAATGCATCTACCCTTTTGTGTTCCAAAGCATATTTATCAACGGTTGTCGAGATATAAGGTCTCCCGTTTTTAGAAATTTTTGAAATTTCGGTATACATACTCTTTTAAGGACTTTCGTCATTGGAAATTCTTGCAATAACATATTTTGATTGCATAATGAACGATACATTTCCTTTTAATTTCCCGTTTCCGAATTTGTATGGAAATTAGCTTAAATTAGTACCGATCTCTTTAAGTTATTGTATCGTATTTTTATGAAACTGATGTTTTTTTATAATGCTTTGAATATTATTTGAAAGAGCATAAATTAGAGAAGTTTTTTCCAGATTTCTGAATCTTTAGACATTTTTTGTCTTATCGAAAATCCCCTGCAAAGTCGTAACTCGTTTTTGAAATATCTCTTTCTCGAAACTTTAATGCGATATTATGTACCATTATTGTTTCTTCAGATTGAAACTAATGGCTATAATAGACTAAACACATATTCTAGTAACAAAAAAGAATGATAGAACTAAGTAGGTACCTTTGCTTACGAAGCTATCGGCGTTAAACTTGAGTAATTCGGGGTTTTTCGACAAAAAGTTAAAATCTCGAATAACTCGAGAACCATGCGACTTTGGACTGAGCTTAGTTTGGCTAAAAGATCCTAAATTACCTCTACTATCACGCCTGAAGATATCTGTATCTATCTATCAAACACCCTGTATACTCTCTCTTATAAAAGAACATACCTCTACCCGTAATAAGCCCAGAATAATATCCAACAACCAGGTATCCAATTGTATTCCAAATAGTCATTATTACTCATACCTTTACAATATAAACTGGTAAATAATTGAAACATTCACGTTCAATATACAAATATAATCAAAAGCTTTGCATTTCACCCCTATAATCTTTAATTATGTAGGCAGTAGTACGTAATACTTACCTCATTTTCAGAAAAATGAATACCTATTATTTGTAACATAAATACTAATATTATAATAATTTGGAAACTAACGCAAGAATGTAGATATCTTTTTGGTGAAATGATAGATAGTTAGCACAACCTACAAGCAACAATATAGCTATTATCTGTGTCCTAAATAGTCTGTTGGCACGCTACCTACTGAATAAATAACCTGGCTCCATTGTAATATGATTTATTATACGTTCACACAATATTTCTATGGTCGTACTTAATTAAACTACAAAGAAAATATTGCGAAGATAATAATTTACGTGGCATTACTCGCAAAATGAGCGTTTTTGTATTTTTTCCTAGGTGTGTAGAATGCCAAACATGAATTCTTAATCAGAGTTATTAAATGTTTAAACGAAATAGGTTGTCATAGCCTTTTACATTATACTTTCCATTCTCCTAGTTTTGTATAGGTATTGAATATACATACATTTGTAAATAATTTGTAATACTAGAAAGACTTCATTAAGCAATCAGCCTGTGTGGTCGGAAATAGGGGCAAAATACCCCATAATTCGTAAAAATGAAAATCTGGAGTAGTGAGGATAAAACAGTATTATTACTCACAAACTGGTTTTGTAATAGGCAGGTACTTATATAGATTAACTTTCTATGACCTTTCTCTACTTTAAATGTTATGATTGGCACACATAGTATGATTGTATCATACTATGTGTGCTTAGGTTGATGTGTCTTTTTATGTATAGGATATTGAATATATGTAATACGTTCTTTTTCGGACTGCTTGGGGCGGTGGGCCATGTGGCCACGCATCATACTATGTGTGTACGGTTTAATGTGTTTCTTATGTGTGGGATTAACTGTCTAAAGCACAACAACACCAAATATAATGGCTGACAACTTTCTAAACTCAAGTATAGATAATTCATTTGTTGTGGACGAGTTGGTGTGCTATGAAATCGAAGGTTATAATGAAGTCCTATCTAACAGCGAGCTTACAATCTTACATATGAATATACGTAGTATTAGAAGGAATTTGGATGAATTTATTTTGCATTTAAGTAATCTTAAAAAAATGCCTACATGCATAGTGCTAAGCGAAACACAATCCAATGACATTGTTTACAACTTGCCCGGTTATAGATCGTACTGTACTACTCATAGGATCAATAAAGCTAGTGGACTCTGTATCTATTTGCGAAACGAAATACAGGATGTAAATGTAGAGGAAATAAATGATATCACCTTGACAAACTGTCTACGGGTACAGATAAAGATGGAGAGGAATACTGTATATCAACTTTTTTGTATTTATAGAACGCACGAATCGAATATTATAGACTTTACATATCAACTGAAAAGAACATTGCATGGGACGCGAAACAGGTTCACGGTTGTGATCGGTGACGTCAACATCAATATTAAGGGTGCCACTTCCGAAGCTGCGGAGGAATTCGTAGACATGATGACTGAACTAAACTACAAATCGTGTGTCAATAGCTATACCCGAGAGGTTCCTGGTCAGCGGCCTTCCTGTTTAGATCATGTTTGGTGTAACGCTAATACTAGAAATATTGAAAATATCAAAACTGTGGTATGGAAATTAAGTATCACGGATCATTCCGCGTGTATCTTTGCTTACAACTCCGCTAATGGGAGCACTGATTCGTCGCGTGGTATATGTAAAAAACTGACTATTAATTATGAAACACTTGAAGAAAACTTAAAAAATGAAACTTGGAGTACGGTTTACGATAGTGACGACGCGAGCACATCGGCGGAGAGGTTTGAGAGGGTGCTTGCGCACCATCTTTCGCTTTCTACCGATGAACGAATCATTTTATCCAGCAATAAAACAAAGAGGTTGAGACCGTGGATTACTCGTGAACTTTTAACAACTATCAGGCAAAAGCAGAAGCTATTTATCACAACAAAAAAATATCCAAGTGACACTAATTTGCTTAATTTTTTCAGAAGATTCAGAAACAATCTGACAATGTCAATACGAGAGGCAAAGAACAAATATTTTGGTGAAAAGATCTTGCTGGCAAATAATGATAGTAAAAAGGTTTGGTCAACTATAAATGAAGCATTAGGTAATAATAAGAAAAAGAGCAATTTAAAATACATCTCTTATGAAAAAGAGCGGATAGGCGCCGCGGAAAACCCGGGTCGCGTTGCGAATATTTTCAATAATTATTTCAGCAATGTGGGTAGGAATCTAGCGGAAAAAATTAAATCAGATTGCCCGAATCCGGTGCCTGCAGCTCCCTTTATTGAAAGAGATAGAGAGCACCCAGAACTGAGTAGTTTTAGTGAAATTACAGAAAAGAACCTGGAAAGTATAATAAATGGCTTAAGGGGGGGTTCGTCTCCGGGTTTCGATGGCGTAACCGCGATTACAGTGAAGAAAGTCAAACAGTACATTATTAGACCTCTCGTGCATATAATTAATTTAAGTCTAAAAAGTGGGACCTTCCCACAAAACTATAAAACTTCGCTTATTACACCTATACACAAATCGGGATCTACGGAGGAACTCGAAAACTATAGACCCATATCACTCGTCTCTAATATTGCAAAGGTTTTTGAAAAAGTCATTAAACTGCAACTCACAGATTACATAATTAATAATAGAATTTTAAATAAAAATCAATTCGGATTCGTTCCAAGCACGGGGACTGACGATGCTGTAGCAAAACTTACAACGGAGGTATATCGAACATTGGACCAAAATCGTAAATGCGCTGGAATCTTTGTTGATCTGAGAAAGGCTTTCGACAGTATTTCCCATTCTAAACTTATAGCGAAGCTGTCGGAAATAGGTATATCTGGTAAGGCTCTATCCCTAATACGGACATATTTGCAAAGTCGAAAGCAAATGACGAGAATAAATGACATAATTAGTCAACCCGAGTATAGCGAATACGGAATACCACAGGGCACGGTAATAGGTCCAATCCTCTTCATTATATATGTTAACAAGGTATTCGATCTGCCCTTGAATGGCAGAATTATATCATACGCTGACGATACTGTATTACTCGTGAGTGAAAACACATGGGAGGCGGTGTCGGCAGCGGCTAATAGAGATGTGCTTACGTTGAAGACGTGGCTGGATGCGAATTATCTGTCCCTGAATGCCGAAAAGACCGTGTGTTTACCTTTTAGTGTAACTAAGGTAGGTGTCCCGGAGAGTCTCGATATTCGCGTGCACACGGGGACGTGTGCTTCTCGTGTCTGTGACTCCCGGTGCACTGCTTTGAAGACTTTGAGTAAGGTCAAATATCTAGGACTAACGATTGATGCTCATGTTAAATGGAAGGCCCACATAGAGATACTAGTAAAAAGAGTTAGAAAACTAATATACATTTTTATTGAACTAAGAAATTTTCTTGATTTTCCACGCCTAAAAACTGTTTATTATGCTCTGGCGCAGTCTGTCATTCAGTACGATATGATTGGTTGGGGTGGGGCATACCCTACAAATATTAACCCACTTAAAATTGCTCAAAGGCTGATCCTTAAGATAATGCTGAGGAAGCCGATGGACTATCCGACTGCTCAACTTTTCAAAGAGGTAAGAGTATTTCCGGTTGAACAACTCTACCGGAGAGTTGCTCTACTGCACACGCATAAAGAATACAGAGCGACTGGAACCCCAGAGGCTTCTGGATCCAGCAGAATCTTGAGGATCATAAACTGTATACCGATACCACTCTGCAGGAAGGATGTCGCCCAGAGACATTACACATATATGGGTATAAAGTATTTTAATGAGCTACCAGGAGGAATGAGGGATATTAGAGACAGAGTGGCCTTCAAAAAAGAAATTAAGAGACACATGATGGAGGCACTTGGCCCAGTAGTCTCCTGAGATTTTGCTCATTTGTTTCGCGGGAAGTAACTTTGTTGCTATGTATGAATTTACTGTGTGGGATGCTTGTTACTATATGTGATATTTTGCTACAATGATATTTGCTATATGAATATAATTATAAGTGCAGGATCCCTCCCCACACACGAGACTTGTCTCTATTGGGGAGGTATCTCGAAATGTGTATAGCTTTAAGTATTGAATTTGTATATATATATGTAAATATTGAAGGAAATAAAAAGAATTTAAAAATTGAAATTGAATTGAATTGGTATGCAACAAAGCCCCATATCTCCTACTTCACTCACCTCTGTCCCGTGCACAGTCCTTTTTAGTATGTGGAACACTTTTGTGACTCCAATGTTCAGCCACCTGAGTTTAGTTCTTTAAATGAGGCGAGCCTATATCCTAGCACAGGTCGTCTAGGTATTATTTTCTTAGTTATTATTTATTTTATTTTACACTCACTACCGCGGCTTCGTAGTCAGAAATGGTAAGGCTGCTAAAATACATACCTAAAAAATAAATTACATAGTCTCCACATAACAAATCTAACCATTTACACTTGTTGCCTACATATTTATATTAAATATTAACTTACATCTGAGGGACTCTGTTTGTTCCTTTTTATACAAACAGTTATAATATAACATTGTGTTCTCAATTTGCTTTTGTACCTATAATGTTTTGTGGCAAATATTTTGTTGAAGGTAATGTCAATAAAAATAAATGTACGTTCGAATGTAGGCAGTATATCCATAAATGCTGAAAAATTCAGAATGTAATTCTAGTACTCTATTTTTCTTCTTTCGTGTGCGAAAACGACCTTTGTGCAAACGATCTGGGAGGCTGAGTCAGAGCTCCGCGTCAATATTTATCAGATATTCAGTTGCCCTTGGCGTCACCTCATGGATTTCCCAAATATCCCTCTCGAACTTCTTGATGGGACAGTGCCCCATGATGCGATCCACCGTCTCTATCTGCCTGCACTGGCATTGGAGATCGATGTTCCCTCTCGCCCCATTTATTGAGGAGTTGCCCACATATCCGTGGTCAGTTCGGATGCTATTTAGGAATGTCCATAGTTTGCGAGGCAGGTACTCTATTGAATTCCTATACTGTATTGTATTACAAAGCTAGCCGAAAAGAAATAATATTAATATCAAATTTTTAATTACAAACTAATTGAGCGCCTTGAATTTAATAAGAATTTAATGAGATGACGAGAAAATTAATATTTACAGTTCGTTTGAAACGATAATTAAATTTAGATGAAAGAAGAAATAGATTTCCGGGGCCCTATTCAGAAAAAAGGAATCATATAACGTTTATGTTGTCAAATTGTATAGATGTTCCAATGGAATACGTTCGCTAGCCATACTGAATATTTATACGCTAACGCCATACTATAGTGATAGGTATAAGATAGATATTCCAGTTTATTGGGAGTCATGTGAATTCTCAAAATGACTATCCACGACCGTTAGGTATTGTCTCGATTATTAACAATTCTAGATATATTTTGATGTCTACATAACATCTGTCCTCATAGCTTTATTCAATTGCTTTCTATTACAACACAACCAATCTTTGCAATTAAACAGTTCGTCTTAATTACACACATCCTGCTTTTGGCTCTAAGTACCTACAATCTAGATACTAATTAATAAATTACGACTCTCTAATTAGTTGTGTAGTTTAAATAATAAAACGACATGTGAAATGAGTTGTTTGATATCAATTTAAACGTCTTTGTGGCTCTGTCACACATTCTAATTATCGCATTATTAATGAGACTATAGGTATACGCTCTATCTGCGATGTTAAGGATATACATAGTAAGGTGGGGAGAAATAGAAGACGCTTCTGGAGGGACCATATATGTCGACCGAATGGATGACACCAGACTTGTAAAGATAGGAAAAACGGAAAACCCCATTGGAAGAAGATTACCCGGAAGGCCACCCAAGAAATGGAAGGACAGCTGGACCTCCTCATCCCAGGACAGCCCGCCGTCACAAACAGGCCACCCGACCTAATACAAGAGGAAGAAGAAGAAGAGCATTATAAATGTTTCACGTTTGCATGATATTTAAGTATTTTTTTCTAAAGCTTCCATATCTAATTACTAATTAGTTATGAAAACAGGTCCATCATCTATCAGAGATCTAAGATCATGACATTCCATCAGTTCAATAAAATGCTATTTATTGTTATAGGTACGAGTTATAATTTATTTTCATTATTTTATGCAAAATTAACCAAACAATATATGTGACACTTCCTACTCACATTCCGTATTCAAACCGCCTAGACCACATACTATACACTCTCAGATTCGTTAGTCTTTACGCGTTGGAATATGTCAGCCTCTGATCGCAGACCTAAGGCGTCCCCCAAACACCAAAATGTGAGATTTATCCTGAACCGATCCACAATCACATTAATCACATTAGCTAAGTTACCCGTGCTTCGCAACGGCAAATTTCGATGGTGAAGCAGATCGAACCGCATTCATCTGTTCATTAATTCTGACAACTTTCTAGAAGGTTCTACAATGTTCGATTAAACCATATGATTTTCTACGGTGACTCCCGATGGCTTGAGCTGGACAAAATATGACTTGCGGTCTGAATTTCTTTTCCAATGCCCTTTCATACGATACCACATACGACCCCACATAACCCTTGGATCCCTCATCAGCAAAAATCCTCCGAAGGTTCTGGATTTCCAGAAGTTTCTACCACACAGTATTCGTTTCCAGATAGCAAGGTATTTGTATACCAAGTTTGGTTGAAATTGCTCCGGGCGCTCCAGAGTTATGGTGGAACAAACATACCCTCATACATACGTACAGGGCGATCTTCCTTCTCTAATACTTATTAAATAAATATTTTTAATTTTGAGTATACTTACGCACTACGAGTACACAGCTGAAATTTCGATCAAAAACATATATTAGGATTCAATACTAGAAGGAGGGGCAAACATACAAACGTTCGGCTATACATACATATGTATTATTACATAGGTATCTATAATGACGTAAGCTACTGATGCAGTGCCGCATTAACTCGCGTGAGGCTCGTGGCAAAATGCGCGAGGCCCCCCGAACCGTGAAGTAGAAATTTGAGAAGTAAAAATTATACATCGTGTTATTTATAGCGACGTTGCTCATTTCAAAATTAGGGCACAACTAATATTAGTTCCATAAGAATGACTAAATAGCGCCGCTGGCGGAATTATTTTTTGAGACGTAGTCAAAAAGATGGTGAATTCATATAGATTTGTTTTCTTATACGAGTACATAATTGGGGTTAACTGGAAGAAATCGCAGTTCTGCGATAAGTTCGCCCTAGTGAACAACGTTTTATAATCTGTACTATGTCCATTTTGTATATTTATATGTGTGATTGTTGTTTACTTTAAGTTTAAATAAATAAATAAATAATGAATTTTGATTTTTTATTAATAATGAAATTTACGAAACCAATGTACATGTACCTACTTCGTTACTTTATGGATTTAACTAGATACTTAAAATAAAGTTATGTTTCTTCTGCCTGGGCGTGAGGCCCCCAAAGCGGGAGGCTACAATCGCTATTAGGTATACTGAATCCGCCACTGTACTGATGCCTTCATCCTTTGTGGATTAGTTAAAATTATTTATAGTACCTCTGTATTTGATATTCTGCTTCCAAAGCAATCAATCAATGTTTATTTTTTTTATTTCTGAGGCACTTTTCGATATTTTTTGTTATTTGTTACATTGATACACAAATAAAGAAATATCGGCGTATAAAACCCTATACACGTATGCATTAAGCATACTGCATAGTGATATATAATACAGTAAAACCTATCTAAAACAGAGCCTGTATACAGCGGAAACTTGACATTCGGGAAAAAAATCTTCGGAACGGTCACGTTTTCCATACAAAATGTACTGTATAAAGCGGAAACCTGTATAACGCGGAAACGGAACGTATTTTGCAGGACAAAATGATCAATATGTACGGAAAATAACCTGTCTAAAGCGGAAGAAAAAATTAAAAAATATATAAACACAAACCAAATATTGTAACTGTACCTACTAACGGCCTTATATACGAATGCTTCAAGTAATAAAACAACAGGGGACCCGGTTCCAGGTAAATCGTGTATTTTTGAATTAAATCATGATTCTCATTTAACTTTAAAAATAAGTACCTACCCACCTAAATATGTACCTATCAAACGAAAAAATAATCACCTAAGTAGGTATTATAATTCGCAAAGATTTCATTATTTAGAGTAAAATGTAGAAAGACATTACGGTTCGAGAAGGGATTATATTTCGTAGATAACAAAGAATTATGCGGCACTAATAGCCTTTCATGTTTGAGATGTTTTCTCCCGGCTACGCGTATTAATGGTAGGTGTACTTTTTTGTTATTGTATTATTAGAAGGCAAATAGCTTAAGGTGTCATGTAAATACATATAATAGCGATATTAATGTTTTAGTTCGTAGGCGCGAAGATACCTACCGAAGAATATTATGATTTCCATCGAGTTACCTTTTGACTGAGGATAATAAAAATTACAATAATATGTATAAAAACTTGTAACACAATGGTATTAAAAAAGTTGGCACCGGGTTCCCTGCTATAGAAATCCAATTCATACCACTGATTGTTAGAAACATTTCTCCCACTATGATGACCAGAAAGATTTCATTCGATGTATGTACATTAATTGTACCCTCTCTTATATTGTTCCTGTAACAATATACTTATCCAAATGTTGAATAAAAAGAATCCATATATTTGAAGCACTATACTACAACAATATTGCGGTACTTATTTTTTTTAGATAGTGTTGCCACAATAAGGCAATGCATCGCGGAATTTCGAATTTCGTTACCACGGAAAGATTAAATTAACTGCACTACCAGTCCATTGCTGCTCATTCCATCTATGTGGTCCCTCCAGAATCTTTTCTTTAAAAGTCCAGTTTATTCTTTGAAAATGAACCCTCACTATTTTTTAACGAAACAACTATGGTTGGCTGAGGAATTGGCTGGGGAAACGCCCATGCTTAGTCGTAAACTCATACGATTATGCCTGTTTAGTACCAGTGAATGCCGTAATTATGTGTATACTATAAGAACAAACAAAAAATTCTCTTTTTAATTTACTGACACAGGTAGAGAACTTCATTGCTGAAAATAAATAAACTGGCTGGAGTATGAATATAAGGAGTCTAATAATATTATGCATGTCAAGTTGTCAACTTGAATGCTGTAAAATTAAAATTTAAAGTGCATTCTCTTCTAGGTTCTAGGCTGAATAAGAATTATGTGTGTTTTCATTAAGAGTATGCATACCGACATTTCAAAAATTTCTAAAAACGGGAGACCTTCTATCTCGACAACCGTTACTAAATTTGCTTTGGAACAAAATAGGTTGGATGCATTGAACCTTTATCTAGGAAATAACCGTAAAAGATTTTTTATATGTTGTATAGATTTCTCAAAAAAAATATAAATTAAAAACACCTCTGACCTTTTTTCCGAAAGTCGGAAACTCGTTTCCCGAAAGTCGCGGAGTATTTTTTTTTTCTTGTACTGATAATATGCATTAAAATCTATGGAATAACCGTAAAAGTTTTTTGATTGACGCAAATGTAACCCCAAAAAATGGAAAAAAACGCTATTTTTACCATTTTATCATGCGATTGTCACGCGATTTCGAACCTTAATACCGTGGGAAAAGACTGTGACGTCATTCCTGGTGCCATGCCCTTAATAAGTACGTACCCGATTACTCGTAACAATATTGTGCAATGTGCATCACACATGCCTGGAGAGTGGAGATAGAATAGTAAATTTTACTCTACATGTACGTACTACGTAATGTTACGTCAGGAACATAGAAATGTATGTATAAACAAGTGATAATGACGTGTTAAGTGTTGTGGATATTCGTATTAACATAGGCTGTAGTCTACATTACGACGCAAGTATACGATATACATATTATAGACCATTCATTATCATTACGTGTAGGTATTATATTGGTAGTCGAAGACACATAATCACAGCCTAACAAGTATTATATTACTTTGAAGGTTAGGGACAGGTAATGCCTTGTTATTAGAAATTTGTAATTTATTGTGAGCAATAATCGATAATAATCCTTAACCTTATAATTTGTAGGCATGTCACATCACTACTTACTACTCAGTGATCAAGCAATTAAAGAGTCAAAAGCTCATTATGATGTAAGTACAATGTGCACATCTACATATGTATTAGTACACGTGCTTACGTAAGAAAACGCTGTGTATGTTTTACACACACACACTTTTTTTTAGAGAAATCGATGAAGTGATTTGAAACACACAGTAGGCTTAATTAGGCGATTTTTTTTTTGTAAAAATTGGTGAAGTGATTAGATAAATGTAACAGACTGAATTAGCGTCGCAGGCGAATTTTTTTATCAAACAATGAAGTAGTTTTAGAAAATTCATGACATGATGAGGAAACGATGTGGTAATAATGTGATTTTTCATATTAAGTACTGTCACTCATGGTTTTGGGGGGGGGGGCTTCAGCCCCCTAGCCCCTCTTGAATCCGCTAGTCCACTCATCTCTATTCCCACTCATCTCTGCTCTGATCCTTGTCCATCAAGATTCCCCTAACGATTTGGTCAATGTCGTCCGTCCATCTCCTTGGCGGACTTCCAACACTTTTTCTATCTGCCCAAGGCCTCCACTTCAATATTCGTGGCGCCCATCTGGTGTCACCCTGCCTGTCCATAGTTATGTAATTATTATTTATATCAATCTGTAATCTGGAGCATGCTGAAGATACATTTAATTAATCAAAATAAAATGAATACATTTTTAAAGTGAAACAAATCACAACTATCTGTTTTATTATTGCGCAGAATAACATCAGTGACTGTTATTTTACGACTCGGCTTTGGCTGTAATGACGACTAGTAGTTGCTAGGAGTATTTGCGGAGAAACGGTTAGTAGTAGTAGTAGGTAACTTCATAATCACTCGAATTACCGCGTTTATAACATGAAGGTACGTTAAAATAATTATACTGCACCACGGTAAACTCACGTGAGTGAAAATAAATTAATATGCTTTTATATGGGTAGGTAACATTTCTACCATATTATTCGTTAGTATGCTTACTGCCCGAGATGGAGTGAACGAATACTGAAGTAAACCACGAAGTGGTAGTCGTAACCCCGGAAAAGGTTTATCTGTAGTCTGCACCTATTTTAGACCATTCAGTTGACAATTTTGTGTCGTTTACTTTAAAAATTGTGTATTTGTGGCTTTTTTGCTTAATGGATTTAATTGTATGTCCCATATATGTATCTTTCATTATAAAAATGGCCTTAAATTTACATTTAAACAATAAAAGCTATAAAAAACTGAATGAATAGCTGTATTTTTTCCATGTGTATTAATCGGGAAACAGCTTTCATTCTGAAATTTAATTACAAGGAGACACAAATAACCTCTACTAATCTCTCGTAGGTATCGTCCTTTTTCTGATACTACAACTACATCTACCTATCATCGGCATCTAAATTTCTAAACATCGGAAGACCTTCGGGAGTATTAAGGTATGATCTTAAGCGAGACCCGCGAGGATGTTATGCTGAAGAAATAAAAAGCAATATCACCAGGGATCGTATTAGAAATAACACTGTATACCTTTATTTCTGTCACTTTGCTACGAGCTTCTAAGGTTCTATTATATAATATTGCATTGCACCCGAAACAGTAGGTATTCTACTCAGGCCTTTTATTCAAGGGAACGCAACGCGGGAAGCAACAATCCTCCATCCCCATATTTATAAACATAAACTTCGACGTAGACGACAGTTATATTTTCTTAATTTCTACGGTCATCCTTTTTGACTTTCCGAAGATATCGACGTCAATATCGTTAAAAAAATATTTATTTTTATAAATTTCCTTTCAGCAAATCAACTACGTACGTATCTAAATTTTTAATTTAGTAAAAACAACCGTGAATATTATTCCGACTAGACAGAATGTCAAAAATGAACCGAAAAAACGAGAGAAGGGTGTGACAGATAGACAGCTGATCAGTTCATGTTCATGGAGAATGGCTTGAATATCACCGTATACAGAGACGGAGTAAGGCGTGGGCGACGTAAGCCACCTTGTAAGGTCTCGCGGTCCGAGAGGGTCGCGCCTCGGAGGTTTATGCCTCGCATAAAAGCCGTGAATGCCTCTCCACACACGTCCCGAAGTTCAGTTCCGGAATCGACCGTTTTGCAAAAAAGTTCCGATCAAAACCTCTCTCTGAATTCAGCGTCACCCCGATTTTAAATTCAGAAAGAGGCTTTGGTCGGAACTTTTTTGCAAAACGGTCGATTCCGTTAACTGAACTTCGGGACGTTTGTGGTGAGCCAATGACTTGAACACGACGAATAAAAGTAAGTACTTTAATAATTAAAATTAATTCGAGTTATGAATTTTTTTCTTATTTATTCGCCAAACCCCGACTTGCGACACGTTATTGTTCACAGAGATGCCAATTATTAAGATACCTAGTCCATTTTTTTTCCAGAATAAATAAACAGTATACATTGTACGAGTAGATAAATAAACAATTATAGACCTATCTGAAACTATCTTGCCATAAAAAATGTCAATTCTCAAAATTATACACAATTCAAAATTTTCATAAATGTTTGAGGGTGTTTTTAAAAAAAAGCCACTGAATATTTTTCTTATTATTTTAAAAAACTTGCCCAATTCATAAACTATTTTAGTATCCTGTTAATTTGGTAAGCTATCTTTACGAAATCATACTTAAAAATTATTCGAATATTCATAGGGACACTTATTAACGTGAAGAAATTTTGTGAATTTTCGTTGAAAATATATGGAGAAAAAGTTTCCGAACAATTTCACTAATTTATACCTAATTTTGTCGAATTCACATTCCATTACGACTACAGGATTAAAAAATATGAATATAAAAATAGGAGGTATAGAAATCGTGAAATTGTTTACGAAATTTACTCCCCATACATTTTGTATGGAAATTCGTCAAAATTTATCCACGTTTTAATTAGCGTCCTTATGTACTTTGGTATATTTTTTAAGTATGATGCTTTAAAGATAGAGAAATAATAAATAGTTTTACAAATAAGTAGAAAAGTTTTTGAAAATAGATTGAGACAATTTTTTTCTTTGATTATTTTCTTTAAATTGTCCTCAAAATATTTTTCGAATTTTGAATTATAACAAATTTCATCATTTTTTGTGGCGCGATTTTATGAGATAGGACTGTAATTATTTTTGTGTTTGAAATGTATATATGTACGTATACCTATACTAGCAAAAAAATCACGTATGTATCCTAATAATTGCGGCGTCTCTGTGACTCTCGCGCCTCCCCATACTAACTCCCCCCACCCATCCCTGGGAAAGCACAACAATTTTCCAAAGTTTCATTTCAATCGGATCAATGGTTTAGGAGTTCCCATATACGGCAAAAAAACACTGTTTTTTTAGTATACTAGAAGAGTGTTTACATTTTTGTATAGATACTCGTAATTATACCTACTAGTACCCATTATAAAATGTTTAAAACCGCCTCGAAAGATTGCTTGTACCTGCGGCTTGTCAACTCCTTAATGAGGCAAACAACAAAAACCTTTTGATGGTGATTATATTATTATACAACGTAAACTTTGATAGGTTCATCGCTCTCACCAGAAAATGCCTCGGGCAATTATATGAATTTGTTTATTCAGCGACCCTCTGCATTCTGAGAGGTTTTATAGAATGTGAAATATTTCTCCGAGAACAAAGTGGATGAAAAAAAATTGTAAATATTTTTATTCGTGAATTAAATATCAAAATATTAAAAATAATTATATATTTTTGTCAACATTATACCTCATTATATTTATAAAGAATAATTTTATAAGTTAGCTATAATTAATGAAAATAGTGATCAAGGTTCTTACGTACCTAGGCTACAAAAATTTGGTGTTTCGTTTGTTTGTCGTCCTCTCTGCAAACCCCGCAAGTGAAGTGGCGTGAGGGGTTAGAATGGTTAGATAGATAGGGAGAAGTGCTTTCATTAGGGTACATCAAAAATTGCGGAGATCCTATTCTATCATCTTATGTTTTATTGTTGTCCACTAGTCTTAGGGTGAACTTATCCATTTCGTAATTCGATTGATTATAGTAATTAATAAATTCATAGCAAAAGATTTACTTACCACTAAATGTCGAACTTCAATACAAATGTGTTAAATGTTTAACAACTTTATACATATATTAAAATGACAAATTTAGGGATTCTTGCGGATCCATTCCTTCGTCATGGTCTCTCCAAAATATTATCTTATTTGCCCGCTGCATCTACAATGGCGCCTACATTCGGCGTTCTCACGAATTTCACGTTTAAGGGCTTGACACCAAGAATGACGTCACAGTCATTTCCCACGGCATTAAGGTTCAAAATCGCGTGAACAATCGCACGATAAAATGGTAAAAACAGCGTTTTTTTTTAATTTTTTGAGGTTAATTTTGCGTCTATCAAAAAACCTTTACGGTTATTACCTAGATTTTATTGCATATTATCAGTACAAAAAAAAAATACTCCGCGACTTTCGGAAAACGAGTTTCCGTCTTTCGGAAAAAAGAACAGAGGTGTTTTTAACATTTTTATTTTTGAGAAATCTGTACAAGTTAAAAAAAAACTTTTAAGGTTATTCCTTAGATAAATGTTCAATGCATCTACCCTATTTTGTTTTTAAAGCATATTTTGTAACAGTTGTCGAGATATAAGATCTCCCGTTTTTAGAAATTTTTGAAATTTCGGTAGGTATGCATGCTCCTAATTACATTCCATAATTCATAGAAACTAGTGGGTACCTACCCGTGAATTCACGGAGGTTGGTTTAATATGTTTTTGTGTAACCACTATTACTACTCCACCCTTCAAAATTCTTCGAGAGAACACAGGAAGATCACAAGGATCCGTCTTTTCCCCGTCTTTCCAATATCGTCGAGAAAGTCGTAAAACCAGATTCACATCGTCGACTTTCTTAGTTGGTACCCACCCGTGAAAGCCACAAGACTCCTCTTTACCTGTGTCATTCCCATACTCATACTGCCACTCTACCACGGTCTTTAAAGTTAATCGAAGGAACACATCAGGGAAATCACAAGGCTCAGTCTTTTCCCATGCCCCTGCTATTGCTGTTGATAATGCTGCCCTGACAATGTTCTGATCATTGTAATTGGAACAATGTATCGTATCTATAGAGCAAGGGGGTTCTTGTGCATGGGAAACCCTGTGTGTCTTGCATTATTGGAACATGCCGAATATAGGACCATGCGAAACTTTCCGTAGCCAACACCTTCTTTCAGTTGGCGAACTGGAATATAGTAGATATACATGCGTTACTTTGAATCCCCTAATTCGTTGTCGTGAATCGTTATGTCCCTTCACATTCACTATATAGGATGTATTTGATACATCTCCACTCCATGTGCTGTGCACTTCGCACAGTATTGGAGATCGGTCTGATAGTCTTCTGGTTTGGGCACGTAAAAAAACAAACACTAAAAATAATCAAGGTTAACATTACCGTCTTTTCGGTAAGAGGTGTGGAGAATGGGTCGCATATTTAGTGTGAAAAAATATAGGGTCTTACCTACTTTCCATACTAATTTTACATACGTACCTATTATACCTACAGTAATTATAATTTGAATGGCTATATCAATAATTAATATAATAGGTAGATAGGTATGTATGTAGTACTTGATTATTTCAAAATCATACGAACCAACTGATAGTACCTAATCAAAATTATTTTCATTCCATTTGGCTATACGTACCTACTATATAGTATGTAGGTATACTAAATTCGAAAGAATTCGATGCATTCTGTATCAAGTAGGTATGTGCCTACCTATAGTCACTTAAATAATATTATTTCAGTAAGTGCCTATAATTCGAAATTTCAAAAAGTTTGTACTAAGTTTGTAAAAGTTTACTTCAGACGTATTGTTCAACCAACACTTTTCGTCCGATGTAAAGCGCTAGTGTAGAGAACATTTTCAAAATTTCATAGATTCGATTCATTAGTTTGCATAATAATCACGGTACTATTTATTTTCATCGCGCGCTGCGCACAGACAGATGGACAGACATAGGACAATTATTTTAATTGATGTGTCAGAGGTACTCGTAAATATTAATATTATTAAAACCGAATATTATGAATTCTCCACGACTAAACATATTATGTAGATACGATATAATCGGTACATGTTTCAATCTATTTCTTTGTTCAATAACAGCTGGTACTAGGCACTATACCTACTTCTACATAGAATTCCTATTACTTAAGAACCACGGATACGCCAACCAGGAGATTTATCTGTATGAGAGAAAGGATCTTATGAAATGGAGGTATAAGATTAAATTTAAAACTTTTCACATTATTTCACTTTAACAGAAAGAAATCTTTGAAAAAAAAAACTTATTTTTGTATAGATAATAGATTCTTTATCCAATAAATAAAAGATTTTTATGAAGTGAACATTTCTATACGAGCCCACAGATGACAACAGAATATTACTGAGCGAGCTTAAAATTTTTCTGTGTTAGAAATAATTGGCCTAGAATCTAGATATACATATTAACCTTTGTAAACCACCAAAAAGTTAGTAAGCAATAACTATAAACTTTATTTTCTCCAAATTTTCATTAATAAAACAGTTACGTTTAATTGAGCCACGTAACTAGGCAAAGCCCGTACTAAGGTGGGTCACTTAAATATGTTTGCATGTCCCCAAACACGGATGGCATGCACGCCCGAGGATGCACTACTGGCGAATACCAGGGGTGTCAGGGTGGTCGAACATTGTAGTTACAAAATTTGATAGTGTTCCGAACACGGAAAGTAAATATGTAAGTAATTAAGTAAAACAATCAATGCGATGTTATTATGTTCCCTATAACTTAAATTTACTCGACCTTGATTTGTTTTATTGTATGTCATTTCATTTCCTTTTGATTGTACCTTATCTTTTTATTGTTTCATTCTGGTGGGATTGACCCAAATACAGTTTGCATCTAGTTCCGGTGTAAATTATCTTGAACGTAATATTTAAGATTAGGTATGTAAATGAAAGGAAATATATATGCATTGTGCCTGTACATTACCTCTACACTTACCTGTACATTAAACTTTATTTGGTTAAAACATATTTGTAGCGTATTCAGGAAAAAATAGATGATATTTCCTACCGTTTCTTATGTTTTTGAGGGGGTAATCCGAAATTCAGCTTTGCCACCTTGTAGAATAATGTGTTCTCAGAAAACAAAATAAATAATAGTGTTTTCAGTAGCTCGCTCGACAATACGGTTACATATAATTAGTGATCTATACTAAATTTCCTAAGAATTACATACGTCTACTAAGTTACTTAGTTTTCAATTAGTTGAAATTTTCATTACCTTTCTTATAGTATGTTTGACATGTTAAAAAAACTACGATAACATAATTTGATTATACTATAACTTTTCATACACTTGGTTGCACTCGTCTCCTTTAAGGTATGAAATGAAAAGAGAAAATAGTTTCAGACGTTGTGAATGGATGTTGGAGTAAGGGAGGCGTGGGCTTTCAGTTCCCCGCGGATACCTTAGGGACTATTCAATAAAATTCACATTTTCACTGCAAGTAACATGAAACATATAAGATTTATATCACCAAAGAAAGAAATGTGAAAATAATATATCAAAAGGAAATATAATTAATATAACGTAAATTAATATATATATAAAGAAATCATTGATAACAGAATTAGCAGATGTCTACAACAGCCAAATAATAATTGCTTCCAGTAAATTATAATTTGTGTTTGCTTTTCTATCAAATAAATATTTATCCTCTTATCTAGTAGATTTCTATTTTATCATTTCAAATCTGAAGTTTCTTTTTGTAGAAAGTTTTTTTTCTCTGAAATCTGAATTATGTTTAGAAATAATAATAATAATAATAATAAGTTTATTCAGAAAAATATGTACAGTTTACAAATAATGGTTACAACACTAAATTACATAAAATAATACTAAGATCCTTCTAATGATGCGAAGATAAAAGAAAACATTTTATTTGAAGTATACCAAAAATATTTAGGTATGGAACCGGATTTATCTGTACTTACCTATGGCACAGACGGAATTACATTAAGTTTTTCCCTCAACAGAGACGAGAGGCATCTTCATTCACATAATGCAGCGTTATGTGAACTCCCTTAGGGAGTGATCACTTAAGCCAGCCAAAGCCGACTCGTAAGCGTCGGAACACCCATCCTGCTTCCTCCCTAAGGGGGTTCACATAACGCTGCATTATGTAAATGAAGATGCCTCTCGTCTCTGTTGAGGGAAAAACTTAAAACATTTTATGATACGCAATACAAAGAAACTGGAACAATACATTTACGGTTATTCCCTAGATTTTAATGCATATTATCAGTACAAAAAGAAAATTTTACTCCGCGACATTTGGGAAACGAATTTCCGTCTTTCGGAAAAAAGGTCAGAAGTGTTTCCAATTTATATTTTTTTTGTGAAATCTATAAAAGATATAAAAAATCTTTTACGGTTATTCCCTAGATAAAGGTTCAATGCATCTACCTTATTTTGTTCCAAAGCAAATTTAGTAACGGTTGTCGAGATAGAAGGTCTCCCGTTTTTAGAAATTTTTTGAAAAAAAAAATGTCGGTACGCATACTCTTAAAATCTAATTTAATTCATTATTAGGTCGAGCGACTTTTTGTTTTGTTCAGCCAAACGAGCAGCTTGCTGGAACTGTAAATCTATTCAAGTAATTACTATTCCAGGCAGTCATACGAACTGCAGTGATAACTTCAATAGATTAAACATTATAGTCCAAGAGCCCACTGCTTAATTTACGACGTATCTGTTTTTTGATCGAAATGTGGTATAAATGATAGCTTACCAATAGGGTATTATATCGCACTAGGGTTGCCTATCAAAATCTTGCCGCAACCCTCCCCCCCCCCCGAAAAGGTCCCTCTTCGCGGTTTTCCGCATTTTATAGGAATATGGTAAGAGATAGGAGAAAGTAGTCAATGACAAAATTAATCCTTGCTAAATTCTCTACAAAAATTTATTTGTAGATTTTTTCGGAGGACTAGCGGTTTACCCGTAATGGCCGGTCCAAAATAGAAATTCATTTAGAATACTAAAAAATGTATTTAAACTAAATTGGTTGAAAATCGATAAGAGCTATAGGAAAATAGTCTGAGAACGAATTGATAACCATAGTCTTAGCTACAAAATGAGCTATAACTTATTTTCATATATTTAATAATTTCGGAGTTTTTACAATAAAACTCAGTGACGAAAATTCTTAAAATTTAGTTTTTCATAAAATAACCAGTGATATAGCGCCGCAGGCCAAATTGTTTTTTGCATAAAATGTTAGTGATAAAGGGTGGAAGAATGTGAAAGAAAAAAAAATCGAAAAAAAAAAATATTTTTTCAAAAAATATCATGTTTTTCGACCGGCTATTACGGGTAAACTACTAGTCCTATGAAAAAATTGAACTAAGATTTTTTGTAGAGAATTAAGCAAGGATTATATTTTTCATTGACTACTTTCTCCTATCTCTTACCATATTCCTATAAAATGCGAAAAACCGCGAAGAGGGACCTTTTCGGGGGGGGGGGATTTTGATAGGCCTAGTGCGATGTGATACCCTATTGGTAAGCTATCATTTATACTACATTTCGATCAAAAAACAGATACGTCATAAATTAATCAGCGGGCTCTCGGACTATTAGCGAATTGTACTTCAGTTCAGCAAGCTTCATATTTACAGATGTTTTCTTTGATGTTGACTTTGACGTAAACTTTCACAGCTTTATCTTATATCACAAAACTTGTAAATGTTTTATTAAATGGTCTAAGCTGGCTATTATAAGATTCTCTCTAATTTTGGAATCTATAAACATCTTTTCCGCCCACATTTCAAAGTTTATAAAAATATGTGTAACGAAACGTCATTCCTTGAGTGTTGCGTGGGATGGAGTAGTGATGGAGGTCCGGAAATCTTTCATCCGATTTGCTAAAAATGTGTCAATTTTCTAGCCCTCGTGTAATTGACCATATAAGTGAATATATTACAGTGTCACAAGAACCACTTTGTCTCTCTTTATTAAAAGGGTAAAAAGCAATGCACAAAGTACCTAATAAAGGTAACTGTATACTTACCTAGTAAATATAAAAAAATAATATTTCACCGAAATACCCGATTATAATATAGGGTGGACCATAAATCTTAGCACTTTTGAAATGGCCTTAAAAATACGGTTTGTATTAAAAAAAATAATTTATTGTTAAGAACAACAATAGATGGGAAATTCATTTTCTAAACACAATGTCATCAACGTGTGCTCCATCTCCCTACTGGCCTTCCTCATATCTGACCTTTAATTTTTTTAAAAACTTTTCTATACAAAGCGTAGGTATGTTTTGAAAATTTCAGAACCAGATTTCCTCTCGAATATTTGATTTCAGTTAGAGTATAATCACTAGTTTATTTATGTAGACCCTATTTTTGAAAAAGTCCATAAAAATAGGTGGGGTTAAGTCTGGGCTGCAGGGAGACTATAGAATATCTCCTCTCCGCGAGGTAATTTTGTTCTGGAACTTTTATCACACTACTCAAAAGAGATATTCCATGGCTTCTCAGCAGCCCGGATTAAACCACACTTGTTTTTTATGTGAGAATATTTCAAAAGTCAGGTTTACCTGAATAAATCAACGACAATACTTCAACTAAAATCAAATATTCGTGAGGAAATTGTCAATACCTCACGATCTTTGTCGAAAAGTTTTGGAAAATCTTAGAGACAGATTTGAGCTACGTCAGTGGCAAGATGACGGACATCTTGGTGGTATTGTGTTTAGAAAATGAATTTTCCATATATTGCTGTTCTTATTAATAAAAATATATACAAACATTTCATACATTTCAAAAGTGCAAGAATTAACGGTCCACCCTTTTTAACATTGTCAAAAGATAACGTTTAAAAAAACTGTAGAAAATGTTAAGGTTCTAAGAACATAATCATATTTTCTATGAAACCGATCACATCGTAATCACTTAGATACTCAAAATATTAAAATATTTCGTTTCATATAAAGTTAAAAACAAGATGCCAGATTATGTCAGAAGTTAAGGAAAATTGCACGGAGAGATGTTGTAGTAACACGAGAATATATAGCGAAGTATAACATTAACACAATGGCGTCAAAATTCAATATCGTTTGTAATCTCAAGTCATTAGGTTTTATTTAAGTTGATGGTCTGTTCACAGGAAAGGCTTGTTAACGGAAATCATTCCATGGCTCAACAAGCCTCGCCCCCATCCGGCAAGGAATATTGTACGAGTATATTTAGGGGAGGGACGATCACAGTCTTGTATGAAATTGTTGAACTTTTCTACATTTTATAATATTATTATGGGTTGTGCGCAGTGGACTTTCACCGTTCGTCGTTGATCATGGTCGATTAATTAAGCATTTTTTGAAAATTAATTAATAATTAAGATTCTCATACATAGTATTTATAACATTAACTTTAATTAACAAAATTACATACTTACTCTAATTAAGCAACCATCAAGTGTGTGTGTTGGTGTATGTATTGATGTGCTTTAGGATGTGTATATGAGTGACCGATCATGTCTGCGCTGCCAGGATGTTTTGTTTTGTGTGACTGTGTGTTTTTTTTTCTTTTGGGTAGATTTTTTGACCATTGTTTTCTCTCTCTTTTATTTTTTTTTGTTTTGTGTCTTTGCTTTTTTTTTCTTTTTGATTTGTTTTTTTGTTTTACTTTGTATTTTTAGTGGCATTGACCCAAATACAAGTTATACCTAATTGGGCAATCCCGGTGATATTGTATTGGTATATTTTATCTGTGAATAAATAAATAAATAAATATATATATAAAGTGCTTGTGTGGAGGGCAAGATTCAATCAAATACTACACATGAAACAAATCAAAACAGTTGTAGACTAAATATACAAACATAACACACCTAGATAAATAGGCATTCGACAGTTGACAGAAAAGTCATTTTATCTACAATAATTACAACAATATATAAAAAAATTGTGGTACAACAAAAAATGAATAAAAAATCAAATTGATGTCGATATCCAAAAATATTAATGTGTAAATCGATATCAAGGATACAGACAAAAAAGTATGGAGTTATATATTTTTTTGTCAATTTGTTATGTTTCTTTATATAATTATAGTATTAAGGAAAGAAATACCCCTATATTACCTATATTGGGGTCAGGTGGCAGAAATCATAGTCCAAGAGCCCGCTGCTTAATTTATGACGTATCTGTTTTTTGATCGAAATGTGGTATAAATGATAGCTTACCAATAGGGTATTACATCGCACTAGGGTTGCCTATCAAAATCTTGCCGCAACCCCCCCTGCCCCCCCCCGAAAAGGTCCCTCTTCGCGGTTTTTCGCATTTTATAGGAATATGGTAAGAAATAGGAGAAAGTAGTCAATGACAAAAATAATCCTTGCTGAATTCTCTACAAAAAATGTCAAGTCAATTTTTTCGTAGAACTAGCAGTTTACCCGCAATGGCCGGCCCAAAACCGAAATTCATTTGAAATACAAAAAAAATGCATTTAAACTAAATTGGTTGAAAATTGATAAGAGCTACAGGAAAATAGTCAAAAAACGAATTAATTGCCATAGTCTTAGCTACAAAACAAGCTATAACTTATGTTCATACATCTAATAATTTCGGAGTTATTACAATAAAACTCACTGACGAAAATTCTTAAAATTTAGTTTTTCATAAAATAACCAGTGATATAGCGCCGCAGGCCAAATTTTTTTTCCATAAAATGTTAGTAATAATGGGTGGAAGAATTTGAAAGAAAAAAAATCAAACTTTATTTTTTATTTTTTCAAAAAATATCCTGTTTTTTGACCGGCCATTACGGGTAAACTACTAGTCCTATGAAAAAATTGAGAGAAGTTTTTTGTAGAGAATTTATCAAGGATTATTTTTGTCATTGACTACTTTCTCCTATCGTTTACCATATTCCTATAAAATGCGAAAAACCGCGAAGAGAGACCTTTTCGGGGGGGGGCAGGGGGGGTTGCGGCAGGATTTTGATAGGCAACCCTAGTGCGATGTAATACCCTATTGGTAAGCTATCGTTTATACCACATTTCGATCAAAAAACAGATACGTCATAAATTATGCAGCGGGCTCTCGGACTATCACAGCACTGCGAAAAGCTCCTAGTAAACAAATGTTAAAATTTATATCTTGTTCACCCAAAGTGTAAATAAAATATGTAAATATGTAAATAAAATAGTTAGCTTCGTAAAATTTCGATCGTTAATCTTTCAATATTAAACAAAAATATAAACTGAACATTAACGGCTTGATTCTATTGCAAAATAATTATTATTTCCTGGAGACCGCCTGGTTGCTACAGACGAGTGCTATTTAGCGATGAGAAAAAAGTCATTTAAACATTGAAAGTTCCAATTGTTTCAGATTTCTTTCAACATTTCACAAGTTTAATTCACTGAGAAAACTACGAAGACGATCGTTGAATCGAGTTAACCTATACAATATCTACTATTTCAATAAGACGCTACCTATTTAAAAATTCTCTTTGGGATTATAAAATAGCTCATTTTGCCCTTATTGTGACACAATTTCCATAATTCAAACGTAGATATGTATCACATACACCTATGTGTATTCAATACAGGAGAATTTCATTAACTTTATGGTTTATTATCACGTGTTACTGTGTCAAATTTCACAATATGACTCTTGGATTATTCAAGCAGATAATTTAAATACACGCGGTAGCGGGACTTGCCAACTCACTTCTCAATATAATCAGCCGGATTCGTGATTTAATAACCTATAATCTCCTCAGTGGAAAAATTAATATTCATCTATTCAGGTATCACGGATATTAAATAGGAATAGGCTCCCACAGGTGCGCGGGACCTAAAATACAAGCATTGTGCCTATCTTCTAATAAAAAATATTATATTGTTTACTAAATAGGTTCAAAATAGATTAAGAGCCGACTAATTTGTATTTAATTTTTAACCAACTTTCATTAATTTTGGGATATCTATCCAATATTTCCGTTTGTTTTTAGCAGGTCTTTAAACCATGGTTAATGAGACGTGTTCAAATTATTTATTAGATTAAAAAAAAACATTCAACAAATAATGATTTGGCAGTATTTTAGTATGTACATTATTTCGAATTTAATAACTTGTATGCATTCCGTTGACATTTAAAAGCATGTTTATTCTTGTAGACATCGATTCTACTAAACTTCTGTACACTTTTTTTATATCTTCGTATTACATGTATCTGGAGGAAAACCACAACTGCTTCTCAGGAAATAGCCCAATTATGAAACTGATTGAGAATTTGCGGGCCATGGTTAAACATAAAAATTAAAAAAATGACATTAACCACATAAGTGCCCATAATAAAAAAGTTTAAAAATCTGGCACCACGACGAGGACATAAAAAAGTGTAAAAAAGGTACATATATACTTAAAAATGTCAAAGGGAGGAGCACAAAGTATCAAATTTAAATCTATATTAAAATATTGTATTTATTCTTAAATGAAGTCATTATTTTCTGAAAAAATATTTTAGTCTAATAATTTGAACACGTGTCTAAGTATTAGTAGTAAGATTAAATGTAAGGGATATTTTACATATTATATAATTCAATTTTCATATTAGTTATCATCTAAATTAATATAACGTTGCATAATAATGCAATTTATCAGTATGTGCTATTTAACCACTGCAGCCACACTTCTGTTAAAGTACCTATTACTTATTCAACTATAAGCTGGCAAATGCCCTACTTTTGTACGAGACGAGAAGATATTATTATATTATTTCAAGTGTTGTATAAAAATGCGATTTGTCATCTGGAAACTGCAACACTTTGATAAAATACTATTTCCCTATTTGCAAGTACAGTACTCTGTATGAATATCTGTGAACAATCGTTCTATTGAATTATTATTCCTTTATGTTTATAAAGTTCATAAATATGAATGCAAACCAATTCAATGCAATGTAAAAGATCTTGCCATTATTATAACCGCACAATATTTAAACAATAAGACACTTAAACCAGCCAAACCGACTCGTTAGCGTCGGAACACCCATCCTGATTCCTCACCAAGGGAGTTCACATAACGCTGCTTTATGACAATGAAGATACCTCTCGCTCCTGTTGGGGAAAAACTGTAACATTTTGTAATATCTTGACCCACCAACAAAATTCTCATTATTATCAGCCAGAAAAGTCTATATCTAGGATGATAATAATATGTACCTAAATGCATCAGGCTAATACCGGGAAACATTTACCTATCCAGGTATCACGGATATCAAAGCATTGGATTTAGATGCGAGGGGGATAAAATACAAGAATTGTTCTTTGAATATTAGTATTAAGAAACCTTCATTCAAAATTGCACGTATTGATATCGAGTTATTTATTAGTATTATACAAAACATATTTATGATTTATTTATTCATACCAGCATTTTTTGCTGTTTGAGGATAATATAATTTCTTTGTGTTATATTTATATTTGTATTTTATATCTTAAACTGTTGTACATAATATTTCTTATTATAAATAAATAAATAAATAAATAAATTTATTCCCATTTGTAAGAGATTAAGGTCCTATATGCTCTAATTGGGCTTCGGCTCCCTGAATTGTACTCAGCCAGTACTGGGGGAATCGTTTTGATAGTGAAGACAGTAATAGATGAACGTATGGACTACAGATCGGCTGTTTTAGAATTACAAGATTTGGAAATTCCTTAGTACCCTTAAAATTTACGGGATCTGAAGATTTTCCGTTCAGCTTTTCAGATATAAAAGTATAATTTAGTCAAAATACTGGTAATTATAATCTTTATGTTTTATATTTCTAAATTTCTTCCCAGTTTTCTTTTAAAAAGCTATAATTCACTATGTCGCTTACGTTATTCTTATTTCCAACATTCTCATACAAAATTTGAAAAAGTTGAAGCAAAAATAGAATGATTTTTGCTCGGTGCATATGCCCACTTAAAGTAAACTCATCTATGTAAAAGTACCTTCGTGTGTGCACTGTGCATTCTGTGGATTTTTTTTGGAGAATTGAACTATACGTATATACTCGTATGGTGTCAGGCGCTATAAGATCACATTTAGATCCCGAAGCCACATTCTGGCCTCGGTCGTCAAGTTGTTCAGATCCTCCATCATCCCCCAAATTTGTGGGTTGGGCATTCATTCAGAATTGAACTAGTTTTTTAACATAAATAAATGTCTTGGTGAATCAGCTGTAAGTGTTTGCATAAATAAAATAATAAATATGTAATTGTAACATAATCCATTAGTTTTAATTAATTACAAAAGAAATGCATTACCTAGTAAGTACCCAGGGAAAGTACACTGCAACCATAACTGATAAGGTAACCAAAACCTTCCAAACCCTATTTTATATCCTTTTATCACCAGAAAGTGGCAGGGCTGTAACTTTACAAAGAGCCGTTTATGGTTTTAGGGCTACATTGCGTGTGTATCTGTATACTGTATAGTTTCTTTCATACGTTATAGTCGTATCGTATAGAAGCAGCTATATTTTAGTAACTTTAGAAATAAAACTTCTCCTAGATACAAAGTCGGTACCTTTAGCGAAGTGATCACTCTACGACTAAATTGTTTTAAGTTTGCCGATCTAACTATGACGTCACTGTAATTTTCCACGGCATTAAGGTTCAAAATCGCATGAACAAAATAGTAATAATAGCGTTTTTTTTTTCATTTTTTGGATCGAATTAATTTCGCTTCAATCAAAAAACTTTTACGGTTATTCCCTAGATAAAAAATGCATATAATCAATACAAAAAAAAAATCTCCGCGACTTTCGAGAAACGAGTTTCTGTCTTGAGGAAAATATCAGAGATGTTTTTCACATTTTTTTTTTGAGAAATCGATACAAGATATAAAAATTTTTTTACGGTTATTCTCTAATAAATGTTATATTTAGTAGCGGTCGTCGAGATCTAAGGTCTCCCATTTTTAGATTTTTTTTGAAATGTCATTATGCACACTCTTAAGAAGAAATAATATGTATTTCCATTGTCTAGCCAGACCTTTACTTTTATACCTACTAACTATTATATTTTCAGAACATCATAAACAATGAAGTAGTTTCACATCGTTTTGCATGTGGGGGTAACCAACGAAAGTACACAGGTGAATAATACCTTTTATTATTAGTATGGATGACATATGCAAGTAAACGTGCTCTAACGAAACGCGTGTGTGTTGTTTTTTCATTGTTTTCAATATAACAAGTTTTCACTGAATGTTGGAGTTCGATTCCCGGCTGCGGCAGATGGATAGACTGTAATTGGTGAATGTTGCTTAAGTGTACAGTGATCACATATAAATCAGCCGACGATCAGTCACATCTAGCCTGACGCAAAGTCCATCCTTTGCTGTATACCTGTCACTACTGACAGTTTTTTTTTTTGTATGTAGGTATCAGGCGCGAAGCTAACTATAAGAACACGATTCCTATCGAGTTACCTTTTGGAAAAAATGACAGGTATAATAGTGCCTGATCTAACGTAATCCAATAAGAAATGTTCGCTCCGGCTTCCCTTCTGCAAAAATCCACTCTTCGCCACTGGTAGGTATACCTATTTTATTTGTGTTTGGAACTTTATTAAGTATATAATGTAGATAAATATGTAAAAAAATGGAAGAGATCTTGGGGCCATAGTAACTGAACATGAAGAGATCATGGGGCCATAGTAATTGAATATGAGAACAATTTATGGTTGCCACTTTAGTTCAGTAATTTTATTCTCTGCACTGGTTACGCCATTTATTTATATTGATAGCATCTCTTCTTCTCTTCTTCGTCAGCCTACTCCCGTCCACTCCTGGACGAAGGCCTCCTCCATCTGCTTCCAAGCCGCTCTATCCTGGGCTCTCTGGATCCAGTGATAGCATACTGTCTCTAAATGTCTAATTATTATGATATAATTTTCTCTACGTCATAATTTAGATGTTTTCCACAATATTTTATGAATTCAACGTAGGTACTGAGGAGTCAGTTTGTTTCGTTATTTTAACTGTTTTCAAAATGAACCATATTTGTATTATTAATAATGCTCAATGACCTAGTATTAATTTATTCCTCAACTTTAATAATATGTAAGATCCGGCCCTGATGGTTCCACGAAGAGATGGGCGCCAAGATTTATATCGTAAGTGTCTCCTTTTATACGACGGTGCTCTTAAGAGGATTATTTTAGAATATTTAAGTAGAAAGGACTTTAGAGACATAACGCCTTTATGAAGAAACACTGGTACATTTTATGCGTTCTTCTTTCAACATAATCTGAATGGAACGACCTTAATGGGTTTAACAATTATTATTATACAGTGCCAGGCCATCCCATTTCATTTCGCAAGGAAATAATGCTCCTCCTGTATACAAAATGTAAGAGATGCTAAAGTAAAATAAATAAATAAAGAAACATCCATTCATTTGAGATGGATAAGGATAAGAACCGTAAGAGAAAAAAAGTAGATACTTATAAGGAAAATATTACCTACCTTTCTTTCATTTGCAGGTAATACTACGTAAGGCAATTAGTTAATGTACTTAACATAAAGGAATATCATTGCAGTCGAAGGCCTATACCTTCATTCTGAGATACATAATATCTCATTACTTAAGAGTATGCATACCGACATTTCCAAAATTTCTGTAAACTGGAGACCTTATATCTCGACAACCGTTATTAAACATGTTTTAAAACTAAACAGGATAGATGAATTAAACACATATCTAGAGAATAACCGTAAAAGTTTTTTTAAAACTTGTATAAATTTCTCAAAAAAAAAAATGAAAAACATCTCTGATCTTTTTTCCGAAAGACGGAAACTCGTATCCCGACAGTCGCGGAGTACATTTTTCTTGTACTGATAAGATGCATTAAAATCTAGGGAATAACCGTAAAAGTTTTTTGATAGACGCAAAATTAACCCCAAAAAACGGTACAAAACGCTATTTTTACCATTTTATCATGCGATTGTTCACTCGATTTTGAGGCTTAATGTCGTGGGAAATGACTGTTACGTCATTCTTGGTACTAAGCCCTTAATAGATGGTATCCAGCAAATTCAGATTATTCATAAAAAATAAGGTAAGTTTGCTTGCTGGTGTTATGAACGTTGTAAAAGCATAGTTACAAAGAAATCGTCACATAAAATATTATCAGGATCCCCAATGCGTTGTCAATCCTAATGTGAAGGTCGTCGTAATGGTATATGGGCCAATCTAACCTAATGACTTAAGGATACAATGCCTAAGTTAAAAGTTTGTGATTCTCGATGGCACATGAATTCTTTAGCAAAGGCTATCTTTAAGTTAACGTGATCGAAGGCCTCCCGTTTTTAGAAATTGATGAAATGTCAATATGCATACCCACTTTTAAAAAACAAGATAGAATTTACTTGGTGAAAAAACCGAAAAAAAATCTTTTGATTTGTAACGTTATTTTTAGTCAGCATATTTACAAATTGGTTTCATTTAGGTACTAACATTTTATTTTAAGAGAAAAATATAACTTTTCACTACGAAATCTGTGATAAGGAAAATAATGATGAAGTGAAGGTCATATCTATTATAAGTTATGTACTAGTCATGTACCTATAATTCTTCTTCTTCTTGCCTCTTCCCAGTTTATCTGGGGTCGGCCCTTCTGGTACGTAGTCGCCAGACCTTACGATCCTGTGCCATCCCACCAGTAAGCTGTTGGTCCCTAAGCTCCTTTTCGATATTTGTCCACCAGGTGGCTTGTGGACGTCCTCTGGATCTGGACTGTGATGGTATGTCCAGTGCGAGCTTTACCACGTGATCGTTATTACGTCTGCTCACGTGACCGTACCATCGGAGTCTTGTTTCTTTTAATTTCTCCGGAATTGGCGCGACCCATGTCGCGACCCATGGCGCGAGTCATGTACCTATAATAATAAAATAATATTTGTAAGGTAAATAAATAATACCCCTTTAGAATAATAAAATAACAACTGACTCTCTCTCTTTATCTCTATTTCTCCTTGGTCTCTCTTTTGTCAGATATAGGTCTTTTCCAAACGTTTCCATTAATGTTTTACACGTTTTTATTATATTTCGCGCGGTGTTGATGTTTACTCCGTCTATGTACATCTGTCGATGCAAATTTTAATAACTTCCTGACTACTTAGAGACCTGAAACTTTGCAACCGTACGAAAACTGGGTGACAATACATTTCTGTATAAATTCGATCATCCTTCTTCGGGGACAAAAAAGTTGTTGAGCGTTTCAGGGGATCCAAGGGTCCTGGGGGGTCATGTGTGGTATCGTATGAAAGGGCGTTGGAAAAAAAATCCTGATCGTGAGTTATACTTTGTCCAAGTCGGCTAATTGGGAGACACCGGATCGAGATCGATCCAGTCACAGCATAGCGCCGTGTTTGGCATCGTATGAAAGGGCGTTGGAAAAGAAACTTCAATCTCAAGTTATATTTTGTCCAGCACAAACCTACGGGAAAAAAAGCGGGAAATACGTAAAGCTAAATAGACAACTATACTGTACGAGAGAATTGGCGAATTAAAAGTATCTACGAGTTCATTGAAAATTATACATATTATATGTTTTCTTCGTTTTTCTCGAGTGTTCAGTGTGTATTTTGACGATGTTGTGATGATCACCGGAATTCTAGGAATGCAGAATTTTCAACTATAACATTCAGTTATCCTAGTAATATCCTACATAAGGTCCATACTATAATGTTTAGAAAATCGAGAAGAGATTTTTTTCACCTGACATCATAATTGACATCTAATTGCTTGTGTAGGGCATAATATATGTTTATTAACTTGACACTTAATGGATATTACTTTGAGCGTCGTTGTAAGGTGATATTAATTTATGTAGTTACTCGTATATGAAACTATGTAGGTAATATCATGTAGTTAGTTTGTAACAGCTGATGAGTAAACTGTTGTTACGGAGTGTAGTTTAATACTTTGGTTGGGTGGTAGGTATTTATTATGTACTAGCTGAGTTACCCGTGCTTCTCAAAAAAAGGAGCTCAAATTGAATCTTACTAAGATATTAAAAATATATATACGCAAAATTAACCTTCAACGGTTATTTGATAGCAATTATATTTAAAATCTTGCATTAAAAAAAGGAATAAGTCTGAGAGATAGAATTAGAAACGAAGAAATCAGACGCCGAACAAAGGTCGCAGACATAGCAGACCGTATCGCTGGGCTAAAATGGCAATGGGCGGGCCACGTTGCGAGACAGGGCAACGAGAGATGGGCACCCAGAATCCTAAGATGGCGACCATGGGAGAACAGAAGACCTGTGGGACGACCCCGAAAGAGATGGGTAGACGATATAGTCCCAGTCGCAGGAAGGAACTGGGTGAGCAAAGCCCAAAGTAGAAAAACGTGGAAAGTGTTAGAAGAGGCCTATATCCAGCAGTGGAGGGATGGCTGAACAAGAAGAAGAAGAGATTATTTTTTGATGATCCTGTATAATATTTTATACGTGAGGTGTAGTGCGAGGCCGTCGCCATATTGTTCATGGAGGCCGGACCCAACTGACATTTGACGATGATTACACCATCAAAATTGTATGGGAAAAAATATTCCGTAGTTCAAGTGTTTGTCACCGAGACAAGGTGTTTGTCACCGATACAAGGTGACGTCACCATTCGTGGCGGTGATGGAATTCGAGGATGTAGGCTTGTACTCTACTATCGCAGGCTTCGTGTAAAGCGAGGCCGTCGCCATATTGTTCACGGAGGCCGGGGCCAACTGACATTTGACGATGATGACGTCACCAATAGTGGGAGAAAATGTATGGGAAAAATATTCCGTAGTTCAAATGTTTGTCACCGAGACAAGGTGTTTGTCACCGATACAAGGTGACGTCACCGATAATGGCGAAGATGGAATCCGAGGATGTAGGCTTGTACTCTACTATCGCAGGCTTCGTGTAAAGTATAAGCATAAATAATAGGTATTATTACACCTGTGCTGTGCATGCAACTTGCCTCATATTAGTGTCACCTTATAGCGCTCCATCATCAAAGTGAACTCAATCAAAACTGTTTCATAACAGATATATTAAATTGTTACGTACTAGTTAATAATATGCCTGGGAGATTCAGTTTGACGTCGTAAGTTGTAATCTAGAAGTTTGTAGACGCCGTACATATATTATGTCATTATATATAAAATGCTCTTACAATATGAGTACATGGTTGGCGCAGTTGGTTGAAGCGACAGTCTCTCAAGCGGGATGTGCCAGATTCAAACCCTGGCGCTGGCGATGTATTCCACCCTTTGCGATACAGGCTTTCAGCCTAGTGCAAGGTGTGCAGAAAAGTATTTGCGTTTGTGTATGCAAGCCCAGATCCTTTAAATAATTATTGGAAAGTAATACATCTCGGTAAATACTTAAGCTACAAAGTTGTAGTTAAACATTTGCATACTTCTTTTAAAATAAAAAAATACGTCTTTTACTGTTTTGTCAAAAATTTAGGACAAGGGTTGAAAAAGGTGTGTTAAGTTTTCCACAAAAGCCATTCGATATCTATTGTGTGTAGATTGTACCTATCTGTGTATCTAACATATGTATATTTTATAGTGTATTTCATCGATTGTGAAATACATATTATTAACTCCGCCCGTTGGAAAACACCACACAATACCGACGCGGCACTTACCAAATTTAAATTGCAAAAAATAAACTTTTGTAGTAAAAAATAATCTTTGTTTTGTTAATTTCAGAAAAAATATAGGTATGTACATCAATTTTAAATAAATAAATAAAATAAAATAAAATAATCTTTATTGTACAGAAACATACAAAGGGCGGGCTTATTGCCAAATGGCAATTTCTGCCAGCCAACCCATGACAGAAACCAAAGTGAGACATAACTAATTTTAAATTAAGTACCAAAAGGGTACCTTTACCTAATTTTGATGATTCATATTAATTAATTCAGACAATTTAGATGAGTCCCAATGCTTTTGGTTTAGACAAAAGTATAGTAACCCGGGCAATGCTGAGTAATACAGCTAGTATAACATATAGGTGAGATTATGGGCAGAGTATGTGTACTCGTCTCTCCCGTGAGATATGGAGGATTTTATTTTTACTTTACACGTAAGCAAGACAAATCGTTCCCTTTTTATTTAATAGTCATCCTTTCTTTGCGTTTTATCTTTAACCTGTGGGTATCTTCTCAAGTACTGGGAACATTATAATATTATGAGAACAAATTCCTTATTTTATTGATTCTATGTATACCTTTTGAATCTAAAACGTATGTGATATCTAAAACCATCTTCCTCCACTCTTATGCATCCTCCGCGGGAACAAAGGTAGGTCACACTATAGGCCCAAATATTGAATACGAGTAAGTAAATCTTTATTTTAGAGTTACAAAACAAGGCAATGGTAGTGTGCCGAAAGGTGGACTTATTGCAAAAGCAATATACTACGAAATAGCATCTTTAAAGATAACTCTTAGGTACGACAATGTGATCTTAAATTAACTGCAAGATCGTTTCAGACCTTCATTCATAAAATGTATGGGTGCAGAAACGTACGAAAAAATAAAACCTGCGCCTAACAACGTCCCAATAATGTTTTTTTTTTAATAGAAAGGATCTGGACTTGCATATAGGTACAAACTCAAATACTTTCCTACACACCTTGCACTAGGCTAAAAGCCTGTATTGCAAAGTGTGGAATACATCGCCAGCGCCGGGGTTCGTGCCTGATGAGACCTCCCGCTTGTAGTCCAAGAGCCCGCTGCTTAATTTATGACGTATCTGTTTTTTGATCGAAATGTGGTATAAATGATAGCTTACCAATAGGGTATTACATCGCACTAGGGTTGCCTATCAAAATCTTGCCGCAACCCCCCCTGCCCCCCCCGAAAAGGTCCCTCTTCGCGGTTTTTCGCATTTTATAGGAATATGGTAAGAGATAGGAGAAAGTAGTCAATGACAAAAATAATCCTTGCTAAATTCTCTACAAAAAATGTGCTGTCAATTTTTTCGTTGAACTAGCGGTTTACCTGCAATAGCCGGTCCAAAACCGAAATTCATTTAAAAAACTAAAAATATGAATTTAAACTAAATTGGTTGAAAATTGATAAGAGCTACAGGAAAATAGTCAAAGAACGAATTAATTACCATAGTATTAGCTACAAAACGAGCTATAACTTATTTTCATACATCAATTAATTTAGGACTTATTGCAATAAAACTCAGTGACGAAAATTCTTGAAATTTAGTTTTTCATAAAATAACCAGCCATATAGCGCAGCAGGCCAAAATTTTTTTTCCATAAAATGTTAGTGATAATGGGTGGAAGAAAGTTAAAGAAAAAAAATCAAAAAAAAATTTTTTTTTTCTCAAAAAATATCCTGTTTTTCGACCGGCCATTACGGGTAAACTACTAGTCCTATGAAAAAATTTACTTAACATTTTTTGTAGAGAATTCAGCAAGGATTATTTTTGTCATTGACTACTTTCTTCTATCTCTTACCATATTCCTACAAAATGCGAAAAACCGCGAAGAGAGACCTTATCGGGGGGGGCAGGGGGGGTTGCGGCAAGATTTTGATAGGCAACCCTAGTGCGATGTAAAACCCTATTGGTAAGCTATCATTTGTACCACATTTCGATCAAAAAACAGATACGTCATAAATTAAGCAGCGGGCTCTCGGACTATTGAGAGAATGTCGCCTCAACCAACTGCGCCAACCATGTTACTCGTGTACAAAATTTTTGGTAGATATGTTTCATGAATTTATTCACACTTCTCCATTACATTATCGGTAGGCACCTTTTTATATTATTTCTGTAAAGCTTCCAAACGATCGAAAATCCTTAAATCGCCTTATGATATCTCGAATAAAAATATATAACAAAAATCCTTTGTAATCTCCATGTCAATGAAACGAGGACAACCATCTTACTTTCAACTGAGGTGACTTTCTTTCAATAGAATATATTCTCTGGGAATGACAATAAAGCCGAATTTGCGTTTACGACGTCAGCATTTGAATTTTATCAAAACCGTAATCGCTTGGATGAGGATTCCGGAGGCTACATTTATACCTTATTGTATATATTTTTTTTGTAATAATATCATTATTTATATAGGTAGCTGGTGTAGTCTCATTTTGTGTTTAATAAAAGGGATTTTATTCTTCAGTTTTGTATAAATCAGAAACATTTTCTAACAGAATCCGAGGGGAAGAAAAAGTATCATTTTCACTGCAATCATGCATTTTACATACAATAAATAACAAATGTACACATTTCTCGATAGTAACTCAGTCATCAACTACAGCCGATTTCTTTTTCGGTTGATACTACTTTGCATTGATACGTATAATGTTGCGAAACCTGATTACGAGCCTGTAAAATGGTTTCGAACGGTTGTAGATGAATGTTTAAATTGTACATTTTGTTTTATATAATGAATTGGTAAATATTCGTATTATATTACATGTACTGTTAAGTAAAGTAGAAAACACTATTCTAAATAATGAAAAAAACTAGTGTCCGACCGAAACTGGATTTTTAGCCGAAACCGAAACCGTAACCGAATATTCGGCTCCCCTTCTAGTTTCGGCCGAAACCGAAACCGAAACATAGGAATTTCAGTTGTAATTTTGAAAAAAAAAATCTTTATAGGTACCCTGCTCTGATATCTAGTGTTTCCCTAAGATATTTATCAGGAAACCACGCTTCATTTTCGGAAATCAATCAAAATAAATCAAAAACAAATCAAAAGAAAGGAACCCATTAAACTACAACTTATGTCATCATTATGTAGGTATCCATGGCATAGGTTACACTAGGGGGACATAAAAAATGCAATTTTTCTTCGGGAGGTTAAGTAACGGAAGTTGTGGTGTAGTTTGCTAATATGTATATTCATGGACATCGCCAGCCTCGGAGCTAAAGGGGGGCAACAAAAATTTACAAAATTGATATAGGATGAAAAACGCGTAAATAGCGCCACAGGCGAAAATTTTTTGTGAGACATGGTGAAGAAGGCCGTGATATGGTTTGGTTTATTTGAAAATGTACATAATAATTTGCACACTATTATGTACGAACAATGTTTCATATAAAAAGCATAAATAAATAGCGCCGCAGGCTTTTTTTGTGAAACAATTGTGTTTTGATGGATTTTTTATACTAATTTTACAAAAACATGTCAAAACATGGTGAGAAAATGTGCGGTAATAGTGTGATTTATTGTGAGGTCTTATCATGAAGTATGGAAAAATATATAGCTATTCCAATCTCTAGTGGGGGCAGCTGCCCCCTCCCCCCTGCCGACGTCGACGCCCACGTGTATAGGTATTATCTTTGAACTAAAATAGGAATGTAGAGTACAAAAATATTTATGAGTATTTTTCCTTTCGATGCACCTAGAAGTAGCGCCGCAGGCAATTTTGTGTTTTTTAATGGCCGAAGTGATGAATCTTGTTGTAGGTAATTAAAACACTTGGTTATGTTGTATCAGGGAAACAGCCGCTTAAGTAGCGCCGCAGGCAAAATTTTTGTCATAAGACATAAATGATGTGTATAAAAATGGGTAGTGATATAATATCTAGTTCACTTTTGTAAAATAAAAAAGGAATCTAGTGTACAGAATACAAACACAAAGTGTGAATCTGTTCCGAAGATTCCCGACAATGCTCGATATAATACGGATGCTAGTTTCGGTTTGGCCGAAGGTTCGGCCACTTTTTGGCCGAAACCGAAACTGGGGCCGAAACCGGCTATTTTGGCCGAAACTGGCCGTAACCGAAACCGAAACCGAATATTCGGTCGGTCTCTAAAAAAAACTATAGAAATGTACGTAGTACAATATAGTAACACATTCAAGGATCGGGTCTGTTATAAGCCTGGTGATCTGTTCTCTCTACCTAACTCGCAAACCGAGTCATTGTTGACGGGTTACCGTTAGTATATTGATAATAATTAACATCAATATATATAATCTGATCATCATATTATCAATATATATAAGGTGGATGATGTGGTTGAGAGGATAGCGGTGCAGAAGTGGAGATGGGCGGGGCACATTGTAAGAATGCAGGACAACAGATGGACGAGGAGACTGCTGGAGTGGAGACCAAGGGGCGACAAAAGGCCACAAGGGCGACCACCTACCAGATGGGTGGACGGTATTAAGAGGTTTGCCGGACCCCAGTGGATGGGAATCGCACAGGAGCGGGAGACGTGGAGGAGGAGGAGAGGGGAGGCCTATGTCCTGCAGTGGGCAACCGCGGGCTGTTGATGATGATGATGATATATTATTTTGTTTATTCGTTATTGTTCCCGTAAAGCTGAAAGAGCTTCTCAGTGTTTTTGGCGTTATTCAAAAGTATCTACTTACTACATACATTATTTGATATCAACTACACGTGGATGGTTATTTAGTAATTAATCTATATGGGGATGTACCTTTAATTAGCGTCCAGTATAGACAATACAACAGTAGGAGCATTTATACCTAGCAGTGGAAACGTTGGTATTATTGTAAATAGGAGAAATTGTTTACCTTCTCGTATAGAATAATAATAATATCTTGGCAGGGGCGTAGCTAGGAATTCATTTCGGGTAGGGGGGGGGGTTTGAGCCCTTGAGTAAAATATTTAGTGAAGGGTTTGAGCTCTAGACCAGAGACAATAAGTAATAACCGCATAGTTGTCCCAAGCTTCAGGCAACTAAAATTTTGATATTGCCAAATGGAATCAAGAGTGGCATGTAGCGCCGCAGGCGAAATTTTTTTAAATGGGTTTATTTATGAATCTGGTTGATTTCGATTGTCATTATAAGTAGGTAGAAAAAAAATCTTTAAAGGTGCAGTTTATTTTTCGTAGACAAACCCACAGCCTAATCAGTTTAGCGCCGCAGGCAATTTTTTTTCTAAAATTTTGAATTGATGAATCTTGTTATCTAATATACCACGACACGTGATTAGTGCCGCAGATGAAAATTGTGTCAGACGTCAGCGTACTTTGCTTTAATTAAAATTGCGCCGCAGACAAAAAAAATAATGAGGCAACTGTGAATTAATGGATTTTCACAATAATTGTATTACAAATGCATGACACGATGAAAAAACGATGTGGTTATTATTGATTCATTTCACCTATGGTTACTCGTAAAACGGTGAGTTGACTGAGGAATTTTGGGGAGGGGGGGTTGAACCCCCAAACACCCTCCTGCCTACGCCCATGTCTCCTAGCATTCGCATAGAGCCTATGGTTAAATTTACGTTGGTCACCTATTAATACGACCGTAAACATTAATAAAATCACCCAACATTGAGGGTATTGGACTGCGAAAATATACTGGAATTATGCTGCCTCCATTACTATTGAGTGGTGCGACGTGGAAACCGCGCCGCGATTGTTGGTGACCGCTGGCAAATTTATTGACATGTCGCGGTCAACAGGCTATTTCTCTCATAATAAGGACGCTCTATATTAAGAGTATGCATACCGACATTTAAAAAAACTCTAAAAACGGGAGACCGTAGGGAATAACTGTAAAAGATTTTTTATATCTTGTATAGATTTCTCAAAAAAAATGTTAAAAACACCTCTGATCTTTTTTCCGAAAGACGGAAACTCCTTTCCCGAAAGTCGCGGAGTGATTTTTATTTTCTGTACTGATAATATGCATTAAAATCTAGGGAATAACCGTAAAAGTTTTTTGATAGACGCAAAATGAACACCAAAAAATGAAAAAACGCTATTTTTACCATTTTATCTTGCGATTGTTCACGCGATTTTGAACCTTAATGCCGTGGGAAATGACTGTGACATCATTCTTGGTGCCAAGCCCTTAAACATCAGACAATATTTTGTGGAAATCGTTCGAATGAGAAAAATAATCGTCATGACTACTCGGACGATTGCCAAATAATATTTTAGCGATTTGTTGGAGATTTTCATGTTGAAAAGTTGATTTGAATGTTTCTGATTTCCTATTTATATTGACATTTCGACACTCTCACTACTGTTATTTTCTTCACACGTATATGTAGGTACATATACGTATCAACGAAATTATAAAGGAGATATGTAATACTTTCTTACACGCATCATAGTAGGTACTTAGGTAGGTACTTCTTGGTGTTCGCCTTTCGCACCTACTGTCTACCCGCTACTGATGTCATGTCGTCAGCCCATCTCTTTTGGGGCTTTCTGACACCTCTTCTGTTTTCCCGTGGTCTCCACTATATAAGTCTGGGTGTCCATTTACTGTTATCTTGTCTTGCTATGTGCCGTGCCCATTGCCATTTCAGTCTAGCTGTACGATCCATGACGTCAACAACTTGGATTCTGCGTCTGATATCCTCATTTCCTATTCTATCGTCGAGGCTCGCACCCAGCATCTGTCTTTCCGTGGATTTTCGTGTGCGTTTCAATTTTTGGAAACTTATTCCGAATCTGTATTGACTAGTTGTGTACACATGTAATAGGGCATCGCTTGAACTTGATCTGTGTTGTTTTTTGTTTGATTTGTGTTAACATGTGGGTGATGTCTGTTTGTGTGCCATGAATAAATAAATAAATAAATAAATAAAATACAAAATACTGTGTAGACTGTAGAGGTAGAGTGTAGGTTTGTGAGTGTACTAAAAGTACGACTAAGTACTGAGATGATACTGAGAAGGTAAATAATTGATACTAGTTATGAACTACGAGTATATAGTAGTTACATCACTAAAGAGTTCCACTGTTTGTTGGAACTAAGTTAGAACATTGTTTGAATACAAAACATTGGACCCTAATTATTTTGGTATAGGGTAGACGGTAGGTACCTAAGTTTCATAATTGTAACAACTTTACAGTAGGCAATGTAGGCATACACATACAACATTCGAGGAAATATGCCTATATACAGATTTCAGATTTGTTTATACATAATATGTACCTAGTGTTGTGTATATTTTAACGAAATTTCCAAATAACCTCAATATAGACATACATAATTTAGGAATTGTTATTATTTTCTAAATAGGTGTATTAGGTATTTTGGTCATGACTTTCATTGTAATGCCACGTATTTTCTGTGGATACTATATACGTACAATATGAATCTATTTTATTATATATATACTCGTATAATATACCTGTAGTACGAGTATGTATAAAATCAGCATTCTAAATGTTTCTTTGTGTGTTTGTATATGTGGAAGACATCTCTAAAATATTATAATAAGGTTGTGTGTATATGTACTAAGTCCTCTATATCTAAGAATTATAGTCTTACACGAGATAATTCTCAGAGCATATATTTTCAGCAACGATAGAGCAGAATTCTGGGCATTACCCAGACTATCAGAGAAAAATTATTGTAATTTTTTATTTTTATTTATTTTATTAGTCATAAAATATATACAAAGTTAAAACAATTAAGTCACGCCAAACCTGACAAGTTTGTCGGCGTGTGCTCTTAAACAATAATCTTAATAGATATGTAACAACACTATCCTAATTCTACTATATACATGATCATATATACATGTATACATAATACAAAATGATATGTGTGATACAGTGGTTGCTTCAAACCTCAGACACAGGCGCAGGTACAAAAACTATATTGAAAAGTTACTCGGTATGTTTCATAAAAGAAATGGTCCGAGTTTCGTTTAGACAAATACAGGCCAAACAAATTTCAATGAATTGTCAACGCTAGGTAGGTATTCTTAAATTATCAACTAATTGGTTTTAGTTTCCAAAAACTGTATCAATGAGCATGGGCGTCGCCAGCCTCAGAGCTACTGGAGGGCAACAAAATGACAGCACAAAATGGCGTCAATAGAGCCGTAATTTATTTGTGAGACATAGTGAAGGAGATAGTGATATGGTTTGTTTATTTGAAAGTATATATTTAATCCTTTGAACAAAAATATTTATGAAAAACGATTTTTTACAAAAGTGATAAAAAGTAAAGCCGCAGGCAATTTTTTCTATGAAACTGATGCAGTGGCGTAACTAGGGGGGGGGGCGGGGGGGGCGGTCCGCCCCGGGCGGCGCATTTCATGGGGCGGCAAAATGGATCAACATATAAAAAACATCTTGATAAAACACCAAAATTAAAAAAATCTCTGAATTTTCTTAAATTATTATGAAAATATGTTAAATTACATTAAATTTCGTAAAAAAAGTTTGCCTGCGGCGCTAAGAAAACCTGTTTGCATGTTAGGTGCCTAAGTTTTATTTTATTTTATTTCATGGCAAGTAAGCTAGATTTACGATATCTTATTACTAAAGTTTGGTTACTTCTTTCATGGTCGCTTCCCCTATACAATACCTGTAACCATATGTGTTACCTACTATATAAAGATAGCCAGATTCATCAATTTACCCATTTTTCTAAAAAATTTCGCCTGTGGCGCTCTTTTTTGTCATTTTTAAACGATACCTTTATTTAAAGAAAGTAAACAAAACCACAACACGATCTTCATTTTCATTTAATGTTGTGAAAAAATTTGGCCTGCGGCGCTGTTTATATGATTTATTGTGCCACGTCTATATTAAAATTTTAGTTGCTCTCGCATGGCTTCAAAGCTGCATACACCCCTGGGTACACATGTACTTGAATAGGTACTTTAGGGGGCGGCAATTTCAGGGTCCGCCCCGGGCGGCACTAATGCTAGTTACGCCACTGAACTGATGGATTTCATGCTAATTTTAGAACATTTATGATATGATGAGAAAATGTGTTGTAGTAATGTGATTTTTTGTGAGGTTTTACTTTTTTTCACATTTAATTTACCACTGCAGTTTGTGTGCAAATAGCAAGACCTTTTTGAAAATAAGATACGGATAGTAAAAAAAACATTAAGTAAGTACTATAATATAAATGTTTTAAATAAAACTTGGAGATCTTGTATAGATTTTTAATTACGAGTGACGTGTATCGGCGAACGCCGGAGATCATAATTTGCGAGTTTTAAGTTTTCTCTCAACAGAGACGAGAGACATCTTCATTCACATAATGCAGCGTTATGTGAACTCCCTTGGAGAGGAAAGCAGGATGGGTGTTGCGACGCTTATGAGTTTTATTTAAAACAAACAACGCCTCCCATATTATTTGGAAAACAAGGAGTTTTGTAAAATTACCGCGAAAATAAATAATCAACAATTACTCATTGTGTTTATTTATTTAATTATCAGAACTACGTCGACTACGTAAGCTAGTATTATAATAATATACCAGAAATCCCCATCTGCATACATAATATCACGTTGGTACGTGCGAATAAACATCACAAATAAAATAACATAAGCATGACTCAGTGTGTCTGTAATGTAGAGTAATACTCGTATGTAGAAATTCCTGTTCTGTATTGTTAACCAGTGCATCCGCTGTCGAATTATATATTCTGATCGTAGCCAAGGTAGTTTCATACGATTCAATACATACTCCATATTTCATCCATTGCTATTTATGTAGGTATACTGTTATATGCCATGGTTTTGCGGGCACTTTCTACATTCCTCATCTCTGCACTTAACGCTTTTCTTTCTGCTTCCAGATACTCTTGGGGTGGTGCTGTGGGGGTCTGTATCCCGTCCGACATGTGGGCTGGATGTGGCCCTCCGCTTTGCCGCTCTTGTGCCGGCTGACTTTCCGCCGAACTGAGTAGGGATCAATCCCAATGGTTGGATGTTGCCTGCATATGTCCATTGTGTTGTTTCATGTATAGATTCTAAGAACCCTAGTACATAGCAAATACGTAACTGTAAGATAATATATAAGAGATTGTATTAGCACATAAGGACTAATTGTAAACGTTGACGGTTGCTTTAAATCGGGGAGGGGTTTGTTGGGGGGAGCCCTTCAGGCGATCCCTGAGCCCTCCTCAGAATGTATTACTTTGCACAAATATTGGATGAAATAGGAACTGGCGTTCCTGTACCATCCACGGGTAAGTGAGAGGGAGTAACCCTTAGCGGGAGGTATACTGTTATGTATTAAAAGTGTTGAATCCATCAATCTCAACATTTGCTGCAGAAAAATATAGCTGGTTCGTACACTTATTACTTGCGATACGAACTCTACGGATGTCGGTAGTGCATAAATATTTTGTGTTATCTCGTCTCAGTTATTACTCATTATCCTGTTTAGTACATCGGTATTTCATGTCTTAGGTCCTGGGTGAGAATCCGCCGATGTTCTGATTGTCATATGAACGATCAGTCATATCCATGATGCATGGAAAGTCCATCCTTCGCTGTATATCTGTAGAGTAGATATAAGTAGCTAGGTAATTTAAATTATTAAAATAATTTTAAAAATATGTTATATCTGGATAGATGCATTTTTCCCAGTTTTGGGCTGATGATTTTATATATCAATTATGAATGATGATACCGTGTTGACCCGTCTGGCTGATATACGTAATACTGATAAGAGAAGTGTGTTGGCAAGTTCTGCCTCCGCATATAAAAATACCTATTATGAAACTCGTTTTACTGGAACACTGAGAATTTGGCAATAATATTTTGCTTCAATAATTAAACTGTTGTAAATTGCTAATTAACTTTAATTTTGTGTGATTTACAATTAACTTTAATTAATAATTACGTTTGGTAAGGATTACTTCTATAATAGAATTGATTTGGAGTTGATATCAATAAATTCCAAGAAATTAATAAAGTAGGTAGGTTAGGAAATTTGGTTACAATTTACTGGAGCAAATAAACGCTCTTGAAGATGATTTCGACCCTAAAATAATGGATATAATAATCTTGTAGGCCAAGGGTCAAGTTTATTTTAGTAATCTCCTAATAATATTATTCAGGGTTGTTATTCGTGGGTTGCATCAAGAATAAATAATAAATTACTTATATATGTAATAATAATCCACAGAATATTTTTGTGATATTCATTCCTAGGTAAACGTGACGATATTGATCTTAAATAGGTATGGGTATACATAATTTTGAAAATTGTTTAGAAAATCACAATTTATATTCTGTGCGAACTTCTGATTTTCTACACGTTCTATTCTATTCTATATGCCATAGTAGAATATAACAAGTGTCAGGCTGGAGGTCTGGGTTCGATTCCTGACCGCTGCAGATGGATGGAATGGAATCGGTGAAGTGTAAAGTTATTAATCCAGCCGATCAGTTATAAGCCTCGTGGAAATGTAATCCTTTGCTGTATATCTGTTGAGATAACTACTTGTTTCATATGTTAAAGCCTGGAGGATTTCTTTGCACTAAATGAATCGGCGACTGATTATCATTTAAAAAACAATACTTTTAATTTTTAATTTCTAACAATCAAACATGAGCTTTTTTTATTTTTATTCTCTTTCGGCAAGGCACCCGATCGCGAGTGATATATGCCATACAAAGACAAAGTCAATTCATTTCCGCACACATGACAATCTAAACATCAAATCACTTAGTCACACTATCACGCAAAACAACAACTAACCCTCCTTCAGTAGGAAGCGGGCAGTACAAAATGTTACAAGTTTCAATGCCTATCGGTATACACTATCTCTAGCGGACACCGGTAAATTCAATGTTCGTTCCAAACAGGGATGTGCCGCTGCATTTCAATTACAATTAAACTATTAAATTCAAAACCTTTGCATGTACTAAATATTTTTATCGTGTTTCTTCAAGTGATTTATTAGGGCGAAGTTAATCCTAGTATTATTCAATGAAAGGAGATGTTGAACATTAATTGGAAATGACAAGCCGAGGCCAGTCAAGTCACGCAGTAGATCATTATTGGGTAATCGTCTACAATTGAAAAAGACGTGATCCGCCGTCTCATCCTCCTCTCCACACTCACACAGAGCAGATGACAAGATATTAATCCTTTTAAGATGCGATGCCAGAACAGTATGGCCTATTCTAAGCCTACACAAAAGAGAAACGCTCAATTTGGGGATTTTTAGATGTCGAAACCATGGGAAAGTTGGGACCGATGGTTGTATACTTCTATAATAGGAACCAGTACTAGACTCAGAAAACATAAGATTCCACTCCCCCTGAACTCTTTTTTTTAAATATATTAATGTAATCGTCAATTGGTAGCGAGAAGTTGCATGGAATGACGCCACACGAGCGGGCTTCTCCCGCTAGTGCGTCGACTCTTTCGTTACCTTCAATTCCCACATGGGAGGGAATCCAAGCAATCGATACATCAATGTTTTTTGTATAGGAGGTATGAAACATGTTCTTTATATCACAAATAAGTCGATTATTAATTAAAGCGGAAGTATTATTCAGCATCAAACAGTTGACAATGCTGAGAGAGTCAGTAAAGATTATCACAGGCGATATAGATAAATAAACAATCTTCCTCAAAGCCTCGACGAGGGCCACACACTCGGCCGTAAATATAGATGTCTCACCAGGCAGTTGAAACTGACCTACCAGGTTCTGAGAAGGTATGTAATATGCTGCACCACAAGTTCCATCGTCGCTCTTAGACCCGTCCGTAAAAACCTTGATATGTGAGGGCCAATTTTCTTCAACTGTTTGGGAAAACAGACGATTGACGTACGTGGGGTTCCAAGAAGAAACAGACCTGTTAATACCAATTGAGGGATAGATGTTAGGAACGAGCATGGTTGCGTCGAGGGGAATGCTGAAAATGGGGAGAGATGGATTGAGAGGGCATGAAAGAACATTGAAGATGAAGTACCATGATTCATACAGCAGAGGTGGGGTGGAAGTGAGTCGATTAGGTTTTGAACTGAATAAAGCATGAAGAGATCGAAGTTTATAAAAAATAGGATGATTGCTTTGATTTGATCGGTTTACAAGAAATTTAAGGCAAAGGAGTTTTCTTCTCAAGGACAAAGGCATTTCAGCGCATTCCGCCTGCAGGGAAACCACTGGGGAGGATTTCATTGCCCCAAGTATGAGTCTAAGGGATTTTGATTGTACCCTGTCTAATTTAATCTGTAAGTATTTTGGAAGTGGGTCCATGATAAAGCATGCATAATCTATATGACTTCTAATAAGCGCACAGTATAGCATTCTCATGACAGATGGGTGAGCACCCCACCAGACTCTCGAGATTGCCCTCAGGATATTGATATTCTTTTCGCATTTAGCTATTACACTTTCGATGTGGGCATTCCATGACAGTTTGCGGTTAAGTGATACTCCCAGAAATTTTACATTTTGCTTTAAAGGGACTTCGATACCGTTAAGTTTGATCTTAATATTTGGAGTATTATGCTTCCTGGAAAATATTAGTGCTTGACTCTTGCCCGGAGACAGAGTGAGGCCCTTGTCATCAAACCATTCACACACAGATCGCAAAGCATCCTCCAGTAACCTTGAGGCACGTGATACTGATTTATGTGGTAAATAAATTACGAAATCATCCGCATATTGTAGAATAGAGACTTCGGGGGGGATACATGAAATAAGATCTTGAGTATAAATATTGAATAGAATGGGGCTCAATACGGAACCCTGGGGGAGACCCCTATAAACTTTTCTTTCTACTATTCCCATTGGGGTCTCAATCATAATCACTCTGTTGCACATTATGTTAATTATGAGATGAACAAGAGCATCTGGGATTCCCAAAGACATCATAGTGTCAAATAGTTTCGGAATGAGAACATTGTCATAAGCACTGCATGCGTCCAAGAAGCAGGCTATCATATCTGCTTTATTTTCTCTAGCGAGATGAATATCTGAAACTAGTACACTGAGGTTGTCAGTGCACGATCTGTTTTTTCGAAAGCCAAACTGCCAGGGGGGTAAAAGATTATTTTTTTCAACGAACCATTCAATCCTGGCTTTGATCATTCGCTCAAGAATCTTTAGAAAACAGCTTGAGAGGGCAATGGGTCTATATGAAGATCCCAGGGACAAATCCTTGCCAGGCTTAGGGATAGGAATCACTAGCTGCTTCCTCCAAGATTCGGGGATCGAACACGAATCCAGAACAAGATTATACATTTTCAGAATTACAGTGAGAAACGATTCGGGAAAGTGTTTGAAAAAAGTGTATGGAATGAGGTCATGTCCTGGAGAAGAGTCACTCGTGGACTGAATGGCGGTCTTTAATTCGTTAAGTGTGAAAGGAGGGATCAAGCTGTGTGAGCGATTCAATTCTGAAGAGGGCTTGGGAAGCTCAAAAGAATTTGGAACGTAGGACGGGGCCAACCTTCCAACAAAATCAGATACCCACGTCGTGCACTTGGAAGAATCAGCCTTCGGAGAATACGCACCTCTAAACCTTCGAATCGAATCCCAGACACTTGTGAAGGAGGTTTCTGGCGACAAAGAGTTACAGTAATCATACCAACCTTGCCTTTTTTTCTTTCTTAGTAATTTTTTGGCCTCGGCCTGAGACCTGCGGACTTCCAAATAGTTGGCAAGTGACATATTTCTCTTGTACCTCCTAATCGCATTAGTCCTATTCTTTACCGCAGCCGTACACTCTTTATCAATTTATCAATTACAAGTACTCTCACCAAGGGGGAGAGTACTTGTAAAAGGAATTACCGTTAGATATTGGGATTGCCTGGTTGGCCGCCTTGATGATGCGGTCGTGAACTACCTCGACAAAGGGATTGATATCCATTTCTGCGCAATCGACAGTAGGAACCTCGGAATCCAACTCAAGCAATCTTTCAAAAAGACTCCAGTCCGCCCTGTTTGTAAGGAATTTCGTTTTGGTAGGCTTGTTATATCGAGGGCCTTGAGGATTGATCATGGTTACTATGATAGGGAAATGGTCACTGGAATAAAGATCAGATAGTCGGTTCCAAGTTGTTATTGTGGCGAGATTACTGGTGCACAATGTGATGTCCAGGGCATTTTGACTGTGATGAGGGGGAGCAACGCGAGTTGGAACTCCGGTATTTAAGATGCATATGTTATTTTCTTCCACGAAGTCCAGAATCGCTCTGCCTGCAGTGTCCGTTGAAACACACCCCCAGGATGTCGAATGAGCGTTGAAATCTCCCAGAATGTAAAAATCAGGTGATAAATTACCTATGACGTTTCTCCAGTACGAGAGATTAAAACGCCCTTCAGGAGTGTATACAGAAACAATGGAAATATTCATGACGCTAACAGCCAAAATCTGCTGTCCTGGAGTTTTCGGAAGGCTAATCTCTTGAAAGGTCAGATTATTTTTTATTAGAATGGCGGTACCATTACCGCGACGGCCATCAGACCGATCTTCTCTAACACAAGAGAAACCGGGAAATGATATAGAGGAACCTGAAGGGAAACAGGTTTCAGAAAGAGCAGCTACGTCTATATTGTGGGTACGTAAAAGGAAAATTACTTCATCTCTGTTGGCAACTGCACTGCGGCAGTTCCACTGGAGAATCGAAAGTGAATTAATCGTTGCTATTGACGCCATTTTCGAGAAAAGACTGAAGACCAGGAATAAAACAGGCAACGTTGGACGGTAAGGAGTTTTGAGTGCGCAGAAGACTAAGGAGCATGGACAGAAGAGATTTAGTGAATGATTCATTGCTTGAAGCAAGATTTTCAGACAAGTTTTCGATGTTAGAGGTTTTATTAGGAAGGTACGAAGTTGAATTTAGTGCACACCCATTGGGAAGCTCGGAAGTTGAATTTCCATTAGGGTAGAAAAGAAGGGAATTATGTTCTGATTGATCGAAGTTAGGCTTTGGCGGTGCTTTAGGAGTTCTATATACGAATTTTCCACGGATTTTTTGGGATACTGTAGTTGTAGGTGTAGGAGTTGGCTTAACGACGCTGGCATATGAGACTCGGCTAGGTGGATGTTGCTTGGCCGCTTGAATGTAAGAAGTGTTTTGAGAAGCCATTGTGTATTTTATGGCTTTTTGCCGGCTGTATTCCGGGCAATCCAGGCTAATTGCTTTATGAGGTCCGTTACAATTAAAACACTTTGGCGTTTGGGTTGGACATTCTAGTGAAGGGTGATCCCCTCCGCAATTGAAACATTTTTCCGCAGAACGGCAGGAGTTTCTGGTATGCCCAAATTTGCAGCAGCGGAAACACTGCATAGTCGGGTAAAAGTAAGTCTCCACGTTGAATGAATTGTAGTACAGGTAAACGTGGAAGGGCAGGTTTTGCCCCTCGAACGTGACTACAATTGACCTGGACGGTTTCCATTCGATTGTGTCGCCTGATTTGTCCTTGAAATTCAATCTCCGTACTTTTAATATCTTGCCAATGTTTTGGTTGCTTTCCGAGAGGGCAGACTCGAGTTCGGACTCGGGAAGGTCTACCGAGACCCCCCTTATCAACCCCATGCGGGATATGTTATGGGTCGGGATGAAAGCCTTGTACAAACTGTTTGAAATTAAGAAGATATTTTTGATGAACGTGTTAGCTGAAAGTAAGTTGGAAAATTCAATAGATATACGGTACCTCCCTTCCGCCTTTACCGATCCGTTAACAACGTTTTGTACTCCTCTCGAAAACAAAAATTTACCAAATTCTACAGGGAAGATAGCCTTCCCTTGTTCGCATCGCTGTACAAGGACAACAAACGGTCCACTTGATCTGGGGGGGTATAGTTGAATAGGTGAGGAAGAAGAAGAGTTAGAAGGAAGAGGGTTGGAAGGAGAAGGTCCAGAAGTGAGATTGCTGAGTGATGGGGTGTCAGAGTCCGTATTCAAGCCGAGGTCAATCTTTCTCTTTTTGATGGGATCTGGAGGGAGAGGGGGGATCTCCACCCCCTCCATCCTGGTATTTTTTTTTAATAATGTACGTAAAGCCGGTATAGATTACAAAAATGAAAAATTAATTAACAAAAATTAAATAAGAATAAAAGAAAAATTAGTGACAACCCTGTCACCGAAACAGAATAAACAAGTTTAGAAAAGAAGAAATAAAAATAATAATATTAAATATTCTTAGCTGAGCTCCTAGTACACGACACAAACACGACCGCCTCGTAGCACTGTTCACTCGGGAATCTCATCAAACATGAGCTATTATTGTAAAATTAATATTGTAATTTATGTGATGTACTAGAAATGACCATACGATAAATAAATCATCTATTAAATATTAATATTTTGAAAGCAAAACGATTTATAGAAAATTTTACCAAAACCAGCACCGATTATCCAAGATTAACGTTATTCGTTAATGTTAGGTTCAAAGTTTACGCAAAAGTTGTGTTATTTAAAGTTGGGAATTTTCTTTATCAAGTAACTTTATACAGTACGTATATGTATGAGTAAATCATCAATTCGTCACCTAACAAGGGTAGACAAGATATAGAGCGATGTTAGTCAGCTAGTAAAGTAGGCTTGATCTAGATATATTCGTACCTAGACTTTTGCCCAATCCCACCAACTTTTACCTAGGAAGGAGAGTCCTAAGAAATTTCCATACAATGCACAGAGGTTAGGTGCCCAAATATCTCCGCCCAGAGTAGGTGAGTTGCGTGTTGCATTTCATATAGAATTAGGCTGTGGTGATTCTGGAAGATTATGTGCATTATTCAATCTTCTTTCTTCTTCTTCCTCAGCCTTCCTCCCTCCACTGCTAGACGTAGGCCTCTTCCATTTCCTTCCACTCATCTCTGCTTCTCCCCCTCCGCATCCAGGTTCTTCCGGCTTGTTGGACTAGGTCATCAGACCACCTTTTGGGAGGTCTTCCGATGCTTCTCCTTTTGTTCCAGGGCCTCCACTGTAGGATTCTGGGTGCCCACCTAGTATCCTCTTGTCGAGCCATATGCCCAGTCCATTGCCATTTTAATTTTGCAATGCGGTCCATAATATCGGTAACTTTAGTTCGGCGTCTTATTTCCTTGCATTATTCAATAAATAGAATATTATCTCTGTTTTTGTATGGAAATTTCTTAGGGCTCTCCTTCCTAGGTAAAAGTTGGTGGGATTGGGCATTTGTCAATCATATTACATAATGAGACATACTAGAAGACCGCGATGCGTACAAATAGATTTCGAGGCATGTGAAGAAACTTGAAAAGCGTTACAATTGAGACTTTCGTTCTATAATTTACCCGTATTACACAAGGCAAAAGTTTAAAGTATTGTGTAGGCGTATGGCTGTTTGTTTCTCCTTATTCTCGTTATTATGATTACCTATACAGACTAGCGGATCCAGGGGGGGGGCTAGGGGGCTGAAGCCTCCCCCCAAAACCATGAGTTACAGTAGTATATATACAACAAATCTAGGGGTTTCAGCCCCTTAGCCCCCCCCCCACCAAAACGTTGAGTGACAGTACTTTTAACCACGTGACGACATTCAGCCCCAGTGTTGCCGTTTCTAGTATTTTGAGTACTAAAGTAGTATTTTCTGTAGTAGTTTCTGAAAATCTGGTATACTGAATTCACCCCCCTCCCCCCCCCCCGCTCGACAAATTTTTAGTCATCAAGGTCAACAAATTTTAGACGACGACCAACTAAAAAAGGTCATCAGTTCATTAGGGCAGGACGTAGGGACCTCCCCCCCTCGTCGGCGATTTAACCGCATAACGATTCAAAATTTTAGGCGAGGACCAAAATAAAAAAAAAAAAGGTCGACAAAAAGAAATCTGTTGAAAAAAAAAATTGAAACGCCCCCCCCCCCCCCCCCCCAAATGAAATCCTGGATCCGCCACTGCCTATACAGACTCGTGTGGGTGCCGTGAAATTTTAACACAAATTAACTCTGTAATTATGTTCCTGGAATGCTAATTATTTTTGATAATTTCACAAAGCTTAGATCTCTTGTGAAGGTATGGGTACCTAACTGTTTCACGACGAGACACGTGAATATTGTAGATGTCCTTTAGGTTTTGGAATTTGGTACATTGATATATGAGATTATTACTTAGCTACATGTATTGCTACACCTACTGAGTTATGCCTTTGTTATGATGTTTAGCGTTTTCCCTCTAGATTTAACCCGCTGTCACCTATCAGAAACTTAGCTGTAAGAGTTTCGAAATCATTTCAAATACTATGTTACAGGTTATGGACGTTACCAATCCCCAAGGTTAATAAAGTACATAAATTTGGGCAATTCCATGCAAAACGTCGTTTCATTTTTTATTGTCATGGTACACGGTGTAAGAAACCCGTGTATGACGTCACCAACTATAGTTTTCATATTATTATGAATCATCACACAATTGCATGATGGTGACGATGATTGTATGGTTGAGGTTAGAATATCAATGCCAATATTAGAATAGATACACTAGAATCGGTTCATTATAACTTGGCTGCTGGCTACATATAGTAATTGAATGGAAAAATAAGACAAGTTATAATAAATGCAGTATAACACAATAAGCAAATACATATAAGCTACGATATGAAGAAATAGAGTATCTCCTGTTTTCTGTGAAAGTCTAAGATATGTGGGTACTTACCAGTGGAGAAGGGTGGATTTCTGCAGAAGGGAAGCTAGGTATAACATTTCTTATTAGATTACGTCAAAATAGACACTACTATACCTATCATTTTATCCAAAAGGCAACTCGATGGGAATCGTGTTTTTAGGTAGCTTCGCGCCTGGTACTTTCCCAATTTATTAAAAACACATAAATTACGGAGACAGTAAGTACATAGTGCGTATATTACCATCTGCCTATTTTCAAAAACCATCTGGTACACAGGAACAGTATAATAGTAGTCTCCTGGTGCTACAGAAAATACTTGAATTTGTAGAAATAATAACAATTACTACAGAACTGAACTAGCATTTGGTTTGCCGCTTAGTTTAGTCAAGTAGGTATAGTGAATTTATTTATTTATGTATTTATTTATCAAGTAGGTATAGTGAATAAAAAACAATAAGATTCTCTATGAATGTATATCTGGCAATGTTACTAATTCACTACCTATTCGAATAAACTACCAGCCTAGTGTGAACAAGGCCAAACAGACATTCTCCACATTTCCCAGTTAGTTCTCCTTTAAGATTAACGGTCCTATTACCGCGAACTTGTGTCCAAACAGAGGCGGTACTGTGTTGATTTATACATTCTTGCTCCCAAACACAAACACAAGATACGACCACAAGCTCGCGAACGTTGATAATGAAAAGGCCAAATATTACTATTAATATTCTTCCTTCTAGGTTGTTCGGGTGTTGGCTGCGTGTCTGTTGATTTTCTCTAGCTTTCGACAGCGATACTGCTGCCATCTTCAGGATGTAGTCGTACGCAGCCAACACCCGAACAAACTAGAAGGAAGAATATATATACCATGCTGCGAAAACCTACAACATCATAATACTATTAATGTTCTCCATACGATAATTATTTAAGTAAATTATTTGAGCATCATGTAAAAATGAAAAGTCCAAGATGAAGTCGAGAAAACAGTATTTTATAATAAGTATAGGTAGGTAATAAAAACTCGTAAAAAAAATGTGTTTCTGGCTGCCGGCCTTTCAACTTTATAATAATATACCTTGTATCCAATCATTCATAGAGACAGGTTTACAAGGGTCTTACATATTATGGACGATTTGTTTCAATGTCGAATTACATAATTGGACTTAGAGGAGTACACGGTAACCGGTATGTTTTGTGAGTTAAATTTAGTTACTTTTTTTCCTATTATCCCATCCCTTACACTAACCCCATACCTTTTTATATGTATATATTATATATATTTTTATATGTTTACTGTATTTATTTACTTATTTATAGTTTTTGCATATATATTTCTTTGATATGTTGTAAATATTATTATAACTATTTAATTTTAGACATTTCAGGTACATTTTTGTACGCACATTATGTTTTTCATTATTTTGTCAGATATTTTGGTTGGTTGGCAGATATTGCCCATGGCAATAAACCCGCCATTTGTTTAATGCATGTCATTACTTCAATAAAGTTTTTATTTATTTATTTATTTATTTAAAGGAGAATGCCATAAAAAACCAGGCCCGGCGCAAACGAAATGTAACTCAAATGATAGGTAATAATGAGTAATTAAATACTGCATAGGAGGCATCATCGAAATCAATGGCTAAATGTGTGAAATACCTATCTGAAGTTTAAGTAAAGTTGTCCCTGTAAAACTTTGAACATTTAGCCATTGATTTCGATGATGCCACCCATGCAGTATTTAATTACTTATTTTTACCTATCATTTGAGTTACATTTCGTTTGCGCCGGGCCTGAGTTTTTTTCCATACAAAATGAGCATTCTCCTTTCGTTCATAAAAAATAGTGTGACGATTTTTCTTTCTACATGATACTATAGCTAATATGTTCATGGCTTACCGTTTCAGTGTAAGAGTATCCACTGTGGTTATTTTTTGTTGAGTTGTAGTGAAAATGAATCGTAAGTTTAATAATTGAATATCCTTCCTTGCTGAGATATTTTTCTCATTATTTACATAAGCTTCTATTTCACGCTGGCTGGAGCCTTCATATATTTACAGCTATGTCAGAATATTGAATCCCTGAAGTGTTCTCTCTGCCCAATGTATTGACTAGATTAAAGTGAAGCTATTTGATATCATCTCGCCGTGGATGCCGGCGAATGTTTCACTTTATAGTCCAAGAGCCCGCTGCTTAATTTATGACGTATCTGTTTTTTGATCGAAATGTGGTATAAACGATAGCTTATCAATAGGGTATTGCATCGCACTAGGGTTGCCTATCAAAATCTTGCCGCAACCCCCCCTGCCCCCCCCGAAAAGGTCCCTCTTCGCGGTTTTTCGCATTTTATAGGAATATGGTAAGAGATATGAGAAAGTAGTCAATGACAAAAATAATCCTTGCTAAATTCTCTACAAAAAATGTTAAGTCATTTTTTTCGTAGAACTAGCAGTTTACCCGCAATGGCCGGTCCAAAACCGAAATTCATTTAAAATACTAAAAAAATGTATTTAAACTAAATTGGTTGAAAAATGATAAGAGCTACAGGAAAATAGTCACAGAACGAATTAATTACCATAGTCTTAGCTACAAAACGAGCTATAACTTATGTTCATACATCTAATAATTTCGGAGTTATTACAATAAAACTCAGTGACGATAATTCTTAAAATTTAGTTTTTCATAAAATAACCAGAGATATAGCGCCGCAGGCCAAAATTTTTTTTCCATAAAATGTTAGTAATAATGGGTGGAAGAATGTGAAAGAAAAAAAATCAAACTTTTTTTTTTATTTTTTCAAAAAATATCCTGTTTTTTGACCGGCCATTACGGGTAAACTACTAGTCCTATGAAAAAATTGACTTAACATTTTTTGTAGAGAATTTAGCAAGGATTATTTTTGTTATTGACTACTTTCTCCTATCTCTTACCATATTCCTATAAAATGCGAAAAACCGCGAAAAGGGACCTTTTCGGGGGGGACAGGGGGGGTTGCGGCAAGATTTTGATAGGCAACCCTAGTGCGATGTAATACCCTATTGGTAAGCTATCGTTTATACCACATTTCGATCAAAAAACAGATAGGTCATAAATTAAGCAGCGGGCTCTCGGACTATTATTGGAAAACCATTTTTTGAATCTGTATAGTGGAACGTCGTATTACATGTAGATTTGAGCATCTCGAATGTAGGCTCTGCATTATACACACAAAAGATTTACCTGTAGAACTATCTCATAAGAGAATATTACGAGTATTATGGCAGCGAGAGAGTTGCCACATTTAGAGAGTTTACCACATTAAATATTATTAATACCAGCGACATAATATATTAAGTACTACCTAGACAGAGTACTCAATGCTAGAAGTGTAACAAAACTGCTGCCCACAAACTGTCAAATCGTATGGAAAATTTTGACAGTTTGTGGGCAACGGTTTCGAAATTTTGCTCTCATAGTTAAAAACTGTATAAGTTTTAACGTCATTTAGAACTAAAACGATAGTTTTAAAGATGCTTTAGTTTGAATAATTGTAGAACATCGACTAACAAATATTTGGAAGCAATGTAATCTATGTCAGATGAAGAAAAGATATTGCACCCATCTAGAGAATATGACATCTGTGCAACAGAGAAAATATATGAAATATTGATATGACAAAAAGACAATATGAATATTTTGCTCTTGTCTTTTATTTGGCGAATGGCAGAATTTCAAGTCAAAATTGTAAATAAAACCCTGTTTCACATTTCACAATGCAAATAATGATAATACCACCTTTCGTAAGTTTAAAAACAGCTTATAATTTTAAAAATTGACATCTCGACTCCTACAAATGATGGTGTCCATTTATTTGAAAAACCTTGTATTTTGATGTTTTGTGTAATGAAATATCTCATCAGACATCAAACTCGAGAGACGGAAACGATGTTCTTTTTTTCTAAATTGTGAATTAATAGGTTTTATTTTGGATTATAATCAAATAGCTGAATTATTCAGGAATACGAATCAAAAATTTTAATCCCATAATATTAAATTTTGTGACCGTGGCGATCGAAAAACTGATCGAAGGTGTCGAATTTCACGAAAAAAACAAAAAAGTGCCGATATCTCGAGAATGAGCGATTTTTACTAAGGTCATATTTCGATTTTCTGATAGGTTTTGAGCTGGTCTATCACCCCTCCACGGAATGACGTTGATTTACGGGACACCCTGTATATATAATATACTATAAATAATACACTTAATGCCACACAACCCAGGAAAAAAATTAAATGTAAAAAATCAATATATCAAATAGGAAAAAAACAAAATATAATTACATATAAAAAACATAACAAGTAGACAGTTAAAGTCAGTCAGTCACAGTAATTAAAACCGTAGTTAAAAACACAATTGTATATAAAAATAAACAGTTATAGTCCGAGAGCCCGCTGCTTAATTTATGACGTATCTGTTTTTTGATCGAAATGTGGTATAAACGATAGCTTACCAATAGGGTATTACATCGCACTAGGGTTGCCTATCAAAATCTTGCCGCAACCCCCCCTGCCCCCCCCGAAAAGGTTCCTCTTCGCGGTTTTTCGCATTTTATAGGAATATGGTAAGAGATAAGAGAAAGTAGTCAATGACAAAAATAATCCTTGCTAAATTCTCTACAAAAAACGCTAAGTCAATTTTTTCATAGGACTAGTAGTTTACCCGTAATGGCCGGTCAAAAAAGAGGATATTTTTTGAAAAAATAAAAAAAAAAGTTTGTTTTTTTTTCTTTCAAATTCTTCCACCCATTATTACTAACATTTTATGGAAGAAAAATTTTAGTCTGCGGCGCTATATCACTGGTTATTTTATGAAAAACTAAATTTTAAGAATTTTCGTCACTGAGTTTTATTGCAATAAATCCGAAATTATTAGATGTATGAACATAAGTTATAGCTCATTTTGTAGCTAAGACTATGGTGATTAATTCGTTCTCTGACTATTTTCCTGTAGCTCTTATCAATTTTCAACCAATTTGGTTTAAATACATTTTTTTAGTATTTTAAATGAATTTCGGTTTTGGACCGGCCATTGCGGGTAAACTGCTAGTTCTACGAAAAAATTGACAACATTTTTTGTAGAGAATTTAGCAAGGATTATTTTTGTCATTGTCTACTTTCTCCTATCTCTTACCATATTCCTATAAAATGCGAAAAACCACGAAGAGGGACCTTTTCGGGGGGGGCAGGGGGGGTTGCGGCAAGATTTTGATAGGCAACCCTAGTGCGATGTAATACCCTATTGGTAAGCTATCATTTGTACCACATTTCGATCAAAAAACAGATACGTCATAAATTAAGCAGCGGGCTCTTGGACTATTATTAAAAACACAAAATTGAACAGATTAAAAAATATAAAAGGCCATATATACATTCTTCTTCTTCATCAGCCTATCCCGTCCACTCCTGGACGAAGGCCTCCTCCATCTGCCTCCATGTTGTCCTGTCCTGTGCAGATTGCATCCAGGTTGCACCGACATGTCGGACCAGGTCGTCTCTCCATCTCAGCTGTTGCCGCCCCACACTTCTGTTCCCATACCTACCATATATGAATACAAAATATAAATCAAGTAAATATAAAATTGATTATAATATTGATAAAAGCTTATAATATAAAAATGTCATTTCATTGAAAGCTTTACAAAGAGGCTCCTCTGCCTCTTTTCCAAGATTATGGAGGTGTTCAAATCTTCCATTAGCAGATAAGATCCCATAATTATTTTATTATACTTGGGTATTATGTTTTCAATTGAATATTCAAATTATTTGTGACAGCTTTGTAATTAATTAAGATATTATATTTGAATTTCAACAGTAATGTTATGTCATATTCTCGTGGAAACTCTTTATCAATTTGTTTCAATCGTAATTCAAATAAAAAACTTGACATTTTAATTTGGATGTTAAATTACGAGTAGGCATATATAGCAATATTTTAATTAATTTTATAATTATGATAGTCCAAGAGCCCGCTGCTTAATTTATGACGTTATTTTATGAAAAACTAAATTTTAAGAATTTTCGTCACTGAGTTTTATTGCAATAACTCCGAAATTATTAGATATATGAAAATAATTTATAGCTCGTTTTGTAGCTAAGACTACGGTAATTAATTAGTTCTCTGACTATTTTCCTGTAACTCTTATCAATTTTCAACCAATGTAGTTTAAATACATGTTTTTAGAATTTTAAATGAATTTCGGTTTTTGACCGGCCATTACGGGTAAACTACCGAAAAAATTGTCTGAACATTTTTTGTAGAGAATTTAGCAAGGATTATTTTTGTCATTGACTACATTCGCCTATCTCTTACCATATTCCCATAAAATGCGAAATCCGCGAAGAGGGACCTTTTCGGGGGGGGGGGGGCAGGGGGGGTTGCTGCAGGATTTTGATAGGCAACCCTAGTGCGATGTAATACCCTATTGGGAAGCTATCATTTGTACCACATTTGTACCACATTTGTACACATTTGTACAAATGATAGGTTTTTACATCGCACTAGGGTTGCCTATCAAAATCCTGCAGCAACCCCCCCTGTCCCCCCCGAAAAGGTCCCTCTTCACGGATTTCGCATTTTATGGGAATATGGTAAGAGATAGGCGAATGCAGTCAATGACAAAAATAATCCTTGCTAAATTCTCAACAAAAAATGTTCAGACAATTTGAGGGGACAAAGCCGGATTTACTAGTCCGAGAGCCCGCTGCTTAATTTATCACGTATCTGTTTTTTGATCGAAATGTGGTATAAATGATAGCTTACCAATAGGGTTTTACATCGCACTAGGGTTGCCTATCAAAATCTTGCCGCAACCCCTCCTGCCCCCCCCGAAAAGGTCCCTCTTCGCGGTTTTTCGCATTTTATAGGAATATGGTAAGAGATAGGAGAAAGTAGTCAATGACAAAAATAATCCTTGCTAAATTCTCTACAAAAAATGTAATGTCAATTTTTTCGTACAACTAGCAGTTTACCCGCAATAGCCGGTCCAAAACCGAAATTCATTTAAAAAACAAAAAAATGAATTTAAACTAAATTGGTTGAAAATTAATAAGAGCTACAGGAAAATAGTCAAGGAACGAATTAATTACCATAGTCTTAGCTACAAAACGAGCTATAACTTATTTTCATACATCAATTAATTTAGGAGTTATTGCAATAAAACTCAGTGACGAAAATTCTTAAAATTTAGTTTTTCATAAAATAACCAGCGATATAGCGCCGCAGGCCAAATATTTTTTTTCCATAAAATGTTAGTGATAATGGGTGGAAGAATGTGAAAGAAAAAAAATCAAACTTTTTTTTTTATTTTTTCAAAAAATATCCTGTTTTTTGACCGGCCATTACGGGTAAACTACTAGTCCTATGAAAAAATTGACTTAACGTTTTTTGTAGAGAATTTAGCAAGGATTATTTTTGTCATTGACTACTTTCTCCTGTCTCTTACCATATTCCTATAAAATGCGAAAAACCGCGAAGAGGGACCTTTTCGGGGGGGGCAGGGGGGGTTGCGGCAAGATTTTGATAGGCAACCCTAGTGCGATGTAAAACCCTATTGGTAAGCTATCATTTGTACCACATTTCGATCAAAAAACAGATACGTCATAAATTAAGCAGCGGGCTCTCGGACTATAGTAGTTTACCCGTAATGGCCGGTCGAAAAACATGATATATTTTTTAAAAAATTTTTTTTTTTTTTATTTTTTTTTCTTAAACTTTCTTCCACCCATTATCACTAACATTTTATAGAAAAAAATATTTGGCCTGCGGCGCTATATCGCTGGTTATTTTATGAAAAACTAAATTTTAAGAATTTTCGTCACTGAGTTTTATTGCAATAACTCCTAAATTAATTGATGTATGAAAATAAGTTATAGCTCGTTTTGTAGCTAAGACTATGGTAATTAATTCGTTCTGTGACTATTTTCCTGTAGCTCTTATCAATTTTCAACCAATTTAGTTTAAATTCGTGTTTTTAGTTTTTTAAATGAATTTTGGTTTTGGACCGGCTATTGCGGGTAAACTGCTAGTTCTACGAAATAATTGACTCAAAATTTTTTGTAGAGAATTTAGCAAGGATTGTTTTTGTCTTCGACTACTTTCTCCTATCTCTTACCATATTCCTACAAAATGCGAAAAACCGCGAAGAGGGACCTTTTCGGGGGGGACAGGGGGGGTTGCGGCAAGATTTTGATAGGCAACCCTAGTGCGATGTAAAACCCTATTGGTAAGCTATCATTTGTACCACATTTCGATCAAAAAACAGATACGTCATAAATTAAGCAGCGGGCTCTTGGACTATACACTATTCACGGGAGTAGGCCCCGTGGGCGGCGGCTCTTCCTCGTCGCTCGCTTTTCGCACCCACTGTCTCCATGGTCTCCACTTTATTTTTATTCATTTATTTATTTATTTAAACTTAAAGTAAACAACAAGCACATATAAATATAAAAAAATGGACATAGTACCTACAGATTATAAAACGTTGTTCACTAGGGCGAACTTAACTCCACTAGTCTGGGTATCCACCTACTGTTATCTTGTCTTGTTATGTGCCTTGTCTTTGACTTGACGTCACAAATATAATATTTCTTAATGTAAGACTATATTTCTAAAAGGATTTTATTTGTTATATAGATTGTACAAATATTTCGATGAATTGCAACAATACACTACGAGTATGATATTCAATTTCCTTCTTGAATTTCCACAAAATGGACGACGCCTTGGTGCAAATTGGACAATTGTATTTCAATAATTTTCACACAATTTATCTTTGTGACAGCGTCATTGTTCACAACAATGGAACTATAAATTATTTGCAATGCACTGCGCATTTAGCTAGCCGGGCGTGCAATTGACTTAGAGTGATAAAAATTCTGGTGAACCACGGAAATATACAAAAAGAAATTAAACGAACCGAGTGGTAGAAAGTTCATTTACACGAGTAATACAGACCTGTTTTCTGATAGTTAAAACGTAGGCAGTCAAACTGGAACACTTTCCTCTTTGTTGTCGACTTTGGGAATTATATACATTTCCTAGGAATTCTATGTGATGACAGCTTACAAACGTTTCCAATAATACACATAAATGGAAATATGTATTATAATGAATCTGATGGGCCTATTAAAATACATAGCATAGGTATAACTACAGTAGGCACACAAAAATGGAGATGAATATATACGAGTATAAATACAAGATTTAAGGATCGAATTTTCATGAGGGAAAATAATACAAAAAAAGTATAAATATTACCTCAATCGTGAATATTACATGATATGAATCTTGAGCACTATTGTTGCGTATAGGAAGAGCCATCTTGCGGTTTTAAATGTACCTATATACCAAAAATAGTCTTTAAACCGCCTCCACCCCATAGACACCAGCGATCAAGCTACTGACCGCTCAACTAGTTCGAAAGTTCTTACATGCTCCTAGTAGTCCAAGAGCCCGCTGCTTAATTTATGACGTATCTGTTTTTTGATCGAAATGTGGTATAAACGATAGCTTACCAATAGGGTATTTTATCGCACTAGGGTTGCCTATCAAAATCTTGCCGCAACCCCCCCTGCCCCCCCCGAAAAGGTCCCTCTTCGCGGTTTTTCGCATTTTATAGGAATATGGTAAGAGATAGGAGAAAGTAGTCAATGACAAAAATAATCCTTGCTAAATTCTCTACAAAAAATGTTAATTCATTTTTTTCGTAGAACTAGCAGTTTACCCGCAATGGCCGGTCCAAAACCGAAATTCATTTAAAATACTAAAAAAATGTATCTAAACCAAATTGGTTGAAAATTGATAAGAGCTACAGGAAAATAGTCACAGAACGAATTAATTACCATAGTCTTAGCTACAAAACGAGCTATAACTTGTGTTCATACATCTAATAATTTCGGAGTTATTGCAATAAAACTCAGTGACGAATATTCTTAAAATTTAGTTTTTCATAAAATAACCAGTGATATGGCGCCGCAGGCCAAATTTTTTATTCCATAAAATGTTATTAATAATGGGTGGAAGAATTTGAAAGAAAAAAAATCAAACTTTATTTTTTATTTTTTCAAAAAACATCCTGTTTTTTGACCGGCCATTACGGGTAAACTACTTGTCCTATGAAAAAATTGACTTAACATTTTTTGTAGAGAATTTAGCAAGGATTATTTTTGTTATTGACTACTTTCTCCTATCTCTTACCATATTCCTATAAAATGCGAAAAACCGTGAAGAGGGACCTTTTCGGGGGGGGCAGGGGGGGTTGCGGCAAGATTTTGATAGGCAACCCTAGTGCGATGTAATACCCTATTGGTAAGCTATCGTTTATACCACATTTCGATCAAAAAACAGATACGTCATAAATTAAGCAGCGGGCTCTCGGACTATAGATGCAGTATACAGATTACAAAAGGCATTATTGACTTTATGAACTATACCCGATGATGCAGTATACAGATTACAAAAGGCATTATTGACTTTATGAACTATACCCGATGATGCTGGGGAATAAATTGCAAATTGCTGATAAAATTACGGACGAACTACGAACGAACAATAGAATTTAATGAACTAAGTCATTTTCAGGAACACGTACATATGCATAATAATTATTTAATGGGCGAGTTCTTCAATATCGTGTTATGTCGGTAAAGGAAAGTCCATACTAACTTACATACTCGTACTATTAGATTGAACAAACCGAGGTGAGCCAGTCGTGATCAAAAACGAAACGAAACGAAACGAACTTTATTTCTTAAACGCTCTATCTTATCTAACCCAAACTACATACGATAATCGTGAAGTAATATTACGTTCGCATTTGAATAGATATATTTAGTTTGAACTCCACTGTCGAGGTGCATACAATTAGAATAAAAACATACATTTATTGAAATTGTAACGCTGAACTTCATTACGGAACTTATGAGATTTTACTAATTTTATCTCATTTCAAGGTTTTTTAGCTATTACAAAACACCCGAAAAGAACGTTGATAAAACGGGTAGAAGCGTTCTCTATTGTTAGCAGTTTGCACCACGGCAAAGCCGATACAGTAATTATCGATTTTTCCACCAGAAAAGTGCTGTTGTTGAACAATATATTATTACCTATAAGATTTATTTTCCAGGTAGACAATATAGGTTGTTTATAGATTTGATTTATATATATATATTATTATTATATATATTTGTTTATAGAGACGGCGTTCCCAGCAACGATCAATCCTGTCAGTAATACAGGAAAGACGTTGGTCGTGGCTGGGCCATGTTTTGCGAATGCCCAACGACAGCTGGCCAAAGAGAGCGCTATTTTTCCACCCACAGGGGTCCCGACGCCCCGGAAGACCCTCTTTCACAGTGCACCGTTCCTATGACAACGAGATCAGAGCGTTAGGAATGACGTGGAGAGAGGTAATATCACTCGCACAAAATCGCTCTGAATGGAGACGCCTGGTAGCCTCCCTGTGCTCCCGAATGGAGACATAAAGGGCGTAGTAGTAGTAGTAGTATAGATTTATGGACGCTTCATACATCTCGTAATGTTTATCTCATCAGACAAGTAGCCGGTAACATATTGGCAAGTGTCAGTGGAGTGTAGGAGATAAACGATGTGCGCTATAATACTATCGATAATATTATGTATGTATATACCTACACCTAGCATACTATCATGTGCTGTGCTGTGCTGTGTATACTATTTAGATGCATGGAGATTGGACACTTCCTTTAATATCATACACTCCTGATATTTTAGATAAGATTCTGGACAAAGTATTCTCTGGCAGAGCTGGGCGGTACTCGAGTACAAGTACTCATACATTGTACTTTGAGTACTTTTTGTGTACTCAGTACTCAGTCACGAGTACATTTATTTATATGTACTTGTACTTGTATTCGGCGCATTTTAGACCAAAAAAAATACTCGAATACTTTTCAAGTACTCGAGTGCATTTCAATCATACTATGCAATAAGTATATTTTTATGCAAGTAGAGACTTGTCAGTTGTCGTTTCACAGTGGTAGAGTGTGGAAGTGTTATCATAATAAGGAAGAAGGTGTGCGAAAAGTTATTAAAAGAAAGTAAGTATCATTTTCATATCTAATATATCGTCACTGCGCCTACAAAATCCCATGTGTGGCAATATTTTAGAATATGACCGTTGTGTTTTTTAAATTATTTAACAACACGCATTGATTCAATTAAACATTAAGGGTACGCATACGGACATTTCAAAAATTTCTACAAACTGGAGACCTTATATCTCGACAACCGTCCACTGTGGTAAACGTCTACAAACCTCCAAGCCGCTCTTGGCCAGAGAATATGTTCCCGAACATTGTGTCCCATCCTACTGTGCTCATGGGAGATTTTAACTGTCACCACACGGACTGGGGGTACCAGAGCGAAAACCTGGAGGGGGAGAAGCTTGTGGAGTGGATGGATGTGACCAATCTGCAGCTCATATTTGATGCTAAGGAGAGGGGCACCTTCCGCTCTGCCAGGTGGAACCGCGACTATAATCCAGATCTGTGCCTTGTCACCAGGGACGGCTCGGGTAGATCCCAACCTATTTCTCGTACCGTGGCCGGGGACTTTCCCCATATTCAACACAGGCCTGTGATGGCTACGATTGGACACACACTCACAGTCATACACTCCATACCAAAACCCCGATGGAACTTCCAGAAGGCGGACTGGGCAACTTATAAGACCATCTTAGACAACGAAATTGAGACCCTAGATCCACTCCCTACCAACTATAAAAAAATTGTGGACCTTATACTCGCCACAGCGAAGAAAACAATCCCCAGAGGCTTTCGAAAAGCGTATGTGCCGGGCTGGAATGAAGAGTGCGAGAGACTCTATAATGAATTTCTGAACACTTAAAATCAAAACGTAGCGGACCAACTGCTAGAGTCTCTCGACACAGCCCGAAAAGATCGCTGGTCTACACTGATGGAGAGCTTAGACTTCAAGCACTCAAGTCGAAAGGCTTGGGCTCTCCTTCGGAAGCTGGGTCAGAGCCCCTCCCAAAATCGCCCAGCCCGTGCATCTGCGAACCTTATAGCAAAATTTGTACAATGGTCGTGTGCATACGAAAGAAGAAGTAGAATGAAAAAATGTAATGAAATTTGGTGTTTCATTGGTCAGTGATGTACTCGGTACTCTGTACTTGTATAAGTACTCGAGTACTTATTACTGAGTACTTGTACTTGTACTCGAGTACATTTTGTGTACAGTACTTGTACTCAGTACTCGAGTACTTTTTGTCTGTACTCGGAACAGCTCTGTTCTCTGGATAGTTTTGAAACAAAATATAGATGAATATTGATGCGGTAAGGTGGTAAGTCTCAACGGAAAACATACAATGCATTTCGCGTTAGAAGTCCCCTGGTGCAAACTTGGTTTAGTGTTGCTTGATGTGATAATAAGATATTGTTATATTTTTTCGCTACTTTCAATTTATATATTAGAACTGTTGTTTAAAAAAAATTGCCAATTTTCGAATTATTAGAATAAACTGGCAACATTTTTTCTAATTTGTGATGGCGGTTTAAAAGGATTATCGGAGTATTTTTTTCTTTTTCCAACTCGCAAAACTATCCTGCCTTTAAAATGATTTCCCTAGCGCCTATTTGTAATATTTTCGGCATTGTAGGTTACTTGTAAAAGATACAATGTGAGAATATTGGGAGCCTGTGACAGCCTTACGACAAGATTCGACAATCAGAGCTACCAACAATGCAATCTAAACTCCACTTGCAGGTAACGTCAGAACGGTGGACAAGACGGATGGTACAGATAATAGTTTATTAGAGTCACGTGGGGTAACTGTACGCAGTTTTAAATTACGATGCAATTAGAACAAAACTAGATGATATTAATATTCAGCTATTATTATTATTTTTTTTTTTTTTTAAAAAAGGATCTGGGCTTGCATACACAAACCCAAATACTTTCCTGCACACCTTGCACTAGGCTAAAAGCCTGTATCGCAAAGTGTGAAATACATCGCCAGCGCTGGGGTTCGAACCTGGCACCTCCCGCATGAGAGACTGCCGCCCCAACCAACTGCGCCAACCATGTACTCATATGTATAGAATAAGCATTTATAAGTCACAAAACAAATAATAAAACTAACCTCTTTACATATAAAAAAAATTCCTTTGGCACGCCACAGGCATAGGTAGATTTCAAGTGATTTATTAATTTTATTAATTTTAAGAGTACATCTGTACAATAAAAACAATCACAATATCATCAGCAAATAAACCAGCGAAGTGATGAAGTAGTATGGATGTAGTTTATTCTTTGATTATCGAAGTACCGTATGACGAAAAAATATTTGATTAAGTACTTCAATAATCAAAGGAAGTACCTAATCCAATAATCAAATTATTTTCATTCCACACATAATATGGATTGGTACCGGTACCTAAGCACTAAAAATTTGAAAAAACGATGTGAGTTCTTCTCGTATCGTGAAGCACATTTCTAAAACAACAAACACGCAAGTACCTATGCGGTAACTACTTAACTAGATCTTTCGATCGATCAGTGTAGTCCGAGGAATTGAGCTAGACAAAATCTGACTTTTGATCTGTATTCCTTATTTAATAACCTTTCATACGATACCAGACACAGACCCTCACAATCATTGGATCCCCTAAGAATGATTGTTTTTGAATTTAAAGCCTTAAAAAGTGAACCTTCCTCTTAATGGATTTCACCCAATCTCCTATCAGTTCATCTACCACTTACCAAAAATCTACCACCCAAGTTTCACGTTTCTGCGACGCATAGTTTGGCTGCAAACGTGCGCACAAGAAAAGGGACATATATATATATGGCTTATATATATAAACTTTTAAACCAAGGTCGGATTCGGGTTCTCCTGGTTCTAATTAGTGATACTGAGTAGAAATTTTTCAATTCTGCGACATCACGGGAAAAACGAATAGGTAGAGTTCCTTTTGGAAATCTACCTAAAAGATAATGCAGAAGTTCTCCAACATGTCAAATACGTACACTTGCCCCATTCGTGGGGCAAGTGTGCGCACCTTGACGGGTAAGTGTACGCGTTGCGTAAACTTACCCTGAAATGCACAAATCGCAAATAAACCGACCCTAATCATAGGCTCTACATTTTTCATGCCACCATGACTGACACTCCTGTATAGGTGGATCTATATATTTTTCCTTGCATAATGGACAGAAAAAGTTTTAACTTCTTTTTTGTAGGCGAAAATTTCCTGGAGTGTCAATTGCAGTTATCTCTTTACTGGTCTTTACCGCTTTACCGTTCTAAAATACACTCTTCAAGGCTTTCATTTTAGGTTTTTTGACGGTTTTGTCAATTTTTCTTTGTTTCTCCTCAAGTGTACGCTGCGTACACTTGCCCCCGTACACTTACCCCATGACGTCTCAATACAAGAAATTTTAAAATAACGGCAAACAGTTGTCAGTATGCAATACTGCGTAGTTGCCCAACAATAACAACATTATGCCGAGAAATATTAGCATATAATACTAGGCTCTTAGATAAGAGACTATGAGAGACTACATGAATGAATTATTTGAATAAAAAATAAGAAAACACGAGAAAAAAATCTTTTTCCTGTAAATTTTTGCTTTCAATGCGCAGAACACAGAATACACGTCCAACTTCGAACAACCGCGAAGCGCGACAATTTTCATGTGAAAACACTCCAACAACAGTCACTGCTTTCACACAAACTTCACTGCGTACACTTGACTCTAGTTTTATAATTATAAGTATTGATGATTTCGACTGAAAAACATTTACATCACCTGCGAACCATCCCTGGGGCAAGCACAACAATTTGCCAAAGTTTCATCTCGATCGGATGAACGCTTTGCCTGGCCACACACGTCCCGAAGTTCAGTTCCGGAATCGACCGTTTTGCAAAAAGGTTCCGACCAAAACCTCTTTCTGAATTTAAAATCGGGGTGACGCTGAAGTCAGAGAGAGGTTTTGATCGGAACTTTTTTGCAAAACGGTCGATTCCGGAACTGAACTTCGGGACGTGTGTGGCCAGGCAAAGCGTTCATCCGATCGAGATGAAACTTTGGCAAATTGTTGTGCTTGCCCCAGGGATGGTTCGCAGGTGATGTAAATGTTTTTCAGTCGAAATCATCAATACTTATAATTATAAAACTAGTACATATTTAATATATACATTGATAATAAACCGATTATATGTATATAATGGTATCTATAAAATGCTTTTGCATTCAATTCAATCTTTTGTTTTCGTTGTTAAATAGAAATTCCCAGTGCTGTGGTTTACCCCAGTCGGAAACTTTTTGTGGTAACGGAAGGAATTCTTTCAAAGGTCTGCCAGATCAAAAAGATATTCCATTTGTGGTTAAACTCTGTTAGGCATTTTGGTTATTTTCAGCACTTCAGTGTACAACTGTTTTTACAATAGGTACGTTACTTATTCAAGCTTTTGCCTATTTATACAATATTGTACTGTACATTGTAAGTACAAAATTTTTATTATTGAACGAATTAATAGTACCTACGGAGATACATATAAATTTAATGTTTCCATGAGAATATTATGAATTTCACCAAGAGCAAAACCAATTTACTTACTACCTGCTAATTTATCAATTATAATTAGATATTAGTTTCTCAGTGTAGAAAGTTCGTGCCAATTGTTTCCCAACTCTAAATTTCTTTTTTTTTTTATTTATTGCAGATTATTATAACAAAGTATAAATGATAGATGTGGTGCCTAATCCAAATGGATTTATTTATTTGTTTATTTATTTTTTATTTATTTATTACACATGGAACAGATACAGTCACAAAAACAAACATTGACAGGTATATTAGTACGAGAATATCCATACACAAGACCAATAACATCCGTTCACAATTGGCTATATACTTATTCTAATTTAAAACTAACTTAAAACTAAATATTCTACAAAAATATCCCCGCAACACCACCGTTCTCTTACTATTAGAGATTGCAACATTCTTTAAAACCATTATACCTACCAATGTATTGCGTGCATTACAGGAAATTAAATATTTATGCCGATTGTTATTGATTGGTATATTGTTTGCCATACACTAAATATTGTACGTAACGTAATTTAACCAATAATTTCCTCTGAATAACTCCATACGAGGCCATATAATGCGTATCTATGTAGATATAATTCTATTCGAACGTTGATGTAATCCATAGCATCAACAACTGTCAAAATGTCATTCTCAATTATTTTCGTTGTCGAATAACATCATGATTGCTTTATTGACGGCTTTTAGTTATTTTTTTTCGAACAAATAGGTACACAATTATTGTACTTAAATTAAAATAGATATAATACATACTTACCTTCATTATTTTTTTATGCCAAGCGTGTAGATAATTAGGTACCTATTTTTTTACACGATGAACAATAATCAAATTGTAACTTAAGGGCTTGGTACCAGGAATGACGTCACAGTCTTTTCACACGGCATTAAGGTTCAAAATCGCGTGACAATCGCATGATAAAATGCTAAAAATAGCGTTTTTTTCCATTTCTCGGGGTTAATTTTGCGTCTTTCAAAAAACTTTTATGGTTATTCCTTAGATTTTAATGCACGTTATTGGTACAAAATACTCCGCGATCTTCGGGAAACGAGTTTCCGTCTTTCGGAAAAAAGATCAGAGGTGTTTTTTTTTTTTTGTGAAATATATACAAGATATAAAAAATCTTTTACGGTTATTCCTTAGATAAAGGTTCAGTGCATCTACCCTATTTTGTTCCTAAGCAAATTTAGTAACGGTTGTCGAGATATAAGGTCTCCCGTTTTTAGAATTTTTGTAATGTTGGTATGCATACTTTTAAGACCTTTGTAGTTTAATTTGAGCAGACTCATAATACGAGAAAATTAATAATATAATAATTTACGAGTATGTCATATCTTTTTTTTTAATTATAAAGGTACACATATAGACATCACTTATGAAAAAATAAATTACAATGGAACATTAGGTACTATATGAAGAGTTTATGCAAGATCTATTTACAAGTGCACACAATTACTTGATCGGTTAATAGTATGAACAAATACATAAAAATGTATGTAATTATAAAAACAAAAATAGATACTACAGACAATTCCCTGTTAGAAGTCCCCTGGTGCAAACTTGGTTTGGTGTTGCTTAATGTGATAATACGATATGGTTAATTTTTTTCGCTACTTTCAAATTATATTTCAGAACTGTTGTTTAAAACAATTTGCCAATTTTCGAATTGTTAGAATAAACTGGCGACATTGTTTTTGTAACTTGTGATGGGGGCTTGAAGGGATTATTGGAGTATTTTTTTCTTTTTCCAACTCGCAAAACTATCTTTTCTTTAAAATGATTTCTCTAGCGCTACTCTGTAATATTTTCGGCATTGTAGGTTAATTGTAAAAGATACAATCTGAGAATATTGCGAACCTTTGACAGCTCTTATGATGAGATTCGACAATCAGGGCTACCAACAATACAATCTTAAACTCCACTTGATTCATATGAAGATTTGCTTTTTTTTCGGGCTTAATCGTGTGAAGATCTGATGGTCTACCGTAGTGTGTATAGTGTATAGCCGGCATTAAGATTTTGGTGGTTATAAGCTCGATCCCAGTCAGCGTCTATGGGCTTTTGCATCTTGATGGCAGAAGATGAACCTTGTTAGTTATTTTAATTTATTTCGTGTTGTTTAGCTTTGTTCTTACAACATCGTGCTCACCATGGCAACCGTCAGTCTGCGGTTTTACTACTAAATTGTTAAATATCATGCCCTCTTCATATTTCATTGGGTGAGAATTTCTCCCCAAAATGTCGACAACCACCTAACAATTCCTCAAATTCGAATCCACGTCGTACCTTCCATTGTATAATTATACAGTCATACCACCAACTCATCCAGAGTTTGATTACCTACCATGAATTCTCGAGAGTATGGAGGTTATTCTCTGAATCCATTAGAATGCTTTGAAATTATTTAACCATCCGATTGACATTGATTACTCGGAGTTTGTACCTCAACTTACTAGGGTGTTAACAAACCTTACTGACTGGAATGTACTATATTGGCATTTTGTATCTCATACTCGCTCGCTATGCGATGTCTATGTCGTGGTCCCATCGTAGAATTGGTCACATCACGATGTGCCCAGTCATTTCATGAAATGCCACCATTTCATGAAATGACCAACCGATATCGGGCAATATCGACAAACGATAACTATTCATCGATCTGCCCAGGGGACATCTGGGCACATCACGATGTGGCCAACCAGCAATGTTACATTTCATGAAATGCCACCATTTCGTGAAATGACTGGACACATCACGATGTGACCAATTCTACGATGGGACCACGACATCTACACAACCATTGTTTGTACGGCCTATACACGTCGCATAGCGAGTGAGTAGAGTTACAAAATGCCATCCCTGTACACATTAAGTGGTGGTGAGGTGGTTTTGAGGTGGTTGGTATAGCCTGGTTGGTTACGCGCTCGACTGTTCATCCAGGGGGTGCGGGTTCGATCCCCGATGCCGAAATACTCCACTTCGCGACACAAGCTTTTCCAGCTTTCTGTGAAGTGTGCAAAAATGTATTTGGGTTTATTTCGATAAACCCAGATTCATTAAAAAAAATCTGTGTACCTATAATTCGTAGTCATTGTTTCATACACTAACAACTACCTGTATACGAATATATCACTTGAGGAGTTCGAATTTCGACGTTTGCTAATCTAATATTCTATAAACGCCCATTCAGTTCTGAAGGTAAGCATTTGAAATGCCATCCCAGATCCTTAATTCCATTACATAATACTGGTATTATCCAAGTCATGTAGGTATCTAACGCTAGCCCATTGGAAAATTTTGCAAGTTCTACGAATATGTATGTAAATTTAAAGCAGCGACGATTTAATGGGTGGCTAAAAATTTTCGTCGAAGTCTCACTTTTTATGAATGAAAATTTGAAATTAGAAGTGTAGGTCCCTACTATATGGTACGTAACTATACACGTAAAGATTGCAAATCGAACTATTTAAAGTACCCATCTTCTATATGTACATATGTAAAGTACCTATGTATGTAGGTAGACATGTAAGAGGAGTTTTGTGGCTTTCAGGGGTAGGTACCAACTAAAAGAGTCGACAATATGAATCTGGTCAATTACAACTTTCATGGCGATATTGGAGGGACGGGGAAAAGACGGTGCCTTGTGATTTTCCTGTGTTTACTCGAGGAGCTTTGAAGGGTGGAGTACTAAAAATGGTTACACAAAAACATATTTATCCACGTTTGACCTTGACTAAACAATTGCTCTAGTCTGGTGATATTTTACGTTTCTCTTAGTACGTTGCGTTGGTGCTAACGTGTCTTAGATATTATTTAGTTGGTTTTTCTATGTATTATCTCCAATCTCGATAGTAATCCAAACGCCCGACGTAGAGGTGTCCCACTAATCCCATTATAATTATTTTTTATTTTATTGGAACACAATAATATTACCCAGTCGGCATGACAGCTCATCGGATTTCTGCCGGCCGGTGTACGGTGCCTAAAGAAAGATCGAATGAAAATATCATTGAGAGACGATAACACATTTCACACTTTCGAGTAACACGTCAAAAATGTGTTACCGGTAGATATCAATTGTCCTATATGTCCAGAGTCCAGTGCTTTGGCGACGGCGATATTGTTTTTTTTTTTTAAGTATCACTGAATATTTTACACATTTTTACCATCTTACCAGCACATATAATAGAAAACTAATGATAAGACCATTTTATTTAGATCGCTCTTCTATCCACAAATGTCGAAATCTATTGACTTATGAATGGCCAGAAATGTCGTGTATTGAACGGATTGAATATAAGCTGAAAGGGTAAGGGTGTGGTTATGTGACCCCAACAAGCGTGTTTCAATTATGTATGGACGATTTGCCCCACACAATTTGTCCCCGATCACGCTATAGTGGCCTTCAAAAGTGTTCCATGGTTGACGCTTAAAAAATCAATCACATAGAAAAAATGAATATCCACTCTCTTTCTAAAAAGTAATCAATAGTAGAGTAGATATTAATTTATGCATAAATTTGCTAGAGATTTCAATTTGTCGATACCGGTACACAAAAACATTAAAATTTAAGAAAAATATATTTGTTTTATAAATACTAATTTGTAAATAAGAGTCACTTATTTATTTCTTAGGCCGTGTTTCCACCTGCGAGAAAACTTCTGCTAGAACTGTCCGACAGTCTGTCAGACAGTAACTTGCATGTGTAAACACCTTTGCAAGTTCGCTCGCGACAGTAAGCCGCTAGATTCCTGCGAGTAGTTGGGAGTGCAATAAATTGCAAGTGTAAACACGTTGACAGCTTACTCGCGACACTTCTAGCAGCTAGCCGATTATTTTCGTATATATCTCGCACTCGCGGCTAGCCAGTTTAGTTTTTGATACATGAATATGAGGAAGTGTCAGACAGTATCTTGCATAGTGTAAACACCTTTGCAAGTTCACTCGCGACAGTTAGCCGCTAGATTTAGCCGATAAGTTGCGAGTGCAATAAATTGCGAGCCTAAATACCTACACATCTACTCGCGACAGTTCTCGCAGCTTATCGAAAAGTTTCGTATATCTCGCACTCGCGGCTGGTCAGTTTTGTTTTTGATAAATGAAAATGAATTGACAGACACGTGAATAGTCTCGAGAAGACAGTGGCGGATCAAAGATTCAAATTTGGAGGGGGTTGAATGTCGTCACGTGCAAATAGGACCTCCTTGCATGAAAAATTTGAAGAGCGACGCAGGCGAATTTTTTTAAAGAAAATGTGTGAAATAATGAACCTGCTTGTTTTTCTATAGCAGGCCTGGGCAAACTTTTTGAATGAAGGGCCGTGCAAAATTAGATTATTTATCAGTAAAAATAAAAAAAAAATAGATTATTTATCAGGGTTGGAATAATGCGTCGCAGGCGATTTTTTTTTTTAGCAAAATCGGTGAAGTGATTTTTTTTACCAAACAACACCTATAGTAGTTTTAGAAAATTCATGACATGATGAGAAAACGATGTGGTAATATCATAATTTAAGAAGCCAATGGCAAAACGAATTTAAAAAATCAATGATCAAGAAGAGTGGAAGTCTATGCTACTGAACATAGATACAAATTATTTGCCAGAAATGGAATAATACGTCGTAGACGTAATATTAAAAAAAAAACATATTGTAGCATTATGTGAACCTTCTTGGGGAGGAAGCAGGATAGGTGTTCCGACGCCTACATAATACTTTGCCCAACAATATGCATGAAAAATGGCTTTTATAAAAAAGTGATTAAAAATAGCGCCTCAGGCAATTTCTTTTAATGAAATAATTGTATTTTGATGGACTTTCATGAAAATTTATGTTATGATGAGAAAACTTGTGGTAATAATGTGATTTTTTGTGATATTTTATCATTTAGTTTGAAAAAATATATACCTATTCCAATCTCTAGGGGGCAGCTGTCCCCCCCTGACGACGCCCATGGCCTAGATGATATATATAAATCCTGCTGGAGTTATTTCGAGGCTCTACTTGCAATAGCTGTCGCAACTTCTAGCACGCGTGTGTAAACACCTCTGCTATAAGTTGCGACAGTAACTTCCGCGAGCTTCTCGCACGCTATTTATTGCAGCTAGAAATAGCAAGAATTCATATCATGTGTAAACGGTATTGCGAGAAACTTCTGCAAGACTTCCGCGAGTGTTCTTGAATGTGGAAACACGGTCTGAGAATGAAGTGTCTAGAAAGCTTCATAATTTAAAAAGCCAATGGCAGAATGAATTTTAAAAATTCACTTCACTTCCTTTTTTTCCTTAGCTTGGCTTTCACCGTTACCAGTGATCTCACCACAGATTGTCAAAATGTTAAAAATAAAAAAACAAGAAGAGAGGAAGTGGCCTAGATCATGGGCGTCGCACAGCCCCGGACCTAGGGGGGGAGGGGGAGGAGAAATTTTAAAATTCGACATAGCATGAAAAAATCGTAAATACCGCAATAGCGATTTTTTTTTGTGAGGCATAGTTAGCCATAACTCTTAATTTTAGATTCTTATATTATTAATTTATAAAGAAGGAGAATACCTACTGAATACTGAAATATAATAAAATAATATGTCTGTGTTTGTTTGACCACATTTGTTACAAATAGCAGCAGTAAACACTGCCAAATACGTTTGGTAGGTATTATGATTGATACTATGGCAGATATTTTTGCTTCAGTAAATGTCAAGCTTGAAATTAGAATATTACTTTGTTTCAAATAATTTTTACTCCCTGTTACAAATAACTTGTCCACTGGAGACTTGATTCTTAGTAGTAATTCTATGGAAAAAAATTGTATCCCCGGAAATCCAAGAGACAAATAATGTGAAACGGAGAGTACGAGATACGAATAAATAATTTTAGGGACTGAAATATTAATGTGTGATTAAACTAGGATTATGCCGACGAAACTTCTCAGAGTTCGACATTGAAAACTATTGATTAGACACTAATATCGGTTTTTTCGTGCCCTCCCTACCCCTTACTCCGCCTTCGCCGATCAGCGATCGCCAAGCCTGGGACTGAACAGTGACTAAAAAAATTAACTTAGCCACACCCCCGAGAAGAACCAATCAGAGGCCGTTATTTTTTTTTTTTCTTTCAGAATTACAAAAGCAGTCCCGATCGTAGAGCGCATCTAAGCGGTTGTGTTAGTTGCGAGTATTTGCGATATTATTGTGAGAATACAGTATTTAATTTATTAAGTCCGAAGCAGTAAAACATCTAGAGTGGTTCAAAAATTTTTTTCTTTTAATTTTTTTTTTTTCCTTTTTCTTTTTTTTATTTAATTATTTAATTTTTTCAACCTTTTTGTAGATTCCATAGTGGAACAGGTTCCTCCAATATGGAGGTACCCCTGGTCCCTCCAGATCCTCCCGACCCGAGAAAGAGACCTCTTTCTCCGGATGTAGATATATCCATTTCTTCCCCTCCGTCTAAAGTTCCTGCCATATCTCCCAATCCTCCTCCTTCTCCCCAACTCCCTTACTCCCAACCTTTAACTTACAAATCCACGTCATTAGGGCCATTCTTGGTCTATGTCCAAAATGAAGATTCATCCAAACCAATACGTGCGCTGGATTTTGGTAAGTTGTTGTATTCTTTAAAAATTCAAGGTATCATCACCGGCTCAGTGAAGGCTGAGGGTAAATATAAAATATCTTTGACATTTTTGAACCCTAAATATGCAAACAACTTTTTGGATAGCCCGATAATAACTGAAAACAAATTAAAAGCGTATATCCCCACATTCAAGCTAACCAAACAAGGAGTAATTAGAGGAATTAGTGAGGATATCGATATGGAGGAATTAATAAAGTATTCTGAGCCCTCCCAATGGAAATTAATCAAGGCAAGGAGATTAAATAGGAAGATTCAGTCTAGTGAGGGAGCCACATGGAAGCCCTCACAAACCGTAGTTGTTACCTTCGAAGGGCAATCCCTTCCGGAGTTCGTATTTTTGTTCCACAATGCATTTAGGGTTGAGCAATATGTCTTTCCCACCATCCTGTGCTACAACTGTAGTAGGTACGGGCATACCAGAGCACAATGCCGATCATCGGCCCGTTGTTATAAATGTGGCGATGCTCATAATGGCGAAAATTGTCTGTCCCAAATTTTAAAGTGCATTAATTGTGGAGGGCAACACTCTGCTGCAAATCTTTCTTGTCCTGAACTCAAAAGACAACAGGACGTAAAAAAAACTATGGCTACGAACAATGTATCTTACAAAGAGGCCCTCGCCGCCCATCCTCAAAAATTCTCTCTATATTCAGAAGCAATGTCCCAGGCCCTTCCTTCTTCATCAGTAAACTCAGCCTTGACAGATAATAATGTCCACCCCCCGACACCATCCAGTCATCGTAAGACTATTTTCAAATTCAAAACCCCTTCGCACCCCTCAGTACTACCTGGTTACAACCAACCTGATCACAATTCCCTTCTTTTTTGCCCAAATGGCAGTTCTTGGTCATCTGCTCCAAATGGATGTGCTCTCCCCAACAATCTTCCAGCCCCCGATCAATCTGAAAACTCCTCATCTTCTGGTTACCTCCAAAATAAATTTTCCTCTGGCAACAACAACTTTTTAAAAACAATGATTTCCATGTTAATAGAAATTCTCTCATCTCAAAATTCTTTACCGTCCAACGCAGCTCAACTGATTTCCATTCTTCAGACCTTTTTAACCGAAAATGGCTCCACAAACTTTTAGTTATAAAAACGTGTCATTTCTACAATGGAACAGCCGCAGCGCTGTATCAAATAGAGATGATATTTCATTCCTTTTAAGGAAATACAAAATAGATGTCGCTGCAATTTCGGAAACTTGGTTTTCCTCAGATTCCTTTGTATCATTCCCAGGATATGACTGCCTTAGAGATGATCGCCCCGATGGTTACGGAGGGGCAGCTCTATTGATAAAAAAATCTTTCTCTTATGATCGTCTAATTCTTCCGACCTCCTCAAGAATGCAAATAGTCGCCGCAAAAATCATGGACATCACTGTGGTGTCGATGTACTCCCCGAGATCCCAGTTTGATACATTGTATTGGAACAGCATCGTCCCAATTTTCTCTTCTTCATATTTGATTATGGGTGATTTTAATGCACATTCCTCATCATGGGGCCCTCAAAAAACAGATTCAGCTGGCAAAGCGGTGCTGGATTGGGTCGACAACTTAAATTTATGTATCTTAAACGACGGCAGCCCCACTATAGTTCCTCCTCCACATCAGAATCCGACCGCGGTAGATTTAACGATTTGTACTGGTGAATTAGCTTCGCTGATCGCATGGGAAGTTCTCAAGGACCCTTTATCCAGCAATCACCTTCCTATAATAATAAGAATAAGACCAAACAATTCACAATCCAATTCGTCTCGTCATAAATCCGGATATAACACAAAGAGGGCTAACTGGAGTAAGTTTGGGGAGTCTATAGAGGGGGGTTTTATAGATCTCCCTTCTGATGATTCTATGAGTGATGTAAATATGGTTTCCGACAAGATTTCCCACCTCTTTCTTAGCGCAGCCGATGCTTCCATGCCTAGGAAGAGCTCTGTTGGACATCGTAGAGTATCTCCCCCCTGGTGGGACGAGGAATGTACGGCTATGGTTAGGCAACGTTCTGTGGCAATGAAAACCTACAGAAGGAACATGTCTCTTGAAAATTATCTCTCCCTTCGAAAGGTTCAGGCTCAAACCAAAAGAGTTCTTAGGAGTAGGAAAAGGCAGGGATGGTTCAGATTTTGTAGCTCTCTCTCTCCGGATACACCACCATCAGACGTCTGGAATTCCGTAAATGCTTTTAGAGGTGCCTATTCCCCAAGACCTAACACTTCAAAATGTACATCCTGGATTGATGGTTTTGTGCGGATTCTGGCTCCTGCGTATGCTCCCGGGGAGTTTGAGCTGCGGAAGGACTCTGTCTTCGCGCCCCAGCAATCATGTATTCTCTCTTCCCCTTTTTCCTTTAACGAACTGGATGTAGCAATTCAATCCGCAGGTGATTCTGCCCCTGGTCCAGACCAGATCCCATACTCCTTTATTCGACACTTTCCTAGACCCCTTCTTCTCAAACTTTTATCATTATTCAATGTGATTCTCACTACAGGTTCGGTCCCTTCATCATGGAAGCAACAATTTGTCGTACCAATTCCCAAGCCAGGTAAAGACTCGACGTTGGGATCCTCATACAGACCCATAGCTCTATCATGCTGCTTCCTAAAAATCCTCGAGCGGATGATAAAGGCTAGACTGGAGTGGTTCGTGGAGAGAGAAGCACTTCTGCCAGAGTGGCAATTTGGTTTCCGGAAGAGCCGATCGTGCTTAGACAACTTGAGCATTTTGGTGACTGATATTCATATTGCTAGAGCCCATAAGACGGATCTTATTGCGTGTTTTCTAGACATTCGTAGCGCTTACGATAATGTGTTGCTCCCAATATTGTTCGAGAAATTGTTATCTTTAGGTATTCCGGACATTATTTGCCGTCTGATTTTCAACATAATGTGCGAGAGGGAGCTCCTGATTAAGACTCCAGAGGGCGTGGTTGTGAGAAGAGTATATAAAGGACTACCGCAGGGGTCAGTCTTAAGCCCCCTACTCTTTAACGTCTACACTCAGGACATCCAGTCTCTGATTCCTACTTCTTGTAGTGTCTTGCAATATGCCGATGACTTTGTTGTTTACAGCGCTGAAAAATCCATTGCTCGATCGAGTGAGGTCATGGAGAGTACTCTCGAATCCCTTAGCGGCTGGTTTAAGAAAAATGGTCTTACTCTTTCGCCTAACAAAAGTAAAATTGTGTGTTTTTCAAACAAGCATAGAATTCCTAACATTGGTATCAAATTTGATAATATTCCGGTTCCTTCGGAAGATTCTGTTAAATTTCTTGGCATGACCCTGCACCGGAAGCTCTCATGGAACATTCATATCGAGAAGGTCATTGCAAAATGTGAAAAAAACATAAACATTCTCCGTGCGGTGGCAAGAGTGTGGTGGGGTTCTCACCCAACTACAATGCGAACCCTGTACGATGCTCTGATAAGAAGTGTTCTAGATTACGGTGCATTCTTGTTTGAGCCTCTGCCGAATTACCTTGCAGATAAACTGGAAAGAATGCAGAACAAGTCAATTAGAGTCATCTTAGGAGCTATGCGGTCTTCACCTATCGTGGCCTTACAGGCCGAATGTGTCGAAATGCCACTTTTTCTTAGAAGAAAATCCCTTGCATTAAAGTTTCTTGCGGCAAGGCTGGCTCAGGAGAATCATTTGATCTTTCCCAAATTACAGGTACTCATTCAGAGATGTCAGACCGTTCCTTACTGGCGTTCTAGAATATACCCATTGCTGTGCTCGTCCTATCATTATGTCTTAAACAGTTTCCCGGATTCATTTCATTCTCTTTTACCAATGTTCACTCTTCCGTTTGAGGCTACAACATTTCGTCCAGATGTGCTCCGGCACATGGGTATTGACAAGTCAGCTTCGACTATGGATCCTAGTTCAGTCAACAAACTTTTCTTAGAGAAAGTAGAGGAAAGGTGGCCCTCACATGCCAGGTTTTTCACTGACGGCTCGAAATCTCTAGAGGGCGACTGTGGGGCAGCCTTTTGTGCCCCATCTCTCGGTATAGAGAGACAATTCCAACTTCCACGGTCCGCATCCATCTTCACAGCGGAATGTGTTGCCCTTCGGGAGGCGCTAACGGAGATCCTTTTGACTACCACCCCATACTCAATCATATTCACAGACTCTTTCAGCCTTGTAGATAACTTGTGTTCTGTTAAGAAATCATCAATAAATAATCACCTCATATATGATATTCTGAAATTTCTTTACGTGGCCTCTTCTCGTAAACTAGACATTACAGTCTGTTGGATTCCTTCCCATGTTGGTATAGCTGGAAACGAGCGTGCTGACGCTCTTGCTAAGCAGGCATGCAGCTGTAGTATTATCCCTCCTATGTTTGCTCTTCCTATTGCGGATTGCCAGAGAGTGACGAAACTTTCTGTCATGAGCGAGTGGAATGAGTGTTACTCCAATTCTACTACTGGTTCCCATTATAGGAGTATTCAACCCTCTGTTCCATCGCACCCATGGTTTAACAAAAGCAAACTTCCAAAGTTAAATGTGTCATTACTGTGCAGACTCAGAATTGGTCACGTCATCTTAGCCGCACACCTTTTCAAAATTAATGTCGTGAGCTCCCCACTATGTGAATGTGGAGAAGATGCTGAAACTGTTGACCACATATTCTTCGGTTGTCCCCTTTTGCCGAACGAGGAATTCCTGAAGGACATCAGCGGGGTGTGCAAGACCTTGCCTATTAACATTCAATCGCTGTTAGCTCTGAATTCTCCGAAAGTGAATAACTTCATTGTAAAACACTTGAAGAAATATGATAAAAAGGTGTAACCGAGTTTTGGAATCATGAGTGTAATTTGTATTAAAATCTACCAAACGTGTTTTAAAAACGGGTTACTTGAAATCGGGAAATAAAAAATCCTTTTCATAACATTGATTAAAAAAAAAAAAAAAAAAAAAAAAACATTTTGCCCGACTCTATATTCCATTTACTTTAATTTTGCCTGTAGTTCCTGGAATTGAATTGTACTTTTGAGTGTACCTACGGCCTGTATATAACTGTGCTGTGCGGTCAGAGAGATATTGTTGTATATATTCTGTGTTTGTCATACAATAGTTTTTTCATTGATGTTATATAAATAACATGTTTGTCGTACATGTTGAAGATATTGAAACATTTTATAACACTGCATTTAGTATTTGTTACCTAAATATAAAATACTATGATTCGTCACTCTCAGTGTAAGTAAATAAGTAAATAACCAAAACACTTGACAATGGCAAAATCACCCGCAGACGGGTGCGTGCCATATTTAAATAAGAAGAAGAAGAAGAATTACAAAAGCGACTCTTTCAGGAGATGTTTTTTCAGAAAAAAATACAATCCCAGAGAACCTATTTAGTTGGAGTGCAAAGAGTACAGTAAAAGTGGGGTACAAAGAGTGTAAGGATAATTTTTCAAATTTTTTGTCTTCTAATTTAACTTTTATCAACGCACTTTTCTTGAAACACATGGTAAAACATTAATATCACGACTTACCGGTAGCACCCGCTAGCTTAGCGTAGTTTTTTCAACGCATAGAGTAGGTACATATATTATTATAATGTTTCCCCAGTTCACAATTTTTTTGAAATTCTCTGCAGTCAGTTTGCGCACACTTTCACTAAAAATATAAAAAATACGTCTTGTGTAAATAATAAACCCAAATAGGTTCTTTTCTGTGGTGGATTGCGGAATACAACGTCGGCGCCAAGATGCGAACGCACCTTCAGATTAGAAGTCTGAAGTTCCAACCAGCTGCGCCAACCATGTGCTCAATAAATACTTACAAGAATTACTTACTGTTATTTAAGGGCATGGCACCAGGAATGATGTCACAGTCTTTTCCCACGGCATGAAGATTCAAAATTGCGTGACAATCGCTTGATAAAATGGTAAAAATAGCGTTTTTTTCCATTTTTATGGGGTTAATTTTGCGTTTATCAAAAATCTTTTACGGTTATTCCCTAGATAAATGTTCAATGCATCTACCCTATTTTGTTCCAAAGCATATTTAGTAACGGTTGTCGAGATAGAAAGTCTCCCGTTTTAAGAAATTTTTGAAATCTCGGTATGCACACTCTTAAAGTATTATTCAGTTTTCCGTTTTCCTACAGCACATATACCATCCGCACCCATAATATAATAAATGATAATACCTATTTATCAAGTAAATTTTCAAAAATTGAGTCTCATTTTTTTCTTTGGCACTAGGCAAGCATTCTGTGCGCGCGGCTTCTATAATGCCAATGTATAAAAGTGTATGGTTTGTATGAGTAGGGGTATCTTGAATGTTTGTAAGTAGCTAGGTACAATACTAATATTATAACTGTCGATTTGTTTCCTTTTGTTTCCGATCCACTATATCCAGCGGTCCAGAATACCGCGCCACTACGACAGCGAGAGAACACTTATTAGTAATCTCAGGAAGCGTGTCAAGTGCACACGAACGTGTCTTTTCCAGCAATTACTTTCAATACCCTAACAGTGACTATTGATTGAGGAAATATGGTACACTTTTACTAAATTATTTTGTATTAGATTTGTAATTTTTTTTTTACAAAAAGCACAAAAATACCAATGTTTGTAATCCGGTCTCTGCAGCCGGATGAGATCGGTTGACGGAGTTTCCCAGAAAAACGTTAATATACGGGAAATTACTAAAGAAAAAAAAACTCTATTTTACACATTTAGAATCACCATGTGAGGCTAAGAACCCAAAATACTTGATTGAAAATTCTACCGGCCGGATCAACCAGTTTGGGGTATAAGATTTAACTATGTACTGTATACCAGTTAATATTTACTTAAACACTACAAATTTCTACGTTTCTACACTCGTCAATGACGTAGTTAAATGTCGAAACCGGTACATACTCGTAGTTTTGAAACTCATTAAGAGTGTGCATACCGACATTTCAAAAATTTGTAAAAACGGGAGACCTTCTATCTCGGCAACCGTTACTTAATATGCTTTGGAACAAAATAGGGTAGATGCATTGAACCTTTATCTAGGGAATAACCGTAAAAGATTTTTTATGTCTTGTATAGATTTCTCAAAAAAAATTTATTCAAAACACCTCTGATCTTTTTTCTGAAAGACGGAAACTCGTTTCCCGAAAGTCGCGGAGTGAATTTTTTTCTTGCACTGATAATATGCATTAAAATCTAGGAAATAACCGCAAAAGTTTTTTGATGGACGCAAAAGTAACCCCGAAAAATGGGAAAAAATGTTATTTTTACCATTTTATCGTAAAGTAAGTATCGTAAGACGGAGTAATAGGGAGCTGTCCAGTGTCCAGACCACTAGTCCACCCGCTACCGAGCTTCTTCTCGTTCATAAGCCTCAAGCTTGGGCGTCCACCTTGCCGTACTATGTACCCTGCCCGTTCATTTTATAATTTATTAATTCCTTACCTCTAGAAAGATGACAGGATGACAAAAGAAGATATTTTCGAGTGAGCGAAGAGGGTCGCCCGAGACTGACCTGATCCGCTCATGTCGACCAGATCCTCAAGAATGGACGCGTTTTGAGTAAAAGGAATCGGGGAGCGTGTATGACGAATTGCATAAATGTGACGGAGGCTAGGAGTGTGTGCAACGATAGGACTGTCTGGCGCTCTGATCTCTCTGCCCATCGTGCAAGGGTATTATCAGGGGCAAAATGACATTTTGTTTTAGTAGTGTAGGGAAAAAATACTAAAACAAAATGTCATTATTATTAGGTTGAAAACTTGTAAGAAAACAGAAAACATGCTTTCCAAATAGTCGTATCGTTTGTATGTACAATTCCCTGTCTATAAAAATGGATTCATAAATAGTTTACATAACGTAGAGCACGTTTCAAATATTAAGAATATTTTGCGAATTTAGAGATTCAACATGATCTCTCCGTTGGCTCGTGAAGGAATAGTAATATTAATTTGGTTACCCTAGCGTGCACTCTGAAGTCGTGACGGGGAAGCAATAGAGGACCCGGGGGGTTTATTGTGATATCTCTCACCTGAACCCAAAATGGCGGCTTCGTTATGGATGGGGAGGTGATACAGCCAGTTTCTTTTATATTACTATCCGTTATTGTCAGCAAAAACCTGAGTGCTTTCATTTTTCTTCTCCGAGTGGTTTTCACCTAATGTATATTCAACTATTCAACAATAATTAATGATTGTATTAATTACTATCGTTAAGCTTAACAAATGCTATTTTATATCATTATCTTCTTATCTTGTAAGGAGAATACTGAATAATAATCGATATTATAAGTAAGTCGATGAGCACATATAAGAATTTTCCAAGTTTTGTACAAGAATATTGTATGACTACTATCCGTGTTTTTTTTATCTATACAGGTACGAGTATATTTTAGAAACTTTGTTGTCCATCGCTAGATAAAACTTTCTTCACTTGCAATCCAACACTAGCGGATCCAGGGGGGAGGGCTAGGGGGCTGAAGCCCCCTCAAAAACCATGAGTGACAGTACTTTATATACAACAAATCTAGGGGTTTCAGACCCTTAGCCCCCCCAAAACGTTGAGTGACAGTACTTTTTACCATGTGACGACATTTAGCCCCCCCCCCCAAATTGAATCCTGGATCCGCCACTGCAATTAAACTATTCTGTCCCTGACTACCTTCTATCAACCAATTCTGGTCTGGCACCATTAATATATCAATTCCATATGTTCGACTATCAACATCCGCATTTGACGATTGTATCTATAACAGTCATTACAGAGTCATTTTCATTTTTTTTCCTTAATTTATTTATTATCCAAAGCATTTTACAAAGTAAAAACATAAACAAAAAAGTACTGGATTTTATTGCCCCACTAGGCCTGTTCCGGGGCAATACTAACCAAAATATAATAGCTCAAGGTTACATATATGTACAAAAAATAAAATAGTGACAAAATACTGAATGATAAGCAAACGATTAAAAAGAGTTGTATAGTGATGATGGTGCAGTGGTTGAGGATTTGTTTATAAGGTTATTTTATTAGGACACAGGTGTACACTGTACAAGTGTACAACCGTGAGAGATCATCAAGTTGACCATGTAGGGACCAAGGGAGACAAAAACAATGTGTGGTAAAAAAAGAAAAGGCGTGATGTTGGCCATACGATAAATAAATAAAGAAAAAACAATGTACAGAAAATGTGTGTCAGTATGTACCTACTTTCTAGTAGCACTCATGAAAAAAATAAACGACCTAATAACTATGGATCAATCTAACGTACAGTATTAGTAGGTGTGATGTAAAACAACATATACCAACCTACTATATTACTGTCTCCAAATTATAAATATTTAAAAGGGAACCTTAGAGAGAGTGCAGGAGAGTTCTATGTACCTCATCATCAAACGGCATAAATACACACAATAAATAAAATTTATAGTCCCCGTATACGTGGAATTAAAGTAATAAATTATTTTTCATTTTTTCATTTAAATCACGTTGTTATATTGAGATATAAACCAGTTTATTACAGCATGTTCTAAAATCATTAAACGTCGCGTCCTGATATTTTCCAACTGGCGTGTCATACACAATACACATTCACCATATTTAATATTATTCATGAATCATTTTGAAAAATGCACTCGGGAATAATTACAGTAATTCACTTTGGATACTTTTTACTGATTTCACTAAGTGAGTTTGGTCTTATAGAACATGATATGTCTCATTTATCATTTAAATTTATAATATACCTATATAGTCGCATAACTTATACAGACGCCCATCACTGACTGTTGTGTAGATCTTTGATTATCGAAGTACCTAATCAAATTATTTTCATAGATTTTGCCTAGACGCTCCAAGTACTAACCATTCGTAGCTAGATAATTTTATGATTCCTTCAAATGTTTTCATTTCATATTTAAACAGCTACTGTGTCTAATATAAGAGCCACGAAGACTGCCTCATACGAGCTTGCCTCAATATGCGGCCCACCAGAGTTAACTATATAACATGTTTAGCAAATATACTGAAAATATATACATGGAAAATTCAATCAACTATTGTGCTGGTATCTGTATCCCTGTAAAACTTCGGGTAGTTCTACCAGTCTCAACTAAATATCTCTAAATAATCTGTAATCCAAGTAATGTACATGTCAATAATTTATCTTTGATTTTGGTAAAGTTTAAATTTAGTCCGATACTGCATTATTTCCAAAGAAACTGATAACTTTAAAAGGATGATTTCATATATGAAGGAAAATGTTTGTGAATAATGTCAAAGGTGGCCTTTTGACTCGAGCGTTCCACGCTTGTTTCAAGCTTTTCATCGTTTGCAACGGCACATGTGTATGGAAAATGCCTCCAACTTCAACGTCGGGGTTTTATTAGGCGAGGTAGGTCAGGGAAGGTTGGAAAAGCGTTGCGGGAGGAAACCCGGGCAGTCAGTTACCCCCCGACCGTCATGGGAGACGTGCGCGTGTTGCAAGTGAAACCAACCCCCACCCTTTGAAACATATTACCAACATAACCTCGCTATATCAATAATAACACACGTTGCTACAATTTCAACCTCAAATTAAGCAAAACCTTAAAAGGTAAATCACTTCTTGTCACACTTTTGTAATTGTGAATGTTTTATACGACTTGTATTATAATACTTGAAAGTGAAAGAATTCCATAAAACATAACGGGTTTCGTAACGATCGGAGAATCAATTCAAAACTGCGATATGAAATTTAGTAAATTCGTCAACCGCTCTTACTTGAAAGGAAAGTGATTCGATTACATCGGATTTTCTTTAGAGAGACAGTTTATTGTAAAGAATAATGGAATAAAAAAACATTTAATTAAGGGTGGATTGTAGAAAATTAAATATTAATACGTGCTCTGTTTGAAGAATGAACGTTTTCGTACTTATATAAATTCATATATTTATACTACAACTACGTACAACTTCAAAGGTTTTGTCTGAGAAGTCTTGGGATTAAGTTGGAAAATAGGAGAACCTACCTACTCTATCAGCCTTGTGTATGGTAAGTTACCTGAATTTATAGAAATTAATACATTACAATCTTATATTACAATTGGTTGTGATTCTGATATTTATGAAATTGAAACTAAGTACAAATACAACATATAAAAATACCTAAAGTAAAAATATACCCACTTGTGAAATATTTATTTTATTTATTTAGATTACCAATAATTCTAATTTATACATGTGAATCCAACTTTTTTATTTGGACAAATGTAGGTATTCCTGCGCACTGTTCAAACGATATGAAATATGATGTATGCCATGATATGCGCAGTAGATTGATGTTTATGCGACTTATCTGCGCAGACATTTGTATTAATATTTCTGCGCAGACGTCAAATTACATAAATATAATAATGCATAATAATTAGTTGTTAATAACTGACTAAGTGGAAATACTTAGAAAACAGAAAATTTCTTTGCTGCGTAGTGTTTGATGTAGGTAAGTATCTAAACCACGAGATTGTAGTGTATTCCGCTAATTGTTTATTACTAACCACTAATTAAAACTTCGATGAGATTTTTTACTCCCATGTCAAATGTCAACGTTTTGAGATTCTGAGAATCTCTTGGAAAAACAAGCTTTCAAATTTTCTTTGAAAGGTTTTTTGCCGATGGATTTTTTTTACAGAAGCATAATGTTAGAGTAATTATTATTTTGTTAATTTTTTTTTATAAGTTTATATATTTCATTTCATTAAGGTATTTAATATCCAAAGATTTTACTAAATATAATATTAGAAAAAAGTACTGGTTTTTATTGCCCCACTAGGTGATAGCCTATTCTGGGGCAATACTAACCACAATATTCAAGGTTACATGCAAGTACCTACGAAAAAAACAAAAATACTGAATAAAAATCAAATTATTGAAGAATGTTGTAGACTGATTATGGGGATTTGTTTAGTAGGTTTTCCCCTCGTGACACAACATATCTCCCAACAACCGTGAGAGATCATCAAGCCGACCAGTATTATTATTACTAACAGTAGGAGGGGCAATACAAGCAATAGGATAGATTTCCTCTCTTTGCGTGCGCTGAGTTACACCATACTGGTGCAGCATATTCAGCGGCTGAGAAGCACAATGCTAGGGCCGAGGTTCGAAGTACATGGGGTTGTGCTCCCCATTTGGTGTTTCTTAGTTTTCTTATAATATTGTTTCTCAAACACACATTTCCCTCGTCCTCTTTACGAGTACACACGCAATTTTTTCGCGGTGTAGTACACTGCACAGAACATGTAGAGTGGATGGCGAACCTCAATATTCAGAGGGTGTTTTGTCTTGTAGGAATATATTTTAATTTTACGCGTATTTCAGAATCCTCAAAAACAATATTTTTGAAAAAGAGTGGAATCTTCCACAAAGTGATAATTTTGGTTCACTCTATTTACTTAAGCTTCGAATAGGTACCATACCGAAAACATATCTCGAAATTATAAGGTGGGACAATTATATTTTACAAAACAATTGAATAATATGTACATATATTCCTACGTACTCAACATAGACGCATGAAATGAAAACAAGGGAAACTAATTGTATGTACAAATTATATTAAGTGTACACAAGACAGTATAAGTTGATAGCAAGAGAATTGGGCTTTACTTGGTTGTTCTCTTATTATTGTTGTCTGTACCAGCAACGGTTGATAGTTAAATAAGTAAGTAAGTAAGTAAAGCGAATAACTGAAGCTTTATAACGATTTCCATATTATTATCTAAACTGGATAAGCCAGCGCTCTCTGTATACTTTCATATGTGTAGTTATAAGCCACTTTCTTATACTTAAAACTTGAAGATGGCAAAGCTTTGTCGTTAAGTCGAAATTTCCTAACCCTTTTAAAAGTTTTTAAGCTCTAAAATAAATTTTATTAAGCCTTGCATACGTGTATAAACTTGGGTTAAAAAAATATTTCTAAAACTATTAGAGTATTACTACGTTAAAATTATAAATGACTAGTAGAAGGGGTAAGTCTTACGAAAGTTATTTGGTTTTGTTTTGATATTGCATTTTTTAATTACATTGTGCTGTATTCCAGGGATTATAAGAAAGTTTGACAAGAAAACTTTTGAATTTATAATTTATTGTTAGCAGTAAATATTTATTTGCAATTTATATTTACTTTAATGTTATTTTGAAAGCTTCCCCAAAGACAAGACCTGGAAACAAAATACTATAAAGGTATTAATTTACTTTATTGTTTGTGTTATGGCTGACGTAAGGCATTTCAACACAAAAATAAATACTTTGTTTTTTAATATTCAAATTATTACATGTCAAATACCTATTGTCCTTATTTTTCGGTCTAGCCTGGACAAAACCCTTTTTACACGCTTTTATTATATTTGGCACGGACTTTCACACGTCTATATGTATCGATGCAAATTTTAATAACTTCCTCACAACTTGGAGACCTGAAACTTTGCAACCGTACGTAAACTGGCTGACAGTACATTTTATGAAAAAATGGATCATCATTCTTCAGAGACAAAAAAGTTGTAAGGCATTTCAGGGAATCCGAGGGTCCTGAGAGGTCATGTGTGGTATCGAATAAAAGGGCGTTGGAAAAGAAATCCAGATCATAAGTCATATTTTGTCCAGTTCGACCAATCGGGAGACACTCACGGATCGAGAGGATACAATCACCGCATAGTGTCGTGTTTGGTATCGTATGAAAGGGCGTTGGAAAAAAAATCCAGATCGTTAGTCATATTTTGTCCAGCTCGGCCAATCGGGAGACACCGAGGGGTCGAGGGATCCATTGAAAAATATACATATTACATCTTTTCTTCGTTTTTCTCGAGTGTTCCGTGTGTATTTTGACGATGTTGTCGAGCTTTCGGCTCTCTTGCTATGAAGCAATTATTCTAACAATCCAATTTTTGGATTGTTAGAATAAACTGGCGGCTCTTTTTCAAACTTGTGATGGCGGTTTGAAGGGATTTAAAGCCAAATATTTTTTCTCTATCCAACTTGCAAAAATATCTTGGCTTTAAAATGATTTCCCTAGCACTCTTCTGTAATATTTTCAGCATTGTAGGTTACTTGTAAAAGATGCAATGTGAGAGTCTTGCGGAACTTTGACAGCTCTTATGACAAGATTCGACAATCAGGGCTACCAACAATACAATCTTGAACTTCAGTTGCAGCTAACATCCGCTGGTTGCCAAGATAGAGTGAATAGACAATATTAGCAATGAGTAGTGCCTATACTCGTATATCAGTAGAGTACTTACCACTTACCAGCTACTGTGTAAATTTAATTCTCTCTTCTCTGCACCATATCCCATTTATCTGGGGTCGGCGGCTCGGATCCTCTCTCTCCATCTGCTCCTAGAAGATAAAAAGATTCCTATATGCCTAAAAAGAAAAACATACGAAACATGTATACTGCCAGTGACTACATATGCATTAGAAACCATGGCCCTTACAATAAGAAGCGCAGAAAAGCTCAAATGCACACAGCGATCCATGGAACGATCCATACTAAGAGACAGAATAAGAAATGAGGAAATTAGGAACAGAACCAAAGTAGCAGACGTCATGGATCGAGTAGCAAGTCTAAAGTGACAATGGGCGGGACACGTCGCACAAGACCCCACAAGATGAACCACAAAAATCCTAAAATGGAGACCTTGGGAGAATAAAAGAGGCGTCGGAAGACTCCAAAAGAGGGCGGAAAAAACTGACTGCAAGCAGAAAACAGCAGAAAGGAGTGGAGAAATATGGAAGAGCAGTAGAGAACAGAGTGTTGAAGAAGAAGAAGAAGATGTAAGTAGTATTTAGATTTTCGAGCGACGCCGACGACGCATGGTGAACATCTATTTTTAAAGGTAAAGAATGAAATACTACTTTATAGTTCAAAAACCACGTGATGACATTTATTACAGGCAAATAATGTTCTAGGATTTTCATCCTCATCATCAGACGTTTGACAGTAAAGTTTTCGCCAAAAGTCTGTTGATGAGGATGAAAATCTTCGAACACCGTAGTCGCGTGTAATAAAAGTCATTACGTTAAGGGCCAAGATAAGGCGAATGACCTTGAGCGATCGGGCGTTCCTACAATATTATTCCGCGCAATAGTCCCACCCCCTTTTGTTTAGAAATCTGATGTCCGTTACACGTTGCAAATCACGCGACCACGGAGCTACAAATCTATCTAGATGGAGCATTTAATACAGATTAACGGGACTTTCGAAACTAATAGGGTAGGTGCCTATTTTTATCATAACTTTAAATTGTAATAGACAGGTACGTATGTAATATTAGGTACTTGTTATAGACAGGTAGGTAGATATGTATCCCCCTTTTGGCAAAATATATTTTTAAACATATAGGTACCTCCATACTTTATTTTTAATGCATAATATGTGTTGTAACGTAAAAACTAAAATAATAATATAATGCAGGTTGTGTAAAACATTTATTAGGTAGGTAAATATTTTATTTACAATTATGGTGGTATAAAACATATTACAAATAATAAAAATCGTCTTTATAACAGATGAGTTATATTTTTGTCGGCCGCCAGCTCTCGGACTATCTATGCTGTTTTAAAAAAAGACGATTTGTATCATTTGTAACATGTTTTATACCACCATAATTGTAAATAAAATATTTACCTACCTAATAAATGTTTTACACAACCTGCATTATATTATTATTTTAGTTTTTACGTTACAACACATATTATGCATTAAAAATAAAGTATGGAGGTACCTATATGTTTAAAAAATATTTTGCCAAAAGGGGATACATAGGTACCTACCTACCTGTCTATAACAAGTACCTAATATTACATGCGTACCTGTCTATTACAATTTAAAGTTGTGATAAAAATAGGTACATACCCTGTTTGTTTCAAAAGTCCCTTTAATTTGTATTAAATGCTCCATCTAGATAGATTTGTAGCTCCGTGGTCGCATAATTCGCGCGCTACGTAAGTAATTCCGAAAAAAACTAAAATAATAAGATAGGTATTTCTCCAATTCATAACAAAAAATTCAACACAGATCTCACTCTGTAGCCCACAAGCTTGTGGGCGGAACTGAAGAATGATTTACAAACATCTCGCTTATAACACCAGAATGCATGTCGTTAAGATCTATTATTCAACTTGCGCGCGTTATCGAGTCTCGGCAAGGCGCATCACAAAAATCTTCAAATGTAGTTTTTTGGATATTACAATAAAAACAGTAACGATTTCGTAAAAATTAAACAGTAATCGATTAGATATATAAAATACCTATCAATTTAAAAAAATAAGCATATTTCTATGTCAATTGGTTTTTGAAATATAGCTTTTATAGCGGCAAAAACGGATGTTTTTAAATATTTTATTACAATAAAACTATAAAAACATATCTTATATTTTAAACAGTAATCCATTAGAGAAAAGATGAAGGAATACAATATATTTTTTTCAAAGCTATATCTTTAAAGGCAGCGGTTACATAACTTTTGAAAAACTACCGAAATGTACCGAACGGCATTGTTATGGCCCTTAATTTTAAACTTCATACTACATAGGTACCTACTAGTCTTTCATTTTAACCCTGTCTAGATGGCGCTGCAGTAAATGGAGGTCTTCACAATTGTCAATACTGTCATAACAAAATAAACCATTTGCTTATTTTCCGTAGAATAATAATATATAGTACCTGCCGTATCTATGCGGACCTCCATTTACTGCAGCGCAATCTAGTGACGAAAAAATAAAAGACGCCCCAATTAAATAAATAATAGACATTTGTCATAAAAATATGCGTAGGTGTTTATAGATTTTTATTATTTTAGTACAAAATTTAGTAGGTATTAGAATTATTGAAAAGATCATTATTTTTTCATGATGCATGAATATTTTTTGGGGGTACTTAGGGGATATAGTTGTCTTGTCATCAATATTCATTATCATTTTAGCGTTTCTTTTATAAAGTTATGGATATCATAAATATACCGTTTCTTTAAGCAAATTCACTTAAATATTAATATTGTTATAATGGATTTAACATGTTCTTAGCCTTATTATTTGAGAAACGAGTCCATAAAGCGACTTGACTTAGTATTATAGGTTTAATAGCTTCCATGACGTTAATGGGTTGGAGATGGCACTATAGAAGATGCTTTACCTCTTGGATTTATTGAGTTTACTTTAAGGATGATAATAGAAGCTACTAGATGTTTTTATCATATTTCATCACCTACTTTTATAATACTCATATAACAAGCTAGATAATTATTTCACTGTGCAACGAAATGCAATTTCGCAAAAGGGTTTTTAAAGCATATCCCTTGACTATTTTCCTTAATAATATAAAAAAATAAATTTGAGAATAGTTCTACTATTTGATATAACTTCAATATATATCTGTTATACCGTTAAAGTATACAACATTTACAAAATTGGCTGTAGACCTTATGCGGCCGTAATCCCTCTAATTGTTTTATTGCATTTACCTTATGCGGCCGGCTGCTTCAAGGGTCTCTAATCCTATAGATTTTACCTGCCGGTCAGAGCAGGCAGACAGTCAAGTTTACTGTATCTGAGGTAAGAAACTACAGTTATAAAAACTGTAGTTTCTTACCTCAGATACAGTAAAAACCTACCAACTTGGCCGATCTGTTCGGTAGAGCATACTTACATACTTATAATATTGTTGTACCTATATCTCCCACATTGTACGTTGTATTTCTATCATATCATCAAGTAAATAATAATAAGGAATGATTCAGATTCTCATGTATAGGTAAGTACATCTTTATTGATGAACTGTTAATTAAACAAAACAACTAGATTATGACTAGTTTATTACTAAATTATGTGATAATAAAATAATACTCATAAATAACTTCCACCAAGTAAGTACCAACGGTCAAAAATATCGAGATTACAATATATAAGATGGACATAGGTAATCCATACATTTTCTGTCCAAGTTAGTGGTGTTCTACTGTACTACAAATATTATAACTATTATTATTAGTTTTACCTAAGCAAATCGGCCGCATGTGGTCTATAGGATTAAGATAACCTTTTTATATGGTCTATGCAATAAAACAATTAGAGGGATTACGGCCGCATAAGGTCTACAGCCACAAAATTATTACGCCAACAATTTGGCTACTTTTTATTATTTATCTAATTTATCTCCTATCTACCTTAAATTATAATAAATTTTTAGTATTCAATGTAGTCATTCTGTGTATTTTCCTCAGTGGTTTAAGCAGGTCAATAATTTCTAGCAGTTGTGGCGCAACGATCAAACGTTAATTAGTTTGTTCCAAAAAAATATAAATATCTGAAATATTTCTTCGTGCTGAAAGTGACGTAAAACTGTATGATGCCATAAGCTGCCAATAATTTTTATCTGCTATAGTGCGGGTCATCGAAGAAGAATGCCTCTAATTTAAAGTACAATTAGGTACTTAAGGAACCATTTAGGTTACATGAGTGATTCTTTATATATATGGTAACTAATGAATGTTAATTTCACAAAAGTTGTTCTACTTTAAATTAGGGGAATTCTTTATCGATGACCCTGTACTATTATGTATGACATGAAAATAATTTTGATTAGGTATTTCTATAATCAAAGTATATTTATTTATTTACAGATCAACGGCTAAAGCCTTTATGACAGTAGCACACAAGATTAAGGATATATTATAGGTCTCATTAATTGACATATTTTTATTTTTATTTAGCTTTAGAATTAAGATCATTTTTAACGCACCAACCCAAAAGCATATTATTGATATTTCTTCGCAATGCTTCGAAATCCTCAATTCCGGCGAATGCGTTATTTGCGTCAATTTTCCGTGTTTAATTAAATTTGAGTTAAATATAACAGATATTTGCTACCATGACGAGAGAACCATCAGAAAACAAAATTAAAACTAAGTTTACACGGACTTTTAAAAGAAAGTTCACAGTTTCTAAAGTGAAGGAAAAACTTTGTGAATAAGTAATAATAAAAAAGTAATTCTTACATGATGGTGAGTGAAATGTAGGGAAGGAAATAACCTTCTGTATCTAGGTATATATAAAACTTCGTTATTAGTAATACTTAGCATGGGAATATCCTCAGTCTTATTATAATATATCTACGTATCTTCGTAGGCGTAACTATACTCAAAAAATCATTTTACCTACATATAATAATAACCCCTAGAGCTACCATTTAACAACCAAATTACCACCATAAAAATATTTTCATATTTTATTTTTTACCCTGTCCTTTGGTTATAACATGTAGGGATATGCTTCACCTAAGTTTTCCTTCCTAAGAAAACATAATATGTTTTACAAATATTATTTAAGACAGTAGGTATGTACAATGTTAAATTAAGTCAAATTTGCCTGAAAACTGGTACGTTCTTCAAAGAAAACTCGCTCAAAATTCCATTACATAACACTGGTAAAATCCAAGTCCGGTATGTTAGTAACGGTGGTCCTTTGGCAAATTTTGCAAGTTCTATGAATAGGTATGTATGTAAATTTCAAAAAAAGCATCGACGCGTTCATGGGTAGCTAAAAATTTTCGACGTAGTCTCACTTTTTGAGTCGCATCTTGCAGAGCTTGGTAAAATCGAATAGGCACGTTGTAAATAATGGAATAATTATCAGTTTTTTTTTATTTGAATATATGGAATTTTTTTTAATTCCCTATATCATCAGCGCTTTAAATCGGTCAAAAAATATTGGTTGACCAATACTTCTAGACGTAAAGTTTCATGAATGAAAGTTTGAAATATCGAATTGTACCTACTAATGAAGTACTTAATGAATGAAAATAGTTTTGAAATATTTCTTTCAAATGCCTTGGAACAACCACCGTGTTCACAGGGCTCCGGCCAACTTTTTCACTTTTCATAAATCAAATTACCACTTCGAGGCACCCGTTTTCAGTCGATAGAAGACATAAAAGATAAATTCGCGGCGAGATCTGAAGTCGATGCCGAAAAATGCGTATATATTTTTTGTTAATTATTAATTGTTTATTATTTATTCGCTGGCATAAGTATATTATTTCGGAAGGGGCATACATACTTTGAAGATGATACAATAAATTTGGAAGAATAACTAACATTTTGCGAATTATTTACCGATCCCCGGTACTTTCTTGACAGAGTAGTATACCTACATATTACATAGGTATTCAGTTTGACAAAAAAAATAAATTTTTTTGTTATTATGGGTAGATACCAACCATTACCCATTCCGAATTCATTTTCTTACGTCTTTTCTATGTGACATGGTAGCAGTTATCGCGAAGTAACTTCCTGCGAATATGGATATTGGTGAGAAAAGGGTATTATTATCGTATTCGTATCTAAAGTTAAATATTCCCTCTATCTTTTACCCTCCTATCTTACATTTTGCATTAGTGACTTCGAAGTTCCAATTACCTAAACCGCCCGTTTCTCCCGTATAAGGTCTTTTGCAAAATTACACAAGGAGCAAAATGAACACCAGAACCTTTTTATAAGTAAGAATTTGTATTATTGGTATTATCGTGTACATTATTATTCAAAATTAAGGGCTTGGCACCAAGAATGACGTCACAGTCATTTCCCACGGCAATAAGGTTCAAACTGACGTGAACAATCGCATGAAAAAATGGTAAAAATAGCGTTTTTTTCCATTTTTTGGGGTTAATTTTGCGTCCATCAAAAAACTTTTACCGTTATTCCCTAGATTTTAATGTAGGTATATTATCAGTACAAAAAATAAATTTTACTCCGCGACTTTCGGGAAACGAGTTTCCGTCTTTCGGAAAAAAGATCAGAGGTGTTTTTAAAAATTTTATTTGAGAAATCTATACAAGATATAAAAAAATATTTTACGGTTATTCCCTTGATCAATGTTTAATGCACCTACCCTATTTTGTTCCAAAGCGTATTTAGTAACGGTTGTCGAGATATAAGGTCTCCGTTTTCAGAAATTTTTTAAATGTCGGTATGCATACTCTTAATGTCTATATTCTCCATGGATCTCTTTCAGTTATTATCATTGTACGTGTCATCACCAGCGACATAATATATTAAGTACTACCTAGACAGAGTACTCAATGCTAGAAGTGTAACAAAACTGGTGTCCACAAACTGTCAAATCGTATGGAAAATTTTGACAGTTTGTGGGCAACGGATTCGAAATTTTGCTCTCATAGTTAAGAACGGTATTAGTTTCAACGTTATTTAGGACTAAAACGACAGTTTTAAAGATGTTTTAGTTTTTATTATTGATATCTTGTTAATAGTGTGAGCTTTGCGACTCTGAAATACAAAAAAGTGCCGTGCGTGAAATTGCTACACTCCCGTTCTATTGAAAATACATAGAATCAGATCTCTAGTACTTAATATGTAATCTCTTTGGTCATCACAATAAAACGCTTGCTATTCGTTGTCGCTATTTTAAATTTATGGATAGATATCAGCATTTTAGAAACTTATTGACAGTATGTTTGTGATGTGACAGATCGCTATGTTTGTAATCGTTAAAATAGGCACAATTTTCGGGAATTTATGCCCAATCCCACCAACTTTTACCTAGGAAGGAGAGCCCTAAGAAATTTCCATACAAAAACAGGGATAATATTCTATTTATTGAATAAAGAACATCAAAGTCCCCCACTACCACAGCCTAATTCCATATGAAATGCAACATGCAGCTCACCTACGTTAGGTGCCCCAATATCTCCGTCCAGAGTAGCCCTAAGAAATTTCCATACAAAAACAGGGATAATATTGTATTTATTGAATAAAGAACATCAGCCAGCCCCACCATCACAGCCTAATTCCATATGAAATGCAACATGCAGCTCACCTACGTTAGGTGCCCCAATATCTCCGTCCAGAGTAGGTGAGCTGCATGTTGCATTTCATATGGATTTAGGCTGTGATGGTGGGGCTGGCTGATGTTCTTTATTCAATAAATACAATATTATCCCTGTTTTTGTATGGAAATTTCTTAGGGCTCTCCTTCCTAGGTAAAAGTTGGTGGGATTGGGCATTAGTGTTCTATATTGTGTTCTAAAAGTGTTTCAATTCCAATACATAAAGAAGTAAATCTGCATTTTGTTTTTTACTCATATTAGTTCATTTTTAGTACTTAATGCTTTGTTCTTTACCGTCTCCATTCTTTACTTCACCTCTTAGAATATTTTACATTTCGAGGAAAACACCTTGTATTCTAAAAATTATTCCGTTTAAAATTATTTGTAAAATAAAAAACACTGTTTTTACTTCCACTATTTATTTTTGAGAACATACACCAGAGATCTTTCAAAGCTAATGCTTTATCTTCAGTGGTTTTCTATGATCTATATCAGTGGTTTTCTATCTATGAAGTTCATAGATATAACCATTGAAGATAAAGCATTAGCTTTGAAAGATCTCTGGTGTATGTTTTCAAAAATAAATATTGGATGTAAAAATAGTGTTTTTTATTTTACAATTAATTTTACAATGTGCTTCCATAAGGTTAACCTTCAAACAATCAATAAATTACTCCGTTTAGTTTTTTTTTATAATTCGTATTACTTAATTTGTATAACGGGTTTTCAAAGGATAGGAAAATAAATGTAATGTAATAATTTTATATTCATGGCAATCTATTGAAATAACACACTGCCTACTTCGAAAAATAACTAATGATTTGGTTGACATTTGAACGAAATGTCAAATAAATTGGTTTCAATAAAACCTCAATGACTAACAGGCGATGGTAGATATAGATTTCTACTATAATAAATACTATGTAGGACTTCGATTGTTTGCCTTTGTAGGTTTTCGTTTTGTAGTACGCTTACAATTGATTTCAAATCTTTATCAAATTAGATACCTACCAGGCGACAATATTGTAGAAATAGCTAGATAAAGAGTGATTGAGAGAACATCAATTAAGTTTATTTAATCAAACTTAATACTGTGTTACATTTTTATACAGTTTTAATTAGAAACTATTTTGATCCTCATTTGATACTCTCCAGTATGAGGAGACCTCGTGTATTGGATACAAGTCCCGAAATCTATAAATATTTGACAAAAACAACACAACAATAAACACACAGAAACTAAATATGAAATAAAATATTCAGAACACACCCAGTCAGCTTTTATTCCATTCTAAACTCTCTGTACTTATACCTATCCTTTCCATGAATCACCTTTTTATCTTTGCTTTGAACACATAAAAAAAGGTAATTCAAAACACACTAGAGTGCAGTGGCGTATATAGGGGGGGGCCGAGGGGGCCCGGGCCCCCCCCGAAATGTTGGACAATTCTTTAAAAAACGTTAATTTTAAACATGAAAGTTACTCAAGTTCATCACTTCACCCATTATTCAAAAAATTTTTGCCAGCGGCGCTATTCTTTTATGTATATTAATACCAACCTAAAACACGACCTTTTTCACTTACATTCACGAAAAATTTTGCCTGCGGCGCTATTATCATTTTTATACTGTACGTCTATCTACAAATTTTTGTTGACTCAAAGTCAAATATTAGATCGGGCCCCCCCCCGAAATGAAATCCTATATACGCCACTGCTAGAGTGATATCATTATGCTTTTCATTCCTCATGTACATACGAATCATAAACATAGTTACCTAACTATCTCACATAATATTTTGATCAATCTCCAAGATATCAACGTTGCTATCTAAGAATTTAATGTTTTCTGATGTGCTTCATGCACAGAAATATACATTTTTAAAGAAAAAAATCTCTCGTCCTTGGGAGGTTAAGTTGAAATCTCTTTTTTATACTTGTTTAATTTTATTACGCAGAAGACTTGCTTCAAGCATAATGTAAAACAATTTTAGTTTTACAATGTACAAATTTCAGACACGCAAATTAGCTAGGAAGGAAAATGTTTCATTAGGGGATTACTTTACAACAACATAGCGATCTATGTACATTCTGTCAAATAAGTATCGGGAATTTATCATTTCATTCTAATTTCAAAATTCAATTCAAAATATCTTTTTGCCGCTAAGTTGGCTGTTTTCTGTAGTGGCGCGGAGTTTGAGCACCATCTGTCATTTAGTTTGTTTACAGTGCTCGATTTTGTTATAGTCCACGAGCCCGCTGCTTAAATTATGACGTATCTGTTTTTTGATCGAAATGTGGTATGAATGATAGCTTACCAATAGGGTATTACATCGCACTAGGGTTGCCTATCAAAATCTTGCCGCAACCCCCCCCCCCCCTGCCCCCCCGCACCTACCTTATTTTTTCCAAAGCATATTTAGTAACGGTTGTCGAGATATAAGGTCTCCCGTTTTCAGAAATTTTTGAAATGTCGGTATGCATACTCTTAATTTCGTTCAAAGGAGAATGGGCATTTTGGTCCATCGGCGGCCATCAACGAAAGGTATGTCAAATGAAAGTACACCTCCTAAGGACTAACTTTTACTATTGACGTTACGCTGTAATCCATCAGGGAAAGGTAGTATTAAGGGATGTTTGCCCGTTAAAAAAACTACTAACGCGATCCTAATTATAAATGTTTTGTAGCGATAAATAATACAAATAAACAGTACTTATGCCCTAAACCCTAATCTTACTATTTTCACTACATCCGATCACTGTACATCACTAAAATCTACTTATTTTTACTCTAAAAGACACAATAAAAGGCTTGCCTCAAAGTGCTGTTATTGTTACACATAAAGTAATTCCTCAGAGAAATATACGCCTAAGAGTCCACGATATAGCACCAACAGCAAGGATCGAAATCGCTTGTGGTCTGGCTTCGTAGGAATCGACTAGATTTTGAATTTTGAATCTGGATTTTACTTGCTCAGATCGATGACAAACCTTGTAAACAACGTGAGCGAGCGCTGCGCTGAATATGGCTGCAAATCATCCAGTTTGTGTTTCATGTAATCGATCAGTTATCAACAGAAGACGATACGAAATAACTTTGAGGAAAATACCGCAAGATACATTATTGATGCTGTTGCTCCACGCCAAGTAAGTATTTCTGTATAATAATAGTTAGCAGGCGCGACCTTTTATCATTTATCGTTTAGTAATTAATATTTTTTTAAAGATTGAATATAGCGGTCGAGAATACGTATTTGCGTATTTTTTATGCACACAGCGTTCGTTGATTACCCCTTTATTTTTTGCCCTGTCTCTTAACTCAATGATAATATGATAAACTCTTTCGATATTTTGTTTGTGTTATACATACTCGTATGTTGTCTCTTACTCTGCTGTTCATTTGACCAAACCTGTAACTGAATAAAAAGAAAAACGACAGGCCAACAGAGCACTTTACACTCTGTTGGTCCTTGAATTATATACTTTAGGGTTTGTTATATTTCCACTATTCTTGTAAATGCATATATTGTTAGTACGTTTACCATATTGTATATCTTTGATGTGTCTGATATGCCAGGTGCCTAATATGAGGTTAAGGACGAAAATAAACAATAAACAATAGACAATTGGGATATACTGTGATGGTAGTAGTAGTAAAACGTACTTAATTGAAATAAATATATTCTATTTGTGTTATTTCATTTTCATTTTTCATTTTTGCCCTTTAAATAAGCCAGATTACTTAGTAAAACGATGCAAATGCTCTAAAACTTAAACGCGATTTACTCACTTCCTATGTCAACCACGGCGATAAAACTTCTGCACAGTAATTGTAGGTATAAAATATACTAGAAAATATCAAAATTATTTCTGGCCGCGGATGGACCAGGCTCCATACAAATTTGCCCATTCTCCTTTATCAAATGACAACGTACGTATAATAAAGTTCTTATTTGTTTTGGCATTCTTTGATGACGTGTCTAATGGATGTTAAAATGTGGAATAATTATAAAGTTTTTGTGTTTACTACGTAAAATTAAATGTCTTTTGTTAACTTTTAATTAAAAAAATGATTTTGTCTTAGTAACTAAGCTTTATTATGAAGAAAGGTTAGAAACTGTTTCTTGTCTATGTCCTATGATGCATTCTCGCTAAATGTTGGTACCTAGGTTTTATTGTTTGGCAATTTATTCTTATGTATTCTACTATACGATATATAAATCATTTTTTAAACATCTATCAATACCCTCACGCCACTTTCCTTGCAGGGTAGGCAGAGAGGACTGAGCGCCTGACAGCCTTTAGCCTTGCACACACTCCTAGCCTCCGCCACATTCATGCAATTTGTCACACACGCTCTCCGATTCCTTTTACTCAAAACGCGTCCATCCTTGAGAATCTGGTCGATATGATCAGACCAGGTCAGTCTCGGGCCATCTTAGTTTATTCACTTTGATTCTTCTCACAACACCAGTCTTGCAGTCAATCATTTTATTTTAAACATAACGCCTCAAATCTCAATTATGTTGTATAAACGTGGCGTGTCATGACTATTATACGACCAAATTGGAATGGTCGGAATATGGTAGTCTTTGAACCTTTTACACGATCATAGTTCGGATAAGAGTCGCACAAATTACGTTTTTACGACAATTAAGTAGACTTGGCGACGTCAATCCGACTGAAACGTTTACCCGACTAAAACGGTTATGTCGGATAAGAGGTTTTTCTAGCACCATTATACGATAGTCGTATAAATAAGTTGAATAAACGTTTACTCGAATTTTTTATCCGACTCTTTAGGGTTTATGACTAAATTGTGGTAACTGAATTACTTCTATACGACGTTTATACGACTGATCAGTCGAATAAGAGGCTCGACTTACGACTATTTCGCTAGTTGGGCGAATACATAATAGTAACTTGCTTGAAATTCTTTATTGGTCCGACCCAATAACCAGTTGCAGGTATATTAATAATGTTTAGGTAATTGTATTCCAAGATATTCGAAACTTTGTACAAAACATAACTATCAAACCATGAAGTCTACCTACGGATTGCGCTGATACCATATTCCTTATCATTGTTCTTTATCAAACGAGTTGTATGTTGGGTAGAAACATTGTAGTTCTAAGTAGTAAGTAGGCACTTTGTTGCGGAATTCAAATAGTAGTACTTACTACCTAGTAGTAACATGCTTGCTTGCCAACTTTACTCTGATTTACAGTAGAGCCAGTTACAGAAACTATCACGGAAACATGTCTCGACACGAGTTACGAGTATATTATATTGAAGACACATTTATTTTACAACTACATCTGAAATGAATATTTAGCTTATTCATACAACAAAGGATCCTTGCCGGATTGGATCAATGCGGAAGAGGATCTTTATACAGTTACGTTCCATTGGGACACATGAGCCAACGTACAATGTACATACACCGCAGTTGGAACCGAATTCTTGACAGTCAATTGAAGATGGGAACGGATAAGAACCTTTCAAGTCAAGAGGAAGCTTTGGGAATCATCAGATTTGATAGCATTTCGGATAGACACATTTATACAGGTGATGGTATTCATGTGAAGATTAAAACTAGTGGCGACATCTCTGAGGAGTATTGCGAACTAAAGGAAGATTGATTACAAGTATCGTTGCATATGGTGTTATCATATGATAAAATATCATAAAGGAAAAAATAAATTAGTCACTGCTGTAACTAGATTCCCTTATTCCGCTAAAGAAACTAAACTTTAGAAATTAGTGACAATATGATGTAAGTTTAAGTCACTAAAAGATTAAATAAAACACAGTGTAATAATTGTATTGCAGTTTCGATTATTATAATTAACATTTTATACAAATCTTAAAATTAAGATACAAATAAGCTTACATGTTAAATAGTTACTGCTCCTTTTATTTCGCTGTTTATGGAATAGGCAGAATATAATTTCCCACTAATACATTTTCACAATATACTTTTCAGAATATACTTTCCATCTTAATACATTTTCACACTCATATTGTAGTACATGCCATCCGACGCGTATTAAAATTTATATTGTGTCTCACTTTCGAGACTATTATATGAAAACATTCTCAGAAACAAAAAAATAAGTTATTAGTGATTTGTGAAATAAGTAGGTACTCTTTACTTTTTGTGTTTAATATTTTTAATCAGCTAAATATCTTCAATTATTGAAGTACCTAATCAAATTATTTTAGTACTACTTGACATCACCTATCAATAAAACTGAAATAGATAGTACCACCTTTAGTCAGATACAGATACATTTCTCGATGGAAAGGTGTGGGCTAACCTGGATTACTTTCATCCTAAACATACATTTTTTGGGGTGCTGAATCTGAATCCAAGGTTTTCTAACAAAATTTTCTGACGAAACATGGCGATCATTTCGAAAAGGCGAACATTCGCTGTTTTATTTGCGCCGGAATAAAAAAAAAATATTTTTATTTTAAAAAATAAAAATTTATATTCTGATAGTTAAATACATTGGTCTTATTGATATGATATAGAGTGTACTAGATGTATGAGTTACCTACATACTGATCTGATACGAGAAATGAACTATTGAATCAAATACAAACTTTCCAAGAACGCCTTAAATTGAAAGCTCTTGTGTACCTTTGTGATTCTTAAAATACTGAAAAAGCTATTGCATTGCCATACAACATTCATATATTCATGTAGTTATTTCAAGCAGAAGTGAGCTAGATATAATACCTACTTATAATAATATATAAACCCAAGTACATTTATTGAATTGTGCGAAACAAGATAAAGTCATTGTCTTCGAGTTCCCTTCATAAAAATATTCTCATTCTTCTTGAGGATTCCAAAGGAATACTTTAATTTTCCTAGAAGACGTTGTACCTATACATTACATTATGTTCATAAATGCCGTCACACATGTTACATCTAGACATAACATAAATGTTTTGTGTACTTTTATGTTCCATACAAACATTCATAATATCACTCATTTCACATTTCTAAGATATCAAGAAAGCATTTTCGTTCGCATGCCGGTTTGTGATAGCAATATTGCTAAGAATGTCGTTACATCATAAAGCATAGGTATACATTATATAAGCAATATAAAGTCAAAATGAATACGTTTTTTCTCATTAAATAACGTTAGCAGTAAGTAGATAAACTAGTGCGTAAAATAGACTTTCAGCATTTATCAAAAGGATCCTGAAGACAATATAAACTAATGACAAAAAAATATATTATAATTAAAACAATATGAATTTGTTTTAATTATAATATAATGTCGCCACAAAGTAAAATCTTCAAAATTAAAAAAAAATATATATATATATATATAATCACCACAATATTATATGTTCAGGAATCAGTTTTACACGCTCAAACTACATTTTTTACTTGTATCTCACACCAGTGTTATATTGACGCTCCTTCTATCCTGTTGGTTAACATCTGACCAATCACAACGCCTCAGATTTCGAGGGATATTTTTTTTTGGAAATCGACTGTTTGTGAACTGCATGTTTGCGTTTTCACTGTTGCTATTACAACAAGGATGTTTTTTTAGAGAAAGCACTGTAAACAGATCTGTCTTATTTAAGCGGGCACCTAAAGGACACCAGAATCAATCAGGGCTTGAATGTAAGTCTTCTAGGTTGCGTACGTCTAAACTTCACATGAAATCTGAGGCGTTGTGGTTGGTCAGATGTTAACCAATAGGATCGAAGGAGCGTCAAGATAGCACTGGTGCGAGACGCATGTCATATTTTGACTATAGGCAGAAAAGTATCCTGGCTATTTTAAAATCGAATATGTACCTGTTATAAGATTAATGACAAAAATTAATGTTATTATAAAACAACATAATCCCAGACGGGGTGAACCGAAATGTCGAATGTTTCTCGAGTGTAAAGTGATCACTTAAGCCAGGCAAGGTCGGTCGTAAGCCCGACAATGTTCACACTTGATTCTTCTACACTGTTGTAGGAATACTGCATAATGTATGCAATAGCGGTTGCATCAAACCTAAAATCTTAAAGGAGTAATAATCGCTCGCCAACTTGTAGGTATTGCCCCAACTGAAGCAATTATTTCGGCAATAGTTGCTCGTGTCAGCTAATCTTAAGCACATAACCGCCGATCACAAAAACTAGTACCTCTACAAATAAAGCACAAACTATCGCTCCCGAAATTACTGTAAAATACGTGTTTAGATTTGAAACTTTTGTACCTTTCTTACTTACCTACACCTGGGTGGTACTCACCCGAAACACGCAGGTATAATGCAATGCAATAAACTAAAAAAGCCATTATGTTCATATGTCGCTGTAAGGGTCGTTTTCCTCAAAAATTTTATCTGCGTGTTTTGGGTGAGAAAGCTTAGAAAGTACCGCCCAAAATGAATTGTTGTACAATTACACCAACCTACTCGTACCTATAAATGAACTATACCTAGTGTTATCAGACACCATTTGATCTCTAGGTATATAACATTATAAAACGTATATACATAACAGGAAAATAAGTAGCTTTGAAAATTACAAAAGCTACAATGCAGGAGGAATTGAAATACGTACGAGTATAATAAATAGTGGCGCAGTGTACTGTCGCGGTTGGATACGCTTTCAAACGACGACATTCTCAACATTGAATTGAAAATGGTCTCTAACAATAATAATTGTTCCTTCATGTAGTATTCATGAGTGTAGGAGAAGTCTCCTGTATCTCTTCAAGATAAAATGTTATTGGAGACATCGTGTCGTTCACTTTGTTCTCTGAGTTTATATTATTTAATATGCTTGTTCAATGAAACCAACCGTGAGAGATTTTACTGAATCTAAAACAATTGTATATAAACAATCACAAAGTTCAAAAGAAAATACAATTAGATTAAAATAATAACACAAAGAAGTCCTGGATACAATATTATTATAATAATATTATTGTCGAATTATTTTGTCCACCATTTTAACGAATTTAGATGTAAGTACCTTATAAATATTTGAATGAAAAGATATACGAGTATGCTCGGACCTGTGCGAGACAACAGAACTTGGAGAATATGATACAACGAAGAAGTCTACAACTTGTATAATGAGCCCAACATAAAAAAATGTATCAAAACAGGAAGACTGAGTTGGGCTGGGCACGTGGAGAGAATGAATTTATTTATTTTATTCTTTATTATTAACATCTACCGACATTACAGCATAAAAATGCCTTTGCGGAAAATGAGTTGAGAGTGCCAAGGAAAATCGTCCGTACGAGGCCACAAGGTAGACGTAGCGTTGAAAGAACTAAACTCTGTTGGATGGATGGAGTACAGAAGGATATGTGGATGCTGTTGGCATTAGGGACTGGAGGAGTGCATGGCAGGATAGAGGGAGATGGAGGCGAACATTGAAGGAGGCCAAGGCACATGGCGGGCTGTAGAGCCACTGATGACGTATTATGATGATGTACGTATGTACATAGAATAAGTATCGAATGTTATAGCGACCTACCTCTCTCCATACTGCTATCATTCTTAACGAAATTACGGGGTCAAGACACTCAGGTCAAGGACACTCTTTAGTAATGAATTTCATTTATATTCTATCAATTGTAATAATGGAATATGTATTCATGTTTTATGTTAAAAACATATTATTTATAGCCATGAATAGGTATTTATAGCAATTCTCTTTTGTCGTTTTTGTATGTATTACCAGGCTGACTGAAAGATTTTGCTTGTAAAATTAGTCGGCCCGCGAACATTCTCTTCTTTATTTGTTAACTGTACCTGCTAATATAGTTTTTTTTTAATTTACCTCATTAAAGAATTAGGTTCCAATAAAGTTAAGCGTAACTATGGCTATGAATTTATAGACATTCAGATTCAATCAGCATTAAATAAGGACTAAAAAGTACATTTTGAGCAGAAGAGATGAGATTTGTGAGTGAAACATCATATCTGAGTGCGTGATTGCATCGCCAGATCCCCTTTTAATACCAGTCCTCCAATGGGCTGTCCGGGGGAGATACGAGAAAAAATGTAAAATGTAATTTGCTCTCTCCTCAAAAGATATGAGGGTAATAAAACAAATATTATATTATCCATTATTGAAGAATTGCTCTGATTAACGAAGTTTGTAAATGTTCAAAGGCAGACGACGACGAAATTATGCTAGATTCAACAGCCAGATTAAATATTAAAATTGTTGTTAGAATAAATAATTATATTCTAATATTACCAAGCTCTTCAGCGGAATACAGAGAAAATTACAAATTATAACAAAGACGAAATGTTCATTTGCACATTGAAACAGTGTAACAGATTAACAAGGATCTATAGGCCTGAATAGCAAATACGAGTACCTGAAATATAAGACGATAACCAGGACAACCGCGGCAGTTTGGCGCCGATATATACTCGTACCTAACAAAGCGCCCTTGTGGTGGGTCTATACTCACAAAATGGCGCTATAGAAATTATCTTGTTATTATTATCATATAATAGATAGTTATATATCGGTGGTTCTTTATGAACTGGCAAATTAAAATGGGTATTTTTTTGCGTTTTTCACAAGGCCACTAAAGGGAAAATAAATACGAAATCAACTGAAACGTTAAATTAAATTAAATATAAAGAAAAACCACATCTATATATATTTTTTGTATGAAATCATTTCATTGTAATATTGAAGATCAATAATTTATCGAAAGCTTTTGGAGTAGTAAATACATAGAGTAGGCGTTTTAAGTATTATATAGTATAAATAATCCATTACTTATAGTAAAATCTGTTTGAAGTAAGTATATAATAATGTACTTAGTCCATAATAATGTAGTGCCTATCTATGATATTACAGTTTCAAGCAACTGTTTTTTTGGATAAGCGGCGCAGGCTTTGATGGGGCCCCAGAGTGGGGTTTTATTTTTATATTTACAAAATGATTGCAGCGAGAGATAAAAATCCATTTTTTTATTTTATTTAAGTATTGCAAATTATTATAACAAAGTATAAATTATTGGTGTGGTGCCTAATCCAAATGGATTTTTGGCTATATACTTATTCTAACTTAAAACTAAATATTCTACTTATTCTACAAAAATTTACCTTCATTAAATTACGATTACTCCATAAAAAAATTCGTCTGCGGCGCTATGTAGGTATACATTTTTAATGACATGCAAGCTGTAAGCTGAGGGTGGCCCTAGTCTGACATCGTAAACGTAGATTATATTATAATGCATGATGATATAGTATTTTTTTTTTATTTCATTAATGTGTATTGTAATAGAAGGGGAGGGGGTCAGTTTTATAGTTTGCCTATATCGCAAAACTGGCTTCAGGAGATAAGTTTTGAACAACTTCCAGTGTACTCTTGAACCTTTTGAACTGACTGACATTCCATTATAAACACGCACCTAACGTAACTCAGGTGAAATGTCAGTTATTTCGAGACAAAAAAAGAACACTCCTTATTAATCCATAACTTGTTAATTCCTCAGAGCCCCCTTATTTGTTTAACAATATAATATATACTTTGCTATGTGAAACTCAATAAAAAAATTTCAAGCGAGAGATTATACCCACTTACCTTATGCTCCCGCCACATGATCGTGTAGGGTCGCGAAGGCTCGGTGTTCATGAGTAGAAAGGCGTCAACGGTCGGTTACGTACACGTCAAGACAAACATTTTCATCCACACGCCTTTTTACTCATTCACGACAAGGATCAGCGAGGGTCGGCGAGCGTCTGGAGCCAGCATTACAAGCACCGGATGGAAGTTTTCGGCTTTTATTTTTTTCGACGCATTTAAGTCCTGTGTTGTTACTGTATTTTCCTAGGGAATTTGTAGAATGGAAACTAATCTCCATACCTTTTTTAATTACTTACTTATCTAAATAATAAACAGTAATATCAAAGTATTTTGGCTTCTTCCATCCAAGTATGTGCTTATAAACAAATTTTACCTACTTGTTAATTGTTCATTGCTCAAGGGTTATTATTATTGTGAGGGATCGCATTAGTGTCGGAGTATTTAAGGTGAAAGTACTTGTACATATTTAATTAATTAATATATAATCACACAACACACGTACTTCACAAGGAAGAATAATATTACCAGAGGTGGGCACCGTTAATCAAAAAGTTAACTTCGTTAATCGATAATCCGTTAACTAAAAAGTTAAATGGTTAAAGCGTTACATTTTTAAAAATGTAACGGATGTTAACGTTTATCCGTTAAAGCGTTAATGTAAAAATTGCGGTTAAATGGCATGAAATAGAACTACATAAGTACAATTACTATCATATATATATATTTTTAGGCATTTCACCCATAAAGAACGAGTGATCTCTTACTATCATATATTTACACTATTGCGATATACCCAACAAAGTGAAATTTCTTTTCCAACTCCCAACCCACGTACGATACCACACATAACCCCATACAACCCTTGGATTATCTAATACCAGCGCCGCCACTGGATGATGTCTATGCAAACAATAACATATTAACGGACTGAGTTAACGGAAGTAAAATGTAACGGAAGTTAAATAATCCGTTAACAATTTTTGGAGCTGAGAAAAGCGATAAATCGTCAACCAAAATGTTAACTTCGTTAATTAACGATTAACGGATTAACGCTTTTCAGCCCAGCTCTGAATATTACGTCATTCCTATCATTGGATAGTAAGTACATACCTCCTGTAATTACTCTCGAATCTTCAAAGAATAGTAATTAAGATAAATTATACGAGTATATACTATATGTATATTGTAGTATTCCTACAAAAGTGTATAAAAAACTGGCTGAGTTACCCGTGCTTCGCAACGGCAAATTTGGATGGTGAATCGACAGCATGACCCGAACCGCATTCCTCTATTCATTCAGTTTTGACAACTTTCGAGAAAGTTCTGCAAGGTTCTATGTAGTTCTACAACCGGATCTTCTCGACCACTTGTTGTCACCCGATGAATTGGGCTGGACAAAATATGACTTACGATCTGAATTTCTATTCCAATGCCCTTTCATTCGATACCACACACGACCCCACAAAACCCTTGGACCCCCTCATCAACAAAATTTCTCAGAAGGCTTTGCATTTCCAGAAGTTTCTTCCACACAGTATTCGTTTCCAGATAGCAAGGCATTCTTGTACCAAGTTTGGTCGAAATTGCTCCAGGCGTTATGGTGGAACAAACATACATACCCACATACATACATACGTCCATTTTTATTATATGTAAGATAAGGATGAATATTGTCGGGCTTACGACTGACCTCGGATGGCTTAAGTGATCACTTTAAACTCTAGAAATATTCGCCGTTTCAGTTCACCGCGGCTGGCATCGAACCCAGATCTCCGTCTCGCATAGTAGGTTTCTTATCCACTACACCACGAGAAGCGGCGTCTGTGCTGTCGAATTTCGTATAAGTACATTAAGTACCTATACGTGTATATGTTGCCATTCTTACTATTGCAGGAAGAGATTCTATCTGTTTCTGCTTCTACATCTACTTACGGGGAAATAAATTAATTTCGATTGAAGCAATTTATTTTATAGGGTCATCGAAAAAGAATGCCCGTACTTTAAAATGGAATAACTTAGTTATTAATTAACATTAGTTACCATACAGTGAAAGAATTACTCATTTAACTTAAATGGTTCCAAAGTTATACCGTTTCAAAATTAGGCCATTACTGTTCACGATCACCATTGGGGGGCGCCGGTAGATGAAAAGCGTCGGTTGACTTAATCGACAGCGTAGCCATTCTGCGCATGCGCTTACGCATTGTATCATATACATCAAACAAAATTAACATTTATTAGTTATCATACAGTGAATGAATCATTCATTTAACGTAAATGGTTCCAAAGCTATCCCATTTTAAAGTACGGGCATTCTTTTTCGATGACCCTGTATTACCATTTTTTCAACTCATTCTACCAGCTCAGTTTCTCGGAGAATGAATGAGGCACCTCTTCCCTTGAACGTTCCGAAAAGTTTTACACAAGAGGCTTCTCGTCCACTTGAGATAAATAGCGAAATACTTAAGTATTGTTATGAGTATCCGTTTAAATTATATGGGCCACACACACGTCCGGAGGTTCAGTTAACTGAATCGATCATTTGCTTGCAAAAAAACTCCGACCAAACAGTGTGACCTTGTGCTATTAAAAACGTAAACAACGCCGCAGGCAATTTTTTTTTAGAAAAAAAAAATCCATTATTTTTTCTCCGTATGGTTTCTTAACAATGCAAGCGCAGTGTCACATGAATTCCTTATTTTATTGTCAATTTTAAATTTCTAAGCTATTCAAATACTTCAAAGCTCTCATCTACAAGTCTTCTAAAGTCATTCTCAATCTCGTATGCAAAATTTCCCTGGAGCCGTTTTATTTGCATAGTCTCTTCATCTCGCAATGACGATAAGGGTAATAGTATATCAATTGAACTAATACCTACGTTTTAACCCCGAGGAGGAACTCATTGACTCTGGCTTACGAATCAGCTTGTACAACGTATAAGGCTGTTGAGTAAGTATCTGGTTATTATTGCTGTTTTATGTCCCATATTCCCCAAGCAATAAATGAGATAAACAAATGTGTAATATATCATTTCGTAAAAGATATTTTATTTGCTTAAAGATATCACGTGCAGACTATTCTGCTATTAATTCTCATTTGCACAGTAGATCTTCTTCAAACCAACTCTTGTAGGTTTTTTCATCGCAATTTACATGTATGTAGGTAAGTTTCAATCAGAGTGCTGGAATATTGAATAAGTATATTATATATGCTCAAAGAAAAATGGAGAGAATATTATTGGGCATTAAACTACAAGACAGGAAGAGGAATGACTGGATACGCAGCCAGACTAAAGTGACTGATGTGGTTAAGAGGATAGCAGTGCAGATGTGGAGATGGGCGGGGCACATTGCAAGAATGCAGGAAAATAGATGGACGAGGACACTGCTGAAGTGAAGACCAAGGGGCAATAAAGAACCACAATGGCGACCACCTACCAGATGGATGGACGATATTAAGAGGTTTGGCGGACCCAGCGGATGGGAATTGGACGGGAGCGGGAAGAATGGAGGAGGAGACGGGAAGCCTATCTCCTCCAGTGGGCAAACGTGGGTTGATGATGATGATATACGTATTGAATCAAACCCTTGTTGATGATAAAACTCTAGTGATATTCCAAAATTTTGTGAGAAAGCTTTAATGATACAAAAAAATGCATTTCTTTGTTTAAGAAAACGATTAGAAAATAGTCTAAAAACGTATCGCACCTATTGAAATAAGATTATACTTACAAAATATTTTTTACGAAATTGCTGCACGTGTTTTTTTCGGATTGATAAAATCAATGGCGAACCAATTTTGAATCTAGACCGTCAAGCTGAACAAGACGATGATTGTGACCAGCCAACAGAGTACGGGCAATATAAGAAAACGTACTTGTGTTGGTTTGCATGTCGAGATGAAACGAACTATAATTTATATTATTTCACGTTGTAAAGTTATATTTCTTATGTGTAAATTATGTGGTTTTGGGGTCATTCTGTTATTCTATTAATATCAATCGATTTTTATTCCAATACGTAAAGAAAGTATTAGAATTCATAACGACGTTCTTAAACATTATGTCAACAGCCACCATTTAGGTGGCCTAATAATACGAAATTCGGTAATTGCTTACTACCCATTACTAACATTATTTGATACATATTGTAAATGTCAATACAAAATTTTGTTCCTAAGTTCGATTTTCTTATAATACGTTAATACCCCATTACAAGACCATTATGGAGAGCATTAAATATATTTTTCGCCTAATCGCATAATAATTGTACCTTATTTTGTTTCAGAGTATCAAGCAACGATTGTTGGAGTACACGCACACCATACAAGCTTTGCAGTGTTGTAATTCCTTATTGGACACGCGATAAACCAAGCGAAGTATATAAACTATGAACAAACTAACAACAGCATAAAAATATCATACTGAAAATTATAACAATATTTACGTTCAATGGAAGGAATGAAATAATTATACGGAAATTATAATTCGTGTCGCGTAGAAAAACATTCAACGTAGTCTACATTCAAAATGTCTGACTTGACGAAAAAATAAATTTAATTTGCACACTGTGTACTGTGTAGGTACATAATTATAATAATATATTTTCTTCTCGGAAAATGATTGCCTGACCAGCATAATAACAAACATCATTAAACATTTTAATGCCATGTGAATAAAAATAAATTAATTTTAAAAAGTAATCTGACGATGTAAAACAAATGTGTGAACATTTTTACCTATCTTAAATTTCATTGTTATAAAATAAATACGTACGTGAATTTTTAATTAACTTGCTATAATTTTTAATTAAATTGCTATAATTAACCAAAAATGTATAACGGAGAGTTTGGTGTAACATAATAATCTAATTAAAATTATTTTAAAAGTTATATAATTGTGTGCTAAAAGTTGTCAGAACAGACAGCAAATGGTGTTGGTAAAACGAATACCAGAAACAATGTTAAAGATAAAATAATTTCTGATAAAATGTATGTGACAGTGATATCTAAACTTATTATATTCAAGGACACCATGACAGCGAGAGGGATGGCATTTAAATTGGCTGGATTATTTCTCGTTATCTCCCTTATACATCCGAGATATGGTGAGTACCTACCTACCTACAAAGTACTCAATACTTAAGTTAATTAATATTCTGTTTCATTATGTAGAATCCCCAATTTATTAGTCTTCTATGTCTAATATTTCTAAGTACGACGTATTAAACTGTAGTATAGGAATGTAGGTATACTATACACTATACCTTGAATTTTGTATATACGCAATTAGGTACCGCCACTCATCTCCTTTCTAAAATATTTAATTATACTAATTACCTTTTATTATTAGCTGAAAGATATTATACAATATACAAACAATTGGTACTTTCTCTCCCACACTTCTTTAATCCGTTCCTCTGGGATCTGGGCGTTGTTTGCAGATATGTAATCAGTAATCGTAATCACTTTACGACGGTTATCCTTAAGAGTATGCATACCGACATTTCAAAAATTTCTAAAAACGGGAGACCTTCTATTTCGACAACCGTTACTAAATTTGCTTTGGAACAAAATAGGGTAGATGCATTAAACCTTTTTCTAGGGAACAACCGTAAAAGATTTTTTATATATTGTATAGATTTCACAAAAAAAGAAAAATCAAATCACCTCTGATATTTTTTCCGAAAGACGGAAACTCGTTTCCCGAAAGTCGCGGAGTAAAAAATTATATTGTACTGATAACATGCATGAAAATCTAGGGGAAAACCGTAAAAGTTTTTTGATAGACGCAAAATTAACCCCCAAAAAATGGAAAAGCGCTATTTTTACCATTTTATCATGCGATTGTCACGTGATTTTGAACCTTAATGCCGTGGGAAAAGACTGTGACGTCATTCTTGGTGCCAAGCCCTTAATACTTGTCCCCTAATAGTCGCGAGAACTCTTACAGATTTTAAACGGAAAATGTTATTGTCGACGTTTTGGTTGTTAATCCCAACCTAACGCGCGATGGGACCCTTTTCATATTGTGTATCATGTTCCAAAAAATACCCAAGTAATTAAGCAAGTATTATGTAATACCTTTCAACCCGATTGCTCAAACGGGTAATATGTAGATTTCATTAATACCGATATATTGTTAATAAGAACAATAAAAGGAAAATTCATTTTCTAAACACAATATAACCAAGATGTCCATCATCTTGCCGCTGACGTTTACCGAATTTGTCTCTGAGATTTTCAAAAACTTCTCGACACAGAGCGTGAAGTATTGACAATTAAACAATTTCCTCACGAATATTTGATTTTCGATGAAGTATTTTCATTGATTTATTCACGTAGACCTGACTTTTGAAATTACCTCATAAAAAAACTAGGTGGGATTAGATCTGGGCTGCGTAGAAGCCATGGAATATCTCTATAGAGGAGTGTGAGAATAGTTCCCACAGAACTCGTTTCATCTCTCCGCTGCTAAATAATCTATTAAGAAATAAAAAAAAAGTAAACTTACACAAGTAGTGTATGGAATACAATGAACTTAGTTGTTAGTGTTAAGTTGTTTATGAAAATAATATGTGTTATCTCTTCGGAGTTTTATGTTTTTCTTTATTTCTCTTAGAAACTTCGCGAGTTCCAAGTTTCATCTGCTTTCTTAGTTTCCTATTTCATAATTTAAGTAAATGTTTCCATCCAATACAAAGTTTTCGGATCAATCTTTAAGTTGATCGACGTTCTTCGATGTTTATTATTTTCTACTTTATGTTTCTTGCCGAGTTTCATATTTTTGTTTCATATTATGCCAATCATGAATGGGAGAAATAGCAGAGCGTGATGGAAGACGTGTGTGACGTTCTATCCTCTCTGCCTGCCTCGTAAGGCACGCAGCACGATGAGATAGATAGGAATTTCGAAACAAAATTAGATCGACAAAATCCTATTTCTTTATTCTTCCTTTCAGGTTATTCGGGTGTTGGCCACGTGTCTGTTGATCTTCTCTAGCTTTCGGCAGCGATACTTCTGCCATCTTCAGGATGAAGTATCGCTGCCGAAAGCTAGAGAAGATCAACAGACACGCGGCCAACACCCGAATAACCTGAAAGGAAGAATATATATACCATGCTGCGAAAACCTACAACATCCTATTTCTTTTTTTGCATTTTCCTTTTTCATTTCGAGCTACGCCAGGACAGACCGACGAATATCGTAGGTTAAGCAGGCATCCCCAAAAGTTGGGATACTAGCGCCTCCTAATTAGAGAAAACTGCATACTGGGTGTTTCCTCCCGTGTGTAAAATCTCTTGAGGGGTGATAAGAGGATGAAAAACTATGAAAAAAAAGTTTTATGAATGCATGACCGAAAATCAACCGTTTTGGAGTTATGGCATTTTGAAAATTTAAGAGTATGAAAGTTTCTTTTTTTTTTAATTTAGGTTTTTTTAAAAAATATTTCACAAACTACGGACGTGATTTTGACAAATCAAAACAAAAATCATAGTAAAAATTTATGCTTTTACAAAGACCTGTGACTTTCACCTTTGAATGTATAGCGAAATTTTTATTATCAAACATATTAAATGAGTATTTTATTCAATAAATATACATTTTCTAAAAAAATAGCCACAAAATGTGAACATTTTTACATTTTACAATCAAGCCTCAATGAGTTCTCAATAATTGGCGAGTTCATGGTTGGCGCAGTTGGTTGAGGCGGCAGTCTCTTAAGCGGGAGGTTCCAGGTTCAAACCCCGGCGCTGGCAATGTATTCCACACTTTGCGGTACAGGCTTTCAGCCTGGTGCAAAGTGTGCAGTAAAGTATTTGGGTTTGTGCATGCAAGCCCAGATCCTTTTAAAAAAAATGGCGAACAAAAACGCTAAATTTCAAGACATTGGGGCCACAGCATCCGAACCAATATTTTTTTTTGTTCGATTGTAGTTTTTGAGTATTGCATTCATTAAACTGAAAAAAAAAGAATAGACCTGGAAGAGTGATGTTTTTATAATGCTTCCGCCACACACCCGTCCGAGTTCCGAACAAACGGTGTTCATTAAAGTAAAAAAGGCGTCAATTGTCGGCTACGTACTTGACAAGACAAACATTCAGTCCATACGCCTTTTTACTCACGAACACCATTCGGACGCGACCCATGACGAGCAAGTAGCTGGAGCATAAAAAAATACAATTGCGTTTTGTGGTGTCAACGTTTGTGACGTTAAATTTACACATAAAAATATTAATAATACCTTTTCCATTCCTCCACAATCCAATGTCAAATGGGGTCCATACTACGAGTATATGGTCCAATATTATTAGTTCTGTTATTATTGTTATTTTCCTAAGAGATCCGTTGGAAAATGAAGGTTTATTTATTTATATGAATGTAATTTACAGGCAACTCTTAACTCCCTGAGGACAAATTAATAATGCATAGGGTAAACGCTTTTACCCCTTTGTGGCATATTCTGTAACTGTAGTTTCACCAACTTCAGTGAAATATTGTGGCAACCTAATGGCAATGAAACAAGAACAGGGTTAAATTAAATAATACCTATGTTATGTTATACTCATTATGACAGGGGATATTTGAAACAGTAAAATTATTTTCCAAAAACAAACTGTTATCACACGGTAGAAAGTCACCGGATGAGGTAGAAGTTTATATTGTGAAACGCTGGATTTATAATATGATTAGATACTTTGAGAGTATGCATACCGACATTTCAAAAAATTCTAAAAACGGGAGAGCTTATATCTCGACAATCTAACCAAATGTGCTTTGGAAAAAAACAGGGTCATCTAGGGGATAACTGTAAAAGATTTTTTACATCTTGTATAGATTTCTCAAAAAAATTGAGAAAAACACCTCTGGTCCTTTTTCCGAAAGACGGAAACTCATTTCCCGAAAGTCACGGAGATTTTTTTTTATTATACTGATAATATGCATTAAAATCTAGGGAATAAATGTCGCGGGAAATGACTGTGACGTCATTCTTGGTACCAAGCGCTGCGTTCGTCACACTTTTTTGGTCAAGGGCCACATAGGGTAATGTGAATATATATACGTATTACAACTATTACAAGGTCGTCACCAGCTTCGCAGCTAAGAGGGGGGGGGGCGAAATTATTGTTAAAGACTGAGTAAACAAAGTCATTTTATAAATCTAGTTTATTTTACAAGAATGGATGTATTCGCGCCGCAGGCAAATTTGCTAATGAAAAAAATGTGTTTTAATAGTTTTTGATAAAGGTTTTTTTTTTTTTTTTATATTTCATGAGAAAACGTGTGGTAATAATATTTTCTTGTGAGGTTTTATCATTTAGTATGTTTAATTGTTTGCTTTGTCGCGGGCCGCACAAATATCTGCACGGGCCCCACTTTGACGGTACACATAGGTAGAGTGAAGATTATTTGGGTTTCATTTCACCCGACAAAACACCGAATTCATTCACATTGAGTGTCTATAATTGCTTTCTTATTTTTAATACTAATTATAAAAAAAAACAGAAATATGCTTCCCTCGTATAAAAGTTCTACGTAATTACTTTCTACGTGTTTTCCTGTCCTTTGTTTGGAATTCATCTAGACCTGCGCGAGTAAATTTCCCCGCTTTGCCCGACGTATAAATAATAAGGCAGTTACACGAAGTTGACAAATTGTGTATCATTAGATAGGAGTATTTACGGCCGTTGTAATATTGCGGTTGATCATAAACACTTTGCGTGGCGGGGTATAATAATCGACCGATAAAATTTCAAACAATTATTTATGGATTCGGAAAATATGTAGGTCCCTAACTACACGGGTCGGGATGAGAAATGTCCTACGAAGGTACAGACTGAGCTATTTGTTCATTTTCAAAAAAATACTGTGAAATTTAGGTAATCTGGGTACTACGCGCGCGCGCACACGAACACACACACACACACACACACACACACACACACACACACACACACACACACACACACACACACACACACACACACACACACACACACACACACACACACACACACAAACGCACACACACACACACACACACACGCGCGCGCGCACGAACGGACGCACGCACGCACACATACGCACGCACAAGTTAGAATCTCGACTTAGCCGCAATATACGATCATACGATACATTTGTTTCAGAAATTGTATATTCTATATATAGTATGACTTATTTATTGTTGTATTGTGTGCATAGTATGAGTTGGACTTCATTTCATTTCATATCAATATTAATTTAAACATTACTCTCTAGCTATGTAGGTATAGGTAACGTATAGGTACCGTAGATGTAGTTGAGATACTTGTCATTTTATATTTTCTTTCAATAAACGAAAACATTCAACTTTTCTCTTTCAATTTTATTTTCTTCTCTCCGTTCTATTTTCCATGTCATTAAGCGACAATTGCCGAGAAAGGAACAATAATAATAATTGTTTCATTTGGCAATTAACATTAAAAATCTCGATGCTGAATATAGACAATGGGGGAACTCTCATCTAAACGAATTAATACGCCTTCAAATCATTGTTATTGGTGTTATTAAAAACATTAAAATAATACCTACTTGATAAAAGATATGGAACTTTAGGTTTATGAAAATATATAAGACTATTATCTGTACCATCCGTCTTGGCCATCGTTCTGACGTTACCTGCAAGTGGAGTTTAGATTGTATTGTTGGTAGCCCTGATTGTCGAATCTTGTCGTAAGAGCTGTCAAAGGTTCCCAATATTCTCACATTGTATCTTTTACAAGTAACCTACAATGCCGAAAATATTACAAAGCGGCGCTAGAGAAATCATTTTAAAGGCAGGATAGTTTTGCGAGTTGGAAAAAGAAAAAAATACTCCGATAATCCTTTTAAACCGCCATCACAAATTAGAAAAAATGTTGCCAGTTTATTCTAATGATTCGAAAATTGGCAATTTTTTAAACAGCAGTTCTAAAATATAATTTCAAAGTAGCGAAAAAATATAACCATATCTTATTATCACATCAAGCAACACTAAACCAAGTTTGCACCAGGGGACTTCTAACGCGAAATGCATTGTAAAAGTCTAATGCCCAATCCCACCAACTTTTACCTAGGAAGGAGAGCCCTAAGAAATTTCCATACAAAAACAGGGATAATATTCTATTTATTGAATAAAGAACATCAGCCACCAACATAATGACACCCTAAATCCATATGAAATGCAACATGCAACTCACCTAGCCTGGGCGGAGATATTTGGGCACCTAACGTAGGTGAGTTACATGTTGCATTTCGTATGGAATTAGGCTGTGGTTTAGCTTGAAGTTGATGTTCTTTATTCAATAAATATAATATTATCCCTGTTTATGTATGGAAATTTCTTAGGGCTCTCCTTCCTAGGTAAAAGTTGGTGGGATTGGGCATAATACTAATTAATTCGTAAGAGCTAATCGTAAAATTATACATTTACCAATTAATTTTTATTTGAAGGGTGTAGTTTTTTAATCTCTGTTTTACCTTGGATGAAATCTATATTATACATTATAATACTTACGAGTTGAATGATGTTGCTGTGAAGGAACAACAGAGTAAATAATGTAGTAGTGTAAAAGATCATTTCAATTTCAATTCGGTTTATTTCTCAAAATACTTATTTATACATTTGAGTAAATGTTAATTAGCCGCCGCCAGACAGCATATCTATACATATGAAGCTGGTATGAGGGGAACAAAATACACTTAAATTTTCAAAATAATGTAACACTCGATATAACAATAAGTCACATTATTATTATTGGTTTACGATAAGTTCGTCTAAAATCAATTGGTCTAAAATCAATGGCTCTCAAATCAATTCGTCTAATTATCAATTCGTCTAAAATCAATTTGACTAACGACCAATTCGTTGATTTCAGACGATTTGATTTTAGACGAATTGGTAAAATTAGAAGAATTTTAATTTTAAAATTTTAGAGTAATTTATTTTAGACGAATTGATTTTAGAGTAATTCATTTTAGACAAATTGATTTTAGACGAACTTACCCGACACCATTATCATTACCACACATCATATTAATTTCAACAATAGATAAAGTGTTCACAAGAATCACACGAGTGGGTTTATTATTATAAAAAAAACTAGTGTTGCTGAAAGAAAAAATACCTAAAGTACATATTCAAGTACTAGTTGAGGTAACTTTGTGCCATATTGATGATTTGTTTATGTGCGTATGTATTTTTGTGTTGATTGTTTCTTTGTTATGTGTATATATTCTGGAAAAAATAAATTATTTCATTCATTCATTCATTCATTTATTCAAGTACGAAATTTAATGAAACAAAAATTCATTTGTTGGAAAAATTAGTTTAGAAACGCAAGGTTATCACGTGAATAAAAATAATGGAAAGAAGAACAATTATTGAAGGAAATATTGTAAATACTATAGACATTATACTAGCTGCGTGTTTTAAGTAAGTATATACGAGTAGCATAAACGAGGGTTCGAGTTGCCGGTAGATAATATGAATTATCATAAATATTCCAACGGTCCCTGATCACCACATTATCTTGAAAAGGTGATTCAATAGCGTGAACTAATACTTGTAATATAGGGTGATAGATTACTCTACGTCTACTTGTGAGAAAATGGTTGAATTCTTCTCCTCTCTTATATCGAACACCTTTATATCAAGATGTCCCTATTGGAATATCTTAGAATCTTAATACAACTCTTTATTTCCCCTTCGAGAGTATTCCCGAAATTTAAACGTATATTCGTTGAGATGGTAGAATGGGTTGAGTTTTACATAATACTCGAGTATACTAGGGTTAATATTTTTATTTCACATTTAGATTTAAGATTTTATATAAACTCAACCCAAAGTAAAAAAATGTTCTTTCCAATCTCCGGTCCAGTTGATTACCAAGAATTATTCCGTCAGTAATTTTCAAACGTAAATTCAAGTTAATGGTTTGTTTACCATTCATAATGCCTCATCCACATGCTGTCCGACCTTCCATGAGTCCCGCGCGAATGAGTAAAAAGGCGTTAACCGTCGGTTACGTATGCAGTTCAAGACAATCACCTCGTCCGTACGTCCTTTTACTCATTCACACAAAACTCGTGGAGGGTCGCCGAGCGTGAAGCGGCCGCATAATGCTAAGATATTTTTATTATTACCAAAAAGATTAAAGAAATTCAATAAAATATACGTATTTCTAAAACCACAACATGGTTCTATTCGCCTGTATTATTAATCTACCCAATCCTGAAAGGGATGTGGCATGAAACAATAATACATACATAAATAAATATACCGTTCATGACAATATTAAACGTTAGAAGTAATAGGGGTGCCTAACAATATACATATTCTTGTACTTACTTAAAGTAATACTATAGCTTGAATTGCCGGCTTATATTCTCACTTACATTGTATTATTAAACTCAATCCCTTGTCTTACGAGTATCTGGTGTCCGTTATATATTTCTCACATCACCCCATATTCGTCATCCTCTGTCTGTTTACCCAAACTACAAAGTTTCGTTACTACGTTGTTCCTGTAATGAATGATGATCATCTATTTTGTCAAGGGCGACCAACGATCCTCTTTAGCCATCATCACACATACGTCCTCAACTTCCCGTCGTAATAAATTGTACGACACCCTAAATAATGTAGACTTCACCACTTAATTCGCAGTATTAATATCATGTATCTAATCCCTTATATTATTTTATTCTCTCACAGTACAAATTCTATACGATATAATACCACTTTGACCTTTCGTATGACATTACATTTGACTATTTGCTATGAACTTTGAAAAACAAGGCGAGCTAATCCATCTTCGAAACTATAAGTAATTTATTTCTCTGTGACGCTTTTGTTAGAAAATTTACATCCTTTACTTATTCTGTATTTAACGTACGAAGTCTTTTATTATATTTATTTATGTACGAGTATATATTAGTTAACATGTCGTATTTTACCGTGAGCTTACAATAATGGATTGGGTTATAGAGAGGAAGACACCTGTGAGTGTAGTGCCAAACAGGACCACAGTCACCTGTTTTCATGTCTCCAAATAGGTGCGACATGCACGCCCGAGGATGCGCTACTGGCGAACGCCAGGGCTATCCGGGTGGCTGAATATTGGGGGTTTCAAATTTGATGGTGTTCCGGACACGTAAAGTAAGTAAGTAAGTACAACATATTATAATGGGAACTGTATCACCAAGCACCTACAGTTTTTAATTAAAAACTGACTGAAAATCGTTTGCATATAAGTACTATCTACATACAGTATCTACTAAAATGTAATTCAGTTTTTCCATCCGTATAGAATTTCTGTATTGTCGATGATTGTCTTTTACTATCGAAATCTTTGCATTGCTATTGAACAATTCTGTAGTCTTACTAAAAATTCCTTATTTTATTGGATAATACTTTGCTCACTTGAATAATAAATAAAACAAAATGGAATAAAGTTATTTTTCTTCTTCTTCCCAGTCGTTTTGATTCCAATGCTGGACAAAGGCCTCCCCTTTGAATTTCCACAGATTTCTGTCTTGGGCATGCTGCATCCACCTGCTTCCTGCGTTTCACCTTACATTGTCAGATCATCTTGCTTGTTTCATATTCTGACCTCCAACTTAAATACAAAAAAACTTAAATTTCCATACGATGTATAGGTTTGACGTCATAACGGTGCCTTTTTGGAAGAAATACTCAATTTTTGCTTTGAGGATAGTTTACTCGTATATACGCGGTGAATTAATGAAACAAGACTTTTGGTATGCAATGCTGATGTAATCTTTCTGAATCGAAATCTTGTAATGCGTTGCGAGAAAGAACATTCTAAGACGATGTAAGTGAGTGACTAAGGGTGATGTTTTACAGATTACAATGTTGATTCGCAGTATTATGTGACAAATGTTTCACAATGTTCTTCATTTCACATAACACATCACGTAAATAACACGTGATCTCACTTAAATTACACGCACGAGTGCGAAGCTCCAATTGTGTTCATTATATTCCCAAAAAAGCGTATCGACTGCCAACCTATATAATAAAATCGATCCTAAACACGTTATATTTTTATTCAGAACAATAATATGAAAATACGTGTGGAGTGTAAATCGCCAAGTAATGTTGTTTGTTCTGTAACCTAAAGTATACGAATTTACCGACTGAAAGCATATTTTATGGAAGCATGGCATCTACCTGCGATGTTTTGTTCACATATTTTGAGCTAGCACCTATCGACCACTCCACTTAGCAGCGAAATTTTGATCGCAAGGACACTGGACAGTAATATTTCTTTGAATTTTCATATATTTTAGATAGAGTAATAGAGAATCTCTGTATCTCTGTATATCTAACATTAATAATACTATAGTTTCCACAAAAGTTAAAAATAATCTCTTAAAACGTCTGTAAAGTTCTTCAATGATCCCGACACTCTCATTATCAAAGTCGATTGATATAATAATTCAACTATAAATTGTTATTACAAGGTTACCAGAGAACAGACAAGATACGTTCTTAATTATGACAGGTCTAGTCTTAAATGAAAACCGTCGTTGCATAGTGCATCAACTGTGATTGTTTTTAAAACTTACTACCAACAATAATAATAATACTTATTATATGGTTGTTATAATATGGAGTACCTACTCTATTGTACGGCTTCGAAGCGTGAGCAGTAGCGGAGAAAGCGAACATCTTTCAGCCATTGAGATGTGGTGCTACAGACGCGAGACACAGACAAACAGTGTTAAGTAAGGTCGGAGAGACAAGGAAATAATTTTGAGTAGATAAAATTACCCAAGAGCGACCGCAATGGATAGGGCATAATATCAGGCACACCGCTCTGCTCATCACCACAGCAGAAGAAAATGTAGAGGGCAGTAATATGAGGGGTCGCCTGAGAAGCCACTATGAGTATATTAGAGCGTGTGCTGTAGCACCCACACGACACGGAAATAAAGAGATTGACTAATGAGAGGACGGCATGCTTAGAAAAAAACTAAAATGCTTGCTAGGTACCGGGCGTGAAGTTACCTAAGAACACGATTCCAATCGAGTTACCTTTTGGGAAAAATGATAGGTATAATAAGTAGTGTATAATCTGACGTAATCCCATGAGAAATGTTAGCCCCGGCTTCCCTTCTGCAGAAATTCACCCTTCGCCACTGGTAGGTACAAACCAATCAACACAACTGTAACCACATATAAAGGTTTATGATAAAAATAAATATAACTAGTACCTACATGGGGTTGGCGCAGTAAGTTGAAAGGCGAACTTTAAATCAGAAGGTGCCCAGGTTCGTATTGGTGCTGACGATATATTCTACACTTCACTACACGTTCTTTTAGCGTACTGTGAAAGAAGAAAGAAAGCACACAAGCCCAGATTATTCTTAATAATCTCTTTATCATAAAAATAATATCTGTTAGCAAATGGTTATAGTATCTGGCGAATAAAATTACCATAATAATTTGTTTCTTGTTTTATTATGTAAAGTAAGCCCTCGTATATTTTTTGAATTTGACTTACCTAAATTAGTTCCAAATTACAAAATTTAGTTAGTACGTTCCTATCTAAATTATTCCACAATTATTTTATACATTTTTTTGGAGCTTTTTCCTGTTTTTCTACTCTTTCTTGTTATTCCTTTGATGGAAACAAAACATGAAATTAGGGAAATATCCTCGAGGATAATCTTTCTACTTTCCACAATCGCATAATACGAGTATAATATAGGATTTTATATATATATATATAAATATATTTTTTCATAATATTAAAAGCATGTAAGTATTAGAATTGTCCCACCCTCACTTTATAGATGTTTTTTCGCTGTCCTGTAAGGGTCAGGTAAACATTCCATATGATATCGCTCATCTTTGTCAGCAATAAGGTTCGCCACACTTTTATATTGTTTTCACGTACACAGCATTTACTGATTAGCTTATTACTGGGATATATATGTAACTGTTACTCATATTCGGGGCACTCGGAGTACCGTACTCCCCCTAGTAGTCGGAGTACCGTACTCCCCCTAGTGCTCGGAGTACCGTACTCCCCCTAGTACTCGGAGTACCGTACTCCCCCTAGTGCTCGGAGTACCGTACTCCCCCTAGTACTCGGAGTACCGTACTCCCCCTAGTACTCCGATTGAATATAACTAGATTTAAAGCATGCAGTGCCACCCGCATTGATATAATCTAACGTGACGTGGATTTTTTTTAGACAGGATGACTGACCGACATGTCATTATTACAATCATCAATTAAGGGACTCCTTATATTTGGATAACATTAAAATTATCCTGGGCCAGTGGGCGCGTCTACGCACGTCGGGCAGTGCGCGGGAATTCGGTTCGCGGAAAGTTCTCAGCTTGCTTGCCACAAGCTAGAAAAAATAAATAAATAAACCTAAAATAATAATGGCACTGAGTTTAAGATGCCCAAAGCATCTAAAAGTAGGGACATGGAACGTTACAAGTCTCTCCGGGAAGGAAGTTGAATTGGTCAAAGAAATAACGTCGTATTCGTTAGATATATGTGGTGTTTCGTCGACAAAAATGAAGGGTCGCGATGAAAAGTTTGTGTGTGGTGATTGGCGTATGTATTATTCTGGTGTTAATGTAAATGTTAGGGCAGCAGCTGGTGTAGCTATCTTTGTGAGTCCAGATATTAGTGATAGAGTGATATTATGGAAAGCCACCAACGAAAGAATTATCTCAGTGAGGTTAAGTTTACCAAGTGGATGTGCAACAATAATAATGGTGTACGCGCCTAATACAGTGAGGGAATATTGTGTTTTTCTAGATGATCTCTCAAGTGTGATATCTGAGGTACCTACAAATGATTATATGTTAGTGATTGGTGATTATAACGCTCATGTAGGAAATGATGCGAGTACATGGAGAGGTGTACTGGGTAGATTTGGAAAGCCTGATGTCAACCAACAGGGAACATTACTATTGGACTTCTGCGTCGCATACTCTCTTACCGTGTGTAATACTTTGTTCCAACACAAAGAAATACATAAATATACATGGAAACAAATAGGTGGTAGTAGGAAATCTCAAATAGACCTAGTATTAACGTCAATGAATCTTAGAAGATGGATATGTGATGTACGAGCGTATAGAGGGGCGGACTTAGATACCGATCACTATCTAGTAATCTGTAAAGTGAAAACAGACTACGCAGAGTGTATTTCACGGCCTAGGAGAAGTACCACACGTAGAATTAAGTGGGAAAACCTGACGGATGAGGGTACACGTAACAATTTCCTATGTAAAATAGAGGAAAAATATAATAACCTGCCACAAGAAAGAGGTAACATTGAGGAAGAGTGGACGCTCTACAAGGAAACAATAGTGAATGAAGCGAAAGCTGTGTGCGGGGAGAAGTTGGTACATAACAATAAAGCACATCAGCGTACTCCATGGTGGAATAATAGGGTGAAAGCAGCCTTGGGAGATAAAAAACACAGATACCGACTATGGGTGGGTGATCCAACTACTGACAATAGGGAGCAGTATGTCAGGGCGAGAAATACAGCCAGAAAGATCGTAAAGGAAGAGAAGCAAAGGGCCTGGGAAGAGTTTGGCAGAAATCTCGAAAATGACTATCATAATGCTGACAAGAGATTTTGGCAGACGATGAAACGACTCCGGAAAGGCGAGAGTACTCTGACAAAGGTCGTAAAGAACGAAGCTGGAGAAATTCTTAGGGAGGAGGACCAGGTACTAGATAGGTGGAAACAGTACTTCTGGAAATTACTAAACCCTGAGGACCGTCAAACTAATACACTAGTGATAGAGGACTTGGACACCAGGGAGGACACGGAGGAAGAAGGTGAGCTTATCACTAGGACGGAAACTGTCCATGCAATAAAAAAGCTCAAGTGCAGCGGGTGTTGACGAGATCAAGTCAGATGTTCTCAAGCTGTTGAATGAAGGAGGTATCCTTTGGTTGTGTAGGATCTTTAACATTGCTTGGGAAAGTGGCGAAGTACCTAGAGATTGGAAAGAAGGGATTATCATCCCCATATTCAAAAAAGGCGACCAGAAGGAATGCGCTAACTACAGAGGAATAACACTGTTGAGTCAACCGGGTAAATTATATGCAAAAATACTAGACAGAAGATGCCGTAATATGGTGGAACACAGGATACAGGAGGAGCAGTGCGGGTTTAGACAAGGTAGAGGGATAACAGACCACTTATTCACTCTGAGCCAAGTAATACACAAGAGCTGGGAATATAATAACCCAGTATACGCGGGTTTTATCGACCTAGAGAAAGCTTACGATATGGTACCCCGCAACATGTTGTGGGACGTCCTGCAATCTTATGAGATAAGAGGGAGGCTGCTCAGTGCGTTTAAATCTTTGTACGTGGACTGTGTTAGTAGAGTGAGAGTATGTGGTAAACTATCCGATGAGTTCCCCCTAAGTGCAGGGCTCAGACAAGGCTGCCCCCTGTCCCCGATCCTGTTCACAATATATATGGACTTCATCAATAGAAGAAGTGACACTGCTGATCAAATAACAGTGGGTAACTTGAAGGTGAAGACCCTGTTATTCGCTGATGATATTGTTAGATTAACGTCGACACAGAGTGGTATGCAGGAATGGCTGGAAAAGTTCGAGTCAGAGACAACCAGTGCTGGAATGAGTATCAGCGCGCCCAAGTCAGAAGTAATGGTTATAAGTCGCCAAGAGGAGGACTGCGCAGTGTTTGTAAAGAACACTCAGTTAAAGCAGACCAATACATTCAAGTATCTTGGGGTGGAGTTCACGACAAACGGACGTCAAGAAGCCTGTATAAACAAGAAAATCACAGCAGCAGGCAACGTATTGAAAGCACTAAAAAACCCAGTGATCACTAGAGAGGAATTGAGCCAGAAAACTAAGATCACAATATTTAAATCTATATATAGACCAATACTCACCTTTGGTCACCAGATATGGATGCTTCACGAGAATGTAAGGTCAAGAGTACAGGCAGCTGAGATGAGGTACCTCAGAGGAGTGGCAGGAGTAACCCTGAGAGACCGTATAAGGAACGAGTATGTTCGGGAGGCCCTCGAGGTGGAACCCACACTCCTCTTCATAGAGAGGTCTCAGCTAAGATGGCTCGGGCACGTCATTCGGATGCCAGAGGAGCGGCTTCCGTTAAAAGCTCTGGAAGCCGAGGGTGCAGGCAGAAGACCGGTGGGCCGCCCCAGAAATAGTTGGCAGAAGCAGGTGACAAAGTTGTGCGAGGAGAGACTGTGGTTGGAGTGGCCAGAGGTCCTGGAAGCTGCGAGTGACAGGGGCCTCTGGCGAAGATATGCAGATGCTTTGGGCCCCCGACCCAATCAAGGATAGACGGGGAAGAAGATGTATGTATGTATGTATGTAAAATTATCTATATTTATTTTAGACTTTTTTTTTCTAAAAAACATTGTCGTACTTTGCATGTGAATCCGTTATTTTAACTTTATCTTGAGATGTAGACACATGTTTTAAGCCATAAGGCTCTTTTTGTAAGCATAAAGGAATAACAATACAAGAGTATAATATGTAGTTATAGATACTATATGTAGTTATTTGAAATCACTTAACTTCGAATGTATTGTTCAACCAACACTTTTCATCCGATGTAAAGCGCTAGTGTAGAAAACATTTTCAAAATTTCATAGATTCGATCCATTGGTTTGCATAATAATCACGTTACTTTTTATTTTCACAGGCAGACAGACAGACGAACATTGGACAAATATTAGTATGATTAACTTTATCTTGAGATGTAGACACATGTTTTAAGCCATATAAGGCTCATTTTGTAAGCATAAAGAAATAACAATACAAGAGTGTAATATGTAGTTATAGATACCTACGTATAACAAGTAGAATATGTACATATTATAATTTTTACGGGTAGGTATGTATTTCTGCTATTACCAACTATTCACAATACAGATTCAATGTATTATTTATTTTCTTTGTGAACACAATTTTTCGTAATTCAGTTTCTTTTCCCAAATGTTCTTCTTAGATATTCCTAGAACCCAATAATGGTAAGTAAATGTGTACAAGTACTACATCTGCTTTATTATATGAAAATATTAGGCATTTCTTTAATTAATTTCAATGTTTTTTTTTTCGTTTTTAGAACAGAGAACCTACACGATATTTTATTTGCCCAATTTATTCATTCATTTTCGGATCCGAGCTTCCTCCCACTAGGCCACCCCAATCCAGAAATTAGCAGCCATAACGGCATTGTCAGTGACCATCATCAGTTAATTTGTAAATATCTATTATATACTTTGGAGCGTTGTTTTTTTTAGAATGGGCGGCTATCGGCTATTGTATGTGTATGGGCACTGGTCACTTGGTCAGTGGGCAGGTCCATTGGTATAGCATTGGCAATGCGCTCTATTGCTCTATTGCTCTATCACGGATGCCGACTTACTCCGCTTCACGACGCAGTGGTTCCTGATCTTTGTACCTTGCACAATAATGGACAGTAGCCAGAGAAGTAATGCGGTGTCACATACCTACTATTTGTACCTGTTGTACGACAGTATCTCAAAATATAAATCAAATATGGGAAATACTAATATGAACATATCTACAGCGTGATTTATAAGAATCCCATAAAAATGTTATCAAGGTGAAAAAACATGTTACCGAACAAAAGTTGTAGAAAGAAGAGTAATAAAAGTTCAAACATAGTATATTATAGTTTGTAGCACCTACCTACCTACGATTGGTAAGTTTGTTTGAGAAGTTGTAGTTTATATGAGGACATTGTTTTCATCATCGGTGACTTATAGACTAAAGTTTCTTCGGAGAAGCACCCCAGGACAGGTGCGATATATTATTTACTTTATTTTCTCGCTTTTTCTTGTGTCGATTCGTTTAGTTCCATAAATTCCATAAATGTGTGTGTAACTCATACTTTGTGTCAACTGTCAAACTGTAGGCGCTCTGTTTTAAAATCTGTTTTTGTAACCAATACTTGTCAAATCGGTTTTAATAGTATTTCAATGAAATTCTCAATTAATAACATCATTGTGTTAATGTGGGCATCACTTTTAGATGGTGAGTCTGAAAGATATTACATTTTATAACTTGAATAAACTCTCCATCAAGCAAAACCATAAGGGTTAATTTCGCATAACATCAACACATTAATTGTCATCTGGCCCAATCACAGTGCGATTCACATTGCTAACCAATCAGCTGATAGTCACCATCTCCGCTTCAACTTATTTCAAAAACAGGGTTGGCACAGCATCGTACCGGTACCGCATTGCGTATTACCTGTACCAATCAATCAAACCACAATCATGATGGACGCTCAGGAAATCATTGCCCAAGTGAAGGAGGCAGCCAGCGCACTATCCCAGCTAGTTATGGACAGCGCAAACAAGTTTAATAGAGAACACATTGGCAAAATAATGCCTATATCGGTCGATTTTATGGCTGTAATGAGCTTGGCTACAGCCAAAATCGTTAACCAACAAGGGGAGATAGCCCTCTTAAAGGAACGTCTCGAACGATATGAGGCCTTGGACCCTTCTAACAAGGCTTTGGATATTTGCGACACGTTGGCTGAGCTGGCTGAACGGAACACACGCTCAAAAAATATTATAATGTTTGATGTTCCGGAGGCAGGTCCCGAGATTCCCATATCTGATCATACAACGGAAGATCTGAAGAAGGTCACCGAAATAATTAACCATACTGAGGTCCTGACCACCGACAAAGTGGTTAGAGTGCATAGATTGGGTGCTCGTCAGACAGATAAAACAAGACCATTGAAGATTATTTTTGATAGCAGTGAAGATGCGAAAGCGGTGATTTACAATAAGTTTAAGCTTCTAAGATATATCAAGGTGAAGCAGGACTACACAGATATTCAGAGAGATCACATGAAAAAACTGTGGAGTGAGTTGGAGAAGCGTAAAACAAACGGCGAAGAGAACATCATGATAAAATTCGTAAATGGTACTCCTAAGATTGTGAAAAACAATAAAAAAAACTAAGTCATAATTTAAAACTGTATTATCAAAACGTGCGAGGCATTAGAACAAAATTATCTGATCTAAGACAAAATATACCAATCCTGAATCATTCTGTTTTCTTACTTACTGAGACATGGCTAGATAAAAAAATTAAAGATTCTGAACTGGGATTTATTTCACACACTGTATATAGAAAGGATAGAAGCCATCAAACAAGTGTAAAGAGCATAGGTGGGGGAGCACTTATCGCCATCAGTAAAGAAATAAATTCTACACTTCTAAAAGTGAAGAATAACAATATAGAACAAATTTATATTAAGGTTAAACTACACAATCAAATTATTATCATCGGTAATGTTTATATACCACCCCTGTCTCCCATGAAAGTATACAAAGACTTCTGTGAAGACCTGGAAGACTTACAAAAAAAGTTCCCAAACTCGGCGTTTTTAATCGCTGGTGATTTCAATTTGCCAAATGTAACATGGAATCAAGATCTAGACGAAATACCAATCAATAACGATGACAACGAAGGAGCAAGAGAGTTGTTTGAAACTATCCACTTTTTGAACTTGACGCAACATAATCGTGTACGTAACGAGCGAAATAAAATATTGGATTTCATTTTGTCAAACCATTCAAATGTCAGAGTCGAGGATGACAGTGATAATAAGTTATCACGTATAGACTCTCTTCATCCTCCACTTTTAGTACACATATCTTCTGACCATGTTAACGTAAAACAGATTTCTGCTTTCTCTCATAACTTTAAGAAAGGTGATTATGCTGGTGCAATAAATTACCTATTTAATGTGGACTGGACCTTTATTCAGAGTCAAGACATTGACGGCATAATCCAGATACTCTATCAGAACCTTAATAGTGCCATAGATAAGTTCATACCGTATGTAGAGTTTAAGGTTACTTCGTTTCCAAGATGGTTTACTTCAGACCTTATTAGATTAATACGAGAAAAGAAAGTGGCACATAAACAGTATAAAGAGACACAGAACATAGAGAATTATGATAAATTTAGTAGAATCAGAGCAGAGTGTGACAGGTTAAAGACAATTTGCTACAGGAAATACATAAGTGAGGCTGAAGATACAACTTCCGATGCAAAGAGCATCTGGAAGTTCAAAAACTCGCTCTCAGGTGGGGACAAAAATATTCCAAGCGAAATGTACCTGGGAAGGAAGCGGGTCAGTGGCTCTCAGGATATTGTCGAGTCGTTTGCAGAATTTTTCGGCAGCGTATTTGAACAGCCTGTCCAGAGCAATGATTCAACAAACCTCAATTTTGAAAAAACCTTAGACCTATCTGAATGTGTTGTCGACTTTGACAGGGTAGATCATGTGCTGACTCATTTGGATACAAATAAATCGGCGGGTCCTGATGGTATTCCACCCATATTCATAAAACACTGTAGTCCCGCGCTGGTGGTCCCTTTAACATTCATTTTCAATAAATCACTGGCTTCTGGTCACTTTCCAAGTGAGTGGAAGGCGGGCAATATTGTGCCTATACACAAGAAGGGAGATCGTTGCGATATCCAGAACTATAGGCCGATCTGTATCCAGTCTACTCTCGCAAAAGTATTTGAGGCACTAGTATTGGAAAACATAATGCCTAATATAGCGAAAGTTGTTGAACCTCAGCAACACGGTTTTGTCTCGGGTAGAAGTACTTTGACTAATCTAGCTTTGTACGAGGATTATATTTGCAGGGGCCTTGCTGATGGACGTCAGGTGGACAGCGTCTATACTGATTTCAGCAAGGCCTTTGACAAGGTCTCTCATGAAATTCTCATGAAAAAGATGGTTGCTCTGGGGTTGGATGGTCCACTAGTGGATTGGTTTTATAGCTACCTAAGTGGCAGAACACTACGCGTGAAGGTCGAGAATTGTCAATCAAATAGTTTTAACGCGACAAGCGGGCTTCCGCAGGGCAGCCATTTTGGGCCTATTTTGTTCCTAATTTTTATTAACGATGTTGTGAGCATTTTCCGTGACGTCAATGTTTTACTATTTGCCGACGATTTAAAAATTTACAAAAGAATAGATAGTGTAAAAGACTGCCGGGTAATTCAAGAAAATTTAAATAATCTTTATAACTGGTGTAGAATGAATAATCTATATTTAAACACAGAAAAATGCCAAGTAATTAAGTTTGGCAGAACAAAAAATAAAACAGAATTTGATTATAGCATTGACAGTGTCAAACTGGAGGTTGTTCACAGCATACGTGACCTGGGAATTATTTTTGATGACCAGTTGTCATTTATTGAGCATGTATCCGAGGTGGCTGGAAGGGCGATGAAAAATCTTGGATTCGTATTGCGTACTGTACAATGTTTCAACAATGTACATACAATAACATTGCTTTATATATCCCTAGTGCGAAGTCTCTTGGAGTACAACTCGCCCATCTGGTCTCCCGGGTATAATGTGCACATTGATAATATAGAACGAATTCAACGTAAATTCTTGCGTTTCATAAATTATAAACTAAAAATACCTAAGGAACAGTTAAATTACAACTTTTTGTTATCCCATTTGTCATTGGAAAAATTGATTGATAGAAGAACCGTTTTCGATTTAGTGTTCCTTTATAAAATAGTTCATTCTCTTTTTGACAGCCCTGATCTTTTGCAGCTGATAGATATTCGTGTACCCGCGCGACGTACTAGAAGTGTTGACTTGTTTCATTGTAACAATCAAATAATCACCAACTACCTAAAAAATACGGTGATACCTAGACTGCATCGCTTGGGGAATGAATGCCTACCTATACATCTAGACATATTTAATGTAAATCTGCCCTCGTTTAAAAATACTATTAAAGAAATGTACAAACCTGAAGTTTAATGTTCGAATTACAAAAGATATTTGTATTATTATTTATAGATTGCTATGTTTTATCGTTTGTAAATACCACATATTTTCGATATAAGTTTGCATTTTTGATGTAACTTGTATTGTATGCTATTAGCTATTACACATATCTATAGATAATTTATCAGTTCTATAGGTGTTTACCTACAGTTAGATTGTATTGTGTATTTGTTTTTTTGTATGTGTACTTCAGCATCAACTAAAGATTATTGTTACGAGTGCCTAGTTGCGTACTCTTGATTCTGTATAGTGCATTGAGGTGACGTTATGGTACCTACCTGGCGCCTACCTATGTACAAATATAGCTGGTACTATGTATAGTGCTGTTCTCACTGTTTACTTATATTATATATGTAGTTAATATTATCATAGTGGCGGGATATTATAAGTTCGCACTGCAGGTATTGTTGCTATTGTTATGTATATTTTTATTAATTTAAGTATAAGTATTGGTATGATATTATATTAAGTAGCACAATAAGTATACTGTTTTATATATCTTTAAAAGGCTTTAAAGCCGTTGATTGAATAAATAAATAAATTCCATAGAATTATTTGTAATGACCTAATTAAATGACGATTATTCAATTTAATGTTTTAGACTTTATATCCTCATGTGTTAACTTATCGTCATTAGGTCCTTTTAGATTAGTACTGGGCAAACTGCGGCCCGCCGCGTGTTTCAGCGCGGCCCGCTAACAAAAAACACAAAAAAAGAAAAAGGTTAATAATTAACGTTTCGAACGCCAGAACAGTTTGGATGCGTATTCGTTATCACTATAACCATTATTTAAAAAAAATTCGCCCACAGCACTAATAATATGAATTATAAATAGGTTATGGGTTAGTTATGAATTCGCTCGTTTTTTAAAAAAAACTTTCGCCTGCGACGCTTATTAAGCCTGTTCTGTATTACTTGTAACTTCGCAAGTTTTTCTAAAAAAAAAATAAAAAAAAAAATACTGAGTTCTATCTATCTATCTATCTATACCCTCACGCCACATCCCTTGCAGGGTAGGCAGAGAGGACAGAGCGCCAGACAGCCCTATCCTTACACACACTCCTAGCTTCCGTCACATTCATGCAATTAGTCATACACGCTCTCCGATTCCTTTTACTCAAAACGCGTCCATCCTTGAGGATCTGGTCGACATGATCGGACCAGGTCAGTCTCGGACGGCCGCGCTTTCTCACCCCTCTTCGCTCATTCAGATATATCTTTTTTGTCATCCTGTCATCATTCATTCTCTCAACATGCCCAAACCATCTTAGTTTGTTTACTTTCATTCTTGTCACTACACCAGTCTTGCAGTCACTCATTTCCCTAATAACCTCATTCCTTATCTTATCTCTCAGCGTCTTCCCGCACATTCTTCTTAATGACCTCATTTCTACTGCATTCAACCCTGATTCATCCTTCTTCATCCACGTCCACGTCTCACTAGCATACATCAGGGTCGGCACCAAGACAGCATTGTGCACTAGCACTTTTGCTTTCATAGACACATTGCTACTACTAACAATCGGACCGAGCGCACCATTCGTCCTAGTACCGGCCAGCTTCCTTCTTTCAATGTCTCCATCACAGCGTCCATCTCTAGTAAACAAACTTCCCAGATATATGTACATACTCATCCACTTGCTCCAGACAGTCATTACCAACCTTTATCACACAATTTGTCCTTATTTCCTCTCTTTCGAACACTAATACTTTCGTTTTATTTACATTCATTTTCATACCATTCATATCGCAGCTTTCGTACACACAGGATACTATCCGTTGTAACTCACATTCATCATCAGCCATCAACACTAAATCATCTGCAAACATTAACGCACATACTTTCACTCCATTTAGGTCCACACCAACATTCAGCTCATTCAGAGGACGCATGCAGTAGTCGAAGAACAGGTTGAACAACCAAGGCGACATGACGCAACCCTGTTTAACCCCTTTTGTGAGAGTGAACCACTGCGACAACGCAGCATTCACCCTGACACAAGCAGAGCTCTCCGTATATAGAGACGCGATTGCGCCAATCAGTCGGTCGCTCACCCCATATTCCGACAGTACACGCCACAGTCTTTCTCGGTCCACACGATCGTATGCCTTCTCCAGATCCACGAACGCGCAGAAGAGCCTCTGGTGTTTAGCCAGAAGCTTCTCCACGACCATCCGTAGGGAGAAGATCTGATCGGTGCACCCCCTGCCACTCATGAAAGCACCCTGCACATCCCATACTTTACTTTCAGTCACTTTTCTTACTCTTTCAATCAATACCTTTCCATACAGTTTGCCCACAGAGCTCAGCAAACTGATAGCCCGATAACTGCCGCATTCCAACCTTGAGCCTTTCCCCTTGTACAAAGGGCAGATGACTGCCCTCCTCCAATCCTCAGGAGTGCAGCCACTCTCCCAGCACAAGTTGAAGAGCCTCAGGCACCACTCGAGAATCTTCGGGCCACCTTGCTTGATGAACTCTATGGCCACACAGTCATGTCCCGCAGCTTTACCATTCTTTGCTTTTTTCAATGCAAGCACAACTTCATTCATACGTATTTCCTCGTCCTCAGCAATATTTACATTCATACTATCTGCTACATTCGTCTGGTTTGTACTAGTACCACTTTCATACAATTCTTCGAAGTATTCTTTCCATCTTTCAACAACTTCTTCTCCATTCATCACTAAATCACCATTCTTATCTTTGATGCAATTCATACTGTTTTTCTCACTTCCAGATCTCTTTCTTTTTACTTCCTTCCAGAATATTTTCAAATTCTCCTCGGCGTTTCTCGATAATTTCATACATTCCTCTTCCTCAAGTTTTCTCTTTTTCTGGCAAACCATATCTTTCACTTCTTTCCTACACGCTTTATATATATTCTTCTTTCTTTCTTTCTCACCTCCATCATCTGGTTTCGCACCAAGCACATCATTCCACGCTTTCTTTTTCCTCACTACAGCATCCTTCACCTCATCATCCCACCACGCATCACCTTTTTTCCTTCCTACCAACGCTTCTCCACATACTTCTCTTGCACTCTTTACTAGCACCTCCTTCATAACATTCCATAGTTCACTCGTCGAGCGTTCCTCATCATCATGTACTTCTAGCCTTTCGTTAGTTAGTCTTTCATATGCATCCCTAACATTCGTCTCTTTCAGTTTTTCGACCCTGATTCTCCGTACAGGCTCCAACTTCCGAGCCCTCGAGCGCCAACCGGAGAAAAGATCAATCCTTGTTATCACAAGGAAGTGATCCGTCCACAGTCCGGCGCCCCGAAATGCCCGGGTGTCCTTTGTCGCCTTCCGGAGCTCAGAGTCCACACATACAAAGTCAATCATCGACCTTTCAATACGATCAACTCTCTCTCTTTGCCAAGTGTACTGGTGGATCTCCTTGTGTGCGAAGAATGTGTTCGCCACAAAGAGATCCAACTCCAAACATACTTCTAACACTCTTTTCCCGTTATCATTCACCCTATCATCGCCATGCAATCCCAACACTCTCTCAAAATTCTTCCTTCTGACACCGACCCAACCATTCAGATCACCTGCCAATATTACTTTTTCATTCGCTCTTCTTTTATCCGCTGTCTCCCGCACTAAGTTCCAAAACTCATCCTTCTCATCATCCAAGGCATCATTCCCTGGACCGTAACCTATAATAAGGAACAGCCTGGTCATGCCTACCTTGAAACGAATCCAGATGAGTCTCGGTCCTACCAGTCCATACCCATTACGCTTCACCATACATTCAGTCATTCTTTTTGATAATATAGCACCCACTCCCTGACGTCCATGTTCATTTTCAGGCACTCCAGACCACATCTCTGCCATTCCATTCACCACATCACAATCTCTATCCTTTCTTTTCGTCTCACATAAACACAATATATCTAAGTTCCTCTCATGCAAAACATCACGCAATTCATTCATCTTACCTTAAATACTGAGTTACGGAGAGCTAATTATTATTATTGATGCCCATCATAGTTTGAAATAATCACAGTGAGCATATTGGAGTAATCAGAAACCTCACACTATTGTTTAAGAAGCTTTTCACTGTTTCAACGCAGACTGTAAGTAATGGGTACTAGAACTTGAGTGTTAAATCTAGAATACATAGATATCGTAAACTTGCAAACTATAAAAAAATCAACTCTGATTACTGCACTCGTATCTAAACTAGCTCCAACTTTCAAGTACCAAAGTATTTAAAGCTTTATTATTTACTGATGTGTGCCATTAACTTGCAGTTACTTCATCCGAACTATGATTAATTGTTTTATTATCAAGCATAGAGAAAATTATTTGTGAATACCTCTTATTTATTGTTTTGATGGTATTGTTATTAGTATTAGCGAATAGAAATAATTAGATTAGACCACATATTTCAGTAAAGATTAATTGAGAGAGAATTCACAGAGAACTTAATTAATAACTGGTATATTTCGTGCCTCAGCACCTCGAAGACGCTTTCCGTAAAAAAACATTTTACAATGAGATATTATGCAAAAGTCATCACCAAGAAAATGGCTGTATCCAAGTAATAAAATCATAATGTATGATGCAACCGTAAAATAGTTTACTATGCATAACTTTAAGTTCAAAGACAGGTAAATTAAGTATACTTAGGTATAACTTTAGAAACATTTTAAATTATCTGCCGATTGGTAGGTTGTTTTCCGTAACGTGATACGGGTATGCATACCTACCACTTTGTAATATTCGATGACAAGCAACTATAAAAAAAATATATTGGAACCTATAAATTCACCACACAATAGGACGTGCGATCCATAGATACATATAGTTACACTATGGGGGTTCAATTGGTCATAGGCTTTTATCAGTGTCTGTATGGTGTATATGTGATCGTAATATTTTGTAGAAAATAATATATGGAGCGTGAGATAAAGTATGAAAGGGAGTAAGAGAGCTAATATACAAAGGATTTAATGTTGATTTATCTGACATATCACTATTTTCCGCTGTGTACATTGGTTTAGATAACATCGTTATATTAAATTTGTTTTTGTACCACATTTTGCCTGAGTTTGTTCATGGAAATACCAAACTTGTTTACGCTGCAAGGCACCTCTAGCGTATACTGAAACGTATTTGTTCATAAATTATTATTATGAGGGTAAGTAAGGGTAAGAACACTCGTCAGACAACCTCACGTGGATCCCTGTGTGTGTTTACATATCTATAAGGATATTTACATAACATAAGCGTGTACCATTGTAGGTATGTGATGTCATCTGTATTATAATTCATATTTCCTTATTGTATTCTCTTCTCTGCACCATATCCCATTTATCTGGGGTCGGCGGTTCGGATCCTCTCTCTCCATCCGATCGAATTCCCTTATTGTATATCTACACTATTTTATTTATGTACTAAATAGACAGCGGTATTCTTAGCTGGATGTTTTTATTAAGTGAATATCATTCCTAAGCATAAAACTAAAATGAAAAACAGTATTTTGTTTCCTCCACAGATTTTGGATTTAATATTAGAAATGGCGACAAGCGTTCGGGCACTTCCGTGCCCTTCGTCAAGCCGATATTAAGTAAATTATATACCTATCAGATCAGTTTATTATAATGAACTTCCATCAAGAACCTTAGGACAAAACACCCAACATTATTAAACCTTTCTAAGCAAGTTACCATTGAACACCTTTGACTTGAAACTTCAGTTAATGAAGAAATGTAAAGTAAAGGAACCTAAATTAGGTTGATATTTATTAGTTGCTAAATATCATGACATAATTGGGATATCGAGATCAGACTCTATGAAATGACTGAAGTGCGATTTTCATATTACTGGTTGGTCAAAGTTGCTCGTCATAATCTCCCAAAAGCTTTTTCGAAATTAGTGAAAATACTCGTAAAGTGTTAAATATTATTATAGTAATCCTACAAAAAGATTAATTTTTAATCTTAAACAAGAGTCTTACGATGTTTGTTCTAGGTAAGTAGGTATACTTAAAGCTTTCATAGTAAAAAATGAAGACATATTGTACCTACTACCTACATACATACTCCTTTTAAAACAAACTAACCGTGATGTATAATCCTTGGGTGAGTGATTTTATTGTGCGGTGGGTATCATTCAACATCCCCCTACCGACCCACCCACTATATTGTGATGAAGTCTTGTGTCAAATCGAATATCCTACATATGAAATATTCCGACAGTAGTATTGCTACTCGTATTTGCTGACACGGGAGAAATGGCAATGTACTAATAGTATATAGTGAGACATAACGAAAACATAATAAAATATTTCGTATGAAACTTACTTCTGCTTCTTTTTTTTACGTTGACGACAGCTTGGGAGAACGCCTCTTTGTCCTGGGCAGTGCGAAACAGCTCCTCCACAGTTCTGATTCCGGTCTACTGCCGAATGTTTCGAAGTCAGGAAAGCTTTGTTTTTTTTTATTAAAAAAAATGAATCTGGGTTTATCGAAATAAACCCAAATACATATTTGTACACTTCACAGAAAGCTTTAAAAGCTTGTGTTGTGAAGTGGAGTAAGTCGGGAATTGAACCTGCGTCGAGCGCGTTACCAACCAGGCTACCGACCACCTCATTGCTTTACTATCTTAATGGTTTTATTCACACAGATAAGTAAACAAAATACAATTAACAGTTTCCAAGACATTTGTTCACCATCGCGAGTTTATCGCAATGCTGCGATCTCTGCCAGCTAACTCCATACTTTAGGGATGTTGAGAAATGTTTCTAAATACACGGTGTAACACAACCGGTGGATCAACCGAAGCAGGATGATTGAGGACCTCAATACCTATCGATTTAACCCCCATGTATGTTCAGCGATTTTTTGTTGTTTTCGAGTTATGAACGTTTTTCTTATTTTTTTCCAAACCCCGACTTTCAAGACGTTATTGGTCACAGAGAAGCCAATTATTAAGATACATACTTGATTTTTTTTTCTAGAATAAGTGAATAGTGTGCCTTGCAGATACAAAAACAATTCTGGGCCTACCTGATACTATAACCCTATAAAAAAATGTTGAATCTCAAAATTAGTCACAGTTGAAAATTTTAATAAATGTTTGAGGACGATTTAAAAGAAATAATCATAGAATAAATTTTATTTTGATTTTTTCCAACAACTTGCCAATTTTATAAAGTATCTACCCTGTGAATTTCATTGAGCTATCTTTACGGATTCATACCTAAAAATTGTTCCAAAGCCATTAGGGCGGTAACTCACGAAAATAAATTTTGATGAATCTCCATACTAAATGTATGAGAAGAAAATTTCCCAAAATATTCATAAATTTATACCTACTATTTTCATACTCGATTTTTTAATTTTGTAGTCGAAATCTAATGCGGGTATGTAAATAGTAGGTATAAATTTATAATTTTTTTTGGGAAATTTTCTTCTCATAGGTATAAATTTATAATTTTTTTTGGGAAATTTTCTTCTCATACATTTAGTATGGAGATTCATCAAAATTTATTTTCGTGAGTTACCGCCCTAATGGCTTTGGAACAATTTTTAGGTATGAATCCGTAAAGATACGAGTAGCTCAACGAAATTCACAGGGTAGATACTTTATAAAATTGGCAAGTTTTTGGAAAAAAATCAAAATAAAATTTATTCTATGATTATTTCTTTTAAATCGTCCTCAAACATTTATTAAAATTTTCAACTGTGACTAATTTTGAGATTCAACATTTTTTTATAGGGTTATAGTATCAGGTAGGCCCAGAATTGTTTTTGTATCTGCAAGGCACCCTATTCACTTATTCTAGAAAAAAAATCAAGTATGTATCTTAATAATTGGCTTCTCTGTGACCAATAACGTCTTGAAAGTCGGGGTTTGGAAAAAAAAATAAGAAAAACGTTCATAACTCGAACACTACAAAAAATCGCTGAACATACATGGGGGTTAAATCGATAGGTATTGAGGTCCTCTATCATTCTGCTTCAGTTGATCCACCAGTTGTGTTACACCGTGTATATTGTATTGCTGAATTCCAGAAATTCACGTAGTACTATTGCTCACAAAATGCAATGGACTGGAACCGATCGTACCGAGTAAAGTGATTGGTAGGTACTAGGCAGGTGCCTATATTGGATCACCATAAAAACATTCTTACTCCCATCAGTCCTCTCAGACCTCCTATCTGGATGTTCATATTACAATGACATCAGATTGTTAGGATTAACATAGTCGAATGGAGAGAGGTAGTACGTACTGCACAGAATCGTTGTGATTGACCTTGCAATCTCCCTAAGCGTACTCTTAGCCGACTTTAGAACAAAAATTCATAGGTAAAAAAATCGTTAAATAGCATCACTGTCGGCCCATAGTTTGTCTACCTATAAAAATAAGGTGGCTGTTTTATTGGAGTTTAAAAAAATTTAAAGGGTTTTCCCAACATAATGGTATTTGGCACCTTCTAGTCACCACATGGGTAGATTAACAAATTCACCTTACTACTTTTAACCAAAAACCGCTTGAGGATACCATGAAAAGGTTCAATGGGATATTCTATATTCACCATTGTTGTATTATTTTATTAAATGGAAATACGAGAAACAACCTAAATGTTTAAAAGCTGTTTAACTTCTTCTTCTTCTGCAGTCCCTCAGGTCCATTGTTGGACATAGGCCTCCCCTTTGGTCCTCCACAGCTTCCTGTCTTGGGCACACTGCATCCATCCACCACCGGCACATTTCCTAATATCATCAGACCACCTTGCCTGGGGTCTCCCGACGCTTCTTCGGCTTGTTCTTGGCCGCCATTCTATTATCTTCTTGGTCCACCGGGAGTCTTGGCACCTGGCAATATGACCAGCCCAGCTCCATTTAAGGCTAGCGACCCTTTCCGCCACATCGGTTACTTTGGTTTTCTCTCTGATAAGAGCATTTGGTACCCTGTCCCTAAAAGAAAGGCCCAGCATCTTCCTCTCCATAGCTCTCTGTGTCACTAACAGCTTATGTATTATTCGCTTTGTTGGGACCGATGTTTCTAAACCGTAGGTGAGTACTGGGAGAATGCATGCATCAAAGAGCTTCTTTTTTAAATAATGCGAATATTTAGGGGAATTCAGGATGTATGAGAGATTTCCGAATGCTGCCCAGGCAAGGCCACGTCTTCGGTCTATTACTGCCTCCTGTTTTTCTCTTGTTAGCGTCACAGTATGTCCGAGGTACACATATTTGTCCACCCTATCGATTTGTACTCCATTTACCTGGACGGGATAGGATATTTCTGTGTTACTCATCATTTTGGTCTTGGAGATGTTCATCTTTAATCCGATGTTTACACAGGCTGAATTGATTTCCGTCAGCATAGTACTTAATTCCTCCTCGTCTTCGGCAAATATGACAATATCATCTGCGAACCGTAAGTTACTGAGACGCTCGCCTTTCATATTTATGCCCGTCTTAGACCAATCAACAGCTTTGAAGGCATCTTCGAGCGCCAAGGTAAAAAGTTTAGGAGAAATAGTATCGCCCTGTCGTACACCTCTTTTTATGTGGAATTTCTCGGATGGTTCATGAAGTTGTATTGTGGATGTGGCATTTTTATAAATATTTTTCAGAATTTGAGAATATGTATCTATGGTCAATTCGGCAGTTATCCAGACCCTTCATCACCGCCCAAATCTCAACTGAGTCGAAGGCTTTTTCAAAGTCTATAAAAGCCAAAGCTATGGGAATATTGTACTCATTGTACTTCTGGATTACATTCTTCAGGGTCTGTAGATGGTCATTGGTCCCAAAGCCTTTTCTAAATCCTGCCTGTTCTACTGGCTGGTAAGAATCCAGTTTGTTGAGAGTCGGTTGGTGAGGATCTTTGTGAACAGCTTATAAAGGTGTGATAGTAAGCTAATTGGTCTGTAGTTCTCAAGGCGTTTCTGATCTCCCTTCTTGTGCAATAATGTGATGTTTGCATTGTTCCATTCCTTGGGTATATCACCTTCTTCTAGACATCTATTTAGAAGTTGCAGCATTACCTTCTGGAGCGCATCTCCTCCATATTTGATGGTCTCTATTATAATAATATTATCAGGGCCAGGGGCTTTTGCATTTTTCATTTGTTTTATAGCATGCTGCATTTCTTCCATAGATATGTCAGGAATATCCTCGGAGCCAACGTTGGTTATTCTGCGGCTGTTTTCTACGGTTTCATTGAGCGTAGGTTTTGTTCGTGAGCTATATAGAGATTCCTAGAATTTTTTCTGAGAGATTTCTGAGATAGAGCTTTTTAACGTTTTATATTATTATCATAAAAACTCAATTAATACGCAATATTAAAATTAACGACAGACGGTACATGGTCAATTTTTCAAGGTAAAAATGAAAGACTATGTATGTAGGTACGAGTATATCTTTAGTTGAAAATCCACGTAATGATTTTAATTACGCGTCACTAGTTTTAGAGGATTCTCATCAATAGTCAAACGGCTGATGACGAGGATGAGAATCCTCGAACACTATAGTCGCGTGTAATTAAAGTCTTTACGTGATCTTAAACTATTAATATAGAAGGTTAAGCAAGACATGATCGGAAAGTAAATATCTTAATCTTCTTCAAGAAATATGGGGATTAATAGTGTTATCCACAAATGGTGTGATTTCTAAGAGCCTCAATCTTGAGAAGTTCCGGCTACATGGTGGGTTTCGATACGCCATGCAAGAGGCTGTATTGCTGTCATTTCGCAGGTGCAGGATTAGAAGGTTCCGTTCTCTGTAGGTCTTAGGCCTTGTCCGCACTAGGCTAGTAGTTTAGTCGAGTAGGTAACGAATTAGTAACAATGCCAGATATACACTCATATAGAATCTTAATCTTAAAAATGCATCCAAAAAAATTCCAAGAGAAATCCGTGAAAACCAAAAAGTGAAACGTGGCCGGCCGCCGCCCTCTAAATCTCTGTCGCCCATAGTCTCCGGCCTACTCGGCCTTTTGGTAAATCCGGCCCTGCTAGTGCCCTAATACTCTTCCATGGTAGTTTTTTTTTGTCACGTCATTGGAGAGGAGTATTAAAAAATAGGTATGTATTTTAGTTCAGTTCTATATACGAGTACCTAATATGTTTTGTGTTATTTTTTATTGTATTCCTAATTTTTACGTTTTTTATTTATTTTATGCGGATGTATTGATAGAGCTATCAATATTTAGTAGGTACTTATACCTACTTTCGTGAAAATAAAAATTGATCAAATTAAATTAATTACGATTAATGAAGTACCTAGAGCACAGAGAGATCATCAGATCACTCATTCTTTATGAGTGGAATGCCTGTAAAAAAAGTACTCAGAGCGCAATCGATTCTCTTGGTTATTTTATTATTTCCTAATAGTCCAAGAGCCCGCTGCTTAATTTATGACGTATCTGTTTTTTGATCGAAATGTGGTATAAATGATAGCTTACCAATAGGGTATTACATCGCACTAGGGTTGCCTATCAAAATCTTGCCGCAACCCCCCTGCCCCCCCCCCCGAAAAGGTCTCTCTTCGCGGTTTTTCGCATTTTATAGGAATAAATAAAAAAAATAAAATCAAATAAAAAAATCTTTATTGAAAAGAAAACATATCTTCCAAATGGCGGGTTTATTGCCGTAGGCAATATCTGCCAACCAACCACTTGTGACATTAATTTGATGTACACATTACATACAGGTGTATGAAAAATAAGAAAAATATAAATAAATATAAATAAATATGAAAATAATAATAATATATAGAATACTTATACATACATAAAAATACATATATAAATGTGGTTGGGATGAAGGACAAGGAAGGAACCACGGGATTGTCAGTTAGATGGATTATTTAAGGAAAGGTAATGATGCCTCAGTTTACTTTTGAAAGAGAGAATAGTTGGAGCTAGTCTGATAGGAAGTGGAAGGTTATTCCATAGTCTAGCCGCGTGTGTAGTGAAAGAAGAAGTGAAGAAAGATGTGTGATGTGAGGGTATGGTTAACAAACGGCGTCCACTTGAACGTAGAGATAAGCCATGAGATGCCAGGGGTGTGAAGTTGGACTTAAGGTAATCAGGTGAAGCAGGATTATTCAGAACATTGAAAAGAAGAGAGAGAATATGGAGATGACGACGTCATCGTTAGCCACTTTAGTTCATTTCTAAAGTCTGTGATATGGTCATATTTTCTCAAACCGAAGATGAATCTAATACATACATTTTGCAGACGTTCCAGTTTCATGGTTTGTTCGGATGTAATATCCATATATGCAACGTCCGCATAATCCAGTAGAGGTAGGAGAAGGGTTTGAGAAAGGAGAATCTTTGTCGGTTTCGGGAGAAAGTTCTGGTGTCTCTTTAGTGAATGTAGAGAGTAGAATTATAGTTTACGATTTATTTCGGACATTTGAGGTCGCCAAGAGAGACATTGATCGAACATAATACCGAGATTTTTTACCTTCTCAGATAATTCAATGACAACATTATCAAGAAGAAGAGGGGGTAAAGAGGAATATGGTAAGAGATAGGAGAAAGTAGTCAATGACAAAAATAATCCTTGCTAAATTCTCTACAAAAAATGTAAAGTCAATTTTTTCGTAGAACTAGCAGTTTACCCGCAATGGCCGGTCCAAAACCGAAATTCATTTAGAATACAAAAAAAAATGTATTTAAACTAAATTGGTTGAAAATTGATAAGAGCTACAGGAAAATAGTCAGAGAACGAATTAAGTACCATAGTCTTAGCTACAAAATGAGTTATAACTTATGTTCATACATCTAATAATTTCGGAGTTATTACAATAAAACTCAGTGACGAAAATTCTTAAAACTTAGTTTTTCATAAAATAACCAGTGATATAGCGCCGCAGGCCAAATTTTTTTTCCATATAATGTTAGTAATAATGGGTGGAAGAATGTGAAAGAAAAAAATTCAAACTTTTTTTTTATTTTTTCAAAAAATATCCTGTTTTTTGACCGGCCATTACGGGTAAACTATTAGTCCTATGAAAAATTTGACTTAACGTTTTTTGTAGAGAATTTAGCAACGATTATTTTTGTCATTGACTACTTTCTCTTATCTCTTATCATATTCCTATAAAATGCGAAAAACCGCGAAGAGGGACCTTTTCGGGGGGCGCAGGGGGGGTTGCGGCAAGATTTTGATAGGCAACCCTAGTGCGATGTAATACCCTATTGGTAAGCTATCGTTTATACCACATTTCGATCAAAAAACAGATACGTCATAAATTAAGCAGCGGGCTCTCGGACTATAAAGATGGCGCGCCAGGTAGTGTTACCTAAAGCCGGCATCCGAGAAGATTCCAGGAATTGTTATTTATTCTTCGTTGAAGGAAACTTTTTTTTAGTTTTTTCCTTACTGCCATTAAAACTTTTTACTCGGGTATTTATGTGAAGAAACCTTGTTTTATAAAAACAAAGCTGAATTCTTTGCAATCTAGTACACCTTTGGACAGTATGTAGATATCTACCTTCTATCAATATATTTTTGTGTAACTTAACACAACAAAGTAAATTTGTATGCTTATGGCCCTATATGATGTCAGGGGGCTTCGGCGCCCTGAATCTTACTCAGCCAATACTCAAGGAATCGTCTTGAAACTGAAAACGGTGATAGCTGAAATTATGGACTACAGATCGGCTGTTTTAGAATTACAGGACTTGGAAATTCCTTGAATAAAAAAATATTTCTAAAGTAAGTACCCCTAAAATTTACGGGACCCGAAGATTTTCCGTTCAGTTTTTCAGATATAAAAATATAATATTGCCAAAATACTGGTAATTATAATCTTAACAAATCGGCTGTTTTAGATTTTTAAATTTCTTCCCAGGTTTCTTTTAAAAAGGTATAATTGACTTTGTCGCTTGCGTTATTCTTCCTGAGCACTAACATTCTCATACAAAATTTGAAAAAGTTGAAGCAAAAATAGAACGATTTTTCTGAGTTCATATAGCCCTTAAAGAATGCCATGCAGACAATACGTTTTGAATAAAAATGTTTACTAATAAAAAATGTTGTAACTTTTTTGGGAGGAAGAAGGGAATGAAAACTTTAAATATTCCATTAGATACATAATACTGATAGAATCCAAATCCTGTATGTATGTAACGCTGGGCCGTTGACAAATTTTGTGAATATGTACTTCTATGAAATCTCAAAAAAATTTGCGCTGTTTGCTTGCATGCTCTACTAAGATTTTTTTTAACATATGGGTGAGGGGCCCTGGTTGTCCTAATCCGCTTGATAACAGGCAAGGGGGCACAGTGCTATTACTATTATAAATAAATCTTATGCCCAGAGGTGGGCACCGTTAATCAAAAAGTTAACTTCGTTAATCGATAAAGCGTTATATTTTGAAAAATGTAACGGTAGTTAACGTTAATCCGTTAAAGCGCTAATGTAAAAAAATCGCGGTTTAATGGCATGAAATAGAACTACATAAGTAGGAATACTGTCACACTATCGGGATGTATCCCAACAAAGTGGGTACGCAAATACATACAATGTGCCTACAACAAAAAAAATAACATTCAGAATGGGTGGTAAGGCTCATTTTTGAATGAGAAGTAAAATGTCTTATAGAAATTTTACACACATCTATGATACCTACATACGATACCACACATAACCCCATACAACCCTTAAATTCTCTAATGCCAGCGCATGATGTCTATGCAAACAATCGAATATTAACGGACTTAATTAACGGAAGTAAAATGTAACGGAAGTTAAATAATCCGTTAATGATATTTGGAGGTGAGAAAAGCGTCAAATCGTTAACCAAAATGTTAACTTCGTTAATTAACGATTAACGGATTAACGCTTTTTGCCCAGCTCTGCTTATGACTCATCTCAAACAATAGCGCAATATCTCTATAGTAACAATAAAGTAAAACCAACGGTGTCAAGATCATTGTAATCAATTATTTGACATTAGTCAATTAGTGTTATGCTAACTAATATAATTACTATAAGAGTGTATTGAATTATAAACTTATATTCAAGCAAGTATTTATTCAGTCTTCTCACCAAGTAACTATACTTATATGAAAAGTTATGTAGTTATATATAGGATAGTTTTACAATTGGGTACTTTGTTTATAGAGTGGTTTCTATCTCTATTCAGAGTATTATATATTCTGTTGATAGGAAGCAGAACATTACTAGGAGATCGTTAAGTCCCGATGAATGAAAGGACTGTTGAAGTAATTAAAGTTTGATCTTAATTAAGAAAGTGGGCGAGCATTTGATCTGATAAAGAAATGATAGATTGAAAATAATCCATCCTCTTTGAATAAAGTAACGACTTTATCAGGAAAATCTATGAAACTTATAAATATAATTTACTTGTGCAGAATCGATGGAATCTTATTACCCAGATACTAGAAATTATATTATAATGTAGTATAAACTCAGCGATCTGAATTCTGAATGAATCATAAGGTTATTACTATACATCGGGAGATTGGATTCTCTAGGTACCTGGGTGCAGGGACGTAGAGTGAACAAAAATATTATTCAGTTTATTTACTTCGCAATTTTTGTTAATACTGCCTACATAATGCATACAGATACAAGTTACGTGGAATTCGTTGTTTACAAATCACTATTGTTGTGTTCCCCTATAGATATTGATGGTTGTATAGAATTCAGGTAAAGATGGAAATCCCCGTAATTTAAATTTGAAGAGAAATAATACTTTTGGTCACGAGCCGTCTATGGAATTAGAGGATTAGTAATAATTTATGACACCCAGGCATCCAGATTCCCTATGTATAGTTATTACTACTTTGTAAAAGTTTTGTACTAACTTTGAGTACCTGCAGTGATAAAACTTCTTCTTCGATGGCTCTACAGCTCAAATCGAGCATTGGCCTTCATCAAACCTCGCCTCCAACTCTGTCTGCTCACTTGCAGCAGATTGGAAGCATCCTTCGTTACTTCGTCCTCCTATTGGAATTTCGGCATGCCAACCATTCTTCGGCCACCTGGATGTCCCTCTTAAGGTCTTCTTCGGTACCCGTGCAAGGAGGCAATCTCTGCACATGTCCGGCCCATCTCAGCCTGTTCAGTCTGGCATGCACAGAGAGCCAGTGATAAAACTACCAAAATATAATAAGAGTGACAGCAATTATCTAATTTTACATTTTCTCTTCTTTCTATGCACTCGTTAGTATATATGAATTTAAAAAAATAAATAAAATATCCTACGTCGACCACGGTTAGGTATCAAGAAAAAAAATATCCGTGACTTTTGGGAAACGAGTTTCTACTGTCTTTCGGAAAAAAAGTTCAGAGTTGTTTTTCACATTTTTTTTTAGAAATATATAAAAGATATAAAAAAATCTGGTACGGTTATTCCCTAGGTTCAATGTATCTACTCTATTTTTCCAAAGCATAACAGTTGTCGAGATCTAAGGTCTCCGGTTTTTAGAAATTTTTGATATGTCAATATGCGTATTGCGTACCTTTAACAGACAGAATGAAAACATATTTTATGATTAGGCGGGTTGACTGTAAGATATCGCTTTTTTATAAGACTTGTATTAAGTTTGTATCTTTTGGAAGTTCCTACCTCATCCTCATCATAATCTTTCTTCACTTCTTCTTTCACTACACACGCGGCTAGGTTATGGAATAACCTTCCACTTCCTATCAGACTAGCTCCAAGTATTCATTCTGGTCCGAGGGCCCGCTGCTTAATTTATGACGTATCTGTTTTTTGATCGAAATGTGGTATAAATGATAGCTTATCAATGGGGTATTCCATCGCACTAGGGTTGCCTATCAAAATCCTGCCGCAGCCCCCCCTGCCCCCCCCCCCCGAAAAGGTCCCTCTAAGAAAAATAATTCTTGCTTAATTCTCTACGAAAAATGTTAAGTCAATTTTTTCCTAGGACTAGTAGTTTACCCGTAATGGCCGGTCGAAAAACAGGATATTTTTTGAAAAAAAAAAAAAAAAAATGATTTTTTTTTCTCTCACATTCTTCCACCTATTATCACTAACATTTTATGGAGAAAAAAATTGGCCTGCGGCGCTATATCGCTAGTAATTTTATGAAAAACTAAATTTTAAGAATTTTCGTCACTGAGTTTTATAGCAATAAGTCCGAAATTATTAGATGTATGAAAATAAGTTATAGCTCGTTTTGTAGCTAAGACCATGGTAATTAATTCGTTCTCTGATTATTTTCCTGTAGCTCTTATTAATTTTCAAACAATTTAGTTTAAATACATTTTTTTTAGTATATTAAATGAATTTCGGTTATGGACCGGCCATTGCAGGTAAACTGCCAGTTCTACGAAAAAAATAACTTAACATTTTTTGTAGAGAATTTAGCAAGGATTATTTTTGTCATTGACTACTTTCTCCTGTCTCTTACCATATTCCTATAAAATGCGAAAACCCGCGAAGAGGGACCTTTTCGGGGGGGCAGGGGGGGTTGCGGCAAGATTTTGATAGGCAACCCTAGTGCGATGTAATACCGTATTGGTAAGCTATCATTTATACCACATTTCGATAAAAAAACAGATACGTCATAAATTAAGCAGTGGGCTCTTGGACTATTCTTTCAAAAGTAAACTGAGGCATCATTACCTTCCCATAAATAATCCATCTAACTGACAATCTCGTGGTTCCTTCCTTGTCCTTCATCCCATCCGCTTATTTATTTATATATGTATTTTTTCTAGGTATAACTATTGTTATTTATTATTATTATTATTAATTATTTATATTTTTCTTCTTCTTCATACACTTGTATGTATGTATTTTGTATATCAAATGAATGTCACAAGTGGTTGGTATAGGCAGAAATTGCCTACGGCAATAAACCCGCCATTTAGGATTTTTTTCAATAAAAGTTTTATTTATTTTTATATGTATAATATAAAAATTTAATTAAATTTAAAATTTAATTTATAATATAATAATAATGAATAATAATGGACAATTTATGTCGCGCCGTTTTGTGGGTATTCCCAACTCAAGGGCGCTCTGAGTTCCTAATCCCTATGTTGTTGGGAAGGATTTCTTAAATAAATATGTTTTCAATAGCCCTTTGAACCCAGTAAACGTTTTTGCCTCTCTGATGTCTGCAGAAAGTCCATTTCAGGCTGAAGGACTATATCAGCTATATCAGCACTCTCCAGTTCAGTGTTGGACATAGGCCTTTCTAGAATCACATTAAACTAAAAAAAAGAAAATAAAATATTATGGGTTTTACTTAGTATGGTACTCGACATGTCCAAGGACATTTCATATAATCCGAATAATACTACAGGGACGGGAGAATGGTTGAGGACCGCACTATATTAAAGTATTCATATACCCAAGTTGATATTAAAATGTCACGGACAGCCATTCGGAGAGACAAAGTATTATTCTAATTTAGGGAATAATATTAGGGGCTTGGCACCAAGAATGACGTCACAGTCATTTCACACGGCATAAAGGTCCAAAATCGCGCGAACAATCGCATGATAAAATGGTAAAAATAGCGTTTTTTCCATTTTTTGGGTTTAATTTTGCTTCTATCAAAAAACTTTTACGGTTATTCCCTAGATTTTAATGAATATTATCAGTATAAAAAAAATACTCGGAGACAAGTTTCCGTCTTTCGGAAAAAAAGATCCGAGGTGTTTCGAATATTTTTTTTTTGAGAAATCTATACAAGATATAAAAAATATTTTACGGTTATGTCTAGTGTCCAGTGCATCTACCTTATTTTGTTACAAAGCATATTTAGTAACGGTTGTCGAGATATAAGGTCTCCCGTTTTTGGAAATTTTTGAAATGTCGGTATGCATACTCTTAACTAATTTTGTTCAAGTATCATTTATAAGTTACATAAATATTATTACAACGCAAAGTTATTATTTATTTTCTTCTCTAGGATTATAGGAAATTGTTTATTGATTCATTGTATAGTCATACAAAGTACATCACATCAATACAAATATATCAATACATAATTATCAGACAGACGCTACATGTATATTGCACGATGAAAATTATTTGTCAAAGTCCGAAATCGAATGTCCTTAGCAGTGGCGTATATTGATTTTCATCTCGGGGGGAGGAGGGAGGGTGAAAAAACTCCTGGGGAAGCCAATTAAATCTTAACATAGATGCAGTAAAAAAATCAGTTAGAGCGCCAAGGGCGAAATTTCTTTGTGAAGGTGAGTGAGAAAGGTTGTGTTTTAGATTGGCATTATAAATTTTGTGTTAAAAATGCAACAAAAAAGAAGCGCCACAGGCGAAAAAATGTGTGATGTGATGAACCTGGGATCTTTCTATAGCATCATTGTTTGACATTTCGGGGAGGGATCCGGCCCTCCCTATATACGTCACTGGTCCTTAGGAAACTGTTAATTACGTGGAACACGTGTAAATAAATTGTATAAGTATCTGATTCGAGATACACCTAAATTCTTATAATTAGAACTACTTATGTAGATTTTTCTGCATTGCCCAGATGGAAATACATTACCAAAGCCGGAACACCCATCCTGATTCACATAACGCTGAATTATGAAGAACATCTGTAATTTTATATCTTCTCGATTATTTTCACATAAATTATTTAGATAGTTTAGTATGCTATGAGTTTGGTAAGAATTTTGGTAAGAAGTAACTGTATACATTGGATGAAATTCAATGGAGTCGTGGACCCTTATAGAGTGAGCACCATGAACCGGCTGGAGGCATTCGAGATGTGGATACATCGCAGAATGCTCCGGATACCTTGGACGAATATGGTCAGTAACACGAGAGTTCTTTAAAGAGCTAGAGCCAATAGATATAGTTGCTGTCAAATATCAAAGTCCGGAAAGTATCATATTTGGGTCATGTGCTCAGGGGAGAAAAATATGAATTACTCCACCTGATCCTGTTAAGTCCCCCTTTTGGCACACTGCATTGTCTTCTTTTTGTTGTTATATGTATTTACTGGCCAATAAAGATTTATTTATTTATTTATTATTATGGGCAAAATAGAGGGTCGTAGAGGGGTTGGAAGAAGGCAGATTTCTTGGATCCGCAATATACGAGACTGGACTGGAATAAGGAGTGGTGAAGAGCTGTTTCGAGCTGCCCAGGACAGGAGCACTTTCTCTCGAGTGATAGTCAACGCTGCGTTGGGGGGACCTGATATGACACCAGAAGAAGAAGGTTCCTAATGTATTGATTTGTTGTTTTACTCTCGAAATATAGACATTATTAGTGGGGTTTCTTGATTGAAATATTGCTATAATCACATGTGTACCTATAATAATATTTTTTTATGAAAAACAAAATACTGAATAAACTCTCTTCAGTTCTTCCAAGTATTTCTATAAAATTATTTAGCGTTGGTGATTGATAAAACACGCGCTTCATTACACCTAATTCTTATACACATCAATTATTTCCTTAAAGACCCAATTTTATTCCACGTCATATATTGCAAAAAGACCTTTTCAGTGATCTTCATGGCCAGAAGCTAAACAGTCGAAGCAACAAAAATGTAAATTAAAATCTTTTCGGGGCAATTTGTTTTACCGTAGGTAGGATAAAATTGGATTTTTAGGATAACCTTAAATACTTACAACCGGCGTATACTATACAGCACATTATTACACTCGTACTATTACGAATTACCGTATGTTCCTTTTAAGGGCATGGCACCAGGAATGACGTCACAGACATTTCCCACGGCATTAAGGTTCAAAATCGCGGGACAATCGCATGATAAAATGGTAAAAATAGCGTTTTTTAATTTTTTTAGGGTTAATTTTGCGTCTATCAAAAAACTTTTACGGTTATTCCCTAGATTTTGATGCATATTATCAGTACAAAAATAAATTTTTGATCCGCGACTTTCGGGAAACGAGTTTCCGTCTTTCGGAAAAAAGTAGAGAGGTGTTTTTAAAATTTATTTTTGAGAAATCTATACAAGATAAAAAAAATCTTTTACGGTTATTCCCTAGATAAAGGTTCAATGCATCTACCCTATTTTGTTCCAAAGCATATTTAGTAACGGTTGTCGATATAGAAGGTCTCCCGTTTTTTAGAAATTTTTGAAATGTCGGTATGCATACTCTTAAGAAAAGCATTTTACAGCCTGCTTCAAAAACCTTTTCAAAGCTGATTAAACAGCGAAAGCTCAAACTCAAAGCACAATAACCTATACAAAATAAAATAGGATCAGTATTGTTTAGCGCAAATTCCTCATTAGCTAGTACCAGAGATACAAAACAAAAAGTTCTATGGTGAATATCGTTTTTCAAGAGCATAATTTATGTGAGTATAAAAGAAGAAGTTTTGCTCTTTTCCTGTCAGTAGACGTAGTTGGGTCAGCTACAAGAGGTTGCCAAGGGAAGAATGCTGCAACAACTCTGCTACTAATTTTTAGATATAAAAAATATTAATTTCTATCTATCTATATACCGTCACGCCACGTCCCTTGTAGGGTAGGCAGAGAGGACAGAGCGCCAGACATCTCTATCCTTACACACACTCTTAGCTTCCGTCACATTCATGCAATTTGTCATACACGCTCTCCGATTCCTTTTACTCAAAACGCGTCCATCCTTGAGGATCTGGTTGACATGATCGGACCAGGTCAGTCTCGGGTGGCCGCGCTTCCTCACCCCTCTTCGCTCACTCGACACTTACAGGACACTCGAAAGAAAGTCAAAGAAGCAAGAGGGAATACCTTAATATGATGTTTACGAATCGTCATACGTTTTTAAATGATCGTTGTGACAATTAATCTTGTAGACTTTCGCAGCGCGATGAATCCATTTCCATGTTATTCGTTCTTCGGGTTTCACTGCGGGTCGAGTGGTTGAGTAACCGAGCTTTCATTGCGACAATTATCCATCTTAAATTTATTAGATAAATAATAATAATGGACAATTTATGTCGCGCCGTTTTGTGCATATTCCCACCTCAAGGGCGCTCTGTGTTTCTACTGCCTATGTTGTTGGGAAGGATTTCTTAAATAAATATGTTTTTAAAAGGCCTTTGAGCCCGGATAACGTTTTTACCTCTCTGATGTCTTCAGGAAGTTCATTACAGGCTGATGGACCTGCTGCAATAAATGCGAGGGTCAAATATAGCAAGGAATCCATAGTAAGGAATAAATATTGAGAGATATTAGATTGCCTATAAATTTCATCCCACAAAATTGACTGATTCAAATAATTCGGGTATGTAAGTACATAATGTTTCGGAGATTTCGGATAACATGTCATATTAAAACATTATGGATTTGACTAATGAATAGGGCTACCACCTTTGTAAGAGCGTAGGTCCGGGGATTTCGGAAAAAACGAATTTGTAATTATAATTTGTAAAAAAGTTGATATAAAGGCCTTTTTTTTGGTCAGCATGATAATTACTAACCCGGAGATATAGTATGCTGACCCGGAGCCCCGGTCTTACTATCGGGAAGGTTTTTATTTGGTCATGACAAAAATTTCTGACCCGGAGATATACTATGCTAACCCGGAGCCCGGAGAATACCGCTCAAACCCGTAAACTCCGGGTCAAACCCAGAGAGGTGGCAGCCTTACTAATGAATGAAGTGTGGCAGTGACGCGCACAGTCATCAATGAACGAAAACAAATTTGTAATAAAAAGAAAAACAGCAATTTAGGTCAATCATATCTTTGTTTACTGATTTGCTTCCTTATTCTATCTTTTTAATATCGTTTCGTAGCTTTAAGAATTAACAAACAATTGTGAAGAGGGTTGCGACTCCACTCTCAGTTATCTTTTATTATTACTTCGACTTGAACATTCCCATTTCAGACCAATTTGTAAACGAATCTTGTATTGGCACATAAATAGCCCATTTCAAGTTAGGGAACATTCTGATTGCCTTTCTAGCAATATACTTAACACAAATTGAAACAGAAGCGCACTCTAGCGTATTTAATAATGAAACATTTTTATTCAAACAAAAATTCACGCAATTTGACTTAAATTTGATTTTATTTATTCTTCGTGACAAAATTGATTTGGAAAAGGATCATAATTACTCCTTTTAAGAGTATGCATACCGACGTTTCAAAAATTTCTAAAAACGGGAGAGCTTACATATCTCAACAACCGTTACTAAGTAACGCCCTTTGCCCCCCCCCCCCCAAAACGTTGATTGACTTTGTACTTTTTACCATATGACGACATTCAGCCCCCCCCCCAATAGAATCCTGGATCCGCCACTGGTAGGTACTAACATGAAAATATTAAAGGAGGAGGGAATTTCTTTCTTTTTTATGAGTCCTCTGGTTTACGTGAGATTCTACTACATAACCATTTTTTTTTCATTAAAGCGAAAGTGTCGCCAAAAAACGTAAAGAAAGAACTATATTTAATTAAATCGTTAACTACTAGTACAAATGATTTCGTGCATGCGATTTCGAACGTCAAGTCTCGCGACTCAACTATGACGTTACGCTCACTTCCCACGGCATTAAGGTTCAAAATAACGTGAACAATCATATGATAAAATGAAAAAAAAAATAGCGTTTTTACCATTTTTTTGGGATTAATTTCACTTACATAAATCAAAAAAACTTTTACGGTTATTCCCTGATTTTAATGCATAATATCGATACAAAAAATATATATATCCCCGCGACTTTCGGGAAACGAGTTTCGGGAAACGAGTTTCTGTCTTTCGGAAAAATGATCGAAGGTGTTTTTCACATTTTTATTTGAGAATTCTACACTAAAAATATTTAACGGTTATTCCCTAGATAAAGGCGTAATGTGTCTACTCTATTTTTTCCGAAGCATATTTTTTAACGGTTGTCGAGATATTCTAAAGTCTCCATGATACAACACATTGTGATATTCTCTGTATTTTTTTTTATAAAAAGCATCTGGGCTTGCGTACTCAAACCAAAATACTTTCCTGCACAACTTGCACTAGGCTAAGTCATAATGATACATGTCTCGTATAATCTAGTATTTTATTTATACCTACTGTGAAAAACGTTATATTATATATCTAAGACATTTCAACGAGGAAAGTTCAAAGAACTACTTAAGAACCACCTGGTATCCTCCGATCCACAACGGCTGGTGTAAGACGACTACTTAACGATTTACTGGACGAACGGTGGTGTTGCGGGGACATTATTTTTTGTAGAATAAGTAGAATATTTAGTTTTAAGTTAGTTTTAAATTAGAATAAGTATATAGCCAAAAATCCATTTGGATTAGGCACCACATCTATCATTTATACTCTGTTAAATAATCTGCAATAAATAAAAATAGTTATGTATTGTAGTCTCTCAGCTGATGGATGGATAAGATTTAGGCATCATGGTGAGAATCATTGCTCAACATCAGCATATTTTGGGTTCGATTTACACCCAAGGAACGATGTTTTCAGAGTATACTTGTTATACTTAATATTTTATACTCTGGAAAGTGTAAGAAAACACACATAGCTGTAAAAGGCTAACCCCCGTTTTCACCAACTTTTACCTAAGAAGGAGACCCCTAAGAAATTTCCATACAAAAATAGAGATAATATTCTATTTATTGACACGCAGGCCTACCAACCACACCCTAATTCCATACAAAATGCAACACGCAACTCACCTACGTTAGGTGCCCAAATATCTCTGCCCAGGCTAGGTGAGTTGCGTGTTGCATTTTGTGTGGAATTAGGGTGTGGTTGGTAGGCCTGCGAGTCAATAAATAGAGTATTATCTCTGTTTTTGTATGGAAATTTCTTAGGGGTCTCCTTCTTAGGTAAAAGTTGGTGAAAACGGGGGTAAGAATGGTGAACGAATCGCGTGATTAAAGTATTCACCTAAGCTAAACCAACCGATGGATGGCTGGTATTAAGTTTAACATACTTACTCATCTTACATTGTTAATTGTTAATATGAAAACTACCTACGTATCTAGTAAGCCTAGTCATTGCAAAATAACCCTTCTCCGATTCCTTATACCTGCATTTATATGGCGTTATAAATTGATGTTATCCATCTCTTTAGTCACTAAACTTTAACATAATATCCTGAAATGTTCTATGTACGTCTGAAAATATTTTATTGTTTATCAGCGTATAATAATATTGTTCATTATTCATTGTTTCAGTGCTCTCAGCTCAAAGGAGTCCTGGAAAGTTGCCAGAAGATCTCACAGTAGACGACAGTAAATCACCAGCCTCGTCGGAGAACCAACTCTCTGGAATACATTTAGGGCTGGGAACCCCTGGAACTGGCACAGTTATGAGTATCATAGACACCGGGACAAGAAGTGGACCATACTTTGATTTGAGTGCTTCCAAGAATGTGACAGCTTTACTAGGAAAAACTGCATATTTGAATTGTAGAATAAAAAATCTCGGTAACAGGACGGTAAGTAATTTATGTACATAATTAAGTATTTTCCAGCTCATAAATGAATAATTATTCTTTACGTTCAATAGGATATTTTTGACAAAGTGGTACTGTAGGAATATTTTCCTCGTAAAAGTAATCACGAGTAAGTGCTACTTATTTCGTTCTACCTTTTTAAAGAAATTATGAATGAATGGACCTAATATTGTTGGGGATTATTAAACAAAAAACATGTTCATAGGTAATACGCCCCCGCGTAGGTTCCTGTAAAAAATATTATTCTTTATTATATTGAGGAAGATGAAATAAATTTAATTTTGTCCACCTTCATATGAAAAATTGTGACTGCGTACCTATTAGTCCAAGAGCCCGCTGCTTAATTTATGACGTATCTGTTTTTTGATCGAAATGTGGTACAAATGATAGCTTACCAATAGGGTATTACATCGCACTAGGGTTGCCTATCAAAATCTTGCCGCAACCCCCCCTGCCCCCCCCGAAAAGGTCCCTCTTCGCGGTTTTTCGTATTTTATAGGAATATGGTGAGAGATAGGAGAAAGTAGTCAATGACAAAAATAATCCTTACTAAATTTTCTACAAAAAATGTTAAGTCAATTTTTTCGTAGAACTAGCAGTTTAGCAAGGATTATTTTTGTCATTGACTACTTTCTTCTATCTCTTACCATATTCCTATAAAATGCGAAAAACCGCGAAGAGGGACCTTTTCGGGGGGAGCAGGGGGGGTTGCGGCAAGATTTTGATAGGCAACCCTAGTGCGATGTAATACCCTATTGGTAAGCTATCATTTGTACCACATTTCGATCAAAAAACAGATACGTCATAAATTAAGCAGCGGGCTCTCGGACTATGTTATTCTTAGAAAGGTTTATACTAGGCTGTAATATCGTGCCCTCGGGAAGCTCGACTAATAAACATACGGGAATGGGTAATTATCTTTTTGTATGAGATGAAAGGAAATGAATGGAACGGAAATTATTTATCAAAGAATATAATTTGTATGTAATGAGGGTGTGGGAATTGCTTAACATAATTAATGTTTATATATTAAAATAAATTAATCATCGTTTCCACAATTTCAAAGTAAGAACCGGGAATGTTTTTATAACATCACGTCTCACGCACAGACTTTTGACAGATTTGACTGGCAATACAGTAAGGTGTATTTATATAACGAGACACAAAAGTGAATATTACACGATACCGCACATACCGCCTCCTTAAGTACCGATCATTTAATGAATGGTGGATGCATGCATACTTACAGACCCTGTTAGAAGTCCCCTGGTGCAAACTTGGTTTAGTGTTGCTTAATGTGATAATACGATATGGTTAAATTTTTTCGCTACTTTCAAATTATATTTCAGAACTGTTGTTTAAAACAATTTTCGAATTGTTAGAATAAACTGGCAACATTGTTATTCTAACTTGTGAAGGCGGCTTGAAGGGATTATTGGGGTATTTTTTTTTCTTTTTCCAACTCGCAAAACTATATTTTCTTTAAAATGATTTCTCAAGCGCTACTCTGTAATATTTTCGGCATTGTAGGTTACTTGTAAAAGACACAATGTGAGAATATTGGGAACCTTTGACAGTTCTTATGACAAGATTCGACAATCAGGGCTACCAACAATACAGTCTTAAACTCCACTTGCAGATAACGTCCGCATGGTGGCCACGACGGATGGAATTAATAATACGCGAAACGCGCTTATAATATAATAATAAATTTAGCATTAGTAACATGGTAATCTCTCCAGAGGTATCAACATTTTTCAATGTGTTCAGCTAATCAACCGTATCCCTAGTTTATCTATACCTACCATATCCATACCACAATGCCGCATCTTTTGCGTGGTAGGTTGGAAGGCAGATAAGATAGCCATACACTTTATTGTCTTTATATTATCTACATCTATCTTCCATTTTAAATATACGAGTAGGTATATCAATCATCTTACTCTGTGATTATTTTACTTTGCACACCCCCGTCTAAGTCGTAGCTATACCTAATGTCTACGCCAGCCCACACTAGGACGTTCTCGCCTCTTAACTCCAGCTCTACTTATATATTTTCTTTGTTATCCAATGCGCTGTATCAGGAATATTCCATCGCAATCTTTGTTAAACAAACCTACCAGCTTTTAGATCGCAATAGGTCTATGTCCCAATATAATACCTACCCCTACACGCTTTAAGTGGGTAGACTCAAAGGCCCAATACACATACCTAGGTACTATTTGAGCTCTTCACCCCCACCCTATTCTAGGAATGTACTGAAAGACGCTTTTCAGGTGAAATGTAAGAATACATGGTTGGCGCAGTTGGTTGAGGCGGCAGTTTCTCGAGCGGGAGGTGCCAAATTCAAACCCCGGCGCTGGCGATGTATTCCACACTTTGCGATACAGGCTTAAGGGCTAGTGCAAGGTGTGCAGGAAAGTATTTGGGTTTGTGTATGCAAACCCAGATCATTTTTTTTTTAAATATGTGATAATCTATGTTTGCGTATATTTCTTGATGTGCTTTCTTGCATTATTCTTTAATGTATGCGTAATATAAGTAATGTATGCTTGTGAGATGTGGACGTGATTGAAGAAGGATGAATTTTGGTTGAATGCAGTAGAAATGAGGTCGTTAAGAAGAATGTGTGAGAAAACGCTGAGAGATATAAGATAACGAATGAAGTTATTAGGAAAATGAGTGACTGCAAGACTGGTGTCGTGACAAGAATGAAAGTGAATAAACTAAGATGATTTGGGCATGTTGAGAGAATGGAAGATGACAGTATAACAAAAAATATATATTTAAGTGAACGAAGAGGAGTGAGGAAGCGCGGTCGCCCGAGACTGACCTGGTCCGACCATGTCGATCAGATCCTCAAGGACGGACGCGTTTTGAGTAAAAGAGTCTGTCCTCTCTGCCTACCCTGCAAGGGACGTGACTTGAGGGGATAGATAGATAGCCTAAGAATAGAATATAATAGACCTATCTTGTGCCAACTAAAGAAACTAGAAGTAAGTATAGTTTAATATACTCAATACTCATACAAGGGTAGCTAATAGGTATAAACATTTGAAATTAGTCCACGTAATAGATTTAACCTAATTTTAGATTCCTTATCTGAATTTCAACCATTACTAACCCCTAAATTTATGTTAACTTAACATGGGACATCACCAACAAATAAACCAGCAAAGATTCTACATTTCACCCAATTACAATACCATGAACGAAAAAACACATAAAGAAGATATATATACAAAAGCAAAAATAAAAGCAAAAATACAGCCTGATTAAATGAATGATTAAATGAAATGAATGATTAATTGAATGATTAATGAAATAAATACAGATGGATGAGATGGATGAGATTATTACGAAATAGCCAAATAAAAGGGAACTTAAAAGTAAATAGAACGAAACTAGAACATTATGAAATATTAATATTAACATTATGTAAATAGAACATTATGAAACAGAACTACCACCTCCGAGTATTAACATCATAACAGAGATGTGGAAGGACTCATACGCTATCAATTTAAATAATTGTCCTATGTCTGTCTGTCTGTGCGCAGCGCGCGACGAAAATAAATAGTACCGTGTTTATCATGCAAACTAATGGATCGAATCTATGAAATTTTCAAAATGTTCTCTTCACTAGCGCTTTACATCGGATGAAAAGTGTTGGTCGAACACTACGTTTGAACTTTGAAGTAATGTGATTTCAAACTTTTTGAAATTTCGAATTATTGGTACTTGGTGAATACAGTAACTTTAGGTAGGTAACCTACTTAATTTAGAATTGTTCCTACTGATGAATGAAAATAGTTTTGAAATTTTTCTTTCGCGGAAATGATATACTATAGGGTACGTACTTATACAATATACGTAGAGATTGCAAATAGAACTCTATAGAGTACGCACCTATGTATTTAGGTAGACAGTGTGTAGGTATGTACCCTATTTCATTTCACGGCTCACTTCCTACCAAAACAGTGATGTCAGATTGCACATCAAGGTTTAAATGGACACGGGATTAGACAGAGCCTTGTGCCTTGTGATCTCACTGTGTTTCCTCGAGGAACATTAGTACTAGGTACTGCGGTACGATCTACAAGATAAATGGAGCTGCAATTATAGGCCCGAGCACTACATCATACCCGTCACAAGCCACACACCCCAACAGCCTGGTTTCCACCTGCCTCGCAGGCAGTGGACCGCACGCAATAGGCTTAGGACGGGTAATGGTTGTGATATGTTCCACTGTGAACACCTGAAGTAAACCATGCAGCACATCTTGCCTGATTGCCCCATACGTGCTTACCCTGGTACCATAGACAGTGCTGCCAGCCTGTGCCCTGAATTCCTCAAATGGCTAGAGGCGCTGAATGTCAGACTTTAACGATGTGACAATACTTCGACGTTGCCAATCGATAAATAAATTGAGGAGTTGTTACGATAGTTATTTAACAAACATTGTCTTACCACACTCACTGATTACAAATAGTAATGACGTCTCTGAAGAGGTGAGCAGAAGGATCACGGCGGCCAATAGGTGCTACTTCGGTCTCCAGCCGCAATTAAAATCTAGGTTAATATCCAGGAAAACTAAAGTTAACCTGTACAAAACTATAATCAGACCTGTGCTTACGTATGCGGCTGAAACCTGGGCTCTAACAAAGGGAGAAGAGACCCGGATTGGCATCTTTGAGAGAAAGATCCTGCGACGAATCTATGGACCCATCTGTGACAATGGTACCTGGAGAACAAGATACAACCACGAGCTATACCAACTTTACAATGATGCAGATGTCATACGGTGCATCTAAATCTCAAGGCTCAGGTGGTTGGGGCACGTAGAAAGAATGGAAGCACTCCTACCACCTAAGAGGGTGCTCAATTTTAGACCAGAGGGGAGACGTAGAAGAGGAAGACCCAAGTTGAGGTGGATGGACTGTGTTGAAAGGGACCTCAACGCACTGGGCACAGTCAACTGGAGGAGCGTGGCTGCCAATAGGGCAGAGTGGCGAAAGCTCCTTGTGGAGGCCAAGTCCCACTCCGGGATGTAACGCCAAAGATGATGATGATGATTGTCTTACCACCAGTACCAATTAAAAAATCTGGTTTTACGGACAATAATGATACTACGCAGCCTTTCATGACGATATTGGAGAGGCGGGGAAAACTGAGTCCTGTACCTAATCTTCCTCTGTTTACTCGAGGAACTTGAAGGAAGGGTGGAGTAGTAATAGTGCTTACACAAAAACATATCAAACCTCCCTCCGTGACTTCACGGGTAGGTACCCACTAGTAGCTAATAATTATCAGTTTGTCAGTTAGAATAGAATCCCGATAGATATGTTTTTATTTATCTCTGGATGTTTTTCATACGTATGTACAATGTACATACTCGTATATGTCATTATTATCCCAAATGGTGTTTACAAAGGCTCAGTAACCAGGAGACGAAGTTAATGTAATAGATTGTGTTTTTCATTAGACTCGTAAAGCCAAAATTAACCGAAAGGACAAATAAAATAAAACTCTTTTTGAAAAAAAATATCTCAAGATGTACTTAACCCCACTAGCATCTTATGACTCACGTTTCTGGGGCCCAACGCATCACTAGCGGACCCAGGGGGGGCTAGGGGCTGAAGACCCCCCCAAATCATGAGTCAGAGTACTTAATTCTTATATGACTAGTATATGACTAGTTTCCGAAAAATCACATTATTAGGTCCCATCCCATCATATCCAAAATTTTATAAAATTAGTACTTATAAAGATCCATTGAAACACAATCTTTAGCAAAAAATTGCGCCTGCGGCGCTAGTTATCGTTTTTTTTTAATATCATAGTTTTGAATTTTGGTTGCCCCCCTAGTTCCGTAGCTGGGGATGCCTACTTTTACAAACACGATATCTTGTCTTATACGATATAACCAGATGCGTTACCGACTACTCATATAGAAATTTATTTATTTATTTACTCTTCACTTAGTTTCAAAAAAAGCGAAATGTTGCATCAATATTGTGGAGGGATGGCTGGACACAAAAATTTGTATAAAATATTTCTCTTATTTGATATTTGAGTGAGCGAAGAGGGGTGAATGGAGCGCGGCCGCCCAAGACTGACCTGGTCCGATCATGTCGACCAGATCCTCAAGGATGGACGCGTTTTGAGTAAAAGGAATCGGAGAGCGTGAATTGCATGAATGTGACGGAGGCTAGGAGTGTGTGAAAGGATTGGGCTGTCTGGCGCTCTGTCCTCTCTGCCTGCAAGGGACGTGGCGTGAGGGTATAGATAGACAGATAGATATTTCTGTTACTTTGGCTTCATGCGCATATTTCATATGGTATAAACGTTGGTGGGGTGAAATCATAAAATCAATTCTAATTATTTTTGATTAGTCGTGCTCTGTTTTCTTGTGGTGGTTGAAATTAACCTAATTATCCATGAAACACGCATGAAAATGTTTAATACTAATTATTATTAATCGAGAAAATCCGCAATAATTCCAAAGTCGCTACCAGAACTTCGAGTCACAAACTTCTTTAAGAGTATGCATACCGACATTTCATAAATTTCTACAAACGGGAGACCTTATATCTCGACACCCGTTACTAAATATGCTTTGGAACAAAATTGGATAGATGCATTGAACCTCTTTATCTAGGGTAAAACCGTAAAAGATTTCTTATATCTTGTATTAGTCCAAGAGCCCGCTGCTTAATTTATGACGTATCTGTTTTTTGATCGAAATGTGGTATAAACGATAGCTTACCAATAGGGTATTCCATCGCACTAGGGTTGCCTATCAAAATCTTGCCGCAACCCCCCCCCTGCCCCCCCGAAAAGGTCCCTCTTCGCGGGTTTTTCGCATTTTATAGGAATATGGTAAGAGATAGGAGAAAGTAGTCAATGACAAAAATAATCCTTGCTAAATTCTCTACAAAAAATGTTAAGTCAATTTTTTCGTAGAACTAGCAGTTTACCCGCAATAGCCGGTCCAAAACCGAAATTCATTTAAAAAACTAAAAAAAATGAATTTAAACTAAATTGGTTGAAAATTGATAAGAGCTACAGGAAAATAGTCAAAGAACGAATTAATAACCATAGTCTTAGCTACACAACGAGGTATAACTTATTTTCATACATCAATTAATTTAGGAGTTATTGGAATAAAACTCGGTGACGAAAATTCTTAAAATTTAGTTTTTCATAAAAATGTTAGTGATAATGGGTAAAAGAAAGTTAAAAAAAAAAAATCAAAAAAATATATATATTTTTTCAAAAAATATCCTGTTTTTCGACCGGCCACTACGGGTAAACTACTAGTTCTATGAAAAAATTGACTAAACATTTTTTGTAGAGAATTTAGCAAGGATTATTTTTGTCATTGACTATTTTCTTCTATCTCTTACCATATTCCTACAAAATGCGAAAAACCGCGAAGAGGGACCTTTTCGGGGGGGGCAGGGGTGGGGCAGGGGGTGCAGGGGGGCAGGGGGGGCAGGGGGGGCTAGATTTCTCAAAAAAAAAAATAATTAGAGACACCTCTGATATTTTTTCCGAAAGACGGAAACTCGTTTCCCGAAAGTCGCGGAGTATTTTTTTTTTGTACTGATAATATGCATTAAAATCTAGGGAATAACCGTATAAGTTTTTTGATAGACGCAAAGTTAATCCCAAAAAATGGAAAAAAACGCTATTTTTACCGTTTTATCATGCGATTGTCACGCGATTTTGAACCTTAATGCCGTGGGAAAAGACTGTGACGCCATTCTTGGTGCCATGCCCTTAATGTATTGATTGCGTGCTATAGGTATTATAGATATAGTAGTTATTATATCTACATTCTTGTCACGAATTACATAATTATCAGTCTTTCATCTTCATTATACGGGGTGTCCCTGGAAGTATGACCAAGCGGAATTCCAGAGATAGAGCACCTCAGGGGGTACCGAAATATCCCAATTTATGTTACGCGATTTTTTTGTAGTTTTTGAGTTATGGATTTTTTCGTAATTTGCAAGACTTTACTGGTCACAAAGACACCAACTATTGAGATGGATAATTGTTTTTTTTTTCTAGAATAGGTGAATATAATACCTTGTAGATACAAAGAGAATTATGGGTCTATCTGATACTATCATGCCGTAAAAAATGACTAATATCATAATTAGTCACAATTCAAAATTGTGTTTATTATTGAGTAGAGCTTTAGTAATATCATTTTTTTAATATAAAAAAGGATCTGGGTTTGCGGACACAAACCCAAATACTTTGATACGGACCATGCACTAGGCTAAGAGCCTGTATCGCAAAGTGTGGGATATATCGCCACAGTAGGGGTTTAAACCACACACCAGCTCCCGCTTGAGAGACTGCCATGCCGCCTCAACCAACTGTACCGACTCGAATTGTCCTTCCATGTCTTCAGTTGTTTATCGATCTGAAATCTAATGGCATCCACCACGGATTTATTGCGTCACCTTGTAGTTGGTAGAGGATTCAAGAACTGGCTATTCTAATAATATGGTTTGTCTAGATTCTTTTTTCTCAATCTGGTTTCTCCTATACGAGTATTTATAAGGAATTGCTAATAGAATTAACGGTCCTTTTTATAATATCCTTCTTTTCAATTATTCATTATGTGAAACTGACTACCTTTTTATTTTTATCTTCATGTTTTAAAAACTGATTTAAGTTATAACACCGACACAGCAATCTCCCACAAAAATCAAAATTTTGGCCCCTCCTATAATTTTGCAACTTTGAAATAAGTGAACATTTTTATGTTGGATTTAGTTTCTTATAAGAGCCTCGATAATAATGGTGGGTTAACTTAGCGAAAATTTTCCGCAAATAAAATTAGGTATTTTGTGGAAAATTACTGTGTATTATTAAAAATTATTTAATATGAATTTATATACTCTGTAAGCACGTAAATTGTAGAATTATAATCGTTATCTTATAGTAATATTTGCTGAAAATACAATAACTATTATGTAGTTTTCCAAATAAACAAACGAAACAAAACGAAAATAATTTTGAGGAAACGAAAAAGCTACATAAAAAATATTGTGAGAAAATATACAAAAAAAAATATTCAGTTGATTTTGGTTTAGTTCGAAAGAAATATTCAGGCACTGGAAACTACCACAAAGTAAATGCCGAAAGAATCAAAGAAGTTATTATCTCCAGAATTCGTTTGCAAATGGCCTTTATTAAACTCCCCCACAAATTATTTATCTATTAATCAAATATGCCTACACAAAGAAAACACTATACCTGTTATATAATACTCTTTCTGTATCACAAAGCTGCACAATTATTTCGTGATTCACGTCGAATAGAATAATCATCATCATCATTAGCCCTCCCTCGTCCATTGTAGAACATAGGCCTTCCATTCCGACTTCCACACTTCCCTGTTCATCGCCTTTCTGTGCCACTGCTGTCCTGCCACCTTTCTGAGAATAGAAAACCTAAGCTAAGAATAGAATAATAATTAAGGATATTTAGTTCAAAAACGAGTAAGATTCTCTAAAATATACCTACGATATAAAAACCAAACCACGACAAATTGCATATAAGTACCAACATAGATCTATCTATACGCCGATGTAATATTTATGGATGTGTACGTGTGGCGAGTCTGTAATATCAATTAAAATGCAAATTGGATTCGTGGAAAGGGTAGTTTTAAATGTCTTCACAGTGTATACTAACAACTTTTCCGCGGTTTATATTAAGGAAACGTATAAAAGTCGTAAATTTAATTCTCTCTAAACATCGGGGATGAGAAATGGGGAGAGAGAGAGGAATATACAAAGAATTTGCGGAGAGAAACCTCGACTCTCTCTTCGGATGATTAAATTGTGGGTTGCAACAGCTGTAAAAATACTACTGGTCTGATTTATGAATTTTCATAATAAGCACCAGCCGGGAAAAGTTGTTACTCTAGTTACAGTTTTTTATTCACTCTTTCACATCTCCTCTCTTTTTTTACTTTTTTCTTTATCAGTTTTATTCAACAAAATATGAAAATTCTACATAAGTTAGTACATTTTTTTTTAACTTTTATAATTGTTAAGTTAAACTTTTATTCATTGCATGAGATTATCTACGCATTCAAATCGGACAAATAGATAAAATAAAAAAACGACGTCAAAAAAAACAAATAAAAATCGCGATGGTATATGGATAGTTGAAAATTCACACATTTTCCATTTATTAACCTGATATATGTAAGTATATGTAGTAAACTGTTTCAATTAAAAATATCATAAATATGTAAAAAATAATGTAAGTTTCTAACATACTGAATATGGACCTTGCGAGCCTTCTTTCCATTTCAAATCCAACTATCGCGTGCTTATTCTGATTTCTTGGCGAACAATTTTTACTTTTTTGTGGAATAATTTACTATCGATTATTTTAATTGCAATGCGGTCTTAACACGAATCGTAGCACGAACAAAAAAGTTTAAAAAGTTCGTAGAGCTTTAGGACCATAGAATTAGGAATTCTATATTCTTTCCCTTCTTCTTCAGTCCTGGTCCCTCCATCTGAATATACTCGTAGGCCTCTTCCAGACGTTTCCACTCCTTCTTGGTGCTTGCCTCTCTCACCCACTAGTCAACTACTATTGAGGTTACATAGTCCACTCTTCTCTTCTGTGGCCTCCAACGCCTCTTCTGTTTGTCCATAGTCATGGCCGCAAGTAAAATATAATTTAAGACCATTTATTAGGTTTTAAATAATGCACAATATGATGAAGTTATATAATGCACACAACTGTAGACTTAATTAGGGCCGCAGGCGAAAGTTTTTTTTACCGAATAACATAGTAGTTTTAGAAAATTCGTGACATGATGAGAAAACGATATGGTAATTCCTAATATGGTTTTTCGGAAACTATTTGTATATAAAGTACTGTCACTCCTGATCCGCAAGTACCCATGGTCTCCACTTTACGAGTTTGGGTGTCCATCTGCTATATTGTCTTGTCTTACTATTACTCGTATATGTGCTTTACCAGTATTATTACAATATTATTGATAGAACATGAATAATATTCAAACCATCTAAATGTATTGACGTTGTCGTTTCAGTAAGACGACAGCGAAATACATTATACTCGTATTTAAGTATAATATTTTAACGAATGTAAATAAAACGACGGCGTCAGGATGTTTCCTTAGTCATGAATGTCATTCATGTTCCATGTTATTGTTATGGACTTATATTAATAATTATTATGTAATAATTATTGTTTATGGACTTAAAACTTGTAAATAAAATGGAGGGTAAATAGTAATAATGTGAATGAGTGTAAGTGTTAGTGATATTATTAATTAAAAGTACAAGTTTAAAGATATGTAAAGAAGTAGAGGGAGACCCCCCACGCGATGGTCAGACGACATAAAACGAGTTGCTTGTGATTGGATGCAGAAGGCGCAGGATAGAGATATATGGAGGAGTACGGGGGAGGCCTATGTTCAGCAGTGGACGGAGATGGCTGGATAAGTAAGTAAGTAAGTAAGTAACAAGTTTAAACTGTGAGACAAAATAAGTACAATAGAGGCTTAAATTCCTCTCATACCAGCATTTTTTGCTGTTTGAGGATAATACGATTACTTTGTGTTATATTTGCATTTGTATTTTTTTTATCTTAAACTATTGTAATATTTCTCATTATGAATAAATAAAAAAAATATGTTGTTTTTTTGATATTTTATAATACTGCCCCCCCTGCGAATTCCTCCCTGACATTCAATTCAACCAACCGTTATTCATCTCTAAAATTGATCCCCTAAAACGGTGCTCTTGTGTCTCAATCATTTTCTTGTTTTTCAACATTTTTCTCGAATTTATTTATATAATAAAACATGTCGAAAACAAAATTATTTTAAGATTATGCATTTTATTTCACATTTAATTAAAAAAATTAATTATTTTTAAGTAATTTAAAGGTTGGCTTATTTGTTTAAATTATAGAATAGTAACAATAAAGTTTTAATGACTTCCTGGACTAGAAATGAAGTTAAGTAGAAAGTTCGTTTATAATTATTTTAATACATATCTTCATAGGAAAATATTACTAAATTGTACCTTGTAGGTACACGTATAAAAATACACGGATAAAATTAAAGATAGGTACATTCATGAGAACAAAATTTGTTTTACAATTTTAAAAAACATTTAATGGTTTCGTTGAAGTTTGCACAATATAAATTTGACATGACTGCTTCTGATTTTCGTTGTCAAAACGTGTCGAAATGTCGATTTATTTATTTATTTATCGTATGGTCAATAATGGTACATCACATCAATTTACAATAATAGAGCTCATGTTTGATTGTCAGAAATTAAAAATTAAAAGTATTGTTTCTCAAATATTCGGTCGCCGATTCGTTGAGTGTCAAGAAATCCTCCGGGTTTCCTCCATACGCTGTGAGACAGCATTCCGACACAACATGGCTCACGGTCTGCCTCTCCGCACCTCAATCACATCTTGGAGAATCCGACCACCCGCACTTAAAGAAGAAGTCGGCACACCTGCCGTGGCCCGTCCGGATTCTGTTCAGTGCAGTCCACATTCTTCTTGGTAGGTCAAAGCCGGGTGGTTTCTCCGTGATGCAGGGCAGGGAATGAGTTGCTGGGCTCCCACTCTCCTCCCATCTGGACCTCCAGGCTTCCTGAATACCAAAATTGTTTTCTTGGAGGCTTTTCCCCTCTCTTAGTGGAGGTCTTCTCGATTTAAGCCTCTTACCAGATTGAAGGTAATTGAGGTCTGGCAAGGCTGGCAATTCGGGATTTTTAGCCAGCTTGGTGTACTCATTTAGCAAGGCATGCTGTCTTCGGAGGTTATGAGGTGGGATATGGCTCAGGATGGGCAGCCAATGTGTAGGGGTGGATCTCAGGGTGCCAGAAACAGTACGCAGGGTGTCGTTTAGCTGTATGTCCACTAAGCTGGTGTGCGCGCTGTTAAGCCATATGGCGGATCCGTATTCCGCTGCGGAGTGGACGAGGCCGAGTGCAGATATGCGTAGTGTCTCTGCGGTGGATCCCCACGTTATGCCAGCCAGCTTGTGGATGATGTTGTTTCGGGTCTTTATTTTTGCCGAGAGTTTCTCTAGGTGGTTTTTGAATGTAAGTGTTCTATCAAGCGTTATCCCTAGGTATTTAGGGGACCGACTATGATTTAACGTTTTACCCTCGAATGTTACGTTCAATTCTCTGTTTGCATCTTTATTGCTCAGGTGGAAACATGTAACTTCCGTTTTACTTGCGTTTGGGAGTAGTCGCCAGTTTCGTAAGTATCGACTCAGGATCTCCAGATCAGATGTTAGTGTGGACTCTCCCAACTCAAAACTGCGGTGTTGGCATGCAAGGGTCCAGTCGTCCGCGTAACCAAATTTACGGGATGTTGTCACAGGTAGATCTGAGATGTAGAGACTGAACAATAGTGGGGCCAGCACCGATCCCTGAGGCAGTCCATTGTTCAGTTTTTTAACTCTGCTTTTATTGTCTCCCATTACGACTTGGTAAGTGCGGCCAGCAAGCATATTGTTCACCAGTGTTACCAATTGTTGAGATGGAACGAGATGAGCAAGTTTACAGATTACACCTTGCCTCCATACGGTGTCGTATGCTGCTGACAGGTCTATGAATGCTGCAGAGGTTTTTAGGTTCTTTTCGAAGCCTGATTCAATGAAGGTGGTAAGTGCTAGAACCTGGTCAGTGCAGTTGCGATTCGGGCGAAATCCTGCTTGCTCTATTGGTATACTTTCCAGGATTTTTGGACTGATTCTATTGTGTATAAGTCTCTCGAGGAACTTGAGAATCACGCTAAGGAGGGCTATAGGTCTGTAGCTCTTCGGCTGCTCTGGTGGTTTGCCTGGCTTGAGTAGGGCAATTATCTTTGCACGCTTCATTTTATCAGGTATGTTTCCGGACGAGAGAATGTCCGAGTAAAAGCGGGTCATCCAATTGACGGCATATTTACCGCAGTGGATCAGAAATTCAGGATGTATCCCGTCAAACCCAGGTGCTTTACCAGTTTTTATTTCTTTTAATGATTTTGTGATCTCCTCCTTTGTAAATGGGTTCGATTCTATGTTATCCGACTCAAGTGATCTTTTACGATTATGTCGATAAAATATAATATCCCACAGTTTACCCGAAAATCAGATTAAGAGTATGCATACCGACATTTCAAGAATTTCTAAAAACGGGAGACCTTTGTATCTCGACAACCCTTACTTTGGCTTATGGTATATGCTTATGGTATATGGTATATATATAAAAATATGCTTTGGAACAAAATAGGGTAGATGCACTGTATCTATATCTATGGAATTACCGTAAAAGATTTTTTATATCTCGTATAGATTTCTCAAAAAAAAAATGTTAAAAACACCTCTGATCTTTTTTCCGAAAGACGGAAACTCATTTCCCGAAAGTCGTGGAGTAAATTTTTTTGTAGAGATAATATTATGCATTAAAATCTAGGAAATAACCGTAAAAGTTTTTTGATAGACGCAAAAATAACCCCATAAAATGAAAAAAAAAACGCTATTTTTACCATTTTATCATGCGATAATTGTTTACGTGATTTTGAACCTTAATGCCGTGGGAAATGTCTGTGACGTCATTTTTGGTGCCAAGCCCTTAAGTACTTACTCGTAGTTATAACAAAAGGTTTCATTTAGCGAGGAAGAAGAATAATACGGTGCTGTGAATTGTACCTCCTGTACACTGCACAGTGGGTACCTAGTACAGTTGCACGATGGACGTTCCTATAATACTCATCAGTTACCCTAATGCCTTTGATTTATATTCCACGTATTCATGCATATTATATTATCATTTATTATTATTCACCATAAAACTTTGTTCAGGTTTCTCATCACATCACACGGAGAATACGGAAAGAAAGATGCATTATATACCATGTATCATGATTATAATAATAAGATATTTTCGTGCTACGCATTTTATTACAGCATGACAACTAACACCAAGTTTTTAAAGCTAACTGAAAAATGTACAAAGATACATCTCTCTTCTATAATATCGCTTTAATCATCTAAGCAAATATTTTATTATGTATTGGTTACAGTGGCAGATCCAGGATTCAATTTGGGTGGGGGGGCTGAATGCCGTCACAAGTACTGTCACTCAACGTTTTGGGGAGGGGCTAAGGGGCGGAAACCCCTAGATTTGTTGCATATAAAGTACTGTCTCTCATGTTTTTTTGGGGGGGGGCTTCAGCCCCCTAGCCCCTCCCCTGGATCCGCTAGTGTTTTGATAGGTAAATTTGATAGGTATCAGTGACGACGCGTGGATTTCTGCAGAAGGAAGCCGAGGCTAACATTTCTTATTGGATTACGTCAAATTAGACGCTATTATACGTATCATTTTATCTAAAAGGTAACTCGATGGGAATCATGTTCTTAGGTAGCTTCGCGCCTGATAGGTATTAAGATACATGTCTACCTACAATATCAAGAAAATTAATATGAGTAACAAAGTAATATCTAATTTTAAATAAATACTTTATGTACCAATATTTTATGAAATAAAACTGTGTTGTAACTTATCCTATTACGACCTTCTTATTTTGAGACTTTATGATATTAATACTGTAAAGAATAAAGGAAGGTATATAGTGAAAGAATACGAGAAGGTACACTATAAGTTACGAGTAAGTGGTTGGTTTTATCCACTAAATTCTGTATTTTTTTATCTAAAGTATGGAATTTACCCGTAAAGGAAAGTGGGTTAAAGCAATAGAGGTTCTCATATGCCTGACTCACCTTGCTTATTAAAAAACTTAAGGATATCCATTAGGTAGGTAGGTACCTGCATTATTCCAACATGAAAAAATATACATTATGAGGTTTTTTCATAGAAACTTAAGGTTGTGGATTAAAAACAAGTAAGTAGCTGGACTTTTTATAAAATAAAAACGCTTTTAAAAGTTTTCCAGTAGACGTACAATGTTCATTATTAATCCTTTGTTTAGCGTTCATTGCTTTTTGCTAATTTCTTCTCATTTTTTGTGCATCCAACTTTATACAGTTGTAGTGAAGTTAGTGGCTTATTTTAAATGGGTATAAATAATAAACATGTTTAGTTTGCGGAGAAGTACAGGAAACCACTGTGCTACTTGCATAGTCCTCTAACTATCTTCAGAGAAACACATGGAGGTTGTGGAGCATCACCACTCTGAGTGATTTCTTGCAGTGCGTATTTTCTACTTTCTTCCGCGTCGCCTTTATCACTCTTCCGAACGAATATAGTCTGCAGGGAAATATAGACCGCCTTTGGAAAAATAGACATTGACATTAATAGTTAGTTAACGGTACTTCAGCACTTCTAATGGCCTCACAGCTCCGATGGAGTATCCACTTCCTGAATAATCCTGGATAAACGACTGACGTGGAACCCCCACTTGGAGTACATCACTAAGAAAGCCAAAATAGTTTTAGGTAGCAGTTTCAGAATAGCTGGGTTAAAATGGGGCCTACAGCCGAAGCATGCCCTTTGGATTTACATGGTCAGGCCAATGGTCACCTACGGCTCCATACCATGGCACAAAAAAATCCAGCAGAAGACGTGCGTAAATGACCTGAACAAGGTTCAGAGTTAGGTCAGGGGATATACGGTCCCCTGATCTAACAAGGAAAAAAAATCTTTATATGTTATGTCGCCTAAGTGATGTCACAATATATGTAGAAATGGTAATAATATGGACTTCAATATCAACACATTTGTTATTGAGGTAATCAATCAAAGTTTTTCAACTTTTGTGTCAAAATATTTTTGAAAAGTTTCGATGAATTTGATATTTTTACCATTTCAAAACTTTTCACGTTTAAATGAAAATATCCATCATAGGTGATCTATCACATATGATAGTAATATAAAAACTAATGATATATTTGCTGAAATAAATAAAATTACTTGAAAAGTTCATTTTTTTGCAATTTGAATCTCGTAATTGCCGCGTCGGCTTCTGTGTTGTTCCAATGGACGGGCAACATATATTTCAAAATCGATTAAACACACTGTACATATGTATGTACATAGATACACAGATGGGTACATAGAATAATCATATTAAGATATCGAATGGCTTTGATAGAACACTTAACACACCCTTTTCAACCCTTATCCTAAATTTTTGACAAAGCAATGAAAGATGTAAGTATTTTTTTTATTTTAAAAGAAGGATGCAACTGTTTAACTGCAGCTTTATAGCTTAAATGTTTACCGAGATATGTTACTTTCAAACAATTTACCCCATCTCCATAACCCTTAATGATTAACTTTGTTTGGGAACAGAATATCATATTTTGACCCTTTCTAAGGAAACCGTTTTTTTGGAAAATCCTATAAAATTATTTTTTAACTTATTAAGAGACACATAAAAATCACCGCTTTTCTTTATTCCCTTTTTCATCCCTTTTAATAAAAATTTGGAAAAACGGCCAAACACCATATTACTATTTTTTATAGGAGAATCTATTTGCCAAATCTTAAGATCGTGCAATGTCTGGTTTCCGAGATATTCGTATGCTATAAAAAATTTTATCCCTATATTTCACCTCCTTAGGTGCAGAATTTCCAAAAATCCCTTCTTTGTAGAAATTTTTATGTTTAAACCTACCTATCTGTCTTAAATATTTCACTTAGTCAAAGAGCCCGCTGCTTAATTTATGACGTATCTGTTTTTTTTATCGAAATGTGGTATAAATGATAGCTTATCAATAGGGTATTCCATCGCACTAGGGTTGCCTATCAAAATCCTGCCGCAACCCCCCCAGCCCCCCCCCCCCCCCCCCGAAAAGGTCCCTCTTCGCGGTTTTTCGCATTTTATAGGAATATGGTAAGAGATAGGAGGAAGTAGTCAATGACAAAAATAATCCTTGCTAAATTCTCTACAAAAAATGTTAAGTCAATTTTTTCGTAGGACTAGCAGTTTACCCGCAGATAAAAATAACACGTGCTAAAGACAAAAAGCAGGAAATCATCCATGTCAATATTATTATTTGACATAAAGTTTTTATACTTCATGAAACAAAACATGTCATCAATCACAATAAATGGTCTAAGTTTATATGTTGGGTGGAGACAGATACTTTCCTCTACTTACTTTCTACTTACACTAAGAGAAAAAACCAGTTGAATTAACCGAAAAAACAGTGAAAACAACTGTTTTACTAGGTTAAATAGGAACCTACCGATCAAACGGTAAAATTACCTGAGGTCAGTCAGTAAAATACGGGAGCGTTGATTTAACTGAGTGATTAGAAAAACAAGATGGCCGCCGATGTCCAGCTGATTTCTAGAGAGGTGGAATTTACTGAATAAAACATGGCTGCCACAGTCCAGCTGATTTCTAGTAATGTGGATTCTACTGAATATAACATGGCCGCCTTAGTCCAGCTGATTTCTAGAAAGGTTGAATCGACTGTGCCTCAGTAAATCCTACTCGGTGAGATAATTAATCCTACTTGAATGATCGATAGATTCCACAGTTTCATAGTTTGTTCTACTTACGTACTAGATTATTTCTACTGACTGCCTTAGTAGAATACCTGTCTTTTACTTATCCATTCAGTTGAAACACCGGTTCATTAGGTTAATTCTACTTACCCACTTAGTTCTTTCTACAAACTAAAATAAAAAAGGGTTTAGGTAATTAGACAAATAGCTTATGTATAAAATATTTATTTTCACAGATTTTTTTAAATGAATATATGACACAGTAAACATGTATACAATATTTATATAGTTATATACATCGAAATACATAATACATTAATTAATGTCACATCAATTTTTATAATCGCAAAAATACCGCCAAAACACTATTCACTTCGTCTCACATTTGTTATACCGGTAGAATGTTTAAAAAAGCGAAATTAATATCTACAAATAATCAGGAAAATACCGCCAAATCACTATTCAGTATTCACTTCGTTTCGCCTTCTTATACCGGCAGAAAGTTTAATGTATGTATGTACACAAACTATAATATTAAATCTATATACGCAAGCCGTAATTTTAAATCCATGTACACGAGCTATTGTTTTAAAATAAGCAAAACGTAGGTAGGTATTTCTCGTTGCTTCTTACTCTGAGGACGACATTATGCAACTATGAACAGTGCTCGCATTGCCATTGGTCGCCGAACATTATTAAATAGACCGGTGAAATAACATTAAAAAAGGGGGTATAGCGTAGATAATTGTCGGAAAGCCGGGAACTGTTTTAATCTCTTCATTAACATGCAAAGAAGGTTTTTTGATGTTTGCACCAATTTTCCGCTTGTGCTAAGTACAGGGTGTCCCAAAAACCGTTTTTTTTTTAACCTTTTTTCAGTTTTTCGCCAATAACTCCTAAAGGAAGCATTCTTGGAAAATTGTGTTCTCCTATGAATTAAAGTACATAAAACATAACTATGTACTTTAAAAAATAACTGAGAAACAGCGGTTTAATAATGTTTAGTTTTTCTCAACAAATTACAATTTTCTTCATTTTCTTGAATATTTGTTGAATATCTTCTAATCTAAGCTACTTACGGCAGATTTTACTGGATATGATTCAATGTTCGGTTCAACCAATTAGGAGATATTTTGATAAAACCAATGAAGGTAAAAAAAAAAAAAACTATTTTCGATATAAAATATTACGGAGTGGCATAACAGTATTGAAAATTTAGATTTTACTTGACAAAACTATACATTAATTAAACGAAATAGTAAAATTTAAATTAGCTTACCTTTTACATATCTAAATCTACTTGTCTCTCTTTAAACACCTGTGCATCCTAAAGTATGTGCTGTAGGTGTAAACTTTTAATCACAAGTTAGAGAAAATTGACCCACGATTAAATATATTTAGTGAAATATTACCGTAAATACCTGAGTTGGGGAGTTATTCAACAGCAAAAGAGAAAAATAGGAATATTTCAATTTGTTAAGAAAACTAATATGTATTGTATTTGGCAGTGTCTATCATAATAATTTTTGAGGTACAAAATAGTATTAACACTCAAACGACGCATAATATTATGTAATTTAATTTATAAAATGACACCATTTTCCTAGAAAGCATAATTTAGAAGTTATTAGTGAAAAACTGAAAAAAGTACAAAAATGTTTCGGTTTTTGGGTCACCCTGTACTTAGCACAATCGGAAAATTGGTGCAATCTTCAAAAAACCTTCTTTGCATGTTAATGAAGAGATTAAAATAGTTTACAGCTTTCCGACAATTGTCTACGCTACAAATCGTGATTTAACTGGTCTAAAATGACTCATACGCCCCCAGCGGTAGTTATTCAAACTAAAGTATAATCGCCCAGTAAAATTCACCGCGTGAGGCGTAAACATAACTCGACAAAATCAGTGGATTTTACTGTTTAATGGAAATTAACTTGTTTCAAGGGTAAATTCAACTTATTTTAATTCGACCGTTTGCAAACAGTCAATTCAACGACTCACATATGTAAATCCAACTGTAATGCTGAGTTAATTCAACTATTTCATAGGTAGAATTAACTTTTTCATCAGTAAAATTTACTGGTTTGTCATTAACTCAGCGTTTTTCTTAATCAGTTAAATATTTTTTGGCTCAGTGTAGGTACACACACACACTTAGGTATATCAGTTGCACTAACAATAAATGCTACACAAAAAACATATTTACTTATTATACAGACTAGCTTTCGGAGATTGAATATCCGCATTTTATTTTATTATTGTGTTGTCATTATCGTTTATTAAATGATATACTCGTAACTTTTTCTACTAGGTATAATCAGGTATATTGTCGATAGGGAATAAGCGCAAAAATGAATATACTCGTATTTAGATACGAATAAATTATCACTGGCAACTAAAACTAATATATGTACCTACTTAAATACGAGTAAGAAAGATAACGTATTTAGTTTGAATTTTCTACTCAATCGTGTAAGTAGAACTTCATAATATGAATTATATTTATTCATAAATTGAATTATGGCCATGAGAATTTACTATATCGACAAAGTTGAACATTGTCGATATAGTTAAGTGCTTGTATAAAACACACACACATTCACGCGCACACATTTTCTGTACATTGTTTTTTTTTTCTTTTTTTTACCACACATTGTTTTTTGTCTCCCTTGGTCCCTACATGGTCAACTTGATGATCTCTCACGGTTGTACAGTGTACACCTGTATCCTAATCAAGTAACCTTATAAACAAATCCTCAACAATTGCACCATCATCACTATAAAAATATATTTAATCGTTTGTTTATCACTCAGTATTCTGTCACTGTTTTATTTATTTTCTGTACATATATGTAACCTTGAGCTATTATATTGTGGTTAGTATTGCCCCGGAACAGGCTATCGCCTAGTGGGGTAATAAAATCCAGTACTATTGTGTTTGTATTTTTACTTTGTAAAGCTTTGGATAATAAATAAATGAAATAAAATGAAATGAAAACGAACTATAAAATGTTTAATATAATATGTCACGTATTTAATCCCTCATGGCCTGAAAGTTAAAGATAGACAAACGGAGAGAACCTTAGGCTCACCACAAACGTCCCGAATCCCGTCCCGTTAACGGAATCGACCGTTTTGCAAAAAAGTTCCTACCAAAACCTCTTTCTGAATTCAAAATCGGGGTGACGCTGAATTCAGAGAGAGGTTTTGATCGGAACTTTTTTGCAAAACGGTCGATTCCGGAACTGAACTTCGGGACGTGTGTGGAGAGGCTTAGACTACAACATATTACGAGTACGAGCATGGGTGTCACCAGCCTCAGAGCTGGGGGGGGGCAAAAAAAAAAGAAAAATGATATAGCATAAAAAATGCGTAAATAGCGCTGCAGGCGAATTTTTTGTGAGACATAGTGAAAAAGGTCGTGATGTTGTTTGCTTAATATGAAAATGTATGTAATACTTTGCACAATAATATGTATTTAAGATGTTTATTATAAAAAAGTAATAACAAATAGCGCCGCAATTTTTTATTAGAAACTGATGGATTTTGCTACTAATTTTAGAAAATTTATGATATGATGAGAAAATATGTGGTAGTGTTGTGATGTTTTGTGAGGTTTTATCATTTAGTATAAAAAATACACCTATTCCAATCTCTAGGGGGGCAGCTGCCTCCCCCCATGTCCCCCTTGGCGACGCCCATGAGTACGAATATATCATTCTTGTAGCTTCCGTCACGTCCATTCAATTGTCATTGAATCACTCCGAGACAGGCATTGCCTAGTGGAGTGACCTTTTGTAATTTGTATATATGTGTGTTTTTCTGTATAATAGAAATATATTTATTTATTTATGCATGAAAAAATTCCCTTAACTAATACAATCAACTTTATTTATTTATTTTTTGTTTAAATAATTTTATAAAATTATAAAATCTACAATAGGTATTTTATAATTTAAAAACACAATTAATATACTACATAATCTATAACTATATCCTATAATAAACCTATACAATACACACAATATATAATATTATATACGTTGCATCTAGGTCAAAACTTGTCCCTCACATAGAGAATACACAGGCTGCGAAAAGACGAGACGCTACGGGCTTCCTTCAGGGCTAGAGGAACATCATTATAGATTTTGATTCCTTTACGGAACAAATTATTTGATGTCCCCCCTAACCTTACTTTTGGTGCCCGCAAATCGCCTCTTCTTCTCGTCGGGTACCTGTGATAATCTCGATTATACGACATATGGGGCAGGGGGGGTTGCGGCAAGATTTTGATAGGCAACCCTAGTGCGATGTAATACCCTATTGGTAAGCTATCGTTTATACCACGTTTCGATCAAAAAACAGATACGTCATAAATTAAGCAGCGGGCTCTCGGACTATCATGGTGGTTTGTAAACTTCACTTCAGAGTGTCATCATAATATTAATGTATATTGTTTGTCATTGTATTTTAAATAACACACGGCGCAAGGCAATTAATACATATAATTAACAGATAGGATAAGGAATGAGGTTATTAGGTAAGACAGTGCAAGACTGGTGTTGTAACTAGAATGAAATTGAACAAACTAAGATGGTTTGGGCATGCAAGGATGACAGGATGACAAAAAAGAGATATCTGAGTGAACGAAGAGGTGTGAGGAAGCGCGGCCTCCCGAGACTGGCCTGGTCCTATCATGTCGACCAGATCCTCAAGGATGGGCGCGTCTTGAGTAAAAGGAATCGGAGAGCGTGTATGACGAACTGTATGAGTGTGACGGAAGCTAAGAGTGTGTGTAAGGATAGGGATGTCTGGCGCTCTGTCCTCTCTGCCTACCCTGCAAGGGACGTGGCGTGAGGGTATAGATAGATAGATAGAATTAACAGATATATAACAGCATAGTAATACATGATAGAAGTGTGCTAAAAAACAAACAGCACTCGTTCATACATACTCGTAATAATTAAGTACTATATGAAAACATAAGCATAGTAATAGTAATAGAACAAAAATATAATATGAATATTGACATAACACCTTTCATACATATCTCACACATATAGAAAATGAGAGCTAAATAAAGATACATGTATTATAAAAGCATTATGCATAGTAACGCTAGGTTAGGAGTAAATGCAGGCAGATATCTATATTCTATATATATTCAACATTTTAAAATAATTCTCACTTTTAAAATCCAAATGCTTCCAAATGTATCCATAATCCGGATCCTATCAATCATATCGCATCAATTCTCAATCCTTTGAAACTGATTGATATAGTATACAATATATATGTTTGTATATATGTATGTATTGATTTGTTCATCAGAAATTTACTTAATACATGTACGTATGAATTATCCGTTTAAATCAGTGATTTCCAAACTATGGTACGCGTACCACCAGTGGTACGCGACAATTATAAAGGTGGTACGCAAGCAGCCATGGCCATAGGACATATATCGTAATAAACTTAACGTAGACCCCAATTTGCGCTTAAAATTAAGTACAACTGGATATTTCCTATCTTGTATCGAACATGCAGCACCATTTTTCCCACTAAGAATATTGTATTTTTTTCCTAATAATACATTTATAAATGATAATCTTGTCATAAACAGTTGTTTCAGTTTTTATTACTTTACCATTTTGAAGGTTTTTTTAACGGCTACAGTTCAGTGGTACGCTACTGATTTATAATTTCGTGTGTGGTACGCGAAATTAAAAGTTTGGGAATCACTGGTTTAAATCGTTTAATCTTGGATTACGTGAATCCATTTATCTGAATGAACGCGTCCCATTTACGTTTACCAAATCTATACTGCATTGTAATATTGTAAATGTTTAACCTGATTGTTCTGACAATTGTTGCAAGTATTGTAAAAGCAGCTAACGTAGGTATATATGTATATTAAAACACTTATGCCCAATCCCACCAACTTTTACCTAAGAAGGAGACCCCTAAGAAATTTCCATACAAAAACAGAGATAATATTCTATTTATTGACACGCAGGCCTACCAACCACACCCTAATTCCATACGAAATGCAACACGCAACTCACCTACGTTAGGTGCCCAAATATCTCTGCCCAGGCTAGGTGAGTTGCGTGTTGCATTTCGTATGGAATTAGGGTGTGGTTGGTAGGCCTGCCTGTCAATTAATAGAATATTATCTCTGTTTTTGTATGGAAATTTCTTAGGGGTCTCCTTCCTAGGTAAAAGTTGGTGGGATTGGGCATACATCGTAGGTTCGGTTGAAACTTACATGAATATTAGCATTTACGATTGTATGAATGCTATCCCTGCTAATGTTTAATTATATATTCTCACGTGCATTGAATTTTAAGTAGTTTTCCCATTTGAAACAGGTACAAATCTTATTACGTATGATTCATTCAGCACCACATGAGTCGATCAACATTTTCATAAATAAAAAAACTATACTATATTGTTTCGTTTCATTGAAGAATAGGCATTTCAGTAAATATTACACACATGTTGAGATTGTTACTATCGCCACATCACTCCCGTACGGGGGGAGGCCACCATAAAAAATGAAGAAGAAGACATTGTTTGTAATTTGCGGACCATCACAGGTTCCAAATTTTTATCAATCACTAATACGTTTGAATAAATAGGAATAGTTGTGAGATACCATGTATGATGGTAATACAATCTCACGAATGTGCTTCACGAGCAGAACTCATATCTTTTTACAAATTTTGAATCTGTCAATGCTTGGTGGGAGGTGCCATTTAAATGACGGAACCCGGAAGGACCCGCATGGTATCGTTTGGAAGACCGTGAAAAACGGATCATAAAGGAATTGCTTATTTCTTTGATCTCATTTTATATTTTTTTTTCTAAGTTTTTATATTCCGTTTCAAGCTTTCTCTTAGTTTGTCTTTGTTCTCAATTTTATTAGGTTCCGTATTACATTCAGCTTCTCACCCCTAGGCGATATGTCACTCGCAATATATCCTTTGCTTCAAGTGGTGATATTATTTTTAAACTCGTTGATTTATTTCTTCCGTGGAGCATTTTGTGCGCTGCATGTAACTAAGCTAACCTAACCATAAAATTAAATATATTCTCACTTTAGTTTCACATACGCAGCTATTAGCCCAGGAAAACGAGATTTATAGCGTAAATAATTCTCGGAAAGCTGAAAACTGTTTTAATCTCTTCTTTAACATGGAAAGAAGGTTTCTTGAAGTTTGCACCAAATTCGCGCTTGTGCTAAGGACAGGGTGACCCAAAAACCGAAACATTTTTGTATTTTTTTTCAGTTTTTCACTAATAAATTCTAAACGATACTTTCTAGGAAAATATTGTTTTCTTATAAAAAGTACGTAATATTCTGCGTCGTTTGAGCATAAATACTTTTTTGTACATCATAAATTAATTATGATACAGACACTGCCAATTACATATTAATTTTCTCTTCAAATTGAAATATTCCTATTTTTCTCTTTTGATGTCGAATAACTCCTCAATAAAGGTATTTACGGCAATATTTCACTAAACATATTTAATGGTGGATTAATTTTCTCTAACTTGAGATTAAAACTTTACACCTACAGCGCATAGTTTAGGATGCACAGGTGTTTAAATAGAGACGAGTGATATAAAGAAATTTTTTAAATGATAGGTTTAGATATGTTTGCGCAAAGATAATTTGAATTTAACTCTTCTATTTTGTGAACCTATAGTTTTTCAAGTAAAATCCAAGTTTTTAATACTGTTACGCCACTGCATAACATTTTATATCGAAAAGAGTATTTTTTTTAACCTTCATTGGTTTTATCAAAATATCTCCTAAACGGGTAGTGTAAGGAAAAAAATGTTTATCACAAAAATTGTCTACAATAATTTCCCTATATTACAATTGAAAAATAATTTCTTTAACTTAAATACTAAGTGAGTCTGTATCATAATTATTTTTTGATGTACAAAAAAGTATTTATGCTCAAACGACGCAGAATATCACGTACTTTAATTTATAAGAAAACAATATTTTCCTAGAAAGCTTCGTTTAGAAGTTATTAGTGAAAAACTGAAAAAAGTACAAAAATGTTTCGGTTTTTGGGTCACCCTGTACATAGCACAAGCGCAAATTTGGTGTAAACTTCAAGAAACCTTCTTTGCGTATTAGAGAAGAAATTAAAACAGTTTCCAGCTTTCCGAGAATTATTGACGCTATACCCCCTTTTCTGATGTTCTTACACTGGCCTGTATAGTCCGAGAGCCCACTGCTTAATTTATGACGTATCTGTTTTTTGATCGAAATGTGGTACAAATGATAGCTTACCAATAGGGTTTTACATCGCACTAGGGTTGCCTATCAAAATCCTGCCGCAACCCCCCTTGCCCCCTCCGAAAAGGTCCCTCTTCGCGGTTTTTCGCATTTTATAGGAATATAGTAAGAGATAGAAGAAAGTAGTCAATGACAAAAATAATCCTTGCTAAATTCTCTACAAAAAATGTTAAGTCAATTTTCTCATAGGACTAGTAGTTTACCCGTAATGGCCGGTCAAAAAACAGGATATTTTTTGAAAAAAAAATAAAAAAAAAATGTTTTTTTTTCTTTAACTTTCTTCCACCCATTATCAATAACATTTTATGGAAAAAAAATTTGGCCTGCGGCGCTATATCGCTGGTTATTTTATGAAAAACTTAATTTTAAGAATTTTCGTCACTGAGTTTTATTGCAATAACTCCTAAATTAATTGATGTATGAAAATAAGTTATAGCTCGTTTTGTAGCTAAGACTATGGTTATTAATTCGTTCTTTGACTATTTTCCTGTAGCTCTTATCAATTTTCAACCAATTTAGTTTAAATTCATTTTTTTAGTTTTTTAAATGAATTTCGGTTTTGGACCGGCTATTGCGGGTAAACTGCTAGTTCTAAGAAAAAATTTACATAACATTTTTTGTAGAGAATTTAGCAAGGATAATTTTTGTCATTGACTACTTTCTCCTATCTCTTACCATATTCCTATAAAATGCGAAAAACCGCGAAGAGGGACCTTTTCGGGGGGAGCAGGGGGGGTTGCGGCAAGATTTTGATAGGCAACCCTAGTGCGATGTAAAACCCTATTGGTAAGCTATCATTTGTACCACATTTCGATCAAAAAACAGATACGTCATAAATTAAGCAGCGGGCTCTTGGACTAGTATTTGCTGCGAACTTTGCGGGTCTATATTTTCTATAAGTAACTACATATCTGTGTACCGTACCTACATTAATTTAATGCTGGTCTTCAAATGATTACGTTCAAGTTACATATTGATTAGACTTTTCAGAACGGACACGTTCAGAATAAAAGGAATAGGGAGCTTGTTTGAAAAATTTCACGAATGTGATGGAAGCAAGTATTGTATCTTGTTGGACTAACACAGTCTGGCGTTTTGTTCTCTCTGCCTGCCGCACGAGGGAGGAGATATGTATATCTCCCCATATGTAGCAAAGTTTCTATCAATTATTATTAATTGTTATTATGTAAATAAGATAAGGAATGAGGTTTAGGGAAATGAATTACTGCAAGACTGGTGTTGTGACGAGAATGAAAGTGAATAAACTAAGATGGTTTGGGCATGTTGAGAGAATGAAGGGTGACAGGATGACAAAAATTGTATATGTAAGCGAGCGAAGAGGTGCGAAAAACCCGGCTACTTGAGAATGACCTAGCCCGATCACGTCGATCAGATTCTCAAGAATGGACGCGTTTTTCTTTGAAGAAAAGGAATCGGAGAGCGTGTATGACAAATTGCATGGATGTGACGGAAGCTAGGAGTGTGTGTGAGGATAGGGCTGTCTGGCGCACTGTCCTCTATGCCTACCCTGCAAGGGACGTGGCGTGAGGGTATAGATAGATTGATAGAGGGTATATATTTGAATAATCTTTCTTTTCTACATATGTTTCATGTTATATTTTCATTCATTTCAGATGATTCTTCAAGTATCGTGGGTGAGACACCGTGACATTCATCTTCTGACAGTGGGGCGCTACACGTACACGTCTGATCTCAGATTCAGGGCCATTCACCATCCACATTCTGAAGACTGGACATTACAGGTAAAGACCCTAATCATTCAAGTAAAGTTTCCCATTGGAATGCTCGATGTTTATGACTATAGATGACTATGGTACCTATACAAAATTTAATACTGAAACGGACCATTATGAATGGTCTGTTTTAGTATTAAATTTAGTATACCTGTACATCGATATTACTTTCTGTCTGTCCTCTATCCCCTGTCAAAATGTTCCACCAAAGAGATATTTTGCAACCTCTATGCTCCGTCTTTCTTACTGCTTTCTCTATGACTCCCATGCGATATATTCTGGCTGTCATTTTCATCACTGTGGGCCTTGACTTTCTCCAGTATTCCTCTGTAGTCTCAACACCATTTTTAAATGTGGTTCTCTAGTCCAGTCCATCATGCCAACAGTTATTATAAGTACGTATATCTGTAGCTACTTAAAAATTTTAATCTCGCCGTACTAAAGTTTCTTGTTTTTACAATAAATTTTGAAAACATTTTTCAATTTTGAGAAATGATATTAAAAATGTCAGAACAAAGATTTAATTTAGACCGAGGTTAAGTTATTTCACAAAATACTGTTCATTTACCCCTAGGGATTAATTTTAAGTTACTTCAAGGGCTACGCTATAATCGGATTGTAGGATTTTATGGGATATATTCTTATTTTTAATATTTGTTCTTAAAGTTTGTCATTCAAAGCGCATGTTACATTGAAAAAAAACGTATCGAAAAAGAAACTCTTTAAAAAACATCATTTACGAAAACATTTGTTAGTGCGACTTCAGTTTACATGTAAAAATAGATTCTTCATTTCGAATAGGTTTTTCTTCTCAGTTTTATCTGTGTACCAGCTAACCCGAAATACATAATAAGTTTTTGAGTTTTTAAAGCACACATTCTCCAAGAAAAATATGATTTCTAGAACCTGTGACAAACGGTTTCAGTGTTTCACACATTTCCTGATAAGCAAATTTCCATACAATATTGGAAACGGGAAATTGACAGGAAGTTCATTGTGCAATTTGTTCCTATGGAAAATATGTATGGAAATTTGCTATTATTGGTAGAAATCTCTTTAAGTTATTGTATCGTATTTAAAAAAAACTAATATTTTTTATAATGTTTTGTATATCATTGGAAAGATCATAAGCCAGAGAAGATTTTTCCAGATTTCTGAATCTTTAAACATTTTTTTTCTTATCGTAAATTCCCTCCAAAGATGTAACTCGTTTTTGAAATATCTCTTTCTCGAAAATTGAATCCGATATTTTGTATCAATATTTTTTATTCAAATTTCAAATTGAAACTAATGAGTTAAATAGACTAAACACATATTCAAGTAACAAGAAAGAATCATAGAATTAAGTAGGTAAGTAAGTACCTTTACTTTTGATGCTATGGGGTTAAACTTGAGTAATTCGGGGTATTTCGATAAAGAGTTAAAATCTCGAATAACTTGAAAACCGTGCGACTTTTGACTAAGCTACATTTGGTTTAAAAGATTCTAAATGACTTTTACTATCACCCCTGAAGATATCTGTATTTATCTATCAAACACCCTGTATAATTTTTGTTTTCAGATAAAATATCCACAACATCGAGATTCTGGAGTATACGAATGTCAGATATCGACAACACCTCATATGAGCCATTTTATACACCTAAATGTTGTGGGTGAGTAAAAAACTGAACATTTATTTCTTTCTACAATGTATTCTCTACCGAAATTCCTTCTAGCCAATACCTTGCCAATACAATAACACAGAAATAAGGTACTGTTCAATAAGAGACGTTAGAATTAAGAGTGTGGGTAAAGCGAGGGGTAAAGAGAGTGACGTCAGCTGATCTCCGACCAAGGCCGTATCTCCGACATCAGCGTTATTGCGCATTTTTTTTTATATAGACTTCGACGGAACAGAGCGACATGCTTTTGACGTGTTGCCTTCCCGCCCAACGCGGGGATGGTGAAGTTATTTTCTTCATTTCGAGTAGCGTGAACTATCACTTATTAATTATTAGAAATATTCATTTCTCTTATTATCGGCGGATAATTTTTAAATTAAATCGATCCTGATAAGTTGTTTCTTTGTGTTTATTATTATATACGGCCTTATTTAAAAAAAATCGAGTTTATAATAAATCAGTTTGCATAAAAAACAGACCAATAAATATAATTATAAAAAATAAAAAAAAAACATATGTACGCACATTTAAATAGGATAGGTAAGTGAAAAATAATGATGTTGGAAGTGGACTGTAGAAACTTAGGATTTGTTGCCACTTACCTTGCCGCTGATTCCCGGTCTTCTTTCATAGTCATTCAGTGCACTGATTTGATCATTTAATTATCTTCAATTCAATAATTATTATTCTCCCCTACGGGAATTAACACAATTATAACATAAACGAAACATTTCCCCTACGGGAATTCACTAAATTCAACACACGACGATTTTCACAAAACAACGAACTATAATCTTCAATTATTTTCAACCATGTTCTTTTCAACGTCAAACTCAATCTTCTTAAAACAAAAACTCACTCCTTTGTTCCATTTCTTCAGTGACAACAAAAGGATTTGAATTAGGAATGGAATTTATATTAGGATAGGTAGGATTAGGGAATCATAGACAAAGTATGCACGTACAACAAATATACTCTAAAACATGGAATATTAAGCATCCAAAAAACGTTTAAATTCGATTTTCTAAATCTTAAAAATCCAAACAGGGTGTTCCCTGGATAAGAAGCATATCTATGATTTTAAAAAACAAAAAAAAATGTAATCTGCGTCACAAAATCCGCCTAGGGAAAGCTATTTTCCGCGAATGATTACTTATTGCCATCACAATAATTAATACGTCTCTTCAAAAACTATACAAGTTATTTTTTTTTACGCGGAGGCATGACTTTGCCAATACACTCCTCAGTATTATCAGCCAGAAGAGTCTACATATTATCATTCATGATTCACATATAAACTCATCAGCCTAATACTGGGAAAAAATCACCTATCCAGATATCACGGATATCACAGGATTAGGCTCAGATGCGCGGGGCATAAAATACAAGCATTGTGCCTGAAATATCAGTATTTAGGAATCGTCTTACAATATTGCAAATATTAATAATGACCGATTTTTGCATTTTTATGTATAAATATTCCGGTAAATCTAATTTTTTTAAATCGTTTATTAGCGATTTTGGTATCTAACTTTAAATTAAAAGATTTATAAATAAGAATAATTGATGTAGTAAAATATGTAAAAATATTTGGTTTATTTTACATAGTTTTGACACTGTAGACCAGTGGTGCCCAACTGGTATTGCTCCAAGGGCTATTTTAAAAGCTCAACATGCCACGCGGGCACCGCCGAGTTAATAAAAAAACATACGTGAGATAAAGGAAACTGCATTAAGTACCTATTCAATTACACCACTTTTTATTTATTATGTTAATACTTATTTATTTTTATTTATTATGTTAATAAGGTGGGCGATAGCTGGATTGAGAGCGCGCTCGCCTGTCAAGCGGGTGGCGCTTGTTCGAGTCCCGCTCCCGACTTACTAAACTTCACAACACATGCCTCTCTAGCTTTCTTTGAAGTTTTCAGAGATAAATTTGGGTTTATTACGATAAGCCCAGATTTATCTTTTTAATCAAAAAATAAAAATAATAAATTACAGACTTACTACACTTCAAAAAGGATAGACCGGAAAAAAACTAATGCGATACTTGGCTGTACGACTCGCACAGCGAAATTAAGTTATACTTAAGTTTATTTTATTGATTTTACCCAATTTAATTTTAGTACATTTCATTTTCTTCATCCGATTATGTTCGCTGGCGCCTAGGAAACAGGCCGCGGGGTACCAGGCGCCCGCGAGCTACCTGTTGGGCACCACTGCTGTAGATACTTAAAACTCATCTATTTTACGAATTTTCGTCTATGCCTCATCCACATGCTGTCCGTCCTTCCACGAGTCCCGCGCGAATGAGTAAAAAGGCGTTAACCGTCGGTTACGTATACAGTTCAAGACAATCACCTCGTCCGTACGTCCTTTTACTCATTCTCACAAAACTCGTGGAAGGACGCCGAGCGTGAAGCGGCCCCAGTACATTCTGCGTTACGTTTAGCCTTAACTTCACACATTATCACAAAACACCACCGATTTTAAGGCCTTGATTTACTTCTGTTCATAGTATTAGCGAGCTTTCTGAGGCCACAGATAAGAAGATTAAAGTCTCTAATTGGGTTCAGCGGGATAACGTACTTTCTCGGATTACACTATTATATAACTATATTATATTATATAACATCACTGATATTTTGTTCTGTTTACCGATCCTTATGAGACATTATAATTATCCTTGCTACATATGTAATATCAAACTATTACCACTAAACATTAATTGTAATACGACTCTCTATATAAACGCTAAAAATTATTTTCTACTACTACGTGTATTATCGTTATCATTATAAGTACCAACATCACCTTCGACAATTAGAACAGACAATATAATATAATCACATTATAAATCGGTTTTCAGTAGTACTATTATTGTGAACAGGGTACGTACATAAAATCATTTCTATCTTACTAGGCAAAGGTAGTTTTTTCCTTTATTCATTTTCAAATATTATACAACATAATTTACACCGGAATTGCCCAACTAGGTGCAACCTGTATTTGGGTCAATCCCACCATACTACATATACTATATTTTTAATTCGATTTATTTATCAAAATATTATATGTAGGTACATTTGAGTAATTTATGAATGCCAATATTAATTAAAAGACACAAATGTTAATTAGCCGCCCCCATACAGCATATTTTTTATGCCAGACAGCATACCACTATGAAACAAAAAAAAAATAAAGGTAAGGACAATCGAAATAAAATAAAATAAGATGGATAAAAATAAGAACGAGAGAAACCAAAATCTCTTGTCACCTAGAGCCTCCGGATGCCTTCATACCCCAATTGTTCCGTTTATGTTCATAAGGCCTCTTTATCTATGGACAGGTTTTACAATATACATAAAAAAATACAAAATGCTTAACAATACTAAAAATTCGGTCAACTTTCTCGTATTTTGAGAAATTTACACCTAAAAAACATACCTACCTGATGCATTTCCTGAGAAATTCACTTGGATTCTAAATCATATTTCTTGATATAACCTGTTTTCGAAAAATAGGTCATATCCCTCATTCCTCGAATCCCAAATATATTTGTATTTTCTTACGTAGGAATAGGTATCACTATTACAAGATTGAATTGTTGACAAAATACATACAGAATCACTCCATTGTTTGCGATCAGTGCCATATTCCTATTCTAGGAATAGTCCGAGAGCCCGCTGCTTAATTTATGACGTATCTGTTTTTTGATCGAAATGTGGTACAAATGATAGCTTACCAATAGGGTTTTACATCGCACTAGGGTTGCCTATCAAAATCTTGCCGCAACCCCCCCTGCCCCCCCCGAAAAGGTCCCTCTTCGCGGTTTTTCGCATTTTGTAGGAATATGGTAAGAGATAGGAGAAAGTAGTCAATGACAAAAATAATCCTTGCTAAATTCTCTACAAAAAATGTTAAGTCAATTTTTTCATAGGACTAGTAGTTTACCCGTAATCGCCGGTCGAAAAACATGATATTTTTTGAAAAAAAAAAAAAAAATTTTATTTTTTTTCTTTAACTTTCTTCCACCCATTATCACAAACATTTTATGGAAAAAAATATTTGGCCTGAGGCGCTATATCGCTGGTTATTTATGAAAAACTAAATTTTAAGAATTTTCGTCACCGAGTTTTATTGCAATAACTCCTAAATTAATTGATGTATGAAAATAAGTTATAGCTCGTTTTGTAGCTAAGACTATGGTTATTAATTCGTTCTTTGACTATTTTCCTGTAGCTCTTATCAATTTTCGACCAATTTAGTTTAAATTCATGTTTATAGTTTTTTAAATGAATTTCGATTTTGGATCGGCTATTGCGGGTAAACTGCTAGTTCTACGAAAAAATTGATGTAACATTTTTTGTAGAGAATTTAGCAAGGATTATTTTTGTTTTTGACTATTTTCTCCTATCTCTTACCATATTCCTACAAAATGCGAAAAACCGCGAAGAGGGACCTTTTCGGGGGGGGCAGGGGGGTTGCGGCAAGATTTTGATAGGCAACCCTAGTGCGATGTAAAACCCTATTGGTAAGCTATCATTTGTACCACATTTCGATCAAAAAACAGATACGTCATAAATTAAGCAGCGGGCTCTTGGACTAGAAGCAATAAGTTGAATTATTTGTATTACCTTTTTACTTACAAAAAAAAAATATGTTATCGAATTTTTATCCCACTTTGAGGATTTAGATGAGACATTTACGTATTGTGTACAAAAAAAACACACACATTCTTCTTTCAAGTAAGAAGATCTATGTTCTATAGACAAAATATCCATCACCAGTGATACACCTACTCGTATATTCAAAGGTAATTAGTAAACGTATTTTTTTTCAATCTTCTTCTCTGGGTGCCATGTCAGGTCCCCCCGACGTCGGCTATCACTCTGGCGTAGGCCTCCCTGTCCTGTGCTAGCCGGAACAGCTCTCCCACCCTCTGTATTCCGGTTCATTGCCTTATATTTCTTAACCAGGACATTTGCCTTCTCCTCAAGCCGCGACTTCCTTCAATTTTCCCTTCCATAATGATGTGAAGCAGACCATATTTTTGGTTGCGGAGAATGTGTCCCAAGTATGCCATTTTTCTTGTCATTTTCTTTCATTTTTCATTTCATTTCATTTTTCTTGTCTTACCATTTTTTTCAATAACAAGATTTTATTACTTGACATACTAAAAGTATTTTTGCGGCCTTCTAAACGATACCAAACACGCCTTTCCAAGGCGCTTAGATCCCTTCATTCAAATGGCGCCTCTCACTAAGAATTGATGGAATCAAAATTTGTAAAAAATGTGAGTTCTACTCATGAAGCACTTTCGTGGGATACCAAATACGGCGGCATGCGGTGACTGCATCCTCTCGATCGCTCGGTGTCTTCCGAGGCTTGAGCTGGAGAAAATCTGACATACGATCTGTATTTCTTTTCCAACTCCTCTCAGTTCTTGTTCGACTGTCGTACTGTACGGACACGCGCTTGGTTTTGTTTTGAAAAAAAATAAAATTCAATTTCGAAATTAATTTAATAAAATAATATTTTAATATTTTTTTTGTATGAAGTTTTTGTATTAAAATGTTTTTTCTGTATGGAGTTTTAGAATTAAAATATTGAATTTAATTAATATTTGGCGCGAAGTCGCTTCTACGCCGCGTGTCGGGTGAAAACCCGGCATTTTAACTGACGTTTTTAACTGTTTAATACACATTTAACTGTAATAATTCCAACATTAACGTGTAGACAATAAACTCTTTCACACACTGTGTGAAAATCGCGGGAAAACTCAGTTAGTAAAATTTTTATTTGTGAAAAACTTAACTATCAGTTTTAATGGATCTACCAGTGTTAATAACTTAACTAAAAGTGTTAACAACTGTTAATATAGTGTAATTGTTAGCCATAAGTGACTTTTGATATAGGTTTAGTATATAATAATAGTTATTATTGATTTATTTTAGTTATAATTTAGTTAGGAATGTGTGAATGAAAGTGATTAACTCTAACTTGTAAATATAACCGTGGCAAAACTTTGTATAAAACTGTGGTATTTTTGCATTGAAATTCCAAAAAAATTGTGAAATATCTGTGTGCGTCGTGCGCTAGTAGCTGTTGTTGTATGTCGTTAACCTCGGCGATCGACACAGGTACACTCGGACCTCGGTAAGTGTTTTTATAATTTAATTTTGAAAATTTTCTCAATTTACAGGTGTACCCCGTTTAGCGTCTTTTCGCTTTCTTTTCGGTTTTTGTTATTTCTTTGTCTTCTTTTCTTCTTCTATTCGTTGCCGTCCTCGTCCACGGTCGCTCATAATGAGCGACACCGAGGGGGCCGGTGAGGTTTTTCGCCCTAGGGCGTCGTTGTCCAGGACGCCCCCTAGAGGGGATAGGGTTTCAGAGGGGGTGGTCGCTGCCGCCCCGGCGGTCTCTGCGCCCCGGGGCGTGCAGACGGTCACTTTGCATAACAAGCGAGCGGGTGGGAAGAGGGGGAGATACGATGATGCTGTAAACACCGAGGAGGATATTTTGGAGTTGGCAAGTCGGTCCTCTAAGAGGTCGGACGAGCTGGCGGCCGAATTCGAAAGCAGTCTGAACAGTCGCACCACAAAGGTGGACGCAGCTAGGTATAGGGAAATTGTCAGGGAGTATCAATCCTCCCTAGCTAGGGCTTGGCAGGTGGCGGTCGTCGAGCACGCTCGTGCTCAATCGGCCTCCAATTTTATGGACTTATTGAAGAAGGATCTAGCGGGGATGGTGAAGGAGGCGGTTGATAGAGCTGTCAAGGAAGCGCTATCGGTTGCTCCTGTGCAGAAGGTACAGGAGAAGAAGTCTCCTAAGGAGCGGGACTCGTACGCACAACGCGCGGCGAAAGTGGTGGACAGGGCGTCCAAAAAGACTACGGGAACGGCGATGATTCAGCCGGACCCGGAGAAGTTCCCCGAGGGAATGACTTCGGAGGAGACTAGGGCCGTGGTGAAGGAGGTGCTCAACCCAGTCGAGGACGGGTTTAGAGTAGTCAAGGTCAGAGGGGCTGCAGGGGGTAAGGTTTTCGTTGAGACCTCCTCAAAGGAGGGGGCCAAAATGATCGCGAATTCGGATAAGCTCCGGAGCAAGGGGCTTATGGCCAAGGTACCAGCGGGCAGGCGGCCATGGTTGGCCGTCCATGACACGGACAGGAGCATGTCATCGTTTGACATGCTTAAAGAGATCTATGCTGGGAACTTGGTTGGCAAAATTGAGCAGGGAGCTTTCATGTCGTCGTCGCGAATAGTTGGTAAATTTGGGGCCAGGAATAGGCCAGTTGTGGGCACGATCCTGGAGTGTTCTGGTCCTGTTAGGACCCTGCTCCTGGAACAGGGAGTTGTCTTCTTGGGTTGGTCCGCTTGTCGTGTAAGGGATTGGATAGGTGTCTCCAGGTGCTTTAAGTGCCAGATGTACGGCCATGTGCAGGAGAAGTGCAAGTCGAAGGTCGCGGTTTGCTCGAGGTGTGGAGGTGAAGGCCACTCTGTGGATAAGTGCCAGGTGAAAGACAAGAGCGTGTGCGCTACCTGCACACGCCTCAAGAAGAAGGGAGACGAGCACAAGACCGGGGAAAGGGACTGCCCTGCTTTCAGAATGGCTGTGGAGAGACAGGCGGCCATGACTGACTACCATGGCTAGCTACGATTCCGTCACCTTTGGGCAGGTGAATCTAGGACGTTGTAGGGCTTCGGCTATTGATCTGACCAGGTACTTGTCGTGCTGCACAATTCCGATAGTCTCAGTTCAGGAGCAGTTCTTTCCTAAGACCATCTTGGAAAATGCAGGTGTACCACTTTCCATTGTGGAGAAGGGAAAACGGCCTATGGCCGGTTTCATCTTCGATCACACCAAAGTAAGACCGCTGCTGCTGGATGGGTTGTCGGATGAGTGGCGTTGTTGTGTTTCAATTAGGTTAGGAGGTTGTGAGATCTTCTTCATAAGTGTGTACTTCCAGTATTCCGATCCGGTCGGTCCTCACCTTCAGGGACTGGGGTCGGCGTTGGAGGCTCTTCGTGGTAGGCCCGTCATCGTCGCTGGCGACTTTAATGCACGCTCTCCCCTCTGGCATGACAGACCCGACACTGACCACGGTGGGAGGGCAGGCCCTGTGGCGGATTTTATATCCTCCTACGGGCTAACCATTCTCAACCGTGCCGGTCAGCCGGCTACGTTTGCCGGGCCAATGGGGGAGAGTTCCATTGATTTGACTCTTTGTAGTGATTACCTGGTTTCTCGAGTCTCCTCCTGGAGGGTTCTCGAAGGTGCAATTACTTCACATCATAGATTGATTACCTGGTCGGTCGGTGGTAGGCTTGATTGTGATCCAAGAGGAATGTGGAGCTTTAAAGGAGGTCCAGTAGATCTGGACCACTTTGCACACGTCCTGAGTGACGAACTCAGGGATTTGGATGAATGGTTGAGTTGTGGGGTAGAATCTGCTGGGGAGTCCTTCAATCAGGCGGTAGTGAATACCGCCTCAACTGCTATTGGCAGGTGCAGGCCTGGGGGAGGTCGTTCCACCAATTGGTGGACCCCCGAACTCAGTGACCTGAAGAAAAATTTCAAGGCTGCGGAGAGAGCTTACGGGAAAGTTAGGAAGGGTGTCATTTTGCGTGACTCGCCGCGGGGTATAGTTCTGACGACGAGACTTCGTGTGGCTAGGGGCTCCTACCACACTGCCGTGAGGAAGGCAAAAACCTCGGCCTGGAAGGAGTGGATTACTGAGATGGGCAACACTGACCCTTGGTCTGTGAGTCGAACTGCGACTAAGACCAAGCGTTCCGCGGATCATTACATTACCAGCGTTGTTGCTGGGGGCAGTGAAACTACTTGTGTCGATGAAACTTTGAAAGCTCTTCTGAATGGGCTGGTGCCCCTGGACACGTTGTCCAGGGATACACCACATCACCGTCAGCTGCGTGTCCTTTCTCGACACCCTCCGTTCGGTGACATGGGCGATTATTCGCCAGTGACCGAATCAGAATTAGGATCAATTGTCAAACGCCTGGGACCTAGGAAGGCCCCAGGTATCGATAGGATCAATGGTAGGATTGTCAAGTTGGTCTGGAGGTTCTGTCCTCTCGAATTCTTGAAGATGATGAACGGATGCCTGAAAGAGGGGATTTTCCCAAGAGTGTGGAAGAGGGGTCTGCTCAGAGTGATACCGAAGGGTAACGACAAGCCGCTGTCAGATCTTAAGGGTTTCAGACCCATCACGCTGCTGCCTTCGTTTGGTAAGGTCCTGGAGATTCTAGTTCGGAATCGACTCGAAGGGGCCTTGACCCCTGGGGATCCCAAGCAGTTTGGCTTCAGCCGGGGTCTGTCCACTGGGAATGCCATTTCTGAATGCATCCATTGGAAGGATGAGTGCAAGGACAAATACGCGATAGGGATCTTTCTCGACATTGCAGGGGCGTTCGATAACGCCTGGTGGCCATGGATTCTCTCCAAATTGAAGCTACGGGGTTGTCCCCGTTGGCTGTTCTCCGTTGCTAGTAGCTATTTCAGCGATCGTTCGGTTGTCATCACACACGCGGGACACTTGATTGAGAGGGGCGTAGATATGGGTTGTCCCCAAGGCTCAGTCCTTGGGCCTTTCTTCTGGAATGTTCTCTTTGATGATCTTTTGCGACTGACACTTCCTCCGTCAACGTCGATTATTGCGTATGCCGATGATGCACTGCTGCGCATTTCTGGAAATTCACGGGCTGAAATTGAGAGGAAATTTAGGGATTCAATTTCTGCAATCCTGGAGTGGGGTAGCTCGAATCGTCTGACGTTCTCGCCGAGCAAAACCATGGCGTTGTTGATGAAGGGAACTTTGAGTCGGGGGAGAAACCCTGTAATGCGGATGGACGGGCACCCTGTTAGGGTGGTCGACGAAGTCCGCTATCTCGGCGTCGTTCTCGATAGGGGCTTCACTTTCTTGCCGCATGTCAAGTCCTCGGCGGGACGGGCTGCTGCACTTTTCATGGCACTGAGAAGAATCAGTAAGGGTACTTGGGGTCTTCGAACTGGTACTGTTAAGGCCATATACAGGGCAACTTACGTGGCTCAGGTCACGTATGCGGCTGAGGTGTGGTCTCACAGATTGTCGGTTGGTTCGGTTGCTTTGGCTGTCTTGAGGGGGCAGAGGTTGCCTTTGCTCGCTGTCACGGGGGCGTATCGGACGGCAGCCAGCGATGGCCTTCCAGTCATTGCTGGAGTCCTGCCGGCCGATCTTGAAATTCTGGATTTTGTTGCTCGGAGGAGAGTCAAAACTACAGGTTCTGCTGAGCACTTTGGCTTATCCGTCACCTCTGGGTCGTCGACGGCTAGGGAGCTGAATAGGGCTTTTGGAGCTATTCGTGAGATCACTTTGGACGAGTGGCAGAAGAGGTGGGACCGGGGGAGAACGGCAAGATCTGTCTACAACTTCTTCCCCGACGTAAAGGCTCACATGAAGAGGACATCTCTGTCGTTGAGTCACCTTGCGGTCCAGCTTGTGACGGGACACGGGAAGCTCAAGGGAAGGCTCTTTGAGCTTGGCCTGGCGGCTGAACCGTGGTGTGTCTGTGGAAGGGTCGAACAGTCTTCGGGGCATATCCTTTGGGAATGCCCGATTATGGAAGATGCGAGGGATGAAATGATGATGGGTTTGAGTGATGACACCCCGCGTCCAATCTGGTGCGCGGAGTTGATGTTGAATGGTCGAAACGTGGCGTGTTTCGAGAATTTTGTTAGTGTTTGGCACTCGCGCTGGGAATCGCACTTTGAGGTTGGGCCGGTCCCCACCCAAAGAGTGGTTGCCTAGCCTAATTCTTTGGTCTTTTTGGGTCGAACGAGAACTCTTTCGTCTCGTGTTGTCTTCTTCTCCGCTTGAGGAGAGCCGGCTGAATCCTGTGTCCTTGTCCAGGAGGATACCTCCAGGGTCGCGCCACCTATGGGAGAAGTGATCTTCTCCTGAGATGAATTCTCAGCAGCTGTGCTTCCATGTGAGTGTGCGTGTGTGTGTGCACGTGTGCGCGTGTGCTCGTGTGCGCGTGTGCTCGTGTGCGCGTGTGCTCGTGTGCGCGTGTGCTCGTGTGCGCGTGTGTTCGTGTGCGCGTGTGCTCGTGTGCGCCTGTGTGCGTGTGTGCGTGTGTGTGTGTGTTTGTGCGTGTGCGCGTGTGTGTGTGTTTGTGCGTGTGCGCGCGTGTGTGTGTGTGTGTGTGTGTGTGTGTGTGTGTGTGTGTGTGTGTGTGTGTGTGTGTGTGTGTGTGTGTGTGTGTGTGTGTGTGTGTGTGTGTGTGTGTGTGTGTGTGTGTGTGTGTGTGTGTGTGTGTGTGTGTGTGTGTGTGTGTGTGTGTGTGTGTGTGTGTGTGTATTATGGTGTTCCATGTAAGATCAAATATATTATGTAAGATTGAATTAATAAAATACGTTGTAATTAGAATAGCATAGCTCGTAAGACTTACATATAAGTATAAATATAGTTTGAAATATTGTAGTAATAAGTGAAATTTTGTAACCTCCTTGGACAAGGATATTGAAGGAACGTAATTCGGGGGTGGGGTTTGCCGGGGGGCTCCCTTAAGGCTAACCCTGGGCCCACCTCCTAATAATATTTTGCTAGAAGTGCGGGTAAAGAGGTCGCTATTAATGCGCCTGAGCTACCCGGGGATGTGGAGGGCCTTAAGCCCGCGGGATTTTCCTTCAATTTCCAACTCCTTTTTATATAATACCGCACATGACCCCATACAAACCTTGGATCCCTTTGAAGACCTTTACATCTTTTTTTCTCCGAAGTAGGCTGATCCAAATTGGTACGGAATTATATTTTCATCAACTTTACGTATGTTTGGAACGTCTTTGCTCCCTAAATAGTCAGTAAGTGGTTAACAAACCGGTTAAAAAATTGGCGCAGACTAAAAACATTAAAAAATCGCCGAAGTGAAGTTAAATAAGATCTTGTAAAAATAAGACAGGGAAAATTACAGGACTGAATGACGAAGGTATATGAATGGACGCTTTGCAGTACACGTAGACGGTTAAACAATCTAGTTGATTCTGTTATAAACAAACATAATATATGTTTATATTTTTTCTACAAAACAAATATAAATAGGTATCTATTCAGGTTCAAGGACTATAATACTCACTTAGGAACGCAAAGAACATAAAGTTGGAGTTCCAATAAACTATTCGTATAGCACTCGAATCGTACAATGACAATACACAAGAAAAATAACTAACTCTTGCACTAAAAGCAAAGGCACAAAGTTATAGGTTTCATATTGTGAAGTACAAAAATCTTAAATATTTTTATGTTATTTACGAGGGAAACAATTCACCATATTTTATGAGAAATGAAGGTAAACATGCTTCATACTCGTATTATACGAGAATATCATAACGTCTAAAGTTTGCATTCCGTTCTAGAGCAGATACACGAGTATGTGGGGAACAGAAAACATTCCGAAACTTGTATTACAATCTTTGAATGTGAACGACTAACATAAACAAACTGGTACGGAATTAGATAGTAATATGTTCTGTTCTGAGTTCTGATATTGCTTATAAGTTAGGTATCTACCAGGAACTTCGTGGACTTGGAACTCGTACATATCTTTAACGAATAACAATATTAGCCGTTCTATACATACCTATATGAGAAGTGCTTAGAAACAATCTCAAACTTGTAAATCGTCCAAGAATGTATATAGTACTATTATAATATGGGAAGTTTATGTCTACTACTTATTGTTGTACATACAATGTTATCTACAATTCTAAAGAATTCAGAAGTATTGACAACCTGAAAGTTCATCTTAGACATTCTGTAAGCAGCTGCTTCTGTAAATTCGGTAACTTAAGAGTATGTATACCGACATTTCAAAAAATTTCTTAAAACGGGAGACCTTATATCTCTACAACCGTTACCAAATATGCTTTGGAACAAAATAGGATAGATGCATTGAACATTTATCTAGGGAATAACCGTAGAAGATTATTTTTATCTTGTATAGATTTCTCAAAAAACAATTTGAAAAACACCTCTGACCTTTTTTCCGAAAGACGGATACTCGTTTCCCGAAAGTCGCGGAGTAAAAATTATTTTTTGTACTGATAATATGCATTAAAATCTAGGGAATAACTGTAAAAGTTTTTTGATAGACGCAAAATTAAACCCAAAAAATTGAAAAAACGCTATTTTTAACATTTTATTATGCGATTTTTTACGCAATTTTGAACCTTAATGCCGTGGGAAATGACTGTGACGTCATTCCTGGTGCCAAGCCTTTAATTGTGAATAGATAAAATGCGCCAAACAGATATTTTTTTTCGAACATAAAACAAATACATACGTACATGCGAAGTTTAAAGAGTTCAACAACAATAATTGAAGGCTCCTAATAATATGATTCAATAGAAACCTGATTAGTAATGAATTATAAAAAAAAATATATTCCCATTTTTTTAAACACACAAAGAAAATGCTTTTGACCAAAATAATAACTGTTATAAAGTCTAGCCTTTCTCCATCAAATCTCGTAAAAAAGTGTATACTTACCAATAGAGCCTTCGCATGTTTTGTATGAAGTTTTGAAATTAGAGTTTAGAGATCGCAACACAACGAAAAGCAATTAAATTGTATTAAACACGTTCAATCATAAATCAGACATGTACAATTGGAATGGTATTGTTGAAACTATATATTCCTATATGAATAGCAGGCACACTGTTTCATTAATATAGGTATCGTATGAACAGAACCGATTCAACTCTGTTTGTTGTATCTGAATAAACTGAAATGGTCCATTGTTGAGAGACTTATGCGTATATTATGTAGGTAGCTACCTTCATATGCGCGAAAGGTGGATTATTTGAATGAAAAAAATAACATGATAGTTTCTACAAAATACCTACCTATTGTATTCTGAACTGAACAGTTATAACAGTGCATCCTATATTCCTGAAAAGAAAAACATACCAAACATGTATACTGCCAGTGACTACATATGCATTAGAAACCATGGCCCTTACAATAAGAAGCGCAGAAAAGCTCAAATGCACACAGCGATCCATGGAACGATCCATGCTTGGTATAAGCCTAAGAGACAGAGTTAAGTAGAATAATAAATAAAGTAAGTATTAGAATAAGAAATAAGGAAATTAGGAACAGAACCAAAGTAGCAGACGTCATGGATCGCGTAGCAAGTGGCAATGAGTGGGATACGTCGCAAGACAAGACCCAACAAGATGGACCCCGACAATCCTAAAATGGAGACCTTGGGGGAATAAAAGAGGCGACGGAAGACCCCAAAAGAGGTGGTCCGACGACATAGCCGCTGTAGGGGAAAAACTGGCTACAAGCAGCAAACAGCAGAAAGGAATAGAGGAATATGGAAGAGGCCTATATCCAGCAGTGGAGGACAGAGGGCTGAAGAAGAAGAAGAAGAAGATGTTATACTTTACCCAATCATAACATAATCGACGATATTGATTCGATATTATCTATCGACATTCAGAATTGTTTTTAACGTCACATCACTAGATAAATCCCCCTCATATCGCTATCTTATTACCTAAACGAATGGCACTAACAGTTGTAGAGTACATATTGAGCAATATTCGTATTCTATCAATAATAGTATAGGAATCATTCCTAATTCTATGACAATGATTATATTCGTATTATGAAGGTGTGCATGAAGTTCCACTTTCCTTACAAAAGTGATCTTCTACAAAAGAGTTCGCTTCAGGACACAAGCTTTTAGCTTACTATAAATTTACCTTGAAGAATTTGGATTTCATTTTGAGTACAAGATCCTTAAAAGAATACCCGAACTTACTAGAACGAATCGAATATACTCGTAGATTTTCCCGAAATTTAGGTGTGTAATTTGTTAGATAGAACATCGCATATATCAAATGCGTGGTAGTAGAGACATAACGGTATACAATTTGGTTTAACAATAATTACTTTTCCCTTTCTCTATTGAACAAAAGCTATCCGCGATGTAAAATTCCATTAGATCGAATTTAAGCCTCGGCTAACTTGGACATGTTTATTTTCCCCTTTGTTCCAGAATCCCCCAAATAATTCCATAAATATCAAAGAGTACCCATTACCTTTCTGATCGACTTATTGTTGCTTTGTAAAACATTTCAATCATAGTAATAATAAATAAACGTACCTACAATAATATATCTCATTAGCAAAATCTGTAACCCGATTTTGTACGGAAAACCATTTAGCTGTTTTAGATTGTTTCGAAGCATGAGGTGGTGAGGCAAGATATGAGCGAGAGCGACGTGACACCGGAAGATGCGCAAGATCGAGCGAAGTGGCGGCGAAAGACCCGAAAGGCAGACCCCACCACCATGTGGGATTAATAATGCCCAGGAGAAGAAGAAGAAGAGATTGTTTCGAAGCCTATTATGAGGGGACAAAAATAAACATTTACAATACAGACTTTTGATCGGTATTTTCCAAAAATGTCGCCCTTTCTTCATAACTGCAGAAAATATTACGCATATTGTCACAATCGTCACGGGGGAGCAGGAGGGCAGCTACCCCCTTTTGAGATTTGAATGTGTTAGTATATACTTTTCATACTAAATGGTAAAACCTTACAAAGAATTATATTATTACCACGTCATGTTTTCTTATTCAAACATTTTCTAAAATTTGTAAGAAAATCAATTACCTAGAATACAATTTTATTGTTTCATGTAAAAATTGCCTGCGGCTACACTAACATGTCGTTAATTTGCTTCTTACATCATGGCCGTATCTATAGAAGAATACTTGGTTCATCACTTCACACATATTTCTATTACAGGTATAGTATATAAATATTTGCAATCTTAATAAACTACCATCAATTGCGTCTTTTCAAGTGAAACTGATACGTTAAATAACTAATACGGTGCCTTTAGATTTCTCGATGGAAAGTTGTGGGGTAGTCTGGATTTCTTTCATTCTGTACGTTTTTTGGGGTGCTGAATCCGAATCCGCAATTTTGCCAACAAAATTTCGTGACGGAACAAGGCGAAAAATGGGAAAAATGGCGAAGAACTTGAAAATTAACAACTATTTGTAGGTTATTTTCTTAGCAGAATGAAAGAAAATAAAAATTCCTACAAATTTGGTGCACAATTTTTTTCTCAAAAATAAATAGCAGCGGAGTTATCAAACTCCAAAAACTGACCAAATTTTCTTGTTATTTTAAAGTGTGAGAATAGAAAATGTATGGATAAAGTTCATCTTGTTACCTTTATAACCAAGTTTTAAGAATTTTTCGTCAGATTTATGAGAAATATTTTACCTTGTTGGAATCAGTAAACACGAGGAAAGTTTTCAGGATAAATTTTATTTAAAAATATAGTGAAATGTTAAAGCTAAAAAGGTTTAAACATTTTCACCCTAAACAATTTAAGTACTATATTTTAAAATAAAATTATTTAAACATTTATAGCTCAAATATTTCACGGTGTTTTTAAATAAAAATTTCATTGATAGCTTGCCTTGTGCTTTATGATTCCAACGAGGTAAAATATGACTCATGAATTTAAAGAGCAATTGTTAAAATTTGCTTATGAAAGTAACAAAGTGAAATTTCCCAATACATTTTCGATTCTCGTAATGTAAAACAATACGAAAATTTGGCCAATTTTTAGACCTTGACAACTCCGTTGCTATTTATTTTAGAGAAAATTTTTATACCGCAATTTTGTAGTAATTTTTACGTACTTTCATTTTGCTTTAAAAGACAACTTAGGAAAGTTGTCAGTTTTCGAGTTGTAGTAAAGAAATCGCCAGAATATGAATATTTTCTCCATTTTTCGTATTTTTCGCCATGTTCCATCACGAAATTTTGTTGGCAAACCTCGGATTCGGATTCAGCATCCCAAAAAACGTATATAATGAAAGAAATCCCGAATACCCCACAACTTTCCATCGAGGAACTGATTTGTGTTTAAAGTTACTGGATTAAAATATGGCTTGCTATTATTGTAGGTAGGTAGTGAAAATTTCTGTACTTTCATAGAGAATTTTAAAAATGCTTTAATATAAAAATGCATCACAATTCGCGTATGTTATCTTTTCGTTGCAGTCATACGGAATCAAAATATTTTCCTTCGACTTTTTATAAAAAAAAAATATTACGTAATATTTTTGCTTTTGTTAGTTGCGGGTATGCCCAACATACCCATTTATTCTGGAATTTAAAACATTCAGATTTACTACAGTCGATGAAGCAATTTTGCCAACATTAAATCAGGTAGTCGTGAATTTTTGGTATGTTATGTAGGACGATGGGGTAGTTAAGAATCCAAATTTGCACAATTTTTCTCCATCCGCCCCCTTCGCCACCTTGAAAAAACCTTAAAAAATCACCACTTCTTATATATTATGCACTATTACTCAGTTGTTTCGCGTTTTAGGTCAAAATGAGTCATTTTCTAATTTGTATATTATAAAATTTCCTACAACTTTTGTTTATGACATTTTGCTCTAAAGTAAATACCAACGGAGCTTTCAAGCTCCCAAAATTGGTCAAAATTCTGTATTTTTTTTTTCAATTTTGAGTTTTTAGCCACTATACATCACAATAACTTCGTTATGGCTTATTTTAGCCAAAAAAAATTCTTTTCATCCTATAGAGAATTCAATTTGCTACAAAACGCCTACAGCATTATCTATATTGTGCTTAAAACAACGACGAAGAGATAGATTTAGAAAAAAACAAAATAGTGTTTTTTTATGATACCCTATACATTTTTTGATTTCACATACCGTTCGAAAATGTATAAAAATAGTTGACATAATTAAATATACGCTTTATTATATCGATTGTTCTTACAATTTGTGACACATATTTTACCTTGTTGGAATCAGCAAATATTACGGAAAATTTTCTGATAATTAATATAAAAAAAATATACTTATAGTGAAATATTTAGATTAGAGATGTTCTAACATTTTTTCATAAATATTTAATTCGCAAACAATCGTCATAATTCCTTCAAATAGAAAACCATGCCTTAAAATGTTTTTAAATAGAGTACCTATATCCTTAAGGAACCTGCCTGATAAAAAATATAATTAAAATTGCTTTAGGTTTTTACTCAGTCGAACGAAAATTAAAAGATAATACAATTCATCGAAAATAATGAAATGAGCTTTTTTGACACCCTGTATCGTTTCCAGAATGTGACATAGGACACTATGTATATTCTAATGATAGATATTTGAATGTATTTTAGTCTGATAATAAGATGATTTCAATTTGGGTTTAGGCTGAATGATACACTGTGATAAACAAATTTCCTAAAATTTACTCCATTTTCTAGTTTTTGTGACACAGAGAAAAACCCTGAATATTTTTTAAAATTTATTTTCTTCAGCAGAACTCAGTAAAGATGTGGATACTTAGATTTAATCCATTTTAAGAGAAAATGTTTTATCGATCAGAAAAATTACAATGTTTACCAAAATAATATTTTTAGAATTTTTCGCCAACTTTCGAAGACCTATAGCCAAAATATTTCACTATAGTTTTGGATCTTATTTATCTTAAAAACTTCCGTCATATCAGTTGATTCCAAAAAAGTAAAACATTCCTCATAAAACTTATCAATAATGGACAAAATTAAACTAAAACGTAAAAAAGACAACATTTTCCCATACATTTTCGAAAAGTACGCAAAATTAGAAAATGTATGGAATATATCATAAAAATCACTATTTCGTTGTAATTCTAAATCTGTCCCCACTCCGCTATTTTGAGCACAATATAAACTTTGATATACGCGTTTTGAAGAAAATTAAATACTCTATAAGATGTTATAAGAATTTTTAGGCTAAAGTTAGCCATGACGGAGTTATCGTGATGGTTCTTGGCTAAAAACTCAAAATTGAAAAAATTCTGAATTTTGTCCAATTTTTGAAGCTTTAAAGCTCGGTTGCTGTTTATTTTAGAGCAAAAATTTGTGAAGTAAAGTTATAGAAAATTTTATGGTGTACAAATCGGCAAATAATTTTTTTGACCTAAAACACGAAACAACGAAGTTATAGTGCACAACATACAAAAAGTGGCGGTTTTTTTAAGGTTTTTTCAAGATGGTTAAGGGGGCGGAGGGAGGAAAATTGTGCAAATTTGGATTCTTAACTAATTTATTGTCCTACATAACATACCAAAAATTCACGGCTACCTGATTTAATGTTGGGTCTCCATACTAACGAATCTTAGATCTACTGGCCTAATTTACAACTATGGAAAAATCAGAACTGGAAACTAGTCAAATTCGTATTTTTTCACGGATTTACTTTTGCAACTTTATTATTTTACTTTCAGAGTCGCATGAAAATGTATTATTTCAGGATTTGTTCCCCGACCCAAAAGTCCTTACCAGTTTCACCATAAAATTGTAGAGTTACGTCCACATTTATTTTAGTAGAGATTATTAGATTAGATAAAATAGATGAAATTAAAAATTAAATAAACAAAAATATTTACAGTAGTAAATGGTTGGCGCAGTTGGTTAAGGCGGCAGTCTCTCGAGCAGAAGGTGCCAGGTTCGAACCCCGGCGCTGGCGATGTATTCCACACTTTGCGATACAGGCTTTTAGCCTAGTGCAAAGTGTGCAGGGAAGTATTTGGGTTTGTGTATGCAAGTCCAGATCCTTTTATAATAATAAAAAAATAAATTAAGCTGATCCTACATCAACTGTTCAATTTCAAATTTCTTTATTTTCTTTAATATGGATGGAGCAAGCATCCCTGGAGCAAGCACAACAATTTTCCACATTTATCTCATAGGATTTAGGAGTCCATATACGAAAAAGAAAAGGCACTCTATTTTATAGTGTATTTTACTGATAATTTTGTTTCCAAAGAGAACAAGTGATCTAATGTTATTTGCTACTAAAGTTCCCTGCTTGGAACTCACGTTAAATACATAACAAGCGAATGAAGTTTGTTATATGGATAACTTTTAGCGTATATATCTTACCAATACTTTATTTTTTCCAATGCTTTCCTATATCAATAACTAGCTGAGTTACCCGTGCTTCGCAACGGCAAATTTGAATGGTAAAGTACATTGAGAGTATGACCTGAAACGCGTTCATCCATCCCTTAGCTAAAATAGTAAGTTTTAGGGGCTCTATTCTACACACGACCCCACACAACCCTTGGATCCCCTCATCATCATAGCATCTCTCGGTGTCTCCCAATGACTCGCTGGACAAAGTGTGACTTTAGATCTGAACACCTTTTCCACACATGACCCCACACAACCCTTATCATCATGGCACCTCCTAGTAATAGCTTTTTTTGAAAAATATAGCAACGTTAAAACCTAAAGCAGAACGGTACGAATATTTTTGTGAATATTTCCAATAATCCATAGCAAAACGCGGGAGTTATATGCGAACACTTACAAAAAAAAACGACTTATTTTTTTTATTTATATAGATAAGTATATCTATTCTCAAGTAAAACCTCGCCTATACTCCTGGGATAATAAAGTCAATGAATGCTCTGAAATGTGCGCTTAACCTCTACTCTCGACCAATATAAATATGTTTATAGGTTACCTTTATTAATATTTAGGACAATGGATTATTGTACAAAGGAAAATTATAATTTCGCCCATTTTATCAATGTTTCCCAAAATAGTATTCATTTCCTGGGGTCTAACGACAATAGCAAAATTTTAGGGCTAAATTCCAACTCGGTCCAAATATATGAATAATTTAATCTGTCATGTTCCATTACCTGAAATTCTTGAATTTATTTTGAAATTCTGATAGTCTGACAGGAGTGCGAATTACCATTATTATTATTTTCGTTTAACTTACGTTGATTTAACTTGATTCAAATGTCAGAAGACATTAAAACAATAATCGTGCTGGAGATTATTTTGTTGTTAAAGTATTCTTATTTTTTTGAAAAAGATTGAAAAAAATATTAGCGTTATAAATAATAAGAACGTAGTAACAATCTCTCCGTAAATTAGAATTTGTAGACGTAGTAAAAAATAACGCCAATGGTTGTACGCCGAAATGTCTCTATAAACATAAAATCTAAGAATCATCTTTATTAATATTTGCTACTCAGATTTTTGTGAAGGTAACTAGATTGGTTCCGATTCGAATGGACTGTATACATAATATTTTTATTATAAGAATGTAATCAATATTTTTATTTCAGAAAAGAGAACTTAATGCATGACCCTTCTGTAGTGCATGAATACTATAAATCTTACTCTATTCAGTCACAATGAGAAAACAGGGATTATACCAATGACGTTTTGTAGCGGCTATCCTCACACGGAACTATTATTAAGGCATTTTGTTATTTATTTATTTATTTATTCACGGCGCAAGCCTTTAACATGAATAAAAGTAATAACTAGTACAATATAAGCAACAGCAAAAACAAGTAAGTTAAGGTACATCTGAAACATTGACAAAAAATATTTAAAATATGAGATTTAAAGTACATGAGAGATGGTTTGCAAAGACTAATTTGCAGGTATAGACAGCCGACAATAATCACTATTAATATTTACAGTATATAGATATATGTTTCACAATTTTGACAATTTTGTTATGATGATTATTTTGTAGATAATAATCGATCATATATGTAACTGCGTCGTCATGCTCTAAATAGAGATATTCGGGTGCTAAACCTTATAGTATTCCATAAGATGACATAACGCCGCCCATTAGCCTTTTCCTTGTAACATACACAGGGTAATGATGAGATCTAGCTAGAAGGTTCCTGTGCAATGCTTGCAATTTAAAAGTTCGGATATTGACAAGCGAGACAAACTTTGAATGTCTTCCACTGTACCACTGAACATTGTTAGCTAACTTTCCGTCAGTCAGAATCAGCGACAATCGATTTCTTTATCCGGCCGATTCATTTCAAACTGTAAGTATAATGTATGTAGGTACCAATATACGTCTGCGAACTAAAGAATTATGGCGAATTTTCCACCGACTTTTTATATTAGCTGAGTAATCACAGTATATTTACCTACGACTACGTATTTTACTTATTGACTTTGAGTTATAAATGGTTGAGACACATTGCGTAGGTAGAAAATAATATAATAAGGCACCGTATATACCTATAAAATTATTTTTGTCCATGGTCAAAATAATAATATAAGAAAGCCTAAGATAAGAATGCCATAAAACATAAAAATTCTCATTTCAGCTGTTAGCTCAACCCCGTAAATGGGGGAAGATTTACAGCAAATGTTTCATACGCTTAGATATCACACACATTATAGGGTGACAAAATGAACAATATTTAAACGCTTAAGAAGTTTTAGTAAGTCGAGGTGTTGGTTTAAAATCTTGCTGTTAACGATACTGTTATCCACTGTCATCACTAGTTACTATAAAATAATGATAAGACGAATAAATAAGCATCTTCAAATGATGAAAACGATTTTATATAAGTGCGTGCATCGAATGCCAAAGAGAGTTCTCTAGTCAGTATTAACTTCAATTATACTGTTTATTGTTCTTTAATAATTCGTAGGCTCCATTTAAGGCACATGGAATCGTCAAGTTTACATATTAAACAAATGCGATACATCAATAAACAGTTACGGCAGAAAATAATACAATCAATAAACACATTAAAACAAAACTCAAAACAGGTGTGGTTTAGTTCAATGCATCAGGTCTGGCTCATTGTCCAGAACTACATTACGTCGTTACATGCATTTAATTCAGTAATCATGGTAGTTTTTCTGAATCGTTCTTCATACCTATCTATTTTTGAGGGCACTGAATCAGAATTTTAATTTCGTGACCTCGTAAATGCGATACGTTCTGAGAAAATTGAGAAATACTGAGAAATAATGGTCTTTTGACTTCGACGTTTTCTCTTGGAGGTGCTCTCCATGAATTTTCAGCTTGCTATAACATGTGGATGAAAGTGTGCAGGACTTGTGAAAATACGAAAAATAATATATCATTTCCAAAAGGTCCATTTCATTTATTTGCTTATTTATTTCTCTCACTATTCGCTGTTATTTCATTCTAAGATTAATTGAGTGGAATGTTTATTGTGTGAGCAATTTTTTTCGTTTTTGAAAATATTTTTTCAATATTAAATAATTGGTACTTAATGTACATAATAAATTCAATGAAACCCTTTTAAGTTAATCCTTTTTACCCTTTATGTAAAATAAGTATAGTATATTTATTTAGTTCGGTATTGATGTTGTAATGGAATAAGTTCTATAAAAGCAATAGTTTACTACTTAAGAGCATGGCACCAAGAATGTCGTAACAGTCATTTCCCACGGCATTAAGGTTCAAAATCGCGTTAACAATCGCATGATAAAATGGTAAAAATAGCGTTTTTTTACATTTTTTGGGTTTGATTTTGCGTCTATTAAAAAACTTTTACGGTTATTCCCTAGATTATAATGCATGTTATCAGTACAACAAAAAAATACTCCGCGACTTTCGGGAAACGAGTTTCCGTCTTTCGGAAAAAAGATCAGAGGTGTTTTGAATATTATTTTTTTTTGAGAAATCTATACAAGATATAAAAATCTTTTACGGTTATTCCCTAGATAAATGTTCAATGCATCTACCCTATTTTGTTCCAAAGCATATTTTGTAACGGTTGTCGAGATATAAGGTCTTCCGATTTTGGAAATTTTTGAAATGTCGGTATGCATACCCCTAAATAAAATTTGTAGCCCATGTAACAGAGAAAAAGCACGACTTTCAAATACTTTGAATATTATTATTATATTATGGCGACCCTACAACTGACATCAAGCTGTACAATTCCTTAATGGTTTGGTGGTTTTATTGCTTACCGAAGCCCTTACAATCTATTTCCAGAGTGAGCAACTAACTCCTTATAACACGTTTATTATACAAAATATTTTATAACCTCATACTAATATTAAATAAATAGCGCATAATACTCACTCTATGTACCAATGATGCCACAAAATAGAAATGTCATTTCTTATAAAGCAAGTTTTAAACTATTAGGCCAGTGTAAAAACATCAGAAATGAGGGTATAGAGATAATAATATATTATATTTATTTGTAATGAGGTGCATGTAGAGCAATAAATTCATATGGAATTCTACATAAAACTCTCCTAAGTATAGGTGCCCAAATATCGCCGCCCAGAATCTCTTTAACTTAGGAGAGTTTTAAGTAGAATTTCATATAAATTTATTGCTCTACATGCACCTCATTACAAATAAATATAATATTATCTCTGTTTTTGTATGGAAATTATTTAGGGGTTCCCAGCCTAGGTGGAAGTTGGTGGGACTGGGCATTAGTCTTCCACTATTTGGAGAGTGAACTAGAGGCAGCGGGTAATAAATTTATGTTTTCATGGAGATAACATTCAAGTAGGTAGCACTGAATAACGTGTTTTTATTTTGTTCCAGAACCCACGACAGAAATAATCGGTGGGCCGGATCTGTATATTGACAGAAGTAGCACGATCAACCTGACATGTGTAGTCATGTTTTCTCCGGAGGCTCCGGCATACATTTATTGGAATCATAATGATGCGGTAATGTATTATTTATGTTTCCTCCCCTCACTTCCCCTCGGTTTGATGTTGTTACTTCTCATTTTATGGCCATTTTATTATTATTAATATTACCCCAGAATGCTGGTGTGAATAGAATGATGTTTGTCTACATTACTCTAAGTAGGCACTACATAACTTTCTCATGTCATAATCATCTCGATTGTGTTGTTATGTTACCTACAAAATTCTTATGCCAGTTGAATATTTGGGCACCAGGAGGCGCTGCTAATGGCTAATACTTCATAGTAGTTGGATTATCCGGGCTGTATGGCCGTGGTCTATTGGGTGATGTATTCAGTCCCAATATTTGTTATACAAAACAGTAAATCAATATATGTACAGGATGTCCCGTTAATCAACGTCATCCCGTGAAGGGTCGATAGACCAGCTCATAACCTAACAGAAAATCGAAATATGACCTTAGTAAAAATCGCTCATTCTCGAAATATCGGCACTTTTTTGTTTTTCGTGAACTTCGACACCTTCGATCAGTTTTGCGATCGCCACGGTCACAAAATTCAATATTTTGAGATTAAAATTTTTGATTAGTAATCCTGAATAATTCAGCTATTTTATTATAGTCTAAAATAAAAAAAAATGTTTATAGTCGAATTTCACGAAAAACAAAAAGTGCCGATATCTCGAGAATGAGCGATTTTTACTAAGGTCAATGAAAAATCATGTCATTCTGATTGAAAACATATTCCGTAATCAAAAAGAGTGGCCAGCTACTTGAATTTTGCAATTTAAATCATTAATATACCGGCCAATAACTATAACAAATCGGGGCCAAACACTATCGCAAGGGGGCCAATTACTGTGACAATGCAATTTTTTTTTATTCCGGTTAAGAAAAATATATGTTCTAGCTATTCAAATGCAATAAAAGTTAATCTTACTCATAAAACAACTATTCAGGTGTATAAATCCAAAGTTTCATTAGAATAACTCAAAAGGTAAATGTGTGGTTAAGAAATATGTGGACCCAAGTAGCTAAAGTGGGCAATAGCTATAGCTCTTCCCCTAATTCGATTTTCTGGTAGGTTATGAGCTGGTTTATGACGCCTCCACGAGATGACGTTGATTAACGCGACACCCTATGTATATACATAACTACCTAGCTTTCGTGTCTTATTTCATGTTTATTATTAAGCGTGTCAAACCAGAAAACTTATATTGATTTCCAGTGCTGTGCGAAGCGCACAGCACATGGAGACGCGGCAAAAACATCTTCCTCAGTACATGTGACAGGGCACAACGGGCACTCCCACAGATGTTGCATGGTCTGCGCTGCCCCGCAGTCGCATGCACCGGATTCTTCCTGTAGAAAGCCCCATCGCTCCCTATTATCGCGGCAGTTCCCAACCCCACACCTCAGGCGGTTTAGAGTAACCCATGTCCTGAAGTGTAGTTCGCTTCCTGCAGGAAGGTGTTCTTGCGCTACGAAGGGTTCGCATATTTGTGAATTTTCCGCCCACCTGCGTAAACGTTCAGAGGGAACAGGTCCTTGTATTGGAGACGAGGCGTCTAAAAAGGATCGTCTAGATATAAGACGTTTTGGTGGGGGGACATGGTTGAACAGGAGGTGTTTCGGGTCTGTCTCTTGTAGGCTTCTCTCAACGTCTGTTGCCACGCTTCGTCTTACATCCGGAGGCGCAATTCCCGCTAGGCAGTACAACTTATGAACCGGAGTTGGTTTTAGGCAGCCGGTTATCAGTCGGCATGTCTGATTTAGCGCTACGTCCACTTGCTTTGCATGCGCGGAGCGGGCCCATACTGGGCATGCGTATTCTGCAGCAGAGTAGCACAGTGCCAGTGCAGTTGTACGGAGTGTATGCGGTTTCGCACCCCAGGTGCTTCCTGTCATTATTTGTAACAGGTTGTTTCGAGCGCTCGTCTTCATCTTAACATTGTGACAGTGTGCCCTATATGTCAGTGTGCGATCTAATGTCACCCCAAGGTAGGTTGGATTGTTCGTGTGTTTCAGTTGTATCCCCTCCCAGCTGACTTTAAGGGGTCTATTTGCCTCTCGGTTCCTGAGATGAAATGCGCTGATTTGCGTTTTAGTTGGGTTTGGTTTCAAATGGTTGTCTCTATAGTACTTGGACAAATTTTCTAAGGTGGCGGTAAGTCTTCGTTCCACGTCTTCGAAGGTCTTTGCTTGGGCTGTTATCGCAAGGTCGTCCGCGTACGCAAAGTGCTTGGTGGTTTGTGGGATTGGTTGGTCATTTGTGTATATATTGAAAAGCAGTGGGGACAGGACGCTTCCCTGTGGGAGTCCATTTTTTTGGTTCCTCCAGCGACTTCGTCGACCATCCAGTGAGACATAGAATCTACGACCATGCAGAAGAGAAGCAATAACCCTGGTTAGTTTATTGTTCTGAGTCAGAGTGCGTAATTTGTCGAGAAGAACCGAGTGGTTTACCGAGTGGTTTTATTTGTATCATAAGCGGCAGTCAGGTCCACAAAGATCGCCCCGGTTACCATTCCTTTCTCGAAACCATCTTCGATGTGTTGTGTGAGGTTTAATATCTGACCTGTGCATGATTTGGATGCCCTGAATCCAACTTGTTGCGGAATTAGTTTGTCATCAAGGTATTGTAGACGATTTAGAATCAGGCGTTCATAAGTTTTGTATAGGTGGCAGAGTAATGATATTGGGCGAAAACTTTTTGGATCGTTTGGTTGTTTTCCCGGTTTGAGGATTGCTACAACGTTGGCCTTCCTCCATAGTTTGGGTATATGATCTCTGTTTAGGCATTCGTTGAACATTTTCAGTATCCAGTTCAGAGTTGTTGGACCAAAGTGTTTTATTTGTTCTATCCTTATATCATCCACACCTGCGGCCTTACCATTTTTTAGATTTTGTATCGCTTTCTTCAACTCTACCTCAGTGAAAGCGTCAAAACTTCCCTCTTCTATCTCTGTGCCTCTTGGGACTCTCCTACGTCCAGGCTTACATTCAGGCTTTCCGTTCAGTAGCAATTGGTGTGCTATTTGGTTAGCTGTGATATTGACATGTTGCTGTGGGATCTTGGGATCAGCATTGAGTCTTTTTATCATAGACCAGGCCTTTCGGCTGTCTCTTTTCATGTCTATGCCCTCGATCGTTTCGCTCCACTTCTTCCTTCTATCCTCTGCAATGGAAGCCAAGAGGTTATGTCCTGCCACAATAGTTGTTTCAGCGAAGGGGGCCTGCTCAAATAGTTTTGCGTATTCTTTCTGCTGTTTTGCACTTTCGGATGTGAGTCCTGGGACATATTGCGTTCGGCAGCCTCTGGGGATGTATTTTCTAGACACTGTTTGTACCGTTTTTACAAAGCTCTCATAGTTTTCGATGGTCGGGTCCATTCCTTCCACCCTGGAGTCTAGAACTGCAGAGAAGTCCTCCCAGTTGGCCTTTTTAAAGTTGAATCTTCTCCTGAAAAAGGTGGTTTCGGGTCGGATGGCAGCGTATATCCTAAGGCAAATTGGTCTATGTTGTGACTTGGGGATTGCATGGAGAACTCTTTTATTACATTGTTGTTTAGTATTGTTACTTGAGAAAACTATATCCGGGTTATACCCTCTTTTCCATCTCCCGCTGTTAAAGGAGGGTGGCAGTTTTGGATCGTGTATTAGTGCTAGATCCTCTGATTCAGCCCATGACTCCACAAGTTCTCCATTTGCGTCATTATTGTTATATCCCCAGCTTACACTGTGACTATTCAGATCTCCTAAGACGATTTTTGTGCTCTGGTTGTCAAAATTGTGAGGTTTTGCGAAGCTGAACTTTTCACCTGGGGGTTTGTATACTGATGTTATTGTGCATCCGGCCAATTCTACAGTCAATATTTCTATGTTGTTTACATTTGTGTAAGCAGTAGATTTAATAGAGAGATCCTGCCTAGCAAAGATGGAACTGCCATATTTTTCGTGTGGGACTTCCACGAGCATTCTCATGCCGTTTATCTTCGGGCGGTTGTTGTCTGATGTACGATGTGTCTCTTGTATACACATCATGTCACACTCGGTCTCCCTGGCTAAGTTTGAGAGTATCTCTTCCTTGTTATTTGATATCCCTTCTATATTTATAGATATTAGGGTCAGTTTTGGCCCTGAGAGGGGCCGGTTTGGGTCTATTACATTTGATGTCATTTGATCTTTTTGTTTTGTTTTCTGGTTTGTGGTGGAAGGATTCACAGGGCACCGCTCGGCGGTTCCTTCCGTGCCCACTTTGTATTAAATGCGCAAGAGAGAGAATTATACAGCATCTAAGTGTTAGGAAGAATAGGTGTTCATTATCTCAACACTACATATACAGGGTGTTTCCTTCCGTGTGTAAAATCTCTTGAGGGGTGATAGAGGATGAAAAAATAAGCAAAAAAAGTTTTATGAATGTATGTCCGAAAATCAACCGTTTTGGAGTTATGGCCTTTTGAAAATTTATGAGTATGAAAATTTCTCATTTTGTTTTTTTACCAATTACTCAAAAACTACTGACTGGATTTTGATAAAATAAAACAAAAAGCATAGAAAACATTATAGGCTTTCGAAGTACGTCTCAATTTATGCATTTTGCCTCATAAAATAGTGAAATTTTAGCACCCAAACTTTAATTTTACGGAAAAAATGAATATTTTTTCCAATAAACATCAAATTTCTAAAAAAATAGCCCTATTAAGTATCATTTTTTACATTTTACAATAAAGCCTCAATAAGTTTTCAATAACTTGAGTTAAAAAAATTACAATATTTCCTGACGGTTGGACAACAGCATCCGATCCAATGATGTCCAAACGTATTCAAAAGAAGGTTAAGGTAACCAAGACGTATACAATCTGAAACTGATCGCTCAGTGGTATTATTATATTTCATTTTTTCCGTAAAAAAAAGTTTTTGTGCTAAAATTTCACTATTATATGAGGCAAAATGCATAAATTGAGACGTACTTCGAAAGCCTATAATGTTTTCTATGCTTTTTGTTTTATTTTATCAAAATCCAGTCAGTAGTTTTTGAGTAATTGGTAAAAAAACAAAATGAGAAATTTTCATACTCATCAATTTTCAAAAGGCCATAACTCCAAAACGGTTGATTTTCGGACATACATTCATATAACTTTTTTTGCTTATTTTTTCATCCTCTATCACCCCTCAAGAGATTTTACACACGGAAGGAAACACCCTGTATGTACATGTGAACTAGTTTAATCTTATACATAGGTAAATCATACTAACTATCTATTTTGTATTCTATTGTAAGTAAGTGTACAGTCTGGTTTAATACATTGTAATTCATATTCATTCTATCATATCTATACATATGTACACATTAGCTTAGGTGCTGTACTTACTCTATATAAATTATTCTAAATAACAACCTATCCTAATATACAATACAGATACACAAAATTAAGTATTATACATAATCTAAGGTATTATACACAGTCACCAGAGTTGTTTAAACTAAGGGGGGAAAAAAAGTACATGCATTCGTATATCTATTCATAAATTATAACAGAAACTTAGAATAGCGTGATGAAATATTGACACCAGTAATAATAAGAAAGGATAGAAACAGCAACAAAAAACAAAGGACAAAACAATAAACCTTAGGGCTCAAGTTTAAATTATGTTTGAAGGCAATTAAATAGATAAATAAATTGAAAATGTATGATGCAATATTTACAAACTATGTACTACCATTAATCACTACACAACTTATACTAAATAATAACTTAATAGTTTATATTTTTTTTTCCGTCACTGCTCCGCGAGTAACTCGATCCATTGTCATATGACTGGAATCTGCTGCTAGTAGACCGCACCCAGCTCCGTTGTCGTATAATCTACTAGACCGCACCACATCAGCTGAGTGATAGACGTCTGGGCGCATGCGTATTCCAAGTCTGGGCGCATGCGTATTTCATGTAATTACCTATAAAACTCTCTTCATACAGTATATAAGTATTTTGTGTTATAAGAGGTCTGTGTTTCGAGAGCCTTTAGTGAAAAACCCTTTGTTCACCTAATGAATGATCATTCACATTTCTAATGCACATTAATGTCACGACTCACCACGTCTATTTGAAGATCATTGTACAAATGTATGAATCCACATACCAAGTCTTATTCTACCGTTACATACAAAAGCCTTCGTTTCATTTCATAAGAAAATGCAGCGCTTTTGAAAATTTCTCTCAGAGGCTTCTTTGATTATGAAATAAAGTTAAATTCTTTTCATGAAACGTGAAATGAAATATAACTATTGTAAAAACGGAATTCATAACTCAACCGCATAACTTTAATGTCTGCAATGATCAAAAATGAGAAAGAAATGAAACGTGTGCAGAAAATGAGTGTCATCTATCAGGGTGGTTAATGATGGAGGATGGAGGTTTCTACTTGGTACTTTATAAAAGCAATTAGGTTTCTTAAGTGGCTCAAAAGAAAGAATTCCATGCCTCTGTCACATTAAACAACACTTTGGTTATATCAATTAAATGACAATAATAAATTTTACCTCAGTATTTTTCTTTCTGAACAACTTGTTGTACCATTTCATATTTTTGGTTAGTTTATTTTCAAGAATTATATCCATTGTATTTAGGATGAAATCTTACACTTGTTACGGCTTATTTTCCTTCACAGATTATCAGCTATGATTCACCTCGTGGTGGTGTGAGTGTCATAACTGAGAAAGGAGAGACCACCACATCATTCCTGTTGATACAGAATGCCAGACCCTCAGACTCTGGACAGTATCAGTGCAATCCGAGTAATGCTCAATCCAAAACCATCTCTGTTCATGTTCTTAATGGTAAGACAGACATTTGATATTAATAAGAAAATATAGGTTCCTCACAAAGTCCTAGTTGTTCCCACAAATCTCACATAGAATTGGTGGTAAGAGATATCGCTACTAATTGCCAGACTAACCATTCGAACCATCATTATTGTAGGTATGACCTAATATCGTCGTCTAAATAGGTAGTCTTAATGCAGCCATTATAAAAAGATAATCAATTGGTCGTTTTCTATGCATGTAATTTCTGTGGTATTTTAAATATATATGGCTGGCCACAAACGTCCCGAAGTTCAGTTCCGGAATCGACCGTTTTGCAAAAAGGTTCCGACCAAAACCTCTTTCTGAATTTAAAATCGGGGTGACGCTGAATTCAGAGAGAGGTTTTGATCGGAACTTTTTTGCAAAACGGTCGATTCCGGAACTGAACTTCGGGACGTGTGTGGCCAGGCTTTGAGTGTGTGTTTATGTGTGTGCGTGCGTGCGTGCGTGCGTGTGTGTGTGTGTGTGTGTGTGTGTGTGGTGTGTACCCTATATGTAATTGCGTATAATACCTATTCCTGCTTTCAGAGTTTTTCGTTGGAAATGTAATAATCTCTTGGGTTTTTGTATACTTCTGACAAAATAAATAAATAAATCAAAAGAGAAAAAAATATATAATTATGACTTTCTTATATTAAACTGATATACCTTATATTAAATTTCCATAAAAAATAATTATGAATTCTTAAATTCGCCCAACCAAACAGTCCTTAATTATATGTCTTTGATAAATAAGCATCTACATATTTATTTATTTTCCCTTTAAGTACATATAAATATTTCTATTGGCTTATAAAAATGAAATGTAAATTAATTATATTTTTAAACCTTGCATCATTAATTTAATACTTTTTAGGGCTTAAAAAGATTTCCAAACGCTACATAATTATAATTTGATAATATTTTAAGTAATATGAACTATGTAGATATACTTTAAAATTCGACTTTGTGGAATACAAAAAACAAAATGCTTTAAAAAAATCGCTAAAAAGCAAATCCGATCGACTTGTTTACCCAGACGGTGTCCCACCCATATAAACTGAGAAAGTAGAATGCTCATTCAGTATGGAAAAAAAACAGGCCCGGCGCAAACGAAATGAACTCAAATTATCAAGTCAAGTCCCTTAATCAAGAAAATAATCATTTTTGAAAAATCGCTGCAACATACTCATTCCTGAAGTTATACAATCGCTGTGTCTCCCGAATTTCAAATAGGTATTTCACACGTGTAACCATTGATTTTGATGATTCCTCCTATGCAGTATTTAATTACTTATTTTACCTATCATTTGAGTTACATTTCGTTTGCACTGGACCTGTTTTTTTTTGACATACTTCACGAGCATTTTCCTTTACGCCTATATCCAGCAGTGGAGTTATACTAATCATATATAAACCGCAATTGTAACTGTTTAATGCTCCTTTTACTTATAAATTAATATAACCTCTGTAAATTTCGAATAGGTATTTCAGACATGAAGCCATTGATTTCGATGATGCCCCCCATGCAGTTTTTAATTACCCATTTTTACCTATCATTTGAGTTACAATTCGTTTGCGCCGATCCTAGTTTTGTTTTAGCTTTCTCCTTTCTATATGGGTTTTAACAAAGTACAAGTAATTCATATTTTGTAAGTGGAAATTATTCATTAATAAGTAAGATCATTACTTAAATGACCATAGAAAATCAATGTTATTATTGTTATCATGTTTTTTCGTGCGGTAGTACTAACAATCTTAATCGACTCGCATGATATTTTTTGACATTAACTCTAGGAGGGTTAAGCTGAAAATAAAGTACGAGTAAAATACAGAAGTGATAAAGCAGAGTGAATTTATGATAATCCCGGGAATTTACACGAGCCTCTTATCCTCTTTATTCTATTTGAGTAACAAAACATCGCACCATTTAACGTCGTCTAATATATTGGAAGGCCTCGCCGTAATTACCTTCGCCTAATTTCAAACACTGGACTAATTTACGGTGGAGCATGACAAATGATGAACATACTTTCTGTGTTAATCCAAGGATAAACATTATATGTACTAAGATCCAGTAGTGCACACATTTTAACAACAATGGTATCCCTAATCTTTAACACCCGTATTTTAAAATCACTCGTCTAGAATGAAAAGCCTTTTAAAGAGTCGATGTAAATTTATTCTCTAATTTCCAGAACGCTGTTTTGTAATTTTGAAATAGATATTCCTTGAAAATGTCTAAACGTGTTGGAAGCCAAAAAATATTCTAATATTAGCGTAAATACGAGCTTTTACGGGGAAGAGTTTCCCACAGGACATAATAAGATGTGTACCACCTACTTTCTCAACTCATACTGGCGGTGTCATATTTTAAAATAATATTTTTTAAATAAGGAGTTTGATTTAGTATACCTTTTTGGTTTTGGTTACGCCAGCTATCCAGCGTATAAGATCGAAAAGGTTGCTGGTTCAATAAAATTTTGCCCGTCGGATGCTTTTTGGAAAATAAGAATTTACATGGGAAAAAGGCCACACAAGAAAAGAATAACTACGACAAACCTTTTATCCCACGGTGGAAGTTCCACATGTTTGCTCGATAATGTTTACCACAATAATGTTTTTAGCGTATACGTATACTAGGGAAACAGTCTTAATTAAACAATGCAAATAACAAATAACAAAAAACAAATAACAAAAGGAGAGAATCTGATTGACATATGCAAATCACTGGCCGTTAGAATAGGAGTCACCGTGACTCAAGGAGACATTGTGGCAGTACATCGTGTAAATCACAGCGCAGCTATGCAAGACCGCCCAAAAAATATAGTCATCAAATTTTCCCAATCGAAAACCAGAGATGCTTTTTTAGCGGCAGCAAAACTCAAGCGCGGAGTGACGACAGACGACATCGGTATACCAGACAAGAAGAGACAAATCTACATCACGGAACATCTCACTTTAAGAACAAAACTGTTATACAGGGATGCACGGATGAAGTCCAAATCAAAGAAATGGAAATTTACATGGGTAAAAAATGCCAGAATCTACGTACGAAAAGACGTCGGCGAGCCAGCGATTGCGATCTCTTCAACAACCGACCTAGAGAAAATAATCTAAATTTCAATTTAAGTACCCATCGCAAATATCCTAAAATCCTTCACTACCTCACCATTTCCTATCCTTACCATAGAGTCAGTCTTGTCGGTTTTGTGTCCCGCATACTTTGCAGGGCGTGGCGGAGACATGTTAAAATGTCACTAGAATTATTTAAACATTTAGATTTTCAATACACACAGGCACTTTAAAACTTTATTATCAGAACTGTAGGGGGCTCAAGAGCAAAACGGACACTTTCCGCACTAATGTTATCGTCAATGGCTTTGACGTTGTTCTCCTCACTGAAACCTGGCTCAAAGATGGAGTTCACGATAATGAACTATTTGGAGATGACTACATCGTTTACCGCAGGGATAGAAATCTTGAAACGACCAATAAAAAAGACGGAGGAGGAGTTATGATCGCTGTGCTACGCACCCTTCATTGCACACGAGAACCAGAGTGGGAGACGGCCGGCGAGGACCTATTCATTACACTCCAACTGTTGTCCAAGAATAGCAGACAGAAAAAGGTAAGTGTTATAATTGGAGTTACTTATTTGTCGTCCCCCTCACCCCTCAGTGATTACGAAAGACACTTTGATAGCATTTCGAACAAATCTGTGCAAAATGATCAAAACAAGTATATGTGCTTCATAGGCGACTATAATTTACCAACGATAAAATGGACTGGGAGCGACGACAGTAAGACGGCTCGTATTCAATCTCAGAGTGGTACAGCGGCTCAGCTCCTTGTGGAGACGATGTCATTCCTCAATGTAAATCAATATAACCTGGTTTATAATTACTATAATGCAATTTTAGACTTAGTACTGTCCGATCTCCCATGTCGTGTTGTCCATTGTGATTCCCCACTAGTACCTGAGGATAAACACCATCCTTCACTTCTAATTGATATTCCCCTTGTTGTTGAAACTCATTTAGACACCAATACCACACTTAAATACAACTTTTATAAAGCTAACTTTGACGAAATAAACCATCGACTAAACAGTGTAGACTGGAATGACTTGCTCGACCATGCTGAGGTTGACGACGCGGTGAACAAATTCTATGAAGTATTTCTATCTATCATTGACGAATTTACCCCCAAAAAGGTGCCAAAGTCCTCAAAGTTCCCAATATGGTATAAAAAAGCAACGATCACCCTCGCCAAAATGAAAGCCAAATATTGGAACTTATGGAAAAAATACAATAACGACAATGACTATGCTATATTTTCCAACTGTAGATCTAGACTCAAAGCGGCGCATAAAATTGACCACAGAAACTATGTAATTAACATAGAACAATCTTTAAAGACCAATATTAAACCTTTTTTTTCATATGTAAATAACATGAAATCCTCCAACAATTATCCCAAGAACATGCATTACAATGACACAACCTCAAATGACCCTCTAACGATAACCAACTTATTTTGTACCTTTTTTGAATCCGTATTTAACAAAAACCCGGGATCAGACCCTGAACTTGACAGCTTATACCCACCACACACATCAAACTCACTTTCTACAATAAATATACTAAGTTCGGAAGTGTACAACAAACTAAATGGTCTGGACGTCGACAAGGGCGTCGGGCCTGATATGCTATCACCTTTAATACTCAAGCGTTGTGCTCCACATATAACTAAACCTCTGCGAATTATATTTAACAAAAGTATTAAAAAAGGATCTTTCCCAATCATATGGAAAAAGGCTAACGTTACCCCTATATACAAATCTGGCGATAAAGCCGATATTAACAACTACCGTCCAATTTCAATCCTATCACCCATATCCAAAATATTTGAATCTATAGTAAAAGATCATCTGTCTCACTTTCTGGGACCACACTTGTTAACCGAGCAACATGGATTCATGAAAAATAAATCTACAGTTACCAATCTTCTCATCTACTCTGACTACTTATTTACTTCGATGGATAAAAGAATCCAAGTGGACGCTGTATATACAGACTTCAAAAAAGCCTTCGACAAGGTTGATCACTCATTACTGGTGAGAAAACTTCAAACTTACGGAATACACGGTGACTTACTGAGATGGGTCAGCTCTTATTTAACCAATAGACTGATGACCGTCACATTGAATGGCTTCTACTCGAACTGTGTTACACCCACATCAGGAGTACCGCAAGGTTCTGTGCTTTCCCCATTGTTGTTCGCGGTTTTCATTAACGACATAGGTGATTGTTTCCGGCATTCAAAATTTTACTGTTCGCGGACGACCTAAAGATTTACAGCCAAATACGCAGTGAGGCCGATGCCGTTGACCTTGATTCCGATCTCAATAGAGTATACAATTATTGCGAACAGAATAAACTTGAGTTAAATCTTAAAAAATGTAATTCAATAACTTTCACTAAAAACAAGAAAATCATCAAACATACCTATAAAATAAACGGAATTGAACTTGAACAGCTGAACGTAATTAGAGACTTAGGCATAATTTATGACAGTAAGCTCCATTTCGACGTACATATTGATGACATGCTAACCCAGTGCAACAAATTATTAGGATTCATTCTTAGAGCAACCAAGGCCTTTAAAAACAAGGATTCTATCGTCCAACTTTACACGTCATTCATCCGATCAAAACTCGAATACTGCTCTACTATCTGGAACCCGCTATACGATAAATACTCCAAAGACATCGAACGACTTCAACGCAAATTTATAAGAATTTGCACACGTAGGTTCCCCAACTGCGTTATACACAACTTGATCGAACTGTCAAAAAGGCGCGAACTCATAGACGCATGTGTCCTGCGGAAGGTGTGCGTGGCCGAAATTGATGTGCCTCCATTGTTGGCGGACATCGGCTTCCGTGTCCCATCTCATAGACGAACATACAGACCTTTCCACTTAAGAATTCCGTCAACTAATGCAGGTTTACGAAATCCGCTCCACAGAGCAATGCATAACTATAACGCTAAGTTCTGTGACGTTGACATGTTTGTTGCTACCCCGCATCGTTTCAAAAAAATGATAATCAATACCTTACAGACACAACAACTGTCATCTGACTGATGTTAATCCTTATTCCTTCAATCCTTCCCTCCAAATCATTCCCTTTACATCCCTGCCAAATCCCCTATTCCCACATGATCTCCACCAAATGCGATTCAGGTACTGTGCTATTATTTTATTAGTCTTAAGTTTTTATTGTATATAATTGTTTATATGTGACCCAATTTGACAGATTTTTATGTTTTTGACTATACAACTTTTAGGTTAAGTAAATATTAATAGAGAATGGCAATAACTACATAATTTAATACTCATTGGTTCCTTGTTTTGTAAATAATTTATTGCATATATGTTATATTTGACAGTTATTTTTTTATGATTTGACAATGTAATTTTTAAGTTTTTATATTAGGTGAACAACAACAATACAAATAGACATGACTGATTAACTTGATACTGTCTGACTTCTGTGCTGTTCTTTTTTTATTATTATATTTTTTTTCTTATTAAATTAGTTATTAGTGTAATGTAATATGATATAAATTGACTACAATAATATAACTATTTGTGCGCACCTTAAATAGGGCGGCAATGATATTTTTTTTATATAATGTATCTTCTGTCTTATCTATATATGTTGCTGTCTGTGTGTGTGCCATGTATAAATAAATAAATAAATAAATAAATGCGAATCAAAACACAAAACAACAGTACAATATTTAAGATTAAACACAAAACAATTCGGTCATTACGACGACAACGTTATAAAGCATCACTAGAACCAACGATATGAGTGACCGACATTGCTAGAATTATCACTTTATCAACAACGATGTGATTCCAACAAGATGTAAAATGTCACTATAAAACACTAATATCTGCCACGAAATAGTCCGACAAGATGATGATTAACTATTTTTGACAGACGGTCTGAGCAACACCAAAGCGAATTTATTACTGGCTATTGTTTCTCAAGGAGTCAAATAGAGTTCAAATCTTGTGTGAATAGAACGATCAAATTTTGAATATTATATTGAGATTTCTAAACAACGCGAAGTAAGTACTTAAATCCTGGCGGAACCAATATTAGTAGAAACTTGCCCAATCCCACCAACTTTTACCTAAGAAGGAGAGCCCTAAGAAATGTCCATACAAAAACAGAGATAATGTTCTATTTATTGAATAAAGAACATCAGATTCCTGCACGCCCACACCCTAATTCCATACGAATTGTCACACGCAGCTCACCTAGCCTGGGCGGAGATATTTGGGCACCTAACGTAGGTGATTAATTGAACTTTTTAATGAAATGTATGTTATAATCAGCAAAGTAACTAAATTCTCAATATGATGATACTTGTTTTTTTAAGATATTTTATAAACCGTCATTCATATCGTAAAAATTCTACTCAAAATCTTACTATGTGCTAATTTTAAAACGAAACTTTATTTATTTTTATATGAGTATGAGTAATAATATATTACTTTATTTAGACACAAAGTAGTGAGTTACCTAAAAAAATACAATTTATTTTACATTCTTCTGGCGTTTCCAAAAACGACTGTGACGTTCCCATAATGATGGGAGCGTTCTCTGAATGACGATTGACGCAGGGATGATGATTTCTCTGCAAATGCTTAACAAATAATAACAAATATAATACGCTAATTAGTATTTAATCTTTATTAAACCTAATCTTCAAGAAATTTTGGTTAATAAATACATAAATATGCATATTTTCCGATCACTATTTGTTTGAAATTGTTGAATAGAATATTCGGTAGAGTATCACGTGGTATGACGGAGCTATGTAGCGAAGTGGCGTTTGTTTGTTTGACCAGCACTCACCTATGAAGCAACTCTTAATTAAACAACTAATAATTTAAATATTTATACTAAATATTGAAATTGTATATTGAAAAATAAATAAAGAGGTAGATATTATTTTTCAAGATATAATTATTATTTAGCGGACTCGCAAATATTTAATGACAAATTCCGTAAAAGAAAGCAAACAAATTTTAATATTTAAAGAAATTCCTGGTAAATACCCTATACTATGAATTCAGCTAAATACACAAACAATGTTTATCTAATAATAAATCTAGAAAAGAAGTACATACTTCGTTTAAATGTGTACTTACTTAGTAATATTATTTATCCAATAAAGTAATTCGAAAGGAGATGTCTGGTGTTAAATATTCCTTACAATCCCCATATAAAGGAATGAGTATTTTATAAAATAATGTATTTCTTCTCCACAGATAAACGGTTATCAGTCGTCTCTGGAGAGTACCCGGCAGCCATGCAACGAGGAGGGCAATCTCTTCTCCTATCTTCCCAAGTTCATCATCTTGTGTTAGCCATCACCATTCTCTTTCTTCTCTCCTGATACCCGATACAACTGTAAATGTATTGTTCATATTAAGTGAACGTACCTATTGCAAAACAAATTAAGATCTTATTTAAGATAATTGTTAATTATAATGTTTATCTGAAAGAAACTATTAAACATTGAAAATATTTGTATACTAAACCACGTTAGGTGAAAATGAAATTTTCCCTTATCGTGAAATAGAAATAACATATTACCTTCTAAGTGTACATACTAAATAGGATAACTGTATTTGTTTCTATTAATTCTTCATGTTAAAATTATATAAATGTTGGTTGTTTTCTTAATTAAGTGTGTAAAATATTTGTATTAATCTTATGTTTTTCTTTCACACCTTTTATTTTTTGTACTAAATTCTTAGATACCTACGTATAGAAAAATAAACAAAATATTCGCTGTCAACCACTATAACTATATTTTTTTCTTGAACAACAGCTCTTTTCACGTAAACATACTGATTAGAAATTCTTAAATGTTTAGTGTAAAATTGTAAATATATCAAAATAGTAAGAATTACACTATTATTATATGTACAACAATACAAATTGTAGTTATTTATTAATGAATGTATCGACTTTATTTTGTTTGTGTTAAAAAGAGAAATTAACATGTAATTTCCATACATATATAATTGTTATTGATAATAATACGTAATATGATAATAAATAAATGTGAAATGAGTATTATAACTGTTATCTTGGTTTTTGTTCATCCTTTGTCATTGGCTACCAACGTCGAGATCGACGAACCCAATATAGCGCAGTAAAACAGTATTAACTACATAGGTATGTACTGGCGCTATATATAAAAGGTCCGGTTGTCCTGAATTCGTACTTCGGTCTTTCGCAACTTTGGCAGAACTTTAGCCGCATTCAGGGATGCGTTGCCCGGGGTGAACCAACTTGGAGGCGTTATACCGTCTCACCCCAGAATTCCGATGTCAGAAACCTTGTCCAGGACCCCACAGTGAAACAGCCTGGTTTCGACTTGCCTCGCAAACTAGGGGCAACTGGCCACGGGAGATGTGGACACCTCCTCCATAAATGAGGAGGGAACATCACCAATGCTAGTGCGGGCAGATAGAGACGGTGGAACACATTGTGGGGCACTGTCCCATCAATAAGTTCGAGGGGGATATTTGGGAAATCCACGAGGTGACGCCAAGGGCAATTGAATATCTGAGAAATATTGACGCGGAGCCCTGACCCAGACTTCCAGATCATTTGTACAATGGTTGTATTCGCATACGAAAAAAGAAGAAGAAGTCCTGAATTTTTGGTATGTTGCTAATGCGGGAACTATAATATAATGTTAAGTTAAAAAACCGCTTGGGAGGTATTTTGAAAATTGAAATGGATAGCAGAAAATAAATTGGCTTTTTCGCTACCAAGCGAAGCAGCCCTAGAAGGTCGCATTATAAAAGGTAACATTATAGTACCAGCACCAATAACATACCAAAAATTTAGTACTAGTGCATCTTTTGCGGAGAAGAAGATTTATTGGGCTATAATATTGAATAGTTCGTTTCCGAACTTATGGGCTGTAATAACAAGACAGTAGGTAGTTATTTCAACAGATATCTGTCAAAATTAATCTTGTAAAATGCATCGGTAATTGTAGGTTATTACATAAAATTGGCATAATTTGTCTACCGCCATCTACCCTGTCTAAGATTTTAATGATACATAGAAATGATTGGAACGTACCTACACTAAAATATCAAAGAATAATCTGAATAGAGGTCTGTGTACAATATCTATATATCGACTCAACTACTAGCCTTCCTAGCATAGTGGTAGAGAACCGGCTTGTCAGGTTGGAGGTTTGGGTTCGATTTCCAGCCGCGGCAGATGGATTGACTGGAATTGGTGAATTGGTGAAGTGTAATAGTATAACAATAAATAATCTGACGTCATCCCATAAGAAATGTTAGCTCTGGCTTCCCTTCTCCAGAAATCCACCCTTCGTCACTGGTAGGTACTTGTAAACAATTTATAGGCACAATCACTCTAATCCGAATATTACGATGTATGGCATCGTGTAGGTTAGGTTTAAAAAAAATGCTTCATTGATTTGTCAAAAAAATAGGGAAAGGGGTGTGTTTTCACTCAGTCAGGACACTTAGGCTTATTATTAGAGATATTCATATATGCGTATATCTCCCCTCCCCAAGGGAGTTCGCATGATAAACTTATGCGAATATTGATATCTCCCGCCTTCGTTGAGGAAAATCTCAAAATCTCAGTATATTCTATTGTATATACAATTATACATACTAGGGTTTTCTTAAAAGCACTTCGAATTCAATAGTATAAAACTCATCTTATATGGTTATTATGTATCATGTGGGTCGAATCAGATAATCTGTCATTCGTTTAGCTCCTTTTATATTTCAAACCTTTCTAAAAATAACACAGAATGTACCTGATCATTATGTTGTTGTGAAATATTTTTCTGAGAACGATTCTTCTGATGTAATCTATTGTAGGTTACTGTATCATTAGATTGTACATAGGATCTGAAAACTCTTCTATAATTTTACAGCACCGTTTCAGACTTTCTCTTTTGAATTAATAAAATATGTTAACATCAAGGGTATTCAATAGACATAGTACAAAAGTTCTCACCTCCCTGCGAATAACAAAAAACTGAAAAACTACCGTAAAGTAAACCATTGAATACGAGTAATACACGAACACAGTATGTTACTTTAAAACAACCCTTCATGTCCCTTGGGCAACACATCACAGAAAGGAAAAAATAAGAAGCGAGGTAAGATTTCTGATTCTAACTTCCTCCAACTATATAATATGTTCCTTTTAAAAGTTTTCCATTCAAACCATACGAGAAGCAACCCAAGTAAGGTAAGTAAAAATAGTTAATTATTCCATGGTACAGAGTAATATAGTTAAATGTTTTATAAGTCCTTCCTTCCTTTCCAATTTATCGCTTTTGATGCAAAGATGTTAACATTGGAGCTTGGAGTAAACACTAAATGAGATTGTAGAGAGCAGACCTGTGAGACGCCCAGCATTTATCTGGTAGAGGGACACGTGACACAGCTGTAGGAGTGAGTTGAGGTCCTGGAAAAAATAAGAGACATATAGGCTGTTTTCGAAGATGCATAATTGGTGCTTTGAGACTTCAGTTGAGCTAAGGACTCGAATGAAGATTATGTGGTACGATTTTTCTCGCTACACATTTTTCATTAAAATTCTGGGATATAACTAGTTTTAAAGGGTTACTCGCGAGAGTAAGTAAGTAAGTGTAATAAGAATTAAATATAAAACTTTTTACTTAACTAAGTACATTAAGTGATGACAATGCAGTACCTAATTAAAAAAGCACCACAATAGGTATTCTTCAAAACTAGAATTCTACGTACTAACTTAACTTGTCACAGCAGCTTTTATCCCAAATAGGCATTTGAGAGATATACACCTAGATGAGAGATTACCTCGTTCAGCACGATGCGGGGTCGGCGTCAAATGGATGTAGAGAGTACAAATAGGACATTCGGAAAAGAAATTAATGAGGCCTATGTCCAGGAGTGGACCGAGAAATAGGTTGAGAATGAGAAGAACAGAAATTTTGAAATACAATATGTAAGTATAGTTTTGCCTTCTGTGTGTGTTCTTTTTCATTTAGGTAATCATATTATTGTTAAAAAATAATATATTGTGTAGTGAATAGTGTCTACTATAGCTCAGTCAAAATGCAGCCCTAAGTTGGCAAAATTAATAACAGATTGGACTCTATGCAGTATGATACCTTAGGTTGGGGTGTTTCAGAATATCAGGTCTCCCCCTTCCTCCCCCTGACGCGTCACCCCCCTGCCCCCCCCGAAGAGGTCCCCCTGTGTGGTTTTCCTCAATTTATCGAAAAACAGTAAGAGATGGAAGAAAACTGTCAACGACGAAAATAGCCCTTAAAAAATTCTCTACAAAATAGGTTTGACATATTTTTTGATAGGACTAGTAATTTGCCCGCAATAGCCGATGAAAGTCACGTAATTTTTTTTTGAGAACAAAAAAATATTATACATGCTCATATTGTTGAAAATTCATAAGTGCTACAAGAAAATGGGCAAAAAATGAAATAATTGCTATAGTTTTAGCTATAAAATGAGCCAATTTTTATTTTTGCACGACTAATAGTTTTTGAGTTATTACAAAAACTTACAGGGACAAAAGTCTTTAAAATGGAACTTTTCATACAATTTGTATTGAAATGCTATGATATTAAAATTTAGGTTACGCCTGTTTTTCACAAGTATGTGAAAGATGAAAAATGTATTGGAGTACGATTGGGTCTTTTTATTATTTTAAGATATAATCCTTTCGAAGTTGAATACACTTTTGCCAGCCATGTTTCAAAGACATTATCCCAGTTTTACAGAAGGATTCGTCAAGATCTTTATAGAAGAAACTTTAGTGTATCTCTGTGTAATCTATGATGGCTGGTTGAACACTTCGTAGCCCTAAGAAAAAAATGTACTGGATAGTTTCAGTTTATTATTGTAATAGATAATATAAACCTCATTAGGGCTATTTAAAAAATTTGAGATCGATAGGACGAATCTAGCACTCTTAGCACCATTTTTTTTCAACGTGTTTGAAATTTTTGTGAATATATGAAATTTTCAGCCGCAATCCGTCTTAAAATTTTATTTTATATAAGGTTATAGACCGATACGAACCATAAAAGAGATGTCGGATTCATAACTTTAGTCTGTTCCATCATATGCCATGATTAGAAAGTAAGTGGCAGATTTTGAATGGGCACAGCATGGTGTCAAAGACAATACTCGAAGTGGTAGGCAATAATATGCAGTAGTTCCGGAGAACGTCGATAAAATCATGGATTAAGCAATTATTTCATTCTTTGCCCATTTTCTTGTAGCACTTATGAATTTTCAACAATATGAGTATGTAAAATATTTTTTTGTTCTTAACAAAAAAATACGTGACTTTCACCGGCTATTGCGGGTAAATTACTAGTCCTATCAAAAAATGTGTCGAACTTATTTTGTAGAGAATTTATTAAGGGCTATTTTCGTCGTTGCCAGTTTTCTTCCATCTCTTACTGTTTTTCGATAAATTGAGGAAAACCACATAGGGGGACCTATTCGGGGGGGCAGGGGGGTGACGCGTCAGGGGGAGGAGGGGGGAGACCTGATATTCTGAAACACCCCAACCTAAGGTATCATACTGCATAGAGTCCAATCTGTTATTAATTTTGCCGACTTCCCCATACATCGATTCCTAGGATGACTGAGCTACTATACTTTTTTATGTATCTAAAGATTGCACAATCCATAGACTCAAATAATACATACGGGCAACACCGAATTTATTTAACATTAAACCGCTTTTTTAGAAATGTTTTTTTTTTCAAAATTAGAATAGTGAGTGGTGAAGCATATGTGAAACGCGTATATAAATGAAATAAAAGTAAGATCAAGTAAGATTGTCTAATATCTATGCTCGAGCACACGTGACATGCGGCTAGAAGTCGCTAGTTCCTAATCTATGGCGGACGGAACGGACATTAGATAAGACGTTCTGATATGGACGTGTATGCCGACGAGCCATTTAGTGGATAAATCTGTATTCCACAAGTGGCATTACAACTGTAGGCATTTTCACCACACACTGCAATTACAATGAAACAGTAGTACAATACAATTAGGGCTGCCACCTCCCCGGGTTTGACCCGGAGTCTACGTGTTTGAATGGTGTTCTCCGGGGTCCGTGTTAGCGTCGTATATCTCCGGGTCAGACTGGTTAGTGAGACAGTGGCTTAACTATCACCGGACAGACCCCTCCCAGTTATGAAAATCCTTTAAATCTCATTAAAAATTAAACAGTCACGTAAAAAAAATCGCCTGCGGTGGTACCTTTTTGATGGATTTAATATTATTATTTCTTTTTATAGAAAATAAATCTGTTTACACTATGACTTTCTTTTATCAAGTTCACAATGAATTTCCCCTACTAGTTTTTCTTCCATATTTGTACTACAATAAAAAATACTTTTTTTGTCTGAAATCTCCGGGCCTACCCTCTTTGGAAGGTGGCAACCCTAAATACAATACACATTCAAAATTATTTAGGTACCGACTTACATTTATCACGCGCCAGATTGAAAGACAACAAGGGCGAACCCACTCATCAAGTTTTGGAAAAAAATTCGCCTGCTGTGAGTGCTAATCTGATTAGACTGAGGGTTTCTTCACGAAAAATAAACTGGACTTTTAAACGATTATTATATTTTATGAATAAGTTCTGACCCAGAAATATATCCAGACGCCTTACTATTGATATCGAGAAGATTCATCAATTGATTAATTTTTGGAAAATATTTCGCCTGCGGCGCTATTTACTAGTTGTTATTCCAACTAAAAGTGCCCCCTAGCTTCGATGCTGGCGACGCCCATGGTTGTTACTTATTTCCTCTGGTCCATGGTGCGAACAATGTAAATTTTGTTTTCTATACGCATATAGAATAATGATTGCTATTTACCGGTAACAATTATGCATCACGTAACACGATCAAAATGAAAAAGTATACGCACCTAAGTTCGTAACAGAAAATTTACATTGTATGCTATATTTATGAGTTGTATAACTCGGCACCTCTTGGGAAATTTCACGCAATCATACTCAAATTCGTAGTAGAATAAAAAGTGAAACTGAAAAGTCTATACCAATATACAATTTAAGAGAATTGTTATTGAGAAAAAAAGGCAATAACTGCCAAAAAGTGAGTAAATTGTATTTTACAGGTATTTATTTCTTATGTCTATAATACTGATAATACTTATATCATCGAAAAGTGCCGCGAATTCAATACACCAATGGTAATATGCTTCATAGATTACTCAAAAGCTTTCGATTGTGTGGCATGGGATAAATTATTCCAAGCACTTGGGGAGATGGGAGTTCCAGACCATTTAATATTTCTGATACAAAATTTGTATATCGAAGGGAAATCGCGCATAAGAATCGACGATGCCATGTCCGAACCGTTTCACCCCGAAAGGGGTGTCCGGCAAGGATGCATTCTGTCACCAAAGCTCTTCAACGCTTATGGCGAGAGCATCATGCGTAAGGCTCTTGATGGCTGGAATGGTGGAATCTCCATAGGAGGACAAAGGTTAAGCAACCTTAGATACGCCGATGACACCACACTGATTGCTGCAAGTATTGATGAGCTAAATGAACTGCTTCACCGCGTGGAGATGGAGAGTGAAAGGTTGGGTTTGAAGATCAACCGCTCCAAGACCAAGGCCATGATCATCGACCGAGGGGGCAGACTGGGGGATGCTGGGCATCGGCTTACAGACATTGATTTGGTCGACGAGTTCATATATTTGGGCTCCCTTATTAATGTTGGTGGCACGAGCGACCAAGAAGTAAACCGCCGAATACAACTTGCAAAAAGTGCAATGAGTCGTCTCGACAAAATATGGAAGAGCCGCGACATTACAAGGGCTACCAAGATGAGACTGGTGAAATCTCTAGTGTTCAGCGTCTTCTATTATGCCTCCGAAACATGGACTCTGAGAGCCAGGGAACGTGAGAGGATTGACGCATTTGAAATGTGGTGTTGGAGACGACTGCTTCGTGTTCACTGGTCAGAACACAGAACCAATGAGTCGATTCTCCAGGAACTCGGTGTCTCCACACGCTTGTCCACACAATGCGAACAGCGCACCCTCCGCTTCTTTGGACATATAGTAAGAGCAAATGGATTAGAGAGACACATAATGCTTGGGGCGATAGAAGGTAGACGGGGTAGAGGTCGTCTGCCCATGAGGTGGTCCGACCAAATAAAAGCAGCCACAAGAACCACACTCTATGAATCTGTACGTGTGGCGGAGGACCGAGAGGGATGGAGAAATTTCATCCACATGCGTGATGGTCACGATCCCCGGAATCGGGGGGCCGACTAGGAAGAGAGAGATAATACTGATTTCTGAAAGGAAGATTATAATTAAGATTTGATTATAATCAGAATTTGTAATTATGTAAGTAATGTTTGAGTCTTCACTGGTTTATTTGCAGATGATATTGTGATTGTTTATATTATATGTAATAACTGTATGCACTCTTAAAATTAATAAAATAAAAATAAATAAATAAAAATAAAAACCCTGTCTCTTTACTCGTACACGTGATTAAATAAGATTATGAATATACAAACGAATATTTTAGATGGAAAAATATTTAATAGGTACACCGAAAATGTAACCATGATAACTATAGTAATGTGTTCTGTAATTCTGATGGTAATCGTCCACGAACTTAATCCTATTCATCTTCATAGACTCTGTTTTCAAAAGGAAAACACAATAGATGTTTTTACTCGTAGTATAAGCATGAAATAATATAGTTAATAGTCAATATAAAATATAAAATGTAGCTGTCGCGGTTGAATAACCCTATCATCTTTATAGAACATTCATCTTCTCACCCATCTGTCTGGTGTTTGAATTTACAGACTATTTAAAAATCGATAAAACCAATACTTATAGAAGTTGCACCTACTTCATTAATTATTATTTGACTAGTGGGTACCTACCCGTGAATTCACGGAGGCTTGGTTAAATATGTTTTTGTGTAACCACTATTACTACTCCACCCTTCAAAGTTCCTCGAGTAAACACAGGAAGATCACAAGGCTCCGTCTTTTCCCTGTCTCTCCAATATTGTAACGAAAGTCGTAAAACCAGGTACATATTGTCGACTTCTTTAGTTGGTACCCACCCCTGAAAATCACGTTGTATAATATGGTACTTGATTATTTCCACGAAAGAAATATTTTAAAACCTTTTTATTCATTATTTCATTATAAGGTACAATTCGAAATTTGAAATTTTCATTCATAAAACCTTTACATTTCATTACAGACGTATTGGTCAACCAATATTTTTTCGACATAAAGAGCGAGACTTAAACGGAAATTTTTAGCCACCCATGAACGCGTCGCTGCTTTAAAGACAAATATGGCATTCAGGATCTACACCAGCGGTTCCCAATTCTTTTTGGCTACGACAAATTATTCGAAGTTACGGCGCATTCAAATTGTAGACGTGATTCATAGATAATTCAATGTAGTTCTCTTTTTTGTTACAATAATTTCCAGAAAGTTTTTTTTATTTTCAATATATGAATATTGAATCAAATTTCCTCTTATTACTGTACTAATGTAGGTATTTAATGTGAAGAATGAAATTTCAGCATTTTCTACAATACGCTCTTACTCTCGGAACCCCTGTGACCCTTCCTCGAAACCTCAGGGGTCCGCGGATCACAATTTAGGAACCGCTGATCTACACTACCACTAACAAGATATGAGATAGTATTGTTAATGTTGCAAACTTTTTGCTTGAAAATCATAAAAAGTATTCGTATTTACATCACAAATGGATAGATCTTCTTTAAGGGCATGGCACCAGGAATAACGTCACAGTCTTTTCCCACGGCATTCAGGATCAAAATTGCGTGACAATCGCATGATAAAATGGTAAAAATAGCGTTTTTTTTTCATTTTTTGGGGTTAATTTTGCGTCTATCAAAAAACTTTTACGGTTATTCCCTAGATTATAATGCATATTATCAGTACGAAAGTAAAATTTTACTCCGCGACTTTCGGGAAACGAGTTTCCGTCTTTCGGAAAAAAGATCAGAGGTGTTTTTAAAAATATTTTTTGAGAAATCTATACAAGAAAAAAAAGATCTTTTACGGTTATTCCCTAGATAAAGGTTCAATGCATCTACCCTATTTTGTTCCGAAGCATATTTAGTAACGGTTGCCGAGATAGAAGGTCTCTCGTTTTTAGAAATTTTTGAAATGTCGGTATGCATACTCTAACTCTGAAGGAAGGTTTTGTTCAACTTTGTTCCTAGATACAAATAGATATAACCCCTTGATATTTTAATGGGCCGTACCGAACTGCTTCCCCTTTAAATTCATTGTAGTCAAATCGACACGATTTGCATACATTTTTATGGTATTTATAGGATGTAACCATTTCTCGATATCCATTTCCCGATGTGGGTCCCGTGAATAGTATATTTATCGAATTTGACATTTTTTATTACCTAACTACTCATACTGCCACTCTAACACGCCCATCAAAGTTCTTCGAAGGAACATATCAGACAGGGTCTTGGTCTTACCTACTTTCCATACTAATTCTACATATTTACCTACTATACATATTAGCCCAGTAAAACGAGATTTATAGCGTAAATAATTCTCGGAAAGCTGGAAACTGTTTTAATCTCTTCATAAACATCCAAAGAAGGTTTCTTGAAGTTTGCACCAAATTTGCGCTTGTGCTAACTACAGGGTGACCCAAAAACCGAAACATTTTTGTACTTTTTTCAGTTTTTCACTAATAACTTCTAAACGATGCTTTTTAGGAAAATATTGTTATGTTATAAATTAAAGTACGTGATATTCTGCGTCGTTTGAGCATAAATACTCTTTTGTACATTAAAAAATAATTATGATACAGACACTGCCAATTACATATGAATTTTCTCAACAAATTGAAATATTCCTATTTTTCTCTTTTGATGTCGAATAACTCCTCAATTAAGGTATTTACGGCAATATTTCACTAAACATATTTAATGGTGGGTTAATTTTCGCTAACTTGAGATTAAAACTTTACACCTACAGTGCATAGTTTAAGATGCACAGGTGTTTAAAGAGAGACGAGTGAAATGAAGAAATTTATTAAATGATAGATTTAGATATGTAAAAGCAAAGATAATTTGAATTTTACTCTTCCATTTTGTTAACCTATAGTTTTTCAAGTAAAATCCAAATTTTCAATACTGTTACGCCACTGCATAATATTTTATATCGAAAAGAGTATTTTTTTTACCTTCATTGGTTTTATTAAAATATCTCCTAAACGGGTAGTGTTAGGAAAAAAATGTTTATCGCAAAATTTATCTACAATAATTTTTCTATATTATAATTGAAACATAATTTATTTAACTTAAATACTAAGTGAGGCAGAATTGATTAAAAATGCTATATAAAAAAGAAGTTCATACATGTCGTCACTTTTTGTTAAATAACTCCCTGACCAAGCGGTGTAGCACCAATTTGTAAAATTAAATTTAAAGCTAAATAAATTTCCTATAAAACAAGTATAATAAAATTTATTTGGGAGTTATAATAAAAATGTACTAGATGATCAATATCAATATTTTGTAAAATAAATCCACGCTTCCCATACAAAATGTTCCTGCGTAGCAACGTGCCTCTATACAAAATCAAATTTGAACGTCTACTTCTTTTTTATTATAACTCTCAAATTAATTTTATTACACTTATTATATAGAAAATTTATTTAGCTTTAAATTTAATTTAATGAATTTATGCTACACTGCTTGGTTTAGGAGTAATTTAACAAAAAGTGACGACATGTATGAACCTATTTTTTATATACCATTTTTAATTAATTCTGCCTCACTTAGTATTTAAGTTAAATAAATTATTTTTCAATTACAATATAGAAAAATTATTGTAGATAAATATTGCAATAATTATTTTTTTCCTAACTCTACCCGTTTAGGAGATATTTTAATAAAACCAATGAAGGTAAAAAAAAATACTCTTTTCGATATAAAATGTTATGCAGTGGCGTAACAGTATTGAAAATTTGTATTTTACTTGAAAAACTATAGGTTAACAAAATAGAAGAGTAAAATTCAAATTATCTTTGCTTTTACATATCTAAATCTATCATTTAATAAATTTCTTCATTTCACTCGTCTCTCTTTAAACACCTGTGCATCTTAAACTATGCGCTGTAGGTGTAAAGTTTTAATCTCAAGTTAGCGAAAATTAACCCACCATTAAATATGTTTAGTGAAATATTGCCGTAAATACCTTAATCGAGGAGTTATTCGACATCAAAAGAGAAAAATAGGAATATTTCAATTTGTTGAGAAAATTCATATGTAATTGGCAGTGTCTGTATCATAATTATTTTTTAATGTACAAAAAAGTATTTATACTTAAACGACGCAGAATATTACGTACTTTAATTTATTAGAAAACAATATTTTCGTAGAAAGCATCGTTTAGAAGTTATTAGTGAAAAACTGAAAAAAGTACAAAAATGTTTCGGTTTTTGGGTCACCCTGTACTTAGCACAAGCGCAAATTTGGTGCAAACTTCAAGACACCTTCTTTGGATGTTTATGAAGAGATTAAAACAGTTTCCAGCTTTCCGAGAATTATTGACGCTATACCCCCTTTTCTGATGTTTTTACACTGGCCTATATGTGAAATGCATTCTCTATCAATAATACAATAGGTAGGTATCTTTTATTATAGAAGTACCTAGTCATATTATTTTCTGGTAGGTATGTTATATACTGTAGTACGCGGAAAATTATTTTCATTCATAAAAATACATTCGATATTTCAAATTTTCATTCATAAAAAGTGAGACTTAGACGGTAATTTTTGTCACCCACGAACGCGCCGCTGCTTTAAATTTACATACTTACATATTCATAGAACTTGCAAAATTTGCCAAAGGGCCATCGTTACAAACATACATGACTTGACTTTTATGTACCAGTAAGATGTAATGGAATACCGACAAGAGTGTAAAGTCTTGTGATATTACTGCGTTAACTAGAGGAACATTGAGGATGTAGAATTAGGGAATCAGCTAGAGGAGAAGAGAGATAAAAATATGTATATAGGTCAATACATTAAACTTACGTACATCTTTATATAGGTCATCAGTTATTTAGATGCTAATGCAGTAGTACTGTGGGGTGGAACTCCTTTCTCTGGTATCAAATAAGGAAATTGGGTACATCGCATTTAGTACAATTTGAGATTTTATTAAATATAACGCTTTGGTAACATCTACGATAGAATAAAAACAACGAATATATATTTTTCTGTCAAAATAAACTCAATGCAGCTTCTCGATGGAAAGTTGAGGGGTAGTCTGGATTTCGTTCATTCTATAAGTTTTTTGGGGTGCTGAATTCGAATCCGAGGTTTGCCAACAAAATTTCGTGGCGTAACATGGCAAAAAAAATGAGAAAGATGGCAATTTCTTTTAGTTTCTGACGATTTTTTTACTAGCACTGGCAACTTTTTGTAACTAGACTGGATTATAATGAAATAAGTGAAAGTAAGAAGTGAAAGTAATAATTAGTGTTTCTCCCCCTCCGCATCCAAGTTCTTCCAGCAAGCCGGAATAACCTGGATGCGGAGGGGGAGAAACAGAGATGAGTGGAAGGAAATGGAAGAGGCCTACGTCCAGCAGTGGAGGGAGGAAGGCTGAGGAAGAAGAAGAAGAAGTATTGTTTACATAATTCGATTATTTAGATGTGGAGAATTTTAACAGAGACGTAGTTTCTACCACTCTTTGCGCCCACATATAAAAACCATATTTAGTCTCTGACAAGCAATTCACTCTGCGCTTTTGACTTTTTTTACACTTTTTTTTTTTTTTTTTTTTTTTTAAACGGCAATCCACCCGTCAACGAGTGACTTATGCCATACACGATATTCTATTATGCTACAAGTTTAAAAGATTTAAATCGGGGCAACATCCTATTACATTATCAATAATATACTCACACTCTCCTGTCATTATGTTTAAGGCAGTTGACAATGCTGTGGTATATACGAGGAGAGTTTGTGGATAATAAGTATTCGATACTCAAAGGAAAAGTCGTACAATGTTCCTTAATCTCCTCCAGAAACAGAGAGTTATCAATTAACGGACAGTTGAAAAATACATGATTGAGGGATTCCTCTTCCTCTCCACACTCGCACATGGGGGAAGCAAACACTTTGATTCTGTGCAGATGAACTGCCACACAGCAGTGGCCGATTCTCATTCTACACACTTGAGATATCTCCACTTTCTTATACGCATTTCTTTCATACCAAGGCTTTCCGGGAAACTCTGACTGTATACGTCTATAATGGGATCCGGCAATCGATTCTCTCCAAGCGACTTCCCAGCTTTTGTTTATTTCCTTAATTATAACTAGTTTTCTGTCGTTGAAGCTCGGACTGAGAGTGGGTATGGTATATCCCGAGTCACAGGCCTCCTTGGCCAGGCAATCCACAATTTCGTTTCCCTTTATTCCAACATGAGATGGTATCCAGGCCACAACTATTTCAATATTACGATTTTTTGCGATATAAAATAGGTGCTTTATCGATGAATATAAATCGTCCAAAGGACAAGCCTTGCCGTTATTCATAAGTCTTTTGACCAAACTAAGTGAATCTGTCAGAATAATAGATTGTGGAATAGATCTGTTTATTACTTCCGTTAATGCTTCTCTCAGAGCGACGCATTCGGCCGAGAAGATTGAAAATTCACATGACAATTTAACTTTTTTTTCCACTCGCAAGGAGTGAATAATGAACGAGGCGCCACATCTATCCTGATACTTTGAACCATCGGTAAAAATTTGGATGTGGTTTGGCCATCTGGACTCCATTTCTGAGCAAAATTTTTGATTCACGAAGGAGGGGTCAGTCCACTTTATAGATCTGTCTAATCCTAGTCCTACGGACTCGAGAATAGTTGGAATAGCCACTGCTGCATTGAATGAAATTGAGAAGAGAGAAGGGACAGCGTTAGAAGAGATGGTAAAGTTTGCATTGAAATATGAGAGACATTTTACCAAAGTAGGCGGGGCTTTGTTACGCCAGAATCGATGTTCATTACATAAAATGAGAAGACGATTAAGAATAGCTATAATTGGATGAGTTGGGTTGTTTATTCGTTTTATAAGATAATTGTAAGAGAGATATTCTCTCCGAAGCGATAGAGGCATTTGGTTGCACTCCATCTGTAGAGAAACGATGGGTGAAGAACGCATCGCACCCAGAATAAGACGAAGGCACTTGGACTGAATTCTCTCTAACTTAAGAGTAAGATAATTTGGTAAGGGCTCCAAGACGATAGCAGCGTAATCTAGGTGACTTCTTACAAGGGCATTATACAGAAGTTTCATTGTTGAAGGGTGGGAACCCCACCATACTCTCGATATAGATCGAAGAACATTAATTCCCTTTTCACATTTTTTAATTACGTGCTCAATATGTATGTTCCAAGACAATTTTCTCTGTAAGAAGACGCCGAGGAACCTTACATGATCCTGAATCGGAATTTCAGAGTTATCAATTATGAAATATCAGGGATTTTATGTTTTCTGGAGAAGATCACAATTTGGCTTTTGGAAGGGGAAAGGTCCAAACCATTGTGTTCGGTCCATGATTTCATTGCTAGAATGGCTCTTTTTAAATTAAATACAGCAGTGGTGATGGACTTGTGACTACAGTACAAAACGAAGTCGTCCGCATATTGTAGGATCTGGCAGTTAGATGGGATAAATATTTGAATATCAACGGTGTATATGTTAAACAATATAGGACTTAGGACTGATCCCTGTGGAAGGCCTTTATAAATAGTTCTTGTATATGTTCCAGAAGAATCCTGAACCACGATCTGTCTTTCGCATAATATATTAAAGATCAGCCTGGTAATCGAGCACGGAATGTTTAGATCTAGTTATTTGTTTTGAAGAGTAGGAAGTAAAACATTATCATACGCGCTTGCGATATCCAAAAAAGCCGATGCAACCGTTGACCCCTTGGTATGGGCCAAGCGTACGTCAGATACGAGTGTTGAGATATTGTCCATACATGAATATGTCCTGCGAAAGCCGAACTGCCATGGTGGGGCCAAAGAATTACCCTCTATATGCCACTCCAGTCTTAACTTCAACATTCGTTCCAGAATTTTAACGAAACACGAAGAGAGAGCTATAGGTCGATATGATGAACTTAGATCAGGATCTTTTCCTGGTTTCGGGATAGGAACGATCAGTTGTCTTCGCCACTCTGGTGGAACTGACCCAGATTTTAAAACTGAGTTATATAATTTCAATAGTAATGACAAAAGTCTTTCTGGAGCGTTGCGGAAGAAGGAGTAAGGAATATCATCTATACCAGGGGATGAGTCTCCAGCGGATTTAATAGCCGCTAGAAGTTCGTCATAGCTAAAAGGTGATTCTATTTCTGATATTCCAAGAGGTAGAGATGCTGGAGATGGTAATTCCCGGATATGTGGCACGTAGGGAGGTGCCAATCTGTCCACGAACCCATCGAGCCATAATTTATGCTGAGAGTGACTCACGACTGAAGACAATGATCTACGAAATCTTTTTATGGATTCCCAGACACTACCGATAGGAGCAGCAGGGGACAGTGACTCGCAAAAATTCTTCCAACCTTGTCTTTTCTTTCTTCTTAGAGTTCGTTTCGCATTAGCTTGCGCCTTCTTGACATTCAAGTAATTCGTCTGGTTCATATCTCTTCTGTAAGTTCTCATTGCTTCTTTTCTTTTGACTATAACCTCAGAGCACTCCTCATCCCACCATGGAGGGGAGTTGGCTACTTTAAAACCTGATCTTTTCTTTGGAATCGAAACATCTGCGGAGCGTTTAAAAATTGAACATATGACTTCAGGTAATTCATTGATTGAGTTTTGGGATTCGTTTAGAGACAGATTATCCAATTCCTCCTCAACTTGCGCCCCAAAGAGGCTCCAATCTGCTCGTTTGGTATTGTAGCCCCTAACTTGACTCCAGCGAGAGGTTAATTTTTCAATATTACTATCAACAATCATAATAATTGGATAGTGGTTACTAGAGTGGGAGTCCTCTAGGACTGACCATTGAGAGAGTGGAGCAAGGTCGGGAGTACATATAGATAAATCCACTGCGCTAGGTTGTTGATTGGGTAGAGGAACAAGAGTGGGGGAACCGTCGTTCAGAATACACAAATTGTTATCGTCAACAAATTCCAGCACTCGATTGCCGTAAGAATCATTGCGCTGATTACCCCAGGAAGTGGAATGAGCGTTAAAATCGCCAAGAATATAATAGGGATGGGTAAATAGAGGCAAGATTGAATTCCAGTAATTCAGATCGATTGTTGTTCTCGGTGGGATATACACTGATACGAAGATCGTATTCGATATTAAGGCTGCAACAATTTGAAAATTATTATTTTGAGGAAGGGGGATTTGAGATACAGGGAGGTTAGAAGAGATTAGTAAGGCGGCACCAGCATAGCCGTCTGCGCGATCATCGCGCAAAACTGAATATCCTGGGACTCTAAACTCGGAGCCAGGATCGAACCATGTCTCAGAGATAGCCGCAATTGATACTTTATAAGAATTAAGGATATGAAGAAGTTCGATTTTATGTGCAACAGCGCTCCTGCTGTTCCACTGAAGTACGGTTAATTTGTTACTTAGATTGATAGGGGCCATTTTGAATAATTAAATTTTGTAACAAAGGAATAATTGATGCAGCGTTGGACGGTAGGCTAGATGAGGACAAAATTTGTAGGAGAAGTTGAGTAATTAAATTTATGGTGGATTGAATATCACTCGAAGGTTCGGAATAAGAAGTAGGTACATCCAATGAATTAGACGGACCTGGGAGAGCACATCCATTTTTTGAGTGTGGGATCTCACCGTTTGTGTAAAAAAGTTGTGCGTTATGGTTTTTCAAATCGATGGATGGTGTCGTTGGAGGAGATTTACGAGGAGAGCGTGACCTTGGACGAGAGTAACTGACTACGACAGGGGTTGAAGCAGTTTTTTCGGCATAGCTTGCAATAGCAGGAGGGTGAATAATAGACGCTTGCTTATATGAAATGTTATCCATCGCCATTGAGTGTTTGATGTTTTTCTGCCTCGTAAACTCAGGGCAGTTTAAGTCTGACGCTGCATGTTTGCCCTTACAATTTACACAGGACCGACTAACTGTTAAGCATGTTTCGCTAGCGTGAGAGTCTCCACATTTATAGCAACGAGGTGTGGAACGGCACATATTCTTCGTATGCCCGTATCTGCAGCAGTTGTAACACAATATAGTAGGGAATATGTACTGTTCTACTTTTAGTGAATTGTGGTAGAAGTAAACATTTTGAGGGAGGGTTTGTCCCTCAAACATTACCACTACGGAGCGTGAAGGTTTCCACACTGGTGATCCAGTCGTGGAATCCTTATAATTTAACCTTCGCACTTTTAACACTTTCATATTCCCAGGAACGGCCAGATTAGCGCATATCTCTTCCACCTCGAAGTCCGTGGAGATATTTCTAATTAAACCCATTTTTGTAACCTTAAATGAAGGCACATAATCTTTTAAATTATTTTCAATTATGAAAGTAGAAGAAATAAAGTTATTTGCTGAAGCAGGTGAATTAAATTTTATAGAAATTTTGTTGCGGCCCTCTGCTTGCACTCCACCCAGGGAAATTCCATCGACCTTATTTTTAAACAATATACTGCCAAAGGTCATAGAATGTAGCGGCTTTGCCTCTACATTGCTCTGTACGAAGACGATGTACGGTCCTGGAGAACTATTACTATATTTTAGCGAGTCAGCAATCGGATTGGGTCTTGGATTCTTAAGTGCGGAGGGGTCCTCCGCCGACACATCACACGGCCTCCCCCGTTTTCTGGGGTCGGGGGGTTCCAACGAACCCTCCATCGCCCCCGCCACTCAGCCGTCGTACAAAACTAATAATATAAAATATAAAACGGTAATATAAAAAAAGAAAAATTAAAATAAAATGGAAAAACAAAAATAGGGGATACCAATCACCCTTAATGATTTTTAAAATACGAAAATAATAATGTTGATTCCAACTTGTATATTCTTGTAAGAAACACAAAGCACTACTACGATACGACAACACGATGCACGTGTTCACTGTAAGAACAACCTAGCGGGAATGCGTTTTTTACACTTTGACATAACGAATTATGTTGAATGATATAGGCGTGATGTTGGCCGTACGATAGATAGATATGTAGCATTCGTGGACGACATTCTGTTTTGTGGCCATATGAGTATTTGATGCTGATGTTTATAGTTTATTATTTTCTTGCATATGTCACAGATTTCCTTGCATCGTAAAATAGTAAGATTATGGTTGAATAGGTAAACACATAGGTAACTGTAATCATCTGAACCGGAACACGGAAGCTGCCGTAGTAGGCTACTATTGATTTAATCGGGGACTTTTGAAGTCGAGGACAATACTAATAGCTAATAGCATGGAGACTTTTTTATGCCCATTCCTAGCACTATAGATATAAACATAAATATACTGTTTCAACTCTTGAAATGAGAGAAGTCATTTGGATATACCTAATAAATAAAGATAGTTAAATGTAAAAGTGTTGTTTGCTTCTAATATTTTATTGCTATGGCTGTGATATGCAGTAAAGCTCTAAACGGACATTTTAATAACTATATATTGTTGATATAAGAATATTACTACACGAGTAAATAAACCTCACCGGGAGGGAATATAATCTTGCTTTAGGATTATATTATCTACCTACATATTTATTTGGTATAATATAGCTGTATTGTTGTTATTGTCGACTGACTTATAGTCCGAGAGCCCGCTGCTTAATTTATGACGTATCTGTTTTTTGATCGAAATGTGGTATAAACGATAGCTTACCAATAGGGTATTACATCGCACTAGGGTTGCCTATCAAAATCTTGCCGCAACCCCCCCTGCCCCCCCCCCCCGAAAAGGTCCCTCTTCGCGGTTTTTCGCATTTTATAGGAATATGGTAAGAGACAGGAGAAAGTAGTTAATGACAAAAATAATCCTTGCTAAATACTCTACAAAAAATGTTAAGTCAATTTTTTCATAGGACTAGTAGTTTACCCGTAATGGCCAGTCAAAAAACAGGATATTTTTTGAAAAAATAAAAAAAAAAAGTTTGATTTTTTTCCTTTCACATTCTTCCACCCATTATTACTAACATTTTATGGAAAAAAAATTTTGGCCTGCGGCGCTATATCTCTGGTTATTTTATGAAAAACTAAATTTTAAGAATTTTCGTCACTGAGTTTTATTGTAATAACTCCGAAATTATTAGATATATGAACATGAGTTATAGCTCGTTTTGTAGCTAAAACTATGGTGATTAATTCGTTCTCTGACTATTTTCCTGTAGCTCTTATCAATTTTCAACTAATTTAGTTTAAATACATTTTTTTAGTATTCTAAATGAATTTCGGTTTTGGACCGGCCATTGCGGGTAAACTGCTAGTTCTACGAAAAAAATTTGTAACATTTTTTGTAGAGAATTTACCAAGGATTATTTTTGTCATTGACTACTTTCTCCTATCTCTTACCATATTCCTATAAAATGCGAAAAACCGCGAAGAGGGACCTTTTCGGGGGGGGCAGGGGGGGTTGCGGCAAGATTTTGATAGGCAACCCTAGTGCGATGTAATACCCAGGTAAGCTATCGTTTATACCACATTTCGATCAAAAAACAGATACGTCATAAATTAAGCAGCGGGCTCTTGGACTATTATGTTGAGATATATTATCTACGAGTACGTTTGCTTCCAATACGTAGAGAGATCCTGTATATGTAGACTGCTAGTAGCTGTGTGCTATAGTAATTCTGTAAAAGTACGCATGTGCTGAGAAAAATTAGAATATTTTACAGTTAAATAAATTCAGAACACACTTACATACATTATCAATTGATTCGATATTTGTTGAAGGTTTTCACTGTGTGTGATTGACATTGTTGCTTGGTTTTTCAAGTGAACCGTATGTAGATTAACTTGATCGACGTTTCGACACTCCCACTTTGAAGACGAAGACACCAATCTACATACGGCTCACCCGAAAAACCAAGCAACAATGATTCGATATTAGTAAACATTAGATATAGTTTTTATTTTGTTAATATTCTCATTCCAAATGACTGCTTATGACTTATATCAATGTTTGTCTTTATATTCAGTGGTTTGCTTCAATTTTCTGCCTGACTTTCTTTAATTTGACTAAACATTGATTTGACTATAATACATATTATTACTGATTACTTTGACTTCATTTTGTTTTTCTTTTTTTGCACTGACTATGCTAACTTACAATTTCTTGAATTACCTGACCTCTCATTATTTTAATAAGTACTGTTTTATCTATATTGACTAGTTTATATACACATGTAATATGGCATAACTTGAACATGATCTGTATTGTTTTTTGTTTGGTTTGTGCTTATATTATGTGGGTGATGTCTGTTTGTGTGCCATGAATTAAATAAATAAACATATTTACCTACCTACTTTTATTCCACATGAAATAACACCTGTGTCGTGATTCTATACATTGTTAACACAAAACATAATATATCTGATATTGAAGGTAATCAATGTGGAATAATAATTCTGCTAAACCTAATACGTATGTAGATTACTGCATACAAAGTTATTGTCCATAAAATTGAGGTCAGTGTATAGGTGGCGTAGTTATCGAGGAATATACAATAATAATAACAAATAGGTAATGATAACACTAGAGCTTACATTCTGCTGTCGTACGACCAGGTACATATATCTATAGCTTCACTGTAATGACTTGGTGAATACCACATTGCAACCGACCGGACCACAATATAATAGATGAAAACCTATTACTAAAACCCTATACACTGCGTTCGAAAGCCATTATCCCAACATACGAGTAGATATATATATATATATATATAGCTACGGACAAACCTTTTGTGGAAATTTGATCGCATTATAATAAAATTATTTTGCCATGGAATATAACAAGTCACAATATTTTGAATATAATACAGTAACTATTTATACAAATTCTATACGGTGATGTAAAATATATTCCTATATTGTTGTAGAGACTTTCCAGCTCATGGTCATAACTTATCCTCCAAATTCTATTTTCGCAGAGAGGTCCAAAGATTTTTCTCACGGGTTACCTTTCAAAGAACGAAGTGATCTTCTCTCTTCATTCAGCATATACGTACAAGCAATTCACAATAGTGTTTTATATAGCAGTAATTTTGTGCTCCTTGTCAATTAACGAGATTTAAGTTGTTTGTGGAATGTGCGTAGCGCAAAATAGCATTTGTCGGCAACTGTTAAATTCTCCTCTTCATCTCGGCAATTATTAGAATTATACTACTAATAACTATATAAGTCCAAGTATTGACAACATCGCAATCGTGACCGATCGATCGATCTAAGTTAGTCTTGGACGGCTTCACTTCCTCTCACCTCTCTTACTTGTAAACATCACTCCGTTTTGTTTACAACGTAATCATAAGTTTGAAACTTAACCATTTTTTGTGTAAAATAAAACAGTGCTGATAAATAAATATTAATCAAAAGTCTGCAACTCGTATAAACAAATCCGAAGGTGATGATCAATTTTAATTAACATAAAAAATAGTACATACTGTAAATAATAATTGATTAACGGTAAATGCCTTTAATTACCATAATATTCATTAAAATACGTCAGGAAGGTGTCCTCTTAATCACTTCAAATACATAAAACGGCGCTAGAATGCTGCTACAAATATTCTTTTTTACTCTTAGTCTATGGAACTTGGAAATACATAAATATAATATTACTATCGTAGATGAATTCATTCATCTTCATGGGATTATTAATAAATGTTTTCTCAATTAATCTCAACTGTAAGCACATGACTTGGGAAGATTTTCATCTTATTTTTTTATAGAATCTAGGTTTGCATACACAAACCCAAATACATTTCTTGCACTTTGCACTAGGCTTAAAGACATCTATTATCTTTTACGGCCATCCACTCGTCTGCGAGTGAACGACTTTACATAAGATTTTGCATTTTTTTATTTTATATACTCGTATTTTGGTAAAAAAAAAAAACTTGAGATTGTACCAGAACATCATAAAATTTCACACGATCCTTACGCTTTATATCTTTATTTATTTATATCACACATCAGAGTCACATTTATTCTCTTCTTTATCACACGAGGGCCTTACACAATATATTAATAAAGATATAAAGATTAAGGTTATTACAAAACCAAGACACATTAACTATCTCTCTCACAGAAAATGGACGCCGTTTGAGATATTATCAGTAAAATATACTATAAGTAATAATAATTGAGGAGGATATCATTAGGTACTGCCTTTTCAAAAACGATAGCGACGTGATAGCGGTAGAGAGCAAAATAAATTCTCTCTTTAGGGTAAACGCTAAGACGTTCAACAATTAATTCAAAGTAAAAAATATTCACCCAGCTAAACTTTTGATATTAATTTCCACGCCTGTTGTAGGTAGGTACTTATTTCTAATATAAAAAATACCCACAAGTACTACATTTGGTAAGGGATGATTTTGGATATCCATCTAGTAACGATTAAACACATCTGTGCCTCTCAACCATCTGTACGGCATCAATATAATATAGCATAACCCTCATTCTATCGTTAAGGAACGTTTCAACCGATCTGCTTTTTGTTCAATCATTCTCAAACTCAGTGGTAAGTTAAATAAATATAAGTATAGGTGGTTTCCGTTCCTTAGTTAGGAACAGAACCAAAGTAGCAGACGTCATGGATCGCGTAGCAAGTCTAAAGTAGCAATGGGCGGGACACGTCGCAAGACAAGACCCAACAATATGGACCCAAAAATCCTAAAATGGAGACCTTGGAGACCTAAAAGAGGTGTCGGAAGGTCCCAAAAGAGGTGGTCCGACGACATAGCCGCTATTGGGGGAAAAAACTGGCTGCAAGCAGCAAACAGCAGAAAGGAATAGAGGAATATTGAAGAGGCCTATATCCAGCAGTGGAGGACAGAGGGCTGAAGAAGAAGAAGAAGATAGGTAGTTTAGGTATATTGTTAGCTTTTGTACTAAGCAGGCCTGAGAGATACATTCTCGTACATTCATATAATGTCGTCACAACCGTCCCAAAGTCACACAATCGTCGGAGTGTATAATTTTTGGATGTTATATTGCGACCACTTATGAACATAAATACATTGTTTTTTCTACATTATCTGTAGACAATTTTATTGTGTGCAACTTAGTAGCAACGGTTTTTTTAGGTAGGCACCTACAATTAAATACAAAAGGCATTATGAACTGAATTGGGATTAAATATGTTATGTTAAATATTATTTATTCTATTTAAGGCCCTCCACTCGTTTTATGTTAAATATATGAAAAATAAAAAATACGCTATACGAACTGCACAAAATCACTTTAAATGACCAGCTTATTTACCTTCCTTCCATGGACGAATTACGCTGTACTAGCAGTAATACAAAATACGAGTATAGTCTTGTCCTCTTTAATAACATGATCAACTGTTGTGCGGGTCATGGCTAGTTTTCATCACAACAAAACACTTAGATACTGCATTTGTACCGTAGTGCAAAAATAAGTAACATTGAAGCATTTCATATTCACATATACGTATATTTATAAGCACCTAAAAATTATGTATTTATATGTTGAGAAACGCAGATTTAAATAGAGTCGTGTAGATACGTCTATACTATAGAGAATATATTGCTTACCCAAAATAAACCTTTTAATATGAATTAAACGAATTACTATCGATTTTCTGTGATCTTATATTATATAACCGAAAGCTAAAGGAGAATGCTCATTTTGTATGGGAAAAAACCCCAGGCCCGGCGCAAACGAAATGTAACTCAAATGATAGGTAATAATTTATTAGTAATTAAATATTGCATAGGGGGCATCATCGAAATCAATGGCTTAAGGGGTGAAATACCTATTCGAAGTTTTACAGGGATCACACGAATATATAAGAAAAGGAGCATTAAACAGTTACAATTGCGAGTCAAAAGTATATAATATGATGAGTGTAAGGTAGCCCATCTGATTTTTCTTCTTTTTCCTCAGCTTTGGTCTCTTCGCTGCCGGATGTGGACTCAAAGGACAATGCTCATGAGTTATGTAAAAAATAAACATGTCCGGCGCAAACGCAACGTGATTCAAATGATAGGTATATAAATGATTTATTAAATACTGCATGAGTGGCATCATCGAAATCAATGGCTAAATGCGTGAAATACCTACTTATTTGAAATTCACGAGACACAGAGATTGCATAATTTCAGGAATGGTAGGTTGAAAGAGCTTTTAAACACTATTATTTCTTAGTTTCATATAGCAGTGGAGGTCCAAGGCTGATGATAATGAAGAAGAAGAAGACGGGCTATCTTATATTTATCATATTATATACTTTTGAATCGCAATTGTTACTGTTTAATGCTCATTTTCCTATATATTCGTGTGACCCCTGTAAAACTGCGAATAGGTATTTCACCCATTAAGCCATTGATTTCGATGATGCCACCTATGCAGTATTTAATTACTCATTTTTACCTATCATTTGAGTTACATTTCGTTAGCGCCGGGCCTGGGTTTTTTTTTAGCATTCTCCTTTATGAACGAAAACTGACTCATTCAGACTCCTACAGTCTTAGTTTGGTTCTGTACAAGTTATTTACCTATAGGTATACTATTTCTTTAACCCAGTAGCCAGATACGTCCATCAGTGACCAACTTAACGTGTAGTAAATTATACCTACACATTTTTCTGAAATAAATAAATAAAAAAATGAAATAAATAAATTTAAATTTTATGTAGTGTAAAGTGTTAATGTTATATAATTATATTTGTGTGTCCCCTTATACCAGCACGATAGTTGCTGTCTGGGGATTAGAACATCTTGTGCAAAATGTCATATTGATTATATTTTAATTATGTTGTACATAGATATTCACGGTAAATAAAATTTTATTTATTATTATTATTATACTTCAATAAAAAAAAATATAATAATACCTATTAATTGTTTCTCTGGTGAGTAAATTTCCACATTGTAATAAGAATAATTTTATTGAGAACTTACACCATGACGACATGATTCGGTGATGGTGATTTACTCGTATGCGAGTAGGTACAAAGAATTCAGCCTGTTAAATGTTCATCATTGAGGTAGGAGTGACGCCCAAAGGGGAGCGGCTCCACGGTACTATTCTTCCTAACTGGAGATAGATAAAGATCTTCTACTTTTTCCTCAGCCTTCCTCCCTCCACTGCTGGACGTAGGCCTCTTCCATTTCCTTCCACTCATCTCTGTTTCTCCCCATCCGCATCCAGGTTCTTCCGGCTTGCTGGACTAGGCCATCAGACCACCTTTTGGGAGGTCTTCCGACGCTTCTCCTTTTGTTACAGGGCCTCCACTGTAGGATTCTGGGTGCCCACCTAGATAAAGATAACCAGATGAAATTATAACATTGTAATTCAATAGTAAATCGTAATTCAATGGCGAATCGAGTAAATACTCATTTATACTGTAGTAATTGGTATAATAACATATTATGAAAGTATGTGAAATACTATGTAGAGTACCTATGAAGGTACCTACGTGGATTTAATTTCGAAAATAAAGAAATAAGTAAAATGAGGATAAAGAGACATTTCTATTTAGGACTTCATCACTTGTTCATTCCTAATTAAATTGCATCTCTATGGAATTTTCATCTTACAATTAGGTTAATCCAATAATCGCCTTGAGTGGAACTTGGATGAGAGTGGCTAATCACTGGCTTAAGACAGTAATACATTAGAGTGTTGAATTTACTTCTATTCTCTTCAACGCGAGTAATATTTTAATGGTTATTCATTTCCTCACTGAATTCAAATCTCCGATATTATATTATAAAAATAACATTTCCACTTTTGTAACATCACCATTTGCTACAATTTTCCCGTCATTTCTTTGATATTATTCTCATTCAAATTATATTAGGTACGCCAAATGCAAATATGAAAAAGTATGTAAAAGCTTTCGCCAAAAAATTCTATGATGCAATAGTAGGTACACCCGTACCTAATAATACTTCATAGCCGTATGATCCCGAGTTTTAGAATGGGGATCATTTTTGTTTTTTTTTTAGTTCCCTGTAAATGTAAAGTGGTCGTAAAACTACAGCAAGATATTTCCGCGATGAAGTTTGCTAACTAAATATCGTGTAAATGTTTGCTCAAAGAGAAGGTAAAGTGTTACTTAATTATATTAATTTATTTATTTCCTATCGCTATACAACGATCCATTCCAGCTAACTCGAGCTATCCCGCGAATGTGTACAGTATAGAATGTTATAATGAGCATTTTCATGAAAAGATTAAGGTACCTACCCATTTCATTCAATTATAATAAGTAGATAGATATTTAAATACCCGATTTGAATTTGATAAATTTTCTTTAAATAAAAAATGCCATCCACAGAACGCCTAAGAAATATTCTTTCTTTAGATCTCCAAATGAAAATGTAATAATTCTTTGTGGGACACGTCTCAATATAATGGATAGCCAGCTCTTTATTATTCCACCAACTAAATTAAATGCTGAAGTGTTAACGTGTTTTAAAAAAGAATATTTAATTCCTATTTCTAAGAAGTTCCCCTCTTACTCACTGCGTAAATAGCACGCCATAAAAATGACGATTTAAACCATTTCAAACCATAACAAAAACACCTTGCCAAAATCAAAAGTTTAATAAGTCGGATCGTCAAAAATTGTAAACATTTATAATATTAATTAATTCAATAGACAACCTCATTTAAGCGGAAATGAAGGCCTCAAAAATTACATAGAATTTGCTTACAATTTTTAGTTAAATTTCTGAATAAAACAGTAATATTCGATGTGGAAATAGGTCACCGTCTTTCATAAAAAATATAGGTATCATTAAGGAATTCTTAAAAACGGTATAGCTTTTGATTCCACTTCTACTTAAAATTTATTGTTAGCTGGGTCGTAAAAGAAGTAAGGAAAATTCAATTAATTGAATAATTTACGATGTCAGAAATATGGAAAGTTATAAAAAGGTTCAGTTTAAATGTTAGTTTTACATCGCTGTTAAACCTGCACACCCTTTTCCTTCATTTTCATTCCAACATTCATTCTTCAGATATTATTGATTTATTAAGAGTATGCATACCGACATATCAAAAATTTCTAAAAACGGGAGACCTTCTATCTCGACAACCGTTACTAAATATGCTTTGGAACAAAATAGGGTAGATACATTGAACCTACATATATCTAGGGAATAACCGTAAAAGATTTTTTATATCTTGTATAGATTTCTCAAAACAAAAAAAAAATGAAAAACACCTCTGATCTTTTTTCCGAAAGACGGAAACTCGTTTTCCGAAAGTCGCGGAGTAAATATTTTTTTTTGTACTGATAATATGCATTAAAATCTAGGGAATAACCGTAAAAGTTTTTTGATTGACGCAAAATTAACCCCAAAAAATTGAAAAAACGCTATTTTTACCATTTTATCATGCGATTGTCACGCGATTTTGAACCTGAATGCCGTGGGAAAAGACTGTGACGTCATTCCTGGTGCCAAGTCCTTAATTCACGATGTTATTTATGAATGACTGGGTTTGTATTAGTAGAGACCAGATAATAATAAGATCACTCGACCGGAAATAATAATTAATTATATTAGGTATTATCACAAGTTGTTTTGCATCAGGCTATTTTTATATCTCGATCGATATATAATAACAAATTAATTGGAAAGTAAGGGTGTGTATAACTTACTGCGTTCATTCAAATAACTTAAATAAATATTTATAAGCCACACGCCACGCAAAAGGAATAAAACTGATTTTTGGTTCTTTATGGGTAGGAGAAAAAAAAAGGAAGACGTGTTCTTGACGACGGAGTTTTATTGCATGATAGAGTCCTAATTATTTATTTATTTATTTTTTTATTTATTTACGGCGCAAGCCTTTAACATTAACAATAGTTTTGTACAAGTACAATACAAGCAACAACAAAAATAAGTAACTTAATGTAGGTACATCTGAAACATTGACAAAAAAAAAAACATAAAATATCATAATATATTTCAACATTACAAAGCTATTAACAAGACAGTGCTCCATATAGCCAACAGCTATAGCTACTTCCGCTGTACAATTGCATAGTGTCATCATCATCATGTCAGCCCCCTGCGTCCATTGTTGAACATAGTCCTCTCCCATTGATCTCCACAGCTTCCTACCGCCTCCCGCAACTCGCCTTACATCGTCCGACCACCGCGCTTGAGGCCTACCAACACTTCTTCCGCCTGTTCTAGGTCTCCACCCCGGGATTTCTTTGTCCACCTGGCTACATGACCATCCCAACTCCATTTCTGATTGCAACTCTGCGAGCTCTGTGAACGAACACTATGTCGTTCATAGTGTCTTATTTATGTTCAGTATATACCGTTGTGTTTTAGCCATCAGGTTTTGTACTGCGTGATGTTTTGAACATTACCATGGGCGTCGCCAGCTGCACCCCTGCCCCCCCCCCTAGAGATTGGAATAGGTAGCAGGGGCGAAGCTACCTAGGAACACGATTCCCATCGAGTTATCCTTTGATTTAGATAGATAAATAATAGTTAGAATGATGTATAATCAGAAATGCACTAAAAAATATTACATTCAAACTTTGTAGATTCGTCTCCGATAGATGGCGGTGCACGGTATAATAATATTTAGTAGTTTCCGATGGGCACCCCGTACTCTTTGCTATTATATTGTGAGGTAAACCGTGTCGTCTTTAGTTACTGGTGCAGATTTTATTACCAGGCGGGTGTGTTCATATTCCTTTAAAATGACAAAAATATATCTTTCTCTCTCAGTCTTATGAGAAAACGGGAATACTACTGTCTCTTTCAACGTCATGGAGGAAAAAATTTACCATGTCTTAGCGGCAGTAATTTAGGAATGTTTTTCAAAAGAGACTAGTTCACTGCACATTTCTATTTTCTAATACAAAGATATTTTTACGAATGGGTCAAATTTGTAATGTTTTTTTTTTAAATGAAGAGCACGAGAAGTATTGCTGTTTACAAATATTATCGCTAGATGTGACTAATAATTTGTTGGTTTTAGACCCTTTTTGTGTGATTACTTGAGGACAAGTATATTAATCTATTGCTAACTACAGGTATTAATATAAGGTTATTAACAAGTAGTAGATTTTCGCATATTCAATTTTAAAATATTTTAGATACATGTTTTTTTCTTCATAATATGACATTCAATTTATTAGCGATATAAAACTTTTCATATGGCAAGATTTTATCTGACAAGTGACACAAGCTGTCAAAACAAATGGAATATGTTTTGTATATTTTTATCTCCGGGTTTAGTATTTAGTTTAATATTATATTGTATTTTTTATGTTTTAATACTCATATGGAGGTATTTTAGTGATAGTTGTGGAAAGCGGTTCAACTTAATACATTTTTACTAACTAAATATAATTACAAACTTTTTCGATCGATGTTGATATACCTGATTAACCTTAAAGATGGGAACGTGCTTAATTATATTAGGTATGTATATTAATTTAATATTTTAGGTAATTATTATGTTCGACAATACGCTGGAAAATTGATAATATAGTAGAAGCGTGTTATTTTTTTATTTTGCATAACGATAGAGACATCTGCATAATAAATTTGAAAGCTGCGTGTTTTGCTTCGATTTTGATAGATGGTGTTGAGTGGCCGTGTGTGCCCACGAATTACAATACATATATTGCAATAAAAAATATTGGTACCGGCTTCCCTTCTACAGAAATCCACCCTTCGCCACTGATAGGTAGGTATATATTATTTATTCATACCAAATGATAAAACCTCACAAAAAATCACAATACTACCACATATTTTCTCATCATATCATAAATATTCTAACGTTAGTATCAAAATTTATCAGTTTTTTAAGAAAAATTGCCTGCGGCACTATATTTTATTACTTTTTTATAATTAATACCTTTCATACATATTATTTTGCAAAGTATTTTATACATTTTCAAATGAACAAACCACATCACGACCTTCTTCACTACGTCTCACAAAAAAAATCGCCTGCAGCGCTATTTACTCAAACTTTATGCTACATAATTTTTCAAAAATTTTGTTGCCCCTCGCTTATCCCCGAGGCTGGCGACGCCCATGAACATTACTATTACTTTCGATGCCGACGATGCTGTATTAAAATTTGCCATATTAAGATATTCTGTAAAAAAAAAAGCTCTTTACTTTAATAATACATGAAATATATTGAATAAGATAAACATCCGAGATGAAAGCCTGAAGCAATGCGCAAAGATTATTCTACATATATCTATAGGTCGGTAGTACTTTCTTGTATATTATTATATGGGGTGTCTCAGTAAGCGTGCACTTTTTCATTTTTAAGTAAAAACAACGTATTTCTGAGAAAGTTGTGATATTTTTTATCGGGATTAAAGAAGGTTCATGAAGACATGGTGAGATACAGCCACATGTATGGAAAAAATTCATGGAAAATTTAAAGCATAGAGTAATGGCCTGTTATAAGAGTCGTGGGGGTCATTTGCCGGATATTTTATTCCATACTAAATCGGAACATGTCTTCTTTAATCCCAATAAAAAATATCACAACTTGCTCAAAAATACGTTGTTTTTTATTTGAAAATGAAAAAGTGCACGCTTACTGAGACACTCTTTATTTATACAGAGGACGCCAGTATACGAGTACTTAACTAATTATGAATGCCATTTGTTATTTATCCACAACCTTCCATCTTACTCGTACGTACAAGATTACATAAGAGAGTATATCTACGTACGTGATCTCATATACGATCAAACCGGTTGAAAACATTTCAAAATATTTGTCTTCACATTTTCACTACATTTATGAACTTAACTAAAAAATTTGAGCCAAAAAATCTTTGAGGTAAAATGAATTTTGTTTCAAATCCACAATAATGACTTTAGATTCCGCTGCTAGTGTTCGAAGATTTGCACCCTCATTATCATTGAAGGACTCCCAAGGGCTTAAGGCCCTCCGCATCTTCGGGTAGCACAGGCGCTTATACCTTCCTCTTTACCCACACTTCTTGGCAAAATATTTTTAAGAGGTGGGCTCAGGGTTAGCCAAAAGGGATCCCCCGACAAACCCCACCCCTAACTTTCATTCCTTTAGTGTCCTTGTCCGAGGATGGAAACATATAAATTTACAATTATTTGCAGATACATACATATATGAGTCATCCCTGAGATACCCTCATCATCAGGTGATTGTGAATAAAGTAAACAGGAATAAATTTAAACAATATAGTGGGAGAAGCCCACCACCCGATTGTGAATAAAGTTTTTTATTCACAATCGGCTGATGATGAGGGTGCAAATCCTCGAACACTAGTAGCGTAATCTAAAGTCATTACATGTGGATTTTAAACTGAATATGTAGTCTTTTTTGCCTTAAAAATGGAATTCCACCATGTATCGACGGACAAAAACCTCGAGATCGAAAAATCTTTTCCTAATTCCTAATTAAGTTATATACACTTTATTAGGTGTGTATTTCTACTTCTAATAAATCCCTAATAATACCGAAGTCTCTTACTAAAGTTACATCCCTTCGAAACTAGTTTCCAATGTACCTATGATTTTTTCTGTGGTATAAACATACATTTTCAGTTCGTAATATACATCGACGTTATCATCAAACTCTCCAAGGTTAAAACTGGTTTATTTTGTAGGACTTTCTTTAATACACTCTCAAGAGATTGTATACTCAACAAAAACCAACATCTGCAGTAAGATTCACATCGTTTTTAAGGAAATGGTGTAGCTTCCATATGATTTAGTATACACCTACATATGTTCTATATGTATGATAGTACACTACATAGAATACAACATGATTTAAAGAGGTTAAGACCTTTATTCAACATCACGTTTTTCGATTATGTATTTGGTTCCCAACTGAAATCTGACGTACATTCACTCGTTTAAACAAGCAAGTTGTTTTAGTCCAAGAGCCCGCTGCTTAATTTATGACGTATCTGTTTTTTGATCGAAATGTGGTATAAACTATAGCTTACCAATAGGGTATTACATCGCACTAGGGTTGCCTATCAAAATCTTGCCGCAACCCCCCCTGCCCTCCCCCCCCGGAAAGGTCCCTCTTCGCGGTTTTTCGCATTTTATAGGAATATGGTAAGAGATAGGAGAAAGTAGTCAATGACAAAAATAATCCTTGCTAAATTCTCTACAAAAAATGTTTAGTCAATTTTTTCGTAAAACCGAAATTAATTTAAAGTTTCGTCCAAAACCGAAATTAATTTAAAGTACAAAAAAAATGTATTTAAACTAAATTGGTTGAAAATTGATAAGAGCTACAGGAAAATACTCAGAGAACGAATTAATTACCATAGTCTTAGCTACAAAACGACCTATAATTTATGTTCATACATCTAATAATTTCGGAGTTATTACAATAAAACTCAGTGACGAAAATTCTTAAAATTTAGTTTTTCATAAAATAACCTGTGATATAGCGCCGCAGGCCAAAATGATTTTCCAAAAAATGTTTGTAATAATGGGTGGAAGAATGTGAAAGAAAAAAAATCAAACTTTTTTTTTATTTTTTTCAAAAAATATCCTGTTTTTTGACCGGCCATTACGGGTAAACTACTAGTCCTATGAAAAAATTCACTAATATTTTTTGTAGATAATTTAGCAAGGATTATTTTTGTCATTGACTACTTTCTCCTATCTCTTACCATATTCCTATAAAATGCGAAAAACCGCGAAGAGGGACCTTTTCGGGGGGGGGGGGCAGGGGGGGTTGCGGCAAGATTTTGATAGACAACCCTAGTGCGATGTAATACCCTATTGGTACGCTATCGTTTATACCACATTTCGATCAAAAAACAGATACGTCATAAATTAAGCAGCGGGCTCTCGGACTATTTAGATACATATTCAACCATTTCAACCTTGTATTTATTGTGTTTACTCGCGAAGCAATTTAGTTTTTTTTTTGCCCGCAGTACCTACATATGTAAGTAGTAGGTACCTACCTACATAATAATAATATAACTTCACCCCCGGTTTGTGGCTGATGGATATGAATAGAAAAGAATTTCCACCAACCCATTTTATCCTGAAAGCACTTTTGCGAAAACATGCGTGTTGTTGGGACCAAGGTTTATTCAGGACTAATTTATGAAATGATGATTAGAAGGATATATACAAATGTCTTAGGATCTAGTGTACCTAAATAGTTATATCTAGGTAGGGGGTGTTCATACTCCCTACAATTCTCTCCAACATTAGGTTAATTATGAACAATCCCCTTATTATGAGGGTCATGCTACGGTCCTAAAAGATTTTAGTGCAATTCTTTAAAAAATTGTTTCGAGAGGTACGCCTAATCATGAAGGGTTTATATCATGGGCGTCGTCAGGGGGCCAGAGAGGGACGGCTGTTCCCCCTAGAGATTGGAATATGTATATATTTTTTCATACTCAATGATAAAACCACAGAAAAAATCACTTTACTACCACTCATTTTTTTCATCATATCATAAATTTTATAAAATAAGGTAACATGAAAATCCATCATTTTCACAAAAAAATAGCCTTTACAAACCACATTCTAACCTACTTCATTATGTCTTACAAAAAAAATTCGCCTGCGGCGCTATTATGAGTTTTTTGTGCTAAGTATATCCTTTTTTTTTCAATTTTGTTTTCCCTGGCGCCCATGGTTTATATAATATTTAATTTACTGTATTGTGCAATATAAAGTAAGTAGAATAACTTTCTCGATCAATTATTTAGCTAAGGCTTATATAGTAGACGATCCTGCATAACCGTAATACTCGTACGTTGCACGCAACTTACGAGTAAAGTGCATACAATCTAGTTACATGAGATATCTGAGATTACACTCAATACCTATAATATGCAGGCTAGGCATATGTAATTGAGTACAACCTATGCTATGGCTTTATGATGATTATCAGCCTGTCAATCATGATGCCCGTAGCACTATGATGAAATTATTATGTAACTGCCTAATACAATAAAACACTTAAATTATTCCTACTTACGCGCAGTAGAAACACGATAACTATAGGACACCATAGGTATTTCTATGACGAAAGAATATTTGATTATGTACTTCAATAATCAAAATTATTTCTTGGAAAGGTTTGGAAAATAATGAAACAAGACAACCGTAAAAGGTAAGTTGTAGTGGTTATGTGGATACTTCTCAGAATACAATTCTGTAAATCCTAAATGGATGTTAAACTTACATCAGTACCTATTTATACACGCAGGTTATGTTACTGTTTACATACTAACTTTACTTATAACTTTATGAATAGAATTAGGGATGGTACCCATAATGTTATAATTCCTAACTTTAAGTCTCTGATCTCTGAGCACTTCAACATTTCAAAGACTTCACAATGATAACAAATAGTTATCTCAACAGATTTAGAGCAAAGTATGAGCTTTCCATAAGGCATATGACTGATCGTCACCTGGCTTAATGTGATCACTTTACACTTATTCACCCATTCCGGTCCATCCATTTGCCTCGGCCGGGAACCGAACAAAGACCTCCAACCTGACAAGCCGGTATTCTAATGATGTCATCAAGTAGCTCTACTATATGTATGTGATTTCCAGATGACACATTTTTCAATTTTGTGAAATAAAAGTCATATACCATATATTAAAATTTTACTACGTAGTACATAATATGTAGGTATATCATATGTACCTATATGTTGGGCAAACAATTAATTAAACAGCTAAAGTTTGTAATAGTTACTTAGGAACCTATTTTTCTGTACTATGTCTTTCTTATTATCAAAAGCTTTTTAGCACATCCGCAATTCTCTCTGTTCAGAACTGTAATGGATTGGGAACTAACAACACTCTAGCTGAGATCAGCTTTTCTCAATTTCTAACGAAATTAATTATCAGAGATTTTCATTCATAAGCCCACTCGAGTTGATAACATTACTAACTGACTCTTACAAAAATGCGTCTAGACTGGAAAGAAAAAGTCTATTCAACAAAGAAAAAAAAAACGATAAATCTATCACCAAAGTTTTATCACGAACATTTATCTTAGTGGTAAATCCCGTGGACAAATTTCAACATTATCATTTACTATGAAAGCTTACATTGTTAAACTATTGTTATGTTAATTTCACATCTCTCCATCTAATTAAATATACAGTCACTGTATCTACTTACCCATCTACTGTCAAACAAATCAAAAACAGAATACAATCCTCAACAAAGGCTTGCTCTTCCTTTCTTTCTGTTTAATGTTCAAACGAGTTAGGTCGGATCATGATAATTCTGTAGGGTCTTTATCCACTTTAAAGTAAGTTTTGTTTTAACCTCAGATTATAAAGATGAACCTTTACCTTTACTTCTGCGTACTACTAAGCAAAAACACAAACCATTAAACACCAATAAATAAGGAACCACCCTATGTTAATGCTGTTACTATAATGTTCAAGTAAATTCGATTTCGTGATGTAACTAGGTCTTCCACCTCTTCGGGTTTTACCCGGAGTTTACGGGTTTGAGTGGTGTTCTCCGGGCTCCGGGTTAGCATCGTATATCTCCGGGTCAGACTGGGTGGTGAGCAGGGCCGGATTTGCCAAAAGGTTGACTAGGTTGGGGGACTAGAGGCGGAGGCTGCGACCGTGTGCATTCCTCCCAAAAAAGTTGTAGGGATATTTCTATGTCAACATTTTTCAGACCTACTCTTCCTAGAATAAAAATGCACTACAAAAAATTTTAATCGACGTGGGGGGGGGGGGGGGGGGGTGGCGGCAAAAATCTCCGGGCCTACCTTCCTTGTAGTGGCAGCCCTAGATGTAACAGCCTAGACGTAAAAAGAATTGTAAATAACAATAATAAATAACCGTAATATTATAATATCCCTTAATAAAAGTAGACCTTCCTACCTACTTCCACACTACTTACAAAGAAGATAGTTTTTTTTAATATGATTTGAGATAAAAATGTCTCAAATTCAAATGTACATACACGATCTAGTCTCTTTGTCTGCATTTCTACTAAAAAAAATCTTTTGGCATCGAAGTACCTAATGAAATTATTAACCTGAACAGTACTGGAACTTTCTAAAGGTTTCTCACCCGAAACACGCAGATAAAATGCACACGAAAAACGACCTTATGTATATCGTCATAAGGGTCATTTTCCTAAAACATTTTATCTGCGTGTTTAGGGCGAGAAAGCTTACAAAGTACCCCCCCTAGAATCAGAACGAGACACGGAAGTTGCGGCCTTCTTTTCCATAAGGAGCAAAAGGGAGCACCCATATGGAGGGGTAGAGTCTGTCACCCACATAACTAAGTTCTAAGCCACTCACTAAGTTCAGCGGTATCATCGAGGATATACACAAGCTGTCTCCTGAGGCTCATCAATACCTGGACTCCCACGATCTTAAACTCTGATTCTGCCTTCTTAACGCCATACGATATATATCAATATGTATATTTTTTCATCCCTCGAGTTCATAATATGGGTGATGTCTTCAAAGGAATCTACCTAAAACTGTTATTTTGTTTTTCTTCACGGAATATCATTTTTTCTTCTTCTAAAAGTAGTTATTTTTTCCTCGATTGTTTAAGTAGTAGTATTTTTTACATCACAGTAAAAAGTTTTGTAAAAAGTCAATTTTATGTTGTTGATAGGTATTCCATTACATAATACTGGTATTATCCAAGTCATGTAGGTGTGTAACTCTGTCCCATTGGAAAATTTTGCGAGTTCTATGAATACATATGTATGTAAATTTAAAGCAGCGACGCCATCATGGGTAGCTAATAATTTTTGTCGAAGTCTCACTTTTTATGAAAGAAAATTTGAAATGTAGAATCCCTACCAATGAAATTATGAATGAAAATAGTTTTGAAATATTTCTTTCGTGGAAATAATCAAGTAAGTGCCATTTTATACAACGTGACAGAAAATGAAAATCTAATTCTCATACATACTATATGGTACGTACCAATACAATACACGTAAAGATTATCGAACTATATTTTAAAGTACCCACCTTCTATATGCGTGTATAGTACCTATGTATGTAGGTAGCAGTGGCGAAGGGTGGATTTCTGTAGAAGGGAAGCCGGTACCAATCTTTTTTATTGCTATATGTATATTGTAATTCGTGAGCACACAGGGCCACTCAACACCATCTATGGAAATCGAAGCAAAACACGCAGCTTTCAAATTTATTGTGTAGATGTCTCTATCGTTATGCAAAATAAAAAATAACGCGCATCATTCCACTATAATATATCGATATTTCCAGCGTATTACACAATAATTACCTAAAATATTGAATTAATATTATACCTACCTAATAGAATTAAGCACGTTCCCGTCTTTAAGGTTAATCAGCGAAAATATTATTTAATATTTATAGGTACATCAACATCGATCGAAAAAGTTTGTAATTATATTATTTAGTTAGTAAAAATATATTAAGTTGAACCGCTTTCCATAACTATTACTAAAATATGTACCTGCATATGAGTATTAAAACATAAAAAATACAATATAATATTACACTAAATACAAAACCCGGAGATAAAAATATACAAAACAAAAAACAAATTCCATTTGTTTTGACAGCTTGTGTCAGATAAAATCTTGCCATATGAAAAGTTTTATATCGCTAATAATTTGAATGTCATTATATGAAGAAAAAAACATGTATCTAAAATATTCTAAAATTTAATATGAGAAAACCTACTACTTGTTAATAACCTTATATTAATACATGTAGTTAGCAATAGATTGATATACTTGTTCTCAAGTTATCAAACGTAAAGTGTCTAAAACCCTCAAAATATTTGTCACATCTAGCGATAATAATTGTAAACAGCAACACTGTTTGTGTTTTGCTTTTTTTAAAATAACATTATAATATTGACCCATTCGTAAAAATATCGTTGTATTAGAGAATTTCTCTGTGGCATGATCTACTCCTTTAGAAAAAAACTCTTAAATTACTGCGGTAAAGACATGGTAATTTTTTATCTCTATGACGTTGAAAGAGATAGTAATATTCCAGTTTTCTCATAAGACTGAGAGAGAAAGATATATTTTTGTCATTTTAAAGGAATATGAACACACACGCCTGGTAATAAAATCTGCACCAGTAACTAAAAACGATACGGTTTATTATCTTACAATATGACAGTGTAACGCAGTACCTATAGGAAACGTTTCGCGCGCTTATTTGAACACTAATGTTATTATACCGTCCACCGCCATCTATCGGAGACGAATCTAAAAAGTTTGAATGTAATATTTTTTGGTGCATTTCTGATTATACATCATTCTAACTATTATTTATCATTATAAATCAAAGGATAACTCGATGGGAATCGTGTTCTTAGGTAGCTTCGCCCCTGGTAGGTAGACACGTAAGAGTGGTTTTGTGGCTTTCAGGGGATGGTACCAACTAAAAAAGTCGACAATATGAATCTGGTTTTACGACTTTCATGACGATATTGGAGAGACGGGAAAAAGGCGTAGCCTTGTGATCTTCCTCTGTTTACTCGAGGAACTTTGAAGGATGGAGTTACTACTCCATTACACAAAAACATATTTAACCAAGCCTCCGTGATTTTCACGGGTAGGTGCCCACTACTAATTATTATTTTATTCGCATTCACAATAATTATCGCCAAATTATCTGAGTAGATATATTTTCTTTTCTCTGTTTCTTTTATCTTTATTGGGTAGTTGGTACGTGCTTATTTCATTTTGTGTGGTGGAAGTTTAATTGTTTCCTGTACAGTTGTATAGTAACTTTCGATGAATTCTGTTTGATATATAATAATATAGGTTATTCATATGTGATCGAATTGTAAGGGTATTTTTAAGTGCATTGTCTTGTACTGTGAAACAGGTATAGATAGCTATAAATAAGTACATAGTGTATTGCAGCAGACTGATTCCTTACCGCCTGGTGTTTGACTGTCAATTTGATCCCACAAGATTCAGTTACGGTTTTACCGAAAGCATGTTTGAAACAGAATCTCTAATTTGTGTGTCGAACAAACACATTTAAACATAATATTCTGCGAATGCTATCTTTAAGGGCATGGCACCAGGAATGACGTCACAGTCTTTTCCCACGGCATTAAGGTTCAAAATCGCGTGTCATGCGATTTTGAACATGATAAAATGGTAAAAATAGCGTTTTTTTTTTTTCATTTTTTGAGGTTAACTTTGCGTCTATCAAAAAACTTTTATGGTTATTCCCTAGGTTTTAATGCATATTATCAGTACAAAAAAAATTACTCCGCCACTTTCGTGAAACGAGTTTCCGTCTTTCGGAAAAAAGATCAGAGGTGTTTTTAATTTTTTTTTTTTTTTGATATCTATACAAGATATAAAAAATATTTTACGGTTATTTCCTAGATAAAGGTTCAATGCATCTACCCTATTTTATTCCAAAGCATATATAGTAACTAGTAACGGTTGTCGAGATAGAAGGTCTCCCGTTTTTAGAAATTTTTGAAATGTCGGTATGCACACTCTTAAGTACTAATATGTTGTCTAAATCATATAGAAAAGAAACTTTTATCTTATGTTCAAAAATTATTTCTCGTATGTAGACATGAAGATGAATATTTTTTTTCTCTGATTGGGTATCGCTTGTATCTTTGAGATGACTTGCTTGGTTTGAAACATAACTACGTCTTGGATGAATGACGTTCAAATGAGGAGGGATAGAATTTCATTTCGCGCCAGAGTATTCAATGAACTCAATATCAGATATACGAGTATCTACATTCTACATGGCAAGGTGTCGTAGAGTACAGTACAGAGTACCTTATAGTGCAATTTAATTTACAACAAGGGCTGTAAGAAGGAATGTGTCTAGATACGCGGAGCCACTTCACACTTGATGTGGCAAGAGACGGATTTGTACACTTAAAAATAATATTATTTCCATACATTTTACTGGAACGCATGTCTACCTGACTTAAATCCTAATTTATGAATATTGCAAATAATGAAAGGTAGGTATCAGGGACGGGGAAATGGCGGCCCGCGGGTCAAAAGCGGACCTCGTCGAGTTCGAATGCGGCCCGCGATCGTTCAACAGAGTTTTTGCGTATTGTTGCGATTTTTATACAAAAGGTTCATGAATCCACCCATTTTGCAAAAAAATTCGACTGCGGCACTATTTACTTATATTTTTTTCCGTTCGGATATATCAAAATCTTAGTTGCACCCCACCTAGCATCGAAGCTGGTGTCGTCCATGGTTGTTACTTATTGCTTTTGGTCCAGATATTCTTTTAAGTGAATGCCCGGATAGTTGCTACGGTCATGCTTTCAATAAACCCTTATTATATGCTGTACTTTCTAGATATGGCAATTCTCAATATATATATTTACCCATCCCTAAGATTCCTTTCATATTCTCGTCGGGTGAACATTTACCCCCCTTGATTATGTTTACAGCTAAAAGCCTCCGGAACTGTGTCCATTCATTGTATTTGACGCGATCGTTTCCTGGACATTTGTCTTAGGATTGTTTGCAGACTTGCCAAAATATGAATTATCATCTATGGCAAAAATCAAAAGAAACATATCTGAAAACATCTACAATACTTTCAGTCACCTAAAGATGTATTAACTTCATGACTTGCGTCACACTGAGCTAGCTATTATTAAGATTATATTTTTTGTAAAACATTTCTCTAAGGAGTCTTCCTGGTAATCCGCAAGTTTTATTTACCTCAGTATATAATTTTCTTTAAAAGTTCGTCTCTGAAATTGCTTTCAAATATCTTTGCAAATACCTGGTAAAGTCTTCGGGTGATAAAGCTGTATACTCGTAGAATTCCGTTGTCTTAAATACAAAATATATTTCCATATTATTTAGGGTCTGTTGTGGAATTACGCAGAAGTTCCTTATTGATTACCTACAGCATATAGACCAGCCGCTGTGATGACTTTCGTATACTTAATATGAGCACCGAATTCCATCAATTGATTATTGTTGAGGATAGGTCAAGGAACAAGGATCAGTTTCTTGCCACCCTATTTTCCGGTCTATTTTTTTTACACCCCCTCAAAGTTTGTCGATGGGGTAAATGCATTGAAGTCATTTTAATGATTATTTCAGTCTTAATTTTAAGTTTATTATAATTGGAAAGTGAAGTTGGGTTATTAAGTAAAATTATAAAATAAAAATAAATAAAAAAAAAAAACAAGTCTTTGTTATAAATCAAATAATATAAAGATTAAATTGACAGATTCCATTGTACCATCATTCAGGCGTCCTAGATAAGGCGGCAAGATGTGAGGACGGGCAACTATGTTCGGATTCTTATTCCTGAGACTCCAAATAATAAAAAAAACATCAGGTCGGTAACTGCAGTGGTCCCCTCTAGTCCATTCCCCTCCCTTTTTCATCCTCTGTGGTAATTGTAAACAAGTCGTTTTTATAGAAACCCCATATTCAGATAGTCGTGAAATTTTCGTATATTGTGTAGATTGATACTATAGTGAATAATCCAGTTTTGTACGATTTTCCTCCCGCCGCCCCCTCCGCCACCCTTAAAAAACCTTTTAATATCGCATATCTTTAAATAACTTCGTTGTTTCGCATTTTTGGCCAAAATAATCGTTTGCTCTTTTGTTAAGCATATAATGTTCTAAAAAAAGTTCATTAAAAAATTTGCTCTAAATTAAATAGCAGCGGAGCCATCAAGCTCCAAAACTGGCAAATTTTTAGATTTATTCAAATTTGAGTTTCTAACCGTTTTACGCTATGATAACTTCTTCATGGTTCATTTTAGCTTAAGTACTCATAACTAATCTTAGAGATAATTTAATTATCTTCAAAATTCATATATTAAGGTCCGTATAACGCTGAAAATAACAGGAATAAGAATCGGAACATAATTGCCCGTCATCACATCTTGCCGCCTCAACTAGGACACCTGAATGATGGTACAATGGAATCTGTCATTTTAGTCTTCATATTATTTTTTTACGCGGAGGCATGATTTTGCCAACACACTTCTCAGTATTATCAGCCAGAAGAGTCTACATATTATCATTCATGATTCACATATAAACTCATCAGCCTAATACTGGGAAAAATTCACCTATCCAGATATCACGGATATCACAGGATTAGGCTCAGATGCGCGGGGCCTAAAATACAAGCATTGTGCCTGAAATATCAGTATTTAGGAATCGTCTTACAATATTGCAAGTATTAATAATGACCGATTTTTGCATTTTTATGTATAAATTTTCCGGTAAATCTAATTTTTTTAAATTGTTTATTAGCGATTTTGGTATTATACCTACCTGTGGCTGATAATACTAATGGGATTATATATACCGACCTAGAATGCCAAATATTTTTTATTTCACCTGCTAATTCTGTATATTTACGATTTTTTTCTGCGACGGTTGTTTGAATATTAAATGTATTTGGTACAGCGATGTCAATTAAATAAGTGATTTTAGTTTGTTTGTTATGTAAAACTACATCGGGTCTATTATGATGTATTGTTCTATCTGTTATAATTGTTTTATCATAATAGAGCCTATAATTTTGATCTTCTAAAACCGATTCCGGGTTGTATTTATAATATGGAATTATATTTCTCGAATTTATTAATTTATATTTTATAGCTAAATTTTGGTGGATTATTTTTGCCACATGATTATGTCTATATGTATATTCAGTTTGCGCGATTGTTGAACAACCCGAAATTATATGTTGTATCGTTTCCGGTTTAGCGAGACATTTACTACATGAATCATCTATTATATTTGTATCTTTTATTATAAATTTTTGATAATTTTTTGTTTTAATTACCTGATCCTGAATCGCTAGCATAAACCCCTCAGTCTCCCCAAACAAATCCCCAATAATCAACCATCTGTTTGACGCAAATTTGTCAACATGAGACTGGTTAAGATCATTGAGGTGTCTGGAGTGAATCTCTTTCCTACCCCAAGCTACTAAAAGCTCATTTAAATAATTATTACGCGGACCTACTATTTCGTTATTTAAATTTGCTTTTTTTATTTTTTTATTATTGCTTTATTATTTTACTTAATAATCCAACTTCACTTTCCAATTACAATAAGCCTTAATTATACTCAATATTATTATCATCTTCTAATACAGAAACCTCTTCTTCTTCTTTAAATATGGTATGCACCCGTCTACGGGTGATTTTGCCATTGTCAAGTGTTTTGGTTATTTACTTCTTTATTTATACTGAGAGTGACGATTCATAGTATTCTATATTTAGGTAACAAATACTAAATGCAGTGTTATAAAATGTTCCAATATCTTCAACATCATTCGATGTACGACCTCAAAAGAAGAAAAGGTTAACGAATATGAATTATTACAGTTAATATTTTTTTCGATAATATTATCCGGTCACTGGGTTAACTACACTAGATATCTAAGTCACGTACTCCTTAAGGTCGTTAAGGAATGCTTTAATATCACAATATGGGTCTCTCCTGCCACACATCTGACGATAAGGGTGTATTTCGCTCTCGAGATTCCCTCTACCTATTCGTGTGTTTAAATCACCATCGATAAACTTTTATAATAATGGATGAAAACAGGCGTCGTTAAAATAATATAGCAATACTAGCTGTAACCCGTCAGAAATGACAATAATTGATTTGAACGTACACGCATATGCTTAATGTAAATTAAATTTTCAATTTAGAAATTGACAGTCATGAATTAATGGTGCTTATGATAAAATCGAATAGTAAAAAAAAACATTATTCGATGCAATAGACATGACGTTCAAATCACAGATAAAATAATACAAATTATTTTTTTAGTTTATTCCATTATTATCGTTAAATAAAAACTCGTTCTACAAGAAGACGATCGTTTAGCTTTACACTGAATGATATCAGTCACCGATCAGTCCATTTTTCAATCATGAAAGAAAAATGTTGTTATCTCTAAGTCCTCTTTATCGTATCGATTACTTAATCAAACATTATGTTTCCTCCCACCCTGAATAGGTCTATGATAGAAATTGTTCGGCAGGTTTTCCCTACTCTTCGCCCAGGCATAATAAAAATTAATGGCTCGGGACCAACAACCAAATCGAGTGAAAAACCATTCAAGACTCATGAGGATTTTATTAATGTCTGGGGTTCTCCTTCCTGTCCGAACTATTTTGTAAAAAAATATTTAGCTCAGAAAATCATATTTTTATACGCAGCTGAGCAAAATGTAAGTTAGTTTTCATTTTATGGTGTATTGTTGGGTAACTGTCCCGCCGTGGTCTACTTAATATCGATTTTTTTTTAACTTTGTCCTTTTTTTTAGTAACTGTTTACATCAATTCATTGAAATTGGCTCCAAAATGAAGCATCTATTTCACGTTATAATTCCGGAACAAAAGTGATAAACTTATAAATAGAGTTCCGTGAAATACTGTTTACGTGAATTAATATCTAGTTCTCTTTACTTTATGCATTTATATTACTGTCATGTACAAACGAAGTTATTGCTCAATGCTCATACTCTAAGGCCCGGTTGCTCGACGAATAGTATCATCGGCTGGTAATGGTAAGAAGACATAAAATACTGGCTCCAAAACAAAAGTAATATGGTAGGTACCGTAAGATTTCCAATCCGTTTACTGCTGTATCCGTTCTCTCTAACCTAATATTGCTATCTCTTTTGCGCACGTAACTAAAAGCGAAACGGCAAACAAAACGCCAGTGCGTGTTAATATAGTTAGCAATTTTTTACCTGGCGTCATCGGTGTTTTGAAGCAACGCATTTAAGGGCATGGCACCAGGAATGACGTCACAGTCTTTTCCCACGGCATTAAGGTTCAAAATTGCGTGACAATCGCATGATAAAATGGTAAAAATAGCGTTTTTTTCCATTTTTTGGGGTTAATTTTGCGTCTATCAAAAAACTTTTACGGTTATTCCCTAGATTTTTATGCATATTATCAATACAAAAATAAAATTTTACTCCGCGACTTTCGGGAAACGAGTTTCCGTCTTTTGGAAAAAAGATCAGAGGTGTTTATAATTTATTTTTTTGAGAAATCTATACAAGATATAAAAAATCGTTTACGGTTATTCCCTAGATAAAGGATCAATGCATCTACTCTATTTTGTTCCAAAGCATATTTAGTAACGGATGTCGAGATAGAAGGTCTCCCGTTTTTAGAAATTTTTGAAATGTCGGTATGCACACTCTTAATACGTTTACTGATCCGTAACAGCAATGGTATTTACCCGGCCTAAGACTTTCTTGTAGACAGAAGAGCAAAATCTTCTATTAGAATGGAAAACCAATAATATGTACCACGTTGCTATGGAAAATTTACATAATTTCTATTAAATTCTAACCTAATTGAATTTCCAAGTGATTTCTCTTCTTTATAAACTAAATAGTATTACTTTAGTTATTCCTTTGTAATGTCGAGATTTTACAAAAAGTCGATCGTTTTCCTTAACACTGAATGGTATAAGTCCATTGTTTCATTTTGTGCTTTGTAAAGTAAACAACTCATTAGAAAAATGATATCACCTTTATTGCTTATTGTGAAATCAATTATATGAAGGGTTTTTTTTTTCTTTAAGTGGAAATCGGTGGACAAAATCAAAATTAGAGTGGGACAGGGATACATTTTCCACTCCGTTATAATATACTAGCTGTACCCTACGCGCCTTGCTATGCCACAGACATCTGTAAATCCGTGAAAAAGTACACTTACTTGTTAAACATATTCACACCCCCCTTACACCCCTACCGCTACACTCTTGCTAATGTCAGAGGTGTAATTATTCATCTTATTGAAACCCAAAACTATGGATTCTACACCAACAGGCATCGATTCTTGCTTTCCATCCCATACCCTCCACTCCAGCCCCACCCCTCTTTTGTTGCGGGTATCGGGAGGGTTACTATTCATATTTTAGATACCAAAAGCTATGCGGATTCTACAAAACTCGCCTTTTTCGCACAATCCCCCCCCCCCCTTCGTGCCGCTCACCTTTATTTTACCTTCCCCCACCCCTATACAATCTATTCCTGGGGCAGGAACAACAATTTGTCAAAATTTTATCTCAATCGGATGGACGATTTAGGAGTCTATATACGAACAAAAGGCGCTGTATTTTATAGTATAAGACTACGACACATACGTATTCAATAGAATTCAATTGAACATGTGTGTTTCGTTCTTCATTACGGTCAAAAACCAAAAATAATTGTAGAAATAAATTTACAACGTTCAAAATCCTTTTCATCGCTAATTGCAATGCAGTCCGACCTACATAAATAATATTATGATTTTTAACAATCTCTTTGAAATGGCTAGCAAGTAGAAAATAAAATTAAATTCATGAAGGTGATTATTATTTGAAAAGTTCAACATATAATAGTTTCGCCCAAACGTTTCAGAATATGAATTTCCCGATAGGATATGAGCGTTTGATTTCCCACGTCCCGTAATATCGAAAGGGAAATTATATATTACTCAAATTCCAATTCTCTTACATACGATCTTCATAGCGAATAGATACAGATACCTATGCGACTATACCTATACGCACAACACAGCTATATAGAAATGTTCTTTACTCTCAAAACATTCTATAAAACATAGTCTAGAGAGAATGCTAAAAAGCCAGGTCGGCGCACATGAAATGTAACTCAAATGATAAGTATAATGAGTAATTAAATACTGTATAGGTGGCATCACCGAAATCAATGGCTATAAATGTGTGAAATACCTGTTCGAAGTTTTACAGGGGTCACATGAATGTATTAGTAAAAGGAGCATTGAACAGTTATAGTTGCGGCTTAAGAGCGTATAATTTGGCAAGTATGAAGAAGCCCGTCTTCTTCTTCTCCTTCACCAGTCTTGGTCCCTCCACTGCTGAATGGAACTAAGAAACAATGATTTTTAAAATACCGTTGCAACTTACGCACTTCTGAATTTATACAATCTCTGTGTCTCCGTAATTTCATTTAGCAATTGATTTCTATGAAGCCACCTATGCAGTATTTAATTATTCCTTTTTACCTATCATTTGAGTTAGATTTCTTATGCGCCGGGCCTGTTGTTCTCCCATACTTCATGAGCATTTTATGATAGGTTAATATATTTTTTAATTAAATCGTTTAATGTGTCTAAACTAATAATGTAAAGTACATTATTATTCACGTAGGTATATTGTTTCGATCCATCAAAAGATTTATAGGCTTAACGTATTTTAATGGCCCTTAAACAAATTAATAATGAACGGGGTGTTCCAATGTGTTAACGTAAGTTTGTTTAATAAATACTTAATACATGCATACATACATACATACATGCTAATGTGCTAAGTGTGCGACAGATTTACATGCTGAGACTGATATTGCGCACGAATAAAAATATAGAGCGTATGGAGCCAGTGTACCACATCTACTCAACGAGGCAGCGAAATGATCTTAGGATCCCATCGGTAACTACCACATTCCTCCAGAAATTTCATGTCTTTCTGGGACCACGCCTGTATAATGTGGTCAGGCGTTCTCTTGCCGATAGTGAGGAAAGAAAAAAGAAGTTAACTAAGTCCAAAATCTTCGTGTATCTAGTGAACATGGGAATATATGAATCGGAGAAGATGTTGAACAATATAATAGTGTAGATTGATAATATTGAAGAGACAGAAGTGATTTACTGAACATATTAACTTGTGTACATACATATGTTAAATCTAGTAATTAATAATTAAGAGAAGCCTCAATACAGGCGCAAGCCTAGTGAGGCCATAGACTAATTAATGTGCTTACTTATAAAACTAAATCTGCATATTCTCATATCTCTGTATATATATTTATTTGAATAAATTTATTATTATTATTATTATATCCACGTCCGCTCCCAATATGGAGCATGTGGTCGTCACCCAGTTTTTCCAGGCTTTTCTGTCCTGGTCCAACTCCGTTGCCTGTTTCGATATCATTCCAGCCTGGCGCAGCTCTCATGTGTACAGCCTCTGGAGGGTCTTTGCGGATCTGCCCTGACGTCTGTTGCTTACAGGGCGATGTTGGAGAAAACTGTTATTGCTATCGGCGTGCATGCGTAGAACGTGCCCGAGCCAGTTTAGCCTACGAGTCTGATGTATCACTTGGGTGATAAGTGGCTGCCGCGTTGTACTCCTGACTTTATCGTTAGTGACATAGTCAGACCATCTGACTCCCAGTATTCGCCGCAAGTAATAAATAAGTGATAATAAATAAGATTGTTTAACAACATTAGATCTACTTGGCCCTCGTTCTTGAAGTAATATGTAATCGATTCGTTCCGTACAATCCATCCCATAATTGAGTCGCTAATTCTTTGGGTTGTTTTTTTTTTATAAAGCGCTTAAAAGATTTTTGTCGTGCGCGGCTCCAATCGTTCCGAGGCAGAGCGAAAAAAACATTTTGGCGTTTCCATAATTTTTTTACTAAAATGGGTTTATGGAATTAGTCTTATATGTAATACAATAAATAAAAAGCCTTCTCTTCTAGTCCAGAGTTTTGTGCAGTGCATACCTCGTACCTATTAATACGTCTTCCTTCCAGAGATTCGGTAAACGTATTTATTGTTCGTACAATTTAGATATACTATTGGGTACCTACATGAAAAATGGTTCAATAAAACTATTCTAGCCTTTTATTTTCAACTCATAGAAAGTTTTATAAAATAAAACTCCATACACTTCTTAAACAGGTTCTATTATTATTTCGTATGGCTTCTGCCATCGTTGGGCGGCAACGTCAGAAGATAATCCAGGAATCCCGTCCAGGACATTTTTTTTTTTTTTCTTTCCTGTTTCTGATCTTTACCATTGTTTTAATTTTTTATTGATTGACTATGAACTATATTGAGAGAAGGACTGATTAAAAATTTTACTATAATATTATTCTCGTGAAAATAAAACTCCTGAATTAATTACATTGAATGTCAAGCGCCATCTATGGTGTGGTAAAATTAACATTTATTAATAGCAGCCGTAAACAAGATCAAACTCACCTTCCGTACATACAATACAGGTATTACGACACCGCGCCCGTGTTCGTTGGGTGACCAGTGGCTACCGCGTTCGGCTTTCACAGCGGACGTTAGTGGTTCGAAGCCGACTAAGGGAAGTGGATTATTATTTTTTTTTTTTTCTCTTTTTTTGTGTACATTGAATGTGGACTGTCGTATCCTTACTGAGGTGACATTTTTTCTTCCATTTTTCTTTTTTTTTCATCTCAAATGACTCATACATAGTGACTGGTTAGTGGATCAATTGTGTTTGCTTAAGGACATAGTGTGATACGCGGATCGGTTGCCAATCACTGTAAGTGTAGCGTTTGCTTAAAGACATTCTGCAATACATAAATTGATCGCTGAACACTACAGGTGTTTTATGTGCTTGAAGACATTGTGTAATGTGGAAACTGGTTGCTAAGCGCTGTGTGTGTAGTATTTGCTTAAAGACACTCTGGAATACAGGGGTTTATCAACATACCCATTGGGTGTAACATCTGACTGAAGTCATCCATCAGTCATCTATCAAAGATCTTACTACATCGTTGAATTGATAAACATTGTATTACTTGTTGTGCATATATCGATCAGGGATACCAAACATAATGTTACAGTGCAACGTTTGTGACGGCCCATTGAGCCCTTCTAAAGCTCTTAAATGCTCAAGGTGCTTGCTGTCGGCGCACTCTAAATGCTTGGGAAAATCCCAAGAGAATTTTAAAAAAATGTCCTCCATCTCCAGGGCCTCCTGGAAGTGCGGCGATTGTAAGGCTAGTGATCCCAGGAGCAACACCGCCGCTGCAATTGATTCTCCTTCCCCGGCCATCCCGCCTCCTACCCTACTAGCATCTCAGGCCGACTCAATTTTGGCCAAATTAACCAAAATTGAGGGGGAGATATCTCCCCTAAGCACTATGATTAAGGAGGTTGGAGAAATACGTAGGTCCTTGGAATTTCTCGGGGAGTTGTGCTCGGCGTTGGGGAAGAGGGTGGAGACACTTGAGGGAGAGATGCGCGTTATGCAGGCGGCAGTCGCCGCAGACTCAAAGTCGCTCAGGACGGTCTTGGTGCGGGAGGACGAGAGGGAGCAGCTGGCAAGGGCCAACAATGTTGAGATCCGGAATGTCCCAATCACCACCGGTGAGAATCTCCTGACGTTGGCCCAGGAATTATCACGGAAGGTGGGATTTCAGCTGGTTCCTGAAGACATCGATTATGTGACGAGAGTCGCCACGAAATCTACTCAAGTGAAGCCTATAATCCTGAGATTCACGAGAAGATACAGGCGGGAGGAGTTTGTTGCTCTCTCCAGGAGGGCCAAGATCACAACTAGCCAGCTGGGATATTCAGGACCTGATACACAGATTTATGTTAACAATCATTTAACGGTGAAAAACAAACAGCTGTTGTCGCAGGCCAAGGAGAGGGCGAGGGAAGCGGGATACAAGTATGTGTGGGTCAAGGAGTTTCGTATACTGGTACGAAAAAACGAGACGTGTAAACCTTTTTTAATAAAAACAGAAGAGGACTTGCTGAAAATCAGCAAGGCCTCAACTCCCGAATAACCTACTGCCACGCTCGCTTGACACCGCTTTCTGACCCCTGCCTTCCTTTAAATAAATGTCTTACCTATGCGCCAATCTGCGTGCATATAACACCTTTTCTTGGTCTAATTGTTATGGCTCTATGTTTGCCTTTCTTTATCCTTTCACACCTTCTTCTTATGCTTACCTTTAATTACCTTATACCTTCCTCCACCCATGCAACCACCTATCCTCTAGTTTGTGTGCTCCATTCTGTTGTATACAAATTGTATCTGTTGATGATTGATGTGGATGTTGTCAGCGATTTGCTACCCACATCTTATTCACAGTGTATTATTTCACACTTATATGAATTGCGTTTGTATTATGCTATTACTTTCTTCCTGTTTGAATTGTGTTCCAGACTAAATATTGTTATATTAATATCTTCAGTTTGCAATGAGAAATTATTTGACATATTGTCGTCATTGTACTATAGATACTTTACTCACCTTATCAACATAATATTTTTACACCTTCCTTTCTACTGTAATACTTTCTACATTCTCAGAATAATATACGAGTGTGTTACCTACAAATCTATTAACTCTGAGTTGATATTGTTATGTCACCAAATAAAATCACCATCTTTTATTGTAATTTTTATTGTAATTAGGGCTAATGTAACAGTGCATATTGAAGCAATGGCTTGGTTACCACTACATTGCATTTATATTTATTGTATTGGGTTGTCAATGATTATAGAATTAGTTTCCATTTTTTCACTTGTTCCGGAGACATTTCACTGTCGTTACACTACATCAACGCACATTAATACTTTTATTGTATGTTCTCCTGTTAGAATGACGAATATTGGCCATATTGTTGTATTCGTTTTGTGTGACGCACCTGAGGTGTATCCAATTCACTACCTTGTCATTGTTTCCAGATTTTGTATGTATATAAATGCTATTTATCAATTTGCCACATCACTGGAGATTGCAAGGCTGAGAAATGATCGTAAATTGATCTATCTATCACTTGACAACGCATTATCGTTCTTGCTTTTACACTATAAATTGCAACTTCGTCTAAGTGTAATTCATACTTTAATGTCTGTATTCTACACATTTTTTGCTCTTTTTCTTAATGTTGGATTTTTACTGGCCCGTTTTATTTTCATTAATCATAGTTTTTGTACATTATATTTGATAATTACTCTGCATTCACAATAGAAGAACATTCATTGCAAATTTATTACCAAAATTCCCGTGGGCTAAGAACAAAGACGGATGCCTTCTTTATAAATGTAAATTGTAATGACTATGACGTAATAGCAATCACTGAGACTTGGTTGGTCGATTCCATTCTAGACGGCGAGATCTTTGACCATAGATATAACGTGTACCGGCGTGACAGAGACATGACGGGAGTCTCCATGGGGGGCGGTGTTCTTTTGGCAATCAAAAAAGAGTTTGACACAATTGGCAATCTGACCTGGCACTCCGGCGCCGAGGATTTGTGGGTCACTTTACGTCTTCCCCCGGGATCCGTCCATACAAACATACACATATGCTGTGTGTATCTGTCGACGACTTTTGACTTCAATTCCAACATTACAAGATTTTCAAATGAGTTGAGTCCTAAGATTTTTGGAAATCCCGGTGATGGTTTTCTGATTCTGGGCGATTTTAACCTGCCGGATGTCACCTGGAGTTCGGAGGGCACTGGATGCTCTGGTCTCTCCCCGTCTAATTATACATCTTCAATTAGTTCACTTTTTATTAATAACGTCGAGTTCTGTGATCTTGTCCAATATAATCACGTCCCTAATTCTTCGAACAATATTCTGGATCTTGTCTTGTCAAATATTGATGTTGTGGTCGATCCAGTGGTGGACCCACTCGCTCTGCCTGTGGACAAGTTTCATATGCCTATTACTGTGAATTTAAACCTGTCACTTCCTCGGGGCCTTAACGAGAATACAAATGTGCGTCTACTCTTTCATAAGGCCGACTATGCAGATATTAACGATAGATTGGCGCGCACTGATTGGTCTTGTCTCGACACCGCGCTGTCGGTTGATGGAGCCGTTTCGTGTTTTTACAATATTTTAAATGACATAATTAGCGACACGGTCCCAAGGCGAGCTGTGACCAAGATGCATTATCCACCCTGGTATTCGCCAGCTCTCATTAGGGTCATCAAAGAAAAGCACAAATATCACAGACGTTATGTTATCTACAAACGACCGAGCGACTGGGAATCCTTTATTATCCTCAGAAAGAGACAGAAACGTCTGGCGAAGGGGTGTCACGACGACTATGTTCGTAATTCCGAAATCAACATCTCCAAAGATCCAAAAAACTTCTGGTCCTATGTGAAATCTAAAAAGGCGTCGAGCACTATTCCTAGTGTTGTACATTTGGATACTAAGAGAGCGGAATCGGGCCAGGAAATTTGCGACCTGTTTGCTGATTTCTTCCATTCGGTTTACGAGTCTGGCGATGGAAACTCTGAACGCGATACCCCACCTGCTAAATCGCTCGAAGAAATTGGTTCAATATCCTTTACCAACGAACTGACTCTCAAATGCTTACGCTCACTCGATTCCAAAAAGGGGGCGGGTCCGGACGGAATACCCTCGGTCTTTGTCTGTAATTGTGCTGTTAATCTGGCTATTCCACTAACAAAAATATTTCATAGATCCCTCAAGGCTGGCATATGTCCTGCTGAATGGAAAAAAGCCTACATCACCCCTATATTCAAGTCGGGTTCTAGGGGTGAGGTAAATAACTACAAGCCCATATCGAAGCTCCCAGTGTTTTCTAAGGTCTTTGAAACCCTTGTACTTGATCAATTGTTCCCCGTTCTAAAAAAATCAATTACTGAGGTTCAACATGGGTTTTTCCCGGGAAGATCTACAGTCACTAATCTCGGCGTATTTACTAACATACTGTCAAATTATATGGACAATCAAATACAGGTTGACGTTATCTACACTGACTACAGTAAAGCATTTGATAAGATTGACCATAGCATCCTGCGTGATAAATTAGAGGACTGTGGAATACATGGGAACCTATTTCGTTGGCTTTCGTCCTACATAGAAAATAGATCTTTGGCAGTTGCGCTCTCAGGCTATACATCTGTCTGGAAGTCTGTGACCTCTGGTGTTCCTCAGGGATCTATCTTGGGGCCCCTGCTGTTTTCACTTTACATAAATGACATTCCTGCATGCTTCAAAAACTCCCAAATATTATTATTCGCTGACGATATGAAAATCTTTAGACCCATCATTGGCCCGGAGTGTTGCCAGGGGTTGCAGAGCGATTTGAATGCACTCGCTACCTATTGTACGCAGAATAAACTATTTATGAATACGTCCAAATGTCATACCGTCACATTCACTCGCAACCGAAATAAAATTATTTACAATTACAAATTTGATGACACACTAATTACAAGGAAGGATCATATACGCGACCTGGGAGTATTACTGGACAGTAAACTGACATACGAAAAACACGTAGATAATATTGTATCCAAGGCAACTAAGTGCCTCGGCTTCATTCTGAGAACATGTAAATTCTTTAACAATTTCAATACTTTTGTTCTCCTCTACAACTCTTTCGTCCGTCCTCACCTTGAGTATTGTTCTCAGGTGTGGAATCCGCGGTATATCGTGTATGTTAACAGGATTGAGAGGGTACAAGAGAAGTTTATGAACTTTATTAACTTTAGGTCATACTATACATTCAAATCTTACGATGAGATCGAACGACATTTTCACCTGCCAAAGCTTATGAATCGTAGATTAATTGCTGATCAGATGTTCCTGTATAGAATTGTAAATTCCTTAGTCGACTCATCCTACTTACTACGTCAATTAAATTTCCATGTTCCCAGTAGAATTGGCAGACACTACACCCTGTTCTATGTCCATGATTCTAACACCAACTCCAATCAAAATGAATTTGTTAACAGGTCTTGTACATATTACAATCGTAAACTCTCGGGAAATATTAATCACGCAGATTTATTTAATGCGTCTCCTTCAACATACAAGAGTTCATTGAGAAGATATTGCACCTAGTGTGTATGTATGTGTGCGTATTTATATAATATGTGTATATAAATATATTTTTGCATTGTATTCCATTTCATAGCGATAATAATTTGATCTAATATAAACTTGAGTGGAATTGTACCTCACGGGATATTTCCTCCCCAATCCAATCCCTCTCCTCCTCCTCATTCCATTCCATTCCCATCCTATCCTTTCATATATTCATATATTGTATAATCAGAATATCTATTAGTTAAGTTGTTTTTGCTATGTATGTATAGGTCTAAGTTTGTGTTACTGTGTTTGTGTGTTGCTATTTGTGTACAAATGTAATTGGTCAGGTTTGTCAATACATATTCCTGTTTAATTGTACTGTTGTGACTGTATTTGTACCATAGATAAATAAATAAATAAATAAATAAATAGATAAGAGAATTGTGCTATCTGTTACATACAGTAGACATGTATCCTACAGCCTACAGAGCAGTATCCAGGCTTCCAAGCCATTCAAAGGCTTTAGGTGTGGCATTGTGGATATCTGCATGTGGTCCAGGAAATGCTCTCTGAGAACAGTCTTCGACAATGCGCTTGATGAATTGCACTGGCTCTCTGAGGTCACATCAGGAGAATCCCGCATGTGCCATCTGTGGAGCATTTGAGCACACCGTCCATGCTTCGTGTGAATTCGATTTAAGGTTACATTGACGCCTTGGGACGTCAAAGCCAGGAATTGGTACCCCCAGTCCTCTATCCATCGAGCACGACCATCGAAGCCTTAAAACTTTTGTAAGAGTTTTACAGACGTAATAATTTATTACTATAATCGTAAGATTTCTAAACTACGTCATATGTACAATCAAAATATGTAAAGCTTTTTTAGTCTAATTGTTTTGATGAATATCTAAAATGAACCACTATAATAAAGCTATAACTTCAAATCAAGCAAGAATGCGTCATTAAATCATTATTATATTATTACAAGGTAAAGTTTTACCTCATAATTGAATATTATAATTACCAAATTACAATTCTCATTTATCATGACTTAATTGCAATTAAATTATTCATACATATCTCATATAATATTCTGAACATTAGAATCTTCTCGTGTATCTACTCTACACCAACAGTCTGTCAAAAAAGAGTTGGTGTTCGATGAGGGCGCCACATGTAGCTTTTTGGCAACCGTAATGGAAACACTTGTATAATTTCCATACAAGCAGCCTCATTGCCAGCAAACAAAATTGTAGCTCCAATTTAATCCGCCACCAACTCTTTTTTGACAGACTGTATGGTTGAATTAATTATTCATTAATCGTTAAAATGAGTTTTGTTTATATCTGCTCAGGAATTCCAAGGAGGTAGTAACGTAATTAGTATGCATGTTTCTAAAGCAGGAATTAAGGTAAAGGCACTAGACGTTAGCAGGGCCCTAATAGTTGACACTTTAGACTTTTTTCTACTATAATAAGAAAAGTCTTGGATACGCTTTGTCTGAATTGGCTTTATTATAGTTGTGAAACTATATTTTTTGAGCTGTGAAGAAACCAGCGTCTGATAATAACTTATTTCAAAATGGCGATATTTTTGTATATCCCATGTCGTGATAATTCCTCATATTTTGTTACTTAAGGATACGTAAACAAGTAAGTAAATATTATATTGCAATATCTTTGGCGTGCACTATAATGTACTGTGATTTTTAAAACAATGCATCTTAAATAATGTGTTTTTGTTCATTTTTGTAGGGGAGAGTGTCAACTATTAGGTAATCCTCTTTTTTTCAGGTGTCAACTTTAGGTGCCTTTTTAGAGGTTTCAAAATATTTCATTTACAAAACATCTAATACATATATTGTATTTCTTATTTCTTCATCTAATAAAGGATCTGTTCTAATGTTCAGATATCATTTGTAACGTTCTATAATAAAATGTAGTTTTTATTAAGAAAAAACACTTTTTTCAAGTGTCAACGATTAGGTCCCTTACTTGATTATTGTTATTTTATCTTCTTCGTCGTTTTATTTATAGTCCACATGAGAGTGGTGTCTACCTTTGCTCAGTGTTGTGCAATGTGCATCCTCCTGCGACAGTCAGGGACACATTACATTCTTCTACTTTACCTGATGATATTAAGTCGTACAGCAATTACCTTTTTATACGCGGAGGCAGGACGTGCCGCAACATTATTCATTATTTCAATCACACACATATTTTACTTTTTACACAAGGATCCCAGCACCTCTCGTCTGGCAGACTGGACGCGGGGCTCCAACCATGAACTTTCTCTTATTTTCACACTGAAACGGAAAAACGGCTTACAAAAGACACTTCTCACGATCACGTCTAAACTAAACACATATCTTAGTATTAACAAAAAATCTGCTGATTATGTATTTACTCGTACATGGAAGGAACGCCACATACTTAAATTTTTAAAACACACATTTGATTAAATTGGTTTTAGTGATTGTTGTATTGTAATTTGTAGGATGCGAATGAATGTATTTATGTATTCATCTAACGTATATCTTATTCATCTATTTACCTACGAGCATCCATACACAACGACTACACAGAACGTATTCGTTATCTAAATGTTTCGAAACGTTAACAAGAAAATTGTTGAAGGAAATATTTTGTAATGAGTTTTCCAGAAAACTAACGACGACAAAAAGTCTCCCTTTCCCTTCTAATTCTAGTGGGATCATTAAAATAAATGAGCTGATGAAGTTCTCACTCAACGAGGCATTCCTCCATTCACAAAAGTATTAACAACTGATATTATTTTCAATGAAACATCAAACTCTTTTCACATTTCAAGGGACAATTAATTAATAAGTTTTATCAATAAAAGTATAATATTAAGATGAATTATATGACTGGAAAGTAATTTTGAAACGAAAAGGTACGAGTATATAATACGAGTATTAAAAAACACAGAAGGGACGGCACTTAGCTTTTCATTCCACATGCACATTGTATTGAATCCCTCTAAAGTTTCAAGTAAGGTTTCCACTTAGACGTAGGTAACTTCATAATACCAAGAGTTCAAAAATTGGCAACACTTATTTTCATGATGTATCCAATGACGTCCATGGTCTTATAGAAATAACTTTAAACATCTATGACTTCTACAGTTTTATTTAATAATCCTACATTACGTAATGGATTTAAACAATTTAATAATATTAATAATTGTATCTACTATTTTGGGGGCCGCTTAGCGATATTAAATCGCTCCAAGGGAACCTTACATTTTTCTATATCACCATATAGGATTGTCACAAACAGTAAAATAATGCAAATAATTTAAATCAGTGTTGACTAACTCTTGTCATTGGCTGACCAGCGATCGACCCGTAGGTACGCACAAAGAGGTGAGTCTTCAGCAATAGGTTGTCAGTGTTATTAAAAATAATGCTAGAGAAAACCAAAGTAAAAAAATGTAACAAGAAAAAAGATAAGAGTAACTCCATTTATAAGTATTTATGACGCGTTGAAAAGTTTAGATGTACATATATGCAACCTGACGCTAATAGCAAAACACTAAAATCCTGCACTGAATTAATAATGTATAGGTAAGTACTAGGCAACTTTGGTAACTACTCATTTACATTCCCCCTTTCCTGCATGTTCATTATGCGGTTGGCCACATTTAGAAACTTTCAGAGCAGAGTATCTCTAATGTCTTCTTATTTCTAGGACACATGCTCAGTACTCAGTGCTCACAATTAGTAGTAGCATGACGGTGGCGGAAATTAGTCTACTGTTTAGTGTTTAGTTATGACTACAATTCATATCAAATACATTTAACAAACTATCTACACAAATTTCTGTCAAACAATTCTTGCACTGTATTAACATATAATTAATGTACATATAGGCATACCTAAATGTCTCATATTCATTTCCATAATATAACTTTCATTAACCCCCGAAGTACGGTGGTGTTCGTGTGGTCACTCTAAACAGCTTCCAGAATTTTCCAAATTACTCATATACTTAATGTGTTAGATCGTAATTAAACACTAATTACGATAAATTAGATATGACATTTAATTGTGAGATTGCATTTGCAGTTGGCCGGACTTTCGTTATTTTGTAGGAGCTGCACAAATTTGGTGTTTTTATTATAATATGCGCACCTGTGGTTAAGAGCAGCGGTAATGAAATGAATTGAAATGGCTAACTATGTTTTTTTTATATGTACACTATATTATGACCAATAAAGAAATCTATCATAGCTCTCTTTCTCTATAGTAGGTAATATATTCAATTTTATTGTGAGAAGCCAGTGACCGTATAAGTAGCGCCGCGGGCGAAATATTTGTCAAGACAAGCAAGCAACCTACCCACCTAGAAAAAGGTCGTGATATAAATTTAATATTTTTTTTTTGTGAAATAAGGAACTCACTTGGGATCTACTTAAATGTAAACAATACGTTACATAAGAATAGGTATGTATAATTTGCGTCTCAGGCAATTTTTTTAAGGATTTTTTTAAATGGAATTTTGTGAAGATCTTAGAAAACTTTTGATGTTATTTAAAAACGTGTGGTAATGATTACATAATATAATTTGCCGTCGGGGGACGAACTGCCGTAAGGATGAATTCTCCGGAGATGAACCAGTAAAGGGACGAAATGTCGCGTCGCGTCGGTGTACCGCCAAAACGGTACATATTAGTAAAAAAGTTTATATGTATAAAATCCTACTACAAGTTTTGTTTTACCTTGAATTATGTCTTTGTTCTACCAGATAGTAGGTACCTATTCAATATCTTACATAACTTCAACGAATTTTCTTTAAGAATGTCCCCCACAGATGTTACATTCCCTCCCGATTAATTAACACCTTGTTCCAGTATAAAGTTGGTAAATTAAATTAAGAAAACTTTTACTCGTCGTGAAAATATTTCGTCCTTTTCATTTTGCATCCGACAAAAAAATGTACCAACCTAAATTTAAAAAGGCGTAGGTATGGATTATGAACTTAATTTCATTGTAAATCTTTATACCTACGAGTACCTATTAATAATCACAATCTTCAAGTGTATCTCGCCGTTTGAAATGGGCATCTCCACGTTTTAATGAACTTATAATACACTTATAATATAAGTTCATTAAAATGTGGAGAATATTATAATCCTGGGTAATACCTATTATATTGTATTTTCTGTCGCTCCTAAATACTGGGCTTTTCTCAACTTTATTTGTGCAAAGATTAATGGTCGTTCGTCCATCGGGATGTATGTTGGTTCCACCGCATGCATTCTGGGACGAAATTGATCACATATGTAATCAACCAAGCGCCACTCCTCGCTAACCAGATTTTTTCCTTGTGTTCTCAGTAAGTGGGTAACTGAAATCCACCCGCATATTTGCTAACAGGCCAAGTCCAGTTGCATATGCAAAGGCACCAGTCGAATCTCGGCGAAATGGTTCACAGTGAAATGGAGTGAAAATTAAAATCATCAATTTATCAGCATTATCTACCCATAAAGAACGAGTGATCTCTGATCTATATTTATAAAGTAAAGTCTGATTTTTTGTAAGTGTTCGCATAACTCCCACATTTGACGATGGATTGCTGCGAAAATTTAGAGTAACATTTTCAATAACATAGGCTGTGTCATAACGTCGCCGGTTTTTGGAGATAAAGCTTTTCCTAGGAGATGCCATGGTGATGAGGGGATCCAGGGGTTGTGTGGGGTTGAGTGTGGTATCGTATGAAACGGCGTTGGAGATCTTTCGTCACATTTCTTCCAGCTCAAAGCTGTAAAGAATGCCGGGTTAATTTGCTAAATTTGCCGTTGCGAAGCACGGGTAACTCAGCTAGTATAATATATTTATAATCGCCTGATGGTGTGGCCATATGTCTTCGTATAGTTATCGCGTAATAAAATTATTTAATATGTAATAAAAATAACTTGCATTAAAGTAAGTATATATTTTTTAACTCTTTCATTTTTTACTTTTAAAATGGACTTCCACTTTGCCGTAGGTCAAATAAAAAAACAAAATCTTAATATTAAATTAGTATAGGTTCTTGCATTACTTACTAATGCCTATGATTGTAATAATAATTTCAAAGTATCACGTACATGTAGTTACTTTTAAACCCATGTCCACTCAAAATGATAACTTTATTTCCATTTGAAACAAATATGTACAAGGGTAAACACGTCTCCTTCCATTTCTCAGTAACTTGTAGGTACACAAACTTTTATGGAGTTGAATACAACAACCTACGAAATAACTCATACAGACACATCCTTACATATTTTATATAGGTAGTTAGATACCGAATATTATATTGTCTCTTACGTTAGACGAATCATTAGAATCTACCATAATTATAATGCCCTAATCAGGCACCTCCTTCCCTTCGAAATCAACATAATATCTAAGAAGTATTCTGGGTATAATATCATTGGCTTTCTTTCATACCTTAAGAACGCGATAAAATTTGAGGTGGTCGGTAGCCTGGTTGGTAACGCGCTCGACTGTTTTAATCTAGTAGGCGCGGGTTCAATCCCCGACTTACTCCACTTCACTACACAAGCTTTTAAGCTTTCTGTGAAGTGTACAAAGATGTATTTGGGTTTATTTCGATAAACCCAGATTAATATTTAAAAAAAAATACATAACTAATGCTCAACCATTGCACCATCATCGCTATACAAATCTCTTTAATCGTTTTCTTATCATTCAGTATTTTGTCACTATTTTATTTATTTTTTGTACATACATGTAGCCTTCAGCTATTATATTGTGGTTAGTATTGCTCCGGAACAGTCTATCTCCTAGTGGGGCAATAAAATCCAGTACTTCTTTGTTTATGTTTTTACTTTGTAAAGCTTTGGATAATTAATAAATGAAAATGAAATGTCCGTCTACAAGCCAGCGTGTGTCACAAATTTCGTATAGTGAATTTATGTACCTACCTACATATACGCTTTAGGGCAGAGACAGCCAATAAAAAATGTATGATGCGTCATGCGTAGTCAATGGAAAATGGTGTCCCGGAGCCAGTTCAAGACCCCAAAGCCGGGAGAGACCTTAATTGCTGGGTCCATTTAGGGACGGATAATGGATATGGCATTTGACAGAAATATAATAAACAATAATGTAGTTATATTTCTCACGTGGATATGTGAGGAATACGAGTTATAGAGAACACCACCCACCATATTTATCCACAAATGGTGTTTTTTAAGGGTCTGTTAAAAGTCAAGAAGTCATCACCAGAAGAGAATCCGGAAACCTGGAAAAAAATATAATCATGGGAAGTGTTCCAGGCAAAAGAAGTAGAGGTAGACCTCCTGCAAGGTGGTGCGACCAGATTAAGGAAATGACTGGGAGAGACTTGTGCTCGATGATGCGGATTACGGAGAATAGAGAGGACTGGAGGCGTCTTGTTTTGTCCGTGGGTAGCTCCACAAATCACGACCCTCAGCAATGAGGAAACGATGAAAGAAGAAGAAGAAAAGTCAAAAGTCAGTAAAAAGGTAATATTGAAAAACTCCACAGTTATAAGGAGCACATAACCAGAGTACACGTATATGGTAACCAGACAGAAACTCAAATGACAAAATCTCAACTGTCAAAAGGGTAACCTACACGACAGAATCGCAACTCATCGCCGGAAAACCTGTTGCCGCCAATTTCAATATTGTTGGGTTAGGTTCGTTAGGTTGTTTTTTTTTACACGCAAAAACAATCCAACAAAAAAACAACGGCATCAGATTTCCCGGTGTTGAGTTAGGATTCTGTCAATAGTAGGTTACCCTTTTGACAGTTGAGATTTTGACATGGAACCAAATGGAACCCTCGTATATTTATAAGAATGAGACGCTAAAATACCCATGAACAAATAATAAAAGCCCACTAAAGACACACACACTGCAGGTACACACACTACTATATTATGAATTAACGAAATCTCCTGATGATGTCAACCAAAACGTGGTACGAAACGTTGCGTTGGGAAGACACGCTCCCAATAGACCATGGCCTCATATCCTGGAGAACGCTAATTGCTGAAACCTATAGGAAATACATATTAAATCACTGAGTTGTTTCTGTTTAGTTATTTACTATGCACGAAATACTTTCTGTACTTTTTCCATACATATCTCACACACCTACATTCACTTTCATTTTCATTTCATTTATTTAATATCAAAAAAATATTTTTTTACAAAATACAATATTAGAAAGAAGTACTGGATTTTATTGCCCCACTAGGCGATAGCCTGTTCTGGGGCAACACTAATCACAATATAACAGTTTAAGGTTACATGCAAGTACCTACAAAAAAAAAATACTGAAGAATAAGCAAATTATTGGAGAATTCTATAGATTGATTATTTTTTTGAATGATGTATCATGTATCTACTTTAGTTTACAATGACTGATGGCCAATGCGCTCAATCAAAATAATTTTTCATTTTGTGTTCATGAGAAAACATATTCCTATGGTTACATAATATGTCTATCCTACAATGGGACAATTTGTGTACCGTGTTTTGACAATTATTATTTTCGAGTCTGGCGGTTACAAATCATTAAAATATTGCCGAATATTCAAACAAAACATAAATCATTTTGGATGGGATTTTCCTCGACTGACAGAAGTGTAAGTATCACACAAATAACACAATTTATTTCAATTTAATATTATTCCTTCAAAAGATTATTCCTACTGTGAAACAAACTCTTACAGAACTACGTTCTAGGGTCAGGTAATAAATTGTGTTGTTTACTTTTGTTTTTCGATTTCACGAAACTATACCTTTATTGTAACCTAATTCATTTTACAACTAATTGGGTTTATTGTTGAAGTTGACAGAGTAAAGATTACGTTCTAAGAAGAATAAGTAATATTTTTTTATTGTCATAGAATTGTAGATTGTAAATTAATTGGTTTTGTAGTGAATCGTCTATAGTAATTAATAAAATACAATATAATTAATTATCATTTGTGTACCCATCTGTTGATAATTTTGTGTTTACTGTTTGATTTGTGTAGAGTTTCACCTGTTCACAGTCTGAACCATCTACGAGTATTATTTCAATTTATATTCATTCGTCGGCGACACAAAGAGAGAATCTTATTTATTTGTGCAGTTGTATTTTTGTACGTTATAGTATAGGTATGGCATCATCATTATTTTTATAACCGGAGGCATGACTTCTCACTATTCACAGCCAAAAGAGTCTACATATTATTATCATTCATGATTCACATATAAACTCATCAACCTAATACTGGGAAAAATTCACCTATCCAGATATCATGGATGCGGGGGGCCTAAAATACAAGCATTGTGCCTGAAACTTCAGTATTTAGAAATCGTCTTACAATATTGCAAGTATTAATAATGATCGATTTTTGCATTTTTTTGTATAAATTTTCCGGTAATTAAATGCGACCCGAAATGATATGTTGTATCGTTTATTGTATTATTAATATCGAAAATTTTATTTTGTGAGAAACATCGGATGTTTCGGATTTGGGTTCTTCTTCTTCCACTTATGCTAGATCTGGGATCTGTTTGCTTCGGCGTTTGATGCTCCTTCTTGGGATTCTTCTTGGGATTTGGGTTGATTGGCAGAAATCGCCAACAGGCGATAAATCCGCCCTTTGTGTGTAAAGTTATGTGCAATAAAGTTTTTATTTATTTATTTATTTATTATGTTCTACATGTCGCAGTTGAAATACCAAGTAAAGTGATCTCATTAAACCAGCCGACGATCGGTCAAAAGAATAAGCCCGATTGAAAGTCTTTGCTGTATATCCGTATTATCCGTTCAAATAAAATTTATTTATTTTTATTAGAACATGTATTACATTACCTTTGACTTTTGCATCTCTCACGGGAATACGAGGAGGTAGCGATCCGAGAATTCGCCATTCATAGAGTGTATTGTGCCATCCCATTATTAGTTATCCTATAACTCTGTTCTCTTGGTAATTGAAGTACCAGTTAGCGGGGCAAGAGAGATTTGCTATCCGTTGAAATTTTACAGTATTATATTATTATTTGCTATTCCCGGCTGAAAATTTTAAAAGGTTTTAAATAAATGGAAAAGTATTTATTTTGTTGATATAAATAACTATGTAATAAAATATTAAATAAATATACTCAATCCCATTAATGAACGTCCATAGATCATTAGTCCGAGAGCCCGCTGCTTAATTTATGACATATCTGTTTTTTGATCGAAATGTGGTATAAACGATAGCTTACCAATAGGGTATTACATCCCACTAGGGTTGCCTATCAAAATCTTGCCGCAACCCCCCCTGCCCCCCCCCCCCCGAAAAGGTCCCTCTTCGCGGTTTTTCGCATTTTATAGGAATATGGTAAGAGATAGGAGAAAGTAGTCAATGACAAAAATAATTCTTGGTAAATTCTCTACAAAAAAAGTTATGTCAATTTTTTCGTAGAACTAGCAATTTACCCGCAATGGCCGGTCCAAAACCGAAATTTTTTATCTAGGGAATGACCGTAAAAGTTATTTGATTGATAAAACGCTTTTTTACCATTTTGTAATGCGATTGTTCATGCGATTTTGAACTTTAATGTCGTGGGAATTGACCGTCACGTCATAGTTGGGTCACGATCTTTAATGTTCGAGGTTGAAAAGGAGCAGGGCATCAAAAACTTGGTAGATTAGTGGTAGAAGCTTTGCGGGGACCAACAACAATGCTCTAACAATTACCTTAACTATTTAACATTGTACATAAATAATATAATGTTTAACCTTACGTAGCGAATAAATTTAGTAGCAATTAAGTAGGTATAGCCATTTCAACAGGATTTTACTTATGGTAAATCTATAAAGCTGTAAGATATAGCAACTATTGTCTGTAACTCTCATTAGATGTTAACCGCCTGGGAAGCGATAGGTTGAACAATCAAATGTTCCTATATTTCAATACACAATAGGCATCACCCACTCAAACCGTCTGAATTTCAATTAAATGTTTTGCAGTAGTATTATTTGTATTCCGTTGCTCCGTAATATTCTAATGCACTACACTGTGATATTATACTCGTAAGCATACAATACTGACTGGTGTGACTTGTGTTGTATGTAATTAGGTTGAACCATCTCTTCCGGCGCCGTCGACAACGTCACTATAATATGGCCTTTTCCATTATACCAGAATATATACCAAATACCTCTGCTTCACATACCTACATTTCATGCCAATTCTGGATTTACAGTTGTGGTTTTCATGAATAATTTCGACACTTTATTTCGAGTAGCTACTTAGACCATCCATTAAGTAGTAACAAGTACTAATTCAACAATTACCTTGTTTTAAATTTTCCATTCGTTTATAAATCCTTAGAAATAATTACATTTTTTATAGAAAGGGGTCAACAGAGAACACTCATTGCTTACTCAAGCTTGTATTATGAAACATAGAATATATTACCTACATAGATCCTCAAAGAACTACGCTCCAACTTACTGCTGCAGCATCTATGTGTGTCTACGTATTTTGGATAAACCGTTTTCAAAGTTACTTATGTCGATTTATTTTCCTAAACTGTAATTTTCTTGTCAGCCATCTACACCTACTTATTCTGATCCTTCTTTTCCTGACGTCCATTATCCATCGCATTCCTTCTGGTTCCATCTAAGTACATCAAATCTTGTAGTTTATTTCATTTTCTGGTTTCATGTTATTAATTTTATAGAGCCAATAACCAAGAGCCAATAAAATGTACATACTTACTGTATGTAACGCAAATTCCTCTACCTCGAATGGTGGCCAAGCAAGCAGCACCATATTTCAGCATTATGTTTAAAGCTGGCTGGATTTTTTTAACTAAAGTATATTAAAAAGTAAATATAAAAATACGCCGACCTATTCAAGTATATTCTAAGATGAGATAAACTTGTACTGAAATACATTATAGCCATAATTATAAATGAAGTAAGAAGGTAGTAAATTAACGTAGATGTTAATTTAAGGTTTACGAAATATACTCGTAATTAAGCTCTACAAAATATTTCTACGATGTTGGTGATAATATTCTTACATAAAATCATAATTAAGAATATCAAGGTCTCGTACCGTGAAATAAATCATTTGGAGGGTACGCTTGGGAGCAATGTGGAGCCAAAATGGGAGAGGACGACATTACAAAGGACTAGGAGCGCCAATACAATGTTCTATTACTATTAATTAGCTGTTATTTTAAGAACTATGTATGTTACCAACTAGACTAGATAATTCCCGAAATAACTACTGACAATCTACATTTGTACCGTTCTATTAATGCTAAATTCAATTTAAGTTAATTTATAATATTTGTCACTAGGGCGAGCTTATCGCAGGCAGTGTTGTTATCTCTGCCAGCTAAATCTTTATATACCTAAAATTTACGGAGAAAAGCATGCTTCCCTTTTAGAAATACGATTTTGCGAATTATCGTTTTGTTTCGTTTATATTTTTCTTTTTCTCATTCAGTCAATCTCCTCGTATAACTGCTATAAAAATGAATGTCTGTTTGCCCTTTATACTTTCCTATTGTATACCTAATGTTCATCCTCAACTCACTTTGCACTTTCGCAGCCTGTTGGATCCCGGAGTTTGATGTACTGTTATGTTGTTCTATTTTGTATCTGTGTTATTTGCGATTTTTATGTTTTTGATTTTTGTGCGCTGTTTGTCCATCCTGTATGTTTGCATATTGTTTTAATTGTAATTCTCTTGTCTGTTGTTGCTGTGTATTGCTTGACTATGTACCACGATTGTATTGATATATAGAAAAGAGGAGTGAATTGGAGGGAAATAGATGTCGTTGTTGGGGGAATCGGATATTCTTTATGAAAGATTTTATGTTCTTTGCGTTTCTGATCTCCAATGGTAGATTGTTCCAAAGTCTAGTTGCTTGCACAGAGAAAGATGAGGTAACGAATGACTTATGGTGAGCAGGGAACGCTAAAAGACAGTTAGAGCGCAGGGAGAGGCCATGGGATGAGAGGGGAATGAAGCGCTCGAAGAAATAAAGAGGAGAGCTGTGTGTTAAGATATTGAACAGAAGATGTAAGATATGACACTCTCTAGACTTGGAAAGTTCAGCCACTTTAGCTCGGTGCGAAATTCCGAAATGTTATATGTCAATATCATGAATGATATTGTATCTGCTCTTCTGGCTGACAATACTGAGAAGTGTGTTGGCAAGTCTCGCCTCCACGTATAAAAAAAAGTATTTGGAAGTATTTGGTAGGTTAAATTGAATTATAGACGGTAAAAAAGTATTCTCGATTGAACACATTATTCAACATTTTTTTGTAAATTTTCATTTTCAAACATTTTCCACAAAGTAAAAGTTGATTATAATTCATAAAAAAACACAAAATATATTAGGTTTTAAATTTTAAAGGTTTTGTAATAAATTCGCGATGTTATTTTTTTGTATTATTGTTTTCCATACTCGAAATATTTCATAGTTTGTTCATTATCGTAGAGTACGTCATGTATATGTTACAGTTAAAGCGTTCAGTTAGTCAATGCATGCATTAACTAGTCAATGTATACACTAGCTAATGCGTTCAGTTAATGTGTTAACAAATGATCTAATTTACGCTTTAACTAGTCAGTGTATGCATTTACGTACGGCATTAAGTAAAAGCTTGCATAATGTTGACGAATATAAATTCGCCTTGCCACCTATGGTAATATTCTCGCTACATCTAGCGATTAAAGATGAAGTTTTATATTCTATATTATTTTATTTTTATAATATCTGCTGGTTTGTTGATTCTCTCGGTAAAGTCCAATTTCATTCAACTTGTTTATTTATCCAAAATATTTTTATAATCTACAAAACGTCATAAACACATCTTTTCAGATGTCTTTCTAGCGATATTTAAAATGTTTCTCTACTTTGCGTCACCCGCCATCACCACTAGCAAGTGGCAACACTGATTTTGTTTATATGTTTATTATGTTGCTATGGCAAGTGAAGTATCGGGAGAATTGTTTAATTCTGCCTTTTTGGACTAGCTAAACTCTGTAAGTAATTATACTTATATTATAAATGCGTGTAATTTAATTGTGTGTGTGTTTTGTGTTAAAATAATGCAATTAATGCAGAGTGAATATCGTTTGGATTTGCACAATATATTTCTTTGGACGTTTCCGCCTTTGCAAACTATCAAAGTGGATTATAATTTACGTTTCAATCACGGAATGTCTGGGGAACCATGCATTTTTTTACACCGGTTTCATAAATGTCCAAAATATCGAAATAAAGTAACGATAATTACTTGAAATCAGTTTAATAAATCCCGATTTGGTCGTTGATTACAAATGTGTGGTTGGTCGCTTTCTGCAGTTCCCTTACCAGAAACTTCAACTATTTTACAGCGGTTCGCAACCAGTTGTATCGTGAACATTGTTTAAAAAAGTTGTTATTTGTATGTTAACAATTTATACACAATCGTTTTATACAATTTCAATTACGTTTTCTAGGTATCTTCTTCTTCATCTGCCTTATCAGGTCACTCCGACATCTGTGATCTTTTGTACGAAAACTTCTGTCCTGCGCTGCCCGCCGGAGATAATCTTCACCCGTATCATTCTAGGTAGGTGGGTAGGTATATCTCTGTTTTAAATTCTACTCCTATAATTATTTTTAATCGTGTGTGTATATTTGAAATTTTATTTTAGTTTTACAACAGCAAAATTTTCAAGAATGAATAAAATTGAATCCATTTTTTTAGGAAAAAAAAAACACAGTGGACCAGATGGCAATGAAGGAGAATTTTTACCAGTGTATATCAAGGAAACCCTCAAAAAACAATTTCGAAGAAGTAAAAGCAGCCAAAAGTACTCTTGTTAAAGAAAACAGACATTACTGGCTTCACAAACACGAGATGTAATAACTGTTAACTGTAAGGAAAAACTAATAAAAAATAAATCGCCAAGATTTTTTTTGTTTAATTTATAATTTTACTTCTCTTGAGCCATATTTTCCCAGCGACCCTCAAGAAGCAGCAAAGAAACCTATACATTTACAAGTTATCTACCACAAAAATTTGGTCTGAACGCTCCTAATTTTAAACATAAAGGAGATGAATCGTTTTTCTGTAATAAAGTATATGCCATGGTGATATCAGCTCACCAGGACTAAAAGGTTTGTGAGCACTTCCACATTTTATAATGGCCGTCTGCAGGCCTATTATTTGACACTGCACCTTTTTTCTAACAAGTGTTCAATACTATTATTATTAACGTCCTTGGTTGACACATGGTTCACACTTTAGCGGATCCACTGCAGTCAATGCATGCATTGACTAGTGAATGTGTACACTCTCTAGTTAAAGTGTAAATTTTTATACAGAGTTTATACTTTGACTAAAATCATCAGTTAAAGCATACATTGACTAGTGAATGCATACATTAACGGGTGTGTAAGCTTTAACTGTAACATATATAAATATTTTGGAATCTATCAGAAATTTTCTGTGCTTATACGAGTATAAACGCTTTCTCATTCATATTATTTTTTGCGATAAGTATATTTTTTTACTAATTATACTTGGGTACGTTGTAATATTACGTGTAAATTCATAATAACGCCGCTCGTTTTTTACTTTGAGTTAAGCGCCACTTAGGTATAAAATGAGTTATATATATATCATTGGAATCGTCTCGACGAGCTGCGTCGAATGGTCCAAGTTCGAGGTCAATCAGAGAGCTTTTTTGGTCGTTTAGTCAAATGAAAAACCAACTTTGAAGCTGATATTTGGTACATCTGTCGTCGTTTAAGACAAAATGTTTGAAACAGAATTATAAGGTTTGAAAATATTATTATCGGTCGTTCAACTAACAACTTCATTGTCAATACACGTGTTGCTTTTGTGTGCGATGGGCGCGAACGTATATACCTATTTAGAATATATTATTTAAGAAATATTTATAAAGAATATATTTAGAAAACGTTTACTTTCCTTCTTTTTTGAAACAGATATGAAGATGAATACGTAGAGTTCCAAGACATTGATCTTCAGTTTTTATTACTCACCAATTTTTTTTATAAAATACAAGAGTTTGTGTGTTAGCCATTTTAACTTGGAAGTGTTTGGAAAACATGGTTGCATTAATCACTTTGAATTATAACGATTTTATTTTCAGTGCTAATTTAGACATTCTGCTTGATACAGTTTGTCATAAAAAGTTCTATTAGCCATTTTGAATTATTAGAAAAAATATATAAATGACGTGTTAGTCATTTTGATATTTTTGAGGAAGAGTAAAAATGGCGTGTTAGTCATTTTGAATTATTAGAAAATATATATAAATGACGTGTAAGTCATTTTGTTTTTTTGGAGGAAGATTACAAATGGCATGTTAGTCATTTTGAATTTTCATGATTTTAAGGAAAGTGGCCATTTACTTGTTTTGAATTAATAAATTTCGAATTATACTAAATATCAGGTTAGGCATTAAGGCATTAAGCGCCATCTAACTCACACAAAAGAGACTATATTTATTAAACATTATATACTAAAAATTCATGAACAAAACCCCCATACAACTTATTTAAATCGGTTCATAAATAAAAAAGTTATCAGGGTTTTCCTGTTTTTTTAAACTTTAAATCGCTCTCCTGAAAAGTTGACCCTCTGTCGCTTAAGTCAAAGTAAAAAGCGAGCGGCGAATTAATATTATTATAATTAGAAACTAGCGGCGGACCTGCTCCTGAATTTTACATTTGATGCAACCACTATTGCATAAATATTGTTGTTTTGTAATTAGTAATTAAGGCTGTATGTAATAAGAGTGACGTCTTGTGATCGTGACGTCAGTAACTATTGCGCCATGATTTTTTTTTAATGACATTTTTCTCTTTAGTCGTAATAGGTATCTGATTTTTATATAGCCTACTTTTTGTATAGCCTATACAACCCTACTAAAGTATTACAGTGATTTGTATAGACTCAAAAATAAACTGCCAATGTTTGGAAAGAACATTTTTTCTATCGAATCAATCCGGCACTGAATATACACTTTTACCGTGGCGGTGTAAAATAAAATTACCTAATATCATAATAATTTTATTCAGTTTTTTTCTAGAAATTTTAAGAAATATAAGCACTAAGACATACAGAATGTCAAAACTCCTTTATAGACAAAAATAATACCTAGCAGCTATAAAAAACAAAATACATTTCTTTAGGAAAAACTTACGTAAATATTTATGGAGAATGAAAAAAAAAAGAGTTTGTACAAAAGTAAACACTTTTTTTTTCTAGATAAAGTCACTTGGCTATAGATACATTTATTTCACTGAATTCGTATACTTTCAAGCTTAAAATAAAAATGACACAACTCTTTTTTTTCGTATTTGCAAAAAACACGGGTCATTCTTAAAAACAACATTTATTTTTTACTCATTTATTTATTTCATACAAGTACAACACAGATACTGAATACACATAGAAATAGATTGGACATGGAGTATTTGGAGAGCTCAAACAGCGACCTAACCTAATTAGGGTGTACAAATTTAGTCAATCGTCAAATCGTCAACAAATAAGAAATTATAAGCTAATCTACGATTAAATATAGAATTAAATATAAAAGTCAAAAGAAGAGAACAAAAAAATAAACAATAATCTAACCTCAACTTAATATGTCAAATTAAATTATAAAACTACTTACACAAATACATTAAAAAATACATTAAACTTATATTTTTACAGAATATGAGAATTAACAGATTAATAAGTGATTTTACTCTCTGTTTCGCTGTCCGTCCTACTATAAAATACTTCAAAATACCTACTTATTCACACATTTCCTGCAGAATTGATTCTATCGCATGTTTGTTTATTTTCATTTATTACTTGTATTTTTTCTATACAAATTACGTATTCTTGTGAGGCGTTGATTTGCCATATTTCGTAGAATATACTAATATGTAGTATTCCTACAATAGTGTATGAACTTTGTCAGGCTTGATCCTAGCTTAAGTGATCAGTTTACACCCGAGAGACATTATACAATCACACATTACACAATTCATCGTAGTCGGAAATCGAACTCAGAATATCCGTCCTATGGTCCTATATAGCAGTGATCTTAACCGCTACACCACGAGGAGCGAGTGTCGTACTCCGCAGGTATTAAATTTATGTTGCCAACATTTTTAATATTGGATGAATAGGGAGGTATTATTATACGCATTACTTATACTTGTACGTAGATGTATCTAGCCAAAATATTTTACGAAGATCATAAAATAAGTAATTATTAGACGGAAAGAATACCAAAGTTAATTACTCATAATTTTTTTGTTTGTGACACTTTTGTAGCATTTTCGTGTATTGTTTTTTGTAAACGAAAATTTCTCCATTTTTGCTAGCAGTTTCGGTATAAATTTGAATACAAATATTACGTTTTGTATTCATGAGGCTGCATTTAAATGAGGAAATGTTTTTACAATATTGAGCGAGTCATAAGTCATTTAATATCTGTCCCTGTGGGAGATTGTTAGGTATGATCATTCATTAGAAAATGTAAACAAGAATATCATTACTTATATTATTTCAATATCATGTCTGAATCTGCTTACTTTAATCTATTATGAATCACATATACATACACTATACTCGTATATGAACGATTATTCGCTATTGATCTAAAAAGCTACTTATCGGGGTTGGAATAATCTAAAATTATATTTTACTTGCGGCCCGTCGCTCATTTATAATTCATTTTATTTTATTTTATTTAAACTATAATTAAACAACAAATACATATAAATATAAAAAATGGACATAGTACAAATTATAAATCATTGTTCACTAGGGCGAACTTATCGCAGAACTGCGATTTCTTCCAGTTAACGCCAGGAAAAAACAGAAAAAAGAAATTGAATAAAAATATATACATATGTGAGAAAAAAAACAGAATAAAAAAAATAATAAACAAGAAACAGAATGCATATTTTCAAATGGCCCATCATCCAAAAAGTTTGCCCAGGCCTGCTATAGAAAGACAAGCTGGCTAATTACTTCACAAATTTTCTCAAAAAAATTCTCCTCCGACGCTATAATTTTAATACATTTTTTATTTAAAGACAATAATTCAAACGATATGTATCAAAATGTAAAATCGCCTGCGGCGCTATTCACTTTTTTAATGCCACAAAGTCATTTTGCATGTGACGACTTTCAGCCCCCCCCCCCCTAAAATCGATCCTGGATCCGCCACTGCTTCATAATACACCATGGTGGATAGAATGAAGTTAGTGAATGTCACTTGTAAACTTGGAATGTTGTTGAGTGTAAAATGATTACATTAAACCAGGCGCTGATCAGTCATAAGCCTGATGGAACGTCCATCTTTCACTGTATATCTGTTGAGATAACTACATGTTAAAATTTATTTCTGTTGAATAATGCCGAAGAAGCGTCGGGAGACCCCAGGCAAGGTGGTCTAATGATATTAGGAAATGTGCCGGTGGTGGATGGATGCAGTGTGCCCAAGACAGGAAGCTGTGGAGGTCCAAAGGGGAGGCCTATGTCCAACAATGGACCTGAGTGACTACGGAAGAAGAAGAATCTATAACATAATGTAAGTACATAATATCTCGTTTGTTACAAAAGAGATATTAATACTAAAATCATCAGCGATGAGATGAAAATCATTATCGAGACTTGTGAGTAACTAATATTTTTTTCTTTAACGAAAGGATCATAATTATTTTTACTATCTCCCTAAGCATTTTCTCAAACGCCGTTTAATAGTACCTAAAAGTAAATTTCCCATTGTTTTGTCAAGTTATACATTAAGGGCTTGGCACCAAGAATGACGTCACAGTAATTTCCCACGGCATTAAGGTTCAAAATCGTGTGAACAATCGCATGATAAAATGGTAAAAATAGCGTTTTTTCCATTTTTTGGGGTTTATTTTGCGTCTATCAAAAAACTTTTACGGTTATTCCCTAGATTTTAATGCATGTTATCAGTACAAAAAAAAATTTACCACGCGACTTTCGGGAAACGAGTTTCCGTCTTTCGGAAAAAAGGTCAGAGGTGTTTTTAATTGTTTTTTTTTAGAAATCTATACAAGATATAAAAAATCTTTTACGGTTATTCCCTAGATAAAGGTTCATTGCATCTACCCTATTTTGTTCCAAAGCATATTTAGTAACGGTTGTCGAGATAGAAGATCTCCCGTTTTTAGAAATTTTTGAAATGTCGGTATGCACACTCTTAAACGAAGTGAACTACTGAAGCTTTAATACCTCTCACGTATTTCTATGATTACTCTGAAAATAAACGGACAGCGAAATGACGCACGTACAACATTAGCACCGTTGACAAAAAATCTCATTAGTTCCATGACCGTATTCTGGATTAGTCCGCCCTTCATTCAAAATTACACTATAATAATATTATCATGGGGCACCCCTTTGTAAACAATTATTGTTTTAATGTTCAGGTAAGCGACATATTTTTTTTACAACATTTCCAAAATATTTTTTAATGAATTAAGAGTATGCTTACCGACATTTCAAAAATTTCTAAAAACGGGAGACCTCCTATCTCGACAACCGTTACTAAATATGCTTTGGAACAAAATAGGGTAAATTCATTGAACCTTTATCTAGGGAATAACCGTTAAAAGATTTTTTATATCTTGTATAGATGTCTCAAAAAAAAATTGAATACACCTCTGATCTTTTTCCCGAAAGACGGAAACTCGTTTCCCGAAAGTCGCGGAGTATTTAATTTTTTTTTGTGCTGATAAAATGCATAAAATCTAGGGAATAACCGTAAAAGTTTTTTGATAGACGCAAAATTAACCCCAAAAAATGGAAAAATGCTATTTTTACCATTTTATCCTACGATTGTTCATGCAATTTTGAACCTTAAGGGCCATAACAATGCCGTTCGGTACTTTTCGGTACTTTTTCAAAAGTTATATAACGGCACCCTTTAAAGATATTGCTTTGAAAAAAATATATTGTATTCCTTCATATTTTCTCTAATGGATTACTGTTTAAAATATAAGATATGTTTTTATAGTTTTATTGTAATAGAATATTTAAAAACACCCGTTTTTGACGCTATAAAAGTTATATTTCAAAAACAAATTGACATAGAAATATGTTTTATTTTTTAATTGATAGGTATTTTATATATCTAATCGATTACTGTTTAATTTTTACGAAATCGTTATTGTTTTTATTGAAATATCTAAAAAACTACATTTAAAGATTTTTGTGATGCGCCTTGCCGAGACTCGATAACGCGCGCAAGTTGAATAATAGATCTTAACGACATGCATTCTGGTGTTATAAGCGAGATGTTTGTAAATCATTCCTCAGTTCCGCCCACAAGCTTGTGGACTACAGACATGAAATCTATGTTGAATTTTTTGTTATGAATTGGAGAAATACCTATCTTATTATTTTAGTTTTTTCGGAATTACTTACGTAGCGCGCGAATAATGCGACCACGGAACTACAAATCTATCTAGATGGAGCATTTAATACAAATTAAAGGGACTTTTGAAACTAAAAGGGTAGGTGCCTATTTTTATCATATATTTAAATTGTAATTGACAGGTACGTATGTAATATTAGGTACTTGTTATAGACAGGTAGGTAGGTATGTATCCCCTTTAGGCAAAATATTTTTTTAAAACATATAAGTACATACTTTCTATTTAATGCATAATATGTGTTGTAACGTAAAAAGTAAAATAATAATATATATTACTTAATGCAGGTTGTGTAAAACATTTATTAGGTAGGTAAATATTTTATGTACAATTATGGTGGTATAAAACATGTTACAAATGTTACAAATGTTACAAATTGTCTTTTTTTAAAACAACACAGATAGTCCGAGAGCCGGCCAACAAAAATATAACACATCTGTTTTTTGATAGAGATGTGATTTAAACTACATATATAACCTCACCAATATACTCCGAGTAATGAAGACAAAAAATGGTACCTTACCTCGCAAATGGTAAAGTAGTTTTGATTTTTGGATATGTTATATATGTTAATCATATGGTTCAGAATCCAAGTTTTCAACTTCCCCATCCTTGTGCGTTCATTAGGGCAAGCCAAAAAGTTTCTAAATTTAGGTCATTTTACAGTTTATCGATCATAACTTTGTAACATTGAATTTTAGAGAGAAAAAAGGTAGTTAAAAGTTAAATAATATTAAATATCCTGCAACTTTTTTAGCAACAAAGTTTTTTTGCAAAACGAATGTACCTATATAATGTTTATTTTTTTTTGCCAAAAATGGGATACATGCCTACCCACCTGTATATAACAAGTACCTAACAGTACATACGTATCTGTCTATTACAATTTAAAGCTATGATAAAAATAGGCTCCTACCCTGTTAGTTTCGAAAGTCTCGTCGTTCGAGATTGCTCAATGAAATTTACAGGGTAGATAGTTTATTAAAGTTGCAAGTTTTTGAAAGTAATTAGAAAAAAAAATTTATCTATGATTATTTTTTTTAAAACGACCTCAAACATTTTTTAATATTTTGAATTGTGACTAATTTTGAGATTCGTAATTTTTTTATGGCGTGATAGTAACAGATAGACCCATAATTCTTTTTATACCTACAAGGTATATTATTCACCTATTTCAGAAAAAAAAAATCAAGTATGTACCTCAATAATTAGCGGCTCTGTGACCAATAACGTCTTGCAAGTCGGGGTTTGGCGAAAAAATACGAAAAAAATTGATAACTCGAAAACCACAAAAAATCGCGGAACATATATTGGGGTATTTATGTACCCCCAGAAGTGCTCTATCTCTGGACTTCCGCTTGGTCGCACTTCCTGGGACACCCTGTATAACTACTTACAAACTATACTATTTTCATTCTGTTACTTTATAACTCAACCTAGACCAGGACTACCAACGATAAAAAAAAATACATAATAAAATTAGTTTTTTTACAATTTACATTCTGGTTGACCGGACGGAGTCCGGACATCCAAGGCCTAGGCCTTCTTAAAGACAGCTTTCTCAGGGCCAAACCCGTACATATAGTAATCCTGAAAATTTCCTTTCCCATATTAACCTACATGAAATATCTTTCAAAACGTATGTATATACATACATATAGGTATATAAGTAGCTCATATATATAAACTTTTTAACCAAGGTCGGATTCGTGTTCTAGAGGTCATAATTGTTGATTCAATGATTTTATTGTAATGAAAATATTTATAATTGCAACAATACATTTTCAAGCATTACATCAACATCTCCCTTTATTATTTTGAATGAATATTAAATAGAGGAGTCAATATGAATATTACATACATCTTAATGCTATAAATTATTACTATTATACAGACATATTAAATATATTATTATTCTACACTAATGGCATCATTCAAATCTACTTTTAATATTAAAGTACTTCAACTGACCCCAGAAGTAAGTGATTCCTTAGAGCCACTGCATTTAAGTTCATCACTCCCAAATACAGCGAATCACAATCCTAAAGCAAGAGATTTCTTAGAGTTACTACATTTAAGTTCATCACTCTTAAATACGCAGCAAATTACACAATTCATTTTCATGTACAATGATATTTGTAATATATATTATTTTATTTTATTTTCACACCGCATACTTATCAATTACATCATTATCATAATTAAACAATTCAAGATCAGCACAATATTAAATTGTTCAACTTATATATCAATAACATCATAAAAATAAAACTAGTCAAATTCGGAAAAGGTGAACCTCTTAGGTACTTTAATCAATCTTCCCGACCTGGTTTGATTATTAACATTAAAATAATTTGGACTTGGGTTGTCTGTCTGATTCTGTTCCTGATCAGGATCTACACATGACGTGGAAGCCACAGGTCGTGGTAGAGAGGTCGATGGTTGTTGTGTATCATCACCATTGGAAAACATACTCCTATACTGATTACTCTCAATAACTCTTGACTTGTCATATTTGAGATGCACCCTATTTCTTCTATATTCTACCCCTTCCTTAGATTTTACAACGTATGATCTGGGATACTTATCACATTTTCTAACTACAGTTGCGGGCAACCAGTTGCTATTTGGTAATTTTTTGTACAACACTGGATCACCTACCTTTAATGGATTTAACTCTGTCGATTTATCTCTCTAGCGAAAATGGGTAGAAATTTTTCAATTCTGCGATGTCAAGGGAGAAACGAATAGGTAGATTCCTTTGTAGAAATCTACCTACCTAAAATGTAGGTATATTGTTTTTATTAAATTTAAATACCAAATTTCATCCATTCGTCAGGACATTGGTAAAATATTGAAAGGGTTTCGCGAAGTATTATTTTAAGGTATATTTCGGATAATACATAATATTATCCTCAATTATCCCCTCAGGACAAGAATTGAAATATCATTGAAGGTGAAATTTCACTGCTTTTCAAATAGACTCGCTCATTTCATTTTCTTAGAAGGACTGCTTGATACCAATATACTCAATCTATATTGGGATTGTAAGATAACATTGCATCCGCATTTAGAAACCTTCCGTTTCTACATCCGTCTCCTCTTTATTGAGGATGTTTAGCGGAAATCATACAGAATACATACTATCTATTCTAAGTACTCGAAACTCGAAGTGCATATAAATTGCATACCTCGCAAGCTTTATTTATTTATTTATTTATTTATTTAATCACATGGGCACAAACAGTTATAACGGCACATATCAACAATTAAACAAAAACAGAAAGCAAACCAGTGAAGGCCCGTCAATTTTACCAGAAAAACATTTATAAGTTAAAACAAATTAAATTTAAGAAACTAGTTATAAGTAAAGTAATATTATATGTATGCATAGAATTATATATAATCTAAGTATGTATGTATAGACAAAAAGAACAAATCAGGTAAAATGATATTCAATGATGTATGTACGATAAATTAATAAGGGATGCACACAGATACTCACTCCCTCACACACACAATCCACACACAGACACACACACACAGAAACACACACACACAAACATACACACAGAACATGGACACAACATTAAAAGACAATTTGACCCTGCAAGAATGCAAATGGGGAAGGGGCGAACGAAACAGATCCGAGAAAAGGAAAAAGGGGAAAAGGTGAAAAGGGGAACGGACATCATAGTCGTTCAGGGAATGGTGGAGGAGCAAAGTGCTCGCATGACCTTGGTCCTGAAATCGGCCCTAGTCAAAACGAACATATCGAGACTCCGAAAAAATACGTTGTATAGAGAACATGTGCGCTGCAGAAACGAGTTCTGCACATAGTTAGTACTACACCGTGGCAAGCGGAACAAGTGCTTTACCCTAGAATTACGGGTGGGGCAGTGAAATGGTATTTTCTCCAAAAGCCTAGTCGAGTTAACTTCATTGTTTATAATCTTAAAGAGGTAGACCATATCGCATTGGGTTCTCCTATTCTCAAGAGAAGGAATTCCGTGATGACGAATCGCTCGCTTATAGTCATCGATGTCCAGGCCCATAAGGCGATTGAGGCAGTCCACAAACCTCCTCTGAAGTCCTTCAATCCTGTCAATGTAAGTAATATATTGAGGACTCCATACCACAGACGAAAATTCCAGCTGGCTCCGCACAAATGAGTAATACAATATACGGAACGTAAAAGGAGACTTAAAAGGCCTAGCGGTTCTCAAGATAAACCCCAGCATTTTATAGGCCTTGCCTATAATAGTGTCCACATGAGACTGAAACAAAAGTTTTCTGTCTAGGATCACACCCAGGTCCCCAATCTCGTCACATCTGGACAGAGCCTGTCCATCAATAGTATATGTGAAAGAGGTGAGTATGTTCGCCCTTGAAAAGGTGATCGAGTGACACTTTGTCGGATTTAGAAACAACTGGTTCCTCTTGCAGTATTCAGACAGTCGCTCCAGGTCATCCTGAAGCTCCAGGCAATCCTGTGGACCCTTAATCCTCTTAAATATTTTGGTGTCATCGGCGAACATTAGAAAGTCCGAATTTAGGAAGCAGGAGCCTATGTCATTCACATAAAGGATGAACAGCAGGGGTCCCAGGTGCGATCCCTGCGGAATCCCGGAGCCACACGTCAAGAATCTCGACACCACGCCACCAACCACCACGGCCTGCAAGCGATCCTTCACGTATGATGAAAGCCATCCAAGCAAGTTACCACGAATGCCGTAGCTCTCCAGTTTATGCAGCAGAATTCGATGGCTGATCTTATCGAAAGCTTTCGCGTAGTCCGTGTAAATTGCATCCACTTGGCCACCCCGACTCATAGAATTCAATACAAAATCCGTGAACTCTAGAAGATTGGACTCGACCGACCTCCCGCTCACAAATCCATGCTGGCCAGAGACGATAAACGGAGTGACCAAGGGAGTTATCTGTTTGACAATAATCTTTTCCATAAGCTTCCCGAAGGCAGATATTTTGGAAATTGGCCTATAGTTTGAGACGTCACTCTTATCACCAGCCTTGTGTATCGGTGTAATGTGTGATTTTTTCCACACAGTGGGAAAAATGCCCTCCGTGAAAGAGCGGCTGTAAAGAATGCACAGGGGTACGGACAACTCCTCACCGCATTCGCGAACAAATCTAGGTGGGATACCATCGGGGCCAGATCCACCGCAAGCGTCAAGCTCCTTAATGCAACTCAAAACTATACTTGGGGTGAACTCTATGTCATGAAGATCCAGATCATCCCCGCTGTGTACCCGTGGCAAATCCAGAACATCCTCCACAAATACCGAGGAAAAATACTCACCAAATAAAGACGCCACAGCCTGTGCGCCATCACCCCGTTCACCATTATAGAACATAAAATCTGGTATTGAAGATGTAGGCTTCTTGGACTTTACAAATGTCCAGAATCTCTTTGGGTCTCTCTTAATCATCTCCTCCGACCTTGAGACAAAGTCGTTATAGCACTCCCTCGCGACCGCCTTCTGCCTTGATCTCAACAGGCTGAACGCTGAATAGTCGGAAAATTCACCAGTCCGTTTCCATCGCTTATGAAACTTAAGCTTTTCCTTAATTATCTTTATTAATGCCTTGCTATACCATAGAGGGTAACCACCAGACGACCGCACATGTTTCTGCGGGACACATTCTAATATGATCCGATCCAAGATACCATAGAAATGTGCAGCCGCACCCTCAGCAGTCATCCCCTCCAGTTCCAGATGCCAATCAAGTGAGTTCAAGCGCTGCCTTATCTCAATGTAGTTAGCCTTGTCAAAGAGAAATACAGTTCTTGGGGATGTCACAGCCGACGGCCGCTCATTTATCTCCAGCGCAACAGTCACCGACCTATGATGGATATCATCAGGCGTCAGCGGCTCCCAACACGCAGCAACAGAGCAATCGATATTAGAAATTACCAAATCCAAAATTCTACCCTTGGAGTTGGGATGCGAGTTATATTGTTTGAGGTCTCCAAAGGACATGAAATCAAGCAGCTTCTTAGAGGGAACATCACAGCAGTTTGCCGGTTGGCAAAAGTTACCATCCTCCGCTCCTCTCCATTCTATATTTGGCATATTGTAATCACCCACCAGCAGAAATAAGTCCTGAGGCCGCTCCGTCACAAGGCGGGAACACGTATCGAAACTGGAAGATAGTTTTGCCCCATAATCAGGGGCCTGCGGGAAATAGGAGCAGCAAATATTGAGATTAACGTCAGCGGATCTGAGTCGAATGGAGATCCAGGTGTCCTCCGCACTCGAGCACCACCCGATCCTTTGCACCGCAGAGAGTTCCTTGCGCGCCGCTATCAGCACCCCCCCACCAAACAGTTGTCCTGTTTCATCATAGTCACGATCTCTCCTGAAGACATCATATCTTCCATCAAACAGCTCGGCGCTACCTATAGAATCCAATAGCCAAGTCTCCGCAATGCAAATCACGTCGTACTCGTTCTGTAATACACTGTAATGAAATAGGTTGGTCTTCGTTCGCAAGCCTCTCGCATTTTGATAATAAATTGACAGTTGCCTCATATTGAGTTCCGCACAATCGAGTGGTATAGGTTCAGAATACATAAGAGAATCTCGACGTTCGAATCAGGATATAAGAACAGGGGTGCAGAAATATACATAACAAATTCAGGCAGCTCCAAGATCGAACGGTATAAAAGAATTACATAACAGTGTGAATTAAAAGGTTCGACGGCAGTAGTCTCTCGATCAAATGAGAGCCAAGAAAACCCAAGATTAATAGAGACATTAGAAACATTGCAACAACGAAAACACAGAACATGCACACGCACACAGCGCAAGAACACACATACCTGAGAGAACAATGAGCATACAATCATTCCAATATGGCAGTAAGCGAAAGGACAGCACATATAGAAGGCTAAAGAGACCAACAAAACCACGAGTCATATCAATTTTTTCAAGTCCAGGGTGGTTTGGATCAGAAGAGGAGGGGCCTTTTCAATTTTTCTGGCATAGATTCGACAGTCCTTAACCCACACATACTTGTAATTCTTTGATTTTGCCAGGTCCTTCGTCTCTCGAAGCAAAATTTTATTCTCCCTAGTCAGGTGATGGTTAATGAAAATTCTCCCTCCAACTGGAAGTCCCAAATCAAAGGCGGTGAGTCCTCGCTTCTTTTGGGCTGCACTCATAAATGCGCCTTTCGAATCACGACTATTAAATTTCACCAGAATCTTCGTCAACTTCTTTTCTTTGGGATCTCTACTCCAGGAAGCCACCCTTTGAATCGACATGACATTACTCACACCGACGCCAAGCTCACTGGACAGTCGATCAAATAGTGCTGGGAGACTCTCATCTTTCAATTGGGGGATCCCCGAGATCTCGACGTTGTTAAATCTGGCATGCTGCTCTCTATCATTATTTTGAAGCGTTAATCGAGACAACTCTTTTTTGACCTCAGTCAATTCCGCTTCGAGAGCATCAACACGCTTCAAACGGTTCTCAAACTCCGTCATCCTATTGTTCAGAGCCTCATATTGGCCACTCATAAATGTGGCGAAAGCCTTAAATTCCTGCATTTCAGTGAACATTTTTTTGAAGTCATCTCTCAGGGAGGTGATCTCGTTAAGAATTTTTTGGGCCTGTGGCAACGATTTAGGGGGCGGAAATTCAGAGGCGGTCCGGGAGGGAACTTCCGGAGAGTCTGTCGGATCCTGAGCATTCACGCCACTCAAACCCGGGCTACTTGAAGACTTTGAGCGAAGGGATCGAGGATCCTCCTGCTTGCACTTTTGGCAGCGCCATTGAGTGCGATTAATAGTCGACATTTTTTTGAGGTTTGCTATCGTAGTGCCAATACATGTACAGTGAAATGCACTGTGGCATCTGGAACAATTCAGAGCCTTCGATGGGCTCAGGACATCTTTGCAGCTATTGCACTTCATTGCTGCTTAGTTTAGTTGTAACACACGCGCGCGCACACACTCACACACACAACACACACAAACGCACACACGCAAACACGCACACACACACACACTCACAGGCAAAGGAGAGACACCCGGTCACATATAAAGGTTGCCAATGCACAGATGTAGAGGTGAATGAGCAGAAGAGAGAATAAACAATAAATACAAAAAATGATAATATGATATGCAAGAAATAATACGATTAGATAATTATATTGAGTCGATAGAGAGCCTTCACTGGCATAAGCAAAAAAGTTTCAACGATTATACCTACTACATTGGGTCACTACCAGTGAGCATTAAATAATAAACAATATTATGTATGTGAGTATTTCCCAATTAAAGTAAGCAAACCGTAAGTTATACAATAATTAATATATTAACAGTATAGGCGTATGGTGATCTGTAATAAGACAATGGGTAGAATGAGCATTAAATTGTGAATGAAATAATAATATTATGTGTAAAAAAGTTAGTAAAATGCGAATTATGAAATAGTTAAATAACCATCAATATGGTGATCAGTAGTGTTATAATAAACAAGCAGTATTCTGTATCTGGAGAGTCACACAAAAGAATGAATAAATAATTGTGTGTATGTATATGATAAGCAAATCAACAATATTATGCAGGTGAATGATTCACAATAAAAGTACTAGTTCAAGTGTACATTTCATGATAACAAATTAACAGTATTATGTATGCCAAAGTATTGCAATAAGAATAATCAAATATAACTTACAATGTAAGTAAATCAACTATCTCACATATATATGTGGTGATTAGGTATAAACTACATGAACAATATACTGTACTCCATAGAACAAACCAACAAGTAATATGTAATATGGATGTGGAGCTTCACAATAATTATAGATAAGAGTGTGTATTTTTAGTAAAAGAAAATTATGTAAAACAAATAAAACAATCAATTTACAACATGATTCACACCTAGAAGAAATCACTATATTATGTATGTATTATGTAAGCAGAGGAGAGTAGAGAGACAGCTTCATACAATATACAGGTAGACACCACCACAGAAGTCATATCATCAAGCGTATCTAGGTGTAGTATATATAGCATACAGGTAGGTAGGTAATCGCCGCTTCAGTTGACACTTGTGATGTTTATAGTGTGTTCAAACTGTGGTACGTGGTGATTCTGCCCTTTTATCAGGCAGGATAATGTAGTCCGCAGCACTTCATATAATAATTGGTTACAGTGAGGAAGTGAAGTCTCAGTATTATAATCCTCAGTTTTTGTTTGATTGAGATGCAGTGTTTGTAATGATTTTAAATGCGCGAAGTCGGAGTGAGGTTATGTCGTATAATCAGTGTAGATATGCAGCAGTTTAATAAGTTCCAAATTTAGATGTGTGTGTGAAGATAATCATTAAATCAGCAGTTCAGATACAATGTGACAAGTTTTATTTTCGTGATGTTCAACAGAAAGCAGTAGTGTAGTATGTCCTATACTTAATTTCATGCGATGCAAATATTTAGCGAGATCCGTCGGCGTGTCATACGGCTAACAACACCGATGTGTTCAGCGGACCAATGGGACGCACCGTCTACACCGGGGTAGCGCTGACGGCAAGTTTGCACAGCGTCCAGTCAAGGCAAGTAATTCTTTTTCTCAGACTAGTCGTATTTCATAAGTTTGAAAATAAGATTCGTGTCTGACCTTTGGTTTCACGAACGTTTCTGTAGGTAATCCCTTGTGTATTTTAAAACTTAAGATGTATTGCACAAACTAATATCACTAGGAAATTGATCAATTTGATAAAAAAATTAACAGGAATTTGAATTATGACTTTGACAACCGGAGTTGCCAGAATATATGGATAGATATATCAATATACGTATTGTGAATGAGACATAGATATATCAATATAGATATATCAATATACGTATTGTGAATGAGACCCTTCTAGCCCATGATTTCCATTATTTTATTATTTCGAGTCTTTAAGATTTTTATCGTGATGTTTCTTTTAGCCAGGAGATCATCGATTGTCTGGCGGCCAACAGTTGCATACTCATTCAGCGTTATCCAGGGTGCACCACTTGGAGGCGAGCAGCATTACACCCCAGCGCAGATTTTTCCCACAAGTGTGGATGGCGAGAGTCCCCTGAATGCGATTGCGGAGCCGACAGGCAGACCGTTCAACACATAGTTACCGGGTGTGCAGTGTGCAGTGTGCACTCAGAGCGTACGGTGGCAATGCATCAGACTTCTAAACTTTATATAGCGACGAAACAATAATAGTCCGAGAGCCCGCTGCTTAATTTATGACGTATCTGTTTTTTGAGCGAAATGTGGTATAAACGATAGCTTACCAATAGGGTATTACATCGCACTAGGGTTGCCTATCAAAATCTTGCCGCAACCCCCCCTGCCCCCCCCCCGAAAAGGTCCCTCTTCGCGGTTTTTCGCATTTTATAGGAATATGGTAAGAGATAGGAGAAAGTAGTCAATGACAAAAATAATCCTTGCTAAATTGTCTACAAAAAACAGTTTGTCAATTTTTTCATAGGACTAGTAGTTTAACTGTAATGGCCGGTCAAAAAACAGGATATTTTTTTGAAAAAATAAAAAAAAAGTTTGATTTTTTTCTTTCACATTCTTCCACCCATTATTACTAACATTTTATGGAAAAAAAATTGGCCTGCGGCGCTATATCACTGGTTATTTTATGAAAAACTGAATTTTAAGAATTTTCGTCACTGAGTTTTATTGCAATAACTTCCTAAATTAATTGATTGTTAGTACCGGGTCTATAATGTTCAGTTTAGAAATGCGACCTTCTAGCGCTGCCGCGCGCTCCGATTGGTAGCGAAAAAAACAATTTATTTTCTGCCAGTCATTTCTATTTTTAAAATACCTCCCAAACCGTTGGTTTTACAGAAAAAAATCGTACGTTTCAAATTTAATCTATGTAATTACATTAAATTTTCCATAGAATGAGATATAAACTGATTATGTGACTTGAATCGTTTCTGAACCCTAAAATAATAGCGTTTTTTTCACAATTTTTTGAGAGCTCATAACTCAGTAACTATTCGAGTCCAGTAATTAATTTAGAGCTCATTCTAGGGAAAATTGATTTAAAATTAAATTTGAAACGTATGTGTTTTTTCCAAAGCATATTTATTAACGGTTGTCGAGATCTAAGATCTCCCGTTTTTATAAAATTTTGAAATATCAATATGCATACTCTTAAATAGTCGTGTGCTTATTCACTCAGTACAATTGTATAGCGTAAATAACGAAGATGACGCCGTAGTTAAAGAGGGTTCAGGTCGGGTATGATTAATGGAGTTGTACGGATCTTGAATAAAATATGAGACATGGAAACGGCGTGCAATGTGAACAAACAATAAAGGGACAGTGATCAATACACTGACCAAATATAGTGTATATAGTATGATACGAGTATGTGACAGAGAGCTACATGGGCTCATAAACACAAAATGATTCCGATGTGTATGTAACCTGAGACAAGAGATATCGCAAAGATATCTGTCTCAGGTCCACAGCTTCAGCACTGTTCCAGACACACGGCGCTACAGTAAATACGCTGAGAACATTCCATTCAATAGGACTGTTTCATTGTGCACGCTACCAATAGATTAGTGCATGTTACGCGAGTATACTATACTAGATCACTAGTCTGTATTTAGCCAGTCATCAACTACCAGTCATCTACTAACATTCATTCTACAATCATCACTTAGACTGCCCCCCCCCCTCTTATATACATCTTTGCTTCGGGTAGTATTTTTACCACACAGAATAACAAAACTTGCAGAATAAACAAACAGACCCACGATTTCCATGCATATTACGTTTTTTATCTACCTATTAGGTCGAGCCTATATCGGTGCTACGATCTCTGTCAACTAACCCCAAATCCACTAAATCAAGTTTGTTATTAAATAATCTTGTAGGCTTTCGCAGCGTGATGAATCCATTTCCATGTTGTTCGTTCTTCGGGTTTCACCGCGGGTCGAGTGGTTGAGTAGCCGAGCTTTCGGAAGCGATACTATTGCCTTCTTCAGGGTACGATACATCTGCCATCTTTTTTTTATAATAATGAAATTTTATAATAATGTGAAAGAAATTTCTTTCAGCGAATATTTGGTCAAAACCCAACGAACATCTTGATCCGACACTCCACTAGGGTCCAAAAATAAAATAAATCCACGAATAACTATAAATGATTAAATAAAAAAGGATCCGGGATGTATACACAGACCCAAATAATATGTTCACGAACACTACACATTAGGTTAGAAGCACGTGATAGTGAAGTGCAGAATACATCGTCACATTCGTCACCGCCGGGATTCGATCCCGGATCCACCCACTTAGGACACCCACCCCCGTTTTCACCGACTATAGCTATTCCTGCTCCTAACTGGGTGGCTATCCTACCTACCAAAAAATCCTACCTAATTTACGTTTCACCAACAAATTTCCACTTAATTGGGACAAATCCAGCTAGGAAGATTTTTATTTGTAGGGTTGCTACATGTAAAACAAATTGATCAAAAATAGTTATTTTTTTTAAACAATGCTTACTTTATAGAGTAAATAATACAACTTAAACACAGGGATTGTATTTGAAAAATATTTAAATATTAAATATCATTACAAAAATAATTTACAGTCGTTAAATAACCGCGTATTTTTATTTTTCATATTTCACACAAATATTATTACCTAATGACAACACTAGACTTTGAGATTGACGCATGCGCGTTTAGGGTACGTGGTAAAATGAAAATGGCGCCTAACAGTAAACATTGTTTGTATGCAAAGTGTCATGTTATGATATTGTGTTCCGTTGTGTTCTAGGACTGTTTTGGAGTTATAAAATAACCCCAGGTCGGAAAAAAACACTACCTGATTGATAAAATTCAATGTGGCGGCCGATTACGTAGTTGGGTGAAGTTTAATATGACAGATCTTACCGTTAGGTGCCCAAATCTCGTTGCCTAAGATAAGTGGGATTCCTAGCCGTTAGGTAGGTATTTTCGCGTGGTGAAACGCAAATGTGGGCTAGGTGACTTTTATCTCTGCTATTCCTCACCTAACCAGTCGGTGAAAACGGGGGCCAGACTCCGACCAACTGTATTCCCTACTAAATTTATTTTATAATTAATAACAATCTATCTAATAAAAGGGTAAAAAGAATGAAAACTCGTAGAAAGTGTGAAGTATATATTTGAAGAATTTATGATAAAATTCTGGAAAGTTCCTCGTGCCTAAATGTATGTACTTTCTAGAAACTAATTTAAAATTTCCTTCGCAATAATTAAGTTAGGTTTTTTTCTCTTTTTGGGCAACATCTTGAAATCATTCATATTTTACAAGATTTAAAAATAACTACAAAAACATTTCGCATTCAAACGAAAAAATATACGACTATTTTAAAGTTATTATGATTAAGGTACTTACGAAGGATTTCAAAAGCTTGACGATTCTATTTTAGTAAGTACCTAATACAAAAAACACATTTTTTTTCATTTTTTGCACAAAATCTAACGTAATAACTTCTACGACTAGTCAACCAGAACCGTCTCCAGACTGAAACATAGAGCAATCAATGAGAAATTGTTTGACGATCCAGTTGGAAAATTGATCCGGCACCTGACAAGTATTCTAGGGTCTTTGGTCACAATGTTACACTCCAAAATAACATTTTTGTTCGTATTCTGAGATAAAATTACAATTTCTTTCAATTATTGCTATCATGGGAGTTGATTCTGGTTAAAAAATAGTACTTATTTACGTACATATTTATAATTGTGGATATGAGTGTGTTAAAGGCATGACACCAAGAATGACGTCACAGTCTTTTCCCACGGCATTAAGGTTCAAATTCGCATGACAATCGCACGATAAAATGGTAAAAATAGCGTTTTTTCCATTTTTTGGGGTTTATTTTGCGTCTATCAAAAAACTTTTACGGTTATTCCCTACATTTTGATGCATATTATCAGTGCAAAAAAAAATTACTCCGCGACTTTCGGGAAATGAGTTTCCGTCTTTCGGAAAAAAGATCAGAGGTGTTTTTCATTTTTTTTTTGTTTTGAGAAATCTATGCAAGATATAAAAAATCTTTTACGGTTATTACCTAGATATATGTAGGTTCAATGTATCTACCCTATTTTGTTCCAAAGCAAATTTAGTAACGGTTGTCGAAATAGAAGGTCTCCCATTTTTAGAAATTTTTGAAATGTCGGTATGCACAGTGCACACTCTTAATTATTTTTTTTTAAAGTGAGTCTACCTAATGTCAAACGCTATATTAATTACAGAAAAAATATTTATGTACTTAACTGCAAAGAACTTGAATCAAAACTGTCAACAAAAATATAGTACATATGTAGTTTATAGCTTTTGTGGCCAGTTGGCCTGCAACTGATGGGTTTTAGGTTTGTTCCAACCACTAGTGCTAACGTACATATCTACGAGTATAATTCACCTGAATGTAATGAATAATTTTAATGCTTAATTGCTTAATACTTTCTGCTTTCTATTTTGTATTAAATTCGTATTCACTCATAAATGGTACGAGTACATGATTGTTTTAAGCCTGTAGGTTTAAGAGGTATTTGATTTCTTGAAGCCTAGCCACGATACATCATCGTTAAGTACTCAAATTATGTTTTCTGAGAGTGAAGTGTAGTGTAAAACTGATTCCTAGACGTAGGCGATTTAATACCTACCGAAATATTATGGTGGGAAGACAAGCGTAATCTTAAACCTACATACCACTTAAAAAGCTTTAACAATTATATATATATATTTTTTTTTTTTTTTTTTTTTTTTTTTTTTTTTTTTTTTTTTTTTTTTTTTTTTTGGCTTGGCGCTTAGAAGCAGCCGGTCACAAATTAACACTGCTCCTGAATTTTACAACGTTTTGCTAGTAATACCTATCCTATCGATCTCGTTTTTCGATATAACAGTCAATCTGATACGGCTGCACCAAACTGTATAATCCTAATGTGTTCAATTACTCTCATTGTGTGCTAAACTCAGTGTTTTATGTGCAATATTCGTTATTTCAATATTCTATCCTAACATCAAAATTTTGAATCTCTATCATTCTCAGAATCAATCAATATAAGTATATTTGAACGTCAAGTGATGAAGTGTCAGGTCACACATGCGACCTTTTTTTTTTGTGAATACTGGAATAAAATAAAACGTGTGACAGTGATGCAACCATTGATTTACAGTGTTTACGATTTTTGTCTCTTTTCTATATACCTAATACCTAAACATGTAAACATTTCGTCTCACCAGTAATATTAAACATGTGTATTTCAAAGATTTGAACCTAGTGAAGTTATAACTAAGAATATGAGATGTGTCGCATTAAAACCCAATTATACCAAGGAATCTCTACTACTACAAAGGAACTTAGTTCTACCTCTAGACGAACTAACCGCAGAAAGGCTTCAACACTATGGTCTTCTCAGATCACCAAAGAAAACCTATAGGGGGCGCCGTTCAGGAAGAAAGGTGTGCAAAAATTCCATACCCAACACTTTAAATAATAATAATCCCTCTGCCTTAGGTATTTACAATGAATCCACTACCGAAGAAGTACCAGCTAGTATCACTAGTAACAATGTATCTTTAAGCAAAAGGCACCGTCCAACAGGAGCCGAGATAGTGATCGGATCATGGAACGCCGGATCTCTGAATAACAAGGTTGAGCATATTGACGACATTCTAGAAGACAATGGCCTCAACATACTTGCAGTCTCAGAGACATGGCATGAAGACAGTAATGCCATGTGTATAAAACAACTTAAGACGAAGGGATACAACATCTTAGAACAAGCGAGAGATATCGATGAGAATAAAATAAAACACTGCAATTTCAAAAACCACGGAGGAGTGGCAATTATTTCACAAAATGAATACAAACTGTTAGGAATAAAGCATACTAAATACTCCACTTTCGAACATATTGGCTGTAAGATATACTCATCAAGCTCGGAGATAATCCTTATCAATATTTATCGCCCAGGCTCGAAACCTCCAAATTCAGATTTTTTCCGACAACTCACTCTACTATTGGAAACAATATCAGGATACTCATGCCCAGTAATCCTTATCGGTGACATTAACATACACGTAGAGAAAACAGAAGACCCACATGCCATAAAACTACAAAAAATACTGACTGACCACAATAGAACGCAATTAATAAACGAACCAACCCACATTGCAGGAGGTACTCTAGACCTCATAATTTTAGACAACAATTCTATTCAATCTCAACTCAAACAATCCGCCGTAATAGATATAGGACTATCTGACCACAGACTTACAATATGTAAACTCGCCTTCGAGCCCCCGACTTCAACATATACAAAAAGGGCGACACGCTCGTGGAAAAAACTCAACATCGAGAATTTCAAACAACAAATTCAACAGTCAGAATTATCACGAGAAAACTTTTTGCAAATAACAGACAGCGACACGCTCATACAAGAATACAATAAGACTCTAACACGTATACTAGACACAACTATTCCAATTGAATCCAAGACAGTTAGAATAAGAAATAAAGGTGCCTGTATATGGTTTGACGCGGAATGCCGAGCTAAAAAAGTTGAAATGAGAAAGAAAGAAAGACGGTTTAGACAATCAAAATTAGACAATGACAGACATACGTGGTTGGACAGTCAGAAAAACTACAAAAGAACCATCTTAAACAAAAAGAGTGAATATTGGAAATCATTATTGGAATCTAATAAGAACAACCCCAAACAAATGTGGAATACCATCAACAACATATGTGGAATAGACAGGCACAACATCTCAGAATCGAACCTGACCGTCGCTACTCTGGCTAACTACTTTGAAAAGAAAATAGGAGACATTCGATCCGCATCATCACAGCTCTCTACAGGACATACGGAAACAAACGTTCAAATGACTACTTCAACCCTCCATAACTTCTGCACAATTACAAATGAAGAACTGAAAAAACTAATCAAGTCACAAGCAAATAAACAGTCAGAACTAGACCCAATACCAACCTGGCTCCTAAAGAAGTGCATCAATGAACTTTCCCCTATTATATGTACTATTATTAATAAGTCGTTGAGTGAAGGTGTTTTTCCGAACCAATTTAAACAAGCAATTGTAAAACCTATACTAAAGAAACCCAACTCAGATCCTAACAGTCCAGAAAATTACCGACCCATCACCAATCTTTCATTCCTATCAAAACTCCTCGAAAAAGTTGTGCATAACCAAATAGTCGGATTCTTGAACTCAGCTAACAGTCTTGCTAGAAACCAATCAGCTTATAGGAAGTTCCACTCCACTGAAACGATTCTTACAAGAACTGTATCAGATTTAATCTCTTGTACCGCAAACGGTGAGGTAGTGCTTGTCTCATTTTTAGATATGAGCGCTGCCTTTGACACCGTCGACCACGATATTCTCCTTGCAAAATTAGAAAACGAATTCGGTCTCAGAGACGACATTCTCAAATGGATGTCATCATACCTAGTTAATCGCAAGTACCATATAAAGTTCAATAGCGTCAGTAGTGAGGATCGTTGCTCTCATTATGGAGTACCACAGGGCTCCGTATTGGGACCAATACTCTTCAACCTGTATACTAATCACCTAGAACATTTAATACAAAACCTTGGCTTTAAAACATACTGTTATGCAGATGACCGCCTCCTCTTCAAATCCTGCCATCCCGGTTCTGAAGCTGAACTAACAAGAGATGTCATCTCATGCATCGCAAAAATATCTTCGTGGATGTCACATAATATGTTAAAGATAAATCCCTCAAAAACCGAATTCCTCTGGATTGCCTCTCCAGGAAGGCAGCATTTAATAAACCCCGATCCAATCCATATTCAGAACGTCAATATCCTCCCTTCCAAGCATGTTAAATTCCTCGGGGTGCATCTGGACAGTGCCCTTACAATGGAAAAGCGCGTATCATCAATCGCAAGTCAAGGCTTCTATATTCTGAGGCAACTCCGGAATATAAGAAGATGCCTGTCATTGGATGGAGCCAAGACCCTGATTAATTCTTTTGTAGTATCTCGGCTGGACTACTGTAATAGTATACTAGCCAATCTTCCAAAGTTCCAACTTCAACGAATTCAGTCCATTTTCAATGCCGCTGCCCGTTTCATCTATCAAATAGATCGTTTCTCTCACATTTCTCCTACGCTTCAAGCTCTTCATTGGCTTAAATGTCCTCAAAGAATAGACTTCAAACTTTGCCTTATAGTCTTCTAGGCTCTTCACGATATGGCTCCAGAATACATTTCAGAGCTTTGTCTCCGACAACCCATAACTCATAGACACACCACACTCAGGTCTCACTCAGACACATCCACGAAATTAGAAATGCCGAACATTTGTGGTAAACCAAAATACCTCGGCCGAGCTTTCTTTTCTGCGGGTCCTTCAGCCTGGAACGAACTCCCCATGAGCATTAGGCAGGCAGAGACTGTGACTCAGTTCAAGAACCAGCTAAAGACACACTTATTTAAGAAATCTTTTAATATTAATTAGTTATATAAGTATGTATTAGATTAAAAAGCGCCCTTGTGGTGGGTCCATACTCAGAAAACGGCGCTATACAAATTATCTTGTTATTATTATTATTATATATATGAGTATGAACCATGTATGAACGAGTAGAATATCAGCTCTTGTTGGTGTGCAGAGTAGACTGAGGTGACTAAAGTAGTTGTAAAATTTACAAAAGCATTCTAACATAACAATAGGATTTAGGTTTACCTTGGGTAATTTCATTTTGCCTTTCCAAATGAAAGAGCTACCTGACAATTTGTCAAACAAAAACTTCCTTCCAACCTCAGTTTGCAATTGTAAATACAAGCTTTGGAAGGTTAGGGTGAGATAGTTTACATTATACAGAAATAAAAAATAACGTGTTTGTCATTCGAAATGTACGTATGTACCTACATTCACGTACACAGGTACAAACCCAATATTTTCCTTTTGGAAAAAATATTTCATGCACATAATACGAGTATATTAATTATTTTGTTATTACCTCAAAAACATTCGTTGCATTTTACATCGGAAAATTCCAAACACTTCAAAGTAATAAAAGTCAGAATTCTACTATTCCTATAATTCAACCATGTAAAACTAATAGGGTACTTGCATTTTTTTTATCGTTCGAAAAATATATTGAATCGATAGTTCTACTTACTAGAATTGCAAATAAAATTATGAAATTTAATTTTAATTTACCATTAATTTATAATAAATAATTGAAAATGTTAATTTGACGAGTTTTTCTATGGTGCTCTGAAACGAGCGGCCATTGTTTAATGTGATTGTGACGTCACGACGGCATGAAATTTATAGTCAGAATTGGATTGTTTGTGGGTTATGTATGGAGGAATTGGGGAAAGTGACGTCACAATATGGCGGCCAGTCAAAAACCTGTTTTTTGCGCTAGAATCGAATATGAGACTTTATTTTATAAATATATCCACAAAGACAGAGAATTAAAATCTCAAATTTTGGGAAAACCTCAATTTATAGTTAATGTACCCATAACCAAAATAAAAAAAAATGCAAGGACCCTATTGCTGGACAAAGGCGATTTAGTACCTATGCAATCTTACTGAAAACACTATGGTGATTAGGTATTATATAAGTTAGAGATACTCGTACATACTACATACATATACATACATTTATTGCACATACACATACATCCGTTACATATAATTTTCAGTAGTTTTGGGATTATAGTAACATCAGATAAGCTATTCCGTCCAAGCAACGTACCTAGTACCCAAAGTAAATTTCATAATCGTAAGAAAATTATGAAATTTCCTTTGGGTAAATACAATATTTTTTAGTAAGTAAAAAATGTATTCTGTGAATTTACTTCGTTCGCCCACGCACACGGTGGTAGGCAGGGGGGGAATTGTGGGGCAGTACCCTACCTTAAAATACCAATAGCCTACGCCAAAAAATATAGTCACCTAATTAATACTATGCTAAACAACATGAAGCTTCTGGCTAAACACCAGAGGCTCTTCTGCGCGTTCGTGGATCTGGAGAAGGCATACGATCGTGTGGACCGAGAAAGACTGTGGCGTGTACTGTCGGAATATGGGGTGAGCGACCGACTGATTGGCGCAATCGCGTCTCTATATACGGAGAGCTCTGCTTGTGTCAGGGTGAATGCTGCGTTGTCGCAGTGGTTCACTCTCACAAAAGGGGTTAAACAGGGTTGCGTCATGTCGCCTTGGTTGTTCAACCTGTTCTTCGACTACTGCATGCGTCCTCTGAATGAGCTGAATGTTGGTGTGGACCTAAATGGAGTGAAAGTATGTGCGTTAATGTTTGCAGATGATTTAGTGTTGATGGCTGATGATGAATGTGAGTTACAACGGATAGTATCCTGTGTGTACGAAAGCTGCGATATGAATGGTATGAAAATGAATGTAAATAAAACGAAAGTATTAGTGTTCGAAAGAGAGGAAATAAGGACAAATTGTGTGATAAAGGTTGGTAATGACTGTCTGGAGCAAGTGGATGAGTATGTATATCTGGGAAGTTTGTTTACTAGAGATGGACGCTGTGATGGAGACATTGAAAGAAGGAAGCTGGCCGGTACTAGGACGAATGGTGCGCTCGGTCCGATTGTTAGTAGTAGCAATGTGTCTATGAAAGCAAAAGTGCTAGTGCACAATGCTGTCTTGGTGCCGACCCTGATGTATGCTAGTGAGACGTGGACGTGGATGAAGAAGGATGAATCAGGGTTGAATGCAGTAGAAATGAGGTCATTAAGAAGAATGTGCGGGAAAACGCTGAGAGATAAGATAAGGAATGAGGTTATTAGGGAAATGAGTGACTGCAAGACTGGTGTAGTGACAAGAATGAAAGTAAACAAACTAAGATGGTTTGGGCATGTTGAGAGAATGAATGATGACAGGATGACAAAAAAGATATATCTGAATGAGCGAAGAGGGGTGAGAAAGCGCGGCCGTCCGAGACTGACCTGGTCCGATCATGTCGACCAGATCCTCAAGGATGGACGCGTTTTGAGTAAAAGGAATCGGAGAGCGTGTATGACTAATTGCATGAATGTGACGGAAGCTAGGAGTGTGTGTAAGGATAGGGCTGTCTGGCGCTCTGTCCTCTCTGCCTACCCTGCAAGGGATGTGGCGTGAGGGTATAGATAGATAGATAGCTAAACAACATTGAATATAATATGTTTGGAGAAATAATATAAACCTTTTTCTTCTTCCTCTTTAAGAAGATCTTGGATCTGTTTAATCAGGGATCAAGTCTCTCGTTCTTGTGATGAAGAGGTCCAACTCTCTCTCCATCTTTTCGGTGGACATCCCGGTGGTCAGCGTCCTTCAAGGATCATTTGCATGACGAGCTTAGGAATTCTGCGGTGGGGCCATCCTTTCAACGCATGATCCCTCCAGAACCGCCTTCTTTTTCTCCTTCATTTTACGATGTCCTCAACATTGCAAGTTCTGCGGATTTCTTCGTTTGGTATCCTATCTCTGAGTGTTCTGCCTAAGGTGGGTCGCAGTGTTTTCATTTCGGAGGTTCTGAGGAGTTATAATATAAACCGGAATATTTTTTTTTTCTGTTACCCACAAATCTTAAAAGCGTTGAAATAATGTCCCGAATACCGAGCGGCACTAAGAACATTTCTTTTCCTCAAAATCTTTATCTCGAAAAATAAAGCTCCTGGTCTACAACAGCCTTATAAAGCCAGTGGTTATTTATAACTCCGAGTCCTGGTGCATCACACTCAAAAATCCGAAAAGATTGCTGACATTTAAGAACAGCATATTGCGCAAAATATTAGATCCACGACCTGGATTTCCAGTAGGAACCTGGAGATTGAAAACCAAAGAGATAATTCGTACATTGACATTAATCACCAGTGAGATCAGGTCCAGAAGATTGGCCTACGGCCCTGCTCCCGACACAGGATGTTCCCATAGTCCAAGAGCCCGCTGCTTAATTTATGACGTATCTGTTTTTTGATCGAAATGTGGTACAAATGATAGCTTACCAATAGGGTATTACAACTCACTAGGGTTGCCTATCAAAATCTTGCCGCAACCCCCCCTGCCCCCCCTGAAAAGGTCCCTCTTCGCGGTTTTTTGCATTTAATAGGAATATGGTAAGAGATAGGAGAAAGTAGTCAATGATAAAATTCGTCAGGAAAAGTGCCGTCGTGTAATGATTTATTAATTATGGTTCTGATAATGAGGAGGAGTTCGTTTATACACTTTTTTAGCAGCCATGTTGGGATTGGGTCGAGTTCCGATTGTTTATTTTGTCGAGTTGTGATTAGCTTCTTTAAGTCTTCATCTGGTATTGGGTGAAAGAGGTGGAGTGTTGGGGTGATGGTTGAGGGCTCTGGAAATTCAGCATCTGTCGAGTTTGTCTGCTGTGCTGATGCCAGTCGGATGTCTTCAATTTTCTTCTCGAAGAGTTTACTTTAAGTTTACTTTAGCTAAAAACTTCTTAAAACAATTAAAAATTTATTTAAATAAGGGTATACTTTACATTTAATAAAAACAGCGATACTTAAAGAATAAATTAAATGTTACAATAATATTAAAAAAGAAAAAAATATATTTCGTATTAGGTGTATACATCTGTCTTAAAAATTTAACGATAGCTACTTCTCGGCCAATATAACTATTAGCCCGTTGAATAGAAAATGAACATGCAGATAGAGAAGTATTTCTGATTTTTGGATATGTTATATAGGTCGGTCTTGTGGTTCAGAATCCAAGTTTCCTCCACACCCTTGTGCGTTTACTAGGGCGAAACAAAAACCGACGAGTTTCCTGCCGTTTTTTAGTTTAGTGATTATAAATGTTTACAGGTGCACCCTAGAGAAAAAAAAAAACAAGTAAGAATTATAGAATATTAAATTTCCTATAACTTTCTTTTATTAAGTATTTGTGTTATTATAGGTATTATTGAAAAAGTTATGCTTCGGCAAAAACGCCAGCTACTTCAGTTGCTTACTCTAAATTTTATATTTTACCTGCCTAACGTATTGTTATAAAAATTATCAATGTAAATGATTTAAAGCAATATTTACTATTTATTTGAATATCTTTTATTAGTTTCCTAAATGGAATAAATTATTATTAAAGGTGTTTCACTAAACAAATAAATTGTCACCTTCCCCTTCGGGTGTCTTACCCCAAAGTTCCCATTAACGGAGCAAATAATGCAGTGTCAGATTTGTACTTGACAATCCATCCATTTTGGGTGTCAGTTTCACAAAAAACACCCCAGCGAGACATCTCAAACGGCTCGCGTGACAAAAGGTTTGAAACTCCTACATAAGACATATACGTTTACCTTTCTGTTTCTTTTATTACTATTTTTCATGTTAAACTTGAGCTTCGAAGACTTCCTATACCTGAATGAGCCAGCGACTGATTACATAAATAACGTTCAGTTTAGTTTCTGACGACCAAGCTTGCTTGCGAAATTTATCATTGCCCAATGCCCAACCTTCAAACTTTTTCCTTTGAGGGATGTGATATATGTACTTCTTTTGACCATAAGATAAATAAATAAATAATAAATGTTAAACTAGGATATTACTTTTTTATTATGTTTGTAATATTTCTACAAAATAATACAAAATAAATTCAAATTAGAACCTCGTTTTTTCTGTCAAGTTGTAAGGCTGATGAGGGTTTTTGAAATATAATAATTTATTAATGAGATATTTTAAAGCCCATGACCGCACACAACGATGAATATTTTAAAAATATTATAATACTACATAAATACAGTGACGTCCATAACATTGAAAAAAAAACGAAATTGAATAAAAATGCACATAATCGAAGACACTTACGCTGGATTTCACAAATTTCTTAGGTAAGAAATAGCGGAAATAGAACTTTTTTAATACAAATTTATGCTAGGTGGCTCCTATTTCCGCTATTCCTCACCTGCAATAAAAGGTAGGTATCTGTGTAAAAATAAACATTTTATTTTATATAATCACTATGTGAAAAATTGGATATAAGTACCCCTTCTGCGAAGGATGTTTAAAAAAATGAGAATTCTTTCTAAGCAAAGCATGCATAGCGATGACAATCTTTTTGTGATTCTTTTAGGATGGAGGCATTTATGCCCGATCCCACCAACTACCACCTAGGAAGCAGACCCCTAAGGAATTTCCATACAAAACCACAGATAATTTGAGTGATTATTATAACTGTCATAACCTTTAAGATATAAATCCATACAAAATACAGCATGCAGCTACTTAAGTGAGGGAGATTCTGGGCCGAGATATTTGGCCACCTAACTAAGTAGAGCTGCATGCTGTATTTTGTATGGATTTATATCTTAAAGGTTATGACAGTTATAATAATCACTCAAATTATCTGTGGTTTTGTATGGAAATTCCTTAGGGGTCTGCTTCCTAGGTGGTAGTTGGTGGGATCGGGCATTATTATTCTTCAGCCCTTCCCCCTTAGGTCCGAAATTCCACCGCGTAGGGGAAAATGGAAACATGAGCGATACCAATTCTACTTTACAGAAATTATGAATTTACGTTAATTAAGTACTAAGAAGGTATATGTACGATTATATCTTCCTAATTGATTTTGTACACTCTAATCTTGCTTACACACTGGATCACTCGTAGACGAGTGGATGGTCTAAAATATGTTAGAACATAAGAGAGTTTACACAATATGCGTGTGTCTTGGGTAAATGATTTTTTCTCATATCAACTTTCTACGTGCATGAAAAACCATACAGGATTCGTGCAATGAAATTTGGACTAGCTCAAACATTTTATATATTTTATATTTTACGAGACTTTTTACTGTATCATTCAGTATCCTCATAAATTACGTTCGGCGAGCCATTGATACATAAAATCGTTAGTAGTAACTTTCATTTTGAAATTCAAACACGTCTCTAAAACAAAACCATATTAATCAAGGTAGTATCTACCTAGTACGCTGGTATAACAGAAACAAATACGTAAGAGGAGCTTTGGGAAATAAAATCCATCCAACGATTGACACAGTTCTCTCAATGGCTACCAATCTTTATTTTGTTCCCTTCTCTTCGTGTCATTGGAAACATTTCAAAATGTTTTTCTTCACTCACTGTGACAATATCAATTTATTGATGGACTATTTATAGCTCTCCGGTGAAAATAGTGCCGGAGCGCTTCCCCTAATTTTTAGGTACACAAAAAGAAGAGTGTTTTGCATGAAACAAAGTGAGCGAGAAACCCAAATTAAATGTACCTCTAGACAGCCCCAGAAACAGTATCGTAGCGTGGGGGGGGGGCGGGGGGCGGGGGGGGGGGGGGGGGGGGGGGGGGGGGGGGGGGGGGGCGGGGGGGGGCGGGCCGCCCCTAGACTGTCGGCCTAGGGGCGGCAGATTTCAGAATTTGCAAGGACGGGGGCGGCATTTTTCAGAAAAGGCCGCAACTGCAGAGTATTCATAACTCAAAAATTATATTCTTCTCATTAGCGGATTCAGACGGCGGATTAGCCCCCAAAACATGTGACAGCACTTTATATAAAACTAGTTTCCAAAGAATCACATTATTACTGCATCGTTTTCTCATCATGACATGAATTTTCTAAAACTACTACATTGTTTGGTAAAAAAAAAATCGCCTGCGGCGCTAATTAAATCTGTTACGTTGATCCTATCACTTAGCCGATTTCTCTATAAAAATTTCGCCTGCAGCGCATTATACCAGCCCTGTTATATAATCTAGAATTATATTTTACTTGCGGCCCGTCGCTCATTTATAATTTTAGGTGATCCTTCATCCAAAAAGTTTTAGGATCAATATTTAAGCAGTTAGGATTATTATTTCACACATTTTCTAAAAAAAAAGTTAATTTGTTTTCAAGAAGAACTCAGTGGACCGAAACCGAATAATTCAATAATTATTTATTTACTCTACACTGGATCAATACTAGGACTGCATTCATTTAAGGCATATATGTGGATTCCTTTTAGATCTGTAATGTAATGAAACTAGGAGTGCAATAGTATTTCCAAGTGAATCGGGGATTAATTGTCTTTTCACATCCGCCTCATCTCGTTATGGACGCATGCTTCCAGTCGGAATGGTTCACGTGCAAAGCTATTCCATCTAGGGATTTCAATCTGCTCAATTCTATAAAATCACTCTTATAACAAAACATTCCCATGCTTTACCTAATCATCATATTTATATGAAATTTTGTAAACTGTGTCTATATGGAGTCCAAAGGAAGGCCCAATTGACAAAAATATTTTTTTTTACATACTTTTTTTATGTGGGTGGTGTCACCTGTAGGTGACATTGGGCACTGCAGGTACCAAAGTAAACAATACAACAAATATTTTTATTATGCAAAATTACGTGTTTGATTGACTGTAAACGATTGTGTACCATGAGATATCTTTGATCTTATGTCAATTGTACATTTTACACATTTTTTTACATTACAGTAAGGGCTGGAACATTATTTTACATAGTGGAATCCGTACCAACAATTAATATGTAAAGGAATTCTACACCTCGGTGTTGCCCTTCTAAGCTTTCAGTGGTTACATGTCCACATTAGAGGCATGATTTAACTTTTTGGAGGGTCCAGGTGTTCTATTCATGTAATTCAGTGGGTTTGTTTGGACGGCTATAGTCATATGTAGATCCATACCACGCTGTCCAGAGGGGTTGGTATGGGTGTCCAGAGGGTTGGTATGGATGTTCTTCCAGGATCCCCTTCCTTATAATCTGTCTGTGTAAATCCCCTATTTCCAGAAGCTCAAGACGATAAAATTAATGAAAAACTAAAAATAACATTGAAAACAAAGGATTCCTATATTTTGTTCAATGATGTACTAGTAGTGCCCAATGTCACCTGTGGGTGACATCACATTTTCAAATGCCTATAAAAAAAAATATTTAAACAAAATTATTTTTAAAAATTTGTGAAAATGCTAGATTAATCCTTTATACACCGGATTTAGAAAGAATATTTCACAATACCTAGTATTTAGACATTTTTTATTAATGATGAATTCAGTACGTAACAATAACACCACTTTTTCCGCCACGAGCTGACAAAAAATGCCAAAATGACTAGTTTAACGCTTGAAATCATAAAAAAAATATAGTCAGTCAGGTTGGCATAACATTAAAGACTAGTATGATCTATAAACAAAATAAGAAATACAATTCCATATATTTAAAATATTTTTTTGAAAACGTGTCACCTGTAAGGTTAAACTGGAGGGTTAAATACCTTAATAAATTATGTTATAGTTTAAGTCTGTTGTACGCACTTATTATATTGCCATACTATATACATACTTATTAAATAAAAGCATATTTTTACTTGTTCTTTCCGACCTTATTTAACGCACAGTTAGAATAGTCAAGATTACATAATTATTTTGGGTTAAGTAGGTTTTCAATGCAATTATATACCCATTTTTCGTAATTTACTCTTATCGAGAGACTCAGATTATTCAAACACGTTAAATGGTCTATTTCAGAGCGAAAAGATTGGAAGATGTGCGAGATTACACACACATGTAATTTCATGCAAAAGGATATTCCGTGAAAGTTCATATTTTATCTTAAAAACCCTACTGTCAATGGAATGAATACATTAAAATGTATCACCATTTCATAGACCAGCGAAGGTTTTGAGAAACACTGACCAATACAAAGAAAATTTCTTAACTATATAAAAGTGAATTAATGTAAAATTAAGTAGGACGAATAGTGGATTTCAGTAGCAGGGAAGCCGGGTTAAAAAATTTCATTGCATTGAGTCAGCTGATTAGGTTTTATACATAGGTTTCATACAGTTTAATCCAAAAGTTGACCAGATGGGAGCCGGGTTCTTAGGTATCTTCGCTCCTCGTAGATACTCATAATACTTTCAATGTAGCTGTATAGTGTAGATTTGTTTTTTAAACGCAGGCCGGACTGCGAAGCAGGTCATTAAAAATATACAAATAAAAATAAAATATAGCGCTACACTCTAGGCGAGTGTCTGTCAAAAGTGACGGGCCGAAAACATTTAATTAAATTTCAGGACGGTTTGTGTACAAAATGAAGTACCTAGATCGTTTTTATTTAATTTCCAACATTACACTCAAAGTATTCGAATAAAAAAAGTAAAAAAAATTGCCTGTCAGTTTGTTAAATGTCAAATGACACGTGACTGTATATTGAACCTATTTTTGTCACTATTTATAACTACAGCATAAGTATTATTTCAGAAGCCTAACGGGAGTAAAATTGGTATTACATGCACGGGAGTAAAATTGGTATTACACCAAATACGTAATGTATGATGGAGAAAAAATGTCTATAGTTTTTTCCTAGAAATGCCATCCAATTTCCTCTGATTACTGTACTAAATAGTAGGTATTAAAATATTTCTTTCGTGGAAAAAATCTAGCAAGTACAATTTTATGCAACGGGACAAAAAATAAAAATCGAATTCTCATACATAATATATGGTACGTACCTATGCACGTAAAGATTGCAAATCGAACTATTTAAAGTACCCACCTTCTATATGTGCGTAAAGTACCCATGTATGTATGTAGGTAGCAGTGGCGAAGAGTGGATTTCAGCAGAAGGGAAGCCGGTGCTAACATTTGTTATTGGATTACGTCAAATTAGACACTATTATACCTATCATTTTATCCAAAAGGCAACTCCATGGTAATCGTGTTCTTAGGTAGCTTCGCGCCTGGTAGGTAGACATGTAAGAGGAGTTTTGTGGCTTTCAGGGGTGGGTTCAAACTAAAAAAGTCGACAATGTGAATCTGGTTTTACGACTTTCATGACGATATTGGAGAGACGGGGAAAAGACGGAGCCTTGTGATCTTCCTGTGTTTACTCGAGGAACTTTTAAGGGTGGAGTACTAATAGTGGTTAGACAAAAACATATTAAGCCAAGCCTCTGTAAATTTTCACGGATAGGTATCCGCTAGTTTTAAATATTGCTTATTATTTGAGAGAAAGTAATTCCATCGTAACATTAAAATCTTTATGACTGTAATAAATGCCGTCACATTGTATTAAAATAATGTACAGGGCATATTTTTCATTAGAGTATTAGAGGATATTTTAATATTGTTTTTATTACTGGAGATTGAGGAAATACTATAAATGTGAAACATGACTACCTGTAGTATACAATTATGTAAATTTTTTGTTTAGTAGGTACAATGGACAAATTTTACACTAATTTATTTATATACATGGAATGGATAACATGCAGTTACAATACACAGTTCACGAATTGTTGCTGATCTTTCTTTACTTCACAAAATTGTTAACTGTAACATTGACACAACATCACTAGAATTATTAAACTTTTACGCCCCAAATCCGCGCCTCCGTAATGTAAATACGTTTTTGACTAATAAGCATAAAAACAACATAGGTCAGTACAATCCCATCTGCTGAATGTTCAGATTCTACAATGTCCTGTGTGCCCGGCCCGTGGAGGGTGTCGACATCTTCAATAGCGGTCTGTCATCCTTTGAGGTAATAATCCGCACCAACTTAGACAAATTTGCACTCGCCTAGTTTTAAAAAAAAACGGTTCACATTTTGTATATTGCTAGTAACATTGGCCGTTGCCCCACCATCAATGATTATTAATTATTATTGTTGTCTTTTTGTTTGATATTTTTATTTGAAAATAAAGGATGTGGATATAGAATAATAGTTGTATATACCTACGTATATAAGATATAGAATGATAATAATTAATGTAAGTTGTGGACACATTTAATTGGAGGGTTGACGCGTTTCATATTTTATGTTTGTTATTGTGTATGTGTTGTTAACTCTCTGTCAGTGTCCCTTATATGTAAAATAAATAAATAATAAATAAACAGGTACATATATTAGTACGAACTTAAGGGCTTGACACCAGGAATGACGTCACAGTCATTTCCCACGGCATTAAGGTTCAAAATTGAGTGAGAAATCGCATGATAAAATGGTAAAAATAGCATTTTTCCATTTTTTGGGGTTAATTTTGCGTCTTTCAAAAAACTTTTACGGTTATTTCATAGATTTTAATGCATATTATCAGTACAAAAAAAAATTTTACCCCGCAACTTTCGGGAAGCGAGTTTCCTCTAAATAATTACCAAATATTTAACATCTAAGTATAAATAAATTGTACGTCATTATTGAAGATACAATATTTTTAAACAAACGGTAGGTAATATAATTTTTTCATAAATTTGGTCTGAAAAAGAGCATGTCTTTCTTCTTGTAAATTTCCATTGTATTTTGTGTCTGGCGCATTAAGCTAGCTAATGGTATGGAAATATTAATCATATTATTTTCTCAATGAAGAAAAATATGATATAAAAAGTGTAATAACAATAGTATTATGATTTATAAGCAAAGGAGAGGGCTCATAAAAATATATATCTATATATTCGTGTGACCCCTGTAAAACTTCGAATAGGTAGGTATTTCACGCACTTAGCTATTGATTTCGACGATGCCACCCATGCAGTATTTAATTACTCATTTTTACCTATCATTTGAGTTACATTTCGTAAGCGCCGGGCCTGGGTTTTTTTTCCATGCAAAATGAGCATTCTCCTTTTATAAATGATGAAAATTCTGTAGGAACTATTTAGATATGCCTATGCATGTCGACATTTCAAAAATTTCTAAAAACGGGAGACCTTCTATCTCGACAACCGTTACTAAATATGCTTTGGAACAAAATAGGGAAGATGCATTAAACCTTTATCTAGGGAATAACCGTAAAAGATTTTTCATACCTTGTATAGATTTCTCAAAAAAAAATAATGAAAACACCTCTGATCTTTTTTCCGAAAGACGGAAACTGGTTTCCCGAAAGTCGCGGAGTAAATTTTTTTTGTTCTGATAATATGCATTAAAATCTTGGGAATAACCATAAAGTTTTTTGATAATAGCAAATTAACCCCAAAAAATGGAAAAAAACGCTATTTTTACCATTTTATCATGCGATTGTCATGCGATTTTGAACCTTAATGCCGTGGGAAAAGATTGTGATGTCATTCTTGGTGCCAAGCCCTTAAGGAAGAATAAGAGATGAGGTGATCCAAATAAAAATACTTGATTTCTTTAAAAGTACTTATCAGTGATGTGACCTTTCAGTTTTATGCCTACAAAAAATAACAAATATTTAAATGATTTTAGGGAACACGAATTTGCACTTACCAAACTAATGTTGGATGTCGAATTGTACCTAGATAATATAAATACTGCAAAAACAAAATTATAAGCCTACAGTAAAAGAATTGATAGTGATGAACCTATCGAAGTCACCCCTTGTGTTTATAATACAAGTTTTTACCATTTAGATTTTCACTCACTTACAATTTTGATATACTCGTAAATAATATTATTCATAATATATTTCCTTAACTGTCTTATTTTCATTCGAATTCTTAAATCCATTTTATAAAAAAGTAGCATTTTTAACAGGATTGTATTTACTTAACTTCACTGTGGTGTTTTTGCTAGATATTTTGTATTTTTTTTGTCTTTTCGTAAATCTTGTATTCGGTTTTTCAACCACTTTGTGATTACTTAGAGAGCTGGAACTTTGCAAACGTACGTAAACTCGGTGACAATATAATTTTGTGTAAATATAGATCAGCTTTATTTAGAGACAAAAAAATCTACTTATGTATATTTATACGTTTCGGGGGATTCAAGGGTCGTGTGTGATCGTGTATGGTATCTTATGAAAGGGCGTTGGAAAATAAATATAGAATATCATAAGTCAGATTGTGGTTAGCTCAAGCCTCGGAAGAAAAAAGTTTCGATTATTTATTTACCTGTACGTATTATTTACATAGTCCGCCCAGCCTGCCAACACAATAAATTAAAATGCACACAAAGAGCTATGAAACGGCAAATGTTACGAATAAGTCTGCGAGATAAAATTAGAAACGAAGAAATCAGACGCCGAACAAAGGTGACCGACATAGCAGACCGTATCGCTAAGTTAAAATGGCAATGGGCGTTGGGCATGCCACGTTGCGAGAAATGAAGTAAGAGATAGGCACCCATAATCCTAACATGGCGACCATGGGAGAACAGAAGACCTGTAGGACGACCCCAAAAAAGATCGGTAGATGATGTAGTCTCAGTCGCAGAAAGAAACTGGTTGAGCAAAGCTCAAAGTAGAGGAAATTGTAAGACGTTTGAAGAGGCCTATATCCAGCAGTCGAGGAACTGCTGAGCAAGAAGAAGATTAGTAATAATATTAGGGTCGGCAAGAATGTTCGGATTTGTAATCCGGGGATCATAGATAGTAAACTTAAACTTCTATAATATGAGTGTATTAAAAATATAAGTGACCAAAATTTGGTTTTTCTTCTCTATACACTGGTCAGCACTCAAGAGTTTTCTGCCCTTTCATTTACGATTATCCGCTCATAATCCGTAGCATTTTACCTACTTAATTTTTCATAATCATTAAGATTTTACAAGTCCATCCAACAGACATTGACGTTACAAGGCACATGTTTTTAACCGTTCAATTTAATAAAATAAAGTAACTGAATTCTCTCAAATACCAACTAGGTTTTTATAACATTTTGTGAAGCTATAATTATAGTTGATGAAGACTATAATAATACTGGTGTAACAGATTTTATTAAAGTCATGTAGATAGATAATATAATGCAATATGATGTTGACTTAGATGATTATTAAATGTATCAATATCGCTGAATCTACATATGAATTGCATTATGTTATGCTATGAACCATCATTACGAATATATTGTACTACATGTCTGATGGCTTGTACAATATACTCGTAATTAATATGATTAGTTAAATACCTCCAATAACAATATGAGATTCCTACTATTGTTACATGGTCTGGTCAATTATCATTAATTAATCGAAAATTATTCAGCCAGCTAATTTATAATACCAAATATATTATGAGTATGACATTCAATCACCGACAAATTACATACCAATTTCCACATGCCTACTGGGTGAAGGTATTTAAATTCCAATAATACAAAGACACCATGTCTCAGGAGCTACCTAGGAGTTAGTTAGGAGCCAGAAAATTAAACAGCAGAAGAAAACAAAAACATTAAAGCGGATATTGTGGAAACGGAACAAGTTAAATATCATTAAAAATGCTTTTTCAAAGCATATAAGGTTGTCGAGATCTAAGGCCTCAAAAACCCTTCTTTTAATGAAATGAAACGCATAATTTAGTATCGCCAATACTTTGGTTTATTAAACTGGCTACTAGTCTATAGAGACACTGCATTGGCCTGAAGAATGACATGGTATTTTATTTATTTATTTAATTTATCTCAACATGGTAATCACATAAATTATACATACATAAATACATTGTAGGTACAATATAGTATCTATACAATTTATTACCGCTAACCCCACTAGGTTATGACCCGTATCGGGATTGACATTTTATCAAAGTGAAGATATCTTTATTCTACAAATAGTTCAAAAAACAAAATAAAAAATGATAGGTATACTTCATTATAACAAATTAATAACATAAAACATACTAAGTTGCATATCGGCATACGAGTAGTTGGAAACAAGTTGCTGTCATTCTAATAAACGATCGGAAGTCTTTTTCACAATTATTTTTGAGAAATTAAGATACTTATACAAGATACATAAAAAAATATTTTGCGGTAATATCGAAGGTTCACTCTAACTACTCTATTTTTTCCAAATAATATTTAGAACGTTTACCAAACTACGTGGTGGTCGGTAGCCTGGTTGGTAACGCGCTCGACTGTTAATCCAGTGGGCGCGGGTTCATGACACAAGCTTACTGTGAAGTGTACCTACAAAGATGTATTTGAGTTTATTTCGATAAACCCAGATTTTTTTTAATGAAAAAAATAATGATTTTTTTGTCTGCCAATTAAACTTCGTGTAGCTTTAGATAACGTTGTAGTGCTTAACCCTTTTAATCTAAAAAAAGAACGACATGTATAATGTATATCAACAATAAAAAAAATATTTCATTTTATTACTCGCTCGAGTACACAAATATATTATATTTCCTCCAATTGCCAACAAAATTCGATCTAAAGTATACAGGGTGAGGTGTGTACTTAACAGGCGCGAAGGTACCCAAGAAAACGATTCCCATCGAGTTACCTTTTGGATAAAACGATAGATATAATAGTGTCGAATTTGACGTAACCCAATAAAAAATGTTGGCCCTGGCTTCCCTTCTGCAGAAATCTACCCTTAGCTGCTGGTACCTAACATATTCTAAATATCTGAATTCTGACTACTGAAAACTGTTTCTTTTCTGAGAAATTTCAATTTTGTTAGATATCTGTTTTAGCTGAATTACGTATATAATAATATTATTTATTCCACCAATAAGGGCATGCTAATAATACACGTGCTTTTGTCAGGGATAAATAATATAAGGTTTCTTTATAATATTCCTGATATATTAAGTTTAGTCTCAGCAGGTGTCTTTATGTGAGACTCTATTTTATTATAACATCTTCCTTAATAAATCTGAAATTCCGTGCCGTGTATCTAATCATGAATTTATTACATATACAAAACAATGCTGTGTAAGATTATTTATAAGTGGCAATCGCAGTCATAAAACATAACCCGATTAAGGCTGGCCACAAACGTCCCGAAGTTCAGTTCCGGAATCGACCGTTTTGCAAAAAGGTTCCGACCAAAACCTCTTTCTGAATTCAAAATCGGGGTGACGCTGAATTCAGAGAGAGGTTTTGATCGGAACTTTTTTGCAAAACGGTCGATTCCGGAACTGAACTTCGGGACGTGTGTGGCCAGCCTAAGAGTGACGCATTGAATTAGATATCGATGCATTGAATTTTATCTTTTTGTGACTTAACAAAGGTACCTACAGGTACTTGTTTACGCATTTTTAAAATTAATCTGGTAATTTAATTGAATCGAGGACATTTTTGAAGATCGAGTGAATAGTGCCTTGTTTATTTTGACTAACGTTTAAAATTGTTACCATAGAGTTTATTCCAGTTGTAGCAATAATTTCCTTATTTTGCCGCTTTTTAACATAACCAAGTCCAACAGTATAATATATTGTTGGATTATAAGTGTTGGATTGTGTGTATTCTTATCATTGTTATTCTAAGCTCTAGAGTGAATTTTAAAATTCTCATATAAGTTAAATTCTATTTAGCAACTCGTACCTAGTGTATTTTTTAAATTTTAATTCATTGTCTGTGTATATTACTTGATTTTTTATTTGAATATATAACAGGCGAATTTGTTATATAAAAAAAAGACATTTGTCTACAAAAGTTAACGAGTTCTTCGTGTCGATGTTGAATTACATCGACCACAATGTAAGCATCACTAGCGATTTATAGAAGAGCCATAAGTGCGAATATAGCAGGTAGTCGCCCCTTCTCAGTCGCACGTTTTATGACTGCGTTTTCCACTTATAAATAATCTTTCTATAGGATTCATTTTTTTGATGTCGTTTTAACCGCTCTGCTATTTTTACCTCATTAATATGCATGTAAGAATTAACTCGGAGATATTCACAAAATAGAGATATTGTTCGCACACTCGATACTCTGTGTTTATTGCTGATGCTCGTATCTAAAATAAATAAATGTAAAACACATTTATTTATATTATGCATAGCTCAAAAAATATACACAGTAATATTCTCTAAAGTTCTAGGACTCGTGTATTCACAAATTGAAAATGCATATTGAGAGTTGTATTGATAAACACACTTCATTTATTTTAATATTGCGAGATTGAGTATGGGTGTGTGAGACGACCGGAATGAACTTATATGTTTTAATTTAACTGTGGTGCATGCTTGTGGGTGATAGCTGAATTATGAATGAACTAATCTTCAATTACTTATATCTATAGTTGTTATCTGTTTTGCACTTATTAATAAAATAAAATAAAATAAATATTGTATACCTACCTACTCGTACTACTATGAATAACGAATATATACTACTACGCAATCATCGTACATTCCAAACATGGCGTCACCAGTAAATCCTGACTGCACAACATTCTCTTTGACTCTAACTAATGAAAAGACGTGATTATGATTGATATATAAAACTAACTTACAGAAGACTCGATAAAAATATAGAAAAATAAATTGCACGGAGCCTAAAATAAGCGCAGCTATTTCTCTTGCGATTTTCTTGGCTGCAAGGGACAGACCCTGGTGGTGAGAGAAAGACTATAAGGGAACGTATTTCATGGTGGTGGTATACGGATTTTATTTATTTTGCATGTGTTGATGATGTCTTTTGAATGTCCGTACAACATTTAGGGCATGGCACCAGGAATGACGTCACAGTCTTTTCCTACGGCATTAAGGTTCAAAATTGCGTGACAATCGCACGATAAAATGGTAAAAATAGCGTTTTTTCCATTTTTTGGGGCTAATTTTGAGTCTATCAAAAAACTTTTACGGTTATTCCCTAGATTTTAATGCATACTATCAGTACAAGTAAAAAAAATTACTCCGCGACTTTCGGGAAACGAGTTTCCGTCTTTCGGAAAAAAGGTTAGAGGTGTTTTTAAATATTTTTTTTGCGAAATCTATACAAGATATAAAAAATCTATTACGGTTATTCCCTAGATAAAGGTTCAATGCATCTACCCTATTTTTTTCCAAAGCATATTTAGTAACGGCTGTCGAGGTAGAAGGTCTCCCGTTTTTAGAAATTTTTGAAATGTCGGTATGCACACTCTTAATTATTTATTCTACTAACATTTATGTAGAAGCTTTGTAAGTAACGCATTAATAATGTCACGTAAAGGTAAACACGTGAAAGGCTTTGTGTCAGTATTTGATATAAATGACTCTACAGAGGTGTTCAAATTATTATTAGACTAAAATATTTTTTCAGTAAATAATGACTTCATTTATGAATAAATACAATATTTTAATAGACGATTTGAATTTAATACTTTGTGCTTCTCCCTTTGACATTTCTAACTATATATGTACCTTTTTTACCCTTTTTTTATATCATCGTCATGGTGCCAGATTTTTGAACTTTTTTATTATGGGCACTTATGTGGTTAATGTCATTTTTTAATTTTTATGTTTAACCATGGCCCACAAATTCTCAATTAGTTTCATGATTGGGCTATTTTCTGAGAAGAAGATTTTCTTGGTTTTTCTCCAAATACATCAATACATGTAATAAAAAAAGATATAAAAAAAGTGTGCAGAAGTTTAGTAGAATCAATGTCTACAAGAATAAACTTGCTTATAAATGTCAACGGAATGCATAAAAATTATTAAATTCGAAAAAATTTACATATTAAAATACTGCCAAATCGTTATACTCGTATGTTGAATAAGCTGTTTTTAGTCTAATAAAATTGAACACCTCTGTATAATATGTATATTTATTAATTATACGTCGCCGCGTGACAACAATCAACCAATAATGAATGCCTTATAATATTACATACGGTCGACAACAGCTGTTCACGTGGAACAGTAGCTGATGTGTGTTTACCTTTATAGTCCAAGAGCCCGCTGCTTAATTTATGACGTATCTGTTTTTTGATCGAAATGTGGTACAAATGATAGCTTACCAATAGGGTTTTACATCGCACTAGGGTTGCCTATCAAAATCTTGCCGCAACCCCCCCTGCCCCCCCCCGAAAAGGTCCCTCTTCGCGGTTTTTCGCATTTTGTAGGAATATGGTAGGAGATAGAAGAAAGTAGTCTATGACAAAAATAATCCTTGCTAAATTCTCTACAAAAAATGTTATGTCAATTTTTTCGTAGAACTAGCAGATTACCCGCAATAGCCGGTCCAAAACCGAAATTCATTTAAAAAACTAAAAAAATTAATTTAAACCCAATTGGTTGAAAATTGATAAGAGCTACAGGAAAATTGTCAGAGAACGAATTAATTACCATAGTCTTAGCTACAAAATGAGCTATAACTTATTTTCATAGATCAATTAATTTAGGAGTTATTGCAATAAAACTTAGTGACGAAAATTCTTAAAATTTAGTTTTTCAAATATTTTTTTCCATAAAATGTTAGTGATAATGGATGGAAGAAAGTTAAAGAAAAAAATCAAAAAAAAAATTTTTTTTCAAAAAATATCCTGCTTTTCGACGGGCCATTACGGGTAAACTACTAGTCCTATGAAAAAAATGACTTACCATTTTTTGTAGAGAATTCAGCAAGGATTATTTTTGTCATTGACTACTTTCTTCTATCTCTTACCATATTCCTACAAAATGCGAAAAACCGCGAAGAGGGACCTTTTCGGGGGGGGCAGGGGGGGTTGCGGCAAGATTTTGATAGTCAACCCTAGTGCGATGTAAAACCCTATTGGTAAGCTATCATTTGTACCACATTTTGATCAAAAAACAGATACGTCATAAATTAAGCAGCGGGCTCTCGGACTATTAGGTTCCCCACACACCTCCGGAAGTTCAGTTAGCTGAATCGACCGTTTGCAAAAAAACTCCGACCAAAACCTCTTTCTGAATTCAAAATCAGGGTAACACTGAATTCAGGGAGAGGTTTTGGTCGGAACTTTTTTGCAAACGGTCGATTCAGCTAACTGAACTTCCGGACGTAAGTGGAGAGCCTTAGTATATTCGTATGTACATAACGAAACTCTTTACCAACAACTTTGTGGGGAAAAATACATAAGGCTGTATGTAAGGAGAGTGACGTCTGGCGATCGTGACGTCAGAAATTATTGCGCAATGTTTTTTTTTTATATATGGACTTGGACGCGACAGAGCGTCATGCTTCACACTTCTATTCACACGCTGTATGTAAGGAGAGTGACGTCTGGCGATCGTGACGTCAGAAATTATTGCGCAATGTTTTTTTTTTATATATGGACTTGGACGCGACAGAGCGTCATGCTTCACACTTCTATTCTTCCCGGGCGACGCGGGGTTTCTGAAGTTATTTTCTTCATGTCAAATAAACTTCAACACACTTCATTTCGAAAAGCTACAGAATAGGAACTAATATCATAATGTAATATCTTGTAGATTTACGAATCACTAATTCTTTACAACTAATACCTACAAACTACTACATATCTCGTGAAATTCAGTAGTTCACTACTGCTATTAAACTTTACTCCTTTCTCTGTAAGAGTTACTTTACAGAAGTAGATATTAGTTTCTTTGAGTTAAGAGCTTGGAACCAGGAATGACGTCACAGTTGAAAATCGCGTGACAATCGCATAATAAAATGGTAAAAATAGTGTTTTTTTCCATTTTTTGGGGTTAATTTTGGGTCTATCAAAAAACTTTTGCGGTTATTCCCTAGATTTTAATGCATACTATCAGTACAATTAAAAAAAATTACTCCGCGACTTTCGGGAAACGAGTTTCCGTCTTTCGGAAAAAAGGTCAGAGGTGTTTTTAAATATTTTTTTTGCGAAATCTATACAAGATATAAAAAATCTATTACGGTTATTCCCTAGATAAAGGTTCAATGCATCTAGCCTATTTTGTTCCAAAGCATATTTAGTAACGGTTGTCGAGATAGGAGGTCTCCTGTTTTTATAAATTTTTGAAATGTCGGTATACATACTCTTAAGCATGTATCTAAATCTTATGCCTCATCCACATGCTGTCCGACCTTCCACGAGTCCCGCGCGAATGAGTAAAAAGGCGTTAACCGTCGGTTACGTATACAGTTCAAGACAATCACCTCGTCCGTACGTCCTTTTACTCATTCACACAAAACTCGTGGAGGGATGCCGAGCGTGAAGCGGCCGCATCAAAGATTCCAAGTATCTCTCAACTTATAGGTACCTAGTCAGTACCTACAAGGAACAACTGGATGTGCTTTTTATTTCTGTTATTTAGTTAATGTTTTTATTATTGTTTTTTTTTATTATTGGTGACTTTTATTTTGTCACTGGGTATTTATTATAGTTTAGTTTTTATGTCTTTTTGTTTTGGTATGCGCTTAGTTTTTTTTTTAATTAGATATTAATTAGTAGTATAGATTGTAATTTAATTGGAAAAAAATTTGCTGACATAAGTAGGGCATCTTAATTGTGATTCTTTTGTCTGTTGATGCTATGCGAAGCCTGCGATAGTAGAGTACAAGCCTACATCCTCGAATTCCAGCACCGCCACGAGTGGTGACGTCACCTTGTATCGGTGACAAACACCTTGTCTCGGTGACAAACACTTGAACTACGGAATATTTTTTCCTAATCATCGTTAAATGTCAGTTGGGCTCGGCCTCCATGAATAATATGGCGACGGCTTCGTGCTGTGTATTGTTTGGCTGTGTACCTTTACTATGATATTTTTAACTTTTTGTATTGTAACTTTTCAAAGGCCTTGTGGCCGTCAAAACTATAAATAAACGAATAAATCACTTGAGATTAGACCTATGTGCTGTGTTTATATGTGTGATGTCTGTTTGTGTTCCAATGCTGAATAAATACATAAATAAATAGTTGGTGAAGTTTGCGGTGCCTACTTTACCTACGCCTACACAACAAAATTAATTTCTTCCAATAACCTCGTTGATAAAGAATATTATTAGGTAAGCTGCGATAAGGGCCACTGTGGTTATTCGTATATGATACATATTATAAAGTAGGTGTTTTGTGAATAATATAAGACATTAATCAAAAAGATAGGAGGTGTTGACGTAAGAAGGTTATTTTCTGAAGCTATTAAATGTTAAACCTGTGGACATATCCGCTGTAGCGTACCGAGCTTATTAAAATACTGCGAATAATTATAAGATCAAAGTGGAGGATTGTAACCCGCTGATGCAGTGCTTCCATTGTCTTAATTACGGGCACACATCAAGAAGGTGTGCCAATATTATGAACGGCCCTCGATGCGCACACTGTGCAGAGGAGCACAAAGTTGCGGAGTGCCCCCATAGGATGGAACCACCAAAATGTATCAATTGCACCTCAAGAAACCAACGTTTCAAAGCGCTCCAACACAGCACGGACCACAGAGCAGACAGCGAGGAATGTGTAGTTAGAGGTCAGATGATGAGAAGAGCAAAACAAGCAATCAACTACGAGGATTAAAAATAATAACACTGTAAATAAAAAAAAATAAAAACATGGAAGATTTTTCAACAATAATAAATAACATAGATCAAAGTTGTCAAATAAATGAAAATAATTGTATTACATTTGCAGAATGTAATGGTATATTGTCTAATTGTGTGTCCGGTTTCAGTGTTCTCAACTTTAATATACGTAGTATTAATAAAAATTTTGATGATTTCATAGTTCATTTAAATGATTTGATTGTGAGGCCGGTTGTTATAGTGTTGACAGAAACGCAAACAAATGGTGATGTTAATTTCAGTATACCTACGTACCACCAATGTATTGCTACAAAACATTTTATTAATAAATGTTCTGGAGTTGCGGTGTTTGTTAGACAGGATTATAATATTATTGATGTTAATGAAATCATTTCTATAGATCGAGTAAATTGTTTGAAAGTGAGGATATGTCCAGATTCTAATAACAAAAATATTTCTCAAATTATCGCGCTTTACCGAACGCACGAGTCTAATCCACTTAACTTTATAACTGCGCTGGAAAATATAATTAAAGATAGTCGAAATTTGTTTACAGTCGTGGCTGGGGATATAAATTTAGATACTTCAGAAAACTGTAGAATGACAAATGTGAGAGACGAGTACATAAATATGATGATCCAGTACAATTATAAATCTTGTATCAATAATTTTACGCGTGAGGTACCTAACCAAACCCCGACGTGCATAGACCATATATGGTGTAACACCGATAACACAGCCGATATCACATCTGTCATATGGAAAACCAATCTTACTGATCACCATACCTGCATATTTGGCTATCATATGGAAAATATTCGAAATTGCCACGAATCTACTCCTAAAATATGTAATCGAATAAATATTGAAATGCTTGTCGATAATTTATCACGAGAAACATGGACTAGTGTATTTAACTCAACGAATAGCGATGAATGTTCAGAAGCTTTTGAAAATATCTTATCGGCCCACATACTTTCTTGTACAAGCTCATCAACTAAGATTATAAAGTGTAAAAAACGTAAACTAAAGCCCTGGGTTACAAATGGCCTATTGGCATCAATAAGACAGAAACAAATAAATTACATATTGTACAGAAATAATTTAACAAAACTAATAAGATACACAAAGCAACAATATTATAAAGTAAAAATAGATTCTAGTGAGGGTAATCCAAAAGAAACGTGGCGTACTATAAAGCAAATAATAGATAGAAAAAATAAACAGTCGTCTAATTTGCCGCTCATCAACTGCAATGACCATCTAATCGATCCAAAAGTTCAACCGGTTGAGTGCGCAAATGTTTTTAATGAATATTTTGTCGATGTTGGACAATCGCTGGCGCGGATGATAGAGTCTGGTTCCCAAACTGAACCGGAATTTTTGAACGGTGAAAACAATAATGTAGTTGCAAATGGCATTTCGCTTTTTAGGAACATTACGGATACGGATGTAAAAAATATAATAGTGGGCATGGGTGGTGGAACAGCCCCAGGATATGATAAAATTACGGTCGAAATACTGAAAGCTACGAAAGATCTCATATCATCACCTCTAGCACACATCATTAATATAAGCTTTGCAACGGGCTCCTTCCCAAATATTTATAAAAAAACTCTAGTTACACCGATATACAAATCGGGAAAAAAAGAAAATGTCGTCAATTATCGCCCTATATCCTTGGTTTCAAATGTTTCAAAAGTATTTGAAAAGATTGTGAAAAAACAACTCGTTGAATACCTAACCCAGAATAGTATCTTAAATGAAAATCAGTTCGGTTTTAGACCCGGGTGCAGTACGGGTGACGCAATGGCTGAGGTGACACGTTTAGTAATGGAGGCTCTAGATGAGGGAGATAAATGCTGCGGTATATTTATTGACTTGCGCAAAGCTTTTGATAGCATTTCTCATGAAAAATTAATAACAAAACTTAAAAACTATGGTGTCATGGACAAAGCCCTAAGCTGGTTCAAAAGTTATTTGAGTGATCGCATTCAATGTGTAAATATAAGTAATCACTTTAGCAGACCACTGACGTCCAAATTTGGAATTCCACAAGGAACCGTGATTGGCCCCATTCTGTTCATTATTTACGTCAATGACATGTTCAGAATAACCACAAGGGGAAAAATAATTTCGTACGCGGACGACACGGTTATTATAATCCGGGATCCAAGTTTGGACGGCCTCATAAACTCTGCAAATGAAGATATCAACAAATTGAAGGTGTGGTTTGATCAAAATCTGCTATCCATGAACACTGAAAAAACCACATTTATCAATTTTTCACTAACAAGCAAACCCATACCTACCAGCCTGAAAATAATAGTACATAATTGTTGCCCCAAAAATACCCAGTGTCAATGTCGGCCATTAAACCCTTCAAAACAATTAAAGTATTTGGGAATAAACATCGATGAAAATATAAAATGGAAATATCAGATTGAAATAACTATTAAAAGAATCAGAAAATTGATATATATATTTCTGAGGCTGAGAAACATTTTACATATAAATAGTTTAAAATCAGTGTATTATGCATTGTGCCAGTCCATTTTGCAGTATGGCATCATTGGATGGGGAGCGGCGTATACTACAAGTTTGGCACCTGTCAGAATATTGCAAAGGCTGGTAATTAAAATACTATTAAAAAAACCGAGAACATATCCCACAAGCGACCTCTTTGCAATTTTCCCTGTCCCTCAGATTGAGGAGTTATTTGACAGGAATGCCTTAATTCAGGTGCACAGAGACATTGTCCAAAAGCCGGAAATATATGCGGCTAACGTGTCAGGCAGACCACGGTCGGCGAATAGTTTAAAAATACTTAAATGTAGAACTACTACAGCGCAACACCACAACACATACAGAGGACGAATAGTTTATAATCAGTTACCTTATGAAATAAGAGACATTAAGTGTAAAAATAAATTTAAATTACAAATAAAAAACTTTTTTAAAAAAAAGCGGGAAGAAAAGTCAACAGAGAACCAAACCCAACAGTTTCAGTTGCGAGGTTCTGTTTAGATTTAGAATAGTTTATATTGCATTTAATTATTATTATTCAATATTAATTTAAGTGAACAAAATACATTTGGTATTGTGATATATATATATATATACCTAGGTACCTACACGGTACAATGAATAATAACTTTGATATAACTTTGTAACATTATTAATTTATTGTATTGTCGGTAGAACTGAAAATATGTTGTATCTAAATGCTGTCTCAATGGATGGATTTTTGATTTTTGTTTGAAAAGTACCTACCTAGTTGCAATGTACTTGTGCACTGTATTTTGTTAGCTATAGTTTCTATTGCTTATGTATGTTGTTAAATATTGATATGATTGGAAGTGTTGTATTTATAAGTTGTAATTATTGGAATTATTATTAGGAATATGTTTCATGCTCCCCTCCCTTTACACAAGTGTCACTTTTTAAGGGAGGGTATAACGTAATTATACTTATTTAAGATAATCACTGTAGAACCTAAAAAAATGTATTGTTATTAATGTCAAAATTTCAATAAAAAAAAAAAAAAAAAAAAAAGCTTCTTCATATTAAAGCGAATGTACCTACACCTACATTATAGTCATCATAATAAGACTTATGTACAACATGTTTGAAAATTAATGTTGTTTTGGATTTTTGGCTAATCTTATTTTTCAGTTATCGTGTGATGTACTTTCTGACGGTTCTCCGAGAAGATCCAGGAGCCTGAAATTAAGTGACGCCTAGAGAATGAGAAAATAAACGGGTAGTCAGGGTAGGTATATATGTAAGTAGTTATAGAAATACTTGTGAGTATTATGCGCAACTTTAACAACACCTTTTCCTCTATAATATTTCATGTACCTCGACTAACCTTAAACTTTCCACTGATGGGTAGGCAGAGGAAACAAATTTGTACCGAAAAGGGTGTTGCCAGCACCCCACGCATCATTTTAACCTTATTTTATTCTGCAGCATTCGTTAAGTTTATTATTTTAGTTGCTGATTAGAAAATGAAATATTTACATAAAACAAATATTCACAATAAATGCTCATTCTCTAGGTTAGGCCCAAAATTCACGTACTTATTCCAAAATATTTACTTACATGAATTACAACTCAAAATTCCCCTTACGCTGATTTCCCAATAGGTATATTGCATTTAATAGACCGATCATTGTAACTAATTCACTACCTACCCAATTATAGATTATAGATGTCGAATTGTTATAATTTCTTTGTTAGTATACCTATTAGATTCCAGAAGTAGTACATAGTTGGTATGAAATAAAGGCATTCCAAAAAAACTCATACGATCAAAATTAATAATATTATTCGCAAAAACAGGGTGTTCCAGGGACCCCCTAAGTCAGTCGAAGTTAAACATAAATTTATCGTTCTGTATAATTAGACCAGTCTAAAAACAATAAGAAAGTGGGTAGAGCGTAAATAATTCTCGGAAAGCTGGAAACTGTTTTAATCTCTACATTAACATGCAAAGAAGGTTTCTTGAAGTTTGCCCCAATTTTCCGCTCGTGATAAGTACAGGGTGACCCAATAACCGAAAAAACTGTACTTTTTCAGTTTTTAAGTAATAACTTCTAAACGATGCTTTCTAGGTGTCGTGTGTCTTTTGAAAAATTAAAAGACATAATATTCTGCGTCGTTTGAGCATAAATACTTTTTTGTGCCCCAAAAACTTATTGTGATACAGACACTGCCAAGTACAATTATTTACGCTACAAAGCTTATTTTCCTGTGCTAAATAGGGAATTGCCTTTGAAGCGACAGCAGGTATTTTTACTTAACCACAGTGCGAACATAACGTAACATAACTCATATACTGAGCTAATGTAAATTTAGTCACGTACTTTCTTTATCACTCTCGCTTTTGCGTAAAGTATTATTAGGGATACGTTTGCTGGGGTGAACTTCTTAACATCTTCTTGTTTCACACTTTACTTTATCAACTTGATCAAATCTATTTCCAAGCATATTAGTACAGTCGATAGACCAATTGTCCCAACATCAAATCAGGTGGTATGTTGTGTACGATAATGAGGTAGTTAAGAATCGAAATTTTCCCTCCGCCCCCTTCGCCATCTTGAAAAAAACTTGAAATGCTTTTTGTATATTATATAATATAACTTCCTTGTTTCGCGTTTTAGGTCAAAAATAGTCATTTGTTAATTTGTAAATCACAAAATATCCTACAACTTTTTCATATGTAACTTTGGTTTAAAGTAAAGAGCAGGGGAGCCATCAAGCTCCAAACCTAGTCAAAATTCAGCATTTTTTTAAATTTTAAGTTTTTAACCATTAAACATCACGATAACTTTGTTCCGGATAATTTTATCCCAAAAATTTACTTTTCATATTATAGAAAATTAAATTTGCTACAAAACACATATACTAATGTCTATACTATGCTCAAAACAATGACGTAGGGATAGATTAAGAAAAAATAAGGATTTTTATGATTTTCCGTATCAAACGTATTCTTAGATAATTCATTTTATTGGCATAAATTCTTCAAATCTGTTTCCTTCACATATGTTTGTTCTAAGAGGAAGCTTTATCTAATATAAACACTTAGAAATCATTTATTCGCACTTGACGCTATATAATATTATAAATAAGTATTTCTTCTTCTTCCTCTTGGAATAGAAGTAATGACAGAATTGAGGTAAAATAATAAATTATAAAAATGAAAATGTTTGGTAAGAAAATTATGTGGTTATGATATAGTGGTTACATAAAACCAGGAGTAGTAACATTACTTGTGACGTATTGAGATATTTATATTGTTACAAAACTAATCTAAATATGTGGGTGTATTTGTTTATACAAACTTAAAACTCTGTGTATAAAACTTGTATCCATGTAGGCACGCATATTGCATATGAATGGCATCGGAGTGCACAGAATCAGAGATTAACTTCGTTAGCTCTTTAGGAGAGAAGTTGCTATACGAGTATAATGTGCCAGTGACGCTTTTGAATTGATATTTTTTTTTTATTTATTTATTTATTTACACATCAACGGCTAAAGCCTTTAACAATTTCTTGTTGGTTCAGTGTCAAATACATAATCAAATACAAAAAAACATTACCATTTCAACACAACCAATCAACAAAATATTTAGTTAATAATAATAAATAATTCATATTTCATAGAAATCTCAAAAAAATAATAATAATAAATCAATCGGCATGCATAAACCAAACATCAACACCGATCCATCTGTGCCCAGCAAACCTTACAACAATAAATACATTAATAGTCCAGCAATATATAATATTATGTACAAAGGTATTACAATACATTGTGTATAGTAAGTAGCAGGTAGTGTCGCAGTAGCTACGTACAGTAGATGCGCACATTAACTGGACACAGATTTGCATGTCAATATAACGCCCTAATGGAGCATAATCCTTAAATTGTACAACATTGATCATAGAAGTAAAATTATAAAACACAAATAAACTTAGACTACCATGCAACAAATTCAGTAAAAATCACAAAAATATAAATAATTTATAGACTTAGTAAAAACATAAAATACACTTGAAAGAAAAATCTTTTAACATAAAAGCCATACATATGTAGGCATATAGTTTAATCTAGGTTACCACACAATAGATTCAGTAAAGAAAAACACCAAAAATTAAAATGAATTTGGCCTAATATAATCAAATCACACATAGACTGAAACTCTACATATTTTTTTTTTTTTTTGTAGGTACACCAGTAAATTTTACATTTGAGTTTTTTTTCCATAATAAAAATAAATATGATAGAATAAAAAATAAAATTAAAAAAACACATTCAAAGACAGAAAACATCACAATTAATAAAGAAAATAAAATCAATAAATCAAACCAAACAAATTGTACTGCAATATCCCCATATTCCTCAGCAATTGATTTATGACCTCTATCCATTCATACGGAACGACTATAAACTTGCCATTTAATTTAAATCGCCTGTTTACAAGATATATAGGAATAAGTAAAATACAAGATGTTGAAACTTTTGTTTTAAGTACCTACATAAAATTTAGGTTAGCAAATATTCGAAAGATAAACCACTGATGATCTCAAAACGTTCGTACAAACCACAGAGGATATCTATCTTAGAACTTTAACCACTAATCTAGGTTACTAATTTCAATCAAATGTCCAAGATGAATGATGTCAAGGAAAGGAAGTCTGTAATACCAATCAATATAATCACGACATATTTTTTTCATTAGCTTTTTTGCCTTTTAACTCAATACAAAAATAATGTACGTAAGTATGAATGGGGTTAACTGGAAGAAATCGTAGTTCTGCGATAAGTTCGCCCTAGTAAACAACGTTTTATAATCTGTACTATGTCCATTTTGTATATTTATATGTGTTTGTTGTTTACTTTAAGTTTAAATAAATATACCTTTATTAGTTTCAGTCGCTCTATTTCTTCATTCTCGTACGTCACATTGTGTAGGTAATGTAATAGGTATATACCGTAGAGAATTTTAAGCGTAAGGATATAATATTCTTCCAGTACAGTATAGGTATGTACTCGTATCTTGACATAGAGAACTTTTCAAATAAGCGTCACATAAATAATAGACTTGGAAAATTTCATAAGATCTTTTATAAAGGCGTATAATGCTCATACATTGTACCCGGTGTACCCGTATATTATGTACGTAATGTTCCATAACAAAATATGTAAATTATTGAAACCAGGATGTTGTAAAAACAAAATTACGAGTACCAGTAAACCAGCTTTCATTACACTGCAGAATACAGAAAGACTGGCTATTAAGTACTGACTTTGGATTACAGGATATTCAGATGGTAATGTATCATATCAACAGCGTATAGCGTTTACACTTCATTCGTCCTTCTTCAGCCACGTCCAAGTCTCACTAGCATACGTCCCGTCGGTGTCGGTGTCGTTGCTAGAAGGCATTGTGCGTATAGTAGGGTAGAGTACGTTATATTGTACCGCCTATTAAATCGTACCACCTTAATATTTCTAAAACTATGATTTTTTTATAAAATAACAACTCATGTTTGATTGCGACTAACAATAAACTCTTATTGACGTATTCATTTGCTTTGCTGGTGTAAAAATAAACATGTCATTAACGAATCATTATTTTTTGTTGACTCGATGTACTCGATGAGTATAACACATTGAAAGGTAACTGATGAATTATGTTACTATTATTATTTTGATTCAAAATTTATATAGTTTTAAAGGATTGGTTTGATCTGAGCATAAGTTTTGGGGTTAGGTTGAAATTTGTTGTTATTCCGCATTTGAGCGAGTTCGTTATATTGTACCTATAGAAGTCCTCTATATCGTACCATTACGATACATATGAAATTTATACTTACTTAATTAATTATAAATTGCGTTGAACTAGATCAGGGATACTTTAGTAACTTATTTACTGATTATAAATATAACTGATTTTGCATCCAATTTTCTTGTATTTCACAAAAATATATTTTACATAGTTTTATTTGAAATTTGTATGGAGGTACGATTTAAATACCAGTGGTACGATATCGTACTGTTCGTAACGTTTTCTACTTTTTTTTCAGATGCGTTTTTAATGATGTTAATGTTATTGCTGACATTCTTGAAATATAAAAAGAGATAGCCAACTAATTACACTTTCATTTGGTATATTCATATGTTTACGATGCTCTTTAGTTCTTACGAAAAATGACTTTTTGCAATACCGGTACAATTTAGCCAACTTCCCCCTATATATTTTCCTGGATGATACAAGTGCAAATTAAATACATAAATAAGTAAACAGCGGTATACACTAGCGGATCCAGGGGTGGCTAGGGGCTGAAGCCCCCTCCAAAACCATGTGTGACAGTACTTTATATACAACAAATCGAAGGGTTTCAGCCCCTTACCCCCCCCCCCCCCTAAAACGTTGAGTGACAGTACTTTTTACCATGTGACGACATTCAGCCGCCCCCAAAATTGAATCCTGGATCCGCCACTGGCGGTATACCTAATCGTATTTATTGAACTCAAATTAAGACTTTATGATCGTTATTCGTTAATCCTACTAATTTAATATTTACATTACCGTTCTCTTTTGTTGAATTCGCCAATATTGATTATATATATACGCTAAAGAGAAGAATTAAACTGATTTTATATTTACAAGAAAAGGTCTTTGACCAACTGAATGCGTTATACAGAGTGTCCCAGGAAGTGCGACCAAGCGGAAGTCCAGAGATAGAGCACCTCTGGGGATACCTAAATACCTCAATTTATGTTACGCGATTTTTTGTAGTTTTCGAGTTATGAATTTTTATCTTATTTTTTCGCCAAACCCCGACTTGCAAGGCGTTATTGGTCGCAGAGACACTAATTATTGAGATAAATACTTGATTTTTTTTTGTAGATGAAAAAAGAAAAGAATTATGGGTCTACCTGCTACTGTCACGCCATTAAAAATGATGAATCTCAAAATCGTCACAATTCAAAGTTTTAAAAATGTCTGAGGACGTTTTAAAAAAAAATAATCATAGCATAACTGGGGTTAACTGGAAGAAATCGCAGTTCTGCGATAAGTTCGCCCTAGTAAACAACCTTTTATAATCTGTACTATGTCCATTTTGTATATTTATATGTGTTTGTTGTTTACTTTAAGTTTAAATAAATAAATAAATAATTTTTTTTTCTAATTATTTCCAAAAACTCGCCAATTTTATAAACTATCTACCCTGTAAATTTCATTGAGCAATCTTTACGGAATCATACCTAAAAATTGTTTCAATGCAAAAAGAGTGGTAACTCACGAAAAGAAATTTGGATGGTTCTCCGACTCCATACAAAACGTATGGGGAGAAAATTTTCAAAAAAAAATCATAAATTTATACCTAATATTTTCATATTCGCATTAGATTTCGACTACAAGATCAAAAAGATCGGATATGAAGATAGTAGGTATAATTTTTTTAATTTTTTTGGGAAATTTTCTCCCACATCACCAACACTTTTTTGTATAAATAGGTATTGTGTTAAAATGGATAAAAAGTGTGGTGAAATCGCTGGTCACATTTGGAGCCCGGTCTCAATAAGAAGCTTGTGAAAATCCGTAACACCGCTTACGAAATATTGAGACGGTGCTTTGACTCTCAAGTTCTACATAACAACTGTGTAAGATGTTATTGTCATCTGGTGTTTTATACTACAATTGTGTAGATATTTATTTAACAAATTAAGTGGTATTTTTCATCAATATGGCAACGAAAAAGGGAATTATATATACAGAATTTATCTGCTGTTGATCTCCCCTCACCACTCTGGCATTATAATTCCTCTTTTACCATTACCGGCTCCAGACTATGGAATCAACTTCCCCAGGACATTCGAACCAGTTGTAGTTTTCTCTCTTTTAAAAGAAGGATTTCACGACTATAACTCACAGGTTGATGAGTACTCTTCTTCTCTCTTCCTTCCCTCTCCCTTCCGTTTCCTTTCCTAATCCAGAACTACCTACAGATATCTACATATTTTTGTTTTTTATGCCTATTTATTTATTATTTACAATTATTTATTTTACCTACAAATTTACTTTCATATATTTATTTCATTTCGTTTTATTTAAATCGATTCGATTATTATTAATCAATGTTCTGTAAAACTGCTGTTTCTTTCACGGTTGGCATTGCCTAGCCCACCGTTTGGCAATGTGCCTATTGACTCTTTTTAATGCTATGTTTTTTGGTGCCAATAATATATTATACCTTGCTGAAGACGAAATTACCAACAGTGAGTATTTTAAGCCCTCTGCCTCCAACACTCAGGAGCACAACCCTTCGAGCAGAGGGTGAGGTTGATATTATAAGGATAAACTCCCGACTAACTTAAAATGCAAAAGTTATATGTACCTATCTTAGGTTCAAACAGTTTTCAATAAAATATGTTAGGTTAGGTAGGTACACACACTTGCTATGTAAATGAAATTTATGTAATTTATATCGGTAAAGGTACGACATACGTTACGCGTGGATTAGAACTCTTCTTCATATTATAATATGTAAAATATAGAACAAGACTGTATGGAAATACTTGATATGAAACAATAAATTATCTTACACTTTCACCTAGAACCCTTGTACAGGATTTTATTATATTGCGTCTTTCGCTTTGCAGAGGTGGAAATCTATGTACCTAGTATGAAATGTGTACTTACGTATATCTATAATATTATCTAAATTTTAATATCAAAATTGATTTCTACCCCTAATTAAATGAATACTCCAACTCACCACATTTTCGTCTTAATTTCTTTGTGTTTCATATCAATAGGTATTTTAGGAAATATTTGAATCAACGTAGGCACATATTATTCATCTCGAATTTCATTTTGATTTGGAGTGGGTGTGTATTGTCAGAGTATATTTTTTTATGCCGGAATAAAATTCTTCTCTCTTCTTCTTGTTCAGCCATCCCTCCACTGCTGGATATAGGCCTCTTCTAACGTTTTACATTTTTTTCTACTTTAAGCTTCATTCAACCAGTTTCTTTCTGTGACTGGGACTATATTATCTACCCATATTTTTTGGGGTCGCTCTCCCATGGTCGCCATGTTAGGATTCTGGGTGCCCATCTCTCATTTCCCTGTCTCGCAACGTGGCCTGCCCATTGCCATTTTAACTTAGCGACGCGGTCTGCTATGTCGGTTAACTTTGTTCGGTGTCTGATTTCTTCGTTTCTAATTATCTCAGACTTATTCCTAACATTTGTCGTTCCAAAGCTATTTGTGTGCATTTTAATTTATGTTTTGTGTTGGCAGCTAGTGTCATTGTTTCCAGCCCTATGTTATCACCGGGAGGACACACGTTTCGAAGACTTTTATTTTAAGTTTTTTTTTTGGAACCTCTTTATTTTTGAAGATGTGATTGAGTTTAACGAATGCTGCCCAGCCTAATCCAATTCTTCTAGGTATCTCTGTCGGTAGAATAACATTACCTACCTAAATAAAATTATGTTATTGACGTAAACACAATATTTGTGCCAGATGTACAAAAACTACATCAGGTCAGAATCCTACACATGCATAGAATAGGTTAATGATTAATGACCATTAAATTCGAACTAAGGATTTTTTTTAAATCGTCACCTTTTTTGTCCTTGAAAGTAACGTAATAAAAAGCATAATCACACGAAATAATTCAGTTTTCCTGGGATTTTCTTAAAAAATATATTTAAATAAAAACGGTGACACGACAAAATCATACAGATTCAACAAAACTATGTGATCGACGTACATACCTACGATTGAAATGATCGAGTAAGGTCACACACAGAGAGGGTACAATATAATATTTTGGGTCATAAGACATCACACACAAATACTCAAGAGTCAACAAAACTTGTAAATGATGATCGCTCACAGCGCTTCGTGACCGAAATATATTATTTTCATATTTGTATGGAGGTCATTTTCACCCATACAGAATAATATGGTTTGGGTATATCAGCTTAACACTCAATCTGTTATGAAGAGCACAATTTTATCTTGATATCTTGTTCAGCAGTAATACCTAAAATAATGCAGTATTCCTGCAATAGTGTAGAAGAATTAAGGATGAATATTGTCGGGCTTACGACCGACCACGGCTGGCTTAAGTGATCACTTTACACTCAAACATTCGCTATTTCAGTTCATCCCGGCTGGGATTCGAAACCAGACCTTCGTCTCGCATAGTAGGGATAATATCCACTACACCACGAAGAGCGACGGCTGTGTTGTCGAATTCCGTATATATTAAGTACGTATGTATTGTTGCCATTCTTACTATTGAAAGGAGAGTGTGGTATTTTTTATACCTACACACGTATATTTTATGTTAACATATAAATGTATTTTGTTCACCGTAAATAAAGTGTATATATATATGTATATATTGGGATTAGCTGGCAGAGATCGCAGTACTCCGATAAGCTTGCCCTAGTGAACTAATGTTATAATTTTATTTTAATGTTTACATATGTTTGTATCTTGTTCACCAAAGTAAATAAATAAATAAATAGGTGCATAAATAAATATTCAATCAAATGTCTTCTTTGTTCCACAAATTACTTTAATTCATTGAACCAAACGTAGGGTACCTTGGCACTCTCAAATATTACAAGAAGATCATAACTAGGTAGGTACTTATATTTTTCTGTTTGTCAGTCTAAGGTAGCAAAGCGAGAACCTATGGTTTAATTTATTTCGAAGCCAGCGATAGTATAGTACAAGCCTATATCCTCGAATTCCATCACCACCATGATTGGTGACGTCACCTTGAATCGGTGACAAACACCTTGTCTCGGTGACAAACACATGAATACTACGGAATATTTTTCCCATACATTTTTCATGGTGTAATCATCGTCAAATGTCAGTTGGTCATGGCCTCTATGAACAATATGGCGTCGGTCTCGTTTATTTATTTTGTAACGTCAATGAAATCTGTTGTTTCTGCATAAATGTGAACACTGAAGAAACGACATAATATTTTTATTTTATAATTTAGTGTATTATTACCTTTGCCTCCAACTATTTGTTAACTCTATTATCACCCCCCAACCGTGAAACTCTCTCCCCCACATAAACCTACCTACCTCGCATCTCTTCGCCACCATCTCTCTCACCTTGTATTGGCCAGACAAAGGACGTATTATAAGTGTCCCCAGAAGAGTCCCTATTTAAAGGTAAGGTATCCGAGAGATGTCAAATATTGTGTCCTTTGATTCTAGGTAATTATTATCTGGGTATTAAGAAACTATAGATTGAATAGAAAATGTTTTTCAATAAAAAAAACCTGTAGCCATTTCTTCTAAATTAAAACATGAAATTTCATCATGTATCCAGGACAATAAGTCCAGTTTAGCATGGATCACTATGTAAGGATATTATTATCTGTATGACGAAATGCAAACCGAGCCCTTTACACTCTGTTTGCATTGATTCTAGTTTTCTGGCACATTGCCACTGTTAATTGTTCAAAACTCTTTTTATTGTTACTTAAAATTATAACTATGTAAATTTGACGAGTCCAAGTGCCCGAAATTAGGGCCTAGGGACGATAATGGACAATAAACAATAAACAATGTCACACAAAATATTCATTGAAAAGTTGAAATATGAATTTGTAGAATGTCGAAAAAATAAATGATGAAATGAATAAAAAAATAACGAACAAAAAATTGAAGTTCATTGGTACAGAGTGGATTTATTAGCCCTTTTTCATTTTTTCTTTGACTTTATAATATTATTTTCCTTTTTGTTGTACTGATTTTCCTTTTATCTTTATGTTTAATAAAGTAAATTGTTCAAATTAAAAATATAGTCTTTATTTACTCATAATTTTACTTCTTGAACGCGATTCAAAGCACGTCAATTAACAATAAATAAATATTTTTTATTCATAAAAATTCTTACGTGTCATTTCATACATACAAATTAGTACATCAAATCAACAGTTTTACGAGTATTTATCGCACTACCTTCCCAATACATGTATCTGTTATGGTAATATTACAAGCTTCACTTTTTCATGGGTCGCCAGTACCTTTATTATAAATCATGGAATTCCTCCATTACTAAATACATGTATGACAATTTGTATGGTGATCGCATCACTTCTGTATTTAGGCAGTTCACCATTAGATGATTTCAATTTTGATTAGGGAATTGTTTCGAAAAAGAAAAGTATATTATCAGATTTTATTTGATAGAACAGTCTAATCATAAAGCTATGAAGCTATCTACACTATTATAAAGAGGATAGTCATTTGTTTTTCTATGCAAGTCAATGTACGCTAAGACAAGCATCCGATTATATCGTGTTATATATCAAAAGATGCGTTAATTTTTTTCCCGTGACATAAGCTATTTATATTTTCAATATATTCATCGACAACTTCAGAAAAAGGCTTTAAATGGCATCCATTTCAAACGAAATTCTACGAAGTATCGCCATCCCTCTTACTCATGTTTCTCTCTCGCGCCCGCCTTTCTCTCTCGCGGAGTTAATACTTGAAGTTATGAGTGCTTACAAAACATCTTATTCGGTGGCGATTTTTGGAACTATTGTAAAAAACCTAGTATAATATAAATTAAATAATATACATAGGTACTATTCCTAATTGTATGACTCTAGTATTATCATATTATGCATTTTTTTTATGAATTTTGCCAGACAAGTGTGGGTGGTCGGATTCTCCGAGATGTGATTGCGGTGCAGAGAGGCAGACCGTGAGCCATGTTGTGTTGGAGTGCTGTCTTACAGCGTATGGAGGAAACCTGGAGGATTTCTTGACACTAAATGAATCGGCGACTGAGTATTTAAAAAACAATACTAATTTTTAATTTCTGACAATCAAACATGAACTATTATTGTAAATTGATATTGTAATTTATGAGATGTACTAGAAATGACCATACGATAAATAAATAAAAAAAGAATTTTGCCGATTTCAGATCCCGAATTTCGTTCCACGCCCTTTCTATTAGTTCTCTCGAACATCATATGTAGACATAAGTGGTAACATTTACTGACTTAACCTTTATCAATATACGGTATACTATGTATACTCGCCCTATAGACATAATCTAGTGAAAGGAAGAAGAATGTCTTTAGGATCATCGATTTATGTGTTGGTTCCAAATTATTACTTAGGTACACTATAATACTACCATTTACCATATTTACTTCCACTCCGTTTAAAAACTATAGGAGGCATTCTCAATTATTTAAATACAATTTACTCACTAGAAAATCTTGATGGTTTGGATAATGTTGCCATCTGTCCGGTTTTAGCCGGACAATGTAAGGCTTTTTGACCTCTTGTCCGGCCAAATTTGAGTGCATCCGGCCCGTCCGGCTTTTGTTAGGCTTTTTTTTAAGCTCTGAAACTATTGCAGTAATGTTGAATTTGTAAAAACTTTTACGATAAAATTGCTAAAGAAATTGACTTTTTAAAGCAGGTTTCTGCCAAAAGAAAATATATAAATGATACGGATTAAAACTTTGGTAAAAAATGTTTTTTTATTTAGCGTTTTGGGACCCAAAAGTCCGGCTTTTTTAGCGGCTAAGTCCGGCTTTCTAATTCTTAGAGATGGCAATTCTAGTCGGACATATGTGATTCGTGTACCACTGTCGACCTGTCCACAAACGATAAAAAATATTTTCAAGTATCACATAAAACGTACGAAAATGTAATTGAGTAATTTCGATAAGCATCCTTTAATGAATCACAACAATGGATTGGAGGACTCCTGAGAGATGAAGCAGAAAATATTTTATCCATAATTGTTTTATTTTCATACGGATTCTTTAACTTTTGTTTATATTTATCAATATGTATTGTAGGTATAATTTTTAAATTAAATCATTTCTGAAATTGTATGATTGTGTACAGAAATTGAAATTTCTTAAACTGTCAATCTACTTATATCACTCATGATCTCTGATACTATTCATCATAAATTATACAATATACGGATAATGAAATAATTATTAGTGAATGAATTCAAGATGGCGAATCACCTATTCAAGGTAGCGTTCGAAATTAATACTCAAAGCGCGCAGTTGGAATGTTGACAAGATTCACAGCTTTATAATACACAAGGTGAGCTTCGTGAAGGAATATTTCGCACATCATGTTAGACTGGAATTCTTCGCCAAATCAACATCAACAACTGTTTCTATAAATACGTTTTTTTAATAAAAATAATAGTAATTATGAGTTAGGTCTAACACATTTTATGGGTACCTGGGTAAGAATACGATTCCCATCGAGTTACCTTTTGGAAAAAATGATAGGTATAATAGTGTCTAATTTGACGTAATCCCATAAGAAATGTTAGCCCCGGCTTTCCTACTGCAGAAATACATCCTTCGCCACTGGTACCTACCTACCTTTACTCCCTTTATAATAATGGGTATTGCTTGAGATGACATTAAAAATATCTAGGACAGTTGCGATTTTTTCTGCATTCATTAAATGTATACTTATCTATATTTAGGTACATAAGTGTTTGTAAGGCCATATTACCAATTTTTGTGCACAAAGTTTGTGCGAATCACACTAGGAAATCCTAGTGAAAATGTAATATCATAAGGGGTAGAATTGTTGATAGACGTATATACACTTATTGATGAAGCGCTGTACGAAAAGGGCCAAGAACATCACTAAGCGGCCTGAATTTAGCTACGAGTATTATTTGCAGGGCCTCTTTATTTATTTATTTATTTGTGGTACCTACAAATACAGTCACAAAAGTACAATAAAAATAGTAAAAGTATTAACTAACCGGACCAACTACATCTGTACACATTACATAAATAACAACAACAATACACAAACACAATAGTACAAATTTAGACCTATACATACATAGCGAAAATATATAGTTATATAACTAATTTAGGTATATAATGTTTATGTATAATATATTAAAGGATCGAGTGATCGATGAAACGAGTAGGAGGGGAGGAAGGGAAAGGAGAAGGAATTGGATTGGGAAGAAAATATCTGGTGTGGTATTATTCAATTCTATTCATGATTGAAATTGATCAAAGATAGAATAATATGTAGAAAATATGAAATACAATTAGTAAAAATGTTGGATGAAATATCTTCTTAATGAAATCTTGAATGTTGAAGGAGAAGTATTAAATAAATCTGCGTGATTAATGTTTCCCGAGAGTTTACGATTGTAGTATATACTACAAGACCTGTTAACAAATTCATTTTGATTGGAGTTAGTGTTAGTTATCAAATAGTTTTGGATAAAATGAAGCAAACAATTAATTGATAACAGCTACGTAAAAGATTTCGCAACAGTTTTTACTTTTATAAAGTTCTCAGTGTTATTTATTCTCCTTCATATAATATAATAAGTCTTAGTGGGATACTGAGAGTAAGGTATGCATGGTACCTATACGGTCAAATGTCAAATGATACCGTGCGTCGACGCACCCTTCAGCTGCAGAGGTCTGTTGATTATCTCCCTTACTGAACGCCTGGCAGAATGATAGTCTGTGATAGTCGACCAATAAGTTTTAGGCGGCCTACACTTTTTCCATAGAAATGCCAAGAGATTGATGGAATGAACTGGAAAGAGATGAAACGCAAGTTTGCACACAAAACCCATGTGAATTCGCAAGAACGAAGAACGTGAACGTGAACGCAAGAACGTAACAGGCAAAGTTTGTAAGTGTAATTAAATTAAATATTCCGCAAAATTTGTTTCTTAAATTGACTATAACTTAGGTAAGTACTCCTTGTTCTGTTTATGAGTCTATACAAAAAAAAATAGCTCTTACATTTGAAATAGAATAACCTAAAACTTTTAGATTTTTGGGGAGTACCTTCAAATACATTGTTTTTGAACTAATTAATAATGTACTTTCACATTTAAATTACAAATGAAATAGATCCGTTATAAACGCACAGCACATGGGAGAGTCTCACAGATCGTTCCCCCCTGGAAGATGACGCAGGAGAGATTATTGATGCTTTCTGGGAGTGGGTGAGGATATAGTGAGTGCCGACCGACACGGTAAGAAGAAGATATACTTACGTAAAAGTATCGCAAAAAATATTTCAATTGTGGATAATAAAGATATTAAAATTATTAAAGTTTCTTACTACGAGTATATGCGGCCCTGGTTAATAATGATTTAGTGAGAGTATTTCCAGGTAAGGATGCCTTGTAGGTGCACGTACTGAGGGTTAAAAATGCGAAGGGTTCCCAACGGAGCGCGCATACTAAACGCTCATTCACTTAATTCAGTAGGTCTTTAGTTTGGAACCACCAATAGTTATACTCGTAAACCATCAGACTCTTCTCCTTGAAACCACCAAACTATATTATGTTATATGAAGAATATTAAACGACGTATATAAATACTCGGTGATTTTAAAGAATATAACGTTAACTGCAGGAGCACAATGAGAATAATGTTCTTCTTCTGCAAATAAGTTTATTTCAGGTAACTGTACAATCCAATAGCTATTTCTCTATTTCATACTATATTATATCCCCTCAATAGTGATGGGCCGGCTAGTCGACTAGACTACTAACCGGCTCTCAAATTACCGATTAGTCGCCCGACTATAATAGTCGGCTTTACCGACTAGTCGGCGTCCAGTCGGTACATCTCTACCTCTCAACCCTACATTCTTTACTGAGTTGGCAGAAAGAATGCCATTCTGAGTGTCTTCACTCACATTTCCAATGGGTTTCAACTCAGTAATAATAATACTCTATCCGATGCGATGTTAAGTTTAGTACTATCACTAATTTTTTCTTAAGAGTATGCATACCGACATTTCAAAGATTTCTAAAAACGGGAGATCTTATATCTCGACAACCGTTACTAAATATGCTTTGAAACAAAATAGGATAAATGCATTGAACATTTATCTAGGGAATTACCGTAAAAGATTTTTTATATCTTGTATAGATTTCTCAAAAAATATTTTTTTGAAAAACACGTCTGATCTTTTTTCCGAAAGACAAAAGCTCGTTTCCCGAAGGTCGCGGAGTATTTTTTTTTTGTACTGATAATATGCATTAAAATCTAGGGAGTAATCGTAAAAGTTTTTTAATAGACGCAAAATTAACCCCAAAAAATGGAATTTTTACCATTTTATCATGCGATTGTTCAATGTTCACGCGATTTTGAACCTTAATGCCGTGGGAAATGACTGTGACGTCATTCTCGGTACCAAGCCCTTAATCTTGAATCTAAGAATCCATGGGTGTTGTATAATACTGTTGATTGTATTGTAATACTCGAATATCATCCGTAAATTCAAGTGAATTCTAAACGTGTACTCGTCAGTTACATTTTCTAACACGATCCAATATACAGACGTGGGAATCTTATTCTATGAATCTGTCTGTAGGAGTAAAATATATTAAAACCCGATAAGTATATAAACATTTTACAAACCTGATGTTATTTCTATGAAACTAAACAACATTAATAAGCAATACAAACAACGTAAAGAAATCATCAAAGCAGAATTTAAATAAAATATGAATAACTTATCAGTACACAAATTTGAAAGATTTTTTTAGTATTTACGGTATATACTTACCTTTATAAGGTGGCGAAGGGTGTATTTCTGCAGAAGGGAAATAGGGGTTAACATTTCTTTTGAGATTACGTCAGATTAGACACTATTATACCCATCATTTTTTCCAAAAGGTAACTTGATGGGAAACGTGCTCTTAGGTAGCTTCGCGCCTGTAAGGTTAACCTTTATATTGCCTGTAGGGAAGTATTATCTATCTAATGATGGGTATTATTATGGTAACGAGATCGTGCCAGAATTGATGCCTTTGAGATGTGGTGCTGGCGTCGCATATTGAGGATCCCATGGACCGCAAGAAGGACGAATGACTCAGTCCTCAAAGAACTCAAAATAACGGAACGACTGTAGTATGAACTCGTCGAGTACTGGGTTTCTTTGGTCACATCACCAGAAGAGAGTCCGGAAACCTGGAATAAAATATAATCATGGGAAGTGTTCCAGGCAAAAGAAGTAGAGATAGATCTCCTGCAAGGTGGTGCGACCAGATTAAGGAAATGACTGGGAGAGAATTGTGCTCGGCGATGCGGACTGCGGAGAACAGAGAGGACTGGAGGCGCCTTGTTTTGTCTGTGGGTAGCTCCACAAATCCCGACCCTCAGCAATGAGGAAACGATGAAAAAAGAAGATATAAGTTTTTGGTGCAATTTTATGTTTCATATTTTTATGTTTCTTTCTAGACTTAAAGATACCCTCCAACATATGTGCGTATGAAAACTTATAAAACAGAATATTTCACGAGAAATGTATCTATTGGAAAAGATGCGTCATATTTTTTGCAGCCGGAACTTGGGCTAGAGTTCTTCGTAAGGCATTTATCTATTTAGGTATATAACCCACTCACCTTTCCAATGGTAATAATATAAAATAATTAATATTATCTATGCACTAGCGGATCCAGAGGGGGGGCTAGGGGGCTGAAGCCCCCTTCAAAACCATGAGTGATAGTACTTTATATACCACAAATCTAGGGGTTTCAGCCCCTTAGCCCCCGCCCAAAACGTTGAGTGACGGTACTTTTTACCATGTGACGACATTCAGCCCCCCCCCCCCCTAAAATTGAATCCTGGATCCGCCACTGTATCTATGACCTATGATCTATGACCTATGATCTATGACCTATGATCTATGACCTAGAGCAGCCACATTGACAGCAGTTAATATTTGGTGTTGACTCACGACTGGAAGAGTGGAAGCATAGCTCAACCTTAAAGTAATGCCTCTTTAGTTTCAAATATTATTTTGAGTAATTAACTTTATTTAGTTCATCAACGATGCTCATTAAATGTAGACTGTAATGCGGGTATAAAAGTGTGGGTGTGCTGTACTCATTATAAGGTATGTTAGGTAACGTACGAGTATATCTGACGCTTACGATCCCGCACTGGGAAAAACAGTAATAAAATTATTATATAGAATTAGGGCTGCCACCTCTCCGGGTTTGACCCGGAGTCTACGGGTTTGAGTGGTGTTCTCCGGGCTCCGGGTTAGCATAGTGTATCTCCGGGTCGGAAATTTTTGTCAGGACTAAAAAAAAAAGGAAAATACCCGGGATCCCGGTTCCCCCCCCCCCATAGAAAAACCGGGGGGGCTCCGGGTCAGCATACTAAATCTCCGGGTTTGTAATTATGGTGTGGACCATAAAAAAAAAGTCAACTATTATTACAAATTCGTTTTTTCAGAAATCTCTGGGTCTACGCTCTTACAAAGGTGGCTATATAGAATACTAGTTGAGTTACCTGTACTTCGCAACGGCATAGTGTCTCCCGTTGGTTTGAGTTAGACAAATTGCCATATTTTTGAATTTAAAAAACATTTAAATTAAAAGAACAAACACAAATTTTAAAATAAGAGTTAGGTCTATGGTTGAATTAAGTGAAAGAAATGTAGGTACCTAGGTAGAAAGTTTTTTTAAACATCTACGCTTAGTACCAATTTTAATCTATGGTCTGTGACATCCGACATCGCCTGTCTACTCATAATAATCTATGGTTATAACATGACATTCATTCCAATTCATTCCAACATAGAGTATATGTGTTCTGTGTCCAACATGGTCTTCTTGTCTGAGTCGTATCCGTATTTAAATTTGCAAGCGCAGCGCCATCTAGAATCGCAAGCGTAATATCTCTTAAAAAAGGACTTTTCTTTAAAAAAAAAAATGGCGCCAATAAAACCTAGAGCAGATCGGTACAAAACTTTATGTGAATTTTCACAGCAATCCATCGTAAAATGCGCGAGTTTTACGAACACTTACAAAATTACGGACTTTGTTTTATAATAACAGATAGATAGTTTATACCTGAATCACAAAAAGCCATTAGACCTTATTAAATAAAAATATATCCATAATATGGGGGTGTATTTTTCTATTGAAATGTAAAAGGTATGTTCAATTTAGAATGATTAGAAGAGAACGAATGGTAGTTTCTGTATTTTACCAACTCAGGATACCTAATTAGTAATAAGTAATAGGTAACCTATTTTCCATAAAGTAAACATTTCTCTTGATATGTACCAGTGAATTGAGTTGCAGAGCGTTGAGGTAACGAGCTCAAACCACATGAGATTGGTGATTATTCCGCGTACCTCAAAGGAAAATAATATTGTATATTGTAGATGTATTTTTTCGCTGCATTTATGTTTTTTGTTGTACCTCCTTAGGATCTCAAAGCTACATAAAGCTAGTATCCCAACTATGACGTCACGCGTATTTCCCGTGGCGTTAAGGTTCAAAATAGCGTTTTTTTTTTTTTTCATTTTTTGGGGTTAATTTTGCGTCTATCAAAAAACTTTTACGGTTATTCCCTAGATTTTAATGCATATTGTCAGTACGAAAAAAAAATTACTCCGCGACTTTCGGGAAACGAGTTTCCGTCTTTCGGAACAAAGAACAGAGGTGTTTTTAATTATTATTTTTTTTTGTGAAATCTATACAAGATATAAAAAATCTTTTACGATTATTCCCTAGATAAATATTCAATGCATCTACTCGAAAATGAGTTTGTAAGTTTCACGAAAAATTCTGAGATTATTAAAAACATAAATGTGACGAAATTAAAACTAGGATAAATATCTAATTTTTTGTCTTAAAATAAGCTCTTGGGTGAAAAGCGTTTCCGTAAAAATTTGATGATTTAAAAAAAATGTATTATTGATAGTAACCAGGTAGGTACTAAGTACTAACTTGAAATAGTAAAATAATAATAATAGGTGGGTCAGTTTCTACACCTACAGATACCTACAACGATATTCCGAAAACAAACAACAGTATTGTGACTTTTAATACGGTGCTTTTAGATTTCTCGATGGAAAGTTGTGGGGTAGTCTGTTTTTCTTTCATTATATATGTATTTTGGGGTGCTGAATCCGAATCCGAGGTTTGCCAATAAAATATCATGACGGAACATGTCGAAAAATTAGAAAAATGGCGAAAATTTACATTTTCTGACGAATTTAGGATTAGAACTTGCAATCTATCAACTTTTTGTAAGATATCTTTTCAGCAGAATGAAATTACATAAAATTTCCTACATATTTGGTATATAATTTTTTTCTCTAACATAAATAGCAGCGGAGCTGTCAAGCTCCAAAAACTGCCCAAATTTTCTTGTTATTTTAAAGTGTGAGAATAGAAAATGTATGGATAAAGTTCATCTTGTTACCTTTATAACCAAATTTCAAGAATTTTTCTTCAGATTCATGAGACATATTTTACCTAGTTGGAATTAGTAAACATGAGGAAAGTTTTTAGGACAAATTTTATTTAAAAATATAGTGAAATGTTGAAGCTAAAAAGGTTTAAACATTTTCACTCTAAACAATTTACTATATTTTAAAATAAAATTATTTAAACATTTTTTGCTCAAATACTTCAGGATGTTTTTAAATAAAAATTTCGTTAATTGCTTGCCTTGTGTTTTCTGATTCCAACGAGGTAAAATATGACTCATGAATTTAAAGAATAATTGTTAAAATTTGCTTATGAATGTGACAAGGTGAAATTTCCCAATACATTATCGATTCTCGTAATGTAAAACAATACGAAAATTTGGCCATTTTTTGGACCTTGACAGCTCCGTTGCTATTTATTTTAGAGAAAAATTTTATACCGCAATTTTGTAGCAAATTTTACGTACTTTAATTTTGCGTAGAAAAATAACTTACGAAAGTTGTTAGTTTTCGAGTTCATATAAAGAAATCGCCAGAAAATGAATATTTTAGCCTTTTTTTGTATTTACTCGTATCGCCATCTTCCGTCACGAAATTTTGTTGGCAAACCTCGGATTCGGATTCAGCATCCTAAAAAACGTGTAGAATGAAAGAAATCCCGACTACCCTACAACTTTCCATCGAGGAATGGATTTGTTTTTAAAGTTACTGGATTATTTATGGAGTTTATAGCTACGTGGAAATTGCTTTTTAGAACTGATTTAACTAAAAAAATGTCTCTTCAACTAGAATTTTTCAAACCCGAAAAGAATAAAAGAATCGAAAAATAATCCTTTGTGATGTAAATGTATGATGAAAATAAGAGATACACCGATTGAAGATTTGAATTGCTAGTAAATTTAGGTTGGTGCCTGGATGTATTGAATTCAGAGACTGCGCAAGGCGTAGGCAACGTGTTCCACCGCCTAAGGCGTCGCGGTCCGAGGGGCGTCGCGCCGGCTTGAAAGACAACCATCAGGTTCATTAATTCATCTGTATATGAAAAAAATATGTCTGCTACGCTAATCTGATTATACTGAGGGTTTCTTCACGAAAAATAAACTGAACTTTTAAACGATTATTTTTATCTACTTATCTAATTATGTTCTATGACAAAGTGTGTCTCGCAGTCTTGTGCTCTATTTATGTGACACTATTTTTTTCTGGTAGTATTTTGCTGTACGAGGAAGAATAAATAAGTGTTACACATTTTTTACATGTAAAGTTTGTCATTTTTAAGCATTATTATTTTATACTTAATATCAATTTTCTCACGCCACTTGAGGGCTCGCGAAATATACCTCACTCACATAAAATTTTTGTCTTGTTCCACCACTGACTGAATTCAATGTACATAGATTAAAAAAACTCTTTTCAAGAGTTGTCTATATTGAATAACTATTTAGCTGCTTTCATTGCCAGTCCAAATCGTTCAGAATACATTTGTATTGTCGTTAATGTTGATTGTTGCTCTTAGCCAATGCTAGGAGTACACTGTACTCCTAGCTTTTCCATTAGTAAGTAGGTAATATTATGCATAAATTTCTCTTCAGTCAATAGATCAAATCCAAAATAATAAAAATATACTGATGGTCGTCACACAATAAAAGAATTCACGCTTTAATGAATTACTTTCCCTACATTGGACTGGGAGAATATGAACCAACTGAACACTTTCAAAAAATTAAAAATTTATCCATATTTTTTTATCATCGGTAGCTACAATATAACTTTGTGTAAGTATCTAGTTATTTTAATATAAAGACATCTGAGATTCTCCCTTCTTCCTCTGCGTGTAAATCATATACTACTCGCATGTTCCAAAACAATAAAACAACTACGCGTGTTGAATACAAAATAATAAAAAAATACATTTTGTATGTTTTGCTTCTATACTCGTATAGCGGACCTGGGAGTAAGCTGTCATTCTTCAGGAATAAAAAAGTAGCTATACTGAAAAGTTATACTGGTGTTTTATTAAACATTTATTTAACATAACGGCAATCCACCCTGAAAGAATGATTTGTTATACATATAAGTATTAGGTAATGTAATATATAATTATCACTTGTAAACGAATTTCTCCGCAACGAAAAACACCGTCTACTGCATCCTGGAAGAAAAATTGAAAGTAGTCGCGATGTGGAAGACGGCAGATGTCCTGGCTAAAATGTAAGAGAATGGACCGGAATCCAGAGGATCGGAGAATTGTTACGGTTAACACAGGACAAAGAAGACTAGGTCTGTGGACTACAACGTCGCGTCGTTGGGACCATGTTGGGACCAGACATGACACTTCAAAAAGAATAAACAAATCTAGGAGGAAATTTGTATTTTTAGTACATACATGTAACCTTGAGGTATTATATTGTGGTTAGTATTGCCCCGGAACAGGCTATCGCCTAATGGGGCAATAAAATCCAGTACTTTTTGTTTATGTTTTTACTTTGTTATTTACTTTTGCTTTGGATAATAAATAAATGAAATAAAAAAATGAAATGAAAATGTGGTCATAAGAAACTATTCTCAATCTTTAGAAACACGAACTACCCATTCGTTTTTAGATTATAAATTACAAACAAAAATTATTTCTTGAGTAAATACTTACCTTCGTATTATTTCATTCTTACACTCATATGGTAGAAATAGTGTTTCAAGAAATGATCTGAACAGAATGCTTCTACTGATTCTCACACAATGGGGACAACTCTATTGTAGAGTAAGATACACCTACCTATTATACTTACAAATCTCTGTGTTAGTTTCCTACAGTTAGTTAATACCCACGGCAGTTGGTAATATAAAATTACTTCTCTGCAATTTCTTCTACTATGTTCTACAATATGCATGGTTTCATAGCTCAGCGAAAGTAAACCTCTTCTATAATTTTAAGTCTTCCTTTAATATATAATTTAATATCTACGGTGCTATTTCATTTTGCATTTTATAGGAATATGGTAAGAGATATGAGAAAGTAGTCAATGACAAAAATAATTCTTGCTAAATTCTCTACAAAAAATGTTAAGTAGATTTTTTCGTAGGACTTGCGGTCTACCCGCAATGGCCGGTCCAAAATCTAAATTCATTTAAAATACTAAAAAAATGTATTTAAACTAAATTGGTTGAAAATCGATAAGATGTACAGGAAAATAGTCAAAGAACGAATTAATAACCATAGCCTTAGCTACAAAACGAGCTATAACTTATGTTCATACATCTAAATTTTTCGGAGTTATTGCAATAAAATTCAGTGACGAAAATTCTTAAAATTTAGTTTTTCATAAAATAACCAGCGATGTAGCGCCTCAGGCCAATTTTTTTCCATAAATTGTTAGTGATAATGGGTGGAAGGGTGTGAATGAAAAATATCAAGATTTTTTTTTTCCAAAAAATATTTTGTTTTTTGACCGGCCATTACGGGTAAACTACTACTCCTACGAAAAAATCAACTTAGCATTTTTTGTAGAGAATTTATGAAGAATTATTTTTGTCATTGACTACTTTCTCCTATCTCTTACCATATTCCTATAAAATACAAAAAACCGCGAAGAGGGACCTTTTCGGGGGGGGGGGGGGGGTTGCGGCAAGATTTAAATAGGCAACCCTAGTGCGATGTAATACCCTATTGGTAAGCTATCATTTATACCACATTTCGATCAAAAAACAGATACGTCATAATTTAAGCAGCGGGCTCTCGGACTAATAAGAAAATATATACTAGGTACACTGAGGGGGAGATCGACCACCGAGAACAACGTATACTCTATTATAATTAGGGCTCAACATCGTTCAAAAACATTCCATTAAATGTTAGGGAGGCCAAATCTCTCAATTTTACGTGAAAGATTTAATTTGTTTTAAAAATAATAGGTGATTGACCTGGTAGCGCGTCATGATCCTGTATGTATGAATGAAGAAATGAATAAAAAATAATGAGTCTGAGATGTCCTTGTATTGTTACTGACGTGGAATCATTTCAATTCATTTACTTTTATGAATTATTTCGCAAATAAGAAATATTAAATTGAAATACTATAAGTAACTTATATGGCAGAGTTACGAGAAAAATACGTTTTTTAGTTTTAATTTTTGTGAACATTTTAACGAAAATAAAAATGGAGTAGTATTTTTATTCGCCTTGGAGCCTTTCTAATATTAATAAAGCATTGTTTTTTTTATAAGTGATATTCCCTAAACCGTGTATAGTACCTATCGTACCAACTGGCATTATATTCACTTACACAATGCACAAGAACTAACGTCATTACTCGCTCGGGTGACTACGTTGAAACTGAAAACCCATTATGTACTTCCAGTCATTAATCTTTAGGATATTAGCGTTGCATCTCACCGGACTATCCTTGGTGTAAATCCTCTTCCAAGTGGAGACGTAAACCCAGGATTTCAGTCTTTACTTCAAATTAGTTTGGTGCTTAAACAACAAGCGGTACCTACCTCGTGATAAGATGTTTACAGTCTCGACTAAACATACCTACTCACTTCACATGTTATAAATTGTTTACCAATATCAGAAGACTTACTGACGACTAATAAAATAGTAACAACGCATCTCTTGATCAAAATTTTGCTAACTACTCTCATAATCTTTTAAAATCATTCTTGTTCCAATATCAGCACACAGGCCTGTAGTAAACAGGTAGATAATTTGTTCATAATCACTTATACATAATCAAAATAAGTTGTTTCAATAGGGTGGCTTTCAAGAGTGCCGAAACTTTTGGCAAAGAAATGAAGTGGGTAGGTGCGCTGGGCCTGCGGCAAGTTTTGAAAGTTCTATGGTACCTATAGCTGTCTTACTATTTATCTTATTTACATGTACGAGATCTAGTTGTTATTTTCAAGATTTCTTTGTTTAACTGGAAGACATCACTGTATACTACTGTATACAAAGCGATAAGCTCGCCCTAGTGAGTATGACTTATTATGGTGGATCTGTATTATAAATATACATTTTTTTTTCTTAAATATGGCATTTTGGGCAATGTACCTATAACTAAAAAACTCAATAAAACAAAGTTATAGGAAATTATTTATTCTATAATTTTTATAAAAAAGAATCTGGGCTTGCTTACACAAACCCAAATACTTTCCTGCACGCCTTGAACTAGGCTAAAAGCCTGTATCGCAAAGTGTGGAATACATCGCCAGCGCCGGGGTTTGAACCTGGCGCCTCCCGCTTGAGAGACTGCCACCTCAACCAACTGCGCCAACCATGTACTCCAAGATATTCGTAAGATATTCTTACTTGAATCTTTTTTCTCTAGGCTGCACCTGTCAAAAGTTATAATCATTAAACTAAAAAACGGCAGGAATCTCGACGGTTTTTGGCTCGCCCTAGTGAACGCACAAGGGTGGGGAGTTCGCGAACTTGGATCCTCAACCACAAGACTGACCTTTATACATATCCAAAAATCAGAACTACTTCTCTTAATGCAAGCCAAAATCCTTTATTAATCGGACGTAGGATATTTTTAGTTTACTTCGACATTCATTTAAAATGTATTAGGTATTCTTATTCTTTCGTATGCACACACGACCATTGTACAAGTTATCTTATAGTCCCCTATTAAATTTATATGATACCTACTTATATGCTGAAGGTACGTAGGTAGTCTAGGTACGACGTTCTCGCGTATTCGTAAGCAATCTGGTTAGCTCCATTTTGTGAAATTGTACCTACATTCGTTCAAGCAAAATGACTTGTTGCCTTAATTTCCTGTAAACTAATTTAATATTTTCAACTCACGCAGTAGGAAGCATAATATTTCCTATTATTATTTAACTCGTGGGTACCTACTCGTGAAAATTACGGAGGCTTGGTTAAATATGTTTTTGTGTAAGTAGTAGAACGTACTCCAGCCTTCAAAGTTCCTCGAGTAACAGGAAGATCACAAGGCTCCGTTTTTTTCCCCGTCTCTCCAATATCAACATGAAAGTCGTAAAACCAGATTCATATTGTCGACTTTTTAAGCTGGTACCCACCCCGCAAAACTCCTCTTACATGTCTACCTACATACAAAGGTACGTTACACACATATAGAAGGTGGGTACTTTAAACAGTTCAATTCGCAATCTTGACGTGTATTGTATAGGTACGTACCACGTACCATAATGATAGTTATACCCTGGACCTTCCGAGAGTAAGCGGTCTTGCTAGCAGGACGCATTTTTTTGAATGATTTGTATGAAAAAAAAAACAGGTTGTCCTTCCGACAGTACGTAAACTACCTAGTGAAATGTAATTTGTCAGTGGTAAATAAAGTTTTTTTAGGTTTTTAAAATAAAATCAACAAAACAAATAATGGAAAAAGTAGATACATATTCTTTAGTGGCAAATAATTTTTATTATAGTCTTTTATAAATAAAATCAACTACACAAATAATGAAAAAGTAGGTATTTATTCTTCAGTGGCAAATAACATTTTTACAGTTTTAAAAAATAAAATCAACAAAACAAATAATGAATAAAGTAGGTCTATTATTCTTCAGAGGCAAACAATATTTTTAAATAAAATCAATAAAATGAATAATAAAAAAAGTACGCATATACCTATTATAATATTCATAAAAATGTGTACGAGTCCACGTGTTTTCTCCATCTTGTTCGTCAAAATACGTCGAAAAGGACCTATGACCTACGACCCTACATCTTATACTCGCAGCCATTTCAGCCATGACTGATCCTAGATACATGATTCAAAAACTCTCAAACAGAGAAAGAAATGCACTACGTGCTCGTCAAACTACGCTCTTCTAGCAGTATTAGAAATCCTCATATGACAAGAAAAATTGCGTCTTACCGGTAGGACGTAAAGTCCTGCTGGCAGGACGCTGGACGTTCTATCTAGGTACTATATATTATTATTCTGTGGTTCTATCAATAAAGTATGTATGAGAATTCGATTTCCATTTACTGTCGCGTTGTATAAAATGGTACTTATTTGATTATTTCCACGAAAGAAATATTTCAAAACTATTTTCATTCATAATTTCATTAGTAGGGACCTTCTTCTTCTTCTTCCGCAGCCACTCAGGTCCATTGTTGGACATAGGCCTCCCCTTTGGACCTCCACAGTTTCCTGTTTTGGGCACACTGCAACCGGCACATTTCCTAATATCATCAGATGAAAAAGTGAGACTTCGACGAAAATTTTTAGCCACCAACGCGTTGCAACGAAGACGTCGCTGCCTTAAATTTACATGCATATTCATAGGACTTGCAAAATTTTCCAATGGGACAGCGTTACAAACATACATGACTTGGATAATACCAGTATTATGTAAAGGAAAAATATAAAACTACATTAACCCGTCTTGTTCGGTGTAAAAATGTAGCGCATAAATTTAAATAAATTTACTTACATCACACGAAGGTTACAAGGAAATGAAACAAACTGCATAAACTCTTATTTTTTATCTCTTTATATTATTTACGTAACATGATGTACATTATTACTAAGTCTGCTTAAAATTTTGATGTCAACTTTTAAGAAAATTCCTTACTAATTACAAGCCTAAGTATGTATTTTTACGTTGATATGTTCCATTTTCCTATATTATTACAGGTGTTTCAAAAATTTATTAATTACTACTTAAAGAGCAGGTATACTTAAATGCGTGTAGGTAAATGATAATATTATTATAACAGAGTTTAGTTAAGTGAATTTACCTTTAACATAGGTCAAAGTAGGAATTAAATAACAAAGCATTAAGCCGATTAACAATTTATTCCTAATGGAAGGTTTTTGTAACAACAGATACATAATATGATAGATTGAAATCACTTTATGAACATACTGATTGTGTACTTCAAATAAATATTATTTAATAATTTTCTAATACCTACAGAGTTCTATTATAATAAAAATACAGGAAGCAAAAACACGAAATAAAAATACATAATATATTACATACTTAGTTATCTTTAACCTTTGCATCAGCAGAGGCAATTGACAAGTAAAAACGTGGGAAATATTGTGACCTCCATGTGTTCCCTTGATGAAAGTTCAAGAGCGTAATAGAAAATTAACAGTGCTAGCAGTATACAAAAATTTAATATAATAAATTATATGTCAACGGATGTAATTTTTAATTTCATATAGGTACCATGATGTTGCGATGATTAGGTGACATGTTCAGCACTTTTATAATACATTTCCTCGAATGGTACCTGTCAACAGTTGTAGGTCAATAGATCATTATATGACTCTTACTTTTTTTATTAATTCATATAAATATCACCTCCGCATTTTAAAACTAAACATTTGGATACAGACAAACCTAAAATTTGGTTGTGTAGATATTCTGTATTATTCACAAAACAAATAAACAACCTTTCTCAACATGAAATTCTCTGGATTGTTTGTGTTTATCGCTTTATTGTTTACAATCGCAACACTGGTAAGTTTATTGTTGTTCACTGTTCAGCTAACCCTCCAGTAAACTTACGTACTTTGACTTGAAGTAAATGCAAATACTCTATTTTACAAAATTCATAATTTGTCATAATGCTAATCTATTTTTTTTTACGGAAAAGCACTTGTTGTAGTACCTAACAATCTAACACGACCATTCTCATCAGCACACGTTAATTACATTCCCTTAGCAAAGAATAAGCTAAATAAACCCTTTTAGTAGGGGCTTACGAATATGTATGTATGTATGTATGAAAAAGGTACCGAAATTAACATCTATAATTTAGTCGCAATAAATAAGAGTCTTTTGGTGGATTTCGCCAACTTTTTAGATGAGGAATAACGGAGATGGAGCCACTTATCATTATTTTTCATGCAAAATTTGTGCTAGGTGGCTCCTATCTAGTTGGTGAACTCCAGCATATATCTAGTAATCTTTGTTCGGATATATTATGTCATACAAGTAAAAACATATGTTAGCATAATCTTTAATCGTTTCAACATCTATGCCTTATCCTTTTATTATTTCTAATGAACTTCATCAATAATATGAAAATTTCAGAGTATGGAGACATCAGCCGCTGATTTTCATAAAGATGATGATATTATCACACAACCAAGCGAGGATGGCTTTAAGAGAAGATGTACTCGTATATGCTTTCCACGCGCATAAGAAACACTCAATGAACTCAATAGTCAACAAAAGGTTGTAATAGGTAAATTCAATTTGTATGGATTTGTAGAGCTTATAAATAGAGTACTTATATGTTAGTTAAATGATCTCTTGTAAGAACTGGGAACTAACCATGCTAACATAGTGAGAACCCACTCAGAAATATGTTCAAGATAGAATAAAATATTGGTGTTTACAAAGCAAAGGTTTGCCTCCTCTCTTTTAATTAACTCAACACGGTAAATGTCCCCGCCCGCAAAATGATACACATTAGATGCGTATGCCATGCGTATGCCTAAAATTCTATATTTAGATAGAATTTTAATAGATATTATAGACAATGTCAGGATATTTTATAGTACAGTTACCTACATATACGAGTAGTATATGTATAATTTCCAGGGTTGACTAATGTACCTACTTGTACTATTGTAACTTTTATAAAAAACTTGATAGGAATTAAATTTATTCTTACGTCATATTTCTTCACGACTGTGCTCTAACAAATAAATAATAGTAACAATAGGTCATTATTAAGTATATTGTGTTATATATTTTATGTTGTTTTTTGTGAAGTTGAGACGATCGCCCTTCCTTCGCACAAGCAATAGCTTTAGAAGGAAGGTATATCGTATTAAATTGTGATTTGACCTTTATTGTTTATATTGAATTGTAATGTTTCTTGAACTGAAATAAAACAATTTTTATTATTATTTCCAAATCAACTTTATTAACACAATAGTATACAAAATTTTTCAGCTCTATATAATACATTCGTTTAAACCAAATAATATATAAAAACATGTTAAAATAAAAAATTACAAAAATATAAAATAAATAATAGGTAATAATATTAATACAAAATTTTAAATAAACAAACACATCACATAGAACTAAAAACATTTTACCATACTAATGGATGTCCCCCTCTCCCACGATGTGCACTAGAATGCACTTATCATGAGAGAGTTTTTAAGAGCTATAGAGAGAGGAACCTTCTAACAATCCTGCAAGATGATAGTAGGACAGCCTTCTGCATGGCGTATTGAAGCCCACCATGCAATCCAAGCTTCTCAAGATTTACTTTGAGACTCTTAGGAATGACACCATTTGTGGACATCACTATAGGAATGATGACAGTGGAAGGTGTTCTCCACATCTCCATAATTTCATGAGCAAGATCAAGATATTTGGTAATCTTGTCTTGCTCAGCCTTATGGAGATTTTCATCATGTGCTATAGTGATATCCACAATATAGGTCTTTTTTTCCCTACGATCAACCAATACAATATCCGGTCGATTAGCTGGAATTGTACGATCGGTTTGTATTGGTCGATCCCAGTACAACTTAACAATGCTATTTTCAAGCACCGACAATGGTTGATATTTGTAATATTCAGTTTCTTCATCGAGTAAACCGTATTTTAAAGCCAATCTTTGGTGAACTATTTTGGCAACCTGGTCATGTCTCTGCAAATATTCAGTGCCACACAAAAGAGAACACCCCGACATAATATGTCGTAATGTCTCTCCCATCTGACCACAAGCCCTACATTTATCAATTATATTTGGTTGTTTCATAATGAATTTTGCATAGTTATTTGTTACAATGACTTGATCCTGTATTGCACAAACAAAACCTTCGGTTTCACCAAATAGATCACCAAACCTTAACCAATTGATTGAGTCTTCAAAACATACATTTGTAGATGTCAGAACTTGGTGAAAACGGCCATGAAGAGATTTACTTTTCCATATGTCTACTCGATTTTCAACTGACATTGTCGGTAGTGAAGCACCAGGATTCGAGAGACATAAAGGTGTGTACCTCAAATCACAATCTATCAAGTCCTCATAGCCTACTTTACTCCTATGAGTTACAAAAAATCTCTTTAAAGACTCTACCTCATTATTATGTAAATTCTTTAAATTAAGTAATCCTCTGCCACCATTTTTGCGAGGAAGGTAAAGTCTCATCATGGAGGATCTAGGGTGATGAATTCGATATCTTGTCATTGTAGTACGCACCTTTCTGTCTAGTGTGTCTAATTCCGTTTGGTTCCATTTTAAAATACCAAATGAATACAAAATTACTGGAATTGCCCATGAATTAATTGCCCTAATTTTATTATGTCCAGAAAGAAGTGATTTAAAAATTAATTTGCATCTAGAGATGAAACGCGCTTTTACATTATTTTTTAAAAATACATGATCAAAACCCAGTGATTCATTTATTCCCAAATATTTATAGGTTTCATTTAATGTAAGATTTGGTAAATTTACTGTGTTATTAATCACTTCATTTGTTTGTTCGATAACCCCTTTTTTAACATTAATTATTGCACATTTATCCATACCAAATTCCATTTTGATTGTATCACTAAAATCCTTTGTTACTGAAATTAATTTATTGAGATTATTTAAATTTGATGAAAATAATTTTAAGTCGTCCATATAAAAAAGATGAGAAAATTTACAACCACCCCTTTTGAGCTGATAACCACATTGAGAATTTTCAATCAATGCACTTAAGGGATTCAATGCAATACAGAACCAAAGCGGACTCGGACTATCACCTTGGAATATTCCTCTATTTATGTCAATCGAATCACTAACATAACCTTCCGATGGCGTTGAAATAGATATTTTTGTTTTCCAATTAGACATGCAATATTTTAAGAAATTAATAATTTTAACATCAATTTTGTAAATTTCCAAAATTTTTATTAACCAAGAATGAGGTACCGAATCAAACGCTTTTTTATAATCTATCCACGCCATCGAAAGGTTACGTTTTTTGTGCTTCACTTGCTCGCAAATAACACTATCAATCAGAAGCAATTCTTTGGTTCCACGAGATCCCTGTCTACAGCCATTTTGCCTGACCGATAAAATGTTGTTGGTCACAGAATGATTTTTGATTTTATTTGCCAAAACAGAAGTAAGTAATTTATAGATTGTTGGTAAACAAGTTATTGGCCTAAATTGATTGGGTTGAGATGCATTATTAATTTTTGGAATCATATAAGTTATACCTTTTGTAAAAAAATTTGGGAGATTACAATTTTCTATTGCCAATTGAAATTGTGTAGCCAGTGTACCATGAGAATTTGTAAAATATTTTAACCAAAAATTTTGAATACCATCTATTCCTGGAGATTTCCAATTTGGTGTATGTTTAATTGCAATAGTTATGTCATCAGAATTTATATCTAAATCTGTCATATCTGGTAATTCAGACGATTCTATTTCAATTTGTTGTATCCAATTAGCTTCTGCATTATGTTCAACAGCTGTAGACCAAAGATCTGACCAAAATGCAGTCATTTCATTTTGATTTGGAACTGAATTTATGGAACAATTTTTGCCTTCAATATTTTCATAAAACTTCTTTTGTTTATTAATGAAGAGATAATTTTGTTTGCGTCTTAGTACTCGTTTTTTGAATCGTCGGATCCTTTTGCTTAATGCCAAAATTCTTTGTTTGAATTCATCAATTTTCTCTACTATTTTTGTGTCTAAATTTCTAATCACATTAATATTCGGAACATCAAAAATTTTTTCTATTGATTTTATAATTCTTTGTCTATTATTTCCAGATTTATAAGAATAAAGATGTCCCAAATATGATCTTATTTTATTAATTCGTGATTCTATTCTCTTTTGCCAATAATTATTAGTTGAATTATTATTCTGTATAGGAGAATTTTGTTGTAATTTTAATCCAGCTAAATGACAGCATGTTGCTGCAGCACAATATATAATCTTATGTGTATCAGTTAAATTTTGACTATTTATTAATTCATCTATAATAAATCTATTAACATCACGTATAATTTTATGAAATTTTGGTATATTTGGAAATTTAGGTAAACGAGGTCGCAAAATAGGATCAATATTACCATACATCAAAATTATCTCTTCATATTTGCTTCTGATTATGTTGTACTGTATTGTAGGGAAATCTTCATTCTCTAGGACAGCCTCCGATAAAAGTGAATGTGTTTCATCCTGAAAATCTGTACGATTTTCTGAATGTCCAACAACAATATCATCAGAAGCAGTCCCAATAGAATGAAGATATTCTGACTTAAGAGTCTCAAGATCAGGATCGGATAATAATTTATTCCTAACTATTACACGAACCTGATCAGCCAATCGTTGTTCACTTACAACGATGGTGGGCTCCAGCAGGGACCATTCACGGGATAACCGTTGGCGGTATCCCGTTCTGAAGGTTTCTCCTTTGCAGCGGGGCCTGGTGTAACACTATGTGCTACTTGGCCCAAGCCAACACGTGTCGACGGTGTTGTAATTGTACTATCCATCATAAACCTTCTGAATATCTTCTTTCTCCATCATATAATTATCTTCTTTCATAATAATTTTTTAGTAATCCACACATCTTCTATATCTAAGAGCTTTCTTATGATTCTTGTACGAATATTTATACTAAATTAAATTCCAAAATTATTATCTTCAATGTGAAATTTTTACTTCCAATTGACAGTTGATAAATTTTCATGTTAGCACCAACAAAAATAATACTTAAAATTTTCACTGTTAATAAACTTTTTGTAACTTTAGATATATTTTAAAATATGTTTAATATCTTGTAAAATAAAAACAACGTATAAAATATCCAAATAAATCAGTAAATATACTAAAAAAAATAATTATCAATTATGAAAGAAAATATTCAGTTGCTTATTTAGTTATCGTTGCTAAGCAATATTTATTATTTATTATTATTATTTTTATAAAAATAACTTGTAAGAATACTATCGCACTAATCAATATTTTTTTTGCAGAATAAAAAAGAAAAGAAATCAAGAAATTAAACTCTTCTGGTGGAGAAGCTTGACATATTTGTAAAGGAAATGTCACATAACTGAAAGATCTATATTCCACTACCTACAAGCACCTCTATATTATATAATCTCTTAGCTTTTAATTTTAATGATGAAAACCGTACGCAGTTTTAAATGCTTCAAGTATGAAGGTAATCTTGCAGACAAACACCATTGTTTTCGCTGCCACTGGAGGCACACAAACTCTACTTAAGCGCACAGAACCTCTCTTATGTAATTTTACAAGATAAAGGTAATGAAAATTTCTGTTAGCGTAATACCGCATACTATAATGACAAGTTGTCTCGTCTTCAGGCCTCTTTAGAATAAGTAATTAGTGTTGTGTATTGACTTTTGTACAATAATTACATCGTTTACAAAAATAGAGTTTTTCCTTTTACCGTGTACCATCTTCCACAACCGATTCTTTTCTCTATTATTATTTATACGAGTATATTCCATTTCTTGGTGACTGGGCCATACTTCGCATCAACCGATACGATACATCAAAGTTTCTTATATTTAATACTCATATACATACTTTTTGTTCTTCTTCTTTAGTTCTCGCCTAATCTATTACATACTGCGATTGATTCTGGAAGAACGATCAACGGTAAAAGTCTCTTTTATTATTTTTTTTAAAATATTTCTATTATTAACAGTAATGATTGGATATAGGTATCGAGTTTTGTGTAGAAATAATGTACCTATGCCTACATAAGAAATCTTTATAATAACCTATCTTTATAATAACCTCTCTTTATAATAAAATCAACAATAACGCCTTAAGCTTATGAATGGTACTTCTGTGTTCCATCAACTCAGTTATTTATTCATTCAGTTTCACTTAGTTTGTATATCAGTTCTTTTATTAGGTACTAGGTAGATTACCACAAAGGAATCTACCTATTCGTTTCTTCCATGATGTCGCAGAATTGAAAAATTTCTACTCACTATCACTAATTAGGACCAGGAGAAACCGATTCCGATAAAAAGTTTATATATATATATATATATATATATATAAACTTTTTATCGGAATCGGTTTCTCCTGGTCCTAATTAGTGATAGTGAGTAGAAATTTTTCAATTCTGCGACATCATGGAAGAAACGAATAGGTAGATTCCTTTGTGGTAATCTACCTAGTACCTAATAAAAGAACTGATATACAAACTAAGTGAAACTGAATGAATAAATAACTTTTCTTGTGCGCACGTTTGCGGCCAAACTATGCGTCGCAGGAACGTGAAACTTGGGTGGTAGATTTTTGGTAAGTGGTGGATGAACTGATAGGAGATTGGGTGAAATCCATTAAGAGGAAGGTTCACTTTTTAAAGCTTTAAATACAAAAACAATCATTCTGAGAGGATCCAATGATTGTGAGGGTCCGTGTCTGGTATCGTATGAAAGGGCATTAAATAAGGAATACAGATTAAAAGTCAGATTTTATCTAGCTCAATTCCTCGGAAGACACTGATCGATCGAAAGATCTAGTTAAGCAGTTACCGCATAGGTACAAGCGTGTTTGTTGTCTTAGAAAAGTGCTTCAAGATACGAGTAGAATCTTTTTTCAAATTTCTAGTGCTTACTGCATAGCTACCCATCCATATTATGAGTGAGTGAAAATAATTTGATTAGGTACTTCGATTAGATTAGGTCCTGGAAGCTGCGAGTGACAGGGGCCTCTGGCGAAGATATGCAGATGCTTTGGGCCTCCGACCCAATCAAGGATAGACGGGGAAGAAGATGTGTATGTATGTACTTCGACAATCAAAGAATTCACTACACCATCACTTGTAATCTACCTATGCCTGTGGCGTGCCAAAGAAATTCTTTCTATTACTTTATAATATGAACGATAGATATCTGTTTACCCATTGATGTTTCACATTTATTAACCGTAAGTATTGAATTAAATTGATGAATTATATTCCGTACCTACGCAATTTCTTTTGATATAATATCGCCCACCTACAACAACATAATATGTAATATAGACTTAATATTTTCGCTAAGAAGATAAGTTTTATTCAATTTACAATGTATTCCAAGGGCCGTCCCTACCTAAAAGGCGAATTACGTAAAGTTTAGACTTTGCCTAATTTGAAGGCGGCAGTATGAAGGGGTGGCAATCTGAATGAACCCTAATGTAATGCGCCTGAGCTACCCGGTGATGTGGAGGGCCTTAAGCCCGCGGCCCGCGGGATTTTTTTTTTTTAATAAAAGGATCTGGGCTTGCATACACAAACCCAAATACTTTCCTGCACACCTTGCACTAGGCTAAAAGCCTGTATCGCAAAGTGTGGAATACATCGCCAGCGCCGGGGTTTGAACCTGGCACCTCCCGTTCCATGTATTCTTTTCCTTCAATATTTCGTACAAAAAAAATCGCCTGCGGCGTTGGTTGCACCGTCATTTGTTTTGTACTATATATTATAGTTATATGCCGATATGTTCACCCAGCACTCCCATTCCTTCTAAAAATAAAATCGCCTGCGGCGCTATTTACTTGTTTCAATACCTGGAGCGATTCCGATATCCAATTTGGTTCAAGGTTTGTTTTTAGTGAGAATAATTTTAATGTATATGATATTTCAATATCATTATTTTACTTAATTAAGATGTAAACTCCATTATGTACTTCACTTACTTTTATAAGTACTTTAAGATTTTAATTTTATGTCCTAGTGTATTGAATGTCTATTATTCTTTTATCTGAAAAAAAATCAAATTCAAATAAGAAGTTTTGGGTGACACAGAATCAATTAGGTATATCAATTTATGCATATACATATGTACTATGTATATGCATAAATTGATCTTGTACTATGTATTTATAAATTGCACAAATGCACACCCAAAGTCATATTCGAAAACCACCAATAGCAAATGTCAAAAATACGAGTATGTTCCGTTAGCTGTTACAGTTACAGATAGGGCTGCCACCTTTGTCAGAGCGTAGGCCCGGAGATTTCGGAAAAAACGAATTTGCAATTATAGTTGGCCTTTTTTTTTTGGTCTTCACCATAATTACAAACCCGGAGATATAGTATGCAGACCCGGAGACCCGGTCTTTCTATCGGGGACAGCGAGACCCCGGGTATTTTCCTTTTTTTTTAGTCATGAGAAAAATTTCTGACCCGGAGATACAATATGCTAACCCGGAGCCCGGAGAACGCCACTCAAACCCGTAGACTCCGGGTCAAACCCGGAGAGGTGGCAGCCCTAGTTACAGACATTGAGACACACTCAATACTAAACACTTGCTGTGAATAACAATGATTATGAAAACAAATGGAAACAATCAGTTTCATAATACAAACTTCTCTGGCTCACACAAAGATACTTATCTCACTAAACTCAGATTCGTTTGAGAAAAAATGTGTTCACTATGTTGACTTTTCCCAGATCAAATCACCAATCAGACGCCACACTGATGGGCCGTGAATCTCTTAAGAATGTCCGCACATTCTTTGTTAGCCACAAACATTCTCTAGAGAATTCATTCCTTAATAAGATTTTTTTATATTTTAATATCATAGTACCTAATATGTGTGTCCGGAGGCGGAAAGGAGCCTACAATATCCTATAAGATTTTATTTGTGTTTACCAATTTCCTACATCGATAACGGTCTCTTATACAAAAAGCTTTTTTAGGGGTTTTATATAGAATATGGTTATCGGGAAAATAGAAAAGTTTTCTTCTTTATCACGAATGTTAGTTTACATATTGGATTTAGGTAATATTACCATGTTCACCATTAGCCACTCTCAAGCGTTGCTCTACACTAACAGGTACTTTATTATACTAAGCCCAAAAAAGGCTTTCATTTTTAGTTCTTTATAAACGAGTGACATTAGAAAATATTTCTTATTTTTATAAAACTCCAGAAGAGTTTCACGGAGCTTTCGTTCTGACGCATATTAACGAGTTATTTCGTGATGATTATTTTACGTATCCATTGCTGTGGGAAGTGGGAACTCGTCCTCAAGAAATTATCACACATTTCAATTTATTTGTAATCTTCTATTGTAAAATTTTACCTTTATTTTTGTAATTTGTTGTACCTATATCAAAAAATATTTAGCATACTTATGTATATTATTTGCACGTCTTGAAGCAAAAAATATTTACTCCAATGGTATCTACTCAGTGGAAATATAGGTACATAGGTAAGTAGGGAAGATTTTGATTTGACGGCGTAATTTATTATTCCAATCGTTATTTTGTAAAAGTCTTCATTAAAATTTTCCCAAAAATCAAATATCATTATGAAAAGATATTGAATATCTTCTTTCAGACAAATAATATTTCATATTGGAGATTCATGTCACAAACTTCTCAATTCCTCTCATTTGTTATGATTAATTTTGGGAACGGAATATAACAATAGGATAGATGATTATTTATTATTAAGTTACATTTTAATAATTGATTGAGATGAGTCTCTCAATGGAAAATTGAAATCTAATATATAAAATCATTAGTGAACAGATGTGCATGTCCCGTTTCGAAAATTTTCAATGTATTGCTGAAAGAGATCGCTATGTAGCGATAAGCTTGCCCTAGTGAGAATTACTTATATTATTATAATAAGTGTATATAAATTTTATTGTATGTAACGTTCAGTTATAAATAAATAGACGGCGTTTTCCATACTTATCTCTATTTTAAAAAAAATATTATAATTATCGGGTCATCCCTTGTCCAAGTATTGACTATTCAATAACTATATGTAACTATTTTAAATGTTACATATGTTGCATGTTTTCTAAAAAATATCAGTACAAAAATTTGTCCCAATTTTTTTTCAAAAACTTACTAATTTTATGGACTATTTATCTTACAAATTTCGTTAAGCTCTCTTTCTCGACGGCATCATAGATAAAAATTATTCCAAAGTACAAAAGAGTGCTAATTCATGTAAAGAAATTTTGATGAGACTTCATACACAATCTATGGGGTGAAAATTTTCCAAAAAAATCACAATTTTTTATACTACCAGCTACCTACCATCTTTATATTCGACTTTTTTAAATCTTGTAGTAGCAATGAAATGTGAATATGACAATATTATGTTCAAATTCGTGAAAAAAATCCGAAATTTTCTCCCCGTGCATGTTGTATGGATATCAAAATTTCTCTACGTGAATTAACACCCTTTTGTACTTTGGATTACTTTTTGTGTATGATGCCGTAGAGAGATAAATAGTCCATAACATTATTAAGTTTTTGAAAATATTCGTGACGGATTTTTGTAGTGGTATTTTTTTATAAATCGTCCTTAATTTTTTTTTTTTTAATTTTGGATTGTGACTAATTTTGAGATACATTTTTTTTATGGCGCAATGGTATCAGCTAAACCTACAATTGTTTTTGCGTCAGCAAGGTACAAAAAATTGCGTAACATAAATTGGGGTATATATGTACATAGGTACCCTCAAAGGTGCTCTATCTCTGGACTTCCGCTTGGTCGTACTTCCTAGGCAATCCGGTATATTATACTTATTATTAAGTATCTGATTATTTCATCAAATAATTTGTGAAAGGGAATGAAATAGACATTGTTCTCATAATATTTTGAAGAACAATAAACGAAATTTTGATTGTACTAGTGAATGTAGTATTCTTCGTGAATAATAACAATAAGACTTCTCATTGAAACTTGATTTAAAATCATAAGAATATCATCTGGTAATATTTCCCATCCTTAATGATCCAGCGATAAATATTCACATACTATACCTACGTATACAACTATATCTATCTAGGTCGTCTTTTGGAAATGGGTAGGGTTGCCAGACGTCCTGGTTTACCGGGACCGGGGTTTACCATTTTACGGTATCAGTTTTTGGTATTTTTGACAGTTTACATATGTATAAAGTAAGGAACTATTTTTTTCATTTTTATTACACATGGATAGACAGATACAGTCACAAAAACGAACATTGACAGGTACATTAGTACAAAATATCAATACACAAGACCAATAATATGTGGAATAACAATGTAGAAAACAAAGTTACGCATTAGCGGTTCGTAAAATTTTCGATTTGAAACTTCATCTCCCCGGTGGCGTAACCAGGGAGAGCGAGTGAGTCTATCCAGAGGCGCCAAACAGGCAGGTAAGGTTTCTCGTTCTTTTTCAACTGTCTCATCACTTTATCATTTTTTGAGAAAAACCCCAAAAATTTTCACTAGCGGCTTTTGTCGATCCGTTTATGAAATACTGATTATAAACTCTTTGAAAAATTGCAGCGCGGCTTTCATTAGCAAGAATTGTAACTTTCGAGGAAGTTCTGAAAATGTTTGCTGTATGACTTTTTTCGATTAGTTTGCCAATTTCTGAGGCAAAAAAAAAACACGTCTGTCAATTACCCCCCCCCCCCCCCCTCGCCAAATTTTTCGTAGACAAGGTCAACAATTTTAGTCTTCCTCCTCGTCCCTCTCCTCGATTTTCAGATGGATTTCAATTCTATTTTTTATTTTAGCTCGGAACCGTTCACCCCGGGAGACAAAAAAAAAGATCAACAAACCCCTCCCGAAAATACTCTGAACACCCTTGAGTTAGTACTACGACAAAGTTGTTTTCTAGTTGTACCCAGATATACTCGTATATGCATAGGTATAGGTACTATGTATATACTCGTAAAAGGACGTTCTTTGCCAACCGGTGTGCAGTCCATTTGGAAACGGGTCTGATGATGGACATACGAACTATGCTGAAACACAAGACTTTCCACACAAGAAAATCCACGTGCACGGGCGTCGCCAGCTTGCAGCTAGGGGGGGGGGGGGGGGCAACCAAAATTTTAGTAAGTATTTATATAGTACGAAAAACGCGTAAATAGCGCCGAAGGGGAATTTTTTGGAAACTTAATGAAGACGGTCAAGATGTAGTTTGGTTTCAAATACAGAAATCACAGAAAAAAGCGCCGCAGGCTATTTTTTTTAAATAAAAATGGGTAAGGTGATTTTTTTTTATGAAACGATTGCATTTTAAGAGATTAGATTTAATAGAATTAGTTCATTGATAGAATTACACCCATATAATAATATTCATTCTCAGTTGGAATTTACTTGGTAAATGACAATAGCTGAAGTGAATTAATTAGTCTCATAAACATATAAAGGAAAACATCAAGCTCTTATTAGATGCTAGCTGTATTACCCGGCGCTGCTCGGGTGGCTACTTTTGACTAAACCAAAAGCACTGGGACCAGTGACATATAATATAGGATTTCATTTCGGGGGAGGGCGATCTAGTATTTGACTTTGGGAGGGGAGGAAACCGAAAAGACTCCTGTCAACGGTTGATTGTGACACTAAAAGTAAGACTTCGACGAAAACTTTTAGCCACCCACGAAGGAGTCGCTGCTTTAAATTTACAAACACATATTTATAGAACTTGCAAAATTTGCCAAAGGGCCATCGTTACAAACATACATGACTTGGCCAGTATTATATTATTGGCAAACCAGTATTATGTAATGGAATTATATAAGTCTGTAGGTAGTAGGTAGACAGCTAGGTTTCTCTTGTGTGCCTACGATTTGCCGCTCGTGTGACTTCTGACGTAGCAGTATAACAGTAAGTATTTCAAGTTTAGGCATACCTACTAGATATTAGATAACAACACAAACACTTTAGTGGGTAGGTATGTCATATGCAACCACCTTGCCACCTTCAGATCATTTACGAATATCTATACGTCGTTTACTTTGATGCTACAACGTGTAATGTTCTTATTTTTTGGTGATTTGATTCAACAATCACTATTATTTTAGTAGGTGATTCGACTGTTAATCCAATGGAAGCGAGTTCAATCCCCTACTTACTCCACTTCACAGCACAAGCTTTTCAAGCTTTCTGTGAAGTGTACAAGGAAGTATTTGGGTTTATTTCGATAATATGAAAAAAATAGGTAGGTACCGCCGGCGCCGGATAGTTGAACTATATCGTCAGACCAGCTTAGAATATAGTTTTAAAAGCGGGTGTGACGTATCGGCTACCATGAAAAGCGGATAACGGTTAATAATATTTTGGTCACTCCACGGGACTGAACTTTTCTTTTCTATAATACGTATGTCGGCCTTAAGTATCTCGGGCAACATTCATTATCATTACTCATGCCAAATGAAGTTCATATGGAAGTAGAAAGTCAGAATACCAATTTGTCTGATTCACTTTTTCAATTGTTATTCGTTATGCATGTGTCATTTCTTCCTCGTGAAATGGTTTCCATGTGATATTTCTTACATCCGCGTGTAATTTTATTCTGACACCATTTCCAGCCCACTGCCATTTTGATTTAGCAACACAGTCATAAACATACTTATGGATGTGGCAGGCCACTATATAAAGGATTTGGTCGATATAAAGTTTTGAATTAATTACTATATTATGTGTGAGGTTAGATAAATGATATGTAAACTCTAAACTAGGATAGTATTATCTATGATGTTGGATGGATGAGGTTTATAGTAAGTTGCAGAATGTAGATATAAGTTGTAATTAATCACCAAAACTTCACTCAAGCACGAGTACTTCTCGAAGTGATCAGATCTCAAGAAGTTTGCTAACCGGATACAACGAGAATATGAGACAAGCTTAGAGAGTGCTCTGTTATACTTGAAGAGAGAAATAATTAAGCATAGGTAATACTCGTATTAGAGTGTCATTTGTGTTCCACTTGTGACATAAACAGGTTTAGGATACACGCATCTCTACTACCTACCTACCATTAAGTAGTCTATTTCGTCATAAAGCTTTTATGCAAACACCGCCAGCACCAAAATATATGAATTGTTGGAAACTTCGGGGCACTCGCATGGCTGTAGTAAGTCCAGGGTAGAGGACACGACATTCTTTATGCCCTTTTCCTTTTTAGCTAAGGATTCATAGTGCAGTGGCACTACCCTAATATAGACATTCGCCTTCCTTGCAACTGCTAAGACGAAGTAAATAAAATCTATCCATCCTTATTGTATGAACAATATCTTTTAGAATCATCGACAAGATACATTTGGTCTCTGGGGTATCATTATCGCGATGTCACCTTGTATCAGTGAGAAACACTTTGACTCGGTGACAAACGCTTGAAGTACGGAATATTTTTTCCCATACATTTTCATGGCGTCATCATCGTCAAATGTCACCTTGTCGCGGCCTGCATGACACTATGGCGTCGGCCTCGGATAAACACATGTAAAAAATATTATAATATGCAATTACCTATATTATATTTACATTCTGATAAAAAAAATACTCTAGTTATACCTTGTTACGGATCCCTCTATGTTCCCTAACTGTTTTAAATTAACAATTCGTTTATGAAAGACTTAACTGGGGTTAGTTAGTGATTGAATACTTTTCCCGTCATCACTATAAGGCCGTGTTTCCACCTGCGAGAGCACTCGCAGAAGTCTTGCAGAAGTTTCTCGCAATACCGTTTACACATGATATGAATTCATGCAATTTCTAGCTGCAATAAATAGCGTGCGAGAAGCTCGCGGAAGTTACTGTCGCAACTTATCGCAGAGGTGTTTACACACGCGTGCTAGAAGTTGCGACAGCTGTTGCAAGTAGAGCCTAGAAATAACTCCAGCAGGATTTATATATATCATCTAGGCCATGGGCGTCGTCAGGGGGGGACAGCTGCCCCCCCTAGAGATTGGAATAGGTATATATTTTTTCATACTAAATGATAAAATATCACAAAAAATCACATTATTACCACAAGTTTTCTCATCATAACATAAATTTTCATGAAAGTCCATCAAAATACAATTATTTCATTAATAGAAATTGCCTGCGGCGCTATTTTTAATCACTTTTTTATAAAAGCCATTTTTCATGCATATTGTTGGGCAAAGTATTATGTAAGCGTCGGAACACCTATCCTGCTTCCTCCCCAAGAAGGTTCACATAATGCTACAATATGTTTTTTTTTTAATATTACGTCTGCAACGTATTATTCCATTTCTGGCAAATAATTTGTATCTATGTTCAGTTGCATAGACTTCCACTCTTCTTGATCATTGATTTTTTTAATTCGTTCTGCCATTGGCTTCTTAAATTATGATGTTACCACATCGTTTTCTCATCATGTCATGATTTTTTTAAAACTACTATAGGTGTTGTTTGGTAAAAAAAATAACTTCACCGATTTTTCTAAAAAAAAATTCACCTGCGGCGCATTATTCCAACCCTGATAAATAATCTATTTTTTTTTATTTTTACTGAAAAATAATAAAATTTTGCACGGCCCTTCATTCAAAAAGTTTGCCCAGGCCTGCTAACAAAAAACAAGCAGGTTCATTATTTCACGCATTTTCTTTAAAAAAATTCGCCTGCGGCGCTCTTCAAATTTTTCATGCAAGAAGGTCCTATTTGCATGTGACGACATTCAACCCCCTCCAAATTTGAATCTTTGATCCGCCACTGTCTTCTCGAGACTATTCACGTGTCTGTCGATTCATTTTCATTTATCAAAAACAAAACTGACCAACCGCGAGTGCGAGATATACGAAATTTTTCGATAAGCTGCGAGAACTGTCGCGAGTAGATGTGTAGGTATTTAGGCTTGCAATTTATTGCACTCGCAACTTATCGCAGCAATCTCGCGGCTAACTGTCGCGAGTGAACTTGCAAAGGTGTTTACACTATGCAAGATACTGTCTGACACTTCCTCATATTCATGTATTAAAAACTAAACTGGCTAGCCGCGAGTGCGAGATATATACTAAAATAATCGGCCAGCTGCGAGAAGTGTCGCGAGTAAGCTGTCAACGTGTTTACACTTGCAATTTATTGCACTCGCAACTACTCGCAGGAATCTAGCGGCTTACTGTCGCGAGTGAACTTGCAAAGGTGTTTACACATGCAAGTTACTGTCTGACAGACTGTCGGACACTTCTAGCTCCACTCAACTACACAACAAAATATAGTTGTCTCAACGGATATAAAGCAAAGGATGGACTTTCCATCAGGCTTCTGACTGATCGTCGGCTGGTCTAATGTGATCACTTTACACATAAGCATAACATTCACCAACTCCAGTGCATCCTTCTGCCGCGCCCGGGAATCGAACCCAGTCCTCCAGCCTAACACACCGGTATTCACTTCGATGTGTTATGAGGGCTAATGAATGAAGCGAGAAGGAAACGCTTTAGGTATAATTTGTACTACCGGCGCCAGATGAAATAGGGTTTTGATAAACCATAGAATGGAAGTGGTGAATGTCACTTAAGTGTAAAGTGATCAAATTAAACCACCCGACGATTAGTCATAAGTTTGATGGAAAGTCCATCCTTTACTGTATATTGTTATTTCTACTTGTTATTTCAACACAAAATAAAAATTGTGATATTCACAATACATCTACTAAACAAATTATTACGTTGTTCACTCACGCTAACAGTTATTTCATAAAACAATTTATGGATACACACACATAGGTACTGTGGCTTATGAGTAAATTATAAATAGGTACTCATTACATTACCTATATAAGTACCTACACCTATCAGCGCATCACTAACTCGTAAAGCCTGCGGGTATTTCTTAACTAAAATATTATCATTTCGTATTTTCTTCTTAATGGGCAATTTTCGAAATCCTGGAAAATTAATATATTCATCTACCTACTCTATTCTATGCAGATACCTGTGTAATAACAAAAGGGTGACCCATGTATAAAACACGGATCAAACAAAGCAAAAAACAGCAAAAAGATTACCTGCGAGCGGTTTGTGATGTTTTTATTTTCGAACTATCATACCAGTTTAATTCGTAAAAAATAACAAAAATAGGTGCAGTTTTGGAGAAAATGTGATAATATTTTAGAAATAACTCCAAGACATTTCCTATATGGTAACTAGAAGATTAGATAGTTAGTATTTCTTCTCCATTGGAAATTGGAATAACTATTTCGTTTAAGTATATTATAGGAGTACTAGATAATATATGCAGAGATTTTAAGGGCTTGGCACCAAGAATGACGTCACGGACATTTCCTATGGCATTAAGGTTCAAAATCGCGTGAACAATCGCATGATAAAATGGTAAAAATAGCGTTTTTTTTTTCATTTTTTGGAGTTAATATTTTGCGTCTATCAAAAAACTTTTACGGTTATTCCCTAGATTTTAATGCATATTATCAGTACAAAAAACAATTTTTACTCCGCGACTTTCGGGAAACGAGTTTCCGTCTTTCGGAAAAAAGATCAGAGGTGTTTTTATTTTTTTTTTTTGGGAAATCTATACAAGATATAAAAAATCTTTTACGGTTATTCCCTAGATCTACCCTATCTTGTTCCAAAGCATATTTAGTAACGGTCGTCGAGATAGAAGGTCTCCCGTTTTTAGAAATTTTTGAAATGTCGGTATGCACACTCTTAATAGATATGTAGCAATCAATAGTTGGTACGTAACTATGCAAATGAACACCAATCATAATGTAGTGGAAATGAGATAGTTGAATCTCTAAGAAAAATATCAAGAGATAGGATAAATACTGTTGGATTATAGGACATCGTGTATAACACAATATAAGATTAAGAAGACATCTAACTCGTATCGTAGGTATATGTATACATTTATACTCATTATAGTATACTTCATAAATTTCTTTGTATAATAATTCTGATGATTTGCATATATTTTATAATTAAATGTGTATTTAACTACATTAATTTTCAGGCAGGATACTTTAATATTCGAACATGAATTCATATTCCATTAGTTCATTCATGAGGCCCGCCTTATGAACCTTCTCTGTAAAAAATATCCAGTTTGTTATAGTGATGTACCTACCTTGCTCTAGCTATAATTTAATTCACCACTATTTTTTTTTTCCTTAAGTTTCTGACAAAAATACATATGTTCGTACATCTATGAAATTCATTCCCTTGACTTTAACCTTACTGACTTGACCTTAACTGATGAAATAACAGGGAAAATGTTATGTATTCTGCAGAATATTGTGTAGAGTGTAGAGTCATGCACTATGGCCCAATTTTGTTGGAATCAGTTGCTGGAGCCCTGAAACGACTTCGCGGACAACATGAAATTCTAATTATTATGAGAACAACTTAAGAGTATGCATACCGACATTTCAAAAATTTCTAAAAACGGGAGACCTTCTCTCTCGACAACCGTTATTAATTTTGCTTAGGAACAAAATAGAGTAGATGCATTGAACCTTCATCTAGGGAATAACCGTAAAAGATTTTTTATATCGTATAGATTTCTCAAAAAAAAAATTGAAAACACCTCTGATCTTTTTTCCGAAAGACGGAAACTCGACGAGTATTTTTTTTTCTTGTACTGATAATATGCATTAAAATCTAGGGAATAACCGTAAAAGTTTTTTGATGGACGCAAAATTAACCCCAAAAAATGGGAAAAACGCTATTTTTACCATTTTTTCATGCGATTGTCACGCGATTTTGAACCTTAATGCCGTGGGAAAAGACTGTGACGTCATTCCTGGTGCCAAGCCCTTAAATCTAATTCGTAACATTTCTAACAATTTTAAAATATTCACGTAGTAAACAATCTATGGAAATAATTCAACTTCCAGCAACAGCTTTAGTTGGTAACAGACCACCAAAGGGCTGGTAAAAATGTTGATGAATAAAGGATTGTAATTGTGTGGTAATAATCCGGTGAAATTAAACACAAAGCAGTCCCTCGATGGAAAGTTGTGGGGTAGTAGGGATTTCATTCATTCTATACGTTTTTTGGGATGCTGAATCCGAATCCGAGGTTTGCCAACTACATTTCGATACGGAACATGGCAAAAAATACAAGAAATGGCGAAATAAATCATTTTCTGGGATTCGAAAACTGACAACTTTCGTAAGTTATCTTTTAAAGCAAAATGAAAGTACGTAAAAATTACTACAAAATTGCGATATAAAATTTTTCTCTAAAATAAATAGCAACGGAGCTGTCAAGGTCCAAAAAATGGCCAAATTTTCTTATTGTTTTACATTACGAGAATCGAAAATGTATTGAAAAAGTTCACCTTGTTGCCTTCATAAGCAAATTTCAACAATTATTCTTTAAATTCATGAGTCATATTTTACCTCGTTGGAATCAGAAAACACAAAGCAAGCTATTAACGAAATTTTTATTTAAAAACACTACACTTTTTATTTAAAAACACTAAAAATATAGTCATTTGTTTAGGCTAAAAATGTTTAAACCTTTTTAGCTTAACCATTTCACTATATTTTCAAATAAAATTTATCCTGAAACCTTTCTCCATGTTTACTGATTCCAACGACGTAAAATATGTATCATAAATCTGAAGAATAATCGTCAAAATTTGGTGATAATTCGAACAAGGTGACCTATTCTCCATACATTTTCCATTCTCACAATTTAAAATAACAAGAAAATTTGGCCAATTTTTTGAGCTTGACAGCTCCGCTGCTAGTTACTTTAGAAAAAAAATTATACACCAAATTTATAAGAAATTTTATGTGCTTTCATTCTGCTAAAAAGATGACCCACAAAAAGTTGATGGTTCAAATCCAGAATGCCAGGAAATGTAAATATTCGCCATTTTACCAATTTTTCGCCATGTTCCTTCACGAAATTTTGTTGGCAAACCTCGGATTCGGATTCAGCACCCCGAAATGCGTATAGAATGAAAGAAAAACAGACTACCCCACAACTTTCCATCGAGAAATCTAAAAGCACCGTATTATAATAACATTACGAGCACTACTATGTATAAATAAAAATTTAAATAATAAACCGCATTATTTTTATTTATGGTATGGTTATTTATATTTACATTGTACATCACATTGAAATATTTTATGGTTCCATATCAAACCTCTTTCATTAAAATTCCCTGCAAATCAACACGATCTCTCAAAACTGTATTTTGCTTTACGTGCGGTTGTTTTACGAGTAAATTTTACCGTACATTGTACAATCAGTAAACAATGTTGAATAAATTTTAGCCTCAAAATATTTAAAACTTCGACTTTAGTTAAAATATTAAACGAGTTTTATACAGCAATAGACAGTAGGTAATATAGTAATATCATAGGACTTATACCTCCTCCAATTCTCCCGCTCCTGTGCGATTCCCATCCACTGGGGTCTGGCAAACCTCTCTGCGTTAGTCGCGCTAAAAAGGTGATGCGAGTGGCCTTTTCCCCCGCAAGTAAACACATATCTAATTGCTGAATTCTCCTAGGGCAAAGGCGTGCAATTGTCAAGATTTATCTAAATACTATAGTGGGAATCCGTGAAAATTATTCACAAAATTTGGCATTTTTTACTAACTAAATACTCATACTGCCACTCTACCACGACTTCAAAGTTCTTCGAAGGAACACATCAGGGAGAACACATGTCTCAATGTTTTTCCATGCCCCTGCTATTGCCGTTGATAATATGCTGCCCTGATAATATTCTGATATTATTGTATGTAAAAGGAACAATGTAACTTAAATGAGTCGGGTGTTCCTGCGCATTGAAAACCCTGTGTGTCTTGCATAATTAAAACATGCCCAGAGTAGAAACAAAAAGAAATACTACAAACAGTTATACAGAAACAATAAGAATAAAATAATTAAAAATAGTAAGTAATAGATACAGAAAATAGTAAATATTATATATAATAATATACATACGAGTATATACAAATATAAGACAGGCGGTCCAGGATGGGATGAAGGATAAGGAAGGAATCAATCACTTTCACCTCTAGCTGTTTTATATTTTAAAGCTTCTTCTTTAAAGAGGGCACTAATTTATTTTCTGAATTAGGTATAATAGGTATATTTCAATATTAATGTAGGTGTGTAAATAAATATCTAAATAATAATTATTCCTAATAATGGCCGTCCCTTATCTATCATACGGTTATTAGAAACTAATGGAAACTATTATTTAACTCACATTAATGTTTTCAAATGGCTTTAATATGACTTTGAGTATTTCTAGATAATACGATTACCTACGAGTATATATGTATACGATTAATATATAGGTATTGAGTATATCTTGTATTGTAGCGTCAATTAACCGCACACTTACACACAATTAACATAAGGGATACCTATCGTTTCCAATAATGAATTCTGCAATAGATTCAGTAGGTATTTATAAATAATTATTGGAAGATCTCATAAAGTACTGCCAGAATACAATACAATATTAATTATCTCTTGTCATTCAAGACACTTGCTCCAATGAGTCTCCATTAATTATAATCCTTGTATCTTTTTATATATCTGGCAATACGTAGAACCTTTTATAGTCAACAACATGAAAGGTATGCTACGTTTAATAATGGAATCATTAGTAAGGTTATAAAAGACAAGCAAAAAAGGATTTCTGTTATTATATTTACCGAAGGTAATATGATGATGATTATATAAAATATCAATAAATTAGATTCGTATATTTGGCATTTAACTAACTTTAAGCAGCAAATACTTTATAACAATAGCAATACGTGCAGCTTCTGACATTTTCCATATAAAGTAGCGATCATACTGTCACTAGAGCCATCTAGCGAACCGTAATGAAAGTAAATATCCCCCCCCCCATAGATATTGTATGGACAGCTCGGGAAAATTGAACAGTTTTTAAATCCTCACACAGCATTTAATCTGCATTTATGAGTGTTATATCCTTCTGAAGATGAATAGAGGTTTAAATTTCTCGTGATTTAACTCTTTAAAATATGATCATAATTCATTCAATTTTTTTATATTTTTAAGTAATGATTTGTATGAAGTTTGTATTGAACGGCTGATCTCTTTCGAAAGCTTTCATCTCGCGCCGCATTTGTGCCCCGTTTGGCGCTAGTATCGCAATTATAAAAATCGAACGAAGCTGCACGTATTACTATTGTTATAAAGTATTTGTTAAAGTAGAAATCCAGATTCAATATTTTCTAATTTTGAATATTGGTTTGAATTGAAAAAAAAAAAAAAAACATCAATTGATTTTTTCGTCACCGAGTAGACCGTGGCGGTCTGAGACGGTCACAAATTTGGATCATACATTACAGGTATCAACGACATACCAGAAAATCAAATCTACCCAACCTCTTTCATAGCACACGCATAAAATTTTATGACAAATTTGCTGGGCTATGGCTGATTGAACTAAAAGAACCATTTGCAAATTACCAAAGTACTTTGTGCATTGATATTGAATTTGACGTTTTTTGTTGATTACGTAAAGGGAACTATATATAGCGTGAAATACAGTACACGAAAAATGTTCGGAAAATATTATTTGAAACTAACATTGTTACTAAATTTTGTAGAGAGATCGTGTTCCCTATCAAAGTAAAAATATTGTTTTGTACGTATCAAAATACTATGCATTCGCTGTCAGTATCATTTGTTATAAAATATTTCACACGTTATTCACACCATCAGTCCACGCCATTTATTTCAGTATTTATATAGGTATATATATTTTTTAAGGGTCTGGGGTTGCATACACAAACCCAAATACTTTTCGGCACACCTTGCACTAGGCTAAAAGCCTGTATCGCAAAGTGTGGAATACATCGCCAGCGCCGGGGTTTGAACCTGGCACCTCCCGCTCGAGAGACTGCTGCCTCAATCAACTGCGCCAACCATGTACTCGTTGTCCCGTAAGTCATCAACGATATCCCGTGAAGGGGTGATAGACCAACATTCATAACTGAGCAGAAAATCGCAATATGACCTTAGTAGAAAGTCTCTCTTTCTCGAGATATCGGCACTTTTTTGTTTTTCGTGAAATTAGACACCTTCGATCAGTTTTTCGATCGCCACGTTCACAAAATTTAATAATAGATTCAATTTTTTTTATTCATGATCCTGAATAATCCAGCTATTTGATTATAGTCCAAAATAAAACTTATTATGCCACAATGTTGAAAAAAAGAACCTCTTTTCCTGCTCATTTTTGTTTTTTATTAACAAATTTCGACTCCTTTACATAGTAAAAAAATTGTATCATATAAAGCTGGAAAATTTTAATAAAAATTCCTATATTTAGTGTGATTTAAAAAAAATACAAAACTTGATATAGTTCCCTTTAGAAAAAAAAGATATTCCTGTTTTATTTCAATTATAAAAACAATCAAAAGCAGGGTCATGGGTTCTTTGTGTCCAATATTAAAAATACGAAAAAAAGTGTAACAAATAATGTCAAAAAAATAAAAATCAACCGTTTTGAAGTTATGTTTTTTTTTTTAAATTGAGGACTATGAAAATTTCTCATTTGGGTTTTTTGACAATAACTCACAAAGTGCTAACTCGAATTTGACAAAATAAACTAAAAACAATAGTAAGTAGTGTATGTTTTCGATAAAGATTCTAATTTGTGGCCTTTTAATTAGAATTTAGTGAAAATTCTGTTAAGAAACATGTTTTTTCATTTGAATAAAATTTAATTTAATTTTATATGTATAGTGGCCTAATTTAATGAATGACCCTTATAAACTTAGGAATCTAAATATCTTTACATAGAGAAACGTTAATTATCTACTTCAACATCCACTTCCACTACATTCTCCTCCAAGTAATAGAATCCATCTGTGAATTAAGTTTCTTGAAAGTTTTGCGGTTTGCCCCAAACTTAATGAGTCGTTATTCCCCCATTAGACTATAGGAATAATATAAGAGGGATCCTCAGATAATTGTATTCCTATTTCCTATATTGTTTACGTCATTACGTGCATACTTCAGACATTATCGTTTTATGTGGGAATTCAACTATCGTTAAAGTATTTTACGCATTTCCTAAATCCCATAAAAAGAAATGAAAAATTCAAGTACTTAATAAATTACATTCAATAACAAAACCTTTTAAGACTCCCGACCCAACAATGAATTTCCCACGGCATTAAGGTTCAAAATCGCATGAACAATCGCACGATAAAATGGTAAAAATAGCGTTTTTTCCATTTTTTGGGGTTAATTTCGCTTCAATCAAAAAACTTTTACGGTTGTTCCCTAGATTTTAATGCGTACTATCAATACAAAAAAAAAATATCTGCGACTTTCGGCAAACGAATTTCCACATTTTTTTTTATGTAATCTACAGAAGATATAAGTTATCTTTTACAGGTTTTCCCTAGATAAAAGTTCAATGTATCCACTCTATTTTTTCCAAAGCACATTTAGTAACGGTTGTCGAGATCTAAAGTCTCCCGTTTTTTTAATGTCAATATGCGTATACTCTTAAAACAGACCACATCGTTTAAATGCTAGAATTACTAAATACTAGAAAATTGGGAATCCAAACTATTCCGTGTAAGTGTAACGTAGATGTTTCGTGACTTAATGATACGAGTAAGTAAAGTACTTATGTATGTATTTATCGGTAAATCGTAATATAAAGCTGATTCCCCAGAACGGTGAAGAGACAAGTAAGAGTTTACAATTCAATTCTGAAAGCAAAGGTATATCCTGCATTCTTCTGGAGATCAGAGAACAGAGAAAAAACAGCATTGCCTGTTTATTAACCTTATTATAATTTGACAGAAATAAAATGGACTTGAAAAGTTTTCCAATCCATAACCAAATCATCTACGTATTTGACAGTTGAGACTTTTTAATTCCCCTCTTCTCTATTCAAAGCGATGAACTGTAGAGAAATTATACGGAATTAGAACTCGTTTAATTTTGACCCCGAATAGAATTCGCTGAGGCGGAAATACACCAAAGAGGGGAGGTTAACTTCGTTACTTTATTTTGCGGTGACGATTGCTAAATTAATAAAATTACGTACTCTGCATTGCACAGTTCAACACGCCTAGAATTTGTCATAACTCGGACTCTTGTCTCCTAGACCTTTTCTCTTTAGACACTTTTTACAAACAAAAATTACCTGCGGCGCCATTCTTTCTTTTTTTGTAGTTTTTGTGCGCCACAACTACAGTATTTACCTTACTTCACAATTTTAACACCAAAACACGACCTTTTTCACTCAACTTCACGAATAATTTTGCCTATAATAGTCAGATTTAGTTTTGATTCCCCCCCTCCCCAATACTATATCCCCCCGAAATGAAAACCTATATACGCCACTCCCGAAATATAAACCTATATACGCCACTGATAACGCGATGATTTTATTATCACAACATACTATAAAATGATCTATCTAATGCGTCATCTACATGCTGGCCGAGCTGTCACGTTTTTTGTGTGAATGAGTAAAAAGGCGTTAACCATCGGTCACGTATACAATCCAAGACAATCACCCCGTCCGCACGTCTTTTTACTCATTCACGCAAAAAACGTGACAGCTCGGCCAGCATGTGGATGAGGTATAAGGCTAAGTACTCGTAACAAGGCAGACCAAAAACAATATAATACGCTCTGTTTATACGAGTGTATACGCAGCGACGGGTACTTTCTCTATATGTCATTTACGATTTTAGAAAGCGATTTCTAGAAAAAAAAAATGTTCAGACTAATTTGCACAGGGGTGTATAATGTATATTATGTTATAGTATATCAATATTTTTTTTTTATTATTTATTTATTGCAAAATATTTAATAAAGTATAGATCATTGGTGTGGTGCCTAATCCAAATGAATTTTTGGCTACATTAAAATATGCAAATAACGTGTGATTGATTTAAAATCAAAACAATAATATTTTTAGGTACCAGGCGCGAAGCTACCTAAGAACGCGATTCCCATCGAGTTACCTTTTAGAAAAAAATATAGGTAAGTATTATAGTGTCTAATCTGACGTAATAGTCCGAGAGCCCGCTGCTTAATTTATGACGTAGCTGTTTTTTGATCGAAATGTGGTATAAACGATAGCTTACCAATAGGGTATTACATCGCACTAGGGTTGCCTATCAAAATCTTGCCGCAACCCCCCCTGCGCCCCCCGAAAAGGTCCCTCTTCGCGGTTTTTCACATTTTATAGGAATATGGTAAGAGATAGGAGAAAGTAGTCAATGACAAAAATAATCCTTGCTAAATTCTCTACAAAAAACGTTAAGTCAATTTTTTCATAGGACTAGTAGTTTACCCGTAATGGCCGGTCAAAAAACAGGATATTTTTTGAAAAAATAAAAAAAAAAGTTTGATTATTTTTCTTTCACATTCTTCCACCCATTATTACTAACATTTTATGGAAAAAAAATTTTGGCCTGCGGCGCTATATCACTGGTTATTTTATGAAAAACTAAATTTTAAGAATTTTCGTCACTGAGTTTTATTGTAATAACTCCGAAATTATTAGATGTATGAACATAAGTTATAGCTTGTTTTGTAGCTAAGACTATGGTAATTAATTCGTTCTCAGACTATTTTCCTGTAGCTCTTATCAATTTTCAACCAATTTAGTTTAAATACATTTTTTTTGTATTTTAAATGAATTTCGGTTTTGGACCGGCCATTGCGGGTAAACTGATAGTTCTACGAAAAAATTGACTTAAATTTTTTTGTAGAGAATTTAGCAAGAATTATTTTTGTCATTGACTACTTTCTCCTATCTCTTACCATATTCCTATAAAATGCGAAAAACCGCGAAGAGGGACCTTTTCGGGGGGGGGCAGGAGGGGTTGCGGCAAGATTTTGATAGGCAACCCTAGTGCGATGTAATACCCTATTGGTAAGCTATCGTTTATACCACATTTCGATCAAAAAACAGATACGTCATAAATTAAGCAGCGGGCTCTTGGACTATAACACAATAAGAAATGTTAACCCCAGCTTCCTTTCTGCAGAAACCCACCCTTCGCCACTGTTAGGTACTTATATTATAATTAATGTAATAATTAATTAAATTATTATGGATGTTTCCACATCGCTGATTAATATTAATTATTTACTTAGTAATTTACCTAACTGTATCGTATAATAATATATTTAATCAATGAAACATAATATTATGCATTAGAAAGCATGCCGACATTTCAAAAATTTCTAAAAACGGGAGACCTTATATCTCGACAACCGTTACTAAATATACTTTGGAACAAAATAGGGAAGATGCATTGAATATTTATCTAGGGAATAACCGTAAAAGATTTTTTATATCTTGTATACTTAGATTTCTCAAAATGTTTTTTGAAATACACCTCTGACCTTTTTTCCGAAAGACGGAAACTCGTTTCCCGAAAGTCGCAGAGTATTTTTTTTCTTGTACTGATAATATGCATTAAAATCTAGGGAATAACCGTAAAAGTTTTTTGATAGACGCAAAATTAACCCCAAAATATTGAAAAAATACTATTTTTATCATTTTATCATGCGATTGTCACGCGATTTTGAACCTTAATGCCATGGGAAAAGACTGTGACGTCATTCTTGGTGCCAAGCCCTTAAGATCATTATTTATTAAGGGGGCTCAGCAAACTCTATGTTCCTCTTCCCGTTGTAGAATAGTGGTAGGTACCCCATTTTTCTCTACCTTACCCTATTAATATCCCAATATCCCAAGGCCCCTGCCCCTCCGGAGTTGTTACCAATTCACCATCTGATTCTCTACTACACTGTAAACAACTCGCTTACTTCCCATCGGGCAACAGTACAGGTAAACAGTTTGCCAGTAAATGCGTAATGAAATTTCGTACTCTAACACAATACTATAATACGGGCAAATACGGGCACGTTCAGTCTGTTATAAAAATTGTTTTTTTAGGGAGCTACTTGCAGCTTTTTGGCAACCATAGTGGCAACATTTGTAGAATTTCAATAGTTTCCACTTTTCCAGCAACCAAAAATTTAGTTCTTTCTTGAAAAACTGTATAGTGGGAAAAAAGATCTCTTATATTGTGGCTCCAGCCAGTGGCGGATCCAGGAATCAATTTTAGGGGGGGGGGGGGGGCTGAATGTCGTCACATGGTAAAAAGTACTGTCACTCAACGTTTTGGGGGGGGGCTGAATGTCGTCACATGGTAAAAAGTACTGTCACTCAACGTTTTGGGGGGCCTTCAGCCCCCTAGCCCCTCCCTTGGATCCGCTAGTGGCTCCAGCATTGTAAGAGATTATATACAAATCTCCTGATTTATAAAAAAGAGGAGCCTGCAATACAGAGGGACCGTGGTACCTGATCCCTTAATACCCTGTATAATATAATCGATAGTCAATACCTACCACTAAGATTTGGAATTGGTAATTAGATTTTATAATATTTGTATTTGTATTACAATTCGTCAATGCATTATTATTCAAATTCATTATTTACTTATAACTATTCATTCACACGTCTTATATAATATTATTTTATTATATCTATTTTTGTGTTTGGTTTTATATCTATTTATATATTTAATATTTATTATATAAATATATTCTCGTAAGTATTACCTAATCAATATTCATACTTAGTATAATAATTAATCCATACCGAAAAGTTCCGAAGGCGCACTCGGTTGTTTTTCGTATGTTGTAAAATTGTTGAACAGATGTTTTCCATTTTTATATGTATCTACATTGTTAGTTCTTCTGGTTTCCTTACTGCGTGTAGAGTGGTTGAATAAGCGAGCTTTCGGCAGCGATACTACTGCCATCTTCAGGATGAAGTATAGCAGTTATAGTATCGCTGCCGAAAATTCGGTTATTCAACCAATCCCGAAGAACCAGCAGCGAAGATACAGATTCATCACGCTGCGAAAGCCTACAAGATTATTTGTTTTTCATTTTTTGAAACAATTGCGGAAGCTACAAATGTCGCATTAAATATATGTAATTATGTATGGAGTTATTTAATCTTCAGAACCTTGTTGTAAAACGCAGGCTACTATGCCCATATTGACGCCTGTTTAGCAGATTTTGACACTAGTATATAATTGACGATATGTTAAATAATTGATTTTATGTATGACGAAATGTCAATTAGAGCCCTTTACACTCTGATTGGCATTGATCTGATAATGATTTTGTTATTTTTCATTGGTAAATATCATATAATCTGTAAAAATTGACGAGTCCAGGTGCCCGAATGGGCCTACGGACGATATAAAACAATAATATACATAATAATTCACGGAAACAATATCGAACAATACATTTATACAACAAAATATGCCTGTACGTTATAAATGTATATTTTCTATGAATATCAAAGTACTGAATTCATGGGATAACGCTTGGATTGATACAACACTGTACGCCGTACGGTTGGCTTAGTGGTGATGGAAAACTCATATTTCAGAATTAGTGGATGGTGATCTCGTGAGTTGTGCTCATTGGCTGCCGTAGGCATTGTTTAGTGTACAGTTCTACCAAGTTGTACACTACCTGTGAGCTGCTCATAAAACTCATTACATGCCTAATTCGATTACGTAGGTAAAACCATGGTAAAACATTATTTTTTATTTTTATTATTCCATTGAAATATAGAGAAACATGATACACATACAACTAACAAGCAAACCAGCAAAGGCTCGAGACAGATCACATTTCAGAAAAAATATAAAACATGAAACACTTTAATGTACAAAAAGAAACCTAAATTGAATTTGATTAGGTACATGAAATTGAACAAAATACTTTTCAAATATATGTTGGAGATAAGTACATGATATGGCAAGTATGGTAATGAAATAAATACATAAGTCAAATAAGTGAAGTCAGGTAAATAAAATCAAATTATGAAACGTCAGTTAATAAATTAAGCACAGCAGTCAATCATAATAAAAACTATTATTATTTCCATCCGTCTTGTCCACCATGCGGACGTTACCTGCAAGTGGAGTTTAGATTGTATTGTTGGTAGCCCTGATTGTCAAATCTTGTCATAAGAGCTGTCAAAGGTTCCCAATATTCTCACATTGTATCTTTTACAAGTAACCTACAATGCCGAAAATATTACAGAGTAACGCTAGAGAAATCATTTTAATGAAAAGATAGTAACGCGAGTTGGAAAAAGAAAAAAATACTCCAATAATCTCTTCAAGCCGCCACCACAAGTTAGAAAAACAATGTTGCCAGTTTATTCTAACAATTCGAAAATTGGCAAATTGTTTTAAACAACAGTTCTGAAATATAATTTGAAAGTAGCGAAAAAATTTAACCATATCGTATTATCACATAAAGCAACACTAAACCAAGTTTGCACCAGGGGACTTCTAACAGGGAATTTTCTGTATAGACTATTTACTCGTAATAGACTAAAATAACACATTACGCTACGAACTGCCGTTATTCACAAATATTTTGTCTTTCGAATTAGGTATAGACTTGTCCACACTTCTTTACTGAAGGATTATTTTACAGAAGTAACGTCATATTTAACATCAAACGTTAAAATAAACCGTTTTAAAAATCTGTCAATCCGTCTGTATAATAGAAAATAATAAAACAATAAATTATACATTCATTAAAAACATATAATATTTGACCAGGCGCTGGGTGCATTTTTGTATGAACAATATGAGGACCGAGTTCCATCAATTGATTATTGTTGGGGATAGGTCAAAGATAAAGGAATCAGATGTTGCCGCCGCCTATTTTGGTCCAATTTTTTTTTACACCCCCTCAAAGTTAGCCGATGGGGTGCATTCTATGAAGTCATTTTAATGACGGGTCAGTTTTTTTTTTTTTCTCTCTCTCGACAAGCTCTTACGACAAGATTCGACAATCAGGACTACCAACAATACAAACTAAACTCCACTTGCAGGTAATGTCAGAACGGTGGACAAGACGGATGGTACAGATAATAGTAGTAATATTATTAATTGTATGACTGACAGTGGCGTATATAGGATTTCATTTCGGGGGGGGGGGGGCGATCTAATATTTTCTTTGGGGGGGTGGAGGCAACAAAAATTTGAAGATAGACGTACAGTATAAAAATTATAATAGCGCCAAATTTTTTCGTGAATGTGTGTAAAAAAGGTCGTGTTTTAGGTTGGTATTAATATTGTGTGCAGAAAATACAAAGAAGAATTTTTTTCGAATAAAGAATTTTTCACATTTCGGGGGGCGCCGGGCCCCCTCGCCCCTCCCCCCCCCCGCTATATACGCCATAGGACATGAAATCTGTACTGTGATTGTGCCTATTACTAATGCACTAATTGTAGTTGTAGTAGCTATGTATTCCCTTCCCAACTGAGGATTATCTACACAAAGTAGGGGTAGGTACTTGTCAATAATTGATAGGCACAATTACTCTAATCCGAATATTGAAATGTATGAACCTACTTCAATAATCAAAGAAATATTGCGATGTATTACATCGTGTAATGTATTATTCTACCATACTAGTATATTGTTATCGACATTCTCACGTACATCTTTGTGGAGAACTATTTTAGGTTCCCATATGTACGAGTATATTACTACCTTCGAACCCATAACTCTTGATATTGTGACTCGTCCTTTCTTCAGACTCCTGTCAGACTTCAGTAGGACGTTTAGTGCGGGCGCTGCGTGCGCCTTCGCATGTTCAATATGAGGACCGAATCCCATCAACGGATTATGCCATACATCAGACCCTATCATCTGAACAACATTTCTACGTTGTTCGTTCTTCGGGTTTCACTGCGGGTCGATTGGTTGAGTAACCGAGCTTTCGGCAACGATGCTACTGCCATCTCCAGGGTGAAGTCACCTTGAAGATGGCGGTAGTATTTTCACCGTGAAGATCCCAGTAGTATATCGCTGCCGAAAGCTCGGTTACTCAACCACTCGACCCGCAGTGAAACCCGAAGAACGAACAACATGTGAATGGATTCATCACGCTGCGAAAGCCTACAAGGATTATACCATAGATGGGAAATGGGAATAGATCAAACATCAGAGATCCGGATCTTGCCGATCCATTTTCTAGTTCATTTTCTTTAAAAGGTAATCGATTTTGTGGAAGGATGGACTCTCACAATCTCAATATATAAAATAAAAATAATCGTTTCACCTTTAGAAATGAAACATAGAGGGAAGACGGACATCAGAGTGCGGAGCCTAGGCGGTTCATAATCTTGGTTGAATAATCTCAGCATGGGCGTCATGGGTGGTAGCTGCCCCCCTCCCTCTTAGTGATTGGAATAGGTACAGTGTACATGGATTGCTCATTTCTTCTGAAAGGCAAAAAAAAATACCTGCGGAGCAGCCTTTTGGTACATTATCTATAGAAAACAGTTCTCACAACATACTATTATAAGACAAACTTTACTCAAAGAAAATAGACCAAACTAGTAATGTACGACCTTCTTCACTCTGACTCACAAAAAATTCGCCTGCGGCGCTGTTATGCGTTTATCTTGCTGTACCTATGTTTTTTTTTTTGTTGTCCCCCCTCTAGCTCCGAGGCTGACGACGCCCATGAATCTCAGGAAGTATCGTAACATATTGGATGGCTTTCAATATTCATAGAATAAACCTTTGGTGCAGTTTTATTATACATCCTCAAATATGTGAACCCCGCGACTAATAGAAAAATACTATGGATATTAAAGTATAATATAAATACTTACGTATTGCGAAAAATGAGAAGATAAAATTGTGATATCACCATCACAGGACAGGTACATATGTAGAGTTGAACCAACAAACCCTGAAGCAAAGAAAACTCGAATCTTTTATCTTTTTTCCATTATTCCTGCACGGAAATTACATTATAATCAACATGAAAGATATTTTTACAAAACATTTTTTGGCATGTATTTATTCCACACGTAAGTTTGTTATCTTATCTAATGAATTTACCTGCTTATTCTTGCGCATGAGTGCATACTGTATATTACTTCGTATGATTATTACAAAAAATGATAAATTTACCTAAGATTGAGCATAAACTTTTTAAACCTATCGTACGGAGCCCAAATGTACAAAAACATGAACTGAGTCAGATGGAAACCATCAATCCTTATGATTAAAACTTCGAAGCAGAACGACGCGTATTTGTATATGACCCAGTGGCAGATTTTGTGGTACGCAACTTCATAGGGCCCCCGGAATTTGGCGTCCTCAAAATTTGGTCATACTTCATACAATATGTACAAATAGAACGTTACAAATAATATAAACATAGAAGTGAAATATTTATGTGGGATTAGCATTTTGCCAGAGATAAATAATTAGGCAAGTAGGTATATACTTAACCATTACTCCATAATCACTAATCAGTCTACAGCAGTGATTCCCACGGTGGGGCATCGCGCCTCAGAGGTGGGGCACCATGCCTCAGCGGTGGGACATCACGCCTCAGATGGGACACTTCAGAAATTACCAACTATTCCACGTATTAGATACATTAGGTATATTTATTTAAAACATTTCTATAAAAAAAATTCGCCTGCGGCGCTGTTTATGATAGAGGTTCATGAATTAGAAAGATCATATACGCAGTCATGGCCATCGGCGCGAAGGAATCTCACATTAATCATAAATTTTTGTGAAAATTCATAAACTTGCGATTGTTTCGTTAGAAAAATTTGCCTGCGGCGCTAATCATAGCTGTGATTGTATATAAATCGCAGGAGGTATGTAGTTATGTACAGGGGGCCCCCGGTTTTACTACATGGCATACAAATGTATCGTATATGTATATTGTATATGTTTTGCGGTGGGGCATACGACTGTCAGAAAGGCTTTGGTGGGGCATGGCACGAAAAGGGTTGGGAAACACTGGTCTACAGCGTTCTATAATCATTTACTTGTTCTCCAGTATTTTTGTTATTTTTCTTGTCCATACATGCAGCCTTGAACTATATTGTAGTTAGTATTGCCCCAGAACAGGCTTTCGCCTAGTGGGGCGATAAATTCCAATACTTGTTTATTACTTTTATATTTTTATTTTGTTATATTGTGTGGATATTAAATAAATGAAATGAATGAAAAATGAAATGACTTTCACTTCCTGCGAGTCTCGTCAGCGGAGGCTCTCGGACCAAGTTCCATTAGTTTTGTTCATTGTCCTTTACCGTAAATTACATTTAAGGGCTTGGCACCAGGAATGACGTCACAGTCTTTTCCCACGGCATTAAGGTTCAAAATTGCGTGACAATCGCATGATAAAATGGTAAAAATAGCGTTTTTTCCATTTTTTGGGGTTAAATTTGCGTCTATCAAAAAACTTTTACGGTTATTCCCTAGATTTTAATGCATATTATCAGTACAAGAAAAAAAAATTACTCCGCGACTTTCGGGAAACGAGTTTCCGTCTTTCGGAAAAAAGGACAGAGGTTTTTTTAAATATTTATTTTGCGAAATCTATACAAGTTATAAAAAATCTTTTACGGTTATTCCCTAGATAAAGGTTCAATGCATCTATCCTATTTTGTTCCAATGCATATTTAGTAACGGTTGTCGAGATAGAAGGTCTCCCGTTTTTAGAAATTTTTGAAATGTCGGTATGCACACTCTTAAATGATTTTTTCTGTAAAACCAACCGTTTGGGATATATGTACTATGAAAATAAAAACAAACAAAAAATAGATTTTTACTACGCCAAGTGGACCGCAGTACTTTGAAATTTAAAATTTACAGTACAAGCCTAGGAATAACAATATGAAAATAAAACTACCGCCCACTCTTTGCAGAGCGCATTTATAAAGTTGCGCTATACTCGTAAATACCGGGCTATTATTATTATCAGAATCAGAGAGACGGTAAAGGAGAATTAAGCGCGAGATTTCAGTAATTCCGTTTTATTCTTCAATAGAATGATATAAAATCCTGATTTATTGTCAACATGAACAAGCACATAAAATGAATAAAAGCATTTCCAACCACAAAAGATATAAATTTTCGAAAAGCGAAATTCGATTATATGCGTAGAATGTCAGAAAGAAAAAAAAGTCAGTGTGTTGTATTTTTTTTTTGCCTACTTTAGGAAATTCAAGGAAGTAACACGAGGAAAGAAAAATCTTCGCGTTATCAAATCAAGTTGATGTGTAATGCGATATGTAGGTACCTACTTTTTTTCATTATGAACGCTTTGATAACTTTTGTCTATGTAGTAGGTATATAAAGTAAAGTCCGATTTTTGTAAGTGTTCGCATAACTCCCCCACTATACGATGGATTGCTGCGAAAATTAATAATAATATTTGCGATATAATATTGGCTGTGTCCTAACGTCGCCCGTTTTTGGAGAAATAGATTTTCCTAGGAGATGCCAAGATGATTAGGCGATCCAATGATTGTGTGGGGTCGTGTGTGATCGTACGAAAAAGAAAGTCACATTTTGTCCAGCTCAAGCCTATTATGAGGTGGTCGGTAGCCTGGTTGGTAACGCGCTCGACTGTTAATCCAGTGGGCGCGGGTTCAATCCCTGACTTACTCCACTTCACAACACAAGCTTTTAAGCTTTCTGTGAAGTGTACAAAGATGTATTTGGGTTTATTTCGATAAACCCAGATTCATTTCTTAAAATAAAAAATATAAGTATGCCAGGTTGTTTTTATCAAATTTGCCGTCTCGAAGCACGGGTAACTCAGCTAGTACTTTATAAATCCACGAGCAATGGAACCGTTAGATTTTGGACTACGCTAAGCTTGGTTCAAAAGATCACAAATGACCTCTACTATCATCTCATAAGATATCTGTATCCATCTATCAAACACCCTATATATAGTGTAGGTATATCTCTGCGCGAAAATCAAAACATTTCTAAATACACCCGGAGCTGAACGTATAGCGTAGAAATACTCGTAATTCACACATTGAATATTTCCGTAAAGGGTTTTATAGAAATTTGTAATTCAGATGTGCGTATGTGATAACATTTTCCCAATTGAAAATAAAGGATTTTGTATACACACTCCAAATAGTTCCACAGTAGAGTTTGAAGAATGTCCACAGAGAATTTTTAATATTATACCTACTCGTACAATGAAATAATTTCTATCTATATTATGATGATTTCTAAATGGTAACTAAATATCTTGATCATGCTCATGAAATTGTGCAGATGTGAACACCCACCACCGTTATGCACATAAATAAATAAATAAACAATTATAGATTCAAAATGTGTATAGTATTATACAGCAATGGTGGTCGGCAGGGGAGATGTGAATAGGTATTTTTCATAATAAATGATAAAACTTCAGAAAAATGCACATTACTACCATACGTAGAAATATAATATTCTAAAGGAAGAAAATCCGTTAAAATACAATATTGTCTCATAGAAAATTTTGCTTGAGGCACTAATTACCTATGCTTATTCTTGTCTTCTGAAAAAAAAATCGCTGGCGGCGCTGTTTATATATGGGTAGATTTTCTAACAACATAGGTATACTATACGCGGTAGGTAGGTATTACCTCTATGTATAAATTTTTACTCAAAGAAAATAATTCAAACAACATCACGAGTATCACGACCTTCACCTTGTTTAAAAAAATGGCCCCGGCGCTGTTACGAGATTTTACTGATTTTTACTGTATGTTTTTTCGTTTCTCCCCCTCCCCTTGTAGCTCCGAACCTGGTGACCCCCATGGTACGAGTAGATAAGAAAAAATTCTACATATAAGATTTTTAAATCGACGAGAAACTGAAATGGTAAATAAAAATATAAACTATCAAACAGCATTCCCCGTCTATACATTATGAAACATTAATTAATTAAAAAATGGTTTTAAGGGTGTGGAACTCTGGAAGGCTCTGTTGAAGTAAATCATTCGTAATAATAGAGAAATGGTTAGCAAATGTCTTCATATTCAAGTGAAAAGAAACCTTCATTTAAAAATTATTGAATAGTTTCTATGTAAATTATTCGATTGGGTGACAGTTCATTCCCCACCAGTTCATCCCTCCTACAGTTTATCCTTTTCCCGGGGGGATGGGATCTCCATAGAATGGAAAACAACCAATAAACCTCTGGGATAAATTAACTCGGGGACCAACTGTCGGTGCCACAAATTTTTAAGTACATATATCAGAACGATGTTGACATATGGCCTAGAAACAATGACACTAACAGCCAAAAGCATACACAAATTAAAGTGTTCACAGCGGGCCATGGAAAGGCAGATGCTCGGCGTGAGCCTTTTAGATAAAATTAGAAACGAGGAAATAAGACGCCGAACTAAAGTTACCGATATTATGGACCGCATTGCAAAATTAAAATGGCAGTGGGCTGGGCATATGGCTCGACAAGAGGATACTAGGTGGGCACCCAGAATCCTACAGTGGAGGCCCTGGAACAAAAGGAGAAGCATCGGAAGACCTCCCAAAAGGTGGTCTGATGACCTAGTCCAACAAGCCGGAAGAACCTGGATGCGGAGGGGGAGAAACAGAGATGAGTGGAAGGAAATGGAAGAGGCCTACGTCCAGCAGTGGAGGGAGGAAGGCTGAGGAAGAAGAAGAAGATCAGAAACGAGTAATACCTAGTAGCATGAGTCTATAATAATCTATTATGTCGACTTATTGGCGATTCAACTGCACAACAAAAACTGTTGCATTCAAAAGTACTCGTATATGGCGAAGTATAGCATATTATACCTACGCGAGATTAAACTGTATGAATGTGGACTACTAGCATGACTAATAATAAAAAATTTGAATTGTTTACTTCACAAAGTCTAAGTGGAGTACTTAAGAGTGCTACAGTAGTAAAATGACCTTCAGCTTAGGGCGTGGCATAAAAATTAAGGCGGTCTCTCTCCCCCGCCCCGCTTCTACAATACTGGAACGTATGAATTTGCAGAGTTAGGGGTCAGTAATCATTGGAATACTTACACTCTACAGTTAGTTGTGTATTAAATAATTTTGGGCCATGAGATTTCTTTTTGTTTCACCGTTCACGAGCCTTTCTCACGAATTCTCAACATTAATAATTAATTATTAAACCAAGAGTTCGCATTTTTTTTTCTGAAATTCACATACTATTCAGATTGCCGCTCCCTTCTTTATAATAAAATGGGAATGGGAAAAAATAAACATAAATATATAAGTAAGTACTTAGTTATATTTTTTAATAATATTTAAAAAAAAAATAAAATTGATACAGTATAAAAAAGGTGTAAATAGCGCCGCAGGCGAAATTTTTTTGTGAGACATGGTGAATGAGGTCGTGATGTGGTTTGTTTATTTGAAAATATATTAATGTATTAATTATAATGCTTTAGACAATTATATGTACTTACGAAAAATGTTTTATGTAAAAAAGTAATTAAAAATAGCGCCTCAGGCAATTTTTTCTATGAAACTGGTGGTGATGCGATTATGGTCCGATGAGATAATAGCTGAGAGTAAAAAAAACACAAAAAGCTAATTACTCGAATTTTGACGCAGAGAGATCTGTAAGGGTCAGTGTTGGTCGTAATCTGGCAGTTTCACATGCACCGATATTATCTGAACCTAAACCATTGTTATGACTCTGTTGGTTTTGATTAAATAATTTTACAGTAACTCTAGACGTAGAAGTAGGTCCATTATTTTGTTCCAATTTGTGTATGGATGGTGAAGTAGGTCCGCAGTAGAACCCAAAATCAGTGGAACCATCATCTATCAGTCAAAGTACTCCAGAGCCACTAAAACTCACAACAGTCTGGTGGCTCTGCATAAAGGCACGAAGGCATACTAAATAATGGAATAATTTTTTGTGTACAGGAGTGAATATAATATGTATTTGTTTTACTTTATCCGTTCCACCCCTCCCCCGTGCGCCCTCAACCTCCCTCCCCATTATTCCCGCGGATATCGGGAGGGTTACTATTCATCTTTTTGAGACGGAAAACTACGGATTTGACAATAATATAACTTTTTACATTCCACCCCCCCCCCCCCCAGCCCCCCTTATTCTTGCGTATATCCGGAGGGTTACAATTCATCTTATTGATGCGGGAAACTATGGATTCGTCACTAATATCACTTTTTTCATTCAGACCCCCCCCCCAGCCCCCTAACTCCCTCCCCTTATTCCTGCGGATGTTGGGAGGATTACTATTCATCTTATTGACGTGTAAAACTATGGATTCGATACCAATATCACCTTTTTCATTCGGACCCCCCCCCAGCCCCCTAATTCCCTCCCCTTATTCCTGCGGATGTCAGGAGGGTTACTATTCATCTTATTGAGACGGAAAACTATGGATTCGACACTAATATCACTTTTTTATACCGACCCCCCCCCCTTAGCCCCCCTTATTTCTGCGGAAGTCGGAAGGGTTACTATTCATCTTATTGACGCGGAAAACTATGGATTTGACACTAATATCACTTTTTTAATTCCGACCCCCCCCCCTCAGCCCTCCCCCCCCTTTATTCCTGCAGATGTCGGGAGGGTTATTATTCATCTTTTTGGCACCAAAAGTTATATGGATTCGAAAAAAATCGTTTTTTTTTTCGCCCCCCCCCCCCTTCATGCGTACCCCCTACCCCCATAAAAACACTCCCTGGGGCAAGCACAACAATTTCCCAAAGTTTCATCTCAATCGGACGAACGGTTTAGGAGTCTATTAAGGATAAGGTGAAAAATGTTACATACATACCTATGTAGGTACGAATACGAACTAAAATATTTATGTGAGATTTCGTCCAGAAATTTTGTGCAAGAAGAATGTATCCAAATAGGTAACTGCACCATGACTGCACCTAATAGAATTCGGTATCTACCTATTTTTGGAATAAAAAGTTTAGTTTAGTCCGGGATATAATAAATAGGCACGCACATTAAAGTAATAAGTATGTAAAGAATCTACAAATCACTAAAACATGCGGGAACTACCTACTCGTAATATTATGTGAAAATAATTTAAAATATAAATCAGTGACCAATGTTTGCCATCCTCTGTAATATACGAACATTCGTCAATAAGAATAAATCATGGAACGACAATTCAATTAGCACAGAATCCACGTCTTACCAGTCCACAGTCTTGTGGGTGTCTGAATCCTTGGCGAAACGAAAAACAGTGCGTTCCTTGTGATTCCCGTGTTATAAGTGTCATATTCGCGTGCACGCTAAAACCGATAGCGTATATTAGTACGGAGACTTTTTATGAAATTGAGGTTTTTTGGGTTTTGACGCGAAGCAAACAAAAAATATTTACGTTTCTTTCTATAATGCGCTAGATATTTTAGTGTTCTTTAAGACAAAAAAAGAATTATTTAATTCCGACGGACGAATCACTTGGAATATCAAAAAAATGATGAAAAACGACGTTTACAATTTTTATTTTTTACAAGAAACTATATAGTATATTAATTATATTGCTCTATAATGCGCTTCGTTAAAGTTCAATCTATATAATATATTTTTTTCATCGAAATCCGACAATAAATAACGCGGGTATATCGATTGAAAAATCACTAAAATCGCCATGTTTGCTACTGTAGCCCTCTATATAAGATAACCTAAATTGGTAAAACTTAAACTAGCGGAGAAGTATGTACCTACAAGTGTACCGCTAAATACGACGCTTCGATATAACCATCATTTTATTTCTTTGTGAATTGTTATTTCTATTTTTTTTAATTTTAGATAAAATATTGTTATTAATTACGTTCAGTAAAAGCTGCAATAGCATAATACTCGAACATAGGTACATATATTGAATCTTAATAATAAAATATGCGCCATGTTTTAAATTCTCGCATTGATGCCCAATGTCTAAATTAATTCAGTTTTTCGTAGGTGGGTACACTAAATAATATTTCATTCCTACGTCTCGCAACCCAACTATGACGTCACGGTCATTTTCCGACATTTACCTTTTCCAAAGCATATTTAGTAACGGTTGTCAAGATCGGAGGTCTCCCGTTTTTAGAATTTTTTGAAATGTCAATATGCCTACTGTTAAAATTCACGATGTTTTACTAGCAAGGGAATATGATTCGTCCGGCAGCCGGCAGCTGATCGATCTTATCTTTTCACATCATGGATTTTGTATTAAACAAAGTTTTCATGTGCTGCGGTTGCCACTAGATAAGTCGATCAATTACGTGTTATCTTGATGAAATATCTAAATCTCATTTATTTTCCACCCAAGGTGCGTGCCCAATAATTATTGTGATAATTTAATCTAGATTATGAGATACGTGTGTGTTGTAAGTTACACCACCAAGAATGTTTCTTCCTCTACAATTTACTTAGGACGTACGTGGCCCTGGTGTTGATTCAAAAGGAAATTCTTTCAACCGAAATATACTAATAATAATCCCGACAGAGCGAACGTAAATTTGCTATATAGTATGTATGTACTAGTATGTACACTAAATAGTAGGTACATTGCCTGTTACAGTTAGTATACCTACATATATCTATCTATCTATCTATGCCCTCACACTGCGTCCCTTGCAGGATAGGCAGAGAAGACAAAGTCCCAGATAGCCCTATCCTTACACACACACACTTAGCTTCCGTCACATTCATGCAATATGTCATACATACACTCTCCGATTCCTTTTACTCAAAACGCGTCCATCCTTGAGGATCTGGTCGACATGATCTGGCCAGGCCAGTCTCGGGCGGCATACATACGAGTATATGAGAGGTTGTATTGTATTATGTGGGAGGAGTAAACTTCTAAGTCAGACTTGGAGTCTGATAAACAATACAACATAACTGATATTAATAACATAACATAAACACCAAGTATATTTGAATAAAACTTCAATATTATATTACCTGCATGGGCGTCGTCAGGGAGGGGCAGGGGGGAAGCTGCCCCCCTCCGGTTTTCGGTAAGTTCGTCTAAAATCAATTGGTCTAAAATCAATTCGGCCAAAATCAACTTGCCTAACGATCAATTCGTCGATTTTAGGCGAATTGATTTTAGACAATTTGTTAATTAGTAATCACACTAAATGATAAAACCTCACAAAAATCACATTATTACCACACGTTTTCTCATCATACCTATCATAAATTTTCATCAAAATACAATTGTTTCTTTAAAAAAAATGCCTGCGGGGCTATCTTTCATTGCTTTTTTGTAAAAGACATTTTTCATACACATAATTGTGCAAAATATATATATATATATATATGTATACGTTTTCAAATAAACCAAACCACATCACGAGCTTCTTCACTATGTCTCATAAAAAAAATTTCGCCTGCGATGTTTTTTACGCTTTTTCATGCTATATCGATTTCATACATTTTTGTTGCCCCCTAGCTCCGAGGCTGGTGACGCCCATGGTACCTAGGTAATAGATATTGTTACAATATATTTATAGACTCCGACGATTATGATAGCAATAATATATTGTGGTAGGTAATACTAATAATCCAATCCTTGTATGATAAACACGAGTAGGAACGAGATGGGATGGGATGAGTTGGGAATATCTTTTTTTTCATTTCATTTTCATTTATTTAATATCCATACACAATATAACAAAGTAAAAAATATAAGTAAGAAACAAGTTTTGGATTTTATTGCCCCACTATCTAGGCGAAAGCCTGTTCTGGGGCAATACTAGCTACAACATAGTTCAAGGCTACATGTATGGAGAAAAAAATAACAAAAATACTGGAGAACAAGTAATACAAATGATTCAATAATGTTGTAGACTGATTACGGTGTAATGGTTGAGGATTAGTTAGTTAGGTCTGTTTATTATAATGCAATATGTTTATTAGGAGGTGTACACTGTACACCGCGCCGTACAGCCTTGAGAGATCATCAAGTTGTCCATGAAAGGACATAGAAACAATGTGTGGTAGAAAAAGAAAACAATGTACGGAAAACGTGTGTGCGTGTGTGTGTGTGTGTGTGTCGTGTGTGTGTGAGGGTGTGTGTGTGTGTGTCGTGTGTGTGTCGTGTGTGCGTGTGCATGTGTGCGTGCGTGTGTGCGAGCATGTGCATCTAGAACCTACTAAACTACATACGTTATATCAATGCATATTGTTTTTAAAAATGAATTCAGGTTTATCGAAATAAACCCAAATACCTACACCTTTGTACACTTCCCCGTATGTGCCCGTCACTATTTGACAGAGATAGAATTTTTCATAAACATTAATTAAAAATGTGAATTATTTGTATTTATTATTTGTTAGAGTTTTAATTTTTAGAGTGCCTAGGTTTATTGAATACGTTTTTTGGTATGTTATTAGTGCCGGGTCTATGATGTTATGTTAAAAAATGCGACCTTCTAGGGCTGCTGCTCTCCGATTGGTAGCGAAAAAAACAATTATGGGAAAATAAATTTAGGGAAAATGAGAAGTTATGGAAGGAGTTTGTCGATTAAAAATAGGTGGTGCCCGCCACCCTACCGATATTTTAGAATGTACTCTAGAGTACAAAAAGGTTGGGATCTCCTGGTCTAGAGACTATGTCCCTCTCTGTCAGAAGCGTACAGAAACTAAAATGTGTTCAGCGAGCAATGGAAAGACAACTGTTCGGCGTCAGTCTTCGAGATAAAATTAGAAATGGGAAGATCAGACGTCGAACAAAAGTTGCCGACATCGCAGAAAGAAGAGCATAGCAAAAATGGCAGTGGGTGGGGCACTTGGCAAGACAAGACAGTGTCAGATGGGCACCTAAAATTCTGAAGTGGAGGCCCTGGGAGAACAAAAGAGGTGTAGGAAGACCACAGAAAAGGTGGACAGATGACATTGTCCAGCTTACGGGTCGTAAATGGCAGCAGATAGAAGACAGTGGAAGAGTTTTGAAGAGGCCTATGTCCAGCAGTGGAACGCAAGTGGCTAGCAGTATGTAAGTAAGTAGTAATATATACGAGTAATTATGATGGACATTTGACAGCTCGAATTCACTCCCGGCATTTCCAGGTCACAATGACGTCACGACAACATCTATGGAACCTATATAACAGTAGGTTCCCTAACAACATCAAGTATATTATTGCGTCATTGTTACGTGAAATTGCCGGAAGTGGAGCAATTTAGCGGCTCGTGTAAGCGAACCTTTAGAGGAGTGATAACTCCCTAAATATGGGGACACCTTTTATGTAGATATAAATTTTTCATTTTTAAAGAAAGATGCAGCAGTGTTTCAAGGAATTTCAACATTTTGTTTTCTTTGTGAAGGTAGGGTACTCGTATGTAATATGTGTCACTCTATATGCAAATTCACCGCCTTCATATCATATTTTGTATATTATACTCTTCCCTTACCAGCGCCATCGCATCACAATATGTTGTTTATATAACGCGTCTATTTTATTTAATCAAAAGGTTATTAAGTTTCACGGCTTATTTTATTATCTTACACCTACTCGTACTGTAATGATAGTCATATCTTATTATTGAATTATGTATAGTCCGAGAGCTTCGAGACAAACACAATGCCTGCTGCGTGGAGATTGAGCACCATAGTGCCTCTGTATAAGGGAAAGGGTAGCAGATATGAATGCAATAATTACCGAGCAATTAAACTCATGAGTCATACAATGAAACTGTTCGAAAGGCTAATAGATTGCAGACTACGACAAGAATGCCCTCTGTCCGAAAACCAGTACGGTTTCGTTCCCGGCTACTCGACTAGTGACCCAGTGTTTGCCCTAAATACCATCATAGAGGAATACCGTGCCAAAAATTGCCCACTATATGTCGCATTTCTGGACATGGAGAAGGCCTTCGACAGGGTCCCACGTTCAACCATCTGGTGGAGCCTGAGACGCAAAAATATTCCAGAAACATATGTCAGTGCCATAATGGACATGTACAGGGATGCCAAATCGCAAATCAGAACGACAGTGGGTTTAACAGATCCCATCAATGTCACGGAGGGTGTTCACCAGGGATCAGCCCTTAGCCCGTACCTCTTTAGCATCGTGATGGATGCGGTAACAGAAGCGGCACAGCAGGAGGCTCAGTGGACTTTTATCTACGCTGATGACGTGGCAATATGCGCTGAAAGTAAAACTCATTTGGAAAGGGCACTACAAGCTTGGAGGGGTCAGCTTGAGAGCGGTGGGCTGAAACTAAGCATCTCCAAAACCAAGTATATGATCATAAACGACTCTGGAACAGACACGGCGCCGATCAACATCAATGGCCAACAAATAGAAAAATGCCAAGAGTACAAATACTTGGGTACCATGATTCATACAACTGGAGATCTGGACACCAATATTCAGCACCGAATTGCTGCAGCCTGGATGAAGTGGCGGGAAGTCACGGGAGTTACATGCGATAATAGAATGCCTGTCAAGCTAAAGGGTCTTATATACAAAAGCGTTATCCGGCCTGTACTTACTTACGGATCAGAAACCTGGAATACCTCTTTGAGACATGTCCGTGCTGTCCAAACAGCTGAAATGAAAATGTTGAGATGGATGTGCGGCGTCACCAGGCTAGACAGAATCCGTAATACGTACATACGTGGAAGTCTAGGTGTACGTGACGTATCCGACAAAATTCAGGAAAGCAGATTACGGTGGTACGGGCATGTGAGTAGAAGACCTCCCGAATACATAGGTAACAGGGCACAGTCATTGGTTGCCCCTGGTAGTAGATCCCGAGGAAGACCCAAGCGGAGGTGGCGCGAGGTTGTGAAGCAAGACATGAGAGACTGCGGAGCTTCCCCGGAGGACGCACAGAATAGAGCCGAGTGGCGGCGAAAGACAAAAATGGCAGACCCCACCATCATGTGGGATTAATAATTGCCCAGGGAGAGAGAGAGTATAGTCCGAGAGCCCGCTGCTTAATTTATGACGTATCTGTTTTTTGATCGAAATGTGGTATAAATGATAGCTTACCAATAGGGTATTACATCGCACTAGGGTTGCCTATCAAAATCTTGCCGCAACCCCCCCCCCCCCGAAAAGGTCCCTTTTCGCGGTTTTTCGATAGGAGAAAGTAGTCAATGACAAAAATAATCCTTGCTAAATTCTCTACAAAAAACCTTAAGTCAATTTTTTCATAGGACTAGTAGTTTACCCGTAATGGCCGGTCAAAAAACAGGATATTTTTGAAAAAAAAAAAAAGTTTGATTTTTTTTCTTTCACATTCTTCCACCCATTATTACTAACATTTTATGGAAAAAAAAATTTGGCCTGCGGCGCTATATCGCTGGTTATTTTATGAAAAACTAAATTTTAAGAATTTTCGTCACTGAGTTTTATTGTAATAACTCCGAAATTATTAGATGTATGAACATAAGTTATAGCTTGTTTTGTAGCTAAGACTATGGTAATTATTTCGTTCTCGGACTATTTTCCTGTAGCTCTTATTAATTTTCAACCAATTTAGTTTAAATACATTTTTTTTGTATTTCAAATGATTTTCAGTTTTGGACCGGCCATTGCGGGTAAACTGCTAGTTCTACGAAAAAATAACTTAACATTTTTTGTAGAGAATTTAGCAAGGATTATTTTTGTCATTGACTACTTTCTCCTATCTCTTACCATATTCCTATAAAATGCGAAAAACCGCGAAGAGGGACCTTTTCGGGGGGGGCAGGGGGGGTTGCGGCAAGATTTTAATAGGCAACCCTAGTGCGATGTAATACCCTATTGGTAAGCTATCGTTTATACCACATTTCGATCAAAAAACAGATACGTCATAAATTAAGCAGCGGGCTCTTGGACTAGTAGTAAAACATCATAGAATTTTATAGTGAAAGAATATGAAAAACAGCACGCTCTGAGAAATGTGTCATATTCAGAATGTTGGTCCTTGGATCCCCTTATCATCATAACATCTCTTGATGTCTCCCGTTAGCTAGTGCTTGACAAAATGTGACTTACGATCTTTTTACACCAATACTTAATTAATATTGGCAAAATTGATCAATTAAAAAAAGCTATTTACTTAATTTGACTAAACCTAAAGCGTTATAAAATAAAGCTTATAAGGATTTTAATCGCTTTTTAGCTTTGATTTTTCAACACTTTTTTGCCACCTAAAAAGTTAATACATTCAATTTAATACGGTGCTTTTAGATTTATCGATGGAAAGTTGTGGGGTAGTCTGTTTTTCTTTCATTCTATACGTATTTTGGGGTGCTGAATCCGAATCCGAGGTTTGCCAACAAAAATTCGTGACGGAACATGGCGAAAAATTGGTAAAATGGCGAATATTTACATCTCCTGGCGAATTCTGGATTTGAACTTAAAAACCATCAACTTTTTGTGGGTCATCTTTTTAGCAGAATAAAAGCACATAAAATTTCCTACAAATTTGGTATATAATTTTTTTTTCTAAAATAACTAGCAGCGGAGCTGTCAAGCTCCAAAAATTGGCCAAATTTTCTTGTTATTTTGAATTGTGAAAATGGAAAATGTATGGAGAATAGGTCACCTTGTTCGAATTATCACCTTTTGACAATTATTCTTCAGATTTATGACACATATTTTACCTCGTTGGAATCAGTAAATATGGAGAAAGGTTTCAGGATAAATTTTATTTAAAAATATAGTGAAGTGTTTAAGCTAAAAAGGTTTAAACATTTTTATCCTAAACAAATTACTATATTTTTAAATGTGTTTTATTGTGTTTTCTGATTCCAACGAGGTAAAATATGACTCATAAATCTAAAGAATAATTGTCGAAATTTGCTTATGAAGGCAACAAGGTAAACATTTTCAATACATTTTCGATTCTCGTAATGTAAAACAATAAGAAGATTTGGCCATTTTTTTACCTTGACAGCTCCGTTCCTATTTATTTTAGAGAAAAATTTTGTATGGCAATTTTGTAGTAAATTTTACGTACTTTTAATTTGCGTAGAAAAATAACTTACGAAAGTTGTCAGTTATCGAGTTCTTGTAAAGAAATCGCCAGAAAACGAATATTTTCGCCATTTTTTGTATTTTTCGCCATGTTCCGTATCGAATTTTTGTTGGCAAACCTCGGATTCGGATTCAGCATCCCAAAAAACGTATAGAATGAAAGAAATCCCTACTACCCCACAACTTTCCATCGAGAGACTGCTTTGTGTTTAATTTCACCGGATAATTATAAAATGTTTTTCATAGATATTATTGTGAACCTTCTCTACTCAGTTTTGCAAGCGGCGCTATTTCACTGTTTTATTTATTTAATTTCAGTTGTTTTAGGCTATAAAAATATTTTAATTTCTGTTGCCACCCCCCTCGGAACAAACCTTACCTATTATTTAACCTTTATTGTTTTGTAAAATTAAAGCTTTGGTTGTACGGCCCGGTAGGCAATCTCATTTTTCTCGTAGAATCTGGCCCGGCTGCTGAAAAGGTTGACCACCCTTGTTCTACTAGTGCACGAGGTACTTACTCTACCTAAACATACCTACTTAGGTATTAATAATTATTAAAAACTTATCATTACATTTAGACCATCCGAAAATATTAAAATAAGTAATTATATTAACCTAAATAAATATTTTTTGTTTGCGACTCTCGGGAAACAAGCTGTTTTGGAAAAGAATCTGAAGTATTTTTCACATTTTTTTTGTAACCTATACAGGATATAAACGATATGTTACATTCATTTACTAGAAATAACGATTAACGATATGCCTACTTTTAACTATTCTTGGACAGTCCTGAGTATATTTAGGATCAAGAGTGTGTTCCGGATATGTGGGTACGAGTATATTTAAATACAAAAGTAACCTACCAACTCTAGATTGATTAACATCACATTGTTTGAAATTTCCTGAATGAAAACACGAAACCACAACCATGTCATAGCGACTACTGAGTAGATAATATAAAAATACAGAAACCCACTCGACTTTTGTAGGTATTTGTCTACTCTTCGCATTGTGTTGCAGCAATGGAATCGAGTATATGGTATATTATGAGAAGCGAGAACAGCGTGAGCACATAGAGATGGAAACAGGCAATCGATGATCTAGGCTGGGAATTTGTTACTTATTTGTAACATTGGGCACAGCGAACATGCCCCAATTTCTACCAATCAACGAATTTATTAAAATTACAAATCATCAACGAATCTATAACTCCTAAGCCGTTCATCCGACTGGGATGAAACTTTGGAAAATTGTTGTGCTTGCCCCAAGTATGGTTCGTGAGAGGATGGAGGTCTAAGAGGGGCCACGAAGAGAAGGGAACGGTAAAAACGATTTTTGTCGAACCCATATAACTTTAGGTGTCGAAAGGATGAATAGTAACCCTCACGACATCCGCGGGGTTAAGGGTAGAGGGGTTTGGGGGGGCTGGCTGGGGGCGTGGAATAAAAAAAACTAATATTATTGTCGAATCCATAGTTTTCGGTGTCAATAAGATGAATGGTAACCCTCCCGACATCCGCAGGAATAGGGGGGTTGGGGTACTGGAATAGGGGGGGAGTTGAATGAAAATTTGCATACCCGTATAGGCAGTCGTACTATATAATATAAGACTAAGTAAGTACTCTTTTTTCTGTTTTTTTTTTTATTTATGTGGCCTCCACCCGTTCGCGAGTGATATACCTACATAGAAAGTACCCCCTTATTTGCGTTCAGTTTTTTTTTATTTCCTCAATGTAAGCACCTACCCACTTTGTTTCAATCCAATACAACAATTTTATCATGGGGTATGTATGTGCAGAGAATCGATTGACGCGACTTTAATTCACTATAGATTTTCGTAATGACTATTATATGTCGTAGGTATTATAAACCAGCTTGTGCATGGGTGAATCATACAGGAAAATGGTATTTTGTATTATTATACACACAGTACCTCAGTGCACCCACATACCTACACCTACAAATAATATCATACGAGCTACCGTTAACCACCATTCTACTCTACGGTCGTTGCTTTTTAGTTTGATGGTAATTTTTTATAGTAGTTTCCTGTCCAATGCACGTGGATTATTATGATAAGTGGGGAAGTATGCAGTTGTAGTACGTACATAATGTCAACAAGCTGAATCCGGGACACTGTGCAATATCAGAGACTAGCTGATGAGTTACCCGTACTTTGCAACGGCAAATTTGACAAAACAACCCGGCATACTTTATAGGCTTGAGCTGGACAAAATGTGACATAAGATCTGAACTTCTTTTCCAAGGCCCTTTCATATGATATCATACATGACTCCACGCAACGTTTTGATCCCCTCATTCATGCCATCTCCTAGGAAAAGCTTTTTCTTCAAAAACCGGAGACAGCCTATATCAGGGGTGGCCAACCGGTCGATCACGACTATTAGTCCAGTCGATCGTAGCAAGGCAAAAAATATAAACATTAATACGTAGAATAGACTGCGCAACGTAATCACTAACTGCTGCACGCATAATCCATAATATTTTTTTTATAGTTTTACATTTTCCCTCTTAATAAAATAAAAAATAATACTTAAATATGTACTGAACTATGCTGTTTCATTTAAAATTTTAAGAAGTATGTAATTGGTAGATCGCACAGGGATTCCTCAGTAAACAGTAGATCTTGGATCTAATCAAGTTGGCCACCCCTGGCCTATATTATCGCAAATGTTATTCTAAATTTTCGCAGTAATCCATCGTAAAATGCGAGAGTTATGCGAACACTTACAAAAATCAGACTTTACTTTTACTTTTAGATAATAGATAATAGATAATACATAGTGGGTATATGTAATAGTATGGAAACTATAAAAATAGATTGTTAGATGTATCATGCATGTTAGTCGCATCGTTATTATCCCTCAGGAACAATACAATACCTACCCTTTGTAATTTTAAATGCATCAGCTTTCTGCTCATTATTTAATACATACCTAAAAGTTGCACTGGCTTAAAGTTAGCGAAAGGGTGAAATACAAGCTGTGCCTCACCGTATTTTAGGCCCGCAACAACACGGCGCCCATACCCATCTCGGAGCTCTGCAGCTCACAGGACAATTACTTGAGAAGGCCATTGCGCTCAGCGGCCACAGCCACCAACAAACTCCGAGAGCGGAACACAGCAAACAAGTCCGGATTCTTCGAGAGAGCTTTCACTGTCGCGGGACCAATTACCTGGAATAGACTGTCGGACGAACTCCGAAAAGACCAGCCCATCGACAGCTTCCGGAGCAAGTTGAAAACCAAGAGGTATAAGACCAGCTTCCCGTGCCTTTGAGACGGGACACATTAAACGGCGCCACAAAGTCATCCATCATCATCATCATAGCAGTAGGGAGGTTTGTATTAGGTTTGTATTATCTCCATCCCATTCCCAAGGCACCGATCCCGAGTGATAAATTAGGCGTAGGATGGTCTAACAAGCCGAAACATGTCACATAAATAATTACACCATAGGTACTATGTAGATATGTATGTAGATTTTACACAAATTGAAAGTGTTTCATTAATTATTTATTGATTTATTTATGTACGTAGCTACACTGCCAATAGTGCCAATCGATACCACAACAAAGTTTCGAATTAAATGCACCTCTAGCCAAATATCGTTTAGGGTTTAGGTTCTAATGATTGTTGGTCAGGGATGGTACTTTGTAAGCTTTCTCACCCAAAACACGCAGATCAAATGTTTATGGAAAATGACCCTTACAACGATATACATAAGGGCATTTTTAGTTTGCATTTTATCTGCGTGTTTCGGGTGAGAAAGCTTTAGAAAGTTCCACCCCAGGTGTTAATTAATTAGCAAATTAGGTAGGTACTACTAAACAATATACAGGATGTTTCCTTCCGCGTGTAAAATCTCTTGAGGGTGATAAGAGGATAAAAAATGTGAAAAAAAGTTTAGTGAAGATGTCCCAAAATCAACCGTTTTGGAGTTATGGCCTTTTGAAAATTTAAGAGTATAAGAATTTCCCATTTAGGTTTTTTGAAAATATCTCACAAACTACTGAAGCGATTTTGACAGACCAAAACTAAAATCATAGTGAACATTTTAGGCTTTCTAAGAAGATCTAAATTTATGACTTTTAACTACCTTTTAAATGGCTACGATCTTTATGCGAATTACAGTAAGTTAACAAACACTTATGTAGGTATATACTGACAAACCCAAATACTTCCCTGTACACCTTTCACTAGGCTAAAAGCCTGTATCGCAAAGTGTGGAATGCATCGCCAGCGCCGGGGTTTGAACCTGGCACCTCCTGTTCGAAAGACTACCGCCTCAACCAACTATGTACTCGTTGAGTACTTGTTGAGAGACTTGACTTGGCTTCTGGAATAAAACTATACCTAATATTATAATTACACCTACAGATCCGTCATCCTCACTGTAACAAGGACTCTCAATCTCAAATGCTCTCAAGTTTCAACAATATTATGTAGTGCCCATGGGCGTCGCCAGCCTCGGAGCTAGGGGAGGGCAACAATTTTTTTTTAATTCGATGTATCATGAAAAATGCTTTAATAGCGCCGCAGACGAAATTTTTTTGAGACATAGAGACGAAGGTCGTGATGTGGTTTGGGTTATTTGAAAATGTGTATAATTTTTTGCACAATAATATGTATGAAAAATGTATTTTATTTCTATTTCTAGGGGGGGCAGCTGCCTCCCCCCATGACGACGTTCATGGTAGTACCTACTTCATTTTAACATTTTCGCACTTAACAATTTTTTTGAAACTTTTCCACAGAAATGGTCTTTGCGTCTGACAAATTGAATCGGGCAATCGCCCCAGTATAGGACTCATCAACAAATACTTAATGAAGATAGCTCAGAAAAGATATTGTTAAGTACTTACTTACTTACTTTGACCATTTCACTTCATAATGTTTTTTTTTTACATATTAACCTAAACAGTCCATTCTTTTTTAAATTACTTAGTTTTCATTTTTATGTAATGAACACATTTTTACCACTATAATTAATTACAAGTGGGACTTGCAGATTTTGTGTAGGAGAAGCAGATTAACATAATAAATCAGTGTCAGACTGTCCATACAGGAATTCGGGAGAATTCTCGGTGGGCCGGTGCCCTTCAGGGCCCGTTTGTGGACTGCCTTTCAATATTTCCCCGGGATCCCCCCCCCCCCCGCTTAAAGTATTGAGTGACTGAAATAACCTAAAAACTGCCTTGCATCAGGAAACCCGGAAAGTTTTGCTACAAGGAGAATAAAATAAACTATAATTTTAAAAATTTCATACAATATATTTACAACAAATAGTAGTTAAAACTTATAAAAATGAAATAATATGTCTATTATTACACAGCTTTTGTTCCAAAAATATGACACTATTACAATACAATAAAATATTAAAACATATTAATATTACATATACATTATTCATGCAAAGGCTAAATGATACAACCACCAAACAAAAGTACCTTTGTTTTTTTTGTACTTTGTCACAGAAGCCTTATGTAGTGAGTGGAGTGCATTAACAACAGGGTTCCTACTCCTCCACAGCAAATAGTTTATAGAGGAATATTCAAACGTTGATGGTTATGGCAAATTCCCTTTCCGTGGATAAATAAAGATAATATAAATCCTATAGTATTTTTTTTTTCAGAAGCTCACGAGCAAATGTAGTTTAGTGTTGCTTGATGCGAAAATAAGATATGGTTACTTACATTTTTTCAATACTTTCAAATTATATTTCAGTACTGTTGTTTAAAAAAATTGGCCAATTTTTTTATTGTTAGAATAAACTGGCAACCATGGGCGTCGCCAGGGGGGGGCAAGGTGGCAGCTGCCCTCCTAAAGATTGGATGAGGTATATATATTTTTTATACTAGATGATAAAACCTCACAAAAAATCACAATACTACCACATATTTTCTCATCATGTCATAAATTTTGTAAAATTAGTTTGAAACCCATCAGATTCTAAAAAAATTGCCTGCGGTGCTGTTTCTCATTACTTTTTTATAAAAAAAAGATCTTTTATACATATTATTGTGGGGAGTATTATATACATTTTCAAATAAAGAATTCACATCACGAACCCCTTTACTATGTCTCGCAAAAAAATTTACCTGCGCTATTTACACATTTTTGATGCTATATCATTTTTCAAAAACTTTGTTGCCCCCCCCTCCCCCTAGCTTCCTAGCTGGCGACGCCCATGCTGGCAACATTGTTTTTCAAATTCCTTTTTTCAACTCGCAAAATTATCTTGCTTTTAAAATGATTTCTCTAGCGCCGCTCTGTAATATTTTCGGCATTGTAGGTTACTTGTAAAAGATACAATGTGAGAATATTGCGGACCTTTGACAAGATCTGACAATCAAGGCTACCAACAACACAATCTTAAACTCCACTTGCAGCTAACGTCCGCTGGCCGCCAAGATATAGTAAATAAGGAGTGACAGAACAAAATATTTTTTATTATACATATGTCATACTGCAAGCCTTTAATATGTATACAACAATTTTCAATAAATATGCAAACGATTTCACGGATATTTGCAAAAAAAATGTAGTTAATTTGAATTTAAAATAAATACTTAATTAGCAATTCATCACATTTTCATATCTAATTTTATTCTCCCTTTCATCACACATCTGACAAATAAAATACCAACATATTTTTGAGCACACAGCAGATTGAATTATGCGGCCTATGGTGACTCTGGTGGGATTGGGATCCAACCTTAGACTTCAGTTCGTACACAAACCTTCAATATTTTAATTAGCGCACCTGACATATTAAATTTACTGTTGAGCATTATTCCTATTTGAGTACTCAAAGATACAAGGAGATCCACAAACGTAGCAAATAGTGTTTCGAGATATTAAAAAAATATTTTGGGAATTAAATCAATCACGGCCATTATGTATTTTCTACAATTAATATGTATTAGCAATAATGTTTGCATGCGAGTACATAGAGCTAATATCAAGAAATTTTACTAACCCTCATTAGTCGTATCGCTTAGTCGTATATCTATATTTGTTGATCACCACGCTAGTTAACAAACATTTATCCTACGCAATATTAGGTACATTGCTGAAATTTTCTTGTAAAATATCAATGAGCTGAAGATAACATAATCTAATTAGTGTGACATTTCATATAAGACAAGATAAGGTAAGCAGGCACCATTTCACTTAAGTGTAATTCAATACTAGGAATACTAATTTGGTATCAAAACTTATCTAATAGTGAAAAACATTGTAGCTAAATTTGATATTAAAAATAACACATACTCTCAATTACAAAGTTATTTTACCCACATACACATGTATATCTTATCACTGAAATAAGCACTGCAATATATGTACTGTGTAATGTACGAGCTTACATATTACCAGTAAAGTAAAACACAATATACTAACACTATTTTACTTTGTTGCTCATTATTTTAAATATGGTAAGTATAAAATAATCGAGTTTAAATTATAATTAAAATCATACTAAGTGAATGCACATTTATTTATTTTATTCTTTATTACTAACATCTACCGGCATTACAGGATAAAAATATATTCGTGCACTATGACTTGCTTGCACAAATTATTCCAGAATAGTGACAAAAGTTTTTGTGTATGTAACAAGTTTGGTAGAATTATAATACACATTGTTATTCTTCTCTTCTTGCCTAAACTGTATCATCTGGGGTTGTTTCAAAACCCAAACAATGTATTATACTTTGCTGGTAATATAAAAACATTAACAAACCACTGCAAAGCTATAATTTTTATTCCAACGCTCAAAAAAAGTCACCTTAGTAGAAAATACTTAAATAGTCACTAACTACATATGTTTACTAACAAAACATTAAGATCTAGTACATGGTATGGAGTAATTTATGTAAACCAAGCTGACTAATCGAAGTAATGATCATCTAGTCGCATTTTTATAGATGGATAATCTATTTAGTGAATATTTATGCAGAAATAATATTAAGAACACATCCACTATGATTAATAAATTCAGGTAATTTCATGTAACTTATTAATCTATACAGACCGCTTAATAAAACATAGTACATACATGATACATACCTATTATTGCCTAGAGATGTTGTATGCAAGATGCAAGAATTTAATCAAATATAAATACTAACTATTAATAACAATAGCACACATTAGCCATTCTCACAAATGAGGTATTCACTTTAAAAGTACAAATTTCTCAACACAAACGCACCTAATATAGAAAACTATTAATTATGTTATTACTATTTAGGTATGTTATATTTGGATGGATATTATTCTGATGTAAATGAAGCTTTGATTCTACTTCAAAACAAACAAACTGAGCATTTAGCATTATGTATTACTTTACTTAAAATGGACAAAAAGTTTGACTTTTAATCACCTTCCTTAATTATGATATACACAATCTGCCAAGAGAGAGTGATGGTCATAGTTTAATCCAGAATTACAATTTTCCATCCTGGCGACACTCACATTTCTATGCACTGAAATTCTACAAGTGATGCCACTATGGTTGCAAAAAAGCTACATGCAGAAACCTCATCAAAAACTGTCTCTTTCTTGACAGATTGTATGTACCTATATGAATATTAATGTGGATTTTTCAAGTAAGTATATAACTATGTACTTACTCCAAAAACAACCTTTTAATAAATAATTGATCACAATACAAGATACATACATACTTGAGGAACTCAAATATCATATTACAGAATATTGTAACTGGGACTAGTAGAACTAAATTTATGAAGAAAACAATAATAAAAGGGTTTGTATTCTACAATAGAGTTTGGATGAGTGACCAATAATGTATTACCTACAGAATAGAGTAATCCAACTCAATGGCATTATATTAACTATGTAGTTATTAACTAATAGGTAACAAGAAACAAATACTCAAGGTAAATTTACCAACTATTTTACCCATAGTTTAAATTATTTACTCCTGTCTTAAATCAAAACAATTGAGAATCGTAAAATCGACCCGCCGCGCTTTTGTATTAGTTCCACAGGGTCGCAAAATCGACTATTAGCACTCTAACAGTTTCTAAATGAGGCAACCGATCAGATACATATGAATATACAATTTTTTTTACACCACCACACGGTCTCTATGGAATAATACAAACCCTTCTAATATAATAAATTAATTGTATTACACACACATGTGTACAATATTGTCAAAGAAGTAAAACGAACATTACATAACATTATGTAAGTTGCAATTAAAACAAATTGTTAATATAATCTAGCCTAAGCATTGACATTATAATATGATTCACTAAATGCAGAACATGCAGTTACTATATTATTCTCAATTGATTACTTGTAACTTGCTCTGGAATCAAGTGTGATAATAATTTCACTGATTATTCACCATGCTGACCATATTGTACATGGAAAGCAGTCATTTATATATAAAACTTTACATCTACATATATTCAAGGCAGTCGGTACATCACTCATAAGGGGCCAGTAAAAGACTACTACATTAATTTAGATACAAACCCACACCTCATCCGACAGTAAAAAATAAACAATTAAATGGTACCAATTATGGCTGTGTCTTCATATAATGACTGCGAAACATAAATTCTGAATGAGTATGTGTTAAATAGTAGGTGTTGGAAATGTAGTTACACTTGAAAATGCTAGACCAATATGATCAACAATACAGAACAAACACTTTAGATACCGATCCATTAGAGAACAGTTGTTTACATGATAAATAAAAAAGTCACTTTAGATTTTTAAGTCAACATGATATAAAAGTATAGGCCGGGTTGCAATAAATCTGCCATAGTATCAGTTAATATGATCATTATACGCACTGGGTGATTCATATTACTACTACATACGTAGTACGTTGTCTCTCATATGTGTAACAACTTAACTAATATGTATGTACGTAGTGGTATCTCTGGATAACTGAAGATAAATAAAAGTTTATAACATACCAAATCCTTTGGCATAATTTATGGCTTTGACCAGTCTATCATTTAATTTCTCTTTACTATCATACTCTGGTAACAACAGGACATTGAAACAAGTATGAGCTGTGGGTAATCTGTCGGAATCGGGTCCGTTTCTTGCAATAATTAATTTTAATCTAATGAGACCACCTACAGGAACACGATCCGATCCAGTAGCAAACTGTAAAAGTTTCCTCTTGTCTTCCAATGTAAAACTATGAACTATTGACCAAAAGTCTTTTATAATCTGAGAATCTGCTGTGTATCCACCATCATATTCAGTAGCTTGCTGGAGTTCATTGAAATCAAAGTTCTGTAATAAAATATTTAATAATACATGTTACTCGTACGTAGAATTCTAGAAAGAGAACATAGTATTACAAGTTGATGTGAACATTACCTTGCTGCCACATACAAGTTGTTCGATTTCCTCTGGCCGAAACAAAAGTGACAGTGGACTTTCATCAGTGACCATTATAAAACCCCGTCTAAATGATTTAAATTGACTCTCCACAGAAATATTGAGCAAAAAATCTGCATACATGTCCACAAATTCCTGAAATGAAATGGTATATAGATATTTGATCAATTTGTTGGAAAGGTTGAAGCGAAGGCGATGAGGAGTTCCCCTTGCACTTGTATTTTTATTTTATTGCACACTTGAAGAATAAATAGTAGACTACTATTGTAATGTAACTTACGTGTTTATTTTCTTGGGTAACAAAGATTTGATCTCCGTTTTCTTTCAATTCATGGAAAATGTTTGTACCAAAAACATCTTGATAGCATATCCTAAATGTTTGCATGAAGACATCTTGCATATCATCTCCAGTGTATTCCAATAGATTCTTCAAACCATTGTACAGAATCTATAAGACAAGAAGTAACCAAGTAATTAGTACATGAATTGTACCATGTGAATGAGGTTGTTATTAAAAACATATGTAAATATCTCCTTACTGGATTCCAATCTGCCAGATCCTCAAAGGATCCCTTCTTGCCCATTAGCTTCCTATACACAACCATTGGGAAATTAACAGCCAATATTATATTATTGTAAATGGCTAAACCTAAAACTATTCCTATCAAAGTAAACTGCGCTTCTGACTCAAATGATGTTGGATTGAACCTACAAACATAAAACAATAAATTACCTACTAGTTATACAACTTTATTTCCAAAATTATCAGTTTCAATGAAATTTCTTAAAGGACATCCTTACCAAGTAGTGTTTGTTTCTTGTTGCTGAGTGAACATCCCATAGTCTGGATTAAATATCTCTTCAACAATCAGTTGGAAGAATTCTTTACTAACTCCACCCTCATCCACACCCTGCTCCCCTTCAAACTCTACAACCAGCTGCTTTTTTAAATCTAACACTCTCTCCATGGCAACCATTTCCAACTAAAAGACAAAATGCTTATATGTATTATAATCTGCATTACAACAGGCATGGCTGGTCACAAGGGGACAGCATAGGACAATGAAGAAATACCCTTGTATACGTACCTCAATTAAAGCATCATCAATAAGATGTTGTCTCCTAACTTTGAGTCTTAAGTATGGCATGGGAGGTGAAACACCAACCACTGCCTGAAGTAAGGATACTCTCCTCTCTGAATACATTCTAATTCTATTATCATAATAAAGACCCAGAGACTTTGTGGCTGGAGTTAAGATGAAGGAGTGACGCATGAAAGAAAACTTACGACCTGTAATGTCATACATACAGACAATAATGTTAACATTGCTCTCTCTATGTTCTCACCATTGCAAATTATAAAAACATCAATAATATATTATCTACTTACTTTTTTTGGGATAGAAATATGGTGTTTCCGATTTATAATAAGCAAAGTCTTTATCCATTTCAATATTATCACTTAATGTTTCATTATAAAACTCTTCAAAAGGTAGGTAAGGTTTCCGCGAGTCTAGCACATTTATTTTAAGTTTTTCGGCTAAGGGGTCGTCACTTTGTGCTAACTTTGTTTGTTTGTTAGATCTATAAGGATTAAGATGATCTAAAGCATCTCCCAATGGATCCAGCTGTCCCGGCAATGTTATCTCCTCTTCTCTTAAACTGCACGATTCCATTACACCAGCTAACATATTTGCGTAGTATAAGATCTACAATAAAATTAACAACATCAATTCTGAGAAGTCATTTGAACTAGTAGTAGGTAGTTATAACACACAAGAAAAGGACTTAAATTATACACAATAATAGTATGTCAGAAAATAAACAAAGTAAGTCAACTTACTTTCATCATTTTGGTAGCCGAAGTAACTCTAGTATCATCCTGAATATAAAAATATCTAGTATATGTAGTGGACATTACTCTTATTGTAATCAGTTGCTGCAAAGATTCTAGAATGTACCTCATATTATCTTTGCAGTGCTGAGCCCATTTCTTCGCTAATTTGGCCTGACCTAAGATTACACCACACAAATGCATTATTAGGCATATGAGATAACTTATTCAAAGGTGCTACATCCCCAAGTAAGCATTTTGGGATATTGTTACAATACCGATAGTACTTTATAACATAGTAACACAAAATAAGCAGCTAATACAAAGCAGTTTAAAAATAATACCCACCTCTAGGTGACAAGTTCTCAGCAGCCTCACACATGGCAGGTAACACTTTTTCTAAAAAATCCCCCGAACCAATTCCAGGTACTTCAAATACCATGAGAAAACAATTAACAATGTCTTCTATATTACTATGGTGAGGAAATATACTGAGGCTAGTGGTGATATTGTCTGCTAAAGTAGTCAATGATGTAATCAGAGTGGAACTGTATACTGACAAAGGAACATTCTTCAGATGTTGAAATGCTCTACGACAAGATTCTATATCCAGTGGTGGCTGTGCTACAGTATCTTCATCCTTATCAGGATCCTTCTCTTTAGCTCTCCATGCTTCCTTATCCTCGGGGTTTTCTGCAAAATCAACAGAAAAACATTTAGCACAACAATAAGAATGTGTTGTATAACACCATAACACCATTTAGTACGAGAGCCCGCTGCTTAATTTATGACGTATCTGTTTTTTGATCGAAATGTGGTATAAACGATAGCTTACCAATAGGGTATTACATCGCACTAGGGTTGCCTATCAAAATCCTGCCGCAACCCCCCCTGCCCCCCCCGAAAAGGTCCCTCTTCGGGGTTTTTCGCATTTTATAGGAATATGGTAAGAGATAGAAGAAAGTAGTCGAAGACAAAAATAATCCTTGCTAAATTCTCTACAAAAAACGTTAAATCAATTTTTTCATAGGACTAGTAGTTTACCCGTAAAGGCCGGTCAAAAAACAGGATATTTTGTGAAAAAATAAAAAAAAAAGTTTGATTTTTGTTCTTTCACATTCTTCCAGCCATTATTACTAACATTTTATGGAAAAAAAAATTTGGTCTGCGGCGCTATATCTCTGGTTATTTTATGAAAAACTAAATTTTAAGAATTTTCGTCACTGAGTTTTATTGTAATAACTCCGAAATTATTAGATGTATGAACATAAGTTATGGCTCGTTTTGTAGATAAGACTATGGTAATTAATTCGTTCTTTGACTATTTTCCTGTAGCTCTTATCAATTTTCAACCAATTTAGTTTAAATACATTTTTTTTGTATTATAAATGAATTTCGGTTTTGGAGCGGCCATTGCGGGTAAACTGCTAGTTCTACGAAAAAATTGACTTGACATTTTTTGTAGAGAATTTAGCAAGAATTATTTTTGTCATTGACTACTTTCTTCTATCTCTTACCATATTCCTATAAAATGCGAAAAACCGCGAAGAGGGACCTTTTCGGGGGGGGCAGGGGGGGTTGCGGCAGGATTTTGATAGGCAACCCTAGTGCGATGTAATACCCTATTGGTAAGCTATCATTTATACCACATTTCGATCAAAAAACAGATACGTCATAAATTAAGCAGCGGGCTCTTGGACTAATTGTATTGTCACTTGTTACCAGGTGGCTTTGCTTCAGTCTTTTCACTAGGTTTGGCTGGGAAACATCTGGCTAGGTAGCTAGGCTGGCTGAACACATCAGAAAGGGCACGCTGCAGGTGATACGGAGAACTTTCCCAGGAACTACACAATTCCGCCATACTTTCTTCAGTTATTATGGATGGACTGTCCACTTTAATCGCTTCTAAAATTATAATAAAAACTAGGTGTAAAAATTTTAGCATGGGATTCATTTCATTTAGCACTCCATAATGTGAGACTTTCAAAAGACAATAATGACGATAAAGACGATTTGAAATGTTTCGATATAAATTTACACACAATATGGTGATTAATCAAAAAAAATATCATAATACACATTTGGAACAAAGAACAATGCACTTAGGTACATAACTATAGGAGACATCAATTTTTTATTTAACAAAACTGCAATTCTTACTTCTTCTTAAAAACCGACTCATTTTGAAATCCAGTAACAAAAATTCACTATAAATCAATAATTTGTACAAAAACTACCAAATAAAAGCAAACAAGATTCATAACATTTAAAGAAACGTGTGATGTGAATATTCACAAGTAAATGACTAAATATTTCGCACATAGGTGGAACACAAAAAGTGATTTGGCAAAATTCCATTTCCCTATTCCATACAAAACACAAAGTCTGTTTACCTTCCACATACAAAGATCCAATAGCACACGTAATGTCATTCACATATCACACGCAGCATTTATTTATGTATTATTATATTCGCAACAATTCATACCTGCACTATCAAGATACTAACAGAGATCAATCAATACAATATCATAATAAGAATAAGGTAAATACTAAATATGTAGTAGTAGTAGTAGTATAGTATTTGAAATTAAGAACTTACCAAATGTCGATGATCCTGGGTTACTACTTGACTGTATTGGCTCATCTTTACTGGAGCCTGAACTAGATTCTCCGTCAATTCTAAATGGATTGTCTTTGCTGCACAACATGAAATAAATAACATTAAAATATAATTCTCATTCACAGCTGAAAAGTATAAATGGATTCCTATTGATCCCAACAGTTTAGTAGTTATATGGGATATCTAATGAATAGGCAGGTATAGGTATTATAATTAGTATGTGGTATTCACCTGGAACATGTAATAATGTTGAGAGAATCTGGACTAGGTGTTGGTGTATCTGTTCTTGGAACTTTGTTTGGTGTATTCTCACAAAGGCGCGCTTCTTGGGAAAACAATTGTATTGCTAAAGCCGCTGCCTCGTTTGGTGACAAATTTTGAATCTGAAAGGAATAATAAAATGAAAACATCTGTTAGTGACGTAATTATTCCAAATAATTGTATTACAAAGTATTGTGGTGTGTTCATACCGCTCCACTAGAAGCGCAGTGTCTATTTGTACAGGAAGAATTGCCACAGCCATCAATCAACTGATAGAAATATCTCTCAATTAACTTCTTTGCTGCTGCTCGCTTCATTCTGTCTTGTTCTACTTCTACAGGGGGAACTGAAAGTGCAACAGACTTGTAACATACAATATGTTGTGTATGAAGTATATATAGTACTAATAAATAATTAATCTAATAAACAATAAGGAAGTGTGTCATTTGACCATAACACTCCTGGACAGCAACCATTTCAATAGAAAATGAGATTCACAAGTAATAATCATTTAGGTGTTAAAAAAATATTGTGTGACAATCTTTTGAATTTCCTGACAAGATGCCAAGTTGATAAATAACATAGTTAGTACCCATAAGTCAGGTAATAATGTTAAAAACTTTTTTTAGTTTAAAACATGTGGAATAAAAGTTTTCAATTATTTATCACTATCAGTGTTATGATTTAAAGGGATCTTAGAGCCCAGCCTACATGTCTCTAAAATGGACAGTTCAACATTCCTACCTGGTAATAGTTCTAAAAATTTTTAAGAAAATTTAGACGATCTCATTATAGCTATGTACATGTTTTGCCTTATTGTTATTAGTGCAATAATATGGTGTTTTCGCGGAGAAAAAACTATAGACATTTTTTTCTCCATCATACTTTACGTATTTGGGGGCGCTGAATCCGAATTTCAACTTTGCCACCTCGTAAATGTGATGCGTTCTGAGATATCTCAGAAAGAAAGAGAAAAAAATGCTTTTTTTACAGACTTTGACTGATAATTCAAAAAGTATTCATTTTAGAAAAAAGAAGCTCAGGACAAGAATGAACTTCACCAAATTTCCTACAAAATGACATAAATCTTTTTTGTGGCATAAACCGTTCAGGCGTCAGAGCGAGCTAAAATAGGGGTGTAATTTTCACCCTACAGCGCAAACTATATTTGTTTGTAATTTTGCTCCCATAACTCAGAACTTGCACACTTTTAAGCAAAAATATCTAGTAAAGAAATAAAGTGCATCATTTTTTCTTTAATTTATGCTACCATTGTTTCGTCGACAGGTAAACGGTCTAGGCGCTAGAGCGCATTGAAGTTCAGTATAGTACATTAGAAGCAGTTTTGACCATTATTGAAACTGATATATAACGATCAAAAAGTACTTAATTGTACTGAATGCACTCGAAAATACAAGGACAATGGCTGTAATATTTATATTTTAAGGTTTGCCACCACTTAATAGGGCTGCCTTGATAGATATATCAGAATAACTCAGAAACAATAGCTATTTCTTTGTCCATATTTTAAAAATTGAAAACTTTAAAGGAATTATTTTATTGAAAAAGTAAATTACATTTAATTATCTATAAATTATGCCTACAATATTTTTTAATCGGATGAACCATTCAAAAGCCAGAGCGCATTCAAATTTAACCAAAATTGAAAAATCCTCAAAATACTGTAAGGTGCGTTGGGGTAAGTCCGAATGGTTTTTTGGTGAGATGGCACATGGTAATTTGTAGCGTCCGACCGAAACTGGATTTTCAGCCGAAACCGAAACCGTAACCGAATATTCGGCTCCCCTTCTAGTTTCGGCCGAAACCGAAACCGAAACCGAAACTTTGGAATTTCAGTTGTAATTTTGAAAAAAAAAATCATTATAGGTACCCTTCTCTGGTATCTAGTGTTTCCCTAAGATATTTATTAGAAAACCACTTCATTTTCGGAACTCAATGTAAGCACAAAAGAAAGGAACCCATTAAACTACAACTTATGTCATCAGTTATGTAGGTATCCACGGCATAGGTAACACTAGGAGGGGTCATAAAAAATTCATTTTTTTTCGGGAGGTTAAGTAACGGAAGCTGTGGTGTAGTTTGCTAATATGTATATTAATGGGCGTCGCCAGCCTTGGAGCTAACGGGGGGACAACAAAAATTTACAAAATTGAGATAGGATGAAAAAGGCGTAAATAGCGACGCAGGCGCAGGCGAAATTTTTTTATGAGGGATGGTGAAGAAGGCCGTGATGTGTTTTATTTGAAAATGTACATAATAATTTGCACAATATTATGTACAAAAAAATTTTTCTATAAAAAGCAAAAAAAAATAGCGCCGCAGGCAAATTTTTTGTGAAACAATTGATTTTTGGTGTGTTTTTATACTTCCTTACTAATTTTACAAAATTTATGACATGGTGAGAAAACGTGCGGTTATAGTGTGATTTATTGTGAGGTCTTATCATTTAGTATGAAAAAATATATACCCATTCCAATCTCTAGGGGGGGCAGTTGCCCCCTCCCTGCCGACGCCCATGGGTATATTATCTTTGAACTAAAATGGGTAGGTATGTAGAATAAAATAATAACTATGAGTATTTTTCCTTAAAATGCACCAAGTAGCGCCGCAGGCAATTTTTTTTTTAATGGGCGAAGTGATAAATCTTGTACGTAAGTAAAGTTATATTGTATCAGGGAAACGGCCGCCTAAGTAGCGCCGCAGGCAAAAATTTTGTCATAAGATATAAATGAGGTGTTTAAAAATGGGTAGTGATAGTGATCTAGTTCACTTTTGTAAAATAAAAAAGAACTCTAGTGTACAGAATACAAACACAAAGTGTGAATCTGTTCCGAAGATTTCCGACAATGCTCGATATAATACGGATGCTAGTTTCGGTTTGGCCGAATATTCGGCCACTTTTTGGCCGAAACCGAAACTGGGGCCGAAACCGGCAATTTTGGCCGAAACTGGCCGTAACCGAAACCGAAACCGAATATTCGGTCGGTCTCTAGTAATTTGTATCATTCATCACATGCAGTCCACCAGGTTTAGCACATTTTTTTTTAAATATTGGTAAACATAAGGCTTCATTCTTCGTTACAGTATATTTTTTATCATCAGAATCGTAATCGTTAATTAATAAAAACCAGTTATATTTATGATTTAAATAAAACCTCACATGGGGTAAGAACGGAAAATACTGGGGTAAGACCGGAGTTCATGCTAAAATCGCTATTAGATACTTTAGGGCACTGAGATTTTGGGACAATAATGGTATGTTGTCCTAGGGATCCGGACAAACGGCCGACAAGACATACGGCCGACAGGACAAATGGCGGACACGGACAAATAGCCGACAAGACCAATGGCCGACTGGTACAAATGGCCGAAAGACGAAAGGCCGAAATCCAAACGGCCGACATGGACATATGGCCGACAAGTACAATTGGCCGACATCCAATAGGCCGACACGGACAACTGGCCGACAAGGACGAATGGCCGACAGGACGAATGGCCGACACAAAAAAAAGATTGAAATAAGTTTGAAAAACAAAGTTGCCAGTTTATTCTAACAATCCAAAATTTGGCTAGTTTTTTAAACAACAGTTCCGAAATATAATTTGAAAGTAGCGAAAAAATGTTACCATATCTTATTATCATATCAAGCAACACTAAACCAAGTTTGCTCCGTGAGACCGAGGCCGTCGCCATATTGTTCATGAAGGCCGGGCCCAACTGACGATGGTTACGCCATCTAAATTGTATGGGAAAAAATATTCCGTAATTTAAGTATTTGTCACCGAGACAAGGTGTTTGTCACCGATACAAGGTGACGTCACCACTCATGGCGGTGATGGAATTCGAGGATGTAGGCTTGTACTCTACTATCGCAGGCTTCGGTGAGACTTCTGAAAAAAAAAGACAACGGTAACACTGTTTTTGCCAATAGCACCCAAGGTTAAATAGAATTTGCTCCTGAATTTACGTAACCACTGTATACTTAATAAGTATGAGACATACTTGAAAGAATTACCTACTACTAGCGCCGCGAGTAGCCGCTACACGAATTAGATCAAAAACACCAAGCAGACATGGGACATTACTTTTTCTACTTTCCAGCGAACATGCAGGTTCTCAATTTTTAGGCGTTAAAAACGGTTTTTCATTTGTTTCGGCTGCAGGTGCCTTTTAGCGCTTAATTAAACCTTACTAGTATAAATAAAAAACAACCTAACTGGTCAACATTATTTTTGACAGTAATGTCCCATGTCTGCTGGGCGATGCTTGTTAACCATTATCTTGATTGAAAACGTCATTGTCGGCCATTCGTCCTGTCGGCCATTCGTCCTTGTCGGCCAGTTGTCCGTGTCGGCCTATTGGATGTCGGCCTATTGTACTTGTCGGCCATATGTCCATGTCGGCCGTTTGGATTTCGGCCTTTCGTCTTTCGGCCATTTGTACCAGTCGGCCAGTTGGTCGTGTCGGCCATTTGTCCTTGTCGGCCGTTTGTCCATGTCGGCCGTTTGGCATTCGGCCATTTGTAGTAGATTCGTTGTCCTAATGACTACATACATTAATTATTTCTTTATAGGAAACTATTTACTCCCGAATTTAAGAAATATATGATTTATGAATTCCGGTCTTACCCCAAACGGCCTTGAACTACCTTGACATTCCCAAACTGTTTGCAATAATATTTTATTCACATGAGTAAAGAAAAAAGTAAAATTATGTCATCAAAATCGAAGCTTTAGGTATTTGAATATTTACTATTGTAACAATATTAGCTACGACATATAGGTGTCCTTTAATGGGTGTACTTATATAATTATTTTCGTCATTGACCATTTTTTCCTATCTCTTACCATATTCCTAAAAAATGCGGAAAACCACGAATCGGGGGGTTTGCAGCAAGATTTTGATAGGCAACCCTAGTGCGATGTATTACCCTATTGGTAAGCTATCATTTATACCACATTTCGATAAAAAAACAGATACATACGTCATAATTTAAGCAGCGGGCTCTCGGACTATATATGCATGTATTTGGTACAGAGCAGAGCATAACAATTTTCGGAGAAATAAACCTTTGTTAATATTGGTTTGAAAATAGTATTTCAAAAGTAGGAAGTTATCTTAACAGATGGTCACATTAAAAAATAGCGGTTTTATTTTTTGATATAGAAAAGATAGCAATAGTTTGGAAAGCTATGGAATTTAGTATGGAGTTCCAAAATGGGGAAAGAACGGATAATTTGAATTCCGATCTTTCCCCTAACATTTCTGACGGGGAAAGATCGAAAAAACACGTACAGCTTAAACTACGACAGATAACGGGTTGTCATTCTACATACATTGACCTTACAGCTATAAAATGCATGAATATCAATAATATAAACACATAACTTACCTGGGAACGATAATATAGCCGACCGGGAAAGACCGGAAATCTCGAATTTTCGCGGAAAAATTTGACGTTTACAAAATCACTCACTACACATCTTCTCAGCTCAAGAGACAAATGGGACTGGGCTGAGGCGGGGCGTAACAGAATAAAGTTTCAAATGCAAATGGTCAGTATAAACAATGTTGCCAGAGTTCATCACAAATTCAATTTTTCGGTCTTTCCCCATTTCCGATCTTACCCTAACGCACCTTACTTTCTTTTATTTCCCGCCTACAACTTAAAAGGTAGGTACCTTTAATATACAAAATATAAAAGAAAATTAAATTTTCTACAAATTATGTCTCTTACAATTTTTCACTCAGACGAACGGGTTCGAAGTTATAGCGCATCCAAATTTACAATTCAAAATCAAATAGAGATGTTAATACGACGTACACGTAGTTCTCTCTGATATACTACAACAAATTTGAATGCGCTGTAACTTCGAATCCGTTCGTCTGAGTGAAAAATTGTAAGAGACATAATTTGTAGAAAATTTAATTTTATTTTATATTTTGTATATTAAAAGTACCTACCTTCTAAGTTGTAGGCGGGAAATAAAAGAATGTACAGTATTTTGAGGATTTTTCAATTTTGGTTAAATTTGAATGCGCTCTGGCTTTTGAATGGTTCATCCGATTAAAAAATGTTGTAGGCATAATTTATAGATAATTAAATGTAATTTACTTTTTCAATAAAATAATTCCTTTAAAGTTTTCAATTTTTAAAATATGGACAAAGAAACAAAGAAATAGCTAATGTTTCTGAGTTATTCTGATATTTCTATCAACGCAGCCCTATTAAGTGGTGGCAAACCTTAAAATATAAATATTACAGCCTTTGTCCTTGTATTTTCGAGTGCATTCAGTACAATTAAGTACTTTTTGATTGTTATATATCAGTTTAAATAATGGTCAAAACTGCTTCTAATGTACTATACTGAACTTCAATGCGCTCTAGCGCCTAGACCGTTTACCTGTCGAGGAAACAATGGTAGCATAAATTAAAGAAAAAATGATGCACTTTATTTCTTTACTAGATATTTTTGCTTAAAAGTGTGCAAGTTCTGAGTTATGGGAGCAAAATTACAAACAAATATAGTTTGCGCTGTAGGGTGAAAATTACACCCCTATTTTAGCTCGCTCTGACGCCTGAACGGTTTATGCCACAAAAAAGATTTATGTCATTTTGTAGGAAATTTGGTGAAGTTCATTCTTGTCCTGAGCTTCTTTTTTCTAAAATGAATACTTTTTGAATTATCAGTCAAAGTCTGTAAAAAAAGCATTTTTTTCTCTTTCTTTCTGAGATATCTCAGAACGCATCACATTTACGAGGTGGCAAAGTTGAAATTCGGATTCAGCGCCCCCAAATACGTAAAGTATGATGGAGAAAAAAATGTCTATAGTTTTTTTCCTGGAAATGCCATCTAATTTCCTCTTATTACTGTACTATATTGAATATTGTTAAAAATAAAAAACCAAGTGACTATTCACAGTTTCTCATTATCAAAGGCAATATTCCCCAATTTAGCAACACATTGTCAACAAGAATTGATCTATAATTAAGAATGCACGTGTTTGAGTTGTGTTTACATTATTCACTATACAAAAGGTTACCAGGTTGTTGGACGCAAGCCAAAAATATTCTTACATCTAAACACTTCCACTGATTGAACCAACACGACTTGATTTGAGACAATGACCTCTTACAATATGAAAATTAGGCTTACAAAAAGCATAAACTGTAATCACCCAGTTACTGCCTCAGAACAGGGGCCTGAGTCAAACCACAGACGTAATGGAAACGTTGGCGTTTTACGCATCGCTGCCGTGGTGACAACATTGTTACCATTGAAACAAAGCGTAATACGCCAACGTTTCCGTCACGTTTTGTGTTTTGACTCAGACCCCTAACCTTGTCTACTAAGGCAGTACAATTTTCGATGATAAGTATGACTCCTGCTTTCCTCTGCACATTAACCATGATTGTTGTTTTATTTTATTCTCATTTTTTGATATTCATTTTTTTTTTCTTTTATTTCATCTTTATTTTTATATATTTTATTTTATCTTTATATATTTATTACATTTTATTTTATGTTCCATCCTTTTTTGTATTTATCAAGAAAATAAATATTCACTCATTCATTCAAGACATGTTAAAAATCTTTGCAGTGCTATGGAATACTGATACGCTCACTGAGTGTAATTAGTAGAGACCAGATTATATACATTTGCATTTTTTTTACATAAAAGGATCTGGGCAACAAACCCAAATGCTTCCCTGCACACCTTGCGCTAGGCTAAAAGCCTGTATCGCAAAGTGTGGAATACATCACCAGCGCCGGGGTTTGAACCTGGCACCTGCTCCTGCTCGAGAGACTGCCGCCTCAACCAACTGCGCCAACCATATACTTGTGTGTGCTTTGCATATGCATATTTTGGCAATTAATTCAGGATTTTGCATATTTCGACCAAAATGTACTGATCATGCATATTTGGGAAGTATATTTTCTTAAACTGTACTTGTAAAATTTAAACGTTTCAGAAACAAAAATGTTGGTGTCTAGTTGAAAATGTAGTAGGTAAATAATGTAATTTAATAAAAAAAAATATTGCCTAATCGTAATTAAAAGAAAAACAAGATATTATGACTTTAAGTCTTCCAAATGATTCCAAACATAAATTAAATAAAATCTTGCATTAACGTTAATTTGTTGTACTTATTTAAAGTTATGCCGCATATTTTGGTACTTTTTGATGATTTTGTTGCATATTTCGAATGAAATAAATAAGTAAATAAATAAATATAGCAAACATCAGAGGTAAGGCTATGAGAATGCTGGGGATTGCTTTGAGGGGATTGGGAAGGGTTTGCTTTGAGGGAATTTTGTGATTTGCAAACCTTAACATTGTTTGTGGCGTATGTGCGTGCATAATGTCGCACAATGTCACATGTCACATTGTGTTTTTTGTATAATAATTGGTCACGTGAATACTGGCCGGAAACTTTTACACTCTGACCCGTATTGGATTTCATCATATTCATCGTTTTGTGATATTTAATTAATTATTTTTCTATGTGTTGACTTGTATTGAATAATTGACGAAATGCTGGTCGGAACCCTTTACACTCGGATCAGCATTGATCTTGGATCATATTTTCTGTCTATTGATTTACAATCCTATATATTTATATACTAATGTGCTATTGTTTAATTGTAATTCTTATTTACATAACATGTTCAAATGACGATTCCAGGTGTCCGGATGGACCTACGGATGATAAGCAACAATAAACAATAGTATACCAATTTGGTCTCCGCACTATTTTGAGAAAATTGTTTAATTAATTTTATCAGATGGGGTGTATTAAGTCCGCCTTTTGGCACACTGCATCGTCTTGTTTTTGTTACTATACATATTCACTGGCCAATAAAAAATTATTTATTATGCACTGCGACCTATAAGATCTATTGTACTCTCCCCACTCTGCCCATCTGGTGACTGCCCAGTTAGAGCAGCCCCTTTAGTCCTAGATGTCTTACATAGTTCAGCACTCGCCCAAGACCAGGAAGATCTAATAATGATCCGAGTAATCCAACACCATAAACACACAGCAAGGTACATAATTTAAAAAAAATACTGCATCATTGGTACCTTGTGACTGGGGCTCCTCTGGTGATCTTTCTCTTGACGAGGCTTCTTTGCTGCCCCTAAAATTTGTACAAACTATAAACAAAAACAGTTGAAGGATTACACATGTCTTGATTGGGAAATGAACTATATATACTATCGCTCTTACTAAAGAAAGGCGACACAGTGGGCTAAATCATTGCAATATTATACATACAGAACAATGAAACTTGCTGTTTAGCTGTGACCACTATTTCATCAATAGTGGTTGACAGTTACCATAGGCTACTACTATAGCCTATGCATACTTCATGAACACCCATAACCTGCTTGAAGACGTTCCAACATATTATGGGATGGGGGCAAGAGTTACAAAATATCGAGAAATAATCTGATATTATGAGTTTTATCACCAATAGAAACACAAGACTGTATATTTCTGGTAACAAGAGACTTACCTCGAAGCTTCGCCCGATTCGTCCTTCGAGCTCATCGACGAACTTTACAGATATCCTGCGATTCCGTTGTCTAATAATACATGCAATTTGTAAAATTAAAAAGTCAATTAGCAATAATTTAACTTCAACCACAACAAACTTTTTCTATCAAAAATCAGACATGAGTTGCCTCACTTCCAGTTCGCCATAGATGAATAAATCAAACCACAGAACACATATACTCTCTAACGAGAGAAGAATGCCAACTTCATAGAAAATATATGCAAACACGAAAATGACAGATCTCATCACAGAACACATATACTCTCTAACGAGAGAAGAATGCCAACTTCATAGAAAATATATGCAAACACGAAAATGACAGATCTCATCTAGCTTTCTCTCTCATTCATTTCATGCCCACATAAACAATGGCGCCTTGATAAATCGATTATTGATGTTTTATAATGAATCAATACGCATTAGCGATTAAAAATAGTTGTACTCTAATACAAAAGCGGGACATATCCATATATCCCATTTTTACACTACAATACAACTATTTAATCATTAATGCGCACTAACCCTTTGGAAATAAGTATAATAACCAAAGAATTAAAATGCAGCAGTAGGTAGTATGACATTGGCATTTATTGTAAGTAAATAATACACACATATTGTATAAACATTACGTAGAGACAATTAAAAAAGATGTTCAAAAGAACCATTAACAAAAATAATACGAAATAATGAGTCTATCAGAGCGTTTCACCAACTTTTTGATTGAGGAATTTCAGTAAGTAAAGAATGCAGTCGCGTGTCAACATTTCTAGTACAAAATTTGTCACAGATGGCTTTTCCGAACCTAAAGTTTGTGAAATCCAGAATATTTCTCACAAAACTATAACACAAAACAAGTTACACGAGTCTCTGGTCTCGACAATAATTGAATATAGAACAAGTCTCCATCATAGAATTAGTCTCCATTTCTCACACACAAACGAGTACGTAATACGTATATTTCTCCCAAACACAGGATCCCGAAATGACGAATCATATATGTCTCGCAAAAACACAAAAAAGGAGTTTATATTTTACACAAACCTAGTTCAAAACAATGTAATAATACCGATCACGAAACAAATTTTGGAAAGGCGACGCGACAGAAACAGTAAAAAAAATGGCCGCGTGTTGTTTACAAACCATTACAAACGGCATTGGCGTTGTATTGCCAGCTTGCAAAATGTAAAAGACTTGTATAATATTTCTCGAAATCTGGTTTCTTAAAAATAAATAAATATTAATTCACCAATAAAAATATTGCATGATAACATAATAATTCATTTATGTTCTTAATATTCACTGTAATGTTAAGATTTCGGAATTATTTTCATAATCAGTAATTCTATTTTTTGCGTCTGTCATACAAATCCCATAAGATCGTGAAAGAGTGAAGAGATGCGATATATATCGCTTACGCATTCCCCGCTGAGCTGCCCAGGCAATACCATGATTATCATCGAAAAGTCCAGCGATGTATTACCAACTACACGATATGCTTGTTGGCAAGTACCAAAACCAGAGTTGACTCAGCCTGGATCTCATCTAGCTTTCTCTCTCATTCATTTCATGCCCACATAAACAATGGCGCCTTGATAAATCGATTATTGAGGTTTTATATGGATCAATACGCATTAGCGATTAAAAATAGTTGTACTCTAATACAAAAGCGGGACATATCCATATATCCCATTTTTACACTACAATACAACTATTTAATCATTAATGCGCACTAACCCTTTGGAAATAAGTATAATAACCAAAGAATTAAAATGCAGCAGTAGGTAGTATGACATTGGCATTTATTGTAAGTAAATAATACACACATTTTGTATAAACATTACGTAGAGACAATTAAAAAAGATGTTCAAAAGAACCATTAACAAAAATAATACGAAATAATGAGTCTATCAGAGCGTTTCACCAACTTTTTGATTGAGGAATTTCACTAAGTAAAGATTGCAGTCGCGTGTCAACATTTCTCGTACAAAATTTGTCACAGATGGCTTTTCCGAACCTAAAGTTTGTGAAACCCAGAATATTTCTTTAAAACTATAACACAAAACAAGTTACACGAGTCTCTGGTCTCGACAATAATTGAATATAGAACAAGTCTCCATCATAGAATTAGTCTCCATTTCTCACACACAAACGAGTACGTATATTTCTCCCAAACACAGGATCCCGAAATGACGAATCATATATGTCTCACAAAAACACAAAAAAGGAGTTTATATTTTACACAAACCTAGTTCAAAACAATGTAATAATACCGATCACGAAACAAATTTTGGAAAGGCGACGCGACAGAAACACTAAAAAATATGGCCGCGTGTTGTTTACAAACTTTACAAACGGCATTGGCGTTGTATTGCCAGCTTGCAAAATGTAAAAGACTTGTATAATATTTCTCGAAATCTGGTTTCTTAAAAAGAAATAAATATTAATTCACCAATAAAAATATTGCATGATAACATAATAATACATTTATGTTCTTAATATTCACTGTAATGTTAAGATTTCGGAATTATTTTCATAATCAGTAATTCTATTTTTTGCGTCTGTCATACAAATCCCATAAGATCGTGAAAGAGTGAAGAGATGCGATATATATCCCTTACGCATTCCCCGCTGAGCTGCCCAGGCAATACCATGATTATCATCGAAAAGTCCAGCGATGTATTACCAACTACACAATATGCTTGTTGGCAAGTACCAAAACCAGAGTTGACTCCATAGAGATAGGAATAGTTAGAGTGTTTGACAACCTGCGCAGTAGACAGTTTCGTAGGCCAACATCTTGTATGGGGCGGCCACGTGGAGTGTGGCAAAACGTATTTTTGTGTACTAATATTTGTACGAAATTTGAACTCCCCTCAGCGATAATCCGTGATTTTACTATTAAAAATCAATTATTTGCCTCTTTATCAATAATAGTGGACTGTCCATACAAACCCACTCCTCAAACGTGTTTGTTTTGCCACACTCCACGTGGTAGATGTTGGCTTATGCGCAGAACACCAAAATAGAAACGTGTGACACTCTGATATATGGTATCTCTATGGTTGACTCAGCCTGAATCAAACTGAATCAAACTCATAGATTTACAAAGTGACAAGCAAAAATGGTGGATTCGAATTTCAATGTTTTAAAAATTGGCAACACTGCAAACATCGTGACTAGTTGTCTATTATAAATTTTCCTTTTTCTCCACACACTACGAACAAGCATCAAACAAATTAGAAAACAATTAGATGTATGCTCCATATTCACAGTTTCGCTATAATGTTTCCTAGTATATTTAAATTTTAGAGCTTATAGTAACTTTAAATTAAAATGATTTTCCATTTTTGTTCTCTATGCTAATAATTTTCTATTTTGACACATGACAGAACCGAATTATCAAAGTGCACAGCAAAGCCCACGCAAAGCCTTCGAGTGCGAGTTCATAAATGTTGAAGTATCGATTTATTTAGGCGACAGAAATATTCTAAAATAAATATAGAATTAATTACCTTGATGTTGCTAGATTGGTATATAAATTGAAATTATACTTATTGCTTTTATTTTGATTTATTTTCTTTTTATATTATAATGATTCAAGGAAGAGCAAATGTGAGTAAAATTTACACAATTTATTTTAAAACATATTTTGCGGGTCAATTATTTCTTTAATGTTTATATAAATAATGTATTAATTTAAATGACTCTTCCATTTAGGAATTGCCGGATTTTCAGGTGTTCAGAACAGTGGTGTTTTACTGTTTGATGATAATAGTCCTGCCTGTAGTATCATTCTTCGGATCAAAATACTTTCTGTTCGATGGACTCTTGCACTTGAACACTGTACCTAGTAATGTTTATTCAGCTATTACAGCTATAGTGGTATTACATATAGCATTGGCAATGTTTATCATTCGAGCATATTCTGAAGCTGATAAAGCAAAGCCAGCTAAGGTTGACTAAATCTAAAGCAACCTAACTATATTTTTACATCCATTATTTATTATACCTTTACATACTACCTACAATAATTTGAACATAATCTGAATATTTCATCATAATACACACCAGTATAATAACATTATTATATTACAAGTACGTGCTTGGCTTCGAATCCACACAAAGATAAAGAAACTTGCAAACATACTAAGTAACAATTCAAAATGGACAAGTCATTTACAAAAGGAGAATATCTGGAAATAGACACACATAGCAACACTAAGTATGGAGGATATTTCCACAGCCAAAATAATGAAAAAACAAGACTTTCCCTTTATAATGTTGTGCAATTCCCAAAGGGAGATTTACTTGACTTATATCACTTTTCTATGACAGACGTTAAACAAGTACAAAGGGTTGAAAAGAATCAGGAATATGAACAAATTACTAAATTATCTCCATTTGAGAAAATTGATGATTCATTAAAACAATCGAATGAATCCACCAAATACATATTTGTTAATCAAATAGACAACAAATACCACGAAGCTGTGTGTGATTTATTGAGTTGTAAAATGATTGCTGTCGGTACAGACGGAGCTGAAATGGGACGCAAGTGTAAACTGTCTATACTAACAATATCAACAACAGAACATGTCTATATCTTCGATGTGCAAGTCATGCAAGAGAGTGTATTCAAAGATGGCTTGAGGGAAATTTTGCAGAGGGACAACATTACAAAGATAATACACAACTCAAGAAAATTATCTGATTGTCTTTATCACAAACACAATGTCGAATTGAAGAATGTGTTCGATACCCAGGTAATTTTGTTTTGTGTCTAAGGCATTAAAATTAAAATAAATATGATTGGCTCTTTTACTATTCGCTCTCACTTATTACTATAGCATCTGCATGTTTTAACTTAAACTAACACTAGCTGAGTTACCCGTGCTTCGCAACGGCAAATTTAACAAACCATCCGGCATTCTTTATAGGCTGGACAAAATGTGACTTAAGATGTGAATTTATTTTCCATCGCCCTTTCATACGATACCACGTTCGACTCCACACAACCCTTGGATCCCCTCGTCATCATGGTATCTCCTAGGAAAAGCTTTTTATCCAAAAACCGGCGATTTTAGAACACAGCCTATATTATCACAAATGTTGCACAAAATTTTCGCAGTAATCCATTGAAAATGCGGGAATTATGCGAAAACTTACAAAAATCAGACTTTACATATATAGATTAAGGGTTTTCGTTTCGACGTGTGCCATTAGTGACGCCATCACTCTTAGCAGGTGAAGTTCAGACATAACTACAAAGTACCAGTTTTAACTTAGGATTTAAGAAGCATGATGTATGAAAGACCAGTACAATCAGATCATGAATGATACTGTGTTGAAGTACGCCATGCGGTACCTGCTATTATTCCCTACCATTGATCTTAAATGTAATCTTATTTAACAGGCTGCCGACGTGCTCATTCAGAATAGGAAGTGTGGATTCTACCCCAACGAAGTGAGGAAACTATCAGAATGCTTGAATGACTACTTGGGCTGTGGAGATTATAAGATTACTGAAAAGGTATCCATTTTGCTTTTTCCTTTATATTATTTCTCACAGTATTACGCTTTATACAGGGTGTCCCAGGAAGTGCGACCAAGCGGAAGTCCAGAGATAGAGCACCCCTGGGGGTACCTAAATACCCCAATATATGTTCCGCGATTTTTTGTGCTTTTCGAGTTATCAATTTTTTTCGTATTTTTTCGCCAAACCCCGACTTGCAAGACGTTATTGGTCACAGAGCCACTAATTATTGAGGTACATACTTGATTTTTTTTTCTGAAATAGGTGAATAATATACCTTGTAGGTATAAAAAGAATTATGGGTCTATCTGTTACTATCACGTTTCGTGAGTTACCGCTTTTTTTGCATTGAAACAATTTTTAGGTATGATCCCGTAAAGATTGCTCAATTAAATTTACAGGGTAGATAGTTTATTAAATTTGCAAGTTTTTGAAAGTAATTAGAAAAATTTTTTTATCTATGATTTTTTTAAAACGACCTCATACATTTTTTAATATTTTGAATTGTGACTAATTTTGAGATTCGTAATTTTTTTATGGCGTGATAGTAACAGATAAACCCATAATTCTTTTTATACCTGCAAGGTATATTATTCACCTATTTCAGAAAAAAAAAATCAAGTATGTACCTCAATAATTAGTGGCTCTGTGACCAATAACGTCTTGCAAGTCGGGGTTTGGCGAAAAAATACGAAAAAAATTGATAACTCGAAAACCACAAAAAATCGCGGAACATATATTGGGGTATTTAGGTACCCCCAGAGGTGCTCTATCTCTGGACTTCCGCTTGGTCGCACTTCCTGGGACACCCTGTATAAAATAATAATGTTGTTATTTTATGTGCAAGTTTGAGAGTATGTGTGTGAATGTGTGTATGAAAGGGAATGTATATATGTGTTGTATGTTTGTCCTTCTGTTCTTAATAATGAAACTCTGTGTTATATATTGTATAGCTTAATTGTATTCACCACTAAGAGGGCAAGATGTGAACCATACATAATTGTTTAAAAGTATATAATGTCGTACACACACACATCTTGCGTGTAGGTGAGTCTTGGTAAATAAAAATAAAATAAAAAAATTCCTTTGGCACGCCACAGGCATAGGTAGATTCCAAGTGATTTATTAATTTTATTAATTTTAAGAGTACATCTGTACAATAAAAACAATCACAATATTATCAGCAAATAAACCAGCGAAGTGATGAAGTAGTATGGATGTAGTTTATTCTTTGATTATCGAAGTACCGTATGACGAAAAAATATTTGATTAAGTACTTCAATAATTAAAGGAAGTACCTAATCCAATAATCAAATTATTTTCATTCCACACATAATATGGATTAGTACCGGTACCTAAGCACTAGAAATTTGAAAAAAGATGTGAGTTCTACTCGTATCGTGAAGCACTTTTCTAAGACAACAAACACGCTAGTACCTATGCGGTAACTACTTAACTAGATCTTTCGATCGATCATTGTCGTCCAAGGAATTGATCTAGACAAAATCTGTAAATTGATCTGTATTCCTTATTAAATGCCCTTTCATACGATACCAGACACGGACCCTCACAATCATTGGATCCCCTCAGAATGATTGTTTTTGTATTTAAAGCCTTAAAAAGTGAACCTTCCTCTTAATGGATTTCACCCAATCTCCTATCAGTTCATCTACCCCTTACCAAAAATCTACCACCCAAGTTTCACGTTTCTGCGACGCATAGGTTGGCCGCAAACGTGCGCACAAGAAAAGGGACATATATATATATGGCTTATATATATAAACTTTTAAACCAAGGTCGGATTCGGGTTCTCCTGGTCCTAATTAGTGATACTGAGTAGAAATTTTTCAATTCTGCGACATCACGGGAGAAACGAATAGGTAGAGTTCCTTATGGAAATCTACCTAAAAATACAATCAGTAACTACAGGTATATTCCGAACTTGTTGACCTGTGCATTGAAATTTTATGTTCATATTGTGTTGAGTGTAATCTTGTTAATTATCTATTTCAGATTGATATTGTTGAGTTGGCAAAACGTCCCATTCTTACTTCAGTGAAAGAAAATGTGTCAAATAATATCATCTATTCGCACCAGCTCCACAAAGCATTGTTGGATGCAATCATGAAGCCCTTTATCACAGGATTTGACTTCTATGTTAACTGTCAAAGACAATGCAATGATTCCGAAGCTTGGTATTTGTGTAGCCAAGATAAGAAAGTACCAAAGAATTTTCCTGAGACTATTCAGAATGTGTAAATAGTGTTACATAACACTACACTTAGCATTACTGAGGCTAATGCTTTGTTCGCATTAGGCTAGTAGTTTAGTCGAGTAGGTACTAGTAACAATACCCTATATGTTCTAGGTGGAATATAAATCCAGCTGATTCACTACTTACTAAATTACTTCCCTAATGCGAACAAGACATAAAAGGTGAAAATTTTGTTGTCGGTGCACTGCTTAAATGTTTGAAAATGAGCTATACAATTACTGAGTAAGAATAAATGTGTGCCTGAAGCAAATAGCATGAGGATGCTACATAATAAGTAATACTACAACATTTGCAAAAGTAATAAGGACCCAGAAGTCGTTCACAAAACTTTTCAACTTGATTCAGTGCATCCATCTCAATAACTTGTCGCTCCATAAACAGTAAAGACAAAAAAATATTTGAAATGCTAAATTATTGATCATTTAAGCAGTACACCGACAAGAATTGCATTAATGACCTCGCAGGACAAAACGATACAGTACGATTGTACTTTAGACAGTATTATTTAAACAAAGCATTATTTAAATATCAAATGAATTATATCAAGTAAGTGCTTTAAGGTGTGCAACATATTTTATATATTTGTGACAATATACTGCGTAATCCACTTCAATATTTTCATATTTATTTTAATGTGTGTCAAGCGTTATGCAGAATTTATATCGCTCGGTATAATGGTTGATGTATTTTTATAGGACCAGATGATTGAATATTTTCTTATGCTTTTATATATAAAAAATGCTCAAAAATTAGAAAAAACAAATAATTTTATTATTGAAACACAATCTGAATTATTCATTCTTTTTAGTCAGACGGATCATATCAATATTCATGTATTTGTAAAAGTTTGAATGTATCCCACTACTGTAATTGGTGTGAGTGTGTGACTCATTTGCTGTATTTGTAGGAAATGTATTTTAATATCATCATTTTAGGATTTATATAAGAATAGTTTTGTTTCCATAACAAAGTAATGCTTATGTCACGATTCACCCTAATTCTTTACACATAGTTTAAATGGTTTCATATGTACGTATACATATTCCTTGTAATGTCTTGCTTTCAATGAACACAAATTTGCCAAACATTTGTAATCAAACAGTAATAATATTATGTGTACTTGTATGAGAATGAGTGATTGCTTCTTGTAACTGTAAAGCATTGAGAGATTGTGAGTTTTATATTATACATAGAAATATTTAAACGAACAAATATGTAAACCTACATACTTCTTCTTCTTTCTCCACCGTTTTAATTAATTTAAGCCTCCACTTTGACTTTCCACAGATCCATCCATACATACATATATTTATAATTCACATCATGTTAACATTTAATAAATATTTCAATTCTTGTATATAGCAATAAAACACAAATATTCCGGGCCAAGAAAATTTCCAAGGATAAAATTTATTTGAAGCATATTAACAATTCAGTTCTTAGTTTTACTACTTAAAACTAGCCAAAAAACCATTTTGGCGAGGACTGAAGAAACTTGTGTTGATTTTGTCTGAACTTGCCGTTTATATCAGATTACTACCACTATACCGTCACAATGTATCCTAATAATTGGGTAACCAAGAAATGTTGCGTGTTTATAAAAATACACACCACTCTCGTTGCACCAGATGAGAAATAACTTCTTGAAGTATTACAAACACGGTAAATTTATTACCTAATTAACTAAAACAAAAATTATGTTTGGCCTGTAACATAGATTCTATAACTTACTCTACTTATATTCTTTAAAACTCATTAGAGGTGATTACATAAAGGATAATATTACTTACTACTTCTAGTACTTATTGTAATATTTAGTGGAGCTTAGAATCGTCCATTCCAATGTATTTCTTATCATCCGCTTGCGCTTACTGAATGTACCGCATTTTATAAGATCAAATAAATCATTCAAGTTAAAATGTTAACTCTGTTTACATATTACACCTGTTGATAGAAAAGTAATGCGGCTAAACCACAAAACAACATTCCATTCTTTATTCTCTCGAGGGTCTTCGAGTGCAGAATTTATTGCCCATGCTGGTTGCCCCACTTTACTTTTCTGTCAGCAATCACCCCAAACCCAGAAACCAGTAATGAATGATAGTGTCCTGCGGAATGATCTTATAAGCCCTTCTAACTTCATTATATTACTACGGGAACTACCCATGAAAAAATACTCCCAAATAGTAAGGTGATTATTTATGGCCTATTTTATGTTACGTGAACAGGAGACTACAGGAGGTCACATAAATAAAAAGTTTAAATAAAGTTCATAACATTTCTTTTATATATAAAAATGTGTACATATTTACAAAGCATGCATGTTATAAAATAAATAATATGTGGATAAGTATGTCAACTTTATCACAAAATATATCAAAATATGTATAACCTACATATTCATTACACATCTCTTCTTACTGTTAAATTATATCAAAGCGTTTGTCGTGCAAATAAATTAATATTGTTGTTATTCTAATCAGCTTGCGTTAAAAACAAATTGGGATAAAATTTGATTCCTTCGACAGTATCATCTCTACAACTAAGTCCAGCTCTTTCAGTCAAAACCAATCTTTCTTTCGCTAATAAAATAGAAATCCCAATCTTCTGGGCTAAGCCTTCAGGAGATAAGTAACCCTCAGCCTCGATCTGTAATACAAAACATGTTAATTATAGTTCAACAAATGCAAAGGACAGTCGACTATTTGAAGAATATTGATGCCGACTAATTACATGTTTAAATACTTATACAGAATTATATAATACATTCATTACATCCCTGATAGTGCATGTAATGTATAAAACAATACTATAGTTACAGAAAAACATACTATGTGACATGAGAAAAACGAAAAATTGGATAAAATTTAACTATCCATATAGAAAAGTGGACCACTTCCTGCGCCTGCCCCTCAGTGAAAAACAACTGTGGGGCAGGGTAACTCTTCCCAAGAGTTATGGCCCACCTGTGTGTTTGTGCCGTGCACGGTGACCCGTACGGAGGGATGAAGGAATCCTGGTGGTTGAGCTGAGCCAGTCAGGCCAGCAACACATCACTTTGGTCTGGATTTCCTCTCAAACGGGCGGTTGTGGAATAGCCAACCACAATCAATCGGCTGCGGTGTCCGCCAAGCGGCCACCAGGCGAGTTTCCCTGGGTGATGGGCTTCGCAGACGGCGGCGCATGGCGTGTTGCGTGGTCTCGCGGCATGCTCTGTGTCGTGCGGTCTCGTGGAGAACGCACCCAGGGGAGCTATATCCACCATATAGCCCTGGTGCTATAAAGCATCCCCAATTGCGGGCTCCGAGGCGGGTGGGGAGTATGGTGGATGAAAATCAATTGTATCAATGGATGACAATGCAAAAAAGACCAAAGGGGCTCCCCGCAAGGGGAGCATGAAACAGGAGCGGGGCCTTGCAAAAGGAACCGCTCAAAACGAGGCAAAGCAAGGTCGTACCGATGTGTACCGCAAGGTTCACACCGGGGGACCAAGCGATGCAAAAACCCAGGAGGGTGCTGCGGCGGGCCCTGCTGTGGAGGGTCCCAGGGCTCACCACAGTGGGACTGCCAAAACACCCACAAACCCATCTGCCTCTTTACCCAGAGGAGCTTCGGCTGAATCTGGGGCGGGGCCGAGCGGGAAAAAATCAAGTGGCGCGCAGAGAAGGCGCAAGCAGAAACTGCGGAGGCAAGCGGGCGTCGAGAAAACGACGCCTGCTAGCAAAAGGACCAGACCCCAGAGTGCCGAAGAAACCATCGACACTCTAAATGACCCCAAAAGGGTCAAAATGGGGGGGTCATACAGCAAGGCGGTGAGTGGCTCGAAGATGGCTGTGATAGCCGAAAACCACATGCAGAGTGCCCTCGCAGGTGACATGGCAGGGCCCATCATGGACCTGTTGTTCAGGACCCTGGAGACAACCCCTGACCCCCTTCCGACGGTGTCGGTTGGGGCGTTGGTGGCGGGGGCCCTCCATGTCAGCTGCGAGGACGAAAGGGCCGTTAGCTGGCTGAAGGAGGCCCTGGATGGTCAGACCATCCAAACCATTAAGGTGAGGGTGGTCGCAGCCAGGGACATCCCGAAGCCAGTGAAAATGGCCTGGAGAACCAGGAATGTAGCGTGCCCGGAGGTGGGTAGGAGTCTGAGCATGCTGCAGAGGAAAAACCCGGGGCTCCACACAGGCGAATGGAGGGTTATAGACACGGAGGCCGACGAGAGGTCCATCAGGAGAATCGTCCTCATGGACAGAGGCTCCGCGGACTTCATCAAGGCCGCCGGCTATGCCCTCCACGCAGGATTGGACACCAGTACGTTTAAGCTGCTGGAAGACTCCGAAAGCAGGGCCTCTGCACCGATTCCGACCACCACTGGTGGGCGGAGTGGGGGCGGGGGTAACTGTGGGAGGAGGCAAACGGGAGAAGGAGAGGGACCGTCCACGTCGGGAGCGCGCACGGCAGTGGGTGCACCGACAAAAGACGGGACCGAACTGAAGGACTCTGGCAGCGGGGCCTCTGCACCGATTCCGGCCGCCGCCGGTGGTGGGGGTCGGGGCGAGGGTACCAGTGAGAGGAGGCAAACGGGAGAAGGGGCGGGACCGTCCACATCGGGCGCGTGCACAGTGGTGGGCGCTCCGACGAAGGGCGGGACCGAACCCACACAAAAAGGCGCGAACACGGTGAGGGCTGAAGGGGGGCGTGACCGATCGCCTGACCCAAACGCAGTCCGCAGTCAACCTTCTGGGGAGACAGGCGGGTGCGAGGGGACAGAATGCGAGAGGATCTGCGCGGACCTGGAATACTTCACCATGTTCGTGGACACAGTGAACTCGGTGGGAGGTCCCTCAAAATCCGACGAATCGGAGGAGGACGATGGGGGACACAGGGAGTGCCCAATGGAGTTGGCAGAGGAGAGGGACTGAAGAATGGCGCATACCAGTCAACAGTACCTCGACCATGACGACATCAAGGTGGTGCAGATAAACCTGCAACACAATAAAGCGGCCACGGCTATACTGGCCAAAGAGCTAACAGATGGCAAATTCGACATAGCCATCATACAGGAACCTTACATCTACAAAGAAGAGGTAAGAGGTTTAAGGGGAACAAATGGAATTATCCATTCAGGGTCCACTAAAGGCACGAGAACATGCATATATGTCAAAAACGGCATCAATGCATGGCCTCTGCAAAAATATAACTTCAGGGACTTAACAGCTGTATTAATCAAAACAGGCAAGGGAGCAGAGACCAGGTCACTGATTGTGACCTCTGCATACCTACCGTTTGAAGAAAGGGACCCAGTGCACCAAACACTGAGGGACCTAGTAGAGTACAGCAAAGCACAGAACCTGGAACTTATAATAGGGTGCGACGCCAACTCACATCACACAGTTTGGGGAAGCACCGATATCAACAAGAGAGGGGAGAAATTGCTAGAATATCTGGCAAGCTCACCCTTACAAATAATGAATAAAGGCAACAAACCCACCTTCGTAAACAGAAGGAGGGGAGAAGTCATAGATATAACGCTTGCAAGTAATAATGCAAGCAAAAATATTATTGATTGGCAAGTTTCGGATGAGATTACCCTATCGGACCATCGAAACATATGCTACTCCTACAGGGCATTTCATAAAAAAGAAATAGCCTACCGCAGAAATCCTAGGAACACAATGTGGGACGGTTATAAATCGGACCTCAAAGCTAAGCTAGGTGATGCTAAAAGCAGCCTGAACACAATAATAGACATTGAATTCGAGGCTGATAACATTGAAAAGGCTATTTACGAAGCCTGGACCGAAAATTGTCCGGAAAAAATCGTGAATGCAAATAAAGTTCCATGGTGGACCAAAGAGTTGGCTAAACAACGCCAACAAACAAGAGCTGCTTATAATAGGGCTGCAAAGACTAAAAACTTTGACAGGTACTATTATCTACTAACAGAATATAACAAAGCAGTACGAAAGGCAAAACGCAAAGCATGGAAAGAACACTGTGGTGGACTAGAATCATTGCCAAAAGGCATGAGACTGGTCAAAGCCCTTGGTATTTCCAAGACAAACCCACTTACCACGGTAAGAAATGAAAGTGGAACACTGACCGAGTCAGGAAAGGGTACACTAGAAGTAATGCTAGGAACCCATTTCCCAGGATCCAAAATAGTTGAAAACAACAAGGAATATCAAAACAGTATCGAACCGAGTGCTCAAATCAGAACATTCAAAAGAGACTGGGAGATTTCGAAAAAGGTAGTGGATGAAGTAAGGATAAAATGGGCCATAGGCCATTTTCAACCATTCAAAACCCCTGGCCCAGACATGATCTATCCAATCCTACTACAAAAAGGCATGCCTCTGCTAACCGCACACCTATGTAGATTATTCAGAGCATGCATAGCTCACGGATACACTCCAACTTCCTGGAGAAGAGTCAAAGTAATCTTCTTACCCAAACCAGGTAAAGATGATTACGAAGATCCAAAAGCATACAGACCAATCAGTCTATCTTCCTTTCTGCTAAAAACATTGGAAAGACTGGTCGATGTATACATAAGGGAGGGACCTCTAAGGAAAAACCCTCTACACAAATTTCAATGCGCCTACCAAGCTGGCAAATCAACAGAGACTGCCCTACACTTGGTAGTAGATCGCGCGGAGACTGCTATAAGAGACAAAGAAATCTGTGCAAGCGCCTTCATTGACATTGAGGGCGCATTCGATCGCACAGGCTTTGATATCATAAATACAGCAGCCTTAAAACATGGCATAGAACCTGCTCTATGCAAATGGATCCACGGTATGCTGAAAAGTAGAATCATCCAATCGACCATCTCAGGTGATGATCTATATGCATACACAACAAGAGGTTGTCCGCAGGGAGGCGTCTTATCACCACTCCTGTGGAGCCTAGTAGTGAACTCACTACTTGTAGAACTGAACACAGGACCCTGCAAGGCCATAGGATACGCAGATGACATTGCTATCCTCGTAAATGGGAAATTCCCAGACACTGTCTCGGAAATTCTACAACAAGCTTTGACAAAGGCTGAGAAATGGTGCAGTAGAAACTGCCTATCTATCAACCCAGTCAAAACCACGGTGATGACATTCACTAAAAAGAGAAAACTGGAGGACCTTAGAAAAGTTGCCATCTTTGGCACTCAACTAGAGTGGACTGAGAAGGTGAAATATCTGGGCATAATACTAGATAAAGAACTAACTTGGAAAGCTCACCTGGACTCAAAAATCGATAAGGTGTACAAAATATTTAATATTTGTCGACGTACATATGGGAAAACATGGGGCCTACAACCAAAGGTCCTCTACTGGATATACAAACAAATGGTGATCCCATTGCTCACCTATGGTAGTATCATATGGTGGCCGAGAACCTCCCTTGAGTCATGCAGGAGGACTCTAACAACACTACAGAGATACGCTTGCATGGCAATCACAGGAGCGTTCAAAACAACACCAACAATGGCCATAGAGTCCATATTAGGATTAAAACCACTACATTTAGTAGTGGAGACTGAGGCAAGGAAGGCCCTCTACAGGCTATCAATGACTGGACTGTGGAACAATTCCAAACCTAAAACGAGACACACCAACATTGTGTCTACAGAAGAACTTACAAGGATACTAAATATGGGATGCGATAAAATAGTGACCAAACTAGTATATAATAAGAACTATAAAATCCACATCCCCTCTAGAGAGGAATGGAAGCAGAGCTTCTGCCCAAAGGAGAGAGATTGTGAAATTTGGTTCACGGATGGCTCTAAAATGCCATCGGGAACAGGAGCAGGAATTTACTCAAAGAACTGCTCAATAAGCATAAGTCTGGGGCACTTTGCAACAGTGTTCCAGGCAGAAGCATGTGCCATTCTATCTTGTGCACAAGAGTTACTGGACCGCAACACCAAAAACAAAGTGGTTTATATCTTAAGCGATAGCCAAGCTGTCCTCAACGCACTATGTGCATACAAGGTAAACTCATCACTCATACTGGACTGTATGCGTGCACTCAACAAACTGGGGCGCGGTAACAGGATCAGGCTTGTGTGGGTTCCTGGGCATATAGGGGTAGAGGGCAACGAAAAAGCTGATGAACTTGCAAGAAAGGGATCAGAATCGATATTCATAGGACCTGAACCAGTCCTAAGAATACCATACGTGTCTGTCAAAAATGCAATAAAGAAAAACGCAAACGACAGATTTTCAAGGGAGTGGAACTCCACAAGAGGACTAAAACACTCAAAAAAGTTTATCACAAACATAAACGTAAACCAGACCCAAAACATCTGGAAGTACGGAAAAGAGTATATCCGAAAAACAATTGGTATACTCACAGGACACTATGGAGTCAACAAGATACTGTTCAATATGGGACTTGTGGACGACCCTACGTGTAGATTCTGCGGCATCAGTGTGGAGTCAATGGAACATCTCCTATGTGACTGTAACGCTCTTGCAAGAAGAAGACAAACAATACTGGGCATGGGTTACCCCAAACCAGAAGAGTTCGACTTCATTTCAAGGGGTAGCACAATAAACTATCTAAAGTCCACAGTGGGATAAGGAGGGGAAGGCATAAAAGATCCCAAGGGTCGAGATGCCAAAGTAGCCCCAAGCTACGCCCCATCAACAAGATAAAAAAAAAAACTATCCATATTACACACGGCAGATAACACTTAATGTATCTAATAGTAATAACATACACGCACTACTTCCCTTCTTCAGGCAAGCGAAATGGCAAACTCGTATGAGTGATAGATGTCCATTAACACTCAACAGCAGATTTTCGATTGAACTTTACACGATTCACCCCAGTGTCTTAATTACTTTGGAAAATTAATTTTAGATGCATTATAAGTATTATAATTACCAATTCCGATGTCGTTTTGATAATTTCTTCGTCATTATGTGTTTGGAGTTGAATTACAATGGATCCGCTGGGAAATTTCTTGATTCTAATTGGAGCTCCAATACAATCAAATAACCTGGAAATTATGTCATTACATTATCTAATGGACAAAAATCTATCAATGCTATGCACTAATGTTGCATGCTATGCACTACTGTTACTCACTTGCACGCATTTACTAAATCTTCTGGAGAAACCAATTCCAACCCTCGAGCTCTATTCACCCGACACCATACATCGGCTAATGTCATCATACCTCCATTATCCTGTAACAACCAATTGGTTAGGATAAATGTAGATTACAAGCAAAGAAATAAGGTGTCGGAAGACGACAAAAGAAACGTTACCCTGGTAGCGGGTGGACAGTGGGTGAGAAAGGCAGGTAACAGAAAGGATTTAAAACATTTAAAATAGGTCTTTATCCAGCAATGGGGGAAAGAGGGCTGAAGAAGAGACTGATTAGGATACCCTTGGGGCAATTTTGTCGCTAAACGGCGCAAATAAGTGGTCTGATACTAATTATTATTATACTCATGATGAGTTGTATTTACACCAATAATTTATTGAGAGAGTTAAATAGAATTACCATCAGAGGTTCTATAAGCATATCAGAAGTCTGTTGAGCCAACTTTCTGAAATACTGAGAATCATCTGAGAATGTATCCCGAGTGACAGGATCATCAATACCTAAACTCATCAAATATGACTTGAATTTCACTGTATCATCTTCTGATATATCTCCTTGCTTCTCCTGAAAGTAAACACAATTAGATGTAGGTGCAAATTATACTACAAGATATCGCTCATAAGAAACTATAAGAAATGCTATGGATATAATACCTTAATTTTTGCAGATATCGATTTAGATATTGCAACCATATCTTTAGCCATTGTCATTAACTTCTTTAGATCTTGGAAGGCAATGTTTATACTTTCATCTGTCGCCTTTTGTTTTTCCTGTAAACTTCTTTCAATTCCCACAATACCAGTTCTGGTTTTAATTTCTACTATCCTAGTTCGATCTCCTTGTGGTGAAATTGTTTGACATATTTGAATTTCCCAAGCCTTTTCTCTAATGACATTATTGAGGGCTCTTACAAAAGCACTATCTACACCCTTCTTGAATGAAAGCTTAATGTGATGATACGAACTATACGCAACTGGTCCAGGATTCTTGTCTACAAATTAAAGGAACATTAATAAAAGCTAACCACTTTATTTATTACTTACATACAAAATAAATTTTGTGAAAGATGTTAAACGACGGAGAGGTGAAAACTTCGCAGCCTTGAGAAAATAATTTACTGGAGTATGGTTGGATTTTTTTACTATTTTTTAATATAATCTATTCGACGTTAAATACTTTTTTGACAGCCATCTTTCAAACCCATTTTCCTAGTTTTATAGAAGAAATTGTAAAGGTCTTCAAAATATTGCTCCGCCTTTACTGTAACACCGTTAACTGATATTTTCGAGGGGAGACTATTTCATTTCAGGTGAATATGGCAGATGGCTCCCAACTGGAGGCCTATGGCATGCAATACAATAGAGCAGACTCCAGTAATGTATCCCACATCTTTTTAAAGTATTGTTTTGATGTACAACCTGTGATAATAAAACATTTTGTCATGGATCACAGTTGAAAAATTCTCATTTTCACAAAAATCTCAAACACGTCAAATTCAAAATGGTGCCAAGAAAGCCAGCTTAGTTCTATTGATGCCAAATTTTGCAAGTAGCCTTAAAAAAGGAAAAAGATAATAAATTGCTGGCTAGTGCATTTTTTTCTCAAGGCTGCAAAGTTTTCATCCCTCCCTTGTATCATATAGGTAAACATAATACTATTCCTAACCAGGTCTAGGATGGGCAAGATGAAGGACGACTCTTTTGGATTTTCCTAAACCAAAAATACCACCGCTTTCTTCTTCGATACAAAAGACATAATGCAACACCAATGCTAAACATGTTTGTCCTTGATTAATGGTTCCGGGGTGTCCCCAAAGTATTCTATGTGTTGTCAAGTGAAGTTCACCATTTGCATAATTAGTCTAAAAACAAACCATTTTGTAAAAATCTTTAGATCAACATTACCTACACATGCAGAGGATAGGGATGTGGTAATTAAACCACTGTTAGTACTGTTCAAGTATTGTGATTTATAATACTGTGTTAAAATCTAGTTCGCAGCTTGGATATACCTACTTTAATTTAAATACATTTTTTTAATTCTCTTGATCCGTTTGTCAAATTCTGAGACAAAACCCTAAAAATTCTCTTTACGCGGCTGGAATCTCTTTATTGAGAAATGTGAGTTTTAGTAAATCTTCTCTGAGCGACGTTTTTTTTTTCAATTTAAATGGTAATTTTTGAGGGAATTTCACAAAAATTGTCGCTGCCCATTAGGGTGCTTCTTAAAATTGAAATTTCGAAATGTTAATGGGACACCCCGTTATTCTGTTCTCCTATGTAAAAAATGGAACTACAATTTTTTTCTGAATTTTTAAACATGGTTTAGGGGTCGCTACCCGGTGTTGAAAATTTCATATTATATTAGTATTAAAATCAGTTTGATACACCGGCCTGGCTGGGGTACGCCTAGGGAAATAGAAACTCAACTGAAATAATGTATTATGTTTGTTGCTGTATTCGATGAATATAAATATAGAGAAAAAAAAAATTTAAAAAATGTTTGAATTTTTTTTTCATATACTTAGTAAATTTTCTTTAAGTGGTAGCGACCCCTAATAGTTGTTGAATAATTCTAAAAAAAAATCTGTAGCATTTTTTTATAGCACAGAATAAAAAACAGGGGTGTCCCATCAAAAATTCAAAAAAAATTTTTTTTCGACCATATAAGAAGCACCCTACAGTGCCCATCTTTCATTAATGAATGTGTCGATTTTTGAAGAAGTTCTAAAAATTTTTCAATCCGTTTTATTATCATATTATATAATTAATCTTGTTTTTTTTTATGTAAAATTTAACTATCACGATTTTAGGTGGAGTAAACAGTTTTTAATACCAAAATAATAAATACAGATCGTGTCGTGAGCCAAATGAAACAAGGCGACTATATAATACAGTCAAGCCTAAAATAAAACATGAGAGTCGCAGGTGTTAAATATATGTGTATTTTGGGTCGCCAGCCAAAAAGGTTAAGAACCACTGGTCTATAAGGTAATATCTTTCAACCTACAAGTTTGTGTTTAGCAACAATACATTGATGCCAAAAAAAATTGGCATTTGATTACCACCTACTGTAGAAGAAATGTAATAGGGCTTGGGCGTCATCAGGGGGGGCAGCTGCCCTCCCACAGAAATAGCTAGGTATATATTTTATCACGCTAAATGATAAAACATTACAAAAAATCACATTATTACCACACGTTTTCTCACCATATCATAAAATTTCACGAAAATCCATCTATATACAATTATTTCATAAAAAAATAACCTGGGCGCTATTTTTCATTACTTCTTTATAAAAGACATTTTTCATACAAAAATACGGTTTTTAGCACCTTCTTAAAACAAGATAATCATTTGACAAGAGTGACATTTTAAGTCAAAAACATCGTAAATTCACTAAATTCGTTTAAAAAAACACATTCTGACTTTCTGTGCCCTCGTCCGGCCCAACCCACAGTCGAGCCGAGCGAAATAATGTTTTTAGCACTTTTTTGAAAAAAAAATTGGGGCCGCACTATGCAATAGTTCCGGCTATTTACTCTTTTTTCATGCTGTATCGAATTTTTAAACTTTTGATGCCGCCCTTCCTAGCTCCGATGCTAGCGACGCCCATGAGCAATATATTATGATTTTTTTTCGAAAATCTTCACCTTTTCATCCCCGTCATACAGTCTCACACCCATTTCTCCCTTGACATAATTCTCATTGTCCTGAAGCTGAGGAGTCATATACTCAAAACGATTCATTTTAATATTCTTCCAATTAACAGTCGATATCAAATCAATTAGGTAGTCACAAATGATTCAAAACAATCGCAATTACGAACGAAAACAAAACTCCCACGACGATCGACCATGACAGTTGTGAGATGACAGTGACAGTGGATCACAGTGGATGACAGTCATAGTGTTGCCGTTTCAAAATTTGAAAAAATACCATATTTTTCTCCGTAATATACTAGATCGACGTCGAAAAAGTACTAAAAAAATTACCAGATATTTTTTTATCGTCGGGAGGGGGGTCTCTAGGATCCCTAGGAAACATGGATGTATAATACTTCTAGTAATCTGGATTCATCTCTTGGCCGACTATTGCGGTTCTAGGGGAAATGGCCAGTTAGGCAAAAGAAGCAAAATGGAGGATTTTCCATACTAAACGGGCTATAGGAAACTGCGGTTTTCACATGGATTTTTGGTTTTCACTGTTTATATTTTAACTGAAAATGAATTATAGACATCATATTGACATAATTATAGGACCAAGGGATGTAAATACTCCGTTAATCATGATTTATAAGCAATTTCTTTAACAAAGGAAACGGCACACGATGGAAGTAAATTAAATTACATAAAATAGGCCTTTTGTTATGTAATTAATTTAATTCATGTTCTGAAATTAATTACCTATGAATAATTTTAGCAGTATCAAATGAAGTTAATTAGTTACGCTATACAAATTTATTTGCTTATATAATTAATAGAGTACTTGCATTTTTTTTATCGTTCGAAAAATATATTAAATCGATAGTTTTACTTACTAGAATTATAAATAAAATTATGAAATGTAATTTTAATTTACCGTTAATTTATAATAATTAATTAAAAATGTTAATTTGACGAGTTTTTCTATGGTGCTCCGAAACGAGCGGCCATTGATTGTTTAACGTGATAACGTAATTGTGACGTCACGACGCCATGAAATTCATAGTCAGAAATTTGATTGTTTGTGGGTTTGTACCAGCGACATAATATACTAAAAGTTATCTCTTTGGTTTGTACGGAGGAATTGGGGAAAGTGACGTCACAAAACCCGTTTTTGCGCTAGAATCGAATATGAGACTTTATTTTATAAATATAACCACAAAGACAGATAAATAAAATCTCAAATTTTCGGAAAATCTTAATTTATAGTTAATGTACCGAAAACCAAAATAATAAAAAAACATGCAATGACCCTATTCGTCTTTTTTATTTTACCAATACAATACAACATGTTTTAAAAAATGGTATCGATGGTATTTAATATAGATGTTGAGCATTTACACAAGTGTTAGGTAAATAGGATACGACTCCCTCGGCGATACATGCTCAAACCTTTTTCGGAAACGGAAGTCGGTACAACAAAAAATGGTGAAGACGTTCCGATTGGTTGATATTTGACCGTTGCCTACGATTGGTCATATCGTAGGCAACGATTTGACCAATCACAGCGCCCCAGATTCGAAGGGAAGTTTATCAGTAAAACATGGCGCCATTTTTGAACATTGGGACCGTAGCGATTGCGTACGATGCGCACGCGCGTGGATTAACTTGGGGAAATCCGAATATGATCCGAATTGGTTTACATCTATTTTAGTCATACATTTATCGCATGAAAATAATTTAATTAGGTACTCCAATAATCAAAGATATCAACAAATCGATTCTGAAAATATTTGCTGACTGGGGATGTTGTCATTCTTGTTGTTTAATATATGCATAAATAATGTTTTAATGATACACATACCTGTTAATTATATTAATGATTAATAAATTGAATTGAATGAAATATTTCATATCCACAAAATATTTTCGGAGGGGACCGATCTAATATTTTACTTTGGGGGGTGGAAGCAACAAAAATTTGAACATAGACGTACAGTATAAAAAATAAAGAAGCGCAGGCGAAATTTTTTCGTGAATGGAGGTGAAAAAGGTCGTGTTTTAGGTTGGTATTAATATTGTGTGCAGAAAATACAAATAAGAATATATAATAATGGGTGAAGTGATAAACTTGAGTAACTTTTATGTTATAAAATAACGTTTTTTAAGTAATTGTTCAACATTTTGCCCCCCCCCCCCCCCTATATACACCACTGTTTTCAGGGTACCTAACTCAAATTAACATTGTGTTCTCTCGATGTGTGGGCACTGCACATACTCCAGCATATTAGGTTCTTCGGTAAAAGTTGGTCGGTAAAGTGCTCGGCTGTTAATTCAGTGGGCGCGGGTTCAATCCCCGACCTACTCCACTTCGCAACACAAGCTTTTAAGCTTTCTGTGAAGTGTGTGAAGATGTATTTGGGTTTATTTCAATAAACCTCTACTTCAAAAAAAAAAAGATGTACTTACATTTATTTGAATAAAAGTTATTTAAGTACATGAAGCACTCAATGTAGTGGGCTATTATTATCTGAGCTGATATTATCAATTCAATTCTATCCCCTCATAGGTAGATAGACATAGAGAGCAGATCACTAAACTATCCTATCCTTAGACACACTTCTTACTTTTGTCACATTCACGGAATTCATCATACTCAGAACACCTCCATACTTATAAGCAACCGGTTTACACAAACACCATGTCCAACTCTCAGATTTAAATAATTTCATTTTTCTACTGAACACAAGCGTTGATTCCGTTATAGTTACACATAAAGATATTTTTGTGACGAGACTGTTACAGGTTCTCAGATATGAGTTAGAGCATCTGATTTGGGGCTTGCTTTCATCCCGTTCAAAGTCTCCAATCTGCCTTCTTAATTGATGTCCATCTGTGACACAATTTAGTGATACTGAACTTAAATATTGCTCTATAAAATGAAATAGGATTGTAGTAGGACATAATCCTGGATCCACACCAGTGTGTGACAGATTGGATAACACAGTGCATAAGTAATCTTAGTAATATTCACACATGGTGTGTTGCCTCGTCTAGTGCATGTTTGTTCCTTTATTCAAAACTATTTTATATTGTGATGCAGTAGAAAGAAGTTTGACTACAAAAATATCAAGTAAAAGAGATGTTTGTAGTAAAAGAAAAGGCAAAAACAATTATTGAATATCAATATTTATTGAATGAAGATAATTTTAATGGTACAATCCAATCCCAATATACAAATATAAGTGGAGACGTACGACCTCAACACATTATCAACAAGTTAGTAAGTGTAACATATTACAATAGCAAACCAAACAAATGATATTAAATTATGTATAAATTTGAAATAAAATGTACCTCCACCGTTATTGAACAGTTAGTAAGTGTAACATATCTTCTTCTTCTTCGCCCTAGCCTTTGTCCCATTTACTTGGGGTCGGCTCTCCTAGTCCTCATCCTCCAAGTCTTTCGGTCCCCTGTATCTTCCGCCCGAAGCCCTGCCCCCTTTAGATCCCTGGCGATTGTGGACATCCATGTGGTCTGGGGTCTGCCCGGTCTTCTGGGCCCTACCTCAATGTCCATTGTCCTTCTTATCATATTATCCTGTGGCAGTCTCATGATGTGTCCGTACCAACGCAGTCTATTTTCGGTCACTTTTTCTCCGATTGGAGCTACTTTGAAACTGCCACGGACATGGACATTTCTCATAACATATAATAGCAAATAAAATAAACATCATGTTATGTATAAATATATAAGATATAATAAAAACTCACCATGCCTTGATTTTATGTAGTATACTTTCAATCTCCCTAAGAGAGTGTGGCCGTGACGGAAAAGCATTTGTAGAAATGCGTAAGTCTGACATTTAATTTTCTCTTTCTAGTTTGAAACGGATGCTTAAAGAAAGGCATGTAGGTTATGTTCAATTAGCGTAAGTATGGTCAAATCCAGAGTGGATATGTAATACTTCGGATGATGTCTTCAGTGTCTGTGATATACTCAGCGTTTCTTTTTTGTTAGGCTCAATCTCTTTTTTTCTTTTTTTTTGTGGAATTTTAAAACCTCACTTGCTTATTGATCTTACTTTTTGTATTCACTTTATTTTCATTTCTGAAACATGTTACCTGCGGTTGATCGTCTTTAGGACTAGTGCTCAAAGCAATGATTTGTTGTTTAGTGTATGTTCCTGTACTTCACACAGTGGGCATTTCTTATTATCCTCTTGTTGTTGATAATTATTCTAGTTATGTTCCTTTTCTAAGTTATCATTCATGGATAAACAACTAGTATTGGATCTGCAATAGATATACAACAATATTATAATGCACTGACCCATATTTATAGTTGCCGGGACTGGGGACTTGACGTTGATTCTCATTTATTATATGAAATGAGATCAGGAAAAAACATGGTCCTAAACGACCCTGGCACAGACACAACGCCAATAAATATCAGTAGCCAACAAATAGAAAAGTGCCAAGAATACAAGTATTTGGGAACAATGATAATAGTCTTTTTGGGAAAAATGGACAGCATTTTCACGCCACTTATGGTAGTTAAATATTTAAAGAATGAGTTACCTTTGATAAGACTGCGAGAGCAATTAAAATAAATATATTGAACCACTTCTTCATCTGCTATTTTCCTCTTTGTTCCAACTGCTACAATATATTTACAGTCAACAATTTTTTAAAGTCATGATCTGAATTCTGAAAAAAAAACAGGACTTATTTACAATACCTATTTATACATAAATAAAAATTATTATCGTTTGGCATTGTTGTCAGAAGATAAAGAGATTTAAGGGAGTTTTTTGTTATATCCTGGAGCCACTTGAGAGCAGCATTCAAGGAACCAAGCCTCTGTAAAACATTTGGAGCGGCATTATTTATGTCTTTATACGTGTCAGAGAACATTCTCCGAGGGCCCGTCTCCATGATATGCTGGATGGTCCGTCTTGGTTCTTTACAGCCGCTTCCCCTCATTGGGAGTGCCCATTAAAACCACCCTCAGTTAAGTGAAGGGCAGTCCCATGAGCCGGCCTCCTAGAGCGGAGTCGATGTTTAAATGGTATAGGGAGATCCGTTATTTACCATTACAATTCCTAATAAATAAGACAGGTGCTTAATGAATTTAAACGTTTATTTAGCTTCTTTTGTCGGAAAATCCAATTTCTTCCATTTGTTTGCTGTGCTTGGTCTCTAAGTGCTTTCTCAATTGAGCATTGTTGGGAAATTAGACTTCACAGTCTAATTTGATGAGGGCATTTGGATCAAAGTTTTTTTTACATTTTTCGTTATAAAAGCAGCCATGACAATAATAAAAGAAACAGAAAAAGCAGCCCATGTCTCACCATCTGTATCTCAAAATGAAAACACAACACGGTTTCGAAAAACTAGTCTAATAGCACAACCATTTAATTTAAAAGAACTAAAGGAGTCTCTATCTCAAAATAAAAGCACAGAACGGTTTCAAAAGAACTAGGTATAGGAGTTTTTGTCTCAAAATATAAGTCTCCGAGTCGAAATGAAAACACACAACAATGTTTAAAAAAAAAAACGAAATAAGCCTTCCTCTTATATACAATATAAGAGTCTCTTTCTCACACTGAAAATACACAAAACACCACGGCAAAGCAACTCAAAAACAAGACGAACCGCCACGGCAGCAACACGCAGACGTAATCAAAGATTATATATAGTAAATCAACGCAATATAATCCAATTCCTGATGAAATCAAATTATTATATTTTCATACTTTTTGACAGATGACCACCAGAGCGTCTCACGCGAAACGAAATCACATGTACGTACCTATGTACCTATCTACCGATTTCCGTTTCCGAAAAAGTTTTGTCCCTGTATTATAGAGAGAGTCGTAATAGGATACACGAAGAAGAAGATAAAAGAACAGGAAACGAATTTCGAAAATAGTTCGAGGCTCGAAAAAAAATGCATGTACCCTATTTAGTATTTTTGCTATTCTTCTTGAAACAGTTGAAACGGCAACACTGGGCCTGTCAGCAGCCGATTCCGATTGCAGATATTCCGTCTATTTATATCTAATCTATGGTCTATTTCCATCTTTTCCTAATTTCCTCGCCTTTTGTGCAATAATCCAGTGGAGAATAACTGTAATATTAAAGTGTTTCGTAATAATACGAAGTATAGAAATCACTGTTGACATTATGTTCATCGCCTGCAAATGTCTGAATGTATTAATAGGAGAAGAAAAGATTGATATAAACGATGTTGAAACAGGCAAGCTTGGTCTTTCACCAGTAGAACAAAGAGATCCCTTCTTCCAAGAGGTAAACATTATTATTTATTTGACCTTGACTGTAAAGTGTAATGGAGGGGGGTGAAGTTTTTATAATACACACAATTAGGTATATGATATTGTAATTTATGTGTAGTTATTGTTCAGTTTTGATAATTGAAGTCAATTATATGTTTATTTTGGAAATAGGTACCTTGTCTCATTGTTTTATATTAGTATCATTCTGCATTCAGCAAACCTTCATTCATTAGTTACTGGATAGGGAACTATTGTCGTACTGCGGCCCCACTTTATGTGAAAAACTTTATCTTTATTCAAAAAAGTTCTAAAACAATATTATTTCGCTCGGCTCGACTGCTGGTGGGGCCCCAGACAAGGGCACAGAAAGTCAGAATGTGTTTTTTTTTTTAACGAATTTAGTAAATTTACTTTTACTTATATATTAAAAATTTTATAAATTATTTTTAAAATAAATAAATTAATAATAAAGTTTTGGACTTGAAATGTCACTTCTGTCAAAGTGTTTTAAAAAGGTGCTAAAAATGGTATTTATTCGCTCGCTTTTTTTAAACAAAATAAGCTTGACATTGAATGGGGCCGCGCTACGACAATAGTTCCGTGGACAGTTAGGTGCCTATTCTGCTTTATATTGTGCAAATGTCAGTATCTATAAGGTATTAATTTCTGTGATGCCATAAGAAACATGAGGTTGAGAACTTTGGGCAAGCGCCAAATAGAGGTGGAATCATTTCTCCCCCTAGACCCCCTCCGAGTGCTGAACTTCGTAAGACGTCTAGGACTAGAGAGGCTGCTCTAATTGGGTAATTACCAGATAGGCAAAGTAGGGGGAGTACAATAGGTCTTATAGGTCGCAGGTTGCAAAGATGACTTGTGTGGTTCTTTTAGTGGTCGTTGTTTTGTAAGCTCGTCGTTTTTTTCGATGGTTGATTCTCGAGAACGACAAACTGCACTTAAAGTTTTGCTTGTTGCTCGGATAAACTTACACAAAAATTCTTGAAATGTTAACATTGGCCCATAAGTATGACGCTAATGAAAAAACACAAGTGTTTGGGTGGTTTCCCCGGTTCAAAAGATCCAATAGAAAAGTTTCAATCTCAATTGACGAAAAATCTCGATACGGTCGAGCTAAACCGATGGAAATGTTTAAATAATACCGAAATCGTCCTAAAATGTCGACTTTGAATCATTGAAGAAGCCGTGAAGCTGATCTGGAGTGACTTGGAGTTCAGTTGAGTGAATTTTAAAGAAGATTTAAAGATAACAGCGTGACTGCCAAAATTTGTGCTTCTATTTTTCACTACCGAACAATTACAAGGTCCCTTGGGAGTATGCTTAACTTTGTAAAAAGAGTTCCAAAATGGTTCAAACTTGGTTTGTAGCTCATATTTATTCTCTTTCGGCAAGGCACCCGATCGCGAGTGATATATGAGCTCGTATTTAACATTCCAAGAGTTTCTGTGCTAGTTTTACTAAGCATGAAGCTACAAATTAACTGCAACGCGGTTTTTATGAGAGCCACCAAAAAAAACGACGAGCACAAGAGACAATGGTCACTATAAAAACCCACAAAAGCCGAATGGAACCTTCTTTAGCAACGATTTTTGGCTTACTGACTCAGAAATGATGTCTCTATACACTCTCAAAGTTAGAACGCGCTACTAAAAAAACTCCGCCCTCTACAACATAAGTTCGGTTATTTTTGGGTACCCCCTCGTATATCTGATATAAAAATAACAGATTTTTCAAGCCCTGTCTCACGCCGTATATCTTGCGGACAATTGCACCTTTTTATAGTTTTTGTTCCAGACTTAACTGGTAAAGATATTTCTTCTCATAAATTTTCAAAATTTCAATTATTTCATATAGGTACATCACTTTACAGTGTGATGTTTGACCAAAGAGTCAATATGAAGGCATGTATGTGCAGCGATGTATTGCAAGTCTACTAATATTAATATCTAATATGCTTGCCTTAATTGTCTTGTGATAATGTTTGTATATTCAACCGCAATTCTTGTTTGTTGAAGCGTTAATATTTTCTATACTCAAACCATCTGCTATGTGAATAAATATTGTGTTTTGCACAATACTTTGCATCTTTGAATGGTAAACAATGAATACATAATCATATGGAAATGTAATTCCAGCTGCCTACATTATCTTCAGCAATGTTATTTTTACTTTTTTGTCATTCAAAATATAATTCTCATGTTTTTCTTTTTTTTGTGTTGTATAACAGAATTAATAATATTTAATCTGGACATTTTATGTAATATTTATATACTAATTCATAAATGTACAACACCAAAAGAAGTAGAACAAACATAATGAATTTGATGTTTGTTTACAGAAATTAGGTTCTGTGTGTAATGTGAATGCAACGTATGCAGACCCTTCCCTGATAGAGCTGCGTAGTGTGGGAGTTTGGGTGATTTATCAATGTATCATCTGCCAGACTCTCACTCACGCTACTCTCTCATCTCAACCTCATCAGATGTTAATTAACCTTAGTCTCACTGTAAGTATTCATGCCACATAAATATTTTAATAGATAATACATTACAATTGTAAGAGCAGATATACTAATTGTTGAATTTGTTCATTGTGTAGACAACCAAGCAGGAAATTGAGAAATTACGCCAGAGCGAAAATTATTCACCCGTGTTCAACATTTTGGTGAATAAATCACCTAATGAAGATTCCATGAAACCACTTATCAGCTCTACGCACCCAGCTGCTAGGAATCTGAATAGGAAGCTCGCCAAAGCTTTGCAAACAGAAGTGGATGCTGTGCAAGAGGCTGTGAGATTATTTACAGAAAGGAAGTATGCAGAGTTTGAAGAATTCAGAGAGAGAGCGCATAGAGATCATAAAACACTTTCTTGGTGAGAATTTGACTCTTAATATTGTAGGAAAGCATTCTCATGCAATATTGTAATTTAAAACTATAGAATGTGTTAAGTAATTAGTTTTATATTGATGAGATATCCATTTCTCAATATTTTTGTTGTTAAATAATTATTATAAACTAGTGGCAATGTAACAGGTTGTGTGGTAGTGGATGGTGTTGTGTGTGTTTTTACTGTCCCTGACTGACACTAAACTTAGACAATTAGATAGATACTATTTGCATTCGTTGATTTGCATACTACTAGTCATCAGCGGAAATACCATAGAGGAGGTAGAAAACTTCTGCTACCTGGGGAGCATGGTCGACTCGACTGGGGGTACAAGACTGGATATAGACACCAGAATAAACAAAGCCAGGGGTATATTTGCGCAACTCAAACCAGTGTGGACGCCCGCCATAATATCGACAAAAACCAAAGTGAGGATCTTTAACAGTACCGTAAAGACAGTCCTCCTGTATGGCTGCGAGACATGGCTAGTAGTGGAGAGTGTGACGCAGAAGCTACAGATCTTTATTAACAAATGCCTGCGACACATTCTCAAGATACGCTGGTCAAATGTCATAAGCAATGTCGACTTATGGCGGACCACGAACCAGGGGCAAGTCGCTGAAGACATCCGGGAAAGGAAGTGGAGGTGGATCGGTCACACCCTGAGACGACACGAGGGAAACATCCCGAAGCAAACATTAGACTGGGAGCCCTCAGGAAGGCGCCGACGGGGTCGCCCAAATACTACTTGGCGACGCTTTATGCTTGCAGAGTTGAGGGGAGCCGATCTACAATGGCCGGATGTCAAGACCATGGCCCAAGACAGACCAATGGAGAGGTGTTGTTACCGCCCTATGCTCCCCCAGGAGTTAAAGGAATTAATGATGATTTGCATATGTGTGCCCTGTATCAAAATATTTTTTTAAATAATATTAGTTAGGTATACATATTTGAATATTCCGCGTTATCAATTTAATGCAAATTGATACACAATGATATTTTGTATCCTTAGACTTTAAACAGGATGCATTGTGTATGCTAGTGCGTAGCGTGTAGATATTGATATTATGATTATTACGAATGTGGTGATGAGAATAACGCAGGATTAGTAAGTTGGTTAAGTTTATATTTGACCTAATTGTAGGTGTTGTGTGGGTCCTTGATATATTTAAATATGTAGGACATTTCGTATGTTTGTAAAATGTATCGGAATTCATTCATCTGTATAGAAACAATAATGTTGAGTAGGTAGGCACTGATAAGAATATTCATATATATCACATAATAACTTATCAGTGAGAACCATTATCAAATAACACTTGTTTTCTCATTTGTTGGACCATATACATTCTTGAGCCGACATTTCAGTCCTATTGGAAATCTTTTTGAGTTGAAATAGTTCTTTGAATAGCAATTTAATTGTAAGGTCTACTCATACTACATAGTTTGTTTTAACATGATAGTTATGATTTATTTTTCCAGTATCTTCAGCGGAGGTGATAGTAATGTTTCGTTTCCTAACAACATAAATAGAAATACAATACCTCTAGCGCAAGACAGTAATATGATAACTTCGCAGTTGACAAGTAAGATTGGACAGAAGACAAATACCTCCCCTTTCTCCAGTACAACCATGACTGGGAAACCTACTAGGAATAATAGCTCTGCTATAAAGGTAATCCATGTGCACATTAATATATGTATCAGCAGATTATAAACCAATTGTGTTAACATTTTATTTTAGGTACAATTTAGGATCGCATGGTGGGGTTAGTTTTCACGTTCTCCATAATAATTTCAATCATTGTGTCCTGCATCCTTTGCATGCAGTATTCACTATAGTTCCTCTTATTCCATTTCAAAGGATAGTAATTATCTCACTGGTGTTTGCTGATGCTTTTCCAGGGTCCTTCAAAATAGAATATCTAGAATAATGTTATGAAAGGAAATATTATTTATTTTGATTAATTTATTGTTTTCTGGGATATAATGCAGTAATATTTACTGAAACCTTTATTCTTTATGCAGTTTTTTATAATCTTAAATACAAACATGTATTATAGTAAATTTTATTATTTTTACAGAATCCTGTGAATTTGGATTGTTACAAAGAAGACTCTTTAGATTCAGAAGGAATATTTGACTTAGAAGGAACGGATCTACCACACAATAGTCTTAACTCAGATGTTTATGATTCTGATTCAGATGGTACGTAAAATTCCCCGTGCTTCTAACGTATTAACGATTAATCTTGGCTTGCTAAACTTTATTGTTGGTATGGCCTTTGTAAAAGATTTATGTGGGATTGACATAACAGAGGGTGGCATGGAGATTGTAAGCCATTTCTAACTCGATTGTATTGAATTATTTTAGATTCCGTAAGCAGAGATGAAGGCATTCACATTTCGAGGAATTCAGCACAACAGTGGAATTCCTCAATTGCCAAGAGTCTTCCAGTGAATGTCCCAGCGTTTGCACAATTCCATGAAATGTCTCAGGAGAGACTTGACCAACATGTAAGTGTTTTCTGTGATTAACATTGCTCCTTCCTACACACACTTGCACACCATCATTGTCCTAACATGAATTGTTTACAGGGTGATGAGCCACAAGATATTGCTGCTAGTATTAAAGCCTTAGCACGTTCTGTGCATGGTGATGTCTTTGGTGATCTGCCCAGACCAAGGTTCAGTACACAAATCTAGTCCATACAGTGCCAGTGAATACTGTGATTATTTTATATTTGTTTTATAAAACTTACACAATATTATTAACCTTTATCTTTACATTTAATTTCAATTCACCAATGTTTTGCTTCCAAAAATATCATTTTGTTGTTAATGGGTTATTACTGCTTATTATAACGTATCTATGTACTTCTTTATAGATTTTTTTTTTGGGGCAAAATACTATGGATAGGTATTGATAATGTAATGTGTCGTATGTTGTATATTTAAGATTCATTGGTGTTATAGTTTTACTATTGTAAGATTTATATTTCATACCTTATTATCTTATATTAGATTTATTATGAAACTTTGGTGATTAGAGTTGTCGAGTGTTGAATCCTTCATAAAATCCAGACTTCCAGTGATTTTTTTAAAATTAGTTGCGTGCAATAAATGCAAAACTTTTGTATGTGACATTGATAAACTGTAATAATAATATGCCTACTAAAATATCTTGTTTATTGTTTGTTGAGCAAATGAATTGGATGTGTATTTAAAAATATCTGTACCAATAATAAAGCATAGCTATATACTAAGGATAGTATATCTCATTTAATCAATTGGTTTACCTTAGTACTGGCCCATGTTTTGTCAGGTAAAGCATATTAAGTTATTTCTGATATTATTGTTTTTTGTTTATATAAGTAAAGTAAAATGTTTGAAGCTCCTACCTTTAATGCCTACTTGAAATATGTTTGAATTACATATTATTAGAGCAGACCATGATAATAATATGTTTGATATTTTTGTATTTTTATATTGGCGTTAATATTGCAAGCTTGTTTGATTTAATATACTATGTAGTCCTTCAACTGTCTATCTATGTGAAATATTATATTACTATGTATGTATATACGTACTATATATTTTAGTTTATCAGAGACACATGCAAGGTAACAGTATTTTTTTTACAAATGTTTACAACAGTTTGATATTTTTTTTATTTTGATGTTATGCAATATTATGTAGGTATTATTGTGATTATATGACAGTGAAAACTTTGTTGCAAATATTAATAACTTTAGACGTTACAATAATAATTGTCCAATTGTTAAGTAGCTTGTATCCCAATGGCAATGCCCCCCCCCCCTCCCCCCACGAAAGGCCCCCTTAAGCCCATCCATTAATATTACATAGTTATTTAAATATAACATTACTTGAATTAATATGTGTGGTGTTAGGTTGAATGATAACAGGTTGCATCTTCTAATTGCTGTTATACAGAAATACTGCAATAGCATCAATAATATATTAAGCACTCGCGGCGAAGATTAGGGCTTAAGGCATAAAGTACTGTTTATTTTTATTGTTTATCTTTACAAAACAGTTATAATTAGGATTGCACATGTAGTCTTTTGAATATCCCTTTAATGGGGTTTGAATCTGGCCCCCTTGAGAGACTGTCGCCTCAACCAACTGTCAACCAATCTGCTGCCAACCATGTGCCCATGTACTCCTTTCCCTGATGGAATACAACATATCGTCTATAGTAAAAGTTAGTCCTTAGTAGGTATTCTATCATTTGACATACCATTCGTCAATGGCCGCTGATAGTCCAAAATGCCCATTCTCTTTTCAAATAAAAATTTTCACCCACGGTGCTAAGTACACCTCCTATATGAAAATTTCAAAAAGCGGATATGTACTGGGGGGGCACTTTCTTACACGACAACCTTAATTTTTAGAGCCAGTCGTATATATTTTACTCCATTGCACTGTGAACCATTTGGCCGAGATTCGACTCGTGCCTTTGCATATGCAACTGGACTTGGCCTGTAAGAAAATATGCGGATGGATTTCCTGAATAAGTTCTTGTGTTTCAACATTGTGCGCATGTGTATCATCAGCCCAGTCTCCAGCCTGAGTACACAAGAAGAAAAATCTGGGTAGCGAGGAGTGTTGCTTGATCAATTTCATCGCATAATGCATGCGGTGGAACCAACATACATAAATCCCGATGGAGGAACGACCGTTAATATTTGCACAGGAATATTATGAATGTTTTATACAACTAAATCCATTACCTTCCATTTTCTTAAAGTTGCCAAAACACAAACAACCTTCAAACTCATGTAAACATTATTTTTATGATCTAAGAATAGAGCAGCTGTTTTATTATTATTACAGATTTAATAATATTATTGACTTGTCTCTACAAGACATATGATTATGTTTTCATATCATCTCCATGTTTTTTGGTGTTGATTAGTTTTATATAAACTTTTTTTTTTACCACATTTGGTATGTAAATATTGAATTTTTATAAATAGTTTTTTTTTTAGACATTATTATTATCATCTTTGATTTTTTGAATGGATAATAAGTTATAGTTTTGTTTGTTTTTAGATCTCTGGATTAATATATGTTAATCAGTTTAGTACAAATCATGTGATTGTAAGATTTCATTCGTAAAGAATTTCACCAATGGTAACCCAGTTTGAAATCCTTCACCGCATTGTCGCATTGCCTTTAAGGACGTAACAAGTAATCCAAACGAATCTACCCTCTGTGAATGACATTAAATAGGGGATGATGCCTGACAAAGCTCAAAGAGATTTCTCATTTTTTGTATCATTAGTCTTAAAACACAAGAAAGTTTGGCCAAACTGTTTTTCCGTGGATAATATGTAGCCTCTGCATTACTTTTATCTCAATATTAATCATTAATTTAGAATTATAAATCCTCATCCTAATGCAGGGAAATTAAATAATTGTTTTTTACATTATGTACTGTTAGTCACATTTAATATTATGTTCTCTATAAGACTTACATTTCATTGTATGAACAATTATTTGATATGGTCATGTACATATATCATTGATGTATTTTTTATATTATTTAATGGAAATCAAGTTATTTAATAAATCTCAAAAGTCAATACTTTATTTTATTTACCCAGAATAAAGTATATAATGAGTGAGTGAAGAACAATTCAACAAAATATTATCATAGAAAATTGTTCACTAATGTGAATAGACAGACAGTACCTATTGATTTACAACCCAGGAAGCTTAGGATTAGGTACTATTGGGAATATATTTCAGACTGTGTATTTGTGTTTATTATTCATGAATCTTCAGCAGTATGCAAGCATATGGAAGTATGGATTTCTCTCAGGAGAGTGTATTATGCTTGTTGCAGTACGTTCAAACATTTGTAGTAATTCTCCAGCCAGCCATCAGTAAATGGTTTTAGATTGTGTGTTGTGTTAAAATATTTGTTTGCTTATAGAAGACATGAAAGGGGAAGAAGATAGAATTATAATAAAATCACTATGTATATTATTTTATAATTGCCATGTTTCAGAAGATAAAAGCATTGGAACTTAAATATTAGATAACTGTAAATACATAGTGCTGAGGTTTTTAGTCTAAAATGACTATCTATTTACATATTATGTAATGCGTAGACATAGATACATGTACATATTAATGAAACTTTATTACTTGGCAGAATTAACAAAGCCAATGACTAAATGATCTCTTAAATACAATACAATGAATATAGATACTATCTACATATCACAGAATACTTGATGTAGAATTATTTAATACATTAACAAGTCTGTATCTAATAATATTTCACTTTAAGTAGTATGTATGTAGTACATACTTTACATATATTTTTGTTAAAAGAAAGACTTGGGTGTAACTATACAAAATTCTTAATGCATCCTATGCATTTCAAATACAATATGTGCCTGACTGTCTGTTGATGTACATACAGAATACCATCAGATGAGTTAATTACAAATTTTCCAATATTTATTTATTTATTCATTAAGCCTTGAAAAAATACAAATCGACAAATAATATCATTGACAGCATATTCTACCATGGGTATCGTCAGGGGAGGGCAGATAAGGATATGGCACTTATAAAGTAGTCATCTTTAATGTGCAAGATGACAAATGATATGATGATTAGTTTCTATTGAGAGACTATAGCATATTCTAGAATAATATTATAAATGTGTGAAACGAAATAGGAATGATCTTCGTACTTCGAACATAAAAAAAAAATAAAAGTATAAAATATAATCTTCAATTTCACACCGCAATACGCAAAGCATCGTAACTCTGACTTCAAATGTATCAAATCAAAGACCCCGAACCTGGTTTGTGGCGTTTCATTTGACGAGCCGAATAAACCCAATTGTGGTTGGTCGGAGAGGATGAGTTACATATATTACATTTTGATTCTGCAAACTAGATGTAAGAATGTTTGTTTGACGTTTCTAACTACTATTATTATGTGAATGTAGTATTTGTAAAATTTACTGTAAGTGACCAACTAATTGAATAAGAACATACATACATATCATTATAATAAATGGTTCAAAGGATAAAAGTAGATAAAAATTACAATAATTGTTCCCAAATTCAATATATATAAAACTTACAAAATAAAAAAAAAACAATAATATAAAATAAATGTGTACCTTTACTATAAAAAAAATATTGAATGTCATAAATTTCACAAAGTAATATATTTTTTACACAATAAATATATTACACAGGAATATAATATGTATACAAATCTCATCGGTGAAATAATCAGATCTGGGTCGCTTCATTCCTTCAGTGTATTGTCTCGTTAGACTCCTATATCAACTTGTTAGGTTTGAGGGGGGGATTTTCTCATTCCTTCCGTAGTATTCATTGAACCTAATAGCCGCATACCTAAAAATTTTAATTTATGCATTTAAGAGTTGAGTAAGTGTTGCTGAATGGTTAATTCTTAAAGTTAACATAAATAAAAACATACTATACATACTCAAGAAAATCAAAGTCAATCTTGGAATGTTCCGCCTGAATAAGAGCCCAGACTCCCCAGAAAAAATGTGAGGCTAAGACAAATTGATTAACTTGTTTATACAAAATCTCCACTTCCGCGTCACCAACTTCTCTGTCCAAGTAAGATTCCAGATATTCCCTTAACCAAGGCAGCTGAAATTCCTTTTCCGGATATCTTGTATAGTCCACATCTGATATGCCTGAAATTATAACAATTGATTAAATATAACAAAAGATAAAGAAATTAAATCAAAAAATAAATATAGTGAATGGGCTAACCTGCGAATTCTGCAAAGTGGTTTCCAATATCAAATGCTTGATAATTATAATCGGCATATTCATAATCAATAAAGGTAACTTTCTGCTTAGCTTCATTATATATCACATTGCCAAGGAGAAGATCATTATGTGCAAACACTATTGGACTACCTAACTTCATCAACTGAGTTTTCAGTCTTTGGAACTCTTTCCGTAAATCACATAAAGGTTTGATAAGCTCTTCATATCTAGAAAATTACATCAACATAGCATTGTAATACACATTTAAAATACATTAGTATTAGTATACATATCTCCACCCACGCCTCCTAGAGTAGGTACTTGGCAACAGTTGGCAACATAGCATAATGATCGAATAGGACCACCACTCCTGTCAAATCTCGTAACAGAATATATTACATGGTCCGTATTACTCGTTGTCAAGGGACTCTTATTCCATACATTTCACTAGCGACGGTGACGGCAACCCCGCCTATAACGTTTTCCTACATCATGGCTACAGAAGGAGAGAAAAGTTAAGATGGTGGTGCTCCATCACATGATAATGGACAATGCACTTCTAAATAAACCTTCCCTACACTGTTGACCTAGTCCATTTCACTTTAAAAGGTTTTCTTCTAATCTAACAAAGTTTAATGTATACAAAGATGGTTTATTTCGATAATTCACGATTGATGTAAGTAAATAATATTTTATTACAAATTAATTTACCTCAATTGTTTAGAGATACTCGTGTACGGCTCGGGAACTAAACTTAGAAATCTTTCCAATTTGGTCCACAAAATAGGTTTAAAAGAAATCTGTAAAAAATAAGAGAAGTACAACATTACTCATGATACATTATTGTTGCGTCCTCAGGGCAATAGTACTAATTCATATAGGAAGTGCCCGCAAGGCATTCAAGGACATTGAAAGGATCTGGGAGGGAGGGACACACATACCAAACATTGTCAGTAAATTTAAAGCCTGCGTCGTGCCGTGCAACAACACAGGGACCGATTCAGCACAGCTGGTGTTCCAACTAAATGAGCAGACAATGTTCAAGTACCAATAGTGACCTATGATTTCTTATTTAGTGTGTATGTAGCAAACTAATCTTGTTTCAGTCCTAAAGTGTATCATTTAATGACTGGTGTTAAGAAATACTCATCTAACTACAGAAAATGAAACATCACAAACAAGGCAATAAAACTTATCAAATCAAATGACTTGTTAATAAGAATAATGTGATAATGTAGTATGTAATGTTATTACTATATTGACAGTAAATTGTAATGTAATGAATATCAACCTTAATAAAACACACTATAGTCTCTATATTAATATACTACTTGTATGCGTACATTGTCAATAACCATTTGATATTTCTAGAAAACAGGTTAATTAGAGTCAAACAGCAGGTAGGAGAGTTTCACATTCAATAACAACCTTATGTTATTATCAAATTATCGCCAATAGATTTGATTTGACCTCATCAATGAAATTAAAGTACCTGCGCAGTGCGCACACACTTGACCTTCGCAAATTGGCAATATTTTATTTTTAAATTATATTACATCATGACCCGAAACTTTTGTGATGACAAAATTTGAAATGTAAGTAATATAAATGTTTCGTAAAATGGTGTTCTGAAACAAGTAATGTGATTTATGAAATTGAAAAGGAGATGAGCGAGAATCACTCGGACAAACTGAACATCTTTGTATTATCTAAGGAAAAATACAAGCATTTCTAGTTTACTGCAACGTGTACAAAGATGTATTTTATATAACACCAGATTAGTTTTTTATACTAATTAAGCAAGCATATAAACAAGATTATATAATGACCAGGGCCGTCTCAACCTAATAGGCAAGTTAGGCAAAGCCTAAGGGCACCAGGCGTCACTCGGAAGGGGCGGCAATCTGAATGAATGTTTTCTATAAAAAAAATAACAGCACTAGTTATACTGTCATTTGTCCTATGCAATAAAATTAGATGCAAAGATGTTCAACAGCACCCCCATTTCTTACAAAAAAAAAATCTGCTGCGGTGCTATTTACTGGTTTTAATGCCAAACCTTGCTTTCCCTACCTTATATTTAAAATCTGTTACAGCTATCTAGGTATCTATTGATTTACACATATTTTTGGGGGCAGCATTTTGGTATTTGCCTCAGGTCGGCATTATATCTATAGGGACGGTCCTGATAACGACAATCCATTCTTTCACTCAAGGGATGTGATATATGGGGCAGAGGTGGATGTACATAGGCACTACTAAACATGTCTACTAAACTTGCCATCAGATTCCACAAAGTATTAACGGAATGATTAGAGTTGTTACCTGATCATCTTGTTGTACTCGATGCATTAATGCCATTTGTCTAGCGATGAGTTTCCATACAGTGGGTAACCTGACACTGTCTACAGTAAGTGTCAATCCAGGGACATATTGGTAAGCCAGGCCATTCTCAAATACACCGTAGAGGCTCGGGGCCAAATCTACTTTATGCAATAATTTGATGTTTCTGGAAAATAAAATAAAAATAACCGTTATTCTCGAGATAAGAATAATGCATTTGCAGTCCAAGGGCCTATAAATTAAAAAAGTGTGACGCAGTCGTTTTGGGACATACTTATGTGAATACTGTGTATCAACCTCAATGCAGAGATTTATTATATGAACCTTAGTAGAATCTGAAGAGAACATAAAAAATATTTAATCACGACACTATAGGAATGGAAAATTTATTTACCAACTGGATTTCAATAGTGCCAAAATTATTTAGTTTTGTACGAACGAATAAAAAAATCATTCCATTATTATCAATGAAAAGACATTCATCGTCATTATTGGATCAATGGCCCTGGCACTGGTTTTTACAATGGGAAGTCCAGACTTATTAGAGAACTTAAAGTTATACTGCTGTCATAAGCAAAAACCATGTGTAAGTTTAATCCAAAAAAAATTTTATAATCAAAAAATAAATAAATCTCTAAGGTTGAAGCACTCATTTTGATAAAAAAATCGTGAAATATCTAAAGTCAGCTTAAACTTGGTTCTTGCTTATGATAGTTATGATAGCAGTACCTATAATAATAAATCTTTTACAATGATTGGATGAATTGATTGTGGTTAAAAGTACTAAGAGTACTTACTCACTAAACTTATTTATATTTTACTGTCCTGGAATATCCAGAAAGTTATGGGGGATTACTTTGATATTCCAAACAGCTGGTTTGGGGTATATTTTAGGGTGCATGGGCCAGATGTGTGTGATCTCGGTGTTATACCTACATATATAATATACCTACATTAAAATTTTTACCTATTCAATATTCATGCAAATTTTAATTTTGAAAAAAAGACTGCTAAATATTTCGAGTCCTATTTTCCAGCACTGAATGCTAAGATTATAATTATGTTAATGAAATAATCAAATGATGGCACGAGTGTTAAATATAATTAGGTAATTAATTAATATTCCGCGTGAAATACTCATGGTTTTATATACCTACAACCTAATAAAAATTATGTAGGTAGGTACCTCATCGTAACTCGTAACGTACGTAACAAATTATTTTAATAGTTATACACATGTATGTATATTATATTATTCACATATTATGTACCTCAGTTCTGCTTTCCTGTCGATAAGCAAGTCCGTTTTATTTCCGTAAATTCTCACCAAGATCACATCTTTTGACTCTCCTTCGTTGGTTTGTTTATAAAAACATCCCACCAGCTTGTTGGTGATGCCGTCAGTGAAAACCTGAAACAATTCAAAATGCACTGAAATATCACGATTATTTGTATTGAAATGTTAGGCGCACAATATTAAATTATTGACACGCCGCGCCGTGTTATATGTCATCGGAATCCAATTGGGAATTCAGATTCTTATAATATGCTTGTAAAATGATATAAAATAATTAAATCAAAAACCTTATAAGTAACATCTTGAATTTCCCAATTAGGCCTTATTGCTTTTATTATTTTAGAAGCACCCTCGTATATGTCATTTTCGTGTATAAAAACAGGTATGAAATGATCATCCCCCGATGAAGAGAGCGCCCGGCCCCGACTCACGTCCATATCGCACCACCGTCATGCGCCGTGTGCGCCGTGTGCGAAATATTTCGATACCAAATACCTACCAAGATATTCTTCAACATGCGGAACTACTCTGGTACATAAGTAAAGTATATGTACCATATTTCACCGAACATTTTGTGTTATATAGATCTGTACATATGATTCAATACCTACTGATTTTAACAGACATACCTATACATATATAACTTATCTCTTTTTTTAGCGTATTACCATATACTTGAGCGTAGGCGGGGGGGGGGGGGGGTTTGGAGGTTCAACCCCCCCCCCCCCCCCCGAAATTCCTCAGCCAACCCACCGTTTTATAAGCATGTATGGCAGATTGCATGAATGTGACGGAAGCTAGGAGTGTGTGTAAGGATAGGGCTGTCTGGCGCTCTGTCCTCTCTGCCTAGCCTGCAAGGGACGTGGTGTGAGGGCACAGATATATATAGATAGAAATTAATCACATTAATACTGCTTCGTTTTTTCATTATGTCATGAATTTTTAATATAATTATTGTGAAAATTCATTAAATCACAGTTGCTACATTACTTTTTTTGCCTGCGAAGTTCTTAACTATTTTTTTTTCAATATCTAAATTTTAGTTGTCCCCTAGCTTCGCAGCTGGCGATGCCCATGGTTGTAACTTATTGTCTCTGGTCCTCCTCGATATGAATTCCTGGCTACGCCCCTGATCATATAGGTAAGTAATAACTAATAAGTATTATTATTTGCTCCTAATGTACAATGACATTGGAATTAAATTTATTTCGATATAAAATTTATGAGTGCCACATCAGGCACAGCAAATTATGTACCTACTACCTACCTACATGTAGGAACATATTACTTAGTTGTGTTACCGCAAAATAAAATTAACATGCAGATTAATGGCGAATAAAACGATACACCTCTAGGTATATAATAATAGTCGGTTCACGATAATAATATTATGTAATACATAATACCTATTGTGAATACAAATAAGGTGTATAGTATTATGTTTGTGTGCAAAATATTTAATTTATGTTAAATTAATAATATAATCATACCTACATACATACGTAGGCGCCAATTTTCACAGCTGTTTTGGCGCGAAATACGAATAAATTTTCAGTTGAGTTTGAACAACCGTGAAGTTCTCGCAAAAATTAATAAAATGGAATGTGAACCAACTTTAACTTTTTATACCTGTGCAATTAGTGTGCATATTTTGCAGTGGCTTTGATAGTAATGATAACATAATCATTATCATAGTAAGTACCTCTACCTAAAATAAAATAAGTACATCTTTCTGGAGGTCGATAATCTAGCCTCTTTCATTAGACTGTTTAAAAACATCTGTTTTTCTGCTCATCCATCTGGTACTTATTCTCTCTCTCTTATCTTCTCCTTTTATAATACCTCTCTGAGTTCATCTTATTAACCCCTTTGGATTTAAAATAATTAAATGTTTTCTGATTATAAACCTATACCAACAATTTTTACCACTCACCTAAGTACCTAACTATTGTTTTTATCTTATTGGATTCTTAATAGAAAACTAGTGCTAGTAACTTGTAACGAAGCAAGATTATTAATTGAAAATAACTAGGTATTATTTTTATCGTAGCAGAATAGAGTGTGTAGAGGAATGGTTGGTATTTCTACAGAAAAAGTATCTTTCATACCATACCAACCTGACAACAAATGAAATGAAATGCAATTTTTTCTAGACTATGATAGTTACAACTTAGCAGTTACAATTGGATCATAACAGTAAAACTAAAAGGTAGTGCCTACCTAGCTATTACTAATTTTATTCCTCTAGTTCAGTATAATATCGGAGAATTTATTAGAACAACCATCACAGTAATATCTGTGTAATAAAATCATTTAGCATGCTAGCATTGTATTGATTTAACAGAGTACTGGTTAAATGTTAGTTTCACTAAAAAAATAAATTCATTCAAAACCAACTATTCAGACTGGTCACGAGATAATAATACATTTGATAATACTTGATATTTCTATTTTTTACAGATAACTTTTAAAATATTATTTCACATGCAAACATCTAACCACATGTATATATCTGTATTGTGCCAATGTCCTAGCGTAAATAATTACTGTAAAGAGCTGTTGTTATATTCTGCTTATATATTTAGGGCCTGGGTCTAGGTCTCTGTCTCCTACGGTAAAAAATCATTAAATATATTTATAACCTAAACATAAATATTTTCATTCTATAAGCAATACTATTATCTGTACCATCCGTCTTGACCACCGTTCTGACATTACCTGCAAGTGGAGTTTAGATTGTATTGTTGGTAGCCCTGATTGTCGAATCTTGTCGTAAGAGCTGTCAAAGGTTCCCAATATTCTCATATTGTATCTTTTACAAGTAACCTACAATGCCGAAAATATTACAAAGTGGCTCTAGAGAAATCATTTTAAAGACAGGATAGTTTTGTGGGTTGGAAAAAGAAAAAAATACTCCGATAATCCTTTTAAACCGCCATCACAAGTTAGAAAAAATGTTGCCAGTTTATTCTAATAATTCGAAAAATAAGCAATTTTTTTTAAACACCAGTTCTAAAATATAATTTTAAAGTAGCGAAAAAATATAACCATATCTTATTATCACATCAAGCAACACTAAACCAAGTTTGCACCAGGGGACTTCTAACGCGAAATGCACTGTAATCTATTTTTAAAATATAATATCAGTACACATTCAGCGTCATCTGTGAAATATCGCCAGAAGGTTTTATTATTTTTAAAGTGAAGTTTTGTTTATAAATTGACAAAATCTTTTTCATAAAAGCGGATAGATGGCGGTAGTATACATATAAACTGGCATATAAACAGTAGCGCTAAAATGATTACACCTGGGTTTCGGCCAATTTGCACAGATGGCGGTAGTATACACATAAACTAGCATATGAACAGTGTCGCTAAAATGATTACACCTGGGTTTTAGCCGATTTGCACAGATGGCGGTAGTATACACACAAACTGACATGTTAACAGTGGTGCTAAAAAGATGACACCCAGGTTTCGAAAAAACCGCACAGATGGCGATAGCACCTATAAATATAAATTGACATGTTAGAAAATAGGCATGTATTGAGGATCCTAAGTGCTTCAGAATGTCTAATTTGCTGCGAACACAGAGAGATTGTTGTCATCTATAGGTATGTACCTACCTACACAGCACTTTTACCCTTAATTTTGATATAAAGCGATGTACGGTAGTAGCGGATATTCATGTATTTATGAAAAAAATTTAAAATCCTCCACAAATGTGCGTTTCAAACATCCACATTCGAGGATGTAAAACAATCCCATATCTGCAACATCTCTAATACCGATTTCAGGATCTACAGTTGCTATTTATTTTGCTTTCAAGACCTACTGAATAATTATGTCATCAGGCAGTGCCCAAATTATACGGAATCATGAGTGAAGTGCAAATATTTTTGCCTGTTTCAGGCCTTCAGGAACACTAGTAATTTATAATGACCTCAAAACTGGAATGACAAAGCAATCATTTGCAATTACTATTCATCAGTAGCAAAGGGTAGATTTCTGCAGAAAGGAAGCTGCTTAGCTTCGCACCTGCTATACATACAAATCAACTTATCTCATATTGTATTAATTACAATCAATTGGGTTGACATTTTCACATGCTTAGTACATTTTAAATAAATTTTTATTTTACTAACTACTAGATTGGTGCTTAACACAGTCCAATAAATAAAAAATACCTGGTAATTAATGTTGTTGAAGGGTAATTTATTATAGGTTATATAAATTAGTACAAGTAATAATAAGTAAACATAATAATTACATATAAAAAAGGTAGATACTTAAAGCTTACAGGAACTTAGTTCACTTCGTGTCATAGAATTAAACTTAAAAATAAATTCACACTTTGAAACAATTCTAATAATGGTACACAGTTTGGCAATAACTTTCCTGCACACAGTCTAATACCTTGTCAACACAAAGATTCTGTCTCTCAACTGCCTGTTTAATGAGACATGGGTTCCATTCTCCATCATCGCTGGTACATGTAATGCACATCATGCAAATTAAATCAAATGTTATTGTTAAATAAAATCTTTAGTTGAAACATAGTAAAAATAAATTGACAGTGGAGATACATTATATATCTAGTAATAATAATTATAATTGCATCATTCACACAGCCATCGTTACAAGGGTCAAATTTTATAAACAAATGCCTCAGTTTTAAATAATAATTTGAAATTAATCTTGGATCAGTGATTAAGACTCGATAAATCTCAATTAGAAAAAATATCACACTGTAACTAACACACCAACTTTTTCTGAGTATATATGGTGATATATACTCAGAAAAATGTAAGGTGCCCTTGGAACGATTTTATTGCTAAACTGCGCCAATAAGTGGTCTGATTATTATTAACTGTCAATAGAAATATTAGTTAAAAATTGACAATCTCCACTATCAAGGCTATGATACACATTCAGTTTGGTTTGATTACAAAGAGTTCATATTTTTAAAGTCTTAACGACATTATTGCCTACATAACCTATAAATACTTAAAATATAAAATATGAATAGAATTATTATATCTGATAAAATATACAATAAACATGAGGTGGTCGCTAGCTGTGTTTGTAATGCATTTGACAGTTAATCAGCTAAGCATAGGTTCGATCTCTGATGCCGACTTACTTCACTTTACCAAACAAGCTTTCTGTAAAGTCCACAAAAATGAATCTGTGCTTAGTTCGATAAAAAATAATAAGAATACAAAAAGCTGAACATAATTAATAATGCATAGAGATGTACAAATATAAAAGTTCATTGTTAATCTATAAATGATAACCTCACAGTAGCGTGGCTCACATATAATAAGATGTAGGTATCTACAATTTCAATTTTGTTTTTGTTTTAACCACTGATAATAATATACAGACTTAAATAATTATTTTACTAACTAATTATTATACTTATTATATTACTATAACCATCATTTGAAATGTACAGGTGGTACAGACTCACATTGAATATTCACTAACCTTTAAGGCTACAGCTATCACAATACATTCATTTTATTATATTCTAACCTAACACTTATTGATATTAATCATTACATTCCGTGCCTTACAATCAAGAAAGCTATCAACAGCCAGTAAATTCATATTGGTTTCATTTGACTACTGGATGCTAACAAAATAGTATACAGGGTGATTGGTTCCGCTATTCAGATATTTTGAGAGGTGATAGAGGGTGTTCTAAAACGTAGATCTGCCAAAGGGATGTCATCCCAATTGTTAAGGGTTGCGGAGATACACCCTTTTAAAAAAATTCCACCTCCGACATCGACCACCATCACATTTTACTGAATAACTCTGATGCTATGAGTCCAAAATTAATAAAAATATATTTTTATGTCTCGTAATAAAACAAGCTTTTAACTAATGTCAAAAATATTTAATAATAATAATAATAACTTTGCTAAAATTTAACATAAAAACAAAATTTCATTTTTTTTTGTTGAAAGTTTTGACATCTTTTAATTTTTTTTCAATAAAAACTATAATTAACTAGTACTTTTTTTTCTTTTAATAAATACACTAGACCCTTGTGAATAAAATACCAAACATTATTATCTATCCATATTTTGAACCAGTTTTTCAAAATCTTTGATTTTGTAAGTACATATTCAATAAATTTCGTCAGAATTTTATACTTCGCTTCTGATTACCTCTTTAAGTGGTACTACTTCAGTAGCGAAGTATGAAATTCTGATGAAATTTATTGAATATGTACTTACAAAATCGAAGATTTTGAAAAACTAGTTCGAAATATGGATAGATAATGTTCGGCATTTTTATTCACAAGGGTCTAGTGTATTTATTAAAAGAAAAAAAAGTACTACTTAATTATAGTTTTTATTGAAAAAAAATTACAAGATTTCAAAACATTCAACAAAAAAGAATGAAATTTTGTTTTTGTGTTTAATTTTAGCAAAGTTATTATTATTATTATTAAATATTTTTGACATCAATTAAAAGCTTGTTTTATTACGAGACAGAAAAATATTTTTTTATTAATTTTGAACTCGTAGCATCAGAGTTATTCAGTGAAATGTGATGGTGGTCGATGTCGGGGGTGGATTTTTTTCAAAAGGGTGTAACTCCGCAACCCTTAAGAATTGGGATGACATCCCTTTGGCAGATCTACGTTTTAGAACACCCTCTATCACCTCTCAAAATATCTGAAGGAACCAATCACCCTGTATGTCGTTTAACCATCGACTGATAAGTCAAGATCTATTCATTAAGAAGACAACATACATGTTAAGAAATGTTTCACGAGATAGAACTCTAGAAGCCCCATAGAAATTTATTAGAGTTCTGAAAGATGGACACAGTTTGTGTTTGATAATTCCACCTCAATAGAATGCAGATGGATAACTTGAAAGCACCAAGCCATCTCTCGGTAACTTTATGCTTCATGGATTATGTATTTTTATAATACTACTACTTAAATTATGTCTCCTAATTAGATATCTGGTGTCTGCTGTGTTTAACTGTTACGAGAAACAACTTTAAATTTAAACAATTATAATGACCAAAATTATTAAATAAACTATTAATTACAATAATATTTGTAGGTATGTACATACACTATGTTTAAATAATGTTTCTAATGTTAACAAAGAGATTCACAACATTAAATATAATAACGTAACATAATATTAGGAATAATGGTAAACATATTTAGTGATCTTACAATTCCTTTCTATTTAATGATGATGTATATGTAATATTAAATTTTAAAATTCAACCAATACTGTTTCTAACACTTTTCATATAAAATAAGACTCACATGGGGATAAATGTTATTGTTTCATTGGTATTAAAATGTGAATAATAAAGTGGAAGAATATAAATTATTATTTCCACATTTGTGGTGAAATTCAATACTTTTATTGGTCCAGTACACATCTTCATCTCTTTATATAATGTATGAAAAATACTTAATGAAAAAAGCTGGAATTGACTGCATGTATGTCACTTCTTCATGACAATGTGCCCAATCACATGGTGCATGTTTCAAAGTCTGCTACAGAAACTGTGGTATGGCATGAATATATCATGCATTCTATAGTCTGACTATTTCCCATTGCAGAACTCGTTCTTATCATGTCATTTTCCTATGACAATTTTCTATACAGGGAAAAAAAGTTCTCTCCAGAGGTAAGTACCGAATAATTAAGAAATATTGTAATATTAAAATATATTTCAAATGGTTTTCCTTTTCTTTCATCTCTAAAATGAAAATAAATCCAACTCTTTTCTCAAATATAGAAATTTACAGTTTTCTATCAAAAATATGACACAAGTTTTCGGTTGAGTATTTTTGAGTAATAATATGAACAGGGACTGTAATTTCAAAAAAAATATTTACTAACAAATACAATAATGTTAATGTTTACTGTACCAAATTATATTTTGAAAATGAAGAAGACACAATTGTATTTGCTCATTATATTTCTTTTACATAATTACCCCATGTGAGTGAATAGTTTATAGAATAACATACATTGCACTCTTTATCAAAACATTCATTATAATATTATTAATTGATAGCAAACATTTCATCATCGTTTATTAAGTTATTATAGGAAATAATGAGAGTACAAATAATTCATACAACACACATGTTTACCATAAACTGCAGCATGCAAAGGTATGAAATATTTCACCTACTACGAAGACATTGCAACAGTAATACATATATTGTATGGGAATGGTAGATATTAGAATGCACCTCGTCCATCATACAAGTCTCGCCCAAGGATGTTCCATATACCCGTACTGTATGGCAGTTAGTGTGTCACTAATTCGTTTGAAGAAGGGATTTGACTGTTCCATAGTTGGTATCTTGTAGTTGGTGTCCATGTAGTTAATTAAACTCACTGGACTCACAATACAGGCTGTGCCACAACCAAACAACTCTACCAACTGAAAATTTAAAAAAAAACAGGCTTCAATTAATTAGTACCTATGCACTTACTGTAACTTGTGTCAAGAATAATGGTCACTCAAGAATCTTTTGGAACAATAATGTCTAGCAGAGTAAAAGATGTAAAGTGAATTTATTGTATTAATGTGCCAATTGTACAATGTTCTCAGCATCTGTTTGAATTATATGATCCATGGCGAAAAGAGAATGAATCATCTATCACTCAACATTATTTAAGACTTTTACTGTGAGTTGTATTTGTTGCAAGTCACTCACCCGATTCTTTTGTAATAAATTGATAACATGACTCATTGTGATTGGCTCTTCAACCACCTTCATACCCCCCCAGTGACGTGCCAACTGCAGAATAGAATGACGGGTAACTCCTGGAAGTATGAGGCCATTCAATGGTGGAGTAGACAATCTTTTCTCTAAAACAAAATTGGTGGATGTTATCAGAATCCAAATACTCATTGTACTCAATTTCGATAATAGACATAAATTAGTAATAATTCTGAATAAAAAACCCAATTGATTGATTTGGGTTTGACAAGAAGTTGATTGTACAGTTTGGTAATCAGTAACTTATTTACTCGGAATTACTATTTTAGAAGTACTGTCAATGTGTATGTCAAGAACTTTTCCAAGACCACAAGACCGGATTTTCGTAAACGGGGATTTTTTCTTTCAATATACGAGTACACATTTATATACTCGTATATTATATTCATAAGTAGTAGTAAACTTGTAAAAAATAACACATGCGTAAAATAAATTTGAAAAGACCAAACAAATTTTGGAGGTCAGTTCAGTTCGTCAGCAAACATTTTGATGAATTCTTTATCATCAAGTAAAAAAATACTCAAGTGTAGATAAGATAAGAAGTGTGACCTAAAGCAAACTGAAAATAATAAATCTTCCTGATTTCTCTACGTCATATGAATGTGTCAGAAGACCTACTTGTAAACATGATTAGCTCACAATAACAACACGTTACCCACTAAACATCATCCATTATGTGTTTTCATAACAATTCTACTTCACTCATAAACAAAATATACATTCCTTGTGACTTATACGTTTTAGTACAATTAACTGAATCACCAACGTAAGTTTTAGGCTGACACATAAAATTTAATGGAAATGAAATCAATATCGACATTCAGAATGCCTGAAAATCACATATTTGATGGCATGTCTTAACAGATCAGCAATGCCTCCTATGAGTTTGTAGCATATTATGTACTACACTATGATACATATATATCACACAGTACACATTTCTACTCTTCATTCAAATCTTAAACATTCATTTATGACAATTTATATCATAATAAAATTATATCGTTGTTTCATCATAAAATTAAAAAATAATAATCGCATTAATATACAAATCAACCATGACCTTTTACATCAAACAGGTATGTAGTTCAGTCGTTACAAGACATTAAAGGAACTACATGAATTATAAGTTATAATTACTTAAAGGTGATAATTGCTATTGTTTATAAACAATTACGTAATAAAAATTATAGGTAATTATAAATTCATTAGAAAGTTCATCAATGTGAAATTATAATTAATTAAAAGAATATTAAATTTGTAGTTAGAATATATTATTACCTCCGTTATCATCAATAGACAACAAGAATATATTCATTGTCCCGGCTTCTGTCAACTGATGGTCTTCTCCGTACAACCACAACACTTGGTGTAGACCCTTCTTAGATGCTTTACTTTGAATGTCTATTGTGGGAGCGTAGTTGGAGCCCATCTTCCTGTCTCCCACTCCACCGGGCCAAGCTCTAATGTACGAGGGATCTGCGTACAGAGACACACCAGCACTTCCTGCTTTGAAATAGGAGCCAACTGGACAAAGGATTGTATACAGTAATGCTGATTCTGATGATGCTACTCCTAATGTTGGCTGAAAACAAAAGTTCACTAATACACTTACAGCAAAAGCAATATTTTAATAGACACCTTTTCACAGAAATGTCTTGACAGAATAAGGTACTCAGGTCTAAAACACTCGGTAAAATAACATTATATGTACAAGTTTCAAAGAAAATATGTTATCTACATGTTCTTGTATTAGTCAAGTGTCAGCAGGACAATCTTCAGGACAACGCACAATATTTATTTGGTGTAGGTGTGTGAGGCCATGTTAATATGTACTTACATCTATTCCAATGAAAGTAGGACGTATATAGAGACTGGATGCAACACAGTGAGGAACCCATTCCTGATCAATAGAAATGAGGCGACTAAGACTTTTAATCATCTCTTCACTACTGAATGATGGAAGACCAGTCCTCAGGGCAGTTAGGTTCATACGTTCCATATTCAGTTCTGGACGGAATACTCTTATTTTATCATCAATCCCTCTGTACGCCTTCATGCCCTCAAACAACTGTAAACAACAAATTAGAAATTAATTCAGACAATAATGACAAAATCATTATATTAAGTAATTAAATCAATCAATAAAATTAATCATGATTACAAAATAAAATCTTTACCTCGACAGCGTAGTGCAAAACTTTAGCTGCTGGATGAAGGACAAGATTTTCAAAGGGAACAATTTCAGGTTTTTGCCATCCTCCTAACTGTTTGTAATATGGAATTTTGAGCATGTGGTCTGTGAAATACTTTCCAAACTGTAAATCTGCCACATCTGGCTTTGTCTGGAGTTGATACGGAGCTGCGAGTCTCACAGATAAATCTGAATACTAGAAACATAAATGTAAACAGACACATTTTAAATACAATTCCTAAATACAAAATGGAAGCATGTGCAGAATGGCATGAATGGATACAGAAGATTTAGAATTGCGTGACGTGTGAAGTTACAATGGAAATTCTTACAACCTGTAGGAGATCGTGAGGTTCTTTATCATAATTTATGTAATTACTCACTAATTCATTTATATATCATAATGAATATCCAAATGTGTAATGAATTATATATGTAGGGAGATACTGAAGAATAACACTTAATGTATCTCATATAATGGGTGTTGGGTTTTAACATTTGATTACATAAGAACATGAATTAACACGTTTTATCTAGGGATAAAGTAAGTCCAATAAATCATCTAAGATATGTATGATCATGAGATACGTACGTAGTATTTTGAACTTCAATTTTTTCACACAATATGACGGAGATTATTTTACATAAGAATGATAAAAAAACAATAATTTTTATATAAATTACTATTAAGTTATGAATAGTATATATAGTCCAATATAGGGAAGGGCAATTTTACACATATTGGCTATGCCAATTGCAACTGTAATTAAAACAATATTACTTTGTTTACACCACTTTTATTTTGACCAGAGTCAACATATTTCGGGAACAAAGTTCCCTTCTTCAGGACTAATACAAGAATAGATTATTACAAGAATAATACAAGAATGCAATCTCGTATTAGTCTTGAAGAAGGGAACTTTGTTCCCGAAACATGTTGACTCTGGTCAAAATAAAAGTGGTGTAAACAAAGTAATATTGTTTTAATTCTATTATGTCGCCACAAAATAAAGAAACCTTCAAAATCAAAGAAATTGTAACTGTATTCGGAATATTGAAAGTTTAACAACTATTGTTTCTGTATAACAATGAGATCAGAGCATTAGGAATAATATGGGAATAGGTGATATGCATTGCCCAAATCTCTAGGTGTCATCCCTTTACGACCTTGTCGTGTTCTCTGTCATTTATTAATGTCAATAATGCGCATTTATAATTAGTTCATTACACTGCCACAAAAAAAAAACATTATACATTGTAAAATACATTGTGAAAAAGCTAGAAAGTTCCAGAATCAGAATAAATTCCAGTTATCTGAATGTATATTTAACAAAAAATAAATATTTATTTCGCTGCTGTTTATTGTCTGTAACTTTAGAATGGATAACACATTCCTAATAAATTATATTCAGGGTAAGAGTTTGACATTATAATATGAGTGTCGAGTTAAATCAAACACATTATTTTGCTAAATTTCAGCTTCATACGTCCCATTGATGTTATAATAAAATCACATTCTTATGTACCTACACTGAAAAATCTGTATCGCAATATTAGATAAGAATTTAGTGTAGGTAACTTATATGTATATATTGAAAGATAATAGTCATAATATTAAGGTTGCTGTAGTATGGCCATGCTTTCTGCAAAAGAAACGATTTACTAGTCGACATAACTCCATAATTTCCTGATGATTTATTTTTCTTTTAACGTATAAACTTTTTAACATAAGGGATATAATGATGAAAGAAGGTATGTGTTAGGAAGATCCAAGACTGACCTGGACTGATCATGCCGACCAGATCCTCAAGAACAGACGCGTTTTGAGTGAAATAAATTGGTTAGCACGTATGAAAAATTACATGGATGTGACGGAAGCAAGAAGTGTGTATTACAAGAGCGGTCTGATTTTTTCTCCTCTCTGCCTACACCATTAGGTACGCGAAGTGAGGGGATAGATAGATATAATAATAATAATTATGTGAATGTTGATATCTGCCGCCTTTCGTTGAGAAAATTCTCAACATATAATAATACCTATATACGAGATTTGGTTTCAAATCAATTTAATACTATTTGAATAAAATAATACAGCAGATATGGTATTGTTATTATTGAAAGGAAAAAACAGCAAACATAGATAAAGATTTAAAATATATTACTAGATATTATAAAAACAATATTATCGGTGATTTTAAATTGAAATCATAACATAGCTCATATTATACACACTTACACATTATGATTACTGGATATAGCTTGTAAAGAAATAGAAAACAGATCTATTAGTTTTATGTTTTTTAACCTTTTTATCTCACATGATCATAGGTCATGATGGGTTGCTTGTCTGGTTTTTGAAATACAAATCTTTTATCTACACCCCGTATTATTCAGAACAAACAAAAATTATGAGTTTGGAACGTGCAATATTTATTCATATAGGTCCATATCCATTATAATTAGGGCTGCCGCCTTTCAAAGACGGTAGGCTTGGAGATTTTGGTAAAAATTGTATTTGTTATTCAATAAACATATTTATTGTAGTACAAATGTGGAGGAAAAAATTATAAATAGCGCCGCAGACAGAAAATTTTTGCGAGACTGAGCAAAGAAGAAGGTCGTGGCGTAAATTGATTTATTTTCTATAAAAAGAAATAATAATACCAGAAAAAGGAAGCGCCGCAGGCGTATATTTTGATGAAACAGTATAATTTTTAATGAGATTTAACAAATTTTCATAATGTATAGGTCGGGAGAGGACTGTCCGGTGATATTAAAAGCCACTGTTTCACCACCCAGTCGGACCCCGAAGCATATGATGCTAACCTGGAGCCCGGAGACCACCATTCAAACCTGTAGACTCCAGGTCAAACCCGGAGAGGTGGCAGCCTTAATTATATAGACATCTATTCAAAGATTTTACAAAATACTGACGAAATCCAAGTGGGTGCGAAGACTTTCAGAATTTTTCAGTAAGCATAGACTACTAATTGTAACTTGGCAGTTGGGAACTTGACTATGGGGATCGAATAATGTGAGATTATAAATTAACATTATTGCATTTTTCAAAACAGGGCAGGGATTCAACACCCAAGAAGAATAATAAACCCACCCCAAAAAATTGCACCCTGTAAAAAACCCTGGTGTTACCATTATAGGTAAACTGGGTATTATCAGTTAGGTATTCATTAAAATAAAGATAGATAGTACGTGTATTGTGGTATCTTGATACATATTATGATTTTTTTATCTCTCATTAATTAACTTATAATCTTATAACAGCACACTTTTGATATAAAAATGTTGGAGATTTTGATCAGCTACTTACACTGAATAACACCTCATATGTGATAAACACGATTTATCAATTTTATCTTATAAAGTAAAAAAACCAATATAATAACCCACCGGATTTTGTATATAGTAAAAATAATTTAAATTTGATAACGTGCATTAGGCAAGTACAATTAATATTAATTAAAGCAACATAATCAGTAGGTGTGGCTGAATGAATCAAATCAATCATAACTTTATATACATAAACTTAAATAACTACTACGTCTAGGAGAGACCTTAATGTCACTACGCAATAAAATATATTGTACCTACATGTTTCAAATTTATACTACTAACAAATTTTTTCCATACTTTTCTCTACAAGTTAAAAGTTTGTATGTAATAAAGGGCTGATTAGATCATCGTCAGCCCTGGGATTCGAACCCGACACCTCCTGTTTGGGATACTTGAGCTCCAACCAACTGAGCCAACCATGTACTCGTATGTTTCAAATAACTGACTAGGTAAATATAATCATAAAGTTTATTTAAAATATTGTGGCTAACCTTGAATGATTCTTCTGATGTAATCTCATGGTCCTCTTTTGGTGTTTGGTTAAATCCCAAAAAAGGTGATGGACTAATATTTGATGCACCTCGTTTAATATCATCACTGATTGTTCCAGTTGGATTGGTCGGCAATGGCTCCTCAAATTCTTGAATCCTTAATGAAGAGCTGCAGCATCTTGAGAAACTTTTGAGTTTATGTTGATTTTCAAAAACGTGCTTCACCAACGACTGGAAACAAATCGAATCAGATATGAATATTGTGACAACAAAATAACACAATACGAGTAACAAAGACTCAGAAGAATGTGTGAGAAAACATTGAGAAATCGGAGAACCAATCTTATTATTAGAAAGACAAATGTCTCGACTGTACGACGACGGGAATGGTGACCACAATGGAAGTGAATAAGCATAGATGATTTGGGGATGTTGATAGAATGGATGATGACAGACTACGGAAAAATAAACAGGATGTACCGGGTACCTACATTAAAATATATTATCAATGTCTAAATAGGAATTTGCGTTCATTAGTTCAAGGTTCCCAATATGGAGACTTCCCAAATATCTCACATTACAATCACTTCACTGTTATCAACAGTTAATGACCTTGTATCGAAACATTTTATCATATGGAAGGAATTAATCCAAAGAGGAAACATTACAAGTGTTGTACTAAATACACATTTCAACAATTAAAACCACAAAGTTCATGTACCTACTGATAGACTAGGTAAATAATTAATTGCAAAAACAGATAAATAATAAATCAGTCTGAATTTGTGTTAATGCAGAAGAAGGTTTTGACTAAAGGTAAAAAATGAAAGACTCAATACTATATCCGTAGTATAAAATCCACACAATGATTTTAATCATTTGCGACCCACGTCCTCATCATCAGGTGATTAAAAGAATTTAACCGTTTAGTTATCGCTTTTATGATGTAATATTTGGTGTGTATGTTGTCTTAGTACGAGAAATATGATTCCAGTATGAACCAGTTTACTAAAAATTTAGAATATTGATCATAAACTAAGGCATGTGCATTTTGTAATATTTAATGAGTTATCTTCAAAGGTCATCAACATGATGTTAACTGTATTCCTATTGCGTTACATTTAGAGCAAATCTTTGGAAAAACAAAGTCAAATTATCGGATAAACAAAAAATGATCTGCCAACTTATAAACTTGAATAAAAATATATTTTTGGATTACATTTAGAGATGTACTGACTAGTCGAAGAAGCCGACTATCCGGCCAAAGATGCGGACTATAATAAATTGCCAGTTTTTACACTACGTTTCCATGAGGGTCTTAACCTGGACTAGAACGACTACCAGGAGCGTAGGAAGACCACCACTACGATGGAGAGAGGACCTAGTCAAGTACGTTGGTGCCAACTGGATCCAGAGAGCCCAGATAGAGCAGTGTGGAAGCAGATTTAGGAGGCCTTCGTCCAGGAGTGGACAAGAGTAGGCTGAAGAAGAGCACTACGTTTTGTAATTTTTAGAATAAGAGTTACTATAATATGGGAACTACGAGAGCTAAAAATATCATACTGGTAATTAAATTTCATATTTAGTAGAGATGTACCGATTTTAGTCCCCGACTAGTCAGGAAAGCCGACTATCGGGCTGAGATCCCGATTATTTTAGTAGGCTGAATAATTGGCCATTTGAGTGGTGACTAGTCGTTTAATCGGTCTAGTCCAGTCAGCTTATTTTTAGTGAACTATCAGATTTTCTACATGTTGCTCATGTCTGGCTGAGCAGAAGGCAGGAGAAGTCGAAGATGAATAAGGTGGTCCAAACAGGTGAAGGAAGCTAGAGGTAGTGCAGGGACAGTGCACTGGACGGAAGGCAGCCTAGGATGGGCCAGACTGTTGAAATATATACGGTCGCGATCTTCACCACTAATATAACAAGAAGATAAGTCCAGATTCGATTTGTAATAAAACTTGGAGTATTTCTCAAAATAAAAATAAATGAAATGTGAACAATTGAATCTACAAACACCTACTTGAGAAAATGAGTTTTATATAATTATCCTCACTTACAAAATACAATTAGGGATATGAATGTGTAGACGGTGATCGCAATATTCCAGTGCATACGTGCGTGTGGCTGCTCAGTGCAACATGTCATGATATCCGATGTTGAATGAGGTCAAAAATGTTATTTACAAAATTATTCCATATCTATCTAATAACTAACAGAGATTATTCAACTAAATTGTAATTCAAAAGCATTGAAGTCATCATAAAGGGAATTGCGTACCTATGTAGTTTCGTTAATGAAAAATATGACGTCACATATTCATAATAAATATAATTTTAAAAACGTGCCCAAAACTTACTTTGCTTCGTCGTATCACCATTTTGAATGCCGAATGAACGCTTGTAGTGAACCACACAAAATATAATTGGTACTCAAAACCTTGACACTAAAGTTAATTAGTAAAATATAAATTTCAACACAAATTGATAATCACGTTCAATTAAAAATATTAAATAAAAATAACAATAAGCTATAATAATTGCATTTAAACTTTTCACAAACTTGTCTGTCCGTGTTACGATAAAGACTAAGCTGATTATAAATTCTAATTATGTGCGCACCAATTCCAATACAAGCAATATTATTCCACAACAATCCAAATGAAAAAGTGGGGACAGATAAAATTATTACAAATATTATATATTAAAATTTTCTGAGATAGTGACGCGAGGAACTCAAGTTTGCAAAACATCATCGGGGTACGCGGTACCTACCCAACAGATAAGATATTACACAAAAAATAAAAAACAAGAACAAATCTACATAACACAATGTCGTACCACTCATTGAAATCTCTGTACATTACTAATAATATTATGTGTTATGATTATATATTACGCAGATAATGCTACCTATAATATAGTTACTTAAATTTACATCATTTTAACATACAATACGTCTTCTTTGAGCGACCAAATATACTGATAACGTTGTACGTAAGTTTGATTTTATTAATTCACTAACAATTTTGCAAATAAAACAAACATATTAGATAACTCGAATAATAATGAAATTTATATGCATTCAAAAATATGTAAACTTCAATAGAGAAATTAAAACAAAAACAAGTGTAATAATAAAATGAACCTAACTTTGAGCTAAGTCTATTAAATTGAAGAGTTTCAGGGCAAACATATCTTTTTTTGTATTAATAATATGAAAACGGTTTGGAAAATAAAATGTTAATAAACGTCAGTGCACTGCTAACTTTATCAAAACAATGCTTTATCGGACTGGTATCTTTCAAGGTAACTTCGCAATCCAAGATGTAACAAATCATTCTTCTTCTGTCAGATTTTGGACCCAGCTGTATCTAGGACTTCTTTTCAGTTTTATTTCTACAGCGTGAGCTATTTTATGGGAAAGTACAATTACAAAAATAAAGAATGATAATATTATATAAACATACCATGCAGATTCGCATTGATTGTATTATGTGTACTTCAAAAATTTCTATTTCAAATATGAATATACAACAATAGTATGATTAGTCTTAGGACATTTACAAGTAATATTAGTGTATATGTAGTTGCCAATATTGTAGAAAAATGTACAGAATCACCTGAAAGAAAAATAAATTGAATGTATTACCTCTCATGAATCCTGTTGTTTCTCAATGTCCTCATTTGCTGTACTTCTTCTCGACTTCCTTCTAACAGCTTTGCCGAGTTCCCGAAACCAGGTATGGCTCATCAGCCCTGTACACTGCATTTTTAATATGTTGTTTATAAAACAAATTCGGTATAAATTATTATTTCACACTAAATAGACTACATAATTTTGTTATTCAATACTAACCTGATCAGATAAGTTCAAGGTGATTTTTTATTGTTATAATATTATGTTATGCACTGTGAATGATGCAATGAGACAACTTGTTACCAACTCAAATATGTATCACAGAACCAAACAGTGCAAATACATATGTAATTCATAGCAATATGAACTACTAATAAAATGTTAACTGTTCAGCATGGGAGCACAGAAACAGTACCTGATTAACAATACTACAATCTAGTCCTGGAAATATATTAAATCCATTGCATGTTCCAAAGAAACATTAACAATATTTTTACAATTCAATCATCTTCAGCACTTACCAGGCGCGAAGCTAGCTAAGAACACGATTCCCATCGAGTTAACTTCTGGAAAAAATGATAAGGTGAAAAATGATAGGTATAATAGTATCTAATCTGACGTTAGAATCCAATAAGAAATGTTAGCCCCGGCTTCCCTTCTGCGAAAATCCACCCTTCGCCACTGGCACTTACACAATTTATCAGCAAAGATTCATAATGATACACAAACAAATGTGCAAACCTACACAATCTTCAGTCGATCATTAATTATAGATGAAGGGTAATCGGACACACCAAATTATTATATGGAATTAAATTTATGTAGCAAATACATGCATCCATTTTTCAAATGGAATATTTTTTTATAATAAGGTGTATAAAATAAATACATAGTAACATTAAAAAATGTTTAATAACAACATTATAATAAATCAAACTAAAACATAAAAACTAACTCAATACTTTGTAAACATATAACTTTATAGTTTTTGAATAATTTTATTATTCTACGCAATATCTTACACAATCAATTGCTACGTCAACTTTTTAAGATTACAAAATAATCTTTATAATAATAATAAGACAATTTATAATGTGCCGTTTTTTGGATTTACTCAACTTCAAGGGCGCCTCCTAAATATTAATACATACATAGCTTACGAGAAATATGATACTACATATTATATACATACTTACATAAATATAAATATTACTGGGCATAGTGTATTCAAACAGGCAGGTAACAATTCTGAGACAAAGATTAGAAAAAAACTAAAGTAAGTACACAGTTACAATACATAAGTAACTACATATTACACAAACTTCACCATTCTATATTGGCATAATGTTCCATTCATTGAATACTTTAGTGTAAATGCATTTAGTTTGTATGTGATGGAAGAAACATTATCTAATATTTCTAAAGAAAGAACGACTTGAATCATTTCCTATCAGTACATATCATTCAATATTATAACTATTAATACATTAAATGCCATGGGGGTCATTTGGCTTACATTATTGCGCCATGGGGCCAACCAGAGAGCTCACGCAAGAAATATACCTTAAATGCTTTTGAAAAATATATTCATAACTATTCTTCTTCTTCTTCTGCGTCGATGTCCTCACTGCTGAGGGTCGTGACCATCCTCTCTCCTTGTCCGTACTACGTTCTGGATTGTAGTCCTCCACCTCTCCCGACACACCGCCGTACGCATTGCTCCAACCACTGATGTACCTGTGGCAGCCTTGATTTGGTCAGTCCATCTAGTGGGGGATCTTCCTCTACCTCTTCTGCCTTCTACTCCTCCCACGACCATCAGTTTCTCAAGGCTATTGTCGTCTCTTTTGGCAATGTGTCCGAAAAACTGAAGGACTCGCTTTAGACAGATGGAGGACAGCCTGTCGTCTACTTTTAGCTCCTTTAGAATGGAGATATTGGTCCTTCTCGCTGTCCAGGGGATTCTCAGCATTCGTCTCCAGCACCACATCTCGAAGGCATTGATCCTTTGCCTTTCTCGGGCTTTTATTGTCCATGATTCTCCTCCATACAGATATGGGGAAAATTAGTGCCCTAACTAATCGAGTTTTTGTGGCATTGGAGATGTTTCTGTCCTTCCAGATTTTATCCAACCTAGCCATAGCATTCTTAGCCATTGCCATTCGTCGCTTGATTTCGTCAACACATTCTCCGTTGTCTGAGAGCATTGAACCAAGATAAATATTATTTTAACTATTATTATCATATCTATTATTTTATCGTAATTACGGAATCCTACGCCCGATACATGCATAACTTAGGTACGTTAAAATACATTGGATGTGAAAAAAAGTTTTTTTGTAAATTTTCATATTTGCTCCGTCGGCGCTTAACACGTTAACAAGAAAAACATATCAAGACATTAGTGTCACGTGGGACACTACCTGTTTCTGAATGAGTCATGTGTGACAGCCTATACTTATTATTAAGGGGCTACGGTACTCTATACGGCTTCGGCGCGGAGACTCTTACTCAGCCAATACTGAAGGAATCGTCTTGAAACTGAAGACAGTGATAGATGAAAGTATGGACTACAGGACTAATGTGTTAGAATTACAGGATTTGGAAATTCCTTGAATAAAAAAGTATTCCGAAAGCACCCCTAAAATTTACGGAATTCCAAGAATTTCCGTTCAATTTTTCAGATATAAAAGCATAATTTAGCCAAAATACTGGTAATCATAATCTTAACAAATCGTACGTTTTAGATTTTAAATTTCTTTCCAGGTTTCTTTTAAAATGGTATTCTTAGATTTAGTATACCCTTCCCTTTCAAATTCAGTCTGAGCTTTGCTTTTGCACGGGATGGACGTACTGCATATTTTTGAATTTCATTATTTATATTTCACGAAAATATTTACCAATACCAATATAACACCGTATATAGATATGGAACTCTTAAGTAGGAATTCTTTCATTTGAATTTTAATTATTACGAACACCATCAAAGAAATAGGTACATACTATATTCAAATAGTTATTTATACCACACTAACACCGTCAACTATGCCAGTGGTCTCCAACCTATGGTACTGGGCCGCGCCGCGTGCTTAAAAATCAAAATATTTTTTTTGATAAAAATCGTCAATAGCTTAAAATAATTATTCGGTTAAAAACCCCTTCACGTAAAGTTACCATCTTAATACCTGCGAAGTAAAACAACACTACACTGCCATAATATACAATATTTGTTCCGAATGCGAAGTCGTTTTTTGTTAAACTGGTCGCACCTTGACTCCGAAGGCGGTGTTGTCGTAACTTAAATAAGCCAAATCGTATTTAAACACGTCATCAATGTCAAAAGTCGTCCTCTGTCGATCGAGATTCAGATAATTTTTCTGTCTTTTTTTGTTGTAATAAAATAATATTCTTATCTCGTTCGTACTGATTTGTATCGGTTTGGACTATAACAGCGACCCTATTCCATACAAAAACGGTTGCGGTTATGGTGGAATCAGGTAGTAGCGAAATTTTTCCCGTTTCGGAGTTTTTATATTTCTCTGTAAAATGATATTTCCTTATTAAGTAATAAAAAATTAAAAAATCTACATTCAATGTGACCCCCCTCCCCCAATGTAACCCCCCTACCCTCAGTGGGCCGCGGTGAAATTATCAAACGCTGACCGGTCCGCGGCGAAAAAAGGTTGGGGACCACTGAACTAAGGGACACATTTTGAAATTTTCTATATAGCCATGAATGGAGAATGAACATGGTACATTACCTTGCTGATCGAGAAGTATTTCTGATTTTTGGATATGTTATATAGGTTGGTCTTGTGGTTCAGAATCCAAGTTGGCAACCTCCCCACCCTTGTGCGTTCACTAGGGCGAGCCAAAAACCGACGGAATTCCGCCCGTTTTTCGGTTTAATGATTAAAACTTTTTACAGATGCACCCTAGAGAACAAAGATTAAAGTAAGAGTTATAGAATATTAACTTTCCTATAACTTTGTTTTATTACGTTTTTTCGTAATGTTATTATTTAAAAAAAAATAAAAATCCATTTAAAAAAATACCATTTATAAAGTTTTCTTATTATAGTTAATTGAATCTTCTACAACTTTTACAAATGCCATTTCCCTTTATAACTTACCCTTACGGAAATATATTAAGAAAATTTCAGATATCGTAAAAATATGTTTTTTTTTTCAATAATAAATCATTTTGGATAATGCATAACTTTTTTAATAATAACATTACGATAAAAATTAGTATTTCAAAATTATAGGAAATTTAATATTCTATAACTCATACTTAAATCTTTTTTCTCTAGGGTGCACCTGTAAAAAGTTAAAATCATTAAACTGAAAAACGTATCTCAAACGTACGGAATTTCGACGGTTTTTGGCTCGGCCTAGTGAACGCACAAGGGTAAGGAGCTCGCATTCTTGGATTCCGAACCACAAGACTGACCTTTATAACATATCCAAAAATCAGAAATACTTCTCTTAATGCAAGGCAAAATCTCTTTATTACTCGGAACACTGAATTGAACTGAAATTAAAAAGTTTGTTTACAGTACCTACTAGAAAATGTATCTCTTTATAATTTACAAATCCTACTTAGTTTACATTTTTTGTATTAATTTAAGATTTTCACGAACCTACAGGCAACTTCTTCATAGGTAATAAAAAATTATTGTAAATATTAAGAGAAAATTATGTACCTCTAGCTACTACTATTATAATTGCCATATATATATTTGTTTTTTTTTTTTAATATTATTTAAAATACATAGATGCGTATGTACATGATTGTATACAGTTATTATAAGGTATTACAAGTAAAGGATTGTTTTATTTTTGTTACACATGTTGTTATATTTTTTATTATTATTATCTATGTAAAGGCTTCTCTAGCCGTATATTGAAGAAAAAAAGAATTTTGAAATTGAATTGTATTATATAGTACAATAATTTTATTCACATGCCTATGTATTAATCTCTATGCAGTATGCACTCTTTTTTCTTTCATTATTTCTTGAACAAATCCCAGTTAGTGCGAATCACACTGAGGAAAACTAGTATCAATAGAATTACTAGTATCAAAATATGTTCCAATCGTTCTTGTACTCAAATAAAATAATACAAAATGATATAATAGGTAGGTATGCACCTATCAAATACAATGGTATTTGATAGAATTTAATGAAATTCAAACTAAAATATTATAATATGTAGGTCCCGTAGTTGAATTATTTGAATGTATAAGTTTTGATGAATGTGTGTGTAAATATTGCACAAAACTTGCGGTGGAAATATTTGAAAATTTGGAGCGGTAAGAGAGGGGAAGCGACGTTCATTTCGAATACCTAGCTGTGGTGTATTATAGCCTTAACTTCCTTTGCAATACTAGTGGGAGATATTTTAACATATCTGTTTAACATAACATGTTGTTTGTTAGGTACGACGCTCGAGTATTTACATGACAGGCGCAAAGATACCTAAGAATTATAGTCCCATCCAATTACCTTTTGATTTGTGATGATAAAATAATAGGTATACAAATGTTTGATTGACACAATGCTATAAAAAACTTTAGCCCTGACTTTCCTGCTACAGCAACTAAACTCTTTGTCGCTTACTCCACAAACACTTTTGAATGTCAAAATATTGCTTGGTGTTTAATATCTTCGACAGAAAAGCCTTAATATAGATTAGGCTGCCTTAATTTAGGAGTTTTATCTTTATTTTGCACATGTTGCTTTAATAACTTCATAACAATTGTATCATATTCAGGAGGTGTTGGCTTATGTCCCACAGCCCAGTAATAAATGTCCCAATCATTTGATGGAAGGTTGATGAGACAATCATATTGCTTTGTTTCCTCTTCATTCATATCCTTGAGATATTTAGCAGCAAATGTACTGAGAAGTAAATCATTCTCAAGCATTCCTCTCTTTCTGGATTGATATAGTAATCTACAAATTGACAAAATGTTTAATAAAAATGTAACTCAAAACTCCCATATTCTATTCAGTATTTATATAGTGAATTGTGTACTATTAGTACAACATACCTGGCTTTGCGTTTCTCCAATGTTTCACCCCTATCCACATTATATTTAGGGATTTCCAGTCCCTCAGGGTCGTCCCGATGCACAATGTTATCACTCGACATCCGCGCAATCGCTGACACACAATTGGGCTAGAATGATAAAATAAATTGAAAATATAAGGTGACCATATTTTTAAAAATAAAAAGGAGGACAAAAATGCGTAAATAGCGCCGCAGGCGAATTTTTTTTTGGGACAGTGAAGGAGGTCTCTACGTTTGATTTATTTTCTTGAAAATTTTGTTCCATAAAGGATGTATCAAAAAAATAGTGCCGCAAGTGAAATATTTGTTATAAGACAAACCAAATTACATATACACAAAAGGTAAAGGTAATTAGCGCCGCAGGCAAATTTTTTAGGAAAAAATGGCATTTATATGTATTTTTATACTATAGTATTAGTTAATTCATGGTATGATGAAAAAACATGTTATTTTTTAGACTAACAGATTAGTTTTAAAATGTTAAAAAGTAAAAAAGGAGGACAAAAAGGAGGACACTTTTGGAGGGAGGACAGAACCTAGAAAAGGAGGACTGTCCTTCCAAAAGGAGGACGGTTGGTCACCTTAAAATAATGTGAATATTTGAGTGGAAGTCTAAACTTGCAACACTCCAGCCCGGGTACTTTGTCCAGAGAGAGAGATGTAAAAGTAAATTAGCGAGGTATTTTGGTGAAATAAAAATGGGAAAGTACTTAGATAATGTTGGAATAAACATCACAACAAACAATATAAAGCCATCACCATAACTTGTTGGTATCTCTGTAGCTAGAATCAAGTTAATTTAAACACTAGGGTCTCTCTCAATCACAGATAATACAAATATCCTACAGATACTCTGAACACAACTTGTTTTCTGCTCCGAAGAATAGCTGTCGCGTTATTACTGATCCTGTCGATGATACCACTGGAGGTGACTATGAAGGCCGATTCTGGACATGCACATCACTTTGGACAAGGCTGCTCCTCATTTGTGATGGGTCTGCGGGTGGCTCTGTAGCTAACCTAACACGCAGTTGGCGAGTGCAGACAGAAAATGCGCGAAATACTATTATTAAAAGTTTCAACTCGAAAGTTCAACACATGATTATGTACCTTGTTAATTACGCTTATTCCGATTCTCCTTAACATGTTTCAATGATCAACAATTGAACAATTTGGCAGATTAAAACGATAATACGAAGCAACGTTATATAAACAAAACAAGACACGAGCAGTGTTGCCAACAACTCTTGGCCTAATATCGCCGTTTCTCATACATAAAGTAGCCTAATGTCGCCGAATTTCATTTGTAGTACTAAGTAGCCTAAAGTAGCCCAAACACCAAAATATCAATATGAATAAAATGTAATTTTTATCAATTTATGATAAAATGTAGCATTTTAAAAACAAAATTTGGTTGCAAAACATATCTTTTACATTAATATGGGTACGAATTCTATGAATGGCTGGAATCTTTGAAGTAGCCTAAAAGGCGACCAGTCGCCTTTTAGATTTTTTCGTCGCCGATTCTCGTTCTGAGTAGCCTAAATGGCGATAAATCGCCTACGTTGGCAACACTGGACACGAGCGCCATGCGAGTGCGAGCAATACTACCTAGAACAAAAGGCTATGACACACAACCCAAAATGGCGACCGACGGGCCTAAGCGAAATGTCAAATCTGGGCTTGTGTAGAGTATAAGTCAGTGTTCTTCTGCGATTTCTGTCCTGAAAATGTCATCCAAGCGCCAGAATTCTCCATTATTAATGAAATAATTACATACGATAGTGGAAGATGGGAGTTATTTTAAACAAAACAACATTTGACTTTCGACCAGTAGACCTTTAATAAGAAAATATTCATCAATACCACACAATTTGCAAAAGATGTCACCAATAAAACATATAATAACTACAATATCTCCTTAGATCAACTCTAGGCTTTGAAATAAAGAATAATTATACACCTCATTACATAAAATAATGTAAAGGAAGGATATATATACTTATACGATACAAAATACGCACGACTATACCGGTACACAAATCGACCTAACCTCACATCAAAATTAACAAATAAATGTCAACGATAACACGCGTACACATTATAAGACACAGGGATAACGTTTTATTATCATAAATAATCGAGAAATATCATTAGATACCCTCGAATATTGGTTTGGAATATATTTTTTTCCGGTGAATAGCGCGAAGCCATCTTGATCGCAGCACAGTCTTTTGGGAAGATAAAAACACGAACTTTTGGTCCTGAGGCGTAATTTCCTTTACAATTTGTAACACAACACTTGTTCACCATCGTAAGCAATGTTTTTAAACCGTATTTAGTCTATTTAATCACTGTTATACAACAAATATAGCGTATCAACGAAGGGCGACCGCACGTCCGCCATACAAAATCAACGGAAATATGTTATGGCAACGGCCTATGATAGGCCCCTTGACGAAGAATTTACCGCTAGGGGCGCTGCTAGTACCACGGCTTTATACTATGGGACACCTTACATACACTCGTTTATTTCACGGAGGATGGCGCCATTTTCAAATATGATATTGATAGTATTTTCGAGGTAGGGGAACAGGGGGCAGAACCGGGTATGGGGGCAGAACCGGGTACCGTTGATATCTTCAATACCACAAGAATTCTGACCAGGGTCAAGCTGCCAAAATACACTTCAGGATGGTGTTAGTTGGTCTCCCAAATCTGACGGCTATGACTAAGTTCGTTTTCGAGGGAAAATTTTTTGAAAATATTTTTGCTGTTTTTGCCATTTTCTTAACCGTGACAAGAATATTGAGTTTGCCTCCAGTTTACGTACGAATAAATATTAATTATTTTTAATACACAGAATATTAAATTGGTTATTTATCTTCTGTTATTGATATTTTAAAATGCATTTTACAACGCGTGTGCAAAAATACACGCATTAGTTTTAAGAGATGCGCGCGGGGCATAACCGGGTACCCAAAGGCGGGGCATAAACGGGTATACCTTAATAATACAATATTAATAATTACATATAATTTATTGAAAAAAAAAGTTTTTTTACTCCGTTTATTTTATATAATTATGTAAATAATGCATAAAAACTATGAAAAACGACAGTAATAACGAATTTTCTATATTAAAATGTATTAGAAATGGCTTGCACGATGCTAATTTAAAAAATCAAATGTAAGAAAGAGGAAACTGAAAACAAAGGTTCTATGAATGCAGTTGACATTGTAAATGAATGTATATTATATACCAACGAAGAAATTACCTACCCACTACGATATTCTCCGTGTTTTCATGGTACCCGGTTTTGCCCCATAGGTTTTTCAAGGCCGTGTTTCATAGTACTTTTTATTTCATTACATAATTTAATTAATTTATATATTATTGTATTTATATATTTTTGTGTGTAAAGAAAACATTCCTATCTGTCATATCCAATGTTTATTTTGTGAAAAAAATACATGTGATTCGTAAACCGGCGTTTCTTCCTTAAGTACCCGGTTCTGCCCCCTGTTCCCCTACTCACATTTTTATTTCTTACAGCATTAGGAACACACTTAAATGTTATTTTACAGTGTCTCTCGCATTATTTTTTTACGAATCTCGAAATAAACCTAAATGCATCTTGTACACTTCGTAATAAATAAGCTTGAAAAGCTTTTGTTGTGGAGTAAGTCGCCATCGGGAATTGAACCCGTGTCCATCCCGTGTCTACTGGATCGAGTCGAGCGCTTTACCAACCTGGCTTCCGACCACCTCGTTTGCGTTATTTTGTTTTTACATTGCAATAATGAACACATTATTATTGCAATGCAAAAACAAAATAACGTCGCTTATATCTCTAAATACATAATACAATTGTTTACGAACTTCATAAATAGCTTTTATCATTCATTTCACTTCGATCGTAAACATAGCACTGTTTCGATTGTAAAAAGAAATTTAAATGATAGGTACTAACATTTTAAATAATAAATACATATCTTACTTTGCACTATTCAAGTTACCTGTACAAATGAGGTGGTCGGAAGCCAGGTTGGTAAAGCGCTCGACTCGATCCAGAAGGCGCGGGTTCAATCCTCGATGGCGACTTACTCCACAACAAAAGCTTTTCAAGCTTATTTATTACGAAGTGTACAAATATGTATTTAGGTTTATTTCGAGATTCGTAAAAAAAATAATGCGGGAGACACTGTAAAATAACATTTAAGTGTGTTCCTAATGCTGTAAGAAATAAAAATGTAAGTACCTCGAAAATATTATCAATACCATATTTGAAAATGGCGCCATGCTCCGTGAAATAAACGAGTGTATGTAAGGTGTCCCTTATACTATAGGTGGTATTGGTGCGAGCGCCACGAAATGTCAAAATCAGTGTGACCAGTGTAAACGTAAACTGACGAGTCTGCAGGTTTTTGGAGTTTTCGAAGCGTTTTTTTCGTTTTCCGAAAAGTTTTCTAATCGGAAAAACACGTATGCACTACGCGGCAGACATAAAACATCGATAGATCCATAGATGTGTGAACAAAATCAATGTTGGCAGTAAGGTTTTTTTTTAATGCCCAAGATTTATTTAAATGTCCGATAAAGTATCTGTTTCCATGGCGTTCGAAAAACGCTTTTCTGTGCTTTATAAAAAAACATCCGAACTGGCGTGTTTGCTGGAAAATTATAAAAATGATGTTTTATGTCTGTTGCGTGACGTTTCCGAAAGATACTGCCTCAGACATGGCAACATTTGGAACCGCCACAGGATGACAACGTAAGGAAAAAATATGGAACGTCATTTTTTCTCAAAGAGAATATTCAAACGTTTTGGCGGTTTTATAGAGTAGGTTGGGTAGGAACTCCTGAAAATATGCAAGACAGCTTATTTATCAGTTATTAGTTAGTATATAACTCAGGTGTGCTTAACGTTTTGTTCTAATTGGAGTTAAGCAAAAAAAAATTTTATTCATTTCAAAAAACGAATACCTACACACACGCGTAACGTACACATAAAATAAATATGACGTAGATTCGATCGTAGATCATAGGTGGCGTAGATCTGATGATAGTTTCAATTTATGAAAAAAAGGCTTTAAGACCCACGCGATTTTATTTGTAAACTTCTGATGAAGGGGATCCTGCATGGAACACCAATCGCGTATACATGGTAGGTACTTATGCACTATGCAGTTACAGGTGTATGAGTTTTAAACTAAATGTCTTTGATTTTTATTTTTTTGCTATTTTTAGTGATTGTATCATCCAAGGGGCGATGAAATATGAAATCATGTGAAAGTAGAACTAAAATTTAGGATTTTTTGTTTTGTCAAAATCGAGTTAGTAGTTTAGGATTTATTGTTTTGTCAAAATCAAGTTAGTAGTTTGTGAGTTATTGTCAAAAAACCCAAATTATTATAGACATTTTTATACTCCTCAATTTTCAAAAGGCCATAACTCCAAAACGGCAGATTTTTGGACATACATACATTTGTAATACTTTTTTTTCATATTTTTTCATCCTCTATTACCTCTCCAAATATTGGACATAAAGAACCTATGACTCAGCATTTTTTTTTATAATGGGCTCCTTTTGAAGTAAAACAAGATTATCTTTTTTTGGAAAGGGATCTATGTCCAGTTTTGTACCTTTTTAAAAACTGCACTAAGTGAGGAAGTTTTTAGTATAATTTGTCAGCTTAATGTGATACATTTTTTTTACAGTGTAATGGAGTCGAAATTTGCTAATAAAAAACAAAAAACTCGAGAGCCGGAAACGATGTCCTTTTTTTTCAAAATTGTGACATAGTAAGTTTTATTTTGGATTTAAATCAAATAGCTGGATTATTCAGGATTCCGTATCATAAAGTAGAATCTTAGAATATTGAATTTTGTGACCGTGGCGATCGAAGATGTCGAATTTCACGAAAAACAAAAAAGTGCCGATATCTCGAGAATGACCGATTTTTACTAAGGTCATATTTGGATTTTCTGGTCCGTTATGAGTTGGTGTATCACCCCTCCACGGCATATCGTTGACTTATGGGACACCTGTATGGGTAGGTCAAGATAGGTATACATACCCACTTTTCTGATGTACATTTGCTAATGCAAAATAAGTCTCGTTTTTAATATTCCTAACCCGATAATAAGACAAACAATGTGTATTCCCAAACCTATGCACTTGTTCTGGACTCTGGAGTAAGTATTTTTGATAGATAGGTCGATATTTTGATACCTACTTAAAGTTTTGAAATGCGACATGGCTATGGTGACCATATTTTCAAAAATAAAAAGGAGGACAAAAAACTAATAAATGCCTTAAGTATAGCGTACAGTATGCCGTCGCCAGCTTTGGAGCTGGGGGGGGGGGGGGGGTGGCAACAAAATAAAAAAAATAGCGCCGCAGGCATTTTCTTTAAAAATGTTTTCCATAAAAGATGTATTAAAAGAATAGCGCCGCAGGTGAAATTTTTGTAATTTAAGACATAAGGATGTACCAAAAAGGGCCGTACGTAATGTAGTTTATTTTTTGTTTAAAATAAAAAAAACATAGGTAAACCTACTTAAGTATAAAAAAATAGGTAAAGGTAGTTAGCGCCGCAGGCAATTTTTTTTATGAAACAATTACATTTTAATGGATTTTTGTTCTATAGTACTAGTAAATTCATGGTATGACATGAGATTATGTATGGTATGACTTATGAGATTAACAGATTAGGTAGTTTTAAAATGTTGAAAAGTAAAAAAGGAGGACAAAAAGGAGGACACTATTGGAGGGAGGACAGAACCTAGAAAAGGAGGACTGTCCTTCCAAAAGGAGGACGGTTGGTCACCTTAGACATGGCTAAGCGAACACATTACCTATATGTACTTATTAGGAAGGTATACTCGTATGTAGGTATAGGTATTCTTAAAAGCAGTGTTTTCAAGAGACTTGTTATGCAATATGCATATTGTAGGTACTAGGTAGGTACCTAAGTAGGTAAATATCATACACTTATGTATTATCCTATACAACAAAGAAACTTTGAATAAACTTTTAAACACATTATGAATTCATCAGAATTCCTAAACTATAAACCCCACACCTGAGTTTTTTAGAGGTTGTCGTTATTATAATATTTAGGTACTTAGGTACCTATTTGGGTATTTGGGAAGGGCAAGGTAGGCGAAATCGTGTAACCTGTTCCTCAGTTAGCGACAGTCACCGGGGCAAATCCTAAAAAAATAAGACTTCACCCCGCGAAGGGACGCGAGGATTTTTTATAGCCGCGCTATTGTATTTATTACATTATTTCCCACTGGTTCTGAAGTCCAGTTTTTTTTTTATTTACAAAAAATGTACATTAGGGGAAAGGATTCAAATATTTTGTCTGCTATTTATCAAGCTTTGTCACGTCGTTGTTGCATGGCAGGGATCTCAAATATTTGGTGTAGGTACCTTTACCTAAAACTATTTTGTTCCTGTAAATTATTACCTAAATTGTGTCCTACACGTATTCCGTGGAGAGTTTTTATAAAAATCCATAACGAAAATAATATTCTTGATCGGTCGAATGATGCAGGAGAGGCAATATAGGTAGGTCACTAGGTAGATATACATTGCAGAAAACTGCATCCTCCTGAGTAAGTAGGTGTTTTCTAGAGAAACGTTAAAGAGTGACAGTTAGATAAGGTAAACCTACTTTCTTACTCAGCAGCACCTTATGAAAAACCTTTGATTATTGAAGTGCCTAATCAAATTATTTTAGTAGGTACTTGTGAAAAACTGACTCCAAATTCGTCATCGATGTAATCAAAATGGTTGCCCCTTTTATAATAGCTACCTAAGTTCTAAATACATTTTCTTTGATTCGACCCTATTATTGTCAAAATTTGAATATGTGTATTATTATTCGCTCGCGGGTGAATGCAGTCGTGTGGCCTTGGAGATTTGTTGTCGGACTCGCGGGGGTAACAACCTTTGTAGCTATACGATGAGGTACCTACCACCGTCTAATATTCTAATACTACCATGCACCCGAACATTCGACAAAACTATTAGTGGGATATGCCTATCACGTTCTAACTTCTAGACGATTCTATGATGGAATAGAGATAGAATTATTTAATCGGTTGGTCTATTGTTGGCATGTTGATTCTTACCTCCCTCACTTTTTTAGTTGTATCCTACGCACTACGCAGTATCAGACTAGAGTTAAATATTCTGTATGAGGGTATATACCTATAGGTAGTAGGTACACACCTATACCTACCTTCTAAACCAGACACGCATGCACAATACAAATAAATATACCTAGGTAAAGTGGGTATAGGTAATTGTCAGTACATATAGGTACCGATCCTAACTGCATCGTACCTACAATCAATAATGGCTTGGGGTGCAAAGACAGGACGCCTCCACGTGGTGCACCCAGGGCAACGTACATTGTACGGCTAAAGTTCTGTCAAAACGGCGAAAGAAGAGAGATAAGAAAGATAATCAGAGAGAGAAGAGAAAAATCGTGAATTACCCACTGTGAACTAAAATGAGCCGCAAAAAACTAGTAATCAGCCCTTCTCAGGGCTATCAGACAAGAGACCTCGGAAAGAGGGTCCGAATTCTTCAGTTAAACATCGAAGGCATCAGCAAATCTAAATCCGAATACTTGACCAAAATGACACAGGAGCTCAGGATTGATGTGATACTACTTCAGGAGACACACACCGCGGACGAACAACAACTGGCTTCGCGAGGCGCGATCCCGGGATTTAAGTTGGCTGGTGCCGTCTACCACCCCAAACATGGTGTGGCTACCTACGTACGAGATGACCTTGTCTGGACCCCCGAATTCTGCTCCGAAACAGAAAGTGTGTCCACAATTTCCATCAGACTGGGGCAGCTGACTATCTTCAACATATATAAACCACCCACAGCCCCCTGGCCATCTCCTGTCATCCCAACAGACCTCCCCCACCCATCCATCATCATGGGGGACCTAAATAGTCACCACACCGACTGGGGATATAGCGAGACGGACCACAATGGTGAAACACTCTCGGAATGGATAGAGACTGAAAACCTGCGTCTCATTTTCGATGCCAAGGACAGGGGCACCTTTCACTCGGCAAGATGGAACAGGGACTACAACCCCGACCTGTGTCTGGCAACAACCAACGATTGCGGCAAACCTCAACCCATCACCCGTGAGGTTCTGAAAAACTTTCCCCGCAGCCAGCACAGGCCTGTTGTGGCAACAATAGGGCACTCCGTCCCGATTGTAAACAGCGCACAAGTGCCACGCTGGAACTTCCAAAAGGCCGAGTGGGAGGTATTTGCTACCTGCCTAGATGAGGGCATAACTGCCATTGATCCTCTGCCCTCAAACTACAGCAAATTTATGGCAGCGGCTGTAGAAGCTGCCAAGAAATCCATCCCGAGAGGCTACCGTAAGACTTACATCCCGGGCTGGAATGAGGAATGTGAGAGTCTCTACCGAAGCTACCTGGAGACTGAGAGTCAGTCAGTGGCTGACGAACTGCTGGAATCTCTCGACAGCGCGCGCAAACAAAAATGGACCAGTCTAGTCGAAAGCCTAGACTTCAAACACTCTAGCCGCAAGGCATGGTCCCTACTCCGAAAACTAGGCGACAGCACCCCATCGGACCGCGCTGCGAAGATTTCGGCGAATCGTGTGGCTAACAAAATTGTTGAAAATGGTAGGGCACCTGGAGATAAGAACTTCCAGAGAAGTGTCAAAGAGCAGCTCCGTGCGGCACAACAAGCGGCTCAGAGTCGGTCGGAATTGTCGGACCCCTTCACCGAATCGGAGATTACCTCAGCCATCCACTCCCTTAAAACGGGCAAAGCCGCGGGCGCCGACGGTATGTTTCACGAATTTCTAAGGTTCTGTGGAAAGAGCACTATCACCTGGCTAACAAGTTTCTACTCCAACATCCTAGGCACAGGGAAACTCCCAAGGGAGTTCAAAAGAACCAAAATAATAGCCCTGTTAAAACCTGGGAAGCCACCTGAGGAGCCCGGCAGTTACCGGCCGATTGCTTTGCTTAGTGTCTGCTACAAATTACTTGAGCGCCTAATCTTAAACAGAATAGAGCCCATCATAAACTCTCACATTCCCATCGAACAAGCTGGGTTCAGAGCCGGAAGAAGCTGCTGCGACCAAGTGATGGCCCTCACCACCCATATCGAAAATGGTTTCCAAAAGAAACTAAAAACCGGAGCAGCATTTATCGACCTCTCAGCTGCATACGATACGGTGTGGAGACATGGGCTGTTGCTTAAATTTCTTAACGTAATACCCTGCAAGGCGCTTGGTTCCCTGCTTAACAACATGCTCAGCAATCGTCATTTCCAGGTTCACCTGGGAGACGAAGTGAGCAGAGGCAGAACCCTGAACAACGGCCTCCCCCAGGGATCAGTGCTTGCACCGGTACTTTTCAACCTATACACCAGCGACCTCCCTCCTACCACCAGCAGGAAATTCATTTACGCGGATGATATTGTACTCACCACCCAGAGCAACTCATTCTCTGCATGCGAAAACACCCTGCAGGAGGATCTGTCAGTTCTGACCCAATACTTCACAAAATGGAGGCTAAAGCTAAACCTGTCGAAAACTGAAGTATCAACCTTCCACCTGAGCAACCGTCTGTCCCAACGGGAACTCAATGTGATACTGAATGGGTGTAGGCTCCATCACAATCCCAACCCTAAATACCTAGGGGTCACTCTAGACAGATCCCTGACGTACAAGAAACACCTGCAGGGGACTGCCGCGAAAGTACAAACTCGCAACAATATCATCCAAAAGCTCACAGGGACGAGCTGGGGAGCTGGTGTCAACACCTTGAGGACTTCTTCTCTGGCTCTGGTATACTCGGCAGCGGAATATTGCGCCCCCGTATGGACTGGAAGCGCGCACACAAAAACCCTCGACACCCAGCTGAACGTTACAATGCGCATGGTGAGTGGCACAATCAGGTCTACACCACTGCAGTGGCTCCCAGTGTTGAGCGGCATAGCCCCCCCAGAGCTCCGACGAAACGAAGCAACAAAGAGGGAATGGACGAAGTGCTCCGACAATGCGGCCCTTCCAATACACCAGGACATTCCCAATGAGGACTCACTCCGCCTCGAGTCCCGCCACCCCTCCTGGAAACTTGGGAGGGAGCTCATGGCGAATGATTATAACACAAAAACGGAATGGGGACGTGTATGGAGGGAAAGCGGCGTAGACACTGATGGACTGGTGGGGGACCCTTCGACAATGCCACCTGGTAGCCACCTGCCACGCCGCTTGTGGTGTAACCTGAACAGGATCAGAACGGGACACGGAAGGTGCGGCCTTCTCCTCCATAGATGGGGCAAAAGGGAGCACCCATATTGCCCCTGTGGAGGGGTGGAGTCTGTCACCCACATCACCAGGGAATGTCCACTCACCAGGTTCAGCGGTACCATCGAGGACATGCACAACCTGTCTCCTGAGGCTCTTCAATACCTGAGCTCCCACGATCTTAAACTCTGACTCTGCCTTCTTGACGCCATACGATATATATATAATCAATAATGGCAAGGGAAGGAATCTAATTAAACCTATTATGAAAATTTCCATACCTACATAATTTCATTAGTTTGCAATACCCAGTCAAAATTATTACCCAGCTAATATTAAACGATTTCAGAAATAAATTATCTGTGAATCAATCAAGTTTTTAACACACAGGTATACCTAATTATTACTTATTTATTTATCGTATAGTCATACAAAGTACATCACATCAATATAACAATATACATACATACCTAATAATCAGATCAGACAGACACTACATGTATATTGCACAATGAAAATTGTTTATCAAAGTCCGAAATCGATGTGTCCTTAGGTATGCTGTCTCCGCTTCATTTAGACACACAAAGTCAATGTTTCGACCCCATATGCCCGGAGAGCACATTCGGACACGATATGGTAGAGGAGACAATTGAAAGGAATTGCTGAATTTAGATATAACCTTAGCTTACCCTGGTGTATACCTAATAATTAATCAAGAGAGGCGATGCAGACTTAGAGCTCTGTGGTGACGCAAATTTACTAACAGGGAAAAATCCATATTCGATGCATTTGGGCACGTTCATAAAATGCGCAGCTGTAAGTACACAATAAGATTTGACTACTATATAGTGTAATTTTGGAGCTTACTCCAGAAGACTGTCTTAATCGGAGCAGATAGAGAGGGAGGATCCGAGACGCCGACCCCAAATTAATGGTATATGGTGCAGAGAAGAGAGATAGTGTAATTTTACGACGATTAAAAATACTAGAAATTTACTACCTATACTTAGGTACTTATTCACTTCAGTAGGTACCTAGATCGTTTTATTCTAGTCGATTCTAAAAAATTTGGAACCCTATTAGGTACTTTATTAAGTGTAGGTACTATACCTACCTTAAATTTCACCTGTACAAAGCGAGGTGAGTACATACCTCGTAGGTATAAGTATAATAGTAGCTACCTACCTTAAATAACAATTCGCTATCCCCAAGTTTTCCTTATCATCCCTTGCTATCGCTTGCTCCCCTACGCGTAGAATCTACCTACGTATGACCCCATACACGCCCTCACAATTCACCATGGGGGTGGACAACTTTCGCCACTGAAATAATAATATTTTTTGGTAAAAAGTGACTGTTCGCATGATGGTGTATCTACCTATTAAATATTAAGGTAAAGCTGCAGTTACACTAGGCAACATTTTAAGCAACAATCATTAAATGAAGTTACATAGTTTTGCAAGGTTTTATAGGTACCTATTGTAGTTTTGGTTTACAATCCCAATTACTTATTACCTACATCAAAAAATATGAAAATATGTATCATGGTATCAAAATATGTATCATATATGTATCAAGAGGTGGTCGGTAGCCTGGTTGGTAACGCGCTCAACTGTTAATCCAGTGGGCGCGGGTTCAATCTCCGACTTACTCCACTTCACAACACAAGCTTTTAAGCTTTCTGTGAAGTGTACAAAGATGTATTTGGGTTTATTTCAACAAACCCAGATTCATTTTTTATAAAAAAAATATATATATCATCGCGATTTTACCCATTTTAAGCGAGTATGGTACGATTATGACTATACGAAATTACGCATGTTGTGTAGATAATAGATATACACCAATGTATTACTATCTAGTTTATATTTCATTTGTATTTCGCCTACAAAAAACAGCAAAGCAACTGAAAAAAAATAGCCTACTCGTAAATCTGCTATGGTGGTAAACAATAGATACGAGTATGTAAGTAGATTTAGCGATTTGAGAGTTACTATACATAACATTCTTTCTGAAATTCTTCAATAAACGTAGGTATCTATTAGGCATTTTTCTAAGATAAAATGAAATTTCCAAAGCTAAAAAAAAGGGGATTATGTCTCGCTACATGTACTTAGTAGGTATGACTAATTGCATGAATGTGACGGAAGCTAGGAGTGTGTGTAAGGATAGGGCTGTCTGGCGCTCTGTCCTCTCTGCCTACCCTGCAAGCGACGTGGCGTGAGGGTATAGATAGATAGATAGACAATAGACATATACTTAGACACAGTGGCGGATCCAGGATTCAATTTTGGGGGGGGCTGAATGTTGTCACATGGTAAAAAGTACTGTCACTCAACGTTTTGGGGGGGGCTAAGGGGCTGAAACCCCTAGATTTGTTGTATATAAAGTACTGTCACTCGTGGTTTTGGGGGGGGGCTTCAGCCCCCTAGCCCACCCCCTGGATCCGCTAGTGCTTAGACATTACCTAAAAACCGCAATAAAAATTAGCGAAGTTTTTGTCACCGAGTGTGTATTCATATAGTGAAGTCAGTTAGCATTAGTATAATGAAAAGGTGCAAGGCAAGGGAGTGTTAGGGAAAGGGACTTAGAGGGAGATGTAGGTAGTAGGTACATACTTACTTACCTCTGCATAAAATATGGGGAAGAAATATATGTAGGTACAAAGACATAGAATCATGCAATTCATGTATAAAATATTATAGGTATTTAAATGTACCCAAGTACCCATATACCTAAACCTACCAATTCCTCATTCTTTTACGTAAAATATGATACTTATACAGCGTATAAAGCTATACTAGAAGCCTGTACAATGTTAAACAATAGGTACATATACATACATAATTTCATATCGGTTATTTTTATCAACTGTTAATGTTTATCTACCAGTTTGATTCTATGAATTCTATGATATGTACTTATTTAGGTATACTTATGTAATATATTATGCACCATTAGTGTGGGCGTAGGCTTGTTCACGTATACCGTATAATCAATCAGTTGTTATTAATATTTTAAAAGGTAGGTTAGGTATATTTCAAAATAATTGTAAAATAAAGTCCCCAGTTTAAGAGGCAAAATAATAGCTAACTATAGGTACGGTCATGAATCATCGTTGATCCTGAATGACTATTTCTTGATGTCGTGTATGGACGCAACATGCACCGTCGTTCCTTATTTGAAAATAAACAGTAAATGCAGCAATACAGTAAATGAGTTTCTGTCGCTTTGTCGGTTACTCCGAATTGTGAAAGTGCGGTGTATATAGGATTAGGATGTAAGTATAGCTATTATTAGTATAGGTACCAGTGGCGAAGAGTTGATTTCTGCAGAAGGGAAGCTGGGGCTAACATTTCTTATGGGATTACGTCAGATTAGACACTATTGCAACTATATTTTTTTCCAAAAGGTAACTCGATAGGAATCGTGTTCTTAGGTAGCTTCGCGCCTGATAGGATACATACTCCCTGATTTCATGAAAGACCTGATGCACCACTTCAATAGTAAGTATACCTAAATATCTTACTAAGTACAAGAATAGGAAAATAACCAGCAATTAACAGCTCGTAAGCAAACAGCACGGTTCATTAATATTTCTTAGTTTTAATGCCCAAATTTTAACTTATGTAGGTATATAAACGAAAAGTGTTTTCTCAAATATGTTACACAGTAGGTATAGCCTACTTATCCACCTATCATTACTTCAATATGTGCCTATGCCTACCTTATAAGACATACGTCCGACCTACGTCAATATTTACCTACCTGACTAACTGCACGGAAGTCATTAAAAAGAAAACACCATAGGTCTATAGGTACAATATAATAATAGAAGAAAATAAATCGTACCTACTTACACATATCCGGTGCACAGATTGTAAATGCAACGGGAAGAAGAAAGTTAGCGAACCGTAATATAAAGATGTTAGGTATAGTATACACTTACGTAGAATAATAATTATACGTTACCTACTTGCTGTTATGTAGGTAACTTTTAATGTGTACCTAAACTATACCCAGATCTAGATTATGTGTCTGTCTCTCTATCTGTTTGAAACCATCGAAGACAATTTTATTCGTGTCTAACGGTACAAAAGAATTACCTAATAACGTAACAGGTGCAAAATTTGGACATACCTATATTATATAGAATGTTTAGCGATTATGATAAAAAAGTCATGGATTTTTTAAATGTTTTCCCACAGTAGATCTTATAGATGCAGTTGCACAGTATGTGTTATAGTGGTGTGGAATGGTGACTGATTAGCAAAGATCGTGGGATTGCTCAGAATTTAAAGTAAAAGGCAAAAACAAAACCCCCGCCCCGTTAAATAATAATGGTTTTTGTTGTTTTTTGTGTTCTCCATGCAAAATGCACCAAATGTTTTAATTAAGTATGAGGCGTTACGTTTTTTGCTAGTAGTTTTTAATGAAACAAAGAGTAAAAAATGAGAATAGGTATTTATGTAACAGGATTACATATAGCTCGTAACATATAGATTGTTCAAGATGGTTGAGTAAAAACTCTAGCTTTGCTCAACCTCAGAAGCTTTGCGAAATTTTGGCGATTAAAATGCATCAACCAGAAATCAAATCGTGGCCAAATAAGAAGGAATAGAAAACAGAAAGTAATAGGCATTCTCTCTTATGTTATTGCAGTTTATGAACATAACCTATATACCTACTATGTACCTATTTAGTTAGTAGGGAGTAGGGACTGAAAAATATCGGTGTTATTATTCGGAAAAGTCGAGTTACTATTTATTGCAAAAGGGATGTTGTTCTTGTTATTCGTATTTTTGATAGTGAAATGTACCTATTATTTTTTAGAGATTTATAAACGTGAACAATATTTTATACAAAAAACCCCAAAACAATAGAATAAAACCAAACTATATTTGCAAAAGGACGAATTACGGTACGCCTCTCTGCAAGATTGTTTTCAGTGTAGTTCTCTTACTCTCATAGCCTGTCTTCTTGCTTTCAAATATCTATGCAAATATTCGCGTTATTACCTATTGTAAAAAATAAAATCGCGTTATTCTTGTAAAAATGCGAAAATCGGGTCTCGCGAATAAAATCGTTCTGTCGCGATCGTCAAATTCTCCAGTCTCTACCTATAGTTAATAGATATGGATAATTGTTAACAAATAAGTACGCATGAAATTAATATACTTAACAATTATTTAAAAATAAGCCCTGATTAAGGTAAGGTGACCGTGACCCAGTCAGTATTCACTATTCAGAAATAAACGACTTGACTAAAACTAACAGGTCAATAAAAATATAAGCTTTCAAGTTGGTAGGTACGCAGTTTATAGTTATACTATAAGCTTTTATACGTAGCCATAATGTGTATATCTAGTAGGTATATCTACATCAGTGACTTCTTCAACACAAATGCATATATAATATTCAGAAAGAAGTAGGTAGGTATACGAGTACCTATACCTGATACATCACTACATTCCTTTAAACGTTGTCCCCTTTTTTGAATACAAAAAGTTGACAATAAAAAATTCATCCCGCGCGATCATTACCAAAAGTCGATGGTATAAAATTGTAGAAAAAAAAAACGCTACAAAAAGGTGAAAGGGTTGGGTCTAAAAAGAAACGATCCCTTTTTAAAAAAATCATCGTATTAAAGTTTTATCTGAATCGAATCTATCTAGGTATAGGTATATTTTTTGTCCCTTGCAATTTAAAGGTTTCACTTTATTTTATTGGCGTAATAATTTACCAACTGTTTAATTGCTTCCACAAATTAATAAATAATAAATAAATCATGTTTTAAATTGGGTAATAAATTCACTAGCAATATGTTTTGACTCGTCTGTATTTAATTAAAGAAAGGTTGATGCTAAAACTAAAATAGAAAAATTTTCCTTCCACCTGCTCCCACCTGCGAATACAATTAACAGGTAGGTTGATGGTAACTTCTACCATTTGAAAATTTGTCTATTGTCTTCTTTTTCTGATTTAATAGCAATGATTTTTTCATTTGTTAACGTTAAGTACTTGTTCTACGTTTTTATCCAATATTTGTAAAATGTAAGTCCAAGTGTCCTGGTATCCAATATTTTGCACCAAAATGATTTATTTACACTTCAAGTAAACAGTACAGAATGCAACACAATATAAGTACGCAATTAGAAAAATCATACAGAACTTTTCATCAGGGAGAACATATCGGAATGCTTTCTTCCAGATTACCCGTAAACCAAAAAGAAAAACAACAAAAATCAGTAAAATTAGCTTATTTCGCTCATTCGTAAAAATTCGCTCATTCACTCATATTGTGTGGAATGCCATATAATGGCAGGATGAATCGATACAAAATCTGATACCATTGATACAAAAGTATCCGAAAACCACTGGACTCACAACGTAAAAATATAGTGATAGTTTCATGCCTACCGTATTATAGGCAGGCACCTATAGTCTATATTAGGTATAGGTACTATTATTCTGTGAGAGTCTCATCCTCCGACCTAAATTCGGGTAACAGGTGGCATGACATTTGCAACAAGATAAGTATAGATACCTGATTACCTACTGTATTTTATTGTGGGAAGATGAATTATTATTGTAGTTAATATAATGTTAAAGGATTAAAGAAGAGACAGGATCTGTTGGCTAATAGGAGAGGCCTAGGGAGAGACAGACATCTGATGGCGGGTGCTAACACTGCTAACGATCATCACCATTATAGAGGTAAGGTCTACCTTAGGTTTAGTAGGTGTATATGTAGGTACCAGATACCAGATTGTATTTGACACCATATTGAAAACAATAAAAATAAAGAAAGGGGTAGATACGAGTAGGTAATAGCTGGTGGGTACATATGAATGCGCGGTGTATCTAGTATTAGCACTCTCTGGAGCGAACTCTGGAAGTGCATAATTTGGGCTTCAATTAAAGTTGCATTATAGGTAGATTATTTCAGAAGTTTCTCCTTGAAAAAGCTTATTTTTTTACACTTACAAATTAGAGATGCAGGCGAAATGTCTTTTAAAAGATAGTCTTTATTGATTTAGATAGGTATACTACTAATATGTAAGTAGGTTAACTTCACTAACATTACGAATAACGTACGTACCTACCTATGTATACGCTCTGTATTATTTTATTAAATTTGTTAATTATTAAATTATGATTTCTAACGACTCCCCATGAAACGAACAAATGATTTTTTGTGAATGAGTTAAATGTATTGATTAATTCATAAAATGATTCAAAATAAACGTGTCAATTACAGGAATTTGAATAATCCCTTTTTTTCTCTAGGTAGATAATATAACATTTGTGCATATGTCACAATGCCATACAATACATACAATTCAATAGACAAAACACTTTTCATTTCAATATATATTTAATTCATTCCATAGACGTCGTATTATTCGTATTATTACACTCTCTGTAGTTGGATTTCTTTCTTTATTCGGAGACTATATAATAATAAATTCATTCAATTCTTTTAAATTTGAATATTATGTGTGAAGTTTATTCATTTTGTTTGCGGATGTTACGTTTGTACTTAGAGTTATAAAAAACCTTCAATACCTACTTATAATAAAAAGCTCGCTGTCCGTAAGGTAAAGGGGCACTTGCCCCTCTTCTTTAGGAACCACTGGGAGATTCACTGGTTGCTTGCACACTGTCGAATATGTAGCTGTTACCTTCTTCCTGAATATTCTAGTATAGGGTGTGAATTTTGAAAAACTAGTTCTTATATAGTTACACTGATCTGTTTTGTATCGTGAAAAATCAATATGGATCATTTGGAGAGCCGAACCATAGAGTAACCAATAGCGCATTTCGCAAGTTTGTTATCAGGAGCATATAAACACGAGAAGAGGAATGGAGGTCTCGGAGGTTCACTATCAAGATACATTGCGCAAGCGTCGATTTAATATTCACCAATGCGAGTTGATTTCGCGATGTCCCTCTGTTCTCTCATTGGTCGGAGCGACCCCTCCTCTCGAAGTATAATTTGCAAATCCTCTCTCCCGCTCAGTTGTTTCTGGCAATAGTCGCAAGATAATGCAATGTATTCCAATATAATGCTGAAGGGATTAATACTCATGCGAGTTACAGAAAATTTCAATTAAGGAGGGAAATCCTGTGCATGATTTATTCATCATTTGTGTGCTTATCTTGTATTGTATGTAAGAGAAGGGAAGGGGGATCAAATGTAAGCTGTAAAGGGAATGTAATAAGTATTTACGAACCTACTTATATATAAATTGGTAGTTAGAAAGAGACAGATAAACCTGTTAATGTACCTACTTACAAAATGATTGACTTGGAAGCTGCGTACAATTGGCAAATGTGTTTCTTTTGCAAATTATTCCCTCTTCTCTTCAAGTACAGTGCGCCAATATATTTCTGTCTGCGGTTCTCTGTAGTGTCGGTTATTTCCTAATATGGAGTTTGTGCCTCGTGAAGTCGATGTACTTAGACATTATCGTTGGTGGAGGTACTTACACTGGGAGGGACGTACCTGCCTGTATGTAATGTTACGTAGGTATACGCTCTATACCTAAATGAAGAGTGGGGGTCCACTATAAAGAGTTTTAAATAGATACAATTATTCACAAATTTGCATATAAGTAGGTTGGTGTTGGTTACTTAGTTATAGGTAATGTACAAAGTACCTAATTACCTACCTATTTGCTACCTATATGTATCAACGTAGGAAATAATTAGCTATTCTTGCATTTGCAGTACGTACCTACTAATACGTACCTATTTAATTTAGTTACCTATAAATAAATTAATTAATCTTTATTAGCTACGTATTATATAACAAATACATCTTTACTAGAAACAGTGGTAGGTACTCGTATGCCAAAGGGCGGACTTATTGCAAAAGCAATGTCTTACGGTCAACCCGAACCTATATAGTAGGTACCTATAAGGACTACCTACTTTTCTAGGCCGGCTTTTCTATAACCGGCTTTCGTATAGGTATGTTCCTATAGGTATAGTGCGTATATAGTGTGTCGCAATATTGCTGGTAGATACAGATATACTGGCACAGTGGTACATATGTAGGTAGCAGGCGCGAAGTTACTGAAGTACACGATTCCCATCGAGTTACCTTTTGGATAAAATGATAGTTATAATAGTGTCTAATTTGACGTAATTCAATAAAAAATGTTAACCCCAGCTTCCCTTCTGCAGAAATCCATCCTTCGCCACTGGTATGTAGGTAGGTACTATACCTGCTATACATATACGCAACATAACATTGGAGTCAATGCCCCGGCATGTTGTTGATAATGTTGATATTGCAACACCGATGGGACGTACTGCGCGCGAAACTCAATATAGGTACCGTGGCCTAGTAGTAGGTACTATGTGTAGCAGTGGCGTATCTAGGTTTTCATTTTGGGGGGGGACTAAGCCTGACTATTCAATCTGATTTCTTGAAAGTTATTAAGCCGAAAAAAATTCTAGAGAAGGCAATTAAAATTTTGACATAAACGCAGTAAAAAAACATTTTTTCACGAAGGCGAGTGAAAAAGTTTGTGTCTTAAGGTGGCTTTTTATAAGTGTTATGTCAAAAAACGTACGTGATAAAAAAGAAGCGCCGTAGTCGAAATTTTTGAAAGATGGGTGAAGTCATGAACTTGGGATCTTTTTATAGTAGATGGCAGATCATTGTCTGACATTTCGGGGGGGAGGAGGCTCGCCCCCCCTATATACGCCCTTGATGTGTAGCTAGTAGCTACCTATATCTATAGTACCTAAAACAGTAGTATATTACCTACATAGATGGCAAGATGTACTTTGATACTACTTATCTGTCTAAATATAATAAAAAGTGGGTACCTACTATCTTATGTAGTCTGCTACGATCATCAGTAGGTATGTAGGCTGCGAGCATATTTTAAAATAACTGCATAAACCTGACATTAGGTAGATATATTAGCCATCTACTAACAAAAACTACTGGTAAAAAAGGTACTGTAGGTAGTAGGTACCAGAATTTTTCTTTATGAGCAATCGTATTTTGTATATTGGACATTGTCCAATTTTTGTCAATGAGAAAGATCTTCACATCAATATGAGCTTTTAGAGCTTAATGTGAAGTGTAGAAATATATGTAAGTATTTGGGCTTTATTTCGATAAACCCAGATTGATGTCGATGGTATTATGGATTTTAAATTAAAATTTAAGAAGGGTATTTGATATCAAAATCTGCAACAAATTATACATAATCTATAGGTATAGATTATGTATAATTTTTTCTATAATTATTTAGGTAGAATAATAATTTAATACCTAAGTGTCTGTGTATTTATAAGTAGGTACACGTACATATAACTATCATGATGCACGATCGAAAGGTGATACATATTTTATTTTCCTAATATCTATACATAATAAAGCCTTGAACCAATTTGATAAAAAAAAAAATATATTTATTTTTTGATAGTAAATAAGTTGCTATAGGTATATATTTACTCGTACCATCGACATAGGCACGTTTCAGATATTATAGGTATGTAGTTAAAGATACACGCAGTCAGATTCCACATTAAATGTAGGAATAGTTAGCAGTAATGCTGGATGTCCCTTACGGAGTTAGACAATATATAGACGTTCCTGAAAAGAGATTTTTTTATTTTTCTCTTTTGCCTCTAGGCAGGTAGGTACACCTCAGAATACAAAGCTTTCCTTTATGTGTAGATAGCTGTATATTACAAAAAAAAACTTACAGCCTATTATAGGTATGACATGTTTACAAGCCCAAGGTCCTGAGATAAATAAAATGTGTTTAATGGTGTGATGAAAAATTAATTAATTAACCAATCAATATATTGGTTTGTTTAATTGCATAATTAAGTTTTTACCTTACCTAGCATCTATCTAATTAATTGTGTTGTTATTCTTGGGCAACCACATCACCTTCCTAAAGTGGGCTAGAAAAATCTTTGATTTATGAAAATTTATCTACTGTCTCTAGGAATAGGCAATTTAGACTAGTTCATTGCAATTTTTACTTGTACTTTGGTCGCTTACTCATACTGTATTGGAGCTATGGCTATGACTCCAATCCAAGATAACTTGTTCAATGGTCGACGTGTGCATACGAAAGAAGAAGGAATAGGCAATGTAGGTGTATTAATTTGATTGAGTATTTTCAAGTCAGTTACAATAAATTGAAAACAATTACTAGATTAGAGTAGGTACTGTCTTAAACCATATAACTATCATACGTATATCTTCTTTATTAAAACTAAATTCTTGGTTAAAAATCTAGAACATTTCGCTACTAAATGTAGTTCTATCTATTAACATACCTACTTACCTGTCTGTTTCATCTACGTCAGGTAGATGTATCGTATTATTTATCATATTGCTAGGTACACTTGTATATATAGGACCTATATTATATACGATACGTACCAACTACCAACAAATGTGGATACAAACAAGAGTATACGGTAAAAATATGTTGATAACACGTAGAAGTAGATTCACATGACAGCTAAGTACATAAACCAAATTATTGTAGTACTAGGTAGGTACCATATACCTACTAGTATACAGTATAAGTGCAGTTACACGAACTCACATCACACGATTTTGTGATAGTGAATCACGCTTTGTACTTGCATTAGGTAAAGAAGTAAAAGATCTATATAAGGACAATTACTTCTGAGGATCTTGGAAAGTAATAGGTACTTGGTACTTAATAATCTTGTAGGCTTTCGCAGCGTGATGAATCCATATCTAAGTTGTTGGTTCTTCGGGTTTCCTTACTGCGAGAGTTGTTGAATTACCGAATTTTAGGCAGCGATACTACTGCCATCTTCAGGGTGAAGTTCGGTAATTCAACCACTCTACGCGCAGTAAGGAACCCCGAAGAACCAACAACGAAGATATTCTTGGTACTTGTTATTATATCAGGAATGAAAGTGAATACGTAGAGATGGCTTGGACGCGTGGAGAGAATGAGTGATATCACTAATAACAGATTGAAAAAAGTGTATGCGACCGAAAGAAGATGTGTTTACAAACGTGTGCGATCCAAAACTAAAGTGTCTGTTCAGTGTTCACCCAAGTCGACCAGATTCTTAAATTGTACCTAACTAGATATAGTTGCGATGAGCAAGAGGAATCGATGGGGATGTATGATGAAAGCAAATATTTATTTATTTATTTACATTTTTGGTGAACAAAATTAAGAGGGTGTGTAAGACATGTTAACATTCGAATAGTGTATGTAAACTAAGTATAGGTGTGGAGAACGGTACGGTGTTTCGTTCTCGTTCCTTACCCCTGAAGGGACGCGGCGTGAGAGCTTTATTAAAGCTCTCAAAAATTAGTAGCCGTATGCTCGTATATAGAAAAAGAAAAACTATAACCGGTAAAATTTGGTGTAAACAAAATGCATGTTACTGTGCGTTGATAAACTTGCTGAAACGATCATTGCCGAAGCCTATTCGGAGTTACTCGTTGAAGCCACGTGCAATAAAAATATGCAACGCGTTATTGGCCCTCTGAAGAAATGTGGGTCAAGCAAAACTTTGCACGTGCGGCCGGATGACTGCGCAATGAGCTAGTAACGCAACTTTTTTTTATTATTTAAAAAAAATCTCCTAAAAATCACATTTACAAAACTGAAAGAATTTTTTCCGTATCTTGTAAAATAACAGAGTTACAGAGGTTCAAAGTTGGCTGTTTTAAAAACGGTCGGATTCTATCTATTTAGCTCATGACGTCACAACTCTTGACGTACCGTACTCCATACTACGAGCCGGTACAGTATTATGAAGTATTTTGTCCACGAGATGGCTTGGACATACGTTATCGTGACGATTTTCGATAGGTAAAATAAGAAAAATGTGCTTAGTAAAAAACACATATAAAATACCTTAAAATAATCAAATCAAAGGTAGTAAAAATGTGGTAAGTAGGTATTGTTATTGGGGAGATTTTTATCCTTGAATCATTTCTTCTCATTGTTATTTTATTATGTAATGACTTTATGACCATCTCTTGCAATGAATGAAGATATTATGGTTGATTCTAGGTAGAATCTATTGTTATATCGTAAGACATTGTCAGTTTTTTTTTTTGTTTTTGTTGCATTGTTTATATTTTAGTAATACAACAGCATTGTATTACGTCTCTCTCTCCCCCCAAAATGATATAATAGTGTGAAAGGAAGAATATGCGGTGCCTACCGTAATACTAATTCATTTAAAATGTAGGTATTATATTTTACTCATCGGCATCAACAAAAAAAAACATTTAGGTAATTTGTCACTGACAAAAAACGGTAGTTCTAAAACTTTTACTATAACCACATATTTTTAATATTAGTTTTGACTTTCGTTTTATATTAAAAAGATATAGGTACACGGGCGTCGCTAGCCTCGGGACTAGGGGGGGGGGGGGCAACAAAAATTGATGCAAGATAAAAAATGCGTAACAGCGCCGCAGGTGATTTTTTTTTTTGTAATAAATGATTTTTTAATAAAAAAGTATTATTTTCATACTAATTTTACAAAATTTACGATGTGATGAAAAAATGTGTGGTAGAAATGTGATTTTTAGATTAGAGAGATTAGAATGTTTTTTTTTAAACTGGGTGAAGTGATGAACCTGGTTTTTGGAACCTGAATTTCATTCTACTAAAAAGATATCTTACAAAAAGTTGATAGATTGCAAGTTCTAATCCAAAATTCGCCAGAAAATCAAAATTTTGCCAATTTTCCAATTTTTCGCCATGTTCCGTCACGATATTGTGTTGGCAAACCTCGGATTCGGATTTAGCACCCCAAAATACATATAGAATGAAATAAAAACAGACTACCCCACAACTTTCCATCGAGAAATCTAAAAGCACCGTATTATTACTAAGTATTAAAAAATGCTTTCTCTTAGTTATTAACAAAACTTTTTTACAAACAACCAAGTTCAGATCATGATTTCAGAGAGAAATTTCCGGTCACCCGATAGGTTATGAAATCTCAGAAAAGTTTGAGAAGCATTGTTAAACAGCGAAAGTTAGAAAACATATTTATAGATTAGGTACCTAATACGTACTATACAAATACTATAATCACTTTGCGAATTTCACACTATGAATTTCGGAACTCATGAAACTGAAATTCATAACAAAATCAGTTCCCAGTGTTCCCACTTACTCGTATGCTACATCATCTGCTTTTGGGAGATTGTTATCTTAAAAAGTATTCCTTTATTATCATTAAACAATAAAAAAAAAACGCAGAATACAAAACAATTTCACTCCTAATCAGAATAAGGCCTAACATCCTTCTAGTTACAATCAATTTTAACTATTTTTAATGTTAATGTATGGACCGCATACTAGCCCCATATAGAGGCTGAGATCCATAGCGAGTTGTGACGTCACGAGGTGAATTTGATAAAACCGAGCGTTTTTCAGCAACCCCAACTTTGACGGCTAATATCTCCGGAACTATTCCATATTTTCGAAAAATTTAAAAAGTCTGGTAATCGTAATTTTTTTCTTGATTTTTCTAGTATATTTTAAAAGTACATTTCAGACATGCGTTACTAGCTCATTGTAGCGCGCACACAAGCTCACAATTAATAATACTAACTAGTGTTGGTAGCGCGCTCGAGTGTAGTGGTGTGTGTGTGGAAAATCTTGTTTACTCTATACGGTAAGGATGTCACGTGGGAAATTGTCATAAAGATTGTTTTGACAGTGTTAGACGTTGCCCAATCCCACCAACTTTAACCTAGGAAGGAGAGCCCTACGAAATTTCCATACAAAAACAGGGATAATATTATATTTATTGAATAAAGAAAATCAGAGTGCCCCACTACCACAGCCAAAATCCATATGAAATGCAACATGCAGCTCACCTCACGTTAGGTGGTGCTACAAGCGGATGTTCTTTATTCAATAAATAGAATATTATCATTATCTCTGTTTTTGTATGGAAATTTCTTAGGGCTCTCCTTCCTAGGTTAAAGTTGGTGGGATTGGGCATGTTGTGTGTACATTGTTAACCGATAAGCTGGTCCTATAGTAGGAGTAGGTACACCTAGTGTGAGTTTAAATTGTGTCTTGCTGGTATTTTTCAATTTTTTTTCAGGACGTAGGTACTGAAGAAATCCCCCCAATATTAATGATTTTTTTTGGCCTACTGCAAATTTTCATCGTTTCTATTTCGGTTTGTGGTCACTTTTGACAGATTTTCTCGACTTGTTTTTTCTATGTACCTACCTAATTCGCTTAAATTACCTACCTAATAAAGCGTTCAATAAATCGTGATTCCAAATTTCTTCCACCCCTGTAAATTATCCTGCCTACCCACAGTTTTCAGATTTTTCCATGGTTTTCATCTTGAAATCTCCCAAAGTACTTACCTACGTTTATTTATCTTGGGTATAAGTTCTGAAAGTTAATAAGTTTTATTATATAATTAAGTTTTATAGCATTTTGTAAAGCTTTCTCGCTTTCATGGATGGACCGACTTTCTCTCTAATGAATATGAAGCTTAGGGGGCGATTTGTGGTTAAGTATAATGATGTACGAAACTTCGCATCTATTACATATGTAACACATGTAAGTATACTCCTTGAATTAAACGGAGAAGATTATTGAATCGACTGCAACTGAGGAAGATTGTGAAAGTGATTTGAATGAAAACTTATTTTTCTACTTAGCGGGAATGTAGATAATTTTAGAGGTGATGACCCTACCGGAAAACTGCCGACTGCGATTTATTCGTAGTAGTTAGGAGGTACATAGTTTGCCTTTCTATATATTCGTATGTTCGTATTACATTACTTGCAAATACACAACGACAATGTTGCCTGAGAAGGCGGAGAGAGCAACTAAGAGCTGGGCGAGAGGAGAAGCGTGGAGGGGATTTAACATGTACCTACCTAACATATGCAACTATATTATAGGAAGGTACTGAGAGAGATGGAGAATATATACTTAGCTAAATCACATAGCGAGATGAAAGAGAGGCTATATCGTCAGATATATAGATACCTAGTAAGAACTAAGTGGCATTTATTTATACCTATAATTGGTAGTTAACAATGTCGCATATTAAGTAGGTATACTTTAGTGTAGGTACTCTGACGCCAGAGTTCTTATCACGGATGTTGTTGCTGATTGTTGGATGTTGGGCGCCTCGTCGTCGGTCGACCTAAAATGACCGAATGATCTACTCAGCTAAACACAGTACATCAATGTACCATCTACCTATCATCTTGCATTGTTTGCATTTAGATATGTAGAATTTACTAATTAGATAAGTCACAAGTGTAGAAATTATGTACGGGCCTATAAGATATCAGATTTTCATCATTCAGGGTGGGTGACTTCCAGCGGCGAGAAAGCAATCTCTTCCAGCCAAACCAATTTCATTATTTTTAGAACGTGTTGTAGCGTAGCAGTCAGAGGTATGCGAACTATAAATGGATTTAAAAAATAAACACTTTTCACAAACCTTTATATAAAAAACCTTCAAATTAATCTGAAAGATTATCCCTTAAAGTAGGTAACTAGGTGCTTACTTTTATATGAAGTTAAATATGCGTGCACAATGCATATTTTATTCGTAAAAATTCATTTGATGATGATTTCGACAGCTAGGGTTGCCACCTCTGCGGGTTTGACCCGGAGTCTACGGGTTTGAGTGGCGTTCTCAGGGCTCCGGGTTAGCATAGTGTATCTCCGGGTGGGAAAATTTTTGTCATGCCAAAAAAAAAGGAAAATAACCCCGGGGTCCCGGTCCCCTCCCATCGAAAAACCGGGGCCCCGGGTCAGCATACAAAATCTCCGGGTTCCGGGTACCCGGGGTCCCGGTTTCCCCCATAGAAAAACGGGGACTCCGGGTCAGCATAGTAAATCTCCGGGTTTGTAATTATTGTGTGGACCAAAAAAAAAAAAAATTATAAACACATTATTACAAATCTCCGGGCCTACGCTCTTACAAAGGTGGCAACCCTATCGACAGCAGAAAATTTACTTACGTAACCGTCATTTTTGCATAAATTTAAGCGTAAACAACGGAAAAAAATCATCACAAAACTTACAGAATGCAGTACGGAAATTTGGATTTTATTTGTTGGTTAGATTCCGTGTTGATCAATCATTGTTTTGATTATGAAATTGATGTGAAATTATTATATTTAATCGATGTGAAAACTTATACTTAGATAGAAATATGTATATGTGCGAGTAGTAGTACACATACACTTTTTTATTGTTTTAACTATATCTACCTAAGATTTGTATCTACGTTCGCCTACATATATAATAGAAACAAGTTAACTTAATTTGGAAATGTCAGACCTACGTGTCACGCATTTATATATTCTTACTTAAACAATCTCTCCTATTACCTAAACTCGGTATTAGTAGATGAATACAGAAAAGTAACCATTGGTTTTAGGATTTAATTTAAGAGTATCAAATATCGATGTAAAATTAGTTTCGATTTCAGTGCAGATACACTTAAGATATTTTAAATCAAACCGTCGAGAAAATTCTATCATTACCATTACCTACTCGTATATAATCCTCAAATAATTCTGTAAAAGAATCCTATAAAAATACTCAGTTATGTATATAATAAATTTTATGCATTACAAACATTCGCGCCCCTTGAATTTGCATGACTTATTATGCTATATAAGTATTGGTAATTTGTCTAGGATAATTATTTTTTGCAATATTGCAATGTAAACGTATATTACAAATTATAAACAATTTTCTTCACGCAAAGAATAAAGAGATACTACGATTTTACAAAATGATGTACTTATAAGGTTGTCATCTTAATGTGCAATGTCTTTATGTCATGATTCGTGCTTTCCTTATTGATTTTTTATGTTGTTTTTTTTCCTTTCTTTTTTCGTGTATGTTATTTTGTAACTTGTTCTGCGTACACTCTTCGGTGCAAAGGCTGAACGCTGTAATGCCGAAGAGTGTAATATTTTAGTGAAATAAAATAAATAAATAAATCTTGATAGTGTGTGTAGTGTAGGTAGATAATGAACATCTAGGTATAATTTGTAGTTTGTAAATTAGTAAAAAGTAGGCACATGGCACATGATATTATCAATATGTGGCTAATAATAGTTTATTATCATATATTTCTATAAAATTTACCTATAAAAGTAAATACTTACTCACTATTAGGGTCTAACCCTGACCCGTCCTACATTTCACAAGATATTTTAATATTGCGCAAGTACAAGTGTTAAATAGTTGATAATATGTTAATATGTCCTTGTGGAGGGCTTCTGGCAAAAAACATTAATAATTATTATACCTACTCTTTGTATTTAACATATCATCAAGGTACTCGTAAAGAATAAAATCTCTAATTCCTAATGACAGTATTTTTTAGATTTTTTTTTCTTTAATGTGAAATACCTCTACGTCACATGTAATAAGAATAACAATTGCGAACAGTCCACCCTTTGGCCCTCTTATATTTTCTACACTTTATTATGCGTATTTTTTATATTTGGCCAATAAAGATTATGTTATGAACTATTAATTAATGTTTTTTGCTAGAAGCCCTGCTGAAGGACATATTACATAATATTATTAATAACAATGTTTTGATTGGATAATTAGTATGGAAGATCCAGGGATGAGTATTGAGTAAAATGAAGATCATCAAGTCTACATGTCTGCTTCTTTTCGAGACCAAGATCATGGTATATCTACTTATTTGTTCTTATATAGTGTCCGTAAAAGCGACCTAAGTTCTGACCTGAAGCTGCAGCCGAACCGAACTAAAGGCGAAATTAGACTGTTCATTTTGCATCTTTCTCTCAAAGTGACACGTCTGGACACAAAATGCAACATATCTAAATGAAACATAAGGCTCCCCACACACGTCCGAAAGTTCAGTTAACTGAATCGACCGTTTGCAAAAAAGCTCCGACCATATAACCTCTTTCTAAATTCAAAATCAGGGTAACACTGAATTCAGAGAACGGTTTTGGTCAGAGCTTTTTTGCAAACGGTCGATTCAGTTAACCGAACTTCCGGACGTGTTTGGGGAGGCTAAGCGTAAGAAAAATAAATCATTCGCTTGAGTGAACTATAGCTGTCGTTACTCGAATTAACCATATATGAAATCATCTTAAGGATGATATAAGCAACCGTAAATATACAGTATAATGTGCAGGTAAGATAAAAATGTAAAAATTATAACTAATAAATCATACAAAATTGTTCACCATTAGGACACATTAAGAGTGTGCATACCGACATTTTAAAAATTTCTAAAAACGGGAGACCTTCTATCTCGACAACCGTTACTAAATATGCATTAGAACAAAATAGGGTAGATGCATTGAACATTTATCTAGGGAATAACCGTAATAGATTTTTTATATCTCGTATAGATTTCGCAAAATAAATATTTAAAAAAACCTCTGACCTTTTTTCCGAAAGACGGAAACTCGTTTCCCGAAAGTCGCGGAGTAATTTGTTTTTCTTGTAAGTACTGATAATATGCATTAAAATCTAGGTAATAACCGTAAAAGTTTTTGATAGACGCAAAATTAACCCCAAAAAATGGGAAAAAACGCTATTTTTACCATTTTATCATGCGATTGTCACGCAATTTTGAAAAGACTGTGACGTCATTCCTGGTGCCATGCCCTTAAATTTATCGCAATGCGCAAATATTCTGTTTTTTTTTCAAAATTAGTGACTGATTCAAATATACTAGGTATTTAGGTATACCTGTGTACCTACGAGTACCTATGTCATCTATATTACACAAGCAGAATGGGGTCTGTAACTATCAGTGGCGAAGGGTGGATTTCTGCAGAAGGAAAGCCGGCACTAAAATTTCTTATGGGATTACGTCAGATTACACACTATTATACTGAAGGGTAACTCGATGGGAATCGTGTTCTTAAGTAGCTTCGCACCTGGTAACTATACTTTGGTAGGTCAGTTCGACCTTACTAAAATAAGATGTTGTTTTTTCAATTAGTTTATAGCAAAATAAATTTAAAACACACTAGTTTTAGTTCCAAGAGTTATAGAATTGTCCCTGTACTTATATTATAATGAAGCTACTAGCATGTACCTTTAAGTATGTAATCAGTAATCACTAATCATGCAAATGGTTATCTAGAATATTGAGTAGGTACTCGTAGGTACACCAAGCCACAATGTGCTGTTTTCATGTGTCTGTACTACCTATAATATGTATCACTAAAAAACATTGTCAGCATGTCTTCGTTGACTAGAGCGACATTGTCCGATTGTCCTTTAACGTATCCTGTATCCAGCATATCGATAATTATCGTAAAAATAAAGTATTTAATCTATAACCGAAGCAACCCGAGCGGCTCACAAGTACTAAATATGCGTAGTTGTATGTTACTCGCGCGGTATGACGTCACACACGAGTTGACAGATCACGGCGCGTTTCGTATTTTGTCGGAAAATGCGGATTTTTAATTTGAAAATTAGGAGTGATAAGTTCATATTTATAATTTTTTACTAGGATATTCGTGATCAGCGTACTCTTATCGCTGTAAATCAATAGAAATTATTCATATCCCTCACGCACGCATGTTCCCTATTGAAGGGCTTGCATGGTACCAAGTTTGCATGAATCCTGGTGATATTTCAGTGATTTTTGCGACGCATTATGTACAATCAGTGTGGAAATTTCCTTTGGAATATAACTTATGTAATGAAATGGTTAATTACAGTACTTTACATCGAGAAAAAATTGCGTATACCTAGCGGAAATGCTGGCGGTGGTCAATTTTTGTCTATGGCTTTATCCGTTAGGGCTTCCTACATTTATACAGATTCTCTAGTACCAAGAATGACGTCACAGTCATTTCCCACGACATTAAGGTTCAAAATCGCGTGAACAATCGCATGATCAAATGGTAAAAATGGCGTTTTTTCCATTTTTTGGGGTTAATTTTGCGTTTATCAAAAAACTTTTACGGTTATTCCCTAGATTTTAATGCATATTATCAGTACAAAAGAAAAAAATACTCCGCGACTTTCGGGAAACAAGTTTCCGTCTTTCGGAAAAAAAGATCAGAGATGTTTTTCACATTTTTTTGAGAAATCTATACAAGATATAAAAAATCTTTTACGGTTATTCCCTAGATAAATATTAGCATCCACTCTATTTTGTTCCAAAGCATATTTAGTAACGGTTGTCGAGATATAAGGTCTTCCGTTTTTAGAAATTTTTGAAATGTCGGTATGCATACTCTTAAATACAAATATTTAGGTAGGTATGTACATATATCTGTATGTGTTGTTTTGTGGACATTGCGGTAGATAAATTATGTACAATGCTTTATGTAGATAAGCACAGTACTTACCAATATACTTATAAACTTGGCATACATGCATATTGCATATGCGTATGTGTGTGCGTATGTTGTACATATGTGTAAGTGTGTTATTGCCCTTCGCTTCCAGAAAGTGGGACATGAACAAGGCCCTTTATTGGCTAAATGTAGTTGTGTTCACGAATTATATACCTACGTATATGTACTTATAGTACCATGTATCTATGTACTTATACCTAACTAACTACACATGAACTGAAACAAAACCAAACCTTGTATACCTACTACTACCTACCTATTACGATTCACGAGATGACAAACTTAATAATAACACTCTGGCCTCTTAATTAGGTGCTGAACAAATTCTTACCATTAATTAATTTTATAGATAGGTACATATTATTAATTTATTATAATTTCATCAAGTTCTCGTGGACAACAAAAAAAAAACAAATATACGAACCGTTCACATTCGCATTATTTTCAGATTCGTGATTTTGATCGGATCAATTTTTATTTATTTATTTATTTAGTCACATGGGCACAAACAGTTATAACAGCACATGTCAACAATTAAACAAAAATAGAAAGCAAACCAGTGAAGGCCCGTCAATAAAAAACTTCTACGGTCGAGATAATTAGATTCGCCTATGTCGATGATGCTATGGTTTCCTAGTCATTGTCATAGAGTCTATGACATAGACGAGTACCTACTCCAGGAAGCGTTGCATAGATGCATTCTCTTAGCTAGAAGTCCTATCAGTATTTTGGCGTGGTGAAATGCAAATCTGTGCTAGGTGACTCCAATCTACGCTATTTCTCTCCTAAAAAAATGGTGAAAACCAGGGCTAAACTTCTACAGCTGATCGTGGTACGGAACGATTGCGATTAAGTTTTTTTTCGGAAAATAATGGTTATGCATTTATTATACATACTTATATGCGAACATAATAGTATGATTACTTAACTAAATATTTTACATTATGTAGGTAGTTGAAGGTGATCTGTGTTTGATATTTTCTCGTTTTCGATCGAGCTTTCGAAGATGTCTAATATGATTCCAGTAAGATGAGAGTCGAAAGTTCAACAACGAGAAAACACACACAGATCATCCGAAATTGTAAAAAATGTTACAAAAAACACGCAAACTTCAAATCCTACATCGAAAATATGATCAACTTATTGGTTGACAGTTGGCTGCACTTGGCGGACAAGAAAAATTGCAGGCATTTGTATATCAACCAGTACTTATAGCGATGATTAAAAGGAAGACTATAATGAATTTTTCATTAATTTTCTAAAAATCTCATGCATCACTTGGGGGAGCTTTAGTTTGGATAAGGTATAGGATTATCGGCAAAAAAGTGTATACTTTAAAAGTGTATCTGTATAGATACCTACTGTTATTAAAATACGGAAGTAAAACTTAAATCAGTAATTGATACAGCACGGAAAAAACTTCATAATCTATTCAAGAATTCTCAAAAAGGGATAAATTAATATTAGCAATTAATTTTTAGTATAAAATTACCAATGTAGTCGTATATATTTTATCACGCATTGTAAAGCTGATATTGTACATAAGTACAGAGTACAAACTTAAAGTAAGTACACAATTTTGTAGTGTGGTTTTGTTCAATGTTTTCCTGCTGCCTGTGCGAATAGCAAATAATGATACTACGAAGTACGAGTATAGTGAATGGTGCAGCCCTATTAAGGTCACAATAAAAACCGGCCAAGAGTTAATACGGTGACCAAACTTTATGATTACTTACCCGTTATCATATTTGTACAATAATTTTAACTCGTTATACACTAGCGGATCCAGGGGGGCTAGGGGGCTGAAGCCCCCCCAAAACCATGAGTGACAGTACTTTATATACAACAAATCTAGGGGTTTCAGCCCCTTAGGCCCCTGCAAAACGTTGAGTGAAAGTACTATTTATTTATTTTTATTATAGTTTCTGATGACCAAAAAAAGGTCGGCAACTCACAACATGTCCTAGGGACCCTCCTCCTCATGAAAATTTTCTGATGACAAAAAAAAACAAAATGGTCGAAAACTTGCAACACGTTCTAAAGACCCCCTCTCCCGCGGTTGAAAGTTTGTGATGACCAAAAAAAAAGGTCGACAACAATTTTTTTGGATGATGAATGAAAAAAGTAGAGACACCTAATACCATGTGACGGCATTCAGCCCCCCCCCCCCCCCAAATTCAATCCTGGATCCGCCACTGAACATGGAGTAGTGATCCACATCGTTATGCATATAAGGAGTGTGTTTTTATCGTCAAATGTAATTGTTCATGAGGAAGAAAACCTACAGAAAAGATATTATACTTATAAGATATTCGGAAAGTACATATCTAAAATTGAATATCTTCCGAATTATACATACAACTGAATTTTGAACAAGATTCATCCGATTTCAGAAAGATTTTTGCCTTGGAGATAGGCCAGATCGATATATGAAAAAATATACTATACGGAAAAAATGAAAAATATATTTTATAAAATATGGTCACAATAATATTTTTCACGTTAGATGAAGGTAAGTCAATAAGTAGGTATACCTTAATGAAGTTACTGTATGAAGGGCAAAGTTATATAAATAGGCAGCTACTTTTAGTACTTACTTACACTGTACTACAATATACCTTCGCAGTACACAGGTATCTACTGCCAAATTATTAATACCTGTCATGTTGTTCACCTGTGAGAAGGTTACTTGTGTACTTTTATACCTTCAAAGGTACATCGTCAGATACCAGATATTCGTAAAAAGTATCAAGATAATGTATAGAGTTATTTAACTGATGTATAATATTTATAAGTAGGTATAATAAATTCTATTTTAATCCAACTTACTGTACTTACCTCCATGAGGAAGTCATACCTTTAAGGTACAAGGTACTGGAGGTAGAATTATCTACTTACTTATTACACAGATGACCTCTGCAATATTTTATCTTCTTCTTCTTCTTCTTCGCCCTAGCCTTTGTCCCATTTACTTGGGGTCGGCTCTCCTAGTCCTCATCCTCCAAGTCTTTCGGTCCCCTGTATCTTCCGCCCGAAGCCCTGCCCCCTTTAGATCCCTGGCGATTGTGGACATCCATGTGGTCTGGGGTCTGCCCGGTCTTCTGGGCCCTACCTCAATGTCCATTGTCCTTCTTATCATATTATCCTGTGGCAGTCTCATGATGTGTCCGTACCAACGCAGTCTATTTTCGGTCACTTTTTCTCCGATTGGAGCTACTTTGAAACTGCCACGGACATGGACATTTCTCACCTTGTCCAGCCTCGTAACACCACCCGCCCACCTGAGCATTTTCATCTCGTTGGTGTGTAGAGTCTGGACGTGGTTGTTCTTTAGGGCCCAGCACTCAGATGAGTAGGTCATGGTTGGTCTGACCACCGTTTTGTATACTTGACCCTTTATCTTGATTGGCATTTTCTTGTCGCACAATACGCCAGAGACAGATCTCCACTTCATCCAACCAAGCAATATTTTATATAGGTACAATACATAGTTAATATTGAGATGAGATCAAATGTAATTATTATTGAAATAAAGCACATACTGTGATAATTGTAGGGTTTATCTTAATAATTAATGTGTTTTAATTTAATTAATTTATCCGCGTAAAAAGCTACAGTATAATAATAAACATCATACAATTTTACTTTATTTCACTAAAACATTTTTTTTATATTGCTCGTCTGATTTTGTGTGATAAGTTGTCTGATTTTGTGGTATCGTATATATTATGTTTTGATACTTGGGAAAGCCGTGATGGACCTATTATGTACGAGTACATAGTTATAGATTTAACTTAAACTTAACTAGCATTGTAGGTTCGAGTATGTATGTAGGGATTGTAGATATTTAGAAATGGCTAGAAAATGAAAATAATTTTCAAGTAGGTAAGGATTTAGGAGTGTGTAAATATCTATGAGACACTGAACCGAAAATACTTAATTATAAAAAAAGACGAAAATACATACCTACCTACCAGTGGCGAAGGGTGGATTTCTGCAGAAGGGGAGCCGGGGCTAACATTTCTTATTGGATTATGTCAAATTAGACACTATTTTACCTATCATTTTATCCAAAAGGTAACTCGATGGGAATCGTGTTCTCAGGTAGCTTCGTGCCTGCTACCTACGCAAGAGAAAATGTCATGACTTGAAAAATAGTAAAAACATGGATAACATAGACGTTGAAGAGATTTTGCATAAATCTGATAGTATATAGCGAAAGTAGGGTCGATAGTAAGAGTAATGGTGCTCTATGCCTACCTTAATAGGGACAGAGCGAGCTGGTATGTAAACATAAATGTTAGATAGGTATAAGTAATATATAATACCTACTTCTATACAACCTTTACACGCCCACCATTAGATTGAAACTGTGATAATAAAATTATTGTAATTTTGTTTTTACTCACGACGGTTGTTTATAATTTAATTGATACGCAAGGTTAATAAATAAGCAAATAAATTATTAGGCAATCAAAATGGCAATGATTAAGGTACGAGTAGGTACTTCATATTCCCTAAATCTGTGACAAGGTCTCTATACCAGCGCATATTAATGAACGACAGTTAGGTACGTACCTAGAACCTTTGTATCGAACTAATAATACAATACAGGTACGAGTACTGAGTACCAATATTTACATATTATATACTTACTATCATATTCGTACATTCGATTGTAGTAACTACTGATAGAAGTGTAATACACAGATTGTATGATGTCCAAAATTATCACATTTTGTCTGTAAAGAGTTGTTTTTTAACAATGAGTTTAACACTTGTACTTTTAAAATCAATTGAAGAGCGAAACATTTTTGATATTTGATTTGTTTTCGATGACAGTGCAGGAGGCCTAGGCGGTTGGATGCGGTCTGCCCAGGATAGGGAGCTATGGAGATCGATGGGGGAGGCCTATGTTCGACAATGGACGCGAGGGGGCTGATATGGTAATGATGATGATGATGACGGTGCAACATTTAAGATTCGGTTGCTGAAAGACATTGAAACTTGCTGAAACACTTTTCCAAAAAGGCAGCAGGTAACATACACGACCTACCAACACATATTTCTAAATTATAAATTCTAAAGGTCTATAATCTTTATGTATTTTGAATTGGAGAATATTACTTCCTCAACCAAGAAAATATGACATTTTCTATAAATTATGTACATACATACTACATAGGACACTCACACATGACAAAAGAATTGAATTAAAACTTTCTTTTGAAGGAATTCGTATGAATATCTCTAAATTAATTAAGCATACTCCACCGAATTTCGTATTCATGGAATTATCTGACATTAATTTTATTGAGAAACGCTGAATATATATTACAATATTAACTTATACTATGGTAAAATAACAATATTGTGCAATATTGCGTTGATAACATATTGTTTGTCTATGTTGTCTGCTTTTGATGTTACATACTCGTTAATGTGCCAACAAAATAAAGGTATTAAATTTGACAGACACGTTAGACACAACTACTATCTTAAGACGTATCACGTTTACGAGTAGAGATTCCTGCTGCTACAGATGCTGTCTACCGTTTTCAAAAATGTCATTGAAGAGATAAATTTACTTGTTAACTGATGTTGTGTCTACGTGGCATATGAAATGTACACACGTTTATATGTTTTGATAAATTTAATAAGCATTCTTAATCAGATACTCTCCATTAAAGGTTATTAACTATGGCAATCAAGGTAGGTAAATCTAGTACCTATACCCATAATATTGGTCATAAATAGATTTTTAAACGTCCTTCAAATGCCTATGTACCTACATTTACAAAGTTACAATAATTAAAACGATGAGAACCTAGGTGCTATTACAGGTATCAAACGAATTTAGTAAAAAGTATATGCAAATATAGTCGTAAATAATTCTTATTTATATATTATACTCGTAAATAAAGTTCTTCAATTAGATGGGCATATCAATTTAATTCATTTACAAAAGTGTATACATATAGATATCATAGGTACATACTATAACCTATATTTTATTATTATTAGTATACTTATCTTGGTAAGTAAATAATCTAACCACTTTATTGATTGACACATAATAAAATTATAACAATTAACGTAAGTGAGTTTGCAAAAAATCAGGCGCATTTTCATGAATGTATTGAGTTACCTATGTATATCTACCTCTACTGTAATAACTATGTCGGTATATTTTCAAATTCAATTTTATTTCCCTCATTTGTATTCAAACTGTTCCCGACTTAAGATCTTGTATGACCCAACTTGTGTAAATATACCTAACACTAGGACTACCTGATGTCTTATTATAAGGACTATGTAATGATGCGAGTTGGTAGTATAAATTACGGTTACTTTACGCGCATTACGCGCAGTCTTATCACCTATTGTTACATACATGATGGTTGGCGCAGTCTGTTGGATCGAATCTCGATGTTAACGATGTATTCTGCAAGTAATAAAAAAATACATATCTTATCGGGCTGCTTCTCATCCCTACTGGATGTAGGCCACGTCCACGTCCGCGTTCTTACGCCTTCTGTGAAGGTGGGTATATGTTTGGGATATAGGAACAATAAATTAAGCTACTAATCTAAACTCTACGTCTAGGTACCAAATGATTTGCTCAAATTCTATAACTTTTCGAACTTTGAAATAATTGAGGAAAAATTAATGTTAATATGCACTACACAATTTAAATTCCATGGCATATTACATAATACATTTGTATAGTATCATTTTTGCTCAACTTTAATATATAGACATGGGTTTAAATTGTTACGTCAAAGCTGAAGTCAAAATATTGCAATACTAAAGATACGTGGGTGATTCACAGTATTAGGTAAGACATAAGATAACTTTGCAGTAAAGTATTAGGTAAGACATAAGTATAGAACTAATGCATGATATTATGTATGTATGGATTACCTAAGAATGTGAAGGCAGATATTAATTTTAAGTAGTACCTTTATAGGTACATTTTATAAACGGTTAGCACACTAGTACTGGCCCTACGCTGCGTAGCAGGTATATGATTATTATAACATAATAATATTTTATGTTAAAGTGTCTGTATGAATGTATGTTTGTATGTGGCAGTATAATTAGTAGATACCCATTGCCATTGACATTCATCACTCTAGGTACATTTTAGTCGTTTACTATATATTCTGCGATTCAGTTTAAAAGTAGAGAACTATAATAAGAAAGCTGCATTCAATGCGGGTATAATTCAGTAAAATCCGGGCATATAGGCATTTACCTAATATTACTACATCCCTCGTCTCTCTGATCTCATCCACAACTTTGGTTTTGGTAAAACTGTACAGATTTTAGAATGCAGGGTGTTAAAGATTATTTGGATATTGTTGGATTGTGGAAATGAAAGAAGGCGTGCTTGGCAAAACTTGGTCTTCTTTATTTTTAATGTTAAAACACGAAAACACACAACAACAATCTTGTAGCAATCAAAATGCAATCACAGAACACATATACTCTAACGAGAATGCACGCCAACGGGAAGAGTGTTGCCAACACGAATCTGACAGCTCTCTGACAGAACGTGGTCATAGACAAAAAGTCGTTATACCCGTTCTGCCAGAGACATCTATGTAAATTGAACACAGGGATTTATTTGACAAATATGTAATTACTTACTTTGATTTGCTTCGATTCATTTAAGTACAGCTGTACGTAGAAACATGTCTATCCTTCATTAATTCTTAGCTGGGTCGAGGGTTCATACTCATATTCAAAGCATCTGATGTAGTGTTTATTGCCAGAGGCCCCTGTATCTTGCAATTTTCAAGATTTCTGACCACTTATTTAGATGAATTACTATTATACACATTTTTCATTAGGTACTTCATATATAGTTTGGTATGAATAAATTTCTGTTATCTCTCTGGACGATGCCAGGCATAGAAGCTAATGTATAGTAAAATAATAAGTAGGTATAATGTTTGGCATAACATGCAAACGACTCTTTAAAGTACAAAGGTATAGACAGGTAGATATTAGGAATGTTATGCAATGATATTAGCTGTAGGTATATCTGTGGTGTGGTGAAAGGTAAAGTTGCCCATATTATTACCAAATTCCTTATCACAAACTAAACGCGTTTAGTAGTAAATTTTAGTGCGATAATCTATCAATATCTAGGTAGGTACTACTATGATACAACGCCACCTAGATAACCTGGTTTGTACCTTTCAAGTTATGCTATGTGTTTACTATAGAATTCAGTGATTAAACACCTACTACCACAATTGAAAACTGAAAACGAAAAAGTTGCATTATCACAATGTAAACGAAGAACTGATTTCGTAAATGATTGCTTTTCAGAATAAGGAGTGGGGAAACTTGCAATAGTCAATTATTGTATATGCCTATATCAATATCATGCCGAAAGTACGTACCTGTAATATCTACAGACTATATCAAATGAAAATATTCTACCTTTAACATAATCCGAATTTAGTATAATCATAGGTGTGAGCTAAAATGAAATCATCACTTTTTGCATTAAAAACTTTCGTGATTCTGCCCTTTAAGAGCTCATGTATTCACGAAGGGTGTATTTAGTAAGCATAATATAGACACTCCCTTAGATTCCATCAGAGGGATTCTAAGCTTTAAACGTATTTATAAACAAAGTCGCAGAAAAGGGATAAAAACATGTTGCATTAATTACGTACCTAGGAACCTTAGATAAACTATTTTAGTCCAGTAATGTTCCCTCAGATGAGGTACAGGCTCCTCAATACTCCCACGGTCTTCATGATGTGATACTCGCATAGTGCACTATGTTGTTGTTATCATAATATAACCCCTGTAATGAACGGAAATGCACTTCATACTTTAATCTAACATCCCCTCTGTTTTATATCTAATAATATTAACTTGCATTATCTTATTTAACCACACAATCCAGCGGAAGGGTTAAATATAAAATAATGTCTTCACTAATGCGTCTTGTATTAATTCACTTACTTCCATGTGTTAATATTATGAACTTATTTTGAGAGCGCCGATTGAACACACACCATGCACACACCTACATCTACAAACAATCCACAAATTTAAAGGTACCTACTGAAATAATCGTCCCTCTATATATAAGTTGGGGTTAACTAGAAGAAATCGCAGTTCTGCGATAAGTTCGCCCTAGTGAACAACGTTTTATAATTTGTACTATGTCCATTTTGTATATTTATATGTGTTTGTTGTTTACATTAAGTTTAAATAAATAAATAAATAAATAATATACTGATCTGCTTATCTATTTCCAAACATTATATACGAAAAAAACGTTGCAAGTCTTCAAAAGCTTTTTTAAAATTTAAAAGCAGGAAACATACATTTAGAACCGTTGCCTAATAACAAATAAGGGCTGAATAGGTAGCCACCTGAAGAAATGTTAAAAAAGACATTAAACTAATTCGATATCTTCACATATCATTTAAATAACCAACCCCTTGACATCATGGAAGCTTCTAGTTATCTAAGTATTCTAAAATTATTATTATGGATGAGTTGAAGGTGTACGAGTATTAGAGTCAGTGGGTCAAGAAACCATCAGGATGCAGATATGGAATGGCAGATGATAGACTAATGCTTCCACAGTATTTTTTATTTCACATTAGGTTAACCCTTACTAATATAATATGAAATTACAGGTGGTGTCACTGTTCTCTGCTCGGCAGATGGGGTAAGGAGTACACAGTATTTAAATAACGAGGGTTGGATAGGAAAACCGTCAGTGTGTTCGAGGAAAATAATTTTGATGACAAATAAATCTATTTAGATTTACATTGGGGAGTACCTAATCTACCTATATTTATTGTAAATATCTGAGTGTTTTTTTAATTATTTTACGTATAATTCCCCGTTTTTTTGCAAATTAAAATATCTATTTACATATTATAATTACTTGCCTTCAGATTGCGACGAATATTGGATATTGAGGCACATACGAGTATGTAAGCGTGAACCAGAGATATCGTTCCCTATAATCATCCGTAGCCCTTACATAGAAAGTCTTACATCATCATCTTTACATAAAAACCAGGGAAGAAACAATACATAGGTGTTTAACTACATACCTATTAAAATATTTTTATAATTTCAGCCGCAGATATACAATTTCTTAATCTCATTTTTTTCATACCAATTAATAAGATTCGTTACTACTTTTCTTATTCAATTTATACTAGAAATATAGGTATTTAAGTAGCTATAAAAATCAAAGGCCCTTTTTGTTTTAATCGTTATATAAGGAAACGATTAAGAAATTATATTAACTACCAGAAATTATAAAATATTCGCTTTGTCCCTTGTTGCTACTTGCAGACATTTCAAGATGGACATTTTGTGAGCCTTTTTATACCTCGCATAAAAAAACTCTATTAAAGGGTTGCAACGTTAAATTTATAGACGTCGATTAGTTAAAAAGATATAATTAATGAATTATAATAAAATCATCTTTATTCATGAATGCGACTAATGGCAACGCACAAGGTGGGAGACTCGAGTAACAAAAAAAATTAGTTTAATATGAAAATAAAAATAACTTTATAAAATAACATTTTACTTTTGTATAGGTATGCGTTTTATGTACCTATTATATATGCCTATAGATTTTGTTTTAATTGCATTTATTAGGAATAGTTAATTTAACGATTCTGACAACATAGATAGCGATTCAGTCTGAAAAGGGCCCGAAAGCTCCTGTAAGCTACAGCATTTTAACACAAACACATCAATGACATATTGAAACTCCTAGTGCTAGTGACACTCTTTAAAAAAAACTGTCTAATCTTTAAATCACTTGTCATAAGGAATGCATTCCGAAGTGATACTTGAGTGCTGAGTTTCTCATACTACGAGTATTGCAATTGGCAATGTATGGAAGTCATGAAAGTCCTTACTATTGCAATTCAATGCACAGGAACGGAAAAGTGCAGTCTATTTTCTTTGACATACACAATACACATGTTATGGATGTTGTGTTGAAACTACCTAACGTTCTGTTTAAAACCACTGATTGATTACTTATGGTTTATAAAATGATTTGGGTTTTCAATCACTTTCACTATTAAATTATAAATTCAGCCGCAAGCAGTTGGCTGAACTGAACTACGTATAATAATAGATCATTAACTAATACACATATCTGGCTAAAATAATCGTACATACCTATGCCTATCGTTATAAGCAGGTACCTCATACCAAATATATTAATATGTAAACTAAATGGAGGTAGAGGGCAAAAACATTCAATACTAGATATTTTTTACTAGAAACTTTGGATCTCTCTCCCAAAATGGTTGATTCAAGCACCTAGAAGTAAAAGAACTAGATGAAAACATGGTGTTTATTGGTCGATATTTTTGCTTTGAAAAAAAGATTGATAGATTATCGTACTGAAATTTATTTGAAAGAAAATTGATTTTGCATGATGCACTCGTATTATTATAATTATGGACCTACTAAAACAAAAAAAAATGCTTGTATCCTTCTTATTAAAAATGCTTGTATTCCTAGTGTACCTCCAACATACAAAACTTCTCTACATTTTATAATGGTAGACAAGTGTAGGTAAAGAAAACCAGTAGATTTTTTTATCCCATCCCTCCAGCGTGTCTTGACCCACTGGTACAAAATCCAACTCATTTAAATTGTTATAATTCATTCCTTATTCCGTCTCTCACTGACTGATAGTCCTTCGTATTGTGAGGGAATTGTTCATTACGAAGAAATCAAATCAAGTAAATAAATTATTATTAACTCATCGCCTTCACAAAATGTAATGTCATCTTTTCTTAGATATCCTAAAAATTAGGAAGATATTAAATTTGGTTTATTTCTATTTTTTAACAGAATTCGTCTGATTTCATGCAAGGAGGCCCTCTTCTATCGTTTTGCGTTCCACTTTTTCATCGGATGCATTGTCATACTATTATGCAAATGCAATAAAGATTATTTTATTTTATTTGAAATATAGCCGCTTTTATCCTAAATTCACAGTACGTTTAAACTTGAATTTACTGTGAAATTCATGTTGTTAAAATAAATAAAACGATCAAATGTAAAATATGTACTAAGTATATATATATGTTTAAAAATACGTTTGTAATATATAAGTAAGTAAGTAAGTACTATCTATGTTGCTAAATAATCAAGGAATAAGGAAAATAATATTAATTTACAAATTTATAAAATGTTCAAAATTACAGCATCGTTTGATAAACTCTAAAAGGTTTACAAGATACATGCATAATGCGAGGCCCTAAATCCAAATCTATGATAGATCATGGATCACAGGTGCTCTTGGCCTCCAACCCTTTCCTTTTACCTCACTCAATCCTTTGCAGTCAAATGCTTCCTGGCAGATAACTTCAGGACTGGTTTATTCGTACAAACACAACACAAGGCAACCTAGGTACGAGTATATCTACATTTTTTGTCCGCCCAGGGATGCGAACAAACCCATATAATGATTATTCATTTTTTTATCCATCCACGATTAGGTTTGTAGGGCGAGGTAAAAGATATATGAGTATGGATTTTTTATTACTTTTTCTAATCTAAATTTTTGTGGGGTGGATCAATCCAATATGTACCTACTTAATACATTTTGATAAATCTAAACTATTACACCTTTTAAAAAAAAATATAATCATTCTGACTGTAAGATATTGCTTTTGCAATAAGTCCGCCTTTTGGCACACTGTATTATCTTGTTTTGTTTTTGTTGTTACATATATTTTCTGGCCAATAAAGTTTTATTTATTTATTATTATTTATTATTCACATCTACTTAAAAACATTTCTGTGTAATATGATGTGTTGAATAGTATTTGGATTATTTATTTCTTTATTTGTTAGCACTGATGTAACACACATTCAGAATCAATTAATTAACGCAAAAAAAATAAATCACTGAAAGCTCTTCAACATCACCCAAAACATATTCTCCATTTAGTAAATTAACTTATCGAATCGTTTGCAAATTATTTGAATACTCGGTATTCCCTACAAGTATTTTATATCTAGTACCTCACATAAAAATGAAATTCAGAAAGGTAGCTAAAATGTTTTCTTTAATTCTTCCACTACTTCATAACATCTCCCTCCAACAGTGTAACAAGTTACCGGTGTGTGGGTATGCATATGAATATGTTGTGAATTCTTTAAGTTCATTAGATTAAGAATTTAAACCACAAATCACTCAACACGTGTAGATTTCCTAATTATAAAAAAAAAACATCCAGGATAAAAAGTGGATGAACAACCCTTTTTGATATCAAATGTCTGGTGCGATTTAGCTGCGATGCATATTATCTTATAGCAGATGAGAAATTACTTGGAAGATAGATGTGGAAGAGAAGGGGTATAGAGGGGTTGGTATTAAAGGGTTGGGGTGTGGGAAAATAAGGCACCTGCAATATGTAAGATTATTAGAACTAACCTCACCAATACATAGGCAAAATCATACCTCATATTTATATTATCTTCTTCTATTTGTGTTTACCACTACATAGATATACAGGGTACCTACGAGCATATAAAGTGTTTTTTTTTTTACAAAAAGAAATGGTTGAATATTTTTTATCGGTGCTCATGGTGAAATGTGTTTTCGTAATAATAATTAACTCTGTAGTCAAGATGTTGATTGTCCATAGGAAATCTTGTGGAGGGATTGACTGTATGCGTATTACGCGTTATTATTTTATTACAGCTTTAGAGTTTTTTTATTCCAGGTGAATTATTGTAAGAAATTGTTATTTTATTGGCATGTACACTCCAAGCTATGATTCTGCTCTAATTTTATTGAGAACATTGAGTTCTAAGCACATTCCAGCTTAAGATGTCATCTAGAGAGATAAAGGATACTTACTCTCTAAGGAATATCATTGACTTTCGGCTCATTTTCAGGTATACGTATTATCGTAAAAGTCGTGTATACAAAACAGATAAATGACGAATCTTTGACGAATTTACTTCGCACAAAAAATGTAGTGCACGCAACATTTTTGTGTACCTTCTCGAGTACTCGTATATCTCTAAACTAAACAGTGATTTCGTATTCCTTATTGTGATCGCGGAAGGAAGTATTTTTTTACATCAAGGACATGCAAATATAGCCAGTAGATAATTACATACCTACTGTTATGCATGCTTTCATCCTCGAAACAATTTCCTGGTGAAAGTATGCATTAAATTATCCATAATTTATATACTTATTTACGGGGTTCGTGTTTTTTTTTTCACGCCCCATCTGCATAATGGTTAGAACTTTAAATCAAGCCAGCAGACGATCAGTGTTATAAGTTATAAGCCTGGTGGAAATGCATCGTATGTGTTAAATAATACCTAGTTATTGTAAAACTTAGGTACTTACCTATAGTACCAAAAGTTTTTGAAAATGCCAATATCTTTCTAACGATGAAAGTCAATACGTAATCTGTACAGTAAACTTCTAGCAATTCAATACTAAAAATGTCATTATTTTGTCATTACTATTAGTAACAAATTAAGATGTCACAGGAAGTTTTATTGATTCCTCTATATCCTTCTTGACAGGCAATTAAATGCACTTTACGACAGCCAATAAGCATTGACAATAATTCACAGCACATAGTATTGCACAAATCTTTTATTAAGTCTCCATACAATAGCATCTCCGGTACGTCTTATTTATTTAAAGCATGGTTGCAAAAAATGTTGAACAAAAGGGTTATTTATTGTTTGATGTGTATCTGGGTCAGGTATATGGAGCCCTGTGTGTAGAGGATAATGCTGCACATGCATATTGCGCTAATACTGTACGGGATCTTTGAAAGGGTTACGTGGGAGAATTCGTTTTTTATGCACATTTTTACCCACAAATCCTATTCTTTAAATATTATGCAACCCTACTTTCAAATTGCCATCGATAAAAACGGATTTACTATGCTAAGTTTTTTTTGCGTTGTATTTGATTACAGACGTGAATTGGATATATTTACTCCCGACTATAAATTATTACTGCATTTTATAATTTCGTAGTACCTGCTATTTTTGGGTAAAGCTTTAATCACGATATTTTCGAGAATGTAGAATAACCATGATAGGTAAGTTGCCTTATTGACGACCTCTTCATGCATAACAGATAACCATCAGAGTCACCGATGCAATCTAAAAGGTTTCCAATCAGAAATAGAACGGAGCGGGCCACAAACCAATACTGACTCCAAAGCCTAGATGGAGTGGGGATCTAGAACTGGCAGAAGAAATGTTGGAAGAACTCTGAATGTATGTAGTGTCTACTTAAGTATTTTTTTTACTCTAATCTGGACGGAGGCTAATAGATAATTTTTATTACCTAATGACTAAAATATTTATCAAGGCGCGTTTATCAAAGGTCTACACAAATTTCTAAAAAAATATTAAGAATCAGAAAATTATCAGTTACTAAGTACTCGTATATAAACAGTGTAAGTGAGATTGTGTATCTATACTGTGTCTATACTATATAGCAAGCATTCATCAATAATCCAATTAAATGATAACCTTCTCAGTTATGTTATCATCACCACAAAACTAATAAAATTATGTGACACGTGTTTTCTTTAAACTAATATAGCTACAAGATGTACCAAATAGTTTCAAGAATAGAGATAATCTTATACTTACGAGTATATATGCGATATACTATTATGATTAATATAGATTGATTAGTTTGACGTGCGTTGATACGAGTAGTGGCTCAGATTATGAATTTCATGGAAATATGATTTAATAATCAGTTCTTTCCTTGAAATAATCTCTATTTTGCGATATCTATAACATATAGCAATATAGCATATCGGATTTCCTTACCAGAATTTGCGTATAGATAGTATAGATAGATATTACGAATATGAGATTGATATTTAAGACAAATATTGATTAATTAAAGAGAATATTGAATATTCAAACCATAACTTTCTTTAATTATGCATAATCTATAGATATTTTGATATTCTTATTCTCTCAAATTTAAAGTCGCGAATGTTTTTCTTATCTGATGATTTACAAAATACTCTTTTAGAAAAACGAAAAGTTATGACGATTCCTATTGTGTATTTTGACATCACCACAATTTTTTTTTTGTCATATCGTGGACTCCACTATACCATTATATATATTAATTATTATTCATTCCATTTGATCATTCTTCTTCTTCTTCATCAGCCTATCCCGCCCTGAACGAAGGCCTCCTCCATTAGCCTCCATGTTGTCCTGTCCTGTGCAGACTGCATCCAGGTTGCACCGACATGTCGGACCAGGTCGTCTCTCCATCTCAGCTGTGGCCGTCCCACGCTTCTATTCCCATCTGGATGTATACCTATACATTTTTTGGCATTCGTTATTTCATAGTTCCATCACACTTTTATTTCTCAGTCATTTCTCTCGCTCAATATACGGGTCATGATGTCTGATGTCCTCGTGAAATCTGGCCAAGATGTCTCATTTTGTGATATTCAGTAGGTAGGTAGGTACCATGGGTTCCTTGATCTAGATAATTGAATAATAATGTTTATATTGTGTTTTTTTATAAAAGCATCATTCGAGAGCGGGGTTTGCCTAAACAATAAAAAAGAAGGTGCGTAATACGGCCCTGAAATCTTGCACATGCACAACATACGAGTAGTTTATCCAAGCGGAGTGTGACGTTCATTATATTAACTTCATCCTTTGTTAAACCCTTTTTTATTTAATTTGTTTTGATAACCTGTACATTGCAATGTCATGTTGCACCTACTATTACTAACGTACTAAATTTTGTCCAAAAAAATCCTACTTTGATGCAAATAATAGATTACGAACAATAACAGGAGAAAGATCTTATACGAGTATACTAGGTAGAGCATGCAAGGTGCTTTCCCAACAAATTCCCATCGCAATTTTGTTCAACAAAGAAAGGCATTTCCTTTACGAAATTGTGTTGAAAAAAATCAAATTGATATCACACATAATCATTTTGGGTTTGGTATAATAATAGATACTCATTTTATACTTAGGTATACATAGTGATTAAAATAATTAAAATTACCATTTCGCTAGCCACGAATTGTAGTAATGTTCGTGAATTTTTGAAACTAATTTATTCACTGCATTTTGTACCAATGTAAATGGTGTACTTTACGAAGAAAAGACAAATAAAATCCTAGTGTCCCTGAGTAATTAAAATATTTTTTTGTTATAATTACGTAGAGTATTGAAATCGTTAATTATAACTTCTTCTTCTTCTTCTTCATGAGCCCTGCAGCTTCCATTTCTGGAAATAGGCCTCCCTCATTCGTCTCCATCTCTCTATGGATTTTGCCTCGGATGTCCATTGGAGGCCAGCTGTTAACTTCAAATCATCTGTCCAACGCATCTTTTGCCGGCCTCTAGGGCGTTTACCGAGCCACGGACGCCAGAACAGGAGCTTGTCGCTCCATTCGCCATCCGTTGCTCTCGCCACATGACCTGCATAGTCCCACTTCAGCCCTGTGATGCGTTGTACAATCGTTAATTATAACTACTATATTATTATATTCTACCAATCTATAGGGATAATGCACGATATAGGTACACTACCTATTTAATTGCGTACATACCTATTTATATGTATAACCAAACTGCCTATGATTCTGTGCAATGCACTACAAAGTTGTATGTATTTGAGGAAAGGATTGCAGGTAGCCATATAGAGATATAATTTTTATTACTGCATGGATGTCATATGTTGATTATATTATTATATAAGAAGAGGAAGAAGTATTGTTTGATTGTGGTTTTTATACTTCCGTATCTTTTCTCTCCTCACAATATACGATTATTTATTATTCATTCACATAACCGACATTAAACAATGTTCCACAATGCACTTCCATTATTTTATTTATCCGTATTAGGTACCTAGTATAAAATTATATCGTAGTTTTTCAATATGTAGTTAAATCGTTAAAATAATAATCCTCACCTGAAGACATATTGAATTCCCATTTAAAGACGGCTAAATATATTGAAAGGCTTGTTGATACAGTCATGATTAAGGGATTGGTACCAAGAATGACGTCACAGTCATTTCCCACGGCAATAAGGTTCAAAATCGCGTGAACAATCGCATGATAAAATGGTAAAAATAGCGTTATTTCCATTTTTTGGGCTTAATTAAAAAAAAACTGTATTTTAATGCATATTATATTATCAGTACAAAAAAAATACCCCGCGACTTTCGGGAAACGAGTTTCTGTCTTTCGGAAAAAAGATCAGAGGTGTTTTTCAATATTTTTTTTGAGAAATCTATACAAGATATAAAAAATCTTTTACGGTTATTTCCTAGATAAATATTCAATGGATGTACCCTATTTTGTTCCAAAGCATATTTAGTAACGGTTGTCGAGATATAAGGTCTCCCGTTTTTAGAAATTTTGGAAATGTCGGTATGCATACTCTTAATGTGGAATTGGAAAGCAACAAACAAAATAAAGTTATCTGGTAAATAAAAATACTACGATGATGACTGGAGACTGGAGAGTACCATTTCTTCATACATCACAGTCATAGCTGTTGGGTTCTAATTCTATCCCAGGAAAGGTTTCTTCGTCGGAAGACCTCCCAAAAGGTGGTCTGATGACCTAGTCCAACAAGCCGGAGGAACCTGGATGCGGAGGGGGAGAAACAGAGATGAGTGGAAGAAAATGGAAGAGGCCTACGTCCAGCAGTGGAGGGAGGAAGGCTGAGAAAGAAAGAAAGAAAGAAAGGTTTCTTCAGGGTGTGATATAGGTACTGAAACAGATATTACAGATGAACATAAAAAATCCCTGATTGCCTTTTTTTGAATAAATATTTATCTAAACTTTATTACAGAGTAGAAATTAGTATTGGGACAGTATAGAAAGAGAAAAAAACGTAGATACTTGGTATTTCTCTATAAGGTGCCCACTGCACGCTGAGGGATGTACCACTAAAATTTGGTAATATGCGACCACCTTTGGACAGATTCTTATATTCACGTTAGTCGTAAAATTTTTATAGTCTATTAATGTATGAAATCATAGACCCCAAAGTACTTTTGATATTGAAGATTTTTGTATAGAGAATTTCATAATTCCCATTTTACGATCGATTTTGTCGGCAAGATTTATGGAAAATATCCTGTGACTCTAAACTACGAGATCCATTAAAGTTTTTTTTTTCATCACGAAGTGTCATAAAAACTTTTATCATTGTCACCCTTTATTGCTGTAATTGAAGGACCTACCTATACCCACGCACCACTCAATTGAATCGTAATAATTAGTGGAAAATCTACCAATCCCGTCAAACCGCGTTGCGGGGTTGACAGAGAGGACAGAACACCGGATTATCGTTTTACTTCCATTACAGGTAACGTGGACTGAGTGGACTCCCTTGCGTTACCTTCTAATTATACCAGTCTTTTATCAGCAGAATCGAAGTGGATTCTAATTAGAACACAACAATTTATCAATTATCATTGATTTGTTACTAAATGTATATAAATACACCTACAGTTAATCATTTAAATATGTACCTACCGTAATTCACATTGCAGTATCCATTAATATTTTTGTTTGGTAGGCAACACACAATACACATATGTATACCTATACATACTTTTACACGTTAAGAGATAGGATAAGAAATGAAGATGATTAGATAATTAAGTGAATGTAAAACGAATGTTGTGACTAAAATGAAAGTAAATAAGTTCACTTTAATGTAAACTAGATTCTCAAGGACGGACGTGTTCTGAGTAAAAGAGGAATCTTAGAGTTTGTATGACGATTAGCATGAATGTGACGGAAGCTCAAAGTGTGTGTAAGGATAGGAAGATCTGTCGGTCTGTTCTCTCTGCATACTCCGCAAGGGATGCGGCATGAGGGGATAGAATAGAATAGAAATATAATTGTACTGTACAAGTGATCAGTATAGATTCCTACATTTATACCCACGGTTATCTCTGGGCTGCGTAATAATAATTTGGATAATTTATATCCCGCCGTTTTGTGGGTATTCCCACCTCAAGGGCGCTCTGTGTTCCTCCCTACGTTGTTGGGAAGGATTTCTTAAACAAAAATGTTTTTAGTTGACCTTTGAACCCGGTTAACGTTTTTGCCTCTCTGATGTCTGCAGGAAGTCCATTCCAGGCTGAAGGACCTGCCGCAATGAATGCGCGGCTCAAATAATTAGGTTTCGCGTTTTGGTTTACGACTTCTAGCTTCGAGGTTTTATCCGAGTGGGATCTAAGGGTGGCGTGCCTGCGGTTTATGGGTTGTCGGAGACAGAGCTCTGAAATATACTCTGGGGCCATATTTTGAAGTGCCTTAAAGATCAAAAGGCAAAGCTTGAATTCAATCCTTTGTGGACATTTAAGCCAGTGAAGGGTTCGGAGTGTGGAGGATATATGAGAGGAACGATCCATTTGGTAGATGAAACGTGCAGCAGCATTGAAGATGGATTGAATTCTTAAGAGTTGGACTTGCGGTAGGTTTGCTAGTATGCTGTTGCAATAGTCTAGCCGGGACACTACAAAGGAATTGATCAGGGTCTTGGCTCCCTCGAGTGATAGGCAACTTCTTATATTCTTGAGTTGTCTGAGAATGTAAAAACCTTGACTGACTGTTGAAGATACATGCTTTTCCATAGAAAGAGCATTGTCGAGATACACACCAAGGAATTTAACATGTTTTGAAGGGGATACATTTACATCCTGAATGGAGATCGGGTCGGAATTTATAAGATGTTGTCTTCCTGGGGAAGCTATCCATAGAAATTCTGTTTTCGTGGGATTGATCTTTAGCATGTTACTTGACATCCATGAGGAGATTTTCATGATACAGGAGATTACATCTTGTTTGAGATCTACTTCAGATCCAGGTAGACAGGATTTGAAAAAGAGACGATCATCTGCGTAACAGTAGGTTCTGAAACCGAGACTCTGGATTAAGGATTCGAGGTGATTGGTGTAAAGATTAAATAGTATTGGCCCTAGCACTGAGCCTTGGGGAACTCCGTGTAGGGAGCGACGATTTTCGGGGATGGAGTTGTTAAATTTTAGTTGATACTCACGGTTTGATAAGTATGATGAGATCCACCTCAAGATATTGTCTCTGAAGCCGAACTCGTTTTCCAATTTCGCTATTAGAATGTTATGGTCAACAGGGTCGAAAGCTGCACTCATATCCAGAAAGGATACCAGTACTAGCTCACCATTCGCCATACTAGTGATTAAATCCGATGCGGTTCTTGTCAGTATGGTTTCAGTGGAGTGAAACTTCCTATAGGCGTAGGGCATATATACCTACCTAAGCTCGTCTAAATCATTTGAGACTTGTACTCACATGTCCCACAGAATGTATGATGAGTGTTATTTTACTTAATTAGATTTTTTATCACTGTACCCAAGTGTATAGCGCAGAAATAGTACCGTGAGAACTCAAGTCATACACCCTCTGGCAAAACATCGCGGTAATGAATGATATGTGTTCTGACGATGAAAAATAAGAAGTCACTCACTATTTATAAAACAGAGGGTGAAATTATAGCTGGTGGTAGATAGTAAGTTCAACATGAACTTACTATCTACTTATTTACCAGCACAATAATATATGGTATACCTTTATACGTAGGCCTTAATAATATCTAGGTAGGTACACATCTAGATAAAGTATTGGGTCTAAGTCTGTTCTGATTTGAATTCTCAGAATATTAAATAAAATCAAAGCTGACTTTCAAAAATTATCTTAAGATATGCGCAGATTTAGGCTTTTACGTAAAAAATGACATGATTGCCTTTATACCCGAATGTAAGTCATTTGCTTTTGTTTAACCTTCTATATGAGGTAATAATTGTTATTCGTTGGTCTCTCACTCGTCCACGAAAATCCACGAATGTTTTAAAACTGAATATAGGATATTAAAAAACATAATCAGAAAGGAGTGGAGCTTTTTTCAAATATTAGATATCCCACGAGTTATTTTGAATATCATTTTTTTTATTTCGTGAATAGAATTGAATGATTCTCTAATTTTATTTGTTCTCTTCCATAAAGGCAGTGGTCTGGTCATATAGGCACAGGTCGCAGGTAGATAATATCAGACAACTCCAAAACGCACACACGGATTTCTATTGATATATTTTTTATATCAGACATTAGTGGATTTATGTTTTTTTATTGCAATACTACGGAATAAAAAATATCAAGACAGTTATGTGGATGGATTCGGGTATTGTTTACACTGTGACAAGGCGAAATCCCAAAAATTTAAAACCGTAAATTGCATAATGTTGCCCAAATTTATCGATTAAAGAAACAGAGCCGAATCGGAAGAAATAAATGAACACTTAGGGATAACATGAATTGATACCTTCAAGTCCCCCGAACTTTGACAATTATTTAGTGGAAAGTCGCCGAGTCCAAGGTGGTGCGAATTAACTTCTCTCTTCTACATTTCTCATCAGTATGAGGTATAAAGGTACACTCACTAATGTTGCTGACTATTTCCGTCCGACCCCTCTGCGACTCTATATCTTCTCAATGCTGCTTAGCTGCAGTGCTGGGAAAAGTGTCAAGTAAACGGTCACGGTTGCAATATTTTTCTTTAAAATCAATCAAAAATTTGTTATCAAACTACCCATTATAACTATACCTCAAATTTTTCATTCGTTCATAAAGCCGTTGACATACTCATCAGTAGACATGAGCGCCACGCCGGCGCGCCGCCGCTGATCACGGTCGGCGCGCCGCCGCCGGCAAAACGCTTACGCCGGCGGCGTGGGATCCGTGTAACTAAAAGTATTTATCCTGTGTTTCTTTAGACGAAAATCGAAATAAGTACTTTACCAGTTAAAAAAATTTAAGTATTCAGCTGTGGCGACGCTAGTATTCAGTAATTATATAAGACATCGAATAATAACTAATGCAGTGTTAACTCATTCCGTCGTCTCAATTTCGTTCATTTGGTTTTGCATAAAAAAAAATCGGGGAATTTTCTGTATCTTATTTATTCAATACTAAAACAAGAAATAGGATGGGATGGAGGTATTATTAGTTTGGTTCTTCGTGGTGGAAATTAAATGAAAAACAAACGTTTTTTTATGTAAGTAATTTTATGTTTTTCTGATCGATTTTTAGGACAACAGTCGATTTTACCACGCTGAAATTTTTAAACCACGTGAATTTTGGCAGAATATCTGGCCAAAATATGCGGCTTTTCGGTCAACCGTTCTCTCTTTTCAATAGTTTAACCTTTGATTATCGAAGTACCTAATCAAAATTATTTTTATTCCACTTGAATAGATTCGCTATACTTCATTTGTTTCAATACAAAACACTGTGGAAATAATAGTGACTCCTTTTCTCTTGACACAAAACGATACTCATTTGGTAATTTTTTACGTTTACGATCTTCAAAGTGTCAAAATGTGAATAGAATTAGATATTTTAACGTTAAAATCCAATTATTTCGCTCACCCAAGGCTGCATCTTAATAATAAAAAAAATACTATCCCCTAACGTGGTTTCTCAGAATGTGATTACAGACTACTCTCAAATTGTAATTTATCTTTCCACCGGTAAGCATTACGTATTTTGGTTGATATCATTATTAATTTATGCACTTTTCGACGAAAAACACCACAATTTATGTTTATTTATTAATTATCCTTTTTTTACACCTAAAATAACATCACAAATAAGATAGTTTTATTAAATTACCCATCCACTACAAACAATAGCACATATAACACAAATGTTTTTACAGCTTATGCTCAACCGTAGTTCTTGGATACATTGGAGTTTTGGATTTCGTGGAAGGTCGACCTCGTCATCGCAATTCAAGACTTTATTTCAGAGTTTCAATTCACTCACCGTTTAGCTAACAGCCCAAATATTGCCAAATGAGAAACCTGTTCGACTGCACTACTGCCCATAGTGAGGCTCATTCTGACGCGTTTGACTTCATGGCTTAGTTTATTTTAACCTGCCCTCCATTACCATGAAAAAGCAATAATGAAATTTTCTCAAATATTTAGTTCATTTGGTTTTGCATAAAAAAATCGGGGAATTTTCTGTGTCTTACTTATTCGATTCTAAAACAAGAAATAGGATGGGATGGGGGCATTAATAATTTGGTTCTTCGTGGTGGAAATCAAATGAAAAACCAACGGTTTTTTTATGTAAGTAACTTTATGTTTTTTTGATCGATTTTTAGGACACCGGTCGATTTTACCACGCTGAAATTTTTAAACCACGTGTATTTTGGCAGAATATCTGACCAAAATATGCGGCCTTTCGACTTTTCGGTCAACCGTTCTCTCTTTTCATTAGTTTAACCTTTGATTATCGAGGTACCTAATCAAAATAATTATTATTCCACTTAACTAGATTCGCTATACTTCATTTGTTTCAATACAACACTGTGGAAATGATAATGACTCCTTTCTCTTGACAAAACGATATTCATTTGGTAATTTTTGACGTTTACGACCTTCAAAGTGGCAAAATGTGAGTATAATTAAATATTTTAACGTTAAAATCCAATTATTTCGCTCACCCAAGGCTGCATTTCAATAATAAAAAAATACTATCACCTAACGTGGTTTCTCAGACTGTGATTACAGACTACTCTCAAATTGTAATTTATCTTTCCACCCGTAAGCATTACGTATTTCGGTTGATATTATTATGAATTTGTGCACCTTTCGACGAAAAACGCCATAATTTATGTTTATTCATTAATTATCCTTATTTTTACACCTAAAGTAACATCACAAATAAGATAGTTTTATTAAATTACATAATTTTATTAAATTATCCTTCAACGACAATCAACAGTACATACAACACATATGTTTTTACAGCTTATGCTCAAGGAGTTTTGGATTTTGTGGAAGGTCGACCTCGTCATCGCAATGAGGCAGTAACGCATGTCTGAAATGTGCTTTCAAAATATACTAGAAAAATCAAGAAAAAAATTACGATTACCAGACTTTTTGAATTTTTCAAAAATATGGAATAATTCCGGAGATATTAGGCGTCAAAGTTGGGGTTGCTGAAAAACGCTCGGTTTTATCAAATTCACCTCGTGACGTCACATTACCGTATAGATCTCAGCCTCTATACGGGGCTAGTATGCGCTCCATACATTTACATTAAAAATAGTTATAATTGATTGTAATTAGTAGGATGTTTGTCCTTAAATTCAGATTGGAAGTGATTTTGTTTTGTTTTCTTGTTTTTTTTTTTTATTGTTTAACGATAATAAAGTAAGGCTTTGTAAGATTAGAATCTCCCAAAAGCAGATTATTATATAGCATAAGTAGAAACGGATTTTGCTATGAATTTCAGTTTCATGAGTGCCGAAATTCGTAGCGTGAAATTCGCAAAGTGATTATAGTACTTACATGTATAATACCTATTACCTAATCTACAAATATTTTTGCTAACTTTCGCTGTTTAACAACGCTTCTCAAACTTTTTTGAGATTTCACAACCTAGAGTGACGCTCAGAAACTTGGTCGTTTGTAAAAAAGTGGGACTAAAATTACTTTGAGAATTTTTTTTTATACTTAGTGAAAAAGGTCGTGATTGATTTATTATTTAATGAATACAAAAAATACGTTTCGCAATAATAAGTATGAAAACTGTTTTCTTATAGGTAGGTACATTATGTAGCAAAAAGATAGCGCCGCAGGCGAAAACTAAGACATACAAAGCCTACATAAAAGAGGTAGTAATGTAGAATTAGTTTATTGTTTGTAAAATAAAAAAATACTTAAGTAAGTAGGTATCTATACAAAATTTTGCATTCAGAGTAACATGGATAACGCGTCCTCTCCGTTGTGCTTTTTGCGTTCCTATATCTTTTCAATATAAAACAAAAGTTTAAACGAATACTAAATAGGTAGTTATAGCAAAAGTTTGAGAACTGCCGTTTTTTGCTAGTGACAAACTACCCTTTTTTTTTTAAATATTGATGCCGAATGTAAAATACAATACATTTTAAATGACGGTACAATATTCGTCCTTCCACACTGGGATATCATGCTGGGGGGAGAGACATACATAATACAATGCTATTGTATTACTAAAATATAAACAATGCAATAAAAACAAAAAAAAAATAGACAATGTTTTACAACAATACTACCTAGAGTTAAGCATAATATGTTCATTCATTATATTTATAAGACACGGTTATAATATTAATAACTCTATTCTATTCTATACCCTCACGCCACGTCCCTTGCAGGGTAGGCAGAGAGGACAGAGCGCCAGACAGCCCTATCCTTAAACACACTACTAGCTTCCGTCACATTCACACAATTTGTGATACACGCTCTCCGATTCTTTTTACTCAAAACGCGTCCATCCTTGAGGATCTGGTCGACATGATCGACTGGTCGACATGATCGGACCAGGTCAGTCTCGGGCGGTCGCGCTTCCTCACCCCTCTTCGCTCACTCAAATAAGTATATCTTTTTTGTCATCCTGTCATCATTCATTCTCTCAACATGCCCAAACCATCTTAGTTTGTTTACTTTCATTCTTGTCACAACACCGGTCTTGCAGTCACTCATTTCCCTATTAATTCTCTTTCCCATTCCCTAATCCCAATATTAAGAACACATAAGTAATAAGCAGAAATAGCTTCAAGGATAAAAATCTCCCTAGAAACAATAGGTACTTAAGTGTACCTACCATATTTTTACTATTTTTGGTTTGATTATTATTAGATATTTTATACCAGTTTTTTACAAAGCACATTTTTTTATTTTACCTATCGAAAATCGTGACGATAACGTATGTCCAAGTCATCTCGTAGACAAAATACTTCATAATACTATACTGGCCCGTTGTATGGAGAACAGAACGACAGATAATGTGACGTCATGCGCTATTTAGGTATAATCCGACCGTTTTTAAAACAGTCAACTTTGAGCCTCTGTAACTCTGCTGTTTTTCAAGATATCGAAAAAATTCTTTCAGTTTTGTGAATGTGATTTTTAGGAGAATTTTATTGAATGTTAAAAAAAAATTGCGTTACTAGCTCATTCTAGACTTTATTTCAGAGTTTCAATTTCACTCATCGTTTAGCTAACAGCCCATATATTGCCAAATGAGAAACCTATTCGACTGCACCACTGCCCATAGTGAGGCTCATTCTGACGCGTTTGACTTTATGGCTTATTTTATTTTAATCTGCCCTCCAGTACCATGAAAAAGTAATAATGAAATTCTCCATTATTTTTCAAATATGGGCTTTTATTTTACTTTGTCATTGAAATAATCATAGTTTTTCAAAATAAATAAATCGATTTTATCACTATCCTTTTCACATATGCGTATTTAATCATTTAAAACAATAATGCAAAAAAAAATGAATGCTCCCCCCCACTTTGTATCCACGCCGCCGGCGTGGCGCCGCCGCCGGCAATTTTAGACATGGGCGCCGCCGCCGGCTTTTTTGCAGCCGGCGCACATGTCTAACTCGTAGGCATCTTGCAAGAACGAGAATATACTGATATAGGGAAAGCTCATCCACTGCACCGTGATTTATCCAATTCTAGAGAGCTTGTTCGCTGAACTTGAATGCTGAAGACAGTTTTTCAGCATTCAAAAAATCGTCCACTATCAAAATAAACATCGCCTTATGATCCGCAGATACAAAATCAACAATAATAATCCCATGTACATTTTTTTTTTGCAAAATTCAACACTGATTTGTTATCAAAACAACGGGGGTGTTTATCTTTCACATTTTGATACAAAATTTTTCGTATGGGTACAAAAAAATATAGGTCCGTTTGTTATTCCGCTATGTGTCTGTATTCTTGTGGGATATTTTTTTTTCACCGTTGCACAACACACGGTGATATTGCGGAATTAAATATTGCAGAAACTCGTCTACCTGAGCGTGTGTCTAACGTGTGTTTATACCTATTCTAAAAAAAGGTTATCAATGCAAAAAAAGTTTAGATATTCAATACGGTCGTTGTGAAATTGAGGTCTTTTACAAAAAGTTTCGTAGGGAGTAGGAAGTCATATCAAAGTTTTGTGAAGGGAGTTGAATATTTTTATAAATTTCACTTCTTTTTTATGCAATGCGAAATAGCGAGGAATTTATTTCAGAGGAATTAAATCGAGGATTCTAACGGAATATTTTAATGGGGGATAGGGCGATTATGTAATGATGATAATTACAGGAAAAAAAGCTCCTTTTCCTTATTTCACCAGGGGCTTTGGAATATGAATATTTTGTAGGTACCTAACCTACCCATAATACCCAAATTTTTTGACATAAGCTTATGTAACATTGTGGCATTTTGCTGCTGCTGACCCAGAGCAATCACTATGAGCCTCATCGATCAGTGCTGTTTTTTTTTTGAGGTTTTAAGTTTGCAATTTAATTAGGTACTTACCTATATTCTATCCTAATCCTATCCCCTCACGTCACATCCGTTGTGGGGTCAAGTCAGACTGTTCTTGGAAGGCCACGTTTTCTTACACCTTGTCTTTCATATAATATCATTATTCCATGTTTATTATCTCTGATGTACCTTTATAAGTATAAGCTATGGTAACATTAGATGCGGATAAACTGACTAGAGAAAAGGTTTCTTCTAATCGTATTTTGCACCTGACACACTATTATATAATATTATACTATAATAATTCCTTTCATTGCAAAAATAACACGACCCTTTTGTTATCTTCTTGATCCCCTTTCATACCTCTCCATTCCCCATTGTCCAACTCGACGAATTTCTCCACACATCTTGTGGGAATATTTTTTTTTACAGTTATACGAAATAATTTATTATTAATTGAGGAACAAAATCGCTTGCCTATGAATTTATATTGTTGATTGCTCTATGATAAAAAAATACAAACATTTTATATTTTGAGCCATTCCTTCTATACTTAAAATTTGATATTATTTTTATAGCAATTTGATTACCTATTTGTGTTGCATGTTTTAAACAAGAATTTATAGGTAGTTATGTTACAAGAATGAACTTCAACTAGCTTCATTGGTAATACTAGGTGACTCCTTTGCACTCCAATTTCCAGTTTCCCCGTTGTTATAAATTTATCCACGGAATTTCATCCTTAACTATATTTCTCTATTTGGCATAAAGCTATACTTTGTATCTAATACATGTAAAAAATCGAAACATATAGGTTACCTCATCAACTATTTCTATGTTATTTTTAGTTTTACGAATTACCTACATACACATAGGTGTAATTAAAATCTAATTTGTAGATACTACCAATTTAGCGAGTAACTCCAATAAATGGCTATGCGACTCCTACAGGTAAATACAGAAATACGCAGTTGTTTGCTTTACTTACTACCCCTTCATTTTAAATTCGTAGAATTCATACTTGAAGGAAATATACTATACACAATCAAATGACTTTTTCGATTTTGTGTCAGGATACTCGACGTACCGTGATAGTGTGGTATAAGGTAGTTGGTACCTATTAATAAAAAAAAAAATATATATTTTTTTTAATGTGTTTAGGTTTTCAATTCCTTTGATGGTAAGTCATGATTGTCATGAAGTCACGTGCATCACATACTATCGCGGGGGATATGAAACTATAAATAACAAAATTATGTTTTAAATCTGCATTTTTAGCGCAAGGTGAAACACGAAGGGCTGTAAGCAGAGGTGGGCACCCTACCTATCCACCTACGTTACATTTTAAACTTTATTTCAGTTTTGTTCACGCGATATGTAACAATACGTTTATTTTTACTGGCAATACTGAAATTGGGGATGTAAACAGTGTATCGATGTTTTATGCTGTTGATGATATTTCAAACCTGTGATTTCGCCTATCGTCTGTGGTTGGTGTCTTCAGGGTTGGAGTTCAGAGCAGCTTATATAACCTATATTGTTTGCCTATTGGTTCGCTGAAGATATATAGAACGACTCTTAATATAATCATGATTTGCCCGACCTATTTTTTATTACATTCAATAGGTATTGTGTTATATGGAGTTGTTTAAATTTACAGACTCCCTGTACTTCTGCCTAAGGATCAAGTATAATTGTACACTTTAATCTGATTCGGATTTCGTAACGTCTTCCTTTCATAATCGGCACGCTGAAAGATGAAAATGCATATTGCTTTGAATTGAAAAAGGGAATATTTTGTATATCACTCTCTATTACTCTGCTACTCTCGATGACAACTCATTATACTTACTACTTTTTAAATACTTAAATATACAGCTTTTATTATGAAAGCATCATCACATCATTCGCATGAAAATTGAATCTATACTTCTCATACAACTAGCATCACTTTGCATTTGATGTAGGAAAACAGTATGCATATGCATATGTTGCACATACTCGTAGATTGTAGACGGTAAATACTAAGTAAGGAATATATGGTGTAGTACTTTCTACTACTGCATCGTATGCTAACTATCTTAGGGATTTAAAACGCATTTTCAATTATAGATATCCGCCTGGAGATGAACTCCAAAGGGAAACTAATGTACCTAATTACCTAACTATATCTACATCATGTTCACATTGTTCACATATAGGTAACTATACCTAATGTACCTATGAAATCAGCTGAAGCCAATGACTTATTAAATTTAAGATAAGAAAAACATTTGAAATGAAAATGAAAACAAGTTATTTTATTACACACAGAAAGCTTTCCAGCGATTAAATCGGCGATTATTTAAATGACGTGAAGCATGTGAAAATTTTTACTTTCTTACTTTTGTTCCACAATAAAGCTTATCGCGATTTAGTCAAATGCAATGGAGGCGGATAAAGTTTCATTTTTATTGTTATGACATTTCACAAAATATTATTTTTAAAACTAGCGCTATGTGGATTATGGATTTTACATACCACTATGCATTTAGAGATTTCACGTGCAATTGTTTTATTAGTCTATGTGCCCACCTAAATATTAGTTTAGTTTTAGTAGGTAGGTATTATTTATAACATAATAAATATGATGAAATGTTTTCCTGTTCAAATGCAAATAGACGGCGCTAAAGTGTACCGCCACCGGATAAATTAAACCATAACTCCTTTATGATTAGTACTTATTAGACACCATACCATACTAGAGCCATCATTACCATTACTGGGAGGGGAACTCACTAACATCTAGTTGTCTAGTCACTAGTGTAAACATTTCGCGATAAAAGAATGTTATTCATTAAAAAAGGGGTATGACGGAGTTATGACTCGCATGTGAGACATTAACTACTAAAGGGGAACCCATATGTTTCCTTACACTAAATAGTACGTAAGGGTACAGTGCATAGTTACTTACTTTTGTTTGATTTACTAAAGCGTTAGAAATCTAAGTCAAAGGGTATTAAATAAATGTGTAAAATCGTTCTTTCCGCTACTTCTAGATATGATAATATGAATAACTATATAGTTCACATAAGATGGAGTCTTTAAAACATCTAGTATTTCGTCTTTATTATCATATCCCTACTGTCCTAAAGAACTATGTGGTTTCTTTATGTAGATTGGTATTGATGGTCAGGTGTTGTGTCACAAAATGCAGCAGAACCAGAACTTATTATTGTGTCACCGCATCCCAAGTTTCAATCTGGATATCTTATACTTGAAATGTTTTTACCTCTTAAAAATAGTAACACCTAAAGAAATATTACTTTCGATGTCATTTCTATAATGTTCCAATATAGCACTGTTTCCAAGTGTGCTTCTCGCAAAACCATGACCACTTCTCTACATTTTCTATACAAATTGAAAGATCAAAGAGTGCTCGTCGCCAAACTGAACTAATAAGGGCTTTTTATTTATATGTTTTAGGTGCCTATGTTGTAAATGCAACTATACGATGGATAACCAACTTTTTTTTTTAATTAGTTAGATGTTGGTCTACAGACACACCTACGTATGAAAGTTTTTTGTTTTTTAATAAAACCTGAATCAATCACCGATGCTAAAATTCGTGACTAAAGTAATAAATTGTTCTTTGAGTCGGAGGATAACCACCCCTCAAGGGCTTATAGGTATTGGTTGCGTTTTATTAAAAAAAAAAAACTATTAAAATGATGCAATCTCATGATCGTTATTATCTTTGTATTACGATAGGTTTGTACTGTTGTAGCCCTTGTAGCCCAGGGCCCGCCCATTACTTAAACCCTTTTTTTACAATCTTGCCCAATGCCCACACACACGGGTTCAAGGGCAATTTTTTACTCACACTCAATCTTAGGTCCCTCCTATCTCCTCAGTTTACTATATTTTCTATAACTCAGCTACCTATGGTAATATCAGATAGGTACCTACTTTTATATCTATTTAAAAGAGTAGAGGTATGTATTTATTTATTCGTATGGCAAAAACTTTGATGTATTCGTGCTTGGTTGTAAGAAGTAAGCATTGGCAAAAATCTCTTCACCCGTCAATTCTATTCCTGTTATTGTGCCTATGAAGTGTTTGAAAATCTTTGCCAAGGTTTTCTACAAAAATGGAATCTGAAATGGTGAATATAATCGCATATATTTGGTAGATTTGGTATTGAATTTTGGTAAATATACAAAAAAATACTTACATCTTATGAAGTATTACATTTTCCTTCTATGTATTTTAATTAATGGGTACAAATTAACTACCTATCTATTAAGAGTACTTACCATCACTCCATTACTAAGAAAATGAGCATTTACAACATTCAATTGTTTGAAGTTTTGTGTAAAGTTTTTCACCACGCATATTATGCAAAATCACAAAAGCAGACGAAAGTTTTATTCATCTATCAAAGCGAGATATTTAAGCCAGAGAAATAAACTGTCAAGAATTTGAAATATGTACGAACTTTTATTCTGTGCCCAGATCAAAAATACATTGATGTTCCACCATCCATCAGTTTAAAAAATCATCCATGAAAGTTGAAGGTATGGTATAATATATGGGAGTTCTAATAACTCTCACAATAGTTTAAAATCAATAAAAAACAAGCGGCCCGGTGTATTGTAAAAGTATGTTGGGTTGATACTTGCATAAGACACACTGCAAGGGGTAAATAATTGCCACATAAGATATTAATAAATTATCTCCCATAGAGCTCAAAGGCAATGCGTATAAATTATCCCAAAAAATTTCACCCGCATAACTTAAAATATATAAAAATAACATGAACAATAATTAAGTACCCCTTTACAAGGGTGATTTTGACATGTACAAGTTTTTTTCACGTATCACAAATTGCCTTGTAAGAATTTCTTATTTGGAAATCCAGCCATTCTTTAATGTAGCACATTCCTTCCTTCCGCATTTTTTCTGTCATTTCTAAAATGACACCCCCTTGTAAATGTAACATATCCGACGTATAATATCCACCCTTGCAATCCTTTCATGCGATACTTCGTGTCAAACATTTATTTTAGCATTTAAATTATTGAATCCCACCACGCAGTACTTGGCATATGATTTTTTATTATTTTGAACAACTGCCATAAGTAATCACTAACTGACTTGTAGCTGAGAAAAAAATCTGTGAAAACAGATGTAGGTAAAGAGGTAAGTGGTGCTTAGATACAAAAAGAGGATTAGGAGCGAACATTGAAATATTAGCCGTTACAAAAAGCTTATGTGAGTACTGTGCAATATGTTTTCAGACATACCTATACCTATTAAACGTCGAAAACATACATATATAATTGTAAATTTCAGTTAGTTGGTACATGTAAAATTTCCACCGTTTCGTTTTTTCTCTTCATGAATGCATCTTAAATATATAAAATCACAGGCACATACTTACCTGTAACTATTCAAAATGGAGGTTGTAAATAAGCTGTAGGTACCTACGTAGGATAATATTTAAGACGTAGGTAGGCATATCTCGGTAGGTCTAGGTAGGTCCATCAGAAACATCACAAACAAACGCAAGGAGGTCATTGGCTTAGTTGCATTTCCACTAAAATACACCCATACCTACTCAACAGGGAAGAATCAGGACCACCAATAATCATAAAGGTTAATTCATAGTGCAATGATTTTATGATAAAGCTAGCTGGAAAAAATGCTTGTTTTGAGTACACGGTTAGCGCAGTTGGTTGAGGCGGCAGTCTCTCAGGCGGGAGGTTCCAGGTTCAAACCCCGGCAATGTATTCCATACTTTGCGATACAGGCTTTTAGCCTAATAGTGTAAAGTGTGCAGGAAAGTATTCGGGTTTATGTATGCAAACATTGCAAACCCAGATCCTTTTTTTAAAGTAAACAAAATAGCGAGTGACGAGCCTGTATAACGTGATGGCTTCTCTGGTAATACTCTGCCTGGAAATGAGCGAATACCTATCTTCATGATACATACTCGTAGCGTCTGATGGCTACAGATTTCATATTAGGTGTGCAAATAAGTAGATATAATTAGCTATAGTAAATTAAGTGGTGAAGGAAAGTATTAGCTGAATTTCACTGTATAACGTTCATTTTCCGCTAAATATTCCCGCATACTGCTATTTGTCAACTTCGACTCTGTCAGTAGAATGCAACTCACGCACACGTACGCAATGAACGCAAACTTGTTTTGTTGCATGTGGAAGGACCGCCTCGTATAATAATAAAATAAAATGAAAAAAATACACGAGAAGAAACAGAATCAGTAAAAAATGTATAAAAATCTCGGCGCATTGCCTTTAAAATACAATACATATATAGTTTTAGTTTTTATTTTTTTATTTTTTTTTTTATTTTTTATTTTATTCATTAAACAAACAGACAGTAATACAAAAAATCTTAAATCTTAAAAATAGTAACTAGTTAAGTATACCAATAGATGTTTGTTATCAATCTTACTACAATGGCAGGTTAAGGAACAGGTTCCTTGATATTGCCATCATCGGGAGGGGCCTGGGAGGATGGATGCGGAAGGAGGAGTGAGGTGGAAGGGTAATAAAATAAAATGAAAAAAATACACGAGAAGAAACAGAATCAGTAAAAAATGTATAAAAATCTCGGCGCATTGCCTTTAAAATACAATACATATATAGTTTTAGTTTTTATTTTTTTATTTTTTTTTTTATTTTTTATTTTATTCATTAAACAAACAGACAGTAATACAAAAAATCTTAAATCTTAAAAATAGTAACTAGTTAAGTATACCAATAGATGTTTGTTATCAATCTTACTACAATGGCAGGTTAAGGAACAGGTTCCTTGATATTGCCATCATCGGGAGGGGCCTGGGAGGATGGATGCGGAAGGAGGAGTGAGGTGGAAGGGTTGGTGTGCTTGCACTCTTTTGTATCCCACATACCTGCATAGATATACTTATAGGATCCTCTCAATGCAGCAAATATAAACGTGTAGACCAGTAGACACCTAGGATAATATCAGTAGTAGGGAAAAAGTTGTAGACTGATTATAATTTGTTAATGATATTTGCGGGCTAACCGTACTCAAATACCACCTAATGTTCTAGAGTCTAGCTAGATTATCAAGCGTATCTATTAAACATTTGTTATAGAAATAAAAACTTTTAGAGATATACATTTTTATTTTGAGGTGGTCGGTAGCCTGGTTGGTAACGCGATCGACTGTCAATCCGGTGGGCGCGGGTTAAATCCCCGACTTACTCCAACAACACAAGCTTTTCAGCTTTCTGTGAAGTGTACAAATATGTATTTGGGTTTAAATTAATAAACCCAGATTCATTAAAAAAAAATACATAGAACAATTTTCTCAAAAGCAGTCTCGATTCTATTAGGCAATGTCGGCAAATTCATTATAATGATATTATTGTACCTATCTACGTATGGAGATAAAAATGGAAAAAAGACATTGATGTACTTAAGTATATTTAAATCAACGGTAAATAAGTGGTAATCATCAAATTAATAGGAGTTAGGCTGTAAGAGATCGTTGACAAGCTCGCCCTAGTAAATTACAACAATCGTGTTGACGTCACAACATTAAAAAGTGGTCCTGCATGAGGCATTTACACCTCCAATGTTTTCGCCAAGGTTCGACATAAAGAGATGTTTTGGCTGGGAACCACTAATATTTTTTTACTACCACAGAAAAAATAAATTTGTTAGTGCATTTACTTAATAATGTTTACAGCACATTGCAATTCATGCATACAAGGGATTGACATATTTTGTAATTCAATACTTTATGAAGCATACAATGAAGAAGAAAAACGAAATTGAATTGCGTGATGACAATAAATATACGAGGGTAAATTAAATTAGTCGTCTGATGTACCTACAATAATAGAATATGTAATTAAATGATACATAAACAATATTAATTCAGACAAAACAACTTTTTCAACGAAATTTTGAAGTCACAAGATAGTATGACATGTAGGTACATACTTGTTACAGTTTTTTTCAAGTTCGGAAACTTCGTAGTTTCTGGCATGGGCGTCTCCAGCCTCAAAGCTAGAAATACAATATATAGTACTAAAAACGCGTAAATAGCGTCGCAGGCTATTTTTTTTGAGACATAGTGGAGAAGGTCGTGATGTGGTTTCGTTCATTTGAAAATGTACATAATAATTTGCACAATAATATGTATGAAAAATGTATTCTATAAAAAGTAATAAAAAAATTGCGCCGCAGGAAATTATTTTTATGAAACAATTGTATTTTAATGGATTTTCATACAAATTTTAGAAAATTTATGACATGATGAGAAAATGTGTAGAAACAATGTGATTTTTTGTGAGGTTTTACTATTTAGTATGAAAAAATATGTACCTCTTCTAATCTGCCATCAGATCTGATGACGCCCATGGCTTCTGGGTACAATATCTATTGTAAATATACGGGAGCATGGAATCATAATATGTAGCGTGATTTTCATGTTTGTTATTGTAATATGATACAATGCACTTTTATAAATTCCAAGTAAAATATATCGAACAGAACCTTGAGTTGGTATAATTTAATCAGCAAATATGGCAATGATATAATTTATATGAGGTACTGTAATAACATGTAATAGTTTATTTGTAAGTAACGACATGTCCATCAGGCGCTCTAGTTTAGTGCGACATGCAACTGTTCGTGAGCAAATACTAAATTACTAATGTAATTGGAATTGTATAATAAACATAACCAAGAGGGACAGAAGAACTGAAGTAGAAAGAAAAGAAAACAAGAAACTCTATTGAAGTTGTTAAATATTCAGATACTTTTTCAAGGTATGCAAACTGAAAACTAGAGGTGCTTTTTTTAAAATCAATAAAATAATTCCGAATGCATTACACCTACATCTTCTTCTTCTTCTTTCGTATGCACACGACCATTGTACAAGTTATCTTGGAGTCATAGCTCCGCGTCAATATTCTGCAAGTAATCTATTGCCCTTGGCGTCACCTCATGTCTTTCCTCAAGAACCCTTGCAAACTTCTTGTCAGGACAGGCCTAATGACTACTTAATACTGACTATCTCATATACCTAGCGCAAAATACAATAGGATCAAAAAATCCTTTAAAATTCATTCGTTGAGAAAAAACTCGCTAGGATTGAACGACAGATTTTCCCACATAACTACTTGTAATGGTACGATCTCTGGGAGATCAAGTAGAATTTGATTAGTAGATGGATCTATAATATGCCTTATTTCGATTTCTTCCACAAAATAATTGCATTAATAGAAATCTAAATAAATCACAAATAACTTATAGTTACGATTTGCAAACAAGAATTGGTTGGCTTACTAAGTATGGTTCTGCATACCCTGTTGTTATAACTGTTATAAGTAGGTACCAACTAAGTAATATTTATAAATACGTGATTTTTAAATTTTCTAGTAACATTTATAGGTTGGTATTGTGCAAGAATATATAGTAATTAATTATTGTTAAACCCTTTTCTAGTTTCTCATAGTATACTAACCAGAAGTTTTAATGTATAGAAAAAGTGAATTTTTAGCATGCATCAGAAATATAACCGAAATGCACTTTGTATGTAAAATATTCCGTAACGGGCCATTCTCAAAAGTCCCTATGCGATGACCTATGATCTCTGATGATTTTCTAAATCCGGTATGACAAGGAACAAACAGGATTCATAGAACATGAGAATGACCGAGCGGTGTGAACTCACTATGGACATAATTCATTTTGCGAATAGATTATATGACTGACCATAACGAAAGAGATTTCTTTTTTATTTGAGACATTATTGTGTTTTATCAATTTACTCAGAGTTCAATATGACCGTTAAATTTTACTTGTGTAAAAATTTATAAGTAGTTTTAGAAATCTATATGCAATATGATACAATAGAGGATATTCAGGTTTTATGCACAAATATTATTTACAGTAATCTAGAAATACCTGGGTGAGTAGATTAAGGGCACTTTATTAGGATAGACATCAAGTACCAACTGTAATTAGATAAGCTAATGATAGCTAGATCTATGTATCGAATTAAAATGTTCGTCAATTAAAGAAATGAAGTTATTATCACCAATTATAAAGATAGTATAACGTCGTGTAATTAATACTTTACATGAATAAATCTATAATTAATAAGTGGAACATGAATGTTGTTTCAGTTGAATTTTAGGGGATCAATACTGTTTTTTCTATAAAGAAGATTGGTTAGCAAAGCGACGTATTCGGGTGTTAAAATCAGCAATTGCCTGAAATTTAATCAAACTGCTTTCATTGTTTTGTTTAGACACACGTATATTTTAACTTGGGACCAATATATTACTTGTAAAGTATTTTGACCATTATCCAACGGTTTGGGATATTGAATATAAGCATTAGAGAAATTTATGGTCAAACGGTTTGAGAATTTGCATAATCACAATTTGTGAGTCGTACATTCATAGGTAAGGTAATGTTCAATTCCAAACTATTGTTTAGTTGTATAGTTCTGTAAGGTATAATGAATGCAAACAGATTAATAATATTGCACGGTATTTCATTGTTATAAAATAATGGAACAATAGGGGATGTGTGCATTGCGATCATTAAAAAGGTAAAAAGTGGACATTGTCCTCTTGTAGAATATTATGCGTACACTTTGCCCAGTAAAGGAAGACACCGATAGATAGATAATAAAATAATATATCTTAGGGTAACCAACCCAGAACTTCTTTTAATTAAAAAGTGGTCAATGCTTTTCTATTTAAAGTGTCAAGTAAAAGTAGTTAATTGAAGAACAAAATATATACCTACATTGAATATTCAATGAGAGCTTGTGTTTAAAACTGTCATTTATTATTTGTTTTCGTTTTAATTGACGCAATGTTATAGGTATATGAGATGAGGAGGATATAGGTGTAGCCATTATTGTTCCATTGAATGGCCCTAGGCTGGACACATCATGTTATGGTCAATTCTACGATTGGACCACTACTTTGAAAATTATAAGTACATATACATATAAAATGTGTTAGGAGGTATAATTAAAACATATCGTAAGTACTTAAAGCTTTATATACTAGATTTGTGCGAAGGTATATAGATAATTTTTATCACTTGATCTTGTTTTGTCATTTCTAGTAAGTAGTTATATGCTTAATCTGATATCACACATATCTGCAAATAATTAAGTATGTAGATCAAATCCGTATATTAATCGCGATGATTATGAAAATAAAACACATAAATGGAATACTCGTAAATGTAATAATTAAAAAAGCAAACCTAATATTAACTTGCGTGATCAATAAATAGTAGGTATTGTGTATTTGGCTAATTGTATTACAATTATGCAGTATGAACGAAGGTCACCCCAGTGTTGGCCGGCCGATGTCCGAACAAGTCCCTGAGTACAAGTACTACAGTACCTAGTAGGTAAATATGCAAATGCAGGTCACGAGAATAATCGCAAAGAGCATGAGAGAGTATTTTGCGACATACAGTAAAATTCTATAATAGACTCTAGTCCTACCTTTAACTACACACGCTACCTTGAGAAGGGGTTGCATAATAGAATCGATGCATTTCGTAGTTTCCCCTTTATCTAAGCGTATTATGCAACGTTAACAGAGGGCGAAAACAATTTGAATAAGTATAAATATTCAAGTAAAAATTGAAAATATTTAGGTATTTGGATACTCAAAATGCAATGAACCAGCAGAACCAAAGCAACTACCTGTTCTAGGTATAAGTACTGCTTTCTAAGTTTTTCATTGAATCGTTAAGATTTTCATAATATTATAAAATATTATCCTGGGCATGCCTGGGCCAAGAGTTTGCACTGTCGCTCGCCTTTCGCACCTACTGTCGACCCGCCACCGAGGTCACGTCGTCCGCCTATCTCTTTTGGGGCCTTGTGACACTTCATCTGTTTTCCCATGGTCTCCACTTTATTACCTTATCAAATCACTTTTTTAATTCATCGGTCTCTAAATTGTTATAGTTATTTGGTAGTTAATAAATACGAGTAAATACTTACCATTACTGGTTGTGGTGCCCTGCACTGGTCACCCTTTATGTATACGTCAAAATAACCATCATTAGAATAACGAAGATTATAGCGGACATTCGCTAGGAGAAATATTAGGTATGTTTTTCCTATTTAATTATGTTGCGCTGATGTCCAAGACATTGAATAATATAACAAAACCAAGTATTTTTGTCTTGCTGTGAAGGTATAGGGTTTCCAGAGCGATGCTTGGAAAGGGTACCTTTCTTATTCTAGCTGTCTCGAACACTCGAAATCAAGTGATCTGTTATTGATCGCAGCCAGCTTTTCGGAACATGGAAATGTAGTTTGGGATTAGGTTGATAAATTATATACCTATTAGGAATTTAAATAATTATGATTAATTTTCTTGTACTTAATAAATATTGGATTTTAAAATTATTGTACAGAAAGGACTTTGCTTTGTTATTTGAGAATTGTTTGGTATAACTCTCATTAAGATTAAGACATAATAAATTGCGCTCTGGAGTATCAATAAAGTGTCAAAGTGAAGTTTTCTTTTCTTTATTATCAAATGCTGGAAGAATATAAGCCTACTACAAATAACAGCAATAACGTCTGATTTGCCCACTGACAACATTCTCTGACCATACCTCTACACTTTATAATTTATAATGCACTGTACAAACAGTTAAAATATAATAAAAATTAAGAGTAAGTACCTACGTATCATACATATATCACTTATATGAATTATTATTATTATTATGGCGGATAATTTATGGCGCCGTTTCATGGATTATCCATCTCAAGGGCGCGGAAACTGGTCCTGAAGAGCGACGTCTTCAGCTTGCTCCTGAAAGTTGTGACGATCTGGTCGCTGTGCAAATCCACGGGAAGCTGGTTCCATCTGACAGGGCCAGCTACGCTGAATGCTCTCTCGTAGAATCAGGACTTATTAGCCCTGCTGAGTTCGATGAGCCTGTTGTTTCCAGTAGTAGTAAATAATAATAAAATATTAATCATCAATACCTGTTTAATTGATGTAAATTTATGATATAAAATTGCGTGTTGGTTTACCTGGAATATTTATTATTGCAATAACCCTATTATTGCATGTTGCACTTTGTGAATTATATGCATTATTGTTTTATCGTTTATTGAACTTTTATTAATATAATTATGTACCATATTCAGTAGTTTATTGATGAATATAAATTAAAATGTCATTACCTACACCTATTGTTGCAATAAATATTCTTCAAGGGAGGTCATGTGAGACTTATACGTACCTATCTATCTATAAATAATACTATTTTCCATACAAATATGTATTTCTATCTAACTAATTTGTTAGAGAAATCTATACATCTACTAAATTTAGTCTATTTTGATTCACTCATATTTTTACATTAGATAGTGGGTATGTTAGATATTATTTCGAGTCGGCAATGACTTTGTAAATATTGGAAAATGATTAGAAATATTTTATGTAGCGTGGGTAACATAAATGTTTATTGACTAATGATAACATAAGGGCGAGGATGCTAGGCTGCACACTGCACAGTGCAGGTGATAAAGGGCAATGATTCATTACAAGTTATTTCGATTATCATCGAAAAATAATTAATTTGTAGTTTATAAAATAATATAACACACGCTCGTATGTACAATCCAATATAAGGACGTGGGTTATTTTTATCATAACTCTATTGACAGTGTTATGCACTTAGTAGACTCTACTACTATTACGTCTTATAGTTATTTACTTTCCTAACGTGAAATTATTCATTGAATAGATAATATTTCAGATACCTACCCAAAATATTATTGTGACAAGCCTGAGCCACCCTATCATTTATTAAACTTCTTTTTACTTATGTATAAAAATTCTGGTAGAATTTTTCGATGAGACAAAATTGCACTAAAAAACATGCGAATAATAGACATGAATTGTGAAAGCATGTCGTTTAAAAAATTTAACCCCATCATATCGTTTCAGTACCTACGTACAAGCTTTTGGCTTATATAGTCATCGTCTAATTCCAGGAAAATATAAACAAATGCATAATATGAAACATGACTTAAAATATATAGCCGCATCTAACTCAATTACATGAGTTAATTTTGTACATGAAGTATTTCATTGATGATTGGTCGCAGGCTATCGATGTTATAGGGCCACTAATAAAGCACGCCCTAGTGAATAATTTTTCATACCTTGTTTCATTGTATACGCCTCTTATGTTCACATGCAGAACAAATACATAAATATGTATGTACTAATAACTTAATAAGAATAATCTCGACGTCCATTTTCAATGTAAAGTTGTCTGTACTTTGCAAGTTACTGACATAACCGTATCAAATGCATTGCTTAGAAAAAGTGACGCACAAAATTGTTATACTTTATTAAATTTGATCTAATAAAATGTACAATGACCTTATTAAAACCATTACTGATAGATAGAGACAGGAGTAGCTACTGTGAAATAGAAGTTTCTATCTATAAATATAGTTCGAGTGTACGATCAATATATAGTGACAAATGTAATACATATTATAAGAATCAAAAATCGAGGTAGATATATGTAGTGTATATATTGCCTGTAGTGGGTGATAATATGTGACTATATATTAATACTTTACACATTCACTGTATGTCGCCAGCATGCACTTCTAAATTTATTATATCAGCATTTTGTTTGTCGATACTCGATATAGATACGAGTATGTTGTGTACTGTGTATGCATAGTGCATGTTATATGTCCTATTATTGACGTTAATCATGATCATATATGTACGTGCGATGCTATGATTCAGGGTAGGTACTAGATAACAGAGATACCCGTGATGACGACATTTGTACGAATATTTTTTCGGTACAACTACAATATTCACATACTTTGCAACAGTGATATACCTACGACTAATAGATATAGTTCGGTCACAATTCTAATAAGAACGAAACCCAAAAAGCCCAAAACCCTACCACATCGTCGATTTTCTCTTTCTTTTTATATTTTTTCCTCGCTGAAACTATTTACTACATTTTTATGTAAAAATTTGTCCTGAGAACTTTCACCAATTTGAATAATATCATGTTAAAATTTAGATAGATATAACTAAATCAAATTAGGTGACTATATTCTTCATACATTATTTTCAATTCTCACAATTTGAAAAAATACGAAAATTGGACAGTTTTTTAGCTGGATACCTCTGCTGCTATTTCATTTTGTATAGAATAATAATTTATGAAAAATTTTTAGTTTTAGAGTACCTACCTACCAATATAAGAAAAAATCACTAAAAAAACAAATTTGGGCATTTTTTGCATGTTCCTTCGCGAAACATTGTTAGCGAACCTCGTATTCGGATTTAGCACCTGAAAAACGTACAGAATGAATGAAATCCAGCCAATCCCAAAACTTTTCATCAAGGGGATTTTCTGTGTCTAAAGAATAGGTATTCCACGCAATTAATTTGGAACATCACTGGAACATCATTTTCAGTACTTATGCGTACGAGTAGGGCGCAATTATTCTGTGGTTTTTATATTATATATATAATTATATATGGTATCTCTCTACGCCTAATCTTCAGTTATCACAATTTGTTGGTTACCTATCTATATAGTCTATTAGGCTATGGAATAGTGAACTGATAATTGAACTGAGTTCTCACCCACAAATAAGTCTGTTCATCATTATTATTTATTTATCAATAGCAGAAGTTAACTGTGATATTATTGTAGTTAGATTTATTTGATAACTATTTTATCAAAATCATTAAAAATATTAGGTAATCTAGCTAGACTATACAAATCTTTATCTTTTTGAACTAAAAAGTGTGTTATCAATTTATTTTACTATGATATAATATTAAAAACAGAATGTCTTACTTTTTAGTTAGTGCGCACTTAATTATAGTCACAGAATAGGACCATTTCTTTACTCAATAAATTTTCTCAAAATCATACTTTGCTAATCATTACGATAATATTTTAGTGAGGTTGCCTAGGTACTAAATCTCCTATATCTAGGAATCAGTTTTACACGGGAGAAACCTCGGGACAATTACAAAGCAGCGTGTAGGCAATAAGCTTACATATAAACCAGTAGCGTTCCGCCGGGTACAAAAGCTAGTTATAAATAATTTAGCACCCATCCTATTACTAATTTTATTTATTCATTCACCTAGCTGAAGCAAAACGTAGTGTGCGCAGAAATTCTCGAGACGTTTACAAATTACATTACGTTTAGACATTATAATTAATGGATTTTAGTTTTATCATTTTAATCCGCGATATCCCGGACCAGGGTGAATTTTGTGATATACTTAATATCAATAATCATTCATCATCGTCTTTTCATTTCTCAAAATTTGAAATGACGAAATTATGAAATAAATTGCACAATCCATAATAATGAATTATATTATATACTTATAATGATATAAGTACTATACTATATTATTCGAATGTGTATTTGAATGAATTTACAAATATCCGGGATAAACTCATATTATGCCGCCTAAATAAAACTCCTTGTCGTACTTTGAGTATGTAAGCTCTGCAGCTAGTATGGTACACGGACCTGCCACCTACGAATAAGCTGGTATATATAAATAAATAAATTTAAATAAATCTTTATTGGCCAGAGAAAATGTTCATAGTTACAAAAACAAGACAATTATAGTGTGCCAAAAGGCGGACTTATTGCAAAACCAATATCTTACAGTCAACCCGATCATATACCCTATCCCTATAAGAAAATCTAATGGTGAATGATGAATTAATGATAATTATTTATGTAAGTTGTGGACACTTCTAATTGGAGGCTCGACGCGTTTCTCATTTTATGTTATTGTTATTGTGTATGTGTTGTTAACTCTCTGTCAGTGTCCCTTATATGTAAAATAAAAATAAATAAAAAAACACTTATCAAATTCTGTTGTGTCTTTAATTTGAAATTCAAAAAATGATGTTGGTATCTATGTATTTCAATCAAAAGAGATTTCGTATTTTGCAAAACAAACGTCTACAAAGTAATATTTTAGACATTATCTTATTAAAAAAATATTCTTACACAAAATATTCTTATGTCATATTTCTTTCACATTAAGTAAAATAACAATCCCGTATTCCGCACTATATTCCAAAAAAACAGGTATTTGTAGATATTTTAGGTACCTACCACATGAGTAGATTTGAGTTTTTGAATCCCCTCGTTTTTGCTATGCAGTAAATGAGGATATTTTAGGAATAGCAAGAAGTATCTACAATGCACTACACAACATACAACATAAAGTCTCATGATTTCATTGTCTTCTCATGGTAAAAAACTAGAAATAAATGTCCTGATCTATAATAATGTACCCGCGCTATACCAGGCACATAAGCTAGAGTTCATTTAATTCGATGAATCAATAATTACCTATCATAATCAATATTTGCATAACACAATTATTTAACATGCCAATCATGCTATCGATAATAAATAATATTTTTGCGACGTTTTTGATAAGAGTATTAAATATTTCTAGAAATTGTTTTATTTTGACGAAAACATAATATTTGATCGTAGATATACGTAGTCACGTTGCTGATGTGGCAAACTATTCATCTGATTAGATAACATACAGTAATTATATAGGTAGGTACAAGTAGGAATTATAGAGATTTAGATATACCTACATAGATCATGAAAGCGCTTTAGTGTCGAAACGAAGTGCCGTCTTTTAACGCACGTGTGTTAGCCCAATCCTTGTCCACCGCTGCGAGTCCCATAGGCTCATCAGGAGTCAAAGTTATACTATATATTTCAAAAATAAGTGGATGAGAATACCGGGTATGTGGTTTGGAAGAGGCAATGGTCCCGTCTAGGGCGGGTTTTGGGAATGCCAGATGATAATTTATCAAGCGTCGTTTTTATCCCACAGGGTATCCGAAGTCCTGGATGATCCTCTATTAGAAGACATGTAATCACTGCCCAATACCAGAGTGGTGAGGCCATGGGATATCCCTGTGTCCCTCGGGGAACATTGGAGGGTGAAGTAGTAGATATTTGTATTTAGTAGGTACCTACTATACCTTAATTACCTACCTGTAGTTACAATGCTATACCGGAGTAGTAGAGGTTCCACGCACAGCGAATTTGCATACTTACTTTATCATTAAAAATACATTTTAAGAGTATGCATACCGAGATTGCAAAAATTAGTAAAAACGGGAGACCTTATATCTCGACAACCGTTACTAAATATGCTTTGAAACAAAATAGGGTAGATGCATTGAACATATATCTAGGGAAAACCGTAAAAGATTTTTTATATCATGTACAGATTTCTCAATTATTTTTTTTTGACAAACACCTTTTTTCGAAAGACGGAAACTCGTTTCCCGAATGTCGCGGAGTATTTTTTTTCTTGTACTGATAAATTCATAATATGCATAAAAATCTAGAAAATAACCGTAAAAATTTTTTGATAGACGCAAAATTAACCCCAAAAAATGGAAAAAAAACGTTATTTTTACCATTTTATCATGCGATTGTTCACGCGATTTTGAACCTTAATGCCGTGGGAAATGACTGTGACGTCATTCCTGGTGCCAAGCCCTTAACGATGAATGCGGTGAGTGCGTGTAAAGATTGTTTAGGTAAAATGTCGGAATAATTATTCACGTGCAGATTGTTGGAATTCAAAACAGTGACGTCTCTTAATTCATTGATAAGTTTTAAAATAAGTACATATGTATCATGTGAGTTTAGTAAGTAGATGACGTCACTCGGTGATACGTTTGACTAATATATTCTATCTCACCATTTTGCAAACGGTTTAAACCATTACTACGAGTAGGTTTTCTTCCTGAATCAAGCAATCATGACTGATAAACATCCAGATGGTTCTGGATTCCTTTAGAGGAGATTGTGGGAGTAGTATAGTAACAGTACATAAATTAAAGTATACATTATAGATCACATTTTATGGTACATATTTTGTAATGACTGGGTATGGATATAAAGTATGTGAAAGACGCAGTAAATAATATGATGACTATTAACATATAGCGACATAATATATGTCATATAATTATCTATGAGAGGTTACAGATAACACATTATAATCATTTCGTTGGAATTTTTGCAAAAACAAGCAATAATCATTATTATTAATAATTATATTTTCACGAATATTGAGTTGTTTACTTACTATTACACACTTCTAATATATTTACATACAAACATAACTACTTATAATCTATGTATATAAAGTAGAGTCTAATTTTTGCAAGTGTTCGCATAACTCCCAAATTTTACGGTGAATTGCTGCGAAAATTTATGTTAACATTTGCGATAATATAGACTGTGTTTTAACGTCGCCGGTTTTTAAAGAAAAAGCTTTTGGTTTTTAAAGAAAAAGCTTAAGGAGATGCCATGATGATGAGGGGATCCAAGTATTGTGTGGGGTCGAGTGTAGTATCGTAAGAAAGGGCGTTGGAAAATACGAGTAAATTTGTTTAAAAACATTTTGTCCAGCTCAAGCCTATAAAGTACCTATGCCGGTTTGGTTTGTTAAATTTGCCGTTGCGAAGCACGGGAACTCGGCTAGTATATAGCATAAATACTATAGGTAGATATACCTATCTATTAACTACTTAGACAGTTATGTAATTCAATTAATTAAGAATTTGCGGCGCATTATTTTCTCCAACAAATATAGCAATATACTATAATAATGTTTTCATTTTGTATCACTAATGTAATGATCTATTTTCCAAATATATGGTAGAATATAACAATCGTAAATTGGGCAGTAGGTCTTCTTGCGAAGATATCTCGCGAATGTGAATATAGGTTGACGCAGGTTCTTGGAGCACCGAGCTTTCTAGCGAGAGGTGCCGAGTCATGTAATGCGTGGACTTTTAGTATTGTCGGGTTATCTGTAGGACGTAGGTGCATGCATATTGCATACATTGAATTGCTTCGCATTAGTCCCGAAGATATGAGAATAGCAAGCTAGACGAAATAAAATAAAATAGAACCCGAATCACCTGAGATAACCGCAACTTTAATTGGTGCTAACGAGTGTGATATCCTATGGAATTGTCTTTTAAATGCGCCCATCACTACCTGGTGAATGGTGATGGTATAGGGACAGTAGAAATAGATCACCAGATCATTATTCTGCGTAGCTTAGGTAGGTATAGGCTTTCCTTGCAACATAATAAAAACGGATAATCTTGTATGCTTTTGCAGCGCGATGAATCCATGTCTTCGTTGTCAGTTCTTCGGATTTCACTGCGCGTCTAGAATGGTTGACTGACCGAGCTTTCGGCAGCGATACTACTGCCATCTTTATGGTGAAGAACCCGAAGAACTGACAACGAAGAGATGATAAAAATGACAGATTTCTAGATTGACTAGATTCATATAGCTATAAGGTGAAAAAGAAATAATAAAATAATACGAAGAGTTATCAGGAGAGGTAATAAGGATCGATTAAAAATTGCTTGACATCAGACGAGTATAAATAATTATGGTCATAAAAAACGTGATCCTACTCATAGAATAATAATATATAGTACCTATCCTACTTACATCTATGAATTAAATATTTGTCATCGAATAAAATCAAAAAGCGAATTGAAATATCAATGTAATTTTTGTTTTAAATCTTCTGAATTGTTCTGAAATATTAATTTGTCATTTTTTTATCCTGTCATTACAATTAAATTTTGTGTAATTAAAATACAATTAAAGTTTTAAAGCTGATGTGAAAAATATCAACAGTTACTTGGTTTTAAGGTAAGTAGATTCAAATTTCTTTAAAATGGAGTCATCTGTAATATATCGCCGTTTGCCGATAAGCATGCCCATGTGAACAATTCTCTATGTTTTGTATGTCTAATTGTAGAAGAAGAGTAATAAAAATAAGATTAGGTAATCCTTAATACAAAAGATTCACCATCGCCACAAAATAATATTACGCAGGTCAATAATAAATATAATGCATTAACTTTTTTTCAGCATATTTTAGTGAAAATGGAAACGTATTATCAGAACCAGGGATTTGCTGGTTGTAACAACTATGGAAATAATCATTGCTTAGGATACCAAACACATAATCCATCGCAAAGAAATCAAGTTTCTGTAGAGCAGTATAATCCAAATGTTCAACAAGTATCTCAAGGACAACAATCTGGTCAGGGTTCTCCTGAACAGCCTCCGATGCCACCTGAAGCTGAAGCTGCGTTAAGTCAACTCAAAAATCTACCATGTCCCAAGCAATATTTTCCACCGAGCATGCTTAATTCTAATTTACCAAATGCACCCCAATGTAATTGGAATCAAGGATCTAGTAATTCTTATAGTCCAAGTAATAGTATGTTTATGCAAAACAATATGCAAGGGAACTTTCAAAATCCACACGCTGCAAATAATACCCAACTGCATGCTCAAAATTTTCAACTGCACCAAGAATTACACGGCACGGGAAGATCTTCTCAAGGAGATTTTCACAGTGCAATGTCCAATTCTCAACGTCAACATGCCTTGAATCCTCAACTCCATGCTCAAAATTTTGCAATGCATCAAAATATCCACGGGGTTGGTAAGGCTGGAAACCAGGGACCTCAACATTCTAAAGCACCTCAGTCTGAGAAAAACAACGCAGGAAGCCGCAAATTTAAGTATCAGCCTCCAGCAGTGAATCAACAACAGACACAACAAACAGGACAAACTAATAATTATCAGTATTCTCAAAGTTATACTACTCCTTACAATGCTACGCCTGCAACGCAATACAACATGGGCCAATATTCCATGGGACAACAATCTATGACACAACCTATGACCGATAATTCCACAGCCCAAAACTCCTCCCATCAACATACAATAGACATGCATCAACATCCCACATGTCAACATTCAACAGACCCACATTCTAACTATCACTCGGTTGGAAACTATTCTGCAGATCAACATTCTATGAATCCACATGCTATGAATAATAATTATTCTATGGGTCAGCAGAATATGATGACTGACAATACCATGACTCAATACTCTTCCCCAAATAACTACACTGGATCTCATTACTCACATAATCATACTCATGAAGATATGACAGCTCAAGCTATACCGCATCACAATAATAATTACTCTTACCAAACACACACACATGATACTGATAACAAATTCCATTATCACATGCCTCAACAAACTACCGATCACTATCATACTCATTCCGAAAATACTCAACAGCCATCGAATGAGACTTCGAGTTATCCAACTCACAACAATTACACAATGCGTGATGTGGGTCCAACATCTCACGATTCCCTCTCAGTTTGCCGCCAAGATAATTCGAGTCAAATTCAGGAGATTCTATGTTCTGAACCTGAACCACATTTGACCATTGTGCAAAGGTCTAGAGGAAGCCATGATCTTGCTAAATTTAACGAACGCAACGTCAATGATGGTGGTGAAGTTTATTCTATAAAACCTTGCATACACCATGAAGCGTCATATCCTGTACAGCAGAACAGAATCTACAGTAGCATGCCGAACATTCAGAAAATGGTAAGTTAATCTATCACAAAAAATAATCAAATTTCGATAATAAGCAGTCAATAAATCAATACATTTTACTCATATATATCGCCATATTTTCAGGTCCCTGTGAATCAAGAAAGAAGCAATGGGCTCCAAGGAATTAGATCGACTCAAGGCTTTTCTGCCAAAAGTTGGGTCATTGGTCCTCCAGCTAAGAAGAACAGACAAGACTGGATGAAACATTATGCGTAATATAATGGAGTGAATATAAAATTATTGTGATTGTTATTAATATAATGTTTTGTTAGCAGCGTGTTCGTCAAAGTGGAAATTATTTGTTACGTTTTGTTCATAATAGTAAAAAAGAAGATTGTTTTGTCTTAGAAATTGTATTAATTTAATGATAATTTGTGCATTAGTTTATTTCACGTATTTATTCCCTAGAAAAGTCTTCCATAACCAAATAGATGAGTACCTACTACCTATATAGAGTTTGACATTTGGTTCAGTGCTTATGTAATTATTATTAAAGGTACACAGGTATATTCATGGTATATTCAAGAAAAATGCTCTGTCTGTTTACAGTCACGTCATCAGCTATACGTGCATTGTTTTATAATAATTATTGTTCATCCAACTAAAAAGAAATAGGTTTAATAATTTTAGTTATCTGAATCAAACTTAAAGTTAGATCAGTATTATTTATTTATCAATAGTAGGTATCTCCTGTTATAATCTAAATGCCACGTTGAAGACAAGTTGTCTAAATCAGACATTTATCTTAAACTAAAACTAGGTCTCAATTAAATTACGAGAGATACTTATGTAGTAGGTACATATATTACAGGTTTGTAGGCAAAGGCAAGATATGTAATACTGTGTATGTATAGAAAGGTACAAGATTCTTTTTACGCCTGCATACTGCATTAATATTATTTTTAATAATATTAGGAAGAGCATTTTGGTCGGGTCTCATAAAAACATATCAAGAAGACCACGCAATATGAAATATTGTTGTAAGTAGATACTTTTCTACCTCTGTTGCATGTTACCTTACAAGGACAATGTAAAACAATTATGTATTTGAAGAACGTTCTATTAAAACATGAAAGATAGCCAGGTTCATCACTTCACCCATTTTTCAAAATAATTCTCTCGCCTTCACGAAAAAAAAATCGATTTTTCAAACATAGAGGTTAGGATGGAATAAAAATAGTAAAAAACGTCAAATTGTGACAGGGAAGAATGCCAAGTTTGTTTCATGTGAAATGTTTTATCAAAATTATGCGGTTATAGTTTTCCAAAGGATTACGAGTATATTGATAACGAAATTTTACCAACTACATAGTGACGAGCTTGATTAGTGTGGATTATTATTTTTGCAGATATAAATATACGTAGGTTGTTTACTACGAAGTTTGTTCTTATGAATGACACCAGGCGTTAATCGGTATTCTAGAATAATCTCTCATCATTGGAATTGCCTTCTTTAGATTGTTTGTACTGAGTACTGTGTAATAATAATATAATGACCTAGCACTATTCAATTCACGTTTCCTCTGCGTTGTTGGTGCATGGATCGACGAACTATCGGAAGACACCCATTCTTCAAGCATCCTCTCTAATATTCTCTATTAGGTACATCCATAATATCTACTTATAAGATTGTAAATGATCCAGACTATATTTTCCTAAGATAATAGTAGGTATATTAAATAAAAATAGGTACGCGGAATTGAATTAGAGGTGATAGTATGTTTTTCGACTGCACGGTGTTCAATAATTTTTCACAAAAATATAATAACGAGAAGAACAGTTACCGAAACGACATCAGGAATGTTCCTTAGTTTTGAAGTAGAAAAAATATATTTATATGGCACTAAGTAATAAATGCTCTACAAAAATATGGGTATTGGTAAAGCATTTAAGATGCGAAGTATTACTATGGTAGTGCATGGTGCACTTGTAAGGTACATGAACTATGTACGGGTCCTTAACCTCTCTTCCTACAAACAAAATTACACATCCAATCCAGGCCTATGATGCATCAACTTCAACACAGAGATCTTCATTGTTTATTTATGCACGACTATTCACAATATAGTAGTCAACATAGTGAGCTATATTTATAACACGGGATACAAACGTGAAACCAAATGTATCAAGATGATATTCTAGCCATTTTACTGTACTTTTGAACAAGTTTTCAGTATCATTCATTCATCTTTCATTCACTTAATGATCCAACCCTCTTGTGGTCTAGGCTTTAGCTGTCTGCATATAGCCTACCCTGCGCTAGACAAACCCCCAGATGCCACCTACCCATTTTTGTATAAGCTTCGAGTTTGTATTTGGATATTTAACTATTTTGACTTAAAAGATCCCAGCTGGTCACCGCCGTCACCGAAGACCGCCAAAACGATGGAGGGACATCTGGACTTCAGCCTCCCATAGAATGAGGGCTTTCTTGAACGAAAAGATCACAAGATCTAAGAAAAGATGAAGAAGAAGAAGACTTAAAAGATAATAAAAGATATTGAATTGGGTACCAAAACTAAAAATAAAATTGGCAAATTACTGTACAAGCAAAAGGTAGTATGACGTATAAACAATGAAACCATTTCTCAAATTTACACCTATTTAGGAAAGTAGGTATTAGTAGACATACCTACTTTAATAAGGTAGTTTCAATGCCTTTACAAAGTTGGTGCAAGCGTAGTCTAATTTTTTAAAGTATTTTTCAAATAAGATCAAAAATCTTGTATAACTATAGGAATCTTACATATTGCGTACGTATAGGTACTGACTGTTTATATTCCCTCTGAATTGATATTCAAGATGGCAGGCGCATGGCAGAGTCGCTAATAGAATGCATCGAGATGATGATTCCTCCGCCTCCTTGTGTCCTCTCCCCCATCCCCTCCCCTCTCTCCATAACCGGTCCTCCCCCGCAGATGCAAGTCCCTCCTCGTATCTCACCGATCTTAAATGCAGCGACTATAAGTAAATAATAAGTATTAAACCCGAGGTATATAATACATGGATTATAATGTAGGAAGGAACTTAAGGAAGCTGTGTACCTATTAGAATTTTTGTACATAATCGCAAAAATTGTTAAGGGAAGTGTATCATGACCAACCGGACAGTTTTTTTATAAATGTTTGCCGAAATATCATCAACTGAGTTACGTTAGACCATACACTCTGACCTAAGTAACCAACTGGATAATTCATTGTATGGACGCGAAGACATCTCACTGATCATCTTTAACACCGCCTGTAAAATATTTAATCAGAAATTAAATCCATGGATCTGAAAGTTTTAAGAGGATCGTCTCTCATGATACAGAGGAAGAAAGCACGGTATTGTTTGATCTCCAAACAATTTTTTTTTCAAGCGTATGAAGACTTCAGCGATGGAATTTTTTTCATGTCCCTACATATAGATTAAACTTAATTAATTAATGCGTTTTTGGGGAATGAGGACGGTGGACAATCTGTTCCGGGCGGCGCAGGACAGGGAACTTTTCGCCAGAGTAATCGCCGATGTCAGGAAAACCTGATGATATGGCACAACAATGAGAAGAAGAAGGTCTTCAGACAGTAATTTAGTGTAAGATATTTGGTAAAATTACCTGTTTCAAGGTATGTAAATCTCTGATAATTCAATAGAGATACCTGCCTACCTAGAGTTTTATAGTATATAGTGATAGTATAGGGACATACCTACTCAAGGTATATTTCAATCATTGGTATTCTTCTCGGATGACAATGTCCAATTCTAGAATCTAGACACAGTTGGATTCGGGTACCAAAGATTTCTTATATACTGCATAGGTACTCGTATTTCTTGTGTTTTTTTATTGTTATTGTTGGGTATTATGTTGGTCGCGGTCGCGGCTTTAAGTTTTTTGGTAAGGAAGGTCCGCCAGTTCCCTCTCTCTTTTCTCCTCTTCCCACCTCTTTCACTCCTCCCATCATGCAGTACTGTGAGCTGGCATTATTATTATAATAATAAACCCGGTTACAATGCACTACAGTCTACAGTGCATCGCGGCATAGTCCAAGGTTGCACATTACAGACACGAATTTAGAATTTTATGTATTTACTCTACGAATGTTCGGAACACAGGATCAACGCATACATAGGTTTGGATGTTAGGATTGTGAAAATCTACATACGAGTATCTATCATGATTTCGTGTACATTTCGTTTCATCCGTCTTGTCACACTTTTTGTATAGAATTACTATGTAGCCAGTGGCCAAGTTATATGAAACAAGGAATAGGTAGTATGTTTTATGAAAAAAATCAGACTCCCTACAGGTTAGGATGCAGTCTGTCAAGACAGTGATGGTCTCGGATTATTTTGGAACTGCATGTAGCTCCCTCATCAATAACTATTTCAAAACTAGAATTTGATTTTTGGCATAGGTATAGCGCTCTTCTTATATTTTTAAGTATTGAACGAGAAGTTATATTATATGCATGCAGTTTTTATTTACTTTTTGAAGTAGGTATAGTGTTATGCAAAAAAGTAACCATGATTTTGATTTTGCTTCCACTGCCGTAACGTTTATGGCTATGAGTGAATGAAGGTATAGTAAGGTCTACGATGCACCAATTCAGTCCTGCTGATGACTTTGAAATGTCCGGGCAGTACAGGGCAATGACCTACCCAATCTCCGCTGCATTAGCATGGCATGGTATTGTATCTACTATGGACTATGGCAATGGCGGACTATCTTCTCTACGTACTAATATTATATCTACATCTACTACCTATTCCTCTATCCAAATTATACGCATACAAACACACGCACACAGACCTATAATACACCCACGTTACATAATAAGCTGATGCACTTATACAAATGCAGCCAGTACAACTTGCAATATACAACCTATGGTTTCCCAACTCCATACTTCGTTATATAATTTAGTAGGTATCTACTTTCTACATATCAAATTTCTTCAAAAGTGTTTTCCGATGACCTGCTTGTGCTTTCAGGTTATAATAGATTTCAATTCTCTGACTTGGTTATATTCACTAAACCTTCAGACTTTAGCAAAAAGAGTCAAAAGCTCCACTTAACGATACACACGCGGTTCATCTAAAAATACTCGTGAAATTGGAAGAAACCACGATATATGGGGCCTGGGTTTGTAAACATAGGTAATCCTGATAATATAACCATAGTTTAAGAATCATTGATAAAGGCATTCCAACATGCAGTGATTAGTATGCGGGTGTGTGCGTGCATTCACATGTGTGTGTGCGAGGGAGTGTTATATAATACCTATGAGTATGTATAGGAAGGGGTATACTATATGTATATCATAGTGTTAGTGTTGTCAGTTAATATTACATGTAGATTGTAGGTACCTATAGTACCTACCTACACAATGCACTGCGCGCATACTAGAAACACATCGAGTTTTTTACGGCTTTTTTGGCGTTGATAGTTTTGTGAATGCGATCGTACAGTCAACCTAAATGGTAAGTATGTGTATATTCTCTTGTTTTACGTAGATAATACGATTATTTTATTACTATTAAAATACAGATTTTTTATTTTTTTAATATATAAATTTACAAAACCTATGAAGTGTAAATAATCGCCCACCAACCACAGAGGTGCTAAAATTGTAAAATGTGTAAAAGGGAGAGCATCCTCTGAAATCTGTTGATCAACAAAATGTTATATCCAGTGGCTTATAGCGTGGGATTCTATCGTCCGGGGCGGAAACCAAATCCGCCGCCCCCTTATTTAAGCATTTAAATCCAAAATCCTCGAATATTTTCAAGAATTCGATAGAGCCAGAGTCAAATAAAACTTCGATATTGCTATGGTATAAGAAGATAAAAAATGGCGCCGCAAGTGAATTTTTTCGAGTTTTTAATGAAACAAACTTAATGGATTTTTGAAATTTTTCCAAAAAAATACGCCCTCTCCCCCTTCCCCACACTACGCTACTATGTTAGGTATATACAATTGATTACAAGATTAGCGCAGTTGGGTGGAGTGTCAGTTTCCCAAGCTGAAGATGTCGTCTTCGGGTTCCAATCCCGACGTTGAGAAAGTATTCTGCACTTCGCGATACGAGCTTTTATAGCCTAGTGTGAAATGAGGTGTACGTTTATATACTTGTAGACACCATCATGGCAAGCACACATCTTTTGAGAAAAAAAATGATGCTCTGTACACTATGTAATAAAATTGTGTTTGCATTCAGTCGCTTCCACATATAAAGTTTGATAAATTAATGTCGCTATAGAGTTGCGTGCGGGCGGTTTTCTACGAGGAGGCATATTAACTTCAACTTCAGTACGAGTGAGAGGGATAGAAACATGAACCCAGTATTGAGTTAATATCCTCATCCCTCTCACACTCTAGGATGCAGTATAGTTATATTAGTTAGTACAGAAAAGGGCTCAGCTCTAGGTTATCATATTAACCTCTGCGTTACTTTGGTTTCTTCTTATCACCTCCCCCCTCCCCCTCCCACCCCTTCTACCCGCATTCCTCCCACAGCCCGCCACTCCTTACAGGACACTGCCCCCTCCTGAAAATGTACTTTTTTAACGAATTATAAACAGGGTCGCAGTAAGAACTCAAGTTTTAAAAAATACATCAACTTGATGGTTGTGAGCGTTGTAACCGTCCGTGTAAACCGTGTAAATCGTCCTTATGTTTCTGACTTATTTTGATGAATTTATGAAAATCATGAATTAAGGTAAAAAAACTCAAAACACCACAATTCACAAATAACAAACAAATATATACTTACCTACCTAACATACTCCTTTGATAGTCCTTACCAAAATACGAGTAAGGTACCTAATAATAATAATAATTGTATTATTTATGTAGCGCCGTTTTGTAGGTATTCCCACCTCAATGGCGCTCTGTGTTCCTCCCTATGTTGTTGGGAAGGATTTCTTAAACTAAAAACCTAAGTAGTCTAAGTACTAAATAGATAGGTAGTACCTCTGTTTATAAGAAGAACTTTAATTAAGAAGCACCTACTTCATACTAAGTACTTAACAGCCTCCAAGTTTGATTCGTAATTATTTGTATTCACTGAAAAAGGGAGTTCCTTAGATTATATATATTCCTTAGATGGTCTAATTCTATGGGGAGTTCGCAATAAAGTTCGACCAGTAAAGACTTTTTTTCAGTTTCAGATATAATTTTATCAAATACCATATATTATTTCATATCACCATCCGTCTAATTATTTCACCAATGCGGTCATGTGTTAGGATTGAATTCATTATTTTTTGTCGCTATTTTTTCCGTAAATTTAGCGGCCATTTTACGAACCCTCGCGTTGCGTTGGTCTCGCACTGTTGAGTTTTTATCAAACTTATTTTATAGGGACCTATACCTAACTAAACCCATTCTCCATTCTCATTGTTAGAAGATCATCATACCTACATTTATGTATAAAGAATTAAGAAAATTTAAAATATGTATAGAAAGATCTATACAATAAAGCTCTTGACTGAAAGAGTTCCGTGAGTAATAAGATTCCAATTAGACATTCGAATAAATTAGCTTTATTTATTTATTTATCGGACTTATCGATTGGCATTAGGTAGGTACAGTAGAAATTATTTTGCATAAAATTATTTAATCAAAATACCTACCTGCCACTAACTGGTATTGTTACTATGTATATGGCTCCCCCCAGAGGTGTTGGTTGGAGCTCTTTTGCAAACGGTCGATTCAGTTAACTGAACTTCTGGACGTGTGTATGGAGAGCTTTTTATAAAATGCGTCAAACCATTAGTAGGTAACTGTGCACTTTGTTCGCGTTAACATATAAAAAAATAAGTAGGTATTTATGCATGTAAATAAATTTCAATTAATAATAATAATAATAATTTTTATTCCAGACCTGGAAGTGGGTTGTGCAAGCCTCTCAGGTCCAATTAAGTACTTCGATAAATTTTACCAAATAAAAAAACGCGATTACTTTTAATGACTTGCTCTATAGGTTATCAGGTAGGTCTTTCATAATAAATCCTTATTAAAAATACCCTTACGTGGTAGGCAAAGAGGACAGAGCGCTAGTAGGTACCTACGAGCAGTAGGTTAAATTTTACAAAAAATATATATATATAATAATGTAATATTTAAATGAATCTAATATTTGTGACTTTTGGAATGTGAAAAATAAACAATGACATTTTAAAAACTCTGTTTGTTAGTTTACTCTGGGGATCTGTGAATTTAATATGAGGCCTTGTAAAATAGCACCTCGTTGCTACCCGAAATACGTTACCTATATGTACCTACACTGCCTACTTATAATATAGTAATATAGACAAACACAATGTAGGGAGAATAGTAATGTGTGATACAGGTGTATTTTTATAGGGAGTATAATATATTCCTATACGAATATTCCTCTTAGTAGAATCTTGAAAGCTTAGATCCCACGACCCGCCAAATAGGAAAAAAATCCTGGAGAATAGAAAAAAATGCGCCTGGCAAAGTTGAATAACCTGAAACTAAACCCACACAATACAGTATCCCTATAATCCTACCTATATTTCAATCAAGAAAAAAAAACAAGACATTTTGTAAAAAGGGATATAGCCCTTTCATTTATCGTTTCTAACGATTTGAGGTATTGGCTGATCTTTTATTACTTATAGCCCTGCTTTTGTATGATTTTTAATGTTTTCGTGTAGCTTTTCTAAGCATCAATGTGTTGTCTATTGTCAAGGCCATGAAATTTATTTTTAAGAAAACAATAATTACGATGGGACAATGAGTCCGCACTTTTTGAATGGGAAGTTGTAAAACAATAAAATGCAAGGGTTGCAAAAGTTACGCAACGAAAAGCAATAGTATTTTATGATTGTCTGATTCCTGATATCATTAACAGCATCTCTTTTGCCTTTACATCTTTTACCGACAAGACAGAGCTGTGTTTAGGATATATTTTTCCCAATATGTTGAACAATATTCTTATATCTTGTTATTTCCTCTCGTCTTTTTCATTGGTTTCATTGGTTCAATGTTACAGATAGACGTGGATGAATACGGAAAATAAAAATCTTACGAATCACAGATGACAATATTAAACATATTCGTAATTCGTAAAGAGTACATGGTTGGCGCAGTTGGTTGAGGCGGCGGTCTCTCGAGCGGGAGGCGCCAGGTTCAAACCGCGGCGCTGGCTATGTATTCTACACTTTGCGATACAGGCTTTTAGCCTAGTGCAAAGCGTGCAGGAAAGTATTTGGGTTTGTGTATCCAAGCCCAGATCCTTTTTATATTAAAAAAAAAAAAAGTAAAATTGAATTGTGCACACAAATTTACTTCAACAACAGAGCTCGAACAATTGTATGTTTTTTAATTACAAAATAATATAGTAATTACAACTTTTATTAACCCACAAACATTACAAAAAACGTAAAATAATGATACACATGCATAATAATTAAAAATAGTATCATTGATATTTCACAAATCGCCCAATTAGAGTGGTCTGCCTAATTAAAAAAAATCATTGTAATTTAGCGTTGTCATTCAGCAAACTGGTAGGTATGAGAGAACACTAAATTCATTTATTGTCTTTTCTAATTAGGTGTCATAGTGACATTAGTGTTGATAATAAAATCAGAAAAATAGATTTATACTTTTCGCATGGTGTCATGGAGACCATTGCATTCCCATTTAAATACCGAAGACTGCCCTGGTGCTGAAGAAGCAACCCTTTCAGGAATAGTTATTATTTTTATGATGTAATATAACACAATATGTATCATGTTGGGTTGGTCTTGGTATATTGCAACAATTCAGACTTTTAGGTGTTGTAAAGTGCACGTCCGACTTGTCTGTAATAAAACCTTTTGCGCAAAATATTGTGCCGACTGCCGACAGAGAACCAGCAACATATTAGAGTTGGAGGTCTATAAAGACAACATGAAACACAGTAAAATAATCTGGGATATGGAAGATTATACAATTTTATTTGTATTTCTGGTGAAATGGCGTTTTAAGTGTCATCTATGACGTAATAAAAATAAAAAATAAATATTTTATATACCTATTTAGTTTTTAACTTACGGGAGGACCTTACATTTATACTCCTTCTCCTATTAATATTATATTTTCAGGGTGGTCCATTATAATATTTAGAATTATTCTTCAAGTCAAAAAAGTGCATGCAATAAAATTAGCGAGGCGATAATATGATAAGTAAATCTTACAAAAATTTTCCAGTCAATCCCCGGTGAATTTTTGGCATAATTGTCTCATTTCAGATACGACCAATACCTATTTAGATGTATGTAGGTTTAATAAGACAGTTGTTGTCTACCTTTACAATTACATATAATACATATTGATATTATACATAACAACATAACACACCTATTACCTACATATGTAAGTGTGTCGCGCATCAATAACGATAAAGGATACTTACCTGCACACATTTCACTGTTTACTCCACATGGTGTGAAATTTCCTAATAGGATAGATCATCACATGAAAATTTTTGATATTGTAAATGTTTTCTATATTATTCTGCACTTTCTGCAGAATGCATTATGCAAGTTCATACTGTTTTTAGCTTATAGGTACAGTTCACGTTCTAAAAAATGATACAGTTTCATACTATAGGCTGGCCACACACGTCCCGAAGTTCAGTTCCGGAATCGACCGTTTTGCAAAAAAGTTCCGATCAAAACCTCTCTCTGAATTCAGCGTCACCCCGATTTTAAATTCAGAAAGAGGTTTTGGTCGGAACCTTTTTGCAAAACGGTCGATTCCGGAACTGAACTTCGGGACGTTTGTGGCCAGCCATAGTCTCTCTCTGCTCTGCAAATTCTAAAAATGATGATAGATGATACGTATCAGTCAGTGTCAGTATACCTACAAAAGAAGGCTTTTTTCGAGTTACGAGTATACGGGAAGAATACTTGTAGAATAATTGACGCAAAAATGCAGTGTATTGTTTATTTTTCATTGTCTATTATTTGTGTAACCCAAATATAATTATTTATTAGTCCACAAGAAAGGCTTAAAATTTGGCAATAATAATAAGCGGCATTGTCTGCAATGTGACTGGATGGTTTATGGGGGTGCTAATTTGTTCTATTCAAGGATTTTCAAGGGACAAAAGTAATAAAACCCCATCGTGGTTTATGGCTGCGCAAAAGAGTTAAATGTTTCTAAGAATAGTGTTTTTGTGCAATTTGGTAACACTGAAAACATTGATGCAATTATGAGTGTGAAACTGTACATTTACAACGTATAACAATAGATTCGTAGAATTGGGTTATATTGCTTATAACTGGATGCCAATGTCGCATTGCAATAACAAAACGACTATTGTTGACGTCCGATGTAAAAATTAATTTTAGGTAGGATGTGGCCATGGAATATGGCATATTTGCTACGTGCCTGAAATTTTTAAGTAAACAAGCCGAAAAAACGACAAAAAACATTAAGGGCTATGGAGGATGCGATGATTAACCCCGGAATGAAAATCACGACTCTCAGTCATGAGACTCATGAGGCACAACGATGAAAGCAGCAATAAAATAATTATTATATTCATCTTGATTGATACATCTTGCAAAGAAGCAGTCACGGTTTCTCATTACTGAAATGCTGCACATATAGGAACTTAGGAAGGTATCTATTAGAAGGTAAATTGTATTAGTTAGCTATATAGACATGGAAGAAAATCAGAATACGAGTAGTACATCTTAATATATTACATTGGTAGCTATGTACAATTACCTAGTGGACTTAACGAATATTCTAGGTGTACCTGTGTTCTTCTACAAGAGATAATATTCATAATAATAAATTATTCTCAAGGAAGCCGCAAGAACTTTCTAACCCATTATGGTAAACATTTCGTTGAGCCATGCCATGCAGTAAGTAGAAAATGTGTTTACCGTTACAATGTTTAAGATATAGGTACAGGTACCTTATCATCTTTAGAACAGTGCATCGTAAGAAACAGGCTTTGTATATTTTATCTTCCTTGTCCTCATTCCCTTGTTAGAGAGTCTGTATATTCAATGGTGCATTAATCAAATACGATAACTGATAAGAAAAACATGAACTCTATTATTTTCTCCAATTATTTTTATATCCAACAGTTTTGAATCCTGATGGTAAAGATGTACGTTTCGTATTACAATGGTATTAAAGGTACCAACCTACCAACTAATGTACATACATAGCTACTTCCAAAACTAAAAAAGTCCACATATCCATACATATAGATTTACATAGGTACAATGAATACATATATGTATGAAATGAACTCATAAATTCTATTTAAGTAGTTAAGTAGGTACCAGGTAGGTACTAATTTTCGGTTCAAATCGAAGGACTCCACATCTTTTTCACATATGTACAGGTACACACAAGATTTGTGGACTCATATCTCGGAGTTTTTAATATTTCACAACCCCATCTGATTCAGGACTTTGAAACTGCAAAGAAGATAAAACTACCTTTTTAGAAGGAACTGTATAAATACATTACATTGATAGATAAAACAGTGTTGATGTGTCAAATCCACCGCATTTAATATGACTTAACTTATTTGTTTATTCATCTATGTACGTACATAATGTGTGATTGTAAATCTTGTAGGTATTATAGCTAAAAAAGTAAATACATTCAGATACATTGTGTGACCCAAATTACTTATTAGAAATATGGAGTGGACGAAGAGACATACCTGTCGTGCACAAAGAACCAAATTATTTAGATATATTATATTTTAAGTATTCCACCCTCACTTGTAAGTACATATAACTTCAAAACTCACAGTAAAATAACTGTATGCTTTACCTTAGTATAACTTCAAAAGCAAATATAATATTCAGAATCAGATGTAAGACAAAAAGAAGCTACCAAATATACTCGTATATAGATCAGTAGATGGCAGGTTTTAGCAGGCAGGGGATTTATTTGATTTTGAAAAAAATTCAAGCACTTCATTTGGTATGCCCTTACCCAATTGTTGGGTAGACATAGAGGGATGAATTACGGACTACCCCATACCTACATACACTTCTTGCATGTTGTACACGTTCTACGGTTACTTTTATAGGAAACGCCTCCGTCCTTGTGGGTCTTGTCGACATTACATAACATGATCGATCCAGGTCAGTATGGTTGCACTTCCTCATGCAGCTTGTAATGAATTTTACGTACTACATATTGGTAAATAAATAAAAGTCAACTTTCAGAAAGATAGTCTCGTACCTACATATATATTTGCATCACGTACCTAATGTAAAATTTGCATATTCTTAATGCTATATATGTACGTTTTAAGAGGTCTGAAAGGTATACCTACCTATTTTTTTTAAATCAATTTTAGGCTTCACTCTGAAAGAAATTGCTTCAACAATTTTAGTCTACCCAATCTAATGGACATTATTTGGTTATTGACATTTTTTATAGGTAGGTACTAGGAGTAAGTACCTACCTTGTATATTTCGTATTGCGTATTTCTTTATATCGTATTTGCGTATACCTACATTTGTATATTTCGTGATGGTCATCAAGTAAAGATATACACCAGGAACATATTGCCAACTATATATTTACGTACTTACCTAGTATTGATCGCTATGCTTTACCTATACCTAAGGCACATCTAAGTGGGCGTTTGTAGGTGGTCGCACAGGTACACTCGCAGTTAATGTTGTTTTGGGGTGTTTCAGAATAGAGTAGGTGGTCAATATTATGTCTAATATACCTACTTTATATACGTTTTCATTACTGAATAGTAGCACTGTAGGTAAAACTACCTATCAAATATTATTGTAACTGTGTATAGGTAATATACTTGGACACGAAAAGTCAGCGCAAAATGAATGAGTGAAATTTGAGAAAGTCACCCTTCTCATTTTGACTTACCTACTTTTAGGGAAAAAAGGAAGCCAAAGATATGTTTTAGGGGTGTAAAAGAAACATATAGGGGCATTACTACAATAATAATTACTTATTTTATGTAGATGGGTAAGGTATGTTATACCCTACCCACAAAGTGGATTTCATACTTATATCATATTTTAAAAATTCACCTCCTTGTATTGAGAAAAAATATATCTACACCTACTTAATACTTATACCTGCACCATAGTTTTGATGAGGTAATTTTTATTTTATCTAAAATGCGTAATTTTTCAAAACATCCTCTTTTCTTTTATCATTTTAATCAATATCAGTAGCTTCATTACATAGCTCAATGACATACATAGGTAGGTACCTACTATACGAATAAATATAAAAAAAATACATACATATTTTTTAAAATCACATTCCTGCGTATTATACTTAATTATTTACAAGATATTTGAGACTTTGGCTACACGACTCGATACGAGACAAATATATATTAGAAAAATATATCGCAACTCGCAACTAATGATGCAATCAAGTCATATAAGATATTAATTACTACATACGAGTACCTATTATATTAGTATTCAAAATTATTTGTTATGTAGAACTGGACTCAGATAAGACTCGCATTAATTGCATAGACATTAAAATAGATGCGTATTTAATAGTCACTGATGGATGATAAGTTTTAGTAGGTAGGTAGTTAGGTAAATAAATAACTATTTGTATTTACTATTAATTATATAAATATCAATTAATGACAATCATCTTATCAGTGCAGAAATAACTGCATTAAACCAAAATTTACTGAAGAATCTATTTGTCTTAATAAGAATGGTAGGTATAATTTATTAATCGTACCTATTGCTCGTAGGTAGACATATTGTTTCATGGTGATACATAATTTAAAAATAAAAATAATCTACACAATATATCAAGGAAATTATATACTTACCTACTACTATATGCTATGTAATCTTAGTATAAAATTATAACAGGTACGAGTAAGTACTATAAAAGGAAAGAAGTAGGGAATTCTATTACCGTGTCTGTCATGTCAAGGAATTTCCTTATGAACTCCTCGCGGAGAAAACAAAGACAAAAGCTCTTTCATCATTAAATTGAACCTTGAAACACTACCCCATAAGACACTTACACTTATTTATCGTACCAAAGAATTTATGACATATATATTTTTCAAGTACTAAACTTACGTGTTATTTAAACGTAATACACTATTCTTATAGACATACTTATGAAAAAGGTACATCAATAGAAAGATGTTTTGTACTTATTGCGTTGTTAGAATACATCGTTGCTATAAACACTCCAAATTATTTTTATAAGGAACCGAAGGCAATGCCTTGGCGTGGCAGTTATAATTAGTAGTTAGGTAGATAGGTATCTGTAACGTAGATACCTATCTGGAAACTCGGCCAGGTTCATAAAAAATTCAACAACTTCCTCGCAAACACGAAAATTCGTGGTGGATCAATAATGGTATGTGAGTATTGTGTTTGTGTATGGTATAATGTACATACCTTCCCACTTAGCAAGTGTGTCCTTATTGTTGGCTAGTTAAATACTAGGTAGATTTACCTTCATACGACATAATAAAGGGAAGCCACCAGGAAAGCAGAGTGCCATTTAGGTATAATTCGATCGTATCAACTTATTACTACTCAACAGCCTCTTTAGACTTTGTGGCACATCCCAAAACTAGACTCGCAAGTTTTAATTACAATTTAAGTAACAATTTCACGGATTTGGGTGATGAAAATAACAAATGATAAAGAAGCTATTCCTGGATAATAATGACCTATTTTAAAACCCCCCGAATTCGCTTATGAATTAAAGTAAGAGTAAATATGTACCTAACTACCTAATTTATGAAAACTAACTAAATTTAGAACGCATTTATTTTACATAGTTCGGAAAGACTAGAATTGGACCTAATTTGTAAAATAATAGTACGCAAGTAATAGTTAGTACCTTCTATATTATTTGGTTCGTACGAAGGTACAGTCTAAAACTACACCAATAGTCGCCAAATTGATACTTTCTTAAAATAACTTGTGGATTATTATTTGCCTTAGTCATCTGTGAATAGACTATCGGCATTCTGATATTAAAATATGTACCTAATAGTGTTATAATCTACATGTCTACTTAGAGATAGGATAGTGTTTGATTGTATCATCATTTACTAGGTATATCTAATAATATAGTATGAACATTTCGCAATAACAACATGCTAATGAATACCAAGAAGTGAATATTATTCCAGGAACTTCTACACAAACAGGCGTAAAAAACTACGAGGAAATGCCACAAAAATATTTTCAAGTTCAATCGCACAATACCTCTATTACATTTTATTACAAATCCTATATACGTGTTAGAGAAAGATGGAATATTTTTGCTGATTGCGTTATCTGTTTTTTTTATTCACTATCGCACAAACACTCGCCAGTAAAGATTGCTATAGTTATTTATACAAGTGTTTTTGTAGTGAAATAATGTCTAGGTATAAGATTCGCGTGGCAAAAGGGGGTGATGCGATTAGCAAAAAACCGGTCTTACAACAACAAAACTTTACGCACACAAGTGTAAGCAATTAAGGTACTTCCACGTGTACATTAAAAATACCTACTTATACAAGTGTGTATCGATCAGCTATCAATAAAATTAGAAGCAATCACTTAGTGAATATTTGTAAGATCTGCATGTCATCGTGTTTTACGCCCGGCCGTACCGGCGCGTCGCCCGGCGTCTTCCTCAACTCCTTACAGATGAAATGAAAGGAAAATGTTTAAATTTTACTTAAAAAAAACATCTTCTTTATATTTTTTCCACGTTCGTTAGTTATAGTAATTCACTTTAAAAATTTGTAGCCAAAATCATTTGCACTGTTCAAACGATCGATGTCTTGAGTTTTATGTTTTAGGATGAACACTGTGGAACCTCTTGTTTGTCGAGCTTTCCAAGTATAGGTACCTACCTGTACTACCTAACCTACTTAACTACGGATCTAATCACTATTTTAGTGAAATATTTTGAGTATAGAGAAACCTATACAATCTAATACTAGGTACATTATATTCTAGATATTTCTAAAGCTGCGTTAGTATAAGTATACATTGATAGTAATATACCTCGTCATAGATTAAAAGCTTCGCTGATTGACTGATCTACCGGATGTACAGAGTACGTACATAGTACCTATTTATGTATCTACTGCATACCTACATACTTGCTAGTATTTGTGATAAAGTGTTTTTATTGACGTTATCATCACTACATCGAATTATCGATACAAAATGTTATTCGGAAAAACCTGAGGGATTATATACATACCTACAGCATATATGTATAATGTATTTCTCCAAATTTCTTTTAAAAAATATCTAATAAAAAATAGGTAGATAGTGATACCTATATTTCTCACTGTTGAAACTTGCAAACTCAAAGTGATTGAATCTTTCGATGTGCGATCGTCGCGTGTAATACAAAAATTGTTCTGTATCATTTGATATAAAAGTAAGGATTAGATACCTAACTATAGTTAATAATGTTAAGTTAATATAGTATGTGCAAGAAATTACATATCACGACTCGTATACCTAATAGCGAAATCAGAGCTGTGTTCCACCGTGCGTTACTATAACGGAACATTGAAGGACGCAGGGGATTTGTGGATTGATGTCCACAGAATCGATTAAGCATACGTTACAATATATATTCTTACCTAATGTTAAAACTTAAGTACCTCTAGGTTATAGATATATATGTAGATATATAAAAAACCCGCCTTATCAATCGGAATTGATAAGGGAACTTTGTAGTGATATCGTATCGTGAAACCAATGTTTTTTCCCATGTGTTTATTAAATATTATATGTAATATGCAATGGTGACGATAATTCTGTGTGTAGATATATATTTGTTACTGACTAACTACGTAAGTTCGAACGCTTTACTAGTTCATACGTTATCGTTCCACATATGAACATGCGGGAAATCACGGGAGATGTACGTACATGTGGGTGGGTAGGGCATACCTACATCAAACCACCTACAATTAACATTGTACCACTCGGAGGAGTATGTAGGTATATTGCTTCATTCTAAACCCTGTTATTCTCTACTGGTATCTCCATGACTCCGAACCTCCGACCTCCGAACGTTTTCATTATTTTATGCCACACGCATTTCGCATGCAGTGCACCCACTGTTCATCAGTCTCCATCAGCTACCGGTCTTTCAAAAACAAGAGAGAATTCGCTAATACGGAAGACTTCATTATGTTTTCGTTTCGAACAACCACTTTTCAGATGAAAAAAAATATACTTAAAATGACTACTCTGGTCAGCAGAAGCTACTTGTGGATAAATTTTTCAAAGTTACTATGGCGCTATGCATAGTAATGTAACAATGTTATGATTGTTATGTACTACTTATAGATATTGAATCATTCATTGTAAAAAAAATCATTGAATTACCCAAGCAACGCACATTATCAGAGAAAATCGCGGGCTCTGTGGTATTATTTGCGGTGGCATATAAACAAAATCTGTTAACCGAGTTTAAATTAAGTTTCCGAATCAATGACAATAATTACTTAATTATTTCATGTGTAGTGTGTACCTACCTATTTTTAATTAGGTAGGTACATACTTCACTTCAAGAATCATGAAGTGAATTGATATATTAGTAGAAGTATCTCGAAACATCAGTAGATATGGAAAAATGACTTCTTTCTGTGAACTTTGTAAAATTTATAATTAAGAGTGTGCATACCGACATTTCAAAAATTTCTAAAAACGGGAGACCTTCTATCTCGACAACCGTTACTAAATATGCTTTGAAACAAAATAGGGTAGATGCATTGAACCTTTATCTAGGGAATAACCGTAATAGATTTTTTATATCTTGTATAGATTTCGCAAAAAAAAGATTTAAAAACACCTCTGACCTTTTTTCCGAAAGACGGAAACTCGTTTCCCGAAAGTTGCGGAGTAAATTTTTTTTCTTGTACTTACTGATAATATGCATTAAAATCTAGGGAATAACCGTAAAAGTTTTTTGATGGACGCAAAATTAACCCCAAAAAATGGGAAAAAACGCTATTTTTACCATTTTATCATGCGATTGTCACGCAATTTTGAACCTTAATGCCGTGGGAAAAGACTGTGACGTCATTCCTGGTGCCATGCCCTTAAAGTAAGATTTTGAGGTGGTCAGTATAGCCGGGTTGGTAATTGATTTACTTATTTTATTTTAAGTATTTACGCTTTTGGTGAACAATTGAATGACATGTAAGCCTTTTAAATATAGATCACAACATTTGTTCACTAGAGCGAGCTTATCGCAGTGCTGCGATCTCTGCCAGCTAACCCCAGCCCAATGGGCGCATTAGATCCCCATTGCCGACTTACTCCAAACCATGACACACGCTTTTTAAGCTGTGACACTCGTTTTTCTTTGAAACGAACAATTAAAGATGTACCTTCAAACTCAGTAGAGAGGTTTTGGTTACATGCTTCGCGATTATGATATTGTGGTAGGTCTAAAACTCAACCAATCAATGAGCGTACATTTACATGTACAGAGAATTTGCACGCCTTTGTAGTAGTGATCATTGATTAATATATACATACGCAATATTACATATAATGAATACACATTACACACACGGATCCAAAGCAGGAAAACACGATGGAATACAACTCTATACGGTGTAAAGCTGTAGTTCGCACGCTACGTTATTACTCAAGGTCATCATGTGGCGAAAATATTGGCGGGAAATGTGTTCAGCTACTATATACTAACCCATCTAACTAATGTGAGAGTTCATCAGGTGTCTTAGAAGATAAGTTATCGTACAATGGAGCAAAGATCTAACGCCTCCTTGTCGGCTCCTCGCCACCTAGGGCCAACGTGTGTACAATACAATACGTCTAAATAAGTTCTATCAAAGAGAGAGAGAAGAGCAAGAATAGAGCGTAAGATGGTTAACCGGATTTACGAAAGTCTTGAAAAAAAAATCACCATTTGATCAAAACGATTAATTAATTAATAGCGAGCCTAAAGTGGAAATGGGCTGGGACACGTAGCCAGGAGCTAAGAAGTCAAGTGGGCAAAGATGCTGTTAATTTGGAGGCGTAAAACAACAAATAGAAGTGCAAGACGACCATAATGAAGATGGATACAGTCTGCACAGGATATCAGAGCGACATGGAGCAAATAGAAGCGGGAGCTTTGGCCAATAGTGGACAGAGATGAGCAGACAAAAATATGAAGAATTATTTTATTGATCATTAATATTATGTACTTAGTGGATTTGATAGTCCGAAAAATTACTGATGGTTTTGGAGCATGGCACCTGCCTATAGTACTTATACATACCTACAAGTACTTACTCGTATATATGTCAGTATAGACCTATATACTGAGTATATAGGTCACACGACATTACTAGGTAGTCAGCAAATGTAAGAATCATTTCATTTAACTAATTTATTTTTACAACATGCACAGCAAATATACGTAGTATCAATATACTACTTATATACCTACCTTCGCTAATGGACGTTGTGTGATAAATTCGCGTGCAGAAACCTACTTGCAATAATATTATTCATGGGTAACTACCATACAATCGATGAAAAAATATTAAAACAATCTTTAAATCGGTATAAATATATATGTTGAGTATGGTCGTATCCTAAAGAAAACTTCTAGGCACATAAGATGTGCTATAAAGACTTCGGTTTATTTTAACTCTAAAACCTATGTAGTTAATGTTATTAGTTACTTATACTGTTATATAGATTCTTCTTCATCCTCTCGTTCGTATTTTGTTTCCTTTTTATGAAAAATTTGTATAATGTCTTATGAATGTCTTTTTACATTGCACTAAAAAAATGTTGAAAAAGTAACAGAAAGAGCTTTTATAAATGAGTACATGGTTGGCGCAGTTGGTTGAGACGGCAGTCTCTCAAGCGGGAGGTGCCAGGTTCAAACCCCGGCGCTGGCAATGTATCCCACACTTTACTTTTACTTTTCACTAGCCTAGTGCAAAGTGTGCAGGAAAGTATTTGGGTTTGTGTATGCAAGCGCAGATCCTTTTATAAAAAAAAAAAATCCCAAACCGGGGAATGGAATAGTTATTCAACAAAAATATTTCTACCTTGCTGTTAAGCGCCTGATGCTAATGATACAATCTACGCATAATTAATAATTTATAAGTTAGGTCAGCTATTAAAAACAAATTAAAAATATCGTGTATTATACTAAGATTTTTGATCCCGTATGTTATCATGTTTATTATTATAGTCATGCATAATGTATTTGGCAATTACAGAAACTAGTATTACTGTTCTATCCCTATGATTGCATATTTAATTTACCTACACTCAGGTAAATAATTAAATAGATACTCTGTCCACACATCATCCATACCTAAATCTATAAAGTATCTATTGTAATTAATATCAATTTAATTACTCTATTTGTGTATGTGGGTCGTTCAACTCAATTGAAGATATTGTATTAGGTATATTGTGTTGTATAAGATAATTAATAAGTAATTGGGAATGATTTTATTATAGTGTCTGTGAAGAGTGCATTAGATATAACTATTACCTAGACCTATCAACGAGTACATTAAAATTTTGCCTTGACGCCAGTGTAATATTTTATTCGTATATACTTGATCTCGTAGACTATTTCACATAATACGTTTTTGCACAACCATCTAACATTCTAGCGTGATATATCTTTATATATGTATACTCGTGTGTTCAGGAAAATAGTGATAAAAACGTACTCCCGTACTACAAAATATTAGGCATTTGGCAATATCGACATTTCTTGGAACAATTTTGACATCATTAATAGCAAAATCACCGATTCCGCGTATACATAATAATAATAGGGCCACAATTTTTCTCTAGCAACATTACGCAAATACTTTCTAGTATATAAAACTAAATTTTATAATGGTAAATTAGTGCAGTAAGGAGAGGAAATTTAATGGCATTTCTAGGAAAAAACTATAGACATTTTTTTCTCCATCATACTTTACGTATTTGGGTGCGCTGAATCCGAATTTTAACTTTGCCACCTCGTAAATGTGATGCGTTCTGAGATATCTCAGAAAGAAAGAGAAAAAAATGCTTTTTTTACATACTTTGACTGATAATTCAAAAAGTATTCATTTTAGAGAAAAGAAGCTTAGGACAAGAATAAACTTCACCAAATTTCCTACAAAATGACATATAAATCTTTTGTGTGGCGTAAACCGTTAAGGCATCAGAGCGAGCTAAAATAGAGCGTAATTTTCACCCTACAGCCAAAAATTATATATGTTTGTAATTTTTCGCTCATAACTCAGAACCTACAAACTTTTGAACCAAAATATCTAAGAGAAAAATAAAGTGCATATTTTTTTCTTTAATTTATGCTACCAGTGTTTCGTCGACGGACAAACAGTCTAGGCGCTAGAGCGCATTGAAGTTTAGTATAGTACATTAGAAGCAGTTTTGACTATTATTTAAACTAATATATAACGATCAAAAAATATTTAATTGTAGGCCGTGCACTTGAATATATAAGAAAAAAGGCTGTTATATTTATATTTTAAGGTTTGCCACCACTTAATAGTGCTGCGTTTATAGATATTTCAGAATAACTCAGAAACAATAGCTATTTATTTGTTTTTTTGTCCATAATTTAAAAATTTAAAACTTTAAAGGAATTATTGTATTGAAAAAATAAACTACATTTAATTATCTATGAATCACTTCTATATTTTGTTTTAATCAGACGAACCGTTCAAGAGCCAGAGCGCTTTAAAATTAAATCAAAATGGAAAAATCGTCCAATTACTGTACTTTCTTTAGTTTCTCGCCTACGAATGAGAAGGTACGTACTTTAAATGATAAAAATATAAAATTAAATTAAATTTTCTACAAATTATGTCTCTTGAGTTTTTTCACTCAGACGTACAGGTTCGGAGTTATAGCGCATCAAGATTTACAATTCAAAATCAAATAGAGATATTAGTACGACGTACATAAATATCGTTCTCTCTGATATACTACAACAAATTTTGATGCTTTATAACTCCGAACCCGTTCGTCTGAGTGAAAAATATTAAGAGAGATAATTTGTAGAAAATTTAATTTTCTTTTATATTTTTTTCATTAAAAGTACGTACCTTCTCATCCGTAGGCGAGAAACTAAAGAAAGTACAGTAATTGGACGATTTTTCCATTTTGATTTAATTTTAAAGCGCTCTGGCTCTTGAACGGTTCATCTGATTAAAAGAAAATATAGAAGTGATTCATAGATAATTAAATGTAGTTTATTTTTTCAATACAATAATTCCTTTAAAGTTTTAAATTTTTAAATTATGGACAAAAAAACAAATAAATAGCTATTGTTTCTGAGTTATTCTGAAATTTCTATAAACGCAGCACTATTAAGTGGTGGCAAACCTTAAAATATAAATATAACAGCCTTTTTTCTTATATATTCAAGTGCACGGCCTACAATTAAATATTTTTTGATCGTTATATATTAGTTTAAATAATAGTCAAAACTGCTTCTAATGTACTATACTAAACTTCAATGCGCTCTAGCGCCTAGACTGTTTGTCCGTAGACGAAACACTGGTAGCATAAATTAAAGAAAAAAATATGCACTTTATTTTTCTCTTAGATATTTTGGTTCAAAAGTTTGTAGGTTCTGAGTTATGAGCGAAAAATTACAAACATATATAATTTTTGGCTGTAGGGTGAAAATTACGCTCTATTTTAGCTCGCTCTGATGCCTTAACGGTTTACGCCACACAAAAGATTTATATGTCATTTTGTAGGAAATTTGGTGAAGTTTATTCTTGTCCTAAGCTTCTTTTCTCTAAAATGAATACTTTTTGAATTATCAGTCAAAGTGTGTAAAAAAAACATTTTTTTCTCTTTCTTTCTGAGATATCTCAGAACTCATCACATTTACGAGGTGGCAAAGTTAAAATTCGGATTCAGCGCCCCCAAATACGTAAAGTATGATGGAGAAAAAAATGTCTATAGTTTTTTCTCCGCGAAAATACGATATTATTGTACTAAATAAGGGATAGGGACCTTCCTGCTTTAGTAAATAAATCTAAATTTCAAAGGGAAGTAAATACAAGTCAGAGGCTAGTGTGGCTCCGAGGCACCTAGCTAGTAGCTAGCTATAGACTCTACTGAAAATTTTAAAGTGATAGAATATAATATAGTGTGGTGTGATAAACTTATAACTATACTGTGGGTTGCTGTGGGTTTGATAGGTTAAGTTCCATATGTTATCAATCGTAAGATACATGGATACCATTGATATATGTTACAAGTACTATGTAGTTTTCACTATAGTCCTTCCTTATACCTATAGGTAGGGCAACATGAACTCTAAGATATCAGCTATTGTAGGAGAAGTGATAGATACGACACAGACGCGACTTGCATGGCTTCTGGATTATAGTACCAGGTACCTATCAGAATAATATACTGTTATCTAGAATACTTTATAAACTAAAAAGTGAAGAGTATGAACAGATAAAGTCTGCCTTATTAGAGGAAAAGTAGGTATGAGTATATACCTACGTTATTTGAGAATTTTGTATACTAACACCTTTAGAAAATGACACTCCCAATATAAATCTTATCATCGGCTTACCTTTCAAATCTACATAAACCCAAAGGGTTAACTTTTCCACGCTATGTATATCTATTCTTCATACAATCAGTTATAAAACGATAGCATCAATTATATTTACTGATGAATATTATTCACGACACAATTTCACATAAATTTGGCTAAATTTCCCTTTTTTATTTTTACTAAATAAGTTCCTTATTTATTTGCACTTTAAGGTACCTACGTACAGAAAAATGTTAACATTACATGTTGATAATAAATACACTATAAAATTTGTTCACTAGGACGAGCGAACCCAAGTTATCTGAGTGAAGGGAAGAAATCATCATTTTACTTGTAATGTAAATATTAGATAGCTAAGTAGATACTAAATATTAGATAGCTAAGTAGATCTCCTATACTAGAAATATTTATACAATTGTTTGGTACGAGTATATACGAGCTAGTATTCGTAATGCAAGTGTACTGCATGTATGTACATAGTTACAATTTACGTAGGTAAGTACTACTTTATGTACCTTAGGAGGTGGGTACTTGCTCTTATCTGCGGTCTAAGGGAGCGGTTAGATTCCTATATGCTACAAGTACCTATCTTAATTTCATCAGAGTAGTAGTGGTGTGTAACATACACAGACGCAAAATAACTACACTTTACTATAGTAGGTGGTACTCTGAGACGCAGTTGATTGAACCCGATGATGCAGTCAAATAATATTCACTATTCCAAACATTATTCCATGACTTTAAGTTCAGATCCTAGTTGAAATGACTCACTTACACGAAATAAATAAATAAAATAATCTTTATTGTACATAAAAAAACATACAAAGGGCGGGATTATTGCCAAATGGCAATTTCTACCAGCCAACCCGAAATGTTTGTGAAAAAAATATTGTCATAAAAAAATCCTAATTTATTTATTTATTTACACTTTTGGTGAATAAGATACAGATTACAGAGATATGTTAACATTGCAAATATAAATCACAACATTTGTTCACTATTGGGCGAGCTTATCGCACTGCTGCGATCTCTGCCAGCTAACCTCTGTACTATATTTTTCACACTATGCTTTTTCGCTTAACACACCCCTGGAAGACCACCGAATCGATGGAGAGACAGCTGGAATTCAATATTCTAAGAAAGAGGGCTTTCTAAACCAAATAGATCTAAGAAATGATGAAGAAGAAGAAAACTTCTCGTTTATAGAAGATCTCTACACCAACCAACGGCTACCTCAAGAGTATAGGTACGAGTATGTAATTTACCTACGAATAAAATAAATAAGTTGCGAATGCAAAACAATACCAACTTTCACACTGAAAACATCAATGTGATTGAGTATAAGAACGTAGTAGTATTGCAAATGCAATTTATTACGATTAATATTTTGATGCAGGTATTGCATTTATTGGTGTCCTACATGTTTAAGGAGGGAAGAGGGGGTAAAATCATCTTCCTTGACAGGTCATATTATATACATGGGTAACTGGTAATAAATACATAACTGTAACAAGATTGAAACGGTTAGGAACCGCTGTTCTACTTCTAGAGCATCAGAGCTATACACTTTTGTATCCATTTTGTATGGTAAGTTTCAGCTCACGAATATGGCAGCACTTTCATCTAAGAATCTACGATGCACCGAGTCACTAAGGAAGTTCTGTCTGAGGTCATTGCATCGCGCATCAGAGAAAAATATTCGGCGTGTTAATCTATGTACCTGCATAGATACTTTTATCTCTGTTTAACTCCATACAAACATTATACTGTGTCTCTTTTACTTGTACTTGCATCTCGGCGCGCATGCATTCATGCTATGGCTGAGCTAATAATGCTGGATAGGTATTGGTACCTACTTACTACATAGTTACATAGATAGGCTGTACTCGCACTACCCAGGCCTAATAATGTTGGTGTTGTGTATGTCTATGTGAGTATAGGTACCTCTCTGTACCTACAATATTCTAGTACAAACTAGAAGATAATAGATAAGTACTTGATGCATCGTACGACGTGTCATCTTATATGCATTCTACGAGATTCTGTGTAGGTACTACGTTTATACGTACAAAAGTGAATGGAACGCGCGTGGTTCGTACTAATTTGAAAATGGAATATTAATAATCAAACCATAGAGTTTAGTAAAAATAATGTTTGCCTATGAAAACTGAAAATTGTGTACAGAAGCTTCACATAGTATACCTAATTACCTACACATACGAGTATATCTAAACGAAGAAGGGGGATGATTATAGACAAAAAAGAACGCCATACTAAGAGAACTGCAAATTTGGGAAACACTACGAAACTATAATTAGGTAATTAGTTTAATACGTGTTATCAGAATAGAAACGTCAATATCCAAACTGTACAGTGCAATGCACTGAAATATGTACAAAACCACCGTAAATGTTATGTACATTGCTGGGTCGTATACTACTTATATGCATTTAATATCATCTACCTAGGCGTGGTAGAATCATATTCTATGAAGCCACGTATTTATCTACCTAATGTACTTAACATCACGAGTGGTTACATGCATTTGGTAATTTTGTATACTCACTATAATTCCTTAGTATGTCTACTTGAAAACACTTACATATAGGAACATTAGGTTCAATACAATGCATGGTTTGATTCAGAATAGTAACTCGTAATAATAAGTGATCTAAGACAATGTATATCGTCTTGTAGTATATTCACACCTAATTACAGCACGTATAATCATAATAATTAGATATTCTCACTTATAATGCTCGTTGTGAGGCTAATAAATAACTATTAGGCCCATGCAGTTCCCCAAATAGTAAGTATAGTATACCAGATACCTACTACTGCGTGGCACAGTAATAGAAATTTTAAGGTTGAGCTTATAAAAGACAGGAAATATAGAACAAATTCAGGTTTGTAATTTTCTGATATTTTGGAGCCTTAATCTGCATCGCACTTCTGAGGTTGTCATGATGAGATTTCGATGATTTTATGAATCTATTTATTCCTTCATGTCTTGTAAAACAAGTGTAGGAAAGGGAAAAGGAGAGTTGTTGGAATACGCAAAGAACTGCTCATTATACAAATCCTGAAAGAAAAAAATAATATATAGAATGTATTGCGGCTTGTCCTAAAGGCCCAAACTGGGACTTTATAGATACATTCATTAGTTTTCCACAAAACATGTTGCCTTTGATTAACGGTTCTATAAATTTCGTTACATATAATTACGCTCGTAAGTATACCTAATACATACACTTGTAATTTCACTGTCATTATATCTACCTATTTCTAATTTTTATAGTTAAGTATCTTCTGATAAGAGATAAGAAAAGAAATTTCTGCTCAACTTGGATCATTTAACATCTGAGTAGTTTATATTCGCAAATCTAATAAATGCTGTATTTATTTATTTCTCTTGATAATTGCACATTTAAATGTACTAACGAAGTCAGTGAACCTAACATAATTTTGTTTACAGGCAATTTGATAATTATACCTAGTCTTAGAACAGAATCTAGGTAATTAGATACCTACCTGATGTCAATAATATTCATTTAACGTATAAATTAAGAAACAATGCAAGTATTGATTTGAAATATCTAATTGTCTAATACTTTTTCCATTTCAGAATCGCCTAGGTTTTTTTATTTGATAGTTATTATGTAGGTACATTACGAATTCGACAAATATTTCATGCTCATCATACATGAGTATTGAGTATAGGTATATGAGGTAGATTCATCAGCCTAAATCTATTCCTAAGACCTAAAGTAGTGTTTTTAAACATACAATTCTTCAATGATTTCTTTACTTCTAGAAAATTACTTGGGAGGCTAGAAAAGGGCTTACCCCTATAAAATCATTTAGGTACGTATGTAGGTACTACGGCATTCTTGTTAAATATTTAACTCCAGCTAGTAGCTACAAACTTCAGCACATGTTATTTGTCCAATTGTGTAATCATAATAACACACAATTATTGTTAAATATCGCTGCAATAATTAAAAATTACTAGTATCTATATTGACTCGTTTCACAATTTTGTGATTGCTTAACCCAAATTCGCTTTGATCGACTTATTGCATCACAAAAATAAGTACTGAACGTTTCGTATCAATGAATGATACTCATAATGCCATAATGTCGTATCAATGAGCGCAGTGGCGGATCCAGGATTCAATTTTGGGGGGGGCTGAATGTCGTCACATGGTAAAAAGTACTGTCACTCAACGTTTTGGGGGGGGGCTAAGGGGCTGAAACCCCTAGATTTGTTGTATATAAAGTACTGTTACTCATGGTTTTGGGTGGGGCTTCAGCCCCCTAGCCCCCCCCCTGGATCCGCTAGTGAATGAGCGATACCCATAATAAATTTAGGGCATTTTCATCTAGTTGTATTTGGGTTTATTTCAATAAATCCAGATTCATTAAAAAAAAACATGTTCGTTGTTTAAGTTTACGTTTACACGGTAGGTACCAATGTATATGTATATATGTATAACTCATTGCAGAAAGGTAATTTTAAGGATAAGACACGTTGTTCAAATGTATGTAGATCATAAGTATACGAGTATCAACATCATCATCATATGAAAGACAGACATATTTTTACAGCATAGGTAGGTATATTAAAAAGATCTGGTATGGCATATAGGCTGGGATTTGGGTTCGAATACAGAAACGAAAATCCTTTGCTGTACATTTTGCACTAGGCCAAAAACCTGTGCTATCGTGAAGTGAGGAATATTGCCTTCAGCATCAGGACCGAGATTCGAATCAGGGACTTCTCGCTTAGAAGACCTCCACTTCAACTCATGTACAAATACTCTAGTACATAATATGATTCACAAGTTGATAAAATTTATTTCATACACAAAATATTAAACTAAATTAAAGCGACCAATAAAAATGCAATGACAAGTTTATCTATTGTTGACTTCAGAATATTATTATTACAATGTTCATAGGGCGTGTACAACGTACAATATACAGATTGTTATACCTCTACCTACATAAAAGGTAAGTATATGATCATTTTTTTACCAACAGTCAAAAGTTAGTCGGTATGTATCCTGATCACTATCGATGTGGAAATCCTCCTTATAGTGTAACCAATCAAGCCACTCCTGTCCTGTGTTTCGTAACCAAATCCTGTATAAAAATATTGGCCATTATCATTTTTACTAGAGTACCTGCTGCATGCATTGTCCAAGCAATGTCACTAAAATTATGAAACACTGAACTACTCATTTATTTCTATCATAATTGCATTTTGTTGATATAACTATAGGTGAAAATACGACGTTCAAAAAAATTATGGTAAATAATTAAAAATGTTAGTGTAGCATTTGTTACCAAAAGTTAAGTTCTTACGAATCTCTACATTGTAATAGAAATAATTAGGTTGTGTGCATATTTTTTAGATGAATACAGTATTAAAATACATAAATAAAACTACAACTCGCAATGAAACTCCAAATTATCAAAAATTCATAGTTTTTTTCGCATCCGTGAACGCTTCGTTGCATTTCAACATATGGTCATATTTTTTTTTATTTTCGTGTCACATGTGACTAGCGAAAGCTAAAATTGTTGTAATATGTGCGGATTTTTTCTATGCACCCACACACAAACATAGAGAATGTTTCGAGTCATTGGCCTTTCTCAATTGGTTTAACATAAACTATAAGGGGAATGAAACGTTCTCCTTGCAAACGCCACTATAGAAAAAGCTTAATGAATATCGTTCACAAAACGTTCCTACAATTTCTACAATGGTTAAACTGTATCCATACAACTCAAAAGAACATTTTTCTCTAAAGTCTTTGAATTCAATGTATTAAATTAAATATGTTTTCTAATCATCTTAAGCTAAGAATGGTAAAAAATAAGTAAGTAGACGAAGCTCCCACGATAATTTAAAGTATAGGCACTGAAAGGGGGTTGACTTCTTGTAAAGCTTTGAATAAACATCTTGGAATTTCTTCTTTCATTCACCGCATTATTACTTAATTTTTATGGATTTCAAAATGATTAATTAACATAACTCTACATATCGTTGTTTCTAAGACTTAAAACAACTTATATAATTAACGATTCAGATAGATAGGTATAATAGCTAACTGCATTCTGACAGTCCTTTACCGACTCCTAACGAAAAATGTTATTAAGTGATCAATATATTATAAGAGATGTGAATAAATCAATTGAAGTTACAAATATTTTAAAAGCATAATATCTCGAAAAACATTTCTCAAATCACTTGCTTTCATAATATATATCAAGTTTCCACTTAAAATATGAGTCATAGTAGTAAGGTAGATTATCCTATCAAATTAAAATATAATTCACCAATGCTGATGTACCTAAAGTTCAAATTTTATGTACCTATTATTTATTACCTGTTTTCTGAAGTCCTATGCATGAATGAAAAAACATTACCAGATCTACCAACATACTCGTAATGTATTTCTGTCTTAGATAAAAGAATATTATCTTTAGAAAATAGTAGGTATAATATTACATAACTCTTAAAAAAACATTGTATAGATATTCAACCAAACCGTTGTTTTAATACTTAAAAGGATTCTTTATTTTATAGCAGTTGGTTCATATTAGATATCCAGATATTGACACGTATATAAAGAGGGTAAAATATATGGCAATATGAAATTGCATCCAATAATAAAAAATGATGTGCCAAGTTGAATGGGCAACTTGATAAAATCCTAATTTATTGATTTCTGAATTGAGAGGATGTGGATATACAGACTTTCACATTTCATTCGAGTTGTTTTTTATTAGGTAGGTATGTACGAAAATGACTATAATTTTATAAGAATCTTTATAATAATAAATACACCTTCTTGGCGTATGGTGCCAAACCTCTCTGGTGTCGACATCAGAGAGAAAGAGTCTCGGCCATGGGCAATATTGAGCAGTGCGAAATAGCTCCTTCACACTCTTCAGACTCTGGACCACTTACTAATGTTTCGATTTGAAGCAGGAACCTGCATTAGAACATGGAGTTATAATTTCTCTGTGCATTAGAACGAGTTAGAAAAACTGTTATTTTTCGACATTTTCATCTCCCTTTTGAAGGAGCTCGTCACCACTCTATCACTTGGTAAAAACATGGACAAAATAAGCAGTGTATAAAAAATAATGTATTAGTAACTCAGTAATTTGACTAAAATTATAATTATAGGTACAAATGATTTAGGCAGGAAATGCACAACTATACCATTATTGCTATTGATTATAATATTCGTTCATCAGGCCCAGGCGAATTCATGCGATGCGAGTGTAATACTCGTACAATAGTACCATACATAGAATTCTAAGGTACCATATTATATTATTATTCATAATGGACGTATTGTAGTGGCTGTGGATCAGAAGTAAAAGGATATTAGATACAGGGAGAAGTGTTATTTATCTTTTATAGATAGGACATGAGTTTCCTCTTCAATTTGACCCTTTTTTATGGCAGTTTTGTTTTGGTTTAACGCCCTATTATATGAATGTCAAAATATCCGATATATTGGCCGTGTGAATTGATGCGAAAAGCATTCTGTATTGCATTTATATCACGAAGTTAGGGTGGGCTGGGCTGAGCATAACATGTGTTAACTGATATAGAAATATGTCCATATTTTATACCCTTTCATATTCGGATATGTGTTTCTGATATCACACAATGACCATTCGAGGATTATGTGTGTTATATTGGATTTCTGTAGATTGCACTTTATATTTCACGGTTGACTGTCGGAGATAATAACATTAGTACTACGTATATATACAATAAACATTTGTGTAATATCATGGACAGGACAAATTTCTACTTTCACGATTTCTTGTCTATAAATAATCGTTAAATAAACATTATTTTTCATCCGTTCAAAAAAGTGAGCTGTCGAAACAACTGCCATATGTATATTAGAACTTTTTGCATCGTGTGTTTTTTTTTTAATTGCGTATTATCAATTAGTCTATCTATAGCATTTTTCATTCTACTTCTACCACATTGTCTTACACATTTGTGGCAATAGCCTTTAACTTTGAAAAACTATTTAAGTAAATGACATATTTTACAGTAGGTTTCAGAGTTTTTGATTAAGTTATTTTTGGTTAAGTTGTTTGAAGATGGATCAATAAGTCATGTGTGAAAAATACAGCTTGTAATGGCGCTGTATCAATACAAAGCTATTAATAAACACATACTTCAATACAATATAATGTGTAAGTGTATTTTACCTCCCACCGATAATGTTAAAAAAAAAACAACCGTGTCACCCAAATAATATATTGAACAAAATATTTGACATACCTCCCCTAAAATGACCACCACATATTTGGGTACATTAGTAGGTCTATAGGTACCAGTGTACTAGGTAGGTACTATCTACTACTATACTGTTGTCAATAATGTATGAATTCAAGGCAGGTACTCCAATAATGGAAGAGTCTAATACAGCGCGAGTATATTTTCCTATACAATATGTATAGCAGTTGAGGAAAATTGCCAAAACACCATTAGGGTGAATTCAGTATTGAAAAATTAATGACATTCGGAGTGTAATTATTGATGTTTGTACCTGTAACTATGTCATACAAGTACACTATACTTACCAACTTATAATGTATATATAGTATGTGAGTGGACGATAACCTACATAATGTATAACGTAGGTGCTACATCAGGTAATACCAGGACAGTGTGGTAAGTATCACACCATCAAAGCTTCGTTGGACATGAACTAATAGTTGAAGGTTTCAGTACATCCTATAGGTGAGTTAGGACAAATTTATGTCACGAAATGATGGGAAATTTAGTCCACGATTATGCTGGATTTTACTAACCATTTATTCTATCTCCTCTATTCCTCACCTAAGAAGTGGTGAAATCCAACATTAGACATCCTTACGAGCGCCCATTAAACAATATGACATGATTATGAGGAATAGAAATTTTGGACTTAGAGCAGCACTTTTCAACAGAGGAATTAGTAGCAAATTGAACTTAATGATGATATCTATTAGTGATTAAAAATATTACTAATCCATAGGCACAAATTGTTTTTTTTACCACCCCTTCCTTAATATCGACCTGAGGGTGGAAATTGGAGGTTATTTTTAAAAGAAAGGATTACAGGTAGAAACCTCCACCAACAAATTACACACAACCCTCCATACCACTGACCACTTTCACAAACAGCAATATTGTTTGACAATAATGGAAAACATTCATTACGCACAAGCCAGTCAAATAGGTAAACAATTGTACTTGATATACTACGAAACATAGGGTGTATACATAAAACGATGAACGATAGATTGGTGTGTGTATGTATAGTATGATATGAATATAATACCTAATGTTTATTTTTATAGTATTTTTACATTTAGCATAATGTTTTTGGTACTGCAACCTTGATGATAATTGTAACTAAATAATTTTATAAGAGTATGGAACTTTAAAGATCAGAGCTTAGTATTAAGTTAAACTATATGTCTTAATTTTAACAGAATCTACTCACATTCCGAAAAGACTTACCCATACTCTCCTGCGATGGGGGACTTGCACAACAGTTTTCTATTTTGTCTTCTGCATGAACATTGCAAATAACAATGTAAGAGTGTAGGTATTACATGTCTTGCACTGCAGTCTATAAAACAATATACTTTTCCATTCTGATCTTACAAAAGAGCGTCATTTCCAATACCTTCACAGCAAAATGTTGGTAGATATGTATGTATATGTACTATATTTATTATGCATTTAATTATTTTCTTAATGTAAAACACATAAAACAAATAATTACAATTTAGACACTTAAATAAAATTAATGGAGACATTAAAAAAACGTGAATAGAATAAGCACCTTGAATCATGCTCGCGCGTTAATTATTTACAAGCACACCATAATGTATTATTTCCACGAATATAGGTAATGAAATAAAAGTCTCGGTGATATAAAATATACCACACTTTTGTTAAAAAAAATTAAATGCATATGTAGGTACCTATGCTATATATGCAAGTCATCCACTTCGGCAGAGACGAAAGTCATACAAACAATTTCGAAATATTTCGTTGTAAGGTTAAATATTTGCAAATATAAGTTGTAAATATTTGCAGCCAATTGGGTTCCACTACTGGACATAGGCCTCTTCTCTAAACCTTTCTGGGCTATCTGCTGCCATCTGCTGAACAATGTCATCTATTCAGCTATTTGTGATCTTTCTTTCCTACGCTCCTCTTGTTGTCCCAAGGCTTTCTATTTGGGATTATAGGTGATCATATCTAACACTGTTGACCATCTGACATCGTTGCAGCGACAGTTCAGATTATTTCTTGTTCAATTTTTATTCAAATAATGTCAAAGCAATTAAATGACTTCATTATGAACTGTTCTACATTGTAGGCAGGTAATTCTGTATGATCGCGTGACTTATGAATATCTTATAGCAACTACGAGTAGCATATTGAGTTCGTTATTCCTAACACTACCCGTATTTAATGACGATAGCAATGTATTCTTTCCTTTGGCAAATTTCTTTATTAATTAATTAACTGCTTTCTTTATTGTAGGTAAGTTTTCATATTCCTTAGGCACACAATAATCTACTCAGCATACTCATATACTGTAATCATCATTATCTACTTTTTATATGATAATTTTATTTTGAACGCGATGAGCAGTTAGGTATATCTTAAAAAAACTAGGTATGTGGGTAGATAAACATATACCTAAAGGAAAGTACCTATAGGTAATTAATTATAGGCACTACTAAATACATAGATACAGAATTTTTGTGTTTTGATTTGGATTTGAAGACGCCTGGGATATTCATTCTATATAAAGGTTTATGTTACACTATCAAAAAAAATAATAAAGAGATTGTGGGTATACGAGTAGGTACTTAAGCGAAAACCATTTTTTGGATTATTGTAGGTACCTTTTTAATTTGTGTTTATAGTTTTCAACCTAACGTATATATCATCTTCAAATTATTATTTCTTATATATTTTTGTTGTGTTATGTTAAAGATGAAAAATGATAGTTTGTTTCATTGTCCAATTTTTGATCCAACAAATGTCTTAGCTGTACATAAATATTTTGTTGAGGCACTTAGGTACTGCACGATGCATAGAAATATCTTCGATAAAAAATAATATATAAGAAAGAAGGTATACCTACCTTGAGCATCTACTATAATCTACGTGCATAGATTATATAGGAATCCATGCTAGGCCAACTATTTCAGGTTTATTCAAGTTAACCCGGCGACATATTTCGATGGTTTTAAATTTAAGAACATTATTATATAGGTATCTACCTACTTATATTAGTAGGATATAACATCCACACTGGTTGACCTTGGCCCTTTATTCTGAATGTAGTTATGTACTTCTAATCAACCACTATAAGCCAAGCTACTACCTACACATTAAACTCAATGCATCTAGTTCTAAGAAGAAGTTATACTATTAGCCTTTTCTTTTAACCGCAAGGTAGTGATAGTTATATCGTTATATATTTTTCAAAAACAACAATATTAGGTATGTAATTAGGTAAATAGGTATGTGATTCATATACAACAAAATACTCATAGTAGCTACTTTATATAGGATATTATTATATGGAATTATAGGAAATTATAGTAAAATAGTAGCTACGTCATAAAACATTGACCGGAAAAAAGCACAAATGAGTAAATCTAAAAATTAATAACAAAAAACACATGGGCAAATAATATGCTCAGCAGATTACAGTTTCATATTAATTTAAGGTTTTCCTCTTTATAGACTAGGTATCTGTATGGCAACCTTCAGTTTTTGGGAGGAATGCCAAGGAATGAAAAAAATCATTGGGTACGTAACGTACTTAAAATATAAGTAGGTATTCTCAAAGGCATTTTATGGAACTCAAATTTGTAGCCTTTTTGTATAGTCCAAGAGCCCATCGTTGAAATCATGACGGATGTATTTTTTGATCGAAATGTGGTTTAAAAGAATGTTTAGACATAATATAATACATTGCCATAGGGTTGCCTAGCAAAATCTTGCCGCGAGTACCTTTACCATGATGATTATTGACACCAATTTTGAAGCGAATTGCACCCATCTGTTTTTTAAGTAAAATTAGCACCATGGGAAAGAGGACGATTTGAAGATATAGAAAAACATGGGTTGCCTGTCCTCAGTCTGCCGCAACCCTAGGCAACCCAGGCTCAAAGATGCCATTTTTCGAAGTAAAATGCACCCATCTGTTTTTTACACGAGTGACACATCAAATTGAAGCTACTGTCTTCCTCGATACGATGGAATAGGGTTGCCTCCCTAAAACCTGCCGAAAATTAGGGTTGCCTGCATTTGAATGGTGATATTTGAATGAAATTGACCTGGTTAAAATGTGGTGGCATATCCAGGAAAATACTATATTTGCTTTTCTTTTAATCATTTTTTATGTTTTTTGGGGTGCTGAATCCAAATTTCAACTTTTTGAGCTCCTAACTATGATGGTTTTCGCGAAAAATGCAAAAAACAGAGAGAAAAGTGTTTTTCTTCGAGACTTTTTTTATAACTCGAAAAGGATGCACTTTAGAGAAATGAATGTTAGGAGAAAAATAATCTGGGTTAAATTTTCTATAAATTATTATACGTTGTATTTTTTTGTCAGACGAATGGTTTTGGAGCTAGAGCGCTTTAAAAGTTGAAAAAAATCTTAAAATTGTTCCAATCTTGTAGTTTCTTCAGTTTTCTGCGTACAGTTAAAAATATTTTAATCTTTAAATAATAAAATGTAAAAGAAAAATTAATTTTCTACGATTATGTCTTTGGGTTCATTTCGCTCAGATGCACCATTTAAGAGATAAAGGGCATCGAATTTGGATATTATTTAATGAAAATGAGATTTCATAATGTATAAAGTTGTATTGGTGTTATCTGTATATGACATCGCTACTCATACATACATACTAATACAGACGCATTCGTGTTATCACAATGATCTTCAGTCAGTAAAATAGCAAATAATGTGAAGACTGAAGACACTATGTTAAAAATGTATTATCATTTGAGAGTCATTTGTTAAATTATGATGAAAATAAAATAACCCTTTTAAAAACAATCGTGAAATAATAGCGTTTGTTTCAATTCACGTGTAATAATTGTATCCCGAGCGTATTTATTATACAGGGTCATCGAAAAAGAATGCCCCTATTTTAAAATGGAATAGCTTTGGAACCAATTACGATAAATTAATAATTCTTTCACTGTATGATAACTAATGATTGTCGCACGATAGAGCGCATGCGCAGAATAGCTTTAAAGTTTTAAGTTTTAAAGTTAATAACATTTTTCACCTGCAGCCGAGTGAAAAAAAAAGTTTTAATGTTAATAACATTTTTCACTCGGCTGCGGGTGGTGCCAAGTACCTATAGTAAATATTACCGAGTTATTTAAAGAGTTTTTCTAGTTTGACAGGCCACTGTCATTTTACTATAACTTTTTTCACTCGGCTGCGGGTGATGCCAAGTACCTATAGTAAATATAACCACCAAAGTTGCTACGTGGGTACTGGAAGAATAGCTAAAAATAGACAAGCGCAAAAATATGCATATCGCGCACGGCTCCACCCGCAGCCGAGCCGAGTAAAATTCTAACAGTAGGTACTTGGCATCACCCGCAGCCGAGTGAAAAAAGTTATAGCAAAATGACAGTGGCCTGTCAAACTAGAAAAACTCTTTAAATAACTCGGTAATATTAACTGTAGGTACTTGGCACCACCCGCAGCCGAGTGAAAAATGTTATTAACTTTAAAACTTTTTTTTTCACTCGGCTGCAGGTGAAAAATGTTATTAACTTTAAAACTTAAAACTTTAAAGCTATTCTGCGCATGCGCTCTATCGGGCTTTAAACAAAAAAATACAATCATTAGTTATATCATACAGTGAAAGAATTATTAATTTATCGTAATTGGTTCCAAAGATATTCCATTTTAAAATAGGGGCATTCTTTTTCGATGACCCTGTATAATAAATACGCTCGGGATACAATTATTACACGTGAATTGAAACAAACGCTATTATTTCACGATTGTTTTTAAAAGGGTTATTTTATTTTCATCATAATTTAACAAATGACTCTCAAATGATAATACATTTTTAACATAGTGTCTTCAGTCTTCACATTATTTGCTATTTTACTGACTGAAGATCATTGTGATAACACGAATGCGTCTGTATTAGTATGTATGTATGAGTAGCGATGTCATATACAGATAACACCAATACAACTTTATACATTATGAAATCTCATTTTCATTAAATAATATCCAAATTCGATGCCCTTTATCTCTTAAATGGTGCATCTGAGCGAAATGAACCCAAAGACATAATCGTAGAAAATTAATTTTTCTTTTACATTTTATTATTTAAAGATTAAAATATTTTTAACTGTACGCAGAAAACTGAAGAAACTACAAGATTGGAACAATTTTAAGATTTTTTTCAACTTTTAAAGCGCTCTAGCTCCAAAACCATTCGTCTGACAAAAAAATACAACGTATAATAATTTATAGAAAATTTAACCCAGATTATTTTTCTCCTAACATTCATTTCTCTAAAGTGCATCCTTTTCGAGTTATAAAAAAAGTCTCGAAGAAAAACACTTTTCTCTCTGTTTTTTGCATTTTTCGCGAAAACCATCATAGTTAGGAGCTCAAAAAGTTGAAATTTGGATTCAGCACCCCAAAAAACATAAAAAATGATTAAAAGAAAAGCAAATATAGTATTTTCCTGGATATGCCACCACATTTTAACCAGGTCAATTTCATTCAAATATCACCATTCAAATGCAGGCAACCCTAATTTTCGGCAGGTTTTAGGGAGGCAACCCTATTCCATCGTATCGAGGAAGACAGTAGCTTCAATTTGATGTGTCACTCGTGTAAAAAACAGATGGGTGCATTTTACTTCGAAAAATGGCATCTTTGAGCCTGGGTTGCCTAGGGTTGCGGCAGACTGAGGACAGGCAACCCATGTTTTTCTATATCTTCAAATTGTCCTCTTTCCGATGGTGCTAATTTTACTTAAAAAACAGATGGGTGCAATTCGCTTCAAAATTGGTGTCAATAATCATCATGGTAAAGGTACTCGCGGCAAGATTTTGCTAGGCAACCCTATGGCAATGTATTATATTATGTCTAAACATTCTTTTAAACCACATTTCGATCAAAAAATACATCCGTCATGATTTCAACGATGGGCTCTTGGACTAGTAGGTGTGTGCAAACTTTATAAAAATTTCTATGCGAGTTGGATTCAAACACCGCATACTGCATAATGTAGATGGGAATATCATCATGTGTAAAATAAATAAGGATTCATGAATCTAATAGATTAATAGGAAGATAATATGAGTACTGGGTGAGGTACTTCCTTTATATAATAAGTATTCTGATATTTAACTTGAGATCAAAAGTCAGGACTATTTGTGTCTCTCTCTTTTCGTATTATAATATTCCTAGTGAGCAAGATGCAATGAAATTCATAAAAATGTCAAACTATCATCGGGCTTAAGTGCCAGAAACATTGTAGTAAGAATGTTGGTGTAGGTAGGTACCTACTGGATATTCTCATAGGAAAGGTACTCGGCCCTTTTCAAGAGTCAGGCGACAAAAATGTTCGTTGACCTCAGACTACACAAAATAACAATATTATTATCGTCCCAGGCGGAGAACATAAATGTTGGTTTTTAGGTCAATCACCCACCGAATGCATCTAGAATATTATTATTGGATATAAATATTTTTGTTAGTCTTAACTCTCTAACTAGCTTTGCTTCTAGAATATACGCCGAGTACATTTAAGATACAGGTTTACACCGACTGCACACACCTATACATCTACAATCTACATACTAGATAGTGTTTGCTTGAAAAATAATAAGAGATTAATTGATTTTCGCTATGCAAGTGTATCGTATTCGGAGGGTATGAAAACGTAACCAGTATTAGATATGTTGGTGATTCACAAATTATTCGCGAACTTTTTAAAGATGTGCCGATTTTTTAGTGACCCGATATTTATGAAGCTTAGAGAGGAAAGCTTCATCCACGAGCAACCACAGATTTGTGATTCTTCTGAGGATACAAATTTTAAGAAAAACAATGTTGTTCTTAAGGTGTTACTAAAGAAAATGAGAAGGATTTCAGCAAATTTTATGTCCTGAATCAATGGAAAATCTAAAAGTGACATTTTCAATGTGAATTCTAGAGTGGGTGCCTACTATTTCAATGTTTTACGGATGTTTCAATTGTTCTCCTTCATTTATTTTTGGCGAAAAACTATATGTTTCACACATTGGTTAAAACGTCTAGAGGTTTCAATTAACTATTGTAACATTAATTTTGTAAAACTTCATATTTTGGGGAATAAAATCTTTACCTACATACAGGTATACATAGTTAAAGAATATTTACATATTTTACTGAATAATCGCCTGATAAGCCGAAACACGTAACATGATTAGGTACAGCAAAAAAAATACAGTTGAAACCATGCATACACGTTTTGAATGTACTTTTACCTAAATAGGTATCAAATTTCAATGTATTTTCCTTTGGAAATGTTCCTGTATCAGGCATCAGGGTATATAAATATAACGATGATGACATTATAAACGATCACCAACTTCTTCTTTTCTTGTCGTCACGCCGCAAATAAATTGCCATAATAATCCCCCTCTGAATGTGAATAACAATGAAAAAGGCAGTTCCTCTCGACCTCCCTAAATTCAGCAGGCTCCTGTACAGGCGTACAGGACGAATTACTTTAGGACAATGATACGCACCGCACACCCAACTGATCACCGCAAGAAGAGGGAGACGCATGCAAATTTAGTTATCAGGGGTTCGAAACCAGATGGACGATGAAGTCAGAAATATATTTTTTTATGAATTTCATGATTTCGATAAATTATTACTTAAAAACCGTATTTTGAAAAAATGTTCCAGGGTTATATATTATGGGGTCAACTTATGTGTTCTTAACTTTTGTGAACCAACACATTTTCAGGAAATTGAACATTCTTTGGAATGATTTACTTACGCATGCAATGTACAATGTACCTACATGCTTAGATTTCTTAGTAAGAAGTAGTATACTCTCCTACCATAAAACAAAAAAAAATAAGAATTTGATTCGAAGATATAATAATTAAAAGGTACTAAATTGTATTTTATATTTTCTATTTTAATTTATTCTGTTTAGTGGTGAAAATACGATACTACAGTCAAGTGTTACTTACGAGTATTACTTGAACGTCATTGGTACAAAGAAGATATGACAGAATTCAGTATGTATTTTCAGGATTTGTTCTTGAAATTTCAAATTAAAATTGTTGTAGATTTCTGTGTGTAGTAGAATGTCTAACAAAATGCTCTCGAGAGATTTGTTTACTATGTTATTGTTATCAACACTTGAGATTCTCCCCTTATCCCATAAATAAATTGTACCTTCAAACAAATATAATGATAAGGGGTTGGTATATCATTGTCCCTGCCTGAGATTAACATTCAGTATTCAAATAACAATGTAATATAATGGCAATCAAGAAACAATCACATTATACGCGCTCGGAAACGTAATAAAATGTATGAATGAACATTGAATAACTTTACAATAGTATACCACACTACACCGGAACTATTTTGCATACCTCCTCTATACGTCTATCTGTACCTACAATCTACATAGACATACATACCCATACTTACTGAACTTACGCACTTTAAGCCAAGAAATTATAAAATTTGCCTGTAGTATGTAGTATGTTTCATGACACTGGGAAAAATTTCAGGTGTCACAAAATAAGTTTACGTATTTAATTATTCCTCATATAGCGCAAATTCCATTATTAAGAATAATGTAAAAAGTTAAACTGCGAAAATTTAATTCCAACTCAAAGTTTAACTCCCTTTTTAAAATAATGTTCAGCAGTTCATATACGAGTATATCAGTACATGATATAATCTAAAGACTTTCCATATACGCAGGACTAAACTATTAAGGCGAAGATACACACGAGAGATTTTGGCCTCCCGGATACCAAAATGACAGTTCTCTTGTGTGTAAACACATCGGAGACGCGAGATATCTCTCGATACCGCGCGCCTCCTGAGACGGTCTGCGCACGCAAGTCTAGCGTCGTGTATTTTACATATTTTCGTATCAGGGGACGCGTCTCCGGTCTTTTGACATGTTCAATTTTAATCTGAGGTCTCTTGGAGATGTTTGCAACTGAATTGGATTGGCGCGCGTGGGCACGTGGTATTTGTATTGATATATAATTTTAAACATTCCTGCGATTGTGACGTTATTAGTACAGTGTTAATAATAAAATTGTTAGTTGATTATAATTATAATATTATTTTTAAATAATGGCAAATTAATAACAGAGTTGCATTTGCATTTGAAATATGAATACAGTTGTGAAAAATACATTAACATTACGTATTTTGTTATTCCCTTCATGTCCTACAACATTTATAGCAAACTATATGTAGTTACCATTTCACCCTTTAATATTCATCGAAGGAACATAAGGAGGAAACAAAATTTCGCTACTCACAACGGTTTCGGGTATGTAGTGCAAACCGATACTTGCTTTGGCTTATGTCACTGATGTCATAGGAATGGTGTACATTAAAAGAAGGTCTAATTAAGTATTCTATTTCATTTACTAACGTAGAAAAGGAAATATACACATACGCATGTAAATAAAGTACCGACCGACATATGTACATTACTGAATCGATAAATAATTTCAAAGCGGTATATAATTATTATATTTTTTAATTACAATACTCGTAAATACATGACACTAGAGTATGTACACAAAACCAAACGCCATTATGGCGCCAAAAGTACTAATAGAATGAATGCAGCAACAGACCAAAGTCTCGCGTCTCGAGATAGTCCCGTGTATTTTAGAATTTGATGACAGGAGGCGATTGTCGGCCATTTTTACTAGAGATGCCGTCTCTAGAGACGAAAATCTCCCGTCGTGTATTTCACTGAAGAGGCTGACGCCATTTTGTCAGTGCCTGGAGGCGCGTCTCCTGAGACCCCGTATATCCACACCTTTATTGAACTATGTATTAACAAAGTATCTCAGTATTTTTCTATTTTGTGGTTGGATATCATTATCACAGGATATTAGATAGACCACATATTTTGCTATTTGCTTTACCTATATTTGACTTTGACCATTATATTTATAATATCTAGTAGAGATAATCACCAAGACCCGGAAATAATATGTGAAAATATTGTCAAATGTGGCAGTAACTGGTTATAATTGGCGATAATAATATAACAGAAAAACCAGAAGTCCTAGAAATTGCAAGATACGAGGGTCGTATTTTCAACGATACGGAGAAGAAAATCTTTGTACCACCACCAATAACTATACGCGCGTTAGTAATTAAATTATGTAAGTAAAATTATTACATATTAGGAAATACTTCGCCCTTTGATTTTTAATGTTTTCCTATTAGGGAAAATTGGGAGATTCCCCTCAGCAGATTTGGGCCACGCACGTACGTACAATCTAATATTATAATAGTATAGTATTGTCATATTGGAACGACTTACAGTAAAAGAAGGTCGCTCTTTGGACTTCTATTTAAATTCGCGTATAGGGCTATTCTGCACTGCTTGCCCAATGACTAATTTGCTTTTTTTTTCGCCTTCTTAAAACATTAGGTATCTAAGTACTTACAAAACAAAAAAGACATGCAAGTATTCAGAATCACACTCAAGCACCACCAGTCACCTAACCGAATCTATCTGTTAATAAAAAACTGTCATGGCTTAATAGATTAATAGAGATTAATGCGAACATTAGCCATTTCGCTATTCTCTTACTACCAGCATTATCCTTTATGACCCATCACAATATATGGGAATAGGCATCCAATGAAACTATGGAGGTTTTTTGACAATCGAATGTTTTTTTAATAATCAACTGCTTACGTATAACTTTCTATCAGGGTTGACTCTAAATACTGGAAGCTTAAAAATGTTATTTTTATCACACCTTTACCGCTGTTGTAAAAAACAGCAATGCGTCAAATGCGTGTTAGGAATAAAATAAGAAAAGAAAACGCACCGCACCACATTACAAGACTGAAATGTTAATAGTACCTAGTAGTATTTAGCTTAAAATTACTTAAGGTAAAAATGACAAACATAATCAATAAACATCATTATGAATTTACTTATTCCCTGATCTGATAATCCAGTTGTGCGAACATGCCTATGGCTGGTTACCCCGCATTGTTAAAAATACCATAATCGAATATGGATAGAAAACATAGATAATGTAGGGCCTAAAAGTATAATGATCATTGATGTTGAAACAAACAACTAAGAAACATAAGTTATCAATAATTTCTGATACATAATTAGCGTATACCTTTCTTCTCTAAAGAAAATATTCGCACATTAGGATACTCGTACCTTTCAGTCTTTATAGAACATTTATTTCGTCGTTGATATCACGTATTGTTTTTTTTTATCTCATCCTAACCCTATCTCGTGCCCGCTAAGTATCAATTATTATATAAATTATCATTATATAGGTACGTTGCAGGGTAGTGAGTGACTTAACAAGTAACAAAGCAAAATGTCTATACGGATGTGTGTTTATATACTCACAGTTCCCCACGTGCCTTATTATTTAATAAGTTAACAATAATAATTCGTACCAGCGCCAACAATATCATGAGGGTTATCTGCTAAGCTACATACTTACATACAACCTACTTATACTTATTTCAATGTGACAAATTGGGTTCTCAAACTGTATGTATCCACTTCCGGAATGTTGACGACGACACATTCTGCACCTGATGATAAAAGCAAAGCCCACCGTGGATTTTGTATTTGAAAACTTATAAAAAGCACATGCGCAGCATGCAAGAAAAACCGAGCGTCCAGCGTAGTAGGTATACATTCTAAGAGGAGTTTTTTTTTATTAAATGAATCTGGGTTTATCGAATAAACCCCGAATACATCTTTGTACACTTCACAGTAAGCTTGAAAAAGCTTGTGCCGTGAGGTGGAGTGAGTCGGCATCGGGGATTGAACCCGCTGCCGCCGCATCAACAGTTGAGCGCATTACCAACCAGGCTACCGACTACCTCAAATTTCAAGGAATTATCAGTTTGGATGGTAGACTTGCCTTCTCTTGCTCATATATCATATAATATGACGATATGTATCGCTAAACGGCGCCAAAAATAGTACAATAATAATTGTTATCAAAATTGAAAAGCTATCAATCGCATATTAGTGCGTATTCTGTATTCAAAAAGGGTGTTGACTTTAATAATGGAGTTAAGAATGAAACATATTAAAATACAATTACAGTATACACAGTAGGTACATAGTAACTTTTATATTGCCAAAGTTTTGATAGCTCAGCAATGTATCGCATTTTATATTAATAATTGCAGCTTCCAACCCCTATTCTCGCCCCCATGACCAGTAGGAGACTGTAGAGGGATACTCTAGATAGTATTAATGGTGTGGTAGTATCGGGGTCCCAGGGAGCTGCTTCTCCAGGGGTGACGAGTTAAACACTGTAACCTCATTCACTCATCATTATCCCTCTATTAAGTATTTTATCTCATTGTATGTAATCATTTTATTGTGTGTATTGTTGTATCAACATCTCGTGTATTTCGCCCCATGTGCCTTATTAATCATAACAATACGACGTAAGGATGCTGCGATAACAATAGGGAGGTAGGTATATTAGGTATACATGCGTAATGATAGGATTATACGAATTTTGATAAACAGTTGTTTTTATGTAAGCTCTTGGATTAGATTTTCCCTAAAGTGTGTAAAATAGCAACTATGTCTGGGGTCAGTTGGTAGAAATTGGCAACATGCAATAAATTTGCCTAGTGTTTTTTTTTTTGGTGATAAAGTCGTTTTTTGCAAAGTTTAATAATAATAATTGGATTATTTATGTAGCGCCGTTTTCGGGTATTCCCACCTCAAGGGCGCTCTGTATTCCTCCCTATGTTGTTGGGAAAGATTTCTTAAACAAAAATGTTTTTAATAGACCTTTGAACCCGGTTAGCGTTTTTGCCTCTCTGATGTCTACAGAAAGTCCATTCATGTGATTGATTTAAAAAAACAATTACGTAGTAACCCGTAAATCTCGAAATCAATATCGTCAATGGCATAAAGTTAGGAAGACCTATAATGTACAATATAAGCATCATTACTTATTATGTATGGCAATGTTGGCAATACTCGTACGTGCCAACTGCCAAGTGAAATATAAAATCATTTTGAATAATACATAGTATCTGAGAATTCATATAACATATCAATCAAAAGTTTTTCATATAAAAATACTGGCATCTCGACTTTACGTCACGGGGCATATATTGCAAATATTGCCATATCACCGATAATATGCCATTATATCTTTATAGTTAATTAAAAAATATCTACTCTTTTATGTTCCTTTTCATCTAGCTACTCTCATTCATTTTTCATTATTAATCCTCGTCAATCAAACGCAAACCTTCACACAATAAACAATTAAGCTATACATAATAAAGCAAAAACAATGGTAGGTACCTTTTTGCTTTATTACTTAAACGATTAATCTACGATTTTTATTCAAATTTAAATTGCAAGGTAAATCTTGTGCTAACAATCTTAATATTATGTTAGGTACATCTCCCTTATAAATTATTGTAGGGAAAAAATAATGCCAGTTTAATTTTAGGGTCCCGCTTCGGGGTAGTTATACTCACTTGCCTTTGCGTTTAAATTTAAATCCACAAATTTCTTTTTTTGATAAAGAAGTAAGATAGCAAACTTAATAAGCTTTCCTAGTAGTTATAGGATGTAATATTAGGGGTGCACACTGCACACTTTGTATCACAATATCGATGTTTCGAATGTACAAAAAAATCGTTGAAATTGATGTAGTTTTAGTCAAACTCGAATTATGTATTTTATTTTATTTACTATACCGTATTGCATATCTAATGATTAATCTATATTAACATTATCTATACCACTTCATTAAGCTTTTGTACTTATATTTATGTATTCATCGAGTGAACAATTCAAAATATTATACATAGGTACACGCATACGAACGATTGTTATCAACAAATAAATTATAAAAAATATCACTAGGGCGAACTCATCGCAAGAAATAAAGTAGCTACTAGGTAGCATGATTTTGTGCTTCGGAATATGTCTTTTATTTTCACGTAAGTATATAAAATTCTTCATCTAATAGTATATTTCTTAAGCTTCTCTATGTAATGGGAAATTTACGATTTTGTTAAATACTTTTTTTAAAAATTTTTTTCGATGTTATCACTTCAAAATATAAGGTACATACCTCTCCACAGTTTGCGTTCTTATTTAATTCTTATAATATACTCACAGTTTCCTACGGGGTGAATTTTTATTGTGGCATGGGTACCGGCGCCTCCACCACACAGTACCACCTGCCAGATAATTCTATTGCAAAGTGCACGCACCTTATAAATAATTACATTTAGGGGGTAGCTTTTACGTTTCTTTTTTTTACAGTTCTGATGTCTTACATAAATTCCCAGCAGATAGATTCATGTGGAAGATAATGATGCTTTAGCAATTTTGTTTTTAATTGGCTTATCAACAGTTTGAAGTTATTATTGTATATACCGACCTATATGGCTATATATAGAATTAATGAAAACAAATGACATACTCACTACACTAGGTAAGACTAATAAAAATTGGAACGGTCAACTTCCACAATGAAGAAGATAGGTTATAGTCCCTATTGATGGTGGGATAGTAAAACTCTGGCGTTGTTACTTTTTTATTTATTCAAACTTTAACAGACCCATGGTTAACAATTAACATACATGTTCTTAAATATGATTATTAAATTAGCAAAATAAGTTTACCTATGATGTTATTAATCTTTTATTCCAATTAACCTTCTTATACCTTCATTGAGTATTCGTTCAAATCATCTGATTTTAAAATAAGATGTATCTAATCTAATCGTAACACATCGCAGCAATTAGCATACCTACGTGTAGTTATACCTATAGGTATAGGTACACCAACAAATTATTGTTATTAATGTGCAACATTTTCTTAATTTCCATTACAATAAATTCGTATGTACTAACGCATAGGTATTTATCAAAGTACAGTACGTATGTACAAACTTTATAGGTAATTAAAAATAATGGGAAAATTTATAAAGTTTTCAATATGCATACCTCTCCCATATAAATTATTAAAAAATAATGTTATTTCTATTACCTACCAGCGTGATATTTTATTCATGCAACTTGTTATCAAATTATTCATCCGAAATAAAATCATCATGACGTTTTATACCTACTGAATTGAATAAATCGTTGATATCATGATACCGAATTAACAACGATTTTTATCAGTGATTGATTTGCAAGTACTCAGCAGAAACACTATAGTAGAGGTACCATTGTATAAGATCGATTTCAAAATATCAATGATGAGTGATATAGAGTCATGGGGGTAATTTTATTTTAGGTAGATTTCCATAAGGAACTCTACCTATTCGTTTCTCCCGTGATGTCGCAGAATTGAAAAATTTCTACTCAGTATCACTAATTAGGACCAGGAGAACCCGAATCCGACCTTGGTTTAAAAGTTTATATATATAAGCCATATATATATATGTCCCTTTTCTTGTGCGCACGTTTGCGGCCAACCTATGCGTCGCAGAAACGTGAAACTTGGGTGGTAGATTTTTGGTAAGGGGTAGATGAACTGATAGGAGATTGGGTGAAATCCATTAAGAGGAAGGTTCACTTTTTAAGGCTTTAAATACAAAAACAATCATTCTGAGGGGATCCAATGATTGTGAGGGTCCGTGTCTGGTATCGTATGAAAGGGCATTTAATAAGGAATACAGATCAATTTACAGATTTTGTCTAGATCAATTCCTTGGACGACAATGATCGATCGAAAGATCTAGTTAAGTAGTTACCGCATAGGTACTAGCGTGTTTGTTGTCTTAGAAAAGTGCTTCACGATACGAGTAGAACTCACATCTTTTTTCAAATTTCTAGTGCTTAGGTACCGGTACTAATCCATATTATGTGTGGAATGAAAATAATTTGATTATTGGATTAGGTACTTCCTTTAATTATTGAAGTACTTAATCAAATATTTTTTCGTCATACGGTACTTCGATAATCAAAGAATAAACTACATCCATACTACTTCATCACTTCGCTGGTTTATTTGCTGATAATATTGTGATTGTTTTTATTGTACAGATGTACTCTTAAAATTAATAAAATTAATAAATCACTTGGAATCTACCTATGCCTGTGGCGTGCCAAAGGAATTTTTTTATTAATATTGGTTATTGAACTATTTGGTGAGAATTATTGACTAAATGATATGGGAAACAAACGTCATGACATGACATATATTTCTATTGTTATGTACCCAGGTTTTATCTATTATAGAACATGGCATATTGATTTAGGGAATTAGTTTCTTTCATTTATTCACATACCTCTTCGTTATGTTTTCACTTCCCTATGTTTAGTAGTTTAGTTAGAGACCCTTAGTAACCAGCGTGAAATTCTCTACCAAACCCCACTAACAATTAGTATACATCATTGACTTTTCTTATTTTCTGGAGTACCTACTTTGTGATTAAGGTCACCAATCACGGGGGATTTTTCATCATATCTATCAGGGGCGAGTAGTGGATTTCTGTAGGAGGTAAACCGAGACTATCATTATTTATTGAAATAGGTCAGATTAGACTTATTATTTTAAAACCAAAAAGGAACTCGATGGGAATCGTATTCTTATAGGACAATTCATCACTGATACTAATATCTTAGATTATATATGGATTATATATAATTCTATGACTAATATATAAGGATATAGACTACCTACAGTACATTCCTTTTATGAATAACAGTTACGATAAGTAAAGTTTATGTTGGCTATACTGTATCATGATATGCGATGCAAATATCACGAAGAAAACTTTTCCTAGATTCCCGAATATCGTTTCAATGCAATGCCAAAATGCATTGAATTCGATTGGGCGTAGGTATGAGAGTGCTGTTGTTGCAGATACTAATGTGATGTACCTACTACCAATAGGAGTTAAAATTAGATGATAATTTTGGCACCCTCGTCGCAGATTTCTTCAGTAGAGTTCTGGTTAGTCAGTAACATCGGTATTGTATTCGTGAACATATTCAGAACTGTATGTGTGATTCCTTTCTCGTAGGTGCTGAAAAAAATCCTAAATATATCAGCCATTGTGAACGCAGAATAGATATTGTTATATTCAACTTTAAGTATCGTAGGGCATTGCTCCCGGGTGTATGAACCATCATAGTAGGACTACATATTAGTCTAGTTCCTAATCTACACAACATTGTATGCTATATAAAGGAATGCACGCACGCACACATATGCACACACTCAATTGGTGAATATTTTGGTAGTTGCTATATCATATTGGTTTGTTTGTTCATGAACTAGGTATTATTATTGTCAAATATGTTTGATAGCATTATCAGGGCTTGACTCAATGTGGGATACAGAGGTACAACTTTGAAATGCTATATGCTTTTAGAAGACGTAATACTCAATACTCGTATACGAAGATGTTAATATTTTCAATAAAATCGTCGCATAAAGCATTTTATAGATATAGTAGGTATTATCTAGGCCTGCTAGGTAAATATTACGGGATGATTTAGAATTATTATGAGAGATCATTCTAGAACGTTCAGTAATTAATTAGGTTACTTATTTTATTTAAATTTCAACAATAGATATAATATGATATAGACCGGTGTTTTAACGTTAAAAAAGGGGGTATAGCGTAGATAATTGTCGGAAAGCTGGAAACTATTTTAATCCCTTCATTAACATGCAAAGAAGGTTTCTTGAAGTTTGCACCAATTTTCCGCTTGTGCTAAGTACAGGGTGTCCCAAAAACAAAAAAAAAGTTGAACTTTTTTCAGTTTTTCATTAATAACTCCTAAAGGAAGCATTCTAGACAAATTGTGTTCGTCTGTGAATTAAAGTAGATAAAATTCTTCGTCTACTGAGCATAAATAATACTCTCTACTTTGAAAAATCACTGAGAAACAGCGATTTAAAATTGTAATGTTTTTCTCAACATATGACAATTATCTTATTTTTCTTGAATCGTTGTTGAATATCTTCTAATCCAAGCTACTTACAGCAAATTTTAGTACATATGATTCAATGGCCGGTTAATTCTCTATAAACTGGCATTAAAATTTTACCTCTATATTAAATTGTTTAGGATGTAGAGGTATTTAAAGAGAGACGAGTGAAATAGAGAAATTTTTTAAATGATAGATTTCGGTATGTGAAAGGTAAGATAGACTTAATTTTGCGGCTCTCTCTTAATAACGTACAATTTTTTTAGTTAAAAACCCAAATTTCGCTATTGATACGCCACTGTGTAACAACTTATATCGAAAAGACTATTTTTTTTACCTTCATCAGTTTTACTAATATAACTCCTGAACGCTTGATGTTAGGGAAAAGATATTTTACTCAAAATATAACTAAAATAAATTTACTATAACTTTATTTCAAAATTAACTCTGTAACTTAAATAATAACTGAGTTACAGTGTTTGAAAAAAAGCATTACTAAAAAAATTAAATTGCCTCGGCTATTTTTGTTGAATAACTCCTGAACCGTGATATAGAGAAAAGGTTCAAGAGATTTAAATATAAGGTGAATAAATTTTCTATAACACAAGCGTAATAAAATAACTTTCAAAGTTATAGTAAGAAAGTTATGGATGATCAAAGTCAATATTTTGTGTAGCCATTCGACGCTTGTTTAGATTATATTTCATACTATATGGCGAGCAGGTACTTTATTTTCATACTACACCGGCTCGGAGGTGCTTACCATGTGCTTACTAGGCAAATATAATTCATAAGCAAACGTCGAATGGTTACACAAAATATTGACTTTGATCATCCATAACTTTCTTACTATAACTTTTAAAGTTATTTTATTACGCTTGTGTTATAGAAAATTTATTCACCTTATATTTAAATCTCTTGAACCTTTTCTCTATATCACGGTTCAGGAGTTATTCAACAAAAATAGCCGAGGCAATTTAATTTTTTTAGTAATGCTTTTTTTCAAACACTGTAACTCAGTTATTATTTAAGTTACAGAGTTAATTTTGAAATAAAGTTATAGTAAATTAATTTTAGTTATATTTTGAGTAAAATATCTTTTCCCTAACATCAAGCGTTCAGGAGTTGTATTAGTAAAACTGATGAAGGTAAAAAAAATAGTCTTTTCGATATAAGTTGTTACACAGTGGCGTATCAATAGCGAAATTTGGGTTTTGAACTAAAAAAATTGTACGTTATTAAGAGAGAGCCGCAAAATTAAGTCTATCTTACCTTTCACATACCGAAATCTATCATTTAAAAAATTTCTCTATTTCACTCGTCTCTCTTTAAATACCTCTACATCCTAAACAATTTAATATAGAGGTAAAATTTTAATGCCAGTTTATAGAGAATTAACCGACCATTGAATAATAGGTACTAAAATTTGCTGTAAGTAGCATAGATTAAAAGATATTCAACAACGATTCAAGAAAAATAAGAAAATTGTCATATGTTGAGAAAAACATTACAATTTTAAATCGCTGTTTCTCAGTGATTTTTCAAAGTAGAGAGTATTATTTATGCTCAGTAGACGAAGAATTTTATCTACTTTAATTCACAGAAGAACACAATTTGTCTAGAATGCTTCCTTTAGGAGTTATTAATGAAAAACTGAAAAAAGTTCTTTTTTTTTTTGTTTTTGGGACACCCTGTACTTAGCACAAGCGTAAAATTGGTGCAAACTTCAGGAAACCTTCTTTGCTTGTTAATGAAGAGATTAAAACAGTTTCCAGCTTTCCGACAATTATCTACGCTACAAAGCTAAATTTCCTGGGCTAATATACGTATCATTTTTTTGTTGTAGTTAATGGACACGCCAGGATTTAGGTACTTACCTCGCGTGGTTTAGGAACCTTAATATAATATTCAAAATTTGATTGTTCTTTCACACAAGATTTGAACTCTATTTGACCCCTTGAAAAAACAATACTTCAGTGACAAATTCGCCTTCGTGTTGCTCATACCGTCTGTCAAAAATAGTTAATCTTCATCTTGTCGGACTATTTCGTGGCAGATAATAGTGTTATATAGTGACAATCTACACCTTGGTTCGCTCTTATCGTTGTCGTAGTAATTACCTAAATAATAGTTTTGTGTTTTGATTTTAAATATTGTACATTGTTTGTGTTTGATCTGTTTTGTGTTAAACATTTGATTTCCCTGGTGATGATATGATCATATCTTAAACATTTTTGTGGTGAACATTATCGGACTAACATATAGAACTTCCACCGTGGGATAAAAGGTTTGTCGTAGTTATTCTTTTCTTGTGTAACCTTTTTCCCATATAAATTCTTATTTTTCTTAAATTATTCCGTCGGGCAAAATTTCGTTGAACCAGCCACCTTTTCGATCTTTACGCTGGATAGCTGGCGTTTCCATAAACCATTGATCCTTATTCGAACCGGATTGAAATTAGCGCCTGCCGGTATAAGATAAATATCATTTTTTCGTTTAATAATTGTATTGCATAGTAATTTTCAGTCCTACAAGAGTCAATGACACTTGTATGGCTTGTACATTTCGTTGTTTGCATAATCATTGAATCATACTAGGGAATTTCGAATTTCGAATAATATTGTAGGAAAATAATTTGACCAAATATTCATCTACTTACACTTGTGATTAGGTACCTACAATTCTTACATACTTACTAGCGTTTTTCGATATAGAAATTTGAAATAGGTACTCTACCTACAATCGAATCATCTTGGTAGATACCTACATATTTGGAAACATTTTGATTTAGAATAAGTACTCTATCTAGCAGTATCAATATATATCAATAGAATTTGCAGTACGTACTTACATCGCTTCGCACCTACCAATAGTGGTAGTATGTAGGTATGCACCAACATTTTTATCTACAGAGCCCCACATCGTTATGGTGGGTATTTAATAATAAGGCTTGGTTGCAGAGCCCTACGATTGTGGTATAGGAACGAATATATCAATAGAATTTTGAAGTACGTACATACATTCGTCGTAGCCCTACTTGTGTAGGTATATTTTAGATTAGTTGTACATATATAGTTGTGGTATATACAAAGCGTTTTTCAATTTAGCCCTACGGATTCTTATGGTTATGGTAGGTACTTGATAACGTTCTTGCATCGTCCAAACGACTTATATTTTAGAATAAAATTTGCTTTATTCAATTTAGGTAATTACGAATACTCACTCTAGCATCGAGGCATCTTTTGCCTTCTAATCTACACACATATGTCTATTTGGGACAAATGTAACTAGCAATTGACTTGGAACTTTAGTTGACATCTAATTGAATGCTATATTTATTCTGTAAATATAGTATCGGTACTTACGATCAGTAACCTATAGTATTTTATTTGTCGTTGAACTTGCACTCACTATAGGTACTAGGTAGGTATTAAGGGGTCTAAAGCTTTATAAAAATACTTTAAACTAGACTCCTTACTCATCACACATTTCAATTAGGTATTTTGCTCTATCTGTTGTACTTACGTCGCTTTAGGTATATCTATTTTGTAGATATATAATCAACTCATTTGTTGGTGCCTACCTATATCTAATTTATTGTTTAGTTGTCGTATCTTTCGCTCGCATTAGGTATTAGGTAGGTACTTTAGGTGTCTTAACGCTTTATAAAAATACTTTAAACCAGGCACCTATGTAATTCACAACACATTACTCGTCTATTTACGGACAATTTGGAATAGTTAGTTTTAGGTTTACACCTACGCATGCTTCTAGCATTTTAAAATAATTTGGGAAAATATTGATCCATCAAACAACAAACATTTTGGTTTGTTTCATTTTTTGTTCCCATTCACATCCGAGTTTGTATATTGTTGTTTCTACGCATAGTGCAAGACACAGCTACTATTAGTTACAAAACACATAACTGATTAATTACATTGATTAATCATATCTACACATAATTTGTTGTCGTATTATTTGTTGATGCATTATTTTGTAGACGCATAATTGTTTGTTGTATAATTTGCTATCGTATAGTCGCATAATTGGATTATTCTTTAATAATCAATTAACCACATACCAGTTGCAATAATGGAGAATATTCAAAAAGATATTGAAGATTGCGAGAAACAAATCGCTCGAGTTTTTCGTTGTACACAAATAACGCATGATTTGATTTCACATTTGAATGATAACCGCTATATTGAATCCTTTCTTGTCCAAGCGAGATTGGTAAAAGAAAGCAGAATTCATTTTATAGATTTGCTTGATAGGCTCAATTGGTTGAAGTTGGATATAGATCAAGAATACGCAGTCAATTATGATTTGTTGGATTCCTTCGATGATCTATATTGCCGAATAAGCTACGCATCAGATGAAATAAATCAAACGCCTCAGATTAATATGAAGACATCTTCAATCACATCGCAACAAAATAATGGAAACCTTATTCAGGTTCCAAACATCACACTTCCTGACTTTGATGGAGAAGCTGAACACTTTTTATATTTTTATGAAATATTTAAAAAGGAGATTCATGATAATTCGAAATTGACTGACGGCGAGAAGATTTATTACTTATTCGGACACCTCGTTGGTAAAGCAAAACCTATATGCATGGGTATTATGCCAATCGCAGAAAACTATTTAGTTGTTTGGGAAGCTCTTATAGAAAAATATTATGACGAATGCGTTTTAGACTCGTCATATTTGAATAGTTTATTTTCCACAGAAGAAAATAATGGTCCTTCGGCTGTAGTAGGAAGTTTAATCGAAGAATTAAATTTGGAAATGCCTCAGAAATCTGAGCACCAAGAATCGCTTGAATTGGATTTGGGAAAGCCTCAGCATTCTGAGTATCCACAATCGTTAGAATCGAACCTAAATCGCGTAGAGGACGGCATAGCAAAAATTGTGAGACCGTTACATTCTAACACAATAAAATTTGATCGCTTTCATCAACATTGCTCTTTTTTACATAGATTTAGATTGCTACAATTGATTGAAAACGAAGGGAATTGCTTCGTTTTAACTAATATAATTACAATTCGAAACATTTCATTAGTGGATCATTGGGAGAGATTGAAGACAAGTTTGTTGCTATTAATTTCGTTTAAGATTCCTAGGCATATTGGAATCAGATTGAATCGAACATTGACTTATCTGGGCTTCGCAGATGCAAGTGAAGGCGCTTATGGAGGGATATATTTGTTCGGAATAACCCTTGGAAAGCAAATCCTCTTTACATCTTTATACAGAAGCCTATTTACATTCACTCGTTTTAGGATTTGAAAATATTTGAAATAGATTATCAATTATCTTCGTATCACGTTTTTTGATTTTGGATTACCCCAAGAGTTTTATCATGCATCTTCAGAAAAACTAATATCTATTTGAGATATTAATTTGGAAGTTATGTACAAGAAGTGTACTACGCCACAGAATTCACAAATTTATTGAATAACTTCTTTTGTGACCGAAGTCCATAAATGCTATTATGGTAAAGTTACATATCGTTTTGATTAAAATTGAGTTTGTGTTGAATTAACCTTTCTTGTTTACACAAATCAACACAGATTTTTCTAAACCTGCTTTGCATTAGCTTGCATATTTTTGAATATAGTGCTGTTTATTCATTTTCATTCGAAGAACATATCTGAAATACTAGATTATTTATTTTGGAAATATCAATTACTTGGATTGTTGACACAATTGTTCTGGAAGAAATGGACGAAGAAAAAAAAAATAATATTTGCATGCTTTATAGTATCGACAAATTAGAATATCGTGACTATACTTGTTGAGATAGGTACCATAATTGTTATCCCGTAGACAACTGTACATGACTGCATTCAGTTTTAGGTCGATTTATATTATATACCTAGCACAACGTTTATTGACGTTTCATTATGAAACCTTTTCGTTTACCCACATAGTAGATTTTTGGTGGGAAATTATTTATTTGTTTTGAATTATTTTGCGTTGATTGAACACATATATTGTGATTTTCGTTTTCTTTGATTTATGCAACAACGAAATGCCTTTTTGTTTTGTTTCTTTGTAATGAATAAATATTTCTTTTATCATCGTTCAGGCTTGATTTCGATTCGTTTGTTTTGAAAGAACCTTTCAAGGCCGGAGGCATGGACACGCCAGGATTTAGGTACTTACCTCGCGTGGTTTAGAAACCTTAATATAATATTCAAAATTTGATTGTTCTTTCACACAAGATTTGAACTCTATTTGACCCCTTGAAAAAACAATACTTCAGTGACAAATTCGCCTTCGTGTTGCTCATACCGTCTGTCAAAAATAGTTAATCTTCATCTTGTCGGACTATTTCGTGGCAGATAATAGTGTTATATAGTGACAATCTACACCTTGGTTCGCTCTTATCGTTGTCGTAGTAATTACCTAAATAATAGTTTTGTGTTTTGATTTTAAATATTGTACATTGTTTGTGTTTGATCTGTTTTGTGTTAAACATTTGATTTCCCTGGTGATGATATGATCATATCTTAAACATTTTTGTGGTGAACATTATCGGACTAACATATAGAACTTCCACCGTGGGATAAAAGGTTTGTCGTAGTTATTCTTTTCTTGTGTAACCTTTTTCCCATATAAATTCTTATTTTTCTTAAATTATTCCGTCGGGCAAAATTTCGTTGAACCAGCCACCTTTTCGATCTTTACGCTGGATAGCTGGCGTTTCCATAAACCAGTTAATGTTTTTATCTTATACAATATGATATATAAGTACATCATACCCTCCCTTAAAAAGTATAATTTTTATTTACGTATTTATTCAGTCAACGGTATTAAACCTTTTACAACTCGTCTTTTATTCACCTACTGTTATGAATATTTTGTTTTTTATTTATTCTTTATTCCTTACACCCCCCGGCATTGCAGCATGGAATTTACACAGCATAAATGATGTTGCTCGGGATATATTCCTTATGACATTAAGATTTTCATATCAATAATGTATTTGCTAGTGAGCCTCCCGTCCTTTCTCAAAGCGAATGCCATTTCTTCCTTTTTCTACGGAAAATCATAAAAGTGAAATTAACTGTACGTTTAAGAACTGTAAAGTAAAAAGTGTAAAGAAGTGTTAGTCCAATTGGAATCCAATTTATTATCGTTAACCTTGAGATCAGAAGAGATTTTTTACCACTAGATACCTATATTTATTTATTTATAATTTTATTCTATTGCGATTTGCACCTTGGCCCCTAAAATTATATTTTCCTACCTTAGGTAGTTTGCGTTAAATTATAATTAATATTATTACTGAAAAACTATTAAAGCTCTATTTTAAAGCTCGTGACCCAACTACGACGTCACGGCCATTTCCCGCGGTATTAAGGATCAAAATCGCGTGATAAAATGGAAAAAAAAATAGAGTTTTTTCAATTTTTTGGGGTTGATTTCGCTTCATTCAAAAAACTTTTAGGGTCATTCCCTAAATTTTAATGCATATTATCAATACAAAAAAAAAACCGCGACTTCTTTCAGAAGAAAGATCAAAGGTCTTTTTTACAATTTTTAATTGAGAAATCTATATAAGATAGGAAAAATATTTTACGGTCATACCCTAGATAAAGTTTCAATGTGCCTATCTACTCTATTTTTTCCAAAGCATATTTAGTAAGGTTGTCGATATCTATAGATATCGACAACCTTACTAAATTATAATAAAATTATAATATAACCTTACCCTTATAAGGTCTTCCGTTTTTATAAATTTTCCAAATGTCAATATGCCTACTTTTAAAAGAGATAGTACCTATACATATCTACCTGTATATAAAACAAAATGGTAGAATGACTCCGTACAAAATGTGAAGATTTCGTTTTATTGGGGGATTGCAGGGAGGGAGTGTCCGTTAATTATTCTTGTTCCAGTTCATATCCCAGCCACGCAAACATTTTGTACCTATCCGTGCATTCAGCATATTATATACCTACCTACCTGCATTGTTTGGAAAATATGTAGGTATTAAATTTTCTTGATTTTATGGTGATTTCTACTGTTTCCAATGCAATGGTGCGGTGGTCCTTTTATGGGAATATTACATGCTTGCACGAAATTTGTGTCCAGAATTTGGCGTAGCTACACGAAATATATGCGTAGCTACCAGTGGCGAAGGGTGGATTTCTGCAGAAGGGAAGCCGGGGCTAACATTTCTTATGGGATTACGTCAAATTAGACACTGTTATACCTATCATTTTTCCAAAAGGTAACTCGATGGGAATCGTGTTCTTGTAGGTAGCTTCGCATCTGGTAGCTACAATGATCTTTGCGTATTTCCACGGATTATTCTGTAGAGTGAATACGGTGTAGGTATAAGATTTTTGTGTACACCTAGAAATGATTTGGTCTTCTTCTTCTTTCGTATGCGAATACAACCATTGTACAAATGATCTGGGAGTCTGGGTTAGAGCTCCGCGTCAATATTCCTCAGATATTCAATTGCCCTTGGCGTCACCTCATGGATTTCCCAAATATCCCCCTCGAACTTCTTGATGGGACAGTGCCCCACAATGTGTTCTACTGTCTCTATCTGCCCGCACTGGCATTGGGGATGTCGGTTGGGAATGCTTTTGGTATTAGGTATACCTAATAAACATGTTTAAAAGATTTTCTTCCAATTTGAAAAGAATTAGAATCTTCAACGGCCCATCCGGCAATCGCTCTTACGGACCAGCCGTAGATGATGCCAGTTGTAGGTACGTGTTGTCAGTTGTGTTTATTGATAAGTGTGTGTGTGAGAGAGGTAAAGAGGAGGGCGTACTTATACATGTGCACGTCGCATTGTGTACATACAGTATACGCACTCTATCGTAAGCATGTGTTTGTGTTGTGTAGCCCTCACACGCACACGCGCTCGCGTCGTGCAATTCGTCGATATGAGAGGGAGATATTATCATCATGGCCATTGCATTTTGTTGCGCGCGTAAAAAAAGGCATTCTTGTGCATGGGTCGCGCGCAGTGAAGCAGTCAATGTTGTAGAGTGGATGGATTGTGATTGTAGAATAAAAACCGCGCAGTCAGCGATAGACTTACGCGCCGTGAAGTCGTGTGGTGTTTATAAATAAATTCATACTGTTGGCACAACTTGTTGATAAAAAATTTCCCGGTGCTCGAATAATAAATAATACTTGCATAAACATTTTCCCAATAATATTTGTTGTCTTATAATTTAAATATTGTGTGTTGGTCACAATTCTATGAATTTTTGAGACGTGATGGTGATGATTGGTTATCGCGTGATTTTGTTGTTGTTTTTATGATGAACTGAAAACGTTTTTTCTATTTACATTTGGATTTTCACGAAATTTCTGGAAAATCGGTAAGTCATAAATACCAAAGATATGTTATCACAAAATTAATTATCTAAATAAGTAGCTTGCCTTTATTCAATTATGTGTCCGAGATTTGTAAGCTGAATATAGTTTTATTTACTTACGTGACTATAAATAACTATACCTAACTGAGATATTTGCTTTAACGGTTTTTAGTTAAACATTTAATTTTCACGCATAGAAATAAATACTATTTGGTAGATTTATACTACTACTACTAGTACTAGGTATTTAATGGTTTACATTTATTATTTTCCTCTGGCTTGGTCACATCGTAACATTTATATTTTTTACCAGATTCCGTATAATGGCATGAATATTTGTACAACTGCGATTTTTTTTTACTATTATTTTGCAATAGTACCTATAGTAGATCTCCTAGATTTTATTATTGAATTTTACGCGGCACTGATGTATTGCTGAAAATTTTCATTTGTAACAAATTGAATTCATTAAATTAAGTGTCATTCACATTAAAAAACGGCATATGTAAGTATCTAATTCTAATAGGTAGGTATACAAAATGTTCAAAGTCTGCATTTTATTTTAGAGAACTTTCTCGATTATTTTAGTAGGTGGGGCGAGTTTTCCTGAAAATATAAAGTTAAACTGACGAAAGCTCACCCGAATCTAATTTCAAATAACGCGAAATATTTAAACTTCATTTAGGTGTAGGAACTTGGAACCTATTAGCACATCTTTATTTTTAACTATTGAAATTCAGTGTTTGAATTGTAACTCTGAAGTAGTAAATTTGTATTAGTACCTACTATTGACTGAAAAAAGCTCGATGAGTTCGCTTACTCTAATCAATAGGGGATACAGTAGGTAATTTTCTCACTGATAAATCATGCAGGATTTTTTAAACTATCATAAAATATTAATTAAGCGTAATTAATTAAGCCCCATGTAATAAGCTCGCCCTTTGTATTTTTATAGGCATGCACTGAAGATTATTTAAGATAATTTTTTAGATTTTTTAGAAAAAAACATTTTTGTATCTGTTTACTCCTAATTTATATGCAACCTAACGCAAGGCGTAATTTTACTTATGTAGGTACACATATTCATTTATTTGTTGGAGTCAGGTTTTGTAAAACTTCCGTAAGACATTTTTCATATTCTTCAGCAATGACGTTCGCCACTCATTCTGAATGTCATAAAATGTTTGCGCATCAATTATGTGTGAATGTTTATATACCTACCTACAACACTCACCTAGTATACCTACCTATGTAAATACATCTTTTACTGAATATCCCATTAATTTGGATAGGTATATACCGTGATAGTGCAGTAATAATTTAATTTATTTATTTATTTAAGTAAAAATATTACACTCTTCGGCATTACAGCGCTCAGCCTTTGCGCCGAAGAGTGCACACAGAACAAGTTTCGTACAAAACAATAATAAACACGAAAAAAAAAATCTAATAATATTAACCTATGGGCTTCACCGGGCATATTAGTAAGGTGACCAACCGTCCTCCTTTTGGAAGGACAGTCCTCCTTTTCTGGGCTCTGTCCTCCCTCCAAAAGTGTCCTCCTTTTTGTCCTCCTTTTTTACTTTATAAAACTAATCTGTTAATCTCAAAATCACACGTTTTTTCATCATACCATGAATTAACTAGTACTATAGTATAAAAATACATTAAAATGCAATGTTTCCTAAAAAAATTTGCCTGCGGCGCTAATTACCTTTGCCTTTTGTGTATGTGTAATTTGGTATATCTTATATTATGACAAATATTTCACCTACGGCGTTATGTTTTTGATATATTATTATCCTTTATGAAAATCATTTTCAAGAAAATAAATCAAACATACCGACCTTCTTCACTATTTCGCCTGCGGCGCTATTTACGCATTTTTTGTCCTCCTTTTTATTTTTCAAAATATGGTCACCTTAAATTATTAGCTAGTTGTCTAGTCAAATTAATACCCACCTAGGTACAGGTAGGTATTTGCAAATTTCATCGTAATTATTTGGTAGGTTTTCCTAATGTTTGATTTTTTGTTACCTACTTGTAAATAAGTGTCATTAAAAAGTAATAATTACTTGTAATTGTGTATTTAATTAATTTTCCTTTTATACCTGATAATTATATTTACTATGTTTAGGTAGGTATGTATCAGTGGCGATGGGTGGATTTCTGCAGAAGGGAAACCGGGGAGAACATTTCTTGTGGGATTACGTCAGATTAGACACTATTGTAGAGTCACGTGGGGTAACTGTACGCAGTTTTGAATTACGATGCAATTAGAACAAAACTAGATGATATTAATATTCAGCTATAATTTATTATTATAGAATAAGCATTTATAAGTCACAAAACAAATAATAAAACTAACCTCTTTACATATAAAAAAAGATAATGCAGAAGTTCTCCAACATGTCAAATACGTACACGTTGTGTACGCGTTGCGTAAACTTACCCTGAAATGCACAAATCGCAAATAAACCGACCCTAATCATAGGCTCTACATTTTTCATGCCACCATGACTGACACTCCTGTATAGGTGGATCTATATATTTTTCCTTGCATAATGGACAGAAAAAGTTTTGACTTCTTTTTTGTAGGACAAAATTTCCTGGAGTGTCAATTGCAGTTAGGACAAAATTTCCTGGAGTGTCAATTGCAGTTATCTCTTTACTGATGGTCTTTACCGCTTTACCGTTCTAAAATACACTCTTCAAGGCTTTCATTTTAGGTTTTTTGACGGTTTTGTCAATTTTTCTTTGTCTCTCCTCAAGTGTACGCTGCGTACACTTGCCCACTTGCCCCCCGTACACTTACCCCATGACGTCTCAATACAAGAAATTTTAATATAACGGCAAACAGTTGTCAGTATGCAATACTGCGTAATTGCCCAACAATAACAACATTATGCCGAGAAATATTAGCATATAATACTAGGATCTTAGATAAGAGACTATGAGAGACTACATGAATGAATTATTTGAATAAAAAATAAGAAAAGACGAGAATAAATTCTTTTTCCTGTCAATTTTTGCTTTCAATGCGCAGAACACAGAATACACGTCCAACTTCGAGCAACCGCGAAGCGCGACAATTTTCATGTGAAAACACTTCAACAACAGTCGCTGCTTTCACACAAACTTCACTGCGTACACTTACACTCTGCGTACGGTTACTTCACGTGACTCTACCTATATTTTTTCCAAAAGGTAACTTGATGGGAACCGTGTTCTTAGGTAGCTTTGCGCCTGGTACGTATATACCTATTAATCTTGTGCTGTACCTACTAATGTGTATCCTGAATAGTAGGTATATAGAGCCTAGGTTCCCAACCTTTACGTTCTCGTCACCCCTAAAGCCTATCGTGAAAACTGGTTTTACCCCCGCTCCAAAATATACTTTTTTGTGGTGCTCCGCAGGACGGAGCAAAAGAGTAAAACTGTTGACCTTGTAATTTTTATATCGATTTTTTGTGGTTCCATACTTAGTGTGTAAAAAAAAACAAACATACCTAGTAATTTCTCCCGCCAAGTAGCTGTTTTACCCCCATTGGGGAATTTACCCACAAGTTGGGAACCCAGGATATATGTACAGTGTGATGAGTCGAATGTTTGGGAATAGGTACTTTACCTACGCTTGCAAGTCTTGTTAAAAAAGTAGGTATAACACGCACGCTTATCATGGAAGGGTATTGGCACCCGGTATATACTATATACATATTGTCTTATATTATTATAATTGTAACACCATATCCTGATTTCAGTTTCACGCTAAAGAATATTAGATACATTAGGAAGGAATCATAATCAGTTTCACACGGCAGAACATTCAGACTACACATTTTGAATTACAATAGACCGGAATCCTGGCTAGGATATAAGCTATTGGAAGATTAAAATCAATTTAATTACAAAACAACATGTATGCAATAGTGGTTGCATCAAACCTTAAATCCAGGCGTAGGCCCGCCGCCCACAAAAGCTACTACGTATATCATAAGTCGGGAGATAAGCTATAGGTACTCCTTAAAGCTCGCGACCCAACTATGACGTCACAGTCATTTCCCTCGGCGTTGAGGTTCAAAATCGCATGAACAATCGCATGATAAAATGGTAAAAATAACCTTTATTTCCATTTTTTGTGGTTAATTTCGTTTCAATCAAAAAACTTTTACGGTCATTCCCTAGATTCTAGATTTTAATGCATATTCGGGAAACGAGTTTCTGTCTTTCGGAAAAGAGATCAGGGGTGATGTACAATTTTTTTTTTTGAGAAATCTATACAAGATATATAAAAAATGTTTTAAGGTCATTCCCTAGACAAAGATTCAATATATATACTCTATCTTTTTCCAAAACATATTTCGTAACGGTTGTCGAGATCCGAAGTCTTCCGTTTTTAGAATTTTTTTGAAATGTCAGTATGCGCACTCTGAACCGGTGGGACGTCAATCGCAATGAGGAAAAATATCGACTTTTTGCAAAAACTTTTTGGTGTTTTCCATACAATTTAAAAATAATGTGTAAGTACATTGCTAAAATAGTTACCCAGGGCCACCGCCGCCATATGTGCAAAGTGTGCGTGGCACGCAGGAGGCCAATTGAAGGGGCGGCCGCAGGCCTCCAAACAATTTTTCACAAACTAATCGTAAGAACAGCACAAAAAAATCTATCCCAGATTCAAAAAAGTCGCCTGCGGTGCTAAGTGAATTGTTCATATCAAGTGCAATTTCACGAAAAATGAACTAAATTCACATTAAGGCCTTTCTTTGGTATCTACACCTACTTTGTGTTTTATGACTGAATTTTCGCTGGCAGCTCTAGTTACCTGCTTGTCTGCCTCATGCAATACAATCAGATGAGTTAGATACTGTATTTAAATATATATCTTCAATTTACCCATTTTTTCCCCAAAGAAATTTCACCTGCGGCGCTTCTTTTCGTTTCATAATTATATGGAAGATCTAGGTAGTTTCCTTATTCACTCAGCTTCACGTAAAAAATACGGGGCTATTTCCTTTTTTATGCATTACTTTTGAAAACTGCGACATTACATCGTCATCTTTTTTTTTCTAAAATAAATATCAATCACATATTTTGAAACGATGTTTAAACTTTTTTTTACTAGAGAGATGATGATGGGGGGAAGGGCGGCATTTTTTGTTTTTGCACGCAGGCGCGCGGCGGCACTGTACTTACCTCAATAAAACAATTATAAACATATAATACATTGTATATAATTATGCGATTATTGGTGAGTATAATATTATGCATATTTAATTGAAATCTGACAAAAAATATGCGAAAACATAAAAAAAAACTATTATTTTCGCATTTGCATACCTAATAATTGTAAAAAAGCAGTTAATTTAATGTTACGACTTATTTAATGAGCAGTACCTACCTACAAATGTTCAAGCGTTAAAAAATCACTCCGCAATAAAAATTATACTTACCTACAATTATTTTATTATGAATATAAGAAGGTGAAAATACAAGTAATAGCAAGGTTTTCCCTTTTTCTAATCATTTCAAGGTCCATTTGAAATTATAAATGAGCGATGGGCCGCATGTAAAATACAACTTTAGATTATTTGCGAAGGTTGGAATAATGCGCCGCAGGCGAATTTTTAGAGAAATGGATGAAGTGATATGAAACACACAATAGGCTTAATTAGCGCCGCAGGCGATTTTGTTTTGAAAAATTGGTTAAATGATAAGATAAACGCAACAGATTTAATTAGCGCCGCAGGTGATTTTTTTACCAAACAACGCCTTAAAAAATTTAGAAAATTCATGTCATGATGAGAAACGATGTGGTAATAATGTGATTCTTCGCAAAATAATTGTAGGTGGATCCGCTAGTGGCCGTTCGTTACCATTCTGAATGGCGTATATCAATTGTTACGTATAATGAGAATGTTGTGAGTTTGCACACGCACACGGCATTTACTGATAACCACATTATTGGGATATATAGATACGATGATAATACGGTGACTATACCTAGTAGTAGACACAGTACCTACACCTAAATGTACAGTTCCACATATCGGGTAGGAATTTTCTGGCGAACTTTTAGAGACTCCGGGAAGCTCTTATACAACTCCTTCAATATTTTTTTTTTCTTGGAGCAAATAACTTTCGTATAATGACGGTGACGTATCATGTATTATATAAGTAGAAACGTTTCAGAAACAATCAATATTCTTATTAAAATTGTCAATACCTACATATATATTTAATTATCTACAAGGTAAAATACTTATTTTTGCAACAATTAATCTTATAAGTACTACCTATTAATTATTATTATATCATACCTAAATTCTTAATAGGTAATAATAAATGGTAAAAAATTAATTAACAAATCGTACAAAATACTCAGGTATCTACATTATTATTTTGCAAGCAGATAATAATATGTCACATGAATTACGTAAATACCTATGTTTTATATGGCTACTTATGTAAAAGAAATATAGAATTTACAAACTCAAGTCGTAGGCTAGAGTGGATGTATTTTTGCGTCCTTGAGATGGACCAGTTTCGTCCAATACAGAATCCTTACTTACTTCCGATAGCCGTACAACTCCGGTAGAGTTTTGGCCTCCAGAACAATGGATCTCCAAGCCTTCCTGTCTGCAGTAACGAACTCCCTATTATGACCAACATTTAATACACTCAGATCTCGGGTAACATTGTCCATCAATCTCTGCCTTGGTCTGTCCAGAGGTCTCCTGCCCACAGGTTAATTTTGCAGGAGATGTTTTGTGGCTCTTTCTTCTCCCGATCTGACGACATGTCAAATAAAAATGAATCTGGGTTTATCGAAATAAACCCAAATACATCTTCGTTCACTTCACAGTAAGATAGAAAAGCATGTGTCGTGAAGTGGAGTAGGTCAGCATCGGGGATCGAACCCGCACCCACTGATTTAACAGTCGAGCGCGTAACTAACCAGGCTACCGATCATCTTACAATGATGAAATCATCACCTAAAAATACGATTCCCATCGAGTTACCTTTTGATTGGACACGGTACAATAATAAATCAAATCTTATATAATTCAGTAGGAAATCCCTCCCACAGAAATCCATTCTTCTCCACTGGTAACAATATATACTAAGTGATATGTGGAATAGTATTGACATCCTTATAAGTTATGTTATGTTATAATATATCATTCTAATCAATTACAGGTGCCTACTTAGGTGCGTAACAGGTGAATCCTAGTGGTTTCTAATCAGATTCTCACAGGTCAATTAAAATACGGAGGACCTTAGATCTCGACACCTTACTAAGTATGGTTTGGAAAAAATAGGGTAGTTAGGTACCTACATTGAAACTTTATCTAGTGAATACCCGTAAAAGATTTTTTTATATCTTGTATAGATTTCTAATAAAAATGTGTCTAAAAAACATTTAAATGTATTAGGTCCGATTCTATAACTTTTTGTACTGAAATAAATGATTGTCTTTAATTTATTTTACAATTTTTTTTTTTTTTTAAATGAATCTGGGTTTATCGAAATAAACCCAAATACATCTTTGTACACTTCACAGAAAGCTTAAAAGCTTGTGTTGTGAAGTGGAGTAAGTCGGGGATTGAACCTGCGCCCACTGGATTAACAGTCGAGCGCGTTACCAACCAGGCTACCGACCACCTGAAATGAAACAATTGAAAGATGAACGTCCTAGGTATTTTAGTTGCATAATTGATGCAATTGTTGGCTCGGTTGGTTTAAGCGCAGCTTTTGAAACAAGTAGGTACAGGTACCTAGTTTAAGTTTAAATTTCTGTGTTCTTCGAGATAGTTCTATTCAATCGTGGAAAAGCCGCGTATGTTTAGCATGGATGTATAACCATTAACCATGTAATATGAATCTCCACTTTTGTTAATTACTTTGGTATCCTAGAAAAGCTACAAAACGACAAGGCTGATCAACTTGTCTATAATTTTCTGGAGCCAGTATAAAATACAAGAGTACCGAAGTAAGTATAAGTACGTCATTTAGGGTTCCACCTGAGAACACAGAGATGTCATGAAGCTTCGCCACCCTTTCACGAATTACATTATTACAAAACTTTGATTAGGTACTTAATTTCAGAAATTGGTGTATAAGGATAAGTAATTACCTAAACGATAGATAGTCTAGATAGGTAGAACTATAAATAGTCATGTTGTTTCATACTTTTACATATCTGCGCAATATTATGGTTGATGATTACATTGTATTTTATAGCATGTAAATAGATAAAGAAAATATGCGTATTTATATATGTAATTAGTAGGTATGGGTAGGTAGGTACGTCCAAGTTTATTGCGATTTTGCAATGTGCGCATTTCGGGACCAACATCGCGATGTTTTTAAAAATAACGTAAACACATTTAGCTAGAGTCATAGGTATAAGTATAGTATACCTAAATATCCACTACTTTTTATATTACCTAACCTATCTTGTTTACTGTTTACGAATTTGTGATACATCGGTGAATCATCCTCTAGATAGATAAGAGGCATAGCGAAATTATTTACGTATATATAGCTGCACGATTTTATCTAATAATACCTATCTATAGTATATAGTATTTGCAAACCTTATTAAGCAGTTGTTGTCAAAGTGACGCAAAGTATTTGTTTTCTGCGCATATAATAACATATTTACTTCGATATATTCCTCTACTATACTTATCTACTTATTATTATCTATCAAATACACTCACATACACGTGTATGATTGTTTTTGCTACATTTGCAAATTAATATCTGTTGCTATATAATTAAAAGCCGGTTATGCGTTAGGAAAGATTTGTAGATATATTTCACTTATTTCCTACAGCTGCAAAAGAAATGTACAAATATATTATTACACACTACAATAGATAGAATAAAATAGACACTTCTTGCATTGCACTATAGCGTGAATATTGTTTTGGGCATCTTTTATTTATTTTATAATGTGGCGTTAGAATTTTCATTTATTGATATTTTGATCTCTTGCTTTCCCCTGTGGATGATCCGAGGGTGTGTCGTTATTTTCGCATTATAAATATCTACATATTTTCATAATAATTAATATAGTTTTTGGCTATGATAAGTACGCTAGCTCTATTTCATTATAGAGAACAGATTTTCGGCTTTACCCACATTTCAATTAATCCACATTATCTGAAATCCATGGATACCTGCCTGGTCCACATGTATCTATATATTATGTTTTCAGTATAGGTACCTACTCCTATTTTCCCGTAATTTTTCCGAGCATTTTCCTCGTACATACCTATTTTTTTTATATATGTAAGCCTCCTACTCATGATTATTCTTTTTTTTATATTTACAGAAAATACCTACTATAAAAATGGGTAGCAGCGAAGGACAGACTTACTGCCTGCGATGGAACAACCACAAAACCAATCTGGTGGAGATATTGGATATCCTCATAAAGATGGAGTATTACGTAGACTGCACTATAGTGGTTGATGATCATGTTCAGTTCAAAGCGCACAGAGTTATACTGGCAGCAAATTCTCCATACTTCCAGACCATCCTCATGGATGTGCCTATGGATCACTGCAGCATCTTGTTTCCTGGAGTCAAAGAATTCGAAATGAGAGCCCTACTGGAGTACATGTACACCGGGGAAGTGAATGTGACTCAATCACAGATCCCCCGTATCATGAAGATAGCGGAACAGTTGGAAGTAAAGGGACTGTTTGACATGACAGAGTTGCGGCAGAGGTTCAGGGAGGAGAGTGAGGGAATGAGAACTCCGCCATGTGCTGTGACACCTGCACCCGCACACTCGAGCTGTTCTCCTCCCGCTCTTCCTTCCCATTGGCCACCTTTACCTCCACCACGTTCTCTCAGTGCATCCTATGAAGCAGCCTCAGACATGAATCCTTTGAAAAGAAAGAAGCTCTCTAGTATAAGTAGTATGCTCCTCTCTCGTGACACACCCATCCTGCGCAATGTGTTGGCACAGAGTAGTGCAGCAGATTCCTCACAACCTCCACCGCATAGTTTACTCTGTCAACCAATACCACCTACTCCACCTCCAAGGGCAGAACGATTACATTCTAATGGATCTGCTTACGATTCTTACAAGGTATGACCTCCTTCTTTCTTTCATTACATTACATTAAAATCTATCCTTATTATTTTATTCACAGATTATTATGAAGCCTGTCTCCAGACAGGTATTTTTAAATTCCTTAAACAAGTAATATCTCTTCGTTCCAGTCTTCCAGTAGATAGACCTATTCTAATTATTCAAAACACTAACCAAGTTTGAAGACGGTACCTATAATACTTTTTTTTTTTATTTCAGCATAATCGAAGCGAAATATCTGAAGAAGCACATTCACCTTACACGGACAAATCAATGGATGACGACAGCATGAACCGTTCCCTTCATCCATCATCACCTCCTCAGAATTTTCCCAGTGATTTAAGATGCGGTATTGCTCCTTATGTGCCGCAACAGAAACCAGAGTGGAAGCGGTACAAACAATATACCAGAACTGATATTATGTCTGCAATAGAGTGTGTCAGAAATGGAATGAGTGCTCTGCAAGCCTCCAGAAAATTCGGAGTGCCATCCAGAACGCTTTATGATAAAGTGAAAAAGTTGGGTATAACAACTAGTAGGCCTATGAATAGAGGAATCAAACGGGAATCTAATGGGAGTCCAGGTAGTCTGGGAGGTGGGTGGTTAGGTGGAGGAGGAAGGGAAGAAGAGCCACTACATCCTGCTGCCGCCTTACTGGACGCAGGTTTCCTTCAACAAGCGTTAGAGGGCAGAGCAGATTTAGGAGGAAGGGAAGCCTTGCATGCAATGGCGCTGGCAGCTGCAGCTCATGCAGCGGCGGCAGGCTTAGGCCCAGCCCCCAGTCCTCCACGTCCACCCTCGCCAGGGGTCCTCAAGTATGTGCGACACAATAGTCCGAGTCCCCCTCGTCCCAGTTTACCTAATGGTGTTCATCCTGAGGAATCGGATGATGAGGACCATGTAGAAGATTTATCTGTTAGTCGTAAGTCGGACCCTGAACCACCTGGTGTAATAGTTACTCCAATGAATCAAGTGTCTGCCATCATGAAGAAGGAAGATGCACTGAGGGAGTACAGAGAAGATCCAAGGAGAGGTTTAGTGGATTGTGGTGATAGAGATTGATTCTTGTATTTGTTTAAAGCATAGAAATGCATTGTACATACATAGACACTCTTACAGGTTACCTGTGCTCACTGGCAGACTGAGGATGTAGTGCAATATAGAGAAATAACTCCGTACTATATATCATTATTATTACTTAGTAGAGTGTAGAAATTCTTGTTTTATTTTATTTAAGGTTAATATGGAAATAATGATGTTAATTTTATCTCAAATCCTAAAATCTCGTATTATTGTTAGCTGTGGAGCGAAGGGATCCTTGGTAATATTTAGTGTTGAAACTTGGGACCAGTCTTTCTCTTCTTCCATAGCAACGAGATATGAAACTATAAGACTGATGGTTTAAATTATTGGTTTTCTCAATTAGACCAGTAAAGACTGATATATGTTATATTCTAGAATAGTAAGTTTATAGTTCAAATTATTATTATATTGTATCATTTTTTATTCAATTATTTTATGTTTTCTAATTCAGTGTTTAATTTATTATTCGTTTGTATTTCCTATATAATCGTGTATGCTACTAATTTGTTTCTTTATTAAGAAAAAGTCTGTAATTATTAAATATAATAAAATACATATATCTATTTATAAAAATATTTTATGAAAATGCCTGTGTAAATAATATAATTCTAATCCTAATAATGATTGTACATAATATTTTCGTAAATTGTCTGGATTCAATAAGGGTGTTATGTTTATACATTATTATGTATAAATCAATAGTTTCCATTGAATGTTTGTAGTGTAAGATCTAGAGAACTAGAAGGGTAGTACAAAGTTTCATTCCAAACGGATTCAATTCCACTGTTCATTAGCTTTGTACATTTTCACGGTCCTTGTTAATCTCTTCTCCATTCTACTCGGGTGTCCCGTGTATAGGTTGTCGATGTTATCGAGCTTTCGACCTACTTGCTGAGGCCATCTTTAGGACTAATGTTGAAGATGGCCTCAGCAAGTAGGCCGAAAGCTCAACAACATTGACAACCTACACACTGTACACCCGAGAAGAATGGAGAAGAGATCAACTGTTTAAGGCGACTCTACTATAATACAGTTAATTATAGAATTTTTGCCTAAATTCGGGAGTCGGTAATGATCCTCAGTGGGATTTGATTAGGGCTGTATATTTAAACATCTTATGAGACTTTGTATCTAGATGGAAAATCTGAAATGTAAAATAAATTATTATTATATTGTTGGTTAAGGTATTTTGGTGTACTTTTACAGTAATGTTTTGCGAATACATGTGCAGATGTGAAAATAATAAACAAAACCTATGTAATTTTATTATCTAGTTGTAGTTTAATAGAACAAATAAATATTGTATTAAAAAATGTTTAGGCTGGTTTGGTGCAAACAACTGTTGGATTTAATAATAATAAATTGGTTATATTGTTAATGATTAATTAGAGTGGATAAGATGTAATGTAGAATGTATTGAGATGAATGTGAATACCGAAGGGAAATAACTAAATTAATTTACTCCTGACAATTCAATTTAAAGACAGATCAGGTAGGTATTAATAAACATCTGAAATTATTAATTTGAGTGCCGAATTGTAATTTACAAGGAGTTTGTGAAGTTTGTTATTATATAAGGAATGGCTTATTCAATGGAAATTGTTGTCTGGATAAATATACCAAAACAAATAATACCTTTACTTACAATATAATTAAAACCCAATTGTTATCATTTCATATTGAATTTATCTAATATTAGTATAATAATGTTTGTGCAAATATTTTGGATTATCAATATGTCTCTGTGTGTCACTTTTGGTTTCATTGCACAATAATATATTATTCATTTCAAAAATGTTGAAACAGATTTGATATTCGTGAATCAAAAGACATTTTTGTGAAATTGCACTGTGTTTTGGTGTTAGGGTTGACATGCACTTTGTGTAATTTATGTCAATGTGCAATATTCTTAACACAATCAAATTAGATTACTGTTCTCTTATAGAGCATTGTTCTCCTTCTCAATTTTCAAACCATCGGACATCAACAACCGATGGAATATTGAAATATGTAAGTAAATGAAAACATTGCAATGTGCACATGCAGGTTCCCACACAGCTGTGATTTTGAATAGACTGATTAATAAGTTATTAATTAATATTTATAGAAATACCTGTTGCCTCCTCACTTGTTACCTCACTATAGACTGAACCATTTTATCATTCTAATATACTTGGGAGAATGAAATTAATGATATTATAATTAGATGGCATTTCATTCCTAAGTATGTTATACCTAATTGTTTTATTCTAGTCCACCGATTACAAGCTCTATATGTACGTGTACCTACGCCTGTATGAAATAACAATATATAAGTACCTACCTAAATTAATTAATTTTTATTAATTTTAAAAAATAGTTAAATAACTTTCCAATGCTCTTAATAATATTTTTCATCGTCCAATAGTTTTCACATAATTAATAGGCATATTTATAAATCAAATACATAATCTAGAATACACCATAATTCAGTTATTATCAATACCTATTCAGTTATTAATCAGTATACTACAACAGTTATGATTAGGTATTATCATTTATTTGTTATATTATGAGTTGATAATGTGTGTTGTAGAAATCATCTAACACACTTACGTATTTGCAAGTGGATATGTCTGATGTAACTTTACATTAGCAAATCTGTATCAATTATAGGACTTCATAATATAAAGTTCTGTGTGTCATACATAACATAAGACGTTACAATGTTGGTATCTTTATTGATAAAATAATGTATATTTTTCAATATTTTGTTTCTGCATATTATTTTTATTGCATTTGATGTCATAATAAATGAGTTTGTTTAGTATCACGTGCGTGCGTTGCTTTATACATTTGAAATATATTTTCTTATATGTACAATACTATCAACTATTGCATGCTGCTTATGATGTACGTACCTAGGCATTATCAAGAATATTATCATTGATCTACACTAAGTTGACCTAATGTGGTCTCCATTAATCGTTGGAAATTGCAAGTAAATATGCCTAACTGAATTTTGTTAGTTGCTACACTTTTTTCTTCTTTTATGTAAAGGTCTTATTTTATCCCAGCAATTTTTTTTTAATCTGAACCTGATCAATAATTTCTAAATTATTGTATTTCTATAAATAATTCAATTATATCTTCTTGTGGGTCTCTATTGGGGTCAGTAACCCTCTTTTTGCCATCATCTTTCTTGTTTGTATTTTATTTATAGTTATACATACATTATGAATTATGCATTATTTGTGTTGGAATTGTGTTTAACAAATACAGATTGCATATATATTATAATGGAAGACTGAATATTATTAAGTTAGTGATTCACATTGAAATATTTTTTATTTGTTGATAACATTTTACTATAAGTACAGCTAATACAGCAAGATGTGCCTTTCCCATATTTGATTTTATTTTGTTGTAGGACATTCCATTAGACTTATTTTTGTTGTCTCACAGTATTTTATATTTACATGACGTTGAATCAGTGCAAATTAATGTACATAATATGCAATACTTATTATGTGACTGCAGTCTATTTCTAATAGGTACCTACCCTTGTTTACCGTGACCAGACAAAAACCTATAAGAATATTACTCAACATGAATAATTTATTTACAATTTTTGAATCCCAAAAAAGATGAAAGTCTTTTAGAAATTTGCTCAAGGGACAAAAACTCAAATCTAATTGGATTTTGGAAATACAATTAATTGTATCTACCTATTAGTATACAATTTCTATCAGTGTGTTGTGTGTTAGAAACTAGCACAGATTAGAAAATAAACAAATAAGCTGATCTAAAATGGGTTAGACAACAAAATAGTCAACATTTTATGTATAAATAATCCATCTACTGGAATCCAACTAGAAAGTTTGGGCTTTTATTCGTTGAGGATATATCTGAACGCTTTTGCCATTTTGGGATTTATTAATGTTGAGCAATATTCTTATTGGTTTTATCTCATGGAACCCATGTTTACATAATATATTATACTTGCATTGTGTGGTAGTGTCACCGATAAAAATTATAATTAATGTTTGTTAAATGTTATTTGTCTATCTTAATCCAACACCCAGACTTTTGATCTAAAAATTAAATTAATTGCAGTAAAAAATATCACTTTGAATTTAACAGTTATATATAACCAATGTTTGTATATCCTAGAGAAATGATAAATCTCTGATAGAACCAATATGTACTGTACGGATCTGAATTAATCGGAAAATATTACTTGCGTGTACACAAGTTTGGTGTCTTTTGTGTCTACAAGTTAATTTATTTCAATAGATGAATTTAGAAGAATTAATCACCATTTTCATGTGCCTGTAATTCACCTTAAATTATCTATTTTTTATGAATAGACGTTTTGTTAGTTTTAAGATTCCTTTCTTTATTCATTATTGAATTCAAAATTGTATTGTGTTTAATATTAAGATTATGTATGTTATTTTGAACAAATAAAATATTGTTTCTAAATTTATAATCATCTTTTATCATTTCAAATACCCGCACCAATAAACAATAACTTTAAGTAATAAGATTATGTTTTGGTCCTACAATTGCTTATTCATACAGAATAGAAAATACTATGCTTATGCTAATTTCAAAAAATCATTTACCATAAGGATGTACGTACAATAATGTATAAGGATGTACATACCTACAATAACGTATAAGGATAGGAAAGTCTGGCAATCTGTTCTCTCTGCCTACTCTGCAAACCACGTCAATTGACGCTAGATTATAATATAATGATGAATGATGATATGATCAATGATGCATTGGTTACATATTGGTAAGGTAAGTTGACGCATAGTTGACGTAAGTCTTGTCCGTTTTTTCAAATTCAAATGTGAGCGCTAAAAACGAAACAACACGCCCCAACATTTGCTTTTGCGCTACATTTATTATTTTAGTATGACGAAAATAATTTGATTAGGTACTTGTCTTAAATAATCAAAGATTATTTTATGTAAAGTAGGTACCTAATTGCAATTTGTTGAGAAAAGCTAGAGAAATGGATTCCCTAAAAAAACAGCACATGAAAAGTCTCACATGAAAAAACCACAAATCGTATTGATCGTGTAACGGAAATTGAAAAAAAATCTACCACCCAAGTTTCACGTTTCTGCGACGCATAGTTTGGCCGCAAACGTGCGCACAAGAAAAGGGACATATATATATATATGGCTTATATATATAAACTTTTAAACCAAGGTCGGATTCGGGTTCTCCTGGTCCTAATTAGTGATCCTGAGTAGAAATTTTTCAATTCTGCGACATCACGGGAGAAACGAATAGGTAGAGTTCCTTTTGGAAATCTACCTAAAAAATGTTTATGATGTGTAAGCTTGTAATGGCAACACTCAAAAGTCGTACGATATTTACTTGTTTCCGATTGGTTGGAATTTGACGTTTGGCCCTATTTATTATTGTCGATTGTGTTATGACAATTTTGTGCAATGAAAATTAAAGCAAGATATAAAAGTTGAATTTGTGTTACGATGAATAATTTAGATAGCTGGTCACATAATAAAGAAATGGAGTTCGAAACTGCGCAAACCCTTAACGGCGACGATGATTATTTTCTAAATGATATAATGGGACTGGAAGGTATGTCCCCATTGTCATAACCTCACTTATTAAATTGCGTCAGATTAATTGTTTTCGTGTAATGAGTATTTCTTTTTATCATTTTAGATTTTCTAGAAGCCAATGCACTGACGCCAGATGATCTAATAACTGAGACTGCTCACTATGTACAAAATCTAATGGATAAATGCGTGACCTCCGAGTCCTATGAGTTGCCTGGAGATCCGGAATATTCCCCTACTATGTATCCTCCTCCTCCATCGATGTCATCCACATCCCCACAATCATCTCCTCAAATGTCCCCTGCCAGTCAACTTTCTCCCGACCATTCTGTTTCTCCTAACATGTCACCAAATAGTCACTGTTACTTACCTGGCGCCCTTACAACATTTGATTCTACACCGAATACGTTATTTGTGTCTCAGAATGTGTCTATTCAAAATACTATACAACAAAAAACACCTCCAAAAGTGAATGGCATGAGTAGCTTACCAATAGCTAGTAATGGCGTGTGTAGCATGCCAAGAGTTAATAATGTACAGAATCCTGGATTAAAGAACACAGTTAATTACATATTAAGCAATGGATCCGTTGTTCCGCAAACACAGAATATTTTGTTACAAGGCCAGATAAAGAATCCATCGTATGTGAATATCAATACCATTCCAGTGAGTAGTGAGCACAAGTGGTATGGACAACAAGTTGATAGAGCAGGCCAAGGAGGTGATAGGAAGTTAACTCCTATGGTATTGCAGGCTAAGATCTTACAGAGCAATGATCAACCTCGTACTCTCATGTACACAGCTACACCAGTCTCTGTCCCAGGTAAGCCAAACTATACGTACTTTATAGAGTTTTTATATGTATACCTGCTACATATTGTGAGGGGGTGTTAATTTAACATAACTGTATTTAATTTCAAGTTACAACTCAAAGTGGTAATCAATCATTGTCATCTAAGATGCCAATCCATACATTAGTGAATACAAGTAATGGAACTACAATACTAACTACTGGAATACCTGTAATGCTGGAGTCAGATAAGGTTCCCATTAGTCGTGTACCAGTGCAAGGTGAAACCAAACCCAAGGAAGTGAAACGTAGTGCACACAATGCTATAGAGAGGAGATATAGAACAAGTATCAATGATAAGATTATAGAACTGAAGAATATGTTAGTAGGAGAAGATGCTAAGGTGAATTATTTGTTTATTTATATAATATGCCACCAGCCACACCTTGTTATGACATATATATGACAAACCACAAACATACATATTTATAGTATACTTATAGATTGTATTATTTCTGTACTGTAGTTAAACAAATCTGCAATATTGAGGAAGACTATAGACTACATAAGATATCTGAAGAATCAGAATGCTAGACTGAAGCAAGAGAATGAAGCTCTGAAGCTTGCTAGCAATCACAACACCAGTGTGAAGGATCTCCTGATTAGAAGTAGTGCTTCACCTGCCAGTGTCCCATCACCCGCAATGTCCTCCAGCAACAGTGACAGTGATATGCCTCCAACACCTGAATATGTGCCAGTAAGATATTATACTCTACATTGTTTTGTATTGCGTAATATTGTTTTATTATGTACCTCCCTTTAAATATTTTTACTTTCAGTCTAAAGATTCTTATACAAATCGTATAAAGAGTGGAATGGCAGATCACACAAGATTGGCTATGTGTGCCTTCATGGTCGGATTACTAGCTTTCAATCCATTTGGTAGCATGCTAGCTTTCAAGAATTCTTTCTCAGACATTGGCCCAGAATACAAAATCAATCGAAGAATCTTGAATGCTGAGAATGGTAAGTTTTATACAATTTTTTTTTGGTTCATCGCAAATCTTTAAACATTATAGAAGAGTAATGCTGGATTTCACCAACTTTTTAGGTGAGGAATAGCGAAAATCGGGCCCACCTATTTCAATATCTGAATGGAACATTATGATAGGTGGCTCCTTTATTGGCTATTCCTGCAATCCAGCATAACTTTTTTTTTTTTAACTGATAACTGATATAATGTATTTGAAATTATATTGACGAGGGGTGCACAAACTATGACTGTGTTAATCTTATGTAGTAGACAATTCTGCATCATGAATAATTGTAATACGTTGAAATAAAATGATTTTCAGGAGAATCGTTTTGGTGGACACTTATACCAAGTGTGTTCCTATGGTCTCTGAATATTTTCGTATTCCTTGCTTGCCTCATTAAGATGATTGTTTATGGTGATCCAGTATTTGATTGTAAATCCCAGCAGGCTATTGATTTCCGGACACATAAAATTAAAGCTGATCATTATATTGAGAAGGTAATTAAGTATTTATTTATTTAAACTTAAAGTAAACAACAAACACATATAAATATACAAAATGGACATAGTACAGATTATAAAACGTTGTTTACTAGGGCGAACTTATTGCAGAACTGCGATTTCTTCCAGTTAACCCCAATTTATATATAACCCAACCCCATTTATTTCATTTGAACTTGATTATTTGCTCTTTTGAAAGGTTGAATTAAGTTCTTTATTCATGCTTATCATTATGGCTACCTGTTAAGCTCATTTGAAATTGAGGAAAGACAATACTCCAGAGAGGTAGTAGAAAAAAATGACCATTACTGTATGTACTGTGTTTTTTTCAGGGCGATTTAGCTAATGGCAAATTGGAGCTCATAAAATGTCTGCACGTGGTTGGGAGACCAATAAGATCGGGAAGATTTCACAATATTACTAGTATAGTTTGGGGAATAGTGCGACAGATTATTCAGAGAGCTCCGGGAGGGAGGTGGCTGGCCAGGAGATCTGGAGACTTCTGGAAAAATAGGTTAATAATATAAGTGATTATTTTACCTGTTGTTGGTTGAGAGTTGTTTCATGTCGTATATTATAAGGACATCATATATAATATGACTTACTAACATTAGAATTTTATTTCAGCGACCGTCGTAGGCAAGGAATGCATTGGGCAAAAGAAATGTCATTTGTATACCACAGGTTATGTCAATTGGAATGCGTTCTTGTTGAAGAAGAGGGAACATCAGGAATCCCTCTAGCTGTATTACTCGGAGCATTGAACCTTGCAGAGGCTGGTGGTGTTTCAATGCATTTGGCCGATGTCTTTGTCACCACTGCACTTGTGATTAAAAATAGAACTAAACCATTTATGCACTTCTTATGCAGGTACACAGGTTCATTTATTCTTATTATATTTTCTGTTACTTACAAAGCAATCTCGAATTCTAAGGAAGCAGTTATATTTTAACATAAACTACGTATAATTTATATTTGTTGCATATATCACTTCCCGTTTATTGTAATCTGGTACATAAATAATTCTTTGCTAACCATTTTGTGGTGACATTATTTCAGGTACTATATAAACCTTGCTAAACAGGTTTGCTCCGAGTTATGTGGCACTACTCCTGCCAGGTTCCAGTGGTTGTTTACATCTTACGGACAACAGTTTTTCATTACAAAATATTGGAGCTACAATTGTGATGAAACCGATATGTTACTCTTCAGTGATTTACCAAATAAAACAGATCCACTTTCATTTGCTATGAGGGTAAGTTTTCTTGTTCCTTTAGTATTGCGCATTTCATTTTCTGTTGACTCGAGAATCTGTCATTACAGGATTATCCTCCCCTAATACCGAACACCAGCTAACTCTGCATCTCTTTGGCAGTATCCTTGGTGGATGCTATTCATCTGCTATTCAAGGCAGAGATATATAATATTGATACAAATATGTTTGGCTGGTTTTTTAGGTCTATCACTTTGAGCTTCTGGAGCGAAGTCTACAGACATTACTGTGTGCTGATGGTAGAAGTTCCCACACTCAAGATGTTCTTCAAATGGTTAAATTAGTGACAGATAATGTCTCGCCAAAAGGCCCTCAGAATATTGGTATGTATCTTAAATTCCTGAGTTAGCATAATTTCAGCGAAAGAAATCTATTATACATGTTATCTCAACTTTAGCCGTACAATGTATGTTACCCCAGGTGCACCACGAGGAGGCGTTCTATCTTTGGGAGACATTCACAACTTGTCTCCTGAGGCACTTCAATACCTGAGCTCTCACTATCTTAACTCTGACTGGTCTCTCCAGTACCATACAATATACATATCGCCGCTCGCTTTTTACTTTGACTTAAGCGACACAGGGTCAACTTTTCAGGAGAGCGATTTAAAGTTTAAAATAACAGAAAAACCCTGATAACTTTTTTATTTATGAACCGATTTAAATAAATTGTATGGGGGTTTTGTTCGTGGATTTTTTTTCTATTTTTTAGTATATAATGTTAATAAATATAGTCTCTTTTGTGTGAGTTAGATGGCGCTTAATCCCTTATTGCCTAACCTGATATTTAGTATAATTCGAAATTTATTAATTCAAAACAAGTAAATGACCATTTTCCTTAAAATCATGAAAATTCAAAATGACTAACATGCCATTTGTACTCTTCCTCCAAAAAAACAAAATGACTTACACGTCATTTATATTGATTTTCTAATAATTCAAAATGACTAACACGCCATTTGTACTCTTCCTCAAAAATATCAAAATGACTAACACGTCATTTATATATTTTTTCTAATAATTCAAAATGGCTAATAGAACTTTTTGTGACAAACTGTATCAAGCAGAACGTCTAAATTAGCACTGAAAATAAAATCGTTATAATTCAAAGTGATTAATGCAACCATGTTTTCCAACACTTCCAAGTTAAAATGGCTAACACACAAACTCTTGTATTTTATATAGAATTTTGTGAGTAATAAAAGCTGAAGATCAATGTATTGGAACTCTAAGTATTCATCTTCATATCTGTTTCAAAAAAGAAGGAAAAAAAACGTTTTCTAAATATATTATTTATAAATATTTCTTAAATACATTCTAAATACGTATATACGTTCGCGCCCATCGCACACAAAAGCAACACGTGTATTGACAATGAAGTTGTTAGTTGAACGACCGATAATAATATTTTCAAACCTTATAATTCTGTTTCAAACATTTTGTCTTAAACGACGACAGATGTACCAAATATCAGCTATCGTTATAACCGCAAAAATACTAAAGTGCAAATTCAATTATAAACAATTAGTTAGAACGATTAACGGATAACATAAAATTAAAAAGTAACAATCCAATGTGACTAATGGCTATTTCAATTAAATTCAGTATTAAGTAGAAATGACTTAAAAGACATGTAAAGAGTAATATCCAAAATTCAAAAAGTCTAAACGACAACTTAACATTATTTAGTATCATGTTAATGTGACTAAACGAAGGACATGTTTAGATTTAATATTATACGATTTGACTAAAGTGCATCTATCTAAATAATTTTGATAAGTCAAAAAAGCTAAAGCGCCACTCATTGTTTTATGTGTTAAGTTTGTTTTTCTTATAAACCAATCATTCATGAATTGTGAAAATTTGGCAAAACAAAGCGCCATTCGTGATTTATAAGTTGTTATTTTCGTCGCTTTACCTATTTTTTGAAAGATAAAAGTTGGTTTTTTATTTGACTAAACGACCAAAAAAGTTGTCTGATTGACCTTGAACTTGGACCATTCGATAAAGCTCGCCGAGACGATTCCAACGATATATATAACTCATTTTATACCTAAGTGGCGCTTAAGTCAAAGTAAAAAACGAGCGGCGATATTTAATTCTATAATGAGGTTAGATGATCAGTAAGTATATAATGTAACAAGTAGGCAATATTTACAGGTTGTTGCGATCCAGTTATGGAGTGGTGGTGTACTGTTGTGAACATCGCCGCTCAGTGGCTGCTTGGGGAAGAGAGTGCAGCCAGAGCACTTCTTGATAAACTCAAGAAACTTCCACCACAATTTGCCATGAATGAGGATCCATTACCAAGGTAAGTTAAACTCAGAATAAAAGATACAGATTAACACTTATTCAGGAAAATTATGAAGAAAGTTAAATGTGCCCCATCTGTCCTTTGTTTGTCCCATGGATCAAACAAGGAAGCATCTAGTATTCGGGTCTTCGGAACACAGTTTTATGAATTTCTCTTGAATGTTGTCATTAAGGATGTCAAAGATGATATGTTTATTTTGCTATGTAAAGCCCGTTTAATTTTCTTCTGCTAATAGAAGTAGGCTCAGTTAGAGGTTTCCTAATAAAGCCGTTTTAAAAGTCGGCATTAGGGACTGGAGGAGTGCATGTCAAGATAGAGGGAGATGGAGGCGAATGCTGGAGGAGGCCAAGGCTCATAACGGGCTGTAGAGCCACTGATGATGATGATGAATAGAAGTAGGCACCTAATTCTAGAGAAGTTACATCAGGCTGTTTGTTGCATTTGGATTTCATGTGCTAAAAGAAATTGTTAGTTAGGAAATCACTAATAGGGTTTCATCATGCGACAATTTGTATTTAGTTAAATACTGTCCTCACGATTGTTGCAGAGCTGTACTACTGTCATTGGAGTGTCAAGTATCATCGGGAAATATTGACTGCAAGGAAGCTTTTTGTGATGAAGCTGGGAAACAACTTTCCGATTCCCTGGCTTACTCGGCATGCAGGAATCCTCATTCAATAGTTTTGGTTAGTAAATTATTACACCTTGAATTCTTCAAGCTACTCATATTTTTTTTTTATATACATTTGTTTTGTGTTGTTTTATTTTCCGTTGTGTGTTTTTTATTTCAGTTTGGCATTTACTAGTGATGTTTTATTTGTATCGGTCATGTTTATGGTGCATTGAAGTTGCATTGCATGTGTTGTATTTAGTGTGCAGTGCTTCTCCAATGCAAACATAAATGTGACGCTTGTTTCTACTTATTTTCTGTTTTACTTTTAATACTTTTATGTTCTTATGTATTTATTAATAATAATGTACCTTTGGGGATTCATAATCAAGGTTCAGCTTTATTATTCCAGTATTTGCGTGTGATTTTGCAGCAATGTTTAATTATGAAGTAATTAACATTGTTCATTTAAATATTATTATACGAAAGAGTTTAGATGTATGTTTTACTGTATATAATATTTTTGTGTGAATGAATTTGAAAGATGCATTAAGCTAGTATATTGAATTGATGCAGTTGCAAATGTATATGTAAACCAAATTAAGGTGCACAAGTGAAGAGTTACATCATCATATTACTTTTACGACTGGATGATCTATCTTCCATTGGTTTTCCGACATTGAGAGTGTAAAACGAATACTTAAATAGCACTTTGTGCTTGATTTTTTCAAATCATTAATGTACAGATGAGATTTTTCTCTAGTTTTCATCGACTTACTGACTGCATAGAATATAAATAATGTAATTAGGTGAAAATACATCAATTCATTCTGTGCTTTTGAAACATTAATGCATTTGTAACATAGATTATTTGAGTACATGGTTAAAGCTCTGCCCTTTAATCTAATGATATGCCTGGTTGTGGTTTCAATCCCAGCACTGACAATGTAGGTATTTTACACTTTATGATACAAGTTTTTAATCTCCTTTGAAGTCTGCAGGAAAATGTTTGGGTTTGTGTGTACAAGTCCAGATCTTTTAAATAAATGTTCAATAAAGGGTCTGTAAGTGTTAGTACTAGTAACTTCCCACATTTCGATGTATAAATATAGTAATAATGATTGTATGTAACCACATATTATTTTAGCTGTTCCAAGTGTTATGTTGTGACTTGATTCTACACTGTCGGAGGAGCATCTGGGAGGCTACGTGGCCCGGGAAGATTAGAGCAACACCTTCTCAGCTCTACGCCTTCCAGAAAGACCTCAACTGTCTCAAGAAACTTTCAGAGACATTACCAGTATGTTTCATTTTATATAAGTACTTATGACTGGAACAATTTACCACTGCAATAAAATCAATCTATTTCATGAACATTTATTAAAAAAAAATGTTTTTATGCAAATGCAGGTTTTTTGAGGAATAGTGCCGTTTTCTAAGTGACTTGCAAACTGAAAAAAATGATTTTCTCTATTTACTTTGTATATTCATTAAAAGCTGAAAAACTGTCCATTTCGATGGAGTGAATGTAAAACAAAATCACACCCCTTTTCCTGAAACATAACACCAATATTTTTCTACTTAGTAAATGTTTAAATTTCAATTCAAGTATGTATTTTATGTATGGGTTGGCTGGCAGAAATTGCCATTTGGCAATAAGTCCGCCCGTTGTATGATCATTTTCAGTACAATAAAGATTATTTTATTTATTTATTTTTTATTTAAAATTTTTCAGGTGAACAAAGTGTTTGTAATAAAATTAAATATGCAATAAATCATAACACAGAATTGTTCACTAAGGTAAACTTATCACAATATGTCCTGCAATTTCTTCCACTTACGTAATCCTAAGCATGTATTATTTCGAGTGCATTATTCAATAGACGGGTGAATCATTTTGTGTTCCAGTGGGGAGCATCCAGAGTGTTGGTACATTCCGCTGTATTGCGTGTGGCTGCCGGAGCAACTCCAGTTCGAACTCAGGACTTACTTACCAGATCACTACGGCCACACACGTATAGGCCACCTCTTATATGTGGTAAAGGTATGGCAATCTTCTTTATTCTTCTGATATTAACCCTTAGAGTGCCGACAACCCTTAGAGTGCGTGTACTATCTAAAAGTGCCAAGAGCGCGACGGCGCTCGCGAAATCAGTTGCTGTTTGGCGCGCGGTGGGGGAGGTCGCTCGCACGCATCGCATTTTTTTTATGTTTCTACGTGTTACATAAAGTTCAAATTACAATATTATTAGTAGTTACAATATAAAAAGGATTTAGGAAAAGTATATGATATATCCAAACGTAATGTAAAATTTATCTATCTGTCAAAAAGTCTGACAAGAATTATTACATAAAGAAAGTGTGTCAAAGTCAGTTTGCTACCTTTTTACTTAATGCCAACATGTGCTGCATACAATGGTACATAGTACCAATTTATTTTCGCAGTTAAAGACGCGACCCCGTGGGCGTATGACGTGTCTATGCCACGGGGGCAGAGCTGGGCAGAAAAGCGTTAATCCGTTAATCGTTAATTAACGAAGTTAACATTTTAGTTAACGATTTAACGCTTTTCTCACCTCCAAAATTTGTTAACGGATTATTTAACTTCCGTTACATTTTACTTCCGTTAATTAAGTCCGTTAATATTTGATTGTTTGCATAGACATCATCCACTAGCTGCGCTGGCATTAGATAATTCAAGGGTTGTATGGAGTTATGTGTGGTGTCGTATATGAGTTGGGCGTTGGAAAATAAATTCAGATCGAAAGTCAAATTTTGTCGAATAAAAATCCGGATGCGGCGCTTTTAAACTCTGAAGCTAGCGACGTCAATGGGCGAGTGTAATAAAAAATGTACCTAATGTTTGTAAAATTTCTATAAAACATTTTAATTTTTATTCAATAATGAGACTCGCCACCCATTCCGTGTGTTTAATTTGTTGTAGGCATATTGTATGTATTTGTGTACCCACTTTGTTGGGATACATCGCGATAGTGTGATAGTAGTAGTACTTATGTAGTTCTACTTCATGCCATTTAACCACGATTTTTTAGATTAACGGATTAACGTTAACTTCCGTTACATTTTTCAAAATGTAACGCTTTATCGATTAACGAAGTCAACTTTTTAGTTAACGGATTATCGATTAACGAAGTTAACTTTTTGATTAACGGTGCCCACCTCTGCACGGGGGTACGACTTTGTTCTAGGCACTTGCATACTTAGGTATAGGATCCGTTTGGCATGAACGGATGAACTGAATAAGAATATAGTCGCCTCTCTTTACTCTCACACAATCATATGGGAATATGTGGACATATGAAAAAAATGTGTTTTTGGTTTTCAGAAGTCTTGTTTTCTTACGATTATAATAAAAATTTAACCTAATTAAATAATAATTATAAGATTTTGTTATATATTTTGGGAACAAAAACTGTATTTACTGCCTAATAATCGTTGACGGCGAATTTTTCCGTGAGGTTATCTTAAATTTTACAGCTGGCAACACGCACACGAAATGACGCCGTTCCGGCTTGTTTGTAATCGTTGTTTTGATGTCAGCCATTTTTACGAATCGGCGTCTCGTGTTCATTCTCGTGTTTTCGTTTTGTTTTTAATGGTTGTGTTGTAGATAAACTATATGTGTTGTGAGAAATAGACTTTTAGATCATATCTTTTAAAGTGTGACGTACTGGTAGATTGTTATTCGTTTTGTTCACGTGGACATTACTGCCTCATAGTAAACATGTGTATGAGACGATTCTGTTATGCGTTGAAACCAGTGATATATATCACTGGTTGAAACAAATGTTCATTTTGAAAGACTCCATCATTTTCGTATTGTAGTTACAAGGTGTAATCTGTGAGAAATCCCACTGAGACAAGGATTCATTATTATTTATAAGTGTTAAAACTGTGAGAAATGGACTCTTTTATTGCTAACTGCACTGAGACAAGGACTCCTATTATTTATAAGTGTTAAAACTGTGAGAAATAGACTCTTTTATTGCTAATTATCAGTGACACAAAGAGCCATGGAAAGGAGAATGTTGGGTATTTCACTGAGAGACAGGAAAACTAATGTTTGGATCAGAGAGAGGTCCAAGGTCGTCGATGTCGTTCACAGAGTTTCCAGCCAGAAATGGAGTTGGGCTGGTCATGTGGCCAGAACCACAGACTCTAGGTGGATAAAGAAAGTCCTGGAGTGGCGACCTAGAACAGGCAGAAGAAGTGTTGATAGACCTCAAGCACGGTGATCGGACGATGTAAGGCGAGTTGCGAGAGGCGGTTGGATGCGGTCTGCCCAGGATAGGGAGCTGTGGAAATCAATGGGGGAGGCCTATGTTCGACAATGGACGCAGGGGGGGCTCACATGATGATGATGATGATTGCTAAGTGCACTGAGACAAGGACTCCTATTATTTTTAAGTGTTAAAACTGTGAGAAATAGACTCTTTTATTGCTAACTGCACTGAGACAAGGACTCCTATTATTTTTAAGTGTTAAAACTGTGAGAAATAGACTCTTTTATTGCTAACTGCACTGAGACAAGGACTCCTATTATTTTTAAGTGTTTTTAATTTTGATTTTGATGAAATTGATGATGAATATGATGAAATTTTGAAACACAGTTATCCTAAAAATCCTACATTCACTTAAAATATATATTATATACTCTGTGTTATTACCATTTGAACAATAAATAGTTTGATGAATTTAGTGTCTTTTATTCTACATTTCGGTAACATTGGGCTTGGTGCACACTAGTAATTAAATGATTTCATTTCAGTTAAAAATTTTGATTAACATCATTTTTTTGACTGGAGTGGAATTATTTAGTTACTAGTGGTATCAAAATATTCTTTATGGTCTAGAAATACATTCAAATCTGCCGCCAATTTCTTCAAGGAGCTTTGCACTGGCCACAACTGCGGTGCTATACATTTTCCGTGTATGCATATGTTTTCTATGTAGTTGTAGTCATAGAATAATAATATATAGTACCTATAGAAACCACACTAGGAACTAAAAAAACGATACTAAATAAACTGCCATCTATGTTAGCAAGTAAATAAGTGGCCTAGTAGGCGGGAATTTCAAAATTAATTATTGTTCCTCTTTTCCTATAATATTCACCTACCTGGTAATAACATCTAACTACTCTTGATATTTTTTTGCCTGCTTCATTTATGTTTAATACAAGAGAGTACAAATGCAACATATGATGTAAAAAATGAAAGTAGAATAGGTACAAAGCAATACAAATGATAATGTTAGTTTTTTTTACATAAGTTTAAACAGGCATAAAAATGTTGGTAGTGTTGAATGATTGTGAAATATATTATTTTATGTTTATTATTATATGTTTTGGATATAAATATGGAATTTTATATATTCGTAAACATAAAAATATCAAATTAATATCTTTCATGCTATATGGTTAATTACACAGGTAGGTATTATTATTAACTATTTTAAATATTAGGTATTTTTGCAAGGGTTTTAGAGAATTGAAAAACTGAATTACAAATTGGTATTTATTTTCCTACATATGAACTTTGATAATATGTAGTTTTCATAATATGTTTTCACAATATTTATCTTTATATCACTATAAAATAGGTATTATACCAAGATGCAATGTAATAAGAACCCAAATCTACTGATGAAAATTACGAATGTAATATGCAAATATAAGAAAATCTTATCGACGGCATTTTCCACGACGACTAATGTTAAAAACACGTAATCAATATACCTAGGTAAAATACAGCACGCCATTGGTTTTTAAAATATGTGTCACACAACAATCGTAAAACTTTACGGAATTAACTAAATCTTAAACAAATTTAATACCACTTTTATCAATATAAATTGAAACAAATTGGAGATACGCCATTAATCGCACAATTTGACATTTCAATGTGTCAAAAATTGAAAAAAAAAAAACAAAAGTTTTTCCTGAAATTCAAAATTTTAATTATCCGTTCACCTAAGAACTTACCTAATTTCCATCAAATTATCCGTGTCGCAAACCATATATAACGCCATCTATGTTAGAAAGAAAAAAGTGCAGTACTTACCTAAAAAAAATATTATTCATAGTACAAGTATCGTGGCTTGGAGGCCCTGGTTGTAGTTCTTCTCGTTAGAGTATATGTGTTCTGTGGTCTATGCGCAACATAACCTCAAAATCGCGTAGTATAAAATTGAATGCGTAGATACGCAGTTTTCGTATTTTTAGTATGAAAATTATTTAAAAATTCCAGAAATATATTTATTTATTTATTTTCTGTATAAAAAAACTCTAAAAGTCGATAAATAAATTCAATGTGCGAAAAAAACCGCGAAATTCAATTTTTAGCTAATATGGAGTATTTTCTGAAAATTCAGTCCCTTCAATTTAGTTTTTCAGTGACAATTTACTTTTTATTTACGGCGCTGCGTAGCGTGCAGCAGCAAGGATTACAGTGCTGTGAAGCGGAGCAACTTGATTTGTGCCCGCTGTAAGAAGGGGCTTCATGGAGTCTGTGCGGGGAAAACATATAATATTTTTTTATATTCTAGTTTTTTCTATAATTTTCGTTCACAATATATATTTCCATAATTTTCTTTGTATTTTATTATCCTTGTACAAGTTTTATTAAGAAAACACCGAAAAAATTACATAAATTGGATAATTTTTGGAAGAGATGGTGTTTTTTTTGAGACAAGGGTAAATGACATCAAAAACAAAAGATTTCTTTGGCACTTCTAAGTAGGTATGAGTAAAAATCAATGGCACTAAAACGGTTAATTTACTTATTTCTTTGGGTGGCAATATTGGCATAATGACATGAATGTGTCAATGTGATCCTAAAGGCCTAATTGAAAGGTTAAATGAAATAAAACGTGATGTAGAGATTATCTGAAATTATTACAATGTGTAGGTTTGAAGCTTAATTAAATTTAATAATGGATGACAGCCATTCATATTTTTTACAACATTTGAACAACAACCGAGAGTGCACGAAGCCTTTCGGATTTTTGTCGTACAGACTATTGATTATATCTTGACTTATTTGGCAGTTAGGTTCTCGACTATATCCCTAGTAACTCTTATCGTCGAATTTATGGTGACTTTTATATGTTCATTAAAATTATAATTATTTGTTGTCATCCACAGATAAAGGTTCAGTGGAATGTGGAGGCGAAGCAGAGCGAGCTGAAGCCCTCTACGTGGCTTGCAAACATCTGCCGCATCCGTTACTGTCTACTCCTGGTGAGAGAGCTGGAATGTTGGCTGAAGCAGCCAAGACACTTGAGAGGATTGGACACAAGAGGAGATTGTTGGAGTGCTATCAGCTTATGAAGAAACTCGGTACAACAACTATCCCTCAGTTTTAATTTCAGTTCCTATTTATGTATTGCACTATTAATCATTCGTGTCTTCTTTTCCATAAGTCACTAGCACTTGAACAAGTAATTATCTTTATTGTGAAAAATAATTTATGATTACTATCTATTCTAATTCACTTTTAAGGTTTGTACATGTCTCTAATCACTGATACTATAACAAGAAATGCTAATTTAATAATCTATAAGATGTTTTTGATGTGAGACATGTTTGGTTAAGCCTATTTTAAATATCATCACCCTTACCTACATTATTAAATTAGTATTGTCATTTGTATCACATAATCTTATTTCATTCAATGTGGTTTGTGTGGAGTATACATAAGTTTATTATTATTACACATTGAGAACTAAAATAAAAAGATATTTTATGTGCATACTTTGAATTCAGGCAGGAGAGGGTTATCCTATGAATGTCTTTATTTGAGTAAAATATTGCTTGAATATAAAACCATAACTAAATATTGCTTGTCAAGGACAACAATTGACTTAAAAATAATGATTCAACTTAGTACCTACCAGAGCTGGGCAGAAAAGCGTTAATCCGTTAATCGTTAATTAACGAAGTTTACATTTTGGTTAACGATTTAACGCTTTTCTCACCTCCAAAAATTGTTAACGGATTATTTAACTTCCGTTACATTTTACTTCCGTTAATTAAGTCCGTTAATATTTGATTGTTTGCATAGACATCATCCAGTAGCGGCGCTGGCATTAGATAATCCAAGGGATGTATGGGGTTATGTGTGGTATCGTATGTTGGTTGGGAGTTGGAAAAGAAATTTCACTTTGTTGGGAATTTGGGATACATCGCGATAGTGTAAATGTGATAGTTGTTGTACTAATGTAGTTCTATTTCATGCCATTTAAACGCGATTTTTATACATTAACGCTTTAACGGATTAACGTTAACTTCCGTTACATTTTTCAAAATGTACACTCTAAGAAATGATTCACCAGAATTCTTGTTGTTATAGTGATATTCCTGCTATATTCGGGACCGTAAGAATTTCTCGTTGATTCTGCAGGAAAGCTTACCGCTGATTTAACAGGAAAGTATTCCTCTTAACCCGCAGGATTATACCGATATTTCTCTATTGCTACACTGTCGTAACGACATTCTTTCCTGTTGATCTTTAGGTTTATACTGATATTTCTCAATTACTGCGCTGTCATAACAACATTCTTTCCTGTTAAATTTGCAGGTTAGGACTGATATTTCTCAATTGCGGCGCTGTCATAACAACATTCTTTCCTTTTAAAACTGCAGGTTTATAGTGATATTTCTCAATTACTATACTATCATATCTACGTTCTTTCCCAGAAATTCGGCATTGTTGGCCTAATATTTCCTTAGTATTATAAATGTTAATTATACATTAGGTATTTACAATAAAATTTATTATTCCATATAAAAACTTGTAGGTATTGCAAATGGGATTATCAGAGCACACGTTACAAGTATTTCTATGGAAATAAATATATTTTACAGCAAAAAAGAATTATTAACACACAAATAGGATAAGATGATATATTCTAACTATAATTATTTTTACACCCAGGTGCTTTATGGATACACATATATTTACTAGCCTACTTGAATTAATCAGACAAGAAAATGTAACCGTTAGATAATATTATCATCTAGTCCCAAATGGTAGGTATAATAATGAATATGGTCAAGGTAAATAACAAAAAGAAACATGGTTTACAATGTATATTTAATAATGGAAAGAAATATAGTTTATAATAAAATTTATTATTACTTTATAAATAAGCAATTAGGTACAATATTCATGCTGGAAAAGGTACATAATTTTTCACAGTAGGTATATGATAAAACCTCACAAAAATCACATTATTTAATTACAACATGCCGTTTTCCCATTATATCAAAAAACATTCCCCACTTCGTCAAAAGATTCGCAGTAGTCGCGTCCATTTTTATAGTCAACTTTATTTTAATTAGCACAGTAAGTAGGTATATGAATACACACGATAGTTATTACAAATTAATTATTAAGAATTGTCCAAACAATGCTTTAAATAAATTCACCACAGCGAGAGTATTGTAAAAAGTGTGTTAGACAAGATAGATCGCGTCATAATGCACTCTCTGCGTATACGCGTCTGTAGACGCATGCGCATAATATGTCGTTGAGTTTTAACAGGAATAATCCCGTGTTTTCCACGAGAATAATGTTATTATGCGTTTCGCGTCATAATATTTTGTAATGAATCCTGATAACTTAGCATTAAGTCTGCATTTTCGTTTAAACTCATTATGTTAAGTTAACAGCAAATTAGCTTTGGATTAGCATTAGCTATAAATGTTATTTTTGTATGATATTCTTGCATTTATAAACGTTCGGACCTTTATATTATCTTTTTGGGGAATATTACTGTTAAATTGAAGTGACGAGTCATTATAAATTAAACAGAAATCGTGTAATGCCGTACATTACAGGAAAATACTGTTAGGAATACAATATATCGTGTTAATATGTACGTAGAGATTTTATAATTTGTTAGTATGAATTCTGCTTTTTGGAAATAATAGTTATTAATGTAATTTTAACAGGAAACCCTAATAAATAGACATCGACATGACATAAAACTGTTGTTTTTAAAGTAATTCCCCATACATTATGATTTTACGTAATTTCAAATCTACGGGCTTACTCATATATTAGCAAAACTGTAGTTAAATGCTGCGGGGAAGACCACTATTTCGACGTTATTCTAGGATTTTCTACCAAACAACTGATACATTAACAAGAATCAAAAATATGATTTCTTTCAGTGTAACGCTTTAACGATTAACGAAGTTAACTTTTTAGTTAACGGATTATCGATTAACGAAGTTAACTTTTTGATTAACGGTGCCCACCTCTGGTACCTACTTTCTAATTTTTAGAGTATCATGTTTGAGTATTTGGTATGTGTTCACTGTGTTACTAATTATACAATGACAATGTTTTTTGGTATTTTGTGTAATTTAGTGTGCAAAACATACTATAATCACGAGTTTTTCAGATTACAAACAGTTTTCTTCTGGAACTGTTTAGTATATTATTTCCCTTAATGTCGAATTTTTGACACAATTCATTTTGATCTTACGGATTTGATCTTTTAAATTTATCTTGATCATTTTTATTTTTTATTACATAACAAGTTCACATAACAAAAATTATTTATTTTCATAATTCCTTATTGTAAAATATTGTCAGTAGAATTTTGTATCTTCTAGGTTTTGCAATTCATTCGTATTTTTGTACTGCATCGTAACATTAAGGTGTTTAATTCTTAAGTAAAAATTATTAGTTAAGGTTAGGTTACGTATTATTTATTACAACCATATTGGTAATTAATGTTTCAAATAAATCCCAATATTAGGGTTAAATATTATATTAGCTATAGCAAACATCTAAGGTATAAATTTTCCTGTTGAGGGAGTTATATATGATAGATAAGATATTCACTAAACAATGATTTTACACATTTTAAATTTTTTTTTTTTTAATTGTCGTTTTATTAATTGAATCCTTTTATATGTACTTGTCAGGTTGTTTTGTTTTAGGTGTAGGTGAATTCGTCATTATATTTGTTTTTATTATATTAGTAAATATTATTTAATCTGTAGGGAATATAAAAAGCAAGATACAAGTATTGCAAACAGATAGCAACAAGCCTTTTTACAAATGACTCAGTGACATACCTAAGTGGTTCACTAACATTGTTGTATCATGTCAACTCAGGAACCTATATTAAGGTGGGAAGAACTATTTAACATTCAGCACTTTCTATATCTATGACACATCTATGTTGGACGTCATTTTCACTGCAAACATATGATTGCGTGTCATATTGGTTGTCCACAATTGCATGAAACCTGGTGATATTTCAGTGATTTTTGCTACTCATTATGTATAATCAGTGTGGAAATTACCTTTGGAATATAACCTATGTAATTAAATAGTAAATTACCGTACTTTACATCAGGAAACAATGGCGTATACCTAGCGTAAATGCTAGGATCAAAAAAGGCAGCGTCCAAGTTTTGTCTATTGCTATATCCTTCGTCCAGTTGTCAATTCTACATAAACTTTTTCACGTGTTATTAATTTTCGTATGTTATTGCTGTATTTGAATAATGTATATGTAAATAGATTTAAATGATTTTAACAAATAAACTAAGTACCTAAGTATTGTTTTTTTAAACTTCATATCTCACTGCATAGTTTCCGTGACCAGTGCGATTGCACCTGGTTTTGATGCAAATTTGTTGCTTAAATGTTTTTGTAACTAAGGTCATTTATCTTTGACTCTAAAAAGTATTTCTTCTTCTCCTTCTTCTTAAACTGCATCTAGACTCAGCGAGTCTGTATTGACAGGATTGTTCTCCTGTGATGTGGAACTCCAGCTGTCTCTCCATCGCTTCGGTGGTCTTCATGGCGGGCGTTGACCATCAGGCACCCCATGCAAAGCGATGTATGGGAGTCCTTAATTCTGCTGGGGGATTTTTTAATTCTGCTGTATCCTTAATCAAAATGTGCAGTTCTCCAGCACAAAATTAATTTCTAGGCGATTTAGTACCTATGTGACCATTCCTAACGTTTCATACTTGAAGGATAAAATAAGTACATGGTGTATTGCATTATGGGGTCTTTTAGGTAATCACAATACTATTATTATTAACCTAAAACTCCAATATGTACTGCACCATTCCGCTTTTACCATCCTCAGTGTAGGAGAAAGGTGGGAAAAAAAACGTAGAATGTATTTGTTATCAATATAATAAAATTTAATCAATGGAATACCTTATCTACTAATTATAAAATAATATTAAAAGTTAAATGCTAATAATTTACATAATTTAATACGAGTCATTTTAAGATTATAAGAAAAATCATAAATTATACTAAAATGTCTACTGGCAAAGATTTTGCATGAGAATGTAATTGAATGAGGGGAGGGTCTATTGGTATACAATGAAGTGGTGCCCAGTTGGGTACCTACTTGTTAAAAGTTGTGTGATTTTGTGTATAAAGAGACTAATAAGAGATGGATAATCTTGTGTGAGTGAGGCTCGTGAAAGGAATTACTGTTGCAGAGGACACTAATATTATATTTTGACAAAAGGCACAGAGATTCAATAGCAGTAATTAGGAAGAAAATAAAAATGTGCATATTAGATAATTAACTACTTAATAGTAAATCAAATTTAGGATTCACTTTGTTTAACTCGTGATTACTGCAATCACATTATGGCTCAACAAACAGGTAATAAAGTCAACACGTTTTGTCAATTTATTTTAATTATTAAGTACTTACGTATTGCTTTCAATTAATTAGCTGATTTAATATTCAACAGTCATGATTTTGATAAAGAATTTATAAATTGTCCATAGTAACAAGAATATAATGATTATCATTCAATTCTTTGCAATCAATGTCTTTTGTATATCACAGTTCGGTTAACATTAATAAATATTTTCTTGGACATGGGTTGCGTAGATTGGAACTAACTATAAAACATAATCTGTACCTATAGTATTCTTTGTTGTGATCTGTTAGCGTATCACTACTTCCAACGTCAATACTGGTAAAAAAGTATTTAGGTATATTGTCTCCATATAAACACTACTGGGTGTATGAACTAGATCACATCAGCTGCCGAGTTAATCTTCACTATAGCAGAAATAGTATTGTAATACTTATCCTTAGTATCATTAGTTAGTTCTCTATATTAATATGTAAAATAATATTTATATACAATCAGTCTCTCTTTGGTTATTAATAACAAATTAATCACATTTATCTACCAAAGAACACACTTGTGTTCTGGATTCATTGGGGAACCTAGAGGACATTTCCATGCATCGGAGAATTCTTTAGAATTACTTAGTGTACCAATCACTCTTATCTTATTAGGACTGTGTACTCCTTCCACTAACTTAGATTTCAGAGCGCCTACTGTTGAATTTCCACACCAAATCTGCAATAAATAATGAAGATGGAATTAATATAAATGAATTCTAATGTTTTTAAAAACTCTTCCTGAATAAACCCACGAAATACAGCCTATTAATTTATTATGATCATAATAAAATAGATAGTACGTACTAATATTTTAGTAAATGAAGTGCATAATAATATAACCATTTACACTTCAAAATATCAAACAGAAATATTAAATGTAGCACAGTAAAGAATTTGGATTTGCAGTGTTTACAAAAAGATATTGTTTTTACCTGTGCAAATCCCAAGAAAAAGAGTTGTTCAGGCGAATATTGTTCAATACTTGGTAATCTCAATTTCTTAGTTGCTACATTTCTCATAGTGAAGAGTGAGTAAGCTTTCAAAGCTGCCCTGAGTCCTCCATTATCTGCTATATTCTCTCCCTGAGTATTAAATCCATGAACCTGTAACAATGTAGGAATATTGAGGATGGAAGATAAACTAATACCTGGATGATTAAAGCCCGGTTGCTCGATGAATAGTAACGTCGGCTGGTAACGATAATGAGACAGAAATATGTGTATTACGATATGTATCAATATTCTTACAGTGTAGTTAGGTAATTGTGCCATGTGATATTGGTTGTATTGTTCTATAATGCACTGCACTTTCCCATGATAATGTTCTAATGTGGCAGCGGACCACCACTGCTTCAAATTCCCATTCTCATCATATCGTCTGCCTAAAATTATTGTCAGAGAATTGTATTAAAAGTGCCACCATTATTTCATTCGTACCATTTTAAAGTACTGTTTAAATGGTAAATTTTATGAACCTTGGTCGTCAAAACCATGTGTGACTTCGTGACCCATAATGGCACCAATTGATCCATAGTTAATTGATCTAAAAGTGGAATAAACAAAACAAATTAAATATGTTGCATTCACAATTCAGAGTCATTTAGAATTTCACTTTTTCAAATTAAAATTTTCCTCCAATCGTGTTGTTGAACATTTATTTTCTAAGTGAAAATTATAATACAGTGTAAAGTGACAACAAATGTTAACCTATTGTTATAAAAGGAATGTCTTACAACTAACTCAAAGTTAATCGAAAATGACTCGCACTGAAGAACAAAAAGGTTGAAAATAAGGTGTATGGATAAGAAGTTTAATAATATAGAAGAAATAATAACTTACTCTAATCCATTTCCATAGAAAGGTGGTTGTAGTATACCAGCTGGGAAAGCTGAAAATATAACAAACATTTAAAATATCTTTACAGATGATACAAGTCGTCGAAAAGTTGTGTATTTTTATTATGATTGGTTTATCAATATCACTTTACTCACTGACAGAGTTCAATGTGGCCGAATAAAATGCATTCACTGTAGTAGGTGTAGCAACCCATCTGGAATACATACAATCATTATTAGCATTGTGGCTGGTTCAATAAATTACTAATTTATATTCAGGATTGAAACGTCTGCCTTACCTATTCCTGTCTGGTTTCTCTCGCAAACTTTCCAAATTCTTTTTGACAGAATGATCTGTTAGTATCATATACGTATCAAATAATTTGTCATCTGTGATGTTAATCTGAAAATAGAGAAAAACGGGAATTGGAAATAAAGCATACTGCAGGTATTTTTCAGGAGATATAAGAGTAATTTGTTAAGGACATACATCTTTATAATGTTCATCTAATTTCCCTGGAGTCAGGAGCCATGCAGGGAATCCAATGTAGTTTCTTATGGCTCTCAACTTGTTCAATGTCTTGTTTCGGGTTGAATTATCCATCCAATCAACTTTGGTTACTGTTTCGGAGAAAGCCTCTCTAACATCTTCCAACATTTCTATTGCCTAAAAATATAGTAAGCACTCATAAGTAGGTTGTAATTGAAATGCAATGGATTTTATATTACAAGAAATTATACTAAACATACTTTTTCCCTTGCGTCCTGGTCAAAGTGTTTATTAACATAAAGGAAACTCAGAGCCAAACCGAAGTTGGAATTCACATTGCCGGTGCAGCTCTTCCATCTGGGAGTTCTCTGTTGTAATCCAAACACTTCCTTAGAGAAAGTAAAGCCAAGATCCCTAAAGGCTGTCATTGTCAGGGGAGCTATCGTGGAGAATACACTCCACCACAGGAATTTTTCTGAAATGAAAATTGAGAATATGTATGATGAGAAAGTACAACATAAAGGAGATTACGATGAGGACTGAATGTTCCAAAGTTTCCTCACCTATTACTATTGGATCAGTTGCAGCTAACATTACTGCGAGCTTCTGCAAGTACGGCAGATCCATCACAATCACTCTGTCTTCATTGGGGGAGAGAACTATGTTAGTGTTTTGGAAAGTATGGTGTAGATATTCTTCCCAGCGCATCTGAAAAATACCAATGAAGGGATATAATGTGCAACGAATTGTTGACGCAGTGTCGAGTATTTTATGAAATTACCCAAACTTCTATGGCTCTAAAAAGTTGTCAAAAAATGAAGTTGCGTTTGAATACTCACCGCTGTCCACATGAAGCTGATCAACACAAAATTTTCCACGTTCTTGTTGTAGGTGTTGCATAAAACCAGGTGAAATACTCAATTATCGAAATATGTATTTGCGTAAAATTATCATGAAAACTTACATTTCTCCACGATTCAGGTCCTCCATTAGCTCCATCATACAACTGCTTGACACTTACTTCATGAAACAGATGCGTACCACTTCTTCTCACTTCTGAGGGTGTCATGATCTTAAAACAAATGTAAAAAAGTGAAATTTAAATATTGCAAAACAAATAATCTTCTAAAGCCCATTTTATCAAAATAATATTATTAAGTAGTCATATTATTACGAGGTGTAGAAAAGTTGTTACCTGAGCCAGTCCTGAACTAAATGTTAATATTTCATCAGCAAATTGATTAGCATCGATATCTGGAGCATAAGTTTTTACCATGGCGGAAACATATTTTTTGAACTGTGCAATTTCATTTGCAAATTTCTGTGGATTATTCAAATACTTCTCACTGAATCCCGGAGAAACTTGTTCTACCTGAAACATTAGCATAGGTATATAATATTATAATTTAATAAAACATATTTTTGGGACGTACATAGCAAGACAAGAATAGATGGACACCCAGACTCGTAAAGGGGAGGCCATGGGAAAACAGAAGAGGTGTCGGAAGGCCCCAGAAAAGATGGGCGGACGACGTGACCTCGGTAGCGGTAAGGCAGTGGGTCAGAAAGGCGAGGGATAGAAAAGACCGGAAACAAATGAAAGAGGCCTAAGTATATCCAGCAGTGGAGGGACCAAGGCTGACGAAGAAGAAGAAGACTTACTTTAATCGTACCTAGTCTTATTTCAGATTTGCTTGATGACAAAACGTACTAATCAAAATAATTACCACGAGCCTATTTTGCGATGTATTGCGAACATCCTCCGTAACATGAACACCCACTAGAGCAGCTAATCCCAAGAGTCTTCTAGCTCTGCCGGCAGGTCTCTGCCAGCCTATACCACTTCCTACTACATTCAGAGGTATGGTATCATTCTCTGATGCGTGAGTTTCATTGGTTTCGTTGGATGCTGGCGTAATTACAAACGGTACCGTCTTGTTTTTACCATCCGGCCAATAACCTGGAGGGTATGGAGTCAGTCCCATTAATTCTAATGTCTGCTTTATTGGCTCAATACCGTCAGCTTCGAGTTGATCTAAAACACAAAAATCATATATACAATTTATTTTAAATAGGTACCGTGCATATACCTTAAATAGGTACTGATTTACCTTAGTACGGGCTCTGCCTAGTTAGGTAAATCTAATTTTAATGCTTATGTATAAATGTTTAATTTGCAATAAAGTATATTATTATTATATTTGTTATAAAAAGCCAATCAAGAAATTTAAATGAAATTACCAGTGTCCATACAAGTCTTGTAGAGTTTCTTCGCCATGATGACACTGTTAGGAAGATCTTCATTGCTTTCCTCTTCCAAAAGAATCCGCAAATCTTTGGAGAGAGCTTCCCTCAGTACGGCTAGTTGATCCCACGTCGTCGACCATTCCGGTACTGGATTTAATTTCTCCCAGCCTCCACAAGAGAATTGATAAAAATCTTGACAGGGATCTACGCTCCTATCCATTGCTTTAACTATTCTAGATGCTAGAAGAAAATTGTATAGTTAGTGACTTATATTCTTTGCATTGTATAGGTATTCACATGGTCGTATAGGTACTGAATTTTTATGTTACCTGTAGCTACACAGTCTTCACTAAGGCATGGTCTGGGCTCTCCCTGACTGATTAAATAGAATACTACGGCTGTAAGACATACTCCAGCCAATATGAATGAGAGGATCACTACCAACACTGAGGACCATCGTACTGAAGGTTCCCTGAAACAACAAACAATAGAATAATTACTTATTTGTGATGGAAATATAACTTGGAAGCATCCTTGTAAATAAGTAGGAACATACCTACTCGTAGTTTCGTTAGTATTCGTTATACTAGATAAAAGTACCCACATTTTTCTGATTCTGATCTATTTCCGCAGAGGAGCAAAAAAATAGACTTGAACTAACTAAATATTATGATTTATTTAAGTTAATTGATGACTAATTTAAGATTCAGGAGTATGATTAGAAGTATATATATGGAAAGCACCTAGGAATACAAATGGAATTGGACGCACTTCAAGCGGAAATAAACTTAATGTAGGTGATATAAAATAAACACAATAATAAATTGACTGAAATCTCGATGCACAAAAATATACAATAAACTGATAAAATTGGTGCCTCAAATACAAGAGCTTTAAAAGCAGGAAAATCTTCTGTTACCTAAACCGATATCTCCGGCCACACATTACAAACATATCACTGTATTGAAATTAAACAAACTAATGACAAAGTTTTTTAGTAGAGTAATCTGAATTAAAAACAGACTGCAGTTTTATCAAAACTTATCATATCACTGTTAATGTAAAATAGAAATAAGTGTAATATAATAATATGGAAGTAGACCTTCTTACATTGATAGATAATGTTTTAATGAGTTGGATCCCTTATGCCTATAAAGTACAATATTTTCATTAGATGTTATTAATTACAATACAAAATTGTAGGTATAGATTACATTATTTTATTCAGAATACAAAGAGTTAGGTTTAACAATTAAATATTAGATTGTACTTATTTATCATTATGTAAATGGGCACGTTATTTTAATTAATAAAAAAAAACTATACAATGCACAATAGACAAGACATACATCTGCATCAGTAGGTACTCATGGAAGATAATTTTATTTTAATATCTTGAGATACGACGAACTAAGCAAATATTACTAAGCAAACTTATCTTAGTAGGAAGATTGCGCAAGACTAAATGACGACATTACTGAGAAGAACAATACTTTTATAGGTACGTGAGATTGTAATTTGAACAACAAAACAAAAAGGAGCTCATTTTGTATTATATTGTATAGGTACAATATATTAGGATATAGGAATAACTAGGTAGGTACCTACACTCTACAGGTCTGATGCATGACCAAAGTAGAAACACAGATGCGGCCCAGAGTTTCCAATTGATTTATTGTAATAATTCCAAATGAAAAGGAATCCATAAAGAGTGAAATTATTAGTGGTACTTACCTAAATGTCAGTGTGAAAAAAATTGAAAGTAAAAAATATTGTACATTTTTACATTTACAGGATTACAAGCAATTGGAATGGAAATATTTTCCAAGTAATTATGTTAGACTGTGGTTTCAACTGGACTATGGACTCGACCTACTTGCAAAGAATCAGAAAGGATTTTCCTATTGATTATTGACGCGGGAAAAGCAGTTAATTACTACTAATGTCGATAATTGAGAATATTGGGGTATCTTATCGAATGGGAGCCCGCAGAAAACTTTCTAAGGGGGGCAAAATATTGTTTTGTAATGTTTTAATGTAGCTTTAATTTATTTGTATGGTGAAGGAACGGACAAGACACTGTAGTAATGAAGAGCACGATGCTAACACGAAGTTATTTAAAATAAAATAAACATTATTTGACTATTTTCAATCAATCCAGGAGGGGCAAGTGCGCCCCCTTGCCCCTACATGCGTGCGCCCATGGAAGAAATGTATGTAATTTGTGGTTAATCGAATTTAATTATTCTTCCTCGATATACCTAATTGATCTCCTTCATCTAGGCTATGATTTAATAAGAATAGTAAGCAATAAACTATTAGGTACATAAAAATAATTAGGTATCTCGGTACAATAATCCATATATACTAAGTAATTCAGGCGAGAAGCTACCTAAGAACACTATTCCCATCGAGTTACCTTTTGGATAAAATGATAGGTATAATCGTATAATAGTGTCCAATTTGACGTAATCCAACAAGAAATGTTCGCCTCAGCTTCCCTTCTGCAGAAATCCACCCTTCGCCACTGCTAAGTATACTATTTTTTCCAAGAATTGTTATGATGTAGAAAAAAGGGGTCTTCACACAATCAACGCTAATGGTCATCTATATATTATTTTTTTATGATAAAATAATCGTCTATCTGCTACATAACTTTGTTTTTAATTCTATTATATAATAATATACCTAATCCTATACATCCTCCTGCGTTTACCACATTACAAAAAAATTAATTACCAACTTTGTTATTGCGATCTATGGGAATATATAAAAATGCCTCATAGCAGTACCTAAGTCTAAATGATAGGTATTTATTCGATCCTCAAGTGAATATTACTATGTACATATAGTACCTACACGGAAGTGAAGAGATTGGCGAGTGACAGGATGGCGTGGAAAGAAAGAACAAAAATGCTTGGTACAAACCAATCGACAAGATTGTAACCACATCATCATCAATATTCATTAGGGCGAGCTTATAATTGCTGAAGAGCGATGTCTTCAGGCTAACCCCTTACTTATTTTAATTTCCTACGATTTTCTGCCCAAATACCTCACTATATAGCCATATATTAAATTTCTTGATGGTAGCAAAGTCTGACATCTAATCTCGGATTTCCTAAAGACTGTAGTAGGTACTGTAGCTTAAGTAACCAGGTACCTCTCATTATGACAAAACTTTCGCCAGAAGCTGTGCTTATTACGTGTTTGCACCTAACCTAACCATCAGGTTCATCAATAATCACCTCACCCGTTTTTGCAAAAATCCTCGATTGCAGTTCCACTTTAAGGGCATGGTACCAGGAATGACGTCACGGTCATTTCCCACGGAATTAAGGTTCAAAATCGCGTGAACATTCGCGTGAAAAATGGTAAAAATAGCGTTTTTTCCATTTTTTTGGGTTAATTTTGCATCTATCAAAAAACTTTTACGGTTATTCCCTAGATTTTTATGCATAATATCAGTAAAAAAAAATACTCCGCTACTTTCGGGAAACGAGTTTCCGTCTTTCGGAAAAAAGATCAGAGGTGTTTTTCAAAATTTTTTTTGAGAAATCTATACAAGATATAAAAAATCTTTTACGGTTATTCCCTAGACAAAGGTTCAATGCATCTACCCTATTTTGTTCCAAAGCATATTTAGTAACGGTTTTCGAGATAGAAGGTCTCCCGTTTTTAGAAATTTTTGAAATGTCGGTAGGTATGCACACTCTTAATATCTACTTTTTGTTAGATATAAGAAAACATTTTATTTTCTTCAATTAAAATTTTTGTTGCCCAAAGCTTCGAAGCTGGCGAATCCCCTCTTCTTAAATATTACACAATGATCATTGTTCCAGTGGCGTAGCGTGGGTTTCTGCCGCCCGGGGCGGAAATCAAATCCGCCGCCCCCTTATTTAGGCATATAAATCCAAAATTCCCGAAAATTTACAGGAATTATAAAGAACTTCTAGGCTGGAGTGGGATAACTAACATTTTGATATTTATATGGCCTAAAAAGTGATAAAACAGCGCCGCAGGCGAAGTCTTTGCAAGTGGGACAACTAAAATTTTGATATTAATATGGCACAAAAAGAGAAAAATAGCGCCAGTTTTTAATGAAACAAATGTGATTTAATGGATTTTTATAATTTTCCTCAAAAAATGCCGCCCCCTAAAAAGTGCCGCCCGGGGCGGACCGCCCTCCCGCCCCCCCTACGCTACGCTACTGCATTGTTCATTTCTTATTCTCGGAGTTCTGACACAAAATTCGCCTCTTTTGAGGACAACGTAACAAGATTGATCCCATGTCACACTATAGTGTATATGTAGTAAGTATATATCGCCTCCTTTTGAGGACAATAATATAACAAAATTGATTCCATGTGACACTATAGTATAGCATACTATGGCATAGATTTATACGAATTAAAAAATATCTTTGTCCGTATACTAATTGTAATTTTATACGCACAAGTAGGTATTTTGCATTAAGGTAGGTACCTACCTACGATCAAACAATTAATAATGGACGTCCTGGTACATGGTTTGTTTGTTTGTATTAAAATAAAATTAACTATGATAATGTTTGTGAATTGAACAATAATACTAAACGTGAGCAATCTTATACGCCACATTAAAATTAAAAAGGCTATGTTGATTATCCTATATCTATCTAGAAATAAAAATACGTAGTATCATGACCATGGGCGTCGCCAAGGGAGGGAAGGAGGGCAGAAGGGCAGCTGCCCCCCCTAGAGATTGGAATAGGCATTTTTTTTTTCATACTAAATGATAAGACTTCACAAAAATCACATTACCACCACTAGACCGGTGAAGTTACATTAAAAAAGGGGGTATAGCGTAGATAATTGTCGGAAAGCTGGAAACTGTTTTAATCCCTTCATTAACGTGCAAAGAAGGTTTCTTGAAGTTTGCACCAATTTTCCGCTTGTGCTAAGTACAGGGTGACCCATAAACCGAAAAAATATTGTACTTTTTTCAGTTTTTCAGTAATATCTTCTAAACTATGCTTTCTAGGAAAATGGTGTCTGTTTATAAATTAAAGTACATAATATTCTGCGTCGTTTGATCATAAATACTCATTTGTACCTCAAAAATTATTGTGATATAGACACTGCCAAGTACATATTAATTTTCGGAACAAATTGAAGTATTCGTATTTTTCACTTTTGTTGTTGAATAACTCCCCAACTCAGGAATTTATGGTAATATTTCACTTATCATATTTAATTATGAATCAATTTTCTCAAACTTTTGATTAAAAGTTTAGACCTACGGCACACAGTTCAGGATGCACAGGTGTTTAAAGAGAGACGAGTAAAATAAAGAAATTTATTAAATAATAGATTTAGATACGTTAAAGGTAAGCTAATTTAAATTTTACAATTTCATTTTATTAAAGTATAGTTTTTTTTAAGTAAAATCTGATTTTTAATACTGTTACGCCACTGCCTAATATTTTATATCGAAAAGAGTATTTTTTCTGCATTCATTGGTTTTATTAAAATATCTCCTAAACAGTTAGTGTTAGGAAAAAATATTTATCTTACAATTTATCTAGAATAATTTTTCTATATAATACTTGAAAAATAATTTATCTCATTTAAATACTAAGTGAGGTAGAATTGATTAAAAATGGTATATAAAAAATATGTTTATACATGCCGTCACTTTTTGTTAAATTACTTCTAAAACAAGCGGAGTAGCGTAAATCCATTAAATTGCACTTAAAGCAAAATGAATTTCCTATAAAATAAGTGTAATAAAATTAATTTGGGAGTTATAATAAAAAAAATACTAGATGATCAATATCAATATTTTGTAAAATAATTCCACGCTTCCCATACAAAATGTTCCTGCATAGCAACGTGCCTCTACACAAAATCAACTTTGATCATCTAGTACTTTTTTATTATAAATCACAAATTAATTTTATTATACTCATTTTATAGAAAATTTATTAAGTTTTAAATTTAATTTAATGAATTTATACTGCACCGCTTGGTTTCGGAGTAATTTAACAAAAAGTGACGACATGTATGAATTTATTTTTTATATACAATTTTTAATCAATTCTACCTCACTTAGTATTTAAGTCAAAGAAATTATTTTGCAATTATAATATAGAGAAATTATTTACGATAAATTACGACGTTAATATTTTTTTCCTAACACTAACCGTTTAGGAGATATTTTAATAAAATTAATGAATGTAAAAAAAATACTCTTTTTGATATAAAATATTAGGCAGTGGCGTAGCAGTATTGAAAATTTTGATTTTACTTAAAAAAACTATACTTTAATAAAATGAAATTGTAAAATTTAAATTAGCTTACCTTTTACATATCTAAATTTATCATTTAATAAATTTCTTTATTTCACTCGTCTCTCTTTAAACACCTGTGCATCATAAACTATGTGTTGAAGGTCTAAACTTTTAATCACAAGTTAGAGACAATTGACCCACAATTAAATATTTTTAGTGAAATATTACCGTAAATACCTGAGTTGGGGAGTTATTCAACAACAAAAGTAAAAAATATGAATATTTCAATTTGTTCCGAAAATTAATATGTACTTGGCAGTGTCTATATCACAATAATTTTTGAGGTGCAAATGAGTATTTATGCTCAAACGACGAAGAATATTATGTACTTTAATTTTTAAAAAGACACCATTTTCCTAGAAAGCATCGTTTAGAAGATATTACTGAAAAACTGAAAAAAGTACATTATTTTTTCGGTTTATGGGTCACTCTGTACTTAGCACAAGCGGAAAATTGGTGCAAACTTCGAGAAACCTTCTTTGCATGTTAATGAAGGGATTAAAATAGTTTCCAGCTTTCCGACAATTATCTACGCTACAAAGCTAAATTTCCTGGGCTACACACATTTTCGCATAATATCATAAGTGTTCTTTCGGTTTCATAAAAAATCACCTGCGTCGCTATTTATTATTGCTTTTTTTTATAAAGAAATCATTTTTCATACATGTTGTTGTGCAAAATATTACATACATTTTTAAATGAACAAACCACATTGCGACCTTCTTCAATTTGTCTCACAAAAAAGATCGCCTGTGGCGCCATTTACACCTTTTTTATGCTACTTTTTTTTCGTTCTTTGTTGCCCCCCTAGCTCCGAAGCTGGCGACGCCCATGATCATAACATTTCCAAGGATATTTTTTTCTCACAGATATTACTATACATACAGGCAATAATCTACATATTTTGTTGTGTTGTTTGTAAGTTTTCAATATTCGCAAGTAATTGTGCAAACAGTTATACAAATTCGTTTCTTTCATTCGATTCTCATGATATTCTACGGGTAGGTATCTAATGCTAGATGAACAAATAAAATTGGAATTACGCAGGTGACCCAAGCTTTTTGACAATGCCTAAATCAATTACTAGAAGTCTTCATGTTGTGTAGTCAATTGCCACTAGAATTCCATTACATAATACTCGTATTATCCAAGTCATGTAGGTATGTAACGCTTGCCCATTGGAAAATTTTGCAAGTTCGATGAATATGTATGTAAATTTAAAGCAACGACGCCTTCGTTGGTGGCTAGACATTTTCGTCGAAGTCTCACTATTTTAAACTTTTATGAATGGAAAATTTGAAATATCGAATGGTTGCCACTAGAATTCTATTACATAATACTCGTATTATCCAAGTCATGTAGATATATAACGCTTGCCCATTGGAAAATTTTGCAAGTTCGATGAATATGTATGTAAATTTAAAGCAGCGACGCCTTCGTTGGTGGCTAGACATTTTCGTCGAAGTCTCACTATTTTAAACTTTTATGAATGAAAAATTTGAAATATCGAATGGTTCCGTACTTGCTAATGAAATTATGAATGAAAATAGTTTTGAAATATTTCTTTGGTGGAAATACTCAAGTAAGTACCATTTTATACAACGTAACAGAAAATGAAAATAGAATTCTCATAGATACTACATGGTACGTACCTATACACGTAAAGATTGCAAATCGAACTATTTATAAAGTACCCACCACCTATATGCGTGTAAAGTACCTATGTATGTAGTTGTAGGTAGATAGAGATGTAAGAGGAGTTTTGTGGCTTTCAGGGGTGGGTACCAACTAAAAAAGTCGACAATGTGAATCTGGTCTTACGACTTTCATGACGATATTGGAGAGACGGGGAAAAGACGGAGCCTTGTGATTTTCCTGTGTTTACTCGAGGAACTTTGAAGGGTGGAATAGTAATAGGTGGTTAGACAAAAACATATTTAAGCAATTCTCCGTGATTTTCACGGGTAGGTACCCTCTAGTAATAAATAAAACCTTTCTTTTTGCCGTTCTTACTTTTTTACAGGTATATAAGTCGCAGATTACTATGATTTAGGCATGCTTATAATTAAATCTGTAGGTAACTATAATACCTGTACTAATAAGGATGTACTGAATATCTGGGTATCCATTTCCTATACCAAAGTGAGATCAGTAAAGGAAAGGAAGGGAAATCTCGAAGATCGTGAGGTCAAATTATATCGGAAATAAAAAATAAAGTTAAGATATTATTCTGTAGTTCCTATAGGTAATAGGTACCCATCATGCATATTTAATATAATTGCCATAATTACCTCATATTGAAGGAAATGCGATGATGCCATCGATGTATGGCCAATTTTATACAATTTGTCGCGGTTAATTTAGGTCCAAGATTATCCATGCATTAATTGGGTCCAATTCTATAACTTTTTGGACAAAAATAAGTGTAAGTATTTTACTATGAAATTATTGGAAAAAAGTACGTCGTATTTTATATGGTATAATTACCTATTAACACTACATTAAAATAAACACAGAAGCAGACCTATTATTGCCTGCAACAATTTGTTACCTTTCAATAAATGTACGTAAATCTCATACAGGTAGATCAGGCAGACATGTACCTACCTACGTTATGATTGTCCACGTCTAAAGAAAACTTTTCCTGAAACAGTTCAGTACAACATAATATAAAGTACCGAGCTATAATATTTTATCTTCGCACAATGTCTCATGTGGGTATTTATACCAGCTTGGAATAAGTTACATAAGGAATAAAAAACATAGATGATCTTCATAAGTTTAAAGTAGCCTTAAAGACTCACTTGTTTAGATTATATTATTCCACGCAGACATCTCAATAATTAGTCAGTAATGCTTTAGTCTTAAGGTAGTTCAGCGCACTTGAGGCGATAATTCGCGAAAACTGCGCATTAGCAAATTATCCTATAGGAGGTCATGTACTCGAGATGTAGCCTAGGCTGGTGCACTAATGAAACTTTTTCCATTTCTGTCGAGTGTCGATATCTCTAATATATCCTTTGATCCTTGCAGTGATGATGAAATCAGACGTCATTCCTCGTCATAAATAATATTGAATGCAAACAATAAAATAAAGCGATATAATTCGCAATACGACGTCATTTTGTTTATGTTTTCACGACATTGTCCTTTGAATATTAACATCTTTTATTACAATAAGAACATCAATAAAGTATGTTGATGTTTCCATAATAATCTCGACACATTCCTTCAAATGTACATAACTTATTATTGTTCCTATATACTTTATATTACTGAGCTACCTTATATAAACAACCAACTATTTAGAATACTAATCGATCTGTAATCAATACATATACGTTGTGTTATATGGATACCTATATCTCTACGTTCTTCATTCATATGAATCTACGTCTTTCAGACCGCCTGTTTCTGTACTCTCACTTTACAGCTCAACTTAAATTCTTTCATGGGTACGAGGAAAAACAAGACTATAGCTGCTCTTTCTTATATAAGTTTTTTTAAGGTAGGTAATGGTATGGTATACAAAATTGTACAAGATGGACCCCTGGGTTGTAGAATGGGTAATTATGGTCAATATCAAAAGGTCCCGAAACCACAGGAAACTAAGTAAGTACATATTATGTACCTTATAAAATTCGTATCGTATTATCATTAATAGTGTCATTTTTTTTTTTATCAGACATAGAATAATACTTTTTGTTTTGGAAAACATTCACTGTTTCAGCGATGAGGGTAGAGGGATGCACAGAATGACAGAAGTAAAGTATACGCAAGAATCTCAATCCTCTTTGTCATTACAGCAGAATGTTATAAATTATTTATATGTACGAGTAAATGAATAATATTAATTTATTAATAATTCTGGGCGGAAGTTTATAGACTCTTCTGTTATATACCTATAGTCACTATAAAATGAGGTACAGCTGTAGGTACATAATATACGTATTACATTTCTTAGTGGGTATACCTAACCTATCTTTATTCGTTACATAATAATATTACTATGCAGTTGTATTAACATCAATCGATTATGATTTGAATCACAAATCTCCATTACTTTAATCCGTATTAATAATAGATAAGTAACTATACTAATGTATCCTTGTGCTTGTGACCAGAGCCATATTCAGGATCTGCATTCTGTAATCCACTGAGCAAGTTTGTGATGGGGTTCCTCGCAAAATATAATGTAAGTATTTAAGTTTATCCCTAATCCATCGTCGAATCTCAACTTTTACAAGTAGGTAAGCTGCATGTCTGATGACATTTTGCAACATTTTGGACAAAAAGGCGCGTAATATTTTTGGGGAGGTACCCACTCGATTTTTATTTTTAATTGTTTGATCCATTGCAAGGTTTTTTCCGAAAATTTACTCTTATGTCAGAAGCAAGTATAACTATCGACAAAATCTGGGGGGGATCCCTTGACAAATCCCAATGATTAGTCATTATTAAGTGAAAATATATATCAAACTATTCACTAAGAGGGGGTGTCCGAGCTTCCCTGAAGAACCTGAAAGAAACAATGATCATTCCTTTTATATTTATTATCATTTGTCCGAATAATAAATTACATCGTGTGTTATGGTTATGACAGATATCTTTTGTGATTATTGACAAGACATTAAGAATAAGTATTTAAAAAAAAATGTATTCAATGCGGTCCCTATAGAGGTTGCAGCCTAGATGGCTTACGCATAGATACGGCCCTGCTTGTGAGTCACAAACCTCATAAATCCAACGTTGTCGCAGGATGACTTATTAATTATTAATAATGCAACAAAAAATCATTATTGTGATTTAAAGTCATCATCAACTGCATAAATTATAATCAGTGGTAATCATTTGGCCTTCATCCGAGCTATACTCAAGACTGAAGTCAAGTATCGAGTCTTTGAGGCCCCAACTCGACTTGAATATCGTTATAACTACCAAATCGCAGTCGAATCTTGAATCGTTGACGTCGTGAATCTAATCCACTATGGTTACAAAACAGCTTCAAGTACCCTTATTGAATATTGAAGACAATTTCTTTGTACCTCTCTATGGTCTCTGCGTATTTTCATCAAATTTTGTGACTCTCGCTGTTGCTAATAAAAAAATGTAACAACACGTGTATTGCATCCAACTCGGATTGTTGACCATCAGTTAATCATTATGATAATTATTTTTTCTGCATTGTATCATCAGATTCCTGCATAATATAATCTGCGCAAATATATGTAGAGGTTCCTATACTCTACTAAGTATGGAATACATTAAAATAAATCGTTATGCACCTACCTATACTTACGTAATGAATAAATTTTTATACCTATAATTTTATAATATAATAACACAATGTAAATTGTTAGACTCACGTGTAAAATCATCGACATTAATCTAATGAATATATCAATTAGTTACACTAAGATATTTAAACTCTTTCGTAGATGCAACCGCTAAAAATGTGAGTGTTTTTTAAACCAAAATGAAAGTTTACACATATGTATGATATCATATTACTATATTAGCATCGTACATCGCCCTAGGGTTGCCTAGAAAAACCTTGTCGCTCCCTTAGAAAAGGCGCTTTGAATATTGTAAGACATAATACGCTTTGAATATTGTAAGACGTAAGACATAGGAGAAAGTGCTTAAAATGACCGAAATATTTCTTAATAAATTCTCTACAAAAAATATACGTATTTTTTTTCAAAACTCATACCTAGTCCAAAACAGCTGCCTTTCTATTTGAAAAATCACCACATATAAGTACAAAATATCATTGATACGAGTGTTGCTTGATCAATCAGGCTGATTCCTCAGCACCTACTTATAAACGAGATACTTTTTGTTGTACGCGTATTTCATCTTTCCGCATCATTCGTCATTTGTATGGTTTATTATCTATAAATTACTACTGATTTTTTTTAAAGAAAATAATGTAACAAAGGCATTTCTTCGAAATCAAAGAACTGATAAAATATATAAATGTAATGACTCGAATGCTAATCATTATCCGTTAAAGGCTTTGATTATTGAAGTAGCTAATCAAATTATTTTCGTACTACTGTTAAATGTCTTCCACTCTGCGAGTGACCTAGAGACTAGAAAGCTCATATTTATACTTGACTAGGTCCCTACTTGTTGCAAGTTTTATTTGGTTTCATGCGCTCCACAGTTTGAAAATATCTAAATTACTCCAATCGTGAGAGCACGCGACTAATAAAACAATGAACATTCTATATATTCTATAGGTAGAAACGCCGGTTATTAATATATACCTCTACTCTATTACTATATACTAAATACATTAGGTATATATATTTCAATGAGTAAACAATTTTTTGTCTTCTAACAGAGATCTACCTATATAGATAAAAAGAGGTAATTAATTGTATTAATAGATCAGATTTTATTTACGTTTATTATTAATAATACGGCACATCCTCATGCCATAATCATTGAGTTGACAAATAATACTTTTTGACCCTTCATATCTCTATGATGATAAATTGTTTCACTACTCATCGTGTCTGATGCATTTTGAAATTATTTCGACTGTAACGAGGTCCAAGGGGCTATTAACGTTTGATTATATATTCGATGATAAGCAAATTGTGTAAACTTCTCTATACTAAAATTTTATAAATCACGAATGAACTTTCAAGGTTTCACGACCGTAAACGGTTGGTCTCGAAATTTTGACTTAGGAACCCAGTGAGTCTACATCATGGTTCTCGGAATTTGGAAATTTATGTTTTTGGTATTATTTGGTATTATTTGGCACCATGAATAAATTGATTTACGATTATTATCACGAGAAACAATGTCTGAAAACTCGCATTTACTTACTTTTACGCATGTACGATTCGAGTATGTATAAAATTAAACAAAATGTTAGTTTTTTCAAGATGATCTTCAACTACGTGGTCGAAAAGCTTAATATTTTATTGTTTTCAGCGATCAAACACATACTACTTACATCAATTTCGATCAATAAGTTAGTTGCATATTATACCAACTGCTAGTCAATTTTAATAAAACTATGATGGGGCATTTCTACACTAAATTGAAAAGCGTCGGTTGATTTCATTCAGTTATGAATTACAATTATAAACCAATTATTATAGAGCGTCTATCATATCTAATTAAAATGACTATTGATTTAGCTTGTACATAGGTACATTGCGTAATTAACATCTATAAGGATCTAAAGCTAGAAAAATTAGGCCATACATAGAGTACGTGGTTGGCGCAGTTGGTTGAGGCAGCAGACTCTCAAGCAGCAGGTGCCAGGTTCAAACCCCAACGCTTGCGATGTATTCTACACTTTGTGATGCAGGCTTTTAGCCTAGTGCAAGGTGTGCAGGGAAGTATTTGCGTTTGTGGTATAGGTACAAACCCAGATCCTTTGTTTAAAAAAGGTTAAGATTAGAATAAAACAACCAGTTTATCGACGAATGAAAGATATGAGAATGGTTAAAATTACTTAATTGAAAAATAACTGAGATTACATTATATTTATATGAAATATAATGTTCAAATGAGATTCTACATTAATTAATGTATGAAATAGGTACACATTATTTGTGTAAATAATACTTGTACGTTATCATTTATGTATCTATATAAAGCCGCTAAAGGGCAACGCACTTTGATTTTATTAAAATGTTTAGGTTACAGGTAGCTATATATAATTACATCGATTGTCTTCGAGTTTTTGCTTCGGAGACAGCGACCTACGTAAGTATCTACTCGTATAATGTATAAAAGACAGCAAGATATTCGCATTACGAGACAATATAAAAGTTTAGCACGCTTAGAAATCCGTTAGATGAAGGCATTGTTCCTTCGTTAATTTATGTCGCTGCTGACTTACTACGTGAGATGTTTGCTAAAAAAAATTCTGTACCTGCATGCCTAAAACAAATAAGAAAAATACTATCATACGAAAATAATATACAATACATACAACCTTTCTCATACAGACGTTACAAAATTATAACTGATAACCAACTTTTATGGTCTGATTCAAATAAGTATTGCAGCTACATTCTGAAACTATATTCATTAGGTATACCCTACTACATTACACTTTCACGTTTGACGACAAAAAATAATGAGTAGGTATGCCTAGGTAGTAGGTACCATGCAATAATACATATTACATACTATATAACAATGTATTGAAACATGTTGAGTATGTTGTAGTATATAGTTTTATATCTACTGAACCCAAAAATTTCCGAAAGATGAATGAAGTATGAAATTGTGAGCAAAATAACAATATTTTCGACTGTTCAGCAAGTATTTTTTTTAATTAATCTGGGTTCATCGAAACAAGCCTAAATACATCTTTGTACACTTCACAGTAAGCTTGAAAAGATTGTGTGGTGAAGTGGAGTAAGTCGGGGATTGAACCTGCGCCCACCGGATTAACAGTCGAGCGCGTTACCAACCAGGCTTATTTAGCAATATTTTAGCAGGTAGAGTTATCTAGATACGTCGCTATATGAGACAGCTGGTCGTCAGTCATGGTACTCATGGTACAATAATAACATAAATTTCTTGCGTGTTTTTTGTTGCAAAAACTAATGACTCTTACTAAACATTCTAGTAATGTTGCATTGTATTAGAAGATACTAAACTAATCTTCCACCAGTGCACTTGCATTTTGTTTTTTTATGTCAGGTGAATGTAACTACAAATTAATGTCTCTTGTTGCTGCAAGATTGGCATATTATACCTATTACTAGATATTTGCAGTGCGCGATGCGGTACTGCTAGTTTTACTAATTTTATTCTATTCTATTCTATACCCTCACGCCACCTCCCTTGCGGAGTAGGCAGAGAGAACGGATCGCCAGACTTTCCTATCCTGATACACACTTCGGCCTTCTGTCACATTCGTGCAATTCCTCATACATACTCTCCGATTACTTTTACTCAAAATCCGTCCGTCCTTGAGTATCTGGCCAGCATGGTCCAGCCATGTGGTTCTCGGACGGCCGCGTTTCCTTACACCTATTCTTTCACCCAGGTAAATTTTCTTCGTTATTCTTTCATCATTCATTCTCTCCACATGACCCAACCATCCCAACTTGTTCACTTTCACTTTAGTCACAACTAATTTTATTAACTGTAGGAAAATCATGGGACAGGTATGTCTTCGGACTGAACGCTGTGCCCACCTCTTAAGTTGAATGTTTCAGAGGGTACAGTTGTTATCCCACTGAGACTTAATACCATTTTTTCTCCAGGGCAGATTTTGCAGAAGATTTCCCCTCTATGAACTTCTCCTAAAACTACTTTATTCTTAAAACATCCATAGTGTCCCACGTACTTACTCATACTGCATAGGATCTGTACTCTAAATTTTTCATCATCAGCCTATACAATGTCCACAGTCTAGACATGAGCGCCACGCCGGCGCGCCGCCGCTGATCACGGTCGGCGCGCCGCCGCCGGCAAAACGCTCACGCCGGCGGCGTGGGAACCGTGTAACTAAAAGTATTTATCCTTTTTTCTTGAGACGGAAATCGAAATAAGTACTTTACCAGGTAAAAAAAAGATATCGAATATAAACAAGAAATAGGATGGGATGGGGGTATTAATAGTTTGGTTCTTCGTGGTGGAAATTAAATGAAAAACAAACGTTTTTTTATGTAAGTAACTTTATGTTTTTCTGATCGATTTTTAGAACACCAGTCGATTTCACCACGCTGAAATTTTTAAACCACGTAAATTTTGTCAGAATATCTGACCAAAATATGCGGGCTTTCGTCTTTTCGGTCAACCGTTCTCTCTTTTCAATAGTTTAACCTTTGATTATCGAAGTACCAAATCAAAATTATTTTTATTCCACTTGACTAGATTCGCTATACTTCATTTGTTTCAATACAACACTGTGAAAAGGATAATGACTCCTTTTCTCTTGACAAAAAACGATATTCATTTGGTAATTTTTGACGTTTACGATCTTCAAAGTGTCAAAATGTGAATATAATTAGATATTTTTACGTTAAAATCCAATTATTTCGCCCACCCAAGGCTGCATTTTAATAATAAAAAAAATACTGTCCCCTAACGTGGTTTTTCAGACTGTAATTACAGACTACGCTCAAATTGTAATTTATCTTTCCACCGGTAAGCATTACGTATTTTGGTTGATATCATTATTAATTTATGCACTTTTCAATGAAAAACAGCACAATTTATGTTTATTCATTAATTATCCTTATTTTTACACCTAAAATAACATCACAAATAAGGTAGTTTTATTAAATTACATAATTTTATTAAATTACCCTTCCACTAAAAACAACAGCACATAACACAAATGTTTTTACAGCTTATTCTCAACCTTAGTTCTTGGATACGTTGGAGTTTTGGATTTCGTGGAAGGTCGACCTCGTCATCGCAATTCAAGACTTTATTTCAGAGTTTTAATTTCACTCACCGTTTAGCTAACAGCCCAAATATTGCCAAATGAGAAACCTGTTCGACTGCACTACTGCCCATAGTGAGGCTCATTCTGACGCGTTTGACTTTATGGCTTAGTTTATTTTAACCTGTCCTCCAGTACCATGAAAAAACAATAATGAAATTTTCTCAAATGTTTCGTTCATTTGGTTTTCAAATATTTCGTTCATTTGGTTTTGCATAAAAAAATCGGGGAATTTTCTGTGTCTTACTTATTCGATTCGAAAACAAGAAATAGGATGGGATGGGGGCATTAATAATTTGGTTCTTCGTGGTGGAAATTAAATGAAAAACAAACGTTTTTTTTATGTAAGTAACTTTATGTTTTTTTTATCGATTTTTAGGACACCGGTCGATTTTACCACGCTGAAATTTTTAAACCACGTGAATTTTGGCAGAATATCTGACCAAAATATGCGGCCTTTCGTCTTTTCGGTCAACCGATCTTTCTTTTCATTAGTTTAACCTTTGATTATCGAAGTACCTAATCAAAATTATTTTTATTCCACTTGACTAGATTCGCTATACTTCATTTGTTTCAATACAACACTGTGAAAAGGATAATGACTCCTTTTCTCTTAACAAAAAACGATATTCATTTGGTAATTTTTGACGTTTACGATCTTCAAAGTGTCAAAATGTGAATATAATTAGATATTTTTACGTTAAAATCCAATTATTTCGCCCACCCAAGGCTGCATTTTAATAATAAAAAAAATACTGTCCCCTAACGTGGTTTTTCAGACTGTAATTACAGACTACGCTCAAATTGTAATTTATCTTTCCACCGGTAAGCATTACGTATTTTGGTTGATATCATTATTAATTTATGCACTTTTCAATGAAAAACAGCACAATTTATGTTTATTCATTAATTATCCTTATTTTTACACCTAAAATAACATCACAAATAAGGTAGTTTTATTAAATTACATAATTTTATTAAATTACCCTTCCACTAAAAACAACAGCACATAACACAAATGTTTTTACAGCTTATTCTCAACCTTAGTTCTTGGATACGTTGGAGTTTTGGATTTCGTGGAAGGTCGACCTCGTCATCGCAATTCAAGACTTTATTTCAGAGTTTTAATTTCACTCACCGTTTAGCTAACAGCCCAAATATTGCCAAATGAGAAACCTGTTCGACTGCACTACTGCCCATAGTGAGGCTCATTCTGACGCGTTTGACTTTATGGCTTAGTTTATTTTAACCTGTCCTCCAGTACCATGAAAAAACAATAATGAAATTTTCTCAAATGTTTCGTTCATTTGGTTTTCAAATATTTCGTTCATTTGGTTTTGCATAAAAAAATCGGGGAATTTTCTGTGTCTTACTTATTCGATTCGAAAACAAGAAATAGGATGGGATGGGGGCATTAATAATTTGGTTCTTCGTGGTGGAAATTAAATGAAAAACAAACGTTTTTTTTATGTAAGTAACTTTATGTTTTTTTTATCGATTTTTAGGACACCGGTCGATTTTACCACGCTGAAATTTTTAAACCACGTGAATTTTGGCAGAATATCTGACCAAAATATGCGGCCTTTCGTCTTTTCGGTCAACCGATCTTTCTTTTCATTAGTTTAACCTTTGATTATCGAAGTACCTAATCAAAATTATTTTTATTCCACTTGACTAGATTCGCTATACTTCATTTGTTTCAATACAACACTGTGAAAAGGATAATGACTCCTTTTCTCTTAACAAAAAACGATATTCATTTGGTAATTTTTGACGTTTACGATCTTCAAAGTGTCAAAATGTGAATATAATTAGATATTTTTACGTTAAAATCCAATTATTTCGCTCACCAAAGGCTGCATTTTAATAATAAAAAAAATACTATCCCCTAACGTGGTTTCTCAGACTGTGATTACAGACTACTCTCAAATTGTAATTTATCTTTCCACCGGTAAGCATTACGTATTTTGGCTAATATCATTATGAATTTATGCACCTTTCGACAAAAAACGCCATAATTTATGTTTATTCATTAATTATTCTTATTTTTACTCCTAAAATAACATCGCAAATAAGATAGTTTAATTAAATTACATAATTTTATTAAATTACCCTTCAACTACAAACAACAGTACATACAACACATATGTTTTTACAGCTTATGCTCAAGGAGTTTTGGATTTTGTGGAAGGTCGACCTCGTCATCGTAATTCTAGACTTTATTTCAGAGTTTCAATTTTACTCACGTTTAGCTAACAGCCCAAATATTGCCAAATGATAAACCTGTTCGACTGTACTGCCCATAGTGAGGCTCATTCTGATGCGTTTGACTTTATTGCTTAGTTTATTTAAACATGCCCTCCAGTACCATGAAAAAGCAATAATGAAATTTTCCATTATTTTTCAAATATGGGCTTCTATTTTACTTTGTCATTGAAATAATCATAATTTTCAAAAAAAATAAATCGATTTTTTCATTATCCTTTTCACATATACGTATTTAATCATCTAAAACAATAGTGCAAGAAAATCCAATGCTCCCCCCCCACTTTGTATCCACGCCGCCGGCGTGGCGCCGCCGCCGGCGATTTTAGACATGGGCGCCGCCGCCGGCTTTTTTGCAGCCGGCGCACATGTCTAAGTCCACACACAACTCTTACGTTTAAATAATACGTGCCTACCTACTAAATAAAATAAAAATTCAAGTCAATAAACACAGTGTGTCTATATAATTAAGACTAGGGTTATTTGGGTTACCTAAAGGCGTCCTAATATGCATTCCATGGAATAAACAAAAAAAAAGCACAATAGAATAGAGCTAGGCGTGATCGCAATATTGCGGTTTCCTTCAACTTACTAATAAATATATAACTAAACCTACAATTATCTAAGTACAAGAATAATACATAGTAGTATATTATATAAGTCATTTGAATCACTTACCATTTTGTTGGTGGCGCTGTGTTGGAGCTATTCGACGAACGATTACTTTCAGAATCTATATCAGTCACCTGGAACAAATTACAGAAAACACATTAACTATAATACTCGTAGATATCTCTACTACACATATATAGGTATATTACACACTACATAGAAAATATTATCATTTTGTGGACAACATTGCATTGTAATACATAATATAGAATGTCATGGTTCAAATCTCATCACCAATCTATGTACTCCACAAATGAATTGATTGCCTTGCATGGGCGTCGCGTCGTCAGGAGGGGGGCAGATCATGGGGCAGATTGGAAAAGTTGTACATAATTTGTCATGCAAAAAGTTAAAACTCCGTAAAAAAATCACATTGATTATTCACTAAGGCGAACTTATCGCAGATTCTTGTGGTGCTTATGTTTATTATTTCACAATAAATAAACTATATTATATTTATATCGTGACCTTTTTTAGGTACAGGCTTATGTCTTCTAAAAAAACTACGGCTGCGGCGCTAGTTTTGGGTACATTAGGGGAAAAATTTCTTTCAACATACTGCATATTACTTATTATAAATTTTTACCTAAAGAAAATAAGCCAAACTACATCACGACCTTATGCACTATAAGTCTCACAAAAAACGCGCTATTGTGCGTTTTTCATACTATAAGTTTATTTTTGTTCCCCCCCACCCTCTATAACTCCGAAGCTGGCGACGCCCATGTCGCCTTGTGTATGAAATCTAAATAATGAGTAGGTATATGACATATGCTATTTAATTTTGGATTAGGTATACCTCCACCTTATCTGACTCATATATTAAATAAAAAATAACTTTTCTCGATACCTAGAATTTTCATGTTTCATGCATTATAGATATAAATGACTATTCTTGACCATTTTCGTCTACATTCCCTAGACAAGTTAATTTCTAAAAGCAAACCTGAATTTTATTTCATTATTTATTTATATATTTACACTTTTTGGAAACATCAAGATAACAGAGACATGTTGAACATTTCAAATATAAATCACAAATTTGTTCACTAGGGCGAGCTTATCGCAATGCTGCGATCTCTGCCAGCTAATCCCAATTACCTACTTTACTTATTACCATTTATGCAATTATTTCACACAAAACATGAAATGCCGGAATAAAGGATGGCGAATGTAGGTAGTTACGAGTATATAATTATAAGACATAAGGCACAATATATATCACATAACATTATATACAATGATCTTGTCTTTAACTAGTTCTAAGTAGCAAAATATTCAATTTAACTTTTTATTATTATTATGTCCCCGCCAGACTCTCATGAGCCACCAAGAGCCAATGGGTGTTCATGAGTAAAAAGGTGTCAACGGTCGGTTTCGTCCACGTCAAGACAAACGCTCCATCCACACGCCTTTTTACTCATGAACACCAAAAGCTCGTGGTGGCTCACGAGTATGTGGCGGGGGCATAAGATGTCAATTGTTTATTGATATGCGATTCGGTGACTGGAACAAAAACGAATGAGTATCGAATACTTACCATAAAAGTAGGTTGTCAAGTGAATGTTCATACTTATACCTATTCGTTATACATCTTTATAGTTGTGTATAAAGACATACATACATTACATACCTACTATATGATTGTTACTACCTACTAAATAGTAAATACTAATATTGTGTATGTGCAAATTGCTCTGCAATGTGCAAAAAGAAACCGTCGCATTGATCACATTATTTTCATAGCATTAGTGATGGTAAAAATCTGTAAAAAATTGGTCTTTCACAATACCAATCAACTTACATTAAATTTGGTCTTACAATAAACGTAGGTACCTACCTAGCAGTGGCAAAGGGTGGATTTTTGCAAAAGGGAAGCCGGGACTAACATTTCTTATTGGATTACTTCAGAATAGACACTATTATACCTATAATTTTATCCAAGAGGTAACTCGATGGGAATCGTGTTCTTAGATAGCTTCGCGCCTGCTACCTAGTACCTACCTATCTGAAATGTGCTCAAGTGATCATGAGCATTAGGCCAGATAGGTACGTAATTTTGATGATCTTTCAAAACTCTTTCAATGTCGTATGCAGAAAAAACTATTATACACCCTGCAAGAAGTACCTATAGGTAGCGAGTCACGATTTTGCTTTTCTCGTCACTGGTACTTATTATCAAGAATAAAAGTTACACTTATCTACGTACCTACCTACCTGCCCATATTGTTTTGTACGGCTATTCATCGTCTACGAATACCTAATCTAGACAAACCTACAATATAGTATTTCTGAATTATAGAAAAAGTTATAAACTTTGTTAAAAAAAAAGAGTAAATACTTGTGAGAAATTGACTAATATTTTTATGATACTTTGTGATTGTTAGTTTTATTATCTGCTAAATTCATTATTCTCAAAGGCCATATACCTACATAATATTTCCTGCATATGGAACATTTGCGGACGAAGGTTATTAAAATCATACTAAAAATCTAATATTAGGACTTCGGTATTAAGCCTGGTATTGGGCTTGACCATCACTAATTACATCAGACTTCGCACTTCCTTGTTTATTCTTCTGTGCCTGTTAATTTACCAGATGAAAGCAAGTGAAAGGAATTACATTTAGTTTCTTCATGAAAAATAAAACACTTGAGTAATTTTATTCACTTACTTACAAGTATTCAATGATGTCGAACATTTAACTTTATAATTAACTGAGAGACCATTTAATTGATTTACACTTCTTAATTATTCTCTTTTATAAATAAACGACTAAAATAAATTAATTATTGGCAATCATTGATTGTAAGCGAATGCTAATTCATGCAAGTATTAAGTCATCAATTTGTTTTACTAGTGTTTTAAATACTACATAAATCACTCCATAACGGGTACATTTATAGGTAGTCGATTTTCTCGTATTACGCGAAGTGTTTGAATGAATAATTCGTACACATAAAACAATAACTTTCTATTAGACATAACGATAACTTTAATATCACCAGTTTTAAATGTTTGTTTGTGTGTATAAGCAGATCCATGGATAATTGCTGAATATTTTCACGATGATCTATGATGCTACGTTCGTTTGCCAATACTTCTAACGTTTCAGTAAACCAATAGTTGCCTCGGTCACTTCTTTTTGCTGGGAAATAAAAAGATTCAACAGCAACACAATCAAGCCGTACAAAACTACTGTAACATTGCTGGTGATAGCAGAATAAAGAAGAGCCGATTATATTATAGTGTCTATATTCGTACATTCATATTATTCTGATGATGGATCTTTTTTGTCAAAAATCGAATCACCGCTAAATTACTGCAATTGCAATATTCAGTTTGCCTCCGCATACATTCACTATTATATTCTCTAATGATGACAGTAAGTATACAATTTTTTGTAAAGTTTAATACACAGACATACATACACAATGAAAGTATGAACACGATCAAAATTAGATTATATTATATTACTGTTGCATAATTGGGCAGGTGATATAGGTATACCCGTAGCTACTTCACGGTTTTGTGAAATGAAGTGGGATAAAAATAGAGCAACAGTCGTTGTAAAAAACAATTTAAATTGAAATAGTAGTAGGTTAATAGAAAGAAAGAAATGAACCAGAAATAATTGTACAACACTATCTATGCCTAATGTAACGCTAATTACAATGTCGATGTATGTATGTATGTGGAACACAGATCATAGAGATGTTAGATATACATACATTGCTAATTATATGTTATGATCTAACTTGACAGTTTATGCTAAGTCGACAGTCGATCGATACTATGGGCGACCTGTATCAAGCAACGTTGAAGAGGTTCTATAAGTATGTAGGTAAGTAGGTATGTATGTACTTGCTTACCTTATTCTTGTTACTTATTAGTTATTATTAGTATATCTCCCGGGTCTGTTGCAGGCGGTAGGACTGCAAATGCCCGGCTTTGATCTCCCCAGATGTTAATGGGTGGCATTAAATCGGATCCGCACGGGACACGGCCGGATGCTCCATAGATAGACGGCCGGATGCTCCAGATACGGGAATCCCCTGCCTACGACTGTGGAGAACCAATACAGACTATCCAGCGGATCGTGGAGACGAGCCCTCTGAGAGAGTTCTCTGGCATATACGAGTGTACCGACATACATAACGCCACTCCAAACGCCTATTGCAATGGCTTGATGATTTGGATGTTGCTCCTAGTATCTCCTGGATGTAACAGCGAATCCCTTATCTTCTAACGACGCGCGACGCCACCTTTCAGTGGCTGATGCCAAACGATTATATTAATAGTGTCTACTTTGCTCCAATGTTTTTATACTCCGAAATTTTTTTCACATTAACCACATATCAAATTTTGAGGAATAATTCTGTAGATTTTAATGCATAATATACCTTACCTACTTATCTACTATTACTACGAGAAAGATTTTTTCCACAAGATTTAGTTTTTTTTATTCAATCTTGTTGTTCGCAATCGCAATGTTCTTAAAAAATGTTTTTCGTTCTTGTCTCCCCCCCCCCCCCCCCCGATCTTAAAAGTTAAAAATATTGTTTATTTTAATTTTAAAGAAGAATTCACTTGTATTCCTGCATTTACTTACAGAAAATAATCAATCGACTGCACATACCTAACTACCAAATGATAATTTCCCAATAAAATTTTAAAAAAGTAACTAAAACAAGTATACAGATATTATTATATGCTTTGGTAACTAATTGTATTTGTATTTTGTATGCATATTGCATATGAAGTCATTAACATGGGTAGCTGTACATACTTGAGTAAATCTACCTACTTACCGTGGGAAATGCCTATTTATAATATTGTTAGCATATACTAATGAAATTATGTAGGTGCACCAATGAATAAATAATTATTGGCATATATAATATCTAATATATCCACATAATGTATCTAATGCCTATATTAAGAGTATGCATTTTAAGTAAGTACGTATTTTATGGTTCAATTCAAATCATTCACTCCTTTCAACATTTTGATACGAGTATGTTCATTCTTCATGACCTGGTTCATATCAATAAGGAAATAGGTCAAAACATTTTAACTGAAATATTATAGCGATTTCATGTTATGTGTAAATTTTACCTCCTTTATACCAATACATTCATTTGGTCAAAGCCTGTTAAATATTAATTGTATGAATAAATTTCAGGAAGTAGGTAGGTGCCTGCTATGTCTAAAATATGATTAAACAAGTATACCTACCTACACTTGACGGGTTGAATCGTTATTTTGATCTCCTGAAAAAGTAGCAATTTGCAGATAACATTATGTTTTGACCTAATACCATCTTAAATTGCCAGTGCGACTTTTTAACATCTTATTTTTTTTAAACTGATTAAGAAGGAACAAAAGCTTCTCAGGCCGTAGTGGCCAGGCCAGCCATGGGTACATCAGTTATGTACCCATGGCTGGCCTTCAAAAAAATTTCTTCCTATCCATCAAGTAAAAATCATCAAATCAGTGCAAACATTGGGAAAGTAACAAGAATTTCACTCAAATTGCATTAACTTTATACATATCCAAGTAAAAACTTCAATAAATCGGCGGTTAACATTTTTAAAAAACACCGTAGCGTACAATATAGGTAATAATATAGGTGTAAACTACTATCTATAAATAGCGAGATAATGTATGTAAAAAAAACGTTTTACAAACCGGTAATTGGCGGTACATTCGCGCATCGCCCAACGCATAATTGAGATATTCATAATCACACATCGCCGAATTGAATGAAACAAAAACACAGCAACCCACATTCAACAGCTGTTTCAATATTCACTATACCAAATCAATTCAAGAAAAACACTAATTATTTATTTTTAATTGGAAAACCAACATTTTCATAAACAATTATACAAGAAAGCACTGCTTCTATTTTTATCACTAGCCTTTGCTGTTCAGTTTAACTTTATAACTAAAACATTAAATTAAAATTGAATTAAGTACAATGATTTGTTGAATGAACGCACAGTATGACACACTCCACGGACAATGTGTGGATAAATAATAAATAAATATAATATGTAGGTAGGTATGCAACATAAGTGTTGTAAGATAGTCAGCTAATAAAAGACAATATCAAATTATTCGGAATACCAAACTATGTAGCAATAACATTATCTCAAATAAATTATTACTATTATCTTGCTTATAAATCTAAGCTACTACAAATTACTATAGAGACCTTATCCCTATATGGCATAGGCTCTTTCATACGAAAAAAATATTACGTATTTTACTTTTTTTTTCATTATATTATGTTTAATTACACGAGTGAACCAAAAACATATTAACGGCGAAAGACGAGACTTGATAGACTTGATCTTGCTACCAGAGTTTTTGTATCACTCCAATTGAGTACCTATCCGCAAAAAAATATCGCTGTCTTAAAAAGACCCGTCGGCCTGGAAGGGATCAAGAATCAGTCACTATAGAATTAATAAGTAGATAAAGTACGAAGAATAGAAATAAGATATATAGGCATCAGGGATATTTATGGACATCAATGTTTGAGAATCTCTTTGCATTAGGTCACTATAGATATCTACATTCATATTTCCTTACCTATCTATTCTATATGTATAAGGCTGGCCACACACGTCCCGAAGTTCAGTTCCGGAATCGACCGTTTTGCAAAAAGGTTCCGACCAAAACCTCTTTCTGAATTTAAAATCGGGGTGACGCTGAATTCAGAGAGAGGTTTTGATCGGAACTTTTTTGCAAAACGGTCGATTCCGGAACTGAACTTCGGGGCGTGTGTGGCCAGCCAAAGTCAGAGAACAAACCTATCAGAGATCAATACACCAATATTCAGTAGAATACCTACTAATGCATATACTCGTATAATACAACAACATTACTTCAGTGTTCATATCCATGAAGTCATTCTATAGCCTTCCATTACTTAATATACCTACTCGTAGGTTACGTATACGCAAAATATATGGACTATATTAAAGTAGTTTATCAAATTAATTCTTCTTTGTCCTGCCCTTCTGTCCCGGTTCATCCAGGGTCGGGCCTCCTCGTACGTAGGCTCCAGGATCTCCTGTCCTGGGTTGTCATCGTTGGGATTCCCTGCGCCGCCAGCTCCCTTTCAACATTGGACCACCATGTTGCCGGAGGTCTACCCCTTCCCCTAGGTTTCGTGGGGATGCTGAGTGCCGTCTTCACGGAGTAACTCTCCTCTCTACGCATGACGTGTCCATACCATCTCAAATTAATTAATAATTGTAAATATTGTAATTAATTAAGAGAGATAAAACCAATAAGACTTATTTACAATAATTTATATCTAAAAATAGAGAATAAAGCTTTTTATAGACTACAATAAAAATGCTATTAGGTAGATTCATTATTAACATGTTTAGTTTATAATTTTCCCCCTTTTCTTTTTATATTTTGTCACCTTTGTAAGAACCAGATATTCGTTAAACTTATGAAGGACATTTCTTGTTAAGGTTCACTATACCCATTCTGTTTTGCGCGGAGAGAGTGTTGTGCTTCTTTTACACACACAGCATTCACTGGTTACCGCATCACTGGGATGCATATAAATATGGTAGTAATTTAGGAAATCATCAGGAAGAATCATTTAGAGAGGACAATGTATGTATATCTGAACTCCGAAATTCATGGAGTTCACAAGAAATATATTAATTTATAGACCATCTTTTAGGATACTTACCAATCTTAGAATTAGGTGCTTTTAGTTACTTAGTAGCGAAAAAATAATATAATTTGTTTTATTTGCACTGAGTAACTTGTGAATAAAAACTCATATATAAAAATTAACAATAGCTAGTTTGTAGATGTATAAATTTTAATATCTTACTTTCAAATTTTCTCTGCATTAGACTAATTTCTGTTTTTTTACGGAGAATTATAAAAACACTAGTGAACTTGGTTTGAGGCAGAGTAATGAAAAAGTTTATCCAAATATATTTGTGAATGTTTTTACAATTATTTAACGTAGAAAACAGAAAACAATGTTAAAAGTAAGTTTTGTTGTGGTTTATAAATTAGTGTAGGTATTGGGTAAACATTAAAAATATTGATAAGGGAAAGTAAAGTACCTACTTCCATGTATTATAATGAATGAAAAGAAAGATTAGAAAAAAATGCGAAAGTTGACGGGAAAGCTGCTAGAGTTTTCATCATATTAACCTTGACTATATGACAGTAGAGGTACCTACGAGTCCAAAACATCATCAGTCTCAGTGATATTTAATTCTGTCACGTCAGCTTTCGTGTATCAGAAAGATTTCATTTTTTTTATTTATTTCGTATGGCTTCTCCCATCTTCGGGTGGAAACGTCAGATCGAAGATAAGAGAGTTATGTTATCTGTTACATATAGGAGACATGTACCTTACAGAGCAACATCCAGGCTTTCAAGCCATTCAAAGGAATTAGGTGTGGAATTGTGGATATCTTTATATATGGTCCAGGAAATGCTCTCAGGCAGTCTTCGACAATGTGCTTGATGGATTGCACTGGCTCTCCGCAGTCACAGGCAGGGGAATCCCGCATGTGCCATCCGTGGAGCAATTGAGCACATCGTCCGTGCTCCGAGCGGATTCGGTAAAAGGTTGAAGTATTGAAGCCTTGGGAGGTCAAAGCCAGGAATAGGTACCCCAGGCCCAGGGTATCTGGATTGGAAGCTTCCCAGTCGTGTCTCTCCATCGGGCACGACCATTTTCAAACAATACCTGATAACTGTACGGAGAAGAGCGAATTTACTTAGTATGGCTGGGCTTATCCACATATCATTTAACAAAATGCATCTCTTCTCCAAGTGAATGCCTCAATCGTTTCATTGCATGTTATATACTCGTAATTCAGATGACATCATCACTGTAGAGTGCAGACGAGGTCTCTATAAATTATAATTTTGTCTTATTGTCTCTGGTGGTTTTGTGGTAAACAATTGTTACACCAAACTAACCCATCTTCATGATTTTGTATACCTAAGGTATTAAGATTTTAAAAGTCATTTTTAATTTTATGAGTATAGTATGTAGGTATACTTAAATTTTAAACAGGTGTTGAAGTTTGTGGATTCCTATGTATTAATTAACCTACTTATATCAGTAATGACGAATTTTCGTTTTAAAAATAACTGCCTAATTGAAAAAAAGTGATCTGACTTGTAATAATAAGTACCTATATAGGTTAGTAGTATATATCTCTAATATATAGAGATGTACTTGTATTACCAAGATTGCCAGGATAATTTACTAAGATTGTCACTTTAGTATACTAACCTACGTAGTATACGAATATTTATATTTTCTCATGATGTCTTAAAAAGTAGCAGACGTAATGTTAATTAATATTATTAATGTCTTATAAAAAGCTTCCTGAAACTATGTAATTAAAAAAAATCTAATAAATAAAAGTGGGTTTATTTGTGAGACTTGACCCGATTGCTGTGACAAGATTGATGAGTAGACTGAGCCAAAAAATATAGGTAAGGTATATATCTAACATTACTGTATTATGTTCACGAGACATACCTATACTTCCTATAGGCCCCTATAGTACCTACACACATTATAACGAAATTTTTGTATAAGTTCCGCAATAAACAAAAGTCACCTACAGGTTTATAACCGATGAAATATTTAATAGCCCAGCCCACACGAGTTGAATGACATTATGATAGGTAATAATAATAGAGTTCAGTTATAGATTTATCCGCAATCACCGCAATAATTAGAATTACAATAAAAGTGAATAATGGGCATCACAATGCGAGATTTATGGTTTAATACAAACATCTACTAATATAACGTACTATATACTATATGTAGTAATCTGCCCATAGTATTGTGACGATAATTCAATCATTCATGATTAATATTATTATACAAACGCAATTATGCAAAACAACATTGGAATAGTGAACCTAGGTTATGTTACAATATCCTGCATTGCCTCTTACTCTTATATACAATACATATAATAAAAATGGATGTAGGTATGTATGTTTGTTTCACCACAACTCCAGAACGCCAGAGCAATTTCGACCAAACTTCGTACACAAATGATTCGCTTTTCTGGAAACAAATACTGTGTAGTAGAAACTTCTGGAAATGCGGAACCTTCCGAGAAATTTTGCTGATAAAGGGATCCGAGGGTCGTGTGTGGTATAGTATGAAAGAGCATTGGAAAAGAAATTCAGATCGTAAGTAATATTTTACGAACATTGATGGACAGTATGACATACACACATACATAATGTGTGTATGTCATACTGTCGATCTACTTCACTATTAAAATTTGCCGTGGCGAAGTACGGGTAACTCAGTAACTTATAATACTCGTATTATAGCTCAGTCCTTTTGCAGCACGAAGTCGGCAAAATTAATAACAGATGGGACTCTATGCAGTATGATACCTTAGGGTGGGATGTTTCAGAATATCAGGCGTCCCCCCCGCCACACCTGACGCGTCACCCCCCTGGCCCCCCGAATAGGTCCCCCTACGTGGTTTTCATCTATTTATCAAAAAATTGTAACAGATAGAAGGAAAATGTTAAGGACAAAAATAGTCCTTAATAAATTCTCTACAAAATAGGTAAAGCACATTTTTTGATAGGACTAGTAATTTACCCGCAATAGCCGGTGAAAGTATCGTAATTTTTTAATAAGAACCAAATTTTTTTTATTTTACTCAAATTGCTGAAAATTCATAAGAGCTACAAGAAAATGGTCAAAGAATGAATTAATTGCTATAGTTTTAGCTATAAAATGAGCTATTATTTATTTTTGCACGGCTCATAGTTTTTGAGTTATAACATAAAATTCCAATGACAGAAGTCTTAAAAATGGAACTTTTCATACAATTTGTATTGAAATGCTGTGATATTAAAATTTAGGTTAAGCCTGTTTTTCACAAGCATGTGAAAGATAAAAAATGTATTGGAGTATGATTGGGTCTTTTTAGTATTTCAAGATATAATCCTTTCGAAGTTGAATGCACTTTTGCCAGTCATGTTTCAAAGCCATTATCCCAGTTTTCCAGAAGGATTCCTCAAGGTTAGGATATGGGTCAAAAGCATTGGCACCCGGCGATTCGAGGGTTTGTACAAGTCCTGTTCTGAAGTTAAGATGAACACTACTGATTAAAATCAGATCACTGGAATCTCTGCTATCACCTAACTAATAATTCCGCGATCTTTGAAAAATTAATCCATGTCTTTATCGACGTTCTCCAGAACTACTGCATTTTATTGCTTTCCGCTTCAAGGGTTGTGTTTGACACCTTGCTGTGCCCATTCAAAATCTGGCACTTACTTTCTAATCATGGCATATGATGGAACAGACTCCATTAATGAACCCGATATTTCTTTTATGGTTCGTGTCGGTCTATGACCTTAGATAAAATAATATTTTATCACGGATCGCAGCTGACAATTTCACATTTTCACAAAAATGTCAAACACGTTGAAATAAAAATGGTGCCAAGAGTGCCAGCGTCGTCCTATCGATCTCAAATTTTGTAAATAGCCCTAATGAAGTTTAAATTATCTATATCAATAATGAACTTAAACTGGTCTGTACATTTTTTTCTCAGGGCTACGAAGTGTTCAGCCGAACCTCGTATCTTACACAGACATACACTAAATTTTCTTCTTTAATGATCTTGACGAATCCTTCTGCAAAACTGGGATACGGCTTTGAAATATGGCTGGCAAAAGTGTATTGAACTTCTAAAGAATTATACCTTAAAATACTTACAAAATCCAGTCATACTCCAATACATTTTTTATCTTTCACATACTTGTGAAAAACAGGCGTAACCTAAATTTTAATATCACAGCATTTCAATACAAATTGTATGAAAAGTTCCATTTTTAAGACTTCTGTCATTGGAATTTTATGTTATAACTCAAAAACTATGAGCCGTGCAAAAATAAATAATAGCTCATTTTATAGCTAAAACTATAGCAATTAATTCATTCTTTGACCATTTTCTTGTAGCTCTTATGAATTTTCAGCAATTTGAGTAAAATAAAAAAAATTTGGTTCTTATTAAAAAATTACGATACTTTCACCGGCTATTGCGGGTAAATTACTAGTCCTATCAAAAAATGTGCTTTACCTATTTTGTAGAGAATTTATTAAGGACTATTTTTGTCCTTAACATTTTCCTTCTATCTGTTACAGTTTTTTGATAAATAGAGGAAAACCACGTAGGGGGACCTATTCGGGGGGCCAGGGGGGTGACGCGTCAGGTGTGGCGGGGGGGACGCCTGATATTCTGAAACACCTCACCCTAAGGTATCATACTGCATAGAGTCCCATCTGTTATTAATTTTGCCAACTTCCCCATACATTGATTTCCTAAAGTGACTGAACTATTATGACTTATGATTACCTCGTGAGAAACAATGTTTTGCCAATCGTAATTCAAAATTTGGGCAATGCACTGCGTAGGTTAGTTATATTATAACTAGGTACTAACAGTATGACGAAAAAATATTTGATTAAGTATGACGAAAAAATATTTGATAAAGTACTTCAATAATCAAAGTTACTACTCCTTGTTTCATATAACTTGGCCACTGGCTACATAGTAATTCTATACAAAAAGTGTGACAAGACGGATGAAACGAAATGTAACAATTAGTTTAAATAACTAGCGAAGAAAGTTGTCTATACATATAGCATTAGGTACATTACTTGTAGGTAGGTACCTCTAGGTACTATACATACATTATACATATTTATGCTTATTGTTTTGATTATGTGGGTAATAAAACAATATTTATTAAGTGATGATGTGAACGATAATATAACAATATGATAATAATATATCATACAACAGTTTGGTGTTCTGTAATGTGATCTTTGATTATTGAAGTACTTAATTAAATATATTTCGTCATAGTGACTAGATCCGTTCTAATTCATTTGTTTCGATACAACGCTATGAAATGTGTGTGAAGTCATTTCTAGTCATTTCTTCCTTTTCATGTAATTCAATAAGTATTATTTTGTTGATATTTGACGTTTACGATTTTCACAGTGTCAAAATGTGATTGTAATTAGATATTTTAACGTTAATATCCAATTGTTTCGCTCATCTAAGGATGCATTTTAATTAAAAAAAACATTTTATTATCCCCTAACGTGGTTTTTCGGACTGTGGTTATATATTTAACCTCAAATTGTAATGTATCTTTCTATCGGTAAGCTTCCGTATTTTGGTTGATATCATTGTTAATTTATGCACCTTTCGACTAAAAATGAGACAAGTAAGGCTTATTTAGTGATTTGACTTATTTTTACGCTTAAAATAACATCGCAAATAATATATTTTTATTAAATTACATCTGCCATAGGCACGTGATATCATCATCGAATCACACATCGAGCCATCGATATTTTAAATTCGCTCCCGGGATTTTACGAATTATAAGCGATTTCCAATATTTTTTACGTATAAATTAATAATGATATTAACGAAGGAGAAAAGATATATTTACATTTTCTAGCGTAATCCGCATTTCCACACGACATTTGGGCATGTAAAGTATATTTTTATTACCTTCAATGTTGTCTTGGGTGGGCGAAATGATTGTTTTTAAGCAGGATAATATATAATTATATGATCGACATTTAGACAGCTTGAATTTCTGGAATATCATAAATTATGAAATGATAATCGTTTTATGTAAATCATTTAATATATATATAATGAAATTAATTATAAATAATTTTAGCGGCAGCGTATTAAGTTAATGAGTTACATTATACAAATTTATTTATTTATATAATTAATCCTTTTTTTTACCAATACAACACAACATGTTAAAAAAATGGTATCGATGGTATTCAATATCGATGTTAATATTGAGCATTTACATCACATTTAATCATTCAGTAAAGACAAGAAGAAAAAGAAAATTGGAAACGACGCTCGAAAATAGTTCGAAGCTATGAATGTGATAATGTCATACGAGTTTCAAATGATGACATCTTACGTAAATGTTGTTAAATTTCAAAGCGTGCCTTATTATTTATAAATTCGTGCTTTCACCTTATATATAAATAATTATTGTTTTAATATATTTCTAGGCTAATATATTATGTGTATTGTGTAGATATAATAAGAAGATACAATATGTAATACCTACGTGTCTACTTTACAGAGTACTTATAATTAGTAATTACTAATCAGAGTAGTGTCGATCATCGGTGTCATCAGGGGGGGCGGCTGCTCTCCCCCCTAGATATTGAAATAGGTATAATATATTTTTTCATACTAAATGATAAAACCTCACAAAAATCACATTATTATGACACATTTTCACATCATGTTACACATTTGCTAAAATTAGTACCTATAAAAAATCTATCAAAATACAATTGTTTTGTAAAAAATATTTAAAACTTTTTATAAGAATAATTTTTCATACATATTATTGTACAAATTATTATGTAAATTTTCAGACAAACCTAAACTACTATAGAAAACGTACATTTTCACCTCATAAAGCTATGGAAGACGAAAATTGTGAAGGAAACGATTTTAAATAAGAATGGAAGCACGTTTTTCCTGTCGATTTAAGTATTGTCTGACATTGCTCTAAATAAAAAAATCTGTAACTTGAAAAGGTTAAAGCCTTAAATATAGGTATCTTTATCGAAATAAACCCTAATAATATATTTTTTATGTTTTTTTTTTTACTATCCAATTTAACTAATAGATATACCTATACATCTAGATAAATTACTAAGTTTTTGTATAACACAAACAGCGGACAATTCAGTGTATATAGTGATGTGATGATTTAGTTAGATATGGTTATCTAAATTAATGCCTTATACTGAGTCTTAGCCACCCACGTCTCATATTCCTCACTAAGAAAAAAGAAAGTCCACTATACCTATATATTGTTAATGTATCATGTACCTGTGACATATGTTATGTAAAACTGCAATGCTACAAGCGCATATAATAATAATAAACTTAACACTATAGAGTGTGACTTAAATACTGCTGTCGTAAGTAAACACCGCGTAAAAGCCAACTTTTATTTATTTATTTATTTATTTAATCTTTAAGTGAACAACAAATACATATAAATATAAAAAAAAATGACATGGTACAGACTACAAATCGCTGTTCACTAGGGCGAACTTATAGCAGAACTGCGATTTCTTCCAGTTAACCCCAAAAACTATATATAAAACTAAACGGATATAAAACATTATACCAAATAGCCGTAGGCAATGTCTGCCAACACTTTTATATATACCTAATACCTACCTATTTTTTACCGTAGATACCACAAAAGTCGGAATTTTCATACGCAACTAACGCAACCCCTACTTCCCAACCCTTCTAAGTACGTATCTATGTATTAACGGAATTACGTGCGATAAAGTACTTATAATAAATGTTTTTCCCGCGATTATCTCGGTTTCTTTATTATCTTATACGCGGTTTTTACTTAGGACGGCAGGATATAATATTATTAATAATAGTTTCACTGACTTCAATACTTTATAGGTATCACTTTCGTTAGGTGTTTTGTTATACAATATAATAGTGGCGGGGAAGTACCGTCCAGATTATAATTTATTTTATCTATATATATAAAGTCTGATTTTTGTAAGTGTTCGCACAACTCCCGCATTTTACGATGGATTGCTGCGAAAATTTAGAATAACATTTGCGGTAATATAGGCTGTGCTCCAACGTCCCCGATTTTTGGAGAAAAAGCTTTCCCTAGGAGATGCCATGATAATCAGGGGATCCAAGGGTTATGTGGAGTCGTGTGTGGTATCGTATGTAAGGGTGTTGGAAATAAAATCAGATCTTAAGTCACATTTTGTCCAGCTCAAGCCTATAAAGTATGCCGGGTTGGTTTTTCAAATTTGCCATTTGCGAAGCACGGGTAACTCAGCTAGTTATTTATAATGTCATCAGATAACCAAATCATTCATCTATTATACTATTATGCAAATTTTCACGCGACAATTTTATTATTTTTTAGAAAAAATATTTTAGAGAATATCGAAATCTTGCCACACTATTGCGAAAAAATACTGTAGCAAAAATTTATTAGGTAATATAGTAGGCATTGTGAAATAATTTCCTTTGCCAAATCAGTATTATACCATTTTTCTATATAAATTCATTATGCAAGCTGTCATATTACTCTTTTATATTCTTTTATGTTGTTAGTTGTTACTTGAGTTTATTTATCTTTGTTTGATAAATATTGTGTCCTATCGACCTTGAACTAGTAGATAGTATATTGCCCCAGATCGATCGCCTAGTGGGGCAATGAAATCCATTACCTACTTTTAATATAGGTGCGTATATATGTATTATATTTAATGAGTTTTTTTTAATTAGGCAGTCCACCCTTACTGGATGATTTGTGCCAGTACACATCTACAAAAACTTATGATAAAGTAAGATTCAGAAGTTCAAATCTGAGTTACAAATTCAACTTCTTCAGAAATTCCGCGATCACGCGATATGATATTCCTTAGGCTTCATTGCATTTAGTGTACTTACTTTATTGGATAATAAATAAATAAGTAAATAAAACATACAACAAGGAATATCAATCATATGGATTCTATAATTATTTACAATGATGTGATAAAGTAATTATTTGTTTACACCTAATCAATGAATGCAAATTATTTATTTGAAGCGTAGTAAATGAAAGTATGTAAATATATCTTCATACAATAATAATTCTATCAATAGGTAAGTAGTTGTTCTATAAAGATAATGAACCCTGTTCTGTGTTTATTTAAACCAATCAAATATGACACATACCTACTCGTACTAACATTTGTAATTACTAATTAGATCGTACCACCCAAACCACCTTAAATCTGGCATCCTCACTCCTTAGCTGGATGTCACCAACTTTTTAGGTGAGGAATAGCGGAGATACGAGCCACTTACCTTTTTTTTTCATACAAAATTTGTGCTAGGTGGCTCCTATCTCCGTTATTCCTCACCAAAAAAGTTTGTGAAATCTAGCATAGATTTAGAAAATTTGAAGTTAGAAACTGCCCTAGTCGTGAATATACAAGTTTTCATATTGAAGTAAGATACTTAGATACACAGTAAATCCTAGTTTTTTTTAGTTGTTTTTGTTGAAAGAAACAGTAACTTTAGTTATTGAGACATTGACAATGTTATTATCTTTTTGGAAGGGAAGCTTATATGCTGATTTCAATTGCAGAAGGCCTACACTAAAGACGATATAAGATCCAAGACTTTAGCTACAAAAAGAAAGAAAAGAAAACAATGAAATTAAATAAAGTAACAAAGCATTTGGTACATACAGATACAGATACATTGTATTGTTTAGTGTTATTATAACATCGCATTGTATAATTTCACTTTTATTATTTAATTAATTAGTAGGCATTATAATGCACTTATATTTATAGTAATAGCTAATATAATATCTCAGGGAAATAACTGCGTAGTACAACAAACGTCGTTGTAACATAGATACCATAACATGTGAGTAGATGGGTTGATAACTATATACTTTACTTATAGGTACCTATACCAATTTATTTCATATGTGACTGACTTCTTTAGTTCACTGCGGACGGGTGGATGCCACTCCAAAAGAAGAATAAGACTGACTTATTTATCAATTCGTGTACAATCATGTAGGCAGATATACCTACATTATCATATAGGTACTCAGCAGTGGCGAAGGGTGGATTTCTGCAGAAGGAAAGCCGAGGCTAACATTTCTTATGGGATTACCTCAGATTTGACACTATTAGGGTGCCTTCCCACGACAAGTGAATCCGGATTCGTACGCGAATCTGGATTAATCCCTTCCGGATGGATGATTTCGTGCACGGGGTATGGGGAAATAGTTCCCTATTTTTATAATAATATAATAATTAATTGTATTAATATTTTTAACTTTTTAACTTTAACGTTGTAAATTTTGAAAATATCTTGAGTCCGTTGAAGCAATAAATAAATAAATATATAATATAATAAATAGATAATAATGATTATCTCTGTCATACTGTTGAATATATACTTATTCTGTTTTTGTGTTTAAAAATTAGATCGATCAGGTACGAGAATAAATTATTGTCTTTACACCAATATTAATTGTAATTTAGTAAAAAAAAATAAAAGAAAGAATTGCCTGCGGCATTAATTAAACTTGTTTGTGGGTGATATTTTTTAAAGTTTGTCACACGGAGTTTTTGTATCTTGTATCACGCATTATTTTTCAACACCGGTTTTTCTCAAATTAGCTGCTAATCTCTCTCAGTCCCGTTATGGGCCCGCTACACGCTCGCGAGTCACCACGACCTTTTGGTGTTCATGAGTAAAAAGGCGTCAACGGTCGGTTACGTACATGTCAAGACAAACGATCCATCCGCACCCCTTTTTACTCATGAACACCAAAAGGTCGCGGTGACTCGCGAGCGTGTAGCGGGCGCATTATGTGTCGGGGTGTACATTATATTTATTTTGTACGGGAAAAAATGTCTGCCATAACTGGAAATTAGAGAACCCATTAAATAATTTATTTATTTATTTTTAATATTCTTAATGTCGATATTATCAGAATAAAAGAATACCGGCCCAGTAACAGTGCAAAAATTGTGCTGTTTCAGGTCCGTGGTATTAGAAAAATATAATGATTGGTACCTTAAACTTTTTTTCATTTTAAATAAAATTATAATTTCTTTATCATTCGTGTGTTATTTAGACTAATAGATTAGGTACATAATTTTTGAAGGGAGACATTTGAAAGATTGGCATCATACTGATAAAATGCACCACATGGACTTATAATTCGATGTAACAAAATTCCAGAAAAATTAATTCAATAAATAATAAGAAAATATAATGTTCCCCACTCTATGGCAACTGGGGAATCTAAATTTATACATTATTTATTTTTCGAATCATGCGGGTGCGTGCATCTCTTTCACTCTCGTTGTATATTGTAACAGTACGAAACCCATAAGCATATTGCTCAAAATAAATAAACCCCACAAAAGCCGTACAAAAGCCACACAGGATTTTTTTTAGGGATAAAAGCACAAATCTAATTGAATTTTGTAAATAAAATTAATTGTATCGATTAGTATTCGAGTAAATTATATTTGGAACTAGAATAGATTAAAAAATACGAATAATCAAGCGGATCTAAAATGGGATAGACAATGATTTCAACATTTTATAAATAATTCATCTACTGAAATCCAACTAAAAAGTTTAAGCTTTTATTATTTGAGGATTTTTTATTGGTTTTTAATCATCTGTAGACCATATTTAAGGCACTTGGAATCGTCAGGTTTACAAACACAAAATCAAATGCAATAAATCAATAAACACAACAAAAAAGAATGAAAGCAATAAACACATAGACAATACAAAACTATAACACATTTGTGGTACAATTTAATGCAGGTCTGGATGTAAATTGTCCAGAACTACATTAAGTACGTCATATTTCTGAAGGGTTTTTGTGTTTTTTGGGGTTCATACTACATCATCGTAAATACTCCTATGGGTTTTTCTTCGGAAACCGTTGTGTATACACGCGCTGAAACATGTAAGTAGGGTTGTCAACATTTTTTCAGCTGATTATTCCATCTGCATCAATAAGTAATTTTAAAAAGTTATCGGAAGCCTGGTTGCTAACGCGCTCGATCCTCGATGCCGACATACCCCACTTCACGACACAAGCTTTTAAGCTTTTTATGAAGTGTACAAATATGTATCAGGGTGTAATTCGATAATTTTATGAAAATAAAAGAAAACATACACATTATCTTATTGTTCTTGATATCAGTTCTTAACTCTTTTTTTGTTGCTTCCTTCATTATCCCCTCCTTTCTTCCTCTTCTTCTTTCTCTTCCCACGCTTCCTCCTTCCCTACCATAAATGTTTTATAGATATAAGATATATATTTTTAACAATGTAATGTAATCTATTTGTTTTGCGTGTGTGCTAATTGTGAACGGATGTAATTGGTCTTGTGTATTGATATTTTTGTATTAATGTACCTGCCAATGTTTGTTTTTGTGACTGTATCTGTTCCATGTGCAATAAATAAATAAATATCTACTTATCTATTTAAATAAAAACTTTCATTTTATGAACTGCTTGAATTTTATAATATTTTTATTTGCTAGAAAAGTGTGGTTTTCTCAATTTTCAAATTAATGTAAATTACACACTCATTCGTCAGTCGAAAACTGCAGGCAATGATATAATTCTTAAACTGCGTTTAAATTTTACAAGTGAAGCGGATTTGGTTGATATTTTCTTAGTTTTAATGTTGCCAAAAAAACATATATAGTATTTTGCGATCCATATATTTCTTGCAACTCACTTTCAATATTATTATTATACTCTAGTACGGTTGACAACCCTCGTTGTTAGTGAATATATATCCGAAAATATATCGAATAATAATTATTTTTATTGTAAAATTGTTACAAAAATATACAAATTACCCGACTAGCAAAAATTACAACACGTTATTTTCAGTTAATGTAGGTAGCTACATGTTATCAATTTAGTATCATATTCTTGAATTATGTATTTTTGTACCTATGAATAACTTTTGAATCAGTATTAATTTACAGTAAGTAATGTTAAGAGTATGCATACCGACATTTCAAAAATTTCTAAAAACGGGAGACCTTCTATCTCGACAACCGTTATTAATTATGCTTTGGAACAAAATAGGGTAGATGCATTGAACCTTTATATAACCGTATATAACCGTAAAAGATTTTTTATATCTTGTATAGATTTCTCAAAAAAAATGGAAAACACCTCTGATCTTTTTTCCGAAAGACGGAAACTCGTTTCCTGAAAGTCGTTGAGTAAAATTTTTTTTGTACTGATAATATGCATTAAAACCTAGGGAATAACCGTAAAAGTTTTTTGATAGACGCAAAATTAACCTAAAAATTAAAAAAACGCTATTTTTACCATTTTATCATGCGATTGTCACGCGATTTTGAACCTTAATGCCGTGGGAAAAGACTGTGACGTCATTCCTGGTGCCAATTATATAGGTAATACCTACCGATTCGGTATAATACTTTAAGTAAAAGTTAATGTCGCCGCCACATGCTTGCGAGCGTCTACGAGTTTTTTGCGTTCATGAGTAAAAAGGCGTCAACGGTCTGTTACGTAAACGAGCCAAGACAAACGTTCCATCCACACGCCTTTTTACTCATATACACAAAAAACTTGTGGGCGGCGACAAATGGAATATATATGTATTACGTTTAATAGTTATACTATAGAAAATGAAGTAACGTAATAAGCTAATAGGTACCTACATAAATATATACATAATTTAATAAAACGTTTTTTATTTTGTGAGAATCAACACACACACACACACACACAAACACACACACACACACACACACACACACACACACACACACACACACACACACACACACACACACACACACACACACACACACACACACACACACACACACACACACACACACACAATTATATTACACATTTTGTAATTATCAAACTATAAATTAACATTGAAATAATTGAAAAAAAAGTTTAATTTTAATTAAAATACATTTTAAAATAGAAAAGAAGAAATAAAATGAAAAAAAACTGTCTGTTTGGGATGTTTCCTAAAGAAATATCTACGTATATGTATATTGGATTCAACACTTGTATTGCAAGTTATCCAAACGCTATGGATTAGACGGATTCATCTGGATTCATCAAGGCGTGTCCGCGGATTCACAGGCAACCTATTTCCCACGATCCGTGCACGTCTGCGATATCACGTACCGCCATACAAATCGCTATGAAAAAGTCTGTAGATTCACGGACTCTCTCCTTCCCACGGCATGCGAATCTACGGACGAAGCAGGATTCACCTTCCGTGGGATATAGCCATTATACCTATCATTTTTTCCAAAAGGTAACTCGATGGGAATCGTGTTCTTAGGCAGCTTCGCGCCTGATAGGTTGGTAGGTAGGTTAATCGTGTATAAAAGTAGGTAGGTAGATTTAAAAGGTAGGTAGGTTACTGGTGTAAAAAACAACATCTTATGCTTGTGGGGCTTGGAGCCATCATCATCGCTGAGGGAATGTAGAGTGTAGACTGAAGAGGCCTCAGTCACCCTAAAGTAAAAATATTACTCACGTCGTATAGTATTGTATTCCAGTCACAGCACACGTGAAGTCAGTCAGTCAGGCGCTCTCTTATAAAAATAAATTAGTTTACGTTTTTTTACAGCTCATCAACTAAGATTATAAAGTGTAAAAAACGTAAACTAAAGCCCTGGGTTACAAATGGCCTATTGGCATCAATAAGACAGAAACAAATAATATTTCACCAAACTAAAGTAAATCCTACAGATGACAAACTGAAAAAATATTACATATTGTACAGAAATAATTTAACAAAACTAATAAGATACACAAAGGAACAATATTATAAAGTAAAAATAGATTCTAGTGAGGGTAATCCAAAAGAAACGTGGCGTACTATAAAGCAAATAATAGATAAAAAAAATAAACAGTCGACTAATTTGCCGCTCATCAACTGCAATGACCATCTAATCGATCCAAAAGTTCAACCGGTTGAGTGCGCAAATGTTTTTAATGAATATTTTGTCGATGTTGGACAATCGCTGGCGCGGATGATAGAGTCTGGTTCCCAAACTGAACCGGAATTTTTGAACGGTGAAAACAATAATGTAGTTGCAAATGGCATTTCGTTTTTTAGGAACATTACGGATACGGATGTAAAAAATATAATAGTGGGCATGGGTGGTGGAACAGCCCCAGGATATGATAAAATTACGGTCGAAATACTGAAAGCTACGAAAGATCTCATATCATCACCTCTAGCACACATCATTGATATAAGCTTTGCAACGGGCTCCTTTCCAAATATTTATAAAAAAACTCTAGTTACACCGATATACAAATCGGGAAAAAAAGAAAATGTCGTCAATTATCGCCCTATATCCTTGGTTTCAAATGTTTCAAAAGTATTTGAAAAGATTGTGAAAAAACAACTCGTTGAATACCTAACCCAGAATAGTATCTTAAATGAAAATCAGTTCGGTTTTAGACCCGGGTGCAGTACGGGTGACGCAATGGCTGAGGTGACACGTTTAGTAATGGAGGCTCTAGATGAGGGAGATAAATGCTGCGGTATATTTATTGACTTGCGCAAAGCTTTTGATAGCATTTCTCATGAAAAATTAATAACAAAACTTAAAAACTATGGTGTCATGGACAAAGCCCTAAGCTGGTTCAAAAGTTATTTGAGTGATCGCATTCAATGTGTAAATATGGGTGGTCACTTTAGCAGTCCTCGGACGTCCAAATTTGGAATCCCACAAGGAACCGTGATTGGCCCCATTCTGTTCATTATTTACGTCAATGACATGTTCAGAATAACCACAAGGGGAAAAATAATTTCGTACGCGGACGACACGGTTATTATAATCCGGGATCCAAGTTTGGACGGCCTTATAAACTCTGCAAATGAAGATATCAACAAATTGAAGGTGTGGTTTGATCAAAATCTGCTATCCATGAACACTGAAAAAACCACATTTATCAATTTTTCACTAACAAACAAACCCATACCTACCAGCCTGAAAATAATAGTACATAATTGTTGCCCCAAAAATACCCAGTGTCAATGTCGGCCATTAAACCCTTCAAAACAATTAAAGTATTTGGGAATAAACATCGATGAAAATATAAAATGGAAATATCAGATTGAAATAACTATTAAAAGAATCAGAAAATTGATATATATATTTCTGAGGCTGAGAAACATTTTACATATAAATAGTTTAAAATCAGTGTATTATGCACTGTGCCAGTCCATTTTGCAGTATGGCATCATTGGATGGGGAGCGGCGTATACTACAAGTTTGGCACCGGTCAGAATATTGCAAAGGCTGGTAATTAAAATACTATTAAAAAAACCGAGAACATATCCCACAAGCGACCTCTTTGCAATTTTCCCTGTCCCTCAGATTGAGGAGTTATTTGACAGGAATGCCTTAATTCAGGTGTACAGAGACATTGTCCAAAAGCCGGAAATATATGCGGCTAACGTGTCAGGCAGACCACGGTCGGCGAATAGTTTAAAAATACTTAAATGTAGAACTACTACAGCGCAACACCACTACACATACAGAGGACGAATAGTTTATAATCAGTTACCTTATGAAATAAGAGACATTAAGTGTAAAAATAAATTTAAATTACAAATAAAAAACTTTTTTAAAAAAAAGCGGGAAGAAAAGTTAACAGAGAACCAAACCCAACAGTTTCAGTTGCGAGGTTCTGTTTAGATTTAGAATAGTTTATATTGCATTTAATTATTATTATTTAATATTAATTTAAGTGAACAAAATACATTTGGTATTGTGATATATATATACCTAGGTACCTACACGGTACAATGGTATCTACTTTGAATAATAACTTTGATATAACTTTGTAACATTATTAATTTATTGTATTGTCGGTAGAACTGAAAAAAATGCTGTCTCAATGGATGGATTTTTGATTTTTGTTTGAAAAGTACCTACCTAGTTGCAATGTACTTGTGCACTGTATTATGTTAGCTATAGTTTCTATTGCTTATGTATGTTGTTAAATATTGATATGATTGGAAGTGTTGTATTTATAAGTTGTAATTATTGGAATTATTATTAGGAATATGTTTCATGCTCCCCTCCCTTTACACAAGTGTCACTTTTTAAGGGAGGGTATAATGTTATTATACTTATTTAAGATAATCACTGTAGAACCTAAAAAAATGTATTGTTATTAATGTCAAAATTTCAATAAATAAAAAAAAAAAAAAAAAAAAATATTAGGATTTCATTTGCGAAATGCAGATGTATTAAAAAAAAAAACAAATTTTGAAACTAAATTAAGTAAACAAAAATTGGTAACGCGCTCGACTGTTAATCCAGTGGGCGCGGGTTCAATCCCTGACTTCCTCCACTTCACAACACAAGCTTTAAAGCTTTCTGTGAAGTGTACAAAGATGTATTTCGGTTTATTTCAATAAACCCAGATTCATTTAAAAAAAAAATGTACGCACGGTATACAATGTGAGCTGAGCGCTGTAAGAAGTACGTACAGATAGATGCTTTCAATGGTGTACCTAAGTGTAAGGGACTGCAATGAAATTATTAAATGCAATGAAACTGTAACTAATCATCATTAAGAATAACATCATGATTGGTTATTACAACTTATTTCGGTGATATTATCGTTTTGTTGCGGTTTTATTAAAAACACAAATAATTATTGCGACGATAGTTGAAATCAAAACACTTTTTTATGTTTTTGATTGTGACTAGACATGAGCGCCGCGCCGGCGCGCCGCCGTTGATCATGGTCGGCGCGCCGCCGCCGGTTAAAACGCTCACGCCGGCGGCGTGGGATCCGTGTGACCAAAAATATTTATCTTGTGTTTCTTGATATAGAAATCGAAATAAGTACTTTTCCAGGTAATAAAATTGAAGCATTCAGCTGTAGGGACGCTAGGGTTCAGTAATTATATAAAATGTCGAATAATAACTACTTAATGCATTGTTAACCCATTCCGGCGTCTCACATATTTCGTTCATTTGGTTTTGCATTAAAAAAATTGGGAATTTTCTGAGTCTTATTTATTCGATTCTAAAACAAGAAATAGGATGGGATTTATTTATTTATTTATAGTTTTGACGGCCACAAGGCATTAATAGTTTGGTTCTTCATTGTGGAAATTAAATAAAAAACAAACGTTATTTTATGTAACTGGGAATTATAAGGAAAAATCAGAATTTATGGTTTTTTGTTCGATTTTATCATACCACGCTGAATTTTTTAAACCACGTAAATTTTGGCAGAGTATCTGACCAAAATATTCGGCCTTTCATATTTTCGGTCAACCGTTCTCTCTTTTCATTAGTTTAGCCTTTGATTATCGAAGTACGTAATCAAAATTATTTTCATTCCACTTGACTATATTCGCTATATTTCATTTGTTTCAATACAGTACTGTGGAAATAGTAATGACTTCTTTTCTCTTGACAAAAAACGATATTCATTTGGTAATTTTTGAGGTTTACGATCTTCAAAGTGTCAAAATGTGATTATAATTAGATATTTTAAGGTTAAAAACCAATTATTTCGCTCACCTAAGGCGGCACTATAATAAAAAACGAAATTACTATCCCCTAACGTGGTTTCTCAGACTGTGATTACAGACTACTCTCAAATTGTTTATGTTTTGATTTACTTTTTTATTGTTATAATGCTCGTATATTTTGTACTTAAAAAATAAATAAATATTTATTTTTTAAGTAAATTTGTGATTAAAAATAAATAAATAAATTGTATTTTATCTTTCCACCGGTAAGCATTACGTATTTTGGTTGATATCATTATAAATTATCCACCTTTCGACTAAAAACACCACAATTTATGTTTATTTGATAATTATCCTTATTTTTACGCCTAAAATCACATCGCAAATATGATACTTTTATTAGGTAAATTACATAATTTTATTAAATTACCCTTCAATCCAAACAACAGGACATATAACACGTATGTTTTTAAAGCTTTTGCTCAACTGTATTTCTCAGCTACATAGGAGTTTTGCATTTTGTGGAAGGTCGACCTCGTCATCGCAATTTATTTCAGAGTTTGAATTCACAACACTGTGGAAATAGTAATGACTTCTTTTCTCTTGACAAAAACGATACTCATTTGGTAATTTTTGACGCTTACGATCTTCAAAGTGTCAAAATGTGATTATAATTCGATATTTTAAGGTTAAAATCCAATTATTTCGCTCACCTAAGGCTGCGTTATAATAAAATAAGAAATTAATATCCCCTAACGTGGTTTTTCGGACTGTGATTACAGACTACTCTCAAATTGTTTATGTTTTGATTTACTTTTTTATTGTTATAATGCTCGTATATTTTGTACTAATGGCCTTAAAAGCCGTATGTGATTGAAAATAAATAAATAAATTGTATTTTATCTTTCCACCGGTAAGCATTACGTATTTTGGTTGATATCATTATTAATTTATCCACCTTTCGACTAAAAACACCACAATTTATGTTTATTTGATAATTATCCTTATTTTTACGCCTAAAATCACATCGCAAATATGATACTTTTATTAGGTAAATTACATAATTTTATTAAATTACCCTTCAATCCAAACAACAGGACATATAACACGTATGTTTTTAAAGCTTTTGCTCAAATGTATTTCTCAGCTACATAGGAGTTTTGCATTTTGTGGAAGGTCGACCTCGTCATCGCAATTTATTTCAGAGTTTGAATTCACAACACTGTGGAAATAGTAATGACTTCTTTTCTCTTGACAAAAACGATACTCATTTGGTAATTTTTGACGCTTACGATCTTCAAAGTGTCAAAATGTGATTATAATTCGATATTTTAAGGTTAAAATCCAATTATTTCGCTCACCTAAGGCTGCGTTATAATAAAATAAGAAATTAATATCCCCTAACGTGGTTTTTCGGACTGTGATTACAGACTACTCTCAAATTGTAATTTATTTTTCCACCGGAAAGCATTACGTATTTTGGTTGATATTATTAATTTATGCACCTTTCGTCTAAAAACATCACAATTTATGCTTATTGAATAATTATTATCCTTATTTTTACACCTAAAATAACATCGCAAATAAGATAGTTTTATTAAATTACATAATTTTATTAAATTACCCGTCCACTCCAAACAACAGGACATATAACACGTATGTTTTTACAGCTTTTGCTCAACTGTAGTTCTCAGCTACATAGGAGTTTTGCATTTTGTGGAAGGTCGACCTCGTCATCGCAATTTATTTCAGAGTTTGAATTCCACCCAACATTTAGCTAACAGCCCAGATATTGCCAAATGAGAAACCTGTTCGACTGCACTACTGCCCATAGTTAGGCTCATTCTGACGCGTTTGACTTTATGGATTTGTTTTTTTTTGACCTGCCCTCCAGCACCATAAAAAAGCAATAATGAATTTTTCCATTATTTTTCAAATATGAGCTTTTATTTCACTTTATTATTGAAATAATCATAGTTTTTCAAAATAAATAAATCGATTTTAGCGTTATCCTTTTCACACATACGTATTTAATCATTTAAAACAATATTGCAAAAAAATCCAATGCTTCCCCCCACTTTGGATCCACGCCGCCGGCGTGGCGCCGCCGCCGGCAATTTTAGACATGGGCGCCGCCGCCGGCTTTTTTGCAGCCGGCGCACATGTCTAATTGTGACATTGACTTCTTGTAATTATTTTACGTCATTGCTCTTTAACGAAAATCACGAAAATCATGACTCACCTCGCCTCACTAATTGCATAGATACGTACCTAGGTGCTTTATTGCTTTCTTAGTATCGCAGGTTGTTTTATCATTTAATGTTTTATGAAAGCTGGTGCCCAATAATACGCCTATAGGTTTAGTGTTATATTGTTATGTATGACTCGAAACCAGGTGCTTTGTCTAAAGAGACAAGGCGACTTTTTTGAAACTGAATGAAGAGGGTCATGATACCCATACCATACCTATCGTTTGGTTGGTTTTCTTTAAATAAAAATATATCAAAAAACAGTGTCGTAGGCGATTTTTTTAGAAAATGTGTGAAATAATGAACCTCCTTGTCTTGCTACAGCAGGCCTGGTCAAACTTTTTGGATGAAGGGCCATTTCAAATTACAAGTGAGCGACGGGCCACAAGTAAAATAAAATTTTAGATTATTTATTAGAGTTGGAATAATGTCCCGCAGGCGAAATTTTTCTGCAGAAATGTATGAAGTTATAAGAAATACGTAGTAGGCTTAATTAGCGCCGCAGGGGATTTATTTTTACAAAACAACATAGTGGTTTTAGGAAATTCATGACATGATGAGAAAACGATGTGTAATGTGATTCTTCGGAAACTAGTTGTATGCTTGTATTTAAAGTACTGTCACTCATGGTTTTGGGGGACTTCAGCCCCCTAGCCCCCCTGGATCTGCTATGAATGATTGTAACTCTATAGAGTACAGACATAAAAAGAACCTATAGGTACCAAAGCGGTAAAACATTTTGGCTTTTATTGTAATATAGATACCTAAGCTAATTTGGGCATAAATTTTGATATATACCTACCTATGGTATATTTAGGTATAATATTTTTGACAAGAATAATATTCTCTGTATCATGAATCCTGAACATAAAAAAAATCTACGAGTCAAATTTATAAGCAGCATACGTAAATATTTTAGTTAAACGAAGTATTATTTTGTTTCGAGTGTTCTTTACCTGATAAACAAGTGTAGGCATACCTGCGGCTATTGTTATCGCCTCGCCGTAGCTAAAACAATAGAGGCCTTACCAGGCGAAATTCTAGGAAGCGAATATTGTCTTGCTCCAGGTGTCTGCGTTCATTAAAGATACAACGTTGCCAGTTCCAATTTTCGTATCCATCTCAGTTTCAGCGTGAGAAATATTTGACACGTGTAAGCGTGACGAAATTTTGTTTTTAGAATAATTAATATTAAGATTAGGAAGTAACCAGCGAATTGACTACGCTACTAGGAGTATGTGTCGTGTTATCTTAAGCTTAGGTAGAGATACAAATCATGAAAATCATTATATCATATTGTTCAATTTGTAAATAGTGTATGTAGGCATATGATTTGTAATTAATTGTAAGATAGTTGTGAATAGACATTTATACTTATCAATTAATGTAGCATGGACAGTTGATTACTGAATTAATCCATATCAATCATGTATAATTTTAATTTGGACTGTATGACGAAAAATACTATGTGCCACGTGGATTTGAAAATTCTTCAAGGACATTAATTGGTTTCCAATTGGACCAGGTGAAGGCGTGGCTAGCACACGACATATCGGACGGGAAATGGTCTAAGCCAATGGCAGCAGGGCCTCATCGATTAGGACCGCCTCTTCCCAGGGGTTAAAGCCTATGCTATAAAGGGACCTGTCGCTGAAGGAAGAAGTTAGTTGACACTTGATTTGTGGAAACAGCGGTCGAAATACGAGATAGTTCGGTTGTCTCTCGTAACAGTCAGTGAATAACACATAATTATCTTCGTGTGTGTGTCGTCTATTGTGATACCTTCGACGTTGAAATAAGAAGAGCCTTCGCCCCGTCAGTGCGATACGTGAGCTGCCACGGTAGGGCTCTAGTATTCACAAATTTGCCTTGTCTGTGTCTCTTCGGAGAGCGAGGCCATAGTACTGAAAAGTGCTGAGCAGTGCTTCTGGATCCCATCAGTAAATCACCGCCATCATTCAAGCCAGCGCCTCTAGAACGGATTCTATGAGAGCCACTTGAACATTCATCGTTGGATATGCGGCAAGGGATTGCGTGATAACGTCGTTATTTATACAGTGTTTTTTTTTGTTTATTAAAAAGGCCAAGTGTGTTGTGATAGTCTAACAGCGTAATTATTTGAATAGACTCAGTGATAGCTCCGACGATTCGTAGGTTAATTTAGTTTTAATATGACTAGTAATAGGAATAATTATTAGTTCGTAGTTAATTGTTGTTTTGTGTTATTGTGAGTTGTGTATTTTGGACCAATAAATGTAAGTAATTTTAATCTTATTTTTTTGTTTTGTTTCACACACACACCCACCCACATAGTACTGTGTCAATATGGCGCCAAGCAACGTGGAGCTTTTTTTTCTAGCAAGTGAGCTGGAACGGATACCACTGCCCTGAGATATTTGCTTTATTTTTTTTCTACTATTAATTTAATTTTATTTTTACAACACTTTTGATTTGTTATTTATAAAAATGTTTCAAGTACTATTGGGTGTGGGTGCCAGCGGGTTGTTTGCATCGTTCATACAAAGTATTTGTCGGTTTTTAACATTTAGTATAATCGATAGGGATTCAGGAAATGGTGTGGTTACGAGGTCTGCCCACCGAGAACAGGGTTTTCAGGGGGAATCAGCCCCTTCTCGGGTAGCACAGGGGCAAGTTCCTTCCCAGGTAGCATTAGATAGGTTTCATTGTGGTGGGATAAGCTGGGATGAATCGTTTTCAGGCCATCCGGAACAATGTCCAGAAGCGTTTCTGGAGTCGGCTGAGGCCTACTTCGTAAAGAGGGGCACCTCAGGAGGTGCTAGAGTTAGGGAAGCCTCTGCAAGGCTGGCTGGTGAAGCTAGGTTGTGGTGGTCGGCTTACAGAGAGTTAGAAGATTGGGATTTTTTTAAGAATGCTCTAATTTCAACATACGGCATAGAAGAGAGAAGGGGGGAATTGACCGCGAAATTTTACGGGCTACGACAGGAACGCGCTGAGAGGGGAGCCTCATTTCTGGTAAAAAAGAAATTATTGTACGCGAGGTTGTTCCCCAATACGATCATAGATGACCGGACATGTCGGGATATTGTAAAACTAATGAACCCCCGCTACAAAGATCTATTCGCCGCGCATGATTCATTAAGTTACGAATTCCTTCTTAAAATCGTCGGTCGCATAGATTTCTCGGAAACCGTAGATCAAGGGGTGACGCAAGTAAATAGGTCGCCGAATAACTCACGTAGAGAGGTACAATTGCCAAACTGTCATTACTGCCCCGGAAGGCATTACAATAGGGATTGCCGCGAGAGGAACGAATACCTCCGAAATTTAAACGCATCACGCCCGGGCAGGTACGCGACCGGACAGCGCCTGGCCCAGGGCCCCCAGTAATAACACCGAGGTATAATCAACGTAGGCGGCAGGAGGTCCCTAGTATAAGTAGAATTAACGAAGAGAATGGCCAGTGTAATATATTAGCTAAGGCTAGAGCTACATTACCTAGAATAAGAGTGCAGTTACTAGATCGTGAATACGAAGTTTTGATTGATTCTGCCGCCTCTCATAATATAATAAGTAGTCAACTTGTACCGCAATCCTTGTATGAAAGTAGTGATATAAAATCAGTAAATATGGCGCACAGTGAATCGCGCCTTGATGTTGTAGCAAGAGTTAAGTTATCGCTGGTTGTCTCGGACGTGATTATGCAAGAAGATTTCCTAGTTATCGACGGATTAAGGGAGGGTGTAATATTAGGAATAGGGTGGTTAGTTTCACAGAGAGTAGTAACAGATTTTTATAGAGGATGTGTGCATTTTGGCGTTACACAGAGGAGTACTGCGCACCTGATACCATTTAGAAAGTCTTTATCAGCTAAGGATGTCGAGTTGCCAGATTTAAGTGATCTTAACCCTGAGCAACAACGGGAAGTAACGGAACTTCTAAGCGAGTTTAAGGAACAGTTCACTCCTTACGCCGGCCCTGCTCCGCTAACTCCGTACCATATACGATTGAAAGACACCCGACCCATTAGAGTACCTCAGTATAGATTGTCGGATAGTAAGAAGAAGCTACTCTACCAGCAACTGGAGGGTATGCTTGCGACTGGGGTTATAGAACCAAGCAAGTCGCCATACAGCTTCCCAATTGTCATGGCTCCTAAGAAAGGTAAGGAGGCTTATCGGTTTTGCGTAGATTACCGTAGATTAAATGAAGTGACGGAAGATGAGCCTTCGCCATTGCCTATTATTCACGAAACACTTAAAGATTTAGGAAATGCTCAGGTGTTCTCAACCATTGACCTAACCAAGGGGTATTGGCAAGTACCAATGCACGAGGATTCGAAACACCTGACAGCGTTTACTACACCTGATGGTGCTAGTTTCCAGTTTCGTGTCTTACCGTTCGGTCTGAAGGGGGCACCTGGAAATTACCAGCGGTTCGCGAGCCAGGAGGTATTGGCGGGGTATTTAAGAGACTTCGCTTTGGTCTACTTGGACGATATTATTATTTTTTCTCCTGACTGGGAAAGTCACCTTTACCACCTTAGATTAGTATTAGAGCGTCTACAACAATTTGGGTTACGTTGCGCCCCAGATAAATGTCATTTGGGTGTAAGGGAATTAGAGTATTTAGGACATGTAGTTTCAGCCACTGGTAATCGACCACTGAAAACGCACGAAAACGCGATCGCTTCTACGCCCGTACCAACAACTAGAAAACAACTACGAGCTTTCTTAGGACTTTGTAATTGGATGCGCGAGTATGTGCCACGCTTCGCGGAATTAGCTGCACCGTTAACAGACCTTTTGAGTACAAACAGACCCTTCAGGTGGAACCTCGAAGCTGACAGGAGTATGGAGGAGATTAAGAAAGCTATGACGAAACCCTTACATTTATCACGACCGGACTTCACTAAACAATTTGTTTTGCAAACAGACGCTAGCAAGGTAGGCGTCGCGGCGGTGTTATATCAGCCACGTACTGACGGTGGGAGGGATATAGTATCGTATGCTAGCGCCCGGCTCAGCAAGGCTGAACAAAGATGGCACTCCAACGAACAGGAAGCAATGGCTGCCATCTGGGCGATAAAGCGCTATCGCCCATATTTAGAAGCTAGGAAATTCATACTTAGAACCGATAACAGGGCATTAACATGGTTAATGTCGGTAAAGGATGAGAGGGCGAAGTTAACTAGATGGTCTTTATTGTTACAGGAGTTTGATTTCACTTTAGAACATTGTCCTGGTAGGGAAAATGAGTTGCCCGACTGTTTATCTCGTAACCCAGGTGAGGACCAAGTAGACTCGAATGTTGAGGACATGAATACAGCGATGTATCCGACAGTAGTAGATAGCATAGATGATGAGAGTCAGGCGGTAGTCTTGCAGATCGAAGACGAGGAGGAAGCCCCTCAGCCTACGGAAGAGGTTGCCTCAGTAGTGGAAATTACTGAATCAGTGGGGCTAAGTGATTCGATTCGTAGGAGTCAGCGACGAGATGGGAAGTTGAACGAAATAGTGAGACAGCTGCGTCGAATGTCATTACGATCGCAAACATCGGGAGCTAATCGAAATAGTAATAGTAATTACTTGTCACGATTCTCATTAATAGACGGCTATCTATGGTATAAGGTTGGCGATAATCCATCTCAGTTAGTTGTACCTAAGCAATGTCAGAAGCGAGTGTTAGAATATTATCATGATGATCGTATTGCGGGTCATCCGGGAGGGAAAGAGACGTTGAGAGCTATACAAAGGTATTATTATTGGGCAGGAATGAATCGTGACGTCATTAATTATGTTAAACGGTGTGTAACTTGTGCGATGACTCGTGCGCGGCCTCATCGGCCCCTAGCACCTCAAGGCGCTTGCCAGGCCCAACATCCATTCGAGATTGTAGCAATAGATATAATGGGACCGTATCCAACGACGTCGAAAGGTAATAAATCACTCTTAGTTGTCACCGATATGTATACGAGGTGGGTGGAAGCGTTTCCCTTACGAGCAGCTTATGCAACGAACCTAATTAAGAAAATTGAATCAGAAATATTCCCTAGGTATGGCTATCCTAAGGCTATTCTTACGGATAACGGTAAACAATTCGAACATTTAGCTTGGAATATAGCGCTGCGGCGTTGGCAATGTGACCATTGGGCAACGGCGATTTACCACCCCCGTAGTAATGTTACAGAACGGCGTAACCAAGAACTTAAGAAACTGATGCGAATACACTTACAGGGACATCCACATAAACACTGGGATGATTACATACCGACAATACTAGGTTCACTTCGCAGTAGGCGAAATGAAGCAACGCGATTAACACCCAGTCAAGCACTCCTAGGATACGAATTGAAGCGTCCAGGGGAATGGAACGCAGGTTCATCTGGTGAACCAGTTAGTGTAGAAGGTAGGAATCGCGCGAACCTTGACAGTGAGATAAGGAGGAATCAGGAACAATATAGGCAGGTTTATGCTCCAGATACAACGACGAGCCCTAGATTCGAATCCGGCCAGGAGGTAATGATGAAGGAGCACCCTCTTTCCAACCACAGATTAGGTTTTCACGCAGGGTTTGCACCGAAATGGAGTGGACCTCATCGCGTGCTTATGTCAGTAGGCAGAGGTCACGTATACTGGATAGAGAGGCGAGGTAGACCGGTGAAAGTTCACGCCGATGACCTTCGGTTGGCACCTACGGAGTTTAGTGAGGGTTAGGTTAGACAGGATGAGGAAACCGGGGACGGTGTGGTGCACAGTTGGGGAAGGGCCCTCCTCTTCTGTGTGTTATATCATAACTGGACCTCGTCTTGCGAGTTTTGAGGGGGGATAGAATAGTTGATTGCTTAATTTCGATTTGATTCCGTTATCTCATTATTGTTTGATAGGCCAACTTGGCCTAATAATATACCAATTCAGATCATGTTACCTAATTAAATTCGGGCAAGGGTGTGTGTGAAACAATCATTGATGTACATAGAAATTGTAAATAATGTGTATATATTGCTAGTAGGTTAATTTCTGTATATATTTTCTCTATTCATATCTAAGTAGATTTAATTTAAGATTAGGTTATTGAATTATTTAGAGGTAATTGTAAATACTTTGATGTAAATTGATAACACTTTGATAAATCTGATTATGAGCTACTGAGCTAAGTTAATATAATATAGATCGGGTGATAATTCTGAAAGGGAATAGTATACAGTACAGCCTTGTTCATGTTTCCTTGTTTTTTTTTTTTTTTGAAGCAATGTTGGTTTTATATTCATGTAGAAGTTGGTGAACTGTTGAATGATAAGTTTTAGATATTTTTCTATAAAAATATCTTGGCGCCCAAGCACCGAAAGGTGTATGTATATATAGAGTAGGTTTAATTTTACAATGTAAATAGTATTTAAATAGGTCCATTTATTTTTTATTAATAATAATATTGATTAGGTAGTAAGATTGTATTATAGTAGTTATAGTTAGAGTATTAAGTAGGCTACGCATAGAGTAAGACTGTGGTTGATTACTAAGATTAGTTATCTAGGTATTTCCAGTTTAATTTATATTTAATTACGTGAGATTGTTAACATTGTCATACAGACGAATATTTTCTTGTCAATTCAAGGGGGGGCGTTTTGATATATACCTACCTATGGTATATTTAGGTATAATATTTTTGACAAGAATAATATTCTCTGTATCATGAATCCTGAACATAAAAAAAATCTACGAGTCAAATTTATAAGCAGCATACGTAAATATTTTAGTTAAACGAAGTATTATTTTGTTTCGAGTGTTCTTTACCTGATAAACAAGTGTAGGCATACCTGCGGCTATTGTTATCGCCTCGCCGTAGCTAAAACAATAGAGGCCTTACCAGGCGAAATTCTAGGAAGCGAATATTGTCTTGCTCCAGGTGTCTGCGTTCATTAAAGATACAACGTTGCCAGTTCCAATTTTCGTATCCATCTCAGTTTCAGCGTGAGAAATATTTGACACGTGTAAGCGTGACGAAATTTTGTTTTTAGAATAATTAATATTAAGATTAGGAAGTAACCAGCGAATTGACTACGCTACTAGGAGTATGTGTCGTGTTATCTTAAGCTTAGGTAGAGATACAAATCATGAAAATCATTATATCATATTGTTCAATTTGTAAATAGTGTATGTAGGCATATGATTTGTAATTAATTGTAAGATAGTTGTGAATAGACATTTATACTTATCAATTAATGTAGCATGGACAGTTGATTACTGAATTAATCCATATCAATCATGTATAATTTTAATTTGGACTGTATGACGAAAAATACTATGTGCCACGTGGATTTGAAAATTCTTCAAGGACATTAATTGGTTTCCAATTGGACCAGGTGAAGGCGTGGCTAGCACACGACATATCGGACGGGAAATGGTCTAAGCCAATGGCAGCAGGGCCTCATCGATTAGGACCGCCTCTTCCCAGGGGTTAAAGCCTATGCTATAAAGGGACCTGTCGCTGAAGGAAGAAGTTAGTTGACACTTGATTTGTGGAAACAGCGGTCGAAATACGAGATAGTTCGGTTGTCTCTCGTAACAGTCAGTGAATAACACATAATTATCTTCGTGTGTGTGTCGTCTATTGTGATACCTTCGACGTTGAAATAAGAAGAGCCTTCGCCCCGTCAGTGCGATACGTGAGCTGCCACGGTAGGGCTCTAGTATTCACAAATTTGCCTTGTCTGTGTCTCTTCGGAGAGCGAGGCCATAGTACTGAAAAGTGCTGAGCAGTGCTTCTGGATCCCATCAGTAAATCACCGCCATCATTCAAGCCAGCGCCTCTAGAACGGATTCTATGAGAGCCACTTGAACATTCATCGTTGGATATGCGGCAAGGGATTGCGTGATAACGTCGTTATTTATACAGTGTTTTTTTTTGTTTATTAAAAAGGCCAAGTGTGTTGTGATAGTCTAACAGCGTAATTATTTGAATAGACTCAGTGATAGCTCCGACGATTCGTAGGTTAATTTAGTTTTAATATGACTAGTAATAGGAATAATTATTAGTTCGTAGTTAATTGTTGTTTTGTGTTATTGTGAGTTGTGTATTTTGGACCAATAAATGTAAGTAATTTTAATCTTATTTTTTTGTTTTGTTTCACACACACACCCACCCACATAGTACTGTGTCAAGTTTATAGTAAGTAGGTACTTACATATAGTTAATTTCGTTAAAAATGTATTTATTCTAACCCAAGTGTTGTTTGGTTTGATTGGATTATAATATTGTCATGGAAATGGAATGTGCAAACTGTGTAGAAGATTGTCTCATCGTGATACAACTAACAATCACTTACAATGTTTGATGTCATTATGCTTGGATGAAGAAGTCATCGGTCATACAACATTTGCAAACAATGAAGATCGATGACTGCTAAAATAAAAATCTAAATACAATTATTATAATAATATACCGTTGTATAACGCCTTCATTCGATTTAGTCACGGCATTTTCATCAGAACCGAAAAAAAATGTTGCGTAGGCCGAGATGGTTTTACAACAATGTCTAAATCCAATTGTGCAAATCATAATTCTTTGGCATACGAGTGCAACAAATAGTTGACTAAAAATATTAACATAACAATTAGGATAACAGAAAAAATATACCTACTAGATTTTCTTACTCAATAATAGTTTTTTTGTGGCATAGGTATCTTACAAATCTTTAACATGTAGGTAGGTATACGGTAATGAGTTGGTATAACTGGGACTATGGTGGCCATTTAACGAGAGTCGAGAGCAATGGATGGCAAGTGGAGCAACAAACTCTTACTGACCTGGCGTCCCTATCTCGAGAAACGCCCAACACGCTTTGAACTGCATTAAACTTGGACGGTTATCCTTAAAAGTTGATGCGACAATATGAAACAGGTATAAAATGCCTATAATGGGGCCCTGTGGTGAAAATTCTTGAAAAATAAATCTGAACGAAGGATGACTTATTACACGGTATTTATCGTTCAACATAGAATATACATACTAATACATTGTTTCTTAGTTCCTTGGGTTTTGACCGATTTTCATATTTATTTTAGAAAATTTGTGATATGACGAGGAAATGTGTGGTAGTAATGTGATTTTTTGTGAGGTTTTATCATTTAGTATGAAAAAATATATACCTAATCCAATCCATAGGGGGGCAGCTTCCCCCTGACCGCCCTGACGACGCCCATGCTAGCACGTGTTATAAAATCCAAGCGTTACAATCAATCATGCATATTTATGTACAAAGAAAAATTGAACATGTCAACAGGTGTTATGAAATTTATGGAAAAATTCTATGCTTGATTGAATAAAATAATGACAAACCAAGAATAATTAATTTATTCTTTATATGCATTATGCATTATACACTTTAGACTTACAGTGTTACGTGGAGTTTGCATTATGAACTGGAAGGAAGTAGGGACTGGAAAATTTCGCGATCGCGATAAAACGAATTTATTCGCGAATTTTGTGCTTTTTACGCGAATAACGCGTATTTCGTGTTTTTTACACATATAACGCGAATTTTAGCATTTTTTTTATAGAAATAAGGCGATTTTTCGCATATTTGATGCGAATTTCGACCTTCATTTTGGAAAACGTTGTAATTGAAACATTATCAAAAGCAAAGTGGCTTTGAAAGTAAGAAGAAACATCACTTAAAAAATGTTAAAGAGGCATTTTTTGTTTTTCTCAAATATTAATTATTTCATTTTATTGTTTTATGGATGTTTGTATAAAATATTGTTCACAATGAAAAAAAAATTTTTTTGTGTTAAAAGATGCAAATTTTTCCACTTTAATGACATAAATGTATGAAAAATAACACCACATTTTGTAAAAAATAACACCACATTTCTCGAAAAATAACACGGATTTTTTCCAGTCCCTACTTATAAGCCATCAGGAGCGAGCAAGCATAGGTAAGGTACTCGTAGTTTAGTTGTATCCGTTTCTTTTGGAATGCCACTTCACGACACAAGCTTTTCATGCTTACTGTGAATTGCACAAAGGTGTATTTGGGTATATTTCTATAAACCCAGATTCATTTTGTAAAAAAAAAATGATTATTGTCGATTTATTTACTTGGACTACATTGAATACAGCATATACATAGGTATTTCCTTCTTATTATTGTAACAATATACATAGGTACGTTATGTATTGATATTATTTCATACAATAATACGCAATATGATCCAGTTTTCTTGATAATGCGATCTGAACTATGTTATTTTGTATTACTTATAATAATTAATAATATTATGATTAATAAATAAATAATTGAGTGCAGATGGTACACACATCTAGGAAGAATGTGTCGTGTGACTGTATAGGTAGGAATAAGTAGATACCTATTGAATGTAGATACAAAATTAAAGATCAGTAGCGTAGCGTGGGGGGGGCGGGGGGGCGGTCAGCCCCGTGCGGCACTATATAAAGGGCGGCATTTTTTGGGGAAAATTACAAAAATCCGTTAAATCACATCTGTTTCATTAAAAACTGGAAAAATCAAAATGTTTGTTATCCCATTCCAGCCTAGAAGTTCTTTATAATTCCTGTAAATTTTCGAGAATTTTGGATTTATATGCTTAAATAAGGGGGGCGGCGGATTTGATTTCCGCCCCGGGTGGCAGAAACCCACGCTACGCCACTGTTAAAGATGATATATAATGTGGAGTCTGAAATTCATGGCATGCATAATATTTTCACTAAAAAAAAATAAAAAAAGATGGCGCTGCTCTGGCTGCCACTACAGCAGTTTTGTGCTGTGTAGATTTTATTTTAATTTTAATTGTTTTCTTAATTATTTTGTGTGTCTTTTGAGTCAGTTAACTTTTTGTGATGTTACTTTGACTATTTTAATAATAAATCTGTGAATATTTTTAACATTTAATCTGAAAATAAATATAAACTTAATTCTCTAAATTCCAAATAGATTTTTGTGACAATAATCAGTGAAACAATATAATGAGATTTCATTTTCAATCTTATTTTAATTGATTTTTTGAATTATTTCGTGCGTCTTATAATATTTTTATCTTTTTTGAAATTAAACCAAGTGTAAGGTGCCCTTGAGGCGATATTTATCGCTAAACGGCGCCAAATGAGTGGTCCAAATATTATTATTATATTAAAGGTACTTACCTACCTAGTACCTATACACACATATAATACATATAGGTATAAGTACAATATTTTTCATTAGAATACGCCAATAATTATTTTCCCAGTCGATTCATCTAAGTATATAAATCAGATTCAGGGGCGATATCACAGATAATAGATATTCCTATCGGTTGAGGTATTATAGGTATTCTATATTATGTAGGTATGTAGGTCCCAGTCCTTATTATTAATGTACCATACGTATGTTACACGTGGATTGACCATATTGTGTACACACTATACAGCGCCACGCGGTGCCTTGAGGCAAAGGTGCAGGAACTACAGGAGGCGTTAAAATAGGCCAAATTTAAATTAAAAAAACAGTAAATAAATAATCTATACAAAACGCTGAAAACTGCCTTAATTCGTTTTGACGAATTTATGATTCATTCCACTGATTCTTTCCTGAGCATTACTAATGATTAAATCTTTGTCGAAACGACAATATGTACGAGTACATAATATACATAATATATCACCTATAGGTACCTACTGAAAATAGTGTAGAAATGAGTAGATACCTACTACTGTGCAGACTACATAAAATGAAAATTGGGCCATCATTTTAATAATAAGATGTATCTACATATGTACATGTATGTAAATTAAATTATATATTACGAGGTTATATTGGCGCCATGTGATGATTAGAATAGAACGTAGTAATCTACTAATTTTATTAAATACGAATATAATATAGGTTCTACTTACTTAATGATATTCCCTATATAGGTATCTAACTTGTAGTGATCTCTTTTTAAGGGATATTAAGGGTGTCAATACGAATAGTCTTGTGGGAAGGCATTGTCGAGAGAAGTCCAACTGGGGACTTTGAGCCCACTAGCTAGCGGATCCACGGGGGGCTAGAGGGCTGAAGCCTCCCCCAAAACCATGAGTGACAGTACTTTATATACAACTTATAGTTTCCAAAGAATCACATTCTGCCGCATCGTTTTCTTCTCATGCCATTTTCTAAAACTACTATAGGTATATTGTTTGGTAAATATATTTCGCCTGCGGCGCTAATGTATATTTAAGATATTACTTCATCCATTTTTCTAAAAGAATTTCGCCTGCGGCGCATTATTCCAACTCCGATAAGTACTCTAAATAAAATTTTACTTGCGGCCCGTCACTTCATTCAAAAGTTTCCACAGGCCCGCTATAGAAAGACAAGCAGGTTCGTTATTTCACAAATTTTCTAAAAAAAACCCCAAAGATACACCTATCCTACACTCAAAGTAAGGTAAGCAGTACATATCAAGATGTGAAAATGATGAACTCAAGAGGCAGGAGGGGTCCTGAAAATCCCAAGAGTCTCGTTGAATTCCAAAATTTCTTAGAAAATGTCCATCCATCATCGCACCTAGGCGAAGATGTTCACACGTAAACCAACAATCAATCAACTGATGAATACCTAAGGACAACTCTACATCAAATTAACAAACAATTGAATAACCTTGAAATTTCGCTACAGTTCAGAGTTCAATATACCTAGTATTAATTTAGTAATGTTACGAATAGAAGCATCGAATATAGGTATGGAAAAATCTGACATTATTTGAATTTTATTGAACCAACCCCGAAACTTTATCTGAATCTCGTCACACGTCTAGCTCGCTACATTCCACATGTTTTTTCTTGCATTTATCTTAGATATTCACCTCGTTTTACACTCTTCTCAGACTCGTTACAAATGGTATGAAAAAATACGATAGGAAAAAATATTTTCAATAAAATGGGAGGAGAAATATTTCTTCTATTCAAAGCATATATATCTTTGCATGTCAGATAAGTTATCAAATAGAGGTATGATAGGTACTAGATATATATACGTAGGTATTTTCTAGACAAAATAGCTAATAGTATAGGTATATTGTATATGTACAAATAAACATACATATTCAGATCTGCGACTACGGACCAACACCAATCAATATAATCAACAGTAAAGTTTGCAAACAACATCATAAATTCACCAACAATAGAGTAATTTAAACTCTACAAATGCCTAGGTGTCGCACTCATCCACACAAATTGAAAAGTAATGGGAATTTCATGAAAGAATAAAATAAATTGAGCGGGTCAAGGAAGTGACGCTATACTACACGGGAAATGGATGTTTCATTTATTTTCGTCGTACATATTGTACCAGGGATGGACAATAGACATGTTCACTAATATGATGGATCCATTGTAGATGAAGATTGACAGTATTGACACTATTATATTTATTTTGCTCCGTATATTTTTGTGCCAAAAAATATTAATTATTAGATAAACCTATTAGATAATTTAGTTTGATAGATGAGGAAGTAACTATACTATTTCACATATGTCCTACATCTATAACGGGATATTGACAGAAGACATAAGAAAAGTTTAGAAGAATCCTATATCCAGCGGTAGAATGAACTCGATATACTCTATATTTTTCAGATTTTTTATAACTCTTTTGGTTAAAATTCTAAAATTTTGCTATTGCTAAAGGATTCCACTAAACAATACACAATTTTTCAGTTATGTAAGATTCCTGAAAGACTTAGTTCATACTGTGATAATATATGCTGCAGCTCACTAAGATGTTGCTTGAAAACGTTCTTCGGCAAAAAAATGTCTAACTTACATAAAATTGGCATCGTGGCTCAAGGATTTGATTTATGATAATGTACTTCATGAGATAAATTTTGATCGGTTAGTTGTATAGAGTTATCTGCTGCTATTTTTCTCCCAAACGTAAGGGTTGTTAGTACGCTAACCTACTGTTTAATTCATTAGCATCCAGTAGTATTATATTTCACACCTCTACTAAGATATGAAGTAGGAATGTATGCAAAGACTGCACAGCACACGAGGTATTGAAATAACTATTGTTAAAAAAGAAAATATCATGTTGGCTCTAAGCCAGTATAGGACACAGTAATATACTCATATAGGCACTGCTATATATATACATAATATGTCTACGTAATTATAAAGTTCTGCACAAAGTGTGTAAACCTAACAAAATATTAGATATAAATATGTATTATCTTTAATCTAAATATATAAAGTCTGATTTTTGTAAGTGTTCGCATAACTACCGCATTTTGCGATGGATTGCCGCAAAAATTTAGACTAACTTTTGCGATAATAATATAGGCTGTGTCCTTAACGTCACCGGTTTTTAGAAAAAAAGCTTTTCCTAGGATCTCCTAGGAAAAGGTTGTATCCTCATCATCATGGCATCTGCCATGATGATGAGGAGAACCAAGGGTTGTGTGGGGTCGAGTATGGTATCACATAAAAGGGCGTTAGAAAACATATTCAGATCTTGAGTCACAAAATTATTCCATCTCAAGCCTATAAAGTATGCCGGATAGGTTTGTTAAATTTACCGTAGCGAAGCACGGGTAACTCAGCTAGTATTATATAATAGCAATTATACTACAACGATTTAACTTTATGAACCACATGTGTACCGTAATACTAGTGTTACGAGTATGTAAGTATTGATCATCGTTAAATCTATGTGAATTAATTACAGGTCCTATGATTGGTGATAACAGCTAACCTTGACCTTAAAACTGGAACGCAGGTAATTTGATGGGTAAAACCGTGATTTGTTATTGGATACTAAAATGATATATTTGTGAGCTTTCTGAAATATAGGTAGGTATAGTAATTTCATATAAATTAGATAATTGTATGAGTATAGATAGTATAACGATTTAGCAGATGTATTATATGGTTAGTTGTGAAAGTATTTAGGTGTGTATCGATATACCTACAACTTATTTCATTTATTGAGTAGTACTTTTGTTTAATTTGGCATCATTAAACTAGGTTTTACTTCATGGATCATCTGATACATCTCTTCCGGACACTATTTTCAAATAAAATACGTAACTCTTACCCAACAAATCTTACCTAATGTGACGTAAACAAATAGTATATAAATCTGACAATACATCAGTTATTTTTCCAATTTCTCTAATGACAAGATAAAGTAATATTCTTGAAGTGCATATTATAATTATTTAACCTAATTTTAGTCAGATAAGTAAGTTAGCTTAACCTATAGGTACTTATACCAATTTTAACGAACGAACCGAATCGAAAGGTATACATATAAGGAATCGGATTCGAATGAATGGAATCGTTACTTTACACATGGGGATATATATTTATGGCTTCATTATAAACTGATGGCATCCCGTGGATAGTAGACAAAGAGACGTGCATGACGATGAATTTTAAGGACATATCTAGGTACTTAATAGGTTGGATGGGTCAGGTGACTCATGAAAATTCAATGTAATCCTAGTATATCTACGTAATTATATACATATAGTCGTAGGCGTGTTGAATCTGTGACACTCTTGATGTAGTCGGATCTGTTTTATTTCCGCTTTATGTAAATATTAAGTAATACTGTTAACCATCAACTATTAAACTGTTAAGTAGGTATATCTAATCTAGTCAATATCGCAATATATATATATATATATATATATATATATATATATATATATATATATAATACCACTATTTCCTCAATTCGGATGCAAAATCATTGATGTCTAGTTATTAAATAACCGCGTATAGCCTTTCTGCCCGGCGAGCTTTAGGAAAATAAACAGACCATAAAACTCATCAATAAGCTATATAGCATATCGCAATGCTGTTGGAACTCGTGGAGGATAAATTTATGAAGAATCAAAATGATAATAGATGACCTGACAGGTAATAGGTAACTATACAGTAGATACCTACATATCACGGAGACAACTATTCACTTTTCATTTCACTAAACGTTTTCCAAATGTATGAAAGTCAGAATAAATTAAATATACCTAATTTAATATAGGGCGAGCTTATCACAGTACCGCGATCCTTGCTAGCTAAACCCGTCCTAAATCAAAAAGGTAACTCGATAAGAATCGTATTCTTAGGTATATTATCATCTTATAAGTGAGAAAAAATGAGTGCATCGTCAAAATTAATTTAGCTTAAGCTAATGCCGTATGTACAAGTATAATAAATAAATAAATTATTTATTCCATCACGACCACAAGATTATTGAACTTGATATTTATAAAAAGTTCTACCTTTAATTTCACAAAGATGGACAAGTAATTATGCAAAGCATGTAGGTAAGTAGGGTAGATCGTCTACATATGTAGACGATTCGTGCATGCACTTTCGTCTCAATTAGAATAATTATTCATTACGAGCAAACACTAAGGTAATACAAATTGGCAGTTAGCAGTTATAGATTATACAATTAACAAAACCAGTTGTTTGCGATGATTGTCTCTGAGTCTACGTATGACTAAAATTTCTCCACTTTCGGCATAGGTGAAACTTTGGCATCGTCTTTGTATTCAACAATCATATAAAGGTATGTGCTAGATATGTATTTGCGTATACAAAATGCACATACTAAAATAGTTGCTTTTATTTTACTACCTAATTGTCGCGGAGTTTTAAGCTGCCCCCACGGCAATAAACTACAAAAGTGAAATCATGTTGTCAATATATTAATATACAAAAAGTGTTTACTAGTTCACTCAGTCACGGTCAAATAGACAAATGAGATTATCAACCTTCTCGTAATAGTTGGTGATACCTGTTAAAATTCACGGAGGGCAGCCTAATTATAGAGTCTTTATATCATAAAGGGTAAACCTACCCCCACCCCTGGATATTTCAGAACTTTCGTCTCCTATCCCTTTCAATCTTTCACACAATTTTTTTCCGCAGAAGGGCTCAAGATTTGCAGAACGGCTCCCCTCAACAATTGAACCCCTTACGAACTAGGTACTCTTAGCTCTGAGCACTCTTATAGTTTCTTTGGAGGAGACTCTCACTGCAGTAAGTAAGCATATATGGATACCTAATCACTGCTAGATTATCTTAGAAACCGAGGGTTTACGGTTGTAAGGTCTCGATTTTCAGAACACTGTGTGAAGAATATTAAGTGAAATCATTTCTAGAGTTTGCCTGGGCAATACAAACGCTATATGCTATATTAGGTATGTTATCCCACTAATATTACCCATAAATCCTCTTTCGTATTTTATCCTACACACAATTAGGGTTAGCTGGCAGAGGTCACAGCAGTGCGAACAAATGTTACAGTATGTACATATTACTCAGTGGCGTATATAGGTTTTCATTTCGGAGGGAGGAAAACTCCTGGGGAAGGCAATTAAGATTTTAGCATAGACGTAGGTAGTAAAAAAATCAGTAATAGCGCCAAATGCGAAATTTTCGTAAAAATGGGTGAAGTGATGAACCTGGGAGCAGATGGAACATCATTGTTTGACATTTCGGGGGTTTGACATTGATATTAGTTGTAAAAGAATTTTTTTTCAATTCTGTTTACTTAAGACGTATGTAAATAAATAAATAAAACTAATGAATTATGTCATCAATAAAGTAACAATAGTCTAAGATACAGGACAGGAAGTATTATTATATTCACGTGAATCTACTATAATAGTCTGTACGTGGGACGTATAGTATTCAGTAGTATTTATCTAGGTTATGTGTAAATGAAAACATTACAAAGATGTCGTGGACCTCGCGATGGAGAGGACACTCAACTCCACAAGACGGTGCGTTTCCCGCCAAAGAGTTAATAATACGATATTATACAGTTATCTATTATTTAGATATTATTTATGTTTTAATTTCAGTCAATGGTTTGGACGTCTGCCGAAATATGTAGGGAGTAGGGACCTACTTACATGCAACAAATATGAAACGAGACTGTTATAGTTTAACTTACTTGAAATAATAACATAAAAATATGCAATAAATAGTTAAAACAATAGGCCAGATTTAAGAGGAAACTCCCTACCATCTTCTGGCGGACTGTGATGCCGTAAGATACATGAGCTTAAGAACTTTGGGCAAGCACCAAATAGAGGTTTGAATCATTTCCCACCCTAGACCCCCTCCGAGTGCTTAACTTCGTAAGACGTCTAGGACTATAGAGGGGCTGGTCTAACTAGGTAGTTACCAAGTGGGCCAACTAGGGGGAGTACGATAGATCTTATAGGTCGCAGTACGTAATATACACCCCAATAAAATAAATAGGCCGGGTTTATTATTTCTATGAAAAACTAATTGAAGTGAAGAAGTTAATGGAAATCTGTAAGTATAGGTAATATGCCTACAGGTTGATGTCAATAAGCTCCCTCTCTGTCAACAATAAGTACGCATAGGTACAAAACATTTTTTTTATCGGAAACAAGTGTTTTCCGAAGTTCGAAAAAATATTGACTCAAAATCCATATTAAAAAGGTCCGATTCTCTAACTTTTCTAACTAAAATAGTCTTTCATTTTGCGAAAAGAGAAAAACGACTTTAATTGCTAAACGGCATTAGTGGTTGCATCAAACCTTAAATCCAGGCGTTGCCATGTCTCCTATATGGTCAATTTCTTAATAAGGAGCGTTAACTAATTCTTCAAATTTCAAACTCAGTTAATTAAAGATTAGGTACAACACGACCTGAAAAATGCTGAACATGAATACCTCAAAGTGAAAAAAAAATCGTGTTTTTCAATTTTCACTTTAGATCCCTTGCCGGAAGGATGAGGGATGTCATTTACTCATTTTATAACACATTACAGTTATGTACTTATAAACTAAAAACAGATTTTCGCTTAGTATGTTAAGTCCTTATTAGGTCCCTCAATTTTTTTTAATATACGCGGTTAAAAATAAGGAAACAAGTAGGCATCTTACCTTGTAACGCATCTTTTCTCTCACTTCTCACAATAATACCTAAATGGATAGAATAAGTAATAAAAATAAATATACTAGTATGTAATCACAAAACTAAATACTAAAAGCAATCAACTAACTTAAACTAAAAAGACAAAAATGTTACAGGAAACTTTATAGTGTTTCGCGAACGAAATTAAATTTTCCGCGAGAGAGCGACACACGCAAGGCGACTGTTCAGTGTTGCCCGTAGTGCTGCGTGGTGTTTACTGTTAATATAACTTACTGCAGAGTGCAGAGGCACCTACCACTAGATTTTACCATCACTGCGGTGATAACAATTTTTTTTCGTCTTTCACTGTGACATGAATTGCCTACCGTCGTATTGTGCAAAAAAGCTGTATTCTAAAGAGATTTAGAATAGCAAGGTTGAGTGAATAAAGTGCAAATATTTTTTTACTGCTTATTGTAAATTAGGTATATTATAGTTAGTAGTACAGTGATCATATTTGTCAATACATTATTTTTATTATAAGCAAATACAATATAAACCTAGCTAAAAATTATTTCTCATCTATGTGTTTTATGTATTTTTTTGTTATTGATTTTTTTCTTTATTCAATGAAGCACTTACCTATGAACATCAGTCTTACCTACAAACAAAATTTAAATAACAGAAAAACAGACAAAAAAATATTTACAGCAAAAGGACAAGTTAAGCTCATAAGTCACTGTAAATCATAAAAAAACATCATAACAAAAAACAAACGAATGTGTCAGAACTCAGAACAGAATATCAACAGCAATATGAATTTAAATGAAAGTAAACAAAATGATAGTAAAACAAAATCAATAAAGCAAAGAAAAACATCAGTTTAAAAAACAATAATTTACTGAAGTCTCAGAAGATGTGATCACTGATCTGATCAGGAACTATTTGCTTCTTTGCAATTAACATCAATAAATTATAACAATTACAGTACGTATACCTGTACCTATAGGTATTAGGATACACATAACCAAAAATGAATAAAAATAATAGAATTAAAATATGTACACCTAACCTAATAAATGTGGTAAAGACGAAGTATTTGTCACCATACCAGTTTACGTGATTGATCTTGCTTGATGTCTGGGCCTCCGATTCTTTCATTTCATCGGATCATCTTTTTTATACGGATTATCTTATTTACATACTAGCTGTATTTCCCGTGCTTCGCAACGGCTAAAATTGTGTACGGGTGGTGAAGTTACATCGTCTTAGAATTAAATACCTAATGGAATAAATTTTTGGCATATAGGAAGGAATATATTTGTTTTACCTAGTAAAATTATTTTTTATGTATATAGGATTCTGCTAAATTCAAATTTCACAAAAAGATAGTAAAAAAAAGAAGAAAAAAGCGTTGGGTATGGAGTGGGATCGAACTCGTACCCTCGCATCGCATAACACTCAATTTAAGTTAAGTACGCTAGCCCCTACACCACGCGAGTCAAAACAGATGACGACAGAAAGCGCCGCGGAGCAAATGTCAAAACTATTTTTTAATTATTATAGACACATTTTTAGTCATACAGAAGTATTTGTAGAGCAAAAACATTGTATAAAAATAATCCTTAGATGTATATCCTAGTTCTAGATTATGTAACGACGCAAACAAATTTAAAAACCATATTAACGGGACTACTTTAAATGGCTTCTTTCATTTTCATACTAACTTGATAGAATTCAGTATCTTGGGAAAATTGATAATTTTACCAAACCACGATACAAATCATATATTTTAATAGCCTATGTTGAAGCCGAGATTCCATTTATAAGTTTATTTAATAGATGGATGTCTAAAATCGTCTGGTATTAATGTTTACTCCGGACGCGAATCGTCATTTTTTTTAGGTTCTTTCCCGAGTCATTTATGATTCATAGATGGCGGTAGTGATGTTTTATAAAATCAGAAATGAAATAAAAAATCATTATAAATCAATAATTCCCTTTGTTGCACATATTTTTATCCAAAATATCAATACAATCTCGTGCAAAGTCAGTGGGGTATACGAATATCTACTTTTTGTATTGTACGTATATAATTAAAACAAAATTAAATTAGGTGCAATGCGAAATGTTTTTTGTAAACAGTATATATACAATTTTCAAAATAACGTTCCGATGTGATTGTGACGGCGTTTTGTCAAATACTCAACGCTGCCGAAAATCCACAATTATTAAGGAGATTCAGAAAATTGGACACCGTTAAAAATTCAGGATTTAAAAACTTACTGTTTGTAAACTTGTATTGGTATAAGAAATACAGAGCTAGTTACTTAATTAGTTAATTTTATTAATTAATGAACTGGACATCTTACTCTATAAATTCATATTTTTCAATAAAGATTTGACTCTGTTTTTCTTATCTTTACTAATTTGACACAATTGCTCTGATATTAAAAAGTCTACGAATAAAAGTTATCTTGTGGATTTTAAAACTAGACATACCTACCTACCAGTGACGTATATAGGGGGGGGGGAGACCGAGCCCCCCCTGAAACGTCAAACAATAATCTGCCACCTGCTATAGAAAGAAAATGAAAACTTATATGCGCCACTGCTACCTAACATGCCTGTTCGGCTGTACGCTGTACCTAATAGTTTCTCATTTTTACAGCTTACATCATAATTCAAAAATGTTCCTGAATTATTTAAGCTGTAAGGGGGGGGGGGGGGGGACCAAAATTTAGGTAGGTACATTTTTTGGTGACTAAATGAAGAAGGCTAAGATATAGTTTGGTTTAAATACAGAAACCATAGTAAATACCGCCGCAGTAAAATAAAATAAAGAAAAATGCGTGGAGTGATTTTTTTTATAAAACAATTGCATTTTAATAGATTTTCATACTGAAAATGTATGGTACGTTCGGAAAACTCAAAACATGTGTTAATAATGTGATGTTTTGTGAGTTTTTATCATTTACTGATGACGCCCATGCCTACACTTACGTAGACACTTACTCAGATAAATGCATTTTATTTATATTGTATGAATAAACAAAGGTTGATTGGAATAATTATCATTAGATAGGTAACGTTTATGTTATCAATTATTCATTGATATTATTCGCATTATAAACTATGAAACTTTCACTAGAATGCGCTGTAGGCTGTATAGCATACTCCTAGTGTAGATATTATCCACCGCCTCCTAAAGTAGGTACTCTAGCCATGCTGTAACAGTTGGCAACATAGCAAAATGATCAAACAGGACCACTACTCTGTCAAATTTCGTAACAGAATATAATACGTGGTCCATCATACTCGTTGTTAAGGGACTGTTATTCCATACATTTCCTTAGCGTAGGTGATGGCAACGCCGCTTAAAACTAAGTGGTCTCAAATTTCTACAGCATGCAAATCAGAACACTCACTAAGTCAACATCAAACGGAATTATAATCTTAGATTAAGAGCAGTGCAGTCCTTACCATAAGGCAGTGGCGTATATAGGTTTTCAATTCGGGGGAGGGGGGGGGGGGCTATCTTGTATTTTACTTTGGGGAGGGAGGGATAAGCCTGACTATTCAATCTGATTTGTTTAAAGTTCTTCAGCCGAAAAAACTCCCGGGGGAGGCATTAAAATTTTTATCGTAACGTAGTAAAAAAGTCAACAATAGATTTTTTTGTGAAGGTACATGAGTGAAAAAGATTGTGTTTTTGCAATTGAATTTGCTTAATTTTTAAAAAAAGCGCCGTTTAATTGTCCCTATTTCATAAGTACCTACAGACTTCTTTTTTTTTTAATTGTTAAGGTGGGAGGCCCAACGTCTTGATTAGATAGTGACAGGGCCCATTTTGTGTAGCCACTGTAGCCAGGGGCCCCGATATGTCCTAAGACGGCCCTGATTACGATATAGATGTAGATGTATATAGTATAGATGTAACTACCTATATAAGATTAAATTTTCTGATCTTAAACAGTAAATTATGTATTTTATCTTTGTGTTTAACGATATACCTACCTATTTAAGTTATAGTGGTTCGACTATTCAGTCCAAAAACTAGTAGGTACCTAGGTAGGCAATGTTTTTTGTCAGTTCTCACCAAATATTTTGTTTAACATGTTTTGATAACTTAACTGCCAATTGGCAATGTGTACAAAATATATTGAGGAGCTTATAAATCAAATCAAAGGGAACCGTCCATAATTCTAATATGTACTTATTATGCAAACAAAAGATTAGTACCTACAGGGCCGATCCGTTCGTATAAGCAAACTAGGCAATTGCCTAGGGCGCTCATATTTGGGGGACGCCATTGGCGCAGCGAACGAGTAGTCAGTGAAGAATATTTAAAAAAAGAAGAAAATATTAAATTGAACAAAGAGCGTGTATGACCAATTGCATGCGTGTGACGTCTGATCGGTGATGGAAGCAAGGAATGCGTGTAGGGAATATAGATAGAGCATTCTGGCGTTCTGTCCTCTCTGCCTACGTTCAGATGGATAATGGTAGCATTTTTTTAGAATTGCTTTTCAAATATTTTAGTTCATTTTTGGTGAATGCTTCCTATAGGATATCCATATTGGTACTTTTACTACAGGTTGGTAAGTACCTAATTAGTCCCTATCTATAATTTATTATTGTCGCATGAACTTTATTGAAAATATATTGATTAGGAGGAAGCAAGTTCAGTATTTTGCAGAGAAATAAATCTAGTAGATGTATGATGTACTTAGCGTTAGACATGGACTGACAATTTTTATTAAACTGTCGCAATTGTGTTTCATGAAATAACAAATCAGTGATGACATGACCCATTTCTAATTTGTGGTGACTTCCACGTAACTTTTTATAAAGAAATATTATAATTCGCGTGATGAAATCTTTTTACACTCTATTACCTCGCGTACTTAGGTACCTACATACTAAGTAGGTATACCAAACCAATAGATAACCTACTGCTGTACTCTCTAGATCAGGTCTACTCAACCATAACTCGACCTAATGTGTTAGTGGAGATTATAATGGAATTAATTATAACTGTCGAACGCAGTAATAAAAATGTGACAGAGAAGGGACGACTACCTGCTTTGTTCGCACTCGAGAACTATGGCTCTACACACACGCCCCGAAGTTCAGTTAACGGAATCGACCGTTTGCAGAAAAGTTTCGACCAAAACCTCTTTCTGAATTCAAAATCGGGGTGACGCTGAATTCAGAGAGAGGTTTTGGTCGAAACTTTTTTGCGAACGGTCGATTCCGTTAACTGAACTTCGGGACGTGTGTAGAGAGGCTATAAGGTGTGAATTAAGCAGGCAGTCGTCCCGTCTCGGTCTAATTTTATGACTGCGTTCGACAGTTATAAATAATTTTACTCCTTTACCTAGTCCCCTAGTCCTTTATGGTTTATTTTTACTGAATTTATCTTACTCATTATTTAAAATCTACTTTGACGAAATTTTAATAAATTCCTACGGAGTATTGATGCATTATATTAAGTACCTACCTATTTCAATATTAATAAGAATTTGTTTTTTCGTATGTTCTTTTATAGGTAGATTTTATAATTATATATTTAGACATTTTTTTCTCTTCTGTTATGTTACATAGCCCTGATAAGAGAGATACAAATGGTACGTCCTCTATATAGGTAGAGGTACCTACCCATTATAAAACTATACCTACCAACATTATCGACAATAAAGTCACCATCAAATTGTGTCATCAAGTATTTGCAAATCTAAGTGATAATATTATAAAACTAACGTTATAATATTATCTCGCGATTTTCTTGTTCAATGGTCTTTGCCAAAATAATGTAAATTATTTAAATAATTCAACTTTCTTCAAAAGCAGACGTTTCGTAACATAGATTATTAATAAATTATGCAATATATTTATTGTATTGCCCAGTAAACTAAGAGTTTGTCATGCAAAAGGTTGGATAAAAAATCTTTTTTGGTATGTTGTTAGCGCAAATGTGCCTTTACTTACAATTTAAGGCCGCCACTATTTTTAAAATTACTCTCAAAGGAGTCAAAGGGTTGGTCCTACAGAAAATATCATTCGTGTCATCAAATATAATCTAAAACAATTTTTCTATCCAAACACTACGGCATTTACTGAGAAGGAAACCATCTTTAAAAAAATCTTAAAAGGTAACTCTTAAACAAAGCTTTTATTACAGAAAAATGTTAGGAAGGTAGGTACTATTGCGCAATAATGTTCCGTCAGCAAGTTGTGTAATAATATTTCCTATTGATGTAATAATGCGGCAACATTATTATTTCTGAATTATTATTGTTGTCGATGGTCGCCGCCATTCATGGATCTATAATACTATTCTAGTAAACTGGATGGAGAACATAGGTGTTTGTCTATACATTCTGTATGATTCTGGGGAAAATGGCCAGTTAGGCAAAAGAAGCAAAATGGAGGATTTTCCATACTAAACGGGCTATAGGAAACTGCGGTTTTCACATGGATTTTTGATTTTCACTGTTTATATTTTAACCGAAAATGATTTACAGACATCATATTGTCATAATTAAAGGACCAAGGGATGTAAAAAGTCCATTAATCAGAATTTATGAGCAATTTTATAACACAGGAAACGGCATTAAATTACTTTTATTTATTTTTCTTATTCTTTTTTCAGATTTCCCTTTATTAATTAAACCTTTTGCATAATTTAAGAAAGAAAAAATGGTGAAAAAATGTGTTTTCAGTAGTTGCCTATCACTAATTATGATATTGAATATCGCGGATGTGAAGACGTTTTAAATATATCATTTATTATGTAGGAATTTATTTTTTCATATTTTTTGTCATTTAAAGCTAATGTGTATGTAATAGTGTTGTTACGAATGTCATATTTTAGACATTCGCGAATGCGAATACGAATGCGAATGTTTGGAATGCGAATGTGCGAATGCGAATGCGAATATTCAGGAAAAGCAAAAAAATCACTTAATTTTTCATCAGATAATTTTAAAAAAAATTGCGTCCTTTTAGGGTATATTGTGGCGCGACTAGCTGCATCAATCTTCGAAATCCTACACCCTCAACAAAGTTGAACGGCAAGTCTTGTAGGGCTATCATTTCGCTTATTCGAAAATCAATATTTTGCGACAATGGATGTTTGATGTCCCATTGCTTCTTTTTCATTAGAGATTCTTCAATAGATAATTGTTTTTTTACCTCTTTTAGTGGCGTTTCCAGTGGAATGGCAATTTTCGAAGCCTGGACTTCTATTTCAACATGAACTAACGATTCGTACTCCTTGGCGTGAACGGCTTTCAAATGATTTCGCAAAGCCGAGGTAGTGCGCCCAATGCAGGAATAAACTTTTTCACATATATTGCACTTCGCATGATCACGATCTATAGACGAGAAATATCGCCATATCTCACTTTTCTTTCCCGGCGCCATAAAGAAAACTGTGGTAATTAGTCGAAACAATTAAATATTAAAAACTCAACAACTTGTCCGCCAACGTAATGTTTACTAACAAGTAAAAACACGACGAAGGTCGAGCTATCTACTAAGAACACAGCGGCGAGTGAAAACGCTTCCGATTGGCCGGCCGAACGTAACAAGCGATGAACCGTGTCGAAGCGTCGTCCTATTCTACTTGTCGTATGACATTCGCATTCGCTAAACATTCGCATCGTTTGATGCGAATGCGAATGTTGATGCGAATGTTTAAAATGATGCGAATCATTCGCATATGCGAATGTGAATGCGAACATTCGTAACATCACTGGTATGTATTTATGAATTTTTGTGCAATGTTTGATTTATGTTGTAATTAATGACAATAAAATAAAAGTTATTTAATTTACTTCCATCGTACGCTGTTTCCTCTGTTAAAAAAATTGCTTATAAATCCTGATTAACGGACTATTTACATCCCTTGGTCCTATAATTATGTCAATATGATGTCTATAATTCATTTTCAGTTAAAATATAAACAGTGAAAACCAAAAATCCATGTGAAAACCGCAGTTTCCTATAGCCCGTTTAGTATGGAAAATCCTCCATTTTGCTTCTTTTGCCTAACTGGCCATTTCCCCTAGAACCGCAATAGTCGGCCAAGAGATGAATCCAGTTTACTAGAAGTATTATACATCCATGCCGCCATTATTGTTTATACGTCAATGTCAAAATCTGAAAATTGGCTTTGGCGCCCAAAGGTTGGCGCCTCGTAATCCTCGTATTCGCCGGCGTTATTTCTTTCTTTATCGTTGATTATCTCCAATATTTATATTATTTCTATCGCTATTTTGTTAATTTTTAGTTGTTCTAATAATATTTAGTCATTTCCGGGTAAAGAAATCATAGAACATAAGGTTAGCTCATATTTCCTTTTCAAGACCACAAATATCGGTCCTACTCACATAATATAATAATGAGTATTATGTATAATTTTCTTGTAGGATGTCTTCTAATGTAATGCGCCAGATAGAGGAGCGCCATGTACCAACGTGTGTTGAGATGATGGTATGGTGTGACTGTATAGATCTGCTGGCTTTGAGTAATACTAAAGGAGAGGTGCAACTACACAGGTTGAATTGGCACAGAGTATGGAATTTGCCCCCTCCACAAGAAAATAGTCATGTCACTGGTCTGGCTTGGAGACCTGATGGAAAGGTATGCTAATTAATAAACAAAATACCTACGTGGGTCAAGAATATCAACAAAAGTCCTTCGTCTCTATGCTACTGCACAACAGTAGTTCCCTTTGCCTACTCAATTTCACTTTTTTAATATCCAAAACTAATCGGGTTGAACCGCGGCCCCATTAATTTACAAGCTTATTTTGTTTTAAAAAAGCGCTAAAAACGCTATTTTTCGCTCGGTTTTCACAAAAAGTGGGACCGGGCTTTGACAATAGTTCCAACAAATCTTCATATAGGTAGACATTATTTTGAAAGAATTTTATTTTCATTAACATACGGTATAAAACTTGGCTTTTGTCTGAAAAATTACCATTAGGTATATATCCTAAATCCTTTCCCTTAACTTACATACCATAAACAGTGATGTTTTATAATTCCATAGTAATGTTTTATGATATTTTGTGCGATCAACGGACTGAATCACGATGGTACGACAGTTTTTGGTAAAAAGAATTCACTCTCTCGCACACATCAGAGATCTCTGTAAAACTTTGTATACCTGAAAACACCTCTGACTTGATAATACTGGGAATTCAAATATTTTCCAACACGCCAAAACAACACTGTTAGGTTAAAAATTCTAACTCTGATCACCCATATTCTGGTCAGTCTGTGCTTCATTTTCAGACATCCGTATATGATTTCTTTAATAATAATTATAATTGGACTGTTTAAATACAATAAGATCATCGCAAGGACACCTTCTATTTTTCTATATTATATAGGATCGTTGTAAACAGAAAAATAATAAAAATAAATTTAATCAGTGGTGGCTTACTTGTCGTCATTGGCTGACCAGTGATCGATCCATGAAGAGGTGAGTCTTCAGCAACCTCCAGTAAATATTTGTTTATATGTCTTGATGTATTTGATTTATGAACAGGTTTTGGCTATCGGTTATGATTGTGGAAGAATATCATTAGTGGATGTTGAAGATAAGGAAGTACTCTTCAGTAGTCGACCAAGTTCAGAGAGTAATTTAGGTGGAGTTACTTGCCTGTCATGGAAGCAGAAGTCTACTACAAAGTTGACTCAAACATACGGGAATAATGTAAGAATTCAAAAATAAATTACTTACATCATTTATTATCTTTTTTATATTAATATTTCATGTATTTTTTAGGATGATTCATCCATTTATCTCCCAACCCCTCCATCTCTCAATTCAAATTACAAAAGTTCGGATAAATCTGCAAATCCTCATACATCTGGAAGTTTGGGACCTTCTTTTAAGAGATTTGATGAAGACATGAAAGATTTGAATATTTTACTGGTTGGCTATGAAAACGGGGAAATACATTTAAGTGTATTTGGCCAATTCTTCTGTGGTATTGTGGATCTAAGAGAATACATGCAATGTGAAAACATTGGTATTGTGAATATCGAGTTATCTAGTGACTTCAAAACATTGCAAACGTTTGTTAAAAACATGAAAGACGACGGTTTGAGTTTAGTGTTAATAAATACAGAAGTATTAGCCGCATATTCTGATGAATTACACGCTCTGGCAGCGAGGCATGATAGTATAACTAATATAATGGGATACATTGATCAAACAATGGCATCCATAGTAGAAGCGTGGGAACAGATATTATTGGAAATGGATTCTAAGTTGGAGAAATATGCGTCTAATGTATCGGAAGGAGGTGTCGCTGCCGACTTTTTAGAACTTTTAATTTTAGGTAGGTACCCAATATACCTCATGATTCAATACTCCATCTCCAATATTACAAGAATATACTTGCATTACCTAAATTTTGCAATTGAAATAATACACAAATTCGTTACTTCGTAAAATGGTATTCACCCAATCTGTCATTAGTTGATAAAACATAGGTAGGTACTCAGTGTTGCAAATATGAATGAATGGGTTCCGGATCAAACCCAAGTTATGTTGGACGATGCAATGAATTGTGAAATTCAAAATAATAGTTGCATTAGTTAAAAAAATTAACACATTATTGCAATGTTGCTGATAAATATGCACCATTGTTTTAATTTATATTGGTGCATTAAAATAATTCCAGGTGTTCCATCAGCAGAGTTGGAATTATTTTTACTTCAAGATTTGACAGCAAAAGGATTAAAGAAGTTTGGTACATCCATTGAGTTGTGTTATTCCACAATACAGAAGTTAGTCGTGAAACAACTCATTACAATTGGACATAATCTCACATACCATCTAGCTGAGTTAAGAGGAATGGCTCGAATACCTCACAGATATAAGGTAAGGGAATGTTATAGCCATTAGACATCTGTGTCAATACTGATGTCTTCATTTTGATTAATTGAATATTATGTTTACAGTTTCTTGGCTTGGAAGAGGAGTCCGTGAGTCAAGCAATTGTATCCAGCAGTGCTTATATAAATAAGTGCCTGGAACTACAGCAAGTGATTGAACATTCCATGAAGAATTATAAAGCATTCTTCAGATGGCTCTTTGTTGTCATTATGCGATTGATGGATGAACATGTACCGAGTGACATCAATAAAATAAATCAACAGGATTTGACATATATTGCTGAATTTCTACAAAATTTTGACAAAGTGGGAAACCTTAATAAAGGTGATCAAAGCGGTGAAAAGAAAGGTGGCAAATTTACCTTGGAAAGATTGGGACAATATTTGGTTAACAAAGAACTTACCATTACATCAGAAGACGATGAAAACCTCTGGATTAAATTCCTAAATGAAAATACTTGCTTCGCCAATAGTCCCAGCATAATTCCACAACGATTTAAAAAGTTCTCATTAGTTCAGCAGCAAATACATTTGAAGTCTGTTATACAGAATCTCTTTGATCACTCTAAACGATCTTTAGCGACACATTTTAAATTATTTGAAATTGTCAACTGCCTTCCTTCAAGTTTCACTGATGAGAAGCACGCAGATAGTTTAAGGTTGACACAAATAAATGACATTAATGATAATGTTTTACTTGTGGCTTTCACGGATCCTTTATCTGCTGATAGAGGTTTCCATTTCTTGGAGATATTTTACAGGAATGAGTCTGTGTCAGTGAGGACTGGATATTTTTATTTCTTGCCTTTGTCAAACATGAACGACAGTAAATTAGATAGTTTAATGGGAAATAATATGAATGTTATAGATGTGCAGTTTTATTCAAAAGATATTCTGTCTGTTCTGCTAGAGAAACCAAACGATACTGAAGTGTCGGCCTTTGTACAATTTCCTGTGGAGTTGTGTGTGAAACATTTAAAAGATGTTAATATGGCTGAACGAAAACAGGCATTTGATATATTAAGAAACACTTCTAGAATAAATGCCTTTAGTATTTTGGAGAAAGGCGCTGTCAATGTTTTAGATAAGATGTCTGCCAAACAACTGGCCGTATCGGGAAGTAGAAAGGTTGCTGTGGTGTTGTCGAAGGTATCTCGGAAAGTTCGTCTCTTTGAAATGGAAGCGGATGGAGAAGACGATGAAGAGGAAACATTAGACACAACACAACAATCACATTCATCAACACAACAAAGTGATCAAAGTCAGTATATATCATTGAATGAAACTGGTTTACAATATCATCAAACAAATGAAGAAAACAATTCCGATATTATTGATTTAGACAATCCTTAACTTGTGAGTGAAATAAAAGTAATACTAACAATATAAAATTTGTTTACTACTTTAAATATCACAAAACAATAAAATTATATCTCATTACTATTTACAAACTATTTAGTATTTACATCACAACAAATGGAGATTTCCAAAACAGCATCCTTATAATAGTACAATGACATTTGACTAGTTACAGCGGAAATAATTTTATGAAATCAAATAAGGTTAGTATTTCTGTTGGCTACATTAATAGAAATTTGTTCAAATACAGCATTAAAATCTGTATCAAGCCCTTGATTGTCTATGCCTGTTATGTGACCCGCTGGAGTTTGGCTGGGTCCTGGTAATGAATCATTGATGATTGTTGTAGTCCTGTTGTATATTTCATCTCCGCTTCCCTCATCATCTTCATCTTCAGCTGGAATAGAAAATTCACATGATAAAAAAGAGCATTTTGGTAAAACATAGCCGAGTCAATAAGTGCTTTAAAATCATGGACTCGTAATAATTCTACATTATAGATACATGTGGCATGCAAGAAGTAATGTTTTTGCGAGACCATATTTTATTGATTGATGAAAACGTTAGTGTTTCTTACTCTGCCGACATAAGCATGCTCCATCAGCTCCATGCATAAATCAAGTTGAAACTGAGATAATTGTGAAAACATCTAGTCTTGTCCATATAATTTCATGTAGTATGTGCATGGAATAGGAGAGTTGCAAAATAGGGATTGCATATGGAATCTCAAAACTTTTTAGAGACAGGCAGCGCAGTACCAGGTACTGGGGTATGACATACAAGATGAATGGAGCAGCAACTATAGGCCCGAGCACTCCGTCATACCCGTCACAAACCACACATGTAACAGCCTGGTTTCAACCTGCATCGCAGACAGTGGACTGCACTTAATAGGCTTAGGACAGGTCATAGCTGCTGCGGTGACATGATCCACAAGTGGGGAATGAGAGATGATCGACAGTGCGACTGTGGACACCAGAAGCAAACCATGCAGCACATCTTGCGTGATTGCCCCATACGTGCTTACCCCGGTACCATTGACAGTGCTACCAGCCTGTCCCCTGAGCTCCTCGAGTGGCTGGATGTCAGAATTTTACGATGTGACAATACTTTGACATTGCCAAACAATAAATATATAAAATTCCTCAAGAAGACTCACCAAGCAACAGAAGTCTGGCATTGTGGGCTTTTTCAGCTTTCTTCATTCTGTAGAATATGATTGCACAGGCTACCATAATGATTAATGACACGACGATACACACAATCTTTACAATCTCCAAACTGTCTCCCGGGTCATCCACTATCTCGAGCCTTTGCATCTGCTGTTGATTCCCTTTGACTACCATCTCCACAGCACCAATGTTGAAATCTCCCTTGTCAATGTGCCTAGAGACACAACGGTAGTAACCGCTCTCATCAGGACTCACAGACTGAAATAATACGGGTGACCAATAAACAAGTTGTGAGACAATAATAAGTTGGGTCCTACACGAGAGTCTCAGATGAAAATATTTCACTAAAAATTAACCATCAAATTTATTATCTCTGTAAGCATCTGGTTGAATGATGTCATCTCAATGACAAACTAATCTGTGGTCACAAGCACAGTGTTAATGGAAAGTTTTGGCACAAGACCAAATAATAAAAATACAAACAAACTAATACCATTGACATACCCTACGTCAGTCTCACGTAAATTTGACGAGACCTTTACCTCAACATAAATATGGAAATAGATTGCTAGGTATATAAGTAGCTAGGTATACCTAATGATAATTAGACATATAATTTTTCGTGTTTTATTAAAAGTATCCAATGTCGGGTAGAGAGAGTGTATGTATTATGAAATAAACATGATGACTATTGAAACCAGAGTACACGGATGTTAGGTACAAGGGCATGGAATTGTGCGTAATGACTCCCTGCTTACGCTGACTACTTACAACAACTGTAGGATGTGAGGTTCAAGTTCAAGAACTACTTTTTCAAGTTTACTTTTCCCATCTTGTTACAAATAAAGTTTTTTGTGTGAAAAAAATTGATTCTCTGAGCAAGATAAGTCTATGTGGTGAGAGATAAACTGGTGTACTTTATAGTGTAAATTTCCGGCAGATTCAAAATAAACCTGTGTACGATTACGAATTTTTTTTTATTCAAGCGGATAATGACGATAAACACTTTAAACTAATTTGTATTTCAAGTAAATTAAACTTACTTTAATTTGTAGTTTACCAGAAAGAACATTATATTTATATTTTGTTGGATCATAGTCGTTTCCAGGACCTATGATTTTATTTTCACCCAACTGCCAAAACAAGAAATTATGTTTGTTATCATTGCTATTGCAGCGTAACACAGCTGTGGCTCCAGCTGGAAATTCAGCAACTTGAGTTGCGATGTCAGAAAAGAATTTGTTCATTTTAAAACAAATCACTCGAAACACAACACAATATAATTACAATCTAGACAACGCTTTTACTTTTAAAAGAACTGGAATATAACTGACTCAAGAAATATGATGTTATGTCACCGGTTCTCAAAAGACTGAAATAACATCATTAATAAAATTGTGGACAACAAAATATAATGTGTAGCATTGCCAAGGTATATAATTAGAAATGGTCACATGGTGGCCGCATTAAGCATGAAAAAATGTATCATTGATAAAATACTCACATGTTATTGTGATGTTTCAATCTGGTTCACAATATTTTGTTTTTTAAGTGAGCAAAGTATGTGCAATATAAGTTGAGCTCATAAACCATCGTACATTGGGCAAACTTAATATCACAGAACTGTAATTTCTTCCACTTAACCCATTATTTTGCATCATTTCATAATTCAATATATTCTTTCTATATAGTTTATCCTTCATCTTCTAGAGAAAACTCTGAATATAGCGGGGATTCTTAATTGTTCTTCTGTTCTGTTCTTCTTTAATGTTTTTTGAAATATTCCCACATATATTTCTCGCTATTAATTTACGTAAAATGCACAATTCCACCAATTATATTGGTTTGCATTTTGTAGAGCCTTATGTTATATGATTATTTATATGAGACACTTCAGATAAGTCACATAAAAATAAATGTTAGGTTTATATATTATTTTATGTAATGAGTGAAGAATATTTTATCGTAGTAGACAATATTGTTATAGCCAGGAAGAAGTTCCATTGTAGAATAAAAGTATTAACAAACAATTGTTCACATCACTCATTAGTCCTTAATTGCTAGTATCTGCTATCATTCTGCATTAACTTAACAAACACATGACAAACAACAATGGCTAAAAGAACCCATACTGGTATCATCACAACATATATGGGGAGGTTCACTTTAGCATATTCAAGCTTAATACAAATCACAATTTGGGCCATTATTTTAAGTCCAATAATAAAGATATACAATATGTTTTTATTCATAGTTCCCCTAAACCTTTCCAAACCATTCCTACAATGTGATATCATATGAAATATGACATACATCAATAGAATCACATCATAAATCCACATTGGTATAAACACAATAAACCATGTCCAGTGAGTCTTTGATTCTAGTCGAAGGCAAAGTAGAATGAGAAATACCAATAAAATAAACCAAGTGAATAGGGCTCTGTGGAGAACTGCCATGATTTAACAGAAGATTTAATTGTATTATTTTTATTGCTAACTACTTCGAAATGTTAGTACGATGAAGTTCAAAGTTGAAAGAGAGCGAAAATATTAATATAGATGGTCGAGTTTTCCATTCGTAAAAGAAACAAATATTATTATTACGATGTTCTTAGCTCTTTCATTCTCAAATTAGTGAAATTTCACACGATAAAGTCGATAAATAACCACGTTCGGATACTGATTCGATTTTGGTTTGGTTTTGATAATAGTTACCTATTGTTGAAATATTATGGAAATAATGACACACAGGTTTGTTGACATTCGCAATTTTTTGAAGATGCAGTTGGTATTACTGAGTTTAGTGTTGCCAGGGCCGCGAGATTTTAGAATGCAAAATGCTTCTAGTTTAAAAATAGACATGCGTCTCGCGCCAGTGATAGTCTTGACGCTCGTTCGATCCTATTGGTTAATCACAACGCCTCAGATTTCATGTGAAGTTTAGACGCACGCAACCTAGAAGACTAAACTTACTTTCAAGCCCTGATTGGTTCTGGTGTCCTTTAGGTGCCTGCTTAAATTAGATCTGTTTAAAGTGCTTTCTCTAAAAAAAAACCTCCTCGTTGTAATAGCAACAGTGAAAACGCAAACATGCAGTTCACAAACAGTGGATTTCAAAAAAAAAAATATATCCCTTGAAATCTGAGGCGTTGTGATTGGTCAGATGTTAACCAATAGAATTGAAGGAGCGTCGAGACTACTCCTTGTTTCATATAACTTGGCCACTGGCTACATAGTAATTCTATACAAAAAGTGTAACAAGACGATGAAACGAAATGTATCTCTGGAGCGAGACACAAGTAAAAATTGACCCGAAGCCAGCGATAGTATACAAGCCTACACACTCGAATTCCGTCACCACCTTGATTTACCTTGATTGGTGACGTCACCTTGTATCATTGTATCGGTGACAAACACTTGAACTACGGAATATTTTTTCCCACACATTTTCATGGCGTCATCATCGTCAAATGTCACCTTGTCGCGACCATGACAATATGGCGTCGGCCTCGATTGACCACGGCAGCGTTAGTGCATGTTTTTTTTTTTTAATTTTGGTTTTCGGTACATTAACTATAAATTAAGGTTTCCCAAAAATTTGAGAATTTAATTTTGTGTAATATTTGTAAAATAAAGTCTCATATTCGATTCTAGCGCAAAAACAGGTTTTTGACGCCATCTTGTGACTTTCCCCCAATTAATATATTATGTCGCTGCTTTCCCCAATTTCTCCTTAGATAACTCACAAACAATCCAATTTCTGACTATGAATTTCGTGGGATTATGACGTCACAATCACGTTTAAGGAACATTCCACGTTAACCGATGAGCGCTCGTTTCAGAGCAACCGAGAAAAATGGTCAAATTAACATTTTCAATTAATTTTTATAAATTAATGGTGAATTAAAATTACTATCGATTTAATATCAAACCCCGGCGCTGGCGATGTATTCCACACTTTGCGATACAGGCTTTTAGCCTAGTGCAAGGTGTGCAGGAAAGTATTTGGGTTTGTGTATGCTAGCCCAGATTCTTTTTTTATAATATATATATATATATATATATATATATACAGGGTGTCCCGTAAATCAACGTCATCCCGTAGAGGGGTGATAGACCAGCTCATAACCTACCAGAAAATCGAAATTTGACCTTAGTAAAAATCGCTCATTCTCGAGATATCGGCACTTTTTTGTTTTTCGTGAAATTCGACACCTTTGATCAGTTTTTCGATCGCCACGGTCACAAAATTCTATATTATGGGATTAAAATTTTTGATTTGTAACCCTGAATAGTTCCGCTATTTGATTTCAGTCCAAAATAAAACCTATTAATTCACAATTTTGAAAAAAAGAACATCGTTTCCGCTTCTCGAGTTTTTTGTTTTTTATTAGCAAATTTCGGCTCCTTTACACTATAAAAATTTAGTATGACATTAAGCTGGCAAATCATATTAAAAACTTCCTCATTTAGTGTAGTTTTTAAAAAGGTACAAAAATGGATATAGTTTTCTTTACAAAAAAAGATATTCCTGTTTTACTTCAAAAGGACCTCATTATAAAAAAAATCTAATGCAGGTTTATAGCTTCCTTATATCCAATATTTGGACACGTGATAGAGGATGAAAAAATATGAAAAAAAGTTTAAAAAATGTATGTCGAAAAATCAACTGTTTTGGAGTTATGGTCTTTTGAAAATTGAGGAGTATTAAAATTTCTCATTTGGGTTTTTTGACTATAACTCACGAACCACAAACTCGATTTTGACAAAATAAACTAAAAATTATAGTCAATAAAATAGGCTTTCGATAAAGATCTTAATTTGTGGCCTTTTCCTTAGAATCTAGTGAAAATTCTGTAAAATAATATCATTATTTCACAAAAATACATTAAGAGTTTTCACGAAATTTTGAAGAAAAGGCCGCAAATTAGGAACCTTGTCGTCAGCCTACATTATTTACAATGATTTTTAATTTATTTTGTCAAAATCGAGTTGGTGGTTTATGAGTTATAGTCAAAAAACCCAAATGAGAAATTTTCATACTCCTCAATTTTCAAAAGACCATAACTCCAAAACAGTTGATTTTTCGACATACATTATTTAAACTTTTTTTCATATTTTTTCATCCTCTATCACGTGTCCAAATATTGGATATAAGGAAGCTATAAACCTGCATTAGATTTTTTTTATAATGAGGTCCTTTTGAAGTAAAACAGGAATATCTTTTTTTGTAAAGGGAACTATATCCATTTTTGTACCTTTTTAAAAACTACACTAAATGAGGAAGTTTTTAATATGATTTGCCAGCTTAATGTCATACTAAATTTTTATAGTGTAAAGGAGCCGAAATTTGCTAATAAAAAACAAAAAACTCGAGAGGCGGAAACGATGTTCTTTTTTTCAAAATTGTGAAATATTATGTTTTATTTTGGACTAAAATCAAATAGCTGAATTATTCAGGATTACGAATCAAAAAAATTAATCCCATAATATTGAATATTGTGACCGTGGCGATCGAAAAACTGATCGAAGGTGTCGAATTTCACGAAAAACAAAAAAGTGCCGATATCTCGAGAATGAGCGATTTTTACTAAGGTCAAATTTCGATTTTCTGGTAGGTTATGAGCTGGTCTATCACCCCTCCACGGGATGACGTTGATTTACGGGACACCCTGTATATATAAGGGGATCCGGACAAACGGCCGACAAGACATACGGCCGACAGGACAAATGGCCGACACGGACAAATAGCCGACAAGACCAATGGCCGACTGGTACAAATGGCCGAAAGACGAAAAGCCGAAATCCAAACGGCCGACATGGACATATGGCCGACAAGTACAATTGGCCGACATCCAATAGGCCGACACGGACAACTGGCCGACAAGGACGAATGGCCGACAGGACGAATGGCCGACACAAAAAAAAGATTGAAATAATGATCACATCACAAGTTTGAAAAACAAAGTTGCCAGTTTATTCTAACAATCCAAAATTTGGCTAGTTTTTTAAACAACAGTTGATTACGCCATGTATGATTACGCCATCTAAATTGTATGGGAAAAAATATTCCGTAATTTAAGTATTTGTCACCGAGACAAGGTGTTTGTCACCGATACAAGGTGACGTCACCACTCATGGCGGTGATGGAATTCGAGGATGTAGGCTTGTACTCTACTATCGCAGGCTTCGGTGAGACTTCTGAAAAAAAAAGACAACGGTAACACTGTTTTTGCCAATAGCACCCAAGGTTAAATAGAATCTGCTCCTGAATTTACGTAACCACTGTATACTTAATAATTATGAGACATACTTGAAAGAATTACCTACTACTAGCGCCGCGAGTAGCCGCTACACGAATTAGATCAAAAACACCAAGCAGACATGGGACATTACTTTTTCAACTTTCCAGCGAACATGCAGGTTCACAATTTTTAGGCGTTAAAAACGGTTTTTCATTTGTTTCGGCTGCAGGTGCCTTTTAGCGCTTAATTTAACCTTACTAGTATAAATAAAAAACAACCTAACCGGTCAACATTATTTTTTTACAGTAATGTCCCATGTCTGCTGGGCGATGCTTGTTAACCATTATCTTGATTGAAAACGTCATTGTCGGCCATTCGTCCTGTCGGCCATTCGTCCTTGTCGGCCAGATGTCCGTGTCGGCCTATTGGATGTCGGCCTATTGTACTTGTCGGCCATATGTCCATGTCGGCCGTTTGGATTTCGGCCTTTCGTCTTTCGGCCATTTGTACCAGTCGGCCAGTTGGTCGTGTCGGCCATTTGTCCTTGTCGGCCGTTTGTCCATGTCGGCCGTTTGGCATTCGGCCATTTGTAGTAGATTCATATATAAGTAGGTATAAATTGTATTTTTCGATCGATAAAAAATATGCAAGTACCCAAGCATCCGAGTCTACGGAGTCTACTACAAATGGCCGAATGCCAAACGGCCGACATGGACAAACCATAGAGATGGACAAACGGCCGACAGAGACAAATGGCCGACACGACCAACTGGCCGACTGGTACAAATGGCCGAAATCCAAACGGCCGACATGGACATATGGCCGACAAGTACAATAGGCCGACATCCAATAGGCCGACACGGACAACTGGCCGACAAGGACGAATGGCCGACAGGACGAATGGCCGACAATGACATTTTCAACCAAGATAACAAACGTCGCCCAGCAGACATGGGACATTACTGTAAAAAAATAATGTTGACCGGTTAGGTTGTTTTTTATTTATGCTAGTAAGGTTTAATTAAGCACTAAAAGGCACCTGCAGCCGAAACAAATGAAAAACCGTTTTTAACGCCTAAAAATTGTGAACCTGCATGTTCGCTGGAAAGTTGAAAAAGTAATGTCCCATGTCTGCTTGGTGTTTTTGATCTAATTCGTGTAGCGGCTACTCTATGGTAAAAGCGAGATTTTAAAATGCAAAATGCTCCTAGTTCAAAATTGACCACGCGCGGCGCTAGTAGTAGGTAATTCTTTCAAGTATGTCTCATACTTGTTAAGTATACAGTGGTTACATAAATTCAGGAGCAGATTCTATTTAACCTTGGGTGCTATTGGCAAAAACAGTATTACCATTGTCTTTTTTTTTCAGAAGTCTCACGGAGCAAACTTGGTTTAGTGTTGCTTGATGTGATAATAAGATATGGTAACATTTTTTCGCTACTTTCAAATTATATTTCGGAACTGTTGTTTAAAAAACTAGCCAAATTTTGGATTGTTAGAATAAACTGGCAACTTTGTTTTTCAAAGTTGTGATGTGATCATTATTTCAATATTTTTTTTGTGTCGGCCATTCGTCCTTGTCGGCCAGTTGTCCGTGTCGGCCAATTGTACTTGTCGACCATATGTCCATGTCGGCCGTTTGGATTTCGGCCTTTCGTCTTTCGGCCATTGGTCGTGTCGGCTATTTGCCCGTGTCGGCCATTTGTCCTGTCGGCCGTTTGTCCGGATCACAGAACACATATACTCTAACGAGAAGAACTACAACTACATAGAAAACATATGCATACACGGAAAATGTATAGCACCGCAGTTGTGGCCAGTGCAAAGCTCCTTGAAGAAATTGGCGGCAGATTTGAATGTATCTCTAGACCATAAAGAATATTTTGATACCACTAGTAACTAACTAATTCCACTCCAGTCAAAAAATGATGTTGATCAAAAATTTTAACTGAAATGAAATCATTTAATTACTAGTGTGCACCAAGCCCAATGTTACTGAAATGTAGAATAAAAGACACTAAATTCATCAAACTATTTATTGTTCAAATGGTAATAACACAGAGTATATTATAATATATATTTTAAGTGAATGTAGGATTTTTGGGATAACTGTGTTTCAAAATTTCATCAATTTCATCAAAATCAAAATTTTAAACACTTAAAAATAATAGGAGTCCTTGTCTCAGTGCAGTTAGCAATAAAAGAGTCTATTTCTCACAGTTTTAACACTTAAAAATAATAGGAGTCCTTGTCTCAGTGCACTTAGCAATCATCATCATCATCATGTGAGCCCCCCCTGCGTCCATTGTCGAACATAGGCCTCCCCCATTGATTTCCACAGCTCCCTATCCTGGGCAGACCGCATCCAACCGCCTCTCGCAACTCGCCTTACATCGTCCGATCACCGTGCTTGAGGTCTATCAACACTTCTTCTGCCTGTTCTAGGTCGCCACTCCAGGACTTTCTTTATCCACCTAGAGTCTGTGGTTCTGGCCACATGACCAGCCCAACTCCATTTCTGGCTGGAAACTCTGTGAACGACATCGACGACCTTGGACCTCTCTCTGATCCAAACATTAGTTTTCCTGTCTCTCAGTGAAATACCCAACATTCTCCTTTCCATGGCTCTTTGTGTCACTGATAATTAGCAATAAAAGAGTCTATTTCTCACAGTTTTAACACTTATAAATAATAGGAGTCCTTGTCTCAGTGCAGTTAGCAATAAAAGAGTCCATTTCTCACAGTTTTAACACTTATAAATAATAATGAATCCTTGTCTCAGTGGGATTTCTCACAGATTACACCTTGTAACTACAATACGAAAATGATGGAGTCTTTCAAAATGAACATTTGTTTCAACCAGTGATATATATCACTGGTTTCAACGCATAACAGAATCGTCTCATACACATGTTTACTATGAGGCAGTAATGTCCACGTGAACAAAACGAATAACAATCTACCAGTACGTCACACTTTAAAAGATATGATCTAAAAGTCTATTTCTCACAACACATATAGTTTATCTACAACACAACCATTAAAAACAAAACGAAAACACGAGAATGAACACGAGACGCCGATTCGTAAAAATGGCTGACATCAAAACAACGATTACAAACAAGCCGGAACGGCGTCATTTCGTGTGCGTGTTGCCAGCTGTAAAATTTAAGATAACCTCACGGAAAAATTCGCCGTCAACGATTATTAGGCAGTAAATACAGTTTTTGTTCCCAAAATATATAACAAAATCTTATAATTATTATTTAATTAGGTTAAATTTTTATTATAATCGTAAGAAAACAAGACTTCTGAAAACCAAAAACACATTTTTTTCATATGTCCACATATTCCCATATGATTGTGTGAGAGTAAAGAGAGGCGACTATATTCTTATTCAGTTCATCCGTTCATGCCAAACGGATCCTATACCTAAGTATGCAAGTGCCTAGAACAAAGTCGTACCCTCGCACCCTATTCTATTACTAGCGTCGCGCGTGGTCAATTTTTGAACTATTATAGGACCATTTTGCATTCTAAAATCTCAGGTTCCGTAATTGTCAAATATATTATTGATATTTTAATAAATCATAAAATAATATATTTATTAATTAAAATATTTGTTTGACGCGGGTCCAGCGCATATTTTTGTTCCAGAATAATACAAGAATTTCTTGTTGCAGAAATCATGCCAAACTTTTCTGAAGTTTTCCTGGAATTTCAAGAGTGCATCAAGAGTGACCAAACTACTCGGGATGTAAGAATATTATTATTTACTACCACTATCTTTCACTGTGCCTAATGTCAAAAGATTCCCCAGTTTACAATTACCTAATAAGTCTAATAACTGCTAACTTATTTTTCAAGGCTGTAAGGACCTGTGTGCAGAATATAGACCAAATATCTAGGGAAATCAGCACAGTTTTGCAGGTTATCCATTACAAAGAAGATAAAAGTGAGATTCAATAACTTTGTTTTTTTGAAAAACGATGCCATATTATTTATAAACAAAAGTAAAATCCTCATTTCTTTTCTAGTATCGGAGGCTTGCTTGAAAGTCAGAGAACTATTTGAACAAGTTAGAGCTGGGTATGGTGAGCTAGAGAAATCATTTCCAGCGCAAGACTATCACAAGTAAGTTCTCTGTAATCATTGTTTGCAGATGATTGTATTGTCAGTGTTAATATTGTATCTTGTGTTCCATTCAAGGTGTCTTTTTCTAAAAAGAAAGTATCAGTACTTATACTTACAAAGTATAAACAAAATATTGTAGTTAACTTTTAAATTATTTTGCTGTAATATTATTCCACAATTGTAGATATCGCGATCATTGGAGGTACGTGACTCAAAGACTTTGCTGTAACGCCGCACTAGTCGTTTGGCTGGAGGTTGGAACACTCATTGCTAGAGATACTGCCGCACAAATCTTAGGAAGTATGCGTGGATATTATATCATTCAATGCACTCAAATCTTATTTAACAAATTGTATTAACAATTAAAATATGAACTTTCAGTCAAGGCTAATGATGATAGAACAGGGATATGTCTTGAAATAGAAGACTTTTTGATGGGATTGTTGGAGTTATCTTCGGAATTGGTAATTATTTATTGTATCATTTCGACAATCTCTCCAAGTACTGTACAAGCAAAGGCAGTTTATATTTTAGTTTTACTGTATTAATTTCTATTCCATTGCAGGCCAGACTTGCAGTAAACTCTGCAACCAGAGGTGAATACAGTACAGCAGTTCAGATATCACAGTTTGTGACAGAACTTAATGCTGGATTTCGGTAAGTAACTATAAGATAAATCCGCCTGAAATTGTACAGGAGGTCGAAATGTCTGCATGAATTTCTGTAACATGAATCCCTTATAAGAGATTAGTTGATAATTAGGTAGTTATCTATGCGCCCAGAAAATGCAATCTATCAATTTTTTCAGATTGTTGAACTTGAAGAATGATTCCTTACGAAGGCGTTTTGATTCATTGAAATATGATGTCAAGAAGATTGAAGAAGTGGTTTATGATCTTAGTATTAGAGGACTGGTTCCTGGTGGCACAAGGCCCTCTCCGGAAGCATCTAACGAAACATAAGTAAACATGTGTGTATTACATCACTGTAACCCGTGTTAAACATTAAATATTATTTTATAATAATATATTTATCACATTCCTAACATCTTTTTTTTCAATTTTCCACATACGTCGGTTTTATTAATCTTAGGGAACATTTTCATAGAACAAATTCTAGAGGAGACTCCTGCTAGGACAGTCTCCCGAAAGTGAAGAAGAAGAAATTGTATACACAAAGGCTGGCCACACACGCACCCGAAGTTCAGGAACTAACATTCGGGAACCGGATTCCGGAAGCTCGAAAATGTATGCAATTTGGCATTCTCCACACACGTCCTGAATGTTAGTTACAAACTGAATGTCAGGGCGAACCGGGCACCCGGAGAACCCGTTTCTTTTTTTTCTTTTTTTTGTGGCCTATATTGACTGCCTTGATTGCCTTTAGCCAATACTGACGATTGATTTCCTACATTTCCAAAAAGCGAGTACACACCTTTCGTCCACACTATTGAGCTGTATAATATAATATTGAAGCAATTAATTAGTCAATTTTAGTTTATATTAATATTTTCTTTTTAAGGTGATCGATGATAAAAACATTTTTTTTAAGTTTTGGAACATAATTCTGTAGGTAGGTACTTATTAGTTTAATTAGTGTTTTCCAATGTAGGTAGTTTTTTTATGAATTAAAAAAATGGCATTTTTTGTCAATTTCTGGCAAATTGAATTAAGACCAATTAATATGGCAGTTTATTGAAAAACTAAACTTTTTGAGAAAATAAAACGCTGCCTACTTGCATAAAAATAATTTATTTCTTTTTTCCTTTAGATTTTTTTATGTTTTTAATTTGTAGCGTGGCCCATTGTTATTGCCAGTGTAATAAATAATGATCTGTTTTGTTGTCATAACAAGACAAAATAGTACCCACCCAATAATAGAACAACTCACCCCAATATAAAATATATAGTTTACCTATTTATTATCAAATTTTAATCATGCTCGAATGATTTTTTTTAATTAATTTTCTGATTTATCATAGACTGTCCAATTTCTAAAAATCTGTATAAAACTCACCAAACTAGAGTAAAATTTGTTAACTCTGACAATTAATAGCTTAAAATCTGTAGGTATCGATACAGATAAATCCATTGATATCCTATACTATAACTTGATGATGAATAAGTAACGTCTCTTTCCATACATTTGGCGCGTTTAACATATTTTTCCCAGCTGTTAGGAAAACTTCATACATTTTTTTTTCCTCGGATTGCGATTTGCTGCTAAGAGAGTAGGTAATCTAGGTAGGTACTTACTAGGTAGTGAAAATGAATCAAATGACTATTGTTTATGACTACTACAATATCAGTCTTGGTGGTCTATGGTTAACTGAAGTTCAGTCGCCTAGCCACACACGTCCCGAAGTTCAGGAACTGACATTCGCCGGCTGAACTTCCGGACGTCTGTGGCCAGCCAAAGACGTGTAAAATTATAATAACATCGAAATGTGCCCAAGAAAGTGAGTTTACTGTGGCTAGCCCTGACAAATATAAATTTAAACAGTCCTATATGTATATGGGAAGTTTGAGGCACTCGTAATATGCTTGAATTTATTGACTTGGTCCGTGTGGTTTTACACAAGAGAAGATCGTAAAACAGTCAGCCAGCAAATATAATCCACGGAGTTCGTTAGGTTTCTGGTTACTCCACAAGGAACTAATACTACAATGTGCGGAGGTAACAGGATCTCACAAGTAAATCAAAACGGATTTTTTTGATGTTATATTTGTAAAAGTTACATAATATTTAAAGTTATAAACTATTGTGGGGCTGGTCGACCACGTCCAAATCCTCCTCTCTGTAACAAACAAATCACATTTATTTTATTTTATAATCTTAAAATAATTCATCACTATATCGTATCTTCTTCCATAGTAACTATAACTTCTCGAAAATCAAATAATACTTACAAATTCCAAGTCAGCTGTTCCAGCACCAACATCAGCCTTCTTGTCGGGTGTCTGTGAAGGTGGAGCCCTTCTGTAGCTCTGTCTGTCTTCACCAGGTCTTGATCCTTCTGGTTTGGAACCTCCTACAGCCCTCACTCGACTGAGTTCTGTGCGGGCTTGTCTCTTGAGTGTTGCAGGGACGATTTCAGGTGGAAGGTGCAAATATGTTCTCAAGTATTCAATACCTTCATTGGTCAGGTACCTGGGAAGTGAAGCGTTCATACAATTTAACAATTTCAGGCAATTCCGCCCAAGACAAGCCGTGGCCTAATGGGGTGTCACACGTATTGAACTTATGTTGTAAAAATGACAACGAAAATAAACAGCTTTATTATAATTTATTTAATTCGTGAAATGTTCATATATTCTTTTTTTCCCCAAACATTTACCACATATTATGCATTAGGCACAGAACGTTATCGAAACACTCGACATAAATAGAAACCAACAAGAATTTTAATTTTTCTTTGATAGCGCATGGTGATGTTGGATACCTTAGTTGCTTTAAAATTCATTGCGAATCACAGATGTTTAACAAGTTCCAACTGGAATTTTGTTAGTATTACAAAATCATAAACCAGATTAAAGAAACTGGTTGGTAATTTCCACTCGATTTTGGCCAATTTGTTGAAATCACTTATTATTCGAGGAAAGGTGAACCAATAAATTAGTCAAAATTAAATAAGTATGCAACACAATGTTCACTTGAGAAGTATGGCTTAATTAGACAAAATAAAAAACAGAGAATCTAGCTCGCAAAAAGAATTTGATGAACACGACTATGCTGCACAGTGGTTATTGAAGTAAATAGTAAACAGACTGGAGAAAATATACAATGTTATTTAGGTCCCAAAAGCCCTCAAAACACAAAGACATTTCTTTGAAGAATGTAGGAGAAGGCTACACTACTGTAGTACATAAAATATTACAAATGATTTACATTTTACTCTGCAATTAACAAACAAGGACTATTTTAAAATGCGGTGCTTCTACAATTTTTTTGAAATAATCTTTTGATTTGCTTACATTAAACAAGTTTCAATTCAGAGGCACAACTAACCAGTAAAAGTGCCTCCAGGCAAACTGTTCCTTCACATACCCTCTGGATTTGAGGGACTGCATAGCTTTTATTACATGGAGATTAGGTATCTGCTCCAATTCGGGATGTTTTGGTGCATGAAAGTCTTTCTTAGCCACCATAACACCTTCCTTAAAAAGGTATTCATAGATGGTCACTCTGTTCTGCTTGGGCATCAACATTCTGAAACACAAATGATTCGAGTTTTACTAAAACTTTGAAACATATACAAAACTACACCAAAGGTTATGAATTTGACATGCAAATCGCGTCTGTCAACAGGACGGTAAATCACTGATATAGCACAGAAATATCACTCATGCGGTATACACTGAATATCTTGGGGTTTAGTTAAAGATTTTAAGCGTCATTAATTAGTCAGATTCTTCTTATAAATTGAGGATTAATCGGAAAAGAACATACTTGACGTTTCTCGGATAACTCGCAGAACCGGAAAAGGTGGCGGGACGTCAAAATTATTGCTAGGTGAAAAAATTGAAATGTTTTGAAATTATTGTTTATTACAAAAAACAAAGATAAATAACAGAAGATTCTAGTTTCTATTTAGCTTTGAAATCTTTGCATATTTCGGGCGCAAAAATGGCGGCCGTCGCTATCACCGGTGGTTATAATGTCGCGAGTACGTTAAATTCCAAATATTGCAAATAATTATGATTTTATAATTAAGTTATATGATTTTATTAGTTTTATACGTGCTGTATGAATTTCAACCACTATGCTACATGAATAACTCGCAAAATTCGTTATATAACTCCCCCTTGACGTATCACTAGCTGTCAAATTCTCAATATTCTGTAATTTTTTGGCAGAAGTTGTTTCTTTTAAACAAATGTATCATTTTATTGTAAACGTTAATTATGAATATCTATCTCATTTCTGTAAACTACCATTTATCTGGAGTTGGTGTTTAGAATTACTGTGTCCCACCATTTGTTGTGAATTATCATTGATACGTTGGTCTTGCTAATTCAAACTGTGAACGTCAATATTATTTTTTGTGTTAAAAATTATTCTGCAATGTATTCATTCAGTTTCTATCAGGTTATTGAGCGTATATTTTGATTATCTCACAATAGATATTTTGTTTTGTAGAAAACAACATTGGCAGCATTGGAGTTTTGTATGTGCAATCCTCCAAGTATAGTTCACAACCCCAAAAGATCAATATAGCTGCCTGGAAGAGAGGTACTGGGGGCAGAAGTAGTTTTAATGGAGTTGTGGCTACGGTATTTGGCTGTACAGGATTTGTTGGGCAAATTGTTTGTAATCGTCTTGGGAAAATTGGAACACAGGTATTTTTTTTATAGGTTATACTACTTTGTGTTACTATTTGTGAAATTGTTCTTTATTTGAATGAGTTTGATATTCTCATTGTAAATTTCAGTTAATTCTTCCACATCGTTGTGATTTCTACGATGCTAGACCTTTGAAACTCACTGGAGATTTAGGACAGGTGTTGTTCCAAGAGTTTGATATCAGAGATAAGAAATCCGTTGCACAGGCAATCAAATATTCTAATGTTGTCATCAACCTCGTGGGTAGAGATTATGAGACCAAGAACTTTAAATATGAAGATGTTCATATTGAATGGCCTAGGCAGTTGGGCAGGTAGGCTTAACTAATGGAGAAAAGAATGTATTTTATAAAATAATACATGTTGAAATCACTGATTTAAAAATTCATGAGCTTGAGAGAAACAGTTTTGATTTATTGATAGCTGTCATATTATCACTGGAGTTCTAGAAACACTTATTTAATTTATACATGTGTTTTATTGTAGGATGTGTCGTGAAATGGGAATTCCAAGATTGATTCACATGTCTTACTTGAATAGTGCTGAGCATCCACCCCAACTAGCTGTGAAGGGTGGTAGTGCGTACAAGAGAACTAAATGGTGGGGTGAACAAGCTGTAATGGAAGAGTTTCCAGATGTGACCATTCTAAAAGCATCTGATGTCTATGGAGAAAGAGACAGATTTACAAAGTATGTAGACAGGCAACAAGTCATGTACATGATGGTTTCTTTATACTTTACGTGTCCGGTCTAAAGTCTACCACTCCAATAAGCCGCGACTTTCATCACTTTGTCGTTGGCCACAATCAGGTCCCCAGGTGTACAGCTCTCCTCCATCAGTGGACACATCAGGAGGTGGCTGTCATCCTGGGTTTCGCCTTTATAATTCTGCTTTTGCCTAAATATTATTTTTACCTTAATTGTCACCATTATTGGTGGTTGGTTGGCGGATACTGCCGACGGCAATAAACCCGCCATTTGAAAATATTATTTTTTCAATAAAGTTTTATTTTGGTATTTGTTTACTCATTTATTTAAGATATTTTTTAAGGATGGGTAGAATTTTTTTCCCATGAATGCCGTATTTTAACTTGTATTCCACCTCTCATTGCCTTATTTATAGATTTTCTTTCTTTTTCAGTTACTTTGGATATTGGTGGCGCACCTGGCAAGAACTGTTACCTCTTTATAGGAATGGTATTGGTATATTCAAGCAACCTGTGGCTGTAGGAGATGTTGCTCAAGGAATAGTAAACATTGCTCAGAATCCAGATACTATTGGCAAAGTGTACCAGGCTGTTGGGTAAGATGCTATTTTCTTATATTATAAAGAATACAAGTGCTTAGATTAATTGTAAATGTATAAATGTGAATGTTTTGTCTTGTTTTAGGCCTAAACGTTATGAGATGTGCGAGTTAGTTGATTATCTCTTCCGTGTGATGAGAAAGGAAGGATACTTTGAATACAAGCGTTACGATTCGAGGTTTGACCCATTCTTTGCAGTGAAAGTTTGGATATCTGAAAATCTTGCACCAGGACCTCCATATGGCAAATTGCATTGGGAAGCTGTTGATAAGGTTACTTACTAGCTTCACAAATTATCTCATAGTAGTCTTCCTCTAGGGAACTGAGAAGTTAGGAGTTATTTAGAGCAGTTAGTTTTGGAAATTATGATTTATAATAATAATAAACTTTATTCCAGACCTGGAAGTGGGTTGTGCAAGCCTCTCAGGTCCATAGCATAATACATATTTTATACATATAAGATGAAAATAAGAAAGCAAATGATGATTAAAAACAAAATTAAAAATTACAAAGACATGACACTCCGGCGACAGTTTTTTCTTTCCGCCTAACCATCAAGGGTCATGGCGTGATGGTGTAGTAATTGTAGTGCACGTCTGTATGTGTGCGTTAAGATAGGTATTCCATCTGTAAGTCAGTTGTGATGTCTGTCGGTCGAAGGCGGCTCGCACGAGAGCATTACCATGTGCCGTCAATTTAGTCCTTGGGCCATAAATTTTTTGTCTTATTGTAGCTCCGAAGTACTTTGTCCTACCCTCTGTAAACATTTGTGATGCACTACAGTATTGTCGGTATCCAAAAAGTATACGATATGCGTCATTGTATTGTAGGGGAAAGTGGGGGAACCGTGCGCAGTGGGTAATCATGCGCAGTGAGATTCAGCAAGATCCCGTCCTCAAATAATATGCAGTTTTGTAGCCGCCGACAAGGCCAACGTATTTGGTAAGATTCAGCTCAATTGATGAAAAATTTGACGAGTTTATGCCATTTTATTAAAAACTAGTATTTTGTTCTAATTTTACACTGACTAAAATAAGAAGGAGAGCGCATAATTACAATAGTTTTTCAATGTTTTATGATTAGTTCGGTAGTTAACTATCTCCTTTGACCAATATAATATAGTTTGGTGCTATTTGTACAATAGTTTTTATAATATTTGGATAGATGCTGAATTTCACGTGAGGGGTAATTGTGCGCATACGAGTGCATAGTGTTTTATGAATGCGCATGATTACCCCTCATGAAACTAAATGGCAAGGAATACATTTTTCACAATTTAAAAAAAAATCTGTATTAATTACGTAATAGGCACCTAATTATAATAAAAAAATGTTTCAATTAATTTGAGTGCCTAAAATATGATAGAAAAACCAACGTAAACAGTTAGACTAGCTAGGTATTGCAGAAAACTATACACGATACTAAAAATAAAGGAAACTCTGAGCTGATGGTAAAGAATTAGCATACCTGCCCGAGTCAACACTGTGAAAAGGTTTGAAAAGAATATCTTCCAACCATTTTTCTTTATGATGGGAGCTGAAAAATCTTCTGTGACAAAATCACAGAGTAAACGCAGTTTTTTTGGCGAGTGAAATATGTAGTATCTTCAAATGGACTTCTTTTCCATTTTTAGTGCTTTTTCTCACTGTCAACAATAATAATTGTAATTTTAAACAATGACAATTGTCTAATTAATAAAATAATGTTGGTTATTCAACTCATAGCAAATTAATTTGGTCGTTTAACTTCGCCTTGAATGCGCACAATTACCCTACCCATGCGCACCATTACCCTGCGGTATGGTGATGGTGCGCAAATGACTTGTCTCATTTAATGCTTTGTAGATCAGTTCTGCGACTAATTAAAGTAAATATGTAGCAGTATGCAGTTCGATAGAAGACATATGAGGCTTCCACATATCAATGTTTTACTTTCTAAACTAAAAAGGTTTCGACGTAGCATCAATTTTGGCTTAGGTGCGCACGGTTCCCCCACTTTCCCCTACCTTTAATTTGTTTATTGTGGCGAGTCTGTAGTTCGTCCATAGTTGACATGTATATAAGTTCGTGCAAAAAGCGTTGCGATGTAACATTTACAGGATTAGTGGCAGAAAAATTAGAATTTTTAGGCCTTCCGAAGATAGAAAACTATTAGGCTGAAGCATTAACTATAATAAACTCATCTATTATTGATATATGTATTGAGTAATACTGAGGTGGTTTATTTTCCAGGAGGGAACGACTGATGTTGTACGTGATGATTTACCAACACTAGAAGACTTAGGAGTTATTCTAACAGAGTTGGAGACAGAAATGCCATACTTATTGAAGTACTATAGAGCATTTAATTTCTATAATGATGAATTTAATGAATTCAAGAGGGCCCATCCACCTAAGACAGTTCCCTTAGGGACACTCTAATTTTTAGTAAAAAATGTTTTGTCTTTTGCAAACTAATAATCACCCTCTGAGAATGGAAATGTTGCTGTAGATATTTAATAAATAATGTTATGATAACTTGAATGTTGTAAATAAAAAGATGAGAAAATTAGGAACCCCTTTTTATTTGCACAACTCACAAACATCATATGGGATTATAAGATTAGAGAGAATGATAGAGAAGACATTTACTGTACTTAATAATAAAAAAATATAAATAAATAACCAGGATTTATAACATTACCTATTAAATACATTATTCACTATATTATGTACATACTATGTATGAAAACTATAAATGCATTTTTAATCGGATATGGATACATAATTATTCTCAATATACTAATATCTATGTTTATAAATTATATGTATAGCAATTATATTCAAAATAGTATTTCTAAGATATCAATAAAGGAAATTAACTTAATAGTACTAATACATAGAAGCCAGACTCTCACGACAAATTGATGATTCACAGGATTCTACAAGGCGTCACATTCTGATAAGAAGAAACATTAGCCCAGAGAGAGTTAGTACTCTTGTGATAAAGATTTTGTAAATCTGGCATTTCTGTATTTTTGAGACTAGGAAAAGCAATGCTTAAAAACTAAATTTGGCCAACTAATCATTAACAAAAATATAAGTTTATGCAGACTTTTGTTTGTTTATTATGTTTTAATTAGAGACCGACCGAATATTCGGTTTCGGTTTCGGCCAGTTTCGGCCAAAATAGCCGGTTTCGGCCCCAGTTTCGGTTTCGGCCAAAAAGTGGCCGAATCTTCGGCCAAACCGAAACTAGCATTGTCAGGAATCTTCGGAACAGATTCACACTTTGTGCTTGTATTCTACACTAGAGTCCTTTTTTATTTTACAAAAGTGAACTAGATTTGTATCACTACCCATTTTTATACACATCATTTATGTCTTATGACAAACATTTTGCCTGCGGCGCTACTTAACAGCCGCAGGATTTATCACTTCGCCCATTTAAAAAAAAAATTGCCTGCGGCGCTAGTTTTTGATGCATTTTAATGAATTAATTTTGTATTCTACATACCTATTTTAGTTCAAAGATAATGTACACATAGGCGTCGGCAGAAGGGCAGATGCCCCCCCCTAGAGATTGTAATAGGTATATATATTTTTTTGCCAACAAACTGCGAATAGCTCAAAGAAAAATGGAAAGAATAATGTTGGGCATTAAACTGCAAGACAGGAAGAGGAATGACTGGATACGCAGCCAGACTAAAGTGACTGATGTGGTTGAGAGGATAGCGGTGCAGAAGTGGAGATGGGCGGGGCACATTGCAAGAATGCAGGACAACAGATGGACTAGGAGACTGCTGGAGTGGAGACCAAGGGGCGACAAAAGGCCACAAGGGCGACCACCTACCATATGGATGGACGATGTTAAGAGGTTTGCCGGACCCCAGTGGATGGGACTCGCACAGGAGCGGGAGAAGTGGAGGAGTAGAGGGGAGGCCTATGTCCTGCAGTGGGAAATCGTGGGCTGAATGAGAGAGAAATAATAAGACCGCACAATAAATCACACTATTACCGCACATTTATTCACCATGTTATAATTTTTGTAAAATGAGTATAAAAAATCCATCAAAACACAATTGTTTCACAAAAAATTGCCTGCGGCGCTATTTTTTTGTTCCTTTTTATAGAAAACATTTTTAGTACATAACATTGTGTAAATTATTATGTACATTTTCAAATAAACCAAACCAGATCACGCCCTTCTTCACCATGTCCCACAAAAAATTTTCGCCTGCAGCGCTTCTACGCGTTTTTCTTTCTATATCAATTTCGGAAATTTTTGATGCCCCCCCTTACTCCGAGGCTGGCGTATTAGCAAACTACATCGTAACTTGCGTTACTTAACCTCCCGAAGAAAAATAGCATTTTTATGCCCCCTCCTAGTGTTACCTATGCCATGTATGCCTACATAACTGATGTACCTACATAAGTTGTAGTTTAATGAGTTGCTTTCTTTTGTGCTTAGATTGAGTTCCGAAAATGAAGTCATTTCCTAATAAACATCTGGGAAACGCTACATATCAGAGCAGGGTACCTATAATGATTTTTTTTTCAAAATTACAACTGAAATTCCCAAGTTTCGGTTTCGGTTTCGGTTTCGGCCGAAACTAGAAGGGGAGCCGAATATTCGGTTACGGTTTCGGTTTCGGCTAAAAATCCAGTTTCGGTCGGACACTAGTTTTAATTATTGTTGTGTATTTGTTGATTTGGCAAATCTTCTTGCAATTGAAGGATATGTTCCACTGGATGTGGCTTCCCATCTGGTCCTATTCTACACGGCTGAACTATACCAGACTTGTTGAGTTGATCCATAAGATTAACCAGTTTCATAGCTTCATATTCCTTCTGCAATGCAAAACAGTATTATAATTTGCTGAGCCGACATTTAATAATTACTAGTATACTCTTTTTGACGAGAACACAAGGAGATGATCTATAGGTACTATTTATTTATCATTATGGTAAAACGAGTGCATCACATCCTTTGTAGGAAAAAATTATAAGATTGAGCATTGGGTGAAACAAACTACGGAAGCGAGCTTGGTCGTCAGAAATTAACCTAAATGTTAAAACATTTTTGTAAAGTACAGGAAATTCCAAGAAACATATGAAAGAAAGTCAAGCATGTAATAGAGTGTAGTGTCTATGTCTGCCAACCTGTTCTTCAGTGCATCCAGCCATAGGATCAGGATGTGGAGCTTCATAGCATCCTGTCACTGGATTTATTGTATGTCTCATTGCTCTATACTCCTCAGTGTCACTATCATCACTGTCTGATGAATATTGAGACTCTTTAACTCCTGGTTTCATACCTAGTAGACCTTTAGTGGCAAACAACCCTGCTGCATTACCATATCCCGTGTATTTAACCATTCTGGAAACTGCAAGTGGACGTAAGAAATAAGTTCAAAGTGTATTTAAAATTCAATGTAATATTTGCCAAAAATATACCCACCACTCTCTTTACAGAGGATGAAAAGAAACTGTGCTGCTAAATCTCTGACGTGTGTAACGGGAGTAGTGAGGAGCCTGCAGAGTTTATTTCTTACTGTGTTACCTTCTTCAGGTCTAGAGTGAACGTCTTTAAGTGGAGGTAGAATATTGCCTCTAAGGTATTTCCTGAGATAAGAATAGCTGCTGGCTGCCCTGTGCATTACACTCAGTATTGGTGACAGATTATCATATTGTCCTGCAGTGTTCTGTAACGTAATCAGCTGTATGGAATTAAGTATGTATGCGTTTAAGTAACAATGCACACAAAATTACAGTCTATCAAATTCGTTAAGAACTAAATGGTCCTGGACTAACTAGGAAATAAAATTTTATGTGCTGGCAATGCTGGCATTTATATTGAAATTCTACTATGGTTGCTAAAAAGCTATATGCAGTGTTCTCATCGAAAACCGTCTTGGACTGTTAACTAGATACTGCCTAAATGTGTAACAAATATTACATACACAGTTATATCTACTAAAATACATAATATGGTAGAATAATACTTGGACTTCACACAAAAATTATTACTACTAAAAAGCAATTGTTGTTTCAATTAGTTTTTGTATAGTAGTTGTTAAACACACCTGTGTTTGTGAGATCCTCAAATCAAGATATTTTATTAGTAAGTGGAGTGATTTCATATCTCGACCTTCATACATATGCTTAGTTGGAGATGTTGTTTCAGATGTTATAACAGGTGCCAACTGAGAATAACATGTGGTAGGAATTCTGGAAATATTTAAAATGTAATCAAAAATTCTTTATCACGATAAACAAAAAAAGGTTACGATTACAGAGACTACGTTACCCCGTGAGGAAGTTGACTACATTGTTGTGTAATTCCGTGGTTTTATCTTTAGACACCGATGAGCACAATAAGAGTGTGTTGCATATTGACACCAGTCTGAGAATGTAAGGTTCATCTTCATCACTGGAAGATGACTCGACATTAGATGGAAGAATTATGTTGAATAATATCTTCAGAATCTCACAGATCAGAATCGTTCTTTTCTCCTGGAATACAAATAATTTAATACATTAATATTATCTCCATGCATCCATTTCATTATATAATATGTGACAACTCTACATGTGGATGTTTACTAAGTAATTGACTATCACTGACCACATAGAGTTTACACAAGTAGGAAAATAATGATATATGGAGGTACTAACATCAACAAAGTATTGGAGGTCCCCTTCAACCATCTTCACAGGTACAGGTGATGTCTCCAAAGGTGCTAAGTCTCTCAATATTTCATCCAAACTCTCAGTGAGATAAACCAAACCGTGCAACTCACTCTTCACCGAATCTCTTTTCTCTTCTTTTAGAGCCGTGATGATAAACAATAATCTCATATCGAAATATTTAATATCATAAGGTAAGTTGCCATCTTTCCATGTGCGAAGTCTGGAAATTAGTCCTTCAACTAGGCAGTTTGAAACACAGAGATTCTGCACTGCTTGACTGTTATATATCAGATTGCACAAGCATTTTAATGCTTCAATCTTAATATCATCTGATGGACTTTCCATTGGTAATTCATCCTCAGCCACTGTTAGTTGATATAATCCTGACATTTCCAAAAGAGTATTAATCCACTTTTGGCACACAATATCATCGAGGCATTCTTTGTCTCGGCTGAAATAAAATTCATACAATTACATACCTACATTTAGATAAACAGACATGTAATTAAATGATATTATATGTATTTTTATAAGGCTTCTTTGGAGCGATTAATACTATTGACAAAACTTGTTTTAGATAAAATATTCAACAGTTTTTTAAGTACCTTAAAATTCTGATATTTGTTAAACACAATGCATGTATTTGTGTGGCAGCAGGATTTTGCAGATAGTCGAACAATGCGGACCAAAGCTGTACTCTTTTAGTACTATTATCTAACTCTGGGAAGGAGAATTTTGGTGAATTCTAGAAACATCAACAAGATTAAATATAATACATCACCAGTATAATTAAATTAAAATATATGCAAAAGAATTTGAGTAACTTACAAGTTTCGCAAGTTTTTGCAAAAGTGGCGTTTGTAGGGATATATTTCCACTGCAAATATGAGTAAACAGTTCTTCATCCATTTTTAATGATAAAATGTATTACGTTCAATTAAACAACAGCGATATCGATTGTTAACACCTAGATTCTAACACTTCTAAACGTCAACATGACAGTTGACTTTGACGTAAATTGTAATGTTGCCATTTCTAGAACAAATATTTTTAGGGGAAGTTGGCAAACGGTTGGCAAAATTGGGCAAAATACGTCCTCTGTTTTTTTTTTTTGCATGATTGCATCACGTGATTGGCGAAAAGTTTGATTTTTACGGGAGGGCAACTGCAATAAAAGATACAAATATAATAGATGATTCATGTAGGAAATGTCTCGCTAAACCGGAAACGATACAACATATAATTTCGGGTTGTTCAACAATAGCGCAAACTGAATATACATATAGACATAATCATGTGGCAAAAAAAATCCACCAAAATTTAGCTATAAAATATAAATTAATAAATTCGAGAAATATAATTCCATATTATAAATACAACCCGGAATCGGTTTTAGAAGAACAAAATTATAGGCTCTATTATGATAAAACAATTATAACAGATAGAACAATACATCATAATAGACCCGATGTAGTTTTACATAACAAACAAACTAAAATTACTTATTTAATTGACATCGCTGTACCAAATACATTTAATATTCAAACAACCGTCGCAGAAAAAATTCGTAAATATACAGAATTAGCAGGTGAAATAAAAAATATTTGGCATTCTAGGTCGGTATATATAATCCCATTAATATTATCAGCTACAGGTATAATACCAAAATCGCTAATAAACAATTTAAAAAAATTAGATTTACCGGAAAATTTATACATAAAAATGCAAAAATCGGTCATTATTAATACCTACTTGCAATATTGTAAGACGATTCCTAAATACTGATATTTCAGGCACAATGCTTGTATTTTAGGCCCCGCGCATCTGAGCCTAATCCTGTGATATCCGTGATATCTGGATAGGTGAATTTTTCCCAGTATTAGGCTGATGAGTTTATATGTGAATCATGAATGATAATATGTAGACTCTTCTGGCTGATATTACTGAGAAGTGTGTTGGCAAAGTCATGCCTCCGCGTAAAAGTACAGCATCTTGTATACAATAGAACAGAAATATTTCTTTCGAAGGATGTTAACAACCATAGATTTGGCTTGTTCTCTCTAGAAGAAAAGTATATGAAAGCTAATCGTGTATGATTGAATAGGTAACTTTAACTTTTATAAGGATTTTTCCTTCGACGAAAAAAATGTGTGGTTCCAGTGTGAGTGATAGACTATTCATTTACTGAGTCAAGACTTTGTTTTCTACTAGGACCGCGGTGACCTTCGGTCTTGCCCACTAGTATCACTAAGCTTGCCGAGGTTGCTGTATCTTTTCAATGTGTCCAAGATATGAAGTCTTATGGCTCACACGTTTTTAAAGTAAAAGAAAGTAGCCCTTCTCAAAACCCAATGTCCAGTGTTTCCTTCAGATTCTAGTTCGGAAGGGCCCCCCGGAGCAGGCCGAGAACTATGGACCTATGGACGGCAGAGACTTCAGACATTTATTTTTTTGGTTTTCACTGAAGTTTTCGGAATTCTCCACAATTCCCCCCCCCCCCCCGCCGCCAAGGTTCTAGCTTTTACTAGGGACGCCCCACCCCCGGCCGACGAATAATTTTTAATTGGATAAAAAATGTATAGTGGTAAATTTGAAAAGGAATCAAAGAGCCTGTTCCTATTATATAATTACAAGGTATACCTACTATATTATAATTACAAGGTATACCAATTATATAATTACAATTAATAATGACTAACTACTGGGGCGTTGCCCCCCCCCTGCCCCAGGGTCGCTCTAACGAAATTGCCCCTCGGAGCAAAACTAAATTCTTACTGTTCAGTAGGTACATACATTACCTACCTACTTATAGTTATTGGGTACATACCTAATTAATCAACTATAATTATAATGTCATGATACCTGCCTGTTTTTACTATCATCAGAGACATCATCGTACTTAGAATAGGTTACACCGTCTACGTTAGCCAGGTATTTATTATAGCATAATAGTGTCCAAGCATGCATGTATAACAAATAACCCATACTTAACTAACCACGCTATACTTATAACTACTTAAGTACAGATTGTTAGTTGGTAAATAATACCTATCACTTTATCTTCTGATTGCGGTAGACATTCTAATAGCTGTTTATTCATTGTATTTTTGTTCACAGGACCATCGAGGTGACTTCCTCATGATCACAAAGTCAGTCTATTCGACACAAACCAACCGGTAAAACATGTTCGAAACTATATTGACTACGTTGTTTATATAAATGATTTTCACTAAAGTTAAATCAACGCTTGGTGAATTACGTTCGAGTGTAATGTTAAATGATAAATAAATAATATAATACTTACGTCGCAGTTTTTTGTGCGAAAGTTTACGTGCTGGAGATAAATAATGTACAGCATTATAAAAGAAAAATGTGAATAATGTATGTTATTCTTATGTGTGTATTTTTATTAAGTTTTGAGGTTAACGCGGCAAATAACACTGTCATTAAAAAGTGTTGCAATTACGGAGAAAGTCTAAATGAACACCTTCAATGTTCCAATGAAACAAACTACAACGATAATGATTGGTTTCCAACTTCTCCATTCATCATTTACTCGTCTAAAAACACTCTCAAAATAGTGTCCAAAGAAACAACACAAAAAACTATTCAAAGTATTTATTCAGGAAAAGTAGATTTCGGTTTTCCCGCCTGTGACGTGACATTGAGGGATACCGTTGTTGCCTGGAAGGAATCAGATTTGGAGGGACAATTCTACTTAATTTACGACTCACAAAAAAGAGTGAAACTAAATATAAAGAGGGAATCTATATTCCATGATAATGTTACAGTGTCATTTAAAAAGCCTTTTACTCCGGATGCGTATTGTGTGGACACTGGTCCTAATGATGCGTATGTGGGTCTTGTATGTCCCTGTGACGAGGTGACATGCATTCGGAAGTGTTGTCATCAGGAATCTGTATTTAGTGAAGAAAAACAAAGTTGTGTTATCATCGATGATTTGAATATGACTGATGCGCAACTAAATTCTTATAAGGATTGGAGACCTGAATTTGAGGTATGTTTAAGTAGGCGAACATAATGTTTCCACAATCTAAAACCTACAATTTATATAACGAATGTCAACGCATTGATTTTTGTTTACAGCAAAATGTAAAAATTGTATCTAATTTGTGTGGTTTTTAGGTACAGTAGGTATAGATTTCGTACGAAATCGTGGTGAAGTAAACCAACATAGATATATGTAGTACCTACAAAACAGGTAATTCTACACCTAGTTATGATTATAAAATAGGTCGGTACTGTTGCTTTAACTGTATATTGCATATTTTTTACCTATTCGCTATTTAAATAATATCAATTAGCATATTTGTATGTGGGCAGACATAAGTTAGGTACAACATGCCTAGGTACGGTGTGCCTGTGCCTGTGTATGAATGTATACTTAGATATCATTATCTACTATAGGTAAATACTCTGTACCAAAGAGAGATACATCAATTTATACGATAGGCAATTTGTTGGTTAGATAATGCTTTAATATGAAAGTTTTCAAAAATGATGTGAGTATACTTATTGTTTTTACCACCACGTTGCTTTCAACTCTAATAATAATATTACAACTACTTTCCAATATATGTAATTACAACATGTCAAATTGTTTGCCGTCACTGAATTTTCTTATATTTTTTTTTTCACAATAATTAAACAACTCGTTTAACATCAAATGCACAAATTTTATCTGATCTGCGAATTTACATCTGATATATGAATCGCGCAATTATTCAACATGCAAATATGATTTTATATTTGAGTAGGTATCAAATATTACTACGGTAAGTATATCCGGAGTTATTTTTTTCCAGCCCTCGGCGTCGCAATGGGATGAAAATGAGGAGGAGGAAGTAGAATACTTCCTTCTTCCAGGAAAGACCCCACCTTGCTTAGAGGATCGAGGTATTCACACGGAATGGGGAGAAGGATCAAAGCCCTTCTATTTCGATGCCAATGGAAATGTAAAGGTTAGACTGAAAAATTTTACGAAATAAATCTGATAATGGACTGAAGTATAATTTCCAGATTAAATAATTAGTGAAGTGGAATATTTTCAGATGAATCTATCCGATGGAAGTATGATAGAAGTAGTTGTTGGTGATTACTGCGCAGATTATGGTTGGAAGTCTGGAAAGCTTGTGCCACTTCTGCTGCGTTGCTTCAGTCAGAAAGCTGTTGAACAAATTATATCGGCTGAATTACATTTCGGAGTATATGGGACTATGCTTTTATTAGCTGCAATACTCATGACATTGGCGGCTCTCACAATACAGTTTTCTGGAGAATTAGAAGAAAGGTTTGCTGCTAGACCTCAGCTCGCACATATTGCCTGTCTTGCTGTAGCACATTATGCAGCAGCCATAAATACATTCTTTACTAGTGCTGGATCATCTTTCTGTGTGTTTTCAGGTAAGATTTTTCACATCTTTTTTTGTTCGTTCATATAGTCGAAGTTACTAGAAATATTTTGTAAACTATAAAGATGGCGTCGTTCTCACTTCTCATGCTTTAGAATCAATTCATTTTTTTAGTTAAAAAAATACACCGGTTGTGCTATGGACCGAAAAAATACGTACAAGTTTGTTAAAAGCGTCACCATATACAAAGGTTATCAACAATAGTTAAATGTCTATATGTCTGATTTTATTTTAATTATTTATAACCACCTGTATAAGCGAAATATTTACCTACCTATTAATTCTTATCGATCCGTAATCGAACAAATGATGTGTTTGGAGATAGAATAAACCATTGCATATCTTTTCGTATCAGTGGTAGCGTAATATGACACAATACTTGCATAAAGAATCTTGATTATTTATGATGGTCAAGTTAAGGTTCTTGAACTCATAATGCCAACTACATTCTTTTACACAATCAATGCAGGTAGATGTGTATGAAAAGACATTGCACGTATGAAGGTTGCCATGTGTAAGTTCCTGTCCTTTCTATATTACTTACATATAATGCCATTGCAGGCGCTGGTATTGGAATTGGTTGTGATTATAGGTACACAGTGAATTTAAGTTTTTGCGATGACTTATCGTGGGTTTTAAGGTCATACATTCTCAAGCGTTGAACTTATTGGACGTCTATTATTACAGTACAGAATGACAATGTCATTTGCATTCAGCGAGTGTCTGTCTGATTCGTCTGTGTGCTTGTGCGTGACTCTCCTATACAGTCGAGGCTCTGGGTGCGGTATGCTTTCATCATTTCCATTTCTGTTAGTCATACAATACTGCTAAGTTCGCTATATATAAACTACTAGCTGAGTTACCCGTGCTTCGCAACGGCAAATTTAACAAACCAACCTGGCATTCTTTACGGGCTTGAGCTGGACAAAATGTGACTTAAGATCTGAATTTATTTTCCAACGCCCTTTTATACGATACCACACTCAACCACACTCAACTCCACACAACCCTTAGATCCCCTCATCATCATGGCATCTCCTAGGAGTCCTAGGAAAAGCTTTTTCTCCAAAAACCGGCAACGTCAAAACACAGTCCATATTATCGCAAAGGTTGTTCTAAATTTTCGGTGCCATCCTACTTAAAATGCGGGAGTTATGCGAACACTTACAAAAATCAGACTTTACTTTATATGTGTATGTGTAGATAGATAGATAGGTTGGTGGCATACTAAAAGTACGTATGCCAACCATAGAATAATAATATATAGTACGTAATGCCAACTAGTACTTTACAAATAGGAGAAAGTCCTTATACAGAAACATTAGGTATCTACCCACCTGTAATTTATTAGGTGGTACATGCCTATTGCCTACAGTAGATCATCTAGATAAGCGAAAAATCGGCTACCTACTATAAATTATTTTTATGCTTTTGATGCAAGAGTCTAGCGATACATAGTATGCATAGTATGAAAGATGTTGTGCTTTTCGTTTTATAGTAACAGTATTTTTTTGATTATTACTTATACATATAATACCTATTCCAAAAAACAAGATTGTCAAAAAAAAGCAAAAAATAATAAAATATTATCTACCTTTCATTCATTCAATTAAATTACTTAAACATGGAGCTTGTAAACAATTCAGAGAAGGAGAGTTAGTAGAATTAAAGGAAAAATATCAAAGGCGAAAAATATTAATTATGAAAACAAAACTACACATAATAGAAACTCATTAGTGGGTCGGGAGGGGAGGGGGGGGGGGGGGCACGTCCCCGAGAGACGACACACCTACCATGGGGAAACCGTTTAGGAATTTAGATCACATTAAGTATGCAAATTAAATACTATCACACGACAATGGAAAAAAATATATAAGCATTATTTGGGTGGAGCTAAATTCTAATAAGTAATTAGAACTAAACTATGTTTTTTTAGTAGGTACAGAAGTACTGGAATATATGGACAGCCTCGTATTGAGCAAATCGAATTACGGAGCGTACATATATTTAATTTACTTTTTTATTCTGTGTTTGTGCTGCCTAAATTGTACAACGTTTTCCTCTAGAATCTAGATTAAGATTTAGTACGTAGTAAAACCTATCTAATTACCTACACGTAATTTTAAGATGATAGTTTCTAAGAAAATGTAGCAGTGTGTGCCTTTCCGGAAAATCTTGAGCCCTCCTCTAAAAAAAATATTTTGTTTTTTTCGTGAAAATTAGATGACATGGGAGCTGAAGCTGGGTTTTACGATAATACCTAGTTTCTAAGAAAATGTAGCAGTGTGTGCCTTTCCGGAAAATCTTGAGGGCCCCTCTGAAAAAAATATATAGTTTTTTCGTGAAAGGCTGGATGACATGGGAGCTGAAGCCCTTAATGCAGGGCGTGTGTAACGAATGTTATGAACGTGATGAAAGCAAGAGGTGAAAGGTGTGTATCTAAGTGTGTGGTGCTCTGTCCGCTCTGCCTACCCCGCAGGGCATATGGCGTGATGATACAAATAGATAAATTGAAGGTTTCATAAAGAGTGCATGGTGTTTGTAAAATCATGAAATAAGAACGTGTTATCGTTAGGTAATTTAATCATAGTGCATAATGGCATCTCATAATATAATTATGTATCAGTAAAGCTATCAATACACATTATTATCACCATTAAACTTGATAGCTTAGGTACTCCCCACTTTATGATGTAGATAATATTATTAAATTACAAATTAACATAAACGTAGGTATACAGCTTTCAAAATGCAGAAATTTGTAATTATTGATAGAAGGTACATGAAATATCCTTTGAGCATTTCAAAATACTACTGATATTTAAGGCACAAAATGCCTGTATAAATTTTAGGCACAGCGCATTTGATATTTGGATAGGTGAATTTGACTGTATGGCTGCGTAGGCTGATGAGTATGTAGATGAGTATCAATCATGAATGATAATATCTAGACTTTTCTCGCTGATAATACTGAGAAGTGTGTTCGCAAGGCCTGCCTGGGCGTATACACCTGCAATGATTAATGAATACCATCAAAATACTTATTGAATGTTTGTGAACAAAGGCACTTCTCGTGTAATCTGCCTACAGTCTACACGTATTGGCTAATAATTCAGCCTATAGGTTGCAGAATACATAATATCTCGAATCAACGTGCTTATTATTGTTCGATTGTGTAGTGAAAGTTGTACAGGGAATTCTCAATAGACATAGCCATAATACTATTATAGATATTCGCTGAATTCATATTGCAAATAATATTGTATCCACCATGGGCGTCGATAGGGGGGGGGGGACGGCTGCTGCCCCCCACCCCTAGTGATTAGAATAGGTATATATTTTTTCACATAAAATGATAAAACCTCACAAAAAATCACATTATATCGACACATTTTGTCATCATGTCATACATTTTCTAAAATTAGTATAAAGAACATCAAAATAGAATTGTTAAAAAAAAATGTCTGCGGCGCAATTTTTTTTTTACTTTTTATAAAAATCATTTTTCATACATGTATTAGGTACATACCTACATACAAATTATTATGTATATTTTCAGATAAACCAAACCATATCACGATCTTCTTCCCTGTCTCACAAAAAAAATTTTTCGCGTTTTTCGTGCTATATTACTTTTTTTAATTTTTTTTTGCCCCCTCTTAGCCCCGAGGCTGGCGACGCTCATGGTACCTACCATACAGTATGCGTCGTTCTATAATAGAGATGGTTGAGGCATACTATACGTAGAAATCATTTACTCACATAATATAACAATTATTGTTTAATATTTTTCGTGCATGTTGCTCACGAAGGATGAGTATAGAATTGAGTATTATAATAGACATATTATTATAGGTAACCATAGTAATTACATCAGCACTGATTAGGCACCTTTATACTCGTATCTAATGAAGTATAATTAAGTATTGTTGAATAAACAGACACACGGATGTTTTTTTACAGGATGACTTGTCTTTTTTTTTTGTAAAAAAAAAATTGGTATTCGAGTGGGATTATTATAAACTGTATTATCAATCTCTTTACATACAGACAACCAATGAGTCCTAAAAACTCCTTGGGCCCAGTATGTTTACGTATAAAAAAAAATACCTATATAAAACTCGTTTCCCGAAAGTCGCCTTGAATGTTTTTTGTATTGATAATATTTAATATGTATTAAAATTTAGGGAATAATCGTAAAAGTTTTTTGATTGAAGGGAAATTACCCCAAAAATGAAAAAAAAAAACACTATTTTACCATTTTATGAAATGACCCTGACGTTATAGCTGGGTCGGGAGTTAAAGGGCGAAAGGTATAATGCTGTCCTAAAATTATCATCAATCTTAATTTCTGTTTAATCAGTGAGCACGTAAACACATTACGAGTATTACGACTGCAGTGCTAAATATCTATTACATGAATATGTCTATCTATGAAAAAAAAAAAATGTTTGTTTAATACATTCTCATTCTATTTTCATCCCACCAGGTCGTGCTGCGTATCACAGTAGCAGTCAATAACTTATTTTTTTATAACCAATATATTTTTTGCTGCCAGCCGCCTTAAGAAATAGATCCGCCCAGTACTATTTTAAATCGGTGAAGCTTTAAAATTAACTTCGATAAGATTAATATAATAGGTATACATTATCTAATAAACGCGGATATACCTACTTTTTATGATTCAATTATTGATCGATTGGTTAGAGATTTATGTAGTCGATTGAATTATAATATGAATATCTAACAATGTATTACTATTACTCCGCCCTCTAATGTTCTAAAAGGGAATACAGAGAGGTCTACGGACCCTGATACACGAGAATGAGTAAACTTAGAAGCGTAGCTTCTTTTTCACTTTTTTTTCTATCCCTTCTTCATCTTAAATGGCAATGCTCCTGCTCTCAATTGATTTACCTTGTTTATAGGTATCTGCGTATACTTCATGTTTGATGCAATTTAGCTAAGTAGAGGTTTCGTTTCTGCCCCGTTCATTTCATATTACCTATTATTAAAACGATGTACGTAAGTAATTCCAGGAGAACAATATACTATAGTAGAACCTACCTTTCAATTTGGTGTGTGATTTTTTATTACACTTTATAAGTCGTATGCCCAATGTCTATATATTTACTGACGAACTGTACCTAGTTGAGAACATATCAAAATAAATACCTAGGTATATTTTTCAATTGATTATCTAGTAGGTAAGTTTATTGTTTATTTGCTCTCTTTGCTTTTTTTAAAAACTTTAGTTGTAAATGTTTTTGAATGTTTTTCATTTAACTTTTTATGTAATGTTGAAATTTGTTTTAATATAAAGCTTTAAAATATATATGTATTTGATCTGAACAGCATTATCTAGTACCTATATGCTGACAATATTATAAGTACCTTATATTTAGATATCAATATACAAAAAGATAGATATTCGCACAGTGGCGGATCCAGGATTCAATTTTTGTCACTCATGGTTTGGGGGGAGGGGGCTTCAGCCCCCTGGCCCTTCCCCTGGATCCGCTAGTGTATTCGCATGTACATATAGATTAGTATTGGCGTGTTGTGTCGCTCGAGGTAAATAGTAATCGGGTGTATGATTTTATAATTATGTAGGTATCAGCGGCGAAGGGTGGATTTCTGCAGAAGGCAACCCGAGGCTAACATTTCTTATGGGCTTATGTCAGATTAGACACTATTATACCTATCATTTTTTTCCAAAAGGTAACTCGATGGGAATCGTGTTATTAGGTAGCTTCACGCCTGGACTAGGTATACAATATAATAATATCAACAATCTGATGACTAGATTACATCTACTACTAATTGTTTATTAGATTTATCAGACCGAGATAATTTCGTTATCGTTGTATGTCGGTATGGCCGATGAGTAAATCAATTCAACCTTAAATATATATTATATAATATGTATATTATGTAGATACATTATGCATATTATGAGCTTTACTGTGCGCTTTTAAAATCTTTGAGATTTATTTTGAAATATTATGTTAGATATATATAATTGTCTTGATATTATTTAACCTACTTAACACCCAACTGCGTCAGTCCCCGTCTTATTTGATAATGCCTTAGCGTGATTTTTTTAAATAAATGAAACTGTATGAATATAAACTGTTTTGCCAGTGACTATGTATACTTTTATTTATTTCTGCCTAAAAAATTATTTTTCCATTCGTCTTTCAAGTACACTAGATTAGATAAAATGCGAAATGAACACATCAGAGGAACTATAAAAGTTGCCCCGATTGACCTAAAAGCGCGAGAGGCCCGACTTCGGTGGTATGGACACGTGCAGAGAAGGAACGAGGATTCCGCACTGAGGAGGGCAACAAATTAGTCTGTGGAAGGACAAAGAAAGAGAGGACGGCCAAAGAAGTCCCTTGAGGAGATATTCAGAGGGGACATGGAACACCTTGAGCTTACTCCAAAAGACTGCTTCGATCGGAGCAGATAGAGAGAGAGGATCCGAGCCGCCAACCCCAGATAAATGGGATATGGCGAAGAGAAGAGAGAGTCTTTCAAGCACACATTTTATTCATTTCCACTTTATAGTCCGAGAGCCCGCTGCTTAATTTATGACGTATCTGTTTTTTGATCGAAATGTGGTATAAACGATAGCTTACCAATAGGGTATTACATCGCACTAGGGTTGCCTATCAAAATCTTGCCGCAACCCCCCCTGCCCCCCCCCGAAAAGGTCCCTCTTCGCGGTTTTTCGCATTTTATAGGAATATGGTAAGAGATAGGAGAAAGTAGTCAATGACAAAAATAATCCTTGCTAAATTCTCTACAAAAAACGTTCACTGAATTTTTCCATAGGACTAGTAGTTTACCCGTAATGGCCGGTCAAAAAACAGGATATTTTTTGAAAAAATAAAAAAAAAAGTTTGATTTTTTTCCTTTCACATTCTTCCACCCATTATTACTAACATTTTATGGAAAAAAAGTTTTGGCCTGCGGCGCTATATCACTGGTTATTTTATGAAAAACTAAATTTTAAGAATTTTCGTCACTGAGTTTTATTGCCATAACTCCGAAATTATTAGATGTATGAACATAAGTTATAGCTCATTTTGCAGCTAAGACTATGGTAATTAATTCGTTCTCTGACCATTTTTCTGTAGCTCTTATCAATATTCAACCAATTTAGTTTAAATACATTTTTTTTGTATTTTAAATGAATTTCGGTTTTGGACCGGCCATTGCGGGTAAACTGCTAGTTCTACGAAAAAATTGCCTAAACATTTTTTGTAGAGAATTTAGCAAGGATTATTTTTGTCATTGACTACATTCTTCTATCTCTTACCATATTCCTATAAAATGCGAAAAACCGCGAAGAGGGACCTTTTCGGGGGGGGCAGGGGGGGTTGCGGCAGGATTTTGATAGGCAACCCTAGTGCGATGTAATACCCTATTGGTAAGCTATCGTTTATACCACATTTCGATCAAAAAACAGATACGTCATAAATTAAGCAGCGGGCTCTTGGACTATTATTTTATTTTAATAGAGACAACAACGAGGAATTGACACAGATTTATATAAACACTAGAGAATATAGGTACTATTTACATATACCTATACTTGTTTTTACAAGGCAGTGGGTTTATTGGAATTTCAAAATAATATTAAGATTATTGAAAATGTAAGTAAATTTTGTTAAAAAAATGAAACACTTGCCATCACATGTCAAGCGATTTTATTTCTAGTCTAGAAAATCTCCAAACAGTTGTATAAATTATAAAATAAGTATGTCGAGTAAAAAATAATTGAATATGAGAATCTCTTTATTGAATCTATATTCTATTCACTAGGTATCTTGAATTATATTTAGATATTCCTATACTCGTATTAAGAGTACGGATACCGACATTTCAAAAATTTCTAAAAACGGGAGACCTTCTATCTCGACAACCGTTACTAAATATACTTTGGAACAAAATAGCGTAGATGCATTGAACCTTTATCTAGGGAATAACCGTAAGAGATTTTTTATATCTTGTATAGATTTCTCAAAAAAAAAAAAATTGAAAAACACCTCTGATCTTTTTTCCGAAAGACGGAAACTCGTTTCCCGAAAGTCACGGAGTAATTTTTTTTTGTACTAATAATATGCATTAAAACCCAGGGAATAACCGTAAAAGTTTTTTGGTAGACGCAAAGTTAACCTCAAAAAATGAAAAAAATGCTATTTTTACCATTTTTTCATGCGATTGTCACGCGATTTCGAACCTTAATGCCGTGGGAAAAGACTGTGACGTCATTCCTGGTGCCATGCCCTTAATATGGGATTACGTAAAGTTAATAATAGAAAAATGTTTACATTTCAATAATACGTACATATATCTTTACAAACACGTAACACGTTTGACAAGGTACGAGTAGGTTATAATGTCACGAAACTGCAATAAATGTATATGGTTATTGATGCATCATATGAATGTTTGGTATAAAAATGCATAGATTTTGTTTTATGGAGATTATAAAGATTTGATAGTAGGACCTTGTCTTGTGTACATACAAAAACTCAAATGCTTTTGTGTCTATTTGCATCAAGATAAAACCTTGTATCGTAATGCGAAGAATAAGTACATCTTCCGTCCTTACTTCGTTTTGGATGTCCGCTCTTCAACAAACTGCGCCATTCATATACTTAATAGATATTCTAGTAGGTATTGCAGGTAATTTCGACTTAACTTCTTTTTTAATTAACTGGAAGGTTTATACCTATAGTAGTAAGCTCGCCACAATGTCACTATTTTTTCATAGGATGGATGATGTAATATTGATATGGGATGCTTCCTTCTTCAGGCGATTCGATTCCTCATAATAGGTAACCACCCAAAACCTGATTATACAATACGTGGATATGACGGCATAGACCTATGTTGTATTTCCAAGAAATAGTGATTGAACTGGTGATATAAATGACAAACAGACTTGTTAATAATAAACCATATTAATATACAAAAAAAAGTCATATTCCTCAACGAAGGCGGGAGGTATCAACATTCACATAATAACCTTATGTGAATGTTGATACCTCCCGCCTTCGTTGAGGAAAATCTCAATGTATGCCATCTGCGAGATGCAGACAAATCCAGTTAATACCTAAATAATTTAGGTATATCCCTCTCAAAAAGTCATATTTTTTCATTTATTTTTGAACAGGCGTACATGCAGAAAAATACATATTTACTTTACTTGAAAACTACGTAATTACAATTTTATAGTTAATTTAGTCACATATTGCTTTTGCAATAAGTCCGTCTAATACTATTGTCTTATTTCGTAACCATTGATATTTTTATGTTAATATAGATTTATTTATTTATTATTTATTTTACAACCACAAAATTATTTCCACCTTCTTCTACAAGAACCGTGGGTGTCCTCAAAGCTGGAAACTTTTTAAAAATATTTTTTTTAGTTAAATGGTTTTAAAAAGGTAGTTTATCATTACCTAATATCGTTTTATAAATATGAGCAGTGCGTGTGTGTTAGATGTAATTTATATGATGTTTGTCCCTCTCCCTTTTTGTAATCGCGTATATGAATATATGAGTGACGACAACATTATGATTAATATAATGCATGTGTAATAGTAAATTATTTTACACTACGTCACTATGTGTTAAGTTATGTAGGAATTTTGTCCTGAGTACTCATTAGGGATTATTCTTCGTTCAGTCATTATTGTGTTTGCGTACAGTGTAAAGTGTGAACTAATAACATACGGTCAGTTAGTAGAGGTGGTTGTTGATAGTCTCATGTGTATTATGTTATGTGATGTGATGAACAAACGCTTCGTTACGTTTTCACTTTTCTTAGTAAAGTTAGTCTGCTGAGTGTCCGATAAGAAAACGGTCCATTGTGTCGCGGTATGTTGTGGCTACTAAAATATTTAAACGATCATTCGCCAACATGCCGGCTAACATCAAGGTAGTCGGGTCACTCCTCTTGGTTTTATTGTTGATGTTTGAATCTTGCGAATGTGTTTACAATCTCAACAAGTGTTGCCGGGAAAATGAACAGTTTGATAAAACATTGAAATGTTCCAAAGTTGTCAGCGCAGGACCCAATTCTACCATTTCAAATAGAATTTTATCCATAGATGAAAAATATGACAGCTTTAATTTTTCACGAAATGTTGGTCACATGCCATGTGAAGGAAAACAAGTTGTTGTAAAAGATTCTAGTTGGTACGAGCTTGATGAGAATGGGTTATTGAGTTTATATGACGAGAATAATGTAATCGTAGCAAACTATTCCAGGACTTCGTATTGTGTGGAACATTGGAATTTAGGTACAGAATCCTCAAACATTGCTTATATTTGTCCTTGTCTCGAACATCTTTGTGTTATGAAATGTTGTTACCCTGGGATGCACATGTACCCAACTGAAAAAGAAGATGGAAAAACTAAAATTAACGAATGTGGATATTTTGACAGCGAAAAGGGTTTAGATGATTGGAGTCATGCTGTGTTGAATGGATCGGAAATATCGGTTTACTATGAAACATTGATAGACGAACCTCATTGCGACAATAAGTATAAATTACCACTTCGAGGGAAGCATTTGCTACAAGAAGATGGATCAATCATATCTGAATATGATGGCGTTATTAAACCATCAGAATACTGTGGCGAGTATATAATGACTGGCAATGGAGACGAAAGAGTTTCATATATCTTAGCCTGTGTTGAGGATGATGTTTCTTCTTTAAAAATTTTAGTGTTTTCTGTGTTTTCGGGTTTCAGTGTATTTTTTCTTTTATTAACTGTGATACTTCACTTATGGTTACCGGAGTTGAGAGGCCTAAACGGAAAATGCTTGGTGGCTCATGCCACTTGCCTTGCCTTGGGCCACCTGTGGACAATACCTAGCCAGTTAGTTCCTATACCTGAAGGACATTATTCATGTTATACTTTAGGTAAATATTAATTAATTATTTATTTAAGATTGCGAAATCTTTAAAATAAACGTATTCTTATTTGTTGACAAAATAAAATACATTTTTTTCAAGTAACTCATAATTTGGTCATAAGTTAAATACGTTAAGTGTGTACTTATTTATATGTCAATGTTTACTTTGAATATTTGCACATTGTCTACATACATACATACATGTACTTATAGGTACATATAGGCACCTATACTAACGTGTTTTTTGATTACCTATGTAATTTACGTAATCTCGATTTTAAAATTACTACTTTAAGTATTTTGGAACGCGTATCACATCGGAGAAATCAACTCGTATATTTTGAGTACAGTAATATAAAATTGTTATGTAAGTTTATATGAATATAATATGAAGGTAAAACCTGTTTTTTTCTTAATTTATTCTTTTGATGACACTTAAATAGCTGTACATATAAGTATTTTAAAAAATTAAGGTAGGTGCCAGGCGCGAAGCTACCTAAGAACACGATTCTCATCGAGTTACCTTTTCGATAAAATTATTGGTATAATAGTGTCTAATCTGACGTAATCCAATGAAAATGTTGGGCCTGGCTTCCCTTCTGCAGAAATCCACCCTTCGCCACTGGTAGGTACTGCTATAAGTTTAGTATAAGATAGGTATAGGTATAGATACGTATAATCCGTTACACCTCGTACATACCTAAATTTCACTTGTTTAATGCTGCCATATCTTTAATAAATTAAATAAATAAATAAGTAATCTGTAAAGGTGCTGCCCTGCTGGGGTTCTGGAATGGTACTCAGTAACACAAGTCACTCAATATACTACTCTTTATATAGACGACAGTAATTTGCACTCTTTGAATGTTTTAAAAAAATATCTCACTCACAAATCACTCTTCAATCTCCATAAATGATCTCATCCGAAACTAATGTGAATTTTCATATCTGGATTATGTTTATTGTACCTTTAATGAATAAATTATACATTTTATCATTATTTCCAATACCGTTTCGAATTTTGGTGTGAAAAGATTCAATAAAAACAACTCATCTTCTTGGTATATATGGATGAATTTAGATTGAAATCTTACTTTTAATGGATATACTTGATATGTCAATAATAATTTTACGATAGATGTAGGCAAATCGGCAAAGGCTCCGTAAATTTAATTATTATACCTAATCTTGTATTATAACTACTAAAGACAAGAATTAAAAAACACAAAAAGAATAACAAATAATGCAATATATTCTTCCTTCTAGGTTGTTCGGGTGTTGGCTGCGTGTCTGTTGATTTTCTCTAGCTTTCGACAGCGATAAGTAAATTACTGATGACTCGACGGACGTTTACATAGAAAAATCTACTTCATCCTGAAGATGGGAGCAGTATCGCTGTCGAAAGCTAGAGAAAATCAACAGACACGCAGCCAACACCCGAACAACCTAGAAGGAAGAATATATATACCATGCTGCGAAAACCTACAACATCATTTAAATAATGCAATGTACGTTACGACAAGTGGAATGAAAATAATTTTGATAGGGGAGTTCGATAATCAAAGGTGAACTTACCTTACGATGTTGTAGACCGTAGGTAAATGAAATAGAGAGGTTTATTATTTTTGAAAGGTTATTATTTCATAAAAAGTATCTAAAGAAAAACGTCTAGACAGAATTAGGAGAATTAGGAGCCAATCACCTTTTCATATCATATAAATGGATCTGATTTATTTAGGTACTTAGATCAAATAATATCCTCTTTTTATGAATATATATGTTACAGTTAAAGCGTTCAGTTAGTCAATGCATGCATTAACTAGTCAATGTATACACTAGCTAATGCGTTCAGTTAATGTGTTAACAGATGATCAAATTTACGCTTTGACTAGTCAGTGTATGGATTTACGTACGGCATTAAGTAAAAGCTTGCATAATGTTGACGAATATAAATTCACCTTGCCACATTTGGTAATATTCTCGCTACATCTAGCGATTAAAGATGAAGTTTTATATTCTATATTATTTTGTTTTTACAATATCTGCTAGTTTGTTGATTCGGTCAGTAAAGTACAATTTGATTCAACTTGTTTATTCATCCAAAATATTTTTATAATCTACAAAACGTCATAAACACATCTTTTCAGATGTGTTTCTAGCGATATTTAAAATGTTTCTCTACTTTGCGTCATCCGCCGTCACCACTCACCACTAGCAAGTGGCAACACTGATTTTGTTTATATGTTTATTATGTTGCTGTGGCAAGTGAACTCTGTAAGTAATTATACTTATAATATAAATGTGTGTAATTTCATTGTGTGTGTGTTTTTTGTTAAAATAATGCAATGAATACAGAGTAAATATCGTTTGGGTTTGCACAATATATTAATTTCTTTGGGCGTTTTGCGCGCGAAGGTTTCCGCCTTTGGTCGTTTATTACAAATGTGTGGTTGGTCGCTTTCTGCGATACCCTTACCAGATACTTTAACTATTTTACAGCGGTTCGCAACCAGTTGTTTCGTGAATATTGTTTAAAAAAGTTGTTATTTGTATGTTAAATCGTTTTGAACAACTTTTAATTACGTTTTCTAGGTATATTCTTCTTCCTCTGCCTTATCAGGTCACTCCGACGTCTATAGTCTTTTGTACGAAAACCTCTGTACTACGCTGCCCAGAGATAATCTTCCCCCGTCTCATTCTAGGTAGGTACTAGGTAGGTATATCTCTGTTTTAAATTATACTCATATAATTATTTTTAATCGTGTGTGTCTATTTGAAATTTAATTTTAGTTTTACAACAGCAAAATTTTCAAGGATGAATAAAATTTAATCCGTTTTTTTAGAAAAAAAAATACAATGGACCAGATGGCAATGAAGGAGAATTTTTACCAGCGTATATCGAGGAAACCCTAAAAAAACAACAATTTCCACATGCCTTTGAAAAATATGCATGTTTAGTTGAAAAAGTAAAAGCAGCCAAAAGTGCTCTTGTCAAAGAAAACAGACATTACTGGCTTCACAAACACCACTATGTAATAAGTAATAACTGTTAACTGTAAGGAAAAACTAATAAAAAGTAAATCGCCAAGATTTTTCTTATTTAATTTATAATTTAACTTCTCTAGACCCATATTTTCCCAGCTACCCTCAAAAAGCAAAAAGAAACAAAGAAAAAAAATACAATACCACAAAAATTTGGTCTGAACGCTTCTAATTTTAAACATAAAGGAGATGAATCGTTTTTCTATAATAAAGTATATGCCATGGTGATATCAACTCACCAGCACTAAAAGGTTTGTGAGCACTTCCACATTTTATAATGGCCGTCTGCACGCCTATTATTTGACACTGCACCTTTTTTCTAACAAGTGTTCATATTATTATTATTAACGTCCTTGGTTGACACATGGTTCACACTTTAGCAAATCCACTGCAGTCAATGCATGCATTGACTAGTGAATGTGTACACTCTCTAGTTAAAGTGTAAATTTTTATACGGAGTTTATACTTTGACTAAAATCATCAGTTAAAGCATACATTGACTAGTGAATGCATACATTAACGGGTGTGTAAGCTTTAACTGTAACATATACACATTAATAAACACAGCATTTAAATTCACATTTAGTTCATTTACATTTTAAGTTAATGTCATTCGAGAAAAAGTTTTATTTAATGTTTTATCCACTTATATATTTTTATGTATGTATAAGTATTCTATATATTATTATTATTTTCATATTTATTTATATTTTTCTTATTTTTCATACACCTGTATGTAATGTGTACATCAAATTAATGTCACAAGTGGTTGGTTGGCAGATATTGCCTACGGCAATAAACGCGCCATTTGGAAGGTATGTTTTCTTTTCAATAAATATTTTTTTATTTATTTATTTATTTATTTATTTATAGATACGTACGAGTACATGGGCGTCGTCAGCTTGGGAACTAGTGATTAGTAGTAATTTTCCAAACGTACATTTTGACGCATAAGTTAACATGTTAGTCATGCGGGAAGTCCAATTTGTTCAATCGTGGTCTTTTATTAAATGTTTCTTAAAGTTTTAACTTCGCCATGGGCGTCGTCAGAGGGCAGGGGGGGGGGGGGGAAGCTGCCTCCTAGAGATTGGAATAGGTATATATTTTTTCATACTAAATAATAAAACTTCACAATACTACCACACATTTCCCAATCGTATCATAAATTTTCTAAAATTAGTATTTATGAAAATCCATCAGTTTAAAAAAAAATACCTGCGGCGCTATTTTTTATTACTTTTTTATAAAAAATATTAATCATTCATATTATTGTGCAAAGTATTATGTATACATTTTCAAATAAACAAATCACATCACGCCTTCTTCACTATGTCTCACAAAAAACTAAATCGCCTGCTTCGCTATTTACGCGTTTTATATGCTATACTTACCATTTTTCAAAAAAAAAATGTTGCCCTCCCCTCCCTAGCTCCGAGTCTGGCGACGCGCATGAACTTCACATATAATATTATGAATGCTTGATGTGATTTATCAAAACACCTTGGAGTTTAATGACTTTCCTTGTCTCTTTGTAGTTGTAATATTTCCATCTAATTATAGACTATAATGAACGACTCTATATACCTAATATTATTACAGAGCTACGTAGATTAGTATACCTACATTTTTATTTACATCTTGCTCTAAATAGAGGATGCCTATTACATATACCACATATGTGTGATATAAGTTTGATCTTAATTAAACCTGCCTGGATTCTGCCGAATATTACGAATATTTTATTGGAATAAATAAATCACAGGTCTACAAGTAACTAAAAAAACTACATAATAAATGAAACAGTTTATTTCTAAAACGGTTCTTTACAAAGCCAGAGTGACAAAAAGTAGATAGGTACCTACACATCTAGTTATTAAGTCATTATTTACTATGCAGTATTCTTATAATAGTGTAGAAGAATTGAGGATGAACATTGCCGGTCTTACGACCAACCTCAACTGGCTTAAGTGATCACTTTACACTCGAGAAACATTCGCCATTTCAGTTCATCCCGGCTGGGATTCGAACCCAGACTTCGTCTCGCGTAGCGGCGATCTTATCCGTTGCTGTTTGAAATTATTACTATTAAACTACCTATTAAATTTTTTATCAAATTATGTATGAACTTGTGATGATTTATCTCTGATTATACAATATTATTGACTAGGTTTGCTACAGTTAGTAAATGAACGAGCATGGAATGTGCAATGATGTATTTTGCTACTTATTATAAAACCAAATTACGACTTTGCTAACTTGTCCTCAGTGTTGCGTCTACGCATTGATGTTGTGCATCACTTATTATTGATTAGTAATCGGTAATCATGTCGACTCTGTCACATTCATGCAATTCGTAAAACACGCTGTACGATTCTGTTTATTCAAAATGTAACCGCCCTTGAGAATCTGGTTAGCATCACGATTGAGTCAGGTGGCACTCTGACAACTCCGTGTCCATGCACATCTTCTTTCAGCTGAACTATCAAGTGTGTTCGTGTAATTCTTTCTAAGGCTGGCCACAAACGTCCCGAAGTTCAGTTCCGGAATCGACCGTTTTGCAAAAAGGTTCCGACCAAAACCTCTTTCTGAATTTAAAATCGGGGTGACGCTGAATTCAGAGAGAGGTTTTGATCGGAACTTTTTTGCAAAACGGTCGATTCCGGAACTGAACTTCGGGACGTGTGTGGCCAGGCTAAGAGGTAAATTATAAACAAAGCACTCAATCTATTCCGAAAGAAACCTTTCTTTAAGAGTACGCATACTGACATTTCAAAAAAATCTAAAAACGGTAGACCTTAGATCTCGACAACCGTCACTAAATATGCTTTGGAAAAAATAGAGTAGATGGGAATAACCGTAATAGTTTTTTGATTGAAGCGAAATTAACCAAAAAAAATCGCTTTTTTTACCATTTTGTCATGCGATTTTGAACCCTAATGTCGTGGAAAATGACCGTGACGTCATAGTTGGGTCTCGAGCTTTAAAAAGTTAAAAGTTACATAGTCCATTAGAATAAAAATATTGTCTTTTAATAAACTTTTTCATAATTAGGATAACTATATAGGTATTGTGGGTTACTAAGTAGATTTTATCAGATTGTTTTGCCAGATTACAGCTAAGAACGAATATACTCGTATTATCTAAAATAGTCGACATATTAAATCGAAATTTTGAAATGTGAGACGCCAGTCAGTTTGAAACCTGTGTGAAAATTAATTGGTTTATATTATAATTATTAATCGCGGGTATAATACATAAGCACTAGAATGGCATAAGTACAGCAATTAATTCACATTATAAGAATATTTAAAAGCATACGACATCTAGTAAATTAACATTGTGTTTTATTGACAGTTATGTGACTAAATAGTGTTGACCTCTAGAGTCTAGATTGTGTATAGAAATTGTATAATTAGGTACATCCTACAAGTTAGCAGAGGTGGGCACCGTTAACTAAAAAGTTAACTTCGTTAATCGTTAAAGCGTTACATTTTGAAAAATGTAACGGAAGTTAACGTTAATCCGTTAAAGCGTTAATGTAAAAAATCGCGGTTAAATGGCATGAAATAGAACTACGTACATAAATACTACTTTCACACTATTGCGATGTACCCCAACAAAGTGGGTACACAAATACATACAATGTGCTTACAACAAACAAAACATACAGAATGGGTGGCGAGTCTTATTCTTGAATAAGAAGTAAAATGTCTTATAGAAATTTTACAAACACCTAGGTACATATTAATTAAACAATCAAATATTAACGGACTTAACTAACGAAAGTAAAATGTAACGGAAGTTAAAAAATTCGTTAACTATTTTTGGAGGTGAGAAAAGCGTTAAATCGGTAACCATAATGTTAACTTCGTTAATTAACGATTAACGGATTAACACTTCTCTGCCCAGCTCTGCAAGTTAGGTGTTGCAACCTTTTAATAAATACGTACGTTTGTAATGACGAATAAACGAGTATGTGTTTGATATTTTAACCTTAGGAATAACGCAAACGGAAAACAAGAATTATTTTGGAAATTGGTCATTAAAGAAAATAAGACAACCTACGTAATGAAGATGAAACATTATACCTAACATTATAACTAAGCGTGTGATGAGTCTCATATTTTAAGTACCTGAAAACATAATAATATTTACCTAATCACGTGAATTTGTTGATGAAGTTGATGGTAGTACTATGTTTTAATAGTCACGTCTAGATATTAAAACCCATAGGTATATATATGATTAGCAGATAGGGTAGGTGCCTATGTAATTGTTTATATTACGTAAATAATTAAAAGTTTTTTGTTTCTCATTATCGCTAATAGATCGGTAAAAATCCATTAAGTGATGCATGGAATGTAGACATTATCCTGAAAAAAAAAACGTATTAGAATAATTGGTTAATGTTGGAGAAAAATCAAAAGTTTTTTTGCTCTAGATACAAATATCCTAATATCTTTTGTAATGTTGACATGTTGTATGCGGTAATTTTTTTTTAATTTAATTTTATTTATTTTTTTATTTATTGCAAATTATTATAACAAAGTATAAATCATTGGTGTGGTGCCTAATCCAAATGGATTTTTGGTTATATACTTGTTCTAACTTAAAACTAACTTAAAACTAAATATTCTACTTCTTCTACAAAAATGTCCCCGCAACACCAACGTTCGTCCAGTCAATCGTTAAGTAGTCGTCTTAGACCAGCCATTGTGGATCGGAGGATACCAGGTGGTTCTTAAGTAGTTCTTTGAACTTTCCTCGGCTTTTGTGTTGTTTGACCGTTTGTTCTAATTTATTATATCCATAGGCAAGCAAGATAATGGTCAATAATAAGTTTACCTATATCCCTGGTATACGTACACTGATTGACTACCAATATCTCCTCCGTTGCCTTCCCCATCTGACGACATCGTCGACTTCGCACATCTCTCTAATTCTCGTGTTTATTCTGTCTCTGAGAGTATTCCTTGCAATGTTCCTGAGGGCCCTCATCTCAGAGATCCTTAGCTTCGGATGGGGAAGGCAACGGAGGAGATATTGGTACGCGTATGTGAGAAGAATGGAACAATCCAGGCTTCCTCACATTGTGCTCCATGGCCAAGCCCAAAGTAGGCGACCCCCGGGCAGACCACCAAAGATATGGATTAACAGCTGGGAGTCGACCTCCCAGGAGGCTAAAATCTCTTAAATAACAGGCCATCAGGCCTACTACATTATGATTAAGAAGATTGACACAAGGCAGGTTTCGGTTATAACCGACATCAAGTTTTGGGTTTCTTGTCTAAAAAACGTATCTATTTATCTATTAAAAACACGAATGACGTGAAGGTTATATATTATTATAGTAATTGTATAGTAAATAGCATGAGAATTGGTATGTAGATACTTATACATAGAGTACATGTATAAATATGTTACCGGAAATGTGTGAAATTTAGGAAATGTATAAAATGCCGGGTCAATTTAGGAAATGTGTGAAATAATTTGGCATAGGTTTTTTTTTTAATCCATGCTTTTCGGTGAAAATATCTATTATTCATCTCATTTTATTGTCACAAGTGGTTGGTTGGCAGACATCACACATACCTATTATTTATTTCGACTATGCTGGCTCACAGATAAAACTAAGAATAAAAACGTATTCAAATTGAAGAACTGAATTTATTTTTGCAGGTAAACTGGAGTCGCACTTAAAATTACATAATTTGGTGTATTTTCGATTCCTGTTTAAAAATGCTCGAAATTCCCAGCAAAATATGTATAATATATTACATCAATACATAAATAATAATTTATATAAAAAATATAGAAATTTATTTCACACATTTCCTGGCGATTTCAGACATTGTATTAATTTCCTAGGAATTGAATACAATGCCAGATTTCATAGATATCCGGTAACAGATACACAACTAGGTATAAGTATTTAATCCACACTCTCAAGTACATAAGTATTTGTGTAGATTCGTATTTTCATCATTGACCCTCACTGAGGCTGTAATAGTATAATGTCGCCACCACAAGCTTGCGAGCGTCCACATGTTTTTGTGTATTTGAGTAAAAAGGTGTGTGGATGGAACTTTTGTCTTGGCTCGTGTAGGTAAACGACCGTTGACGCCTTTTTATTCATGAACACATAAAACTTGTGTTCATACCAGTGGCGAAGAGTGGATTTTTGCGGAAGGGAAGCCGGGGCTAACATTTTTATTGAATTACGTCAGATTAGACCAATCAAAAGGTAACTCGATGGGAACCGTGTTCTTAGGTAGCTTCGCCCCTAATTCATACATAATACAGCAGGTTTGTTCAAAATAAATTATATTATACATAACTTCTATAATTAATTTCCTCCATCAATCTTCATTACTCGTGCCTAGGCTTCTATTGGAATTTTATAATAAGCAAATAATAGCCTGGGGCTTCAATGTAGTAATTATCGAACGAGATTTGGATAATATTGTGATTTCATAGACATAACAATTACTTCAATATTTTTTAATTGCTATGGTATTGTATAATACATAAGCACGAGATTTTAAAATTAAAGCGACTTGAGAACGCAAATATACCTCTTGAGTTCTGTCATTTTTGTCCATTACTATTTAGATGCGATGGGACTGTGCTATGTTATGTTGATTATACCCTATGATTATACCTAGTTATTTAGGTTCACTTTTACATTATGAGTCCATTTTCTTTAAAGAAACAAATAATTTATTCCTTTTATACCTATTTATAAAACAAATTTTTATTACTAAATGAAGAATGAGATTATTTTTGAAATCACAATTTCTTTGTGAGTTCAACGGAATTTTTGTACATGTTTGTAGTTGAATTTTTAACATGCAGTTATATCTCAACAGATCAACAGGTTGGATCGTTCGCTAAAAAATACCTAGAAAATATTTCAATAGAGGGCCACGGACAGTGTAGGAATATACATGTCTAACGGCGCCTCTGATACCAACCTTCATAGCATAGCGGTAGAATACCGGCTTGTTAGGTTGGAGGTCTGGGTTCGATTCCCGACCGCGGCAGATGGATGGACTGGAATTGGTGAATGTTACTTAAGTGTAAAGTGATCACATTAAGACTGCCGACAATCAGTCATAAGCCTGATGGAAGGTCCATCCTCTGCTGTATAGCTGTTGAGATATAACTACTTGTTAAATGAAGAATGCATTTTTAGGTTTTGGTGATTAGGTACAATTAGTTAATTACCAATGTTTTCTGTTTATGATTCCAGGTTACTTGATGCAGTTTTCTTTCCTCGCTTCTTTCTTTTGGCTGAACATCATGTGCGTTGATATGTCATACACGTTCAGCGCAATCAGACCAACAAGCAAGGGGACCAAACGCGAGAAGGATAGAAGAAAGTTCATGTGGTATTCGTTGTATGCTTGGGGTGGAGCCACTGCCTTCACACTTGCAGCCATTAGCGTGGATTTCTCACCAGCTGTGCCGAATAATTCTCCATTCAAGCCCAATCTGGGAGCAGTCAAGTGCTGGTTCAACAGTAAGTGTGCTTGTATATTTTTAGTAAGAAAAGAATACATGCTAGTACCAACTAGTACTCCACACATAAAAACAAAAAATTACGAGTGGGTACCTATTACTTACATATACTCAATACTGCGTATAATATTCTTTCTTGATGCGCCATTCTATAATTAAGGTGATATCCGTGATCTGTTTAATTTCTTACCCGCCAATAAGAGATATCTTTGATCACGAGGAAGGCAATTTATTTTCTATTAAGTGCTAACAATAAATTAAAATTTAATTAAACCTATGCTGGAATCTGCCAGTTGATTTATATTAGCTTATAATATTTCAAATAACCACATACTTTTATAGTAAATTACATTATAGATAACGTAGGTAAAAACGAATCGTATAGATTACTTTTTAATGTCGGTTTGCTAGAATATATATTAATTCGTTTGATGTGTGTACTGTGTAGTACTTACCTATGACAAGTGGTGGAATACTTTTTGTGATTCTGAGTGGTAGAGAATGATTTATCATCCTGATATCAGGTTTTCTAGAATTTTCAGAGTGCAAATATAGTGGGTATATATGAGCATTATAGTATGAACGAAGTTTAAATTTTCGGGCTTCCAATGTATCGAATAGTAATAGAATAGAATTGAAAGAGTTTACAATATAAACTATTTTATAGGCAGGTGGGTATGACATTTCTATGAACCTACAATACTTATTTTATAGACGACATTGCGATGGTAATTATTCATTGATTATTTTTGTGATATCTGCCAATTACAAATATCTCTATATTTTTATCGAATCATTACTTACATCCAGATAACATTGTAATATAAATTTGGATTAAATCCAAGAAGAATAATTTTTGTAGGTATACGTTTTTTTATTCGTTAATCTTTATTGAAAAATGTCGATTCTGTTATCAGCTGTTTTTATAAGTTTTCGCAGAACATTTTTTATGCTTGCCTGGAATGTTTAAAGCAAAAGCGTTTATTTAGGAGCGGATTCAATTTCTCAGAACTTTCGTTTTCTTAAACAACAGCAGATACCTATGTCTTCACATTGCAGATATCTTTTTTTTTTAATTTTATATAATTGGTTTTTACAATAATATCATAATTTATTTATTTATTTATTTATTTCAACATATACGGCTTGCGCCCTTAAAATGCATTAAGTATAACAAAAATTTAGATTCAACATACATATATAGAACAAAAAAAATACAATAAAATTATACATATGCAGTAGCATGCACCCATGCCCCACGGCCATACGAACGTCGTGTGAGGAGAGCGGCAGGCATTATAGGTACCTATTAAGTATGATTAACGTGACGTACAACGTACCAGTACCTAGCATCTACCTCACACGACACACCAAAACACTACGCCTGGGATGTAGGTACATGCACACACAACATTACAATATCACTACTGCCCAAACGTAACAGGACCGGCTATAGAATTAATACGCCTTCATAACATAACTCAAAAATAAAAATATTTATACATAAAAGTCAAACAATTCATCAAATGTGTAAAATAATAAAATCGACTTCAGAATAATGCAAAAATTTAAAACAAATCAAAATTCCATACAATTGTCAAAAACAAATATACTTCGACAAAAACAAAAACAAATATAAAAAGTCAGTAAAAGCAAATTCAAGAATACAAAACATTATACTCATGTCACATAACAGAGACGGATTCAGAGTGGATTATCGGGTACATTGGTCAGAAAAACCAATTGGAACTCCGAATAAATGTAATAAAAATAAAGATAAAAAATTTAATAAAATAAAATAAAACAAATTCAGACGCACACAAGTCAGAAATAATAAAATCAAATAAAATTATAAAATTAATAAAATTGGCAAAATTAATAAAATTGATCAAATCATTAAAATAAAATAAAATTGACAGAATCGAACCCAGAATAAATAAAATTAAAATTAAAAACTTAAAAACCTTCATACACGCCGTCCCGGGCAGCCACACCAATATTCAATATTCACTGATCAAGTGCCCCCGCAAGGACTCCCTCACAACACGAACGGAATCAGCGAAGATATCCACCAAAAAACCATATTCGTTTGCCCTCCTGTGAAGTCTAGGCATCACGCTGTTGTGGTGGTAATTGGTAGAGGCACCCGTACAATGAAACGATATAGCCTGCCTGGTGGACCGTGTAGGCACATGCAATTGAATCAGGCCAACCAGAGTTGCGCTATCTACTACACCATTTATTATCTTATGCAGCAAAATTATGTCATTAATAGTTCTTCTGTCCTCTAGCTTCAACAGCTTTAATTCCTTCATCAAATAATCATAATCTATATCAGTGACTGGTATTTGTAACTTATAATTAATAAATCTAAGGAACTTATGCTGCACAGATTCTAAGCTATCAATGTGTACCATGTAGTATGGCGACCATACAGGAGTTGCATATTCCAAATGGCTTCTGACTAAAGAGCAATACAGGCCCAGCAAACTTCTGATTGACGAGAAGTCCTTACCCGTACGCAATACAAACCCTAACATTCGCAGAGCCTTCTCAGTTACAGTATTTATATGAGGAATAAATGAGAACTTCTCATCTAAGGTTACACCTAGGTCCCTAATCTTTGCCACCTCATCAAGAAATTCTCCGTTCAACGTATACTTATACTTTAAGGGATCTTTGATTTTTGAGAAGCGTATAATTTTACATTTGCTAGCGTTCAGGAAAAGTTTGTTTCGGGCGCACCATTCTTCCAATTGACCAATATTATACTGGAAGACCATACAGTCATTCACACCCCTGACAGGCATGAACAACTTCAAGTCATCAGCAAACAGTAGCACCCGCACGCCGTGAAAGACCTCAGTAATATCATTGATGAACACTAAAAACAACGCCGGCCCCAAATGTGACCCCTGTGGTACCCCGCTAGTCGCCATTATCGCATCCGACATGGAGGAATTGATCCTCACTCTCAATTTCCTGTTCCGAAGGTAAGACCGTATCCAAATCAGTAAACATGGATCAAACCCCACAAGCCCCAACTTATTCAGCAAAATACCATGATCCACCTTATCGAATGCCTTGCTGAAGTCAGTGTACAATGCGTCCACCTGTTCTCTTCTAGCAAGGCACTCCACAATAAAGCTACTAAATATGACTAAATTTGTCTCAGTGGACCTTCCAGTCACAAAACCGTGCTGTTCGGGGACAATAATCGGCTTAATTATGTGCGATACCAGATTCTCCAACACCATTGCCTCAAAAAGCTTCGGAAGTGCCGACTGAATGCAGACCGGTCTGTAATTCTTTATGTCATTTCTGTCACCGCTCTTATAAATTGGAGTCAGAAAACTCTCCTTCCACAAGTCCGGAAACATCCCCGCCGATAGAGACGTGTTAAATATAATGAATAATGGGTAAGTCAAACCATCTACGCAGCTCTTTATGAACTTTGTTGGAATACCATCTGGACCCGCCCCCTTATTACCGTCTAAAGCTCTAATCTTCTTTGAAATGTCACCTACAGAAAAAAATGCGCGAGCAGGAGAAGGACCATGCTCACCAGTCAAGCATTCATCGGCATCGACCGAACCACCACCATGGTCACCATACACAGCACCGAAATATGCAGAGAACAAATTAACTATACCCTCCGTAGTATCACTGAATTTACCATCACAGTGCATCACACTAGGGTACCCACCATTATCACTCCTCAACGACTTACAATACGACCAAAAATAACTTGCATCCCTCTGAATACTACTTTCCACTTCATTAATGTACATCTTATAACATTCTTTAGAGAGGTCGTTACAACACTGACGCAAGTCTGCAAACAAGGCATAGTCAGAAGGACAGCGAGATTCTTTAAATTTCTTATGCGCAATTTTCTTTTTATTTATCAGGTGTCTTAACTCAGGGCTAACCCACTTCGGGAAAAAATTTTCACGTATGCGAATTTTACGGACATAGTCCTCAATGATTCCATTAACGACACAATAAAACTCCTCCACCTGTGCGTTAACATCACGACAGTGCTGCAAAAACGACCAATCAATCTGACCAAGAGCAGCTCCAATCTCAGCATAATTGCAATCATTAAAATCCCTAAACTCCACATTTGTTGATGCATTTTGGGTACCGATATTTGGAATAGTCAAGGACAGTGGAGGGTGATGGCGGTCCACATTAAGCACGGCATCATCCGCCAACACCACCCCCGAACCAACACAGTTTGTAAATATCAAATCAAGCATACGATTGTACTCATTATATACACAATTCACCTGAGAAAAATCCAAAAAAGCGGCCATCTGTTGCACCTCCCTCATCTTAATCATATCCTGACCATTACCAGCCCCAGCACAGTCAACATTGAAATCATACGGCAAGTTATAGTCACCGCACAGCAGGAAATTCGCGTTAGGATATTTGGTTCTCATTAGCTCTACTTCAACAGAATGATTCCTATAAATATCTATAGTATTAGATGTAGAAGGAACATATACACCACCAACTATCATCTTTACAGGTTTTGTATTCAACATCACAAAGAGTTGTTCCACATTCTGGTTACTAGTGTTCAGTTTGTGAGATGGGATGGCCCTGGAAACAGCAATTAGTACTCCTCCTCCCAATGTCTTGCTGCTCGTGTTTAGATTCCGATCAGCACGATACACTCTGTAATGCTTGAGGCCCAACTCTGCAGTCCTAATTTCTTCAGTTAACCATGTTTCCGTGAAGATCAATACATCATAGTGAACAAATGTGGAAGAATATGTCCTCAGCGTACTCAATTTGGTCCTCAATCCCCTAACATTTTGATAAAATGCCGTACATGTCGACGCAATTAGTTTTTTTGAAATGCCTTAACAATCTTGGGCTCAGAATTTATGATCCTTACCGTCAAATTGGACTCACCTTCCTTCTTCCTTCTATCAACTTCGTCCCAGGTTTCCTTCAGATGTTTTCGTTGCAAAAACGTAAGGTCCGGTTTTACCTTTATCTCCTTCGGCAACAAGGAGCGGCTCGCAATAAACTCCCTCGCTTGGTCCTCATCGCCAAATTCGATCTTAATCGGTCTCACTTTATCCTTTCTTGCACCTAGTCTATAAGTTTTCTTGACATTCAGTCTGATTCCCGTGTTCATACTGTTGATAAGGTCATCCATCTTCTTTACATCGGCACTCATGGCCGTCAGCCGATCGCTCGCATCCGACTCCGGAACATTAAACAGTATAACATTTTTTTTACGTACCTCTCTATCTGACAACTCAGACAGGGTTTCACGAATATCAGGAACAGCATCAGATGCACGATTACCAATATTCTCGAGTTTTTTCTCGATAATATTTTTGTAGGTGATCAATTCTCCTTCGTTTCGTCCTGATAACACACCGATTTGCGAGATGGTGCCCAACAGCTCGGTGGTCTTAGGCAGTAGTTTATTAATATGTTCTTGTCTAAATCTGTTGACCGGGTCTAGAACGATCTCTTGAACGGCTGCAACTAAGTTTTTTGCCTCCGTTATCAGGTCAAAAGTATTCATCATTCTTTCTTCTAGGTCTCGTATAAAAATATAATATAATAAATAATAATTGGTATTTAATTAATTAAACCAAGTACGGCCCTGTCTCATTCAGTCGACTCAAGGAGAGTGACCAATCAGAAGTCACGCCGTTGTAGTAGGCGGCTCCGTTGCAGCAGACAAACTTCGTATGCCGGTATGTACCACGAAAATTTTTTCACTTTTGCAAAATGAAGTCTTTACATATGTATAGTCCACATAGACGATATATTAATGGTGACGTATAATTAAAAAATGAAACAATTAAAAAGTGAATAATCCGAAAATGATGATAATGTAAGTACCAATAGCTTGCCAGATCTATTTCAATTATCAAATGTTCAAATCAGCTGTAACCTGACAGATTGATGGCGCGGGCCCTCAAATACACAATTTGCATATGAATAACTCACAATGTAACTCACAAAATAATGCAAAATACAATTCAATTTAAGAACATTCATAAGCACTGCTGTCTTCATAACACTTGCAGCAGTGGCGTAGCGTGGGTTTCTGTCGCCCGGGGCGGAAATCAAATCCGCTGCCCCCCTTTAATCCAAAATTCTCGAAAATTTACAGGTATTATAAAGAACTTCTAGGCTGGAGTGGGATAACGAACATTTTGATATTGATAAGGCCTGAAATGAGATAAAATTGCGCCGCAGGCGAAATTTTTTCCAGTTTTTAATGAAACAAATCCGATTTAATGGATTTTTTAAATTTTCCCCAAGAAATGCCGCCCCCTAAAAAGTGCCGCACCCCCACTTGCAGCACTCGAAAAATTTAATTTGGGTTCGCAGCTCTGACATCAGTATTCCTCGTGAAATTGTTGATTGAACAATAAACACTTCTTTGAATCGTGACATACGAGTAAGAGTAGATTTACTCAGACGGAATTACAGACGCTACGGTATTTTTTTACAGATTGAAAGAGAAAAGCTGTAGGTACGAGTATTGTATTAAAATGGTACCTCCTTTCTACTCTTTGAAGTGGGTAGCAATGTACCTACGAGTAGATAGTTTACTTATTAAGTTATGTAGAGTAACATACCTCTCCGTATTAGAGGAAACTCTGTAGGAATAATGTAAATCTTATCAATATCATTTATTAACCTAACCGCAACTAAAGACTGTATAGCTATTTATAGATATGACATGCGAAATATTTTGTTAATTATACGCAGTACTTTAATAATGATGTTGAATATTTTCTAATTATACACCCACTTATACAGAAGAAGGTTCTAGACTTCATTGAATGTGCTTGTGCATTGACAAGCACAAAGAAGTTTTATGTCTGTTTCCATTGGGAAGATATTAGACTTTTTCATTACAACAACACATTCTCTCTTGAGATGGACGAAAGATATGTACTGCATAGCACTCAAAAATGGTTTGTTTTTTTAAATACTTACATAGATTTTCATTTTAGAAATTTAATGCTTTAATCGAATTACAAGTATATACCTACCTATCTCTTAATGATGAATATTTATTTATTTATTTATTCAATAAACGGCTAAAAAGCCTTTTAAAAGATATACAGCAACTAAAGTCTAAAGTCTATACAATACTACTTATAATATCATACTGAATGCCTATAAACCAATACTTATATGAATGCAATTATATTCTAAAATGGTTAAGTGTTCTACTTAGTTGATTAATATTGTGGTCAGTTCGACAATACCTTTGATAAGATAATGCCTTTTAGGTAATTATCTACAACCACATTATAAATTATACATTTTCTGTCATTAACTAATTGGTTGGCTCACTAAACTTCCCATGTAATTAGATAAGAGCTATTATATTATAATTATGGGTGTTTTATTAAATATAAATTGCCTAATTAAGTAGCTGATAAACGTAAATAATGCAGTTCGATAATTTTTTTTGACCTTAAAAATTAATGAAACTCACCTGTACCTACACGTAATTATGTATATATTTTAAAAATGTATGTTTTTATTGAAATCGTGTGAGATATAATTCATTATGATAGAGAACTACGACTACCTAAAAGAATTATAAAAAAAAGTACTTCGCTATATAAAGGATTCAGAAACTCGGAAAAAATATGCGATTATAATCATTAAATGGATGAAAACTGATCAAGCTTCGTTTGCTATTCATCCATTTGGATGTTTGCAATAAAACAAATTATAGTTGTTATTTGGTCAGGGTAATTTTAGTACATTAATATATTATTTAGGTTAACATTATAATAAAACTATAATAAACTCGTGATAATGGAATAATAAAGTTCCACAAATTGATGACAGATAAAACATTTATTAGAGTTTGATTAACTGCTTACGTAATAACCCTGGTATTTGTCCGTAACTGCCTATTTTTATGGTGTTACTTTTAATAGAATATAAGTATAATAGTTGGAATATACATACATGGACATTTCGTTTCGATAAATAATGTACCTACATACAGCGGAGTTATTATATGGAGTGACTTCTAGGACCCTTACCTCTCTCGCCAGGCATTTTCATTGGGAAACATAAGGTTTTCAAAGTTGGAAAAAAATATATACTTACTCATAATCTAATAAGTGCTATAAGAAGAATCATTCAGTGATAGGTATCTACTTCTGATTTTATAAACCAAGTGGAAGAAGTCGTATATGAGGTCAGCATTGAATTTGATAATGGGAATTGAGAGTATGCATACCGACATTTCAAAAATTTCTAAAAACGGGAAACCGTTATTAAATATGCTTTGGAACAAAATAGGGTAGATGCATTGAACCTTTATCTAGGGAATAACCGTAAAAAGATTTTTTTATCTTGTACAGATTTCTCAAAAAAATAATTAAAAACACCTCTTCTTTTTTCTGAAAGACGAAAACTCGTTTCCCGAAAGTCGCGGAGTAATTTTTTTTGTACTGATAATATGCATTAAAATCTAGGGAAAAACCGTAAAAGTTTTTTGATAGACGCAAAATTAACCCCAAAAAAGGAAAAAAACGCTATTTTTACCACTCTTTCGTGCGAATGTTCACGCGATTTTGAACCTTAATGCCGTGGGAAATGACTGTGACGTCATTCTTGGTGCCAAGCCCTTAAGTGGTCATGTGGTATATCGTCGGAAAAGGAAATCTTTTAAATGAATTCTTCGATAAGTAGGTACCTGTACCTATTGCTGTTACCAAGTTAATAACCCACTACAAGTGACCCTCACGACCTAATTTTTATGGTTTATTTCAGTGAAGGCTTTCTTTCAAAAGTTGTACTTTTGTAAGAGATATAATATCCAATGATACACTGAAATTTAATTCGATAATTGTTCTATTAGTATTTTAATCGTAGTTATATTTTTTACAGGTACACAATCAGTGCTGTTATACATCTACGGTCCAATGGGCGTCCTCTTAGTCATCAACCTTTTCTTATTTGTATACACAACCTGGAGAATAATTGTGATGAGCAGAGGAACTGATGCTCTGCGGAAAAGTGATAGTGGAAGACATGGAGGGCCGTCTAACAGAGAAAAACAGAGGTATGCATTATAAATAAATAAATAATATATAGGTACGTATATGTATGTAACTACGGTATCTCAAACGCTCTGATACCGTGATACAGCTCTGATACTGTTTCTGAGTTTCGGGTAGACCGTGTGAAGTTTTTTGTCGACATTTCTACACTCTTACTGATGGTGTCATTTTCTTTAGGAACATCGATGTAAATAAAATTACAAGCAGTCTTGTCAGGTTTTCACCATAAAAATCTCTCTCCTCTCTCTCTCTTCTCCTCCTTAAATATTGAACCTAAAACTTTTTGGATGAAGGATCATTTAAAATTATAAATGAGCGACGGGCTGCAAGTAAAATATAATTCTAGATTATATAAGAGGGCTAGTATAATGCGCCGCAGGCGAAATTTTTATAGAGAAATCGGCTAAGTGATAGGATAAACGCAACAGATTTTATTAGCGATTTTTTTTTACCAAACAATGTAGTAGTTTTAGAAAATTCATGACATGATGAGAAAACGATGTAGTAATAATGTGATTCTTCGGAAACTAGTTTTATATAAAGTGCTGTCACTTGTTTTGGGGGGTAATCCGCCGTCTGAATCCGCTAATGAGAAGAATATTATTTTTGAGTTATTAGCCGCCCCCGTCCTTGCAAATTCTGAAATCTGCCGCCCCTAGGCCGACAGTCTAGGGGCGGCAGTTACTCTCGAAAAACTGACAGAGACAGATGAAAGTTTAAACACAAGAACAGACGCATGAACTTTGCTTGTTACGATGCAGTCATTTTCTTTTCAAAATGCCGCCCCCCGTCCTTGTATATTCTGAAATCTGCCGATAGCCTAGGGGCGGCAGATTTGTGAAATTTTCCTAGTGCAAGGTGTACAGCAAAGTATTTGGGTTTGTGTACGCTAGCCTAGATTGTTTAAAAAAAATCCCGAAAATGCCGCCCCTTGAAAAGTGCCGCCCGAGGCGGCCCGCCCCCCCCCCCGCCCCCCCACGCTACGCTACTGCTTATTAATTTACATGACTTACTTTAAAGGCTATAAAATAAAATAAAAAAATCCCTTATATAATTAGGTACTACTTTCTGGTTTTTACTTGTTTTGGTTAATTCCCTTCCCGTTATTTTTACACACAGTACGAAATAGCAGTAATAAATATATTATTAAATACGTCGCAATGCATGTAGGTATATTCTGAACACAAGTTAATAGATAGACACATAATTATAATGAAGTGATTATAATTAACAGAGTTGTCATATTATTATCATACTTCATTATGAGCTATAAACTCACCCTAATGGACATATTCTACTAAATGTCACACCATAATATAACGCAGCATAATGATGACATGGAATGATTGACGCTAGGTATCTCACTCAACTAATCTTATGACATATCTGTGATGTGATGTGATGTGACACACATCGTAACACATATCGTCCCTTGCAGAATTCTTCTTCACCTCGATATATTAATCTTACTGACATATGGAAAGTGATTTATATCTACATACATTTCTCAACCTAGCAGTTTCAGAGAAATATTATTCTTGTTCAATCGATGGCTGTATAATCGTAAAGTGTAGGTAGTGTACTCTATTACGTAACTGAGCCTCGGCAGCTTGGCACCCATCAAACCTCGCCTCTTCCGCTGGAGTTCTTAAGTTTGACACTTGAAGAAATTATGTAGCATATTTCTAACATTAAAGTCTTTAATCGCGTTGCTGTTCCATGCTTTTCAATGTCCTTGATGACGATATATTCTGAACAAATCACACATAAAATAATTTTTTTCAACTCGTATCACTTGGTTCTAGAAAAATAATAAATAATGGAAAAGCGCCCAATCGTTTCCCCATTCCGATTTTAAATTATAAGATTGTAGATACATAATTCTTTGTCAAACGTAGATCGTTTTTAATTATTGCAAAGAAAGTCTCCATATTCTTGTTAATTAAATATTTATCAGGTACCTAAACATAATAAATCTGTTTTGAATAATTTCAGGTACATCCTTTATGCCAAGATGTTTTCCCTAATGGGAGTGACGTGGCTGACTGAAATAATATCCTGGGCCATTGGTGGCCCAAGTTATTTCTGGTATTTGACTGACTTCATCAACCTCCTGAGAGCTGTCTTTATTTTCATAATATTCTGCTGGAAGCCGAGAGTTTGGAATGGCGTAAAGAGGAAATTTAATCCAATCAAATGTGCTGTGCTAGAGAAATTAGGAATTACAGATATAAAACAAGAACAGCACATATCTGAACATTCCGGGAATTCTACTGATTCCACTGAATGCACACATAAGAATGTTGATGGAGGGGAAATGGAAATGAGGCCAGCTGGATGAGAATATTTTATAGGCTTTCAATTATTTGGTGAAAAATATTTCGTTTTCAGTACTTAATCTTATAATATACTTGCACGTTGTAACTTGTAACTATTATAAAGATAAATATTGCCACTACACTGAAGATCGCAAATAACTACATACCTTCCTATGTATTGAAATCACAATGCAATAGGTATTACTTATTTGGCACCTCAGCATGTTAGTCGATCTACTAAGTCAATGAAGTAAAATAGATTTATAACGGCATTATAAAAAAAACGTCAAAAAGAAGCGTATTCGTCGAAGGAGTGAGCCTACTCGTAATTCTGCAAAATAAAACATACGGCGATGTACCTAAAAATAGGTAATAGTGTAAAATTGTATAAATCGGTGGGTAAACAAATTGAGTGTGGGAATTGGGTATAATCATGTGTTGCGAGCTGTGCTCATATGACATAATATACCTACACCTATGCCTAATGTGACTTTAACTATCAAAACAATAAGTAATTGTAATCAACTTTATATATATTAGGTCCAATTCTGTTACTTATTAAGTGCGTACTAACTAAAATAAAGTGTTCAATTATTTCATAGAAAAGTTAATTTAAAATACATTTATTTTTAGATACAATAATTACAGGATTGGATCTAATGTAATATTTTGAGACCGATCTCATATCAGATGACACGCATAGAATAGTGCCATTCGTTACTTCAAATAATTCATATGTATACCTACTACATACTCACTTGAATGTTTTTTTAAAGGATCTGGGTTTGCATACTTTGTATACACTTGCACTAGGCTAAAAGGCTGTATCGCAAAGGGTGGAATACATCTCCATTGATTGCCCATTGATTCTACAAATAATCTCTACCTGTGTGACTATTTATTACTGTTGCATTATTGTCTTCCTTAAGAACTAATGGAGTATGGATACAAATACCAAAATTTATTAAAACAGATATAGTGCATCAGTCAACCGAAATAAATGCTTTATAATATATGTTTATTGATTGTGTGTAACTTTAAATATTGTATGTACCTACATAATAATTTTATTGGTCTGATTTATTAGCATGTGTGTTCGTTACTTTTTAATAAATTGTACATTTACTAGATATTTTTAGTTTTATTTTTCTTCAGAATTAGTCGTCAACCTTTAATAAATTCATTTGTTATTAGATTCACTCATTCACGTTCATGGTAGACAAATTCCAGAAAACTAAAGTAATCTTTACCTAAAGTGCCTACTTAATTCACGAGCAGTGGCCGAATTCAGACTAAAGTGTGACAGAGTGTGCTTGTCCAGACTTGAATCGGCTCCATTGTCACCTTCAATGACATCCTCGGCAGGACCAACAACAATGTGGCAGCGATTCTCTGAGTAGAGAGGGTTCTTGGCATTATATCCTGAGACAGTGGCTGTCTCAACGTGCATATCTGTTAGTGAGGATTAGAACATCTATAATAATATTTTCAAAAATATAATTAAAAAAATTGAGAATTACAGTTGCTACCTCACACCCCACGTATTAATTACGTAATCGACGTAAGACTACTTATTGTGGATGGGTGGTTGGATGCAGCAACGTAGAAAATGCTTTTACTATCAGCTAATAAATGAATTCATAAAATCTGAATAATTTGAAAGCAAGTTAGTATATTTGAAAACAACAACAATTTGGAATAGGATACTTACCTTTGACTATACGAGTATTATTGGAAACAAGGAGAAAACTTTAAAATGCAATTTCGATTAAGCGCAAATTTGTAATGATAGAATGGCTGTGTTGTTAGATCTCTACTACAGTTGGTTACTGGTTGTTAACTTGTTACTATATGTTCATTATAATACCTACAATACTTTGTGTATAAGCAGTGGTGGAACAGAATGAGTCATAACGTATGTAATTATAATTACAAAGTAGATACTATTAAGAAGAGGTGTAAGGAAACGGGGCCGTCCAAGAACCACATGGCTGGACCATGTTGACCAGATACTCAAGGACGGACGTGTTTTGAGTAAAAGTAATCGTAGAATGTGTATGAAGAATTGCATTAATGTGACGGAAGCCCGAAGTGTGTGTCAGGATAGGAAAGTCTGGCGATCCGTTCTCTCTGCCTACCTCGCAAGGGAGGTGGCGTGAGGGTTTAGTATAGTATATTATTATACTACTTATGTCTATGTATGATAACAGGATTCAAGGAGAAAAATAGTGGAGATTTTGTTAACGATCATGCGTAGGAAAATTATTTTTTATAGCAGCTATTTTTTTTAAAAGGCATTCATATGCAAACTACTATCGATTTTTATATTGTTATTAATTTGTTATGTATGTGTGTATCAGCGGTAAAACAGAAGTGACGAGTGAAACTAGAGGCATGCATTTTTATATTTGCTTATCAAGGTACCTAATCAAATTATTTTTACACATATGTTTTCACTATGCATTTTGTTTTTCCCGCATGTTCCGGGAATTTCCATTCAATTAATTTGAAATGAATATTGCTCACAACTTTGTCAATATGTTATCAGTGTCAGTGTTATTTACTAGATTATTTATGTCGGTGTGATATGAAACTGTGATTGACATCCCTATGTAGGTGTTTACTGTACATAGGTATTTATTATACTCGTATATTATGATAGGGAAACCGCAAACAGATGAAATAGTAATTACCACTATGGTATACATACTTATTGATGAAGTAAGTATGTAGGTATTTATTTATGGAAATTTTCCCACATGCATGCATGTTTATTATATGAATGCAATAAGTTCCTGCATAATTCAGATAACTACTGTTTTCTCTTAGATATATGAGGATCTAGGATACCTATTACGTATATAGGACATAGGTCCATATAATAATAAAACATCTGTGACAATAAAGGTATGAAAATGAAACCCAGTATATTTGGTATCTCACCCAGAACCTTATGGTTTAAATTTTTTAACACTATAGTAGTTTATGTGCTCAGCCGGCGAATCTGCACCTGGATTTCGGGTTTGATGCAACCACTATTGCATTGAAATTTTAACAGCCTATTATCTCCTATGACAGGATTCTACTCTATCATCAGCCAACACACGCAGTCTGAGAGTTCTCTCGTGCAAAGCCGATTCCTGGACATATGTGATTTAGTAGGCACTTATGCGATCTTACTAAAATATCACGGTAATATATAGGTTCTAGGGAGGTACTTAATTAATTATTTTCGGTATGCATGTTTTTATACTGCGATGTAAAATATATGACAATATTAAATTTTACTGCAATATGGTTACCATTTGAAAAGCCTAGTTGCCACCACTGAAATATTGTGTAGTGTATACAGAATAATTGTGTAGTTGAAAGTTAGAAAGCTAGACCGGAAAGTTTTCCAATAAGGTAGGTAAAGAACGTATCGTACTTGCTACGGCGGGTGGTCAGGGAAGGTATTAGGTATTAGGGGTGAGGATTCATACTAACCCGATTCTCACCGGCTTCCAGTCTGTTTACGAGTACTCATCAATAGAAAAAGCAATGCATCTGTAATATTTTTTCACAATAATCTACCATATTTAGTACGCCGTGATAAAAAATCATGATGTTTTCTATATTGTTAAACCTAATGAGGAAATTGAATACCGGTTGTCTCTGAGGAGAAGTCACCATTCGTCACTGGAACTGGTAGGTTGATAGGTGGTCGATGATACCTATCTGTCTTCATAGTTTCTATTAACAAGTTATAAGGAGGTATCATTACTGTGTATATACTGTATATCATGAAGTTAGTTGTTCAAGGAAGATCCAAGCGGAGGTGGCGTGAGGTTGTGAGGCAAGATATGAGAGACTGTGGAGCATCTCCAGAAGATGCACAGAACCTATCACAATTTCATTACCTATATAATTACCTATAATTCTTTATCTCTCTGTAATGCAATTCGCTGTAATGCATTAAGTATCTATCTATCTATACATATATAAAGATTTTTGTAAGTGTTCGCATAACTCCCGCATTTTACGATGGATTGCTGCGAAAATTTAGAATAACATTTGCGATAATATAAGATTTGTCCTAACTTCGCCGGTTTTTGGAGAAGAAGCTTTTCCTAGGAGTTGCCATTGATGATGAAGATATCTAAGGGTTGTGTAGGGTCGTGTTCGATATCATATGAAAGGGCATTTGAAAAGAAATTCAGATCTTAAGTCACATTTTGTCCAGCTCAAGCCTATAAAGTATACCGGGTTGGTTTGTAAAATTTGCCGTTGCGAAGCACGGTAACTCAACTAGTTATGAATAAAAAATGAGATTGTAATGTAGTAGATATGTGAAAAGATTTTCAAGAAAACTCTCAGAAAACCATACTGGTGCTGATAGTGGTTAAAACTGATTTTGATTATAAAGCGGACCACCAGATGGCGGTAGTTGTGCGAATATCATGTAACTAAATGTAAAAAAAATATTAAAAAAAACTTTTAAAAGAAATTCAGATCAGAAATTGAAATTCAACTAGTGGGTACCTACCCGTGAATTCACGGAGGTTGGTTTAATATGTTTTTGTGTAACCACTATTACTACTCCACCTTTCAAAATTCTTCGAGAGAACACAGGAAAATCACAAGGCTCCGTCTTTTCCCCGTCTTTCCAATATCGTCAAGAAAGTCGTAGAACCAGATTCACATCGTCGACTTTCTTAGTTGGTACCCACCCGTGAAAGCCACAAGGCTCCTCTTTACCTGTGTCATTCCCATACTCATTCTGCCACTCTACCACGGTCTTTAAAGTTAATCGAAGGAACACATCAGGGAAATCACAAGGCTCAGCCTTTTCCCATGCCCCTGTTATTGCTGTTAATAATGCTGCCCTGATAATGTTCTGATATCATTGTTATAGGAACAATGTATCGTAAAGAGCAAGGGGGTTCCTGAGCATGGGTAACCCTGTGTGTCTTGCATTATTGGAACATGCCGAATATAGGACCATGTGAAACTTTTCGTAGCCAACATCTTCTTACAGTTGGCGAACTGGAATATAGTAGGTATATGGATTTCTTTGAATCCCCTAATTCGTTGTCGTGAATCGTTATGTCCCTTCACATTCACTATATAGGATGTATTCGATACATCTCCACTCCATGTGCTGTGCACTTCGCACAGTATTGGAGATCGGTCTGATAGTCTTCTAGTTTGGGCACGTTAAAAAAATAAACACTAAAAATAATCGAAGGTAACATTACCGTCTTTTCGGTAAGAGGTGTGGAGAATTGGTCGCTATTTGGTGTGAAAAAATATAGGGTCTTACCTACTTTCCATACTAATTTTACATACGTACCTATTATACCTACAGTAATTATGATTTGAATGACTCTATCAATAATTAATATAATAGGTAGGTAGGTATGTATGTAGTACTTGATTGTTTCAAAATCATACGAACCAACTGATAGTACCTATTCAAAACTGTTTTCATTCCATTTGGCTATACGTACCTACTATATATAGTATGTAGGTATGATTCGAAAAACTCGATGCATTCTGTATCAAGTAGGTATGTACCTACCTATAAGTTACTGTATTCACCAAGTACCAATAATTCGAAATATCAAAAAGTTTGAAATCACATTACTTAAACTTATTGTTCAACCAACACTTTTCGTCCGATGTAACGCGCTAGTGTAGAGAAAATTTTGAAAATTTCATAGATTCGATCCATTAGTTTGCATAATAATCACGGTACTGTTTATTTTCGTCGTGCGCTGCGCACAGACAGATGGACGGACAGACATAGGACAAATATAAATATGATAAGATGTGCTCTAAAAAGAATAAAATAATTTAAAAGAAAAGCTTGGGGCTTCTTATGGGGAAGAATGGTATTATACAGGAAGCATATATTTGACGTTATTTTGCAGAAGAATGAGCAATTAAGGGAATACAGGAAGCGCCCACGCTTTTTTTTTCAAATTATTTTATTCTTTTTAAAGCACATTGAACATAAGCGTGTTCTTTTAAAAGTTTTTTTAAATATTTTTTTATTAATTAAATGAATACAGTTTAAATATGGATGAGATTATTACAAAAATAGCCAAATAAAAGGGTAAGTACTCAAAAGTGATTAGAACGGAACGTAAGTATTAAAATGGATAAAAACAGGTATAATTCAATAAGATAAAGATATGATAAAGATCTTAATTTGTATTTGGGTTTATCGAAATAAACCCAAATACATCTTTGTACAGTAAGCTTGAAAAGCTTGTGTCGTGAAGTGGAGTAGGTCGGCATCGGGGTTCGAACCCGCGTCCACTGGATTAACAGTAGAGCGCGTTACCAACCAGGTTACCGACCATCTAAAACATATAAATAATAATGAGCCAATATGTTGATCGATAAATAAACAAAAAAATAAATAAATGTATAAATAAACAAACAAAAATGGAACGTCATTGTTAAAAATTAAGAATTCAGTTCCAATAATGAGCAAATATTTGTATAGGTCAAGAGGAGAACGGATCATGTTAATAAGTGCATACACATAAAATCAACAACTCAAATCCATCTGTGCTCAGCAAGTTTTATAAACATAATAATAAACGTATTTGTTATATACCAATGTGCTGAAAACTGTAATAAATAAACTATGTCTAAAAATCGTTGTATAAAATACATTTAATAGTAATAACTTATAAAATACATTCATCGTCTAAAACCTTTGATTTTATCGAAGTACCAATGGGCAAATCCATACACTAATGACCCTCAATTTCAGTTTTCGAATTGATTTATTTTAGAATATTACTGGTTAACTTATTTGTTTAGATACTAAATTATATGGAACTGGTAAAAAATCCCTATTTATTTATGGAAAGGACCATGAAACATATATCCAAATTCAACTAACCTTTCAGCTAAAAAAAATGTTTTTTTTTTAAATGTACTGTATGTAACTCCCGTTACGTTTTTAAAAAATCATAATAAATTTGTATTTTAGAAAGTTTGCGTTTTTATTCTTTCTGAAGAAGCCCTATACTTTAAAATTCATATTCCTCATAGAAATCAAACTTGTAAGTTTAGTAAATTACCAGATTTTTCGACATTTATAGTAAAAACTGAAACAGTACGGTCAAATAATGGAACCCCTGTTACAGTTCTAAATTGTAAATTTTCAGTAAATGTCCATATTTAGCGTGTTTTTTAGTATCTGATGGTAAGATTTATATAAAATGGTGGGTGTTTTGATACGTTTCATGTTGATATTAAATCAAACTGTTCTTTTAAAAAGACATTCAAATGCGTAAAATGTATAACACCCGTAGTTTATAGATTCGCCCTAATCAAATTATTTTCACACATTTTCTAAAACTGATTTGGAAGAAAACGTTGATTGCATTATACTCAACTACATACTCGTATGTACCCAGTCGTACCCAAAGTAGAATGTAGATGTCAATAGGTCTTTTCTCATTTCAACGTGTCGTTTTTCACACCAAATTTTCACATGAAAGAAGATTGAAGACATACAGAATATTTTCGTACTGACGAAACAGGACCCTGGTCTCTAGTTTTTATCATCGTTCATTCTAAAACGGAGTTTGTGAAAAATGAGATGAATGATACATTTTATTTTTCCTTACAAAATATTAAGTGCAAGGGTATTATTGTATAGTTGTTGACTGAAGATTGCCTAGGTTGATTTGACTTATTGTTTTCGCATATTTTTGTTGATGTCATGTACGTTTGATCTATTATTTTATTGTAATAACATTATTAAAGGCTTACGCCGTTTATGTTGATAAATAAATAAATAAATAAATGTCTAGATTTGTATGGTACCTCTAGGTATTATGTATGTGCATAAAGTACTTGCAGTAATCTGTATTAGGAGTCTTCTATCATATCTTTAAGTCTCCGATCTTTGTCGGCACACAATGGAAACTTGAGTAGATTTGTCCACAAAGGATTACCAAGATATTACAAGTTAATATTAGATAATAACAATGTAGGTAGAACTACAGAGAGAACTTTAATACTAAACTTGTGGTGAGTCATTTCAGCTATACTGGGAGGAGAGTTATTCTCGTAGTTACCAATGCAAAGTTACAATAATATAGGATATAATAAAATACTAGTGATATTGTATGCAGTTAGTTATTTATTAATTTTCATATTTGTCCCTGCATATTATCGTATTTCACTACCTAAATATAGGGAAAAGATAGAAGCCGGCCATTTCGAGAAGTTTTGTGCTGTGTTTCTCTTTCATGATTCGGGAAATTCCTGGCGTATTGGGTATTCAAATAAGGGATTTTCACTACATACGAGGGTTATTTTTTAATCAAGTTCCGTTTGTGCTTCTTAGTAAGCGCGAAATACGAAAGAGCGAGATCTGCACATCACAAGATTGTGCAACTCTCCCACCATAACCTCTGCTATTTTCGGATCGCATGCGTCACTCGCAGCCGAGTTACAGGCAATTGAACATGACCGCTACGATCGATGCTCCCGCCAAATGTGAGTTTACGAAGGTTTTCAATCAGAGAACATTCTGATTTGATGGTCCGCCTTAAGGAACAATTTCCAGAAATTTTAAAGTCCCCTTTGCAAACAATTATCAGCAAAACCCTAAGATCAGGAAGGTGTGTGCTCGTTTGCCTCTAACCACCTAAGTATGTGGTCAGGTCTACCCCAAGTCCGCGAGGTTGCACGAGGCCTACACTAAGGGCAGACTTGCGCCCTTGACCATATCTTCATCACGTACGTCAGCTTGCTTTTCTTTAAATTTTGTGCACCAGTCCCATACCTATCTACACTATCATCACCCATGAAGTGTTTACCGCAATTTTTTACCATTCTGCAATGGGTTTCAGCAGCACTTCGTCCATTTGTTAGCAGAAAACGGATTACAAGTCGTAACTCACATTTGGCGGGAGCACCGATCGAGGCGGCCATGTTCAATTGCCTGTAACTCGGCTGCGAGTGACGCAATCGATCTGAAAATGGCAGAGGTTGTGGTGGAAGAGTTGCGAAATCCCGACATGTGCAGATCTTGCTCTTTCGTATTTCGCGCTTACTAAGAAGCACAAACGGAACTTGATTAAAAAATAACCCTCGTACTTTCATTTAGTTTCAAACAAGTATACTCGTAATGGTTGTAGTTAAGTTTGTCATTATAATTAATATTTTTTTGGCATTTATTATCTATGTAGTTATATTAATCGTGAATTAGTAGGAAAGCCTTGGATTTATGTGTTCCTGACATTAGAAAATATAGAACTAGATACACGAACTAAATTAAAACTAAATTTCAAGATGCAAAAATCGGTAATTATTAATACTTGCAATATTGTAAGACGATTTATAAATACTGATATTTCAGGCACAATGCTTGTATTTTAGGCCCCGCGTTGAGCCTAATCCTGTGATATCCGTGTTATCTGAATATGTGAATTTTTCCCAGTATTAGGCTGATGAGTTTATATGTGAATCATGAATGATAATATGCAGACTCTTCTGGCTGATAATACTGAGAGTGTGTTGGCAAAGTCATGCCTCTGTGTAAAAAAAAGATAATACATACTTAGAGTATTAGATTTTCTGTTACAAATGAACAATAGTTATATTTTTACGTATTTAAATGAAAAATTCCTGCGTTGTCAGAGTTGTTTCATTTGCACGTGACCTCGTGTGGGCGAACGTTATCATAGAACAAAGCAACACCATCGATTGCATCCTGTGTAGCATATTCTGGATGCATCTCTCTAAAGCTTCACTATACGAGTACATGTAGCTACACCTGAGTCGAATTTGAGGTACTCGTAAATTCACTGACAAAGGATCATTTTATTTCAAAGGATAGTGCACATGACTTTGCAAGTGGGTACAAATATAATCTTAGGCGGAAAGTTTGATTTCCTTATATCTACACAATAATAATTCATTAATTATTTGCATATCTCACCACCGCTTCATAAACCTGCCGAACATTCGTTTTAATGTGACACTAGCATCACTATGGAAAAACAAATATGAACATATTTTCTGGACACGCTATTACACGATCCACAATCCACATGCATTTGCCTTTATGAAATTTAATAATATTGGTTATTATCTTCCTGGTGCTGCGCGGTGAAACAAATACCTTCGTATGAAGCTAAACATTAGATAGTTACATACACCTAATTCCTAGTATGGTAGGGGGAGCTTTACAAGTGAAAGGCAGTGGTGTAACTAGCATTGGTGGTGTCCAGGAGGACCCTGAAAGTGACGCATGTCTGAGCCAAAAAGTATTAAAGTGGTTAAAATAAAACTCATATTAAGCTCCAGGTTTTCCCAGAGCCCAGGTTCGAAAGTTTAAAGACACCCCCCCCCCCCTCCTCACAACAGGTCTAAGGGTTTCAAAGTAGTACCACAGTACCTACTGAATTTTGAGTCTTTGAAGACTATAACCGCTCGGAACATGCCTATAACATGCCATGTTTTTATATGCCTATGAAAGAATGTTTACAAAAATTGAGCCAAAATATGCAAATGTTTCAAAAAAATATTGGAGAATTCATTAAGAAAAGCACATTAGACGCTCATTTCCCCGCCCCTCAGATTCACTACCCGTGGGGCGCACCTCTCCTACCGCCCCGCACAGTTTACGCCAGCGTGGTTAGATAATAATATAATCTTAAAAGGAGATTTTCCACGATGGTTAGATGGAATGTGAGATCTTTCAGGTCATCGCGATAGATTTTTATGGGGCAAGTTTATATTCATAACATTTTTATATCACTATTACTACTATTAGAAATGCGATATACCTTCACCTCATATTCACAATACACTTTTATATCTACCATCCCTGAGGTATAATAAAATAAAGATGTGTCATGTATATTTTATTACCTGTTGAGTATTGATATTTTGATATGGTGGTGGGGCGGGCTTCTCTCGAAATATTGTGGATTAGTCGTCATTTACTCCTGTATTTATGCAACCTATATAACTTTCAACTACTCACTGAACACTGTAAGTACCTAGATAATTCTATGTAGGTTTACCTAATTTACTACTTTTCAAAATCCTTCGATAACCAATTTCTGATATAATGACATCCTCGTGTGTCCATGAGGAACATTAAAGGGCAAAAACTTTTACTATGTCTTGTAATGACAGTCGTTCGCTCAATTATTATACTGTTATATTGGAGACAATAGGATAACAAACAATTTGAGAAAATTAATACTTTAAAGGTGTCTACCTAGGTACATTGGACTAATCTTCTCAATACAGTTTTATTGAAATATTCATGACGGTGCTTGGAGACAGCCCTTTGTAAATTTGAATAAATTTTTGACCTTATTGAAAAATCTGACACGTATCCGTTTGAAATGAATATTAAATATGGCAGCTGCCGAAAGCTTTTAAAAATTCGATCAATTTATATAATAGGTACCTCTACAGTATACATACTAACTGTCTAAATGGCATATGAGTTTGACGGTTAATACTCGCAATGTTTTGCTTTGTTCTATAACACAAAGTACAGAAATATACCTACGGATAATTAATACCTATGCTTTTTCAGCTATGAAGTTTGCTACTTATTGAATGCTTTACATTATTATTAATAGTAGCAGGTACCTACTTGGGTACGTACAAAATGTACATTATGGGTAGTATCTAGAATATCAAATTAATATTTCAGAATTTCAGATATTACAGATGGGTCAGGATTTTCAATCTGAAACCCTTATAAATACCAAATTATATTTTTTTTTATAACTGCACAGTTAAGATTTAAAAATATTGATAACGATAATGTCAGATAAAAATAATGACCTCTTCAAAACATTAAAGAGTATATAGAACTTCAACCAAATAACCTAAGTGTCGCTTTAAGTATGAAATGTAAATTTCACCAAGGGCCATTACCGCAGTCTTTATGGGGAAGGTCCAACATATAAAATAATAATAATTTAGTTAATTTAGTGTTCCTCATGATTAAAGTGGGCGGTGTAGATTAAGCTCGACGCTCAAGTAAGATTAAGAAATCAAACTTGTGTGAAACTTCCAGCTAAGATAGAGATAAACTTCAAAATGTCGGTTGTTGGAGTTCCTTTAATAGATATATACTGCTACTGCTACTGACAAAATGTCAGATTGTGGATTTCAAGACATTCCAAGTTAGCTCTATTCTAAGTGACACCTTCGTCTAATGGTTTGACAGATATTCTTGGGAAATAATTATCATCTGTAATTGTATTGAAATATCTAGTTAATCGATATTAGACACGTGATAATAATATTAAAATTATTCAGAGTATTTTAAGGTAAAATAAATCGAAAAAGTTCGAAACGGATCAGAAATTGGGAGATTGGAACTTAGGTGTTTACTGTTCACTGTTCAGATTATCCACTTCAAAACGGCAGCATTCAAGTATGTACCAGGACCAGGTACCAGCTACTCCAGGAAATTATTATTAGGCATTTATTTATTTATTTATTTGTTGGCTTATTTTTGTTTATTTATTTATTTATCGGGGACACACGCAGAAAGTTAACAAACATACATAATGACGTACACAAAAGATATACTTTACGTTAACCTCCCAATTAAGAGTGTCCACAGCATGCACGCATGGTAGGTGCATTACTAATCAATCAAAGAAATCTTGTACAAAAAGCTTGTGCAATGTGGAAAGGTCCGCTACCATTCTTCTGTCCTGCAAAATTGCAGGTACTCTTCTTTGTCCCGGTTCATCCAGGGTCGGGCCTCCTCGTACGTAGGCGCCAGGATCTCCTGTCCTGGGTTGTCACCGTTGGGATTCTCTGCCCCGCCAGCTCCTTTTCAACATTGGACCACCATGTTGCCGGAAGTCTACCCCTTCCCCTAGGTTTCGTGGGGATGCTGAGTGCCGTCTTCACGGAACAACTCTCCTCTCTACGCAAGACGTGTCCGTACCATCTCAGTCTGCCCTCCCTCAGCTTTTCTGTTATCGGGGGCACCTTAAACGATCCTCTGACGTACTCACTGCGGATTTTATCCAGGTGTGTCACGTTGCTTGCCCATCGTAACATTTTCATTTCATTTGTATGGAGCTGTTGCTCAAATGCTCATGCTTCTTTGATTTTGTCCAGCACTCCGCTCCATACAACATTGCAGGTCTTACGACTGTCTTTTAGACTTTGCTCTTAGTTCGAATGGGTATCTTTTTATCGCATAGTACGCCAGAGAGAGATCTCCACTTCAGCCATGCTGTATTGACACGGTGGTTTACATCTTTATCTACATGAGCATCGGCCGTTAGCATGGATCCAAGGTATTTGAAGTGCGACACTTTGGGTAACTTTGTGTTGTTTTCTATGAGTATATCATGACCAGTTTCTTCCGCTCTCCCGAAGTCACACTTCATGTATTCGGTCTTTGCCCGACTTACTCTCAGTCCGTGTCTCTCTAGTTCTTTCACCCATGTATTGAAGGTTTCCTGGAGCTCCCAAAATTGCAGGTACTTATTCAAAAGTACTAAAATTTTTGGGTTTGTCGTGGTCCGAGGCACCGTATAAGCCCAATACTAACAACGTAGGTACCCAAAATTGTCCGAATTTTCGCATACGTATCAAATTATGCCATGCAAAAATTCGGTTAATTTTGGGTACCTACGTTCATGGGCGTCGCCAGCCTCGGAGCTAGAGAGGGGGGGGGGGACATAGTATCGAAGGTTAAGATGTGGTTTGTTTATTTAAAAATGTATATAATACTTTGCGCAATAATATGTATAAAAAAAGTTTTATAAATATTTATTTTATAAAATAATGAAGACGAAAGAAAGAAATGCTTTTCGATATAAAATGTAAAATGCATCGATACTGAATGTTTAGGTAGGTACCTACTCCGAGTTGTTTATAAAATTTTAAAACAACCATCTTCGTCAATGATGGAAATGAGTTGATTTCATACTCATAAAGTTGGGAACCAATACTCGTATATCTTTATTATCAGATTTAATTTTGCCCACCACAAATACTATAATTTTTTAAGGTATTTGGATGGAACGTATACGTAGAATTTGTATATGGAACCTAGTTATAGGTGGACGAAACGTACATAGGGGGTTGCTATTGATTATGTATTGTTTCATAATCAATGGCGACCCTCGCTGTCCATATCGTTGTATTTTTACCGAACTGACGTCGTCAGGGGTTTTCCGAATGTTTTTTGAAGTTTCAGCCAATTGACATATGAAATACGTAGGTTTAGCATTTGTGATTCTGTGAGACAATCAAAAGAAAAACATAATATATTTTATATACTTATTGTGAGATGAATAGTTAATTTCCACCACCTTTAATTATAACAAGCATAGGTACATCTATCAGGCTAAAGAATTTAGTTATGTATTGATAGCTATCAGCTATCTTTGAGTTGAATGGCTCTTTTAGTTTTCTAATAATGAAAATAACAATGAAATGATTGTTGAATTCGTAAAACAAAAGTGATAATAGGCAATAATTATTGAAGAAATGGATTTGAAGTGAATTAATTGTTGAATTCATTCAATATCCTGTATAATAATTATATAAGGATTAGGAAGTTTGAATGTTCATCTCTATGGAAGGTAATTGGAACGATGCGATTAAAATCCATTTGAAATCAGCATTTTCCCATTGAATGGTTTCACAATTGAAAGGAAATATTAATTAAGGCTAACAATGAGAGTGAAATCTAATGGACCACTGGTAGTACAAGACTGAAGTAGTAAGGAAACTGTTGAATAGTAGGTTATGCTTAGTTTTAATAATCACGACTTATCTAACTCTACGAATTGTTGTGTGGTGAAATAATTGAAGCCAAAATGGTTAGTGAATTCAGAGCAATTTTTTTTTAAGTTTTGTTAAGAAATTTATTAGTACAGCCGAACAATACTATGCATAGTTTATTTATTGTCTATATGCCGTCATAACTATAGGTAGGTATCTATTTAGAGTTTTTTTTAACGACATAGGTATTTCAAACTTAGATCCATTTATTTCAATCGTAAAAAGTCCGAGTTTCTATACGCAATCCCAATTTTCTAATTCCCCTATTCGGCGCATATGTATGTACCTGTGGATTTATTTATTTATTTATCGTATGGTCAAAAGAAGTATATCACATCCCTCAAAGGAAAAAGTTTGAAGGTTGGGCATTGGGCAATGATAAATTTCGTAAGCAAGCTTGGTCGTCAGAAACTAAACTGTACCTGTGGAATTGTGTGTGGAGTGTGGAGATACTAGACGCTTTTCCTATTATCTCACATTCAACTTTTTGGCTTATGCATATAGTTCTTGCCAATGATGACAGTATATTAGCTGCAGAGACCATTAAGAGTTTGGATCGCACCTCCTATATAGAACTGATGAAGACCGAACCAGGTGGAGTACCTGTGTGATTCAATCATCCAGCATCAATAGATTGAGTGATTAAAATATTACATTGTGCAATTTTCTTTGAACAATGCAAATTGTATGTATTAAATTTGCAAGTTCTATTGGTATTTGCAAGAATATACAACGCACGTTGCACATAAATTGCTATAAAGATGATCAAATGAATATGGAAATACTCGTATACCTACGATACATTATTATAAATTGTACCATTTGAGGTTTGTCTGAGAATAATGTATAGACGAATCAAGATATCGCTTTCTTTAAAGAAATCGTTTTGGTATAATTTAACGTTTATATTTTACAAGAAACGAATGGAAGGCGGGGTAAATGATGATTTACATCCCGAAAGGAAATACCGTTATCAGCGAAAAAACAGTATTGAAATACCTGAGAAATCCAAAGGGGCCAGTATTAGTAATAGGTATACCTGATAGTAGTATGCAGTACCTACGTAGACGCGTTGTAGGAGAATCACGAAATATAAGAAGATGGGGAAACAATGTGAGGTGGGACCTTTATGTAAAATGGTAAGCTTGAATTTATAGCATCCCTTACATTCTATGTGAATGTACAGCGCCTCTGTATCGCGTGCGATACTTCAATCAAGAGACTATTAAAGAAAAAAATCACTCAAAATAATGAATTGTGATAATACTGGAGTTGTGAGACGAGTATGTGTGCGTTGTATAATATATGAATTGTAATATTTTGAAAATAAGTACCTACTGTGTACTTGTGCTTATGTATGTACCTATACTTGTTTTTAATAATTCAATTATGTCGTCCGTCCGACCACCTTGCCTGAGGCCTACCAACACATCTGCTTGTTCTAGGTCGCCACTTGAGAACTTTATTTGTCCACCAAGAGCCTGTGGTTTGCCAACATGACCAGCCCAGCTCCCCATTTCTAGGTGGAAACTCTGTGAACGACATCGGCGACTTCGGTCTTCTCTCTAATCCACACATTTGCTCTGTTCTGTCTCTCAGTGAAATATCCAACATTCTCTTATCCGTGGTATCCTTGTTTCTATTGTAATTTAGGGGTGAGGTTTGCCAGGGGGCTCCCTTAAGGCTAACCCTGGGTCCACCTTTTAATAAGATTTGCCTAGAAGTGCGGGTAAAGAGGTCGCTATTAATGCGCCTGAGCTACCCGGGTATGTGGAGGGCCTTAAGCTCGCGGGATTATCCTTCAATGTTTCAACGTTAGTTTGTCTAAAATTCTTTTCGTGAACGCTTAATGGTAATAATAAAAAAAATCAGTACCTTCCTGTAATTGCAGATGATCAATCATTTTACTATACGTAAAGTATTCTATTTTAAGATCAGATACCTACTGCTTTTAGAATCTATTGTTGAAATATGTTTGGATATTATTGAGACATTTGTAACGATCGCCTTTCCATGGGTAACTTTCCGAGTATGAGAGGAATGGATATATTTATGAAAACAGCCTCCAATATGAATATCAATTGTACTAATAGGACACCTTACCCACATATTTCTTCTCAATAAAATATTCTTTTATTACGAGTGGGTACCTACCCGACTGGTATTGAGACGTTCCTTTTTCACGGTAGCTCTTATAATTTATACTTTCATATTTAGAGAATCTAATCTAATAAAACATATCTTACATTTCTATCGCCTTCTTCTCTGCAAAGAATACGTTGCTACCCATGCACCTACCTACTAATCTTATTTTTTTATATTCCGTGGAATTTGGGAATTATGCGCTCGTACACAGTTCTACTACCAATATCACTAACCTGTATGCAACATAATGTCTATAAGCTCAATTCGAAAAGTCAATGAAGTCAAGAGGCAATGAAGTTCGGTAGAGATTCTGAATGGCAAAACAAGCATTCGCGCGAAGAGAATATTGTGTTTTTATAGACACACCACGCGATAGCATGTACGCATCTATAGGAGGCGCTGACACACCGCACTCATTGGCTACCCCGATATCGGGGTATGTGGTATTTATTGGGAGTACATGGAGCAAAAAACTATTTGGGTTTGTGTATGCAAGGCCAGATCCTTTTTATTAAAAATACTGTGATGGTATAGTAGTAGAAATGAATGCGAATTTTATCTATTACAATTTAGCTCCGCTTTGTCAAAAACGGACGATTGATTGTAAAACAAGAATTTTTTTTGATTATTTATTTATTTATTACACATGGAACAGATACAGTCACAAAAACAAACATTTACAGGTACATTAGTATAAAAATATCAATACACAAAACCAATAACATCGTTCACAATTAGCACACACGCAAAAAATATAGGTATATCTTATGTCTATAAAACTTTATGCTAGGGAAGGAGGAAGCATGGGATGAGGAAGAAGAAGAGGAAGAAAGAAGGAGAAAATGAAGGAAGCAACGAAAGAAGAACTGAGATCAGGAATAATAAGATAACTTGAACATCAAGATAATTTGTTAATAGTAATTACCAATCATTAATTATTAATCATCATTAACAAAGAAACAAGTTTACATTATTAACATCATAAGTGCTTTTTTCTATTCTATTGTATACCCTCACCCCACCTCCCTTTCGGGGTAGGCAGAGAGAACGGATCGCCAGACTTTCCTATCCTGGCACACACTTCGGGCTTCCGTCACATTCATGCAATTCCTCATACATATTCTCCGATTACTTTTACTCAAAACACGTCCGTCCTTGAGTATCTGGTCAACATGGTCCAGCCATGTGGTTCTTGGACGGCCGCGTTTCCTTACACCTCTTCTTTCACCCAGGTAAATTTTCTTCGTTATTCTTTCATCGTTCATTGTCATAATAAGTGTATTTCATTTTTATTTTATTTATTTACAACTAACCCCAATGTATAAACTAACAAATAATTCACTTTATGACGTGTTGTTTATGGTCATCATTTGAAAGTACCTTGACAGCGTGTCTCGTGCTATGGTGGATGGTGACAAGGATTAATTAATTGTGTTGGGGAATTTTGAAATTTCAGGTGTCAAACGGATTCGTGGCTTTGATATCGCGTATATTGTTATGTTTAGCCCTTTTTTGTTTTTGTTTGCACCTACTCATATAATGATTACTGCATTTTTTTAATGCATATGTTCTTGTTAGTTTTTAAGTTCATTATAATTTGAGAGGCGAGTTCGGGTGAATTGTACTGTAAATCAAAACTGAAAAAATATTAAATAAAATTATGCAGTTATCTCAACGGATTTGCATCGGAGGATGGTTTATACATCAGGCTGGTTTAATTCTAAAACGGTGAATTATACATTTTTTCAAGATTGTATTTTACTTCGCTGCAGTGTTTTTTTTTGTTTTTTGACAGATACTAAAATATGCAAGGCGTTTAAGGGGGATCCAAGGGTTGTGTGGGGTCATTTAATCGGGTGAATAGGTGTTGACCAGATTGAAAGTCAGATTTCGTCTAGCTCTAGCCTCGAAAGACACCGAGCCAGTCACCGCATACCGCCGTGTTTGGTATCTAACGAAAGTGCTTAACTTTTTTTTTTTTTTTCAAATTATGAATCTGTCAATTCTTGGTGGGAGGTGCCATCGGAATGAAGAAATCCGAAAAACCAAGCACCCCGGGAGGGAGTGCATGATATTGTTTGAACGACCGCATATAATGGATCTAGAGTGTGAAGTCATAAAATCTTGGTTTTATTTATTTTTCTACGATTACTTCCTTACTGCATGTCATGAAGCCAGAAAAGCTGTTTTGCATAAAAATATATTAGGCTTCGGTACGTAGCTACTATATAGGAAAAGTCTTTAATATTATAAAGTTAATATCAATTGTGTTTATATTATTTCTACGAAAATATAATTTTCACAATACAAAAATATTATATTCAAAAGACTCAGACAATATAATAAAAAGTTATTCAAAATAAAAAATGTAGGCTACAAACGTTAAAAGTTTGTTTGGTTACGTGTTTCGCAAGAAAAAATAACAAACTGATCTCATTTGATATTCATATCAAGGAAACTTTCTAGTCTTTTATCATTGAGAAAGTTTGAGACGAATAAATAAATTGTATAATCAGATGATATTAGATAGATACTCAAACTCTATATTATCCATTGAAATAAAAATCTAATATGGCTTCTCTCTTTATTGCGTATTTATTTATTCATTGTTTAAACGGCCTCAAGCCTTTGGATATATTATATACTAGGGCTGCCACCTTTGTAAGAGCGTAGGCCCGGAGATTTCGGAAAAAAATTGTAATTATAGCCTGTAAAAAAGACCTTTTTTTTGGTCCACACCATAATTACTAACCCGGAGAAATACTACGCTGACCCGGAGCCCCGTTCGTTCATACTATCGGGAAGTTTGTTATTTTCTTTTTTTTTTAGTCACGACAAAAATTTCTGACCCGGAGATACACTATGCTAACCCGGAGCCCGGAGAACACCACCCAAACCCGTAGACTTCGGGTCAAATCCGGAGAGGTGGCAACTGGCAACCCTACTATATACGTATATGTTTCCTTTCGAAATTAGTAGGTATGTTTAGAAGATTTCCGCTAATATATTACAGCAAAATAAAATGTTCAGTTAGTAAATATACTATTTTCATTAAATATTACTTATTTTCAGCGGGTTTATCTAACGAAAGAAACGTGTTTAACCTCCGTGAATTTCACGGGTAGGTATACCAACTAGTGATACAGCTATTTACATAATATTTTTAAATGAAATAATTTAGGTGGATATGAGATACGATAAATATTATTTTGAAAATTACAATTTTATATTTTTTAGAATTTTCTACATGTCGTAGTTAAATATAACAAGTAGTTATATCTCAACAGATACGCAGTTGTCAGGTTGGAGGTCTGGGTTCGATTCCCGGCCGCGGCAGATGGATGGACTGGAATTGGTGAATGCTACTTAAGTGTGTAGTGATCACATTAGGCTAGCCGACGATCAGTCATGGACCTAATGGAGGGTCCATCCTTTGCTGTGTATCTGTTGAGATATAACTGCTTACGATAAATATTATTTATAAGTAAAAAAAAATATATTAAAAATTGCCCTTGTCATTTGGAGGTATGTGGAAATTTATAATATACAATATACATATATTGGTTATAAAATATTTTACACCTACACATTAAAAATATACATATTTCGCAAATTTATAAGGATGTTCTTTCTCACTCTGATGATAAATTCATAAAAATAACAGAGTACGTAGAAGCAAACTACACTTTGATTTCATTTCCCGGAAAATTGCTTTAATTTGACTAAAGAGCTGGAAAGCCCACGTAATGTTTGTCGATTCCTGAGGCGCTAGAAAAAGAAGCATGAATTTAAGAATGAGAGAACAAATGTTGGTACTTATGTGGAAGGACTTTTCTTTCGAATACTTACAGTCAATAATAATAACTATTCTGGAAACTTTTAGATGTATTATTTTTATTTTTTTGATGCATGTGGCAAAAGACCCGGCAATTACAAATTTAGAGGTAAATCTCTTAGCCAATTGGCAGCGTCAACAGTGACCCCTTTGGATTTCAGCTAGACCGCGCTCGAAACAAAAATTTGGACACTCAAATATATGGCCATCATTAGGTATTATTTTTTAATAGTACTTTAGAATGATTGAATTTATTATTTTAATTGAGCAACATAATCGAATTGAAGTTTGCTTATTTCTGTGATGGTTGTATTATTGTGGAAATCTTATACCGTGTGGTGAGATAGAGGGCAATCAGTTCTAGGTTATGCTTTTAAACGTAGGTGAACTATTTACATATGTATTGATGAATGACGCTAAAACTTAAATTTGAATACCCAACTGTGTTTTTATAAAATTATAATACATACACAACATAAATAATACATTAGATACATAATAATAGGTATGTAGCCGCATCAGACTAACTATAAAAATATATATGTGGAATTACAATAATGTAAGTAATATGAATAATAAATATGGATCAATCAAAATGTAAAATTATGATAAAACAATTATAGCAGATGCTAAATCACTCGCGAATGGGTGGAGGCCAATAATTAAAAATATATATATATAGCAGATAGAACAATACATCATAATAGACCCGATGTAGTTTGGCATAACAAACAAACTAAAATCACTTATTTAAATGACATCGCTGTATCAAATATATTTAAAATTCCAACAACCGCGAAAAAAAATCGTATATATCTATACAGAATTAGCAGGTGAAATAAAAAATATATTGTATTCTCGACGGTATGTATATAATACCATTAGTATTATCAGCTACAGGTATAATGCCAAAATCGCTCATTAATATAATTTAAAAAAAAATAGATTGACCTGAAAATTTATCGGTAATTACTAAATACTGATATTTCAGGCACAATGCTTGTATTTTAGACCTCGCGTTGAGCCTAACCCTGTGATATCCGTGATATCTGGATAGGTGATTTTTTTCCAGTTTAGGTTGATGAGTTTATAGTATGTGAATCATAAATGATAATATGTAGACTCTTCTGGCTGCTAATGTTGAGAAGTGTGTTGGCAAGTCTTGCCTCTAAACAATAAATATGGGTCAATAAAACAGATTGAAAAGGTGTGCTCTTATGACATAGGAACTAGCGTTCCTTCATCATCCAGGGTATGTGGGAGGGAGCAACCCTTAACGGGAAGGTGCGTCTTTAGGTTTTTTCTAAAATTTTGGAAGTTAGCAGCGACTCTAATAGTTGCACCTACATATGAATGAAATATGAGTAGGTAGAAGGTACCTACTCAAAGATTTATTCGTTTAGACTTTAGATATATGTATGATTACTAATATACCAGTATACTGCCTTGTGATTATGTATGTTTCTTTTGTGTTGTACTGGTACAGATCTTGTGATAGCAATATATAACTTATGGTTCTAATCTAAGAACACTTTGTATCAAGTCTTATTACCATTGCACCGATCTACTATAGATAGAATGCAACAAACTAGTCTGTTATATTGAAAGTTTGCGTTTAGAGTAGTGCTACTGGGGAAATAACTTGGAACATTTGAAAATAATAACTTGAAGTCTTCGAGCACGGATGGGTAGGTATGATAATGTTTACCAGGTACCATGTCAACTATGGTTGCTCAAGGAAGGGCGTGTTTGATTCAATTGAATCTTAGGATCTACGAATCTACTCCGCGAGGGACGCTAGGACGGATATAATATTATGGCTTGAAATTATTTGTTTATATTCTAGGTGCCCAATAGATATTATTAGCTATGCTATAATTGAGTTTAAAATTTGTTAGTTTGATACCGGCTTTAGTTTTGAAGTAAGCAACGCATTCTTTTCTGGCGATTTTAAAGCCATCTCCAGAAACAAAGGTTCATTAGAATTCATTCATTTATTCCAAGTATGATGACTATATGTTACAGGCACTGAAATTTTGTCGATATTTTGTTCAAAGTCACGCAGATGGACCTGACTGAGCGGGAGAAAATATTTACTTCTCCAGGCAGCATTGCTTGAGCACAATTAAGTAGGTGCGTGAATGTGATTTGAAATAGCGCTGTGATGAGTAATAAGCTAGTTCATGTCATAAGTAGAGTAGTCGTTGCATTGCATCTACTTGCAGTATTGAGTTAAAGTTTGTCTCAAGTCGTTAGCGGAACATTTCATATTATACTTCACCAAGTTGAATATTGATATTGACGTACGAGTATGTAGAAGAGATGTGGTGTACTTACTGCTTAGTATGCTTGATGTACGTTGGTATTGTTGTACTTAGCATATAATATCTTACTTGGTGGTTGACTTGAATGCCTAGTCCAAACAATTCATAAAACTAAAACATGAGAATGTTGGAAATGTAGGTAGGTATTATACACCTATATAAACATTTCCTACAATGTTGGTGGAATAATCGATGAGTATCTACCTATTCTTCTATGGTTAATTTGTGGGACGCGGAAATGCTTTGCACCGTACTACGACGTAAACTAAAAGCAAAGAAAATGTAGTTATTTAATGCTATATTATAAATTTGGTTGTGTCATTTATTGCAAATTGTCTACATTTTATTTAGGTACGATACATATTTATGTTGATAAAAAAAAATAAAAGCGTGACACGTCTGTGAGAATGAAGAGTTTATTAAATTTGCCCGTATATTTATGGCGTTGAATATGACTTATTTCTTTTTTTATTGCTTTTACTTTAAAAGAAACAGCTAAAATGGAGATATGAAGATATGATACTGTATAAGCGTACTACCATGTAGGTACATACTTTACCTATTACATACTAGTTCGTTATTATGCACTACATGGGGCATGATTCTGCATTATGGTAATTCTAAGCTGAGAAATGATAACAAATACTTTGGTAACTCTAACAAATTCAAACGCTATGAAATGATGATGACTATGAAACGCAGATGACTATGAAATTTCAATTTGCTAAGCAAACAGATATAGGGGGGTTATAAAGTATGCCTTCAAATTTTTCGAAATGTTATCTCCGAGAAAGTAGGTACCTGAAACAAACACTGATAGCGTCACACGATTTTTGCGAAAATTAAAATGTTTACGATTGTTCGTATTGACGGCCTTATATTTTATAGGTCGTGGATGTGAGGATGTAGCTTTTTTGCGCACTTTCTCATATACCTAGTAAGTAACCTCTTAAATTTATGCCAACATAAACGAACAATTTTAGTTAGTACCTTATGTACTCACACCCTGAGCAAAGGCATGTGTATGCTGTAGCACCAGTGGATATTATTAATAAAGCATCAAATAAAATAATTTTATTTCATTCTTCTATTAAGTAAGAACATTCGTAGATATCCATAATATGTATTGTATTTTACAAACTTTTATTGGAAAATAAAATATATTACTTAGTAAGTTATTCATAAAGTATTGTTTTACATCAAAGTGTCATTGTTTTTCATATACTCAGTATTCACGTTTATTCATGACCTACTGCCATCTGTGTAAAATATGTGTTTATTTACCATATCTTACCTAAATTAATCAACAAAGCACCAAAAGAATTAAAAGGGATAAGGAAAAAAAATAAACTAAAGGGAGAATTAAAAAGATGGGTTGCGGAGTTGTGATTACCATGAGAAGTTGTGCGGTACTGTTGTTTAGTGATAAGTATAAAAATATGTATTAGATTTATAAGATAGAATAAGAGAATATACTGCCAACAAACTGCTTTGCAGTTTGGAAAATATTGGTTAACAATTTTTTTGTAATTTTTATATGTATAGTGAACCATTTAAAAAAAAAAGCTCTAAATTTTCCACTCATGGGTTTTCGGAGGAAACGTACATTAATTAATATTAAGAGTACGCATACGGACATTTCTAAAATTTCTAAAAACGGGAGACCTTATATCTCGACAACCGTTACTAAATATGCTTTGGAACAAAATAGGGTATAGATGCATTGATACTATATCTAGGGAATAATTGTAAAATATTTTTTATATCATGTATAGATTTCTCAAAATTTTTTTTTGAAAAACGCCTCTGATCTTTGTATTTTCCGTTGCTGTCCTTGAACCGCGAACACGTGACTTCTGGAAATCGGCAAGCTGACAAATATGAACACAGAATCTTTGTTGAATAAATAAATGTTACGGAGTACGGATGTGTTAAAAATGACATATTTTGAGTACATACGAGTATATCGTCCTGAAAGTGCTAAGGCACTGCTTGACAACGCTATATTTACCTACGTACAAGTGTTGTTATGCCTGTCTCTGGAGGCAGTAAGTAGGAACTTACATCATAATACTACAATTGTTTTCCTTCACTAATGTCGCAGCCATTGGCATTGGTACAGGGGCGGCAGTTTGTAAATATAATAAGCATTTCGTATTTATATAGGGGAGGTTGTCACCTTGTCATATTTTTGTTTCGTACTTATCGAACTTCTTAGGGTGTAATAGCCCAATTACTAAGAAATTACGTCTCTCTAATGAGCTGTAGCCATCATATTTTCATTAAATTTTCGGCTGATATTCAAACTTTTTATTGCTGGAATATTATGCACAACCAGTATAGTTGGTAATAAAAGAAGAGAATGATTTAGAATCGCAGGGTGATATAGTATTTTACAGCAGCAAAATGGTGACGTGATTTTATTACTTGACACTAAGAACCAAAATCATGCTAGCAGGTATCTGGTATTTTAGCTTCAGTAGATCGACCATACGGGTATTCGTATAATGTGATTTCTTCTTTATCAAATCTCGTCTAATAATAATTACACATCTTATAAAAATGTAAATTGGGGGAAGCCTGATCATTTAAAGAAGTCAAGGGGATTTTCATCCCCTTAACGTACCTACATAATTGGTGGGTACTACCTAGCTACAAATAAAAACAAAGAATAATTTAAGTGGGTTGGTTCGGTGTACGAGTACCTAAGTATTATATTTTTCAAGTTAATTGGCTCCAGGCAGGTGACATTGCAAGGGGCCAATGTGATTATCTTTATAGTACCTACGTATAATATGTATGAAGAGGGAAAGCGGTGAAGTGGAAAAGCTGATTTTTCATTATTTTTTATTATCACTCTGGTCTCCCTATCAAATGGAGAAGTGAGAGATATAAATTAAACGCCACTTTTAATATGAATAAATCATACCTCTAAGTAGGTACCTACTATATCTACTTACTCTAATTATCATTATGGAAACTTATACCTAATTTTATTATTTTATACTTGTTGAAATTTTTTACATATCATATATCATTTTATTTCCTATATCGATATTTTATTTATCTGACTTTTATACAATTAGCTATATTTTTTGCTGTCGTATTTTTGTTATAGGTACGTAGGTTGTTACTATTGACCGATCATCCAATTGAGTGCATATTTTTCATGGATGATAGTAGAGGTCATATGGGATCTTTTGAGACAAACTTACTTTGTCCAAAGTCTCACGGCTCTCGAGTTATTCGCGATTTTTACTTTTTATCGAAAAACCCTAAATTAATCAAGTTTTACCCCAATAGCTTCGTAAGTTAAGATTACCTACTTAGTTCTGTAATTATTTTTTGTTATTTGAGTATGCGCTTACTAGTCATTAGTTTCAAGCTGAAGACACACAATAGTCATAAAAAATATCGGATTAAAGTTTTGATAAATAGAAATTTCAATAACTTTAGAGAGGATTTTCCCTAAGAAAAAAGTTAAGTACCTAAAGATTCAGAAATTTGGAAAAAAGCTTCTCTGATTTATACCCTTCGAAATGATGTCCAAAATATAATAATAAAACATTAGTTTCACTAAAATAATATGATACAATAACTTCAAGAGATCACTTGCATTCATATAAGCGTTTTCCATACATATATACATATTTACCATAGGTACTTTGCATAGTTAACGATACATTTTCGTTCGATTCCCTTCCCGAACACGTATGGAAATTAAATGGTAAAAACAAGTTGAACATTTAGACACATTAATAGGTCTGGCACTTATAAATAGATACATACATTGCATATTTAATATTTTCTTATATACCTACGTATATATTCCAAAAATATTAAGTTAATAAGTCAAGTCAACTTAAGGCAAGTCTTATGAGATTACCGTCCTAGACGATGGTCTGAAAAGGGGTGTGTATTAAAAAAGTTAGTCCAAGGTTAATCAGCGGTTTTTGTTTAAAATAAATTTACCTATAGGTTCAGAGCTACCAATACTTCAGATGAGAGGAATAGTAGAAATACGTACATAGATTTTGACTTAAAACTGATTTTTCGTTCAATATGCTAAACTATGATCGAAATAAAAGCGCAGCGAGACAGGTTTATGATATCGAAATACAAGTGCAACAGGATAATAATAGAAATAATAGAAAGCGTCAGAAAGTCAGAGAAATAGCAAAATGCTCAAGTGTAAAGCTAAATTGTCAAGCTGTCTCATCAATGCCTCGCTTGCGACGGCAGCGAAATGGCTATTAAGACTCGATACCAGGGAAACATCTAATTTAAATGCATCGAGAGGTTATCCGATGCAGGTCGAATATCTCGGAGAAGTCTCACTGTATATATCATTCGTGTTTTGTGATATTTTACACTTGTATACACAATACTATATTCGTACTATATTCATTCGAGTACTCTTAGTGTTCATTAAATTATTATTAAGAATGTGCCTAAGACGAAATATATTAACAAATTCATTCATATTCAATCAGACACATGATACTTAATTCAATGTTTCAACTACTGATGAATGATTTTCTAATTTTTGATAAATACCATACTAATAATAATTTAGTGTGGGTGCTTTTACCTTCGACTGTATGAGAGAAAGAGAGCGGGAGATCCATCTTACAGGACCAGGACTGAAGTATGAACGGATACCTATTCCTGTACAAACGGATCACAACAAAAGAGGAAGAAGAAGTCGAAGATGTATTAGTCCATCGTGGAACAAATTAACATAAGTAATTACATTCATACTCATTCATCATTCACTATTTATTTAGTTCAAAGAAAATTAAAATATGAGTATGTGCACTCGACAGATCTTCTACTGCTTTAAACGTTTCAGTTAAATGCTTTGATAAGATATTTGGAAAGCAATATGAGATTACTACTCAATCTACTTGAATGAATGAATGAATGAATGAATGAAAAGTTTATTTTTCCAGATATGTACATACAGCTTACAAAAACAATTAATTTTGATATACACATATATAGACATAAATAAATACAAAATGCCGCGCGGCACCAGTCGCTCAACTATCTGGAAATATTTTACTGCCTCACTAGACCGGAGTCTGTTCTGAGACAGTAGACGCCAAATCTATTTGTGACGGAAGTATAATGTTGCAACAGTAATCGTAAAAATACATTACTTAGGAGAGTGATTTTACTTAACATTTGGTTTGTAGCCGCAGTTCGAGTGGATCGTATTGATTTTAGTTACATATGTCTCTCTTTTACCGACAGAATATAATTATGTTAGTATGTACTATGAACATTGTAGGTACAAACTGACTCTTATATAGGGTCATCGAGAAAAAATGCCCCTATTTTAAAGTGGAATAACTTTGGAACCATTTAGGTTAAATGAGTGATTCTTTCACTGTAACTAATGAATGTAAATGTTGTTTGATGTATGATACAATGCGCTGGCGTATACGCGGAGTGGCTGCGCAGTTGACAAGGCCAACCAATGCTTTTCATCTACCAAACAAAATTTACATTCATTAGTTACCATATACAGTGAAAGAATCACTGATTTAACTTATTTGGTTTCAAAGTTATTTCACTTTAAAATATGGGCATTCGTTTTCGGTGAAGGTATCTGTGATATTTTTAAAATCACAATTCTTGTAAATAGATGTGGGACTTGTACCAAGAGCTCCACTGACGAGACTAGGGGGCAATAAAAGCACCTACGCTTGTTTTATCATTCTGGTAAAGTTATATTAAATTCTGTCCCGGGAGAGTCTCGCTACGGTCATTATTATTCAGAAACAAAAAACACGATTTTACATTAAACTGTGTTTATATTTTGTCGATTTATATGTATTACTATACCTGCATGTGTTAACACGAAGGAAGGATTAAGAACGGATTGACCCCCCCCCCCACCGCGACCTTACTGTGATTTTTTAAAATTACTCTCATGGTGCCATCCCACGGCAAGGTAATCCGTGTTTTTGGATTCGTACGCGAATTTGGATTAATCCCTTCCGGATGGATGATTTCGTGCACGGGGTATAGGGAAATAGTTCCCTATTTTTATAATAATAAAATAATTCATTGTATTAATATTTTTAACTTTTTAACTTCAACGTTGTAAATTTTGCAAAGGTCTTGAATCCGTTGAAGCAATAAATAAATATTATTGTTTTTACACCAATATTTGTAATTTAGTAAAAAAATAAAAGAAAGCATTGCCTGCGGCATTAATTAAGCTTATTTATGGGTGATATTTTTTAAAGTTATCATGTTACACTGAGTTTTTGTATTGTCATCACGCGCTATTTTTCAACACCGATTTTTCTCAAATTAGCTGGTAATTTCTCTCAGTCCCGTTATGTATCAGGGTGTATGTATAGTCTATTTATCTTGTATGGAAAAAAATGCCTTGACTGCAAATTATGGAACCTATTAAATCATGTCGATATTTATTATCAGAATAAAATAATGCCGGCCCAGTAAAAGTGTTAAAATTATGTTGTTTCAGGTCCGTGGTATTAGAAAGATAAATGATTGGTACTCGTACCTTAAACTTTTTTTATTTTAAATAAAATTATAATTAATTTCTTTATCATTCGTGTGTTATTTAGACTAATAGATTAGGTATATAATTATTGAAGGGAGATATTTGAAAGATTTGCATCATACTGATAAAATGCACCACATGGATTTATAATTCGATGTAGCGAAATTCCAGAGAAATTAATTAAATAAATAATAAGAAAATATAATGTTCCCCCTCTTTGGCGACTGGGTAATCTAAAATTTATACATTATTTATTTTCATTTTAATTTTTCGAATTATGCGGGTATCTCTATCTCCCTTACTCTCATTGCGTATTGTAACCGAAGAAAACCCATAAGGAAAAATGCCGCACGGGATATTTTTAAGGGATAAAAGCACAAATCGAATTGAATTTTGTAAATAAAATTAATTGTATCTATTAGTATACGATTTCTCTATTGTCTTAAGAACTAGCATAGATTAGAAAATAAACAAATAAATAAACTGAACTAAAATGGGATAGATTATAAAGTACTCAACATATTATACATTTAATAATTCATCTACTGGAGTCCAAATAGAAAGTTTGGGCTTTTATCCATTGAGCATTGTTTTTTGTTGTTTAATCATCTGTAGACCTTATTTAAGGCACTTGGAATCGTCAGGTTTACATATTGAACAAACATTACAAAATCAAATGCAATAAATTAGCAAACAATTAGAACAAAAAATAATGAAACCAATAATCACAGTAACAATACACAACCATAACACATAATATGTGGTTCAATTCAATGCAGGTCTGGATATAAACTGTCCATTACGTCATATTTCTAAGAGCCTTTTGTCTTTTTTGGGGTTTATACACCGTGAGTAACATTGCTATGGGTTTTTCTCCGGAAACCGTTGGCTATATGTACTGTATCTGACGGTAGTAGGGTTGTCACCAGTTTTTCGGATGATTATTTTATCAGCCAAAATAAATTATATATATACCTACGTGTTTGGTAGCCTAGTTGGTAACGCTCTCGATGAGGTCTTACTCCACTTCACAACAAAAGCTTTTCAAGTTTGCTATCAAGTGTACAAGGATGTATTTGGGTATATTTCGTACACCTCCAAAAATATATACCTAAATATCATTTTTGTGGTAAGAGTTACAGAAAACAAGACAAAGATAAGTTATATATCTACTTAATTATTTTTATAAAAACTATATTTTTATGCACTTTTAACATTTTTTTCTCCAATAGACGTGCGGTTTGCTCAATTTTTAAATTGATGTAAATTACACACGCATTCATCAATCCAAAACTGTAATTTTGTCATACATAAATTTCGTTCATAAATTTGAGAAGTAAAGGATTTCTTTGATATATTCTTAGTTTCAATATTGCATAAAAATGATTGATTAACCTGGATTAAAGTATTTTGTTTACTAGGTACTTATTTGTTTATTTAAAGTATTTCTTCAAACAGACCTGAAATATACGCAGCTTTTAAAAAGTTTTACATCAAAATGTGTAAAAAATAATCAATATTGTGGCGGCCCTGTTTTAGTTTTTCACTTGTGGATTGGTACAATTCAATGAATTGTCGATATCAGCGATATACAGCCTTGTGCATATGATATAAATGTTATTTTTTTACAAGTTAGACCAAGCAAATAACTTTAAAAAATGTGGTATAGCGCAAATAATTCTCGGAAAGCTGGAAACTGTTTTAATCTCTACATTAATAGGCAAAGAAGGTTTCTTGAAGTTTGCATCAATATTCCGTTTGTGCTAAGTACAGGGTGACCCAAAAACCGAAAAAAAAATACTTTTTTCAGTTTTTCATTAAAACTTCTAAACGATTCATTATAGGAAAAAATGTACACAGACACACACACACACACACACACATACGCGCGCGCGTGCACATGTGTGAAATTATCGAACTATAAATTAACACTATGAAATAATTGAAAAAATGGGTTGGCTGGCAGAAATTGCCATTTGGCAATAAGCCCGCCCGTTGTATGATTGTTTATCTATACAATAAAGATTATTTTATTTATTTATCAAAAAAAAAGTTTAATTTTAATTAAAATACATTTTACAATGAAATAGAAGAAATAAAATTTAAAAAACTATCTGTTTGGGATGTTTCCCTAAAGAAATATCTACGTATATATATTGGATTCACTGCAAGTTATCCAAACGCTATGGATTAGACGGATTCATCTGGAAATCAGTCACAGAAAATCAGGTGCAGGTACGGGGGGGGGGGGGGCATGTTTCACCTTTCTTGCTACACACTATCATGTATATAGCGACAAAATATTTACCAACTTTCGAGAGTTTTGAAGTACAATAAATTGAACTGAGGGACGACTGCTTTAAAACAATATTAAAAATAATTTTACTACAAATTGCACAGCGAGCTCGAGTGTCGAATGCTATAGTATAATTTTTTTATTTCTCGCATACTTGCATGTTTTGTTCTTTGTTTTTCTTTTTTGATTTTTTGTGTTTATTTGCAGGTAAAATATGGAATCTTTGTTGGTCTGTTTATAAGTGATATGTTTATTTATGTTATTTGTTGTTGTGACTGTATGATTCCGATAAGAAAATAAAATAAAATAATTAAATAATAATAACAATTGTATCTTACACATACATTGAGTGGAGTTGTTCTAGGAAGTATATAATAATAGGAAGGGAAGTGTAGAATTAGTATCAGTAGTAATACATATCTAGCAATATTTCCTTGAATAGGTACTGTACTTGTAGGTATACCAATCTTGTTAGTGATTCAATCCACAACCAGTAATTCCCGACAGATGACCCGCCTAGATTCAGGAGAAAGCACGCAATGCAAGCTGATTTCGCTGATGCAATCACTAGGTAGTATTCTCCACCCGCCTTCCTGGTGACCTGCTTTCTTGATGTTTCCCACAAATCTGATAAACCGCTGCTACACAATATATTACATAAACCCATTTCACAAATTTAACCAATATTGTAAAGCTAAACTAATCCTTTTTTTATTATTATTTAAAGTATACAAAAATATGTTACATAGCATTTTGCCTAACCCTAAAGGATTTTTGGCTAACTTATCCTAAATTACTACTATACTAAAAACTATTACACTTCCTGATTTTGTATTTTATGTTTATATGAATTATATATTCAAGGTAATTATATATTCTCCAAGGTATTATATGATATTCTTCTATGTTATTAGTATTTTTTGAAAGAAAAATTTTTTTAAACAATGATACAAATTTGTATATAAAGTGATTAAGAGTAGGCATATTGACAATTTCAAAATTTCTAAAAACGGGAGACCTCAGATCTCGATAACCTTACTAAATATGCTTTTATAAAAAAAACCGTAGTTACGAGTATATTGAGCCTTTATCTAGGGAATGACAGTAAAAAATATATATCTTGTATAGAATTCTCAAAATAAAATTGTGAAAAACACCTCTGATCTTTTTTCCGAAAGATAGCAACTCATTTCCCGCAAGTCTGTGATTTGTTTAATTATCATTAAATGCATTAAAATATATGTACTTAAAAGATTTCTGATTGAAGCGAAATTTACCCCAAACAATGAAAAAAGCGCTATTTTTTCCATTTTATCATGCGATTTTGAACTTTAATATCGTGGGAAATGGCCGTGAATTCATAGTTGGGTAGCGAGCCTTAATTTGCAACGTCTTTTTATAGTATACAGTTTACAGCTAAAAAGGCTCGTCTAGTGAAGCCTCCATTGGTAGAATTACTAATCCTTGAGTTGGACATATTTCTGTTTCACAATTCTACACATAGGCACATAGGATCTATTTTATTTTTGACATTGTGAGCAAGTAAATACACTCATTTTTCGAACAACCTCATTATTTGTATATTATTGTATGTATAACATATTTCGCTCGCACAAATTAATCTTAATCTTTGAATATACCTAACAATTAGTAGTTAGGTATCTCAACAGATATACGGCAAAGGATGGATGTTCCATCAGGCTAGTGACTGATCGTCGGCTGGTTTAATGTGGTCACTTTACACTTAAGTAACATTCATAATTCCAGCCCATCACTACAACATGTAGAAAATCCGATTTTATCACTAAATATAAACTGGGATTTTCAAAATAATCTTTGAATAAACATTTTTTAAATAAAGCTAATGAAGACTTATAGAGAAAACGGAAATAATAACTTCGAATCAACTTCAGAATTATTTAATTCACACGTTTAAAGAAAGCAACTCACCAACCTGTTGAAACGACGATGTTAATATATCGCTCATGAATTTATGATCGGCAGGTAGAATCCAATCCAGAAATTGGTGAAAGTTTACGAGGCGTTTCTTGATATAAAATATCACGTCCTTAACATCTGAAAGCAGACTTAGCACGACATAAATAGGCTACTGAAGTAGAATTCCTTAATACTCCGTTGGGTATAAAGGGATATTTTTATACCTCAATACGTTTTTAGGTGTAGTGCCTATAATAAAATAAATTTCCCAGATACTTCCTGGTGATACTTTGGATTGTTGGTCTATTACTGTGTATGTATAAGTATGTGTGTAGGTGTACTTCATATACATGTTGCCCTCTTAGAAGGGTCTACTAGAGTGTGTGACTATGAAATACCTACATATGAAATATGTGATCAAATTTTGCTTTCAGTAGTGTGTGTATCTGTCAAAATAAATTATTTATTTACTTGCGAATATAAATTTATCTCCATTTTATACAATTTATATCAGTTAGGTTTATATATTTATATATCTACACATGAGTGGAAATAAGAAATATTATATTATTTTGTAGCCCCATCATTATAAAGTGAGCTCAAAGAAATGAGTTGGCTGAGATACTTTATATTTGTAGAGATATAGGAGTGTGTGTACCGGTGGCGAAGAGTGGATTCCTGCAGAAGGAAAGCCGAAGCTAACAGTTCTTATTGGATTACGTCAGATTAGACACTATTATACCTATAATTTTATCCAAAAGGTAACTCGATGGGAATCGTGTTCTTAGGTAGCTTCGCGCCTGGACTGTGTACATACACATTATTAGAGCTTATGCGTGAGAATATTGCAGTTAGAATCAAATAGAGAAACCATGACATTCATTCCAGGTACCTATAGTTTTTTAATAATAATTATTTCTCAATAAGAATTTTTAATACTGGTAAGGTAGTTGCTACAATGTGTTCTTCTTTCAATTTTTGACTGATGAACAAAATATCTGCAATGTTTATAATTCTTTTCTAGCAGTATTCTTTTCACATACAATGGTTTATTTGTTACACAAAAAACAAAGTTTATTATAAGAGAGTAGGAAGAAGCATTAAATCAGAATTAATTGGATAGTATTTCTTGTAGCACTCATAATGAAGACAGAATACTTAATTAATTGAAAACATGAAATTACTTTTAATTCCGTGTAAAAATTTACATTTATTTTGCTATTTTAAAACAGGTTTATAATTCATAATTATATTTGTACCGTAAGTGTGCCTATAATTTATATAGGTGAGTAATCAATTAAGTCAAAGGATATTATACCTGCAGGTAGTCAGTATTAGGTGCGAACTGTTGGCGCATCAAAAAATAAATATCCAAAAGTGTATCAAAATTTTCAAAGTGAACAAAAATAAAAATTTAATAAATTTAACCGAGCTGGTAAACCGAAAAAATGTTTCCATTTCAGTTGCCAATATTGATGTTATTAATAATATTATATTGACATTTTGATATGACGTCTATTTTTTCTCACACTTTCAATGGACTGAAATGACCGATGTACTCGTATTGGCGAACTTGTCAACAATGGACGCATTTTGGTTGAATATTATATTCTTTTTTGTTGATAAAAATTTTACTCTTACCTACATAATACCGACGCATTTGTATACCTAATGTGCGCTGTTCACGCATTTCACCGAAGCATTACGACATATCCAGTAAAAATACACAAATTATAGTCATATACCTATACGTCCTCTTACTACACCAGGCATGGGATCGTCTCGATATCCTATGTGCTGTTTTGAATTTACTTTTAAGTGCTTTGACATATTGTGAAGGGAGTTGGAGAGGTAGGTATATTTCCATGAATTACTAAATTAGAGATACTGTAGTTTCCAGGACCGTCTTTAACCTGCTGTTTACATGGGCACTTCAAGCTAGTGGGGGCCTGACTTTGAAATTCAAGTTACCGTGTAATAAAGCCGATGCTCCTATAGTACTAAGTACCTACCTCTTGATATTTTACAGGGCGTACTCGGTACAGGGAGAGCAACTTCCATTTTGATATAGAATAAAAGAAACAGGAAATTGAGCAGCAGGCGAATTATTTAGAAAAAAAAATGTTTTCGCTCTGATTTCTATTTTTTCTTCTTCTTCTTAATATGGGCCTTGTGCAGGCCTGTTATGAAGATGGATTAGCCTCCTGCGATGTCGACTCCCAATTGTCAATCCATCTGTGGTTTGCCCGGGAGTCGTCTACTCGTCTGCCTTGGTGCTGGCCGTGCAATGCAATGCGTTCTGATTTATTATCTTTAAATAAAAATATGAAGAAGAAGCTTTACGAGAAAAACGAAAGAATTATGATTTTTTTTATATATGATTAGACAGTCCTGGGTGATCTGTACTTACAATTTAAATATTTTTAATAATATTTTTATCGGCAGGGACTAGGGGGCACCGAGAATCGCAATGGCAAAGAGAGGACTGTTTGTTTGTTAGGCCCCTTAGTTAGCAATTACAATACCAAAAAAACTGATAAACAGGCACCTATTATCTACATAGGTATATTTATAGGCAGTAATTTATTGCTTGATTTTTGGAAAAAATATATTTATCGGTTTTCAATTTCGTGATCTAGCAGAAGCTTGAGGGCCCCTTGGATGGCGGGGACCTGGGCAAGTGCCCACTGTGGCTAATAGAAGAGAGGGACCTGAATGCTTCCGTATGAGTGGGAATAGTAGTGTCAATATACATAGGCTCACCACAAACGTCCCGAAGTTCAGTAAACGGAATCGACCGTTTTGCAAAAAAGGTCCGAACACAACCTCTTTCTGAATTCAAAATCGGGGTGACGCTGAATTCAGAGAGAGGTTTTGATCGGAACTTTTTTGCAAAACGGTCGATTCCGTTTACTGAACTTCGGGACGTGTGTGGAGAGGCATAGAATAAAAGAAACTGCGATAACGATATTAGGTATATTTATTTGCGCAATATACATATATCACTTGTAGACGAGTGGAGGGTCTGAAAGGAAGAAAAAAAGGGACATGTATTTATACCTATTACTAAATTGTGTTTTAACAACTTATTTCCACCACTCCTGTTCAAGTTTGTACTTTTGCAGTTTCCTTTAAAAAATTTTTTTTGAATTAATATTTTTCTATGAAATAAAATTCTCAAAGGAAATTATGTTTGAATGCATATATTATTTCTGCGTTTGTGTTTGATGAGGTTATGTTTTGTATTATAACACGGTATAAATGGAGCAACTATTTATACATACTACATAATATGTATCGTATCTATAATGTATTTGTTTTGAAAGATGTATTTGTACGAGTGACATAATAGTAGCTAGGTACGTAGTAATATGTTTATGTGTGGTATGCTCATAATTCCCCTTCACCGACACATTACCCCATCTTTATTCCCATGGTTACTCATGGAAGTGTGAATTGTGAGATATGAAAGATATGAACTTCTCTCGTAACTTTCCATAATATTATAATGTAAAGTACAAACCAACAAACGCCCTCCTTGCATTGAAGTTAGGTAGGTTTAATATACCGCCCCTACATCCTATCTACTCTACTAACCACTCTCATTACTTACCCCACATCCAATTAGGTACTCAAGTATGCTGTCGCCACTCCAAGAATTGACTTGCAAAATGACTCCTGTAGAGTGTTGATTAGATGTGTCCCCTGTAAGAAATCAGGTTTGACCAAAATCAGTAATGAATTTGGATTAGTTCTCTAATATTCTTTGTATAGGGTGTTTCTTTTGAATAGGCACACTTTTAAAATGAAATTAAACGTATTAAAATCATGGTAATGTCCATAAAAATAGCTTCATTGGAAAGATAGGAGTTTACCATTTATGTTTTAATACTATTTCGGGCATATATGGACGCGTATTCCGTTCTAGGAGCCATTTCTGAGACGCCGTCAAATCCACAAAAACTCACTGTTTACTGTGGAATCATTGTCCCATATTTCTTCAAAGATGCTGGCGGTCGGAAAGTAACAGTCAATGGAGAGCGCTTAGGTCCATGATTAAAGACTTTTTTGTTCCCTAATTAAATGGCATTAATGTGCAACAACTTTGGTTTCAATACGATGGCCAACAGCGACACAATCAGGTTATTACGGGAAACATTCGATCGGCGCATAATTTCACGTAATGGTTCGGTTAATTGGCCTCCACGATCGTGTGATCTCACCCCTGTGGATTATTTTCTGTGGGGATATGTGAAGTCTACTAGGGGGTCTACACAGATAAACCTGAGACATTGGATCACTTGGAAGCCGACATTCGCAGAGTTATTAGCGATATACGGCCTCAGCTGCTCGAGAAAGTCGTCGAAAATTGGACTTCCAGATTATGCTTCCTTCGAGCCAACCGCGGCGCACATATGCCCGAAATCATACTTAAGCATTAATGGTATAAAATAATCTTTTAAATAAAGCTATTTTTATGAACATTACCATGATTTTAATACGTTTAATTTCATTTTAAAAGTGTGCCTATTCAAAAGAAACACCCTATACTTACAAAAACCAACCGTTTCTAATCTAGACCATGCGTACACATTCATAAAAACGCTTTGTTTTTATATACATACATTTATAAGAAGGTACTAGAGGTACTTTGGTTCAGCATCAAAGGATATAAGTAACTACTTTTACTTAGATATTATGTTGCTTCTGATTTTCGGGTGAACCATGTAAGATTTCGATCCGCATGGGTGTCGATGAAGTAAATCAACACATGGTTTACCCTAAAATCAGAAATGGTGATGTCAAACCTTGCATATCTTAAATAAAAATAAAATAAAATAATCTTTATTGTACTGAAAATAATCATACAACGGGCGGACTTATTGCCAGATGGCAATTTCTGCCAGCCAACCCATAACAGAGACTAAAATGAGATAAACCTAATTATAAATTTAGTACCAGAAGGGTACCTCAACTTAACAATAATTGAATACATAAATACATACATAGATAAACATATTATACATATATACATAAATGGTATATGGGATGGGATAGGGTAAGGGAGGGATGCTGGGTTCAGGAGGGACTGGTAGTGGGATTTGAAATATCTTCAAAGAATTACTTTTTTAGACAGTCACAGAGTTAGTGGATCCTAAAGACTCTGAATTTGTAGGCATGTTGTATTTATCTACATCTGCGTGTTTGTCAAACAAGAGCAATTGGGTAGAATGAAAAGCTTTGTATACATTTAGTTGCCAAATAGTAGGTATAGGCATATATTATCAGTAATGTCACTGCGTAAATACTAATGTTTCTAATTACCTTGACAAAGTAGGATATAATACAAAATATTAAATTATTTTGCTAAAGTTATTTTCGCAGGTGACCCTCGTCATGTTGGATGACACTGTGTCACTTTATACAAGTATTATTGCTATTATGTAGATGGATGAATGTTTAAACGATATTATGTATTATGTATCTAACAAAGTGTAAATGAGAAATTTACAAAAAAAAATACATAAGTAATTGGATTAATATATAATCCTTTTAGTTACACATTTTTTTGTAATTAATCCTAAAAAAAATGGTCAAATGTATAAGTTGTTGTTTCATTATAGTCCTTTAAACAGAGAAGCTCAAAATAAACTTTGACATGATATAGGGGAGAGATGGGACCATTGGGCACTTTTTTAAACTTTCTATTCCAGATTTTTTACTTTTGAGAAAAACCCACATCTTTCTCTTTAGACTATTAGTCCACACTATTAGCTTGAATTTATATTAAGACACTACATAAAAATCTTGTTTTATTCAAAAGTTATTATCATTTTTCTAAGACCATTCAAAAGTGCCCAAACCTCCCGGTGGTGGGGTGGTTTGGGCACACCATTGGGAGGTTTGGGTACTACACTCAATGAACCTTCTTTTAGGCATATATTTGAAATATTTGAAAAGAAAAATTTAAAGAATGTAATAAACATAAACATTAAGGATAGGGGAGAGATGGGACCATTGGGCAGTAGGGAGGATTGGACACACCCAAGTATTTAACAAAATGTGATAATTATGCATTTTTTTCCACATTATATCATTAGCTTTTTCACTAGCAACACCGACAAACGTCGTAATAAATATATTTCATATATTTATTACGGCTTTGGGCATGCCCAATCCTCCCTCTAAATACAGTGCCCAATGCTCCCTATTACTCATTATTTTAAATATATCCTTATTATTCTTTTAGGTGAGGAATTATTAATATTCTTTATTAAGAAGAAGGAACTTAAATCATTGATTATTCATTAAATTAAAACCGATACCTCTGTATAGGATCCTTCGTAAAAATTGAAACGAAAATTCGTAAAAAAGTTACTTTTTTAAGATGAAAACATGCAGCGACTTGTAACATTTTTATTTGACGTTACTGATAGTTGATTTGACGTTTGTCGGTGTTGCTAGTGAAAAAGCTAATGATATAATGCGGAAAAAATGCATAATTATCACATTTTGTCAAATACTTGGGTGTGTCCAATCCTCCCTACTGCCCAATGGTCCCATCTCTCCCCTACTTAGAAGATGTTTAAAGTTTTGCTAGCATAATGGATTAGCTATAGGATAATACCAACGCTTTAGATTTAATTCGTGTGTTATTCTGTAATCTTAGGATTCAGATATTACTTTTCTTTAATTTCATTTCGTTTTTATTTTAAAGGCACTTATTTATTTTTTCAAATTATTTTGTATAAACTATTCATTAAACTTAAATAAATGGCAACAAAATATATTTCAATGGATTCCTTACTAATGTCACACTAGGCTTTCTGGTTACTACAAATATAATTCCGTCTCATCAGCGGCTTCTTGATACCGACAAGATATCAAAATTATGAAAGAAAAATTTCATCGGAAACATTAGCTAGAAATCGAACCCATTTGGGGAACCATTTGTATTGTTTAGTGAAAAATCCAGTCCCGATGAATGACGACATATCCGTTATATCTTTTATACATAAATCCCACATAAATACTCATTTCCAAGTTTTTAATAATTCAGTTATAATAGGCGTGAAGAATTTAACAACATCTTCTGACAGAAGGAATTATTTCTTTGTTGTTTTAAGAATTCACAAGAAATGCTAGACAATGAGTGACGCGCGGAAGACAGATGACGTGACACGAGTCTTTGAGTTAAAATATTTAAATGTGTATCAACAATTTGAAAACAAGACGGGGAATAAGTTTGTAAGCTTATTGACATTTCAAAAATTTCTAAAAACGGGAGACCTTAGATCTCGACAACGGATACTAAATATGCTTTGGAAAAATATTGAGTGTAGATTGATTGAAGCTTTTTCTAGGAAATAACCGTAAAATATTTTTTTATATCTGGTATAGATTTCTCAAAAAAGAAAGTGGAAAACACTTCCAATCTTTTTCCAGGAACTCGTTTTCTGAAATTTGCGGGGAATTTCTTTTTCTGATTGAAGAGAAATTAACCCCAAAAAATGAAGAAAAAAAGAACGCTATATTTATCATTTTGTCATGCAATTTTGAACTTACCGAGATGTCATAGTTGGGTCGTGTGTCTTAATAGGTACCTACTTATAATGTAAGTACATATTAATATTTAGATATAAAATTCATAAATTAATTTATTGATATCTTATTAAATAAAGTAATGTTTTTATACGCTATGCACTAACATGGTTGTATTACTGATAAATAAATAAATAAATAAAACTTTATTGGCCAGAAAATATATGTAACAACAAAAACAAAACAAGATAATACAGTGTGCCAAAAGGCGGACTTATTGCAAAAGCAATATCTTACAGTCAACCCGAGTGATAGTACCTGCTCAAATATTTCTGGATTACTCATTACACAATTTCTCAAAATTTCTTATAGGAATTAACAAGGATTTGTATAATTACCTATGTACCTAACAGTGTTTGTAATATAATATACAATTGTTATATAAATACTAAGCCTATACCTGCAGCATATAAGTCTTTATACATATACATAATTCAATCTATACTTTTATAAAATGGATAGTCATTTGTTTTTCAAAACAAGTCAATCACGGTTAACTGAAACATCCAATTATATCATGTTATACCTTTTTAGAAACTTTAAAAGCAGCGGGGCGACATAGGCTATAAATATTTCCATTATATTTATCGACAACTTCAAAAAAGGCTTTAAAATGCGTAATTTTTAAACGCGTTCGGCGTTTTATCGCCATCCCTCTTTTTTCATATTTGTCCCTTTCTCTCTCGCGAGATTGCAAAACATCTTATTCGACGGCAGTTTTTGGAACTACAGTGAAATAATATATATTGGTTCTGTTTTAGGTTATACCAACGCTTCCGACAGGAGCCAATAATTTTTTCTAATCTACGCATAATCTTAGAACTGTCATAATCTTGTAAAAAACGTAAAAAAAACATTCATTATATCTGTTCAGAATAAATCATTGTGAGACCTCATACTTTGTGAAATTTTGCTATAAAACTATTAGATTAACTCAGATGACGCACACTTTCCAATATTCTGAAATTTAGGGAGAAATATTCATTTTCAATAATATACTGATTGTATGAAAAAGCTGTGTCATGTCAAAAACAGTGCAAGAAAAAACATACTATTCAGGTATTTTTACATGCCCTGGGCTAGAGAAAAATACAGCAATGCTTAGTATAAGAATTAAATTAGGTTTTAACATAATAAAATGATCTCCCGCTATGATAAAATCACTGGGTATAATGTAATACATTTGCTTGAAATATGTTCTAAATAACACGATTGGACGCCATTTTGTAGATTACGAACTATAGGGCTGGCTGGAACTTATAGAGCTGGGTGGAACTTATAGTGCTGTTCATAATGCAAAAAAAAACGTTGAAAAATAAAAAATAAAAAAACGTTTAAAATCCTTATAAGCTTTATTTTAAAACGCTTTATGTTTATTCTTCTTCTTCAATAGCTTATTTTAAAATTGATCGATTTTGCTGATATTAAATAAGAATTGATATTAGCAAAAAGATCGTAAGTCACATTTTGTCCAGTTCTAGCCAACGGGAGACACCAAGAGTTGTCATGAAGATGAGTGGATCCAAGGGTTGTGTGTGGTCATGTTTGGTATCATATGAAAGGGCATTGAAAAATAAATTCAGATATCAAATCACATTTTGTCCAGGTCTAGCTAACGGGAGACGCCGAGAGATGTCATGATTAAGGGATCCCAGGGTTGTGTGTGTGGTTATGTTCGGTATCATATGGAAGGGCGTTGAAAAGCAAGGCCCGTTGGGTCAGCTAGTATAATAATAAATTGAACTTCTCCTTGTGAGATTTCTCTGGAGTGTATTATGAACATAGTTGTATCTAATTAATGTTAACAAATTGGTTTAATATATTATTACATTACGAGTATATAGGTATTGTAATATTATTTAAGTAAGTTTACCTACTAGTATATGGTATTAATTACCTACTGTAAGGTAAGCAAATTTAGGTACGAAACCTAATATAGAATTTGCCTATCAAAGGCTACATAGATTATCACTAAAACAGTCTTGTGGTTTCTTACCCAATATATTAAGGTACTAGGTAGGTACTTCATATTATTGGCATTGTCTTAATAATAGTTCATTACCTCCAACACAAAGGATTTCCAAATATTGTTTTATTTTGTCTCTCCTGCAAAATAAGTCTATATTGAATACTAATAATTACTAATTACTATAGCACTGAATTAAAAAAATAAAAATAAAATTAAATCTATATTTTCGGACATATACTTCTAGTATGTCCGAAAATCGGGGAGATTTGCACGCGAGAAGATCGGGCCGTACGGCGTACATGACACATGTGGCCAGCTATTGCAGGTTCCTGATTTGATGCACCCGGGCGCGGAATACTTTCCATGTAAGTGGTACTAAATTTAAATAATAATATCAATAACCTACTTAATTACAAAAAATATAAAGTCTATATAAAGTCTATATAAGTCTATATAAAGCTATAAAGTCTAAGGACAATAAACAATTAAATCGACCAAGCTACTGATAAATGTAAATCAGTCATTATTGGTGATCTTTTCGGGTTGTAAGAATCTATGTCAAACATTGAAATGTTTTTCGGAAAGGCTGTATATAAGCAGTGTGCGCAATAACATTCTACTAAGAAAAATAATTAAATAGCCACGCATGTGCATTACTTAGAAGCTTATATCCTTTGATGTTTTCGAAATTTGTTTCTATGTGTATCTTCCCGAGCCTCTTCTTCTTCTGAATCGTTACCTTCACTACCAAGGGTCATGGACAGCCTCTCTCCTTAACTTTATTATATCTTAATTTGTTGTCCTCCACCTCTTCCGAGACACTGCCAAAATTTGTTCCCTAACTAATCGAGTTTCGCGAGCCATATTTTGAAACTCATTCAATACTACAATACGCTACATTAATTGCTTCGGATGGCTTCGTCGATATCAGCAGTCAACGAAATTGATATTATTAGCTTCCTTCTGATGATTCCATCTTATCACTAAGTATTATAACTTATTTATTTATTTACGGCGCAAGAATTTAACATTAACAATAGTTTTGTACAAGTACAATACAAGCAACAACAAAAATAAGTAAGTTAAGGTAGGTACGTCTGAAACATTGACAAAAATCATAAAGTATTAGATCAAAAGTACATGAGAAATTGGTTTGTAAAGACTAATTTGCAGGTACAGACAGCCGACAATAATCACTATTAATATTTACAGTATAGTATAGATACTAGGGCCGATCAATAAATACCCGTGTTAGGTATGAAGATGCAACTTTTTTCCAATTTTTTTTCTATTTTTCATCTTCATCTTTTTTTCGGTCGATACACTTATCTGGACCCCTCTGCCCCCCTTTTAACTCCTCCAAAAATACGATTTTCCAAACTCATTAAAATACGCCCTTTTCTCGGGAGTAACCTCATTCTTTGAGCTGATTTTTACCCCCTGAGTCATGTTTTCATATGGGTGACCGAAAAATTATTCGCAGGAAGCCAGGTCGGAAGAGTATGATTAGTGCGGCAGCAAGTCTCGTCGCATTTCATGCAATTTGGCCGCGACAGCCCCGAAGGAATGTGCTGGTACGTTATCTTAGTGTACAACACCTTTTTCCTAGCCAACTGGGGCCATATCTCATTCATTTTTCCTTCAATTTCTCATCGAATCAGTCTAATAACTCACTGTAGTACTGTTTCATGATCGTTATTCCTTTCTGCAAAAAGAAAGTGATGATTATTCCCTTCGAATCTTCAAAAATCGTGATTATGACCTTTCCGGCCGATCGGACCATCTTTTCCTCCTTTGAAGGAGATTCACCCGGAAAAATACACTTTTCGCCCATTTCTTAGTCTCGGGCGTATAATAATGTATCCATATTTCATGAACGGTGACGCCTGACGTAAAAACTCTTTCGAATCTCGCCTAAAATGGTCCAGAAACTGCTTGGACTTTGACACCTGTATCCGCTTGTTGTTCAAAGAGAGCAATCGCGGCAGCCATCGGGCCGACACCTTTTGCACACTTAACTTGTTCTGAAAAATATTAATTGCCGTTTCGTACGGCACGCCTATGGCCTCAGCTACTTCACACATTTTAATTCGGTGATCAGCAAGAATCATCTCGTGGACTTTTTCAAAGATTTCTTCGGTAACTCCTTCTGCCAAGTGACCTGGCCGCTCCTCATTAAAAACAGTTGCACGACCCGTTTAAATTCGTTGAATCAAAATTTTATGTTTAGTATAGATGGTGAAGGGTCTCCATAGACAGCATCAAACTTCACTTTTATTTCATCGCGTGTTTTTCCATCCAAAAATGAGGAGCCAAATTCGGATCGATTTCGTCCTTCTTCCATTTTTTCGAGAAACACTCAACAGGGGTCATTAAACTGGCTGCCAAATAATAACCAATACACGAAACGGCCCGAAATTTAGTATGATGTCGTCTGAACGATGGTGCCACACGATGGTAATATCATTTTCCCTCAGGACAGCCACATTTCATCAAACACGGGTATATATTGATATTCCCTCGTATATGTTTCACAGTTTGGACTTTAGCAATGATTTATATGTATAGAGTGTAGTTGAATATATCTATATATTATTCAGATATGTATTTCCTAAACTATGTAGTCTGTGTATAATAGTATTGCCAACATAGTTTGTAGCATTATTGTTACAATAGAAAGCGTCCTTTAAGCGAGTATGTACGAAAATTAAGGTCACACGAGGATCAATCATGCGGGTAAAAGATGTAAAATATATTATGGAAATTTTACCTCCACTTGACTCATACAGGGCACGCAAAAAATATAAAAACAGTGTAGGGAAATTTTTCTACAACTTGCGTATAAAATGATAACTTTAATTCTCTTAAACCAAATAAAAACAATGAAAGGAAACACAAATAAAATAAAATATTTATATACCTACGTACATAACAATGTAATGATATGTCAAGTACAATAGGTACAAAGTATATTACTTAATTTAATTATTTGAGAGTCATATACCATATATCGACATTCTTCTAATATTCTTCGAACCTTCTTCTCCTTCTTCTTCTTCATCAGCCTTCTTCCCTCCACAGCTGAATACAGGCCTCTTCCATCTGTTTCCACTCGTCTCTGTTCTGACCCTTCCGCGTCCAGGTTCCTCCAGCGATTTGGACAATGTCAAACAGGTAAGATAAATTACTAAGTATAACCGATTATTAATTCGAATACTTTTAAATTCTGCATTGTCTACAGATTTTTCATCAAGACGTGCATGCGCATTTTGTACATATAATAAATATTAAAGTCATTTTAGATTCTATGTAGGTATTATTTTCCATTATAACAGAAAACCACAACATCGTTCGTAAGCATTTTCTCCGTATTTGATTTCACTCTAGAATATGTACATTGTATGTTCAATCAGTATGTATATAAACATAAGGTTAACATCTGAGAGGGAAAGGAATTTTCATCATGTGGATTGATTTGAACCTGTGTGTAACCATGAAAGGAATACCTTATACCTACATAAGGGGTAGGTATTAGAGTGGGTTTCTTAAAGTAAGATATTACATATTTCTCCAATTTTCACGAAAATAAAACTTTTAAAATCATATTCAGTGTACAATTTTACAATAAATAAATTATTTTCTAGTACCATGATAACAACTGTTACGTCCATCATACGCTGTAGGTTACAGGTATCTGATAAAAATTATTCGCAACTGTGTAATTGATTGCAAACAATATTGTAAGTACCATATAAATTTAGCCACATCCGTTTTTACGTAAATTCTGTTTTCCGTATTATGTAAAACTGAAATGAAAGTGTATGGGGCAGTCTTATGCCCAAACCCATCAACTTACAACTAGGCAGGGTGTAAGTGCCTAGGTGTAAGTTGCTAGGATTGGGCATTAGAATCTCATGACTCGAGGAGTAGGTAGTAAGATCGCATTCACCCTTTAATTTGCCAATCTCCCTCCGTTGCAATTTGCCAGCTCCAGGTCGTGCGCCGAATACTGTCCCCCTATCATCGGACACACCAGAAAGTGTGCTGTGGCATTCTGCCTCGTTTCATGTCTCTTGAGAAATTTCTACAGGACGTATGAGAGGTGGTATCCGGTAGACATTTCTGCCCAAGGGCTTTCTTGAAAGTTGATCATTTCAGGAATGGTGATCTCCTGGACACTTCTTTTTGTATAAAAATGTGTGACCATATTGAGTGAAGGCACTTTTGAAAATGGTCTCGTTTATACAAAGCATTAAAATGCGATTGTCAATGGTAATATTATGTATTGCTATTCGATTATCGTAGAAACCCATCTCCAAATAATATTGGTATCTTCAAAGAGTAGGTATTAGGGAATAGGTAGTGCGGTAAGTATCTTCTGGTACCTATACAAACCAATGTATGGAAATTCACAATACAAAAGCAATATGATTGAACTAATATTGGAGAAATCTCAATGCCTGTACGCAATACAATATGTACCACAATAGAGATATTGATATGGTTTCTATAGTTTGATGTTACGACATTAAGGGACCGTAGGTAGGGATGATACCCCTACTAGTGCGTATAGTGAAGCTCTGAGGAGTGATAGCGTAAAATATGAAAACATAGATATCGGAAGTGCTATCTAAATCGACAACTAGACAAATTAATAGGAACGGTGCACTGTATGTACACAAGATATTGAAATCATACGACTGACGAATTGTGGGATCTTTGGTGGACAGTTATACGATATGATCCATTTTTCGATTCAACTTTGCGTAGAACTGCTGCGTTCTCCTATCCTCTGTTTCTTTCTGAATACTTAAATGTCAAATAGAGTAAGTACAATAGTACTCAGTTGGTCTGATCATTGGGAATATGTGATTGATGAGTCCATTTGTTTGAAGACCCATAGGTCTATAGATACTTAAATTAGCGTTAATGGGATATATTTACTAAATAATTATTTTGTGATGTCTTTTGATATATACTTAGTGCAATATTATGTATATTATTTTGTTGTTATCATTGTTTTAAATTTTAAGTATTAAATTAAATAAGTTGGCTTCTCTCGACACAATATGTTCATAGTAGATGAAACAAACATTAATTTATAAATAAACTAGCTGTGTTACCCGTGCTTCGCAACGGCAAATTTGAGAAAACAACCCGGCATACTTTATAGGTTTAACCTGGACAAAATGTGACCTAAGATCTGAACTTCTTTCCCAACGCCCTTTCATATGATACTATACATAACCCCACGCAACGCTTGGATCCCCTCATAATCATGGCATCTCTTAGGAAAAAAAATATCTCCATAAACCGGCGACGTTAGAACACAGATGCCCAATCCCACCATCTTTTACCTGGGAAGGAGAGCCCTGAGAAATTTACATACAAAAACAGAGATAATATTCTATTTATTGAATAAAGAACATCAGCTTGCTGCACGCCCACACCCTAAGTTAGGTGCCCAAATATCTCCGCCCAGGCTAGGTGACCTGCGTGTGACAATTCGTATGGAATTAGGGTATTAATTTATGTACCTTACGCTCACACTTCAGTTTGATAATGCGTAAAAATATTTAGTGAAATAATAAACAAAGTAAAATTTAATAATCGATAAATTAAATGAAAGAAAATACAACATGGAAATTGCTAATAGCTCCTAATATCCCGGGAGCGTACCTAAAATATCGATGGCTCGATGTGTGATCACATGCCTATGGCAGATGTAATTTCATAAAAATATCTTATTTGCGATGTTATTTTAAAACATAAGGAAAATTGATAAATAAACACAAATCTGGGGTTTTTAGTCGAAAGGTGTTTAAGTAGACTAGCGTAGATCTTTTTAACTTTCATTGATTGGCGATCACTAAAAATATTTATTTAGGTGTTGAATTTTTACATTGTTAGGGTAAAATATTACCATTTACAAACAAAATACAACACATAATTAATATATATATATAAATAAAAATAATCAACTGCCGGTGACCATGCATGGGTGACAATATTCAATTCATATATCCTACTACTAACACTCATACAAAAAATATTAATATGTGTTTGTTATTATGATACTGAAGACGGGTTTATTGTAACGAATCCACTTCCACCAATGAATTAGGCCCTTCTGCATATTATCGAGAATCTTATCTAATAAAATATGTATGTAGGTACCTAAAGTATAACAGAACAAAATATCGGGTAGAAACAACTCCATCCAGGAGAGCGATATGTTTGTGTCGATGATCGATGATAATGAAATAATATTATCTAATTGCTGTATAATTTAATTTTAGGTGATTTAATCAATAATATAATACACCTACGAGTAAAGTTTTATTTTATTGTGAATATAATCAACTATTTTGAATAGAATTAACTAATTTATTTATTTTATTTTCTTAACGGACAACACAACAACAAATTTTACATAAATTAACATACTACTTACAAACAGACTAGATTCCACATTTTACCTACAATACAGTAAACACACAAAAAAAAACAAAAAATAAAAACAAAGTAAGTGTGTGTTTTAAAATTAAAATTGTTTTAAATCTATAAAGAGCCTTAACTCGTAGAAAGTTGAAAACTTCTAGCAGGAGCCTCTGATGGGAAAGATAATACATACGTAGTAGATACTAGATAGGTATAAGTGCTTCGAAATAAAACTAGAAATAAGGAGATCAGACGTCGAACAAAAGTTGCCGACATCGCAGAAAGAACAGCAAAGCAAAAATGGCAGTGGGCGGGACACGTGGCAATGACAGGACAGTGTCAGATGGACACCTAAAATCCTGAAGTGGAGGCCCTGGGAGAACAAAAGAGGCGTAGGAAGACTACACAAAAAGGTGGACAGATTGTCCAGCTTACGGGTCGTAGATGGCAGCAGATAGCCCAAGATAGAAGACAGTGGAAGAGTTTAGAAGAGGCCTATGTCCAGCAGTGGAACGCAAGTGGCTAGCAGTAAGTAAGTAAGTAATAAGTGCATTAAAATGATCAGACCTGGAGGACAATCAGCCAGGAACATTAATTAGATATTGAACATCTCACACTTACGAGTACGTACGTCGTATATCTATCTTCTCGTGTTTGGGTGAGTGCCGAGTGGGGCATCACATCATCGATGCTGCAGTTGGGCCGTAGAATAACTGAGACCTCAATTACATATATCCAATTATTATTACATTATATAGTTTTTCTTATATTTTTATTTAATCGGCATTCCACCCATAAAGAACGAGTAATCTCTGTCGTAATATAGTTCAAAACTGTTTTGGTATAACTTTTTTTTAATGCATATGGCAAAAGACCCGGCAATTACAAATTTAGAGGTAAATCTCTTATATGCCCGATCCCACCAACTACCACCTAGGAAGCGGACCCCTAAGGAATTTCCATACAAAACACAGATAATTTCGGAATTTTATAATGATGTACAAAGTAGGGAGCAATAAATTCATACAAAATACAACATGCAGCTACTTAAGTGAGTGAGATTCTGGGTGGAGATATTTGGGCACCCAACGTAAGACAGCTGCATGTTGTATTTTGTATGGATTTATTGCTCCCTGGTTGTATATCATTATAAAATCACTGAAATTATCTGTGTTTTGTATGGAAATTCCTTAGGGGTCTCCTTCCTAGGCTGAAGTTGGTGGGATTGGGCATTAGTCAATTGGCAGCGTCAGCAGTGACCCCGTGGATTTCAGTTAGACCGCGCTCGAACCAAAAACTTAAATAACTTGATACGTGCTCACGCTCAAGTAGGTGTGCAGATCATACGAGTATCTACATATTATGTGCTATTTTGTTTCTGTATTGTACACGTATTTTACCTAAGTAAATAAATCTATTACAAGCAATTACATACTTATGTTGTTCTTGGGAACAAATATAGGAAGGTTTTGACATTCAGAGCGACGATGTGTAGGCAATCGATACTACAAACTACAATATATTCCACTGTACCTATATCTATATATTACAAAACTGAAATAGTAGGTAGGTCCTATTGTTTTAATTCCTAGTCGACATCTATTAAAATATAAATTTCACAATCTCTAATTGTTTTATATATGAATGTAACGCTATGGTTAAGATGATGATAATATTATATTAGTACAAGGTTGTTACTGTTTGTGTACGAGCAAAGTACCTAGAGAGAATAATATTATGGATGTCTGAATTCCTGGTTTGGAGTTTACGGAAGTTTGGGACTTAATTATAATCGATGTGGAGGAAATGAATTAACGTCGGGAGACTAAACTTCATCTCTCATGATATTATTAAACAGTACGGCAGTTTTTCAATTGGGGAAAACACAGCAACGCTAAATGATATTAATATACGTGACATTACGTTGTATATTCTCTCATAATTACTCATTTTATTATTTTATATACCTAGTATAAAATACTAATAATAATATTTGGATGATTTTTAAGCGCAGTTTTCACGAATTACCTATCGCCACAAGTACGCTGAACTACCCTAAGAACTACTTAAAGCATTACTGACTAACAATAATTATTGAGATGTTTGCGTGGAATAACACAATCTAAACAAGTGAGTCTTTAATAAGGCTACTTTAAACTTATGAAGATCATCTATGTTTCTTACACGTATTAGTAACTTATTCCAAACTGCAGGACTGGCGAATGAGAAAGCTCGTTCACCCAAGCAAATGATACGCGTTTGGGTTGATTGGCAGAAATCGCCAACAGGCGATAAATCCGCCCTTTGTGTGTAAATTTATGTGCAATAAAGTTTTTATTTATTTATTTATTTGGCTCGATTAACTTTTTAACAGTGGAGGTTCTTGCTGACCAAAGAATGGACTCTCTGACATTTGGTTGCACAAAGCAGCAGAGTTCTGGTAGTAAGTAGGTGCCGTGTCATGCAATGCTTTGAAAATTGTAAAGCAGAGCTTATATTCAATGTAGGCTTTTGAGCCAATGAAGGCACTATCTATCTTTGAGTACATTGTTATCTAATAGGAGCATTTATAGGTATTTGGTTAGATAACTCGTGACTCGTAAGCCCTCGGATTAATAATTACTTTACGTCATGTCCCTCAGATGATTTTTTTCAGCGGCTGCCGCTTTTGTAGCTATTGTTTCTATTGTGTCTGTTCATTTTCAATGACCCTTTGTGTTGACAATGTGAAATTCGGCTGTTATGTTATGATAAGTATAGTGAATTTTCCATACAGAATAAGGGAGCAACGCTATATAGGAAATAATGTTGAGAATAATACCCCAATTTACATACAAACTCTCTCCTTCATATTAAACGGTCGTGTAAGGCGATTAGGCAATCTTGTTTTACAGACCAGTTAACAAAGTATCAAGGATTATCCTGGACTAACGGCCGCGTGGTTTACTTGGACAGTAGGTATACTCGTAGGTCGGTAGGCAACTGCAATATAATTGAGCGGTGTAATCATTTTTTATATTCATTAAAACGTTTAATAAAACGTATGTGAGAAAATGGTGGAGAAATTCAAACATTTTTATCGATGACACAGTATCAGCAGTCAAATTAATATACTTACATACGAACAAAAAATAATAATAATCGGACCACTTAAACCGAACAATCTAATGTATATTGGAAAATATGTTCTTCTTAAATGGAGGCAGGTCTCGTGACTTGTGGTATGTAACTACTTCTAACAGACCATACTCAAAACGTAGCCGAATCCTCTTTAACTGTGCACTGTACCAGTTACAATGTAAAGAGTAAATAAGTATAGTAGCGAAGAGCAGGGCCTTGGTGAACTCTCTGTGAGGAGAGACATATTTGTCCTGCATACACAATATTTCGAAAGATATTTTTTTGCTAGGTGCCTACATCTTTTTCAGCCCTGGTTTCTCCACTGCTTTTCCATCGCTTCTATTCCCTCCTTTTGCTTCGCTCCGGGTGTCCACTTGTCCAGGTACTGAGGCAAGTAGGTTAGGTAGTGAGGTAGACTTATTTTAATTGAAATATAAGCCAAATCTTTGCCTATATATACGGGCTGCCGGTCGTGGGTTAGAATTTCAGTAATATCTGTCCTGCACTTCACGTATAACAATTTATTTTCTCTTTGAGAGTCTTAATTTAAAAAAAATAATTGCACACTGTTAATACATATTATTTATATGTATTTCAAACACCCACAAGAGGCGGGACATAATGATAATTAGTGAATGCTTTTCTGAAGACAGGGAAATATATTTCAGGACACATTTTATTTTTTGTCAAAAACGACGCCGTACCTAATTAACTGAGATAACAAATGATTACTTTTTTAAATAAAAAAATAAATCAACAAGGAAGGTTCCTAAAAATACTGTGTCGTTAAATTTATGCTTACGACAAAGGTTTTATTAATGATCTCTAAAAAATGTTTGCAATGTTTCACTCTTTTATAATAACAAGTTAAAATCCTCTCTTTAACTTTGTTTTGTTCTGTACGATACAATGAGATTTTGGATTTTTCTAAAGTGTCATAAACATTATGAAGACGGTATTGTTTTTGTCATACCTACTTCTGAAGATTTCTCTATTATACTATTAGAGGTATAGGTACTTTATATACGTTTTGCGATTAAAGCTGAAGTAATGTTGTTATATGTTTGAAAAACGACACAACTTTAGCAATAAGAATTGTATGTAACCTCAGCCTTAACATTGTATAATGTGTTATGGGTGAAGTTTTCTTAAATTGTTAAGGATCTTAAAAACTTGAATTGTGGGAAGTTCAGAGGTTCGTAGACGCGCCGTATTGATAACGTTTCAATAAGTATTCAAGTGGAGAAAGGTTTTTCAATTGAATGAAGTATTATGATCCTCTTATGTTACGTTGGAGATATTTTTATATTGCAATATGCTCAAATAGAGTACGTATAGTAATTTAATAACATTTTGAAATGAAAAATTATATCAATATCGTATTAGGTATCTACTTGATTGGTTACAAAAACCGGCAAATACCTAATTATTGTCCATTCCATTCCTAGTCCTCATCAATTGATAATTCTATTAACCCGAGAATACCTAAATTGTTACAATTTTTTACCATGACAATACAGGGAGTTGAGATGTGAGTATTTTTATAGCTGAATCCTACGTATTTCTCAGCTAGATTTAATGTTTGGTAGGTAGGTATTTCCTGTCGCTGTTATCACTTGACATAACCACCATTTTTTTAAATAATATTGCGTTCTCTTCTACGATATTACACATGAAACATTCGTAGTCCCCTTTGTACTGAATGATATGTTTAAAATTGATAATAATGCCATATTGTTTGTGAAGGGATTTGTATTTGGAGACATTGAAATACAGAATGTTATGAATGTCTGACAAAATTGCTTCCTAAAATGTCATTTCAAATCCCCGATGTGCAATAGAGCCAAGTTAAACCCATGGATGGGTAAATTCTGCTCGGCAGTAACAACCTACCTTCTACAATATAGGGCGTGAGCAATGGCGTTACCAAACACAAAATGTATTTGCAGCAAAGCTACATTGTGAAATTCAGTCAAAAGGTATGTTGGGTTAAATTCATCAGATAGGAAGTTGATCGTTATTATCAGAAAATGACACAATATCTTGTATCCAGACATTTATTTATGTCTGTCTGACTTTACGAAGTACATTGAAGTTTTTTTTGTTTTAATTGTGATTCTTTTGTCTATTGTTTCTGTGTATTGTTTGGCTGTGTGTGTACCTTTATTGTATTGATGTTTTAAACTTTATGTATTGTGACTTTCCAAAGGCCTTGTGGCCGTCAAAACTATAAATAAATAATAAGAAAATATAATTATATATCTACGACACCTACGTAATACAATATACTGAAAATAATATATATGCCTATCAACTTGTAGGCAAATTATGATAATACTCGTAGGACATACCGAACTGTGTATTCGAATGATGTTATCCAATGGAATGGACTGTGAGGTCAGTAGGCTAGAATATAATAAACGTAAGGTTAGCTTTACTTACATTAATAAGTATGTGACGAAATAAAATAATGCATTAATTGATTTTATATACCTAGATACCTACTATTTATTTTATTAATTTAAAATCACAAAACAGACAACAGTTACAGGTGAGTAAAACATAGTTCAGAAGTCACCCACAAGCATGCATCACAATTAAGTTAAAACATACATAGGTACGTGGAGTTGACTGTAAAATATTGGTTTTGCAATAAGTCCGCCTTTAGGCACGCTGAATTGTCTTGTTTTTTGTTATTATGTATATTTACTGGCCAATGAAGATTTATTTATTTATTTACGTCTTCTTTTTAGCCATCTCATATACTTATACACAGTCTAGCTCACAGACTCATTTGTCACACAGACACACCTAAAAAAGTACAATTATGAATGATCATCATACTTCACAAATCACCCAGTTAGGGTGGACTGCCTCATTAAAAAAATTGATATCATTATATACAAAAAAGAGAATAGAAAAGGCAAAATAAAATACAAATGATGCGAAGGAGGATGAAGAAGGGGAGATGTGAGGTTTGAAAAGACACGTCTTAATGGTATAGCTATAATTTATTGCAAAATATTTATTTCTGTTTCGCCTCTGGTTGTGGTGTAAATATGAACCTGTATGATACATAGGTAGTTTATATTATATAAGATATAAAGAGTTATCAAATATTACAATTATAACAAGAGCTCTCTCTCACATAGACATACACCCTGTATAGGTTAAAGGTTCGCCTCAATATGAGTGAACCTAATAATAATATTTTAGCTTAATAGTCTAAATTTAATATAATATATGTATGTAGCAATCCATATTAATTTATTCATTATCCCATAAGAAATACATCATGTAAGTACTACTACTACTATACCCTCACGCCACGTCCCTTGCGGGGTAGGCAGAGAGGACAGAACCCCAGACATCCCTATCCTTACACACACTCTTAGCTTCCGTCACACTCATACAGTTTGTCATACACGCTCTCCGATTCCTTTTACTCAAAACGCGCCCATCCTTGAGGATCTGGTCGACATGATCGGTCCAGTCCAGTCTCGGGCGGCCGCGCTTCCTCACACCTCTTCGTTCACTCAGATACATCTTTACGTTATCTAAATAATTAATAATCTCTAATAGGTATAAAAATAATACTCTCATTCAGCAAGCTGCCTTGTATGAAAGAAAACTAATGACTTTCAACGAGTAATAAGAATGAATAGAATTTTTGATAGTAAAAATAAGCTATCAAAATAATTTAATTACTGCTTCAGCCAGCGATATAATATATTAAGCACAGCATAATTGTCATTTGTCGCATAGAAAAAATACGTATCTGCTTCATTGACATAGACAAGATGTTGATACAAAAAGAATATAAGGAGAGGGGTTACTATTATTTATTTTATTTTATTTCGCTAAAATATTACACTCTTCGGCATTATAGCGTTCAGCCTTTGCGCCGAAGAGTGTACGCAGAACAGGTTACAAAATAACAAACACGAAAAAAGAAAGAAATAAAAACAACATAAAAAATCATTAAGGGCTTGGCACCAAGAATGACGTCACAGTCTTTTGCCACGGCATTAAGGTTCAAAATCGCGTGACAATTGCATGATAAAATTGTAAAAATAGCGTTTTTTCCATTTTTTGTGGTTAATTTTGCGTCTATCAAAAAACTTTTCCCTATATTTCAATGCATATTATCGGTACAAAAAAAATTTTACTCCGCGACTTTCGGGAAACGAGTTTCCGTCTTTCGGAAAAAAGATCAGAGGTGTTTTTAAATTTATTTTTTCAGAAGTCTACACAAGATATAAAAAATCTTTTACGGTTATTCTGTAAATAAAGGTTCAATGCATCTACCCTATTTTGTTCCAAAGCATATTTATTAACGGTTGTCGAGATACTCGTAAGTCTCCCGTTTTTAGAAATTTTTGAAATGTCGGTAAGCATACTCTTAAGAAAAGCACGAATCATGACATAAATACATTGCACCCGCGTAGGTACCCATCACTATCAACTGTACTAGTTGTCAAAGGGTAAACTTATTACAATCACCTCAGGTAGGAATAGAGCGGGTATACACTTTGGGAAGCAGTTCAAACTCATACGGTGGTGAATGTAAATTTTTACATTGCGTCTTTATAATTTATACGACCTACCTATGTTCCCATGAGGAATCATATGATGTTATAATACAAGTGTCTACATATTTCATAGGCTGTTTCAACTCCAACTCACATCCGGCACATCCCACAAAGAGGGCAAGAGCCTTTTCATTTCATATAAGTACTCAACTCCATTAATTTAACACGTTCGCGCCTTACGCACGAAGCAATGGATAATCACAAATTCTACGGTAACCATTATTTATTATTAGGTATAGGTACGTGAATAATAAAATGTGTCCGTTTCTGTTTGTCTAGGCGGAGAATACTGAGCGCCACACCTTCACGATTTAGTCTCCCATGATACCTACAGGCTCTTCTATTCAAAAAATATAATAGTGTGTTCTCTATTTGAATAATGTTGGATAGTAACCTAAAATCCCGAAGTAGAGGCCTTGGGACAAGAAAAATGTAGGGGTTGAAAAACCACAAAAAAGTGGACAGATGACAATGATGTCCACATCAACTACCACCCGTTAGATGGAGCTTAGCGCAGCTCTGTAATGTTTTCGGCATTATAGGTTATTTGTAAATGATACAATGCGAGAATATTGCCTACCTTTGACAAGTGTTATGACGACGTTCGACAATCAGAGCTACCAAAAATACAATCTAGAACTCCACTTGCAGCTAGCTTCCACCGGCTGCCAAGATACATAACACGCACTGTAATTAGTTATAGCTTCCATTAGACACTTTTCATCTTACTCAACACCGAGATACGCCACCCATACTGAATGTAACACAAATTTCGTGCAGAGAGAAGATTGTGTGTTTTTCCGCAGCATTTACTGGCTGTCCCGTTGTCGAGATAGGCCGTGATGGTATAGTTGTACCTTGTAGTAAGTATTATTGCTTCATAAATTTCGAATTAGTATCTATTTGATCTATATGATGTGCAGTGCACTGCATAGTCGCCCTACAATATAGGTAGGGGTTGGGTGTGTGATGAAATTTAACAAATCGAGTGCGGTTCTTGCCTTTTGTGTTCGGACAAACGGATGTACTCGGATGTAGGTATAGGTTAGGGAAATACAAATATAAACTCTCATACAAAATTATATTAGATGTATCTAGTACTTACGTGAGTACCTACATACGTATCCCTTGGTGTGGATGGACGGACAGAGAGAGCGAAACCTTATGGAATACAATTAATAACAGATTATTATTGTACGGAGCTGGCGGCCTCAAGGGGAAATTAATATGTATGGGTGGAGATGAACGTATCATTATTTTATTAATTAGGGAATTTATTGTTTCTGATTGTTTTGCATTACATTACATCATCATACATATTTTGTTTTGGTATCATACATAAATAAACAGTACGTTCTCCAATAAACAGATATTTTCAAGTAAGTGAGCTGTACAGAACCAACTTTTGCTATCGAACGTATAGTTTGTTTCAAATTATTGAAAATATTCATATCCATGGTAACCTGTGAGACAAGTAAGATGAAACGCAGTGTAGCATCTGATTCCTAATTTTCCTTCTTTTCTATAACTATAGTTCCACTATGTTGTACCTATGTATTTTTTTCATGGCGGTTGTTTTTCTTTTTTTTTGCAATGTTCAAGTTTTTCTTTTACAATTGTTTTAACCTGCTGTGTTTCTTTGCTTATTGTTCACAATTTTAATTTTCATTTGTATTAACTGTAAAACATCGCAGTATGACGATAAGTTCGCTTTTACTTATTATTATTAAAACTCTATGTAATAAAACATAAGATATTGTCGGCTGTGGCGTATAAAGGGGGGGGGGTCGAGCCCGCCCCCCTCCCGAAATGAGAAACAATGATGTGCCATCTGCTATAGAAAGATCCCAAGTTCATCACTTCACCCATTTTTCAAAAAATAGCGCTTCTTATTTGTTGCATTTTTAACACAACACTTTAATGCCAACCTAAAACACAACCCATTCACCTTCACGAAAAAATTTCGCCTGAGGCGCTATTACTGATTTTTTAAAACGTCTGTGTTAAAATTTTAGTTGCCTTCCCCAGGAGTTTTTTCGGCCCTCTCACCGAAATGAAAACCTATACACGCAACTGGTAGCGATGTATTCCACTCTTTTGATACAGGCTTCTAACTAGTGCGAGGTGTGCAGAAAAGTATTTGGATTTGTGTATGGAAACCGAGATCTTTTTACAAATGTAAAAAAATATGTTGTGTGTAATGATGAAAAAGATCAAACTAACGAAAGTAAAACTAAAGTGAGATAAAGATACTCTATAGGGAATATATGATATCCCAATAGACATATTTCTCGCGCAGTTTGTTGTCAAATTAGATTTTTAATAAAAATTTTCGCATATAAATTAGGTACCATACAGAAGCGATATGTAGACGTGGAGGATATATTCATATAAGTACATAGCAATGACTGAATTTATCTACTGTGGAAATTTATGAACAGTTAATCTACGTTTGAAGGAATTTCATCCATCATTGAACACCTGTTGAGATAACTACTTGTTTTTCAACTATGACATGTAGAAAATTCAATCATACGGTTCTATATTAGTTCCTTCCTTTTACTATAACTATAGTTTGTTAGTTACAATAATATATGAAAGTAATTTATTGTTAGCAAGCATGTGTGTAATTTCATTCATTGCAGTAAAAAAGGTCTGGGAGTAATAGTGGTTAGCAAATGAAACATGCAAACACATTGGAGGTTTGTAATAATATTATATGTACATGATACTATAGGTACTAACACTGCAGCTATTTCTGAGGCGGTCTATTCAAAATGAAAATATACAAAGAGACAATAGAATAAAACAATTTATGTAATTATGAACATTTTCGCGGTCATCGTAATTGAATTTGTAGATACCTGATTAGTTCTGAAGATGGCCCTGGTAAGTATACATACAAACAACTATAGAATAACCAGAAAATATACCAGACACATTAGGTGCCTAATGACGAAATCAATCTAGATTAGCTAGTCGACTCTTTATTTATAATGAAAATATAGAGAAATTCGAATAGTTGATTCGACATGAGTAGGTGATTTGAATGATACATGCTTGTTGCTAAACTTTTTTAAACTATGTGCAGTAAAATGCCTAAACTATATAAGGTAAAGGTTGGTATGTTGGAGGTATCTACCTGTCTAATGAACAATGCAGATACAGTACGTTGGTTCGTATAAAATATTAGCGGTTCAAATAACAACTAGAGGAACAAGAAGTAATAAATTAATAGTTATACTTAACAGACAGGCATCACATTTAGAATGTACCGCCTGTGTCAAGTGTTAAATAGTCTGGATATTCTATAGTTGCTAGTTGAAGAGAATGTCTAGGTCTACCTAGGAGGAGGAGGGTATAGGTACCTGCCAGCCTACTTCCCACGTCGTCGTGGTTTATGCTAACATATTTTATCTTTTACGACCAATAAGTACATGAAGCTTAACACCACCGTCGTTGTTCAAACCAACGTTTTGGAAAAATGCCCGAAATTTTTTGGGTGAGAAAAATAAAGCACGTGTAATTGTTTTGCAAGGGAATTCTAAGGAATGTTTTTACCTAGAAAACCATTTCGGTTTCAATACATAATAAGGTAGTTAAGTACCTACCTACATACGATACTTAAAATATCCCTACTTACACGAATCTATTCTGCCCTACGGCCATTCACTCGTTTACAAGTTACCCGTACCAGGTAGGGAAAATGTAAGATGGATGGACCACTTTTTTATTTGCTTCATATTTTCTATCTATAACAATGAGAATTCTACGATTTAGATGCAATATTCCCAAGTTTAGTCGATAAGTTTCATTTTTTTTATGCTGAAAGGCGTATGGATGAAAATGTTTGTCTTGACGTGTACCGACCGAACGTTGACGCCTTTCTATTCATGAACACCGACCCTTCGAGACCCTACACGATCATGTGGCGGGAGCATTATAATTCGGCGGTCCACGCGAACTGGGTGATTTGTGATTTGACGGAAAATGAATAAACGAATTTACAACGTTCTTACCGATTAGGCTCCTAAATGATATTATGTTAATAAAATGGATGTTAGGTATTATAATATACATTTTTTTTGTGTAAACACCAATGATTACAGATTTATTCCATGGATACCGCACGAGGGGTCGGGAGAGGTTCCGCCTACAAGTAGTAAGACCTGCCACAAAAGCCACTGAGAACAGTCTTTATTAAGAGTTTAGACTGTTCAATAATCTGCCATTTGATGTGTGAGGGGCCGCCCTTTCTCGGTTCTTCGTGTCGTGATGTTAGGTATATGTAAATATTTGTTTAAAAAAATGTTATGTCCTTGGTAAAGTGACAACCGCTGTGTATGAATGAATGAATGAAAGGAACGACGCCTGAGTGTGCACGTTTATTGTCGTTAAAAAAATGTAGTTTGTATAAATTGTTAATTTTAAGGAATCAATTACCTATGTATATTTATAATTTTATTACTAACTTTATGAATAAAGAAAATTAATTTAAAATTAAATAGTTCCAAGGCGAGTATGCTAGAATAAGTAAAAAAAATACTCGCAAACCTCGTCAATGATAATTTAAATCTGCTATTAGGTACATCCCTCAAGCTACGCAGAGGCGGGATGCAAATATCTCCATGTCAAATGAAATGACTGTCTTAATTTCCCAGAAGAGGTCGCTACCTGTGGACGATATTGTTGATGATGATAGGTAGGTAATAATAATTATACGTATTTTTTCCATCATATTTTGATATACTCGTATCTTTACCTACGTGCGATTGCCGTAGGGCGAATCCATAAACTACGAGGGTTACATTTTACGAATTTGAATGTCTTTGTAGGAATAGTATGATTTAATATCAACATCAAACGTATCAAAACACCCGGCATTTCATACAAACATTGCCATCAGATACATATTTAGTAAAATTTTTGGATATAAAATACTTAAATGAAATGAAATTTAAAAAATGTAACTAGGGTTTCGTCCAGTACATTTAACAAAATGCAATTTTCCAAGCTGACAAGTTAGTTGAGCAGGGAGATAGAGATAGAGGTTCATATTATTTTTCATAAATAAACTTGGATTTCCCTCAGTTCTATATTATTTGGCATGTGAATAAAAATTAGTTTATCAATAATATTCTAAAATAAATTTAAAAAACTGAGGTTGAGGGTATAGTTCATGGTTTCGCCCAGCAGGTACATTTTTTATTATATTACACGGGTTATTTACACAGTGGCGGATCCAGGATTCAGTTTTAAGGGGGGGGGGGGGCTGAAGGTCGTTACATGAAAATATGAACTTGTGGTATTGAAATGTGAATAATGCGACTTTTTTTGAGACTGAGTGAAGAAGATCATGATACCAATACCTATCGTTTGATTAATTTCCTCTACTCTGTAGGTAAATGAAAATGCATCGAAAAAAATTTTTTTTTAGAAAATATGTGAAATAATGAACTGTCTTGTATTTCTATAGTAGGCCTGGGCAAAGTTTTTGGATGAGGGGCCATTTGAAATTATATATGAGCGACGGGCCGCACGTAAAATACAATTTAAGGATTATTTATCGGGGGTGGAGTGATGCGCCGCAGTCAAAATTATTTTAGAAAAATTGTATAGTAGGTATATTATTTACATACCTATTACCGGAGTTGGAATTGAGTAATTTTTTGTATTTTATGTAAAGGCCTTTAAAAAAATCGTGAAACAATGAATGTGCTTCATCCATGTGATAAATTCGCCACAGATCTACGAGTACACAAAAATGTTTTTTCAAAGCAAATAAAAAATATTTTCCTTTGTTCATTCGCTTTGGGACTTCCGCTTCAGTAAGCGATAACATGAATATAAAATCTTCATAATTTGATTAAGTTATACAAAATGAAACTTTCCCTTTTGTAAAGTTCACAATATTTACAATAAGTTTCCCAACTAAGGACTCTTTCCCCTCTCTTTAACTTTTATCATTTTATTTATATGAAACAATGAAAACAGTTTTCTTTGCTCGAAATATTTATGACAACGCCAGTATTATTTCTTTTTATCTTATTTGAATCGCGAATGCAAAAGAGATTCATTTCACGCTTTAAATAATGTTAAATTAATGCAATCTTTAGAACTATCTATCTTGAAACTCTTCTTTAATTATTCACCCTTGCGTAGGTAATACATAATAACAATAAAATCTATTGTAATTCAGTATAATATGATGATATTGTTCAGTTTGCGTTAAGAAAAGTGAAAAAGAGGCCTGTGTCCAGCAACATAAGGAAAGTGGTTAAGTATGGGAAGTTATTAGGACTTAGTGATGCGATGAATTATTAACGAAGACCTTCTTGTAAGACAAAGGTAGCTTCGTAGTATATTCATGACCCACTAGGTACTAGGTAGGTGCGAGTACTTATCATCCTGACACGTCATGAGAGATTGTAAGAATAAATCATTACTAATGTACTAATATTGCCACAGAAACGTTGACGAGTGTGTACTCGTATCTATATATTATATAAAGTCTGATTTTTGTAAGTGTTCGCATAACTCTTGCATTTTACCATGGATTGTTGCGAAAATTTAGAATAACATTTGCGATAATATATGATGTGTTCTAACGTCGCCGGTTTTTGGAGAAAAAGTTTTTCCTAGGAGATAACATGGTGATGAGGGATTCCAAGGGATGTGTGGAGTCGTATGTAGTATCGTATAAAAGGGCATTGGAAAAGAAATTCAAATCTTAGTCAAATTTTGTCCAGCTTAAGCCTATAAAGTATGCGGGGTTGGTTTGTCAAACTTACTGTTGCGAAGCACGGGTAACTCAGCTAGTACAGTAGAAATACAAGAGAGATACGATGGTTTCATAACTTTAATAACCAGATTTTTTCACCAGATGGAATACCTATCCTAATTTCGTAGGTACTGCAAATTTTATATTGGGCGTAGGTGGAGCCACCAGGAACAACACAAAGAGGTAAGTATGAGTTTTTATTTGCTTATTCGTCTTATAAAATTTTTGATACCTACTTTAATTTTATATTTCGATAAAATATTATAAAATATAACGTTTGAGGCTACAGAAGAAAATAATATGTATAGGTATAAACCTATGTAAAATAGTAAATGAAAAACAAAAAATATAATACGAGTATGTAGATACTTCATAATCATTATCATATATTACAATCGGTAGGATAATATTATCATAGCGCCTAACAGGCGCGAAGCTACCGAAGAATACGATTCCCATCGAATTACCTTTTGGATAAAATGATAGGTATAATAGTGTCTAATTTGATGTAATCCAATAAGAAATGTTAGCCCCGGCTTCCCTTCTGCAGGAATCCACCCTTCGCCACTGATACCTAATCTAAATAAAAAAATGTGTTTAGATATTGTAGAGTGCGTATAGGTAGTAGGTATCTACCTACCTTAAGTATTTTGATATTCATCTGTTTTAAAATTAGTAGTAGGTATATATGGTTATGGGGTTGCCAGATGTTGAGAAAAAAACCGGTCAATTTTTAATTTTTACCCCCCTCCCCTATAATTCTCTTGCTTCCAAAAATACAAATACAATTTGCGCCGCAGGCGAAATTTTTGCTAATAATGAGTTCTGTAGAGCGATATTATCCCTTAGCGAAATATAAAAAGTATATGTACGTAAGTACTGGACAGCCCTTTGTCCGGTTTACCAAGATTTTTTCGACCGGACAGATGTAAGACAAACCGGACTGTCCGGTTCAAAACCGGACATCTGGGAACCCTAAGTAGGTATGTACGAGTAATGTGAATATTTCACCGGGTCAAGAAAATTATACTCGATGATTAACTTTACCTTATACTTAGAAGACTTATAAATACAAAGGAAAAGTTCAGAAATGAATTTGGGAATATTTTATTTATTAAAATATGTTTTATAAAAGTTGAGATGTAAGGTAAAGTAAGCTATGTTTTGTTTATATTCATATTTTCTCCTGTATATGAAGCTATGGGTACCTGGCACATATACACCTACAATAAATTACCTTAATTACATACCTATCTAATGTGTCTATATACCTCCTAGCGTGTTTTTAAATCTCGTACATTTTTGCTAATGCATTGCACATCTGGCGCTAGTTAACCAATACTGAGAAATACCCTGCTATACTATAGAGCGGTTCCAAATTCGGTTTCGGTCTAAGAGTGATCAGGCTTAGTTTCCCCCTACCCCCATAGTCAAATACTAGATCCCCCCCCCCCCCCCCCCCGAAATGAAAACCTATATACGCCACTGATATACCTACAGCTACGAGTATAATCTACTGATTTTATTTACTTTCAAGGTATCCAGTAGATATCCGTCGTTTTGTACCTCGTATTACTAATTCAAAATCAGTTTAATAATAATAATAATCGGACAACTTTAGGCGCCGTTTAGCGATAAAATCGCCCCAAGGGCACCGTACATTTTTCTTTTCACCATATAGGATCGTCGAAACAGTAAAAATGATAATTAAATCACCACATAGGATCGTCACAAAACAAAATAATAAAAATGAATTAATCTAATCAGTTTCGGCTAACTTGACCTATCATTGGCTAACCAGTGACTGACCCGTAGGTACGCACAAAAAAGTGAGTCTTTAGCAACCTCCTGAACTCCTCCAGGCTTTTGGCACACCTAACATCGAGTGGAAGGGCATTCCACAGGCTTGGGCCCGCTGCACAGAATGCACGGTCACCATAACCCGTAGAAACAGCCCTCCGCGGCTCTTCTAGTTCATGTGCTAGACTCATAGCCGACCTCAGTGTCCGATGCCTCCATTTCATTTGTTAGCCGTAATGGATTCTCAATCATCAAATGAGAGATGATCAAAGATCAAAGCATTGTAATTCGTGAGATTACAGTTTGTATCAAAGAAATGTTGTGATTAGACGGTTGAAACCAAATCTGGGCAATGAAAGTGTCAGGTATGGGACAAAAAATATTTTTTAAATAAAACGTGCGTCAACAAATTTATAGGTCCCTGTAACCTGTCTCATTTTTTTTATTTATTTATTTGGTTTAAGAGTGTGCATACCGACATTTCAAAAATTTCTAAAAACGGGAGACCTTCTATCTCGACAACCGTTACTAAATATGCTTTGGAACAAAATAGGGTAGATGCATTGAACCTTTATCTAGGGAATAACCGTAAAAGATTTTTATAGATTTCTTAAAAGACTTGTATAGATTTCTCAAAAAAAAATAATTAAAAACACCTCTGATCTTTTTTCCGAAAGACGGAAACTCGTTTCCCGAAAGTCGCGGAGTAATTTTTTTTTGTATATGCATTAAAATCTAGGAAATAACCGTAAAAGTTTTTTGATAGACGCAAAATTAACCACAAAAAATGGAAAAAACGCTATTTTTACCATTTTATCATGCGATTGTCACGTGATTTTGAACCTTAATACCGTGAGAAAAGACTGTGAAGTCATTCTTGGTGCCTAGCCCTTAATGAAGTTTCATATTATTATATTACAAAACTTAAAAATAACAATTAATAATTTAGTGATTTAAGGAAGATTAACTTTATGAAAGTACATTTTAACAAATTTTGTGAAATGAAAAAACACTGTTTTTTACTTCCACTACTTTATTTGAACCCACAATCCAACAATTATCACTAAGATTTCGCGGTTTCGATCCCCGATAACAACCTACTCCACTTCACGACACAAGCTTTTCAACCATACTGTGAAGTGTACAAAAACGTATTTGGGTTTATTTCGATAAACCCAGATATATTTAAAAAAATAGATTTAACAATAAATTTACGGGTCGTAGATGGCAGCAGATAGCCCAAGATAGAAGACATTGGAAGAGTTTAGAAGAGGCCTATGTCCAACAGTGGAACGCAAGTAGCTAGCAGTAAGTAAGTAACAATAAACTTTCTTTCATTGATTACCTTTGAACTCTAACATGTAGATTTCTTCTTCGGCAACAGATGAAAGGCTTTCATGGATTGTCCAATGTCCTTATAATAATCTATCAGCTGTCGTCTGAAGCTCTTTGCAGTGAGCGCATCTCTTATCCCACCAGGTAGATTGTTGAACAATCTTACAGAAATAAATAAATTTTGTTTTAGTTCATTTACTACGTATCTAAATACGCCCAGGTGTTGTCGATTTTATTTCCAAAATTCAAGAGTTAGCCGATGCGATTAAAATGAGGCCTTACACAAATACGTTAATTAAAATTTTCCTCAATTAGTGCTCTTCCTGAATTATACCTATTATTTAATTCCGATACCTATTAATAAAATAAAATATTCTAAACATCATAGCTACAATACTATTAAGTTGTGTATCAAGAGTAGGATATAGTTACCTATCGATATTTGTAACAGAATAACAAACATATGTACCCATATACGATAAAACCACACATGCATAAATTGTTTGTATATCAAACACGAAAGAAGAAGAATTACGACAAAGAAAACCTTTGATCTTTGTCAAAGGAATTGGAATTAAGATAAGTTTTTATTTTATGGAAAACAAAAATAATAAAGTAGATACCTTGGCTACAATACAAATGTATTAGATCAGCCTAATGATAGTCAAACCAATAACCAATAATATGAAATTTATCAGATAAAGAATGATTAATAATATTCGGTACCTTTTATCCATGTTGGTACTCGTATTATCTAAGCAATTACACTGAGGTATGTTCTACGAAATAAGATTTGAATCCAAAATTTATTGAAGTTATTTATACAAATGTATTTCCTCCTGATTTCGTTCTAATGGATCTTCATGGAAAGGAGGTGTTTTAAGCTTTTGTCATGTCCTTCTCTCCAAATAACATAATTTTGTTTAGATACGTAGGTAGTAGGTACCTACTATTTAGATCATCCTCAAATTATTACCAGAGATGGATATGGACAATCCGGGCGCGGTTTAAATAATTTAACTACATTAGTCCTGAAGATGGCTTTAGCAAGTAGGCCAAAAGCTTGACAAGATCGACAATCTACACTTGAGAAGAAAGGAAAATAAACTCTCAGAAGGGTGATTATTATTAACAAGTATTGCTGCAAGCAGCAAACAACAGAAAGGAATGGATGTCTGAGGAATGGATGAGGCCTATATCCAGCAGTGGAGGATAGAGGGCTGAAGAAGAAGAAGAAGATTGTTCTTACCGGCGGGTCTTCGTTTTTTCTGTTAAACACAGTGTTACAAAGGTCCTTTAACATTTAAATATCCGAGAACCAACATCCTGTTGGTGAACATCTATGCTAGATAAGATTTCACGTTATACAAGTAATAATGCTATGAATACATATTAAATATTGTGAATTAATGGTGTACAAATAAACACTACAGGTGTTCACATCTTAGAAGATACTATTTAAAGGGCTGTCTACAAAGTAGTCGTTGTTGTATATAAGTTAAAAGCAAACAAATTAACCTTCATTTTGTTGGTTCGTCTCGCAACAGAGATACAAGAAGGAAAAGGTAATAATATATTCTAGAACTTTCCACCTTTACTGTAAACGAACCTAATTACGAAGTATTATATAAACTTTTTCCCACATCATTATGTCGTAAGTATATTTGCTTTAGTCGCAGCTTCAGGGCAGTAAAAAACATCCATCTCATTTAAAAGAGGTCAAAATGAGAAACGTACCTAACGTGTTTTTTTGCTAATTTATTTTTTAAATAAATAAAAATGCGTTGCTTTTTTTTCGCCGTCAGGTTTGGATTTTAAATAAACGATTAGGGCAATATTTTTTCAAATGTAACAACCAATGTATCTACTCGTAACAAAACAATGTGGGTAACATTGTAAATGTAATGCACAACGTCACAGTTGTTGGTGGATACCCCAATCGTGATTCGTGATGTATTGCATGCTCATATACTATACCTAAATAGTCTGTCTGATCTAAAGCAGATTTTTTGGAAAATGCACACAGGATTCGATAGTTTTTTACAGATGTCATGGATCCTGATTAGGTTAGGAAGTGGCATCAATTACATTTTATCAAAGTACAGCGTGAAGTAATATCATGGAAACAATAATTATTAAGTAGATATGTAGTTACTAGACAATTTATAGGTGGGTGGGTGCCTGTGTTATACGAATCCAAACCAGTCCAGTCTAAACTGTCCGTGTCCATATGTAGGACAGGAATAATAGTGACAGCAGATTTCTACGACAGGTGTTACCGACTGCGTAATAGGGGGAGATGTTTGGGTATTCGGTCAGATCACACAATATGCACTTGGCAGATGGCAGTTGTGTTATCTGGCTGGGAGGTGGAGAAGGGAGATTCAATCCCCCGAATTCCTGACTCATTCAGGTATGCCGCCGGGATTTCATTTATCAGTGAAATTTAAAATATTATCCTTAGTACCTACTATGGAAAACTCTGTGAAATAATGTGAAATTTCTGAGATAGTAAGAATACATTTACGAATATAATAATAGTACAAAATGTCGTTTTTATGGATACTTTCATAGTAACTACATTTTTTTCCAATTCTGTTAATTTTTAGCCATACTTACCAGTTGTTATTTTCAGAATGTTTCCAAATTTGATAAGGTATTTCTTGTGTATATTTTTTCATATTTAAACATGAAACCTTAGACGAAATAATACGGAGGCATTCTTTACTTCCAAAAATTAACAGATTTTGTGAAGAGCGAACTCATCCATTATAGGTATAATAATTATAATAATTCACCTATCATTACATCTATAACACAAAATATAATTGTTCATCTATGTGAGTTACAATAGCGTTGGAAATAAGTTCTCGCGTCCTCTCTGAATTACTTACTAAGAGTGTGCAATCTGTGCATACTGACATTTCAAAAATTTCTGAAAACGGGAGACTTTAGATCTCGATAACCTTACTAAATAAAAAACACAAGTGTTTATACTTCTTAAAAGGGGTACAATATTATTTTTTTATTCAAATGAAGGTATTCTATATTTGTATCTATAAATTATAAACATGTTATATTTCTTTATTAAATAAATAAAAAAAATGCCTCGGAAATAATAAGGTAGACACATTGAACCTTTATCTAGGGAATAAACGTGAAAGATTTTTTATATCCTGTATAGATTAAAAAAAAACAGACAGAAATTCGTTTCCCGAAAGTCGCGGGGTATTTTTTTCTTTTGTATTGATTATACGCACTATAATCTAAGGAATAACCGTAATAGTTTTTGGATTCAACCGAAATTAACCCCAAAAAAACGCTATCTTTACCATTTTATCACGCGATTTATCATGCGATTTTGAACCTAAACGCCGTTGGAAATGACCGTGACGTCATTTGTTGGGTCGCGAGGCTTAAGTAGGTAGGTACATTATGATGCAAAATCAATTAATTATGAATAGAGCTGCTTGGTACAAGGCAGGTGAAAATAATTAAAAGAAGAAGGAAATATCAAAAAATTAAAAAGTTTCAAATAGCGGAAAAAATGACAGCCTAACTTTTTACCCTAAAATAAGAAAATATTAATTTATGAAAGAAGTCAGGAAAGAAACAACAAAATATTATAAGTAGTTGAAATTATATACATACAGCTCATCCCTCCGTCAATCCTTTCTCTATGAATTCAACCCTTAGGTATTTAACGTGAGGGATGATTGACAATCTCGTTATGAAAAGTTAGCTCATTATACTAGAGAGGTTTTTGTTAATGTAATAAAGTACCTATACTTACGAGAGGGAGATACCTAAATCATTTAGGTATTACTGGTTTTTCTTGTCTGCATCTCGCAGATGGCATAGGTATGTTGAGAATTTTCTCAACGAAAGGCGGCAGATATCAACATTCACATAATAACTTATGCGAACTCCCTAGCAGGATGTGGTGGAATGGGTGAACGTTGCCCTGGGAATAAAGTGATCACTTAAGCCAGCCAAAGCCGACTCGTAAGCGTCGGAACATCCATCCTGCTCCCCTCCCCAAGGGAGTTCGCATAAGTTATTATGTGAATGTTGATATCTGCCGCCTTTCGTTGAGAAAATTCTCTACCTATACTTATCTATACACAGATATTTTGGTATTAAACGGGTTTAGAAGAAAACAATGTTTCAGAATGATTCTACTACGGGTGATGGATACTAGAGAATAGATACATATTGTATTGACTATTAGCACATAGTCTATAATCCAATACATCATTACTAGTGTGTTTATTGTTATTTATGGTCCACAGATCCTTGTTCTGGTTCTTGGACTCGTCAAATTTTTATATATTGATTGTTTATTTGTAATTTCTCTTGCTTTTTCCCGTGTTAAACTGTGACTCATATATGTATTATCAAAGGCACAAGGGTGCCGTATATTTTGTTATAAATAATATTTTAACGATCGGGGTACTATTTATCTTAATTATAATAATAATTACGCTGGTCCTGGATGTCTCTACCCGCTCGTGTTCCTATGGAGGACACTAGATTCACAGACTAACTTTACTAGTACCTGTCCATAATGACAGTTGAATCTACTATGTCTTAGTATCTTGTTGTTTTAGTATATACTCGTATGTTTGTTTTGTACTAAATGCTATATGTGCGTTATATGTGTTTATGTGGGAAATATATCTTCTTCATTCATTCATTCAATTTGTTATATCAACGAATATATAGGTACCAGTGCTGCCGTCCTAACCAAAAACACAGTAAGTCGGGTAACCCATGTTTTGAGATAAACGCGATTAAAGTTTTGCGTATATTTTCATCTCCTGTGCAAAAAGTACTGGCCCGATTCGAATGTTTATTTCTTTAAATGATAGGAAATGATGATCCGTAAACATTCTTATTTAAAAAAAATAATATTTTTTACATGTACTATAAAAAATAACGAGAACTGTGTTCTATCTTAGTATAGTAGCGGGGCGAAATGAAGAGATACTACAATACAACGCAGTATCGCTATGCCTTACTGTACTCTATTGTAGTACGAGTGCGATACTGCAGTCTTCACTAGGACAGACGTGGATTTAAATGGTTTGAAACAACAAAGAAGTGCAGTAAGTAGTTAAATATTGTGAATATTGTACATTTTCATAGACTCAGCATTTGCTGGTTACACCTTTACTGGGATACACTGTCCCATGGTGATGTACAATATTGGTTTATGGTTTTATAAAAAAAGAGCGGCGATAAAAAAATATTTCAAGGTATTTATTTTATTTTTAACTTTAAAAACAGTCATATAATACAACAATTCACAATTATTTATTACGTCAATGAATTCTGAAAAAGGTACTACTAAGTAAGCTATGGTTTGACTAAAATTATCAATTTATTGTAGTTAAACTTTTCATAAAATAACCACAAGAATATATCTATTTCTGTTAAGATCATGTTAAGATCCTTTTAGCAACAATGGAAAAAAAATGTATTGTTTGTAGAGACTTTAACAACTTTCTCAGGACCATAAAAACGAACAATGAAAATTGCCTAATTCTATTCGAGTACATAAAAGATAGTGTAACAACAAAAAATATGAAACAAGTAAACCAATATCACAATAAAAATAATCTTAACAATTTTATGACCTATTTTATTGTACTAGGTCCTTTACTATTATTTATGATAACTCATTGTAAAAGTGTTTAAATTTAGAATCTTTTAAAATAACATTTTTTGTTTATTTATTTCATTGTTTATTTATTACAGTCGACGGCCTGACAAAATTAAAAACTATTCTAATTCCATTACATAATACTCGTATTATCCAAGTCATGTAGGTATGTAACGCTTGCCCATTGGAAATTTTTGCAAGCTATATAAATTTGTATGTAAATTTAAAGCAGCGACGCCTTCGTTGGTGGCTAGAAATGTTCGTCGAATCTCACTTTGTATGAATGAAAATTTGAAATATCGAATGTATCTACCAATGAAATTATGAATGAAAATAATTTTCCGCGAAAATTAAAATTTAGAAGTGTACCTACTAATGAAGTAATTTTCCGCGTAAAAGTACTACATACCTACCTATTTATATTATTGATAGAGAATGCAATTCGATTTTTTTGGTATAATCATACTTAATGTACATAGGTACCTATAGTTGGTACGTATGTAGAATTAGTATGGAAAGTAGGTAAGACCAAGACCCTCTCTATATGTTCCTTCGAATAACTTTGGAAGGGCGTGGTAGAGTGGCAGTATGAGTAGTTAGTTAATAAAAAATGCCGAATTTCGTGAATATAGTGTTCACGGGACCCACTAGTAAACAATAGTACCTATAGAATTTATGACATTACGTCATCTTAATAATGCAGACTAAAAATTCTTAATAATACGACTACCTACTGAATTTGGTTTGTTCAAAAATGGACTAAAATAAAAAAAAAACAATGCATAATAAGTATGTAATATAATAACAAATACAGATGTTTCACTATTTTGCTATGTAATAAATTATTACTAATAATAATAAGTAAACTTTAAAGCAAGTTAATCCGTTTGTTTGTATTTCACAAATAAAAAATAAAATCACAATTCATGGTTCGAGAGAACATCGGAATTTTCTACATGTCGTAGTTGAATATATTGAAGGAAAAACCGCGGGCTCAAGGCCCTCCACATCCCCGGGTAGCTCAGGCGCATTAATAGCGACCTAAAGCGGGTAAAGACCCGCACTTCTAGCAAAATATTATTAAGAGGTGGGCCCAGGGTTGAATATAACAGGTAGTTATTAGAATTATTTAGGAATATTATTATAAGAATTGGTGGATGTTACATAAGTGTAAAGTGGTCACATTAAGTCAGCCGACGATCAGTCATAAGCCTGATGGAAGGTCCATCCTTTGCTGTATATCTGTTGAGATAGCTACTTGCTATAAATATATTTAGCTGGTTGCATATTTCCAAAATTTATTGTTATTTATTTAATATATTATTTAAAATCTCTAATAACAATACCAACACGATTGTACAAATCCTTCACCTACATTCAGTAAATAATATAAGTTATATTTTACTAGACCAAAATACAATACAAAATCCTATACTGTTTTGTCATGAAGTAATATGTATTCCATTCGCCACACATTCCTACTAAAAAGTACAGTAAAGGCGACATACTGTGCCCACATACGGCGTTGTATAATAGGAGTGTTCTAATCCTACGGCACACCACAGTATCTCTCTATCTTACTGTGTTTTACAGTAGTATGGGCACCCCCTTGACGGACTTACTGTAAATGACTTTTTTTAAATGACAAAAAAGAGTGGATAGAGTTCGAATATCGAAACGAGACTTAGACAGAACGATGCGTCTTGTACTAAGGATCATTTCTGCATACATAACTCAATTTTGCAAAAATCACGACTTACTGTGTTCTCTCTTAGGACGGCAGAGTGGCGAAGGGTGGATTTCTGCAGAAGGGAAGCCGGGGCTAAGATTTCTTATGGGATTCCGTCAGATTAGATACTATTACACCTATATTTTCTCCAAAAGGTAACTCGATGGGTATCGTGTTCTTAGGTAGCTTCGCGCCTGATAGGTACCTACATGAAATGCACACTTGATATTAGCGAAAGTATTGATACGAGTATTTTTAAATGTAATGTATCAGTTACCGGAAATGTATGAAATCTAGGTATTGTATACAAATCCTAGAAAATGTATACAATGCCGAGTCAATTTAGGAAATGCGTGAAACAATTTGTCAAAGGTTCTTAAACAATGTTTCAGTAACTAAAAACTTATTATTTACTTTGACCAAGCTGGCACACACATAAAAAAAGTGTTCAAAATGGAGAACCTATTTATTTTTTCAGGTAAACTGAAGTCGCACGTAGAATTACATAATTTAACGATTATGATTTCTGTTAACGAAATGTACGAGATTCCAGGTATGTACACTAATACATAATCTATTGCACTAATGTATAACTTATAATACAGAAAAAAACTAATAAATAAAATTTATTTCTTTCATTTCCTGTCGATTTTATATATAATGACGGATTTCATAGATTTCCATCACATATTGAAACTTATGTAGAAAAATGCATGACCTTATTTAAATTCATAATATCACCTATACGTATCGTTAAGTATCTGATTAGTAATATAAGTCAATAGAATAAAATATTACAATAATATCTTCCTTGCAACACGGTGCCTCCTAGGTAAGGAAAAGCGAGTTGTACGAGTAAAACTCTCCAGTAATCAATGAAGAAACTCTTTTATAATGCTAATAAGAGTATCTACCTAAACTTGCTTTCATAATCCTAAAAGTGAAATTGTGAGAGAGAGTTTTACATATTAGATAAAATAATTTTTTTCATCTTTTGTTATACGAAAGTAGAGAGGGAAGAACGTTAAAGTAAGGGAGATAGAGAGATGTCAGGTCGGTGTCGAAATTGAAATTCACAAAGCAAAGATCCGTAACGATAAGAAAGTGATTGCATGTAAGGAACACGACTGGGAATGGGTGATTGGGTGATTGGGTACGACTCGGAAAATATTATTATGATTGTTGTATCAAAAGTCTTATTGCTCCCGGCCATTGGAATTCAATCATACAACATAAAGAGAGAATGACGATACGAGTAATATACGATATACGATAAATAATATATTGAATACATGAAATAATAAGCGTAGTAGTACGTCCTATGTCATCTTAAGAAAAAAGCAATTGACGGCACATCTCATTGCAAAATTCAGGAAAAAAGTATTCTTCATAAAAGTTTGTATATATGTAGTATGTACCTAGGAAAACCATACACTTTGCATATTAAATAGCTCTGATATACTTCGTATACAAGTACATATAATGTATATGTCATAGTAGATAGATATAAATGATACTGAAGAAAATTTGTTCTTTTTGACGTTAAACAATATAAAGCTTGACGATTATTTTAATGACTCAGGCAACTAGGCAGCTTCTTAATAATAAAAATAATAATTTACTTTGATGCCTCATCCACATGCTGTCCGACCTTCCACGAGTCCCGCGCGAATGAGTAAAAAGGCGTTAACCGTCGGTTACGTATACAGTTCAAGACAATCACCTCGTCCGTACGTCCTTTTACTCATTCACACAAAACTCGTGGAGGGATGCCGAGCGTGAAGCGGCCGCATCACGAGTACATCTCTGAATAATTATTATTTTCCCTTGTTATTTTTCATTTCACTCCAAGAATTATTCAAAAGAATATTGTTCTTATTTTTTTCTTTTTTTTCATCAAGAAATTTGTTTTCCCCTCCAGTCCTCCCCCTCCCCTGCCTCACGTCTTCTTCATTTTTAATTCCTGTTTCCTCTCACTGTGTTTAGCTAATTTATAAATTGAAAACATTTAGTCATCAGAAAGAACATATTATTTTTTGTGATTTAATTAACAATGGCATAAATAACATTTTTTTCATATTATAATGTCTTAAAAGCTTCTAAAATGAATGATAAAGTTGTTAAAAAGTAAAATATAGGGCTGTACATAATGAAAATCATTGTATTTATATGCATATAATGACACTTATAAAGTTGAATGGATTATTAATTAATAATTATTGTTGACCATAGTACTAATAGAATTAAAAAGCGCCCTGTTTCACAGCAGAGTAATCGATTTTTTTATAGTATTAATAAGAATGCAAATGATTCTAAGAGCTTACAACTGTGCTTGTTCTTTGATCCAATCAATTACTGATGAAATTCTTGAATAGACTCCTGGAATATTTGGTTCAGAACAACATATTCCAGCGGACACCAAAGCGATCTGAATACCTTTGTATGTTGCCGGACCTCCGGAGTCGCCCTAAAATTGACGGTAGAAAGATGGTTACTAAATGCCGCTATTAGTCCAAGAGCCCGCTGCTTAATTTATGACGTATCTGTTTTTTGATCGAAATGTGGTATAAATGATGGTTTTGAGATTAGAACATTAGACATTAAAACATTAGAAGACAACTCCTTGTTGTTCAATTACGACATGCAGGAAACCCATTCGTAGAATTAGCAGTTTACCCATTGCGGGTAAACTGCTAATTCTACGAAAAAATTGACTCAACATTTTTTGTAGAGAATTTAGCAAGGATTATTTTTGTCATTGACTACTTTCTCCTATCTCTTACCATATTCCTATAAAATGTGAAAAACTGCGAAGAGGGACCTTTTCAGGGGGGGGGGGGGGCAAGGGGGGTTGCGGCAAGATTTTGATAGGCAACCCTAGTGCGATGTAATACCCTATTGGTTGCGCAGAGCATAATATTTGGACCCGCTGTTGTTCCTGTTACACTACCAACATCTACAGCAGATGATCATATGGAAAATGAAGTTACAACAGTTTCTGGTTGGGGCCCAACTGTTGTATGTATTTAGGTTTTTATAAATATAACAATAGTACTATTCACTAGCGGATCCAGGGGGGGCTGGGGGGCTGAAGCCCTCCCCAAAACCATGGGTGACAGTACTTTATAGGCAACAAATCTAGGGGTTTCAGCCCCTTAGCCCCCCCCAAAACGCTTAGTGACAGTACTTTTTCCCATGTGACGACATTCAGCCCCAAAGTCATAATCTGCATTTACAATATTATACTTAGGATGCGCTTGAACGCAATGAATTATTTCGACGAGTTGACCGCTGGTTCTAAAGTCCGAAGATCCAACACGAGCATACAACACAATGGGCCTGAAACAATCGGTGTAGTAATGAAATACTTAGGGTTGCAGTGGCCAGAGCCCTTGAAAAGCATATCAGGCTTAAGAATAAGAAAATACCTCTTCACTTTTCTCTGTATGTGATTATGTAGAATAGAAGTCGGTGGAATTACGTATCAGGATTGCGACAGAAAATCAGTTTGTATGTCATTTATTTGCTTGAAATAAAAACTTGTAATCGTATTACTGACTTACAGAAGATAGTGGGCATTAAGTATAGATGCTCCGCATACATGCACGTTAGTCACTGAATAAGGGAGGGTATACTGAATGGACACTGAATAGGGACGGTTAGCAATGGATGTCTCAACGCCTCCGATAATACGTCCAGAATTCGATGGAATCGAAGGAAGATAAAAGGCTGCAAAATGAAGGAATATATACACGATAGTTTTAGCACAAAACTTTATTTTAGTTTTTGTGATTTTTACTTTTATTGTTTTTGTGACAATCATGTATGCTCGTACTCCAATATACGATGTGCTGTGATGTAAGGTGATGTTGATTGTTCGCGATATTTTTTTGCTGAATAGCCCCATTAAGATAGTATTAAAATATTTTTTACATTACGAATCTAGTAGCTTTGCAAAAATTATGTGGGCTAACATTTATGCCACTATAATCCAAAACAGTCAAGGTGTAAACCAAACATGTAAAAAAGGAATAATTAGAATACATAATGTTTTAAAGAGCTTTTGGTAATAATTACCTGTAGCCCCCACGCGAGACACAAACAGAGAGCAGTAAAGGACAACATTCTCGGCTTACTGAAAATCACAATACAAACCCCCCTTTTATATAATTAGATTCATCCGATGGATTATTGGATTTTGTATTATATCTCTATATCTGTTCAGTTTATCTGATTATAATGATTATGTTATTAAGTAGTTAGGTACTATACATTTGATAACATCTTATCAATATCATTATAATATATGTCATTAAATTTAATTGCCAGAGAGCGAATATACCTTTATTTCTCCTTTATGTGCCCCTCATATTTTTTGGGACTTTCCTAAATTTTGGGATAGCATGGTGATAGTCCGCACAGCCTGAGATTTGTGTGGAAATTTATTTCACTCATACTCAACTTCCCCTCTAGAATGGGGCAAAGGTGTATATAGGAAGCCCTCCCCCCAAAATGTCAAACAATGATTTGCCATCTACTACAGAAAGATTCCAGGTTCATCACTTCACCCATCCTTCATAAAAAACGGTACTATTGAAAATTAGCAAAATTTCACAATGTATGAGGTCTGACAGTGATTTATTCTGAACAGATACCTATAATGAACGTTTTTTGATGTTTTTTATAAGATTTTGACAGTCCTACAATTATGCGTAAGTTTTCCAAAAATAAAGCTGCTGTCGGAGGCGTTTGTATCCCTGAAAACAGAAAAAAAATGTATATTATTTTACCGTAGTCCCAAAAAATTGCCGCCGAATAAGATGTTTTATATAACTTGTCGTATTTACTTATGATCGCAGAATGTCGTTTGAATTTTATGCGCTTTAAAGCCTTTTTATAATATCTACGACTAATTTAACGACGTTCATTGTAGCCTATGTCATTCTGTGATTCCTAAGCTTTCGTTTGATACACCTATAACATTATATATTTGGACTTTTGTCTAAGGCAAGTAAGAATATCCAAGAAAAACAAATGACTATCCTCATTATTAATATGTATCTAGTATTGTATAGATGATACATATCTGCATACATATTTTTATACAAAACCTTGACCCATGGTAGTGACTCCTAAGTATTTATGAAAAGATTATAAAAATATGTATAATAGTTTTTAGGTTAGAGAAACAAATGAGAAGATGCCCCTTGAAATTAAAAAGTATTTTTTTGAACCACATAAGAACCAGCCAAAGGTATGCTAAAGGCACGTAAATAAGGCCTATCTGCTAATATTGTTTTTTCGTACCTATCTACTAATCTTATTATCTATAGAAATAAAAAAAAATATTTTACGTTGATAATTCACTTATTTCAAACTCATTTCTAGGTAATAAATCCAGTATAGGTGATAAAAAATGTTATTAGAGCAAAACAATGGTGCCTACCTACTCGTATGTATTGTAAAAATGTCTATAAAATAATCTATTGACCTGTTCTACCAAGAATGACGTCACAACATTTCCCACGCCATTAAGGTTCAAAATCGCGTGAACAATCGCACGATAAAATGGTAGAAATGGCGTTTTTTAGGGTTAATTTTGCGTCTATCAAAAAACTTTTACGGTTATTCCCTAGATTTTAATGCACATTATCTGTACAAAAAAATATTTACTCCGCAACTTTCGGGAAACGAGTTTCAGTTTTTCGGAAAAAAGATCAGAGGTGATTTTCAAAATTTTTTTTTGAGAAATCTATACAAATATAAAAAATCTCTTACGGTTATTCCCTAGATAAATGTTGAATGCATCTACCCTATTTTGTTTAAAAGTGTACTTAGTAACGGCTGTCGAGATATAAGGTCTCCCGTTTTTAGAAATTTTTGAAATGTCGTTATGCATTCTCTTAATATTATTTGTTGCATGATAATGTACAAGTATATTCACCTACAGACTACGTGCTAAAAAAACTACCTGAGTACATAATTGTTTTTATTTCTATAAAGGTGCGCCGTATATACGAGCAATTTTTCCTGCAACAATTGCGGCAACTCGTACAAGTCGTATTGATTAACATTATTTCGCAATATATAGCAATTCTTGGCTATATTCAAAGCGAGACAACGATACTGCGTGCAAACGAGAAAGAGAATGATAATGATGTCGGCGACACGAATTGCTGAATATCCAAAATTGTTTGGTCATTTTAGTCAACTCTCTCGCTTTAAATATTGCCGAAATAATTGCTGGTAATGCGAAATAATGGTAATCGATAATGTTAAGAGTTGCCGCAATTATTGTTCGAAAAATTGCCCGTCTAAGAGCTCCTTAATATTAGTAAATTTTAGTTCAAGACATTTCATAAAGCAGTTTAAGGGTCTTATTGCATCATTGTTGATTTGGCGTTACTTTAATATGAGATACTTATTATATTTTCTTTAGTCCCTTTGATATAAAAAGATACAAGATAATAAATTGACTTGATCCTCCCAAGTGTTATCTTCAGAGAGAAAACATTCAAATAAAAAATAATAACGGGGAGGCCAGCATTGAAAATTATTACAAAACATTTATTTACCTAATCGTTTAATTTTAAAGAAAAATGTATAAACGAGCACCTGAATCCAAATTACGAAGGCGATGTAAAAACAAAACGCCCTCCGTCTAATACGAGTAGGTATTATACCTACCTACGCTACGCACATTGTAGGAATATGGATATACTAGCATTTCAGGTCTTGCTGAAACAGGCAAGCTTCATCTATTGAAGCAGTTTATAATTATTCAAGTAAAATAAAATACATATTATTGAAAATATCTACTTACAATAAGCCCTCCGGTGTATTTTATGTTTATTATTACTTGTTATTGATGTACAGCATGCCAGCGGGCTTATTGCTCCAGTTGCGAATTTCATAGGGAGGAAGCCGGGACTAACATTGTTGATTGAATCACGTTAAATTAGACATATAATTTTCACATTTTTTATTGAACCATCTTATATTAGACCCATAACATCCTGAAAAGCACCTCGATGGGAATAATTTTTTTAGGACTCTTCATCACTGCAAAGTTCTAAAATTAAAATTAAACTGAAGAAATAATAAAAAGAAAACATGCTTTCACCTGACAGTCTTTTAATGATACTTTACGCAGAAAGACTACATGTATTGAAATTGTTTACTACAGCAAGTCATACGAGTAGAAAGCATTTAGGATGTAGGTACCTGGTATCAAGGAGTATAGGTACTGATCTATAAATTTGCCACCATTCTCTTTTGCGATATATTTTCTGGGAATGTATGACGTGTATAAGAAAGAATACGTATACGACTGTAGGTGTGGGGTGTAGGTGTGTTATTATTTGTATTCAATATTACACTCGTATAGATATCTATATTATGCGATTCCATCCGGAGATCAGCGAAATGTTTTGATTTCAATAATATTATAATAATAAGAGAATTGAAAACAAAAATGTATCTACGTGAATATTATGAATATAGGGTTTCCCGTAAATCAACGTCATCCCGTAACCAGCTCATAACCTTCCAGAAAATCGAAATATGACCTTAAAAAATCGCTCATTCTCGAGATATCGGCACTTTTTTGTTTTTCGTGAAATTCGACACCTTCGATTAGTTTTTCGAACGCCACGATCACAAAATTCAATATTATTGGATTAAATTTTTTGATTCGTAATCCTGAATAATTCAGCTATTTGATTGTAGTCCAAAATAAACCCTTCACAATTCACAATTTTGAAAAAAAGAACATCCGTCTCTCGAGTTTTTTGTTTTTTATTAGGAAATTTCGACTCCTTTACACTGTAAAAAATTAGTATCACATTAAGCTGGCAAATTATAATAAAAACTTCCTCATTTAGTTTAATTTTTAAAAAGGTACAAAACAACAAAAAAAAGATATTTCTGTTTTACTTCAAAGGGAGCTCATTATAAAAAAAAATCAAAAGCAGGGTCATAGGTTATTTATGTCCAGTATTTAGACAGGTGATAGCTTATAAAAAATATGAAAAAAAAATATTATGAACGTATGTCGAAAAATCAACCGTTTTGGAGTTGTAGCCTTTTCAAAATTAAGAAGTATGAAAATTTCTCATTTAGTTTTTTTGACAATAACTCACAAACTACTAACTCGATTTTGACTTTGATAGAATATGAAAAATACACGCTGTGTTATTTCCGACAGATGTACTTACAAAATTTTCTAAATTTGTATTTTTTTATAACGTAAGATCCCTCTATGCGAGACAAATGAAAGAAAAAATGGCGAGTGTTTCTCGAGTGTAAAGTGATCACTTAAGTCAGATGGGGTCGGTCATCATAAGCCCGACAATGCTCATTCTTAATGCTTCTATACTGTTGTAGGAATACTGCATGGTCTGTTTTTTATTGACCTCAAATAGGTAAGTCAAAGTATGGCGACGGTTTTTGATAAGGGCGTTATCCGTAGCTTTTTGGCATGGTAGCAACGCTTGAAGAGTTGCAATAGAAATGTCATTGTTGCCAGCAAAAATTCTAATTCTGAACTAATCCAAAGCGATGGGCTAACAAGATGTAGGTAGGTAAGTATCTTTATAGAGAAATTTCAGAACATTTGACGTACGTAGGTATATCTAATCTTACTTATAGAAAGTTGAAATGTTTGTAATATTATACCTACCTACTACATATCTACAGTAGAAAATTGCCTGAAACACTATACCTTCGAGTTTTTCCGAGACCACGTAACGGACCTTTGCTAATGTGTGGATTGATAAACAACCCTCAGCGGCATTCCCTGGGGAGCTTGACGTTACATAAATGTCTATTTTGATAAATTATGCTGAAATATATTATAATTTTTATTATGTTCGCCGCCTTGGAAAATAACTGCCTTTCAGAACTAACCACATGAGGATTTAAGGGCTCAATTATTAAAAGTTCAACAATAGTTTACCAACAGTAATAAGGTTCGTATTGTGCCTAAGAACTTAAGAATTTTACTTTATTTTACAAAGGTGATCACGGATCTATAGGTATGACTTTTGGATCTTACAACGCCTGTGATGGCTCGAATCTCAATGTAAACCCTAACAACATCTTCATATGTATTTATGTACTAAATCTAAGCATCGAAATCGTGAAAGAAAATTATAGAATAATATTTCAGAAATTTAAGGGCATGGCACCAGGAATGACGTCACAGTCTTTTCCCACGGCATTAAGGTTCAAAATTGCGTGACAATCATATTATCAGTACAAGAAAAAAAAAATACTCCGCGACTTTCGGGAAACGAGTTTCCGTCTTTCGGAAAAAAGGTCAGAGATGTTTTTAAATATTTTTTTTGCGAAATCTATACAAGATATAAAAAATCTATTACGGTTATTCCCTAGATAAAGGTTCAATGCATCTACCCTATTTTGTTCCAAAGCATATTTAGTAACGGTTGTCGAGATAGAAGGTCTCCCGTTTTTAGAAATTTTTGAAATGTCGGTATGCACACTCTTAATGCAGGAAATAAATATTTTGAAAGAGGTACGCAGGTACCTACCTACTACTAGGCAGGTATACATGCCTATTAGTATTTCTGTTAACTTCGCCTTATGAAATATCTAATATGATTTAAACTCAAGAAGAAATCACAGAAACACAACTAAAAATAACAAACAATCGATAAAAATGTTTTTCCTACTTGACGATTTAACATTTTTTTGTATTGTGGCACTTGACTTCTTGTTTATTTTTCATCTCCTCTTTCACGCTTTCATCTTAAGAAGAAGGAGAACCTGTGAGAGTGATGAGCATTAAGGTTTTAATAATATAAGGCGGAGAAGGACACCGAAACATGGCAGTTGCGAAGTAATTATTTCATCAGAGCACTTCTTAACGGAATCCTTAAAGAGAATCCATTAAATTGTGATTTCATTCCTAAAAAGCACGGTAATGTGGAAATATTTAGTTAATTTGTTTTTTCTTTAAATATATTTTTACTAGGCTAAAAGTCTGCATCGCAAAGTGTGAAATACATCGCTTGCGCCGTGGTTTGAACCTGGCACCTTCCGCTTGAGAGGCTGCCGCCTCAACCAACTGTGCCAACCATGTATTAAGATATTCTCTCATACAAGAAGACATTGTTTTATTTAATACCTGTTTTTACCGAAATTTAATAGATTAATGTTTTAAAATCTCTTTCTACGCCGACGGTACATAGTGAAATTGCATTTTTGCATTTCACAAGTTAGCTCCGTTACCATCGGGCGACTTATTTGTATAAGCTTTTATTTTTTATTTTTTTACATTTTACGAGTAGGTAGAGAGGTTACCTAGAAAATAAAAGCAGAATGTTATGGAACCAATTATATTAAAGCTACTCGTCATTAAAATCACAAGTGGTTGATTCGGATATTTTACACAAATTTAACTTAGAGCTCAATGATTGTTATAGGTAAAGATGGTGCTTCAGATAACAATACAATATACATTTATAAGCTATTATACTAAATGGATATAAAGGTAATTACCATTGAGCAATTGTGATGTTCATTTCAATTATTTGTATAATATAATAACAACACATTACCTACAATAAATTGAATGATACACTTGTGTTCATCGTGAAATAAATTTTCAAACAGAATCGCAACGGAATTTCAACTGAAATCTGAAATGCGACGCATGCGTTTTAAATACGTAGGTACTCTCGGTAATAATAATAATATAACATAGAGAGGTAGTCAGTAGTCACTCGGAGTAGTGGGTTGAACTTTATACGGCAGTACCCGGCTGGTTGCCGTGAAGAAAGCTCTCTGATATCGCGTAGATAGAATATAATTGCACTTGAGAATATTTTCATGCAATCGCGTACTAAATATTGAAGTATATTATACATACATAATACTCACGTAAGAGGATAAGAAGAAGAGTTAGTTGATGTAGTATCAGGAGAAGGGACAGCAGTACCACATACTTTTCCTACAGTTCTGCAGAGTCATGCAAATATATTTGTAGCTGATGGATACGCAGGAATAACATTGGCAATGTGATTTATCAAAAAAGGACGATAATGCGAATGGATAATGATGAGAAAAGAAGAAATATTTAAGGTAATCCATAAACTGATAACTTCTTCTTTTCATTTCTATTTATTTATTACTATTAGAATTTATTTTTAGATTTGCAAAAACTTTTTAAACTACTTCATATTTATTAGTTTTTCCACGATTTTCATTGTTACAATATTCTTACGACGGCGTCGCAGGTACAAACATACCTTTTCTACATTAGAAAGTTTGTAATTATTTTCAGTGTTGTTTGAGCAATAACTCTATTCATTTCTCTTACGTGTAAATTTCATTGTTATAATTCTTTAATAAAACTGTCTATATTTTTTTTAAGTTGGTCAAAAATTTTACTGAATATGCATGATACTTATATTTCTTACAGGTATCTACTTCTCCATTCCTACATTTCCTTTAAATTTTATTATATCTCTCTATATAATAAAATAAAGTCCGTTTTTTTGTAAGTGTTCGTAAAACTCGCGTATTTTACGATGGATTGCTGTGAAAATTTACAGAAAATTTCCTACCGATCTGCTTTAGGTATTAACGTCGCCATTTTAAAAAAAAAAGTTTTTTAGAGATATTATGTTGTAAAATCTATAGCGTAGATGTTAAAAAAACTTTCTACGTACATTTCAAAGTTTTTATTAAATTCCAAAATATGGCGATTTGTCTAGCTCAAACCATCGGGAGACACCGTGCCGTTGCGAAGCACGGGTAACTCAACTAGTATGTAATAAGTAATCTTCCATTTAAGTATGTATTTAAGACCGTGTTTAATTATTCTTTCAGGAATTTACTCCAACTTTCAGTGTTTTGAAATGTTTGAGATTTTCGTTTAGCGTTTGTAGTTAAGGTCCTATATGCTGTCATTGGGCTTGGGCGCCCTGAATTTTACTCAGCCAATACTGAGGGAATCGTTTTGAAACTGAAGACAGTGATAGTTGAAAGTATGGACTACAGATCGGCTGTTTTCGAATTACAGGATCTGGAAATTGCTTGAATAAAAAAATATTCTTAAAGTACCCCTAAAATTTACGGGATCTGAAGATTTGACGTTCAGTTTTTCAGAAGAGATAGAAATAATAGAGAAAGATACACAATTGATCGGGATGACTGAAAGATATCGCTTTTGCAATAAGGTCGCCTTTTGGCACACTGCATTGTCTTGTTTTTTTTATTATATATATTTACTAACCAACAAAGATTTTTTTATATAGAATAGATTACAAGGTATATTATACAAGGTATATTATTCACCTATTTTAGGAAAAAAAAATCAAGTATGTATCTCAATGAAGTGTCTCCGTGGCCAATAACGGCTTTCAAGTCGGGGTTTGGCGAAAAAATACGAAAAAAATTCATAGCTCGAAAACTACGAAAAATCGCGTAACATAAATTGGGGAATTTAGATATCCCCAGAGGTACTCTATGTCTGGACTTCCGCTTGGTCGTAATTCCTGGGACACCCTGTATACTCGTTATACGCTGAATGCAACAAATAAACTAGAGATTATAAAAATGCAAAGAAAATACCAGCCGTTTATGAAACGTGGGTATATGAACAAAACCGTATCATTAAAATACTAACGCTCATTTACAACCTGTGTTATGATAATACTCGTACATTTTCCAAGGATCTTTGACACTATTTAAACCTTCATCCACAAAAAAATATATATGGCAGTTTGGAGGAAAAGTGAAGTTTATAATTGTCCAGAGATTCTTTTCTCTAAAATGTATTTACTATTTATAAGTGAAGGTTTTTAATATAGTATTTTTTTTCTCTTTCTTTCTGAGATATGTCAGAACGCATCACATTTACGAAGTGGGAAAGTTGAAATTCGCATTCAGCGCCCACAAAAGCATACGGGACGATGGGAACTTCTTGCAAAAGTAGATACTTCTGTATTTTTTCCCCGCGAAACCACCATATTACTGGACTAATATAATTAGTTTGATATTTAGATCTGATTTGAATTGATCACAAATTCTTTTTATTACACGCTTTTGTTGTATTTCACTCGGTGTTACACTATATCTTTCGATGCAAACTTTAGAAACTTTCAAACTACTTAGAGACCTGAAACTTTGCAACCGTACGTAAGCTAGGTGACAGTACATTTCTGTGTAAAATTTGATCATCTTTCTTCAGAGACAAAAAAGTTGTAAGGCGTTTCAGGGGATCCAAAGGTTGTGTGGGGTCATGTGTGGTATCGTAAGAAAGGGCGGGCGTTGGAAAATAAACTCAGATCTCAAGTCATATTTTGTCCAGCTCAAGCCATCGGGAGACACCAAGGGACCGAGAGGTTCCAGTCACCGCATACTGCCATGTTTGGTGTCGTATGAAAGTGCATTGAAAAAAAAAAACTCGGATCTCAAGTCATATTTTATTTGTCTCATATTTTGAGGGATGGAGAGGATCTATAGTCAACGCATAGTGCCGTGTGTGGTATTGTATGAAAGGGCGTTGGAAAAGAAATCCAGATCGTAAGCCATATTTCGTCCAGCTCAAGCTATCGGGAGACACCGAGGATCGAGAGGTTCCAGTCACCGCATACTGCCATATTTGGTATCGTATGACAGTACATTGGAAAGAAACTCGGATCTCAAGTCATATTTTGTCCAGCTCAAGCCATTGGGAAACATCGAGGGAAATACAATATCATGTTAGCAATTAAGGCTAAATAGCCAACTATACTGCACGAGGGAATTGGCGAATTAAAAGTACCTACGAGTACATTGAAAAATATACATACTTATTATATCTTTTCTTCGTTTTTCTCGAGTGTTCCGTGTGTATTTTGACGATGTTGTCGAGCTTTCGGGTCCCTTGCTTAAGTCATATTCAGGACTTATGTGACTGTAATGACTACCTACCTAAAACTAAAAAGGACGGAATAAAGTAATATTAAAAAAAAAACTTTTAAAAGACTAAGCATATATTCAAAGTAAGTACTCAAATAATAATAAAATAATTTTGAAAAAAAAAGCGTGGGGGGGGTTTCTGTATTCCCTTAATTGCTTATTCTTCTACGAAATAACTGATTCTAAATACGTTCTTACTATAGGTACCTAGGTACAGTAAGTATGATTACTAAAAAAATCGAATAGCATTCTCTATCTATTTCAAAATTATTTTCATTCATAATTTCATTAGTAGCTACAATTCGAAATTTCAAATTTTCATTCAAAAAAATTTTTATTCAATATTTTTTGACAGATTAAAAGCGCTGATGAGAAAAAATTCCATATATTCAAACAAAAAACTGATATTAATTCCATCGTTTACAACGTGCCTATTTCGATTTCACCAAGCTCGGCAAACATGCGACACAAAAAGTGAGACCTCTACGAAAATTTTTAGCCACCCATGAATGCGTCGCTGCTTACATATTCATAGAACTTGCAAAATTTGCCAAATGGCCAGCGTTACATACATAGGGGACTTGGATTCTACCAGTATTATGTAATGGAATGGTTCAAAGCATTGTGAATGATGTGGAAAGAAAATTGAATGTACATCAAAATCACTATAAAGCTGCTTACCGTTACTTCTCTAGATCCCCGCAAAAGGAACGTCAATTATCAAAACACCTAATTAGTTTTTTTATGTTCATACAAAATGTAAAAAAAATGAAGTTGTAAATCACATTTGTTTCATTAAAAACTCGAAAAAATTCGCCCGTGGCGCTATTTTTCTCTTTTTATGCCATATCAGTTTTGGTTTGGTTTTTTTCATCTGTGTAGACAATTAAAATAATTTAACTGTAAATTTTAGGGGTTATAAATAATCTGACGCTGAATGTCTGAAGGATGTAGCAAGTAGGTACTTAATTCAGTCCTCGGGTGAACTTTCGTTGTAGATGGTAGCACGTACCTCCCTTATATACACTCGTATATCAAGCATCAACTTCAAACTGTCCCCGATAAAAATTTGAATTTGCGTTTTACCGTAGTTCCTAAGGGTCCAATACATCATTCTGTAGTTCAGGAGTCGTTACCTATTGATCTGTCATCCGTTAATGTGGGTCTGAACTCAGTAGGTGGGAAGTTTTGTAATTAACTCAACCAAATAAAGGCATCTACGTCACACTATTACAGTGTCAAACCAATGACATGTTGATTAGGTCGCTTGATATAGGCCTACCCTGTAAACCCAATGTTACAGATTGTTTACCTACTTGAATTGTATGTAACCTTTGACTCTACTACCTAAATACATAGTGTCGCTTCACGAGAAGAATATTATCACACATAGGCGCCAATATTGACATTTGACAATCAGATAGTTACTAGATAATAAGGGCGATGTCTTTTGCTTTGAACAATAATATTTTAATTATATTGATCATATTAGGGTACTTCCTTATTAAGTACACAACCACTGCCTCCTAGAGTAGATACTCTAGCCATGCTGTAACAGTTGGCAACATAGCAAAATGATAAAACAGGACCACTACTCCTGTCAAATTTTGTAACAGAATATAGTACGTTGTCCATCATACTCGTTGTTAAGGGACTGTGATCCCATACATTTCCTTAGCGACGGTGATGGCAGCGTCGCTTAAAACGAAGTGGTCTCAAATTTCTACAGCATTGCTAGAGAAAGACTATCTAGGTGGCAGTGAGACTACAGAATTTTCTTCATTACTACCAGAAAAAAATATAAGAAGCAAAGGAGTCGAAATTTGCTAATAAAAAACAGAAAAACTCCAGAGCCGGAAACTATGTTTTTTTTTTTCAAAATTGTGACATAATAAATTTTATTTTGGACTGTAATCAAATAGCTGGATTATTCAAGATGAAGAATCATAAAATTGAATCCTAGAGTATTGAATTTTGTGACCGTCGCGATCAAAACAGTGGACTAAGTTGTCGAATTTCACGAAAAACAAAAAAGTGTCGATATCTCGAAAACGAGCGATAAAACGAAGGTCATATTTCAATAATTTTCTGGTCCGGTATGACTTGGTCTACCACCCCTCCACGGGATATCGTTGACTTACGAGACACCCTGTATACTTAATAAGTTTTTACACCTTGCTTTCTAGTTTAACTAGTAACTACCCTGTAGAGTAAGTATACCTATAAGTAATTATGACACTTGGCTACTCACGTTGGCGTTAAAGTGAAATTTCCTTAAGAAGTTGCTCTTTACAGTTTTCATATTCCAAATGTAGAGAAGATTTCATTTCCTTTGACAAACTTTACTTTTTTTAATTTAACCAAACCTACTAATTGAGGAAATGACAAAAAAACGTTTTCTTCGAAAGTAGAGAGGTATCAGACCTACGAGCATCTAAGTAATTTTGTAACCTATGTACGTACCCATTCAAGATTTTTAAATTTGAGTTTAGTAATCAATTTCATACCATATTTTTTTTATTCATTTATTAACAAAATGAATACGTACAATTCATCAATTAACTAAATTCGGTATAAATCAAATTACCTAAGTCGATCGAAGTGTAGAGAAAAATAAAATGTTTGATTCACAAATTTTGTTGTAAACATAATAGTTTAAAAAATGAAATGCTGCAAATAATGCCAAATCTATCAATGATAAAATAAGCTAATTTAAAACAAAACATAGAGCTACCTGGTACATATCACTATTATTAGTTGCGTGAGTTAATAAAAGTAAACTAGATGAGATGGTTGGGACCTATAGAGGGAATGAATGATGAAAGAATGACGAAGAACATATGCTTGGGTGAAAGAAAAGGTGTAACGGAGCGGATGTGTTTTGGGAAATATATATTGAAGGTCCCTCCTCACACCCGAATAACACAGGCGCCAGTTAGGCGCCTTTTTATTCGCACTTACAGCCCAAAGTTACTCAGACGGCCCCAGGGTTAGCCAGAAGGGCACCCCCCAGCAACACTGTCGGGAATGACACCTTCAATATCCCTGCTACAAGGATGATAACGAATAATGAGCTACATTACATAATAACTTAGACTTATTACAAAACTATTCGACCGAGCCAGGGGCAGCAAAAATAAAGGACCCTGAGGACTTGACTAAAAGACTGGTTTCAATGCCGTGGCGCCAGGCGCCACAACCCGGCGATTGTGTGGATCAAAACAAACAAACCTCCCCGCATGGGACAAATAAAATGAAAAAAAAATAAAGTGTTTTGGGAAAAAGGAATCGTCGAAATGACTAATTTTTCTGCATGAAGTGTGTATAAGGATAGGGAAGTCTGGCGACATTTCTCTCTGCCTACCTCGCGAGGGACGCGGCGTGGCCATTAGAGCAGTTTGTCATTAAAGCTCCCGACCCAACTATGATGTCACAGTAATTTCCCACGGAGGATCATCATCGCATGAACAATCGCATGAAAAAAATGGTACACAAATAGCATTTTTACCATTTTTTGGGGTTAATTTTGCTTCAATCAAAAAAATTTACGCTTATTCCCTAAATTTTCATGCATGTTATCAATACGAAAAAAAATTCTCCGCGACTTTCGGGAAACGAGTTTCTGTCTTTCGGAAAAAAGATCAGAGGTGTTTTTCTCATTTTTTTTGAGAAATATATACAATATATAAAAAATATTTCACGGGTATTCCCTAGATAAAGGTTAATGCATCTAGTCTATTTTTTTCCAAAGCATATTTAGTAACGTTTGTTAAGATCTAAGGCCTCCCGTTTTTAGAAATTTTTGAAATATTAATATGCATACTCTTAAAATGTAGCTTCCTGATTTGTCGACAAACGAAATATTGTGCATCTACGAGTCCAGTGTTTTAGGCGTCGCTCTATAATTCTGTATACGTGAATAAACTTTGCATCTCATGCCGTTTAACGAAAAATATTTCTTTTAAATATTTCTCATTTTAATATTTCTTGTTTTGTCCCCTGTTTGTATGTCGCATTATACTCTATGTTCTCGCTTTCCTCCATTGAATACATACACATTCAGTTCACAATATAAGTACATAAAGTTCACGCCAGTCACCTATACAGCTAGTTGTATACAACACCTGCTAATGATTGAAATTCTCCCTACATTTTGGTATTAGCGTATCATTCAAATATATTTACATCACCACAATATACGTACTTACATGTGCTAAAGCTATACCTATGCATCACATACCTCGTTAATGATAGAAAATGGAAGGAAGAATTCCCTCTTCCTTGCCATACAAGGAAATGAATCAAAGATTATTGAACATCAAGGAAAATGTATTTAGTGATGCGGTTCTTTTACTATTTTAGATTATTATCTGCCCTAACATATATGTACTAACATCCGACTTTGATGTCAGTCACCTACTAGAAAGGATCTTTGTCCTAAGGAGTATGAAAGAGGTCATTTCAAAATGTTCAAATCAAAGTACGCTGTCTTCTTTAAATACGTACCTCTGTGACCCTCGATATTTGGCGCAATGACTATAGTTAGAGGAATTATTTTTAAGAAGTGTATTTTTCGCTTCAACGAATGTTTTATTGAACTTTATAGTTGTATAAGTCTTTTGCTAGCATAAGCATTCGCACTGTAATTGTATACCTATTTGATAATACACTAACGGGCGCGTTTTGAGTAAAATAAATCCGATAGCGTGATTATTCTATTTTTCTTTTATACTCTTTTTTTAAATGAATTTGGGTTTACCGAAATAAACCCAATTACACCTTTATACACTTCACAGAAAGCTTGAAAAGCTTATGTCGTGAAGTGGAGCAGGTCGGCATCGGAGATCGAACCTCCGCCCACAGCATTAACAGCCGAGCGCGTTTCCAACCAGGCTACCGACCACTTCATCACATCATTTTATTAACCTGCGTGTTTGTTTCCTTTACCTATGCGTGAGAAGAATGATTTAAATATATATAGGCACTAATGTTTTCATTCGATTCAATAATTCGAAAATAAAAAAAACCCAATTAAGAGTGTGCATACCGACATTTCAAAAATTTCTAAAAACGGGAGACCTTTTATCTCGACAACCGTCCAAAATTTCTGCGCTCTTTTTTTGTGTTTTTTTTTAAACGCTACCTTATAAAACATACAAAAAATAAGTATGTTTTATTACTTACTTATTTTTTGTATGTTTTATAAGGTAGCGATAAAAATCGCTTTAAACAATAATTTATTCTTATAATATGTTGATATTTATTTATCTAGATAACTCCACTCTACAGACATAAAATATTGATGTCGTTTACAAATATTATTATTCACCCGCTACGGCCCTGGTAGCGCAGGTAGAGCAGGTACCTGAATTCTAAGAAATCATAAAACTCGACGAGTAACTCCTACTCTTTATATCGTGAACTAATTAATTCAATATTAATTATGTCATAGATGCCAATTAAAAATATCGCTTATGTATCTAACTATATTGCTTTGATTAAGTATTTATCAATTATTCTTGCATTGTGCCTACTCTTTATATCGTGAACTTATTAATACCTTTTATACCCAATACCCATGTTATAATGTTGCTGTTGTGTTACATACATACATAGCAGTCATTAATAATTTCCTGAAATAAATTTTAGACCAGTATTTAGGAGTTTTCTTTTATTATCACATAATTTAGTACTAAACTAGTCATAATATAGTTGTTTTGATTGAACCAATCAATCAAGATCAATAAAGATGTACCTATATAAATACTTGCCTATACATGAGAAGCTGAATCATTCCTTAATATTATTGACTTCATGAGATGATAGAAACACAACATACAATGTGGGAGATATAGTTTCAACAATATTATAAGTAAGTATGTAAGTATGCTCTGCCGAACAGATCGGGCCAAGTTAGTTGGTTTTTACTGTATCTGAGGTAAGAAACTACAGTTTGTATAGACCGCCTACCTGCTCTGTCTGGCAGGTAAAATCTATAGGACTAGAGACCCTTGGCCAAGCCGGCCGCATAAGGCACATGCAATAAAACGATTAAGGGGATTACGGCCGCATAAGGTCTACAGCCATTCATACAACCACCAGGAACCTAAGTATCTATTTTTGAAAACGTACGTCTTTCATTATTTTTCGTATTAACTTTCAACTCGTGCACTGAACCATGGGCGTCGCCTGCCTCGGAGCTAGGGGAGGAGGGCAACAAAAATAAAAAAATATGATATAGCATAAAAAACGCGGCAATAGCGCCACAGGCGATTTTTTTTTTGTGAGACATAGTGAAGAAGGTCATGATGTAGTTTGTTTATTTGAATATGTATATAATACTTTGCACAATAATATGAACGAAAAAATATTTTTTATAAAAAAGTTATTTATGATTTTTTTTTTAAATTTTCAAATTTAAAAAAAATCAAAATAAATATGAAGATGATGGATTTTCATACAAATTTTAGAAAATTTATGCTATGATGAGAAAATGTTTTGTAGTAATGTGATTTTTTGTGAGGTCTTACCATTTAGTATGAAAAAATAAATACCTATTCCAATCTCTAGGGGGGCAGCTGACGACGCCAATGCACTGGACTCACCCTTAATGACCAAAATTATTCATATTGGGTATTTCAAATAGTACATATTTTCCACATAGTAAACGACTGCACGTGTAAAGGTAATACAAAGTAGTAATACCAATAGGGATATACGAGTATATTGTTATAATTTATAGTCAGAAGGAGACAGCAAGATATTTTAGGTGAACGTAGACTAGCCCCCGTTTTCACCAACTTTTACCTAAGAAGGAGACCCCTAAGAAATTTCCATACAGAAACAGAGATAATATTCTATTTTTTGACACGCAGGCCTACCAACCACACCCTAATTCCATACAAAATGCAACACGCAACTCACCTACGTTAGGTGCCCAAATATCTCTGCCCAGGCTAGGTGAGTTGCGTGTTGCATTTTGTATGGAATTAGGGTGTGGTTGGTAGGCCTGCGTGTCAAAAAATAGAATATTATCTCTGTTTTTGTATGGAAATTTCTTAGGGGTCTCCTTCTTAGGTAAAAGTTGGTGAAAACGGGGGTAGGTACTATACTGTGTTGTTAAGATAATACGCGTAGGTATTCTGTTAGTATTGGCTGTAACTAATTAATGTACCACATCTTAGCTACGTTAACAATACTCCACTAGTACGTTGTTACGTTGTTACGTTGGAGTTTGCACGTCCAATGGCATACGTGATCGGCTTCTTACGTTATCTAATTTACACATTACTTTACTTGCTTGTTGCTACAAATACTTTGATAGTTATTTACTATCGTTGCTTTATGCATTGGGAATCTATAAACATAATATATCGAACTATCTAGTATGATCTTTTAAATCATTTTATTTTCTAATTTATTTTTGATGTAGCCGGTGATAGATTATCATCCCTAGACTTTAATACTATAGCTTATTAAAATTTTAATTTTAAGGGCTTGGTACCAAGAATGACGTCACAGTCATTTCCCACGGCATTAAGGTTCAAAATCGCGTGAACAATCGCATGATAAAATGGTAAAAATAGGGTTTTTTTCTATTTTTTGGGGTTAATTTTGCGTCTATCAAAAAACTTTTACGGTTATTCCCTATCCCTAGATTTTAATGCATATTATCAGTACAAAAAAAATATTCTGCGACTTTCGGGAAACGAGTTTCCGTCTTGTTGACGAAAAATGAAATGAAAAATTGAAATGTTCAATGCATCTACCCTATTTTGTTCCAAAGCATATTTAGTAATAGTCCGAGAGCCCACTGCTTAATTTATGACGAATCTGTTTTTTGATCGAAATGTGGTATAAATGATAGCTTACCAATAAGGTATTACATCGCACTAGGGTTGCCTATCAAAATCTTGCCGCAACCCCCCCTGCCCCCCCCGAAAAGGTCCCTCTTCGCGGTTTTTCGCATTTTATAGGAATACGGTAAGAGATAGGAGAAAGTATTCAATGACAAAAATAATCTTTGCTAAATTCTCTACAAAAAATGTTAATTCAATTTTTTCATAGGACTAGTAGTTTACCCGTAATGGCCTGTCAAAAAACAGGATATTTTTTGAAAAAAAATATTTTTTTTTTATTTTTTTTTCTTTTACATTCTTCCACCCATTATCACTAACATTTTATGGAAAAAAAGTTTTGGCCTGCGGCGCTATATCACTGGTTATTTTATGAAATACTAAATTTTAAGAATTTTCGTCACTGAGTTTTATTGCTATAACTCTGAAATTATTAGATGTATGAAAATAAGTTATAGCACGTTTTGTAGCTAAGACTATGGTCATTAATTCGTTCTCTGACTATTTTCCTGTAGCTCTTATCAATTTTCAACCAATTTAGTTTAAATACATTTTTTTCGTATTTTAAATGAATTTCGGTTTTGGACAGGCCATTGCGGGTAAACTGCTAGTTCTACGAAAAAATTGACTTAATATTTTGTATAGAGAATTTATTGAGGATTATTTTTGTCATTGACTACTCTCTCCTATCTCTTACCATATTCCTATAAAATGCGAAAAACCGCGAAGAGGGACCTTTTCGGGGGGGGCAGGGGGAGTTGCGGCAAGATTTTGATAGGCAACCCTAGTGCGATGTAATACCCTATTGGTAAGCTATCATTTATACCACATTTCGATCAAAAAACAGATACGTCATAAATTAAGCAGCGGGCTCTTGGACTATAACGGTTGTCGAGATATAAGGTCTCCCGTTTATAGAAATTGTTGAAATGTCGGTATACCGATGAGTCTGATACATAGGATTAAAGAACGCTGTATTTGAGGTGAATATCTATGACTTTTAGCATTTCAATATTCTACATATATTTTCACACTCTAATTTATTTATTTATTTTAAATCTGACTTAAAGGTAAACTGTCGGCAAGTATTCCTATATACGATTCTTCATAACATCTACTACTGATATCATCAGGTTGTTTTTATCCATCTCACGTTGTGTTTTTTTTTTGTATTTGATAATATAAATGTTTAGCAGCTACTTTGTTTTGTTATGTACACTGCAGAAGTAAATTAGTTTAATTCAAATACATGGTTACAGCTGAGGGAAGTTTCATGATATGGGTACAAACAATATTCGTTTACATAATAAAACATCTCTTCAAGTCCGACAAGACGTATACATTGTACAGTGGGTCTGCCTCACAAAGTGTACGTGGATCCTGTGCTGGTATTGTGGAAAATACTAGAATAAGTCACTGTTATATTTTTAAAAATGTATTAATGTTACTCGTTTTATAGTACACCAAAATCAACTGTGACCAACCTTACTAAGCGGAATCGAGGTATACCTATTTCAAAAAATGATGGACACTCGACTTATTAAGGCTCTCGACCCAACTATGATGTCACGGTGATTTCCCACGGCATTAAGGTTCAAAATCGCATGAACAATCTCTTGATGAAATGGTAAAAAGAGCGTTTTTTTTATCATTTTTTGGGGTTAATTTCCCTTTAATCAAAAAACTTTTACGGTTATTCCCAGGGTTTTAAGGCATATTATCTATACAAAAAATATCTGCGCGACATTCGGGAAACGATTTTCTGTTTTTCGGAGATGTTTTTCACGTTTTTTTGAGAAATCTATACAAGATATAAAAAATATTTTACGGTTATTCCCTGGATAAAGGTTCACTATATCTACTCTATTTTTTCCAACGCATATTTAGTAACGGTTGTCGAGATCTAAGGTGTCAGTTTTTAGAAATTTTAAATGTGAAAATGCATACTTACTTATGTATACATAGTGTATTCAGATCTTTTTTGGATTAAAAAGTACTTTATTTATTGCTTTTAGGCATTTGAATAGTGAATAACATCACACAGGCACATATTTTTACTGATGCTTCTCCTTGTTTTCTTGTTTTCCGCGCAAGAGTATTCCGTGGTGCTCCAACCTTCACATTTCCTTCCACTCTGTCAGTACGCAGGTACAACAGCTATAAATTAAGTCTCATTTTTGTCCCAAGTGACGATTTTTAGTTATTAACTTGATGTTATATTGTTATTGTTCCCTGATGTTCCCAGTCCTCGATGGCAGGAGTTTGTGTAGCAGTAGGGATAACGTGTATCTATGGTCATTAAAAGCAGTCTAAACGCACGTTCGACTTTCATCCGGATTCTCAACACTTCCACAACTTTGTGTTGTTTCGTATTACCATCAAGCAACTAGTGGAGGGATCTGACGAACAGCGGCACTTTGGTTCTCGAGGAAATGCCGTTCAAATCTTCAAGGAAAACATAGAATGAAGCACTCTGAAATGCTACGTAGCTGCAAATCAGATGAAACAAACGATTTGGTTAATTGATTAAATCGGTCTCTTGAACAATATTTGAGCACTCGAGATACTTTTCATACCTTTAGAAATCGGTTTATTTAGAAACTGTAGATTTGAACAAGAATGTAAACACATCAATGAATAAATTTCAATAATGCGATATTGTATTTGTTATTTATTAACAATTTAAAATAAACAACGTTAATGCCTTCGTTTATAATAGTAGGTGAAACGGTAATTATTCATAATTTCAAATAAGAATTTCAATTCTCTTTTGAGCGTTGGTTTTTCTCGAATGTGAGGTTGACTGTGCCGTTCTTTGCTGTTCCATTAATTGAGATACTGAGAGTTGAATTTATTCTCCCGTTGTATTAAGGGGTACACAGGGGTTGGTTGTGGAACCCTCTCATTACATATTCATTAGAGAAGCTCCCTTATTTAGAAGTATCTACCTACAGATTTTCAACTGTTTGTTGTATTACGTTTTGTCTTTGTGATAATTTGAGGTAATGTCATGTAGTATACCTACGTGTGTTTGTATTGTGTTGAATGCGCTGAAGGATAAATAAACAAATCGAGTCTGGAATTATTTGTTTTAACATATTTAAGCGACACTGTGTCACCGGATCTACATGTTTGATTCGTGTATATCAACACATTATTTGTCTGCTTTATCGACGATTCAGCTACTTTTCGTATTCAATGGCTTTTTGTTTAGTTTTTGTTTCTTTTGCTGCATGCAACACATACCTACTAACATTTTATTTTACACTCCATTAATCTAATTTCTGTTCATTGTAGAGGAAAATTGTATATTTAATTTATAGTATGATGCTACACGAAATAATTAATTTATATTGAGTTGCTTTCAACTATACCTCAGAATATGGTCACAGAACGGAAAAACAGTAGCTTAACAAAATATCTAAAATATTTGAACTAAAACGGAATCAGTTTATTCGCTTTGATAATATTATGAGGTCGTTACCCCACTGCATTAGCATTATAATGGAATAATATAACTTTGTATGGCAAACAGTATAAGTATCTACCATGTATGTGAATGATGTAAACTATGATAATGTATACATATTACGTTATTACGTTTTCTAGATCTATAAATTCGGTTCGGTTACAGTTCGTCCCCAGACAATTCATCCCCGACAGCTCGTCCCTCAGACAGTTCGTACCTCCAAAAGTTCGTCCCCCGACAGTCTATCCCCCGACGGTTTGTCCCCCGACAAACTTAAACTAGGGCAAGCTGATACCTTATCAAAATTGTTTAAAATTTAACTAATATTTTTTGTAAACATTCACTAGGGCGAGCTGATGATCAAAATTAAGCAAATAAATTAAAATATTTCAGGTAAATGTTCAGGGCAAGTTGGTAAACAAACTCATTAAAATTTAATATTTTTTGTGAACATTTACTAGGGCGAGCTAACGATTTTTAAATTTAGGTAGGTACATAAATATATGATTATAGTTCAATGAACGTATATATCTTTTATGTTTCCATCGACAAATTTTGTTATTTACTTATATATAATACACACATCTATTAAACGTTGACATTGTTGGCAAATTTAATATTGACGTTGGCCTGTAGTGTATATTAATTACATATAACAAACAACTTACACATGCACTATACATACGTCTCTCATAGTTATGTGATTTGTGCATTGGGAGGTTAGAGTTGAATACCACGACTAGGAACAAGTTAAATCAGATGTCAGTAACAATTTGTTGAAGCATTCAGCAGAGACGCTGTACAGTGTACGCGAACAGAAGGAGATAATGGACTCGGGGAGGGGATTCAGAGTTTGAAAGAGAAAGCTGTTGGTCTAGCTGGTAGTGTTGTATCTAAACCAGCAGGATATGTTGAATCAAGAGATATTGTCAAATACAATTCATTTATACTCGTATTACACTCATCATTGCCACAACTCGCGGTTTTATCCAATGTACTTTTTAATTTTTAGCTAGTGGGTACCTACCAGTGAAAATTCACGGAGGGTTGGTTATAGATGTTTTTTGTATAGCCACTATTGCTACTCCACCCTTCAAAGTTCCTCCAAAGAACACACGAAGATCATGAGGCTCTGTCTAATACCATTGTCGTTTATACCATTTTTTTACTTTTGTATTGACTAAACCGTATTGAGTATGTTTTGACTATACCAATTTTTTATATTTTATTTTGTATTTTTATATGAATATGAATATGTATCATAATATGGACCTGAGAGGCTTGCACAACCCACCTCCAGATCTGGAATAAAGATATTATTATTATTAAATGCGTATAAACAGATTTATATTGTTTATTTGTTAGTTGGTACCTTACCATAAAAATTTACTGAATGTTGGTTACTAATATTTTATTTATTGTTATTAAAACGATAATCATATTACGTGCTAGTGATAGATAATAAATAGAACAAAATATTAAGCCCCTATTTAGTCTAATGGATACCTGATGGAAGAAAGTTGAAGGAAAAATATATCGTTATTTTGAAAGCAATTGTAATCAAATTACCTTCAATATGGTCTACGAGAAATGGAGGAATGAAATAAGATTGAGAAAAAAGATGAAAAGATTTTTAAAATATTTGTTTTTTAATTATTTTCTTAATGCATTAAATTTATTTACCAGACAGTGGAGAAGGAACAAATTATTAGAAAAGATACAAAAAATCAAAAGTTTAAGCGTCAGAAAATATTATAATGTATGTATACGACTACCTTTATTATGGCTCTGTACTTCGAAACAAGAAATTTACATTGATTGCTGTTCTTATGACGAACACAACACAAATTAATACAGTCATAACAAACATAACATGCACTAAATCTCTTTGAATAATGCAAAGGCTATTTAGTGACATCTCCATATTTCCGAAAAGAGGTGTAAAATTAATATGGGTAATAATAACAAGTACCGTACCTTTAAGGGCTTGGCACCAAGAATGACGTCACAATCTTTTCCCACGGCATTAAGGTTCAAAATCGCGTGACAATCGCATGATAAAATGGTAAAAATAGCGTTTTTTTTTTTTCATTTTATGAGGTTAATTTTGCGTCTATCAAAAAACTTTTACGGTTTTTCCCTAGATTTTAATGCATATTAGGTATCAGTCCAAAAAAAAGAATTTACTCTGCGACTTTCGGGAAACGAGTTTCCGTCTTTCGGAAAAAAGATCAGAGGTCTTTTTCAAAATATATTTTGAGAAATCTATACATGATATAAAAATCTTTTACGGTTATTCCCTAGATAAATGTTCAATGCATCTACCCTATTTTGTTCCAAAGCATATTTAGTAACGGTTGTCGAGATCTAAGGTCTCCCGTTTTTAGAAATTTTTGAAATCTCGGTATGCATACTCTTAATGTAGAAACCGTTTAGTTTTTAAAGTAATTTGTTGGAGTGTATACTCTCTGATCATTTTGGTGCAATATAAACTAATTGTTCCATTTATACGCAATATCTTCCGCATTTAGTTACATAGAAGTTTGCGTTATATAATAAATACTAGGCCTTAATAAATATAGGATTATGTAAGTAAGTATCTATAAAATGGAGCAGTTTAATATTGTACAGAAAAAAATTAAGGCAAAATTGCAAAGGCGGTTATGCAAAATATGGTAATAAAAGTGGCTTGGAATAAATTGCGGGTAAGCTCGCTTATCCTTTGCTTATGATTGTTACTCTATTTTATCGTATACCTTATTAATATTTTATGAAATTTTAATGAACAATAGCTAATTCTTCTTTAATTCACAGTGTGTTATGCTTTGTAAGTAGATATTAATAATTTAACAGGCGAATGATCACAAAACGACATGGCGTCTTAATAAAGAAGGTGTGATTGTGAATTCGACATTCACCTTTATTATAATTGGATCATAATAAAAGTCCTTCATATGAAATATATATTTTCGATAACAAAGAAATTTCTCTTTGATGAAATCGAGAGGGGTGATTTTCATTTCAAAGAGAATAAATAAATGAGTAAGTGGTAAAGTAATTATCCTTCTGGGGGCGAGAAAGTGTAAATTAGCCAATTTATTTCTGATCAACTTCCCGACAATCTCGTCTAGATAGTATTTTTATATTCATAGAAATTACCACTCCAATAGAATATCTTTATTAATAAAGATTGTATTTTTTACCGCTTGTAATATTGTTATTGACAATGCAAGATTTTATACGAATTCTTTCATAAAATCAAGCCCTGAATTACAATTAATTACATACAGAGTCGGATTTGTCAAAAGGCTGAGTAGGCCGTGGACTATAGTCGGCAAGAGGGCGGCGCTAGCTCAATTTTTGATTTTACAGGAATTCTTCCCCTCCTCCGCTCATGAGAGACAAATAATCACCAAACAGAGAATAACCTTTGCTTTTGATGGAAGGGGGGGTTAACTGGAAGAAATCGCAGTTCTGCGATAAGTTCGCCCTAGTAAACAACGTTTTATAATCTGTACTATGTCCATTTTGTATATTTATATGTGTTTGTTGTTTACTTTAAGTTTAAATAAATAAATAAAATAAATAAATTTACTGAAATAATAAATGTCAATAAAATGTATGAAAGTGTTTCATTCTAGGAAAAGGTATTATAGTACCTACAAAATTAAATATTGTCATAAAATATAATAACTTAATGATAATAGTATTATTTTAGCTTTGATAGTCTTAGATTGGGAAATAAGGTTATTGGCATCTTGAAAGACTAAGTGTGTTTTCTTCAATTTAAGATTTGCTGTTTTTTTGTTTCTAAGAAAATTTTCCAACATCAACGAATTAAATTGCAGGTATTTTTGTTTCCAAGTCACGGCGCTGAAGCGTCGATGCGTAGGCACGTTTAAATATAAATAAACCTGGGGCAATCTTTAAGGTCGTTTTGAAATAATACAGAGAAAATGTGCCGAGGGAGGAAATGAATACGGCAATCGAAAAAATGTCTATAAAATAATGGATCCTCCTACGGGAACCTTTAAGATTTATTTGCAGTAAATTTATTGGTCTGTTTGAGAACAAAATTCATCTTCAAATAAATGTATCTACTCTAATCAAATGATATTTTAAAATAGAGTTTTCGATACAATTCAAGCAGTAGGTCTACTCTCTTTGTTGAAATTGAATTCCCTTCCATTCTCTTAATTAGATACGAAATCACTTCCGCAAATTTTAAAATTCGCCACCAGTTTTTGGTAAACATGTGCAATAATTCATCAAAAGATTTGGGTTAGCTCACCCTAGTGAACATTTGTCACTATGAGACAAGCGATGAAGGAAATTATTGTGGTTTCGTGGATTATATCTGAGTACAACGTGACGGTATATTCAATTGCGTGCCTCATATATTACAATAATAGACATATCCTATTTTCATCCAGTTTAATTGCTGTCACATTTTTTTTTGTATTTAACAGCACATTGTTTTCGATTGATAACGTGGCTTCGATCATACGCGAGACTTTTAAATCCTGTATTTTATTGATCAATTATATTTTTTAACCTGTGAAAAATGGCTTTATTATTAAAAATGCGTTTTATTTTGTAGAGCAGTGATTGTAGGACTTATTGCTTGTACTCGTACAGGCTAGTAAATTAATGGGATATTGTATCAATCCACATCACATATTATTTTAATAACCTGTGTATTATTTTCGTTTGGTTTTTAACTAATCAAATAAAAACTCTTTTGGTACGCGGTTACGTCTTTAACTGATGGAAATGTAAAATGAATAAATAATATAATATCAACATATCGACGGCTTCGAAAGTAGTAGCCCAGGAAATTTAGCTTTGTAGCGTAGATAATTGTCGGAAAGCTGGAAACTGTTTTAATCTCTTCATTAACAAGCAAAGAAGGTTTCCTGAAGTTTGCACCAATTTTACGCTTGTGCTAAGTACAGGGTGTCCCAAAAACAAAACAAAAATTGAACTTTTTTCAGTTTTTCATTAATAACTCCTAAAGGAAGCATTCTAGACAAATTGTGTTCTCCTGTGAATTAAAGTAGATAAAGTTCTTCGTCTACTGAGCATAAATACTACTCTCTACTTTGAAAAATAACTGAGAAACAGCGATTTAAAATTGTGATGTTTTTGTCAACAAATGACAAATCTCTTAATTTTCTTGAATCGTTGTTGAATATCTTTTAATCTATGCTACTTACAGCAAATTTTAGTACATATGATTCAATTTTCGGTTAATTTTCTATAAACTGGCATTAAAATTTTACCTCTATATTAAATGGTTCAGGATGTAGAGGTATTTAAAGACAGACGAGTGAAATAGAGAAATTTTTTAAACGATAGATTTCGGTATGTGAAAGGTAAGATAGACTTAATTTTGCGGCTCTTTCTTAATAACGTACATTTTTTTTAGTTAAAAACCGAAATTTCGCTATTGAAACGCCACTGTATAACAACTTATATCGAAAAGACTATTTTTTTACCTTCATCAGTTTTACTACTATAACTCCTGAACGGTTGATGTTAGGGAAAAGATATTTTACTCAAAATTTAACTAAAACTTATTTACTATAACTTGATTTCAAAATTAACTCTGTAACTTAAATAATAACTGAGTTACAGTGTTTGAAAAAAAGTATTACTAAAAAAATTAAATTGCCTCGGCTATTTTTGTTGAATAACTCCTGAACCGTGATATAGAGAAAAAGTTCAAGAGATTGAAATATAAGGTGAATAAATTTTCTATAACACAAGCGTAATAAAATAACTTTAAAAGTTATAGTAAGAAAGTTATGGATGATCAAAGTCAATATTTTGTGTAACCATTCGACGTTTGCTTATGAATTATATTTGCCTAGTAAGCACCTCCGAGCCGGTGTGGTATGTAATATGTCTGCCTAATAAAGTACCTGCTTGCCATATACATAGTATGAAATATATCTAAACAAGCGTCGAATGGCTACACAAAATATTGACTTTGATCATCCATAACTTTCTTACTATAACTTTTAAAGTTATTTTATTACGCTTGTGTTATAGAAAATTTATTTACCTTATATTTAAATCTCTTGAACTTTTTCTCTATATCACGGTTCAGGAGTTATTCAACAAAAATAGCCGAGGCAATTTAATTTTTTTAGTAATGCTTTTTTTCAAACACTGTAACTCAGTTATTATTTAAGTTACAGAGTTAATTTTGAAATCAAGTTATAGTAAATTAATTTTAGTTATATTTTGAGTAAAATATCTTTTCCCTAACATCAAGCGTTCAGGAGTAATATTAGTAAAACTGATGAAGGTAAAAAAAATAGTCTTTTCGATATAAGTTGTTACACAGTGGCGTATAAATAGCGAAATTCGGGTTTTTAACTAAAAAAATGTACGTTAATAAGAGAGAGCCGCAAAATTAAGTCTTCCTTACCTTTCACATATTGTAATCTATCATTTAATAAATTTCTCTATTTCACTCGTCTCTCTATAAATACCTCTACATCCTAAACAATTTAATATAGAGGTAAAATTTTAATGCCAGTTTATAGAGAATTAACCGGCCATTGAATCATATGTACTAAAATTTGCTGTAAGTAGCTTAGATTAGAAGATATTCAACAACGATTCAAGAAAAATAAGAAAATTGTCATATGTTGAGAAAAACATTACAATTTTAAATCGCTGTTTCTCAGTTATTTTTCAAAGTAGAGAGTAGTATTTAAGCTCAGTAGACGAAGAATTTCATTTGCTTTAATTCACAGGAGAACACAATTTGTCTAGAATGCTTCCTTTAGGAGTTAATAATGAAAAACTGAAAAAAGTTCAACTTTTTTTTTGTTTTTGGGACACCCTGTACTTAGCACAAGCGTAAAATTGGTGCAAACTTCAGGAAACCTTCTTTGCTTGTTAATGAAGAGATTAAAACAATTTCCAGCTTTCCGACAATTATCTACGCTATACCCCCTTTTTTAACGTTAAAACACCGGTCTATAGGTCGTATGAATTTAAAATTAGTAAACTAGGATGAGTATACTACTTAAGAGTATGCATACCGACATTTCAAAAATTTCTAAAAACGGGAGACCTTATATCTCGACAACCGTTACTAAATGTGCTTTGGAACAAAATAGGGTAGATGCACAGAACATTTATCTAGGGAATAACCGTAAAAGATTTTTTATATCTTGCATAAATTTCTCATAAAAAAAATTAAAAAACACCTCTGATCTTTTTTACGAAAGACGGGAATTCGTTTCCCGAAAGTTGCGGAATATTTTTCTTTTTGTACTGATAACTTGCATTAAAATCTAGAGAATAACCGTAAAAGTTTTTTGTAAGACGCAAAATTAAGCCCAAAAAATGGAAAAAAAACGCTTTTTATACCATTTTATCGTGCGATTGTTCACGCGATTTTGAACCTTTTAATGCCGTGAGAAATGATTGTGTCATTCTTGGTGCCAAGCCCTTAACACAGTGCTGTGAATTGAGTGGCACCTACAGCTTAAATTCAACTTAAGCCAGCTCACTTAAACTATGTGGCAAAACCATATATTTTCTTGAGAACCACATAGTATTATTTTATTATTATTAAATACTTTAAATATTCGTTTGCTAAAATATCCGCAATGTTGAGTTTAATACTAAGTGATACCCATCTCCAGAAGTAGAACATATATTAAGAGTATGTATACCGACATTTCAAAAATTTCTAAAAACGGGAGACCTTCTATCTCGACAACCGTTAATAAATTTGCTTTGGAACAAAATAGGGTAGATGCATTGAACCTTTATCTAGGGAATAACCGTAAAAGATTTTTTATATCTTGTATAGATTTCTCAAATAAAAACACCTCTGACCTTTTTTCCGAAAGACGGAAACTCGTTTCCCGAAAGTCGCGGAGTAATTTTTTTTTCTTGTACTGATAATATGCATTAAAATCTAGGTAATAACCGTAAAAGTTTTTTGATAGACGCAAAATTAACCCCAAAAAATGGAAAAAACGCTATTTTTACCATTTTATCATGCGATTGTCACGTGATTTTGAACCATAATGCCGTGGGAAAAGACTGTGACGTCATTCCTGGTGCCAAGCCCTTAAGAGACACTTTTTTTATGGCAATAAACCCCGCTGACGAGTGATTTCAAATTTGTCAACCTTAGCCGTTTATTCAACTTCTCTTACCTACTACATAATTTAGAAATTTTATGTCAATTTTACATGAAAATATTTGGCATTATAAGTAAATACGTAAATGAAAAAAACCAAATCCTGAAATTGCTTTAAAAGAATTTTAATTTTAAAATTCGTAACAATTAATAATGAACGTTCAGTTCATATAAGAGAAGCATATTAAAAGTATGCATACCGACATTTCAAAAATTTCTATGAACGGGAGACCTACTATCTCGACAACCAAAACTGATTAGATTCATTTTTATTTTTTGTTTGTGACGATCCTATGTGGTGATTAATCTATCTATCATTTTTACTGTTTGTGACGATCCTATATGGTGAAAAGAAAAATGTAAGGTGCCCTTGGGGCGATTTTATCACTAAACGGCGCCTAAAAATTGTCCAAATATTATTATTTAACCGTTATGAAATATGCTTTGGAACAAAATTGGGTAGATGCATTGAACATTTATCTAGGGAATAACCGTAAAAGATTGTTTATATCTTCTTTCTCAAAAAAATATTTAAAAACATCTCTGATCTTTTTTCCAAAAGGCGGCAACTCATTTCCCGAAAGTCACGGAGTAATTTTTTTTGTACTGATAATACGCATTATAATCTAGGGAATAACCGTAAAAGTTTTTTTACAGACGCAAAATTAGCCCCAAAAAATGGGAAAAACGCTATTTTTACCATTTTATCATGCGATTTTGAACCCTAATGCCGTGGGAAGTGACTGACGTCATTCCTGGCGCCAAGCCCTTAATGCCACGGAAAATGACCGCGATGTCATAGTTGTGTCACGAGTTTTAACCAAAATGTTTATGACAACAGATTTTGAAATAATTTCGGCAAGAAATTCTGGATGAAATTCTTTTATCATTTTCGCAGTTAATAATTTGTATTAATTTTGGGACCCAGTTGAATAATTTCAATTTAAATTTTTTAATCATTAATATAATTTACAAGTATGTGTAACATTAAAACATTTTACGCATATTTTATGGGCAAGGCCACACTCCCCTCCAACATAAGTCCCTTTATGCTACGGTAACTTAAAAGTAACATAAAGGTAACATTAAACTATTGTAAAGCTGGATGCACAGTCAAATCTTTAAAAAAATTGTGAATTGTGATTATGTATGTATTTCCGCCCGGGTCTAGCGGGCTCTCTAAGAAGTAGCTTTAGCCATCTATGTATGTACTGAGTACTTGCGCCTAACTTAATCGAGGTATATTAATTGCATAAGTAGGTATTTGAAGTTATCTATACGGCTTAAGTTATTATGAACCGTTTTAAAAACGAATTATGTATGTATAATAAACAGTATTTAAATGCTTAATTATTATTATCTTTCTCATAAATCAACATGGACCCCCCGAAAACTTTTCCCTCCAAATTAACATCGGGAATTTGAAGATTTCCGTTTAAAAATTTTTGCGAGAGCCGAGAGCTAATAAACGCCAGACTTGGTAAACAAAATTCCCAGAATATTTGGTTGTTTATAAGCTGCGATGAAAAAATATTCCTCAACATTATATAATAAAGTCTCGATATTATTATTTTATAAAAATATTTTCGTATTTATAAATTCTTTGAAAACAAACTCATTTTTTATCAGTTTCTATTAAATAACTAAGGGAATAATCTAAAGTATTTGCATTACGTTATACATTAAGATACTTCACCTAATAATTCTTTTAAGGGAATGTTAAGCTTATTATCTTTAATGTTTTTTCTTAAGTAAAAAGTGTACCTATTAGCTTCAGAAAATAATGAAACTACTGGATTTATACATAGAAAAGAGGTTTATTGTAGATAAACATAATAGAGATAGTTGTGATATAAAGGTTCTATCATGGCCGCCGGCGGATTTTAGCTGCAAGTGGAGTTGCAAATCGTATTGTTGGTTGCCCTGATTGTCGAATCTTATCACAAGAGCTGTCAAAGGTGCGTTATATTCCCACATTGTATTTTTACAAGTAAGCTACAATGCCGAAAATATTACATAGCGGTGCTAGAGAAATCATTTAAAAGGCAAGTAGTGCAATAATATGGTGTTTTCGCGGAGAAAAAACTATAGACATTTGTTTCTCCATCATACTTTACGTATTTTAGGGCGCTGAATCCGAATTTCAACTTTGCCACCTCGTAAATGTGATGCTTTCTGAGATATCTCAGAAAGAAAGAGAAAAAAATGTTTTTTTTACAGACTTTGACTGATAATTCAAAAAGTATTCATTTTAGAGAAAAGAAGCTCAGGACAAGAATAAACTTCACAAAATTTCCTATAAAATGACATATTAATCTTTTTTATGGCATAAACCGTTCAGGCGTCAGAGCGAGCTAAAATAGGGGCGTAATTTTCACTCTACAGCACAAATTATATTTGTTTGTAATTTTGCTCCCATAACTTAGAACTTGCACACTTTTAAGCTAAAATACCTAGTACAGAAATAAAGTGCATTATTTTTTCTTTAATTTATGCTACCATTGTTTCGTCGACAGGTAAACGGTCTAGGCGCTAGAGCGCATTGAAGTTCAGTAAAGTACATTAGAAGCAGTTTTGACCATTATTTAAACTGATATATAACGATCAAAAAATACTTAATCGTACTGCATGCACTTAAAAATATAAGGAAAAAGGCTGTAATATTTATATTTTAAGGTTTGCCACCACTTAATAGTGCTGCGTTGATAGAAATATCAGAATAACTCAGAAACAATAGTAATTTCTTTGTTTCTTTGTTCATATATTAAAATAAAAAAAATATATAGAAATTATTGTAACAAAAAAGAGAACTATATTAAATTATCTATAAATTATGCCTACACCATTTTTTAATCGGATGAACCATTCAAGAGCCAGAGCGCATTCAAATTTAACCAAAATTGAAAAATCGCCCAAATACTGTACTTTCTATTATTTTCCGCCTACAACTAACAAGGTAGGCACTTCTAATATACAAAATATAAAAGAAAATTTAATTTTCTACAAATTATGTCTCTTACAATTTTTCACTCAGACGAACGGATTCGAAGTTACAGCGCATTCAAATTTGTTGTAGTATATCAGAGAGAACTATATTCATTTACGTCGTATTAATATCTCTATTTGATTTTGAATTGTAAATTTGGATGCGCTATAACTTCGAACCCGTTCGTCTGAATGAAAAATAGGAAGAGACATAATTTGTAGAAAATTTAATTTAATTTTACATTTTGTAAATTAAAAGTACCTACCTTCTAAGTTGTAGGTGGGAAGTAAAAGAAAAGACAGTATTTGGACGGTTTTTCAATTTTAGTTCAACTTCAATGCGCTCTGGCTCTTGAATGGTTCATCCAATTAAAAAATGTTGTAGGCATAATTTAAAGATAATTTAATCTAGTTCTCTTTTTTGTTACAATAATTTCTATTAAGTTTTTTATTTTCAATATATGAACAAAAAAACAAAGAAATAACTATTGTTTCTGAGTTATTCTGATATTTCTATCAACTCAACACTATTAAGTGGTAGCAAACCTTAAAATATAAATATTACAGCCTTTGTCCATATATTTTCAAGTGCATGCAGTACGATTAAGTATTTTTTATCGTTATATATCAGTTTAAATAATGGTCAAAACTGCTTCTAATGTACTTTACTGAACTTCAATGCGCTCTAGCGCCTAGACCGTTTACCTGTCGACGAAACAATGGTAGCATAAATTAAAGAAAAAATAATGCACTTTATTTCTGTACTAGGTATTTTAGCTTAAAAGTGTGCAAGTTCTGAGTTATGGGAGCAAAATTACAAACAAATATAATTTGTGCTGTAGAGTGAAAATTACGCCCCTATTTTAGCTCGCTCTGACGCCTGAACGGTTTATGCCATAAAAAAGATTTATATGTCATTTTATAGGAAATTTTGTGAAGTTTATTCTTGTCCTGAGCTTCTTTTCTCTAAAATGAATACTTTTTGAGTTATCAGTCAAAATCTGTAAAAAAAACATTTTTTTCTCTTTCTTTCTGAGATATCTCAGAACGCATCACATTTACGAGGTGGCAAAGTTGAAATTCGGATTCAGCGCCCTAAAATACGTAAAATATGATGGAGAAACAAATGTCTATAGTTTTTTCCTAGAAATGCCATCCAATTTCCTCTGCTTACTGTACTAAAGATAGTTTTGCGAATTGAAAAAAGAAAAATATACTCCGATATTTCCTTTGAACCGGCATCGCAAGTTTGAGGAAAATTGTTTCCAGTATATTCCAACAATCCAAACATTGACCATTTTTTTAAATAACGCATCTAAAATATAATTTGAAAGCAGCGAAAAAATGCAACCATATCTTATTATCAAATGAGACAACACTACTATTTGTTTCAAATAACTTGGCCACTGCCTAGGTAGTAATTCTATAGAAAAGGTGAAACGCAACGTAAGCCGAGTTTGCTCCTGGGGACTTCTGTCGCGAAATAGATTGTATATACATATTTGGGAAGTTTGTTTACTAGTACCCGGGCCTATTATCAAAGCGACTAAGGCATCTGGATAATAGATACTAGGTCTGTGGTAGATACTACAAACTGCACACGATGTCGTCCTGATACCAACTCTTGTATACTAAGGAGCAGAGCTGGGCAGAAAAGCGTTAATCCGTTAATCGTTAATTAACGAAGTTAACATTTTCGTTAACGATTTAACGCTTTTCTCACCTCCAAAAATTGTTAACGGATTATTTAACTTCCGTTACATTTTACTTCCGTTAATTAAGTCAGTTAATATTTGATTGTTTGCATAGACATCATCCACTGGAGGCGCTGGCAATAGATAATCCAAGGTTTGTATGGGGTTATGTGTGGTATCGTATGTGGGTTGGGAGTTGGATTAGAAATTTCACTTTGTTGGGATGCATCGCGATAGTGTAAATGTGATAGTAGTTGCACTTATGTACATAGTTCTATTTCATGCCATTTAACCGCGATTTTTTACATTAACGCTTTAACGGATTAACGCTAACTTCCGTTACATTTTTCAAAATGTAACGCTTTAACGATTAATAAAGTTAACTTTTTAGTTAACGGATTATCGATTAACGAAGTTAACTTTTTGATTAACGATGCCCACCTCTGCTAATGAGACATGATGAATGATCTCTAATCAGTTCTGTAATTATTTTTTGTTTCTTGAATATGTGTTTGGTCTATTAAACTCATTAGTTTCAATCTAAAGATACATTAACTAATGATAAAAATATCGGATTAAAGTTTCGATAAATAGTTATTTCAAAAACGAGTCACGACTTTAGACGAGATTTTCCTTAAGAAGAAAATTGCCTTAAGATTCAGAAATTTGTAAAAAACTTATCTAATTTATACTCTTTCTATTGATGTAAAAAACATAATAATAAAACACTAGTTTCATAAAGATATGATACAATAACTTCAAGAGATCACTACAAATTTAAGCAAATTTCCATACATATTTTATTTACGAAGCTAGGGGTAAATCTTGAGTAATTTGGGGTTTTTAGATAAAAAGTTGAAATCTCGTATAACTCGAGAACCGTGCGACTTTGGAATAAGCTAATTTTAGCTCAAAAGATCCCAAATGACCTCTACTATCACCCCTGAAGATATATACATTCATTTATCAAACACCCTGTATAGGTACAGCGAAGGATAGACATTTCGTCGACCTCACGGTAAATACTTAAGAGTATGCAGACCGACATTTCAAAAATTTCTAAAAACGGGAGACGTTATATCTCGACAACGAGTACTAAATATGCTAGTGGAACAAAATAGGGTAGATGCATTGAAGATTTATCTAGGGAATAACCATAAAAGTTTTTTGATAGACGCAAAATTAACCCCGAGAAATGGAAAAAAACGCTACTTTTGCTATTTTATCATGCGATTGTTCACGTGATTTTGAACCTTAATGCCGTGAGAAATGACTGTGACGTCATTCTTGGTACCAAGGCCTTAACTCACACAACTTATTTGTTATTCAACTACGTCTAGCAGAAAATTCGATGTTCTCACAAAAACAAAATTTGGTACTATGTTAAAAAAGTATTGATTTGGAATGGAAATGACTGTACCTATTGGGATATTTTATAGGTTTATAGGTGTGTCGTAGAATATAACGCCGTAGCTTCATATTGTTTAAATAAATTTCCCTGGTGTTGGTAGAACATGCTGTGATCATCAAAAAAAAAGAAGGATCAAAATGCTTATACAAAAATTAAACCACGAAACTATAGCTCTACACAATTTATCGTTATACGAGTATAGTGAAGTTGAAATGTATGTATGTATGTTTCAGGAAGCGGAATGTGGCTGATATTGGCAATCTGTCTGCTGACATCCGTTGCTGGAGAAGAGCAGAATGCTTCCACGCAGATCTGCCCCGAGCAGTGCATCTGTTTGTCTCAGACACAGGTAAATCACAATACACACATTCAAACATAATATTACCATTGCCTACTCCTTGAATCAGGGATGTATCTGCTATCTATAAACTATGTACACTGCACGAATTAAATGTTTATTGATAAATTTCCAATACACATTTTTTTTATTTTGTTATGTATAACGGAGATCAATGCTCGATTCGCCTCTGAATTACAATTATTATATAATTAAGATGAATAAAATCCAGAGAGGGATCTACGTATGCACCAGGTATCTATACCTACAAATTCAATAAATAAATCAGGGATTCATTATTTCTTTCCTTACATCATTTTATTGTGAGTTCTTTATAATTTTATGAATATACTCGTAGGTACATTTTCCCAATACGGGATTGATTGGCATTATCTGTTACTTTGGATTAAGCTAAGTACCTACTTCAATTAATTGGTTCCTTGTAATATTAACATATGAGTATAACCGGAATGTGTAATGTATGTCCCTGTATGAAGGCATTCTATAAGTTATAGGTAAGGCATTTGCTAGAACTATGGGTAGTAAGTATACCTACCTAATAAGTATCTACATAGTGTCTTCATTTTCCTCTCGGATGCTTCTTCACACTGCTGCGCGTACTGGATATATGTACACGTACCTACTTTACCTAGTGACGATCTTTAGAGACGTGAACACATGCATAATATTTTTGACTTAAGAGTGTGCAATGTGCATACCGACATTTCAAAAATTTCTAAAAACGGGAGACCTTCTATCTCGACAACCGTTACTAAAGATGCTTTGGAATAAAATAGGGTAGATGCATTGAACCTTTATCTAGGGAATAACCGTAAAAGATTTTTTACATCTTGTATAGATTTCTCAAAAAACATTTTGAAAAACACCTCTGATCTTTTTTCCGAAAGACGGAAACTCGTTTCCCGAAAGTCACGGAGTAAATATTTTTTATTGTACTGATAATATGCATTAAAATCTAGGGAATGACCGTAAAAGTTTTTTGATAGACGCATAATTAACCCCAAAAAATGGAAAAAACGCTATTTTTACCATTTTATCATGCGATTGTCACGCGATTTTGAACCTTAATGCCGTGGGAAAAGACTGTGACGTCATTCTTGGTGCCAAGCCCTTAAGCAAAGTATTTTTCTAGTATTTTATTCTAATTTTTTCATTCGATAATAATTAATAGTTATATAGTATTGAATTATCACTATATTTCTTTTGCTTAAACTCTTCCAGATTCTAAAACTTTATAATTTTCGATAAATATGCCTGGTGTTTTTTAAATCATCCTGTATATTTAGTGAATCTAAGCGTCATACGTTCTAGATCAGTTCTAGAATTAATCTAGGAGCTAATTGAGTGAGTGCTTTATGATAAGGTACCCGTAGGTCCCTACATATTAGATTTTCCAGCTTTTCAGATAACCATAAATAACAATTAACATTTTATTGAGAAAAAATATTAAGATTTTTATTTTATTGCAGGTTCTATGTAATAATGGAGGTTTAGTGGATATACCCATTAAGAGCCTTCCCCTGACTGTGGAACATTTGTCGCTGTCCAAAAACCATTTTCCTGTCATCAGGAGCGAGGCATTTGCTGGACTTCGTTCTTTGAGACTCCTGTCTATGGATGGCAATAGTATTATGGCTCTGCGACCATTCGCCTTTCGAGGACTGCCAAGATTAAAAGAACTCTCCATTCAACACACTTCATTGGACTGCATCGGTCAGTTTACATTTGCGGGACTTCAAAATATTTCATCTATTCACCTTGGCCATAACAGGATAAAGAAAATAGAAGGTTATGCCTTCGCAGGAACTTCGAATATCAAATACTTACTTCTTAATAACAACCCAACACATACTTTAGAAACCAATGCTTTCTCTGGCCTAACTAATGTGGAACACCTCGTCTTCCCATCGGGTATTAAGAACATTGAAGTTGACGCTTTTTCCGGTTTAACGTATGTAAATTCCATTAAGTTGTCTTTTATGGATCTTTCGAATGTTCGGAGATACACATTTAGGGGATTGTTACACGTGAATATGTTATCTATACAAGATTCAGATTTGGGAATAATAGACTCCGGTGCTTTCGAAGGGATGAGCTACATCGGTCTACTGAAGATTATCAATAATAAGATCGACGCCATGAGAGAATTCAATATAACTTTCAACAATAGTGTTAGAGCTATAAAATTTCATGGCAATCATCTGCTTGAAAATCCAGATGCGGGCGCAGTGATTGTGGAGGGTGTAACAATGCTCGCTGTAACGGCTAATCATTTCCCGTGTGACTGTAAAGCGAAAGACTTGGCTGATGGCCCATTTGGTAACGCCACATCTGGCGATTTTTTAGAAAAGAATTTTTGCATATCGCCCTTAGAAAAGCGAGGCAGTCAGATGAAAGATGTAATCGGTTATGAATTCGTCTTGAAATGTGAGAAAACTTCTACAAGTGGGCAAGGTCCAGGTGAATTCTCTTCTTGCGGCAATACTATTGTTAACTGTGAAATTAATCAATTAAAATTTTATATCATTATCTTCTTCATTATTATTATTATAAAGAGTTGACTATCATAAAATAAATTAACGTCATATTTTTATCGACCTTTCGATTCATAACAATACGAGTATTTATAGTTATAAAAATGGCTTAAATAACAACATTTTATAAAAAGTTTTTGAATAATATTTATACCATATCTAACGCATGTAAATATTTATAATATTTAAATATTAAAAAGATGCTTGAATATTTGAATAATATTTCATAAAAATAAAATAATATCCGTTGTTATTATTGTGTGCAAAATTATTTAATGGTTGTACATAAAATATTACATAAAGTTAAGCATACCTAATATAAAAATATGTTAAAAAGGGATGAATGTTTAGGAATTGTGTTAAGTATCTACCAAATAATATATTTAATATTCTTGGAACGTTTTGACTTCTCGCCATCATTGCTATTCATATTTCGTTTCATGAGGCATTTTCAAGACTGAAACATTCGGACTGAAACAATGAATCATGTATCTCCATTATGCCAAGAACAATACGTTGTTTTATTTTAAATTTTGTATATGAATTCTTAATATTGTGTTCCGACTACTCAAAATAGATGTACCTTATAATAAAAAATTATATTATTGAGTGTGAGATAATAATATTATTAGAAAGTGAGTAGAGTTGGCCCAAGTGAGCATTTTTTTTACGCAATTTTACTTTAGCCTTTTAAATCATAATAATATGTACTTACAATATATTAATGTTGTTTATATAATCTCTCTAGTTTATCACACAAAATGATTGTTAAAAAATAAGTAGTTAAGTAAATGTTTTTGAAAATTATAATACCAATAATTATTATACCTATTAGTTTGATAATGGCCTCACGAGTAGAAAAGTATACGTTATTTAAATAAAAGTAATCATAAAACTAAAAAAAAAACACTGAATTATTTTGCAAAATATAAATATAATTACTGCCGCCATAAGCAAGAATCACGCATAAGCCAACTTTAGATATTTTCTGTTTTTTTTTTATGAAGATTTTCCTCAACAGAGACGAGAGGCATCTTCATTCAAATAATGCAGCGTTATGTGAACTCCCTTAGGGAGGAAGCAGGATGGGTGTTCCGACGCTTACGACTATTCAAATGGATATTTCAACCTACATCCATCTATTTCAATCATAGAAAGTCTGAGTTTCCATAAGGAACCCATATTTTCCAACTCCCCCTGTCCCACGCATATGCAATTATATGGATGGATGTCATGATCTCAGTTTCGACTTTTAGCGGAATGATGGATCGTTAATGATAGCGGTATAGTACCTACTCTATAAATAAATAAATAAAAAATTGGTAGATGTTTTTTACATGCGTATAGTGTATATGCACTCGTACTTATAGACATTTACATTATATCGTTACATAATTGTACTAATATTTTATTTTAAAATTTATTGCTATTGTTTATTATTTAATTTAAAAGGGTTTTCTATAGTAAAGTAGTAGGTGGGAATTGGTATTATAAAGATTTTCAAGGCATATATGAAAACATATTTGTATACGCATGATGTGTTTACGCCGGCTTTAAATTTATGCCTTAGAATTATAACCCTCTCACTACCACTGTCCCTGCTGGAGGACACGAAGATAAAATAAATAAAATCCATCTGAAGGAAATTCTCTTACTTAATCCATGGTAAACTTATTATAGAATGTTTATTGTCTATGACTAAATATGTTTTACCATTAAATAACTATCACTGTCCTTCGTGGAGGGCATGGGCCGATGTCCTAAACGGAAAAACGTACATTTTTTTTCTCAAAATTCATACAAAATACATAGGTATTAAATCCATAGTCAAAAAAATCTATAACCCTTCTATTATGTTCTGGTAGTGAGAGGGTTATACTGCAGTTGGATTTTCTGCATATTTCTTTTTTTCTAAATAAATTAATCTGGGTTTATCGAAATAAACCCAAATACACCTTTTTACACTTCACAGAAAGCTTGTGTCGTGAAGTGGAGTAGGTCGGTATCGGGGATCGAACCCGCGCCCACTGGATTAACAGTCGAGCGCGTTACTAACCAGGCTACTGACCACCTCATATGTGCACCGTTTGCTTCCTATTTGTTGAACATTATACCACTTCAACTTCTAAGATGGCTGAGATCACTCGCAGACGAGTGGATTGCCGTAAAGTATAATAAAGTAGACTTTAATGGGCTTATATTATAGAATAACATAATCACTAGGTAGGATTTTGGGGAGTTTAACTTCTAGTCGATGTATTTAATGAAATAATCTATGACAACTTGTTTATTAAATAACTTATTTATCTAATAACAATTAACTTTTTAAATAATAGTGTAAGTTTATCTATCGATCACTTTCGTGAGTATTAAAACTAAAAGCAATCATTAGACGTGATCACGTGACGAGTGGAGCTGTTTTTATTATTGCCTCTACATGAAATCACTTCAACGAGACTAAAATGTCTCTTGTAAAGGGTTATGTTATATCAAAGAAGAAATGAACACAAAGCGATCACGAATGATATGAACATTACTTAGTATTATTTTGCAGAATGTTAATCTGCTCACTAATGATGTTACAGTACATACTTTTAATGTTCAATTTGCAACATAGTCACTGATGAGCATAATAAGTTCTAATACTCACGAAACCAATGTTAAGAGTAAGAGTTAAATGTACATTGAAATGTAGCTGTATACATAAGTTGTTAAAATTATAACACAAAAGGTGTATTTAAATATTATACAACGTTAGGTATTCATAATTTATGTAAAATTTTAACATTAATTTATGGACTTGAGATACTAATATTTTAATCAGGATAAGTAGGCGTTTGAAGGAGTACTAGGAAAAATGATCTTTTTCCATTTTTATAAAGATAAAATATACCATTAGGTACTCCTCAGCCGACAAATACCTATATTTTACAATTTTCCATCCTAACTATGCGAATGCGATCTAGCTCGCAACAAGAATAACTGGGTTGTAACAATGTTTTTATCTACTGACAAAATACTAGATTTTTATTTATTTATCTAATATCACCAACATTACTTTGTTTTCTGACAAACTGTATTGTAAAAGGTTTTATATACGAGTATATATGTATTGTATAAAATAAAACGAGCTTTTCTACAAGATATGATTATACATACTTCATTGAAATATTGCTTAAATCTCAATAGGTACTAAGTACATAATACATTCATTCATCTAGTTTGTAAGTATTGTAAAAATGTTTTAATTCTAAATGTTTATAATTTTGGATTTAAAAAATCTGAAAGATTGTTAGTCCTTTCTAGGCCGCGCAAGTGGACAAATAACTTTTTACTTTCTCTTATTTTCTGACGAGGCCATCTTTCGGCCGAATCTACACAACAATTATAATATTTTTTGTTTTTATAAAGTTCATTTGGAAATAATGATAATTACTATATACGATAATTAATATACTTCAGCTTCAAGCATTAGGTAAATATAAAATATTTGGATACGTACTCATAATATTTTGTAAGAAGTTTGTTAATTCTTAAATATTTGTACCTGTGTATACGAAATTCTGTATGGAAGTTCTAATTATTACTGACCTAGATATTTTCCCAGCTTCAAAAAAGCCACAGAATTCTTGCTGATGAAGCTTCGTTAATTGAAATACCACACACAATGTATTTGATAGGTGCATTTCCTAACGATATAAAAATATAAAATTATAAACTATTTCGAATAAAAGTATTGCCTATCAGGAAATTAAATTCAAAAATAAAATATTTGAATCATGTCGAGTGCTATTATTTAGCTCCAAATGTTTCAGTAAATTAATTACACGTAGGTGTGAAATTTTGTTGTTTAAATTTTCTAAATTGACGTTTCATTGTTCATACAATGTGTAATCCATAAAATGTTTGTGTCATGCTATAAACATAATCTCGTATCATATCCTGATCTAGGTCAGTTGCATAATGTACCTACTATTTAATCCAAGTACCTACACAGTACACACCACAAAATTCGCAACATAGCTTTGAATAAAACCAACATAAATAGAAAAATCCAGATAGCTTGCAGCTACTATACATATGAGCTTTCTGTGTTATGTTATGTATTATTTGTATAATTTACAGTAAATTTGACTAATACAAATTCGCGAATAATGATTCAACTAATTTTATTTGAGAGAATCTTATATATTTAGCATCAAAAACTAAAAAAAAAACATTTTTATGAATGATCATCCCAATGTCAAAAGTCGATTTTATTAATTTACATAACGAGCAAATTTCATTTTTTGTTAATGAATTTGAAACCTGTGCGTTTTCTACTAATTTAAAAAGTACAAAGACTTGGAGATTGTTTAATGTGGGATTAAAAATTTAGAGTTAGGTAGGTGTATTCTCACAATATCAATCCAACCACATTGCAAGCTCATATAAAAAAAGGTATCCAGTAAATTCGACTAATAGCCAATTCGGCTCATACTAATTCGACTAACGATCAAATCGACTAATAACCAAAGATACTAATTCATACATTTTGAATTATTTTAAAATTCCGTTCCCATATCATAGACAAGTAACGACGGACAATTTACTCAAAGAAATACGACAAACCCATGTTTTGAAGTAAAAATATTTTTTCCGGTATCTACCTATGATATTCGTTTGTATGTGGAATATAGTAAAAAAATAGCTAGGTATTACTAATTCTAGGTATGTAAAATATTAGCCCTAAACTATTCACAAGTCTTCTTAAAAATCAATATTGTAGGTGTATTGTTTGACAGGTACGTAAGTAATTACCTACTCACTTTGCATCATAATCATTTCAATTATAGGGAATTTTAAAATAATAATATTATTTTAAAATTCCTTAATATTATTTTAAAATATTATGAAATAGTCGAATTAGTATGAGCCGAATTGGCTATTAGACGAATTTACTGGATACCTTTTTTAATATGAGCTCGCAATGTGTGGTAGCATTGATATTGTGAGAATACACCTACCATACATACATACATACATCTTCTTCCCCGTCTATCCTTGATTGGGTCGGGGGCCCAAAGCATCTGCATATCTTCGCCAGAGGCCCCTGTCACTCGCAGCTTCCAGGACCTCTGGCCACTCCAACCACAGTCTCTCCTCGCACAACTTTGTCACCTGCTTCTGCCAACTATTTCTGGGGCGGCCCACCGGTCTTCTGCCTGCACCCTCGGCTTCCAGAGCTTTTAACGGAAGCCGCTCCTCTGGCATCCGAATGACGTGCCCGAGCCATCTTAGCTGAGACCTCTCTATGAATAAATAAATAAATAAATAGAATACACCTACCTTCCTCTAAAATCCCATGTTAAAGAATCTCAAAGTCTTCGTACTTTTTAAATTAGTATAAAACACACAGGTTTCAAATTCATTAACGAAAAATCAAATTTGCGACTTAGGTAAATTAATAAAATAAACTTTTGACATTGGGATGGTGGGATGATCATTCATTAAAAATGTTTTTTTTTTAGTTTTCGACTCTGAATATTTAAGATTTTATCAAATAAAATTGATACCCTGTCTTTTTTAGTGTCGGATAAAAGTCAGGTCAAACTTCTATAACACATTTTTTCAACAATGAGGTTCGAGACCCGTCCTTAATGTCAAGTGCTCGTATGTTTGCGGAAAGAGAATAAGTATTATAGCTGTGTTTTTGAGTCAGCTAGTAGAAATCTTAACTTTCGAAAAAATCTGCCCTCATGCTAACAATTTTGTTATTATTGGATTGTTTGCCTGTTTCATATTGTTATTATTATATAGCATAATTAAATTTACTTGTAGATTCGTTAAAACCTTCCACGTCTTACCTACTAATTTGTGTAATCTGTTTTTAATCCGGATCTTAGAAAGAATACCATACCGTCATTATACGAGTATGTATTAATACCTGTATCGCCAAATAAAAGTGCCAGGACCATATGGGCACTTTGTTAAGGGGTATTTTTATTTGTGAGTCATCCGTTAAATGATGATAGAAATAAACTCATACTTTTTATAAAAAAAATAAAAAAATTAACGAAATAATGATATTGATTCAAATTGCCATGGAATTTTTATCTCATTGGCGTCTACCTATTTACCTATAAGTTGTGTTTGGACAGTATTTTGTGTATTTAATATTAATATTAACCTAACAACAAATAATTATAAATGTAAGTTTATGTAATAAAATCTTTAATGTACTTACTTACTATTGTTACATATTATATGAGGTTATCACTAAAATAATATTTCTGGCTTTTATATTATAATATCGTATATAATAAGCGTCATTGAAAAATGCACATTGATGTCTTTTCTCCGACCTGCATGTATTTCGTGAGACATGGACATGATTGAGGAAGGACGAATCATGATTGAATGCAGTGGAAATGAGGACGTGTGGGAAGATATTAGATAAATAATTTTATTATAAGAGATGACTGATGAGTGACTGTTAGACGAGTGTTGTTGTTAGAATGAATGTGAATAAATTTAGATGGTTTGTTTGGAAGCGTTGAGAAAATGAATGACGACAGGATGACATATATGAGTAAGTGAGTGAACGATGACATGTGAGGAAACGGACTGATCTGGACCGGCCATGTCGACGAGATCCCCTAGGATGGACGCATTTGTGTCAAAAAAATCGGAGGGAGAGTGTGTGACGAATCGCATGAATGTGACGAAAGCAAGGGGTGTGTGTGTCTAAGGATAAGGTGGTCTGGCGTTTGGTCCTCTATATACCTTCCCTAAGAGGAGCGCAGCGTGAGGACATATATATAGCTATTATTATCTAGTTAAAATGACAAATAAAAATTCTGTAACTTTTCGAAGTAAAATAGATTTGTTTTAAGGAGAATGGACTAAAGTGAGTGATTCCTTCTAAAATATAAACCAAGTTTAATCTAAAATCCTATTACCTTCTAGATCCTTGGACCTCATGAGACAAAAATGGGCACAGCGAGTATCCCCGGGATATAATTTGATAATATTTTGCCAGAATGATAATGCAAGTACGAATGCGTGTACCTACTTTCATTTCCCGGAAGCCCCGTCAGTGGAGGCGTTTTTGCCCACTGTCCTTCATTTTACTATAAAATGGTTGAAAAAAGAGAATTGACTCAGAGTATGCAAGAATGTTTAATTATACCTGCCTACCTTATTTATGTATATGTATTACTATTATGTACCTATAACCTAAAGGATGACAATTTAATATTATCAGCTTAATTTATTAAATAAATTTCTGTGAATATAATTGTTTGATTTGTTTCAAAGAGGTTATTGCAATCATTGCAATATGCTCAAACCCACATTCTTCCCTGCTCCCCTGTCATTATTCCAAAAGCGCGTATCATCATGTAGAATACATCGTCAGTGCAGTTGTGGAAGTCCAGGGATCTTACCAACATTTTAGAACTTATTAGAAAAAATCGCTATATTCAAAAGCAAAAGACACAAATAAAAGTCTTTGTAGAAAGCCTAAAATGTTTACTATAATTTTTATTTTGTTTTGACAAAATCGCCTCAGTGGGATATTTTCAAAAGGCCATATAACTCTAAAACGGTTTTTTTTTGTCATACATTCATTAAACTTCTTTTTCATAGTATTTAATTCTCTACCCACTCCTCAAGAGATTTTACACACGGAAGGCAACACCCTGTAGGACGTAGGTCAAGCGTCGCCCAGCCTCGAAGTTTGTTTATTTGAAAATGTGTATAATACTTTGCACAACAATATGTATGAAAAATGTTTTATTTAAAAAAAAATAGTAATGAAAAATAGTGCCACAGGCAATTTTTTTATGAAACTGATGGATTTTCATACAAATTTTGGAAAATTTATGATGTGATGAGAAAATGTGTGGTAGTAATGTGAGGTTTTATCATTTAGTATGAAAAAATATATACCTATTCCAATCTCTAGGGGGCAGCCGCGCCCCCCCCTCCAGCCCCCCTCGTCGAGGCCCATGGGTATATATGTGCAGAAAGGATTTAATATTGATGCTTTATACATATGACGTAAGTACTATGGAATGTCTACTTTTTTACGCGGAGGCATGACTTTGCCAACACACTTCTCAGTATTATCAGCCAGAAGAGTCTACATATTATCATTCATGATTCACACATAAACTCATCAGCCTAATACTGGGAAAAATTCACCTATCCAGATATCACGGATATCACAGGATTAGGCTCAGATGCGCGGGGCCTAAAATACAAGCATTGTGCCTGAAATATCAGTATTTAGGAATCGTCTTACAATATTGCAAGTATTAATAATGACCGATTTTTGCATTTTTATGTATAAATTTTCCGGTAAATCTAATTTTTTTAAATTGTTTATTAGCGATTTTGGTATTATACCTGTAGCTGATAATACTAATGGGATTATATATACACTCGAAATGATTCACCAGAATTCTTGTTGTTATAGTGATATTCCTGCTATATTCGGGACCGTAAGAATTTCTCGTTGATTCTGCAGGAAAGCTTACCGCTGATTTAACAGGAAAGTATTCCCGTTAACTCGCAGGATTATACCAATATTTCTCGATTGCTACACTGTCGTAACGACATTCTTTCCTGTTAATCTTTAGGTTTATACTGATATTTCTCAATTGCGGCGCTGTCATAACAACATTCCTTCCTTTTAAATCTGCAGGTTTATAGTGATATTTCTCAATTACAATACTATCATCTCTATGTTCTTTCCCAGAAATTCGGCATCTAATATTTCCTTAGTATTATAAATGTTAATTATACATTAGGTATTTACAATAAAATTTATTATTCCATATAAAAACTTGTAGGTATTGCAAATGGGATTATCAGAGCACACGTTACAAGTATTTCTATGGAAATAAATATATTTTACAGCAAAAAAGAATTATTAACACACAAATACATAAGAGAAATATAAAAGTAATGAGATTATTTGAGGATAAGATGATATATTCTAACTATAATTATTTTTACACCAAGGTGCTTTATGGATATACATATATTTACTTGCCTACTTGAATTAATCAGACAAGAAATAGTAACCGTTAGATAATATCATCTAGTCCCAAATGGTAGGTATAATAATGAATATGGTCAAGGTAAATAACAGAAAGAAACATGGTTTACAATGTATATTTAATAATGGAAAGAAATATAGTTTATAATTTATTATTACTTTATCAATAAGCAATTAGGTACAATATTCATGCTGGAATAGGTACATATTTTCACAGTAGGTATATGATAAAACCTCACAAAAATCACATTATTTAATTACAACATGCCGTTTTCCCATTATATCAAAAAACATTCCCCACTTCGTCAAAAGATTCGCAGTAGTCGCGTCCATTTTTATAGTCAACTTTATTTTAATTAGCACAGTAAGTAGGTATATGAATACACACGATAGTTATTACAAATTAATTATTAAGAATTGTCCAAACAATGCTTTAAATAAATTCACCACAGCGAGAGTATTGTAAAAAGTGTGTTAGACAAGATAGATCGCGTCATAATGCACTCTGCGTATACGCGTCTGTAGACGCATGCGCATATGTCGTTGAGTTTTAACAGGAATAATCCCGTGTTTTCCACGAGAATAATGTTATTATGAGTTTCGCGTCATAATATTTTGTAATGAATCCTGATAACTTAGCATTAAGTCTGCATTTTCGTTTAAACTCATTATGTTAAGTTAACAGCAAATTAGCTTTCGATTAGCATTAGCTATTAATGTTATTTTTGTATGATATTCTTGCATTTATAAACGTTCGGACCTTTATATTATCTTTTTGGGGAATATTACTGTTAAATTGAAGTGACGAGTCATTATAAATTAAACAGAAATCGTGTAATGTCGTACATTACGGGAAAATACTGTTAGGAATACAATATATCGTGTTAATATGTACGTAGAGATTTTATAATTTGTTAGTATGAATTCTGCTTTTTGGAAATAATAGTTTTTAATGTAATTTTAACAGGAAACCCTAATAAATAGACATCGACATGACATAAAACTGTTGTTTTTAAAGTAATTCCCCATACATTATGATTTTACGTAATATCAAATCTACGGGCTTACTCATATATAAGCAAAACTGTAGTTAAATGCTGCGGGGAAGACCACTATTTCGACGTTATTCTAGGATTTTCTACCAAACAACTGATACATTAACAAGAATCAAAAATATGATTTCTTTCAGTGTACCGACCTAGAATGCCAAATATTTTTTATTTCACCTGCTAATTCTGTATATTTACGATTTTTTTCTGCGACGGTTGTTTAAATATTAAATGTATTTGGTACAGCGATGTCAATTAAATAAGTAATTTTAGTTTGTTTGTTATGTAAAACTACATCGGGTGATGTATTGTTCTATCTGTTATAATTGTTTTGTCATAATAGAGCCTATAATTTTGATCTTCTAAAACCGATTCCGGGTTGTATTTATAATATGGAATTATATTTCTCGAATTTATTAATTTATATTTTATAGCTAAATTTTGGTGGATTATTTTTGCCACATGATTATGTCTATATGTATATTCAGTTTGCGCGATTGTTGAACAACCCGAAATTATATGTTGTATCGTTTCCGGTTTAGCGAGACATTTACTACATGAATCATCTATTATATTTGTATCTTTTATTATAAATTTTTGATAATTTTTTGTTTTAATTACCTGATCCTGAATCGCTAGCATAAACCCCTCAGTCTCCCCAAACAAATCCCCAATAATCAACCATCTGTTTGACGCAAATTTGTCAACATGAGACTGGTTAAGATCATTGAGGTGTCTGGAGTGAATCTCTTTCCTACCCCAAGCTACTAAAAGCTCATTTAAATAATTATTACGCGGACCTACTATTTCGTTATTTAAATTTAAAGGCGTATGATTTTTGTCGGCCTGTACTATAATTTTGTGCATAATTGAATGATTTTGTTTAGTAATGAAAAATGTTTTTAAAGAATCTATTTGATTATTATGTAAATCGGTTATGTTTACAAATCCCCTACCACCTATACTTCTAGGCAGAGACAACCTTTCTTTCGCGGAATTTGGATGATGGTATCTATTTTTGGTTAATTGGGTTCTTATTAGTCTTTCTAAATTATTATTTTTTTTTTTTTTTTTTTTTTTTTTTTTATTTATTGAAATTTTGACATTAATAACAATACATTTTTTTAGGTTCTACAGTGATTATCTTAAATAAGTATAATAACATTATACCCTCCCTTAAAAAGTGACACTTGTGTAAAGGGAGGGGAGCATGAAACATATTCCTAATAATAATTCCAATAATTACAACTTATAAATACAACACTTCCAATCATATCAATATTTAACAACATACATAAGCAATAGAAACTATAGCTAACATAATACAGTGCACAAGTACATTGCAACTAGGTAGGTACTTTTCAAACAAAAATCAAAAATCCATCCATTGAGACAGCATTTAGATACAACATTTAAATCGGTTTTGCTCCATTTTATTATGCCAAAAGAGTATGTTAATAATGGGATCGCCCAAGTGTTTACCACTTTGACTATATTTTTTGCTGATAGATCACATTTAAAAATTTTGTTTAATCTCTCTTTGAAATCTTTATTAATATTATTTTTAATACTAGTATAGTCTAAATCTCTAGATTGCGGAAAGCCAAAATATTTGTATATCTCGTTATTAGTCATATTATTAATTTTATATTTTGTAACTATATCCTGACATTCAATAATTTTGCCTTTTTCAATGTATATTGTTTTACATTTTATATACCTTAACGAGTATAACTAATAATATTATTATTATATCGTGAAAAATAATAAATGAATATAAATATATATTATATTCGAAACCTTTAACTACCGTTTCATTTCCATGATATAAATGCGTAAACACTGCTCGCACGAGTATATAGCCGTTTTATTTCGTTGAATTTTGTGAAAGAAATGATTTATTTTCCTTCTTCTTCTTCTCCACACCATATCCCATTTATTTGGGGTCGGCGGCTCGGATACTCCCTCTCCATTTTCCCCGATCGAGGCAGTCTTCTGGAGTAAGCTCCAGGTGTTCCATGTCCCCTCTGATGGTCTCCTCAAGGGACTTCTTCGGCCGTCCTCTCTTTCTTTGTCCTTCCACTGACCAGTTTGTTGCCCTCCTCAGAGCGGAACCCTCGTCCCTTCTCTGCACGTGTCCATACCACCGAAGTCGGGCCTCTCGCGCTTTTAGGTCAATCGGGGCAACTTTCATAGTTCCTCTGATGTGTTCATTTCGGATTTTATCTAATCTAGTTACCCCGAGTGACCAGCGCAGCATTCTCATCTCGGTGGTATGGAGCAACTGTTCTTCCTTTCGTTTCAGGGGCCAGGACTCCGCCCCGTAGAGCATGGCAGGTCTTACTACGGTCTTATAAAATTTTCCCTTGAGGTTAACGGGTATTCTTCTGTCGCATAGAACACCTGAAGCCTCTCGCCACTTCTTCCACCCCACCTGCACTCTGTGCCTCACATCTTGCTCAACGCCTCCCTCCGTGCTTATGACTGCTCCCAGGTACTTAAAGTTGTTCACTTGATTTAGTGTCTGGTTTTGGATCTTTACTGTACCACTGGTTTGTTGTGTACCTGGTAAATACTCAGTCTTTTCCCTATTAATTTTAAGGCCGTTGTCCTCTAGAGCACTCCTCCAATTTTCCAATTCTATTTCGAGCTCTCTCTCATCCTCACTGCACAACATGATGTCATCAGCAAACAATAAATTTTTGTGTGTTTCTCTGAGTAGGCCTCCAGTCAGTGTTTCCATAATGGTGTTAAATAGGAATGGACTTAGTGCTGAGCCTTGATGTAAGCCCACTTCAACTGAGATAGGAGATGTGAGCCCACAGGCTGTTCTTTATTTTCCTTATTATTTATTTATTCCTTATTTATTTTCCTTCATAATTTGATATTTGAAATTGGTTAACTGTTGTGCTTTGTATACATTTATAACAATAAATATACCTAAGATTACAAGAATAAGGAAAAATAGAAAGGCACCTAAATGTATTTTTTTATTTTCGTTGATATATTTTTTGTTTACTTCGAAACACGTGCAATTTACTTATATAAATGTACCTATAATAAAATTAATGTGTTGTGCATCCGTCGTCGATCGCGTCATTTCCAACGATGTGGGGTAACTAACGACAGGTGTTGGAAATGACAATGTAATGATGGATTATACTCTTGCTCAGTGATAAAAGGCGTCCAGATTATATAGAGAGGACTTACCTTTGTATCACCTTCTGAAAAAATTCATTTCTGCATTGCACGATTATGATGGCCAGAGGTCATGGAAGCTGCGAGTGACAGGGGCCTCTGGCGAAGATATGCAGATGCTTTGGGCCCCCGACCCAATCAAGGATAGACGGGGAAGAAGATGTATATGTATGTATTTACGATTATTATAATAATCGTAAATCTATTTATCACGACATCAAAATCAAAAGTAGTTTTTAAATGAAAAAAACTTTTACATTACATTAAAAGAAGAACGGGAAGCCTATATTGAAGGGTAACTAAAGGTTCACAAAGATTCGTGTTCTTTATACACCTACCAATAGGTCTAATGTGTCACACAACAGTGAACCTACCCACTCATCTATAATCTACATAATGCACTATACATATTAGCTAAGAGCATAGTGTGGCATAGTGCATCATTGCATGTGACATAGATAGTTCACAATAGATAGAGTCACGTGGGGTAACCGTACGCAGAGGGTAAGTGTACGCAGTGAAGTTTGTGTGAAAGCAGTGACTGTTGTTGGAGTGTTTTCACATGAAAATTGTCCCGCTTCGCGGTTGCTCGAAGTTGGACGTGTATTCTGTGTTCTGCGCATTGAAAGCAAAAATTGACAGGAAAAATATTTTTTTCTCGTGTTTTCTTATTTTTTATTCAAATAATTCATTCATGTAGTCTCTCATAGTCTCTTATCTAAGAACCTAGTATTATATGCTAATATTTCTCGGCATAATGTTGTTATTGTTGGGCAATTACGCAGTATTGCATACTGACAACTGTTTGCCGTTATTTTTAAATTTCTTGTATTGAGACGTCATGGGGTAAGTGTACGGGGGCAAGTGTACGCAGCGTACACTTGAGGAGAAACAAAGCAAAATTGACAAAACCGTCAAAAAACCTAAAATGAAAGCCTTGAAGAGTGGATTTAAGAACGGTAAAGCGGTAAAGACCAGTAAAGAGATAACTGCAATTGACACTCCAGGAAATTTTCGCCTACAAAAAAGAAAGAAGAAAAGCACTTACCCGTCAAGGTGCGTACACTTGCCCCTCGAGTGGGGTAAGTGTACGTATTTGACATGTTGGAGAACTTCTGCATTATCTTTTTTTATATGTAAAGAGGTTAGTTTTATTATTTGTTTTGTGACTTATAAATGCTTATTCTATAATAATAAATTATAGCTGAATATTAATATCATCTAGTTTTGTTCTAATTGCATCGTAATTCAAAACTGCGTACAGTTGCCCCACGTGACTCTACTGGAAAACCAGGCCTTTTGTTGTCATCCATCCATTTGAGAGATGAGTGCCTGATACCTTCGGTTACACTTTAGTCACATTGTCGTTTGTGCCGTTAGGTATTAAAAGCTATTGACAGATCATGTGGTTTTATGAATATGTTTTATATGAATGAATGAAATTTTATTTTTCCAGATATGTACATACAACTTACAAAAACAACTAATTTTGATATACACATATATAAACATAAATAAATAAAAAAATGCCGTGTGGCACCAGTCGCTCAACTATCTGGAAATATTTTACTGCCTCACTAGACCGGAGTCTGTTCTAAGACAGTAGACGCTAAATCTATTTGTGACGGAAGTATAATGTTGCAACAGTAATCGTTAAAATCCATTTCACTGGACCAATCAAAACACGCCAAAAATAAACACTAAGAACAATGGCAACAAAGGGACAAGCCCTGAGTACAATAATAATAAATAAGTGTTATTTGTATAAAAAGTGGAGAAATGTGAATTGTATAAAAATAAAAAATAAAATAAACATGGTGTTATATATATAAAACACACACACCACAAAATTTTCTGGCTGGTGTATATAAGATACACAACAACCTATTTCATATGCACCCAATTTCACTTTCTCTTTGGCAGCAGGATGTGGTGGAATGGGTGAACGTTGCTCTGAGCATAAAGTGATCACTTAAGCCAGCCAAAGCCGACTCGTAAGAGTCGTAAGCGTATGAACATCCATCCTGTTCCCTTCCCAAGGGAGTTAGCATAATAACCTTATCTGAATGTTGATATCTCCCGCCTTCGTTGAGGAAAATCTCAATGTATGCCATCTGCGAGATGCAAACAAATCCAGTTAATACCTAAAGAATTTAGGTATGTCCCTCTCATAATTCCACTAGTCACAGTAACCAAAAAAGTGGAAGCTGCAAACCGCACCAGGTCAGGATTTTCGTTCTTTATTCAGTGTTATAAAAAATATATTTTTAAGTGTACATTTATGTAGTTTATCCACGTTGTGGTCTCCGGAAAGTTTTGACTATAAAAAGGGGTTCCTGGACCAAAAAAGTTGGGGAGCCACTGCTCTACGTGGAGCAATTCGTCATACATGTTAATCAGTTTGTTTTACCCAATACACGGCCGTCATTAATCTAGCGAATCTTCACGACATGCCAGGTTAGTTTTGGAAGGCCAGTCTTCTGAACTCTTATGCTCTTTTAGACGTGCACAATCCTTTCACTATCCTGCTGTCGTTACTCATTCTTTCAACGAGACCAAGCCATTTCAATTTATTCACTGTGATTCTTATCCCAACACCAGTCTTATAATCGATCGTTTCCTATATATTTCCTCATTCTTAATTATGGTTTTTCAAAGTATGTATTCAATCATTGAATTAGATAACATGACATAACAAAGAAATAAACAAAATTGAAAAGTTAACAAAAATTAATAAAGTATTCATTATTTCTTGAAAAGAAATCTTTAGAAGTCGTAACAGAATCGTTACAGGAGAAACCATCTGATGTAGGTATTCTCAATAAAGATTCCAAAGATCACATAATAAAGAAAATAATATGAAAAAATAATATTCCATTACATAATACTGGTAGAATCCAAGTCCCGTATGTATGTAACGCTGGGTCTTTGGCAAATGCAAGTTCTACGAATTTGTATGCAAATTTAAAGCAGCGACGCGTTAATGGGTGGCTAAAAATTTTCGTCGAAGTCGCACTTTTTGTGTCGCATGTTTGCAGAGTTCGGTGAAATCGAATGGGCACGTTGTAAATAATGGGATTAATATTAGTTTTTTGTTTGAATGTATGGATTTTTTAAAATTTACTATACCATCAGTACTTTAAATCTGTCAAAAAATATTGGTTAGCTAATACGTCAAGACGTACAGTTTTATGAATGAAAATTTGAAATTTCGAATTGTACCTACTAATGAAATTATGAACGAAAATAATTTTGAAATATATACATACCTACCTATTAAATCATTGATAGAGAATGCAATTTGAATTCTTTCAGTAATCATACTAACTGTAGGTACCTATAGTATGAACCAAAATGTATGAAAATAATTTGATTAGGTACTTCGATAATCAAAGGTAGGAAAGTATGTGAAATCAGTATAGAAAGTAAGTAAGACTCTATATTTTTTCACACTAAATAGCGACCCATTCTCCACACCTCTGTCTTCTTACCGAAAAGGCGCCAATTTCACTTTTAGATTATTTTAAGTGTTTCCTCTCAGGGTATGTTTTAATGATGTAAGACACACAGGGTCTTCCATGCGCAGGACTATCCGACTCTTTTAAGGAACAATGATATCAAAAAATTATCAGGGCAGCATTATCAAGAGCACTAGTAGGGGTATGGGAAAAGACTGAGCCTTGTGATCTGGCGAACTCTGAAGGGCGTGCTAGAGTGGCAGTCAGTGGCGGATCCAGGATTCAATTTGGGGGGGGGGCTGAATGTCGTCACATGGTAAAAAGTACTGTCACTCAACGTTTTCGGGGGGCTAAGGGGCTGAAACCCCTAGATTTGTTTATATAAAGTACTGTCATTCATGGTTTTGGGGGGGGACTTCAGCCTCCTAGCCCTACCCCCTGGATCCGCTAGTGGTGGCAGTATGAGTAGTTACTTAATAAAAAATGCCAAATTCCGTGAATATAATTTTCACGGGTACCTACTAGTAACAATGATAATTAAGATTTTATTCTTAAGAGTAGGCATACTGACATTTCAAAAATTTCTAAAAACGGGAGAACTTAGTTCTCTATAACCGTTACTAAATATGCTTTGGAAAAAAAATAGAGTAGATACATTGAACTATCTAAGCCTATGGGAATAACCCTAAAATATTTTTAATATCTTGTATAGATCTCCCAAAAAAAAAAAAAGTGAAAAACAATTCTGAACTTTTTTCCGAAAGACAGAAACTCGTTTCCCGAAAGTCGCGGAGATTTTTTTGTATTACATACATACAAAAACATACAAAAAAATCCGGAGTCTAGGGAATCTCTGGGGTACTTAAAATAAGTAGTGGAACAGTGTTTTTATTTTACAAATAAAAGCATATAATAATTTTTGTGTAAATTATTCATAGGCTTAAGATTCTCCCCTCTCTCTTTTCCTTTTTGGGTTTAACTGCCCGATTACAAGTAACACGTGAACGCTGATGAATTTAGTCAAAAACCTAATAATAAATACAAAGTCTTTAAAGTTTTAATTCTGCGATTGTAATCACAATATGTACCTGGGGTGGAACTTTCTAAGCTTTCTCACACGAAAAACGCAGATAAAATACAAACTTTAAACGCCCTTATGTATATCGCTGTAAGGGTCATATTCCATAAACATTTTATCTGCGTGTTTTGGGTGAGAAAACTTACAAAGTACCACCCCTGTTTAGGAGTTAAGATGCTCTATATTTTCGGTTAAAAAAGGATTACTTCTCATTTCACATTGTTATCCGAATACTGTTTTTAAAAAGGTGTAAAATGTACGGTTATTTGAATTTAGATAGCAACTAAACCGTTAAGAAGCAACGGATGCCTAGTGTTTATATACTAATTAGTGTTATTAAATTTAATTAGAATCCTTATTGGTTCATTAATAACCTCTCCTGTTTAGACTTAACAACATCGTTAAGGAGCTAATTGAAAATATATATATTTCATCTATTCTCTAAAACAATTAGATAGGAATGGTAGGGGAGATATTTTAGATGAAACCAACTGAAAGTTTCCGGGATTGGGTATTTTTATATTCACTCATTTGCATGGCTTAGTATGAATGTTGTGCTTTAAAAATAATATGTAATAAATTGCACATTACTACTGACAAATAAACTGATAAATAAGGTTAGACTAGATAAACCACCCTGTACTCTTGTTACTGGGGCTGCCACCTCTCCGGGTTTGACCCGGATTTTACGGGCTCCGGGTTAACATCGTTTATCTCCGGGTCAGACTGGGTGGTGAGACAGTGGCCTAACTATCACCGGGCAGACCCCTGCCGGCCTATAAATTATGAAAATCGTTTAAATCTCGTTAAAAATTAAACTGTTTCATCAAAAAAATTGCCTGCGTCGCTGCTTTTTGATAGATTTAGTATTATTATTTCTTTTTATATAGAATAAATCTGTTTACACCACGACTTTCTTTGCTCAATGTCACAAAAATTTTCCGCCTGCGACGCTATTTACGGGTTTTTCTTCCACATTTGTACTACAGTAAAAACTTGGTTTATTAAATAAAAAAATACACTTAATAGGTATCTCCGTTTATTAAATAAAAAATACACTTAATATCTCCGGGTTTACCTTCCTTGAAAGGTGGCAGCCCTACTTGTTACCCATATCCTTCCACTGCCCTTTTTTACATTTAGCGAACGTTTACGAATTTTATGCGTTAAATTTTCCTTTCTTTCTTTCCTTTATATGTTGCTGAGGATGACCGGGCTAAGTTTGGAAAAATTCTGGATGTATGCTAAGGGCAGTGGAAGTACGGGTATAACATTAATCTTGCTAATTTATTATGAAATAATGGCTTTCCACAATTTTTGACAAAAACTCAATTACGTACTAGGTATAGAAAGGTAGGGACTTACGCATAACTAACCAATTTACTGATAATTAATCTGTCGTTAAACCACCCAATCGGAGGATTAAAATAAACGGTTGTTATTTAGTTTAGTTAAATAATGAAGCAAATCAACTACCCCATGAAAATCACGGTTTGTAGCGTAAATAATTCTCGGAAAGCTAGAAACTGTTTTAATCTCTTCATTTCAGTTTGCACCAATTTTCCGTTTGTATAAACTTTTAATCACAATTTAGAGAAAATTGACCTACCATTTTTTTTTCTCACATACCTATGTATGTTAGACATGAGCGCCGTCGGCCATTTCCGCGGCGGCGGCGTAATGAACAAATTTTCACGGTGGCGGCGGCGTACGGCGGCGTGGCCTTGAACCATAGATTTTTTGTTAGGGAAGTAAGGACATAAATAAAACCACATTGTTGGTGTCAAATAGAGCTTTATATTCTTTAATAAAGGGACGGAGGACATAAACGATCATAATTGAAAAAAAAATATAAAATAAAAATACCTGACATCACACTTATGCTCATGACTAGGGACTAAAAAAAAGCGGTGTTATTTTTTGGGAAATGGGTTGTTATTTTTTGCCATATGGTATCTCTATGTTTTTTGCAAAATGGGGGGTGCTTTTTCACAATTTTGAAAAATGTTTTTGTAGAGAATTTAGCAAGGATTATTTTTGTCATTGACTACTTTCTTCTATTTCTTACCATATTCCTATAAAATGCGAAAAACCGCGAAGAGGGACCTTTTCGGGGGGGGCAGGGGGGGTTGCGGCAGGATTTTGATAGGCAACCCTAGTGCGATGTAATACCCTATTGGTAAGCTATCATTTACACCACATTTCGATCAAAAAACAGATACGTCATAAATTAAGCAGCGGGCTCTTGGACTATACTTGTCTGTCTTACAAAAAAATCGACTAAATATTTTTTGTAGAGAATTTAGCAAGGATTATTTTTGTCATTGACTACTTTCTCCTACCTCTTAACATTTTCCTATAAAATGCGAAAAACCGCGAAGAGGGACCTTTTCGGGGGGGGGGGGGGGGGCAGGGGGGTTGCGGCAAGATTTTGATAGGCAACCCTAGTGCGATGTATTGGTAAGCTTGCTTACCTTGTTGGTAAGCTATCATTTATACCACATTTCGATCAAAAAACAGATACGTCATAATTCAAGCAGCGGGCTCTCGGACTATAAAATATAAAAAAAAAATTAATAAAATAGGTATTGCTCCAATTATGCATCAAAATAAAACAAAAATATTTGATAAAAACAAAAACGTTTGTTTTAAGTTTTTTTTTCATTGTGGTTCTTTTTGATGCTTTTACTTATGATGTTTTCCAAAATGAAGGTGAAATTCGCGTCAAATATGCGAAAATTCGCGTTATTGCTATAAAAGAGTACCAAAATTATCTTACGGCGGCGCGCCGCGTTTTTCGCTCGGCGACGGCGACGCCGACTAAACTCGCGACCACGGCGGCGCGCCGGCGCGGCGCTAATGTCTAATGTATGTATGTATCTTATATTTTCTACTTCATATTTTTTATTCAATTTCTTTTTTCCTGTTTTTTTCTGGGGTTAACAGCGATATATAATCTGTACTATGTATTTTTTTTATATTTATATGTATTTGTTGTTAACTTAAAGATTAAATAAATAAATAAATAAAAAATTAAATGTGTTCAGTGAAATATTGACATAAATACTTGGGTTGAGGATTTATTCAACAACGATTCGAGAAAAATAAAAGATTTCAATTTGTTGATGAAATTAATATGTAGATACTTGGCAGTGTCTATATCATAATTATTTTTTGAGGTAGAAAAGAGTGCTCAAACGAAGAAAAAAATCCAGTAATTAAATTTATAAAAGAACAGTATTTCCCTAATAGGCATCGTTTAGAAGTTATTACCTAGTGAAAAACTGAAAAAAAAACACATTTTTTTTTGCTTTTGGGTCCCTTGTACTTAGCACAAACGAAAAAGTGGTGCAAATTGAAAGATCTATTCTTTCATGCTAATTAAGAAATTAAAACCGTTGACAGCTTACCGAGAATTATTTACGCTTACTTACTGCTAGCCACTTGTGTTCCACTGCTGGACATAGGCCTCTTCTAAACTCTTCCACTGTCTTCTATCTTGGGCTATCTACTGCCATCTACGACCCGTAAACTGGACAATGTCATCTGTCCACCTTTTCTGTGCTCTTCCTACGCCTCTTTTGTTCTCCTAGGGCCTCCACTTCAGGATTTTAGGTGTCCATCTGACACTGTCCTATCTTGCCACGTGTCCCGCCCACTGCTATTTATTTACGCTACACCCCCTAATTTTCTCTGATTTGCCTGGTCCAAACACATATTAGGTGGTACATTATTATTTATTTATTTATTTATTTCATACATTAAAATATACGATAAACGTTCTCAAATATTTCAAACATTTCTGGCTCAAAAGGTAGTTGATATACTCGTAACAACAAATCTCTATATTGTATTTAAATATAACCAAGGTACCTACGTCAAATAATACCTAGACATAATAATGTAATATGTATTATGTTTTGGCTTATAGTCTTAAGTACATGCATATGTTAATGTAAGTCCTCATACATACCTCCAGGACAGATATGCTTCACGATGTATCTATATACCAACCTAGAATTATAACATCATCTTGCTCAACATGTAATCTACTATCTTTCTTCCGTAGATATGAGAGTGAATATAAAGTAGCAGCAATAATATTACAACATGAAGAAAATAAGTAGCAGATGCTGCGAATTCGACCTAAAAAATCATGGCATTAATGGCTTGGCACCAAGAATGACGTCACAGTCATTTCCCACGCCATTAAGGTTTAAAATCGCGTGAACAATTGCATGATAAAATGGTAAAAATAGTGTCAAAATTGTAAGCAATGTAGAACAAAAAAGAAAATGGACCTATTATTAATTTCATCCGTCTTGGCCACCGTGCGGACGTTACCTGCAAGTGAGTTCAAGATTATATTGTTGGTAGCCCTGATTGTCGAATCTGTCATAAGAGCTGTCAAAGGTTCGCAATATTCTCAGATTGTTTATTTTACAAGTAACCTACAATGCCGAAAATATTACAAAGTAGCGCTTGAGAAATCATTTTAAAGAAAATATAGTTTTGCGAGTTGGAAAAAGAAAAAAATACTCCAATAATCCCTTCAAGCCGCCATCACAAGTCGGAAAAACAATGTTGCCAGTTTATCCTAACAATCCGAAAATTGGCAAATTGTTTTAAACAACAGTTCTGAAATATAATTTGAAAGTAGCGAAAAAATTTAACCATATCGTATTATCACATCAAGCAACACTAAACCAAGTTTGCACCAGGGGACTTCTTACAGAGAATAGTCTGTATAAAATCAAATTTGAATATGATGGAATTTACTCATAACAAAAAAAATATTCTTAAATAATAATCACCCATGAGTCTGTTATTATAACTCCTGATTTATATTATATTATAACTCAAAATTGTAAGCAATGTAGAACAAAAAAGAAAATGCACCTATGTATGTATAGTTATTCTACGAGTATTTATATGTATGTAGAAATGTAATAATAGTTGGTATTCTCCACGGCGAATGAAATAGTTGAATAAGGATAAGTTGTTCTAGTAATCAATGATTTTTCCTCCGCAACTTTTCACTGAAGCAGACAATAAAATCTAGACAAGGATTGTTATTATATGAGGTTTATATCAGGAATTTATATTTCACAAATTGCTTAACGCATTCACTGAGACATATAATCCATTAGGCTTTAGGCATTCGAATCAATCCGAATAGGTAAGTAAGGAGAGTTGATTGAGTCCCACAGGATATGAATGATTGTAACAAAAACTTTTTATTGCTAAGTACATCTATATATCACAGTTAGTAAATTGATTATTGTGGCGTGAATCTCGTTAATCCGAGAAACGCGATTAGAGATAATTGGAATTAAATTGGCAAGATGAATTTGTTATTCTTCTTCTTTTTATCAGCCTTCTCGCGTCCAGTGTTCGACATAGGCCTACCCCTTAGACTTCCGCTGCTCTCTCTATCTTGTCCCGACCGCGTCCATTCGCCCCGGCAACCTTACTTATGTCATCCACCTTGTCTGAGGCCTCCCAACGCTTCTTCGGGCTGTTCTCTGTCGCCATTTGAGAACTTTTTTAGTTCATCTAGAATCTGACGTTCGTGCTATGTGGCCAGTCCAACTCCACATTTATTTATCGACCTTAAGAACTACGTCGGTGACTCCCGTTTTCTGTCGTATCTAGGGCTTCCACCTCTCCGGGTTTGACCCGGAGTCTACGGGTTTGAGTGGTGTTCTCCGGGCTCCGGGTTAGCATAGTGTTTGAGTGGTGTTCTCCGGGTCAGAAATTTTTGCCATGACTAAAAAAAAAGAAAAAAAAACTTCCCGATAGTAAGACTGGGGCTCCGGGTCAGCATACTATATCTCCGAGTTAGTAATTATGGTGTAGATAAAAAAAAGGTCTTCCATCTTTTTTACAAACTATAATTACAAATTCGTTTTTTTCCAAATCTCCGGGCCTACGCTCTTACAAAGGTGGCAGCCCTAGTCGTATCCATGTATTGGTTCTTCCGTCTCTGAGTGAGATATCCCTAACATTCTTGGCTCCTCTCCATAGCACTTTGTATTACGGGTAATTTGTTAAAAATTCTCTTTATATATACAATGGTTTCTCAGCCGTTAATTATAATAAGTGTTGTTATATTATGTTAGCTGGACTTTCTAATTAAAAATATAAAATTTTACGTGTCGCCTAATACAAGTACATATAAAGGGCAAGATAGAGGGAAGGCGGGGTGATGCCCTGACTGCGTATAACACAAGGGGTGGACACTGGACAGAAAGGAGGACAGTGGATGATCTTATAACTTAAATAATATTATAATAATTATCAAACTTTATTAGAATGAATATTTCACATAGATAAACGAATACTTATATAAAACATCAAACCAAAGGGCGGGCTTATTGCGAAACCGCAATATCCTACAGCCAATTTAATCGTTTTCCTAACAAAGCTTTAGTAATTAATAACAGCTTCAAAATAATTTTAAATTTTATATCTGTATTCCCTTAACATCTTCTTGGGTCATGAGATTTTGCCTCTAATCGTTGCTTACAAATAAAAAATCATGGTACTCGTATATTTCGTAAGCGAATATCCTTCTATATTTCCTCACATTTGTTAAAGGCCTATCATGAATGGATAACTTCTTACTTCATATTCAAGTCACGTAGTAACCAATTCGATAGAAAAAACACATGCATGTTTTTTTTGTTACCACCTTTATATTAAGACGTGAATTTTATTGTAATTCAATATATCCGTTGCCTTACATTGGGAAATGACTAATTTATGTTCTTTAATAGTTTGATAAGTGCGAAAAACCTTTTGCAATATCAAATAAAATCGCCTTAAACGTTACCAAATTGATTGTATATCTACGGGAGGTATTTGTTGAAGGTGATTTTGAAATCTTTCCTTAGAATCAATCTGAAAACAGAGTTCCTCCGAGAATTGTAATATCCTTTAGCCATAAATGATATCCTTCCTTTTTCTTCTTCTCTTCACGATACAAATAATCTTTTTTGGAAAATTAATCTTCATGCATTACTCTCACGATGAAATAGCAAAATGGAAATAAAGCAACGTCTTAATCTGTTTATAACACTTACCTACTTTATATTTAAGTACCTACTTAGTATATGAAGACCACAGGGGAAAAACAAGGAATGTCAATCAAAGACACTTTTGAGTAAATCAAAATTTAATTTTTAAAAGTATGTATATTCTTAATGTTTGAAGTAAGTGCTTAATTTCCATAGAAAAAATACAACACATAACATACCCCTACAGTCTACACATATAAATAAACTAGTTATTATGTAAGTGATATTGGGTATAAATTGAGTATCATGTTATTTTCTACAGAAAGACGATAGATTTTATCCATCTCGTCTAAATGCATTTACGTACCATTTGTGTTTTCAATATTATAGTGTAGTGCTTCCCGGAGCTGGTTATAGATTCGATGGAGGCCCCCCCCGAAACGAAATCCTATATACGCCACTGACATCATGCATACCTACATCCATCTGATTTACTCAAATAATGACGCGTCTGGTTTCATACACTGTTTATAATTGAGTATCAAAGTTTTCGTGTAACATTCATGGATTAATGAAAAGACATTCCATTCTATTCATTATTATTATTACACGCTTTTATTATATTTGGAACGGACTTTAACACGTCTATCTGTATCGATGCAAAATTTAATAACTTCCTGACTACTTAGAGACTTTAAAATTTGCAACCGTACGTAAACTGGCTGACAACACATTTTATAAAAAACTGGATCATCCTTCTCCAGAGACAAAAAAGTTGTAAGGCGTTTCAAGGGATCCGAGGGTCCTGAGAGGTCATGTGTGGTATCGCATGAAAGGGCGTTGGAAAATAAATTCAGATATCAAGTCATATTGTGTCCAGCACAAGCCATCGGGAAACATCGAGGGAAATACATTATCATCTAAGCAATTAAAGCTAAATAGCCAACTATACTGTACGAAGGAATTGGCGAATTAAAAGTACCTACGAGTACATTGTAAAATATACATATTATATCTTTTCTTCGTTTTTCTCGAGTGTTCCGTGTGTATTTTGACGATGTTGTCGAGCTTCCGGCTCTCTTGCTTAAATTCATGACTAATGTGACTGTAATGAATGCCTAAAACTAAAAATAATAAAATTAAAAAAATATTTAAAAAAAACTTTTAAAATACCACGCTTTTCAATGTGCTCTAAAAAGAATAAAATATATTTTTTAAAAAAGCGTGGGGGCTTTCTGTATTCCCTTAATTGATCATTCTTCTGCAAAATAAGGTCAAATATATGCTCCCTGTATAATATCACTCTTCACCATAAGAAGCCCCCACGCCTTTTTTTTCAAATTATTTTTTTCTTTTTAGAGCACATTGAAAAGCGTGGTATTTTTAGTTTTTTTAAATATATTTTTTTATCAATATACGAGTATATATGTTTAAGAATATCAACTTTCTGACACAGAGATCTACGAGTATACGCTATCGGAGCAACGTGCTTTTAGAATTTTTCGTTGAAAAGTTTTTTATGTAGAATTATAGTAATTTAATACCTTCTTCTTTTTCAGCCTATCCCGTCCACTCCTGGACGAAGGCCTCCTCCATCTGCCTCCATGTTGTCCTGTCCTGTGCAGACTGCATCCAGGTTGCACCGACATGTCGGACCAGTACTGAAACTTTCTAAAGGTTTCTCACCCGAAACACGCAGATAAAATGCACACGAAAAACGCCCTTATGTATATCGCCATAAGGGTCATTTTCCATAAACATTTTATCTGCGTGTTTTGGGTGAGAAAGCTTACAAAGTACCCCCCCAGGTCGTCTCTCCATCTCAGCTGTGGACGCCCCACACTTCTGTTCCCATCTCGAGGTCTCCAATTTAGAAGGTTTTTAGTCCACTTGCCCTCTGCGCTTCTAGCCACGTGTCCTGCCCATTTCCATTTTAGGGATGCTATGCGGTGTTTTATGTCAGTCAATTTAATACATACAATACTAATAATATAATACCCTTGTTATTCCTTGAGTACTGGATAGCTGTACCATCGTATACCTACCAGTGGCGTATATAGGATTTCATTTCGGGGGGGGGCCCCGACAAATATTTGACTTAGGGGGAGGGGTGGAGGCAACAAAAATTTGAACGTAGGCGTACAGCATAAAAATTATAATAGCGCCGCAGGCACATTTTTTTCGTGAATTTTAGTGAAAAAGGTTACTTTTAGGTTGATATTAATATTGTGTGCAGAAAAAACAAAGAAAAATAGCGCCGCAGGCGAATTTTTTTCGTGAATTTTAGTGAAAAAGGTCGACTTTTAGGTTGATATTAATATTGTGTGCAGAAAATACAAAGAAAAATAGAGCCGCAGGCGAATTTTTTTTGAATAATGGGTGAAATGATGAACTTGAGTAGCATTCATGTTTTAAAATAACGTTTTTTAAAGAATTGTTCAACATTTCGGGGGGGGGGGGCGGGCCCCCTCGCCCCCCCCCCCCTATATACTCCACTGATTCCTACACTACAATATATTCATAACATTGATATTACCTTTGTTCAGATGAAACAATTTCCTACCCGCCCTGAAAACAATATTGTTGCTTTCCTCCTTAGTCAGCTAAAGGTGTTGCCTCTATACTCTACAGTCCTATCGTATATTGCAACACGATACATTATTTCTATTATGTTTCCATTAAGGATGAGCAACATTCCAACGCTTTCAAATCATCGATTCGTCGGAAAAATAGTCTAGTCTAAAATCCGTATGAATAAATTGAGGTGAAAAAAAAAGAAGAAAAAAATTGAGGTGGTCGGTAGCCTGGTTAGTAACGCGCTCGACTTTTAATCCAGTGGGCGCGGGTTCAATCCCCGACCTACTCCACTTCACAACACAAGCTTTTAAGCTTTCTGTGAAGTGTACAAAGGTGTATTTGGGTTTATTTCGATAAACCCAGATTCATTTTTAAATAAATAAAAAATAATAATTGTAATAAATAAAGATTGACTATGATTGTGTTTGCATCCTGTTCAGGTATACTTACAGGGCGGGGGCTATAATATGCAATATGTTCTGGTGATGAATCATTTCAGGGTAGGTATTGTTAAGTATTTAAGGGTAGGCAAATTAGAATTAAGGGGCATATGCACTAAGCAAAAATCGTTTTATTTTTGCTCCACCTTTTTCAATTTTTGTATGAGAATGTTAGCGGGAATAAGAATAACGTAAGCGACAAAGTGAATTATACCTTTTAAAAATAAACCTGGAAAGAAGTTTAAAAATCAAAAACAGCCGATTTGTTAAGATTATTATTACCAGTAGTATTTTGGCTAAATAAGTATTTTACTTTATTTTATAAAAATAGGGTAGGTAGGTATATTGAACCTATATTTAGTGAATGAACGTGAAATGATTTTTTATATCTTGTATAAATTTCTCAAAAAAGTTGTGAAGAGCACCTCTGAATTTATTTCGAAAGATAGCAATTTTATCCCCGAAAGTTACATAGAAAAAATGATCTTCGTATTGATAATATACATTAAAATCTAGTGAATGGCTGTATTTTTTTAATAAAAGTAAATTAACCACAAAAAGTAAAAAAAAACGCATTATGTGATTTTGAACCTTAACGCCGCGGGAAATAATGGGTGACGTCATCATAGTTGGACTCATATCTTTATTAATGATGAATCATAATTACTATTCATCAATCATCGGTAATAAATTAAATTAAGATTAAAATAATAATAATTATTATGAGAAACATCCATGGAATTATTTTGCTTTTAATGGTATAACATAGATAGATGATCATTTGTATTTATTAATTTAAATTGGCGTTTTGAAAATCAATGATGCAGGCTGTAGGCTATTTTGAATTCCGCGATTGATTTTAGTTATGAAAGCTAACTGGATAGAATATAAGCTAACTGGATAGCAGGATGTTTTTAAAAATTACTTAGGTTCTTTTGTTTATGATTGATCGTTTTTATGGTGAGAGGAAGATACCTAAATCATTTAGGTATTAATGGTTTTTCTTGTCTGCATCTCGCAGATGGCATAATATGTTGAGAATTTTCTCAACGAAAGGCGGCAGATATCAACATTCACATAATAACTTATGCGAACTCCCTTAAGGAGGGGAGCAGGATGGATGTTCCGACGCTTACAAGTCGGCTTTGGCTGGCTTAAGTGATCACTTTATGCCCAGGGCAACGTTCACCCATTCCACCACATCCTGCTACCAAAATGAAATTTTTGGCCGTTGAGTATATAATACTCAACAACCTATTTTATATGCACCCAATTTCAGACACTACCGCCATCCGTTGATGGTGTTTTATTGTTTGTGTTTTTTGTTATGGCCCTATATGATGTTAGGGGGCTTCGGCGCCCTGACTCTTACTCAGCCAATACTCAAGTAATCGTCTTGGAACTGAAAACGGTGATCGATGAAAGTAAGGACTGTACAGTTCGGCTGTTTTAGAATTACAGGATTTGGAAATTCCTTAAATAAAAGAATATTTCTAAAGTACCCCTAAAATTAACGGGATCCGAAGATTTTCCGTTCAATTTTTCAGATATAAAAGTAAAATTTAGTCAGAATACAGAATACAGTAATTTTAATCTTAACAAATCTGCTGTTTTAGATTTTTAAATTTCTTCCCAAGTTTCTTTTAAAAGAGTATAATTCACATTGTCGCTTACGTTAATCTTCCTGAGCACTAATATTCTCATACAAAATTTGAAAAAGTTGAAGCAAAAATGATTTTTGCTGAGTTCATATAAGCCCTCAATCGCTTACGCCGTGTATGAAATAAATGAATAATATATATGTACTCAGTACCGACCTCCAAGTAATATCACGAAGGAAGAATAATGACCAACTGAAATTGAAAGATTTTATTCATCCCTCGATGTGCCTATAAGATAGCAGTTAAACATCTCTATTATATTTTTATTTCCCTACAATATTCCATAATAGCAATGGTATACTCGTAATACTACATTCGTGTGCACTATTATTTTAGACCAGAAGAAAATCAAATCATAGAAAAATAGAGACAATAAATCAGTAATGGATTTATTTTTGAAGCCGTATTAAGTATCTGATTCTTCATATCATACAAGATAACTGTATTATAGTAAATCTGGATCTGAGGAATTCTGTTGCCACAGCACTCCTAGGTACCTACATACTACATATCATTTCTATATTTATTTTATTTTTAGTTTATTACATTATTAATCTCAATTCATATGTTTGGCTTTTGTCGTTAAATTGGCAAAATATGACACGCTATAAAAATAGGTGTAGGTACCTATAATATTACCTAACATAAATTTTTGAAGTATATAAATGTTGAAGGTTTTCACGATGTGCGATTAACATTATTCTTGGTTTTTCGGGTGAACTGTGTGTAGATAAACATGATCGACGTTTCGACACTCCTACTGGTGTCTTCCGTACTACTCCACTGTACTAGGAGTGTCGAAACGCCGATCAAGTATATCTATACACGGTTCACCCGAAAAACCAAGAAACAATAAAGGTTGGAACTTAGAACCTATGAGTCACAAACACTATGTAGGTATAAAAACATAGATTATTTTGTTGATCCCTTGAAGAAAAGGAATCCAAGGTCTATATAAAATAAGTTAAAATTTATTATCCGCATTAAGGACTCTCATCATTTACTGAATGATCATAATTCAGAAATGTTTTCACCTATCGTATATTCATAACTAGCTGAGTAACCCGTGCTTCGTGACGGCAATTGGGATATACGAGTATGTATGTATACAACATAACCATCAACCCGGCAATTTTCTTTGTCTAGATTTATGATTTTTTACTTTTTAGAACTTTGTTATTTAATCTGAGCGCTTATATTCTTCCGTCCCGATGGTGTCTCTCCATGACTTGACCAATTCAAAATTCCAAAAACGATCTGTATTCTACTCGTGAAGCTCCTTCATAAATACCTACTATAATTATGTAGGTTTAAGTAATGCGTAGATACTTGCGCAGATATTGCCCATAGCAATAAACCCGCCATTTGTGTAATGCATGTCATAATCTCAATTGATTTTATTGTTATTATATATATTTATAGTATTTATACTGCCTACATACTCGTATAGGTACGATTAGGTGCTAAGACTGCTAATTTCTATTGAAAGAAATTCTTAGAGCTAAAGGTACTGTCTGACGAAATGAAAACGAAAGGAATAGAGCGAATGAATTACAATTCATAAAATAACATACAATTTACTCTGGTAGATAATATAAGAAGGAATGTTTTATATATAAGAACAGTATATTATAATACTTAGTGGTATCCTAGTGTCTGATGAAGGTATACGAGTATTATTTAGATACAGATAACACAATAGCAATGGGTTTTAGTAATAAATAATTACCAAAGGATAGAAATACTGTGTTGTTCGCTCATGCTGTGTAATAATTATTTATTCTAAAGCGTTATACTAAATCAATGTCCGGTAGTCTACTGGTTTTATTCACCCAAGTTATATTATACTAAATTAATTGTACTACCTACTTAACCCATTATATTACTATATTGCTTGGCGTGCCATCGTAAAAACGAGCATAATAATTTTCAAAATTCTTTTTTTTTTCAGAATTATCATACATACAATGTCTAAGTACAAGGAAATAAAGACTTATTAGTAGGTAGTTGGTTTCAGAACGAATATCTCGACAGACTGCGATGTAAAAAAAATAAGTATGTATAGGTAAATCATTTTGTAGTGCACTACCGTAATATATTATAAAAACTGTCTGACTCACTTAGCTACAGCTCTATAGAAATATACTCACTCGTACCTTTGCTTTTTATTAACATTCAATTCTATCTTCTGTATTCAATCCAAGTGCAGTGTCTTTGTTAGTTGGATCTGTTCCAAACCGAATAACGGTGATCAGTTGATAGCTGATCAGATCAGTGATACTAGAGTTTTAGTTACCTCACTCAAACGAATTGCAATGATCTCGAATAATAATAATAATAATAATAATAAGAGAGATGCCTCGGACAAACACCGCTTCCTGGGGAGCGCCAGGGCACGTCTGGAGCTAGCGCTGGACGTCGCAGCATGCGAACCGCTGGTGACATGATGCTGAACAGGCGGGCACATGTCGGGACACCCGAAAACAATACAGCCGAACCGGAAACCCAGCCCACTCAAAGTGTTTTGCAGGCTAATCAGCCAACAACCACTAAAGCGGGAAAACCTAGACAACGCATGAAATGGACAGATGAAATGAACAAAACTCTCATGCGTTGTTACTATATTGTCACAAATGGAAATGAACAAATAATAGGATATAGGCAGGAGATGCACCAAAGATTCACGGAGGTCTACCCGGAATTGTCTCACCTAACAGAACAACGCCTAGCGGACCAAAGGCGAGTAATTATAAATAATAACAGGATCCCACAAGACACACTGGAAGCTATCAGACTAGAAATAATAAATTCGGGAGAATCGGAATCAAATATAGAAAGCACCGTAGCAAACAATCCAACTACACAAGAAAACAACAACCAGGACGACACACAAGCACAAGCAGAAAATAACCCAACAGAAACTGAAACCCCTGAAGAAAATCATATCACCAACGATATACAAATACCAAATCAAGCACTAGAACCAACCGAAGATAGTAAAATCACAGAAGCACTTGAACAGACGATAGAAACCTTCAAGGACACAGACCCTGAAAGAAGACCAACAATACCAAAGCTAAAAATATCCAAAAAATCCATAGAAATAACCAGAAAATTAAACGATATTATCTCAAATAAAATTAATAACGACACAAGAATCGAAGACCTCCATCTCCTTATATACTCCAGCGCGTATACAACAATCATACTAAATAACCAAAAAATAAACCTAAATTCACAAAATACCCAAAATAATCACAAAAACAATAAACCAGCATGGCAACACAGACTGGACACCAAGATAAATTCTATCAGGAAGGAAATTGGAAAAGTTACTCAAAAACTAAAAGACAACATTAGAGACCCAAAAAAACTAAAAGAGATAGAAGCGATCCAACACAAATACAAGGAACAAAATCTAATAATACTACATGATACACTCGTGCAAAAACTATCAGCACTCTCACATAGACTAAAAAGATACAAAAAATGCTATGACAGAAAAATACATAATATAATGTTTCGAGACAACCAAAAGAGATTCTATAGCAACCTGGACGGAGGTGAGATAGAAATCAAAAACCCCCCAAATATTAACGAGATCGAAACATACTGGAAGGAAATCTGGTCCCAGGAAGAACAACACAATCCCAACGCTTCATGGATACATACCGAAACCGAAAACTGTCGAAACCTGGAACATATGACACCGGTACAAATAAGCGAAACAGACGTGAAACAAGCCATCAAGAAGACACACAACTGGAAATCAGCAGGAATAGACAAAATTCAAAATTACTGGTATAAGTATCTACCCTCCACACACCAGAAACTCGCCGAGTTATTTAATAAATGCATCGAAACTCCGAACAACATACCAAGTTTCTTCACAAAAGGCATAACATACTTAAAACCTAAGGACAAAGACACGACAAATCCATCCAAATACCGACCAATTACTTGCCTACCTACAATCTACAAAATATTCACATCCATCATCACAAACAAAATAGAACAACATCTAACAGAGAACAACATTATAACTGAAGAACAGAAAGGATGCAGGAAAGGAAGCAGAGGCTGCAAAGAGCAAATAATAATAGATCGTGCCATAACCAATCAATCCATAGTTAAGAGAAGAAACATGTACTGTACCTATATAGACTACCAGAAGGCATTCGACAGTGTGCCTCACTCCTGGCTGCAAAACATACTAGAAATATACAAGATCGACGAAAAACTAATGACCTTTCTGAAATACATAATGACCACTTGGAGAACAGTCTTAAACCTGAAACTGGAAAAGAAAATGCTACAAACCTCAGAGATTAATGTAAAAAAAGGAATTTTTCAGGGCGACTCCCTAAGTGCACTGTGGTTCTGTATAGCTCTAAATCCACTCTCCAATATGTTAAATGACACAAAAATAGGATACAAAATAACAACAGAAAATGGATCCGCAATAAAAATCAATCACCTAATGTACATGGACGATATCAAACTTTTTGCCAGCAATGATCATGAACTGAAAAAACTAATCCATACAACAGAAATATTCAGCCAAGATATCAAGATGAAGTTTGGACTGGAAAAATGCAACACATGCTCAATAAAACAGGGAAAAATCACAGTGCATGGAGGAAATATATCAGAAATAAACCAAGAACAAATAAAAGGACTAGATCTAGAAAGCTTTTATAAATACCTAGGATTCCAACAAAACCCAAAGATTGACGATCAACACATAAAAACATTAACGAAAAACAAATTTAAAACAAGAATGGAAAAACTTTTAAAAACCCAGCTAAACGGAAAAAACATGGCACAAGCAATCAACACATATGCAATACCTATCCTCACATATACCTTTGGACTTATAAAATGGACAGACACAGAACTTGACGCACTCAACATACTCATACGAACAACATCTACGAAGCATAGAACTCATCACAAAAATTCAGCAATTGAACGATTTACCCTGCCTAGAGATGAGGGAGGCAGAGGCTACATTGACATAAAAAACTTGCACCATAACCAAATGGACAACCTCAGGACCTACTTCTACAATAAACAAAACAGCAATATCCATAGAGCAATAATAACCGTAGACGAAACATACACCCCACTAAAATTAAAAAACAACACAATACGACCCAGGGACGCTATCAAGAACAATAACGAAAAGATTGAATCATGGAAGAACAAGACACTTCATGGCACTCACCCATACCAGATCAACCAACGAAACATCGACAAAACACTCACCAATAATTGGCTTACATACGCAAACATATATGCAGAAACAGAAGGTTTCATGATAGCAATCCAAGACAGAGTCATAAAAACAAAGAACTATGCCAAATACATTATCAAAGACACAACAGTAACCAACGACGCTTGCAGAAGATGTAAAACACAAAAGGAAACAATAGAGCATATAACAGGCGGATGCCCCACACTAGCACCAACAGACTACACGGCGAGACACGACAACGTTTGCAAACAGATCCACATTGCCATCGCTAAAAAACATAAATTAATAGACAGTCCACCACCCTGGTACAAATACGCACCACAGGCAGTACTCGACAATGAAACCCACAAATTGTACTGGAACAGAGACATCATAACAGACAGAACAAACCTACATAACAGACCAGACATCACGCTAATCGACAAAACGAACAAACACACATACCTTATTGAAATATCCGTACCCAACACATCAAACCTAGACCAAAAACATACAGAAAAGATACAAAAGTACATCACATTAGCGGAACAAATTAAGAACCAATGGTCACAGAATAATGTAACAATAGTCCCCATAATACTTTCAAGCACAGGAGTCATACCCACTAATATCAACAACAGCCTACAAATACTGGACCTGAGACGACAAATAGTTACAGACATACAGAAGACAGTCATCATCAACACATGTTCAATAGTGAGACAGTTCCTCCAAACTCCACAATAATAAAACACCACAATCATCATCACAATACTACAGGGTAACTTGAGTGCGCTCCGTTACCCTGTACTCGTAGTACCAGGTCCTACACCTGAGGGCAACAACCGAGATGGAAAATAATAATAACCCTGCAAAATATAGACCAATTACATGCTTACCTACAATTTATAAATTACTGACATCTATTATCACACAAAAAATAAACAATCACATAACTATTAATAATATAATAGCAGAAGAACAAAAAGGTTGTTGTAAAGGGTCTAGAGGTTGTAAAGAACAACTTATTATTGATGCTGAAATACACAATCAAATCAAAATTAAAAAAAAAAAAAAAAAAAAAAAAAAAAGAAACCTTCAATATTCTTATATTGATTATCAAAAAGCATATGACAGTGTACCACATTCATGGTTAATACACGTCCTAAAAATATTTAAAATAAACAATGAAACAATAAATTTTCTTCAACATGCGATGTCTAAATGGACAACTAGTTTAAAAATAGTAACTGAAAATAATAATTTAACATCTGAATTAATCAGTATAAAACGTGGTATATTTCAGGGTGATTCACTTAGTCCATTATGGTTTTGTCTTGCTTTGAATCCATTATCTAGAATTTTAAATGATTCACAATATGGTTATCTAATTGACAGAGAAAAACAAATTAAAATAACACACTTATTATACATGGATGACATCAAATTATATGCCTCAAATAGACAACATATGGATCATTTATTAGAATTAACAGAAAAATTCAGCAATGACATAAAGATGACATTTGGCACTGACAAATGTAAAATAAATAGTATAATCAAAGGAAAACATCAAGAAACACACCCACATAATCTTATATATAGCGACAATAGTATTGATAATATGGAATATAGGGAAACATACAAATATTTAGGTTTCCACCAAAGTACAACACTAGATCACACTAATATTAAAAAAGAGCTCACTATTAAATACAAGCAGAGATTAAATCAAATCTTAAAAACACAATTATCTGGAAGAAATAAAATAAAAGCAATAAATACATACGCGATACCGGTTTTAACATACTCATTTGGTATAATTAAATGGACTGTTACGGATTTAGACGCATTAAATATAGCGACTAGATCTATAGCAAACAAACACAGAATTCATCACATACATTCAGCAGTTGAGAGATTCACATTGAAGCGAAATTTGGGGGGTCGGGGTGTTATTGATATTAAAAATTTACACTACTCACAAATAGAAAACCTCAGAAAATATTTCATACAGAAAGCAAACAACAGTAATATACATGACGCAATAGTTGGACTTTCAACATCAGGAACACCATTGCAATTTAATAACAGACAATTTAACCCCTCTGACAAAATTACTAAACAGGACGAGAAAATAGCTAGATGGAAAGAAAAATCACTTCATGGAAAATTTCCATTCCAGTTAGACCAGGAACATGTTGATCGAGAAGCATCCAATTCATGGCTCACTTATGGCAATATATTTTCGGAAACTGAGGGATTCATGATTGCAATTCAAGACCAAATAATCAAAACGCGAAATTATTCAAAATTTATTATTAAAGAAAATATTGACAATGACAAATGTAGACTATGTAACACGACAACTGAAACGATTGACCACATTACAGGAGGTTGTTCTGCTTTGGCTAGTAGAGAGTATACTCAACGACACGATAACGTAGCAAAACAAATTCATTCAAGACTTGCTTTTAAATATAAATTGACTGAACAAATTACCCCTTACTATAAATACCAACCAATAAACGTACTAGAAAATGACATGGCAAAATTATACTGGAATCGGGACATAATTACTGACAGAACTATACCAAATAATAGACCCGATTTGACTTTAACGATTAAATCGACAAAAACGACTTTTCTTATTGATGTTTCCGTACCAAATACGCAAAATTTAAGACAAAAACACCAAGACAAAATTACTAAATACACAAATTTGGCTGAAGAAATACGGGATATGTGGCATCAAAATTCAGTAAGGGTGGTTCCGGTAATAATTTCATCTACGGGGGTCGTACCAAAAACGTTACACAAAGCAATTAAAGATTTGGATTTGGGCAAAAATATATATAAAGAGTTTCAAAAATCAATTATAATTAGCACATGTTCAATAGTCCGGAAATTTCTAAACAATCATTCATAACCACAAATTTGATAGAAAGCAAGGACTTGGCTTTTGCCCGTCCTTGCTTTCTTATACTACCGGCTTTTTAAAAAGCTGAGATGGGTGGAGTATAATAATAAGCATAGCAACGATATTTGTTGACACAAGTGAAAATTTTCTTCTACAAATTAATAATCAGTTTTTTAATAGATTTATTGACTATTTTTGATAATTCTTATATATTTTGGTTTTGTAAAATGTTTAAAATATTGAAAAACGTTTTAAAAATAAAAAACAATGTTTATAAACAGTGAAAATTTATTGAAATAGTGTTCGTGTTCGTTGACTGAGCTAAACTGTCAAATTGGAAAATTTTCATAGAATAAACTTGACTCAAAATTCACTTAAATATCAAATGATTTATATTTAACAAAAAATGGAGAATGCAACAACAAGTGTTTTACAGGACATGTTGCCTGCAACCACTCTAGTTGGTAGACCGAGGCAACGTATGAGATGGACAGAAGAAATTAACAAAGAACTCTTACGTTGTTATTATTTGGCCACAAATTTTGAAACAAATTTAACAGGTTATCGTTTTATTTTACACCAAATTTTTACTGAAAAATTCCCGGAACTATATTTTATATCAGAACAAAGACTATCAGACCAAATTCGTGTAATTCATAGAAACAATAGATTGACTCCATCACAGCGAGAAGATATAAAGCAACAATTATTGCAAAATCAAGGTTCCAATGTTCTGGCAGGCAGTCAGCATGAAGTTGTTCAGCCCACAGTTTCTGAAGACATCGTTGAGGTTACAAGACTTGAGATTGATACTCATACAAGATTATCAAGTTTAACAACTACATTACCAAGAGATGACAGTGTTGTTGGGGAGACCAGTGCTGAGGAGCGGCTTCCCGATTCAACTGATGAAGAAATAGATTATGATTTGTATAGAAATGTTGAAGTAGTATTTAATGAAATTGTAATTAGTTATAGAGACACAGATCCAACATCTAGGCCTTATATACCTAAACTAAAAATAACACATAAGGTTATTGAAACAATAAGAAGGGTTAATCAAATTATACACACATATTTAGAAAACAATAATGTAAACACATTAGAAGAAATCCATTTAATCATATACAGTTCTGCCATTACTGTAACAAAATTACATAACAATGTATACAACCAACAAACACAAAACAACAATAATAATAATACTGATAAACCACCATGGGAAAGACGACTTGAAAATAAAATAACAAAATTTAGAAAAGAAATTGGACAACTTACACAATACATTAATGGGAATTTATCTATTAGGAGACAAAGAAATATTAATCCAAATAATATTGATCGAAACGGTTTAATAGAAAAGTTAGATTTATTAAAACAAAAACTACAAGCAATATCTAAACGATTGAGGCGTTATAAAAAAAGTAACCAAAGAAAAAAAGAAAATAAAATGTTTAACATGAATGAAAAACAATTTTATCGGAATTTCAATAAAGACCAAATAATATCACAACCACCAAATATTACAGAAGTACAAAATTTTTGGGAAAACATATGGTCTGAACCAGTTTACCATAATCAAAATACATCTTGGTTAATAACAGAAGAAGAAAGAAATCAAAATTTAGACGCTATGCCGGAAATTGAAAAAACTAAAGATGATGTAACTCTTGCAATAAAGAAAACACTAAATTGGAAAGCACCCGGGCCAGATAAAATACATAACTATTGGATAAAATATTTTACTGCTACTCATGAACATATTGCACAAATTTTTAATACACTTATTAGAGAACCAGAAAATATTCCTACATTTTTTACACAAGGTATTACATATTTAAAACCAAAAGACTTGGATACATCTAACCCTGCAAAATATAGACCAATTACATGCTTACCTACAATTTATAAATTACTGACATCTATTATCACACAAAAAATAAACAATCACATAACTCTTAATAATATAATAGCAGAAGAACAAAAAGGTTGTTGTAAAGGGTCTAGAGGTTGTAAAGAACAACTTATTATTGATGCTGAAATACACAATCAAATCAAAATTAAAAAAAGAAACCTTCAATATTCTTATATTGATTATCAAAAAGCATATGACAGTGTACCACATTCATGGTTAATACACGTCCTAAAAATATTTAAAATAAACAATGAAACAATAAATTTTCTTCAACATGCGATGTCTAAATGGACAACAAGTTTAAAAATAGTAACTGAAAATAATAATTTAACATCTGAATTAATCAGTATAAAACGTGGTATATTTCAGGGTGATTCACTTAGTCCATTATGGTTTTGTCTTGCTTTGAATCCATTATCTAGAATTTTAAATGATTCACAATATGGTTATCTAATTGACAGAGAAAAACAAATTAAAATAACACACTTATTATACATGGATGACATCAAATTATATGCCTCAAATAGACAACATATGGATCATTTATTAGAATTAACAGAAAAATTCAGCAATGACATAAAGATGACATTTGGCACTGACAAATGTAAAATAAATAGTATAATCAAAGGAAAACATCAAGAAACACACCCACATAATCTTATATATAGCGACAATAGTATTGATAATATGGAATATAGGGAAACATACAAATATTTAGGTTTCCACCAAAGTACAACACTAGATCACACTAATATTAAAAAAGAGCTCACTATTAAATACAAGCAGAGATTAAATCAAATCTTAAAAACACAATTATCTGGAAGAAATAAAATAAAAGCAATAAATACATACGCGATACCGGTTTTAACATACTCATTTGGTATAATTAAATGGACTGTTACGGATTTAGACGCATTAAATATAGCGACCAGATCTATAGCAAACAAACACAGAATTCATCACATACATTCGGCAGTTGAGAGATTCACATTGAAGCGAAATTTGGGGGGTCGGGGTGTTATTGATATTAAAAATTTACACTACTCACAAATAGAAAACCTCAGAAAATATTTCATACAGAAAGCAAACAACAGTAATATACATGACGCAATAGTTGGACTTTCAACATCAGGAACACCATTGCAATTTAATAACAGACAATTTAACCCCTCTGACAGAATTACTAAACAGGACGAAAAAATAGCTAGATGGAAAGAAAAATCACTTCATGGAAAATTTCCATTCCAGTTAGACCAGGAACATGTTGATCGGGAAGCATCCAATTCATGGCTCACTTATGGCAATATATTTTCGGAAACTGAGGGATTCATGATTGCAATTCAAGACCAAATAATCAAAACGCGAAATTATTCAAAATTTATTATTAAAGAAAATATTGACAATGACAAATGTAGACTATGTAACACGACAACTGAAACGATTGACCACATTACAGGAGGTTGTTCTGCTTTGGCTAGTAGAGAGTATACTCAACGACACGATAACGTAGCAAAACAAATTCATTCAAGACTTGCTTTTAAATATAAATTGACTGAACAAATTACCCCTTACTATAAATACCAACCAATAAACGTACTAGAAAATGACATGGCAAAATTATACTGGAATCGGGACATAATTACTGACAGAACTATACCAAATAATAGACCCGATTTGACTTTAACGATTAAATCGACAAAAACGACTTTTCTTATTGATGTTTCCGTACCAAATACGCAAAATTTAAGACAAAAACACCAAGACAAAATTACTAAATACACAAATTTGGCTGAAGAAATACGGGATATGTGGCATCAAAATTCAGTAAGGGTGGTTCCGGTAATAATTTCATCTACGGGGGTCGTACCAAAAACGTTACACAAAGCAATTAAAGATTTGGATTTGGGCAAAAATATATATAAAGAGTTTCAAAAATCAATTATAATTAGCACATGTTCAATAGTCCGGAAATTTCTAAACAATCATTCATAACCACAAATTTGATAGAAAGCAAGGACTTGGCTTTTGCCCGTCCTTGCTTTCTTATACTACCGGCTTTTTAAAAAGCTGAGATGGGTGGAGTATAATAATAAATACTTTATTTCATAAATAGACATAATAAATACATTCACAATTTTGCCACCCAACTAGGCAAAGCCCGTACTAAGGTGGCATTACATTTCCATATTATGTATTACACTTATATATTTCATTCATGTATTTCATTTATATATTTCATTTATGTATTTCATTTATATATTTCATTTATGTATTTCATTTATACATCTCATTTACCCAAGTATATAAAATTAGTTATTTTCTTTATGTAAATTATGTTTTTTTTTTTTGTTTTTCATCCAATCAATTGTTGCAACCCTTATGTAATACGATAACACATACAACACACACATACACACACACACACACATACATACACTACACCACATAACATTCAACACATAACATGCCAATGAACACCCTCACCATACATCAGTACTTTATGTTGTTCAACCACTCACCTGTTGATACTGCAATCAATCACTGCATTTCTCCATTTATAAGGTTCCATTAAACAGGTTCCATTAAACAGGTATATAGTTCAGCAAAGTTTCCGTCTCGTCTCGTCCTGTCTTAAGTAACCAGTCAGTTATAATTCGTTTCGTTTTTGGTTTATACGTCATTTGTTGTTTAGTTAAGACTTTGTCCTGTATTTTGTTAAGAAGTCTCGGTGCTGTAAAAGTAAAATGTCTCTGTGCGAATCTCGTTCTTGTCTTAGGTACTTTGAAAAACTGTTTGTTTCTACATCTTGTTGATAAAGTATGCGTTATTAATGCTTGCAAATGTCTGTGTCTTAGGTAATGTAGTATGATGGTCCTCGCGTATATCTGTCTAATGTCTAGGACTCCAAACTCTCTGAACAAAATGGCTGATGGAAATTTGAAAGGCTTTTTGTTTATAACACGTATAACTGATTTCTGTGCTTTAATTAAGGGATCCAGTGCAGTCAGTGTGGCGCCTCCCCAACCAAGAATACCATATGACGCGATACTCTGCACTAGAGCAAAATATATTGTTTTGAGCATTCTAACAGATAACATATTTCTAACCTCTTTAAACAAATGTAACGTTTTTTTAAGTCTGTCCGCAGTAAGGGATATGTGTTCCTTCCAGTCAAGCCTCTCATCAATAATGACACCTAGGTATTTAGTACTTTTTACTTTTTTTGTAGCTGGGCACATACACGATGAGCCGGTGGTAGTGTCAGCGTCACATGTATGAATCTTAATTGTTTTGTCTTTCACAATGTCATCGTCTCTGTTGGTTATGTTAATCGTCATGTAATTGGTCTTTTCTATATTTAGTGTAAGCAGGTTTAAATCTAGCCATTTTTTCACTTGTCTTAACCCATTCTCTGCATTTCTATGTACGTCATCCCACGTTTTACCTCCGAAGAGAAGCACAGTATCATCTGCAAATGACACAACGTCTCCATTGACCATTCTAATTTCTGTCAGATCATTTATGTATGTTAGAAACAGAATCGGGCCCAGCACGCTTCCCTGCGGAACACCGAACCTTACCTGCTCTCCGTCGCTGAAGTATTTACCTATCTTTGTCTTCTGTATTCGTCCTGTGAGGTAGTTAGTAAACCATTTATGTACAGATCCGCGAATACCCAGTTTACGAAGCTTAGAAAACAGTAGTCTGTGTGAAACTGTGTCAATTCATGTGGACCATTAATAAAAAGTCCGTGAATCTAACAAAAAGAAAAGCTGTTGGCTTATCGTTAGTACTTATTATTTTGATCGTCAAATTACATTTTCTCATAATGTTCCGCTAATCCGAAAACACTGTAAAACCATCCAGAGTAAAAAACAATACTGTTGTACCTATTAGCTGACACCGATGACAACCATATCTTTTAGTCCAAGAGCCCGCTGCTTAATTTATGACGTATCTGTTTTTTGATCGAAATGTGGTATAAATGATAGCTTACCAATAGGGTATTACATCGCACTAGGGTTGCCTATAAAAATCCTGCCGCAACCCCCCCCTGCCCCCCCCGAAAAGGTTCCTCTTCGCTGTTTTTCGCATTTTAAAGGAATATGGTAAGAGATAGAAGAAAGTAGTCAATGACAAAAATAATCCTTGGTAAATTCTCTACAAAAAATGTTAAGTAAATTTTTTCGTAGAACTAGCAGTTTACCCGCAATGGCCTGTCCAAAACTGAAATTCATTTTTAATACAAAAAAATGTATTTAAACTAAATTGGTTGAAAATTGATAAGAGCTACAGGAAAATAGTCAAAGAACGAATTAATTACCGTAGTCTTAGCTACAAAACGAGCTATAACTTATTTTCATACATCTAATAATTTCGGAGTTATTACAATAAAACTCAGTGACGAAAATTCTTAAAATTTAGTTTTTCATAAAATAACCAGTGATATAGCGCCGCAGGCCCATTTTTTTTTTCCATAAAATGTTAGTAATAAGGGGTGGAAGAATGTGAAAGAAAAAAAATCAAACTTTTTTTTTTATTTTTTTCAAAAAATTGACATAATGTTTATTGTAGAGAATTTACCAAGGATTATTTTTGTCATTGACTACTTTCTCCTATCTCTTACCATATTCCTATAAAATGCGAAAAACCGCGAAGAGGGACCTTTTCGGGGGGGGCAGGGGGGGTTGCGGCAAGATTTTGATAGGCAACCCTAGTGCGATGTAATACCCTATTGGTAAGCTATCGTTTATACCACATTTCGATCAAAAAACAGATACGTCATAAATTAAGCAGCGGGCTCTCGGACTATTTATACAAAATGACGAGGTAGGTACTGGAACATTGAGAAGCTATTTAAATTAGAAGATGAAAATGTAGACGTAGACAACGGAAAACTACAGTTGAATCTGAATAAAATTGTGTAAAAAATATCACGAATTTCCGAGACTTCGTACAGCGATCATGTATTAATTTTTAACACCTTTTAGTATATAGGTGTTTCAATAAATTTTCAATAGGTAATCTGATTCATATTCAGAGAAGATTATTATAATATAAAATGAAATCATATTAATAGTAATAATGATATTCCCAAATTGAACATATTGGTATTGAATTCAAAAGGGGTTGTTTGATGATCATTAAGATGTGAAAGGTGAAACGTGTTCTGTACTAACCGAACCAATAACACCAAACGTTACATTTTGTAATCATTATTTGCAAGCTTCGCTGACATTATTATTATTGTCAATGAGTGAACAATATTCAGATAATAATGTTTTGAATATTTACGAGTATGTAGGCAGATAGACACTTTGTATTTGACATATGAATTCTAGTCTCTTAATTATCTTAATTAAATTTAAGATTTTAAAGTATGCTTCTTCCCCACACGTCACCAAATCTCATTTATATGGCGTCGGGGACCCGAGTTCTCTCTCTCCATTCGCCTCGTCTTCTGGGCTAATCTCCAGGTGATCTTTATCCCTTGTGATAGTCTCTTACCTGGGAAATATCGAGTAGGTACTAAAACTGGGCTATGTCGGGCACCAAAGTAGATAAGTACTAAAATATCTTATTAGTATTTAATGTATAAATACTAATAAGATATTTTAGTACTTATAGAACAGAAATATTGCGTTCTAATGGTAAGTGTATAGGTAGATATACTCGTAATAGGTAAAAAGATGGGAGTGAAATTTATTTTATTCGTGAAGACGTAACAAAGGAAAGAATGGATGAAAAGTCAAACGGAGCGTTTGATCTGACACGATGATAGAAACAATCTTATTTTCCTTTACCTCACCTACCCGCATATCTACTTACATAATACTACAAACATTCTCAACATGAGGGATGCGCCACTTTGCCTTCAATGCATAACAATATCTCATTACTTGAAAAAATATACAGGTTGGTACACTAAGTACAAACAACTTTTTATTCCTCTGGAAGACCTGTGTTTAAAGGTGCCAGTCCAGGTCTTGACGAGGACGTCATGTCAAACTCTCTCATCACCTGTTTGGAGACCTCCCCGACGGTCGGCGCCCCTTTGGAATCTCGTGCACGGCTCTGCGAAGCCTTGTACCGTCCATTGTCTCAACACGATCTCTCCAGAAACGTCTTCACTGACTGCTCCATCATACGATGTTCTCTACATTATACGGCCTCTGCGAATCTTCGCATTCGGTAGGTATTCTGTCTCAATACAAACTAAAATATCTAACTGACTTGCCACACATATAGGTAGGTACTAATTCTTCTCTTCTTATCAGCTCCTTTCTCTCCACTGCTGGATATAGGCCTACTCTTCCTATGTCTTCCATCATTCTCTGTTTTGGGCGCTTTGTCTCCACCGACTTGATGATATCATCGGCCCATCTCCTTTGTGGTCTCCCTACACTTCGTTTACTTTCGTAGGGTCTCCAGCTCAGTATTCTGGGGGTCCATCTGCCGTCCTTCTGCCTCACCACATGACCCGCCCACTGCCATTTCAGTATCTCCGCAACTCTCTCCGCAACGTCTGAGACCCTTGACTGTCGTCTTATGTCTTCATTTCTTATCCGGTCTCTCAGGGATACACCTATCATTCGTCTCTCCATTGCTCGTGTAGTACATTTCAATTTGAGGACACTTCTGGGAGTGAACGACATGGTTTCAAGACTGTATGTTGTCACGGGCAAAACACAGGAATTGTATACTCTGGCTTTTAGATTGTTCGGGACTTCCTTGTTGTAAAATACATGTTTTAGTTTCCTGAAAGAAGCCCAGCGCAGCCCAATTCGTCTTGGTAGTTCAGCGATTTGATTTTCTTTACCCAATTTAATATTTAAGGTAAATATACTCATCAACACCGTCAATTGTTTTATTTCCAATGGAAATGCTACGTGAGGTTAGACTTAAAATATTGGTTTTGTCAATGTTCATTTCCATACCGATTTTTCTAGAGGCTTCATACAATTCTGTTGACTGTTACCATAGTTTCCAGTTCCGGCAATTCCTCGCTTACAATCATTATATTATCATCCGCGAAGCGGAGGTGATTCAAGCAAATTCAAGTATGTACCGTAGACGGTAGATAGGTATATTTTAATGCCATTATTATTCCAGTTCACGGTCTTGAAGACATCTTCTAATGCTAGAGTGAATAATTTCGGGGATATCGTATCACCCTGTCTTACACCCTTTTCGATTTTGATTTTTTCCGTTTTTTATATTTTCGTCAACTTTTACACTCATAGTAGCATTTTCGTATATAAGAGTATGTATATTTGATCAGTCTTATTGTATGTACCTACTTCTTATTGTGATTATATTGTTATTTTATTAATCTTCTTCATCCGAATATTATCACATAAGATAGTTTAACATTCTCTTGCTAATAAAATGGTGTCCATAAATCAAGGGTCGCTCTTCTGAGAATATTTATTTCAATAATATTGGGTATCCTTTACAAATAATTTTTATTTGTGTGGGTCTGGGTGTTATACCCGGCTATATTAATAATAATATGTGATTTACCATCATGGTGTTGTTTCTGCATGCTGACATTGGAACTACTAGATTTAGGCAGATATACCTAAGGAAAAAATATATTGGATAAATGATAGATATACTCGTATATGATCGCGTAGAAAACAAAAGCCAAGCATGCATTTTCATAATAGGTGGTATTAGATACCTAATGGGAATTGTGAGTATTCATTTTTTATCATGGCAAATGCGTTTACGTAAAATATTATGTAGGTATATGTGTAATGCATATATTCTGTAAATTTCATTGAGCAGTCTTTACGGAACCATACCTAAAAACAAACTTAAAAATCAACGCAAAAAAGCGGTAACTCACGAAAATAAATTTCGATGGTTCTCCATATAAGATGTATGGGGAGAAGATTTTCCAAAAAAAAAATTTATACCTACCTACTATTTTCATATCAGATTTTTTTGATGTTTTACCTAGTCAAAATCTAATGTGAATATCGAGAAATAACAAGTATTAAGGGCTTGGCACCAGGAATGACGTCACAGACATTTCCTACGGCATTAAGGTTCAAAATTGCGTGAACAATTGCGTGATTAAATGATCAAAAAACTTTTACGGTTGTTCCTTAGATTTTAACGCATTTTATCAGTACAAAAAAAATTACCCCGCGACTTTCGGGAAACGAGTTTTCGTCTTTCGGAAAAAAGATCAGAGATGTTTTTAATTTTTTTTGAGAAATCTATACAAGATATAAAAAATCTTTTACGGTTATTCCCTAGATAAATGTTCAATGCATGTACCCTATTTTGTTCCAAAGCATATTTAGTAACGGTTGTCGAGATATAAGGTCTCCCGTTTTTATTATTTTTTTGAAATGTCGGTATGCACACTCTTAAGGGATCACTCAACCTGCGAGCCGTTCTAGATAGTTAAAATGTACTAAAAGCGTAATATGTGAATATCGAGAAATAATAATTAGGTATTAACACTTAGTATGGTGAATAAATAAATCATGAATTCAAGATGAACAGTGCCATCTATTGGAAAACTCTAGAATGTGAAGTTGTTTTCTACAACCGAGACGTTGACATTTTTATTAGAAGCGTTCGGTTCATTTTATTGTGAACTAAGATGAAGCGACAATACTTCACTGCTATACGCCATACGATGATTACCTTACATTAACCTTACATTTCTCATATACGTACTAGGTAGGAATAACAAAAAATACACAACAGCATTGAGGCTATAGACATATCGACATTTAAAAAAATTAATAAAAAAACGGGAGACTGATCTTAACAACTTTACTAAATATCTTCTTCTTCTTCTGCAGCCACTCAGGTCCATTGTTGGACATAGGCCTCCCCTTTGGTCCTCCACAGCTTGCTGTCTTGGGCACACTGCATCCATCCACCACCGGCACATTTCCTAATATCATCAGACCACCTTGCCTGGGGTCTCCCGACGCTTCTTCGGCTTGTTCTTGGCCGCCATTCTATTATCTTCTTGGTCCACCGGGAGTCTATATGCTATGGAAAAAATGGGGTAGGTATACAATTATACATACATTTAACCTTAACTTAAAAATATTTTTGAAATTAATAGGTACCCCAAAAATAAAAATAAACGCTATTTTAACATTTTTCATGCGATTGTTCATACGATTGCGAGGTGGTCGGTAGCCTGGTTGGTAACGTGCTCGACTGTTAATCCAGTGGGGGCGGGTTCATCCCCGACCTACTCCACTTCACAACACAAGCTTTTAAGCTTGCTTTGAAGTGTGCGAAGATGTATTTGGGTCTATTTCGATAAACCCAGATTCATTTACTTTTATAAAAAAAAAAATAGTGAACATAAATGCCCCGAGAAATGACCGTGACAACTCCCAATCCTCGTGTCTGTAATATGTCAAATGTAAGGCAAAAGTATTCTGCATGTTCACAGTAAAATTCGTTTGAGCTTTCCGGCGAGTTTGCTGATACTTTGCCTAGTTATTAGTTTACAGTAACATGTCAATTTGATAGTTTTACCACACCAGGGTATGGCCGTATAGGCAGGGGAGAATCAAGTCATCTGGGGGCTCTACGCAATAATAGATGTTGGGGCTCACACACTGACTATTGAAAAATAAATTCAACTCCAACGCACATAAAATAGCGCCGCAGAAAAAAACATTTTTGCAATTTATGTTAATATTGAAAATATGTGAATTATTATAACTTTATTTTTACATGTTGTGTAAAGTTTGACCAAATATGGGGGCCCCCAAATCTCGGGAGCCCTATGTTGCCGATTAATCTGCCAGTAGGCAGGAGGTTTTGGGGATTCAACCCCCCCCCCCCCCTCTTCTGCCCTCCGAAATTTATAAAACGTACAACGAGTGATAATTCCCATATTATTTTTTATCATATCAGGAATTTTTCAAAAAGTTATCGTGAAAATCCATTACATCATCAAAAAAAAATTGCCTGCGGTGCTGACCCATTTGATGGTTTGTTATACGAGTACATTGCAAGTATTATTACTACCTTCTTATGTTTTGAATTTCTGGCTACGGCTTTGGTGTCCTGTTAGTCCAAGAGCCCGCTGCTTAATTTATGACGTATCTGTTTTTTGATCGAAATGTGGTATAAATGATAGCTTACCAATAGGGTATTACATCGCACTAGGGTTGCCTATCAAAATCCTGCCGCAACCCCCCCTGCCCCCCCCGAAAAAGTCCCTCTTCGCGGTTTTTCGCATTTTATAGGAATATGGTAAGAGATAGAAGAAAGTAGTCAATGACAAAAATAATCCTTGCTAAATTCTCTACAAAAAATGTTAAGTCAATTTTTTCGTAGAAGTAGCAGTTTACCCGCAATGGCCGGTCCAAAACGGAAATTCATTTAAAATACTAAAAAAATGTATTTAAACTAAATTGGTTGAAAATTGATAAGAGCTACAGGAAAATAGTCAGAGAACGAATTAATTACCATAGTCTTAGCTACAAAACGAGCTATAACTTATGTTCATACATCTAATAATTTCGGAGTTATTACAATAAAACTCAGTGACGAAAATTCTTAAAATTTAGTTTTTCAAAAAATAACCAGTGATATAGCGCCGCAGGCCAAATTTTTTTTCCATAAAATGTTAGTAATAATGGGTGGAAGAATGTGAAAGAAAAAAAATCAAACTTTTTTTTTTATTTTTTTCAAAAAATATCCTGTTTTTTGACCGGCCATTACGGGTAAACTACTAGTCCTATGAAAAAATTGAATTGATATTTTTTGTAGAGAATTTAGCAAGGATTATTTTTGTCATTAACTACTTTCTCCTATCTCTTACCATATTCCTATAAAATGCCAAAAACCGCGAAGAGGGACCTTTTCGGGGGGGGGGGGCAGGGGGGGTTGCGGCAAGATTTTGATAGGCAACCCTAGTGCGATGTAATACCCTATTGGTAAGCTATCGTTTATACCACATTTCGATCAAAAAACAGATAGGTCATAAATTAAGCAGCGGGCTCTCGGACTATGTAGTTAGCCAATCGGTTTGTACTCGTAGTATCGAATATCTCATAGAACTAACTATATCGTGTGTCGTACCTATAATATTATACGTTGTAACTTGGTAGCCTTTGAGCTGTTATATTCCGGGAAACGTGACTAGAATTCGACCCTTCAATCAATAGCAAACAATGGTAATTAGAAGGTGTACTTTAATGTTGCTCATAACATTTCTCATGCTCTAAATCACGGGTCGCAAACCGGCGGCCCCCGGTCCGCATGCGGCCCACAAGGAGTTTTGGTGCGGCCCGCAAGATTCTCGTCGCAACGCATATGACGAACGATATCATACACGACGGGATGAAAGGGAGCGAAGGGAGAGCGGGGGTAAAGGAAAGGACACTGCAGGCACCTCGCCTCATTCGGTTGTCGATCGTTACTTTTTCTTTTTCAATTCTGAATTATAGAAAAAATAAACACTGCTCTCGGCTGACAGATTCGCATTTAGACGCAATATTACGCGTCTCAACTTCTAAAATGCAAGCTGACATAAAAAAAAAACTTACAAGTCAATATCAACCGCAAATATCTCATTGATTTTATTAACTAAAATAAATGTCGTAAAAATATACAATAAGCTTTAAAACTAATATATTTGTACATAAATACTAAACTTTTTCTAAAGGGCAGCACCCACCACATAACTCGTGCCGTACACACAAGATTTAGTGTCGCTATTACGTGAAACTAAGCTGCCTGTACTGTATTTATTTATTTATTTATTTATTGTTTTAACGGCCACAAGGCCTTTGAAAAGTTACAATACAAAAAAAGTTAGAAATATCAATACAATACAATACAATACACAGTAACAAACAGACAAAGGAATCACAATCAATACTTAAGTATGTTAACACACAATATTGACAAAAAACAGTAAATAAAAATCGTACAATACAGACTTAAAACAGAAAACACATTAAATTTCGGGAGCCAACCCACTGCGAAAGTGCAATGTGAGTTTGCACTTGGTAATCACTTCACTATCATTGAACATATCTATGACATGATTAAATCTGTTACCTAACATGTGCAAGCGATTAATTGTGCAGTGGCGAGCGTAGTTGGTGCGAGCATTTTCCTCCGTAAACAAAATACTTTGCCTAGTCGGTCGATTGGGCACATGGAATCTCACAAGTTGAATCAAATCTGGACAATCAAATACAGAATTTACAATTTTATAGAGCATTATCAGATCCGCAACGATTCGCCGGTCAGAAAGATTAGTCAAACCCAAATCAAGCATCAGAGAGTTATAACAAATTTCCTCAATGGGTATTCCCAATCTATAATTAATATGACGCAAGAATTTGTGCTGGACGGTCTCAATAGCATCTATGTGAACGGCATAGTACGGAGACCAAATTGGTGCATTATACTCCAACTGGCTCCGCACGTACGCTACGAACAATGTCTTTAAGGTTCGCAAATCACGAAATTCTCGGCACACACTCAAAACGAATCCCAGCATTCTCATAGCCTTATCTCTGATGCTTGCTATATGGCCAACATAAGTAAGTCTATCGTCCAAAGTCACTCCCAAATCACGTATCTCACTGGCTCTTTCCAGAGTCTCACCATTCAAGACATAATGATAAACAAACTTTTCCACTCGTCTCGTAAACCTCATGACGCTACACTTACCCGGGTTCAGTGTGAGTCCATTACTCAGACACCACTCAAACAACGCATCTATATTTTGCTGTAGAACCTGACAATCATCCACCCCCTCAATAATTCTATACATTTTTAGATCATCTGCATATAATAAAACCTCCACACCTCCCAAGCAATCAACCACGTCATTGATGAACAAAACAAATAAAATGGGTCCAAGGTGAGACCCTTGAGGCACACCACTAGTCGCCAGTATTTTCCCCGACGTAGCCTTCCCAATCCGTACAGAAAGTTCACGCCCTGTAATATAACTTCTCATCCATCCCAGGAGGGCCCCATCAAATCCCATACACTGGAGCTTCTCCAAGAGCACTTCATGGTTTACAGTGTCGAAGGCCTTGGAGAAGTCCGTATAAACGGAGTCAACCTGACACCCAGCAGAAATAGAGGTATTTAAAAAAATTGTGTATAATGCAAGGTTAGTCAACGTAGATCTACCCGCAGTGAAACCATGCTGTTTCTGAGATATAACAGGATTGATAAGTGGGGTAATATGATTTAAAATAACCTTTTCAAACAACTTGGCCATTGTGGACTGAATACATATGGGGCGATAGTTTTCAATATTTTCCCTTTCACCCTTCTTATACACTGGGGTTAGAAAACTGTGCTTCCATGTCTCAGGAAACACTCCTTGCCTAAGAGAATGATTGAACAAATGGGTGAGCGGGGGAGTAAGAGCCGCAGCACAATTTTTAATAAATAGAGGAGGGATAGCGTCAGGACCAGCACCCTTAGTAACATCAATAGCAACCAATGTATCATATACGGTTTGTTCAGGAATTCTAAAGGGGGCAATACGCACACAATCTTTACGAACATTTTCATTGATTCTATTAGACGATGGGTTCAATGCTTGGACGTAGACCTCTTTAAAAAAACAATGCGAAAAGATTAGCAAAGTCGCCGTTGGATTTTGCAACAGTATCTCCAAAAAACATTTCAGTTGGGAATGCAGAGCCCTCACCAGATGAAGGTCCAAGGGACGAAACATGTCTCCAGAATGTTTTAGGGTTATTACTATTCAATAAAGAATTCTCAGTTTCAACAATAAATTGATTATACAAACGAGTAGACATCTGTTTACATTCCCTTCTCAGATTAGAAAATAATTCATAATCCCCAACATTTAACGTAGACTTATAATTTGCATGCGCTATCTTTTTCCTCACTATCAATGACTTCAACTTCTTAGTAACCCACTTAGGATAAGTAGACACATAAAATGATTGACTTGGTACATAATCATCAACTACACTGTATATAACGTCATAAAATTTACCAACGCTATTATCAATGTCATCACCTGAAAAAATGTTTTTCCAATCAGTAGTGACCAAACAATCATTAATAGTATCGAAATTTGCCTTATTAAAATTCTTAAACACACAAGGAGAAGACAGGTCAGAAGGATCAGGTACACTCAGGAGCAGACGTAGGTCCAGAGGTGGATGGTGTCGGTCTATTGGGAACAAAGGATCAACTGAATTTAACAATGAAACATTACTTATGTCTGAAAAAATCAAGTCCAAAATATTTCCATTAAAATTGACGACGTTGTTTAGTTGCTGAAGTCCCAGTAAGTTGCACATATCATTAAGTCTGCTGACCTTGCTGGATGAGGATGGAGGCTGAGACACATCAGTATTTCTAGTGAATTCAGGGAGATTATAGTCTCCAGCGAGCAGCCATTTAGCTCCAGGATATATGGCCGCTATTCTTTCCACCTCCTCACAATGGTGTAAATATTTATCAGCAGGTGAGGCAGGAGGTATGTACACACCACCTACGATCAACCGCTGCTTATTTTTTAATTTCACCAGCACGAAGACATGCTCGACATCTCGCTGGTTAGCTTTAATATGTTTGGAGTTAAGATCTTTACACAAGGCAATTAGAACACCTCCACCTGTGGTCTTTTTGCTAAATACTATACTGTAATTTGATATGCGGCCCGCACCAATATCTGTGTATAATATTTGGCACTTTTACAGCAGAAGGTTGCCGACCCATGCTCTAAATAACACGATTGTTGATGACAAAGTTGAATAAATTAATACAAAAAAGGTACTAGATAGATACAAACAAGTATAACATTAGTGTAGTATCTCATTGCAGTCATTGCCATTGAAGTGATTCCTTTGTAACTAATACGCACGATCTTATGCAATACTACTAATACTAGTGAGTCCCGTAAAAATTACGTTCACCGAATTTGGCTTTTTTTTTATTAACTAACTACTCATAATGCCGAGGGAGATACCTAAATCATTTAGGTATTCTAGTTTTTCTTGTCTGCATCTCGCAGATGGCATACATTGAGAATTTTCTTAACGAAGGCGGCAGATATCAACATTCACATAATAACTTATGCGAACTAAATTCTCTACTCATAATGCCTCTCTACCACGCCCTTCAAAGTTCTTCGAAGTAACACATCAGCAGAGGTGAGCACCGTTAATCAAAAAGTTAACTACGTTAATCGATAATCCGTTAACTAAAAAGTTAACTTCGTTAATCGTTAAAGCGTTACATTTTGAAAAATTTTTAAAAATGTAACGGAAGTTAAATAATCTGTTAACAATTTTTGGAGGTGAGAAAAGCGTTAAATCGTTAACCAAAATGTTAACTTCGTTAATTAACGATTAACGGATTAACGCTTTTCTGCCCAGCTCTGCACATCAGGGAGATCACAAGGCTCAGTCTTTTCTCATGCCCCTGCATTGCTGTTGATAATGCGGCCCTGATAATGTTCTGATATCATTGTAATAGGAACAATGTACCTTTGTTGGGTGTTCCTCTGCATTGAAAACCCTGTGTGTCTTGCATCAGTAAAACATGTCCTAGAGAGGAAACACTAAGAATTATCGAAAAGTAATATTACCGTCTTTTCGGTAAAAAGGGGGAAAATGGGTCGCTATTTAGTGTCAAAATATATAGGGTCTTACTTACTTTCCATACTAATTAATTTCCATACTAACATACAGTAAGTATGATTACTAAAAGAATTCGAATTTCATTCGCTATCAATAATATATTTGGTAGGTAGGTATGTATGTATGTAGTACTTTTACGCGGAAAATTATTATTATTCATAATTATTTATTTATTTATCGTATGGCCAACATCACGCCTATATCATATAACATTCGTTATGTCAAAGTGTAAAAATAAAAGCCAAAAGCGCAGAGTGAACTGCTTGTCAGAGACTTAAATCTAGATTTCTTATGTATTATAATTTCATTAGTAGAAATTTCAAATTTTCATTACAGACGTATTGGTCAACCGATATTTTTACACCGATTTGAAGCGCTGATGGTATAGTGAATTCAAAAAATTCCATACATTCAAACAAAAAACTGATATTAATTCCATTATTTACAACGTGCCTACACGATTTTATCAAGCTCTGCAAACATGCGACACAAAAATGTGAAACTTCGACGAAATTTATATCCACCCAAATTTATATCCAAGCAAAATTTGCCAAAGGCCCAGCGTTACATACATACGGGACTTGGATTCTACCACTATTATTTAATGGAATGGAATGCATGTCAAAGTGAAATTTAATTAATGATTCAAGAAAAACATTTTCTTTCATCTAGGTATAACAACACATCATTTACAAGATCACGTTGCATTCACAATAATCACGAGCGTTTGGAGAAGAAGAAACTTTATAGTCCGAGAGCCCGCTGCTTAATTTATGACGTATCTGTTTTTTGATCGAAATGTGGTACAAATGATAGCTTACCAATAGGGATTTACATCGCACTAGGGTTGCCTATCAAAATCTTGCCGCAACCCCCCCTGCCCCCCCCCGAAAAGGTCCCTCTTCGCGGTTTTTCGCATTTTGTAGGAATATGGTAAGAGGTAGAAGAAAATAGTCAACGACAAAAATAATCCTTGCTAAATTCTCTACAAAAAATATTAAATCAATTTTTTCATAGGACTAGCAGTTTACCCGTAATGGCCGGTCGAAAAACAGGATATTTTTTGAAAAAAAATAATATTTTTTTTTATTTTTTTTCTTTAACTTTCTTCCACCCATTATCACTAACATTTTATAGAAAAAATATTTGGCCTGCGGCGCTATATCGCTGGTTATTTTATGAAAAACTAAATTTTAAGAATTTTCATCACTGAGTTTTATTCCAATAACTCCTAAATTAAATGATGTATGAAAATAAGTTATAGCTCGTTTTGTAGCTAAGACTATGGTAATTAATTCGTTCTTTGACTATTTTCCTGTAGCTCTTATCAATTTTCAACCAATTTAGTTTAAATTCATTTTTTTAGTTTTTTAAATGGATTTCGGTTTTGGACCGGCTATTGCGGGTAAACTGCTAGTTCTACGAAAAAATTGACTTAACATTTTTTGTAGAGAATTTAGCAAGGATTATTTTTGTCATTGACTACTTTCTCCTTTCTCTTACCATATTCCTATAAAATGGGAAAAACCGCGAAGAGGGACCTTTTCGGGGGGGGGGGGGGGGCAGGGGGGGTTGCGGCAAGATTTTGATAGGCAACCCTAGTGCGATGTAATACCCTTTTGGTAAGCTATCATTTATACCACATTTCGATCAAAAAACAGATACGTCATAAATTAAGCAGCGGGCTCTTGGACATTAGAGTGTGCAGGGCGACAAAGGCAAGAAGTGAATGTAAGGGTAGGAAAGTCTGGCGATCTGTCCTCTCTGCCTACCAACACGGGATGCTGCGTGGCAATAGAATAGAAAATTATTTACAACTAGCTGTATTACCCGTGCTTCGCAACGGCAAAATTTGTGTATGAATGGTGAAGTAGGTCGGCAGTGGAACCCAAAATCAGTGGTACCATCATGTTTAGTCAAAGTACTGCAGAGCCGCTAAAACTCACAACAGTTATGGTGGGCCTGCATAAAATAAACTTTTTTCTTTCAATTTGGACTCTCCCCAGCCCCCTAACTCCCTCCCTTTATTCTTGCGGATGTCGGGAGGGTGACTATTCATCTTATTGTGGCAGAAAACTATGGATTCGACACAAATATCACTTTTTCATTTCGACCCCCTCCCCCTAACTCCCTCCCCTTATTCTTGCGGATGTCGGGAGGGTGACTTTTCATCTTATTGAAGCGGAAAACTATGGATTCGACACTAATATCACTTTTTCATTCCGACCCCCCCCCCCCTTGCCCCCCCTAACTCCCTCCCCTTATTCTTGCGGATGTCATAAGGGTGACTATTCATCTTATTGAGGCGGAAAACTCTGGATTCGACACTAATATCACTTTTTCATTCCAACCCCCCCCCCCCCTTGCCCCCCTAACTCCCTCCCCTTATTCTTGTGGATGTCGGGAGGGTGACTATTCATCTTATTGAAGCGGAAAACTATGGATTCGACACTAATATCGCTTTTTCATTCCGACCCCCCCCCTTGCCCCCCCTAACTCCCTCCCCTTATTCTTGCGGATGTCAGAAGGGTGACTATTCATCTTATTGAGGCGGAAAACTATGGATTCGACACTAATATCACTTTTTCATTCCGACCCCCCCTAGCCCCCCCCCCCCTAACTCCCTCCCCTTATTCTTGCGGATGTCGGGAGGGTGACTATTCATCTTATTGAGGCGGAAAACTATGGATTCGACACTAATATCACTTTTTCATTCCGACCCCCCCCCCTAGCCCCCCTACCACCCTCCCCTTATTCTTGCGGATGTCGGGAGGGTGACTATTCATCTTATTGAAGCGGAAAACTATGGATTCGACACTAATATAACTTTTTCATTCCTACCCCCCCCCTAGCCCCCCTAACTCCCTCCCCTTATTCTTGCGGATGTCGGGAGGGTGACTATTCATCTTATTGAGGCGGAAAACTATGGATTCGAGACTAATATCACTTTTTCCTTCCGACCCCCCCCCCCCCCTAGCCCCCCCCCTTATTCCTGCGGATGTCGGGAGGGTTACTATTCATCTTATTGAGACGGAAAACTATGGATTCGACACTAATATCACTTTTTTCATTCCGACCCCCCCCCGCCCCCATACCCCCCTCCTTATTCCTCCGGATGTCGGGAGGATCTTTTCGGCACTAAAAGTTATATGGATTTAAAAAAAAAAAGATTTTTTTCTTGCCCCCCTTGTGCCCCCCTCCTCGTACCCCCTACCCCCATAAGAACACTCCTTGAGGCAAGCACAACAATTTCCCAAAGTTTCATCTCAATCGGATGAACGGTTTAGGAGTCTATAAAGGATAATGGTGAAAAATGTTAGAAACATAGGTAGGTACGAACTAAAATATTTATATGGGATTATTTCACTTGGAAGCAGGTACCTACTTACAATATATTTATTTTTTGTGGTATGGCAATTTTTTGTGGTATAGCAACTTTGCATAAGAATTGAATAATTGTAGAACATCGACTAACAAATATCCGGAAGCAATGTAATCTATGTCAGATAAAGAAAAATATACTGTGAATATACTGCACCCATCTAGAGAATATGACATCTGTGCAACAGAGAAAATATATGAAATATTGGTATGACAAAAAGACAATATGAATATTTTGCCCTAGTTGTAAATTTTATTTAGTCGAATGGTAGAATTTCGAGACCAGAAAGTAAATAAAAGCCAATTTCACATTTCACAATGCGAATAATGATAATAACACCTTTCATTAATTTAAAAACAACTTATAATTTTAAAAACTGACAGCTATACTCGTACGAATTATGGTGAACATTTTTTTGAAAAACCTTGTATTTTGATGATTTGTGTAATGAAATATCTTATTCAAGACTACAAATTATTAATTTTTTTATATCCTATGTGTATCTTGGAAGTGTTAACTAAATCCACTCAATTAATGAACGCACAAAACTATTTCATATAAAAGATTACCCCGGAATGAATTAACAGGAAATTGTGGAAATTAGACACAAAGTATTCTCTGTTTCAAGTATGTTGTACGTTGGATCAGTAGTAATTCTATGGAAAAACTTTTGTATCCATGAAAACCCATGAGAGGGATGATGTGTATCGGGGAGTGAGAAAAATTCAAATAAATAAATAAATCTGTGTACGAACTAAAATATTTATGTGGGATTTATTAATTATTCAATCATAATAATATTAATGTGAAGTTATTTGTTTGATGCTTTGTTGAAACTTCTGTATGGTAGGTACAAACAATAATATAAACAAATAAACAATTCGAATGAAATTATTTAATAAACATTATTATACAGTCAACACATGAACATTAGATGTACCATTTTGTAGTTAAATTTATCGTGTTAATTATATTTGTAATTAACTACTTCATTTTCATCGCATTGCTCAATTGATATTATGAATTATCTACGAGTTCTTACATAATTCTGGTCGAAATCGGGTACCTAATTCAAAACACTTATGCCCAATCCCACCGACTTTTACCTAGGAAGGAGAGCCCTAAGAAATTTCCATACAAAAACAGGGATAATATTCTATTTATTGAATAATGCACAAAATCTTCCAGCATCACCACAGCCAAATTCCATATGAAATGCAACATGCAACTCACCTACTCTGGGCGGAGATATTTGGGCACCTAACGTAGGTGAGTTGCATGTTGCATTTCATATGGAATTAGGCTGTGGTGATGCTGGAAGATTATGTGCATTATTCAATAAATAGAATATTACCTCTCTGCATTGTATGGAAATTTCTTAGGGCTCTCCTTCCTAGGTAAAAGTTGGTGGGATTGGGCATTATGCTTTGAACTACCTACGGTCGGAATGTGTTTGGTTGATACTACTTTTCATAGACAAAATGTTGTGGACCATTAATTATTAAAGCCTAAAAAATGATTCGAATTGTTATCGATAGATGACGAAATTTATTTTATGGAAATCAATGGTTTTGAGGCACGGGAATGTTTAATTTGTACATTTTGATTAATAAAGTGAATTAGTAAATATTGTACAAACCGTTTTTAAGTGGAATAGAAAATACTAAATTAATACTAATTCAATTTACCATAAGAATAAACGTACAATAACACTATACGTGGAAGGATAGGGTCTAACGATCTGTTTTATCTGTTTACCGGGTTATATTTTTTATGGTATAGCAATATAGCATATGATTAATCCACACACGGATTCAATTTAAAAACCTTATAGTTACCTAGTTTTAACTTTGAAATTAAGGGCATGGCACCAGGAATGACGTCATAGTCTTTGCCCACGGCATTAAGGTTCAAAATCGCGTGACAATCACACGATAAAATGATAAAAATAGCGTTTTTTTCCATTTTTTGGGGTTAATTTTGCGTCTATCAAAAAACATTTCCGTAGATTTTAATGCATATTATCAGTACAAGAAAAAAATAATATCCGCGACTTTCGGGAAACGAGTTTCCGTCTTTCGGAAAAAAGGTCAGAGGTGTTTTTTTTTTTTTTTTGAGAAATCTATACAAGATATAAAAAATATTTTACGGTTATTCCCTAGATAAAGGTTCAATGCATCTACCCTATTGTATTCCAAAGCAAATTTAGCAACGGTTGTCGAGATAGAAGGTCTCCCGTTTTTAGAAATTTTCAAAATGTCGGTATGCATACTCTTAATGACTAAGTATATGAAATGAAATAAAACACCCACCCCTACGAATGTAATTTAATGCAACGCCGAACAGAGGCAGATCCAGGATTTATTTAGTTTCTCTGGGCCATTCCAGTTAATAAAATTGATACCGAATTTTGCGGAAGAGGGTACCTATGTAATTACTGGACACATTTGGATATTACATTACACATGGAACAGATACAGTCACAAAAACAAACATTGACAGGTACATTAGTACGAGAATATCCATACATAAGACCAATAACATCCCAAAGAACACACCGCCCAAGGCCATGAATACATAAAGTCTACAGATGAAAATGAAAAAAAAATGAACACACGAAAAAAAAGTATGGTAAAAAAACAAAGATTACATATTTTTTTTAATGATTTATATAACATATAAAAATTACAAATTTAGTTTATCTATATTTGCCACACTGGAAAACAGTTTGTTGGCAGTATATTTTCTTACTCTATTTTATAAATCCAACACATATTATAGAACTTATTACTAAATAACAATATCATAATTTCTATTTCCCTTCCGACCATTCACAATCATAAATCCGCAACCCATCCTTTGATTTCTTTTTTTTCACGCTTTTATTGTATTTGTCACGAAAAGTTTTTTCATATTTTTCGTTAGTTTTTTTTTTAATATGAATGCGTACTTCCTAAATTTTCTGATCAGTAAGACTCCTCGCTATATAGGGTACAGTACGTTATATTATACCGCCTGTTAAATCGTACCACCTTAATATTTCTGAAACTATGAATGTTTTTATAAAATAGCAACTCATGTTTAATTGCGACTAACAATAAACTCTTATTGATACATTCATTTGCTTTACTGGTGTAAAAATAAACATGTCATTAGCGAATCATTATTTTTTGTTGACTCGATGTAATTTTTGTGGTTGTTATCGAAAGGTAACTGATGAATTATGTTACTATTATTATTTTAATTCAAAATTTATATAAGTTTTTTTAAAGAATAAGTTTGATGTGAGCATAAGTTTTGGGGTTAGGTTGATATTTGTTGTTTTACCGCATTTGAGCGAGTTCGTTATATTGTACCTTTAGAAGTTCTCTATATCGTACCATTACGATTCATATGAAATTTATGCTTACTTAATTAATTATAAATTGCGTTGAACTAGATCAGGGATATTTTAGTAATTTATTTACTGATTATAAATATAACTGATTTTGCATCCAATTTTCTTGTATTTCACAAAAATATATTTTACATAGTTTTGTTTGAAATTTGTATGGAGGTACGATTTAAATACCAGTGGTACGATATACTGAACCGTTCGTTAAATCGTACCGTTTTCTATTTTTTTTTAGGACGCGTTTTTAATGATGTTAATGTTATTGCTGACACTCTTGAAATATAAAAAAGAGATAGCCAACTAAATACACTTTTATTTGGTAAATTCATATGTTTACGATGATCTTTAGTTTTTACGAAAAAAGACTTTTTGCAATACCGGTACAATTTAGCCAACTTCCCCCTACATACCTATTATATTCCTTTAATATGAGGATGGAGAATCCATATAAAGCGTATTTCTAAACAATCTTCCAAGTAGGTATGTAATTAAGTAAGCGCATATGTTTCTCTAATACACGAAAGATTCACCCAGGAGATAATCTTCCAAACCTTCTAAGAAATTGAAGGTGTTCTACAACCGCAACAGTGATATAGGTACTGGTATCGTATATAGGTATATTGAGTGGCTTCCTTCTTAAATTGTTATTAAACCCTGTGTTAATTATCTAGGAAACTCGTATACTATAATAATTACACATCATATAAATTACCTAATCAAATTAACTTACATAGTTCTGGCGGAAATCGGGTTTGTTTGTAACACTGGACCGTGGCAACTTTGGCAAGTTGTTCGAATAGGCATACATACAGAATTTAAAATACTTCTCGATCGCAATTACTTTAGCTACAGTCGAAATGTTTTGGGCTAACTCTTCTTCGACAAAATATTGTGTATTCACAATAATCGCACACGCTGCGAAAATATAGAGGACCGTGGTGATTGTTACAATTCTTTAAATTGGACAAAAAGTAGGTATTGGTTACAAACCAATTAAATGAATTGAAAAATGAAACGAAAATAGTTTTTAAACATTTCCTGTCGTTTAAGGGAATAATCAGGGGCCCCGATAGTGTCTTCTTGTGTTTCCTCGATGGACTTTAAAAAACGAAGAAGTAGCAGTATAAGTAGTTAAGACTCGTGACCCAACTATGGCGTCAAGATCATTTTCCACGGCATTAAGGTTCAAAATCGCGTAAACAATCGCATGACATTTACATTTTTTGGTGTTAATTTCGCTTCAATCAAAAAACTTTTACGGTTGTTCTCTAGATTTTAATACATATTATCAGTACAAAAAAATCTTCTCCGCGACTTTCGGGAAACGAGTTTCTTTTAGAAAAAAGATCACATTTTTTGAGAAATCTATACATGATATAAAAAATCTTTTACGGTTATTCCCTAGGTTTAATGTATCTACTCTATTTTTCCAAAGCATATTTAGTAACGGTTGTCGAGAGCTAAGGTCTCCCGTTTTTTTTTATTTTTTTTAAATGTCGGTATGCGTACTCAGTAAATTATTATTTATAAAGAGAGACAAACCCTTCGTGAATTTTCACGGGTAGGTACCAACTACTCAGTTTTATAGTGCCGTATACTATTAATTAATTAGTATATTAAAATATTACAATTAATTATTATTGGTATTCTGTAGATAAATACTAGTGGGTACCTACCCGTGAAAATCACGGAGGTTTGGCTAAATATGTTTTTGTGTAACCACTATTAGTACTCCACCCTTCACAGTTCCTCGAGTAAACGCAGGAAGATCACAAGGCTCCGTCTTTTCCCAGACTCTCCAATATCGTCATGAAAGTCGTAAAACCAGATTCATATTAATTCAGATTCAGATTGTCAACTTTTTTAGATGGTACCCACTCCTGAAAGCCACAAAACTAATCTTACATGTCTACCTACATACATAGGTACTTTACACACATATACATAGAAGGTGGGTACTTTAACTAGTTCGATTTGCAATCGTTACGTGTATAGGTACCAGGCGCGAAGCTATCTAAAAACACGATTCCCATCGAGTTAGCTTTTGGATAAAATGACAGGTATAATAGTGTCTAATTTGACGTCAAAATAAGAAATGACCAATAAGAAGTGTAAGCCGAAACTTCCGTTCTGCAGAAATCCACCCTTCGCCACTGATAGGTACCTACGTACCATACAGTATGTATGAAAATTCGATTTTAATTTTCTGTCACGTTATATATACAAAATTGTGCTTGATTATTTCCACGAAAGAAATATTTCAAAACTATTTTCATTCATAATTTCATTAGTAGGTACCACAATTCTTTTCAGACTTTTTCAAATTTATTTACTTCATTGAATGAGACTTCGACGAAAATTTCTAGCCACCCACGAAGGCGTCGCTGCTTTAAATTTACATACATTTTCATGGAACTTGCAAAATTTTCCAATGGGCAAGCGTTACGTACCTACATGACTTGGATAATACGAGTATTATGTAATGGAAAAAGTTTACAATGTATAGGCCAGGAAAGTTACAGTTTGTAGCGTAATTAATTCTCGGAAAGCTGGAAACGGTTTTAATCTCTTCATTAACATGCAATAAAGGTTTTTGAAGCTTTCACCAATTAATCGCTTGTCGTATACCTATACAGGGTGTTCCAAAAACCGTTTTTTTTAATAACTCTTAAACGAAGCATTCTAGGAAAATGTATTCTTCTATATGAATTAAAATACTTAAAATTTAAGGCCTTGGTACCAAGAATGACGTCACAGTCATTTCCCACAGCATTGAAGTTCAAAATCGCGTGAACAATCGCATGATAATTTGTGAATGAAAAATACAGTTTTTTTCCATTTTTGGGGTTAATTTTGCGTCTATCAAAAAACTTTTAAGATTATTCCCTAGATATTAATGCATATTATCAGTACAAAAAAAATTACCCCGCGATTTTCGGTAAACGAGTTTCCGTTTTTCGGAAAAAAGATCAGAGGTGTTTTTCAAAAATTTTTTTGAGAAATCTATACAATATATGAAAAATCTTTTACGGTTATTCCCTAGATAAATGTTCAATGCATCTAACCTATTTTGTTCCAAAGCATATTCAGTGACGGTTGTCGAGATATAAGGTCTCCCGTTTTTAGAAATTTTAGAAATTTGATTATTTTGATCTTTTGTCAATATCTAATGCGAATATGAAAATAGTAGGTATGAATTTATGAATTTTTTGGGTAATTTTCTCCTCATACATTTTGTATAGAGAATTATCAAATTTCGTTTCTTGAGTTACCGCCCTTTTTGTATTGAATCAATTTTTAGGTATAATTCCGTAAAGATCGCTCAATGAAATTTACAGGGTGGATAGATTAGAAAATTTTCAAGTTTTTGAAAGTAATTAGAATTTTTTTTTATCTATGATTATTTTTTTTAAAACGACCTCAAACATTTTTAATATTTTGAGTTGTGACTAATTTTTTATGGCGTGATAGTAACAGATAGACCCATAATTGTTTTTATACCTACAAGGTATATTATTCACCTATTTTAGACAAAAAATCAAGTATGTACCTCAATAATTAGTGTCTCTGTGACCAATAACGTCTAGCAAGTCGGGGTTTGGCGAAAAAATACGAAAAAAATTGATAACACAAAAACCACAAAAAATCGCGGAACATAAATTGGGGTATTTAGGTACCCCCAGAGGTGCTCTATCTCTGGACTTTCGCTTGGTCGCACTTCCTGGGACATCCTGTATAGGAGAGCGCCTTAGTTACTGAAATATATACATACTATAATTCTATAAGTATTAAAATTAATTGTGAATAATTTTCAAAGAGATGATCTTTGTACAGATGATAAACATTTTCTTTATACCTCCCTTTGTTCTATATCATGCGGTTTGTGGATAATTGTAGCGACATACCTGCCAATTAGCGAAACGTACGATTATAAATAAATATGAAAGATTACTAAAAAAGTACTTTTATAATTGACGAATGTGTACACATCCATAATTATTTATTATCTAACAAGCTGTAACCCGTTAGAATGACGCAATTTGCGGGGTGTAGGCAGAAAGAACAGATCGCCAAACTTCCCTCTTCCCACACGTTAATGTAAACGTACATTATTAATCAACTATTTATTCAGTATAGATGTTTAAATCCACTTAATTATATTTGTAGACGATATTAGGAAATGTGCCGGTGGTGGATGGATGCAGTGTGCCCAAGACAGGGAGCTGTGGAGGACCAAAGGGGAGGCCTATGTTCAACAATGGACTTGAGTGGCTGCTGAAGAAGAGGAAGAAGATATTTGTAGATACTATCAATTCATTTTGTAAAACAGTACCTACAAATTAAACATGAAGGACCTTAATAGTAAACTTAATATATTTTTATAAATTACGCCCTGAATTCTAAAAAATATCGACATTTTTTACAAATATTTTGAAGGCCCCCATTGTCAATAAAAATTGTGGTAGGTATTAGCTGAATAATTTTCGATAACTGAAGGCGCTGCGATCGTGAAAATTTGAAATTTCGTACAGGTACATATTCGAACAACTTGCAAAAGTGGCCACATTCATTGGTACTCTGTTTCGACGACAAATTTGTAAGTTTATAATACCATGATAAATTATTTATATGAACAAATTAATATTAAAATACACCTCCACGCCATTATTACTACCCGTTGAGATGGGATGGAGTATTATAGGTATTTGTACGGTTATACTTTTTGAATAATTAAGTACAAATAATACTTCGAAAGGTTCTACAAGGCGAGTGAATTTATCACTGGAAACAGGTAACAGACATTAAAATTATATACGAGCGCAGATATGTTTTAATAAAGCAAAGCCTACAACTCATAATGAGTAGGAACATTCTGTTAATGATGACTATAATCATAATAATTATATCTACTTAGTAAACAGTACTAAAATGAAAACTCAAAGGATATGGAGTTGGACAGGAGTAGAGTACCTCAATATCTAATTTAATACAAACATTTATGAAATGTGCTCTTTAATATAAAAAAATGGGACAGACTTCAAATGAAACACCCATAAATTCATTCAGTTCATAAATTATTTTGTGTTTTCCAGTTAGGCATTTTAAATTTAATAATGACCGTAACCTTTGCCGTAACAAAAATAAGAAGGACACAAAAATCAATTTTGTAAACACATCCATAATTTTCACGCCAAAATTAATGATGTAATTAGAAGCAGTAGGTATGTCAGTATCTATGCCTTTAAAATATTCCATTATTTTAGCGTATGCGTATGTGACGTTCGACGTGGACGGTAGGTCATGGACTGTCCGTCCGTCAAATGGATAGACTTTTGGTGTTAACCGCGCACAGAGCCCGGAGCTTGCCTATCCTTCGTGCACATCTTACGTGATTGCCCCATAGTGCTTACCCCGGTACCATTGACAGTGCTGCCAGCCTGTCCCCTGAGTTCCTTCAGTGGCTGGAGGCGCTGGATGTCAGACTTTAACGATGTGAAAACACGTTGCCAAACGATAAATAAAATAAATTTTAGCGTGTGATTGTAAATCTGCATCCGATACATGGGGCGGGATAGATGAAAAACTAATTGTGTTTTATTAAAAAATGTTGAAGATTTCTTAATCATTAGGGTTTTCTAATGATCACCTGTATTCGCTAATTGTGAACGACAGGTGTTGCTTGAGTTGAATAAATTATAACAGTTTTTTATTAGGCACTTAACAAAGCGATGAAGTTTACGGCGCTTGTTCGTTCCTTCTTCTCTCGCCTCTTCACTCTTACAAGAAGATTTTCTTAATTTATAAAATTATTTCACTGTCGTATTATGTGACACATCCAACTCTGTCACTCAAAGGAAGTGGCGCTGCGTCGCAATGTTTCATTACAAAACTTCCCTTACGTAATTAGTCCAATAAAGTATGCTAACAAAGTACAATCATAATTATATATAATACGTAGGTAACTACCTACTATACCTAGTAACTATATACTTAAGGAAGTAAATAAATTATTCAGGCTTAAGAATAATTTGGTACTTATTATTTATTAAATATCTGTGTTAATTACATAATCCTCGCCGAAACTCAGTATGATTGCAACGCAGGAGCGTTGTCACAGCATTTGCAAATTGTTCGAATATAAACGGAATTTTAAATATTGCACGATCGCAACCCCTTCAGCTATAATAGTTTTATACCTACAAAAATGTTTTGAGTAGTCATAGATATAGATGTCGACCTTTTTTAGTATTCGCGGCATTAATAAATTGATTCTTAAGCTCAGCAGGAATTAAATGTTGAGCTCATATTTTAAATTTGTACATTGTGTGTTATAAAGTGAATTGGCAAAAATGACGACACAGTCATTTACCACGGCATTTAGGTTCAAAATCGCGTGAAAAATCGCATGATAAAATGGTAGAAATAGCGTTTTTTCCATTTCTTGGGGTTTATTTTGCGTCTATCAAAAAACTTTTACGGTTAGATATTCCCTAGATAAATGTTCAATGCATCTACTCTATTTTGTTCCAAAGCATATTTAGTAACTGGTGTCGAGATATAAGGTCTCTCGTTTATAGAAATTTTTGAAATGTCGGTATGCATACTCTTGAGTAGAATAGAAAATTAAGAGCTAAATACAATTTTTACTTACTGTAAGAATATGCTCGTACAGTAATATATCTGTAACGTAATAGTATATGAAGTATGGCGACGTTTTCTCTCTGCCTACCCAGCAAACAGCATCACTTTTGACGTGACGCTTTATAAGTTGTAGCAAAAAACGATTACTCATTAATATTTTCCCTTAAAAATGATTACCAAGTATTCGTGCTTGAGGGAGGAGCAGGTAGATATAGTCTAAGATACCGAAATAAAAAAAGAAAGAAACTAAAAAGACGAATAAAAGACAGATGTTTCTATAACTGTTTCATATTTTTATAGCATGTGACTACGGTAGGTGTCTATACCAGGTATAGTTGATGTAGTATGTGACTACGGTAGGTGTCTATACCAGGTATAGTTGATGTAGTATGTGTAGATGAAAGCTGATGTAGAAATAAGAAATATGAAGAATCATGAAAACTAGTAAAATATCAGTGTTTTGATTAAGGGTTCCTGGTTTCGAATCCCAGCCACGATTATCAAAAAAGAGTCTTAGGTTAACTATCGTCATCTTGTATTAAATATTTTTGAACCATTTGGGCTTGATTTGGTTTGATTTCCAAGGTTCTTCTTCAAACGGTTACGTTACTTTTTCATAACATACCTACCTTGCAAATAGTACTAGAAAACCAAGTTTAAGGCCTTGATACCAAGAATGACGTCAAGGTCATTTCCCACGGTATTAAGGTTCAAAATCGTTGGAACCATCGCATTGTTAAATGGTAAAAATAACGTTTTTTTCCATTTTGTGGGGTTAGTTTTGCGTCCATCAAAAAACTTTTACGATTAATCCCTAGATTTTAATGCATATTATCAGTACAAAAAAAAAATACTTCGCGACTTTCGGAAAACGAGTTCCCGTCTTTCGGAAAAAAGATCAGAGGTGTTTTTCATTTTTTTTCCTTGAGAAATCTATACAAGATATGAAAAAATCTTATTCGCTAGATAAATGTTCAACGCATCTACCATATTTTATTCCAAAGCATATTTTAGTAACGGTTGTCGAGATATAAGGCCTCCCGTTTTTAGAAATTTTTGAAATGTCGGTATGCATACTTTTCAACCGTAGGTATAATTAGTTGGTGGAGCACGTTTCAATCAATATAATGTAACGCAGAAATACTGAATTGAGTTTCTCGTAAATATAAAATACTTTTCTCAAGAGAGTTGTTATTCTTTCAATAATATGCAATGTTTCGAAACTTTTCTCGGAAAAATTGTACAAGATTATAATATACCTATTATTACTTACAGTTTCTTGAAGAGTTTTCTCCTTATTGTATCATAGTTTCTCGAGATCATGTATAGTATACTCGTATTATTTACATTCAAGAAGAATTACGGCGTTATGTATTGCCCACCCGGTATCAATTATTTTGACAAACTCGAAAGTCTTTTGGAGGACCACCTCCCTGTTTTTAATGACGTCATCATCATGGGTGATCTCAACACCGACCTCCTTGATGTTGACTCTCGTAGTTCCAATCTGAATAACCTGATACATTCGTTTAACTTAAACTCAGCCCCATTACAGCCTACTCATCACACGTCCTTACTAGATCTTATCATCACCTCACAAGCTCAGAAAATCAGATCCCATGGACAGTTCCCCGCTCCTGCTTTTTCACGCCACGACCTCATCCTGCTTAGGTACATCGTTAAGTGTCCTAGACCTAAGCCCTAAGTCATTCCACTGAGAAGCTACCGAAGGGTGGATACCAGTGGACTTCTTTCTGAGTGCTCAGAGTTGAGCTGGCAGGATGTTTATATCTCTAACAATGTGGACGACAAAGTTGGACTGCTTAACGATGTTATCATGAATTTGTGCGACAAATATGCCCCTATCAAAATGGTCCGTATTAAACATCCACCTGCTCCATGGCTTACTACAGAGATCAGGGCTCTCATGGGTAAACGCGACAGAGCCAGAGTCAGGTACAATAGATCAGGCTCTTCCCATCATTGGGAAAAGTATCGAATTCTCCGCAATCGTTGCAACCAACTGTGCAGAAACTCAAAGCGTGCGCACTTTAATCACCTCTTTGTTGATCGCTCATCAACCGATATTTGGAAAAACCTGAATGCCACGGGCTTGAATCGTCAGGATACCTCTAACCCGAACCTGCACTATGACCCCAATCTACTCAATAAACATTTTGCTGCTCCCCCCGGTGACTTTGATCAAAGCCGCAAGAGTGCTACACTTTCTAGCATTCAAAACCTGCCTCCTTTAGGTATTCCCACTTTCTCATTTCGCCATGTTTCAGCCGTAACAGTGAAAAAACTTATTAACTCTATTCATTCCAAGTCAGTTGGTTCTGACGGCTTGAGCATCACTTTCGTCAAACTCATACTTGACTGCATATCGTCCGTTCTGACCCACATAATTAATTTTTCACTGGACACTGGGGATTTCCCAAGTGCTTGGAAGAGGGCTTTCGTTATTCCTCTTCCCAAAAAAGCGTCTCCGTCATCCCCTAAGGACTATCGCCCCATCTCAATATTGCCCATCTTCTCCAAAGTTATGGAGAAGGTTGTGCATGAACAACTTACCGCTCACCTCAACTCTCATAATATTCTATCTCCATTTCAATCTGGTTTCCGTACCGGCTTCAGCACCACAACGGCTTTAGTAAAGGTCACTGACGATATTCGTGGTGCTCTGGAGGAAAGAAAACTCACTCTTCTAGTGCTGCTTGACTTTAGCAGCGCTTTTAACTCCGTCGATTTTGATGTACTGCTTGCTAGACTCAGATATTACAAATTATCTGACCCCGCTATCTCATGGTTTAACTCATATCTGAGAAACCGGCGGCAGTGTATCAGATCGACGAATAATACAACTTCCGACTGGCTGCCCTTGGAGGCAGGGGTCCCACAAGGCGGCATCCTTTCACCTCTCCTCTTTTCACTCTTTATCAACTCAGTTAGTGAACAGGTGAATGCTCACTATCATCTCTATGCTGATGATCTTCAGATATATTCACACTTCGAGTTGGATCAAGCTTCGCTTGCAATTAATCAAATGAATGGTGAATTGGACCGCATTTCCCACTGGGCACAGCAAAATGGATTAATCCTCAACCCATCTAAATCTCAATCTATTCTGGTAGGTAGTTCGAAAATGCTTCCCAAAATTAAGACCATCTCTTTACCTACTTTATCTTTAGACAATACTCCCATCCCTCTGACCAATAAGGTCAAAAATCTGGGTATCTACTTCGACCAGTGTCTCTCTTGGGTCCCGCAGGTTAGCGAAGTCCGCCGAAAATTCTTCTATAGACTTCATTCTCTCAAACGCCATCAAAATTTTCTTCCCAAACCTACCAAAATTCTTCTATGTCTTACACTTCTTTTACCTCTCCTAGATTATGCGGACATATCGTACATCGACGTCACTAAGGAGCAGATCATGAAAATTGACCGCCTGCAAAACATCTGTATCCGTTTCGTGTATGGCCTGCGGAAATTCGACCACATCTCAGAATTCAGGTCTGAACTTAGATGGCTAACCATATTTCATCGCCGTAATCTCCACACCCTCTCTCTTCTATACAATGTCCTATACAATCCCTCCTCACCTGATTATTTAAAGACGAATTTCACTCCACTGGCATCTCATGGTCTACCACTCCGTTCTGGTGCACAACGTACGCTTTTAATCCCTAGCCATCATACATCTTTTTTCACTAATTCTTTCACTGTACAGGCTGCGCGATTGTGGAATGACCTTCCATTATCCATCAGACTCGCACCAACTATTTCCGTTTTCAAGAGTAGACTGAAGCAGCATTACCTTTCTATTTTAAATCCCACAACCCGTCCCTCCTGAACCCATCATCCCTCCCTTACCCTATCCCATCCCATTTACCATTCATATATATTTATATATTTATATGTATAATATGTTTATCTATGTATGTATTTATGAATTCAATTATTGTTATGTATGTATTTGAGTATTCAGTTAAGGTACCCTCTTGGTACTGAATCTATAATTAGGTATATCTCATTTTTTGTTTCTATCTTGGGTTGGCTGGCAGAAATTGCCACTTGGCAATAAGCCCGCCCCTTGTATGTTTTTCTGTACAATAAAGTTTATTTTATTTATTTATTTATTTAAGAATAATTTTAGTAATCTCAACTCTTGTTTTGTATTTGAGTATCACTATTACATAAGATATAGTATTTCTCTATAGTTCTTCACATTCACAGGTACGTGTACCAAAATATCTTTCACAACGGTATCATGGAAGTAGAAATGTCTGATAAATAGGGAAATATCTATCTATACCCTCATGCCACGTCCCTTGCAGGGTAGGCAGAGAGGACAGAGCGCCAGACATCCCTATCCTTACACACACTCTTAGCTTCCGTCACACTCATACAGTTTGTCATACACGCTCTCCGATTCCTTTTACTCAAAATGCGCCCATCCTTAAGAATCTGGTTGACATGATCGGACCAGGCCAGTTTCGGGCGGCCGCGCTTCCTCACACCTCTTCGTTCACTCAGATATATCTTTTTGGTCATCTTGTCATCCTTCATCCTCTCACCATGCCCAAACCATCTTAGTTTGTTCACATTCATTCTAGTTACAACACCAGTCTTGCAGTCACTCATTTCCCTAATAATTCAATAAGGGAAATATCAATTATCTATTTTTAAATAATAATGAAACAACTGTGATTTAATGGATTTTCACAATAATTATTGAAAATTCATAACACGATTAAAAAACAATGTGGTAATATGTGATTCATTTTTCCTATACATAAAACGGTGGGTTGGCTAAGAAATTTCAGGTTCTATCGTAGCATTCTACTAATAGACAAACATGATTTATATTATATAACTACAAGAAAAACTTAGGTACCTACCTAACTTAGGGAGATATTTTACTATGCGATGATGTTAAAGTCTTTAATATACTTTCGAAAAGAGGACTCAGGAAATGCTCCAAATGTTGTATTTTATGCACACACTCTATTTGGAGGAGAGTATAAAAAAACTCTTTTTTTCGTCCGAACCTTGCGCCTTTAGTTTAATTAACTATCATGTATGTATGTATACTATATACATACGTTCAAAGCAGTGGCGTATATAGGATTTCATTTCGGGGGGGGGCCCGATCTAATATTTGACTTGGGGGGGGGGGTGGAGGCAACAAAAATTTGAAGATAGATGTACACTATAAAAATTATAATAGCGCCGCAGGCATAATTTTTTCGTGGATGTAAGTGAAAAAGGTCGTGTTTTAGGTTGGTATTAATATTGTGTGCAAAAAATACAAAGAAGAAATACAAAGAATAGCGCCGCAGGCGAAATTTTTTTGAATAATGGGTGAAATGATGAACTTGAGTAACTTTCATGTTTGAAAGTAACGTTGTTTTAAGAAATTTTCAACATTTCGCCTATATACGCCACTGGTTCAAAGAGTATTGTTTAAAAATTCACCTTTGTAAAAGAGTTTTATATAATTCCGTTAAATAATACTGGTAGAATCCAAGTCCGGTATGTTCGTAACGCTGAGCCTCTGGCAAGTTTTGCAAGTTCTATGAATATGTATGTAAATTTAAAGCAGAGACGCGTTCATGGATGGCAAAAAATTTTCGTCGAAGTCTCATATCACTTTTTGTGTCGCATGTTTGCAGAGTTTGGTGAAATCGAATAGGCACGTTGTAATTAATCGAATCAATGTCGAATTTTGAAATAAATTGTACATATACATACATGCCTACCGTTTACGAAATTTTTAAGTAATCATACTTAACATTTTTTATGACATTTTTTATGGGATTACGTCAGATTAGACACTATTATACCATCATTTTTTCCAAAAGGTATGACTCGATGGGAATCGTGTTCTTAGGTAGCTTCTCACCTGGTAGGTACGCATGTAGAATTAGTATGGGAAGTAGGTAAAACCCTCTCCGATGTGCTCCTTCGAAGAACTTAGAGTGGCATTATGAGTAGTTAGTTAATAAAAAATGCCAAATTTATCCTGAATAATTTTCACGGGCACCCACTAATAATAATAATAATTGGCTAAGTTCATTTTGTAATTTAATAAAAGAACGATTAGTTTCTCAGTTGTTTCTCCAAGGAACGTGACTTGACAGTGGAATACTGTTTTCTCTGCTACAGTAATTGAAATTTAACATTTTATAAGAATGAAACTTGGTCCGTACGCTACTCGACGCTGAGGTACCACTTTCTACTTCGGAAAAAGTTTAACTTGCTCTTTGTGAAGAGTTGCCGGAACAAGGTTTGAGTGTGACAACGAGGATCAAATTAGTTCTTAAACTGACTTTATTCATATAATCTTTTACTCAACAAGATTAATATGAAAAGTCAAGTAGGTATTTGTGAACAAGTTAAACACATATACAATTAATCAGTTATAAGGTAAGTTCTTAGTATACGTACATAAAAAAAAAATATTAAATTAAAGCTCCCGATCCAACTATGACGTCACGGTCATTTTCCAGGGCATTAAGCTTCAAAATCACGTGAATAATCGCATGATAAAAATAGCATTTTCTTCATTTTTCGGGGTTAATTTCGCGTCTATCAAAAAATTTTTACGGTTATTCCCTAGATTTTAATGCATATTATCAGTACAAAAAAAATTACTCCGCGACTTTTAGGAAACGAATTTCCGTCTTTCGGAAAAAAGATCAGAGGTGTTTTTCACATTTTTTTTGAGAAATCTATACAATATATAAAAATCTTTTACGGTTATTCCCTAGATAAATGTTCAATGCATCTACCCTATGTAGTTTCAAAGCATATTTAGTAACGGTTGTCGAGATATAAGGTGTCCCGTTTTTAGAAATTTTTGAAATGTCCATATGCACACTCTTAAATCACCTACACTATTATTCAGAATTTAGTAGACGGTACGTTCATGGGAACAAACATCAAATAATTCACAACATGACATTGTGTTCATGATGAATTTAAAGTTCCTCGAGGTACGTTTATGTATCTTTATCTTATACACCAATTGTTTATGGGAGCTAGTTCATTTTTTTTTCGAAAACATCTCTATCAGTGGCGTATATAGGGGGGGGGGAGTGCCCCCCCCTGAAATGTTGGACAATTCTTTAAAAAACGTTATTTCAAAACATGAAAGTTACTTAAGTTCATCATTTCACCCATTATTCAAAAAAATTTCCCCTGCGGCGCTATTCTTCTTTGTATTCTTAAATTGTTGTATCTTCAAATTTTTGTTGCCTCCACCCCCCCAAAATCAAATATTAGATCGCCCCCCCCGAAATGAAATCCTATACACGCCACTGATCTCTATGTACTTCAACGGTTAAAAAAATAAATCTTCTTTACTTATTTCGGCTCTGCACCCGATTTACGGGTGATGCTGCAAAATAAATCTTCCTGGTAGATAAATTATTTGAAATAATTTCTAAGGTTTTTGAGTCTAAAAGAAAAATCAAATAAGTATATATTGTATGTAGGTATTGTATTGAGACAAAGGTTGTAAGATATTATAATCAATGCGTAATAAGCCCATTTTTGTTACCTAACTGTTGTATTTTTCTCTTCTTTAATTCAATAAAACTTTATTTATCTGTTATTATTTTTCAAACTCCGCAAACTGGTTAAAAATGCGGTTTATTTTAAGTACATAAATATTATATTAGCCTCATCACAAGAGACTAAGTAATCCAATACATTGTATAATAATTCAACAATTTTGATATATTCAATATGAATAGGGAAAGAAAATGCTTAAATTTAATTTAGATTTTCATATAACTGAACTAACCTGAGGTGGGGAAACCACTAGTTTGTATAATTTATATTTAGATATAATTTATTGGTTCAAAACAAAGAATACGAAAATACGTAGGCAATATTCGCAAAGGACTCCCAAGGAAACCGTAAATTATTCCAAACCAACGTAATGGATTTATTCTCATAAACCAACCATTACACATGATCTATACCAGTATTTCCCAAACTATGAGTCACGACCCACCAGTGGGCCGCGAGCGAATATTGAGTGGGCCTTAAATAATACTTAATAAAAACTTTATATTGTTATTACTATATATATCGGCGAATGGATTCTTTCCTTGAATAAGTTCCACTTCTCGCCACTACGGAATCTGAGCATTACCAATATTAATGCCCGCTTTAGACTACAAAAAATTTCGACTGCGGCGCTAACTTCTTGGTGTGTTTTTTATAAGGTAAAATTTTCGTGGTGGGGGGAGGGCAGCGAAAATTCAGTGAGTGCCTGAGAAACAGAGTGAGTGAGAAAAATTGTAAATCTGGCGCTAGTACACCCCCCCCCCCGTCTTTTCTTAAAAGGTGGGTCGCAAGATTGGAAATTTTTGTTAGATGAGTCGGCACCCAGTCAACTTTGGGAACCACTGATCTATACAATAATACGTGGGAGGTTGCCATGCCATATATTATTATGATTTCTTAAGTGCTGCAAAATTTTACGAACGTAGGACCTTAGAACCTATATAATATTTTTGCACGAAAATATTAAAGCTCCCGACCCAACTGTGACGTCACAGCAGTTTCACACGGTATTAAAGTTCAAAATCACGTAAACAATCGCATGATTAAATTGTAAAAGTGTTTTTTTTCCATTTGTTGGGGTTATAGGTATTCGCTTTAATCAAAAAGCTTTTACGGTTATTCCCTCGATTTCAATGCATATTATCAGTAGAAAACAAAATTTTTGAAAAAAGATTTGAGGTGTTTTTCAAATTTTTTTTGAGAAATCTTTACAAGATATAAAAAAATCTTTTATGATTATTCCCCTAGATAAAGGTTCAATGTATGTACTCTATTTTTTCCAAAACATATATTTAATAACGGTCGTCGAGATCTAAGGTCTCCATTTTTAGAAATTTTTGAGATTTCGGCATGCATACCTACTCTTAATACGAGTACTTTCAGAACATAGTAAAGTGCAAAAATACTTCTAGCACATACGAGTATATTATAAAGAATGTTATTAGAAAACTCCAGTAAAGTTTATTCTTCAGCATATCATAAATCATGTAGGAATGGAGAAAATTATGAAAACATGTAACGGGTCAAATATACGCAACGAATTTTTCTTAAAATATGGAATTTCCAATAGGTATAATATAGTATCAAAAATTGTATCGAATAGAAAAATAATTATAGTATGTGTTTTACAGATAGGTACCTGAAATTTGAGCTGAAAATCCAAATTGCTATTGATTTTCCATTCTATACATAGGTTTTGTACCTAAAAAGGTGCTGAATGAATTATCAACATCGAAGTTTGAACCCGGATGCAACTAAAACGATGTTGCGGTAGGTTCCTCTACGCAGTAGCGTAGCGTGGGGAGTGCGGGGGGGGCAGTCCGCCCCGGGCGGCACTTTTTAGGGGGCGGCATTTTTCGGGGAAAATGCAAAAATCCATTAAATCACATTTGTATCATTAAAAACTGGAAAAAATTTCGCCTGCGGCGCTATTTTTTATCTTTTTGTACCATGTCAATATCTATATTTTAGTTATCACACTTGAAAAAACTTCGCCTGCGGCGCTATTTTATCTCTTTTTAGGCCATATAAATATCAATATGTTAGTTATCCCACTCCAGCCTAGAAGTTCTGTAGAATCCTGTAAAATTTCGGGAATTTTGGATTTATATGCCTAAATAAGGGGGGCGGCGGATTTGATTTCCGCCCCGGGCGGCAGAACCCACGCTACGCCACTGCCTCTACGAATTAAAAAAAATGGTTAATAATAATAATAATAATAATAAAATACACAAATTTGGCTGAAGAAATACGGGATATGTGGCATCAAAATTCAGTAAGGGTGGTTCCGGTAATAATTTCATCTACGGGGGTCGTACCAAAAACGTTACACAAAGCAATTAAAGATTTGGATTTGGGCAAAAATATATATAAAGAGTTTCAAAAATCAATTATAATTAGCACATGTTCAATAGTCCGGAAATTTCTAAACAATCATTCATAACCACAAATTTGATAGAAAGCAAGGACTTGGCTTTTGCCCGTCCTTGCTTTCTTATACTACCGGCTTTTTAAAAAGCTGAGATGGGTAGGGTATAATAAAAAAAAAAATCCTCGTTGTAAAAGCAACAGTGAAAACGCAAACATGCATTTCACAAACAGTGGATTTCCAAAAAAATTTATCCCTTGAAATCTGAGGCGTTGTGATTGGTCAGATGTTGGATCGAAGGAGCGTCAAGATTATCGCTGGTGCGAGACACAAGTGAATTCGTGGCTTTAGAAGAGCGGGAATGTTTAATTTGTAGATATAGGCCTAAAACTTAAAATCTGATGCAATTCCTAAAATATGTCTTTTGGTTTTTGACAGCGCATAATAACTACATTTCGTTTCATTCGTCTTGTCAAACTTTTTGTATAGAATTACTACGTAGCCAGTGGCCAAGTTATATGAAACAAGGAGTACATTTTTATTTTTAACGTGAATTGGTAGTACAAATATCAGAAAATACTATGCTAAATATATATTTTTTTTTAAATAAATCTGGGTTTATCGAAATAAACTCAAATACACATTTGTACACTTCACATTAAGCTTGAAAAGCTTGTGTTGTAAAGTGGAGTAAGTCGGCATCGGGAATAGAAACCGCGGCCACTGGATTAACAGTCGAGCGCATTACCAACCAGGCTACCGACCACCTCACGAATTTACTATAAGAATGTATGTACAATAAATAATTATTATACCTTCGTGTAAAAATAGATTCTGCTATAAGTCTGGTTTTCTGTTTTCTCTACCTACCCCGCAAACCGCGTCATTTTTGACGGGTTACAGTAGTAGCTAGTAATATACGTTTAAAGTATAATGTATTTTTGACACTTGATTGATATGATTTCATTTCCAGAAAACTTTTATCTACATTAAAAATTACGAGTGAATTACAAAATATCCAGAAATAAATCCACAACCCACACTTGATAATAGGTATATTAGGTATACGAGTATTATAGTATTCATTTAGGATTTAGGTACCACTGTTTAGAGTTAGTATCAGTGCCTACCTACCCTACTATCAGTGGCGTATATGGGGGTGGAGCGAGGGAGCCCAGTCCCCCGCCCCCGAAATATAAAACAATTATATAAAAAACGTTATTTTAAAACATTATTGCCCAATCCCACCAACTTTTACCTAGGAAGGAGAGCCCTAAGAAATTTCTATACAAAAACAGGGATAATATCTCATGAAGTTATTGTATCATATCTTTATGAAACTAATGTTTTATTATTATGTTTTGTACATCATTTGAAAGAGCATAAATCAGAGAAGTTTTTTCCAAATTTCTGAATCTTAAGGCAATTTTCTTCCTAAGGAAAATCACATCTAAAGTCCTGACTCGTTTTTTAAATAACTATTTATCGAAACTTTAATTCGATATTTTTTATCATTATTGTTTCTTTGGATTGAAACTAATGACTTTAATAGACCAAACACATATTCAAGAAACAAAAAATAATTACAGAACTGAGTAGGTACCTATACTTTCGAAACTATTGGGTTCAATCTTGAGTAATTCGGGGTTTATCGATAAAAAATTAAAATCTCTAAAACCTCTACTACCACCCCTGAAAATATATACATCCATCTATCAAACGTCCTGTATACGTTTGACGGAAATAAAATAGAGGAATCCAACGCAAGCTAATTACTTAGCTAATTATTACTTCTGAAATAATTCAGAATCACATTGCCTTAATTAAATACAAGGAAATATGTATTCTCCATCTCTCTCTTTGTATTTGTATTAAGATAATCAGTTTAAGTATAGGGAGGTTGGTACTTTATAGGTACTCGTATAACTCTTAGGCGTAATTGTCAACTCTACACACGACGTCTAGAATGTGTAAGTAGGGATGTAAATATATAATTATATACCTACAGATCTATGCGTATTGTGTACTTTGCAGAATCCCTCACTGTGCCAAGTTATACTCGCAATCACATTTAGGGATGTTTGTTGTTTTCAGAAATTCAACATAATTCATCGTTCGTCGATAAACTTAGCCGTCAGCCAGCTCGTATCTCTAGGAATTTTCGAAACAAAAACCAAAATACTGTGAAACAACTTATTTTTAAAAAAATATTTTTAAACATTAATCAGAATTTGACGTCACCTAACCTCTCTTCTTATACAAGGATACAAAGAATGTCTGTTGATGATACATTCTGACAATAAATCGCACATTATTTTCAGCATTCTCACCCAAGTGATCATAATAAGCCACTGTACGAAGAAGAGCTATGTGAAGTGTATTTATGACACTTTTTTAAGCCCTTTTCTTCATATACTACCAGATCGACAATATCTATGATCTAAATAAAATATATTTTATTTATTTTCATAAAGCCTTCAATTTTGGACTTTGAGGGTCCATCTATTGTCTTTTTGTCTTGCCACAACCTCCCTTCCAACTCTTTTTGCAATGTCTGGGATCTTAACGTCGTCGATAGTTATTCCTTATTCAGTTTCACAGATACGCAGCATTTATAGTTCCATCATTTCCATTACGAAACATATAAACGAGTAGTATCATATATTGGATAATCAAATCGATGTGTGCTTGCATGTGATGTGCATCTCTACCGGAACGAGTAAGGGGATGAGTATAAAAACTCAATTAGCGTAAGATAACGACCGACTAAACAGCTACTTATGTGAACCCTACGCAGTACAGAGCGGTATAGAGGGTAGACCTCGTAACCTGTGCACCTACCTACTTTATACAGTTTATACCTAACAAGGGGAGTATCTACGAAGACAATATCTACTGCTAAGCCAGCGTTAACCTTTTATAATCACGCTCTGAATTCTATATTTGTAAAATGTTTGTAATCTTACAGCTACTTCGCAGTATTTTTATGCGCATTTATTATACGGATTAATTTATTAAAAAGCTGTTTAATAAAATCTTCTTTAATTAGGTAATCTTATATTTAAGGGTATTAATGTAACGAAATTAGAAAGTTCCAAGTATATACGTACTTACTTTGGTAAGAACATTTCTGTCACAATTTCATAATGAAGAAGTTAAACATAATAAGTTAATACATTAATGCTTTTTCTAGCAATCAAATTAGACATAACTCTAGATATCTCGTAAAGATTATAGGTATACCTACATAGGTACGTATCGGTTTTTTTAGTTTTTTTTTTTATCTTGTTCTATTTCTTAACCTTCAAGTAGACTGCATACTATAGTGCATACCTGCAATATATTCAGGCATATAGTAAATCGTGGACTACCTACTACGTATTATTCACTAGGGGGAACTTATCGCAATGCCGCGATTTCTTGCCGCTAACCCCATTTAACTCCAGATCTTTAACTCTTAAAATAAATAAATAAGAAAAAAATAAAAAATTGGCACTAGGCAGGTAATTGTAATTTAAAGTACTTACATAACTTATTGATTGTTGCATATGTTACTGGAAATGTATGAAATGAGGTCTACAATGCCGGGTCAATTTAGGAATTGTGTGAAATATTTTGACATAAATGCATACATTAATATATACATTTGTAAGCTAATATACGAAATAATGACTTAATAAGCTGCCACACAGATAAAACAGAGGTGAAAACTGACCGATATTCTGGTCAGTTATGAGCTGGTCTTTCAGCTCTACACGGGATGACGTTGATTTATGGTACACCCTGTATATAAATAAGGGTAAATAATCTTCACAACCATGTACAACAGATTTAATTGAAGAAGCAACTAATATTTAAAAGCCGTAGGCCGAAGCCCTTTTTTATTTATCGATTCGACTTTTGTTTCCGTAATCCCACATAAATATTTTAGTTCGTTTGTTTAGAACACATCTAGCATTCTCTGCTTCACCTCATTATCTCATGGGTCTCCATGGATACAAAAATTTTGTCCATAGAATTACTACTGCCAGCGAACAAGTTAATTGACACAGAGAGTAATTTGTATTCAATTGATCCAATTTCCAATTGCATCATATATTATAAAATATTATCAATACAAGTGCTGAACATTTTTGATTTTGTGTTGAATTCACTAATGGATCAATGTATTTATCAAATAGATTTTGTGAAAAATGATTGATTTCTTAGACGTTACATATTTACAATTAATCTTTATTTGGTTAAATGACTTCCAAAAGGGCACTTTTATTTCTTTATCTATCTAAATAGGTCTTGAGAAAGTCTAAACCTGAAAGGTGAAATTGAGAAATGGGATAAATATGATAGATTGAATAGCAATGATCTTTGATGAAACTGGGCAGGTTTCATAGCCTGACCGTGTGGTGTTGTATGTTATATCAAGAAGGGAGGCAAGCAGGCAAGTATACTGTGATGCAGGGCCATTCAACCTCAATACTCTACAGTGGCAGATGGGTGAACGTGTTTAGAACCCCAAAGCCAAACTACTAATCTGCCATTCAAAGACAGAATTTTGCCGTTGCGAATCACGGGGACTTACGTTAGTAGGAAATATACGAGTTAAGTCGATGAAGATACCTACTTAATAGTTTGTAATCTTTAAAGTAGAGTAATATAAAGCGAGTTCTTGAAACATATTGATTTTTGATTAGGGATTCACGAGTAATATAACCCTTTATTTTCAAGTTATATTTATAATCTAGGAAGAATCACGCCGCGTCACCCTCCTGGCCTCCCTAATACAAATACGCGGTTTTTCGTATTTTTTAGGAATAATAATAATAATATTAATACAGTTAAATTTAAATTTAAATTAAAGTTCTGTATAATACGTTTATAATTTTATATTATTATTTTTATTTTAAATCTAGTTTTAATGTTTTTGTTTTTATAAGAATGTATTAGCTGAGATTTTTTTGTATACTTTTGTGATAATAAAATTGATTTGAAATAATAATACTAACATGGACAATTTATAATGCGCCTTTTTGTGGAGCAAGTCCACCTCAAGGGCGCCTTTTACAATTCAATAAGCTAACCTAAGTACTTACATCTACTTATTCTATATACTCGTACTATCATGAACGATTTTTTAAACACGTGAGTTTTAAGCTGGCGTTTGAATTCAGCAGTTGTTCTCGCTTTCGCTCTCGAAAATGCTAAAAGATAGGAGAAAGTGGTCAATGGAGAGAATATAAGTACCTAGGTATCTATTTATTATTTTAATGCACCTGAGCTGCCCGGGGATGTGGAGGGCCTCAAGCCCGCGGGATTTTCCTTCAATGTAGGTATCTATTTATGTTAAGAACTATAAGTCCAAAATCAGTCATATTGGGTTTATATTCTGGAGGAGGGAGGTTGTAGGGGGCGAGGGGAGAAATAAAGAGTTCATATATTTTGAATGCCTTGTGTTTATTGCAAACTATACCTCCCCATCTGACCTATTGTTAGACGCGAGTAAAGGATGTATTTTTATGTGTTTTGAGGATGTTACGCACAAAATTATTTCGTATTTCTCACAACGCATAAAGAAAAACGCTTCAGAAGAAACGTAATATATTTTATTGTTTGTTTTGACGATAAAAAAGTAAACGTTAACAATGGACACAATGACATTAAGATGAGGAATTAACTCAGAATCAGAAGTCAATAACCTTTTCCTATATGACAATATACATAGATATAATCTATTATATACTACATATACCTATTATGCACAATCACGTCGCTTATCCTCCGTGCCTTAAAAGTGAAATCAGGTCGATTGGGCCACACCTTTCATATGTCCAAACCATGGGTAGGTAATTAGGTATATTCATTCGTATAGTCCCTTCACCTTAATTCTTCAGATTATTTTCTTTACTGTTTGTTAATTCTTCAGATTATTTTCTTTACTTAGATGTAGTATGTAAGTCAAAGCTTTTTAAGTACCTATACAGTGCACCCCCATAAACAAGCGTATTTATAAAAAAAATTAATAAAAAATAATATGGCGGTATTCATTGGCGTCTTCGGGGTCGAGGGGTTAGGGTGCAGGGGGTACCACACGTTTTCTCATGTTATCAAAAATTTAGCGCTACTTACGCTGTCGCTTGCGACTTGCATTATAACCGTATATACGCGAGTATATTACCTAGTATAGAAAATTAACCAAGTTGATCACTCTCTAGTTATCTTCAAAAAAATTCTACTGAGATATGTTTTTTGGTAGGTGTGTATTATTTTTTAAAGAAAACATTTTCCACACACAGTGTTATGCGTTTTTCAAATTCATTGTACTGGTATACATTTTTGTTTAAATGAAATACCCAAACTATTCGTTCGCTATTTACACGTCTTTGATTCAATTAAAAAAAAAATCTTGCTTCCCCCTAGCTCTGAGTCTGGTGACACCCATGGCGGCTTTAGATATAATATTGCATAGCATTGCACAGTAGGTCCCTATTATCTATGAAAAGGGAACTTGTTCACAGAAATAATTAACTCGAGTACAAGAGGTTTTAATAAAATGCTATTCAAAGACATATTAATTAATAAAAAAAGGCATAAATGTTTTTCATCCCCGTGAGAGATCAGTATTTAGTTGAGTAGCGCTAGGTTTTGTGAAATGAAAGACTAAAAGCGACCCTTTACGATAAGAGTGCTTTCTTAATTACTTCGTTGTAAAATGTGAAACCAATTATCTCTACAACATTTCCCTTCTTCGATTCGCCCCGAGATGTTTACGATAATGGACTATATTATTATAATTTCCTCTTCAGAAGATTAATTTCTAATGAACAATGCAAATAAATGAAGATAACTGTTAAAAAATTTAATTGATTGTTATTTTCAATTGAGGTTCAATTACATTAATGAAACACAATGAAAAAACATTCGTGTTACTTTCAACCATTTTATTTCCAGTCGAATTATTTATGTATACGAGTACCCACCAGTAGATATCACTAATAGCCCAGGAAATTTAGCTTTGTAGCGTAGATAATTGTCGGAAAGCTGGAAACTGTTTTTATCTCTTCATTAACAAGCAAAGAAGGTTTCCTGAAGTTTGCACCAATTTTACGCTTGTAAACAGGGTGTCCCAAAAACAAAAAAAAATTGAACTTTTTTTCAGTTTTTCATTAATAACTCCTAAAGGAAGCATTCTAGACAAATTGTATTCTCCTGTGAATTAAAGTAGATAAAATTCTTCGTCTACTGAGCATAAATACTACTCCCTACTTTGAAAAATAACTGAGAAACAGCGATTTAAAATTGTGATGTTTTTGTCAACAAATGACAAATCTCTTATTTTTCTTGAATCGTTGTTGAATATCTTTTAATCTGTGCTACTTACAGCAAATTTTAGTACATATGATTCAATTTTCGGTTAATTTTCTATAAACTGGCATTAAAATTTTACCTCTATATTAAATGGTTTAGAATGTAGAGGTATTTAAAGACAGACGAGTGAAATAGATAATCCTTTTAAACGATAGATTTCGGTATGTGAAAGGTAAGATAGACTTAATTTTGCGGCTTTTTCTTAATAACGTACAATTTTTTTAGTTAAAAACCGAAATTTCGCTATTGATACGCCACTGTGTAACAACTTATATCGAAAAGACTATTTTTTTTACCTTTATCAGTTTTACTAATATAACTCCTGAACGGTTATGTTAGGGAAAAGATATTTTACTCAAAATATAACTAAAATTAATTTACTATAACTTGATTTCAAAATTAACTCTGTAACTTAAATAATAATTGAGTTACAGTGTTTGAAAAATAGCATTACTAAAAAAATTAAATTGCCTCGGCTATTTTTGTTGAATAACTCCTGAACCGTGATATAGAGAAAAAAGTTCAAGAGATTTAAATATAAGGTAAATAAATTTTCTTTAACAAAAGCGTAATAAAATAACTTTAAAATTTATAGTAAGAAAGTTATGGATGATCAAAGTCAATATTTTGTGTAACCATTCGACGTTTGCTTATGAATTATATTTGCCTAGTAAGCACCTAGCCGGTGTAGTATGAAATATGTCTGCCTAATAAAGAACCTGCTTGCCATATAGTATGAAATATATCTAAACAAGCGTCGAATGGCTACCCAAAATATTGACTTTGATCATCCATAACTTTCTTACTATAACTTTTAAAGTTATTCAATGCCAATAGAGTGTAAAAGGCTCTATTGGCACTTCGTCATGGTCGTAAAACTAGGTACATATTCCACAAAAGCACATACAAATAAAATTAATAAAGAGATAATAATTATGGTAAGGTACAGATGTGACATTGCAGTACAGACCCACAATCAATTTCAATATCAGATAAATTTACAAGTGTTCATATTAATAAAGTAGAATCCGTGGCAAGAGAGTGTAAAGAGCTCGGCTTGTCCTTCGTCATGCTTAATAATGATTCCATGCTAACCGGTGCCGGATAGCATTTCGTCAATATTATAAAATTCTTTTGCCACAAGATACTTTTTCACCTCTCTCCGGAACGCGACAGGCTCAAGGTGCTTAAGATCAACAGGCAATGCATTAAACAGCCGAACACTCATGCATATGAAGCTCTTTGATGGTTTTGTGAGTCTATGGGCTATAGGTCTAATATCATTCCTGGAGCGTGTAAAATAATTATGGCATTCCCCATTAAGCGGGGTGTTAGCCATGTTGAGCCTTGCAGCATAGTTCAAGTATTCATAGATGACAGTACAGGATAATGTGAGTATGCCCAGCTCCCTGAAAACACCACGGCACGTCTCCCTTGGCCGCATACCAAGCAAAGATCTCACAGCTCTTTTCTGGAGAATAAAGACTCTCTTGGAGTCCGCACCGGTCTCCCAAAACATCACTCCATATGTCATAATACTATGAAAATAAGCAAAATATATTTTCTTCGCGGCGTCGAGTCCACAACATTCTTTTATTTTCCTGATGGCATATATGGCAGAGTTAAGCCTTTTACACAACCCCTCGATATGTGGTGACCACTGAAGCCGCCTGTCAATCGTAACACCCAGGAACCTACAATTATCCACCAGCTCAAGGCCTCTCTCACCGAGAGCAGCAACCACCGGATCGGGCTCTGCAGAATATCTCAGAGAGAAGTGAACAGGATTTGTTTTTGTCACATTTAAAACTAAGTTATTACACAGTGGTGTATCAATAGCTAAATTTGGGTTTTTAACTAAAAAAAATGTACGTTAATAAGAGAGAGCCACAAAATTAAGTCTTCCTTACCTTTCACATATTGTAATCTATCATTTAATAAATTTCTCTATTTCACTCGTCTCTCTTTAAATACCTCTACATCCTAAGCCATTTAATAAAGAGGTAAAATTTTAATGCCAGTTTATAGAGAATTAACCGGCCATTGAATCATATGTACTAAAATTTGCTGTAAGTAGCTTGGATTAGAAGATATTCAACAACGATTCAAGAAAAATAAGAAAATTGTCATACGTTGAAAAAAACATTACAATTTTAAATCGCTGTTTCTCAGTTAATTTTCAAAATAGAGAGTAGTAATTATGCTCAGTAGACGAAGAATTTCATTTACTTTAATTCACAGGAGAACACAATTTGTCTAGAATGCTTCCTTTAGGAGTTATTAATGAAAAACTGAAAAAAGTTCAACTTTTTTTTGTTTTTGGGACACCCTGTACTTAGCACAAGCGTAAAATTGGTGCAAACTTCAGGAAACCTTATTTGCTTGTTAATGAAGAGATTAAAACAGTTTCCAGCTTTCCGACAATTATCTACGCTATACCCCCTTTTTTAACGTTAAAACACCGGTCTATAATTAGAACTGTCACCAAAAGTTTCAGCGTGTTACGATAAATAAATTTCATTCCTGTAAATCCCTTTTACTTTTTTTATGAACAAGCTAGTAATTTCTTTGTTAATTCTTACGCGGATGCAGGATTTACCGACACACTTCTCAGTTTTATCGGCCAGAAGAGTCTAAATCAGTCATGTCAAAGATACGGCCCGCGATCGTAATGTATCACAGAAAGAAGAATCATGTTTTTAGACTTCACTCGATTACTCTACAAATGAACATCTTTTTCTCATCATAATTTTCTAAAATTAGTACGAAAATCCATCAGTTTTATAAAAAAAAATTCCAGCGGCGCTATTTTTTAATCACTTTTATAAAAAAATAAACTTACATGCAAAATATTGTGCCAAATATTATATACATTTTCAAATAAACAAACTACATCATGACCTTCTTCACTATGACTCACAAAAAAATTTCGCCTGCGGCGCTATACACACATTTTTTATGCTATATCAGTTTTTAAAATCTTTGTTGCCCCCTATAGGTCCGAGGCTGGCGACGCACATAAATTAAATAATAAATACAATGTTGTAATAATTCAGAACTTTTTTTATTTGAATCTGGCCCGCCTACACATTCTAAATTGAATAAATGGCCCTCTGCAAAATTGAGTTTGACAACCCTGGTCTAAATAATATTATCTTTATCAATTACCATTCATGATTAATTTCCAAATACCACGGATATTAAAAGATTAGGCTCATATACGCGGGGCCTAAAATGCCTATGTACAAGCATTATGGCCTGAATATCAGTATTTAGAAATCTTCTTACAATATTACCTACACGTAGGTAAACGTAATTACCGACGTTAACAATTTCAACTACAAATTTTCCAGTAAATCGAATTTATTAGAATTCTAGATATTCATTTGTGAATTTGGTAGGTAGGTATCGGATCATAATATAATCTACGGACCAGAAGCGTAACTATAGTGAAATTATTTTAAACTGTCGAACGCAGCTATAAAAGTGCCAGAGCCATAAGTGTGAATAAAGCAGATAGTCGTCCCTTCTCGGAAATTTATTTTTGTGCATTTTTTAAAAATCATTTTTGTACGTCGGCGGGGGAGGGGGGGGGGGAGAATTCCGTGAAAACCAAAAGGTATGGCCGTGCCAAAATGTGGAAACGTGGCCGGCCTCCGCCCTCTACATCTCTGCCCCCCATAATCCCCGACGTACTCAACCTTTTGGCAAATCCCAGTCTGACATATATGTACGATGCTAACCCGGAGTCCGGAGAACACCACTCAAACCCGTAGAAGTGGCAGCTCTAGGATTGACCGACTGATTTGGCACGACCTTCCTCCAGCCACAGCGCCCGACTTCGAATATGATTTTAGGCTCAAATAAGTGAGGGGAAATCTCTAGAATGTACCTACGTCCATGATTGACAATATGGACACATCCATAGAATAATATATAGAACCTATACTTATTACGTACGTACTCTGATCTAAGTGTTGTTATCATTGAAACGTTAATAGGGAGCAGATAAACATTTGTTAGTGGAATATTGAAGTACTGTGTTTATGAGATCATTTCTAACAAGTTATTTATTTATGAGACCAGAGCTCTGAGAGTTAACCGAGTGTTAGGCAGTTTACCCGTGATATTTGATATAGCATCAACGAGGGATATTAATGGACTATCCCGAGATGACCATTATCAACCATTTTACCCATTCCATTGAAAGGTCACTATGAAACTAGGATGAGAATTTACCGAATAAGTTTATATTGTCATTTTTTATTAGAATATTGTTGCTGGGAGTTTTGTCTAGTTAAATGCATCTATAATCTCGAGTTTGAACTTAAATAAGTATGTATATTAATTACAATATTCTTCATAATGATCACACATTTATTGTGGCGTAATTTCATTTCAAAAGTAAAAATCAAGTTTTATAAATTTCAAAACATACACGTAGACTTTTATGCGTGTAAATGCGACCGGTGTTCGACAATTCCCATCCCCATCATCAGGCGTTTGGCGTATGTGCGTTTGATAATAAAATATTTTATTTTATTTTACAATCGTACACGGCTTTTAGGCCATTTGAACAAAGCATATTGCAAAAATTACAAAAAAAAAATCAATAAAAACAGTCGAACAATTGCGCATTACAGACAATTCATTAATTACAAATTTACATCATAACACAAAACCACACACAAACCATATTCAGATCAAAAAAGGAGACATAGCAAACTGTCATAAAATGTAAATATGACTTCTTTATTTATATAAATTATGACTTCTTAAGTATTTTAACGTATTTTTTTTTCATGAGGTGTGATATTTTTACCTTCTTCATAATGGATTATTGTGACTGATTGAAAGAAGTGGGAAGATGAGAATGAATAAGGGATGAGTTTATCCTTAAGTAGGTTTATGTCTACACACAGGACCTATATTATTATGTCAACCTAGTCTTTATGTATTTTTCACATCAATATTTGCTCACTCAGACAGCTTTCAGGAGGTTCTACTTGATAAATTGACATTATACTGAATTAGTGACAGCTGGATTTCGTTGAGTTTTTAGATAGTATTAGGTCTGCTTCTAACTATAGAAGTACTTATTTCTAAGAATGTTTACAAAGGACAGAATATTTTGTATAATAATGCAATAGATAATAATACATTGACAGTGACTATCGGTGAAAAGTAACAAATATTAGGTAGGTATACATTTGTGTACGGAAATGATCAAAATCCTCTAATTTTTTAATTTATTTTCCATGCCTATAATACATTATTCTATTTCATCTCAAAACGCCCCGTACCTTGCGGGGTAGTCACAGAGAACAGGGACCCTTTTCTTGTGATAATTTATCATGTGAGATTTCTTCCATGTGTGATTTTATCCTGTGTGACTCCTTTCTGACACCAATGTTAAGTACATACATACATACATCTTCTTCCCCGTCTATCCTTGATTGAGTCGGGGGCCCAAAGCATCTGTACATCTTCGCCAGAGGCCCCTGTCACTCGCAGCTTCCAGGACCTCTGGCCACTCCAACCACAGTCTCTCCTCGCACAACTTTGTCACCTGCTTCTGCCAGCTATTTCTTATTTGTCCTAATATTCTATGTTGATAGCTCTTTACCTGTATTGTGGTACTTACCCGCCCCTGATAGATAATAACAGATACCTAGCTATAGTCCAAGAGCCCGCTGCTTAATTTATGACGTATCTGTTTTTTGATCGAAATGTGGTATAAATGATAGCTTACCAATAGGGTATTACATCGCACTAGGGTTGCCAATCAAAATCCCTCCGAAAAGGTCCCTCTTCGCGGTTTTTCGCATTTTATAGGAATATGGTAAGAGATAGAAGAAAGTAGTCAAATGCGAAAAACCGCGAAGAGGGACCTTTTCGGAGGGGGCAGGGGGGGGTTGCGGCAAGATTTTGATAGGCAACCCTAGTGCGATCTAATACCCTATTGGTAAGCTATCATTTATACCACATTTCGATCAAAAAACAGATACGTCATAAATTAAGCAGCGGGCTCTCGGACTACTATTATTTTCTTTCTTTTCCCGCAATACTGTAGTATTTCAATTGATCAAATGTTGGTTAACAAAAGCTATTTAGTTTTCCACAACATTTTCTCTCAATCGAACCGTGGCACACTACTTGGCGTAAATAAATAAATAAATCTTTATTGGCCAGTAAATATAAATAACAACAAAAACAAGACAATGCAGTGTGCCAAAAGGCGGACTTATTGCAAAAGCAATATAAAATAAAATAAAAATAAAATAAAATAATTTTTATTGTACTGAAGATAATCATACAATGGGCGGACTTATTGCCAAATGGCAATTTCTGCCAGCCAACCAATATCTTGCTTATTTTCCTATGTCTCGTATGTTACACAGTCTCTTGACACACAGTTTCATAACTGAGAAGAAATAAATATATTATTTCAGTTCCATAGAATATCATTAATTAGGTAAAGAAGAATTATAAATGTTTTTTTGTACCGACGTATCATGACATATTTCATTTTGTAATAATATCATTAGATGTTTCAAAATCTAAGTCGCTTTTAATGATTCGTACTTTCTATTCGTGCGGAATTTCGTCTTATAATTTGATTCGTTTCAACAATCAAACATGTCTTCCTAAAAGAGGTGTAGGTATGTGGTGTAGCTATGAAATCATATTATACCCATCGGCAGTACCTATACCTACCTAGTACCTACCTATAAAAGATGATGAAAGACGGAAATATACATACCTACTAAGGACTACCTAACTACAGCGTGCTTTACTGTGGTTTATTGCGAATGAAATCTCGATTTATTGCAATATTCCAAAATGAATCTTTTTAATTTTCACATTGAGATAGAAAAGATTGATATGATGGGAAGCGGAAATATCGGCACCAAGTGTCAAATCCCCACCCTACTGAACAGGTGACAGTGCTCCCAACACAATTTACTTTGTATCTTTTTATGATTTTGTAATAGACTAATGTTATCATTATTTTTTGGGTAGACAATTACAAACAAAGAACTGATAAAAGTTTTAAAATTATTCATAAACTTTTCTTTTTATCAAAACAATGTAATAAAATATAATAATATGCATTGAATATGTCGTTGGTTTTTATCGCGTTGTCCCAAAGTGAACAATATTTCACATAAAAGTTAAATCAGATTCCAATTCACCTTGGAAACTTTCTTTAATTCATGTCAAATTATAAGAAACGGAAAACGCTACTTGGAGTGAAAGTATTCCGCAATATAATAAAAGTTATTCATACAAAATATTATCATTCCGACCCTTTTGCCCAAAATATAACTCAATAACTTAGGGATCTCTATTGGAGCAGAAAATATCCTTCAGGAAATAACAAAAGTTGGTCCTTTGAAGGAGAATTTCATACCAGTTAGGCATCGGTGAATCTCTATAGAGGCGACTAGTAGTGAAAAGAGAAACACAATATACTTTATGCAAATATTAAACCAATTTCCCCATTCTATTTTAATACAAAGCCACGTTAGTTGGTACGCTCAAAAGAACTATTCATATTATACGAAGACATAATACTCGTACATAGTATCTGGCGTATCATCTAATATTACTAATATTATACCTCGCCCTGCTTTGTTAAACTACCACCATATTTATTATACATACAAGTACATACATAAAAAGTTGGCAATTTATGAAAAATTCTTACCTCAATTAGCTATGATAAAATATTATTAGAATACTCGAGTACCATATATGAACGAACGACAATGATATTTACATAAAGCCATTCCTGGAAAAATGGTTTCTATATGAGATTTTTTACATAAAAGTAAAACGTTAGGTCCATAGAAACTATTTTTATACTTATGCTCGTGCTCTTACTTGTAAAATGTACCTACCTAGGCATATTTATTTCTTCTCTTTTATCTTTTCTTGGATCTGGTGATCTGTTTCTAGTAGTCTTTCAGGAAAACAATTACCAGGTGGGATTAATTTGGCCGCAAAATATGGGATTCTGGAATCATCCATCGTATTCATTCTCCAGAATCTCCTCCTAGTTCTGCTCTATCCTCTGGTGTATTCAATCTCACAGGAATATAATGATTAAATATCATAAATCTATTAAATAAATTAAATAAATTAAATATCATAAAGCATCTTCATAAAGATTTGATCCATTCACAACAATAAATTCATAATATAGACCGTTGAAGTTACATTAAAAAAGTGGGTATAGCGTAGATAATTGTCGGAAAGCTGGAAACTATTTTAATCCCTTCATTAACATGCAAAGAAGGTTTCTTGAATTTTGCACCAATTTTCCGCTTGTGCTAAGTACAGGGTGACCCATAAACCGAAAAAATAATGTACATTTTTCAGTTTTTCAGTAATAACTTCTAAACGATGCTTTCTAGGAAAATGGTATCTTTTTATAAATTAAAGTACATAATATTCTGCGTCGTTTGAGTATAAATACTCATTTGTACCTCAAAAATTATTGTGATTCAGACACTGCCAAATACATAATAATTTTCGGGACAAATTGAAATATTCGTATTTTTCACTTTTGTTGTTGAATAACTCCCTAACTCAGGTATTTACGGTAATATTTCACTAAAAATATTTAATTGTGAGTCAATCTTCTCAAACTTGTGATTAAAAGTTCAGACCTACGGCACACAGTTCAGGATGCACAGGTGCTTAAAGAGAGACGAGTGAAATAGAGAAATTTATTAAATGATAGATTTAGATATGTTAAAGGTAAGCTAATTTAAATTTTACGATTTCATTTTATTAATGTATAGATTTGTCACGTAAAATATGATTTTTAATACTGTTACACCACTGCCTAATATTTTATATCGAAAAGAGTATTTTTTTACATTCATTGGTTTTATTAAAATATCTCCTAAACGGTTAGTGTTCGGAAAAAATATTTATATCGGAATTTATCTAAAATAATTTCTCTATATTATGATTCAAAAATAATTTCTTTGACTTAAATACTAAGTGAGGTAGAATTGATTAAAAATGGTATATAAAAAATAAGTTCATACATGCCGTCACTTTTTGTTTAATTGCTTCTATACCAAGAGGTGTAGCGTAAATCCATTAAATTGAATTTAAAGCGAAATAAATTTCCTATAAAATAAGTGGAATAAAATTAATTTGGGAGTTATAATAAAAAAGTACTAGATGATCAATATCAATATTTTATAAAATAATTCCACGCTTCCCATACAAAATGTTCCTGCATAGCAACGTGCCTCTACACAAAATCAACTTTGATCATCTAGTACTTTTTTATTATAAATCACAAATTAATTTTATTATACTCATTTTATAGAAAATTTATTTAGCTTTAAATTTAATTTAATTAATTTATACTGCACATCTTGGTTTCGGAGTAATTTAACAAAAAATGACGACATATGTGAACTAATTTTTTATATACAATTTTTAATCAATTCTACCTCACTTAGTATTTAAGTCAAAGAAATTATTTTTAAATTATAATATAGAAAAATTATTTTAGATAAATTCCGATATAAATATTTTTTCGGAACACTAACCGTTTAGGAGATATTTTATTAAAATTAATTAATGTAAAAAAAAATACTCTTTTCGATATAAGATATTAGGCAGTGGCGTAACAGTATTAAAAATCAGATTTTACTTGACAAAACTATACATTAATGAAATGAAATCGTAAAATTTAAATTAGCTTACCTTTAACATATCTAAATCTATCATTTAATAAATTTCTTTATTTCACTCGTCTCTATTTAAACACCTGTGCATCCTGAACTGTGTGCCGTAGGTCTAAACTTTTAATCACAAGTTTGAGAAAATTGACCCACAATTAAATATTTTTAGTGAAATATTACCGTTAATACCTGAGTTGAGGAGTTATTCAACAACAAAAGTGAAAAATACGAATATTTCAATTTGTTCCGAAAATTAATATGTACTTGGCAGTGTCTGTATCACAATAATTTTTGAGGTACAAATGAGTATTTATACTCAAACGACGCAGAATATTATGTACTTTAATTTATAAAAAGATACCATTTTCCTAGAAGCATCGTTTAGAAGTTATTACTGAAAAACTGAAAAAAGTACATTATTTTTTCGGTTTATGGGTCACCCTGTACTTAGCACAAGCGGGAAATTGGTGCAAAATTCAAGAAACCTTATTTGCATGTTAATGAAGGGATTAAAACAGTTTCCAGCTTTCCGACAATTATCTACGCTACAAAGCTAAATTTCCTGGGCTAATAATACAACGAATTGATTTGGGAGACAAATTTTCAAATAGAGTAGGTCCCGTGAATATTATATTCACGAAATATGGCATTTTTCATTAACCACTCTACCACGCCCTTCAAAGTTCTTCGAAGAAACACATCAGGGATTTCACAAGGCACAGTCTTTTCCCATTTCCATGCATTGCTGTTGATAATGCTGCCCTGATAATGTACATAATACTGGTATTATCGAAGTCATGTATGTTTGTAACGATGGCCCTTTGGCAAATTTTTCAAGTTCTATGAATATGTATATAAATTTTAAGCAGCGACCCGTTCGTGGGTGACTAAAAATTTTCGTCGAAGTTTCACTTTTTGTGTCGCATGTTTGCAGAGCTTGACGAAATCGAATAGGAACGTTGTAAAGAATGGAATTAATATCAGTATTTTGTTTGAATGTACGATATATTTTTGAATTCACTATACGACCAGTGCTTTAAATCGGTCAAAAAACATTGGTTGACCAATACGTCTAGACGTAAAGCAACGTAAAGTTTATGAATAAAAAATCGAAATATCGAATTGTTCCTACTAATGAAATTATGAATGAATTTTTTTTTGAAATAATAAGTACTTCACACAGTCCAGGGGCAAAGCTACCTAAGAACACGATTCCCATCGAGTTACCTTTCAATTTTGGATGATAAAAAATCAATAAAAAATCAACAACTCTTACAACGCAATGAAAAATGTTGCGTTAAAATTTTGTAGATACGCCTTTCTCCCTTCGGTCGCTATTCAAATGAGCGCGCGAAATACGCGGTACCTACCCGCGAGTAATACAACGTTGATATTTATATCGTGTGGGAAACCGGCAACTAGCGTATTCTTAGCAGTGACCTTCCATCAAAATGACAAAAACATATCTATCTATCTCACTTTTTTTATAACACGCGATAGTACTGTCTCTTTCCAACAGTCTACAGAGGGAAAAAGTTCGAACGTCTTGCTCAAACAATAATTAAGGTTATTAATCAAAAGGGATTATTCATTTTACTGTTACAAAAAAGAGTGTTCACTAGTACAGAGTAATTTTTACTTATGGATATGTTTGATGATATTATGAATCATGTTCATAAAATCACGAATTACTTAGATATTTTTTCAATAGATGCTGACATACCGAAAAGTATTAAATAGTATTTTCGCTGTTTTACCTTAAAGATACGAACATTATTGGTAGTTACATTATGTAATTTAATAATTTAGGTAATTATTATGTACAAGAATAGGCTAGAAATATTGATAATATGAGTTGAAAATAATGCGTATTATTTTTCGTGAGACATCTACACAAAAATATTGAAATTAGTATCTTTCGTTTGGTTTCCATAGATGGTGTTGAGTTGCGCTCTGATTGTGCGCGAATTTAAACTCGATTTTTGACATAAAAAAGTTTAATAAAAAGTATTTGAGTGAAAATAAATATTCACTTCTTCTTATTATAATTTTTAAATAATAAAATAATAATTTATATGTGGAGAGTGATTGTATAATTCGTAAATTAATGTTATAAAAAAACTTTTTGAATTTCGGTAGGTAGGCGAGTTTATTAATGCCATGGATCAGGAGCGAATATAGAATTTAATTTTAAGGATCATGGTCCATGTAGATGGAGTAGAAAAGGACTAGGAGCAGGGGCAAAGGTTCCTAAGAATACAATTCGCCCATCAAGCATTTTTTTTAAATTTAGGATAATAATAATACCTAGGTCTAGTCTGATATACTGCAAAAAAAAAACATTGGTCCCGGCTTCCCTTCTACAGAAATCCACCCTTCGCCACTGTCACACACATACCTACCTATTACATTATTGATAGAGAATGCAATTTGAATTCTGTTAGTAATCACACTTACTGTAGGTAGCAGTGGCGAAGGGTGGATTTCTGTAGAAGGGAAGCCGGTACCAATTATTTTTATTGCAATATTATGTACCTATTGTAATTCGTGGGCACACACGGCCACTCAACACCATCTATCAAAATCGAAGCAAAACACGCAGCTTTCAAATTTATTGTGCAGATGTCTCTATCGTTATGCAAAATAAAAAAAATAACACGCTTCTACTATATTATCAATTTTCCAGCGTATTGTCGAACATAATAATTACCTAAAATATTAAATTAATATACATACCTAATATAATTAAGCACGTTCCCATCTTTAAGGTGATTCAGGTATATCAACATCGATCGAAAAAGTTTGTAATTATATTTAGTTAGTAAAAATATATTAAGTTGAACCGCTTTCCACAAATATCACTAAAATACCTCCATATGAGTATTAAAACATACAAAATACAATATAATATTATACTAAATACAAAACCCGGAGATAAAAATATACAAAACATATTGCATTTGTTTTGACAGCTTGTGTCAGATAAAATCTTGCCATATGAAAAGTTTTATATCGCTAATAATTTTAATGTCATATTATGAAGAAAAAAACATGTATCTAAAATATTCTAAAATTGAATATGCGAAAATCTACTACTTGTTAATAACCTTATATTAATACCTGTAGTTAGCAATAGATTAATATACTTGTCCTCAAGTAATCAAACAAAAAGGGTCTAAAATCAACAAATTATTAGTCACATCTAGCGATAATATTTGTAAACAGCAATACTTATCGTGCTCTTCATTTTTTTAAAAAAACATTACAAATTTGACCCATTCGTAAAAATATCTTTGTATTAGAGAATAGAAATGTGCAGTGAACTAGTCTCTTTTGAAAAACATTCCTAAATTACTGCCGCTAAGACATGGTAAATTTTTTCCTCTATGACGTTGAAAGAGACAGTAGTATTCCCGTTTTCTCATAAGACTGAGAGAGAAAGATATATTTTTGTCATTTTAAAGGAATATGAACACACACGCCTGGTAATAAAATCTGCACCAGTAACTAAAGACGACACGGTTTACCTCACAATATAATAGCAAAGAGTACGGGCTGCCCATCGGAAACGTTTCCCGCGCTTATTTAAACTACTAATATTATTATACCGTGCACCGCCATCTATCGGAGACGAATCTACAAAGTTTGAATGTAATATTTTTTAGTGCATTTCTGATTTTACATCATTCTAACTATTATTTATCTATCTAAATCAAAGGATAACTCGATGGTAATCGTGTTCTTAGGTAGCTTCGCCCCTGGTAGGTAGGTACCTGGTACCTATGTAGGTACGTACCTGGTACCTATGTAGGTAGCAGTGGCGAAGAGTGGATTTCTGCAGTAGGGAAGCCGGGGCTAACATTTCTAATTGAATTACGTCAGATTAGATATTATTACACCTATCATTTTATCCAAAAGGTAACTTGATGGGAATCGTGTTCTTAGGTAGCTTCGCGCCTGGTAGGTAGGTACCTGTATGTAGAATTAGTATGGAAAGTAAGACCCCATATTTTTTATTCCCCATTCTCTATAATTATGTCTTCTTACGGAATAGAGGGCAATATTACTTTTAGATAATTTTGAGTATTTAATTTTTTAAAAACACATTTATTTTAGAAATCCTTCCCAACAACATAGGGAGTGGAAACACAGAGCGCCCTTGACGTGGGAATACTCACAAAACGACGCTATATAAATAGTCCATTATTATTATTGCTCCTATTACAATGATATCAGAACATTATCAGGGCAGCATTAGCAACAGAAATGTAGGGTCATGGAAAAAGACTGAGCCTTGTGATCTCCCTGATGTGTTCCTTCGAAGAACTTTGAAGGGTGTGGTAGAGTGGCAGTATGAGTATAGTTAGTTAAAGAAAAATGCCAAATTTCGTGAATATTATGTTCACGGGACCCACTAGTATTGTAGTAGTTGCATAAATTTTATCAAGAAGTTTATCTTTCGTTGAAACTTATAATTTATTAAACTATCTAAAGATCGCAATATATTATGTCATGCTAAGTGTCGAGTATAGTAATATCAATATAGGCACAGCTGAAAAGTATCATCATATAGGTACTCGTATACTAACAAGTTTGGAAGCTTTCTAAAAGTTTACTTCTTGCTTCGGATGGTCGAGATGGAAACTATACTAACTGTATATGGAGAATAGATAAAGTGTTTATACAAGTCCTCACTGTACACTATAAACTTGTACTCCAGTCGAATGCAATACATTCCTAACAATCCGAGTCAGGCAGGAACGGTAAAAGATGATAATTAATGTAGAATGCTAAAGTGAGTCTTATATTTGGGTCGTGTAGGCGGCGAAAAGTATCGCCTTCTCCGCCTAATTTTAATAAACAATTCTTTTTTGACTAAAATATCATCAAGAGTCACAAAGTAAGACAGCAGTATTGTTGCAAAGGGAGGGTAACATAGACATAGATGAAGGGGTGGAGCTGGTAGGAGAGGGATGTCTTGATGACCATAATAAGGAATATGGATGATCTGTGGAAGACAGGGAACTTTTCGCCAGAGTGATCTCCAACGTCGGGGGACCTGACATTGGCACAAGAAATAGGAGAACAAACAATATTTACCATTCCAAGTAGCCACTTTTTAACTAAATACTTAAATATTATTAATAGTATAATTTCCGAAGTTATAGTCTCGCTGTCAATGCGACGTAACACAAAAGAGTGAAACTAAACAAGGGCCTAATTTCTTGAATAGATTCGATAGCAAAAGAGAAATTTCTTTTAAAACCCTCGTAATATGAAGTACGAGGGGGTACCCAAAAATAACCGAACTTATGTTGTGGAGGGCGTAGTTTTTATAGTAGCGCATTCTAACTTTTGGACTGTGTAGAGCCATCATTTCTGAGTCAGTGAGCCAAAAATAGTTGCTAAAAAAGGTTCCGTTCGGCTTTTGTGGTTTTTTTTTAGTGACCACGGATATTCTGTTTCAACTGTAAACACAAGTAGAAGAAAGATCAGCGTGGACAGTGATAGACTCTGGCTGCGGCAAAGTTTTAAACCTCCCCCAAACTACTTGTACATTGGAAAGCGAAGCGAACTGACTGGTGCTGTGTTGTATTCTTACTGACAACAACGTTAAATACATACATTATAAAATGACCATCTAACAAGTCCAAAAATGAGTTAGCTTTGCAGAAATATCGGTTATATTATTATGTACAAAATGATAAAGAGAATATTATAAAACTGTTTTCACAAACCACTCCCATTGTATTTTATTGCTAACTAGCTAAGTTACCGGTGCTTCGCAACGGCAAATTTGTGAAGTAGATCGACAGTATGACCCGAACTCCATTCATCTGTTCATTCATTCTGACAACGTTCTAGAAAGTTCCGCATTGTTCTATTAACTTCTATAACTTTCTACAATGTTCGATTACCCTCTACAATTTCCTAGAAGCTTTTACAAATTTCGCCTTGCTTCCACAGCCTTCTAGAAGAACTAACGTAATTCTCTGAGCGCTTGGATTTCTTCGTTCTGATAGAGTCTTCCACTATGACTTGCAGATTCAAAATTTGACAAAAGATTTGTGTTCTGCTCGTGAAGATCTTTCATGAAACACAAAACACGGTGGTGTGCGGTGACAATTTTTGTCTATGGCTTTATCCGTTAAGTCCTCCTAGGTTCCCTAATACCACGAACGTTTTGATGCTATTTCAAAATTTTGATTTTAAAAAGCCTTTTTCTCCTATTTCCCCTTAATTTTCTTTTGCAAACGTGTAAAATATCGTGAAATAGTTTTTCAAAATTATTCATTAGTAATAAGTTTAATTTTTAATAATATCGAGTAGCACTTCATCCCTTTGCGAATTTCCGTAAACTTCGTAAACAATATGTGATCCACTTCATGAAGACAGGTTGATGATGTTTTATTTCATTTTACATAAATTTCTTAAGAGTACGCATACCGACATTTCAAAAATTTCTAAAAACGGGAGACCTTCTTTCTCGACAACCGTTAATAAATATTCTCTGGAACAAAATAGGGTAGATGCATTGAACATTTATCTAGGGAATAACCGTAAAAGATTTTTTATATCATGTATAGATTTCTCAGAAAAAAAATTAAAAACACCTCTGATCTTTTTTCCGAAAGACGGAAACTCGTTTCCCGAAAGTCGCGGACGAATTTTTTTTTTATGTACTGATAATACGCGTTAAAATCTAGGGAATAACCGTAAAAGTTTTTTGAAAATCGCAAAATTAACTCCAAAAAATGGAAAAAAACGCTTTTTTTACCATTTATCATGCAATTGTACACGCGATTTTGAACCTTAATGCCGTGGGAAATGAGTGTGACGTCATTCTTGGTACCAAGGCCTTATATTTAAAGCCCTTAAAACAGAATAAATTTCTACTCGTGTGTTACTCCTTTGTACTGGTATACCTAAATAATATTATCTAAACATTTTTATTGCATATTGCACGTAAGTATCTAACATGCATTACCAAATCGTATTTCCAGTGCTTTTATGCGACTCGTGAAACAAGGAATATTATATGACTCGCATAATATTATAATGATATAAAAGAAATGTAGGAGGGCAATGTCCGAAAAAAGAAATGTAGGAGGGCACTTTGCCTTCCATTTAGAAGTAAAGATGTGAACGAAATCCCCTTTCAGAGGCTTTGTATTATTTGTAGGTAAAAAAGGTATTAGATATATAAATATTCTTCAAGCAAATAATATACATACAATAAAGTTAGGTATGCTACAATGAGTCATACAGAAATGTTCACTAGGGCGAACTTATTGCAAACCTGCGATTTCTTCCAGTTGCCCATATTAACCTGTCTAACAAAACATATGTAATAAAGTTATTCCTAATGCCCTAACACCTGTTTCCATCCTTGGACAAGGACACTGAAGGAATGTAAGTTAGGGTGGGGTTCTTCGGGGGGCTCCCTTCTGGCTAACCCCGAGTCCACCTCTTAAAAATATTTTGCCAAGAAGTGCGGGTAAAGAGGACGCTATATGCGCCTGTGCTACCTGGGGATGGGAAGGGCCTTAAGCCCGTGGGAGTACTTCAATGTAATGCTAACACCTTAAAATGGTGCATATATGTTTTACTGTTTTAATGGATGAATTGTAATTATTACTTTACCTAAATACAGAAAACTTCTATAAGTATCTATAAGTTTTGAATGTCATCAAAGTTCCTATCTTAATTGCTCCGAATTAATGAAGCTTTTTTCATGTAATAGAATACCTAGAGCAATAGGTGAAATATACCTAAAAATATAAATATAATATTTACTTATATATCTATCTCGGGTTGACTGTAAGATATTGGTTTTGCAATAAGTCCGCCTTTTGGCACACTATAATTTTCTTGCTTTTGTAACTATTTATATTTTCTCTGGCCAATAAAGATTTATTTATTTATTATTATCTTGAAAAGTCTTTTTACGGTTGCTGAGTCATCACTCGTATTTGGTACGGTTTAATGTAGACCTAAAGAAAAAGATTTTGTCCTACATTTCAGTTTTGCCATTCGCATGTATTTACGTTGTATGTGCCTATATATTTATATAAGTAGTATTTATTTTTATTTAATGTGTTGTGAATAATATTGTTATAATTTTTTATTGTTAGTCATTTTAGGTAAGTACTCTTTTGTACGCACATTCTGTATTTGTTTGATTTCTCTAGTGGTTGATTGGAAGATATCGCCCATGGAAACAAACCCGCCATTTGTTTAATGCATGTCATTATATCAATAAAGATTTTTATTGTTGTTATTATTATTTCCAAATCAATTTTATTAACACAAAAGTATACAACAAATTCTCAGCTCTACATATTAACCACATTCATTTAAATTATTAATTTAATTTATTATTATTTTTAAATGAAAATGGGCTTATCGAAATAAACCCAATTGCATATTTGTGCACTTCATAGTAAGCTTGAAAAGCTTGCGTCGTGAAGTGGAGTAGGTTGGCATCGGCGATCGAATTATTAGGTATTATTATACCAACATACTCGTAATGTAGGAATATTAATGTAATGCAGGAAAAGCTTCTGAAGAAAACTCCATTTTGTAACAATCGCAATATCATCACATTCCATTATATTCTCCCCTATAATAGAGCTGACCAAGTTGATACAACACGCGAGGGTTAATCTAGGTCTGATTCTGTAAGTATTTTAACTTAGATAAGGTCGTTCCAAAATTTTAAATTTAAGTCATTTTTAGTTTGATACCCTATTCTCTATCGTTGGCCCAACTTAATTCTTAACAATTTTTAAAATAAGTTAACCAGAAACAATTTTAGTTGAATATTATTGTCTACTGTACATCGGGCATGCGCTTTGTTATGTATCTACTAGTTACAATATTATTGTTATTTTGACTTGACAGATGGTATTGTCAATATTACAAAATAAAACATTTAATCGGAAGCAACTCTTCAAAAAATTCCCAGCAATTTCGAGGAATTCAAATAGGATCATTGTAAAATTTCCCCGGAGGGATAGATATTAGATAATCACGGGTAAAAAAACGCTTTACTCGACTGTACGTGAACCTGAGATTTTACGAGAAGATGCGGAGTCGTGGAGTGATGTGGAAAACGGCTATACCCGTAGCTAGGCAGTTGGTAGAAAGAGGGTGATGAGAAGAATATTGCGACTTGGACTAAATAAAATTATATAAACAGCTGATGGTCAATCAGTTTCATCTTCTTCACGTGTTAAAAAGTTTTATTAATGCTTTGGGTCAGACCACTTGCACAATAGTCGTATTCGCAGACGAAAGAAGAAGAAGTCTTATCAGAATCATTTACATGTTGAATTTTCTATTTAGAACATAACACGTTTGTTGTATTAATTGTATTGTGGGTAATATTTACATAATAATACTTATTATATTTTACTTTGTTTTTGCTTTATTTTCTTATGAATAAATGAATACCTTTGTAGGTTTTTCTTTAAATCACTTTATTTTACTTACAATTGAAACCTATCTATGTATCTATCCATCTACCAATACACTCACGCCGCATCTTTTGCGGGGTAGGCAGAAAGAACAGAATGCCAGACCGCCTTGTTCTTACACACACACTTCTTACTCCCGAAACATTCATACAATTTGTCATGCACACCCTTCAACTTCTGCTTTTACTCAAAATGCATCCTTCCTTGAGAACATGATCGGTCTTGAGTGGCCTCACTTCCTCGGGTCTCTTCTTTTATTGACTTTTTGGCCATCTTGTCTTCATTCATTCTATCCACATTCCCTAATTTCTTAACTTTCACTACCCCTGTTTTACGAGTACATTCACTCATTTCTCTAAGCACACATTCATCTCAACGACCTCAATTCCACTGCGTTCAACCCTGTTTCGTCCTTCTTCAGCCATGTCCACGTCTCACTAGCATAATTAGGGTTGGAACTTTTGCTTTTGTAGACACTAACAATTAGTCTGAGCGCATTTTCAATGCCATGAGGCTATTAAAAAATGTGATTGGAAGACGGGTGTAGTGACTACAATGATTGGACTATGATGGACCAATGATTGCGTATGTTGAAAGAATGAATGATAACAGGAGGACTTAAAATATATATTAGGTACCTATAGGTATGGATGATAGAAGAGGGGTGAGGAAAAGGTGCCGTCCGAGACTGACCTGGACCGATCATGTCGACCACATCCTCAAAGACGGACACGTTTTAAATAAAAGAGATCGTAGAGCGTGTATGACTAATTGCGTGGATGTGACGGAAGCAAGAAGTGTGTGTAAGGAAAGGGCAGTTTGGCGCTCTGTCCTCTCTAACAACCCCGCAGGGGACGCGGCTTAGATATACAGTTGGAATAGCTACTTTTTACGTTACGAGGATGAAATGAACTTCTTCCACGAAGGTCTTGGCGTAGGCAGCTGTAGAATATTTATTTTGCTACAATTTTTTGGTTTTCAACTTCAACATAACGTAACACATAAGTACTTAGCATAATTTTATGTGAAACGTATAAAATTCGGTATTAAAACACACGTATCAGAAGGTAGAATTAATAAGCCGCATGCAACATAGGTGCGGCTAAAATAAGTTAAAAATTAACTTAAATAAGCACATTTTGACAGAAAACTATTCCAAAATTAAGTTACAGAATACGATATGAGCTTAGGTTGAACTAGTGGCCGTACTATTTCAAATAAGAGAACACTTTAAGACGTAAAAAACTTAAATCAAAGTTACAGAATAGCAAATGAACTTATCTAAGTTAGTGCGTTCTAATTTTAGTTTAGCTCGTGTTTAAAAGATAGAGAATCAGACCTAGTATCAACTCAATTAATTTTATCAGAGATTGCCAACCGCAAAATCACACTCCTAATTGCAGCCAGACATTAGGTCTGATTCTGTAAGTATTTTAACTTAGATAAGGTCGTTCCAAAATTTTAAATTTAAGTCATTTTTAGTTTGATACCCTATTCTCTATCGTTGGCCCAACTAAATTCTTAACAATTTTTAAAATAAGTTAACCATAAACAATTTTAGTTCAATATTATTGTCTACTGTACATCGGGCATGCGCGTTGTTATGTATCCATTAGTTACAATATTATTGTTATTTTGACTTGACAGATGGTATTGTCAATATTACAAAATGAAACATTAAATCGAAAGCAACTCTTCGAAAAATTCCCAGCAATTTCGAGGAAGTCAAATAGGATCATTGTAAAATCTCCGCGGCGTGATAGATATTAGATAATCACGGGTAAAAAACGCTTTACTGTTATAAAGTTTTATTAATGCTTTGTGTATTATCTGAATCAGACTCCCAGATAACTTTTTTTTTTTTTTATTGTACGGCATTCCACCCGATGCCGAGTGATACAGCCATAGTACATACCTGCAACAGCCCTCAGTAGGAGCTGTGCGGCGCGGTAGCAATATTTCTATACTCAAAATTGCAACGATACTACATTATACTTGTACAGCGCACGGTCATAATATAAACCGAGCTGATTATTTCGATCGAACAATGGATTTTAGATTATTTTTTTGTATATATATTTTTTAAACTTTTTACTTATTAGGTAGTATTATTTCTTTGCTCTAAATAGGTATAAGCTTACATATTCTCTACAAAAATTTTTCATTGTATTTTAGGAATCTAACTATACTTCTCATAATAACAATATCTCCACTTGCCAACAGTGACTGAATACTAGTCGGAAACGGCGTCACATTCATTAATTCGCTAATTAATTCGTCCCGATCGAGGAGAGGACACTCAAAGAAGATGTGGTTTAGGGATTCCTCCTCATCACCGCACCTGCATTTTGGAGACTCGATCACTTTAATTTTATATAAGTGGGAAGCTGTGCAACAATGTCCTATTCGCATTCGGCACAATAACGATATATCGACCTTGGACAGTCTGCAATGTAGGAACCACGGGGACGATATAATTTTTTCTTGTATATTTTTGTAATGATTACCTTTAGGTGAAGATTGCCACTCAGAAAACCATCTATCTCCTATCTTTTTACGGATTCCTACCAGCATCTGTGATGCTGGAGGGGCAAATTTCTCAACTGGAGTACCCGAGTGACAAGCATCCTTAGCCAATTGATCGACCATTTCATTACCTACGATCCCGACATGGGCTGGGATCCACGCAATATGTATTGTAAAATGACTCTGAGCGAGATCAAACAACGCTTGCTTGATTGCCCAGAATGTCGCATCTCGAGGATCCTGTTTGATGTTTTTTAATTTATGAACGAGGCTAAGGGAATCGGTAAATATTACTGCCTTATATAGCTTTATCTTTGAAATTTCTGTCAATGCCTCCCTTAGTGCAATGCACTCTGCTGAGAACACCGACGAATTCCTGGGAAGAGTAATTTTCCTTTCCAAACCAAATTTAGGGATGCAAAATGCTGCCCCACACCACCCCCTAATCGATTTTGAGCCATCAGTAAACACGGGGGTGAAATCATTCCATCTAGAATCGATTTCTGAGTCAAACATCGCATTGACCATTGCCTGGCTCCACCCAGAAGCAGTTCTATTTAAACCCATTGACTCAGAGATCTGCGGTCGGAACATTATGGCCTCGAACGGCACCGAAAATACTGGCATATTTGACGCATTACAAGATGGAAGGAGTGTTGTTCTCTCTGTTATAGCGGTGCACAAAAATGGAGCACTAGCATCCTTCGCCCTGGAGGGTCCAGCGATTACCTCAACTAGAGACGAAAGCTTACTAAGCAAGGGGTGGTTCGAGTTTTGCATTTTTAGGATAAACTTAAATGAGAGAAATTCTCTACGAAACAGCAAAGGCATCTCAGCACACTCCACCTGCAAGGCGTTCACCGGGGATGATTTCATTGCTCCTAGTATTAGTCTTAAGCATTTGGATTGGACACGCTGTAGTTTTTCATTCAAGTAGGTGGGCAAAGGATCCAGGAGCTGGCATCCATAATCCAAGTGGCTGCGTACCAAAGCAAAATATAAAATTCTCATGGTTGCTGGGTTACAACCCCACCATACTCTCGATACCGCCCTGAGGACGTTCATGCTTTTTTCACACTTTGTGATAGTATGTTCTATATGTTCATTCCAAGACAACTTGCGGTTAAAAAATACTCCCAAAAATTTAACAGACTTTTGTATCGGAATATCTGTACCGTTCACCTTCACGGACACCTTCGGGAGTTTATGCTTCCTAGAAAATATAACGATGTTGCTTTTCGAAGGGGACAGACTAAGCGCACTGGCAGACAGCCATTCATTCAGTCTTGATAAAACTCTCTGCAAGTTCTCGGCAGCAACCGATATATTCCTGTTCTCGCAGTATAACACAAAGTCATCCGCGAATTGAATTATTTCACATGGTGTTGTGTCGATTTCCTGCAAATCCGCTGTATAAATATTGAAGAGAATCGGGCTCAAGGCTGATCCTTGAGGTAATCCTCGGAAAACTTTCCTGTGAATTACTCCCTCAGGGCAATCTAAACGAACGCAGCGCTCCGCCATAATGTTAATTATGAGTTGAGAAAAATTGTCTGGTAATCCCATTTTCGAAAGTTTCTGTTTCAATACCGTCAATGAGACATTGTCGTAGGCACTAGATATATCGAGAAAAGCGGCAACAATATTCGATTTCCCACAGAATGCCGATCTGACCTCCGTTGTCAACACGCTAAGTCCGTCCAAACAAGACAACCCTCGTCGAAATCCATTCTGCCATGGAGGTAGCAAGGAACCATTCTCTACGTACCACTCTAATCGTGTCTTCACCATACGTTCGAATATCTTCAGGAAGCAACAGGAAAGGGCAACAGGACGATACGAGGATGCCAACCATGCATCCTTACCCGGCTTTAGGATAGGAATAATGACTTGGACTTTCCACTGAGCCGGAATCATTCCAGAGTTCAGAATTGCATTGTACAGTCTGAGTAATAAAGAAAGGAGGCTCTCAGGAAAGTTGCGAATAAGTGCATAAGAGATGCCATCGTGTCCCGGAGCTGAATCTCCAGAAGACTGTATGACCATCATTAGTTCGTCAATAGTAAAAGGATAGGACCAGTGTGATTTATTATCCGATGGATTTGAAAACAAAGATGGAATTTCTGAAAGATGCGGAACATATGATGGCACTATTTTATTAGAAAAATCAGAAATCAGTTCTTCTCTCAGATTAGCACTTCCATGGGGCTTTCCAGAACCCCTAAATCTCTTAATTGATCTCCAGACTTCTGATTGTGGTGTATTCGGCGATAGGCTGGAACAAAAATTATACCATCCCTGCCTTTTTTTCTTTTTCATAATACGTTTGGCCTTGGCTTGTGAGTTCTTCGCCAGGATGTAGTTATCAAATGTCATATCTTTGTTGTACCTTTTAAGCATCTGTTTTCTTTCCTTTACAACTTCATCACATTCCTTGTCCCACCAAGGTGGATTTTTATTTCTTTTAGATTTATTACTATTTTTTGCGATAAACCTTTCAGCTGCTGAAACAACAATTTCGTGGATATCTTCCGCAGCTCTGTTGATATTACTGGGGTCTATTGAGCATTCGTAATGCTCAGAGGAAGAATCCAGAGTTTTTCGGAATTCTGCCCAATTTGCCTTACTCAAGTTGTAAGTGCGAGTACCTCTGGGATTTACTTTTGGAGTATGGTTTTTCCCTAAGCGTATTATGATGGGAAAGTGATTGCTTGAATGAGTATCATCCAGAACTGTCCACTCGATCGAAGGCGCCAAACTAGCCGAACAGATAGAGAGATCAACTGCGCTGGGTCTATGGTTAGGGAGCGTTATTATTGTGGGTTGCCCGTTGTTTAGAATACACAAGTTATGTAAATCCACATACTCCAGAACATTTCTTCCAGAGTGGTCAGTAAAAGCACAACCCCACATATTAGCGTGAGCATTGAAGTCACCCAGAAAGATCAAATGTTTTGTGAAAGAATTTGCTATACTGTTCCAGTATACTAGGTCGAAAGTCTTCTTCGGTGGAATGTATATGGAAACAAAAGTGATATCGTAGATTTGGGCAGCCACCACTTGAAAGTTAATGTTATAAGGTAAATTAATTTGAGTGAAAGGAAACTTAGAATCAATGAATAGGGCAGCTCCTCCTTTACCATCCAGTCTATCCTGTCGAAGGCAGGAAAAGCCATGGATTTCGAAATGAGACCCAGGAGGGAACCATGTCTCAGAAACAGCTGCAATGTTGATATTGTAGGATTTGATTAGTTGTCTTAATTCATGCCAGTTTGAAACAGCGCTTCGGCTATTCCACTGTAGGATTGAGAAATAGTGATTATTAGGATGTTGTAAAGCCATTTTGAGAGATAAAGTGTTGAAGAGATGAGATTAATGGAGCAGCGTTGGACGGTAATTGATTTTCAGAAGAGGAAAGAGTTTCAATCAGTATATTTATGATGTTTTTAAGAAATTCTGTATTGTCGGAAACCAACTTGCTTTGAAGCTTGTCAGTTTGGTTGGGATTGATTTCATTACTATTGGGAGTGGGACTGTCTGTCAGAGCGCAACCATTTGGAGACGGTGAAGGAGTAGTTCCGTTTGGGAAGTACAGCAAAGATTCGTACTCAGCTCGAGTAAAAGAAGGACGAAGTGAAGCGTTGGGAGTTTTATATGTGAATTTACCTCGCGTAGTAGAGCGCTTAGAGCTAGAAGGATTAGAAGGAGCAGGTACAGAGTTGGATGAGTTAGAAGGAGCGAGAGAGGGATCAAATGACATAGTTTTGGCAGTTGCATTTGCATAGCTGTTAAAAGTAGGAGAGTTAGTAGACTTGGGGGGTGCCGTCTTTGCAGTTACTCTTGCATAACTGTCAAAAGACTGAGGATGGAAAGAAGCTGCTTGGATATATGAAATGTTTCTGCAAGCCATAGTTTGTTTAATTGCCTTTTGCCTTAAGTACTCAGGGCAGGATTGACTAATAGCCCTATGTGGCCCCTTACAATAAAAACATTTCGCATCTTGTGCTGTACAATCATTTGGTGTGTGGCTACCTCCACAGGTGTAACATTTTGAGGGTGAACGACAGATATTTTTTGCATGCCCAAACTTGCAACAGTTGAAGCATTGTACAGTGGGGTAGCAGTATGTTTCTACAGTAAAAGAATTGTAAAAAATATATAGATGCGACGGCAGTGACTGACCCTCGAAGGTCAAAACCAATGACCGAGATGGTTTCCATACCGTCTCTCCAGATGACACATCCTTATAATTAATACGTCTGATTTTGGTTACTGGGCTCATGTCCGGATTAGAATCCGAGATTGATTCCAGTATCTCTTCTTCATTCACGTCAGTTGGTACTCCTCTTATGACACCCATTCGGGTGACATTGTGGGAGGGTATAAACGCCTTGTACGTTCCATTTGACGTTAAATAAATTGACTTTATAAATGAATTTGCCGACAGTGCACTTGCGAATTCCATTGCTATCTTGTAGCGTCCCTCCGCCTTAACCGATCCGTTGACGACATTAGGGATTTTTTTCGAATGCAGGAATTTCCCGAAACTCATGGGATAAATGGGTTTCCCCTCTTCGCACATTTGAACATATACGCTGAACGGCCCGTATGATTTTTGAGAATAAAAATGTTCCCTAAGAGGCATGGTAAACAATTGTTTAGCGTTAACATTTTTCGACGTCTCGCCCTCCTCGTCCACCAATCTTCGTTTACGCGAATCCGGAGGATCAGGAGGAGGAGGAGGAATGGGAGGGTCCGGAGTGTTCAGGGGCGGATCGATGTCCATCCCGTTGACGAAGTCTTATTTGACAAAATAATAATAATAAAAAAAAATACAAAACACAAAAAATAAACTAAAAAATTTCTAATAAACAAAAAGAGTCAGCTCGACTTTTTAAAATAAAAATTAATAATGAAGTTTTGAAATATAAAAGTATTGATACGCTCACGTAATTCAGCTAACACAGCAACACAGACGTCCAACCAGCACACTGTCACGATATCAACTGCCCAGATAACTTGCACAATGGTCGTATTCGCAGACGAAAGAAGAAGAAGTCTTATCAGAATCATTTACATGTTGAATTTTCTATTTAGTAGATAACACGTTTGTAATAATTAATTGTATTGTGGGTAATTTTTACATAAAAATACTTATTATATTTTACTTCGTTTTTGCTATATTTTCTTATGAATAAATGAAAACCTTTAGAGCTTTTTCTTTTAAACTAATGTTGTTTTAATCACTTTCAATTTTACTATAAAATTATTTTGTAGATAGATAGATTTGTATATAGATTGACATTGAACCTATCTATCTACCCATCTTCCTATACCCTCACGCCGCATCCTTTGCGGGGTAGGGATAAAGGACAGAATGCCAGACCGCTCTATTCTTACACACACACTTCTTACTCCCAAAACATTCATACAATATTGTCATACACCCTTCAACTTCTGTTTTTACTCAAAATGCGTCCGTCCTTGAGAACATAATCGGCCAGGTCAGTCTCGGGTGGTCTCACTTTCTCGCATCTCTTCTTTTATTGACTTTTTGGCCATTTTGTCTTCATTCATTCTATCCACATTCCCTGATTTCTTAACTTTCACAACCCCAGTTTTACAGTTACTCATTTCTCTAAGCACGCATTCTTCTCAAGGACCTCAATTCCACTGCGTTCAACCCTGTTTCGTCCTTCAGCCAGTCCACGTCTCACTAGCATAATTAGGGTTGGAACCAAGACAGAACTGTGCACCAGCACTTTTTCTTTCGTAGACACTAACAATTGGTCTGAGCGCATTTTCAATCCCATGAGGCTATTAAAAAAATGTGATTGGAAGACGGGTGTAGTGACTACAATGATTGGACGGTTTGCGTATGTTGAGAATGAATAATAACAGGAGGACTTAAAGTATAGTAGTTATGGATGATAGAAGAGGCGTGAGGAAATGATGTCATCCGAGACTGACCTGGACTGATCATGTCGACCACATCCTCAAAGACGGACACGTTTTAAATAAAAGAGATCGTAGAGCAAATGACAAATTGCTTGAATGTGACGGAAGCAAGAAGTGTGTGTAAGGAAAGGGCAGTTTGGCGCTCTGTCCTCTCTGACAACCCCGCAGGAGACGCGGCCTAGATATACAGTTGGAATAGCTACTTTTCACGTTGCTGGGATGAAATGAACTTCTTCCACGAAGGTCTTGGTGTAGGCAGCTGTAGAATATTTATTTTGGTACCCTTTTTTGATTTTCAACTTCAACATAACGTAACACATAAGTACTTAGCATATTTTTTTGTGAAACGTATAAAATTCGATATTAAAACACACTTATCAGAAGGTAGAATTAATAAGCCGCATGCAACATAGGTGCGGCTAAAATAAGTTAAAAATTAACTTAAATAAGCACATTTTGACAGAAAACTATTCCAAAATTAAGTTACAGAATACGATATGAGCTTATGTTGAACTAGTGGCCGTACTATTTCAAATAAGAGAACACTTTAAGACTTAACAAATTAAAATCAAAGTTACAGAATAGCAAATGAACTTATCTAAGTTACTGCGTTCTAATTTTAGTTTAGCTCGTGTTTAAAAGATAGAGAATCAGACCTATTGTGTCATAGGGGAACCAGACAGAAACTCAAATGACAAAATCTCAACTGTCAAAAGGGTAACCTACTATTGACAGAATCGCAACTCATCGCCGGAAAACCTGTTACAGCCAATTTCAATATTGTTGGGTTAGGTTCGTTAGGTTGTTTCTTTTTTACACACAAAAACAAAACAAAAAAAAAACAACGGCATCAGATTTCCCGTTGTTGAGTTGCGATTCTGTCAATAGTAGGTTACCCTTTTGACAGTTGAGATTTTGTCACTTGAGATTTTGACATGGAACCGTGCCATAGATAAAATAAGAAAATATTTCAAAGGTACTACTACTTACACTGTTGAACTCGCAGAATTTACTGAGTTTTGTTAGCTTTCTTTCAGTTAATATATAATACGAATTACTGCACTAATCATATTGGTTTTGCTGTACAATTCATCTTTAACAACCGTTTTTTTTTACAAATGGCCTAGGGGTCGATCGAATTCAGATCGGACAAGTTACTTGGCAACTCCAACATAGAAATTTGGTCCTGTCTAAAAAATTAGGTACCACTTTTATCGAAGCATGGCACGGGGCAAAATCTTGTTGAAAAACACCACCACCAGTGAGATACACTTTTAGAACCTCAGAAATCATACAGTAAAAAAACCGCCGTTAAAGATGAATTGTACAACAAAAACCAATAGAATTACTGCAGTAATTCGTGTAAGGTTTTATGATTATCAACTGAAAGAAAGTTAGCAAGACTTGGTAATTTTTTTGACTTCAAGAGTGAAAGCTGTTATTAAAGCTATAAAGGAGGGAACACTCATCATTATTAAAACCACAAATGTATGAATCATTTTTTTGTAGTAGTACATTATAAGCTCTAAAAAAATATTTTTTAAAGATAATACATGCCTATGTCTACATTGTCTACTTTGAAAGACGCGTAGTTAAATAACAAACATTTCCATGAACTTGGCAATGTTTTAATATTAAATATGTTGTAGTGATTTGGCCATGTCTCGTGTACTTGTAAACAAAAATCGTGTTCAGTTTTATTACTAACATACCTAGTTAACTTGGTATACGATACGAACACACATAATACCTACTGAAAATATTAAAATGTTATATTCGGTAATAACTACTTAACAGTAGTAATAACGTGTTACCAATTTCGTGTTATGTTTTTTATGTAATAAGTAAACGCCCATAGTGTCAATTATTTCACACGAAACTTTAAATTTAACCAAAGCAATTAATAAAAGTTTAATCAGCCTTGAAATTATAAAACTACTAGCTGAGTTACCCGTGCTTCGCAACGGCAAATTTGACAAACCAACCTGGCATACTTTATTGGGTCGAGCTGGTTAAATGTATTTCTTTTCCAACGCCCTTTCATACTATACTACACACGACGCCATTCAACCCTTGGATCCCTTCATCATCACGCCATCTCACATGAAAATCTTTTTCTCCAAAAACCGGCGACGTTAGAACACAGCTTATATTATCGCAAATATAATTCTAAATTTTCACTGCAATCCATTATGAAATGTGGGAGTTATGCAAACACTTACAAAAATCAGACTTTACTTTATATATGTATATACCTAGATATTTCACACAATTATATAAAACACTAGTCGGTTCCTACCCGTGTAAATTTCAGGACGGTTATACACGTTTTTTACAAGATTTTATTTGAATTCACTGCGTTGTTTTTCTACAAGATATTTAACTTCACTATGGTGTTTTATTTTGCTTGTGCGCAAATCTTGCAATGGATTTTTCAACCAATTGAAATTTTTTCAACCTGAAACCTTGCAAACGTACGTAAAGTCGATGATAATATAAGCCTGTACCACTTTGGATCAGTCTACTCGAGAGACAAATACGTGCATGTAAGGGGTTTCAAAAGATCCAAGGGTCGGTCACACAAGCACCTCGGAAAAGCGTGTTTGTTATCGAAGACCGCGAAAAATAGTTTAAATTTTGTTTTTTTTTTACGATTACTTATTATTGGATAAACTCATTAAAAATATGTTTAATATAAGTCACATCTAACGACGTGGCTTGACTGTGTCAACTAGATTCTCACGAACGGACGTGTTTTGAGTAAAATGAATCGAAGAGTGTGTACGACGAATTGCACGAATGTAACGGAAGAAATAAGTGTAGGGATATGGCAATGGCAATCTGCGCCTAACCCGCAAAGGATGCGGAGAGAGGGGGATAAGAGAGGATAAATGAATTAAAATGCGTAAAAATATTTCATCGATTTACTTCGGTTATTATAAGTCATGTAGACTAGATAAACCATTTTTTTTTATGTTTTAGAAAAAGCGTGTTGTATATTCATGGTGTCCGAAGGCATGCCCATGATGGGAGCTTTGTAGAGGTCCGAATTCAATCCTCTGAATACGTTGGAACGCCAGTTGTTCCTGCCACCCGCCGCCGCCCGAAGTAACGCCATGCGAGCCTCCATCTGCACATGTACATGTAGAGGCACTAGGCACAGCATCGCCTCTAGCGCGGTCGTGGGTGTTGAGGACATTTTTTATTTGAACTTGAAATTACACCGAGCAACATTACAGCTTTAGCCTTTGCGTCGCTCGGTGTAACAATTACAAAACATCATGACATTTCACATTACAAATAGATTCAAAAATACACTTATACTACACTTACAAATAATGTCAAATCAGATGCTGTTCGACACGTCTGGTAAACTCATTATAAGTCACCCCAAACATGTCGACCCACTGTGCCAGTTCATTCAAATAACGGACAGCCCTGCTGACCGGTGCATTAACCATAACGTTGGTTCTGCCTGAAGGAGGGTAGAACAACATGTGCGAACGTGAACGAGAATATGAGTTGGGTACATAAAAATTGATCTCGGCCAATATTGTTGGGTTTTGTATAATCCCGTGAATAAGTTTAAAGAAGTGCCTACAAACGTACTCTTTCCGCCTTTTTTCTAGGGTGTTAAAACCCAAGCTACCCATGACAAACAGAGAAGGATAAAGATATGGATAATATCCATATTCCATACGATACAAATGCCGCATAAAACGTTTCTGAACCTTTTCCAACATCAATATATACGTCGCCTCACCTGGACTCCATACAATAGATCCCGATTCCAGGATAGAACGAACCAGTGTTTCATATAGGATGCGCAGCGTGTTACTCTTTCGAAAATGTACTGCGTTCCTCAAAATAAAACCAAGCACTCTAAATGCCTTGTCCGCAGTCCCCACTGCATGTTTCCTGAAAGAGAGGTCAGATTCAAATACAATACCCAAGTCCTTCATTTCATCAACCCGACTGAGCGTGGTCCCGTTCATACTATAAGGATAATTAATCGGTTCACGTGATCTTGTGAATGTCATCATGTTACATTTAGGTATACTGAAAGCCAGTTTGTTTTCTATTGACCAGGCAACTACTGCATCGATGTCCCGCTGTAATAGTGTTGCGTCACTATCAGACTCGATTTTTCGATATATTTTCAAGTCATCTGCATATAATAGGTACTCTGAATGATTGATTTCGTCACCAACATCATTAATAAAAACAGAGAACAGAAGGGGACCCAAGTTTGATCCCTGTGGTACTCCAGACTGTGTGACATATGCCCCTGAGTTCTGCCCTCTGTAACACACATATTGACATCGGTTTTCAAGGTAACTCTTAAAAAATCTAGTCATGTCTGGTGATAATCCGAATTTCTCAAGCTTAAGCAACAGTATTTTGTGATCGACTTTATCAAAAGCTTTTTCAAAATCATTAAAATTAACATCGACCTGTGTTCTTCTATCTAAGTTTTTGGCTATGTAAGTTTGAAAGTTCATCAGGTTGGTTACAGTTGATCTTGTTGGTCGAAAACCATGCTGTTGGTCGACAATCAGATGTCCACAACTATTGTAAGGCGCCCGTTGTAAGGAGACACGCAAGTCTCTGAACCTTGTTCAGGTCATTTACGCACGTCTTCTGCTGGGTTTTTTTGTGCCATGCTGCGCAGCCGTAGGTGACCATTGGCCTGACCATGGCTGCGTAAAGCCAAAGGGCTTGCTTCGGCTGTAGGCCCCATTTTAACCCAGCTATTCTGAAGCTGCTACCTAAAGCTATTTTGGCTTTCTTGGTGATGTACTCCAAGTGGGGGTTCTGAAGTGAACCTGTGCCATAAGCCCCAGGGTCTCCTCCACATTCTCGGTAAATGTCCCATCGGTTTTCCTTAATAATCCCAGATAGGTAGGAGGTGCCTTTGACAGTATCTTGTGGATCTTGGCCACATGCGAAGGACCATTAATCTCTTCGCAAAACCTCCTCCAAGACAGTCTTTTGGCTTTCCTTAATTCTCGATTGAATTCTGTAAGAGATTGCCTGTATGACTCCCAGTCTCCGTTAATTTTTGCTCTGTTAAAGAGTCTCCGGGATTCTTTCCTTAGTGAATTCAAGTTTGAATTCCACCAAGGGACCTTGCGGTTAGTATTGGTGGTTTTTAGGGGACAATTGTCATTGTATGCATTCAGCATACAAGAGTTAAGATCCCCTACCGCCGATTCAATTTGCTCGACTGATCTAACGGTATATTGTATTATTTTTATTAGACATGTTCTTATACTGTTTATTTTCTATTATATATGTAAAAGGCTTCATTAGCCGTATAGTTACTGATGAAATCTCTTCTACTAAGCGAAAGTGTCCTGACTGACTGACTGACTGACTGACTGACTGACATACTCACTCATCAACGCAGAGCCGAATTGGCTAATCCTAGAGAAGTGAAATTTTGAAGACAGATAGGTTTTAATACAAAAGCTTCCACTAAGGAGCGATTTTTTTTGGAAATTCCGCCCCTAAGGGGGTGAAAAATAGGGTTGAAAGTTTTTCAGAGTATGCGAATATGTCGGAAACCAGACATTGTACGAAGTTGAAATTTGGCATATAGATTCTATTAGTAATAGGCTCTTTGGCCGTTTTTTTTTTAATTTTTATTTATAGGGATGAAAAAGGACATAAAGAAAAGGGGTGATTTTTAAATGCCTCTTAATACGGTAAAAATAATTTTATAGGAATTTCCAAAAAATGGATTCCTAAGAAAGGGTCAAAATATGATATTCTGTCCAGAAAAAGAGTCAATCTTTAAGGGTTAGGGCGTGGGATTAAATTTGCTTTGATAGTAACGTATCTCGGTAATAGTCCGAGAGCCCGCTGCTTAATTTATGACGTATCTGTTTTTTGATCGAAATGTGGTACAAATGATAGCTTACCAATAGGGTTTTACATCGCACTAGGGTTGCCTATCAAAATCTTGCCGCAACCCCCCCTGCCCCCCCCGAAAAGGTCCCTCTTCGCGGTTTTTCGCATTTTGTAGGAATATGGTAAGAGATAGAAGAAAGTAGTCAATGACAAAAATAATCCTTGCTAAATTCTCTACAAAAAATATTGAGTCAATTTTTTCATAAGACTAGTAGTTTACCCGTAATGGCTGGTCGAAAAACAGGATATTTTTTAAAAAAAAAAATTTTTTTTTTTTTATTTTATTTCTTTAACTTTCTTCCACCCATTATCACTAACATTTTATGGAAAAAAATATTTGGCCTGCGGCGCTGTATCGCTGGTTATTTTATGAAAAACTAAATTTTAAGAATTTTCGTCACTGAGTTTTATTGCAATAACTCCTAAATTAATTGATGTATGAAAATAAGTTATAGCTCGTTTTGTAGCTAAGACTATGGTAATTAATTCGTCCTTTGACTATTTTCCTGTAGCTCTTATCAATTTTCAACCGATTTAGTTTAAATTCATTTTTTTAGTTTTTTAAATGAATTTCGGTTTTGGACCGGCCATTGCGGGTAAACTCCTAGTTCTACGAAAATATTAACTCAACATTTTTTGTAGAGAATTTAGCAAGGATTATTTTTGTCATTGACTACTTTCTTCTATCTCTTACCATATTCCTACAAAATGCGAAAAACCGCGAAGAGGGACCTTTTCGGGGGGGGCAGGGGGGGTTGCGGCAAGATTTTGATAGGCAACCCTAGTTCGATGTAATACCCTTTTGGTAAGCTATCATTTATACCACATTTCGATCAAAAAACAGATACGTCATAAATTAAGCAGCGGGCTCTTGGACTATAAACACTGAAGCTACAAAGCTGTAGTTAAACAGTTGCATCCTTCTTTTAAAATAAAAAAATAAGTTCTTTAGCGTTTTGTCAAAAACTGAGGATAAGGGCATGAAAAGGGTAGTTTCTTAGTTGTAAGTTGATATATGTAGTACTATCCTGTGTACGTAAATACTAAATATACACATTTTTTCATTGCTGGTGAAATACGAGTATTATTATGCGTTCAGTGAAGGAGGGACTACGTGTAAAAAAATATTTGCAATTTCGTTAATTGTATTTTTTTAT